>JAUAME010000007.1:10700000-13200000 GCA_030820535.1 Quercus parvula | reverse complement strand
CAAAACAAAACATAAAAGTAGAACGCCAGTTACACCATGGCAGAGAGAGAGATGGCGAACCAAACAAAATGCAGGACTTGATCTATGTTACAGAGGATGAAGTAGCCTTTGGAAATGGAAGACCAAATTTATATACTGGCAGCACTTCTTAACAGAGGACTGATTTGGCTTTTGCGAGTTTAGTAGCCTCTAGAAATGGCAGATGCTCTAATAAATGGTGAAAAACTGAAAATATAATCTGGTAGTGGCGGCACTAACAAGCGTAGCTTTTATATTCATGAAACAAACCCTAGCAATATTAGATGATTTAATCCTCACCGTTCAATCATTAAATGATCCACCTGTCAATCTGCCTTCTCATTTAAAATATTCTTATTTCTTAGACACGTGCTACACTGACAGATCCCAAGAAAGTAGTATTACCATGTTTCAACTTATATACTATTATTATCACGGAGGTTTCTAACAATATTTGTGTACATACAGTAGATTAGTTTTAATATTTAAATAATATTTACTAGATTTTTCTCCAAAAAAAAAATTACTAGATAAGTTTTGTACAAAATTATTAGCATTATTAAAATTATAAAAACTTATTTACATTATCAAAGTTAAATATACACATAACTTAACACTTTATATATTTATAATTTAAAAATTATTAATTAAATTATTTATGACGTCATTGGTTTGACCACTGGTTCGACCCCGGTCGGACCATAAAATCGGTAATCAGTCTATTTACCGGTTCTTTGACCGTACCGGTTTTTAAAACCATGCTTGGGACCCCAATATTGATTTTTCTGAAGACAACGGGATGGGATCCCAATGTCGTTAAAAACTATCCTATGTATACCCTCTCAAGTCTACAATTGGAGGTGTGACGTGCGAGTAAGATACTAACAAGACACGAGTTCTTAAGCGTAAGGTTTCGCCTTATTATAAATGGATTAACTTGAAAGCGATACGATAAAAAACGTGTCATAAGCTAGTCAACTCACGTGACCCATAACTGACACAATTGACACACCAATTTGTTTATGTTAATCGAAAATGACTCATTTAATAACAATTTGTTTAACTCGTATAACAAATAAATATTAATTTATTTTAGATTTGTCAAATATATTTTATATCCAACCTATATTTTAAACTTTTTTTTTTTTTTTTAAAAAGTGAGTAATTGCAAAAACATATAAATGATATAATTGTTAGTTGAAACTTTACAAACACTAAAGAACTTATTTTTAGATAAATGATACTACATAATGGCTTTAATATTTATTAAGTACTTTGATGTTATTTTGAATTTTGAATGATATATTTTAAGTATTTGATGTTATTATTAACTTTCAAATTGTATGCTAATCCGGATTCACACCACTAGTCTAAATGATTTATACTCTCACAGTTATGGCTTCTAAAAGAAGAGTCTATCAGTATAATGTTTAGGTGAAATAGTCTGCTAACATTGATTGGGCAAGTTAAGAGGGGGAAAAAAAAGATTTAGCTCAGAATTAGCGGACATGTTTGTGTTACAAGTCCTCTCCTGGCCCATTACTTTGGAGTCAATTCTTTCATTTTCTTCTTCTTTTGATATTTTCCTCTCTTCTTTGGGTCTAAGGTCTAGAATCATAGAAACGTGTTTGACAGCTTTCAGTTACTTATCCCTACAAAAAGAAGCAAAGCATAAAGGAATATGTGAAGAAAGAGTGTCCCTTGTGAAAAAGTTTCAGCTTCGCGTGCCTTATAGAGTTGTTAGGAACTTTGTTGCTCATTCTCATTCAACAACATTCACGGATGAAGATTCGCTGAAGCTTCCTTCTTGGATAAGGTTTGGTTCTAATGTTAAGTTGTATTAGACCCATCAAGATGATGACATGCGCTATCATCCTAACGAGTCAAGTGTTGGATAATAGACCCAAGTCAAATCTTTCCTTCTTATCCAACAATTCAACTCAACTTTCACAATTTATTGGTCTTTGTAATCCATTAAGAAAAATTTTTGTTGTGTCTTTTGCATTACTCTATTAAGAATTCAACACAATAACACAATTATTAAAAAGATAAATGAAAAAATTTGTCTTCACTCTTCATTGTTGCACGCCCCTACTTCCATTATCTCATACTTTATTGTTTTTTAGTGTTTACACTTTTAAACTTTCCCTATAAAAAATAATAAAAAAATTTATGAAATTTAATATTAACAAGTTACTAATTTTTGTTGTTGGGCTTGCTATTTTTTTTATCATATTTTAGATTAAACAAGTTTTTTTTTTTTTTTTTGAGAAGAAAGACAATGATTTTCATTAATGAAGGCTGGTAAAATTAGCCTATAAAACAATAGTGATATCTGGTGGTACATCTTCCATCCACTTATAACCACTTTATTCTTGATTTGTGATTATTAGGAGTAGTAACCTAAAAATCACCTGGTAAGGTTTTTGTCTTGTGAGAAGTTTTCCTCATTAGTTAACAAATCACCGCTTTAAATTTATTTTCTGCTGCACTTTAGTTTAGTTTGGTGATATGTTTGTGCCTCCATGTTATTTGCATGTAACTTGAATAATTAATCAATTTGGGTAATTGAATTAACCAATTATGTTAGTTATTTGATTCATATAAAAAAAAAAAGTTCTATAAAATCTATTAATTAAACCCCCAAATTAAAACCAATAAATAAGGGAAAAAAAATCAAAGAAAAAAAATGGGGAAAGAAGACCCCAATGTAGGAGGTTATAAATTACACCCAAAATATTAACATGTATTAAAAAAAAAAAAGATTAATTCTCTCCCTCTCCAAAAAAAAAAAAAAATGAACAAAACAATAAAATCCGCAAAAAAAGAAAAAAGAAAAGAAAAGAAGAAGAAGCTCAATCAGTGCCAATTTAAATAATAATAATATATATAAAGTTAACAAAAGAAAAAGAATGACAATGACAATGAAGGGGGAAAAAAGAAAAAGTCCTTGTGTATGCAGTAGATCATTTAAAAGTGCCAGTTCAAATAGTATTATCTCTTTAAGAAATATCGTATTTATAAAATTTTTACAATAAATTTTAAGTGATAACTTATTACTGATTGTAATTAATGGGAAAAAAAAAATAATTTTAGTGATTAGTTTAAATTAAAACTAGTAACAATTTTTTTTTTTTTTTTATAAAAAAGAATTTTATTCACAAGACAAAATAGAACTACAAAGAGGATACAAGAGCCTCATCCTTAATGATAATCTCAAAACAAGGAGGACCAAAACCAACATCAAAAGACTCAAAAACATTGTTAAAAAAAAACCACTTAGCTAGAGAGTGAGCTGCTTTATTTGCCTCCCTAGGGATCCAGGTAACATGACAACCAGGAATAAGTGAAATCAAGTTGAGAATTTCACTACAAATACCTCTAATTCTCCAGGGAACCTTTTTGCCAAAAGGTGCTAGTGCGTTGACATAGGGTCTATTTGGATTGAGCTTATTTTTACTGAAATTGAAAACTAAAACTGAAAACACTGTAGCAAAATAATTTTTAAATGTATAAATAGTGCCATAGGATCCATTTTTAATGAAAAAGTTACTGAAAAGTGGAATTTGTAGGTCCATGAACATGGGTGCACTGTTCACGGTTGACTTAGTCAAATAGTGCGGCTGGAACCAAAAAAAAAAAAAAAAAAAGAAGAAGTCAGAAAACGCAAACGCAGCTACTTATAATTTGAATCCAAACACACACATAGTCTTTGGAGTCACTCTCCACAATCATAGCAGCTGCTTCAATACTTTTAGCTAAGATTAAGGCCCATCTAATGGCTTCTAACCTTTTTGCCAGAACTAATAACAGTTTAATGCAAAGAATTTGTTGAAAAAATATTTTGTGAAAAAATTGTTTACCTAACACTTTAGTCAAAAGAAAATGCTGAAGTGCATTAGAGCATCTGTAGCAGTTGGTGCAAAAATTATGCCATTTTGTCATACCAAATGTCTACTTATTATTTCACCACATCATTTTACAACATCTCATTTATTAGATATTTTATAATTCAATTCTATACATTAAAACAATATTTACTACACATTAAAATGATATATTATCCCCTCCCCCATTATCATCAACAATAGCAACAGCAACAACAACCCACACCGCAGATCAACCGCCACAGCCCACAACCACCGACCACCCCCACAGATCAACCACCGACCACCAATATCAGTCACTGCTACCAAAAAAAAAAAAAATCTCAAACAAACACTACTACCAATATCACCCCCTACACAAAAAAAAAAAAAAAAAAAACCATCAACCAAAATCTCATACCCATCCCAAATCTCACACCCAAACCCGATCAACCTACCACCATTAACCAAAATCAGCCAACCGCCAACAACCAAAACATCCAACCACCAAAAAAGAGAGAGAGAGATCGGCGAGATCGAAGCGGCGATGACGATGGAGATGACGACGGCGATGATCGGAGTGGCCTCGCTCATGCCACTTGCGCCTTCGACGACAATGACGATGGCAATGACCTGATCGAAGTGGTGATGATCGGAGTGGCCTCGCCCATGCTGCTTGCGCCTTCGACAGCAATGACGATGGCGATGATTCGATCAGAGTGGCCTCACCCATGAAGATGTGGAGTGTGTCATTTTGTTCTTTCTCTGTTAAGGGAAAAGCTGGGTCAGATGTGAGAAGAGAGAGAAAAAATCAAGACCAGAAGTGATAGGAGAGTGAAAGCCAAATAAAAAACCTTATTTTGGTTTACCACATTTGTCCGTACCGTTGCAAATTTGCAACGATACAGACACAAATGGTATAATTTTGGCACATATGCAACATCTGATGGGAGCTGTTTTTTGTATTTGGTGTGGGATATGTGCCAAATATTTAGCATTTGACACATATTCCACATCTACTGTGGGTGCCATCGTTTAAAACGCGGCTGTCAATAAGCAATATGCCCTTCTTCACAATTGCCTTCTTCCCTGAGTCCAAACAGTACGTACCATTATTTTCTTTTTTGCTGAATCAGTGCCATTATTTTCTAAAGATTCTCTGTCATCTTTGTGATATTTTTAACATCTACCCACGGCCGCAAGATGGTAAGAATAGTACCTTATAATGTGGTGGCTATTATAATAACACGATATTGTGGTACGGTAATGCTAATCAGCAACAATAATAAGAATAATATAGAGGTGCCAAAAAGTTGTCCATGAAGCTATTTGAACTGAATCTAATATTCTGAAATATTATTTAATGTCATTCTAAAATATGTTTTCAAGCTTTTTTAATATTCTAATTGGACAAACTCGAGTTATAATTTTCTATCTAATTTTTTTTTAACACCATATACTAAACTTTTGTAAGAAAAATGACTAATTTTATATATAATTAATTAAATTTTATATACTTAATTAATTTATTCTTGCCTCATATATATTACAAACCCAATGAATACAAAACATGATCCCTTTACAAATATATACTAATAATTAAGAACTAAATTATAATTAAAATTTTATTATTTGAGTTAATTAGATAGATCAAAATCAAGTTAAATTTGGTGTAACTTTAAGTAATGTAATTATATCATCTAATAAGTTTATATAAAATTATTTTATTTATGAACTTACAAAAATTAAATTCATCAGCACTATTGTTAAAAATTATTTATGAATTTTGCTATAAAATTGATTATTTATATTATAAAGTTACATAATCATATATATTCCCAAATCTCTATAAGTATATCCTTATGCATGTATAAATATAAACATATAATATATATACTACTCATGTCTCTACTTTAGGAAGGATAAATTTATAGTACTTGGTCATAAAGGTTGGTAATCCTAGGCACAAATTATTATCACAATTCAACAGTTTAAGTTGTATAAGAAGTCAATAATATTCTGAATATAAAGAATTTTTCACTTTTCAGATTATGAGAATAAATAACGAGATTTTTACACCTTTAAAAGCAAAACATATGAAAATTGAAATTCTATAAAAATAAAAAATAAAAAAAATTAAGTACTCCATTCTTAAACCATTACTACTACATTCAACTAATATTGTAGATAACTTAGCATAACTACAATATTAGATAACTTAGCATCTCGTTAGTCACCTGAATAGGAAAATAGATTTAGGGACCAAATTTTTCTGTTTTTTGAAATTTTAGGGACCAACATCGATGATTGAAAATTAATGGATAAAAATTGAATAAATCCCAAATTGGAAATTAGATTTCAACTATTCTTCATGATCATGCATCACCTTAAGGTCCTTAGCAAAGATAAATTAAATTAATATTTAATTTTCATATTTTTTTGTCAAATATTACAATATTTGATTCTCTAAATGGAAATTGGTCTCTAGTTTGGTTAGTATTAATTATTCAAGCTATGTGCTGAATTGATCTATTTTTTTGCAAGTTGAGGTCAATAGGCTTTTATAATATTGTTAAGTTAAGTTGCAATAGTGATTTTGATAAGATTCAATACAAAAGAGTTAAAAGGTAATGAAAAATTACAATAAAATGATTGATCGATGGAAAAATGATAATTATGTTCAAATATGTAATATGATAGCTCTTAATTATATTAAAGCCTATATTAGTTTTCAAATAGATATATTGCATACAGAATTTACAAAAATTAACAAAAGACTATATTATTTTTCAAATGGATATATGGCATACAAAATTAACTAAATTAGTCATATTATTAATAAAGAGATATTAGAAATTAAAATTTTAATTAGTAATTTTGTATCTCAAAAATTAAGAAGAATGGATTTTAAATATATAAAAAATACTATAATATTGAAATTTAAATAAATAATATTTAAATTTAAAAAAGTTACTTTTAAAGTTACTATGTTAGGCCTCAAATTATGTCGAATCACCCACAAACCAATATATATATATATATATATATATGTGTGTGTATGTGTGTGTAAGCAGTATTAAAATCAATTGATTTTGGATTTGATTCAATTGGGTACTCAACAAATAAGGTATGGCTTAAAAATTTATTGGACTAAAATAGATTCCTATTCCTGTGAGCAACTACTGCCACCACTCCATTGACGCCCATTTGTAACCTCTCTATCACCCTTATTATTGTTGTTTGCATTATAGTACCATCTTCTTGTTATAATATTCACCAGATATTAACCTACGTACGTACTATTCTTATCGTCGTGTGTTTTGGGCTAACGATGAAGATATGAAAAGGATGACAGAGAGAATCTTTAGAAAATTGTATGGGTTGGAATAGAAAGCAATTAAGGTTTCTGGAGATGTTCCGTACGTTTAAATTGTCTGGCATGTTTTAAACAATTTAATTATACACAGTCACTTTCTACGTACAGACCATGGGTGATTTTGTCGTCCTGTCGAATTTGTCTCTGCATGAGCCACAATCATCTACACTATTATAGTCTTCAAAAATCAAAGTTTCAAGGTCATGTGAACAAGTACTCAGAAATTTATTCATGACAACAAGGGTTAAAGATCACACTCAAAAACTTAATATTTATAGAATGTACTAACACTCATATAACAATTTTTAGGTTGTTCATACCTCCATTCCGTATTATACAATAGATTTTATCAATTGAGTACAATTGTGCCAATTTTATTGTTCGGCATAAGCATATACAATCACCAATCGCAAAGCAAAAAATCACAATAAATATGAGGCAACAATATGGTGATGAAAGGAAAACCTAAAAAAACATTCCGAGGAAAAAACGACTACGTATGGGGGAAACCTTTCTCAAAAAGCAAACCACTATAACCAAGGGCAATTATAAAATTTAGCATAAAACCTTAAACTCTACAATCCTATTAGATCAACTAACAACAGAAACCTTCAACTAACTTAGAACCTCTTAACTCTTCGTTTACTTTATCAATGTCTCACAAGCTTCCCTTTAAGGCAAAATGTTCCCATACCGATGCCTTCTTACATTTAGTGAGCTATTACACACTCATTCAAGGATGGTTACTTTTAGGAAAACCTCATAGCTATCTCTACACCTTACCTCATTTACCAATGATGATCATTAGGGGCCTTAGCTGATGATTCGGACTGCTGTTTCGCTCTTGATGAAGAAAATATGAATGAGATGGTAAAGTTACAATTTGTAAGGGTTAGTTTTCAATTCTAGGGGTCAAATATCAATTTTTTGGTTATAAAATTTATCCATCATATATACTTTAATATATATATTATTAAAAAAATTAAAATTCTTGGATGCATGTCCCCCCTCTCCCCCTGGTCTAAGAATAGTCCTATCTTGCTCAATGCAACGCAAAGTAAAAAATTTGTTGGTTTATTTAATTATGAATCTAAAGATATTTTAGAAGTATTTTATTGATCTTTTCTAAGACAGTAGACAGTGACCTTTTCTGAGACTATAAACAAGTTAAGTCGAGTCAATTGTTATGAGTTTAGGTTTGTTGTATTCCAGTCATCTTCCCAAATAATAGGAATTCATTTTAATAGCTGTTGAGGACTCTTTTTTTGCCCTCCCTACGTGGCACTATATTTCATTGGAAACTCATGCCACATCAATATATTATTGAATTTTTGGGTAAAGCTATTAAAGCCCAAAATAAGCTCATATTTCATTCAACTACATGGATTGGGCTCACATGGCCTGTGAGATCCTTACTTCAAGAGGTGGATTCATGGTCTACATTTCTTTTTCATCAATTGGGATCATAACCCATGATATTATCAACATTAACATATGGATCGGGCTCACATAATGAATCAAAACTCACAGCCCATATTACCACTCTTACACTCATGGCAAGTGGCTTCTTAAACAAGAGCCCATGTTTACACAAGATGACAACAAAACCCGAGGTACGTCATCTCATCTTCGGCTTATGATCCAAGCTCATAAGTCTCTTTGGGGAAACTTTGGGAGTCGTGGTTTGGAGGGCCAAGATATATGTTCAGTAAAGCTCTAGTGGTTTAAAGTTGATAAAAGAGACATGTTGTTTGACGTGTCTTCTTCAACTCCCTAAACTCTAATGAGTCTGTGTGTAGCGGGTAACATATGGTAAGCATCTCTTATCACATAGCACTTAAAATGATAAGACTCCCTATTGCTCTTTTCCTAAAACTTAACATTCATCATATGACAAATACTCAATATCTCCAGCCATCTAACCGCTAAAAAAATAATTGTTCATTTAATCCCCAGCTGTTACTATACAAATTTAGAAATTTCATTATATTATTCTACATAAATCTTATTACTGCTTTTAGCTAAAATCCAACTCAAACACATGGCCCAATCTGATTGATTATCTTTAATCTCCAACTATATTCAAAATATTCATGATACCTCTAATACCTAGCTGCTGTCTACCACAATCAAACCATATATTTCTCTGTCAACTGCCAGAGCAGAGCATTAAATACTCTTCTTGCTCATCAAGATTATGTCACAACACAATGAGGTCTTGACTAAATCTCTAAAGCTTCATTAACTTTCAACCAATCCTTTTATTACTTGCTAAAAATATGTTGTAATAAAACCTTGGACCAAAAACACAAACACCCAAAAAAAAGAAACATTTCTAGCAGAATCCCAACAGTGTATTCAGCACTTGACACTTGACTGGAAGTAATATCATCAGTCATTTAATGCTGAAATCCCAACAACCAGCTGCTATACCCAAAATAGCAAGATACCCTTGAAAGAGATCTTACCATTTTCAGCCAAATCCATGATATAAATGTTGAATGTCCTCTCCAACAGTTTGAAATCACCTCAACTAACCTCATATGCTTCTGCTCAAAGCAAAAGCTATTTCATGATAGCTGTCACAACTTTTCCTGACAGATAAAACAACTTTTTCAGAACAGATGTAACAACTGACTCAGCAGCCTTAGCATTATTGATTTTCCACATTTGGCTAAAACCAAAACCAATTAAAATAACTATCTTTTTCTTGCTAAAATGCCTTCATTTTCTGCTATTCTTTCCCCAGCAGCTTTTACCCAAAACAACAAGAACACCTTAAACCTAAACATACCATTTTTGGCCAAATCTTAGGATGGATTTTCTGAAAATTCATTGCTAGTTGGGACAGATTTTTGCTGATATTATTTACTAAAATACCCCCATAAACTCAGCTCTAAATAGAACCCCCGCATCAACACCTCAAGGGGGGACACTAATGGAGGGGAACTCTCTCATAAACTTCCCTATTCTTTCTCCCTTTAATTATCTTCCTAAATTCTTAATGAAGTGCTGAACTTCTGAGTTTTTTTAGTTTTCAAATTAGGAACTAAACTCTTCAACCCTAAATTCATAAATGCCCTTCATAAGCCCTCATACATCCCATAAGAAAATCCCAGCAACTTTGCTAAACGCACTACAACATCATTACTCTCTTGTACTCATTCTTTCACTCTCCATATCCAAAAAATTCGTCTATCTTACTGCTCCTATCTCCAAATGCCTAAACACATCTCCATAGTCTTCTCTTACAAAGTCTCTCCTCTTGGAAAGCAATCTCTACAACTTTTCTAGCAGTTATAATCTCATATTTTTACTATCTTTAACCACTATATTTATCATACTTCCATATATCATACATACTACATCCCACAAAACATCTATATCTTTTACCATCTCCACACTTCTCAAGAGATATCAAACACTCATACTAAAAGCCCATCTTATGGAAGGCATAAGCTTCTAAAACTAAAGCCCTTCTCTTAGAAGGCACCAAGATCTCATATCAAAACTCTTCTCATGGAAGGCACAAATCCATCTTACATAAGGCCATTCTCTTAGAAGGCACATGTACTCCATACAAAAGCCCTTCTCATGGAAGGCAACACTATTCATAACTTCAAAACAACTAAAAGAGCATTGTCAAGGGGAAAACTCATTTAAGTGCATAATAAGAGGAGCAAGCTTAACCAACCCTTACACACAGCTAGGCATACTCTCTCTCCCTCCAATTGCACCATTTTTTCTCCTTCAATCTTGAAGTCATCATGGCAAACTGCCTCTCTACCGTTGGAGTCATTCTGCTGGAATCCTGTCAGCTCACTAAATCTATACAACTAGGGCTTCAAACCATATAGAGATAAGTGACTTTACTTCCATATCTTTAGATTTACATCATTGAGTACATGATTACTTTATCTCTAAATAAATACTACTTTATTTCAACTGTTATTATAACTACTAATCAAAGCTATCATATCAAACGCATATTGTATATTTATTTGATCATTATCATGATTCTTAAACTTTGGCTTTAATGGTTTTGTAGGCTTAAAAAATATGCCGGTAGCCATTGGACCACGTGGCTCTATGTTGAGTTCCGGATGCAACTCTCCAAACAGAACCCGGGCCTAGCAAGGTCACTAATCCAATGGATAACATGTGGCCGAGCAATTGAAAAAGGCCCCCAAACAATAGCCAACATGAAAAACCCAAAAACCACAGCCCAAAATGTCATTGAAAAAATCAACACATATGATTGAATATTTACACACCTCACTGGCAGTGACCAAGATATGAAGCAAAGAGAGAGGTCTGAGTTCTTCACTGCCATCGCCTGGATTCTTCAGAGCTGCCACCGCCTGGGCTCACAAGGTGAGCTGAAGGTCTATTTGGGCTTAGCTACCATTTATTTTTAATTGAAACTACATAGTTTTTGGTTGATTTGGCAAAAATAAAACATGTCAGCATGGTGATGTGTCATTTAACAACAAAAACTAACTATGGGGGATGAATTGCAAACAGAAGCAAACTTCCTGGTGTAAAATCAAGTTTCTAAAACATTAGGTGTAAAATCCAGTCAACCCCAAACTTCAAGGGTGTAATTTGCAATTTACCCTTAATTTTATTCCAATCACAAGCCAAACTTAAATTCATGGTCAAACTAGATAACATTACCAAATTTGTTTGTTTAGTTGTCAAATAAACTATTAAAAAAATTAATTTTGAGTTCATTATTCATTATGGGTATTAGGACCACAAATATCATTAGTTGTCAAATAAATTTTTTTATCGTATATACTTTTGGACCACAATTTTTTGTACGTAGCTCTTTGTCATTGCTTCAAAATCAACTTCTTCCCTAGCACCATTTTGTAAAGATTCCTGGTCATCTTTTAGTTTTTTTAGTAGTGAATGCTCAAGTCCATAGCTCAACAACAAAATTAAAATGTAATGGCCCAAAGAAAAGAGTTGTTGAGGTTCAAAATTAATCACAGCCCAAGGCCCAAAGAAAAATAACACATTGGGTTATCCTGTAATGAAGAAAGGAAAAGAAAAGAAGAAAATGATGAGAAGTCCAAAGAATTGGGATCCAAAGACCCATCAAGGGAAAATGCTTTAAATTCCATGAAGCAAAAGAAAGGCCCAGTCGGCCAAAATCAGTAAGCCAGAAAGATGCCCAATAGGGAGAACTGGGCTGGGATCCCAGAGAATGCCAGAGCACGAGGATCCCTGGGACGCACAACATAGCCCAAATAAGATCACAACGGCTGAGAAGGACGAATGGGTCTTAAGTGCCCAGTCATGCAGTGAGGAATCAAAAAGTATAAAGCAAACATTCATGAATAAAGGAGTTGTACCACAAAGAACCAAAGATGAGAAAATCATAAGTAGAAGCGGCTGGAAGGGAACTTTCAACCTAACAATAAAAGATTCCAACTATTTGGGAAAAATGACAAGGATGGAGGGCAGCCAAAAAGCTGAAAAGGTGAAAAAGACCAAATAACTAAGATCAGCAGCCTGAGGGGATCTTGGAATAGAAAGCCAGCTAGAGACTTTCAGCTTGGTCGCACCAAAAGGAGGAAATTATGAGAAAGAAGGAAAAGACCAGCCCTTAGGCAACTGTCACAGCACGAAAGCTGAGGGGCAAAAGAGAAAAATCACTAGTACCTCGGAGCCCTAGAAACACACTATAAAAGGAAGAGAAAACCCAAGTTGAAGGGATCAAATTTTTGGTAGGAAGAATACCATAACAGAGCCATTAGAACTCTGTAAAATTTAAGAAAAAATAGAGGAACGTCTCCCTGGTATCCCAGAAAAATAGCCACTATAGCACATACTCGGATTTAAAGAGATTCAAACTTTGCAAGGTTTAGAGGCTCAAATAGCCATCAAAGTCTGTAATTTTTGAGCTCATTTAAACCTTGGATCACGTCTTAGTAAGCACACTGTAAACATAATCCAAGAAAATTAATAAAGTTTCTCCCATTAATCTTGGATCCCTAACCATTGTTCTGTTCTAATTTTTCTTAATTGCTTTGCATTTTCTTTGCTACTTTTGTTGTCATTCAATACAGATATCCTTGCTTGTTAGTTTATTTGTATTGTAGGAAGCTTGCCCTATGCACCACTTGGTTCTTAAACAGCTCCTTAGCTACGGTGAACCAAGCCCAATCCACCAAACCACAATTATTTGGCCCAGGATCCTTGGGCCACTGTGCTGAAGAAAAAGGCACTCTCACAAGAGTTAGCCGCATCTATAGTTATACCTTAGCAGGACTAGTTTAATCACAAATAAAGCATCTCATAGTTGTTAATAAAGGCAATATCAATCTAGTATCTGCCCAATGTGGGACTAATCACACACCTTAATCTATACCTAATCAAATTTGGGGTATCACAACTTTCCCTACTTAAATCCCTAAAGTCTTCATTAGGACCTACTTTGTGGGGATGTGCCTCCAAGCTCGCACGGGGTTAAAAACATCTGTGTTTATACTCCAAAAGGACTAGTCTAGTCACAATTAAGGCTTCTTATAGTTGTTAATAAATCCACAATCAACCCAATATATTTCCAACTAGGGATTGATCACACACCCACACTAAATCAATATCCAATCAATTTTGAATCATCTCAAATAATGTTCGAGTTCAAGCTTGTCAAAAAGTCTAAAAGTTTAAGCTCAGGTTAATTCATTATTAAGTCAAACTAAACACTCAGTATTAAACTCAAACTTGAGTTTAATATCAAACTTTGGCACACGAGATCCAACACAACATATCAAGCCTATTTTGTTTTGGACGAATGGTTCCAACTTTTAATTAATTAAAGTCTTAGTAAGATATACATTAATTTATTAGTCAAGCTCATATTAAACATATTATCAAGTCCATAAACAAGTCTAGACTCAACTTATTGTTTATCAAACCTTAATGTTTATGAGTTTATTTATGAACAATATTTTTTGCTTAGGCTTGACTCATTTATTAAACAAGGGTAAAATTAAGGTTTAAACTTGACTTGTTTATAACAAATAAATTTGTATGAGTTTTTTTGAGTTAAGCCCGAATTGTTTATAAATGATTTCATTCACTTACAACTTGACTTCACAGGACAAAAAAAAAAAAAAAAAAAATCACGGATGGTCCCTTTGCAAAGAACTGAAGAAAAAAAAATCAAGGATGGTTCATTTAAAAAAAAAAAATTATGTGTTTTACATGGTTTAAAAAACGTTTCCGACAAGTGATTTGTCACTTCTGCATAAATAACTTCCTCCCTAACACAATTTTGTAAGGATTTCCTGTTGTCCTTTTCAGTTTTTTATCATTTGGCCCATTCACAATAAGGAGGTATATCATATGTTAAATACGTGAGTCCTCCCCTCCACATGATAAGTGTTGGCTCCACCCTCATATGAAGGAGAGGATTCACGCATCAAAAACATGATGTACTTTTTATCGTAAGAAACAAAAACGAAAATCACGCATGGTCCCTGATTCCGTACATTTGCAGTCAACTGGCAGCAAAACAGGGGAAACAAAAGGTAAATGTGTATTACATGGTTTAAAGTTTAAACAACGTTCCTCACAAGAGCTCTCTGTCACCTCTGCATAATCAACTTCTTCCCTAACACCAATTTTTCTAAAGAATATCTGTTATCTTTTTTCATATTTTTATCATTAAGTAAACCCTTTACTTGGATGGTCAGAATCGTAATAGCTAAATGTGTGGTGAATATTATAACGACAAGATTGTAAGATAATGCTAGTTAAATAGCTACAACAATGATTGTGATAGAGAAAGCATCTACTACGCCAAGCGGCTGGGAACCAACTGAACTAAATCCATATTAAAACTTTAAAAATATTTATATAACTTTGTTTCAAAAGATAGAATATGTGTTAAGTAATTTTCATATCCGGAAAAGAAAAATACTGGAGCTAAATTTTTATATGAGTTAAGTAATTAACTAAAATATTGTAAAAGCCTGCAGGGTCGAAATTGCAAAATAATGTTACTTTTTTTTTTTTTTTCGTAAAATATTAAAAATGCCACATTAGCGTGTATTTTCTTAAAAGTCAAGTATTTCACTAAATAACTTTCAAAGAGCATGTTTAGAAAGAAAAAAAAATACATAATTTAGAAAAAATGCTGCGCCTAAAACCAATGACTAAATTTGTTTACTTAATTATTTAAATTTTATGTACTTAATTAACTTACTTTTTTTGCTTAAACATTGTAAACACAAAGATTTATAATTTTGAACCCTTTCACAAATCTATGTTAGTAATTAATAATTAAATTATAATTGAAATGATATTATTTGAGTTAATTAGATAGAATGATTTTCATTTGACAATTAGATTCATCAACCACAAATTGTTTATATATTTT
Organism: Quercus parvula; assembly: GCA_030820535.1. Classification (NCBI taxonomy): domain Eukaryota; kingdom Viridiplantae; phylum Streptophyta; class Magnoliopsida; order Fagales; family Fagaceae; genus Quercus; species Quercus parvula. The sequence goes on along the minus strand of JAUAME010000007.1, from coordinate 13,184,345 downwards.
TTTTAATTATAAAATAGACTGTTTATAATGTCAGTAAATTACCAATTATAATTTGAGATCTTATGAATTTGTACATAAAGTTATACAATCATATCTCAAGTAGTTGGGGCTCTAATAAAAAATAAATTTGAATATATTGACTTTACAAAAAATAACATGCAAATATATGAAGTTTTGTCATTTCTTTCTTCTAATAAAATGAACAAGCAAAAAGTGATTAGTGAGAGAAAAGTAAGAATTAAGAATACCAAGATGAGAGTTATAAAGTGAGAGAGAGTCGGAAATGATAATAAAAAAAAGAAAAATGGAGAAAGTGTGTGTGTGTGCGCACGCATGTAAGAGAGAGAACAATGGATGATATTTGCTATAACTGCAAACCAAACCTCCAAGGAGAACAATGGATGATATATGAGTTAATTCTTCATCCATATATAGTGAAAACAATTACCAACATTTTTAACATCTTCACAAATCTATGTTAATAAATATTTTTGAGACTATGATAGTAATTAATAACTAAAGTATAATTGAAATTATATTCTTTGAATTAATTAGATAAAATGATTTTTTTAATAAACTTATAAAAATTAGATTTATTGACCTTATATTGTAAAAAGAATTATATAAATTTACTATGGTATAGACTATTTATGTTATCAATAAATTACAAATAATAATTTGAAATTTTATGATCTCATTTATAAACTTATATAATCCAACCTCGAATCTATAAAAATATATCTTTATACATGTATATATACAAACATATAATATTGGCTAAAATATTTTTTTCCCATTTTTAAAGTTTGAATTGATTTTCATCCCAAAATTTAAAATAGTTCAATTTCATTTTAATTTATTGAAAATGTTACACTTTTTGTCATTAAATTTTAAAAATATCTTTTTTCACTCCTAAACTATTGAAAATGTTTTTTTCCCTAAACTATTGAAAAAATAATAAATAAATAACGACGACGACGACAACAAAAATAGCAGCTCCTTAAAAGAATATGTAATGTTTTCAATATTAAGTATGAAAAAATAACTTTTTAAAGTTTAGAAAAAAAAAAAAAAAAAAACAAACAAACAAACAAACTTCATGCAATTTATTAGTGGAAATGGATCTATTTTGCCTCTGGGGTTGTTGGTTAGAGCCTTGCAATATATTTTCTTTTGAAAATGGTTTTTTCATTAGTTTTCAATGTGTCACACCATATGATATGTTATTTGTGTGATTGTTTATTGTTTTTCATATTGGGTATGTTATTCTTGATAGAAGAATAGAAGATTCAGAGCCTAGGCCTAACGGCTAGCTTTTAGTTAACGGTCATATTCTTCCTCAGCAACAAAATGACACCATGTCTCATTAAAGCTACACAATGTCGTTTAGTCATCTTGGCTTGTCTTCCTCTCCGAGCTTCAGAGCTTCTTCTACTGAGTTGAGCAGCTGAGATATTTTTCCTGTAACTAGATATTTTTCTGTTAAGAGCACATTAATCACATGTGTACCCAGTGTATTATTCAATTAGTGTAGCTAATATTCAACCTCATAGATTTTACTCTCTGTTCTCTCATTCCACCATTGTTATACTGCATGTTTTCTTGTTTTTCTTCAATTCTGATAATTAATCTGGCAATCAATCTGAACCCATAACTAGTTGATTTAATAATTTGATTAATTCCTCTTTAAAACAACTGATGGGTCTATTTTTTTTTTTTAACACTTCTTATTGGTATTTCAGTTCTAGCTCAATAGTGCATCTGTACAATGATAAGATGCAGTTCAAGAATTCACTATATGTAGAATTCACTCCATGCTTTGTTATATCCTGGAGATGATTCAGTAGGAACCCTTAGCAAACTCCCGTAAAGTGGGGGCAAATATCACCTTAAAACACAGACATTGATTCAACACACCTCAAAGCTATAAAATTTATGTTCGATTTTTCTTCATTCTCTCGTATCTGTAGCCAATTTAAGAGAGATGTTTCCAGTGTTTACAAAGAGTTTGAGGGATAAGTATAAAGAGCATTATGAATTTCTCAAAGACAAGCTAGCCAGTGGGCAATTGTTTTTCTCAAAAAATGTTGCCAAGACTTGGGTATTCTACGTTCTGAGACAGTTTTGAATATGAGATTATTGTAGAAAGTTGTCGGTGGAAGGGAGAAAAGATGACAAAAATGGTAAGGACGACATTTCCAACAATTTATAGCTAGAAGGAAAGAGAATTGGAGTTCAATTTCCGCCTATATCAAAAACTAATTAGTATCTTGATCTGATGATGAAGAGTTATTATCAAGAGTGGACGCTATAGGTTAAAATTCTCTCTCTCAAAAAAAAAAAAAAAAAAAAAGGTAGGGTAATACTTCGCTGCATATAAGTTTTTACACCATTGAAATTGTAATTTGAAATCACAATTTTCAAGTTTAAAATTGTAACTTCAATATTTTAGATCAAAAAGAGGATGTAAGTAATAATTTGTGTGTAATAAACACAACCCAAAAGAGTTTAAGTCCGCATGGCTGGAAGGGTACTCTACATTAAAGAGAATCTTAGAATGGTCCGAATAGTTGAGAATCAAATGGGTTATAGAAGAATGTAGGAATCAAATAGTTTCCAGCCCATGATGCATAGGCCCATGTCCACTCATTCTCTAATTTAGGCCCCTATCAGGCCAAAATGGCCCAATACCACCTTTTTTTGAACTTTTTAGCAACAAAACACTATTTCGGAAATAATGGGCATCTACCACTTTTTCTAGTACTCAAGCTCACCAAACTCGAGTACCCCATTTTTCTGTTCCACCGTGGCACGATGACATGGCATCTGGGATTTAAATATTGTGCTTAGTACTCGAGTTTCATGAGCTCGAGTACTATTCTAGTCTATTCCTATTAAACTCTGAGAACCCGTGTTACCCATAGTTTAAACTTTCATCCCTCACTTTCTGAGTCTCCCTCTCACTCTCTCAATCTCGCTACATCTCACTCTAACTCTCCCACATGCTTTGAATCTCCCTCTCAATGTCGATGTCGCTCTCATTCTCAGTGTTGCTGCCGCTCTCATTCTCAGTCTCCCTCTCGATCGTCGCGTGGACTTTCCTCTACCTTTTCCAACCATCCAATCAGCCTTCTCGATATCTCGCTCTTAACCATTGTCTTCGTTTTCCTCACTATTGTCATTTTCCTCTTTTGCCGCCGCGGCCATCGCTCTTGTCGTCGCACGTGTCTAAGGGGAGGGAGGTTAGTTATTTCACAATGATTATTGTGAAATTGAAACACTGTTACTGACAAGGTTCATTTTTCATATGTTTGGGAAATTTTGGGCAAATGAGATAGGGTTTTGATTTGAATTGTGCAATTAGTAGACCTAAATTTTCTAGACTTGTATGTAGATTGGGTCTTTATTGTGCAATTTTTAGACCTAATTCTTGTAGAGTTCATTTGAGATTGTGTAGTTTTTTTATTCTCAATGAATGCAGTTTTGGCTGCTGAGCTCGAATTCGAATGGCATTTCCTTTGCTTGTATGGAATGTAATGGATGTATGTGATTCTAACTTCTAAAGGATAGAACTAGAACTTAGGGTGTATAGTGGTATAGTTTCTTAAGTTCCCTAATTAAATTCAATTATATGGTTGTATTGGCCAATAAGTGGCATGGTTGAACTGAATTCTTCTTAGGAAAGATAATATTGTTTGTATTGCATTGATCAATGTGGTTAAATTTAATTCATGAACAATATCTAAGAAACTATAACTAAGTTTTTGGTTTTTGCCCAGTCCTAAATAATGGGGATTGAGCGCCAATGAGCTCTATAGCTGAAATGACACTTCATCCTTGAATAATAATGAGATAGAGGTTGTATGTTCAAGATGCACTAAATATGTGTGTAATTTATCAACAAAACTAATAGAAATGGGTTGCATGGTCTAGTAGGAACTTCCAAACTTGAACTTTGGAGTGGTTGTTGGTGATTGAATCTTTGTGCAATGCTAGTTGATATTGCATAAGCAACATGCTATTTTCATTAACATGAGAGCGACAGTGACACTGGTGTCTATGGTTGACTTAGCTTATATGCTATTTTCATTAACATAGTAATTGGTTTGTAAGTATGCCCCATGGAGAAGCCGATGCACAAGTAACTAGGGTCTTTAACCATTATTAGTGTCAAAATTACAGGTAAAAATTCCACATTTTGTTAAACCCGATGCTTCCAACAAACAATACTATCCTCTGAAGCATCAGGCAAAGGTTCAACGCAATAAGACATCAAGGAAAAGTCCAGAACTTCGATAAAAATCAGAAAGTGACACCAATTTCTCTGAAGATCATAACATCTAGAGCCCTAGACCTATAGAATCAAGCTACTCTTCTTTGTTTTCTTTCTTAAAAGGAAAAATATTTGCATGAATGAACCCTAACCCTAAGTGTAGTAAACCAACCAAGACCGGTCTATACAATGCCATTTAACCTACTCCAGCCTAGATTAACCAACACCGCTCAACATAAAATCAGATCAGACAATGCAAATCTAAAACTATACATTAATAATGGGCATTTACTTAACATTAATAATGACATTAGTAATGACAGAACTAGATTGGATTGCTATGATAGAGAATACTGTTAATAATGGGCATTTACAACACAAGAAATATGATCTCTCATTTTAGTTTGTAATTTTCAAAATCAAAATTAATATGATGTGGGTATTTGTGGGTATATGTGGGTATTTTGTGGTGTAATTTTTTTTAATAGAGAGACTTTCATTTTAGAAATTTCTTCCATCTAAAAGTTGTGGTTTTCTCATTTATTTATTTAGGGGTGAAAATGTTTTATCTTGTATGCTGATGTATTCTATTTCTATTAGCTGAATATGCTGTAATCTACTTAACATTCTAAAGTTTAATTCTTTTTTTTTTTTTTTTTTTTTTTTTATGAAATCAGTGAAGGCTGCATTAGATATATATTATTGCCATTTTCAGTCAAATATGTTTATAATTAAAAATAAATAAATAAGACTGTCTTGCTGTTGTCACCAAATGCCAGATATGGACCCACATGGAGCGAGACCCTCTATACAGACTTTGTTGAAGAGGCAGGATGTGCATCGTTCAAGTTTGCTTTGGGATGCTCATTTGGAAGGCGAGGTATGCACTTGTTCAATATATGTAGTAGAAAGATTTCTGGAATTTAAGTTTGAAGCGTAATTATTATGTGCTACTCTAATTATTATTAATACTAAGCTGCTTTATTTGCAGGAAGTGCCAAGTGTACTGACTTGTCGTCACCGAGACAAAGGTTTGCTTGAAGGTGGGTTAAATGGTTAGATCCATGAATTGCCACTTATATCACTGATGCGGGTTTAGATGGGCTACTTCGGGCCCTACATATGGACCTTGACCATGCATTGATCACAGCGTTGGTGGAGAGATGGCAGCTGGAGACGCACTCATTCTACTTGCCCCACAGTGAGATGACCATCACACTACAAGATATGGAGGTTATAATGAGGGTACCTGTAGATGGCTTGTCGGTGGTGGGATATACCGAGATGCTCAATTGGGGCGAACTCGCGGCAAGTTATTAGGGCATAGGCTGCCAGACAGAGAACTTGGTGGTAATAAGAACATTGCAGTGATGGAAGGGGCGAGGGTAAAAGCCAAATGGCTTGAGGATCGGTTTAGCAACCCTCTCCCAGTTAACGCCCCTAAGGAGCTTGTGCAGCAGTATGCTCGGTTTTACATACTGGAGATGTTAGGTAGTACGCTGTTTATGGACAAGTCTAGCGAACGGATCTCAATTATGTATCTGCAATTTTTCAATCCAATCAACAACGGAAAGAATTATAGTTGGGGCAGTGCATCACTAAGTTGGCTCTATAGACACCTCTGTAAGGCATCAGAGAAGACAGCCAAGCAGATCGGTGGTGCATTGCTATTGGTGCAGTTGTGAGCGCGGGCGAGGTTTCCACACATATGTCCTGTGATGAGGCATCCACACTAGGCACTGCCCCCAGGTCCACTTGCTATCACGTATGTAACATCTTAGATAGTTACCGTTTTACATTTCCACATTAACTTTTTTCGCATGGGAATTATGTAAGTAACTAATATGAAGGTTATGTTTGTGTTGTTTGCTAGATGGAAAGGGGCTAAGATAAGAACTAAACATTCAATGCACGTCCTACGTGCCTATTGTGTGTCACTTGCTTCGCTATGGCCAAATCAGGTATCGTGTCTTACAAGTGGGAACCGCTTTGGCATGTAGTTTTTATACTTACAATTCACTTTGGAATGAATAAACATTTTTTATTTCAGAGTTACATATATTGTTCACATGCGTTACACATTTTTTCTAATTATATTGTTAATATGGTTGTTTGCATCTGTTGGATCATTGCAGATTGTCTAGGAGCCGTACAAAAATTATTTGGGTTCCCTGCCTGCATATTGTACAACAGGCCAACACATATGGAGGTCTATCATGCCACCCATACATTTTTGGGTGGTTGAAGGCCATCATCCCGAACGTGTTCTCCGACAGTTTGGGATGAAGCAAGGCATACCAGTCGATGTTGATACTTCAACTGAACTTCATAAGATAACACTCTAGGGCAAGCAACGTAAAAACTGGGGCTGCGCATGCTACAATTGCCGATGCACCGCCCTTTCATGGGGAGATGAGCTACAATGACGAGTATATGGTGTGGTTTCGTCCCCGCACTGTTTGCCATATTACAAAAGAGACTTCGCACTGGGACACTTTGGTAAGTTTACAAAGACTGTTTTGTTATAAATGTACCTTGCTTCGTATAGTTTAGTTCAACCTACTAACATTACTCTTGTATATTTATGACAGGTTGAATCGCAGTTGAGGATTATGGTGAAATGCGAACCATAATTTGAGATCTACACCGACTGTATTAATGCCATGCAATCTGTTGAAGAGATCGGTTAGTTGACCTTAGACCATGCACGCGATGTGGGCAACACAAGTGAACCGGCTGTAGGGCGTGGTCGGCAAGTAGGTGGACGTTAAAAGCATAGAGGTCGTCAATCTAGTCAGCGTCATACATCTAGTCAGCCTCCCATATCTGGTTAGCGTCACACACTCGTGCCCACATCTAGTCAGCGTCCCACATCTATTCCACGTCACACACCCGTGCCCACATCTAGTCGGCGCCAAGCACCCGTGCATGACCACACCATAGAGGAAGCAAGTCAGACTACAGATGAGATGTGTTTGGACACTACTTATGACATAGGCTCCATGGCACATGATGATGCAGGTCCATCCCATCTGTTTGCCCATGGAGACACATCTCGGTCCCTATCCATGAGGAGCGATGGTACCTGCCCACCCACATCCCTTAGTACATCTTCGTTGCCCACCACCCGTACGTCTCCCCCATTGACTACCGGAACTGACCCCGTAATTGTACATGGTAGAGATGAGATGAGATTCATGCCCACTCCTAGGCGACCCACCCCTAGTGCTATCCCCCTTAAGTTTGTGCATACTGAGTTCATCCAGACACAGATACCCATCGCCCCACCAGAGCCTTCACACATTGAGGATCGGCTGCAAAGGCTGCAACGGACACGGACACATCCTCCTGACTGTGGGACTGGACATGGTACTATAGTTTGATTCAATACCGATTACATATACATCTCTTTATAGTTAAATGATTTGCATATTAGTATTTGCTTGTGTTGTGTTCTTTTCAGGCAGGGTGAGACCAGTCAAGGAACCGGTGAGGAGAAGAAAATGAGGATGATTCAAGAATGGTAAAGAATCAGTGCTGCTTTGGGTTTGTAATAGTATAAGATCTTTTTGTCATGTATAGGATCTTTTTGTCCTTTGGTGATATATTTTTGGTAGCACATATATTTTGGCAATGAACTTGAAGATTTGGGCTTACAAGCTGATATATTTTTTGTTCGTAACTTGCAAAATTCTGGCAATGAACTTCAGAAATTTCCATTTCAGACCTATAGAATAACTTATGTAAGTTATTTTTTTGTTGCACAACTGTTTTTTTGCTAGTAAATTTAGGAAAATGTGGTATTTAGCCATTTTGGCTGGTAGTCAGGTCTATAATAAAAATTGAGATACACTTCAGCTCAAGAAAAAAACCCCTTCATATAACATTCTTTTTGGATTGGTTCATTTTCTATATTAATTTTTTAAATTTTGTCATTGATTTGAGCCTAAATTTTGAGGGGTCAAGACTTGTTATTAGTAATTGGGAATTGAGTTTAGAAAGTTTGTTGGTGGATAAGCTTCCTTAGAAAGGTAAATTCCCAAAAATTATTTGCTTTATAGGTTCACAATTGTTCTATGGTGTGGGAATAGAAGTATTTAAACAATTAGGGGAGCAGATGATAGCTTAGAAAATGGCTGGTGGTATAAGAAAGAAGCTGCATTTACGCAGATTCCGTCCCTTCAGACCTAGAAAAGAATCAATTCAACCTAAACACTCACTGATTGGAGGACCTGGCTTCTCAAGGGTAGTATATTGCAACAATACAGAAAGTCAAAAGGTCCTAACTTATGGCAACAATTATGTCAAAAGTACAAAGGTTAGTGTCTTGCACTTAGATCCTCTTGCTTTTACATTTTCTGCTGTAAAAAATCCCGTACTTTGCTACAGAAAACATCGCAGTTCACTCATAGCATGGTGATATTTTTGAGCTCTTCTGCTCAAGGTAATAATGTAAGTTTTTGAGAGATATATGGTTGATGTGACATATTTTCATTTTACAGATCTTATAAACTTTTGAATATTTTGGAGTTTAGTAGCTCAAGAAAGTTTTCGGCAAAACTTTTGTCTGCTATATTAATTTGTTTCTAAGCACGGTCAATTTTATATAGTCCAACCGAAACTGCCATGGGGAGGAGATACAACTGGTAATTAATGATGGCCTGAAACTTGTATGAACTTTCCATTTATGAAGACACATGAATTTGTTAGGATGCTAATGGCTATTTGCTACAGGTCTTCTTACTGTTACTCTTGCATGGCACATTGCCCCTCGTGATGGGAAGGTATGTCAGATTAAGTGTTTTTTTAAGTTTATTAAGATACAGTGCAAACAAAATTCAGTTTATAGGGTTATTAGCTCATCTTATGTGTAGAAGTAATTAACTTTATGCTCAGGATTAAAGTACATGCACACTTGTTTACCATTCAAAATAAACATGGCAGGTAAATGCATTCTTTTGCCATGGTATGCATTATTTTGCCATCTCAAATATGGGACATGCAATGGTAAATATGTAAGCTGCAGCTTTTACTCCTCTGTTGTTTTTATTGTTTTATTTCTCTATTCTTTTATCCATTGCACTAGATGTTCTTTGATGCTATAGCTGGCATTAATTCAACCTTTTCATGTTTGTCTCTACTCTATTCATATATGAAGAATCATCATTTATTGACATTGCTATAATCTTGAAAATATGTGGAAGGTATTGATTATGGCATACTGTCACAAAATTGTAGTTTATTGTAGTTTTAGTCTAATTTAGTTACACCGTTTCACCAGAAACGAGTGTTATTTAATTGATATTTTTATCATTCTCATACTTTGTATTCTATGTCATTAACCATAGATTTTTTTTTTTTTTTTTTTTTAATTTCAATATTTTCAGGGTTTGAAGGTTCTTGACAATTCTGTAGAGAATTTGGCTTCTGGAGCATGGCAAGCTTTAGGAAGTGCATGGAGAGGGGGTTCAGATTTTGTTCACAAGTATGTGTCCATTTAAGTTGGATGTGTTTATAATTATACTATTGCTCAATTCTTGCATTTACTTTTAGATAGAAAAAAACAAAGGAGAATATTGCAAGCACATGAGTAAATGTGGTACTTACTGATGCTTGTTTGCCACAAAGTCGCTTCAATTCCTCCATAAGCTAACTAATATATTAATGTTTTGTTTTGGTACATGGGGCTTACACTTTTTTAGTTATGGTAATCTAACTTGCATTTTGGATATATATTTCTGCGTTTGTCATAGGGCAGATTTCCACCCCTAATTTGTGTCTTGTGATGGCACTAAGTATGACTTACTCTCTTAGTTAACAACCCAACAAATCACAAGTGAGTCAACTTTGAGCTTGAGTGAATGCACACACTCAAGCTTACAGGAAGTACAAAGGAACTTTGAGGCGTTTTCCCCACTCGAAACCTACCTTAGCTTGATCAGCCACCCAGACTTACAAACCCACAGAGTTTACAATGTTTCCCCACAGAGTACACTCTAATTTTTCTCATACACACCCCAACAGCCTAATGTTACTACCCCTCGACTTGCTGCCACATTATAGGAACAAGTTTGTGCTAATAGTGTACAAGAATGGAGTGACCTACATGTTTATACAGCACAGTAATGTTTACTTGATGTCTGCCTCGAGGCAAAATTGCAATGCCGCGAGCCACTTGCTCTTTCTGCATCGAATTGTTGATGTGAGTAAGCCAGCCGCGTTGCATTTTTTATTTGATTCGAAACGTGTTGTTATTCCTTTCACATCAAGAAAATTGTGTGAATTTTAGGGGGGGTTTTGTTGTTGTGACTTGTATTCGTTTTTGCAGGTGTTTAAGCATTATTTTGAAGAGTTAGAAGAGGAATCTCTCAGAGACAATTTTGTAGTTGTGGTAAGAGGTGTCCTAGCAAACAAGGACAAATTGTAGTTGATTACTATTTATGTCAATTAGAATTGTGCTTGATTTGATGGTTTTCCATTAATTAGATAAATTAAAGAAGTATGTCACCAGAAACTTCATGACACTATTATTCATTGTGGATTATGAGTTCTTTCCTAGTTGCTTGTTCAATTTACAATTAGCAGAGAGCAAGCCAGTGGCTTGGTATACTTCATAGCTCCTCTAGTAAAGAAAAGTATGTCTTATTGAAGTGCTAAAGGATAAGAGGAAACAAATTTCTTTTTTAGATAGTTTTCGATTTTGGCTTTTTCCATTTAAACGGAAAATGTGTTGTGATCAGAAATTTAATGACAATCTTATATAAGATGCCATCTTCATTTGTTTATTTGTATAATGTTTCAACTGCTATTGTTACTGATCCAAAATGTGAAGTAAGAAAATTACAAAGTGCCCAATCTAGCTTTTCATGTTTTTTAAGATAGTCAGTTTACAAAAAATGAATGTATGTGTTTTCATAGAAGGGGTTTTGAGGTTAGTAGCTATTACCAGGTTTTGGCTTCTGTCAGTGATCTTTCCTTTTCTTGGAGGAGCATTTGGAAGCCAAAGGTCCCTTGCAAAGTGGTTTTCTTTGTTTGGATTGTAGCTTTGGGGAATATTTTGACAATTGATAACTTGTAGAAAGAAAAGTTTTGATATTGGATTGGTTCTTTGTACCTTTTAACTGATATACAACTCATTAAATGATGTTTCCTTAAAAAGTTGGATTTTCTAAACAGGTCAAACAATTTGGGACGGAGGTAGTATTACTTATGTTGTTTAATGAGCAATTTGAAATACTCACCCCCTCCCCCCAAATATGTTGTAACTGAAATTTTATTACTTTTGCTCGTTTGTTTGTTCTGGTGCACTCTATGTTTTGCATTATTTTTGGAAGGTTTCATTAATGTTTAAACTATCCAAGAAATTTGTTCACACATGCTTGAATTTTCTGTCCTGTCTTGGAGATACTTCATCCTTTGTTTTGTTCTATTGTATGGTGAGAACTTAATTGTGGCAGTTGATGATGATGGCTGCTTTACCACAAAAATTTCTGAGTTCAGTGGATAGTACGTGAAAGATGCAGATAAGGATATTATTAAAGCTGTTAAGAATATAAAGTGAGAGAGAAAAACTGAATAGTCTGTATATTGATGTGTGAATAATAATGTACAATAGAGAGCCTTATATAGGCTAGGTATGTGTGTAGTACAAGCAAAAGGAGTAAACTACAAGTATAGTATATTGGGCTAAGCCCAATGGGCTAAACTAGTCTAAGCTATACACTAACATCCCTCCTCAAACTTGAGGTGGCAAGGAGGAAGCCAACGGGAGTTTGGATATAAGATCTCGAAGACGACCAGGCAGGTGAGTCTTGGTAAAGATATCAGCAGGCTGGTTAGCAGAGGAGATGGAGAACAACTTGAGATTTCCTTTCTTGAGATGCTGGCGAGTGATGTGGCAGTCGATCTCAATATGCTTGGTGCGTTCGTGGAAAACATCATTATGAGCAATGTAGATAGCACTACGATTGTCACAATAAAGAAGAGTGGCAGTGGGCTGCGGAGCATCCATGTCAGCCAAGAGCTAGCGAAGCCAAATAAGCTCGCAAGTGGTGTCGGCAAGGGCACGATACTCTGCCTCAGTACTGGAACGGGAAACCACATCCTGCTTCTTGCTGCGCCATGAGACAAGAGAAGTACCTAATAGGAAACAAAAACCTGTGATAGAGCATCGATCAGTCGGATCACCTGCCCAGTCAGCATCTGAATAAGCATGAAGCTCGAGAAAAGATCGAGAGGAGTAATGCAGACCATGATAAAGTGTGCCTTTGACATATCGGAGAATCCAAAGAACAGCAGCATAATGGACAGAACGAGGTGCATCTATGAACTTACTAACCATACCCACGGCATGTGAAATATCCGAACGAGTAACAGTGAGATAGATCAAACTACCAACCAACTGACGATAGCGAGTAGCATCGGATATAGGTTCACCATCCAAGGGTGTGAGCTTTGCATTGTATTCTAAAGGAGTGGAAACAGTCTTGTTGTCGGTGATACCGGCTTTGGAGAGAAGATCAGAAGCATATTTAGCCTGGGAAAGATAGTATCCATCAGAGGATGAGGTAACCTTAAGCCCAAGAAAATAGCTGAGAGTGCCCAGATCTTTCATCTCAAAATGTTGACTAAGGAAGTGCTGAAGAGAGCGAATACCTGCAGAATCATCTCTAGTAATAATCATATCATCAACATAAAGAAGAATAAGAGTGATACCAGCAGAGGATCTTCGGACAAGAGAGCAGTGTCATGAGGACTCGAAGTGAATCCCTGCTGAGTAACAACCGAGCTAAACTTTTCAAACCAAGCTCGAGGAGCCTGCTTAAGGCCATAAAGAGCACGACGAAGGCGACAAACTTGGCTGCCTGAATGTGGATAGCCAGGGGGTGGTTGCATGTACACTTCTTCATGGACGTCTCCATTAAGGAAAGCATTTTTCACATCCATTTGATAAAAAGGCCAACGGCGAACAGCAGCCACAGCAATGAGACATCTGACAGATGTAAGGCAAGCAACAAGAGCAAATGTTTCCTCATAGTCAATACCATACTCCTGAGTAAAGCCCTTGTCAACTAGGCGAGCCTTGTATCGTTCAACAGATCCATCAGCCTTGGTCTTGATCTTGTAAACCCACTTACAACCTACTACAGACTGACCAGGAGGCAAATCAACCAACCATATCCCAAGTGTTATTCTTATGAAGGGCATCTAGTTCTTCGTTCATATCTTGCTGCCAAAGATGGTCAGTATGGGCCTCACGATAGGTGTGAGGTTCATAGAGGGTGGCAAAAGCAAAAGAGCAGTGATAATCAGTAAGATAAGGGGGAGGAATGCTTACCCGAGTGGAACGACGAAGTTCAGGACCAACAGGAGACTCAGGAGAGGGTGGTGCCACAGGATCTAAGACAGGCGGGTCATATGCCGGAGACAGAACCGGAGATGAGTCGTCTGGAGAGGCAGCCGATGTTGAAGAATCCTCCACAAGTTCAGGATAGAAAGGGAGGAAAAGATCAGTAAAAATGGGAGACTCTGAGGAAGGAGATGCAGGAAACTGCTGAAGACTCGTGAAATAACGATGTTCCCAAAACTCAACATGACGGGAGACACGAAGGCGATGAAAAATGGGATCATAGCAGCGAAACCCCTTTTGAGATACACCATAACCAAGGAAACAACAGAGACGAGTACGAGGCTGGAGCTTTTTTCGTTCATGAGGAGGAAGAGAGACAAAGCAAGCACAACCAAAAACCCGAAGGGAGGAGTAGTCAGGAGTTTGACCATAAAGAAGCTCAAATGGTGATTTGTTATGTGTAGTTGGTGAAGGAATACGATTCATGGTGTACACAGCAGTGAGTGCGGCCTCACCCCAAAAGCGCTCAGGAAGAGAGGCAGAAATGAGAAGGGTGCAGACAACATCAAGAATGTGACGATGTTTTCGTTCTGCACGACCATTTTGTTGAGAGGTGTAAGGACAAGACCGCTGAGGAAGAGTACCATAACTGTCTAAAAAGGATAAGAAAGATTTATCATTATATTCTTGAGCATTATCTGATCGAAAGACTTTGACGGTGCGATTGAACTATGTTTCAATCATTTTATGAAATGTTTGGTAAATAGACACAAGTTCAGACCTATGGTGAAGCAGATAAATCCAAGTATATCGAGAAAAATCATCCACAAATATGACAAAATATTTAGATCCCCCCTCAGTGGGAACAGGTGCAGGACCCCAAATATCAGAATGTATAAGATCAAAAGAGGCAGAAGAAAAGGAGTCACTTTTATTAAAGGGCAATTTTGTTTGTTTGCCAAAATGACAGAAAGTACAATCAAAATTTTGAAACTGAACTGAACCTAAATGACCTTGAGAAGCTAACAACTGAAAACGAGATAAGGATGGATGACCAAGACGAGTATGCCATAGATCAGGTGAGGAGGTGGCAGTGGTAGCAGCTGCAGAAACAACTTGTGAAGGAATCTTCAAGTCATGAACCTCAAACATGCGACCAACCTTATGGCCTGTCCTAAGCACTTGACCCATCCGGGGATCCTGCACATCCACACCATGATTAGTAAATAGAAGATCTACCTAATTCACAAAGTTGACCAACAAAAAGTAAATTAAGGATTACTTTGGAATATGAAAAGTGTCATTAAGGGATAGACTAGGAGAAAAGATTGTTCCTTTATGACTAACAGGCATAAGAGTTCCATCAGCAGTGTAAATGGTGATTGCTTGTTCTAAGGGTGCCTTATCAGAAAATTGGGATTCATCAAGAGTCATATGGTTACAACATACAGTATCAAAGAACCAAGGTTATTTACCTGAGGTGACAGAAAGGGCAGTGGAAGTGTGGGATAAAACCTGTTGAACAACTGCCTCAATATCAGCCGTAGTAAGTGAGGAAGCCAAAGATGGACCTGTAGGAACCGATGGATCTAAAGGACATATTGTAGCTACCCGAGGAAGAGAAGCCTTATTATGCTCTTGCACAAATTTCTGCAGTTTGCGACAAATAGAGATGTCATGGCCTTTGATACGGCAAAACTCGCAGCGAGTACCTTTGGAAGACTGAGAGTTAGGACGCCCAGAGTTTATTTGTGGAGGAGAAATGAATGCAGCAATGGGAGGCTGTGGAGAGGGTGTAGCCAATACATGATCAGATGATGACATGTGATAAGTAGGCCGACGGTTCTCCACAGAAATGAGCTTCTTGACTGCAGCATCAAGAGGAGTAGGAGACCGGCTAAGCAGAGAAGCCCTAGTAGGCTCCAAATCCTCACGTAAACCCATCATAAAGTGTATAAATTTACAGCGATCCCGATATTTGACAAAGAGCTCAATGTCCTTAGAACACACCAGTGGAGGATTTGCAGCAGAGAGTTGTTCCCATATAGTAGAAGTCTGAGAATAGAAATCAGAAATAGACTAACTTGTCTCTTGACGCATTTGATAGAGCTTTGATTCAATGTGGAACTCCAAGCTTGAATCATTAGTGCAATTATAGCAATCAGCCAAAAATTTCCAAGCAGTCTCAGCAGTTTCAAGACGAGGAAGAAGATTATGAATGGAGGGAATAGAGGTATTGATAAACCAAGACAAGATCTTACTCTGAATACTCTCCCATTCCTCTAGGCGTTCTTCATAATCATCTGTTGTAACAGCAGTCTTCGAAGACTCTTCAGCAGTTGTGGCTTTCGACTTAGGGTTTGGTACTGGCTTAGGAATTGAACCAGTCACATATCTCCACAGTTTATGACCCTTGAGAAAGACAGTCATATTCTGAGACCATGCATGATAACTAGTAAGACCATCCAACATAATAGTGATAGGGCGTATGATATCTCGTTCATTTTGTTGAGCCATAATGAAGAAAATGACCCAAAAAATGGAATTTAGAGACCTCAAATGCAGAAACAGGGCTCAAAATCGGAATCTACACGAAAAACTAAGCAAAACAAGTCATATAGAAAATTTTTTACTATGGTCAAAGTCAACGGTCAACAGTCAGAGTCAACTATCAACAGTCAACGAATGACGTGTGCTGACGTGGCAGTGTGACATCACCTAGGGCTTACGTGGTAGGACGCGAAGCACAGCAGGCGCGTGGAGCGTGTAGGCGAGCGTGGGACTGGCGCATGAGGCGCGTGGCAGATACTGGCGGCGCGTGGAACGCGTGCTCGTGAGGCAGGAACTTTAGCCGGCGCGTGTGATGCAGTTTCTGGCCGTTCTTGGTTGGGTTTTGCTCGGGATCAACTGTTCTGTCTTCCTATGCCTTTTCTTTGGCTATTGAATGAGCAGAACGTTGATATCTGAGGGTTGCAGGTACTGTGGGCGTGACAGCGGTGGCTCGCTTCTGACAATGACTACTGGATGAAAGCGAGGGCAGCGGAAGAACGCCGAAGATGTTCACAGGAACCAGAAAGTCAGAGGAATGGCTCTGATACCATGTTAACAATATAAAGTGAGAGAGAAAGACTGAATAGTCTGTATATTGATGTGTGAATAATAATGTACAATAGAGAGCCTTATATAGGATAGGTATGTGTGTAGTACAAGCAAAAGGAGTAAACTACAAGTATAGTATATTGGGCTAAGCCCAATGGGCTAAACTAGTCTAAGCTATACACTAACAAAAGCAATTAAGGTAAGGTTCAAACATATTTGATTATGAGAGTGCTTAGAGGATAACAACAATAATATTTGTGTGGGTGAAAACTCTGAAAATATTGTTGACAATTGTGTCATTATACAATTCAATACTTATCTTGTAATTGTATGAATTCCTTTATTTCTGAGTTCATGTCCTAAATCTAGTATTTTGGATGTCAATGAATGAGATATTAAAGTATCATTGCCAACTAAAGTTAAAAAGAAAAGTTTGAACCTGAAAACAAAGCTATGTTTTGGGTGGAATTCTATAAATTTTATACCCACTGTGTCATTTACTTGTTTTCCATCATTTTCTTTGTTATGTTGTAATTTTTGTATTTGCTCAAGGAAAAGGTCGGCTTGTTAAGTTAGGAAGCTTTCTGCATTCATATCCCTTTTGACGAAGATCAAAAACTCCTCTGATTTATCGAGTTGCAGAAGGTATCCCAATTCATGAGTTGTGCTGCACGCCTTAAGTTGTGAGGCAAGTCCCTGTTATTCGACCGGTGGTATCCAGCCCCTGGTGTGGCTCCATGGCCTGTAAGTTTGAGATAAATTGTTATAAAATAGATAGGGGAAAGAGAAAGAAGATGCAATGTCTACCAATTAATATCTAAGATTTAAATGTTGCTTCGTATGAAACCTTTATGTATGAACTTTGAAGTTGTTAAGACAGCATTGCAGCAATTCATGTACAAATGTAGATTATTATTTCCTTGTGTACAAAGCTTTCCTTTTCTTTTACAATATCTGAAACCAAGAATTTTTGTCATATTATTTGGTAATTGAAGCATAACAAAAAGCCAACGAAGTCTTTGAGTTTACTCAATTATATTGTTTTGGTAGGAAATATGATCACGTGTCTTCCATACTTAGGGTCTATTTGGATAGATTGATGCTAACTGAATGGCTAACTTAAGAAACGATAGTGTGCCTAGGATGGGAAGGTAACTAAATGGTTTTCTAAACGTAAATCCCAAGCTCACATGAAATGGTTTTATAGAGATACAATGATGCTCTAGTTTGTGTTTTTGTTTTTTTAATTCAATATTTACATGTGGTGATAAGAGATTTAAATTTTAAATTCTAAATGTCATGACACACTCACAGATACCAACCAATTGTGTCTGAGTAATGTAAAAAAAAAAAAAAAATTAAAGGTCAGGGCCACTATTTTATTGCAAAAAGGCAATCAGGCAGATTAGTACCTGAGTTCTCCAAACTCAAGTACCAATTTGCCTGCTTCAGCCTAACCTGCTTGACCCTTTTTAAAAAAATTACCCCGAGCCATACCCGAGTTTGGTGGACTTGGGTACTTCACAAATTACTCGAGTTCTCCAAATTCAGTTACCAATTTGCCTGCAAATTTTTTTTTTTTAAAAAGCTTGACCCCTTTTTTGAAAACAACCCCGAGCCATACCTGAGTTTGGTGGACTCAGGTACTGCACTAAGTACTCGAGTTCTTCAAACTCGGGTACTAGCCTGATTCACTTTTTTGAAAAAAAAAAAAACCTGTGCCATACTCGAGTTTGTTGAACTTGGGTACTTCACATGGTACTCGAGTCCTAGAAACTCGAGTACCTTTCATACTTAATTATGCACCTACTTTAACTGACGCCAACTACTGGAATTAATGCACATTGAATAGTACTCGAGTTCTGTGAACTCGAGTACCTCTTAACAAAAACACCCTCACCAGCTATTTTCCAGTATCTATCTGCCTGTTTTGTCTTGCATTTGCCAAGTCCATGTGACGAGTCAGAATGCTCGAGTGAAAACAAGAGCTATATTGTTGGGTCACCATCTGCAAGTCTCAGTGTCAGTGTCCATTCAAGACAAACCATTTAACCTTTGGGTTCTGCCTATTGTGTACATAGAGGTAATATAGTAAAAATGCTTTGTTAGATTGTGTTTACATGTGTGGTTCATATGAGATTTTTTTTGTATGAGGTGGAATTCATGTAATGAGTTTTTTGCAATTTTAAAGTCCATGTACAACTGCTGAGATATATATATATATATATATATATATAACCTTTTTGTCAAAATGGAGCACATAGAGAGATTAATAAAAATAAATTGTAAATAAACAATTGCAATTACAAGTATATTTTTCTTGTTGTTAAAAGAAAGAAATAAAAATAACCAATTCATAATTACTAATAGTTGAAAGAGAGATTACTGTAAATCCATAATTTTTTTTTTTGTTTAGAAGAATAAAATACATAAAGTTTAGACATCTACTTTGATTCCTTAAAATAAATTAAGAAAATAAATTCAACTATAAGTTTTTTATAATATTTTGTGAAATCTAAAAATATTGAAAATATAGCAAATCTTGTAAAGTTGTGTATATCTTACTGTCTGATTGCTTCTTAAAATATGTAAAATTCAACATTTATTTCTCTATCCTTCTAAATATTTAAAATTTAAGTTTATAACAAAAATTCAGATTTAAAAATTGTAAGAAAGTTAAGAAATAACAACATTTCATCATTCATTTATGGGTTAAGCTATTTACGAGATAAGCAAGAAAGGCAGGTGCTGTGAATAGTGATATTGGTAAAAAATATAAATATGTATACAATATAAAAATTGACTTAAAAAATAATATGAGGTTAGGACTTTGGTCTGTTTCTTTAAGATGGGAGTGGGGCTACTTTTTTTATTTTATTAGAGGGGTTAAAGTGTCAAACTTTTTGTTGGCTTTTATAGTAATAAGGGTGTTCATAATAATATGAATTCATTACTCAACGAAGAAATTGGCTTAATAAAGTTGAAATTGTTGACCTTTTAATATTTCATATGTGTATAAAATATATATATATATATATATATATGGTTAAGTGCACGTTATGTCTGCATGCCTAGAAATTTTATTGAATGATCAAGATTCAATTATTTATATCTCTATACACAAAGTCGAGGACGTTAAGTTTGAATATAAATAGTTTTTATCATACGCCATATTTATGTAAGTGGTTATAGATTATGACAACTTTTATATTGTTAATAACAGGTCAATGATGGATTTTCTCTTTTTCTATGTGTACTATGATGGAGAGATGTATTATCATGAGTTGCATGGGTTATCATACCAAGGCTCGAACCAAAAGCAAAAATATGTTAAGGTGAAGCGTGGGATAGGGCTTATGAAGTTGCAACGAAGAATATTGAAGGCGATGGGGTTAGACCATTGTAGGCATAACATTTCCATCGTGTATTGAGCACCTCAACGGGTTATAGACACCCAGGTTTTCTACAATTCATTACAGTTATTGGGTGGCGTCAAAGTGAAGATGATATGGGAAATTGTTGCACAAATGGTGGCTCGAGGATTCAATGCTTCAGATCTCTATGTCACTGTTGAGCCCGCCACAGTAGAGGCTGGAAAGGGTTCACAACATACTGTTTTGGATGGAAGAGTAGATGAGCACATCGACTCAATACCAGAAAGATCTTATCAAGGGTGTGCAGAGAACACAGGAGACGGGTATGGCAGTGAAGCGTGGTAGACATTTCCTCATGTGAACTCGACTGAGGAGGAGGAAAGGCCCCAACAAGTGCATGAAGGAGAGCATTTATCTCATGATGAGCTGCATGGGGGCACATCCGAAAATGAAGATGATCATGGACTTAGTGATGATGCAACCCATATCGATGTTACTAGGGATGACTTTGAGGAGCTCCTAGATACCATGGGTGAACATGAGGATGTTGATCATATCGACGATCTGGTTGTAGAAGAGAATAGAGACACATGCCCCAGTCCCGATCCTACGCCGGAATGGTTCACCAAAAACACTTGGGATAATATGTTTGATCCATCACTGGTTATGCAAGTGGAAGTATTAAGTTGGATGCCTAGGGAGTAACTAATTAAAGGGATGGTATTCGCGACTAAATTAGCGGTGCGACATGCGTTAACTTGGTACGCATTGCAAGAGAATTTTAGCTTCAAAACCGAGCATTTAGACTCAGAGAGGCTTATGGTGAGTTGCGAGGATGATTCCTGTCCATGGTCAGTCCGTGCGATCTGTTGCAAGAGTGACAATGTCTGGAAGATCACAAAATGCAAGGGCCCCCACACATGTGACAAAATTCAGAATGCTCATAATGGTTAAATGATTGATTCAGTGTTCCTAGCATACGTACTTGAGCGCTATATACGAGAAGACCCTGCGTATAAGATAAAGAACTTACGCCACATTTCTTTGGCAGACTTAAAACACGAAGTATCTCACTACAAGGTATTCTTTAACTTGCATTCTTTCTTCAATACAACGTAGAGACATCAGTCTTCTGTGAAGTATAAGCATGATATTTTTCCCAAAACCCATGAATACTTTATATTATGAAAATTGAAATTGAAAAAAAAAAAAAGGAATAAAGAGAAAGAAATATTGTAGCCTTACAAGTCTTGATTTGTTCCTTCAACTATAATTATTTAACTTGTATTCATTTCTAACGTAATTATTATGGTTCACATACAAGGTATGGGATGTCAAACAAAAGGCCGTTGTAGCTATATACGGGGATTTTAAGGAGCCTTATACAGAGTTGCCGCGTTTTTTGGCAGGACTTATGGATGCAAATCTGGGTACAAAGTATAAGTTATTAGTGGACTATAATTATGAACGGGGAACCTGTACATTCAAGTCCATATTTTAGGCATTTCGTATATGTATTGTTGGGTTCAAGAAGTGTAGGCCTGTGATTAGCATTGATGCAACCGACCTCTATGGAAAATATAAAGGGAAATTGATGATTGCAATGGCGACAGATGCTAATAATAAGATTTATCCACTAGCCTTCACCGTTGTCGAGAGCGAGAGCACAGAGACTTGTGGTTGGTTCTTGGCTTGTATAAGAAGATATGTTACCGACCGGAGACACCTATGTGTCATATCTGACAGACATCCTGGGATACAAGCTATCTTCAGAGACACTAATCAAGACTTTTCCCTGCAGCCTCCTATGATAGAACATCATTACTGCCTTCGTCATCTATGCAGTAACATCAACACTAGATGGAACAATGAAACTTTAAAGAATCTAGTATGGAGGGTAGCAAGTGCTACCCAGGAGCGAAAGTTCAATGCCACCTTCGATTTAATTAAGAATGTCAACCGAGATGTGCACCAATATCTGAAGGATATGCCCAAAAAGAAATGGGCTCTAACTTTTGACAAGGGTTACCGTTATGGGATTTCAATGCCACCTTTTCATGCACATAAGGATTTCAATTACTATGAACTTATAGGAAACTAATCTTATTTATAGTTCATAACATGTTTACAAAATAATCATATCTGGATGTCACAATCTGTACAATAATCTTCAGCTTTTCCTTACTACAGGTGGTAGGGAAATCTCTTATAATGGCTACAGGCTAGATGAGTTTATTCCACAGAAAAAATCAGCTTACATAAGCCAACATGACCTGCACCTAGCTGAGATGACTGTGAGGGAAACAATCGACTTTGCAGCACGCTGTCAAGATGTTGGAAGCAGAGCAGGTAAGGTTCCTTGTTTCCTCCATGTAGTTATTAGCAGGGTAGTTGTGCACTCATATCAAGTTATTTCTTGTTGAAGATTTATGTTTATGAAATTTTAGAGAAAAAAAGAGATAATCAAAATAAAGATCTACATGATTCAGCAGTGTGCCTATATCCACAGGAGTGAGTGGCTAATCATTCCTCTACATTTGGCCATTTTGGCCTTCAAAATGTGGTAATACAGTACTTTCTTGTTTAGTAATTTTCCAATTTTTCAATCTACCCCATTCTCACATAGTCCCCCCCTCTCCCAAAAAAAGAAAAGAAAAGGAGTTTATTATTAAACGATTAAGTAGGTTGCACTTTTTATTTTTATTTTTTTTTATAAACTTAAGTAGGTTGCATTTTATACAATGATTTTGTTGGTTTTTAATTATCCCATGAAAGCATTAGCCTGTTGCTTGAAGCTACTGCTAAAAGTGTAGTTTGTTAGATATTTGTATTCTTAGAAAGGATCATTGTATTTGTTTTATTCTTGTTATAATGCTGTGTCCCAATCTGGTTGACTGGTTCTAAATTTCTAATACATGCCCAGCACTTTTTCTACAGGTGGGTAGTTAGGGATGATGTCTTTTTATTACTTAAAAAAAATGGAAAAGGGAAGTTGGTGGTCTAGTCTACTTATGACAATAAGCAATCAACAATCATGGTTTTTCAACAGTCAAAATCTGTGCAAGCTAGTCTCTCTTCTCATGTAGAAATTTCTATTTGGTTGACTAGAATTAGCTATAGAAGATGCCATCCTATGTTCATGGAGGTTTGCTCTAGAAAGTCAATTTTTCTGGCTGTGTGATGTGATTTGCTGAAAGTTTGAGTTCACAATAAGGGGTTGTAATGTTATATGAGAACTTTGCATATCACAGAAAAAGAAAGGGATCACATGTGCAATGGTTTTCTCAAATAGTAATTTTTTGGAATTATACATAGCAAATAATTTAGCTCCCAAAATGAGTAAATAGTGGCATACTTTTTTTTCCCCCTCTGAGAGAGATAATGAAAGGTGACAACACATTATTCATTTAAAAGTTTGAAAACTGGGGTAGGTACTAGGTTTTCTTCATCTTCTTCTTTAAAAAACAACTAGGGTAGGTAAGCCTATTTCTAATTCATTGCAAACATTATTGTAAGGTTGAATTTAATCAACCATCTTGTTGGCTTTATTCCGTGCCAAATTTGTTTGTATTGTAGCAATTAGAAATCCTGTATTTAGGTGGGAATCATGTAAGGGTAGTGTGTGAGAGAGTGTGAAGAATTGCTCAAGTGTGTGCAAAGAAGCAGGGACTCACGGCTGGATCTTGCGGGTGGCTTGCGGCTGCAAGCCGCCAGATTGAAGCACACGTGCCAAGCATGCCAGAAGCTGAAGCTTCGCGCTAGTTGTTCACTACAAGACAAAAGTCTCAGGCTGGCTAGGCCGTTTACTCTTGACTTGAACTCGCGACTCAACCCAGTCGTGAGGTCAAGCCGCCAAAACACCCTGTTTGGCAAAATATGACTTTTCACATTCCTTCTCACCCTACTATATAAATACCCTTATACCCACAATTCAAAGAGGGCTTCCAGAGAGAATTTTGAGAGAGAAACCCTAGAGAAAATAAGATTGACTCATCCACAATCTTTACCTAAGAGACTCTTCAAATTCCTCTACTCTCTTCCTCTACATTGTCAAATCCTTGAGAGTCTCATTACCAAAACTTTTTCTCACCATATCCATCTCTGTGAGAGGGTTGTTTGGTGCTCTGGGAAGTAGTTAGGAAGGAACCAATTTCACATTGGTTGATGCTATGGTCAAGTAGCGGAATCTAGGAAGCTAGAAAAGAAATAGGTTCGGCGTAACCTCGTTGGAGCAAGAAGCTTGGAGGGCTTAGGTACATTGGGTAGATTAGGCTTAGAGGGTCTATTACTGTTCATGTATCTCAACTAAATTTTCTAGTGGATTACTTACTGCTTGGAGGGCGGCGGAGAGGTTTTACGTCGAGGGCTTCGGTTTCTTCTTTGATAACACATCGCTGTATTGTCCTTGTGTTTGCATCTCTCTTCCTTTATCTTTGCCTTTTATTTTCTGCTGTGGATGTGATTTTAAATTGGCTTAGATTGTTTATCAATTCTGTTTATAGCTTGTGTTCATTTTCCGCACACTTTGTGTTTGTCATATAGCTTGAATTGGTAATTTTTGATTTGGGGGTCTAAACATTCATAGTGTATTTTACACTATTTGAACTTTTAATTGGTATCAGAGCAGGTGCACTTGCTGTGGTTTGATTACCCAAGTGTGATCCTAGACCCCTTGTTTTGATTGCTGCTATGAAAAAGGTCTTGTTGAATTGTGGTCTAAGTGTTTGTGATAATGACTATATGAGTATGATTGAAGGGTGTCCTAATAATGAACTCTTAGAGTTATTAAAAACAAAGAAACATGCTAGGATATTTGTTCACATGCTGAAATATTTTGAAAATGAGAATTACATCTTACACAATAGCATATCAGAATCTAAATCTTTGATTAAGAAGTATAAAAGAAAAAATCAAGTGTTGAGTGAGAAGGTTGATAATCTGAGAAGTAAATGTCAATCTAACAAAAGCATGGAAAGAGAAGAAAAAATTTTGTTTGAAGGTCAAAAATGTTTGTCTCATGCAAGCTTATTTGTACTTACCTCATTGAAGGTGTTTAATTCGTGCTTATGGTATCTTGACAGTGGCTGTTCTCGTCATATGACAGGAGATAAAACACTGTTTAAGAGACTCAAAGAGAAGGTTGGTGATTATGTGACTTTTGGTGATGGAAGTCATGCTCAAGTTCTCGGCAAAGGGACTATTAAGATACCAGGATTACCTCTATTGAAAGATGTCTTATACATCAAAGGGCTGAAGGCGAATCTTTTGAGCATTACTCAAATATGTGATGAGGATTTCCTTGTCCAATTCTCAAAGAAGGGATGCATAATCATCAATGAAGAAGGGATTCAAGTCTTAGAGGGAAATAGGACTACAGATAATTGCTATGGAGTAGTTCCTACAGCACCCATTTCATGTAGAAGTGCTCGTTTTGGCATCACAAATTTGGGCATGTGAATTTCAAACAAGTAGCTAAAGTATCTAAACTTGATGCAGTTGAAGGACTTCCAAAGTTTGGAAAGGTGAAGAAGACTATTTGTGGTGCATGCCAAATGGGAAAGCAAACGAAGGCAAGCCATCACAAGGTGAATGTGGTTGCTACTTCACGATGTTTAGAACTTCTTCATGTTGATCTAATGGGGCCTACAAGAACTGAAAGTCTATGAGGAAAGAGATACATTATGGTCATTATTGATGATTTCTCAAGATACACTTGGGTTGAATTCCTTAGAGAAAAATCAGAAGCATGTGAAAAGTTGGAAATCCTTTGCAAGAAACTACAAAATGAGAAAGGGACTCCTATTGTCAAGATAAGAAGTGATCATGGGAAGGAATTTGAAAATGCAAGATTTGAGTCATTTTGTGCAAAGAATGGAATCAAAAGGGAATTTTCAGCCCCCAAAACTCCTTAACAAAATGGAGTGGTAGAGAGAAAAAATCGGGTGATTCAAGAAATGACAAGAGTTATGCTACTAAACAAGCAAATACCTTAAAAGTTTTGGGGAGAAGCCGTTAACACCTCATGTCACATTGGCAATAGAATATTCTTCCGAGTGGGAAGAAAGAAGACCGCCTATGAGATTTGGAATGGAAAGAAGCCTAGAGTGAAGTACTTTTGAGTGTTCGGAAGTAAGTGCTATATTCTAAATGATCGGGAGAACCTTGGGAAATTTGATGCAAAAAGTGATGAAGGTATTTTTCTTGGGTACTCTACTACTAACCTGGCATATAGGGTTTTCAACAAGAGAACTAAGACAGTAATGGAGTCCATCAATGTCAAAATTGATGATGTCTTAACAAAGGTAGAGATGATCAATGATGGAGAAGGGCTGAGCACCAAAGAACCCGATGTTGAGGTCGAAGCCCTTGATATAGAAGTTAAAGGATCTACACCAATAGAAGAATCAACTCCCATGAACTCAAGAATGGAAACAAGACCAATGTCTAGAACATCAAGTCCTCTCACACCTTCGAAAATTCATCCTCCCATCTCACAGGATGATGAAGCCTCTACATCAAAAAAGCCATCATCAAGAGTGATTAAGAATCATCCAAATAGCAACATTATAAGGTCTTTAGATGAAGGTCTTTGCCTTAGAAAAGGAAACATCCTTTTGGCCAATCATGTAACATACCATTGCTACCTTGCTCAATTTGAGCCAAAAAGGGTAGAAGATGCTTTCCAAGATGAAAATTGGGTTGAGTCAATGCATGAAGAGCTGAATCAATTTGTAAGAAATGATGTATGGGAGCTTGCTCCAAGGCCTGAAAATGTTCATGTCATTGGCACTAAATGGATATTCAAAAACAAGACCGATGAAGATGGAGAGATAATACAGAATAAATCTCGGCTAGTAGCTCAAGGATATACTCAAGTAGAAGGAGTAGATTTTGATGAATCCTTCGCTCCTGTGGCAAGACTTGAGTCTATTCGAATTCTTATGTCCATTGCATACACTATGAACTTCAAACTCTACCAAATGGATGTAAAATGTGCATTTCTAAATGGATACCTGAATGAAGAAGTGTTTGTAGAATAACCAAAAGACTTTGAGGATCCTCACTTTCCTGATCATGTGTTGAGATTGAAGAAAGCCCTTTATGGCTTAAAACAAGCTCCTAGAGCCTGGTATGATCATCTTACCCATTACCTCCTAAATAGAGGATTCAAAAAGGGATATGCCGACCGAACTTTGTTTGTCAAGAATGATGAAGCTTACTTCCTTATGGCTCAAGTATATGTTAATGACATAGTATTTGGGGCTACCATCGATGATCAGGCTATAGAATTTTTTGAGGAGATGAAGAAAGAATTTGAGATGAGTATGGTGGGGGAGCTCACATTTTTCTTGGGCCTTCAAGTCAAACAAAAGAAGAAAGGCATATTCATTTCCCAAGAGAAGTATGCTAGAAACATTGTCAAGAAGTGTGGACTAGACTCCAAAAAACATGCCTCCACTCCAATGAGCTCGTCTACCAAATTGAATGTTGATTCTTCTGGGGTGGAAGTGAGTCCAACCTTGTATATGAGTATCATTGGGAGTCTACTCTATCTTACAGTTAGTAGACCGGATATTGCATTCAGCATTGGTGTTTGTGCAAGATATCAAGTTGCTCCAAAGGAATCACACCTGACTGCGGTGACGCGAATTATACGATACATTAATGGAACTCCAGATTATAGTTTGTGGTATTCAAAAGACTCAAATGCTTGCCTTGCTGGGTATTCAAATGCAGACTGGACTGGTAGTGTGGACGATAAAAAGAGTACTTCAGGAGGCTACTTCTACCATGGTAACAATCTTGTCTCGTGGATGAGTAAGAAACAAAATTCAGTGTCTCTCTCTACAGCTGAAGCAGAATACATAGCCGCTGGAAGTTGCTGCACACAACTTCTTTGGATGAAGAAGCTACTTCATGACTATGGAATTCCTCAAGATACAATGTGTATTTTCTGTGATAATACCA
This sequence comes from Quercus parvula, assembly GCA_030820535.1. Lineage (NCBI taxonomy): Eukaryota > Viridiplantae > Streptophyta > Magnoliopsida > Fagales > Fagaceae > Quercus > Quercus parvula. Next base: position 13,156,282 of record JAUAME010000007.1, on the reverse strand, counting down.
GTACCATAAATCTTTCTAAGAACCTGGTCCAACATTTTAAAATCTAAGCACATAGAGATACGTTACCATTTATTCGAGACTTGGTGGAAGAAAGAGTTGTGTGTCTTGAATTTACCCACACAGACAATCAAAACGCGGACATTTTCACCAAGCCTCTCGATGGTCCACGGTTTGAATCCCTCCATAAGACTATTGGCGTTGGTACAATCCCTTGAATCTCTTGTGTGATGTATGCTTCACTTGCTTATATCGTGTTACTTTGTTTGTGGTTCACACACTACTTTGTTGGACAATTGTTGTTATTATTGTTGTTATTATTGCTTTGTCTATTTTTGTTGTCTTTACATTGTTGCTTTTGATCAATCCTTTCCTTATTTTGTGTCAAAAATCCAAAAACCACATAAAAAGTAGAAAATCAAAAGTTTGATTGACATTGTTGAGTTTTGTCTCAAAACTTGTTTTGCCTTGTACCTTTGTGCTAATGGCTTTGTGCATTTACGAGCGTAGCTTGTTCTTTTGCACTCTTATCACTGTAGAAGAAATCTTGAAATCTATGTGACTGTTGTAAATAGATCTTCAAATTTGTCATGAATGATTAGTGAATGGTTTTTGTTCATCTTGAGACATGCATAGACTTGTGCCTATATATCTTCCCACACTTTATTCTTTTTGTTTTTGCTAAAAAGAGCTCTCCAAATGAAAATCTCCAAATGAAAAGAGATATTGAGCTGCAAAAACTTGTCGCACATACTAGTATTCGACTAGGAAAAAGGGAAAACGACCAAAAAAAAAAAAGTGTATGATTGTTCAAAAGGCCAAAGGCTATCCCATCAAGGAGAAATATCAAAAGGCATTCTCACAATGAGATGTAATTGTGTCAAAAAGATCAAAAAGATCTAATGATGGAGTCAAATGTAAAGCTCAAAGTTATGTTATCAAGTCTTGTGGGAGGTCATATATGCATACTTCTATAATTGAGATGGATCACATGATCTAGTGCTAATTGTGTATGCCTTGGTTGAACTAATCATTGGAACTTCACATTAGACTAAGGATTATCTCATTGATGATATCCATACACAACACACAAGTTTATGTTCAATAAATGCCATATTCATTTGTGTGATTGTACTTGTTAAAATGTGTTTTCACATGCTCAATCTTTGTTGATTCAAACACAAAAAGATTTTTGAGTGTTTTAGGTGTTTTTGGAAAGTATTTTGTTTTTACAAAAACTGAAAAATTTCAAAAAAATAGTGTTGCCCTGTTTTGGCGACCCAGTCGCGGGTCACCTAAGTCACATGCTTCAACCGCGAGCTTACGTGTTAATTTTGGCAACTTGTTCATGAGTGAAGGGTCTAGTCGCAAGGGGTACACAGGGATTTTCGCGGCTCAGCTCGTGACTCCCTCGCGGGTAGACCTTCCAGTCTCGAAAAACACTTAGAAAATTTTTCACAATTTTGTCTTTGAGTGTTTTGGTGGCTAGATCGGGCGACTTGTTGGCGACTCACTTCAGTCGCGAAAAATGCATGTTTTGCGTTTCGAAGAGAGTTTTTAAAACTTTTTCAGTATTTTCCCTCGAATTTTTGTGACTATTCACTATCTTCCCCATTTCTCTCTCAACTGAATTTGACCCAAACACTCTATGTCACACATCTCAATCTCCATTTTTGCATCATTCCTTCTCCAATCTTCAAGAAAAAGGTATGGGTTTTCTCTATCTCACTTGATTTTATTCATGTTTTGAGAATAATTTTCTTTTGTTGGGTTGTCTCTGTGGATTGAGATATACTGTGCATACATGTTTTTACTTAGATTGCCAGGTATCTGTCTGTCTGGTGTCTTCATTGTATGTTTTCCAGTGGTTATATACTGATATACTTTACATTGTGACAACATTGGGTCATTAATGACACATGATCACTCATGTGTAAGGGTTTTCTAGACATTCCCATCCAGTTGTTAGGGTTTTCTTCATTATCCATATGTTGACACTACCCCATTGCTACTGATGTCTCTTGTATTATTATTTTTTTCTCCCTTCTATTACATGATGCAGACTGCAAATGTCTCCATTCAAGAAAGCCACTGTGAAAGGAGGTGGTTCCAAAGGAGAGGAGCTTGTCATTGAGGTCAATGATTTCTCACCTAAAACAAAAAGGACTCGTTCCCCATCAGGAGTGTTCGATCCCAACAAGTTCAGATCCTATGCTTCCTTTCAGACTAATGAGAATTATTTCCGAGATGCTACACCACTACTGGAAAGACCTGTTGATCAATTTTCACTTCATGACACTAAAATTACACAATGGTTTGCTCACAAGGATTGGAATTATCTTCTCTCCGATCTAGATGAAGCTTATGAGAATTTGGTAAAAGAATTTTATGCCAATGCAATTGTGGAAGGTGAAGAACTCAAGTGTTGGGTTAGGAGAAAAAGTTTTTCAGTCTCTCCTGCATATTTTGTAGAGATACTTCACATCAACCGGCCGATGCTTAAAAACCCACCAGTTTATGATGATCTTTTTCCAAATGAGGAATTGCTTAGGGATGGTCTTGGACAAGACTTATAATTCTCATCCAATGGAAACTCAGTCAGCGTTTCCTCTCTCCCTCCTAAACTGAGAGTGCTTACAATAGTGATGTTCCACAACTTGTACCCCTTATCCAGCACTGGGTATATGAACCTCGGACGTGCCCTGTTTCTTCATGACCTAATCTCTAATGTAGAGATTGACATCTATGCTCATATCTTTCACGTTCTATGCAAAACGGTTCTACGAATTGAGTCATGAATATGTGTCCCTTTCTGTTGTCTCATTTCTAGGATTTTGAAGCTCAAAGGAATTCTCCCATCAGCAGATGAGTCTCCTTGCACAAAACCATGTCCAATCAACATGCGTACATTCAACGCAAGCATAGGTCATAGTCGGAAGAAAGTCAAACCGGAAACTTCCACATCTCACAGTGGTTCACGCTTTAGCACATTATCCCTTGATGAAAAACTCGACAACATTGTGACATTTGTTCACAAGTTGAGTACCAAGATGTCAGAACTCACATCTATTTTACACCATCACAACACTCGATGGGATATGAAGTTTACCTCCCTACAGACTCAATTGGATCAGATTCAAAGGAAGCTAGAAGAGGATATGTAGCTATTCCATGACAAAAAGGGGGAGATGATGTGGAATACAATGAAAGGGGGAGTGTTAGCTTGATCAAAGAGGGAGGAAATTATCTAAGGGGGAGATTTCATCAAGCAGTTTAAACATTTTTTTTAGTTGTTATTCAGTTTTCATCTTTGTGTGTTTGTACCCATGTTGCTTTTATAAGCTTTTAGGGTTATGTTTTATGCATTGTTTGTAGGTTTTATAGTGTGTACCATGCTTTTATGCAGCCTTTATACATTGTTTAATCAGTACTTCTAACTAAATGTCATGCATTTTCCTTTTAAGTACTGTCACTCTTGTGCCCTTATAAGATTGTTCCTAGATGCATATACTTAGTGTATTATGCATTGGTTGAGTGTTGGGTATGCAAGTGATTTGCATTGAGCTTATTAGCCTGTATGTCCAAGTGTTCATTCCAAGTGTGAATGAGCATTGTGATCACTACCTTATAGTGATTGCTTGTTTGATCAAGCCATGGTTTGTTTCTTAACTCCATCTTTGCTTAATCACATCATGCTTGCTTCATATGAATTTCATGCTTTTCTGCATACAATGATCGTGGTGTATTGTTGTGTTTAAGAAGATTCATGTTCATATGATTCAAAAGCTTCACAGTTTCTAGAATTAGGTGTGAGTGAGTTATGTTCAACTGTTCCTAACTCACATGTTAAATCTAGAGTCTGTTTTAGGGTTTTGTCACAGAATAGCTAAAGAGGGAGATTGTAAGGTTGAATTTAATCAACCATCTTGTTGGTTTTATTTCGTGCCAAATTTACTTGTATTTTAGCAATTAGAAACCATGTACTTAGGTAGGAATCATGTAAGGGTAGTGTGTGAGAGAGTGTGAAGAATTGCTCAAATGTGTGCAAAGAAGTAGAGACTCACGGCTGGATCGCCAAATTGAAGCACATGTGCTAAGCATGCCAGAAGCTAAAGCGTCGCGCCAGCTATTCACTACAGGACAAAATTTCCAGGCTGGCCAGGCCGTTTGCTCGCGACTTGAACTCGCGACTCAACTTAGTCGCGAGGTCAAGCTGTCAGAACACCCTGTTTGGCAAAATATGATTTTTCACATTCCTTCTCACCCTACTATATATATACCCTTATACCCACAATTCAAAGAGAGCTTCCAGAGAGAATTTTGAGAGAGAAATCCTAGAGAAAACAAGATTGACTCATCCACAATCTTTACCTAAGAGACTCTTCAAATTCCTCTACTCTCTTCCTCTATATTGTCAAATCCTTGAAAGGCTCATTACCAAAACCTTTTCTCACCATATCCATCTCTATGAAAAGGCTGTTTGGTGCTCTGGGAAGTAGTTAGGAAGGAACCAATTTCACATTGGTTGATGCTATGGTCAAGTAGCGGAATTTAGGAAGCTAGAAAAGAAATAGGTTCGACGTAACCTCGTTGGAGCAAGAAGCTTGGAGGGCTTAGGTACATTGGGTAGATTAGGCTTGGAGGGTCTATTACTATTCATGTATCCCAACTACATTTTCTAATGGATTACTGACCGCTTAGAGGGCGGCGTAGAGGTTTTATGCCGAGGGTTTCGGTTTCCTCTTCGATAACACATCGCTGTGTTGTCCTTGTGTTTGCATCTCTCTTCCCTTATCTTTTCCTTTTATTTTTTGTTGTGGATGTGATTTTAAATTGGCTTAGATTGTTTATTAATTCTATTTATAGTTTGTGTTTCATTTTCCGCACACTTTGTGTTTGTCATATAGCTTGAATTGGTAATTTTTGATTTAGGGGTCTAAACATTCATAGTGTATTTTATACTATTTGAACTTTCAATTATGTTTGCTAATTAAGCTTAAATGTCAACCTATTAGGATTTTTTTTTTTTTTAATTCTAAGAAAAAGGATATTTCTTTTTTCAATACTTATCAATAAGTTTAGAGATACATCTCTGCAAACTACTGCAGAAACAAGAAATTCTTGTAAGATAAAACTGTTAGCCAATAAGTTAGTTAACAAAAAATTTAATTCTCAATACAATAAATAAATTTTTGGTTCTAAGATGATACAAGAGAATGTGGTTGGTTGTACAGGGAGGCTGGTCCTGCCATTTGAGCCCTTGACAATATCATTTAAAGATGTGCAATACTTTGTTGATACCCCTCCGATAATCAAGTGCAAATGATGATTCACATATGATTATTTTGAATATGTATACAAGGTAGAACTTACTTGTTACTACATTCCTTCTGCACAAGAAATGAGAGAGATGGGTTTCAGTCAGAAAAAGCTTCAGTTGCTTTGTGATATTACAGGAGCATTTAGGCCAGGAATTCTTACAGCACTTATGGGCGTAAGTGGAGCTGGAAAAACAACTCTCATGGACGTCCTCTCTGGGAGGAAAACTGGAGGTACTATTGAAGGAGATATAAGAATAGGAGGGTATCCCAAGGTCCAGAAGACATTTGCAAGAATATCAGGTTACTGTGAGCAAAGTGTGCCGTGAGAATATCAGGTCATTGTTTCAATGATAATAAGACGTGTACAACAATTGAGAAAAAGATTGTGCCGTGACTAGCATTACTCATACGTTATGCATGTATATATATATATATATATATATTTATGCATGTTTGAATAAAACTCAACTTCAATATAAAATCGGATCTGTTAAGAACCAGTAATATAATTGACTTAACATGATAGTTCCTATAGATGCATGCATGGATAAGACTCACCTTCATTGTAAAATATGGTTTGCAAGGACCTGAGAAGGTAATTGGCTTAAGATGATAGTTCTTATTTGCAGGAACCACAAGAGCGCTATTTGCAGAAGAACAAGCCACCTTCCAAGCTTTCCTAAATGCCTAACAAAACCAAACCAATATCAGACCAACATAACACTCAAAACCAAATCATGCAAAAAAGGCAGAATTTGAAAATTGAATAAACTGAATTTGTAAAATATGGGATATCATCCCAAGCCCACCCCCTGTTTCTTTCTATAAAAAAAAAAAAAAAAAAGGAGAGAGCAGGGCTCATAAATTTTCCAATACAGATTGGTACCCGAGTTTACTAGACTCAAGTACCACACACAGTACTCGAGCCCATGAAGCTCAAGTACTAAGCGCAATATTTAAATCCCAGATGCCATGTCATCGTGCCATGGTGGAATAGAAAAATGGGGTACTCGAGTTTGGTGAGCTCGAGTACTAGAAAAAGTGGTAGATGCCCATTTATTTCTGAAACAGTGTTTTGTTGCTAAAAAGTTCAAAAAAATGTGGTATTAGGCCATTTTGGACCCCCTATCAGGTGGGCAATTGGTCCATATGTGCAATATTTCATTTTGAAATAACAAAATATAAAATTATAAGCAAAAAAAATATTATCATCAAGTTATCTCTTAAAGTAGAACCACATGTCGCGGAAGGCATTTTAGTTAAACTATTTGATACTTCTTGATCTTTCTAAAATTATCCAGATTCTAAACTTCAAATTCTCCTACCTTGTTCATTATCCAAACAATAAAAAAATTTGGAGTGGTTTCTAGAGATGCTCTTAGCAAAGAATTTTGATTCTCACAAATAAGCTTTTTTTTTTTTTTTTTGGTAGTGAGATTGCTCTGTATTTATTCTTTCATTTTTCAATAGATCTTGTTTGACACTTTCAAATAAAAAACACAAGCAAACATGTCTTTGGGTGGTAGGGCCAATAAAAATAGAAAATGAAAATAAAAAAATAAGGTATTTTCACATTGTTTTTAGGCTCGTACCGTTCATTAAACTATAAAAGAAAGTGGTTCAGTGTTTTTTGAGTCGAACCGAGGTTCAATCAAAGTTGAACCGTAATAACGTTATAATTATTTTAATAATTAATAATATAAAAATAAATAAATTAAATGCACAAAATTTAGCAATATTGATTAAAATAATATAATATTTAAAAAGATTTAATATATATATATATATATCTTGATTAAATAATAAAAAGTAAAGACTTAAGTAGAATTTCTCTTATTAATTTTTAACAAATTTGTACAAGATAGATAATATCTCAAAAGGTTTAATAAACTAATTTATTTAAAAATCGTTCAAGACAAATAGAAAAGAACATTCCACAGTATTTCACATGGTTCTTTTCTTTTTGCTAAATAGTCAACATGGCTTTTTAAGTTTTAAAATAAAATAAAACCACCAGTACGTTTCGCCTCTCTTCCCCAAAAAAGAACCTCACTTTACCTCTGTCTCTCACTCTCTCTCTCTCTCATTCGCTTCCTCTCAGCTCTCACTTCTCAATCACATCTCTCTCTTTCTACCTCCGCCTCACTTCACGATCAGAACCCAGGCCAGTCTCAATCTCTCTTACAAACAAGCAAATCTGGAAAAGCCTCTAATCTATTTCAATTCATCTAGTCAGTCTCTCCCCAAACAAATAGATCCGGCAAAAAAGAGGTAACTTCAGCTTTTGAGTCTTGACAACCATTGCATTCTTAGAAAAAAAAAAAAAAGGCGAAAGAGACCAATTAAAAGTTATTTTCAGTTTCTTTAACTCATAACTCAAAAATTAGAGAATTGAGTGATGGAAACTGAGTTATTGTTTACTAAACAAACTTTTTACTATAGATTCTACCATTTTTAAGTTATAAATTATAAAACAGAGAATTAAGTTATCAAAACTAACAATCCAAACGGGCTCTTACTTTCTCACCAGAGTACCACACGTTTCTTTCTAGATTTTTTCAGCCATTACTTTTACTCTTAACATTCTTATAGCCATACACACATAATAGCTGTAAAAGTAAGCTCTACGTGGCCCTTTGAGGTGGAAACAAGACAATGAAAAAGAAAAAAGAATATTCTACTATTCCACCTACCTCACTTTTTTCAAACTCTCATTTCTTCTTCAATATATATTTTTTAGTTGGTCTTAAACGGTAGCTCTTGAAGTCTCAGAATCTCTCATGTTTTTCAAGTCTGCTGCAAATTTCAAAGTAAAAAAATTTCAATAAGTTGAAGCTGCTAAGGTAATCCATGACCCAGCTAAAAAAATAATAATAATCAAATATCACATTTTAATTTTTAGTTCTTTACCCCTCTCTCTCTCTCTCTCTCTCTCTTCGTGAAGTTTTTGCATTCCCACGGTCTTGGATCATCGTACTTATAGTTTTAAATTTGAGAAAGAAAAAAAAAAGCAATTTTTTTGGTCTTTTTGCTACAAAATGCATCAGCTTCAGCGCATTCTACAAAACCGGTTCAACCATACCAGTTTCTGAAAAGCAAAGTAATGCAAGAAGGAAGAAGGAAAGAAAAACAGAGAAGAATTGAAGAAAGGATTTGATGGAAAAGAAATTCTCTTATATTTCATTACTGTGATTCTGATACAAGCCCCAAATATATAACCATAACCACCCCCATAGAGAAATAAACAGTAACTGACTCCACCCTTCCTATCTAATCTAAGCTACCTGTAGTTTTATCTATTTTTTTGCTACTGTACGAGTCGTTTACCAGCTGCCTCGTCACCAACCGGCCGGAGCAGCTGGTCTTCTCCGCTTTTTAAAACTATGATCAAAATGCTATTTTAACGCACAAAAACCTATATTTACTACTTTAATAACATTTGATAATACACTCTACGTCTGATATTCTATTTTCATATACTATTAAATTTATTTATTCATTTTTATTTCTCTTCCCCTCTCTCTTTTTCTCCCTTCCTCTTCGTCTCTCAGCGACTATTGACCAAGTCCAGCAACCAGACCCACAAAATCAACCTAGCAACCACGAAATCAACTTAGCACAACCCACGAACCACTGCCATTGTACTTGATCTACAACGAGAGAGAGAGTCAACAGAGATGAGAGAGAATTAATAAAAAACTGACTTTTTATTTATTTATTTTAGCATTTGGCACATTTATTACAGGGGTGAGGAGTATTGCAAGGAATAAGTTGTCATCTTATTTTGCAATTTCCTATGATTCAACGTAGCCACCATGTCTCGCGGTCACCTGAAATTAAAGAAGAAAATTTAAAAAGCAACACTTCTACCCTAACCCCAGACTCAGTAATGGTTGTACATGGAAATAGAGAACCACGACAAAGGGGACAAGTTAAACGCTTGTATCCAAGCCACCTATCTAAGCAAACTCTGTGAAAAAGATGATCACATCTCAGCTGTCTAATCTCTTCTCCTTCCCCAATCTCGCACAGACACACTGCACATTCTACTTCTTCCCTAGTCCCCGGCTTGCGCTTGTAGAGGTTTCTGCTCAACTCTTCACTGATTTCAGGCATTTCATGCTCACAATACTGCTTGGAGAAAGAATGAAAAAGAAAGGAACTTAAAACCACCTGTTTTAAGAGGGTAGCAATCGAGATTACATAATGAATCCAAACCAGGGAAGCAAGAAGTAGCTTGTTAAATTGCTTATGAACAGTACTCATGCTGGAAAGTACAAGTGAAAAGAGTGGGAGTCTCAGAAATTGGCTCAGTGTTCATTCATGTCTATGAGGGTAGACGATGAGGTATATATATAGATTTATAGACTCGCCCTCCGGAGAAAAGTAGTAACTATGCAATTACGTAGTTACTACTTTTCTATATAAGTAGTTTTCTATATATATATATATATATATATATATATATATATATATATAGGTGTATAGACTTGCCCTCGCCCTCCGGAGAAAAGTAGTAACTGTGTAATTACGTGGTTACTACTTACTGATTTTTATACCATTTTTACCGTACACGTGTGAATCAGGTTTTGGAAACTTCTCCCTGTCCCATCTTACATCTCCTTGAACCTTCTACTACTAGTTATAAGGCTACTTGTTTACTGTTTAGGCATCATCTTCACATTAATGTGGTCAAAGAGTTAGTTGGGAAGTATTTAATGTGGAGGTAACAGTTTTTACAGATATTTATTATCCTTCATCCTCATACTTTATCCAGTATTTGTCCCTCCCCCTATTATAAAGTACCCTTAAAACAGTATATTAAGGGGATTGGGATGTTTCTAGCCACCTCGGACAGAAGTTCCGAGGTGACTGTTTTCCTCGGATATGTTTAGGTCCGCTACAAATACCCTTTAACTATTTCTGTAATACAATTTTCATCTCTTCCTTAACTGATAGTCCTTGGATCTTTCCGCGTCCTCGGATTGGGTTATTGGGCCACAGGCCCAGCCCTCTCAACCTAAATAGTACCTCTGGGGTCAACTGGTCCCCACAGGCACATTTAACTAATTTTTTCTAACCCATTAATAAAAAGAAAAGTTTCTATAACCCATACGATTTTAGAATGGAGTCATAAAAAATTAGCCAAAATACCATTTTTAGTTTTACTTTTAATTTAGTCCTTACATTTTACTAGTAGTGATCCATATTATTTTCAACTTACAATTAATTTGGTCCCTACTCTTAACTTGAACTATTTTTTACAAATTAACTGTAAGTTAAAAATAAAACAAACCAAACTGACTACTATTAAAATATAAACACAAAATTGAAAGTGACCCCAAAATGGTCTTTTTGCCTAAAACATTTCTAGAATTAATGTGGACATTGTTAGGATTTTATTGTTAGCTCGTCCTTAATATTTGCTTGTAATCCCCCTTTCAAAAAAAAAAAAAAAAAAAAATTGCTTGTAATAAATTTAAATTTTATTGGTAAGTTTTATTTTTTAGATTTTTTGGGTCAACATTCAATTTGGAAAGACGAGTTTTCAATTTTGGGGAATGCAAAGTATCCCGTCAATTATCTCTGAAATTTTCAATCCTAGTACTTATTTGGGTGAAATAAGATGTATGACTTCAAGTTCTCACATGGTATTTCTGTAATTTTATGAAGAAAGAGTTAGAATCATTCCCTATAAGAAAACAAAATGAAGAAGAATTCAAATTAAATCATCTAAGTTTGATAAATTGTTATTTAAGTAATTAATTATTATTATTTTTTCATTTTAGTCCTTAAAGTTTGAATTTGGTTCTTTATAAAACATCTTTTTAAACGTGATTTTGCCCCCTTTTTTAAACTTTATATATTAAAACAATTTTTATTTATTTATAAGAAAAAAGATATTTTTTTAAAGAAATCCATTCCTTTAATTTCTCTCATTCAGTAAAAAAAAAAAAAAAAAAACTCTCTCTCTAGTGTGGTCCTAAGATATGACTGAGGTGGCCCAAAAGCAGGAATTGCTCGAGGATTTGATGGTGTTGCTGCCCACAAGGGCTAGAGGTTGAGATCTCAAGCCATTATTGGTGAAGGCGCAACACATAAAGGCGAGAGGAAGCTTGAGCCAACAAACCCACAACTATTGTTCATTTGGATTGGGACAAGGAGCAGTAGTATTTGAAGATGTGTTTGACCCTAAGCACAGTTTCTTATTCAGTTGGGGTTTCAATTGTGCCATGAAGGAAATAATGCGAATCACAAATTGTTTATCTCATTACATGTCCAATATTCTTCTAACTGAAAAACCAATTAGTCCCAAACACACAGATAAAAAGAAGGAAAGAAATTCAGTCTTTTAGGTGAAGCCGGACAACACGATAGCGCACAAGTCCCAAACATTTAACTTTGGGTCTCAACCCATAAATATTCAATGCGTTATACCAAATACAAATACGAATAGGTGGTCATTTTAATTTTTAGGTTCTTCATGTCAGCCTACAATATTTGGGAGGGTTAGTAATGTTGTATATATAGGTATATACAACGATAGATTGTAATAATGATGTTTGAGTTTGGAGAATATAGTTTCATAAAGTGAAAATTCAAGTTCTGAAATTTTCTAAGTGAAAATTCAAAAATCTGAATTTTCTGAAATTTTTTGGAATTTTCTGGTGACAGTTCAAAAAGGTTGAAGATGTTTCAATCTTTGTTAACCGTTTTATGAAAAAATAACTAACTCTCCATACGTGCATTTTCATGAAACATAACTTTATGGGTATAAATAGAGGTTTATGTTCACAAAATAGTAAGTTTGAGAGAAACACAAGAAATCTTGTGGTCATTTTCCAGAATTGCTATCTATAGAACCCAATGTCTTGGTTGTATTCTGGGGACAAATTTGCGATAACCCTTTAGTAACAAAAGTATTGGGGGGGGGGGGGGGTGGGGCAAAAATTGTCTAAGGAAAACGATATAGTGCTTCCAAGTTATCTATTTTTTGTTTGTCTTTTATGTTGATCTTGTTCTTCCATTATTACTTTGTGTAATATCCCTAACAAGTAATGTAACAAAATACCTACGAGAAATAAAACATGTCCATATCAAGGCGCAAAAAACAAATCACATTTTCTTTCAAAAAATAACCTTGAATCTATGAGAGGTTCCTCAAATCCACAAGGTGATAAGTCTGAAATTCACTAGAAAAGAGAGAGTGAGAGAGAGAAAAAAAAACTTTGAATTTTATTAACTTGAATAATACTGACCACCCTAGAGGCTACAATATATTTAACTACTAAAAAGAAATCCTAGGGCGGCTAGGAAACACCCACCAAGCCTTAATTTGTGCTAATCACTAGATTAGATGGCAAAATAGAGATAGTTGTGGAATTAAAAACTACTTTCACTAAGAGAAGTCCGAAAACAGAAGGAACCTTATTCTAACTTTTAAATTAAAAGTTACCAAGGAAAAAAATTACTAATATGACAATATATATATATATATATATATTTCAAGGGCTAAACGATGAAATTTGCCAGAAAAGTGGCTTAGATTCCAGTGTCATTTCTATTCATGCCATCAAATTTCACACAATTTTGTTGCTATCGTGTTGATACCGTATTTTGCCAACCCTTAATTCGCGTGCCGAAATCTCAAAAATCAAAAATATTATTTTCTCTCTACGAGGCCATGAGAACATCTAGAATGACGTGACGCTACCCATTTGGGCACCAGAGCACCCGAAGTGCCTTTTTTTTTTTTTTTCGCTAAAATGACCAAAATGCCCCTAGTCAGCCCTAGGTTTGACCAAAGGTCAAATGTGGTCCGAACTCTCACAAAACAACTTTTTTCTCAATTTTACATCAAACCCAAGCTTCTTGGATATTTTTAGCAACTTTGATTGAGTTTGACTCGAAGTCGACCCAAGGTGGGCCTAAAAACCCTAATTTTGATCCAATTGTCAGAATAGGTTGAAACCAACGCCATTGTAAAGATTATCAAATTCTCGTTCCAACGATTGTTCATGGGTCAAAATCGGAGTTAGAATGACCAAGATATCACGAACTATTCATGCAAAGATTATTCATGTTTTCTATGAAATAAATGAGTTAAGTCAAGTCAGATATTAAAATTCAGTATGTGTTTATTTAATTTTACTACGATTACGAGTTGAGCATAAACTCATCACCAACTAAATTATATCTTCAAATTTGATCAAATAAACCCATGTTTATTAAAAAAAGAAAAAACAAATTGAGTTCTTATTGGGTATTGGGACCATACAACTTCATCTCCCCCCCCCCCCCCCCCCCCCCACATCCCCCCAAGAAAAAAAAATTACAACTTCATCTAATATAGAGAAAAAAAATGTGGTTCCAAGTAGAGTGACAACTTATTATTAATGTTATCATTATAAGGGTGGGAAGGAAAATTACTTTCACAGGTTGAGAGAGAAGTGCTCATTAAATCAGTAATTCAAGCTATTCCAACTTTTGCAATGGGTTGTTTCAAATTGCTAGTAGGGTTATGTCATGAAATTGAAGCCATGGTGAAAATTTTTTGGTGGGAACAACATGGGGATAGAAGAAAAATACATTGGATTCGTTGGGAGGAGTTAACAAAATCCAAATTGGTAGGTGGAATGGGTTTCAAAGATTTAATACTATTCAATAATGCTCTACTTGCCAAGCAAACTTGGCGACTTCTCAACAACACTGACTCTCTCTTCCATAGAGTCTTCAAAGCAAAGTTCTTTCCAAATTGCTCTATTTTGGATGCAAAGGAGTCAAATACAGGCTCATATGCTTGGAAAAACATCCTCCAAGGGCAAGATGTCAGGTGTGATTCTTGAAGGTGCTTGTTGGAGGGTTGACAATGGAAAGCCCATCAAAATTTCGCAACATTGCTGGTTACCCACAAAACACCCAACAAAAATTTCATCCCCTATTCTGGATTCAATGGAAGTAGCAATGGTGGAATGCTTGATTAATCAAGACTATAGAACTTGGAACCATGAAATGATTGATGGGATTTTTGCTCCAGAAGAGGCGGATTTAATAAAAAAAATTCCATTAGTAAAAACTGCTGCCACAGATTCTGTGTTTTGGCCACGAGTTGAGAATGGGCAATAACGTCCGGGTACAATTTTTTGAAAGACCAAGATGCTGGGTTCGCTCTTACAGCTCCACCCGACCCTGCACAATCTCTTTGGAAAAAAATCTGGCCTCTTGATGTTCCAAACTGTTGGAATTATGTGCCCTAAAAAACAATACTATGCATTTTTATTTGATAATAAAATTTTATTTTCACATTCATAACTTTTATAGGTATATTTCATTGTTTAAATGTGGCATGTGATGTCACCTTTGTAAGAAAAATCATGTTAATGGTTAAAGAACCAAAGACAGGGAGTAAAGATTTTCATAGATTATTAAATTTTTCTAGACTGTGGATATTAATTGAATATTACCATTGAAGCCTACACTTGTTGTGTTGCTATATGATAGGATGATTTACTCCATCATTGAAGTATTGACTTTAAGCAAACAAGTGGGTGTAATGTAACAAGTACATACACTGAATTGGATCCGATCAAGGACACCTTATGGAGTGATCATTGTTAATTAAAAGGTTGTTCTATCACAATTTTTCTATTGTCCTCAAACATAACTTTGATAATGTCAACTGGTGATGCCAATTTTAAAGGCCATATACAAACACGTTGGGTTATGTGTGTAATGAGTAAAATATATAAATGCTCAACAATGAATCCACCAGTCTCTAAAGAAGATAGTATATTCAGTTGATTTTCATATTGAAGTTGGACTCAAAACAAAACTGGCCGGTGACATTTTTCAAAAATATTTTTTCATATATATAATATTGTATAGATATATTTAAAGAGTTTTTTTTAAAAAAAAAAAAAAAAAAAAAAAAAAAGATATTTTGGAGTCCGATAGGAATGATGAAATCAAGAAATTAAGGGTCACATAAGCTAGGGACATGACAATGATATTTATCTAGTCCTATTGGCTTGTGGGAATATAGTATGGTGGAAGGACATAGATATAAAATTGTATGAAATGGGACCTCATTTGTAATTCTCTAATCTTCAGGGGTCAATTGCAGTGTGTTGATGGATATTATTGCAATCTATAGAAGTTCAAATATTTTCTTGATATGGTTGAGAAAATTAAGAAATAATTTTGAAAGAGTTTCAAGATAAGTCAATAACGTTCAAAAAGTTATTGATAAATCCTACAGCTGAAGATTAAGATCCCACGTCCAATCTCTCTCTAGGATTTTAGAAGTCTTAAATAAAATAAGATTTTAAAAATATCATATTAGTGGTTGGCCATCATAACTACTTAGTGATACAGTAGTCTGCTGAAAACTCAAAAAGAAATAGAGAGAGAAAGAGAGAGAGAGATGTAAATACCTTGGGAGGCAACACACTTGAGTTGTTAAAAGAGATACACAATTTTTTTCTATTTAAAATCCATGGTTATGTGGTACAATAATCTATAAATAAAAATATAATTTTTACTTTATATTGCTTCCGCAAAAGCTATCAGTTGTATCGGAGCAAACCACAATTAATCATGGATTTTGAATTGTTATTTCATATCAGTATGTGTGCCGAGATCTATTTCCTATATGTCATGATTGATATATTTGATATTTTAATTGTTTTTATTAATTCGGAGAAGTGGAGAACAATACAAAGACTGTGCCGTGATTGATATATATTTATATGATATGTTGATTGTTTGGTTTCGGTACGTTTTTCGTACTCTCGAGTTGTGCGCCATAGTGCTATTGTTACTTTACAGATTGTCTATTATGTTTTCAGTACCAGTACTCTTGATTATTTGTGTAACCCATATTGACATGTTTTAGTGCATTGGCTTTTTTTTTTTTTTTTTTTTTAATATTTTTATTTATTTATTTTTTTTTATGTTGATAAAATCTTGAGTATTGCCGAATTAAGGTATTGAATCTCAATTGGTGGGAGTTGTGTCAGATACATAAAGAATGATATTTAGTGCGTTGGCTCACTTTACAGTTGCATCCCAGTAGTTATATATATAAATATATATATATAAAAAAAAAACTACTATATATATATATATATTAAGTGCTAAATAGGATTATTTTATAGAATAATTCCTATGGCTCTCCATTGTCAGTGAATAAAGGTTCTATTAAATTAAAATTTTGTTGAAGCCAAAAGGATAGACTTGATTTTGGTTTAGTAGTTCCTCTTGTTTACTTCTTGGGAAGACGTGTGTGTATGACTGGTGGGAGTGTGGCTAAAAATAGCAACATAATCATACTAGTACATATATCACACTTAGATAATGGTTTGCACTTATCCAAATAAACATGACCACTAAAATAGTGTAAAACATGTTTGATTTGGAGGCCAAAAGTAAATCGGGAGTCATAGATAAATTAAATAAAATTAGAAACATGAGATGAAATGATGATGAATAGTATCTATTTGCCTTTATATGGTGTGCACAATATATTTCAAAAGAAATTATTGGAGCATGCAAGGTAAGGGTTCCCAATGCCCACTTCGAACTACTTATGAATATAATTGTTATATTCTGTTCTGGGAATCTATGATATTTTGTTCTTGTGGCAGATACCATTAGTTATTCAGAAACCTGAATATGATGGAAATATGTATGTGAAAATATTATTTTATATTATTTTGCATATTCATTATGACCAATTTTAATCCCTTAGCTAAGATTTTGGATGAAAATCGATTGTCTGGACCAAACTATGTAGATTGGAAAAGGAACCTAATCATTGTTCTCACTGTTGATAAGATAGCTCATGTCCTTAATACTGAGTCACCAGAACTTGCTTTAGCTGATGCCATTGAGGAGCAAAGAGATGCATTTAATAAGTGGCACGAGGTTGATGAAATGGCTAAACGCTACATAATGGCCTTTATGACCAATGTGTTGCAAAAACAATGCCAAGGCCTAGTTACAACACAAGATATGATGCTGCACCTTAAAGAGATGTTTGGAGAACAAAGCAGAAGTGCACAACAAACTGCTATGAAAAATCTCATGTCCACCAAAATGGTGGAAGGAACTCCAGTTCGGGAACATGTCTTGAAGATGATTTCTTTCATCAATGAACTGGATATGCTTGGTGCAAAAATTGATAGTGAGACCCAAGTTGATGTGATCCTAGCATCTTTACCTAATTCTTTTAATCAGTTTATCATGAACTATAACATGAATAAGATGGTAGTGACATTGTTAGAGCTGCTCAATATGTTGAAAGCAGCTGAGGATCTCATCAAGAAAGAAAAGCCTACTGTAATGTTGGCTGAAAAATCTGATACTTCTCTTAAGTTGAAGCCTAAAGGTAAGAACTTTAAGAGAAAAGGGTCTTAGTCATTCAATAAGGCTCAAGGTGACAAAGTGAATAAGGACACTAAGAAAAAGAAAGCAAAAGGAAATTGTTTCCATTGCAATAAGCCTGGTCGTTGGAAGAGAAACTGTCGCAATTATTTGGCTTCTCTAAAAAATGACAAACTTGCAGAAGGTATGCCTAATTTGCTCGTTATTGAAACAAATTTAATGGATGGTCCATTTGATTCTTGGTGTGTAGATGCTGGTACAATCTCACACATTTGCAATATGTCGCAAGGGTTCAAGGAGACCCGAAGTCTAAATGAAGGGGAGGTGATCCTAAAGATGGGGACTGGTGCAACTGTTGCAACCATTATCATTGGAACCTTTTATTTAGAATTATCTTTTAGTAGAACTCTTGTCTTAGAAGATTGCTTATATGTGCCAAAAGTGCGAAGAAATTTAGTTTCAGTTTCAAAACTTGGTTGTTCAAGATATTCATTTCTTTTTACTTCTAAACTTGTTGTTAAGTTTAATAATAAATTTGTAACTTCTGGCATTTTCCAAGATGGTCTTTAGTTTTTGAGTTCTATTGATAATTCTATTAATTGTGTTGAGAATGATATTGCTGCTAGTGTGTTATCTCTTAAAAGAAAAAGAGATGTTAATCCTACCTAATTGTGGCACTTAAGGCTTGGTCATATCAATATTGACCAAATCAATAGATTGGTAAAAGATGGGCCATTGAATCTTTTGAAGGTAGAGCCTTATCCAATTTGTGAGCCTTGCTTACAAGGGAAAATGACCAAAAGTCCCTTTACAGGAAAGGGAGCTGGAGCCACTGATGTATTAGGATTAATACACACTGATGTTTGTGGTCCTATGAATCACATGGCAAGAGGTGGTTTCTATTACTTCATTACTTTTATTGATGATTATTCTAGGTATGGTTATTTGTACCTAATGAAACATAAATCTGAATCCTTTGAAAAGTTCAAAGAATTTCGTAATGAGGTTGAGAAACAAGCTAGAAAATGCATAAAGGTTCTTCGCTCTGATAGAGGAGGAGAATACCTCTTGGATCAATTTAAGGAATATCTAAAAGAAAATGGGATTATTTCTCAATTGACTCCCCCTGCCACACCTCAACATAATGGTGTAGCTGAAAGAAGAGATAGAACCTTATTAGATATGGTTCGTTCTATGATGAGCATGTCAGAGTTGCCAATTTCATTTTGGGGTTATGCTTTGGAGACTGTTGTTTATTTATTAAATAGAGTCCCTACCAAATCAGTTCCTAATACCCCATATGAGTTATGGATTGGTAAGAAACCAAGTCTAAATCACTTAAAGATATGAGGTTGTCCAACACATGTTAGAAAGTCTAATATGGATAAGCCAGGACTAAGGAGTGATAGGTGTTTATTTATTGGCTATGCCAAAGTGTCTACTGGTTTCTATTTTTACAATCCTAGTGAGCAAAAGGTGTTTGTGAGCAGGAATGCTATTTTTCTTGAGAAAGATTATAGCTTAAATGAAAGTAGAGCAAAAGTTTCTCTTGATGAACAAACTGATAACCCAATGGCTGTGTTGAATGAGAATAATGAAGAGCAAGTAAGAGTGCCTACTGAACCAAGTAAAATACAAGAGACTCGACGTAGTAAAAGGACTATCAAGCCTCCAGTTAGATTCACTTTATTAAATGAGATTTATCTAATGGAGTCAGAGGAGCATGATAATGATCCTTTTACTTATCAAGAAGCAATGACTGATAAGGACGTTGAGAATTGGAAAAGGGCCATGGAATCAGAGATGGACTCAATGTATACCAACCAAGTCTGGACCTTAGTAGACAAACCAGAAGGTATTAATCCTATTGGTCGTAAATGGGTCTACAAAAGGAAGATAGGACCTAATGGTAAGGTGGAGACCTATAAAGCTAGGCTAGTGGCAAAAGGGTATAATCAAAAGGCTGGAATTGATTATGAGGAAACCTTTTCGCTAGTAGCCATGCTAAAGTCCATAAGGATTCTATTGTCAATTGCTGCACAATATGATTATGAGATATGGCAAATGGATGTTAAAATAGCTTTTTTGAATGGGCACATTCGAGAAGAAATTTTTATGGACCAGCTTGAAGGTTTCATATCTCATGGTCAAGAATCAAGTGTGCAAGTTGATGAGATCTATATACGGCCTAAAGCAAGCATTACGCAATTGGAACATCCGTTTTGATGAGGCAATCAAATCGTTTGATTTCTCACAAAATATGGATGAACCTTGTGTTTACAAATAGGTTAGTGGGAGCAGTATTACATTTTTAGTTCTTTATGTAGATGACATACTACTCATTGGCAATGATGTAGGAGCAACGTCATCTATAAAAGTATGGTTATCTAGTCACTTTGCAATGAAAGATCTTGGTGAAGCATCCTATATACTCGGAATCAAATTGTTTAGAGACCCAAAGAAAAGGTTATTAGGAGTTTCACAGGTCAATTATATTGACAAGATATTGGCTAGGCATGCGAGATTCCAAGAAAGGGTTTTCACCTTTTAGACATGGAGTTCATCTCTCTAATAAAATGTGTCCTAAAACACAAGAAGAGAGAGAGAGAAAATGAGAAATTGTCCTTATGCTTCAGTTGTAGGAAGTCTCATGTACGCAATGCTTTGCACTATGCCAGACATTTGTTATGTAGTGAGCATTGTGAGTAAATATCAATCCAATCCAGGTTCTGAGCATTGGACAGCAGTGAAACATATCCTTAAATATTTAAATAGGACCAAACATTATTTCTTGGTGTTTGGTGGTGAGGATTTGACTGTCCAAGGGTATACAGATTCTGATTTTCAATCTGATATTGATGATAGATAATCAATTTCAGGATTTGTGTTCACTCTTGGCAAGGGAGCAATAAGTTGGAGAAGTTGAAAGCAAGATACTACTGTAGACTCTACTATAGAAGCAGAGTATATAGCTGCAAGTGAAGCTGCAAAAGAAGCTGTGTGGATTCGCAAGTTCATTCAAGAACTTGAAGTTCTTCCTTCTATTGAGTCACCCATTACTATCTATTGTGACAATAGTGGGGTTGTTGCAAATGCAGTAGAACCAAGGGCTCATCAAAGGAAAAAACATATTGCACATAAATATCACTTGATACGTGATATCATACAAAGAGGTGATGTAGCAATAACAAAGATTGCCTCTGCCAATAATGTTGTAGATCCACTCACAAAAGCATTGTCTCAAAAGTTGTTTAAGAAACATTTGGAAGTAATAGGTATTAAATACATGTATGATTGGTTTTGAGTGCAAATGGGAGATTGTTGGCATTATGTGCTCTCAAAAACAATACTATGCATTTTTATTTGACAATAAAATTTTATTTTCACATTCATAACTTTTATAGGTATATTTCATTGTTTAAATGTGGCATATGATGTCACATCTGTAGGAAAAATCATGTTAATGGTTAAGGAACCAAAGACAGGGAGTAATGATTTTTCATAGATTATTAAATTTTTCTAGGCTGTGGATATTAATTGAATATTACCATTGAATCCTACACTTGTTGTGCTGCTATATGATAGGATGATTTACTCCATCATTGAAGTATTGATTTTAAGCAAACAAATGGGTGTAATGTAACAAGTACATACACTGAATTGGATCCGGTCAAGGACATCTTATGGAGTGATCATTGTTAATTAAAAGGTTGTTCTATCACAATTTTTCTATTGTCCTCAAACATGAGAGGTTTGTGTATATTTATTTATTAGGCACATAACTTTGACAATGTCAACTGGTAATGCCAATTTTAAAGGTTATATACAGACACGCTGGGTTATGTGTGTAATGAGTAAAATATATAAATGCTCAACAATGAATCCACCAGTCTCTAAAGAAGATAGTATATTCAATTGATTTTCATATTGAAGTTGGACTCAAAACAAAACCGGCCGGTGACATTTTTCAAAAATGTTTTTTCATATATATATATTGGGATCCTTTAATATATTCAATATCAAAATTAAAAACACTCAAAATAGCTTGCCATCTGGCAAAAATATGTTTTGAAACAATATTTTCAACATCTTTTTCAATAACATATTTAGCACTTTTGCAATCAATTTGTAGCAAAAATTTTTGGTTTAATAAATCACTTTGAAATTTTGAAATACATAGTACTATAGATAAAATCTCCTTTTTAATAGTACTGTAGTTTAACTGTGCATTATTCCAAATATCAGAGTAGAAACGTACAATTTGCTCAGGTGACTCAGGAGAAACTCTTTGTTTCAGAATACCTCCATAACCAAAATCCGAGGCATCTGTTTCGACAATTTTGAAAGCACTAACAGTAGGAATACCAAGACAAGGCAATGTCTTAACATGAGATTTAATTTGTTTAACAAGGGAAGTATGGATATCAAACCAAGGAGGAGGATTACTCTTCAACGTATCAAATAGGGGTTTACATTGTTTTCTCATATCTTTGTAAAAATCGGCAACATAATTTAATGACCCAAGAAATCTTTGGAGCTGAGTTTTCTCAGTGATAATATCAGGAAACTTGTCAGCAAATTGGATGGCCCTATCAATAGGACAAATCTGTCCTTCAGAGATGTCAAAGCCAAGAAAACAGACTTTTGTTTGAAATAATTTGACTTTTTTAGCAGAGACAACAAGACCATTTCTTTTGATAGTATCTAGGAATGAATGCAAGTGTTTCCAATGTTCATCAATAGAACTAGAGTAGACAAGAACATCATCAATGTAAACAATGGTGAAATGACTGAATGAATTAAAAATATTTAAAGAGTTTTTTTTTTTTTTTTTTTTTTTTTTAAAGATATTTTGAAGTCCAATAGAAATTATGAAATCAAGAAATTAAGGGTCACATAAGCTAGGGACATGACAGTGATATTTATCCAGTCCTAGTGGCTTGTGGGAATATAGTATGATGGAAGGACATAGATATAAAATTGTATGAAATGGGACCTCATTTGTAATTCTCTAATCTTTAGGGGTCAATTGCAATGTGTTGATGGACATTATTGCAATTTGTAAAAGTTCAAATATTTTCTTGATTTGGTTGAGAAAATTAAGAAATAATTTTGAAAGAGTTTCAAGATAAGTCAATAACGTTCAAAAAGTTATTGATAAATCCTACAACTGAAGATTAGGATCCCTAAGGATCCCATGTCCAATCTCTCTCTAGGGTTTTAGAAGTCTAAAATAAAATAAGATTTTAAAAATATCATATTAGTGGTTGGTCATCAGAATTACTTAGTCATACTGCAACCTTCTGGAAACTCAAAAAGAAATAGAGAGAGAGATGTGAATACCTTGGGAGGCAACACGCTTGGGTTGTTAAGAGAGGTATGAAATTTTGTTCTATCTAAAATCCATGGTTGTGTGATACAACAACCTTTAAATGAAAATATAATTTTTGTTTTATATTGCTTCCACAAAAGTTTTCACAAACAAGGTGAAACACTTCACCTGGCGTGCTTGCAGAAACTCTCTGCTAATGAAATATAATCTGGATCATCACCAGGTACTCTCAAATCATCACTGTGATAGGTGCACTACAACACAAGAAGATATGCTTCATGCAATATGGTCATGCTCCGAATTGGATGGGGTGTGGGATGCTGCAAAATGGGATTTCCAGTCTTGGGTGGATATCCAAAATTTCGGGGAGTTGTGCTGACCTCGATTTTTTATCATGGGCAAGCGAGCTGCAATTTTTTCAGTGACAACGTGGTGCATATGGCAGCAGCAGAACCAGGTGCAAAATCAACAGCCTCATCATTCCATTGATCAGTTGTCTCAGGTTGCTGCAGAATGGCTTGCTGAGTTCGTTGCTGCCCAGCCAACCACGCCTACTCGGGCTATACAAATCAGTCTTATACAGTGGAAGACCTCACCCCCTAATTCCTTCAAAGTCAACTATGATGGGTCTGTTTGTTCAAGCTCAAACTGTTCAGGTATAGGCGTTGTGATTAGAGATCATGACGGGTTGGTTATCGCATCACTTGCTCAAAATCTCAGTCAAGCTTACAAACCGGTGGAACCCGAGCCATTGAGTTTGCTGCAAAAGTTGGCGTGGACAGAGTTGTGATTAAAGGGGATTCGAATGTTGTTACGGAAGCATTGAGGTCCAAAAATGCAGGTTTGGCATCATATGGTTTGCTCATTGGAGATGGTAAATTGGTAGAGGAAATTTTCAAAATTGTCCTATTCTCATAGGAAGAGAGAGGGTATTGAAGTTGCATATGATTTGGCGAGAATAGCATTTAACTTGTTAGATACTGTTGTATGGATGGAGGATGTTCCACTATCAATTTTTCATTTTGTTCAAATCAATTTTGCCGTTTCATCAGAATAATATAAATTGACTTCATTCTCGGAAAAAAAAAATAATAATCTTATTGAATATACCACTAGCACATTAATTAATTTGACCATTATCTGGTTGTCTTGAGAAAGCTATTTTATTAAAAAAAAAAAAAAAAAAAAAAAAAAAAAACAAAAAATACTCAACCTAATACAACGGGAACCCAAAAAAAAAAGGGTAAGAGAACTCGTAAGAGATTGATAAAGAAAATTTTTAGCTGTATCTCTTCTGTACTTCATCGTAACTCGTAACTACCGTCATCCCTGACATTATGTTCTAAGAATATCTCCAGCAGATTCTCCAAATTCTTGTATTGTTTGGAGAATAAACAGTGACTTTTATCTTTGAACTACCTACTTTTTCTAATATATTTTCGAACAGATTCTTTATCTATTCTTTATCTCATTTAAATATTATTTCTTCATTCTTTTTTTATTTATTTTTTAATATTTCTTTATTCTTCCTTTATTCGTTCCTAACTACTATATTTTTCAAATTCCCAACTACTATATTTTTTAAATTTCATAACATTTTCAAATTTTGCAGCAAAAGAGAACAAGAGGATAGATTTTTTTTTTTCTTTATTTCAGTTGTTTGATTTTGTTGGTTGACTTCAATGATCTCATGGTGCTGGAATTTTAGAAGACAACAAGAAGAATCCAAGAAAAATTATAAAGGCAGAGCCTCCTTTCACTTGTTTTGTGAGAAGCAACGGAGAAAGAGTATAAGAAAAAAAAGAAAACCAAAAGAGAAAGAATTAATATGATAGTAGTTGGTATAATTTTTTAATAAAAAAAATCTAATTGCTAATGTACAGTAGCCCATCAAACTTGATGAGTTACTGTTCATGAGCAAAAAATAAATTGTGATTTAAAAAATCCACTAGAGTCTATTATAGAGATTATTTTGTTTTTACCTAAGCTATTGGAGATGCTCTAAAGATGCTTGTTATCCATTTCATATTTTTATGAAAAGAAAAGGCTAATGTTAAACCATAGCCCTTATTTTGATTAGAAAATAAAAATTGTTTCTAATTATTTCTTCATTTAAGAAAAAAAATTAACAAAACCAGTTTATTTTAATTCTAGACAATTTTTAGGACTCTATCCTAAAACCAATATTACTACTACATATTCAATTAATATTATTTTCGATCTGGTTTTTATCACGTACTACTGTATCACGTCACATTCATGCTTTAATTCCTATCTTCATTGGATTAGGATGTGAAATTATTAGTAATATTAGTAAGGACTCAACTGTTAGCATTATCGTACCATAAAGAAGAAAAATATTCCTAAAAAAAAAAAAAAAAAAAGGAAGAAGAAGAAAAACATTACCGGACCTTTTTTTTTTTTTTTTTTGGGTTGATAATCACCACATAAGAACCTAGTATTCATTATTAAATAATAATAATAAAAACCTAGTATTCTTAATTTCTTATCATCATGTGAAGGGGCTAGCGATAAATACAAAGATAAGAAACAATCTTGAGAGAATGGTGTTGACCATATGGGTCTTTTTGTTATAATATTCAGTATTATTCACCACATTAGAACCTAGTATTCGTTAAAAAAAAAAAAAAAAACTTAGTACTTTTATCATCATGTGAAGGGCTAACGATGAAGATATGGAAAAAGATAAGATAACAAAGAATATTTAGAAAATGGCCTTAAACATATGGGTTATAAAAGAAGGTAATTATGAAGATGTGTCAAACCGACTATTTTTAAAATTTCAGGGCACGTTTTAAATGATGAATATTTCAAAGACAACACAGTCACTTTTTTTTTGTCCCGCTTGCTCGTTCTCTTCACATATCGAATCTACGTACAGACCATGCCAGCCGGCTTAATTTTTCTTATCGTCGAGTTAGATTCTGAGCACTCTCATGTTCTAATAAAGTAACTATCCGGCCAGCTAAGGGTTAGTTTATGTGTTGGTGTGGTCCAAAAGTCTATACCGTACCATATAACAATAATAATATTATAAGGTTAAGTGGCCTCTTTACTTTGAATCATCTTGTGGAAGAGTTTTATTGTCCTTTTCTAGGGTGCTAATCCTTCTCATTTTTTAGTTGAACGTAATATTTAAAAGTTTAAAATTAGTTTATTTAATTTGATCTCGAACATAAATCAACTTTGATCTCCGCATCAATTTGGATTAAGTGTTTAAATTTTTTTTTTTTTATTAGATGGACTCGAACTTCTTTACAAGTTATTACTTGATTAATTTATTCTTTCCCTATATATAATAAATGTTTGAAAATAATTTTTGCAAGTATTTAGATGATTATTTTTAAGCCAAAATAAATATGGAACCTACATGTCCTTTGAGGTGATCTAAGCTAAGACTTGTTTTTCTTCGTGAGGAGATTAGATCATATGTCCATAATTCCAAAACTATTAAAAAGTGAATGAGATATTAATTTCTAAAGTTTAACATAACTTTAAATGGAAAAAGTCTTTGAATCTCAAATAAAAATCTTATATATATATATATATATATATATATATATAAAAGTTGGCTATTTGTTTGGATTGCAAGGGGCATCCCACTTTAATGGAAGGGGAATGACATACTCAATTGGCCTACCACCACACACGTGCGTCGGGGCGTACGTCACCTTCACTGAGCCGATGCAAGTTGATGTGGGGGTGTGTTGGCCCGGTCCATCTAATATTAATTTATTATTTGTTATTTTTGTGTTTTCGTTTTGCTTGTCCAAAACATAGTAAAACGATATGTCCGTTCTGTATTACACATTTTTTGAACTAGTCCCAAGTGTGTAGATAAATAGTCTCCCATATCATTTCAGTAAAAAAAATTTTTGGGCATTCATGCACTCAGTCATTCGAAGAGAGG
Organism: Quercus parvula; assembly: GCA_030820535.1. Classification (NCBI taxonomy): domain Eukaryota; kingdom Viridiplantae; phylum Streptophyta; class Magnoliopsida; order Fagales; family Fagaceae; genus Quercus; species Quercus parvula. The sequence goes on along the minus strand of JAUAME010000007.1, from coordinate 13,129,317 downwards.
GAGACACTTTTATTTTGTTTTGCTTTTTTATTTATTTATTAATGTTTAATTTTCAAAATGAATGATAAATATTATTATTATTATTTTAATATATATATATATATATATATATATATATATGAAGATATTGGTTAAAAAAAAACTGTTCAAAGTAGCATTATTTTAATAATAATAATAACAATAACAAGAACATAACATCTATGTTGCATACCTTACTTTTTTTTTTTTTTTTTTTTGGAGAAAGGCATACCTTACTAAATGAAATAAGATATATGGCATATCCCATGCATTATTTTTGAAGTTTTGGATTAATGATTTTGTCAATGAAATAAGATATATGGCATAAGTCTTCAGTGATCTCTCTGCAGCTTTAAGAAAAGGGTTAGGACCATTCCCAATATTTATCCAAAACAACACAAAATTTCCATAAACACATATTTTTCTTTTTCATTTCTTAAATCCTAAAGAGAATCGCAAGAACGGTAGCTTACTTATGTGGTGCAAATTATAGCAAGGAGATGGTACGTAAAACGCTAATTAGCAACAAACAATAGTAAGAGTGATATTAATACGATTACTACTACATTCTACTAATATTGTTACGATTTTGTCGTTACCAATGTACTACTGTTTCACCTCCATGCAATTCCTATTATCATTGGATTTGGATGTGAAATTATTAATTAGCAATATATATTAGTAAAATCGCTACCGAGTACATAACACAATTGCTGTCACCACTCCATTAGTCCATTATGGACATCATTTAATCTGTCACCTTTCTATCAAACTTTTTGATATAATATTCACCACGTACTAACCTATGGACTATTCTTATCATCATCTGAAGTGGCTAACTGCTAACTGGTAAACATAGAAATAGATAACAAAGAATCTTTAGAAAGTGGTGTTAAACATATGCCTTAGAAAAGATGCTAATTATGAAGATGTGCCAAAGAGAGCTATTCTTTAAATTGTCGGGCATGTTTGAAATGATGAATATGCCAAAGATAACGGACAAAATTGGCCTCTGCCCTTTTCGAGCAAATTAAGTAGCATTCTACCCCCTTTCCCAAACTAATTAGGGAAATTCCTCTCTTTTGAAACTCGACTTTCTCAAAATCGAGTTAAAAAAAAAAAAAAAAAATTCTGGAACCCTATAGTAGCGTTTTAAGGAGCCTATAGTGACGTTTTCAGGACCTATAGTGGCATTTTGTAACTCGAGCTCCATGAACTTGAGTTACAAAACGTCACTATAGGTCCTTAAAAACATCACTATAGGGCTTAACTTGATTTTGAGAATGTCAAGTTTCAAAAGAGGGGCATTTCTCTAATTAGTTTGGGAAAATGGGGTAAAATGCTACTTAGTTTGCCCGAAAAGGGTAGAAGTCAATTTTGTCCCTTAGATAACAAAGTCACGTAATACAAAATCTAGTAATCTACTCACAGACCAGGCCGGCCTGATTTTTTCTTTTGTTCAAATTTGTTAGAATTATGATTAAGTGATTATATTCACTATTTCCTAATAATTTAAACTTTTGGGACGATCGGTAATTTAACCTGATATTAGAGCATGAGATCCTAAGTTCAATCACTGACTTTACTTTACCTCCCATTTAAAATGTTAAATTCCCACTTGTTGGGCCCCTACAGTTTTAGGCCCACAAGTGAGGGGGAGTGTTAGAATTATAGTTACATGATTAAATTCACCAATTTCTAATAGCTTAAGTTTTTGGAACAATTGGTAATAGAATTAGATTCTGTGCACTTACATGTTCTAACAGCAACAACAACAACAGGTTAAATTGCCCCTTCACTTTGAACCATCTTTGGAAGAAAATTTCATTTGCAAGTTGAATTGAATATTAAAAGTTAAAAATTTATTCTTCTAATTTTATTTCATATATGAATTAAATCTGAGCTTATTATCAAGCTAAATTATATGTTCAAGCTTAATTCATTTTCTTGCTAATCAAACTTCAACTTAGTTACAAGTTATTATTTGATTAACTTATTCTTTCCCTCATATATAGTAAACATAATGACCAAAATTTCAAACCCTTTCACAAATCTTTGCTAATAATCAATAACTAAATGACATCAATTATATTCATTAAGTTAATTAGATAAATGGTTTTCTTTTATGAACTTATTAAATTTATATTCATTAATCTTATATTGTTAAGAATTATACATAACTTTTACTACAAAAGGAAATATTTATGTTGAAAACTCAATTAGTGTATAAAACACTTGTGAATGTTTAAACCCTCAAATGCAAATTTTCCAATTCAAGCTTATATTCAAACAATATATGTGTGGAATATGAAATATAAGCAATACCTAAATTAGTAAACTACTCTAAGCCATTAATTAATCACAACTAGCAGAAATTAAAAGTTAAGAGTAAGGGAAAGAGAGATGCAAACACAAGATAATACCGGCACATGTTATCGAAGAGGAAACCGAAGAATTCAGCAAAAAATCTCTCTGCCACTCTCCAAGTAGTAAATGATCCACTAGAAAATTAGTTGGGATATATGAATAGCAATAAACCCTCCAAGCCCAATCTACTCAATGCACCTAAGCCTTCCAAGTTTCTTGCTCTAACAAGGTTACACCAAACCGTGTCTTTTCTAGCTTTCTAGATCCCACAATTAGCCCATTATGTCAACCAATATGAATTGGTTCTCTTTTGAACTGATTCCTAAACACCAAGAACCTTCTCACTAGTCTGAATTTGGTGAGGTAAGGATTTGGTTTATGATCCTTGCATGGGTATGACAATGGAAAGGGTGAGAGTAAAGGAATTTGGAGAATCAAGTGTATAAGATTGTTGATGAATCAATCTTGTCTTTCTCTAGAGTTTCTCTCTCAAAATTCTCTCTAAAAGCTCTCTACATTTCGTGGGTATAAGGGTATTTATAGTAGGGTATGAGATGGAATGTGAAAAGTCACTTTTTAGTAAAATAGGGTGCATTGGTGAGTCACTCATGACTGGGATGAGTCGTGAGTTCTAGTCACTAGTTGCCAGTTTAGGCCAGACTGTACTTTTTGTTCTGTAGTGATCTAGCTGGCCTAACTCTTCATCTTCCTGCATGCTTCACACCTGTGCTTCATTTTAGTGAGTCACCACTCGCGAGTCAGTCGTGAATCTAATCGCGAGTCACTTTCTTGTTGTACACTCTTGATAAAATCTTCACATTCTCTCACACATAACCCTTACATTATTTCCACCTAAATACAGGATTTCTAAATGTTGAATTATAAGAAAATTTGGCACAGAATAAAGTAAATACATAGGTGAATAAATTCAACTTTACAATCTCTCCCTTTTGCCATTTTGTGACAAAACCCTAAAATAGACTCTAGACTTAAAAATGCGAGTTGGGAACAGTTGCCAAAACTTACTCACACCTAATTCTAGATCTGTGAAGCTCTTGAACCATATGAACAAGTCTCCTTAAAACAATAACACAAAATGCACTTATTGAGTTCATTGTAAGTGGAAAACTTAGAATGCAAATGGAGCAAGCACAATACAATCAAGCAAGTATGAATATGATAATGAAGCATAACTTGACCATACAAGAACAATCATTATAAATAGTGACTACAATGAACATTCACACTATGAATGAACATCCAGACATACAAGAAAATAAGCTCAATGCAAAGTATTAGGACATATGTGAGACTTGTTAGAAACATATGTTATGTAAATTGGCTAATCCTTTGACAAAACGCACTTTACTTGTAATTGGGCAGATCTATGATGGGTTTAATACTTCAAGGAACAAGAATTTAAGTTCAGTATTAAAGCTATGCAAATCTGTCCAAGAAACAAGTGAAGAAGTGCTATTCATTAAAGCTTGATAGATAGCTCGACAGATCCATTTCTATCAAGGTTTAATGCTGATGCTTGATAGCAGCTCGACAGAAGCTATATATATTGAAAATTACAAAATTCAAATTTCCAGATCTGATTTCACGCATATTCATGTGTATTTGTGTAGGGTTTTTTTTCTCACAACCCTAGACATATATAAGGATTATTTTAAGGCCGTCAAAGGTGATGCAAGGTGATGCAACTTGATGCAAAGTCATTGTGCATGCAAATTGTGACTGGAGACAGAATTTGCCCTAGTTCATCATATTCTTTCTAGAAGCTACTGCGTCTTTGCGCTAAGGGTTTTGTGACCAAGGAACTTCCTAGTCTTCGTTGTTGGATGAATTGAAGAACTTTGCAGCCAACATCTTCCTCAAGCTGGTGTGTTAGTCACGTACTGGAATCCTTGCATCATTGGTTAGTTACGTATTAGGATTCATGCATTGAAAGGAGAAATTGCCATTATATTACAAGTCCAATTGGGTATTGGGGTAAGGGTTCAACTGTAGGTTGGTATTAGGTATTGAGATTCCTTTTACTTGTAACCACTTGTTTTGATAATAACAGATTCTTAGGAGTAGTGACCTTAAATTCATCCGGTGGGGTTTTGCCTCGGTGTTTTTCCCATTTATAAACAAATCACCCGTGTCAAATTTATTTTCAACTGCATTTAATTTAGTTTGTGATTTGTTTGTGCTACCTCACTTATTGCATGTAATTGAATCTAATTAATTTCACTTGGCTAATTAATTGATTAAGTTACCAAATGGGTCAATATATTCTTGGCCTATCACAAAGTATCATTTGCATGTCCAACACTCAACCAATGCAAGAACACTAAAACAAGAAGCATTAGGATTAAATTGCATCAAGGATACAAGATCCTACAAGGGCACAAATGTACTAAAGAAAATGCAAGACATTAACTAAAAGTACTAGGTTACATAAGCAAGGGTACATAAAAGTATCATAACATAGTCAAGTACATAACATAAGATTAAAATATGAAATATGAACATAGACTAGTAATAGCAACAAAGAAAAACTAGAAGAGCTTGTTGTTTGATTGCTTGCTCTTGCCCTATCATGAACACCATCTCCCCCTTTTTATCATGGAATAACTAGTCATCATCATCTTCTAACTTCCTTTGGATTTGATCCAATTGAGTTTGGAGAGAGGTAAACTTTGTCTCAAATTGGGTGTGCTGAGAGTACATGATAGTTGTGAGGCCGAACAATTTTGTGCTAATGTCTTGCACAGAAGCCATGAGGTTGTCCAACTTCTCATCATAGGAGTGTGAGCTAAAGCTTGTATCACCTTGAGGAGCATTACTCTCTTGCTTGACATTCTTTCGAACATGGCCTCTTATAGCATTGAGAGTGCTAATGTTGATTGGTCTTTTCTTTGATTGAGGAAATTCATCTTCCATTATGGGTACTCCTTTTAGCTTCAATATCTTTGTGATGAAGCAACAAAATGGAAGATAGTTCCTCGAGGCCGTCCTCTCAGTAGTTTTGATCAAAATGTGAAAGATATGAGAGCATACATCAATTTCTTCATCGGTAATCAAGTCATGAAGAAATAGAGCCCAACCAAGATTCATATATTCGATGCTCGAGAGAGGATAGAGATTATGAAACATTATTGTTGTAAGCAACCTCAACTCGGGAGATAAAGATGACAGACCAATTGATTTCCCATTTGAAGAAACATCCAAATTTTCTCTAAAAGCGTCGCGAAAAATTTCAAGATCCAGTTCCATCTCTTTATACACCGGTGGTTTTGCAAAAATGGGTCGGTTGATGTTCAGAATGAGGGCAAGATATGAAGGAATTGTAGTAAAGTCCTTTCCTCTCACCCAACATCATAGCTCTTCCCCATCAAAAAGGGCATTCGCATAAAACTCTTTCATAAGCTCTTCATAAGGATCATCAAGATTCGATAAAAGGTAGTTGCAATTCTTAGATGCGAGCCATTTAGGAATATTTGTATCAAGAAGAGTAACTTGCTCAACAACCTGTTCAATTACCATGGGGGCACTTTTGAAGTAGCTTGAATATGCTTGAAATGCGGTATAGGATCTGAATTGGGTGTCATCGAAAACTCCAACTGAAAATCGAGTTTTCTTTGACTTAGGGGAGAAACTAGTGAGGTTAATGAATAGTTCCTTCCCTTTGCTACTGCTTCCTTTCATTGCTAACTTTTTGAAAGGAGACATCTTCATGCAGAGATCATGAAATAGCAAAGAGCAAGATCATGAAAACAAACGACTATAAACTTGATTAGCAACAAGTTAGTACCAAAAACAAAAACTATGAATTAAACTCTAAAAACTAAAATTTGAAAAGCAATTCAAAAAAATGACATGTGAAGATGTTAAACGTCAAAGCATGATATAATCATGGCATTGGACACACAACATGTTAAAGATTGTGTGTGTGTGCATCATATGGAAAAGTGTGCATATAAGAGGTGTTGGGAAATTTAGACCCTTCTTGATAGAATTAACAAGTTTTAAATCCAATTTGTTAATTAGATTTATTATGAATAAACCTTGTTAAAACAAACAAACATCAATATCATGTCAATATCATGCACAGTGGAATAATAAATAAAACAAGATATGATAACCCAGGAAAACCAATGAAACAAACTAGTTTCATAGTAAAAAAACCTGGGGGGAAACCTTCCCGAAAAGCAATTCACTATAGTAAAGAGAAGTTTCAGATCTAGTACAAAACATTTGTCCCTAGACTCTACAATCCCCGTAGATGAACTTATAGCAGAAACCTTCTACTGCTTCAGAACCTCTGAACTCTTCAATATATGAACACCATCCTTTTGCACAGATCCCAGTATATAACTAACTCTAGCAACTTAAAGATATTGTTGATTGCAAAGTTCTTCACTTCATTAACAATGAAGATCAAGAAGTACTTGGTTACAAAACCTTAAGGCGCAAAAGACATAGTAACTTCTTGCAAAGAGAATAAGGCAGTAGGTCACTTTCTGCATGTGTTCTCCATATATAATGGCCTTTAAAATAAGTCTTATATATGTCTAGGGCTGTGAGAAAAGAAACCCTACACATACATGTTAGCTAGGGCCAAAAATTAGATCTGAAAATTCTGATTTCATAGATCTCGATAGATTCAGCTTCTGTTAAGCTTTGTTCTTAAATCTTGATAGATACTGATTCTATTGAGGTATCTGTTGAGGTTTAATGAACAACTTTTTCTTCACTTGTTTCTTGGTCCAATCTTGATGACTTTAACATTTAACTTGAACTTTTGTTTCTTAAAGTAATAGACCCATCCTAGATCTACCCAATTACAACTATAATGCATTTTGTCAAAGGATTAGCCAATTACATAATATATGTCCTTAACAATCTCCTCCTTTGGCAATCTGTGACAGAACCACAACAAAACAAATAATCATGAGAGAAGTCTTAAATCACTGAACTCATAATCACTTGTTGTATTACAAAATAAATTTATCCTTACTACGAACTCTTGAAAAACTTTGCAAGAAAAGAGTTCACGGCATGATAGACTTTCACAACTTGTTTTTCTGAAACACTTAAACAAAATTCATCAAGGCATCATGTGTGTAATAGAAATAAAGATTGCATACATAAAGAAACATGCGTATAAAGATAGAGAAGGAACAACACATGTAAAGATAGGTGAAAAAGACATACATCATCATATATATATATATATATATATATATATATCAAAGATAAGCACAATATATGTAAAAATGGTCACAAGACCGCTGTACATGAAGCTAAAAGATGCTTATAAAACAACAAAGAGGTGAACACTCCCCCTAACAAGATGAAACACAACTCCCCCTTACAAATGCATGAATTTCTCTCCCTAACATGTAGAATCTTAAAAAGAAACCACATTTTCTCCCCCTTTTTGTCATGATTGACAAAGGGTACAAGAAGCTATAAAGCTGCACCCGAGAAATATAAAGATGATCTAGGATGATCAGTGGACACAAGGAATTCATATAAATGCATGAATGTAATGAAACAAGATGCTATGGATGACAAGATAATAGAAAGATGCAAAACATGTGAAAAACAATGCATGCAAGAGGGTCTTGATAGATTGAGAAGCCGTTGAACTGTTATTGAGCTGGCAGAGAGCATAGAAAATTACCTCGATAGATTGAGATTTGTGTCGAGAATCTATCAAGAAGCTACCCAAAAATCTCGATGGATCGAGAATTTGTCGAGAATGTCTCAAGTAGACAGAAGTAAGGTTTTCCAAGAGAGAAAAAACACACAAGATGAAAGCAACAAGATAGCTACTCAAACAAGCATCCAAGCAGCATGTTAAGCACTTAAACATAGCTCAAATCTAGATTTAAAGCATTTCTAGATCAAAAGACACACATATATACTAAACAAGTCTAACCGATTTTATTTTTCAAAAACAAGTTAAGACAGTTTAGCAAACATATATTAACACATGTATCCTTTGTGATGGCCAAATCACATTGTACCCGCACATGTATCAAGAATAGCAAAGAATTTGCATGTTGTGTGTGAAACAAAGCAAGAGTGCATAAGTGTCTCATATTATGAAGATTTGAGGCATGAGAAAATCAAATACACTCACACACAATCATAATTGTTTGATGAGAACTATCACCTTTGAGGTGTATCCTATAACTCCCACATCTCCTAGAAACACGCTTGCAACAATATTAAAAACATTTTGATTCTTTTTACTTTTATTTTTCTTTTAAGCATAGCATGCATGACCATATAAAAGAGAAAAGTAATACCCAATTATGTAAGCCAAAACATCACAATTTTGCTATACCGAAGCAAACAGATGTTATACATAATTGGCGGGCTTTAGTGGTGAGATGGTTATTTATGCCTTTCTCTTAGAATTTTTTAGTCCTTTTCGTCAAAACAAGTGATGTGAGTATTAAGTATAAAAAATTACTTAATCATACTCATCACCAATATGAGCCATAAAGCTCACTTGTTTAGTTGTGCATTAAAATGCTCATCGAAGCTACGAGAGATGCAAAGTTTAGAAACTTTGTTTCAATGGCTATCCAAAGTACACAAGTACCAATATACACAAACACATACTGATTTTGTATTTTTTTTTCTCTTTTTATTTTGAAAAACAAACAAAAAAAAATTAAAATAACCAAACAAAAACAGACAAACAACATGAAAGCATGAAAGAAAGATGTAGATATATGAAAGCATGATTCCAAAAGCAGATAAAAAATAAAGCAAAGAGAGACCTACTTTAAATAGAAAGAAATAAAGTAGAGGACAGATAGAAAAGACAATTAAGTTTTAGGCTCCTTTCTCACCCACACAACACGAGTCTTTAGCTGTGAAGATGAAAAGGTACATGTCATAGTATGTCTACTAAAGGACATAGAAGAATTAAAATTCTCCTAAAATTGAGTTAAAAAGCTCAAAACTTTTAATAACTCTCCAAACAAAGGTGTTGAACCTTGAGAGGGAACCTGTAATCATTTGGACACTTGCTTATGGGGATGTAACTTGAAGCAATTAGGACGAATGCGTCCAGAAACACTACAATGGTGACAAACATGAGTAGTTTTTGAACTATTAGACTTCCTAGAGTGAGGTCTAACAAAGGATTTAGAATTAGTCAAATCAGTTTTGGATTTCATATCTTTATCACCTTTCTCAAATTAGGGCACAAAGACAGTCTTTGATCCAGAAGCCGTGGAAGGGGAAAGGGCGAAGGAAACAACATATCCTAAGCCAGTCTTATCAAAACTAGGCTTTTGAGCACTCAATACCTCATCAAGCTTTGCACTAGACATCCTCTTTATTTTAGTTCTAGCTTGACTAAACTCAACCTCAAGATTCTTGACCTTCTCTTCTAGTGAAGTGTTCTCCACAAAAAGAGTCTCAACTAACCTTGTAGTTTCATCTAGTTTGACTAACAGTTTAGCTTTTTCAGTTTTTACCTCATTAAGCTCTTTTCTACAAAGATGAGAAGTTTTTTCAGATTTTATAAATTTAGTGCATAACTTATCATAGGCTTCTTGAAGGGTCAACTTCTTGGGTACTTCATCATCAGAAGAATCCTCATTGTCACTAGCACTCTCCATAATCACCTTATTGATTGTGGTAGCAAAAGCCATATAATGACCACATTCATCCTCATACTCATCAAAAAGATCATTCTCAGAATCACTCAAGGTAGCAACCAACACTTTACCTTTTGAATTCTTGGTCTTTTCCTTCATAAGATAGTTTGGTCACTCTATCCTTATATGACCAAAACCTTTGCACTCATAGCACTAGATGAGGGCTTTCTCATTATTGCCCTTCCTAGAGGATTCAGAATTTTTATGGGCTTTATTCTTATCCTTTTTCTTACATTGGAGAAGCTTGATAATCTCATTAGCTATGAAGGTTAAGTCTTCATCCTCATCCTCATCCTCATCTTCCTTTTCATCTTTAAAGTCATTACTCTCTTCCTCTATAACCTTAAGAGCCATATTCCTACTATTTCCACCTTTTCCCATTTTACCTAATCCCATCTCATAGGTTTGAGGTTCTCTACAAGCTCAGTCAAATGAATTTGATCAATGTCCTTCACTTCTTCAATGACAGTGATCTTGGCATGGAATCTTTCAGGTAGGGACCTAAGGATTTTCCTAACAATTTTGGGTTCCGCAATAGATTCTCCAAGATTGAAGGCATAATTCACAATATCCTTGAGTTTAGCATAAAACTCATCAAATGTCTCATCCTTCTCCATCCTTATTTCTTCAAAATTACTAGTGAGCCTTTGAAGCTTAACAGTCTTCACTACCTTGGTACCTTTATAAGTGGTCTCAAGAATAGTCCATCCTTCCTTAGCAATTTCTCTGGATGATATTTTCTTGAATTCCTCATTGGTCACACCATTAAACAGAGCATTCAAAACCATACTGTTGAAATTTGCCGCTTTGTTCTTTGCTTCATCCTAATCCATCGGCGCTTCCTCTGGCTTAACCCAACCGACTTTAACAACTTGCCATACTTTTTCATCAAGAGCCTGCTAAAAGGCTTTCATATGAACTATCCAGTATGCATAGTTAGTACCCTCAAGAAAAGGAGGAATCAAAAGAGATTGCCCACAATCAATGACAACGGGGGTCAAGGATCACACTCAGGAAATTAATCCGATCAGAGTGTACCTACTCTGTACCACTTATTGGGAAATTTAGACCTAAGTTGATAGAATTAACAAGTTTTAAACCCAAGTTGTTAATTAGATTTATTATGAATAAACCTTGTTAAAATAAACAAACATCAATATCATGCACAGCGAAATAGTATATAAGACAGGATAAGATGACCCAGAAAAACCAATGAAACAAACTAGTTTCACAGTAAAAAAATCTGGCGGGAAACCTTTCCGAAAAGCAATTCACTATAGTAAAGAGAAGTTTTAGATCTAGTATGAAACCTTTGTCCCTAGACTCTACAATCCCTGTAGATGAACTTACAGCAGAAACCTTCTATTGCTTCAGAATCTCTAAACTTTTCAATATATGAACGCCACCCTTTTGCATAAATCCTAGTACGTGACTAACTCCAGTAACTTGAAGATATTGTTGGCTACAAAGTTCTTCAATTCAACAATGAAGATCAAGAAGTACTTGGCTATAAAACCTTAAGGTGCAAAAGACGCAGTAACTTCTTGCAAATAGAATAAGGCATTAGGTCACTTTTTGCATGTGTTCTCCATATATAATGGCCTTTAAAATAAGCCATAAATATGTTTAGGGTTGTGAGAAGAAAAACCCTACACATACATGTCAGCTAGGGCCAAAAATCAGATCTGAAAATTCTGATTTCATAGATCTCGACAGATTCAGCTTCTATCGAGCTTTTGTCAAGTTCTTAAATCCCGATAGATATTGATTCTGTCGAGGTATTTGTCGAGCTTTAATGAATAACTTTTCTTCACTTGTTTCTTGGTCTAATCTTCATGACTTTAACATTTGACTTGAACTCTTGTTTCTTGAAGTACTAAACTCATCCTAGATTGTTAGGACATATGTGAATCATGTTAGAAACATATGTCAATATTTTATGTAATTGGCTAATCCTTTGACAAAACACACTTTACTTGTAATTGGGTAGATCTAGGATGTATTTAATACTTCAAGAAATAAGGTTTCAAGTTTAAGTGTTAAAGCCATACAAATCTGTTCAAGAAACAAGTAAAGATGTGTTGGATTTTAAAGCTCGACAGCTAGATCTATCGAGGTTTAAAAAGCTACTGAAGTTCAAAACTCGACAGCTAGCTCGATGGATACCCTATCTGTTAAGATTTATGAAATTCAGTTTTTCAAAGCTAATTTTCATCCAATCCGTGTGTATATGTTTGGACTTTCCTTTCTCACAACTCTAAACATATATTAGGATTATTTCAAGGGCCGTAAAAGGTTGCACAAGTGTAAAACAAAGTTTTATTCATGCAAATTGTGATTGGAGACAGAATTTGCCATAGTTCATCTTTCTGATGAAGAAGCTGCTGTGTTTATACACCTTAAGGTTCTGTGACCAAGGAGTTTCATGATCTTCATCATGTGATGAATTGAAGAACTTTGTAGCCAACATCTTTCTTAAGTTGGTGATTAAGTCGCGTACTGGGATTCGCGCATCTATTGGTTAGTCACGTACTAGGAGCCGTCCATTGAAAAGGAAAGATTATCACTACAGAACAAGTCCAATTGGGTATTGGGGTAAGGGTTCAATTGTAGGTTGGTATAAGGTACTAGGATTCGTTTACTTGTAACTACTTGTTTTGATAATAGTGGATTTTTGGGAGTGATGACCTTAAAATCACCCGGTGGGGTTTTTGCTGTGTAGGTTTTCCCGATTCGTAAATAAATTATCGTGTCAATTTATTTTCTACTGCAGTTTAACTTAGTTGGTGATTTATTTGTGCTACCATGCATTTTGCATATTAATTGAATTAATTAATTAACTTGGCTAAATCAATTGATTAATTTCTCATAAGGGGTCAATACATTCTTGGCCTATCAAGTGGTATCAGAGCAAGTACACTCTGATTAGGTGTTGATCTTTGCTGTGTGATACATTGACCCTTGTTTGTCATGGATAGACGATAGTCTCTTATCATACCTCGTTTATTTAATGGCACTAACTATGCATACTGGAAAGTACACATGAGAGCTTTCTTGCAGTCATTAGATGAAAAGGTGTAGCAAGCTGTGGAGATAGGCTATACCAAGCCTATGGTAGCGTCGGCCGACTGGGATGATGCTAAAATTAAGGTGGCAAACTTTAACAGCAGAGCATTAAATGCTCTATTCAATGTAGTCATAAATGAGGAGTTCAAGAAGATATCTTCTACTGAAACTACTAAGGAAGCATGGACCATTATCTAGACAACTTATGAAGGAACCAAGGCTGTCAAGGATTCAAAGCATTAGAGGCTTACTATGAGCTTTGGAGAGATTAAGATGGTGGAGAATGAGTCATTCGATGAGTTCTATGCCAAGCTCAAGGACATAGGACATAGTGAACTCAGCCTCTAATCTTAGGGAAACCATTCCTAAACCCAAGATTGTTAGAAAGGTGCTTAGATCTTTACCCGAGAGATTTCATGTCAAGATCACTGCAATTGAGGAATTTAAGGATATTGACAAAATTCCTTTGACAAAGCTAGTTGGCAATCTGCAAACCTATGAGTTGGGGCTGACAAGGAAAGGGAAATCAAGCAAGAGCAAGAGCATGGCATTGAAGGCCAAGAGCAGTGACACTGATGAGTCTTCAAATGATGAAGATTCTAAGAAGAAATCCTATATCACAAGGCAATTCAAAAAGTTTATGAAGAATGCCAACATAATAGGATTCAATAAGGACTGAAAGCAATCGAGTTCTTTGTAGTTCAAGAGCCAAGACAAAGGGAAGAAGGATGCTAGTGATGGCAGTCAATACACTATTCCCTCAGGACCAAAGTGCTTTAGGTGTCAGGACTTCGGTCACATGAAACAAGAGTGCCCTACGTATCTCAAGACTATTGGGAAGAGCAAGGCACTTGTTGCTACGTTGAGCGACACTGTGCGACACTGAGCTTGAGGATGATTCTGATAATGAGGATGATGGAATTCTAAATGCCTTCACTACCACTGTAAATCCTACTGAAGGGATTGTTGAAGATGTGGATGAAGAAGAAGAATTGGTGGAGTCTAAGTTTGAAAAGATGGATGAGCAATATGACATCCACACAGCCTATGCAAAGTTATACAAGTCTCGAAAAAACATGAGAAACTGTATAAGTTGGCCACCAAGAAGCTTAGTGAAGTGGAGCTTGAATGAAAAGAAATTTCCACAAAATTTGATGAAGCAAATCAGACCATTGGAGCATTGAGATTTGAGAATAATTTCTTGGCTAAGAAGACCAAGAAGCTTGAGGCAAAATAATTCCAAGTCAGAGCTTAGTTGGAGAGGACTTCTAGTGTAAAGCTTGATGGGATGCTTAATTTTCATAAATCTGCTTTCGATCGAACCAGTTTAGGGTATGATTTCTCTTCTCCTAGTATTGCTACTTCTAGTACTATTGTTTTTGTTCCTCTTGCTAATAATGTTGAAACTGAGAACAATGATTTTAAAAATGAATTAGCTTGTGAGAATGTAGACAAGGGTAAATCTATCTTAGGAGCACCCTCTTAGTTTGATAATAAAGAGATTAAGAACCCTAGGGCTAAGAAAGGAAATACTCAAAAGCCCAAACAAAAAAAGCAACATTTCTATCATCATTATGGAGCAACTGGACATACTCAACCAAATTGCTATAAGTGGTTAGCCACTCAACAGAGCAACAGCATGATCTCGTTGGGAAACTAGAATCAACTTCCATCCTCTTTTGCTCCTCTTGGAGATCTTCTCAAAGCCCTCATGTTCCTTTCGAACTTGAATAGTTTCAATTCTTCCCCCTCACTGTCGAATCAAGGGTTTGCTAAACGGAAAGGTTCTTCCAAGGTGTGGAAGGAAAAATACTCCAAGTGATTCTGTCACTTTTTCTCTCTCTGTTTTGACTAAGCAAGTGAGCTTTATGGCTCGTGTTTGTGATGAGTAAGATTAAGTAATCTCTTGTACTTAACACTTGTATCACTCTTTTTGATGGGAAGGACTAGAAAATTCTAAGAGAAAGGCATAAATAACCATTTCACCACTATTGCCCTCCAACCATGAAATGACATTTGTATGCTTCATCATAGCAAAAGTGGAATGTCAAATACTTAACATCATTGGGTATTTCTTTTCTATCTCTTATATGCCCATGCATGGTTTGCTTAAAAGAAAAAGAATGCAAAGAACAACAAAAAGCAACAAGAATCAAAATGCTTTATATATGATTGCAAGCGTGTATTCTAGGAGATGTGGAAGTTCTAGGATGTACCTCGAAGGTGATAGTTCCCATCAAACAATTATGATTGTGTGTGAGTTAAAGTGATTTTCTCATATCTCAAATCATTATAACATGTAGACACTTATGCAATCTTGCGATGTTCTTCACACACAACATGCAATATTCTTTGCTACTCTTGATACATGTGCAGGTACAATGTGATTTGGCCATCACAAGGAATACATATGTTAATGTATGCTCACTAAATTGTCTCAACTCATTTTTAAAATATAAAATTGGTTAGACTTGTTTTGTGTGTGTGTGTGCGTGTGTGTTTTGGAACTTTGGTTGTGTATCATGCTTGATTGCATTCATGTATGTGTTTTTCTCTTCTTGAAAAACTATTTTTAAGCAATCTCAACAGCTATTGGACACCTCTCGATAGCTAGGCTATCTATCGAGACCCTTCAGCTGCTTTTTATCACATTCTCAATAGCTTCTCAATAGCAAGTTCAATCCATCAAGAAACTTTTTGGATGCTCGATAGCTGCCTCGATCCATCGAGATCCTTTAGCTGTGGACACCTCTCGATAGAAGTTGGACAGCTCTTCGACAAATAAAACACACGCTTTTAATCTCGACACCTCTCGATCTGTCGAGCTTTATGACTTTTCTATATAAAGGTTCTGCGCAATTTTCTTCACTTTTCTCCGATCTCTCTCGATAGATTCTCTCTTCTCTCACTCCAAAACTTCTCAAACTTAACCTTTTCACATTCCTCACTTGATCTTTGACCCAAATCAAGTTTTCTTCATCTGGTATGATCCTATTTCTCTCTTGTATCATCCATTTCATTCTTTTTAATCTAGGTTTTAAGCTTTGAAAATTTTTGGGGTTTTTCAAAATTGATGAAGTTTTTGCAAAATTTTTAGGTTGGGTGTTGCTTAAATGAGTTTTAAAACATCATTCATTGCATTACATTTGCATTATAACAATGTATCATGTGTTTTAGATGTGTGTGTGCTTTGTTGCAATGATGTGTGCTGTTAGGTTTGGATTGGGCTGAGCCCATGATATATATATATATTTTTTTTTGGTTTGTATGTCACATGTTCATGAATTTTCATGCATACATACCTTCATTTCTTTATATTCTTATATATTTATGTGTTTGGTGATTTTTTGCGTGTCTCTCTTTCTTCCTTTCTCTTTCTTTCGATTAGTTGCATCGTGGCACCTAAACGAAAATCCACTCCATCCTAGAACCCTTTTCGTTCTGGGGGCATGTTCTTCTTTTGACCCTACACCTTCACACATATGGTTCTGTTATGATAAAGCCCGAAAGGAATTTTTGGAGAACTTTTGTTGACGAGGCATTCATTTGGAATGCCCAGTCATCTTATCAGATTTTTCCGATACTAACCTACCCACTGTCATTAACAGTAGGGGTTGGGGATCACTTTGTGACATCTCGGTCGCTTGTCCCTTTGTGATCATATAGGAGTTTTACTCCAATATGCACGGAATCGACACTTCTCTACCTCATTTCTTCTCTCGTATTTGAGGTACACGCATAGTAATTACTTTGGATATTGTATCTAAGGTACTACACATTCCTAAGGTAGCTCATCCTGACTACCTTAGTTGTGCTCATCTGCGAACTATGTCCAAAGACGAACTCTCGTCTCTCTTTTGTGAGACACATTCATCTTGGGGTGACTGTTAAAACTCCCATTGCTTGGGCTTTGCAAAAGGTCTAAGATTCCTAAACATGGTGATGACATTTATTCTTCATCTTTTGTTTCACTATAATTCCATTATAGAGCCTCGTGCTCAATTTTTGTTGTCCCTCTTAGAGGATATCTCTATTGACTTCCCTTCTTACTTCATTCTATCCCCTATAGATGTCTATAAGGATACGGCGACCCATGATAAGCTCATTTTTCCTTTGGCTATCATGCGGATCCTCCGTCATTTTTCTATCTCCTTTCCTAAGTCTCCTCACTTCTTAGTGATATGTGCCATAGATGCAGCTACCTTTCGACAAAGCAAGGCATAGCTCAGATCGAGGTGGCCCTAGACAGAGATGACGACCCCTCTAGCTTTTACCGCTCCATACACCTCGACTCCTTCGTCTTCTACGGGTGAAGTGACACTTGAGGCCATCTGGCACAACTTGTGTGCATGGATGCTCGCCTTGACACACTCAGTGATAAGTTCTGTCAGGTGAACACCCGTACACGACGATAGGCAGTCATGGGTGTTTCATTGTTGCTTATTCTCCATCTCCACTAGCTTCTGAGGATGAGAGTGACGATGGCTCCGGCAATGATGATGCTGATGAGGAAGATGGTGCTAGCTCACCCAGTGATGATGAGATGTCTACTTGATATACTTACCCTTTGTCACTCGTGACAAAAAGGGAGAGTAGTTTTGAGATGAGAGTAGTCATACTCATAAAGGGAGGGTTAGTATAGGAGATTTTGTGATAGGGGGAGTGTTTATGAGGGATGTAGTGAGGATTTTTGTATCTTTTCTTTTCTTTCTTTTTTAGATACATTAGCTTTTAACCTGCACAATGCGCAGGATCATTTTATGTATTAATAAACTTTACATTCAATGATCAAAATAAAACTCATGTTTTCAACTTTGAGGATAGTAGCTTTGGAGGTTTACAGAATTTCCATCCATCCTGGCTTCTCTCAAATTAATAATCACTTGGAAAGAATAAGATTTCATCTTCTACATACTATGGCTCAAAGCATACTATGAAAGTATTATTATATTTGAAAAACAATTTTTTTTTATCTGATCATGAGTTGCATTTATAATTTTCCTCCTTTTTTATTTGTTTTTGGAAATGAATTTTTTTCAAAAGATAAAAGAGGTGAAAACGATAACCTCTGTATAATTGTAAAAATGGTTTCATTAGAAGTAATAAAGTTTTAAGAATTTGATATCATTATGTTTCTTTAAAAAAAAAAAAGTGAAGAGGAGAAGAAATGGAAAGAAAAATTTAGATTGTTATATCTGTATATCTGAACCATGGCATATTGTTTCAGAAAACAAATTTGGGGGTGTTTGGTTTGTGTTTTTAAACAATCATTTTGTATTTTTAAACAACATTTCACGCATTTCCACACACTTTTTCACCCACATGTATTTCCACAAATATTTTCAAACAACAATTTTTAGTTTTTAAACACATATACCAAACGGGTCATTTAGTGTCTTTACCTATCATATTTCTTGGGTAAAATACCATAGTGTTCCATTAAGCAACTGAGCATGCATCAACTACTCAAAAGATTTTCTCCCCAAAAAAAAAAAAAAAAAAAAAATACTCAATAGATGATGAGAAGAAAACAATAGCCTATATAATATGACATGCAATACCAAAACAACTTATGTAAGATTATCAAACTTCTATATCAAGATTGTGCTTTACTACTTTAAAAATTTTCCTTGAAAATATGAAAGAAACTGGTGAAAATTTTGATGCATTCAAGTAGATATATAACTGATCCAAACGGCCACAACACAATTAAATACACTAAATTGACTTAGTCGAAAAATTAAAATAACTAAAAACATAGTAATCAAAGATGAAATAAATCCATCCACTTTCAAGCTACAAATTCCCACTCAAACTTTGACTTTGACAGTAAATCCCAAGTTTGGCATTAGGATGAAGTTGCAAACAAAGAAAAGAAGAAGTTCAATATTGTTTACCCAAGGAAGAAGAAAAAGAAGAAGCCTGAATTGGGAAAACAATTCCAAAGGATAGATTAAACAGTCTACATAATTCTTTGAAGTAATCCAATATTAAATCCTAATTTATGGTCAAGTGCAAATTTCTTCTTGGCATTCTTTGTTCTTTAAAAAGACTTTTGAGAGAGGGCTTGGTTTTTTGTTCTTTTGAATCAAAGTAGTGTAAATCTCATTCACAACTCTAATGTGAGTCTGATTGACAACAATAATCACACACATTCAAGGCAATTCATCAAATGACAAAACACCCAACTCACATTCGCACCAAAACCTCAGCAGCAATTTTTTTACTACAAAGAGGCAAGTACTTTTAGCTATAAAAAAAAAAAAAAAAATCTTCCCTAACTTGTACAAAAAAGAGAAAAAAAAAAAGAAAGAAACGTTCATCAGTGTATCCTTAACAGTAAGAAAGTCCAAAAGCTCAGCAGGAATTTTTTTTACCACAAAGAGGCAAGTACTTTTAGCTGAAAAAAAGAAAAAAAAAAAAAAAAGGAAAAGAAAATGCAAGTCTAAAACTCTTCCCTAACCTATATAAAAAAGATTAAAAAAAAATGAAAGAAACGTTCATCAAAGTATCCTTCACAGTAAAATATATTTTACTACCCAAAAGAAACACACACACACAAAATAGCTTCATGTGAGGATTATGCTTAATTATTTTGTAAAAATTAAGGTGATCATTATTTGGTCACTTAAGGTACTGAGCACTGAGCACATAGACTTGTTGAGTCTATATTCCACTACAAAAGTTCTTATGTAATTATTTAATATCTAAAAAAGTCTATACTGACATACCACTTACTGTTTCATTACAACCTAAACTAACTTGGATTTGGTTAATAACCCAAAACAAAATGAATTCTAACCCAAATACCTTAAACAAAACCAATCTAATAGTACATTACATTACTCCAATATTTTAGAAACCAAACACAGCCAGCCCAACATGAATGATATGTAAGTAAGTATTAACATAAGGAATCCAAGCTAGCTTGGAAAAAAAAAAAAAAAATTCACAATCAGATTTTTTTTTTCGGGTGAAAAACAGTGCTTTCGGTAAAAATTTGCAATAATAAGATGAAAAAACTACTTGATGAGGAACATTGTTGCCACCACCACTATCATTATCGTCATACCCAACTACAAACATGTCTTCTTTACATTGAAGCTCCATTCAAAATTAACACCCATTTATAAAAAAAATTAATTCCTACTTGAATAATTAAAAATTTTCCTTCACCACCTTGGCAAGCTTTATAAATATGCAAGAAACATCTAGAAATCCTACTAAAAAAGAGCTAATCTTTACTTATCAAAAAAATAAAAAAGAGCTAATCTTCACCACCTGTTTTACAATGCATGTCAAACCTCACTTGAACCCTTTGACATTCAGCCTGTCTTTGTCTTTTCTATACTTTCTTTCTTCTAAAATATATTGGACAACCTTGAATGTGAACAAATAAGTAAAATCATAGCCATAATAACTGAGCCAAACACCTCATCATTTTTTCTCATATGCTCAATTTTTTTCAAAATTAGCACTCTTTTTCTTACTAAATTCTGAGATCTAGTCTTAGGTAACCCACTCAAGCATTGTTGTATTTTAATACTCTTCACATGTAAGCAATCACTCAGCCTTGCAACCCATATTAAAAATTTAAAAAAAAAAAAAAAAAAAAACTTTACTGGTATGGGGCAATTTTTTTGGATATGGGTTCTCATTTAAACTCTAATTTTCTTTTCTAAGAAACGCTTTCTTATCTGTATATATCTAATTGTGTTTTCTGGATAAGCAATAAGTAGTTCAAAACTCATAGTTATCATGTTTTTCATAGGAATAACCCACCAAACTGTTCAAAAAGTTTTTCATAGGCACAAACCTTAATAGAAAATTACAAAAGCAGTAAATGATAATGAACCAAAATACAAAACTCAAACAATATGATCCATACAAACAAAGAACTACAATAATTCGTTACATCGGAATGGTAAAGATTGAGCATAAGAAAATAAATTCATAGCTATAAATAATTATAGATATAAACACATTCAAAACTTTGTTTTTAAATAATTCATTGACAGGAAATTACAAAAGGCCATAGATATAACAAAAATGGGTCGATGATCATTTAACAATCCCAAAATTTTTTACAAATCATATAGAAGAAGTAAATTAAAAGGAAGCAAAAACTTACAAAAGGATTTAAGTTTTGCAGCTTTTCAGCAACAATTGCATGATGGTAATCTTGCCTACCATATCCACTTTTGGGTGTCTAAAACTTTTTTCTACACCTACACATCAATAATACTATCAATGTTAACTTTGGAGCAAATAGCAGATCACTAATTTTGTTGGTCCATGATTGTAAAAATTTACAAAAAAAAATAACAACTGAACTTTTAGCTTACTATTGTCATAAGGTAAGGCAGTATTCATAACATTTGAATTAATATCGATATCAATCGATCGTTTCATTACTAATGTCATAAACAATGACATGGTTTGTTTTTATGAAGGATGGAAGAACATAATTCTTTAGTATGCAGCTCCTAATCTATAATTGAAAATATTAACTACAAAATAAGATCATTCTTGTCTAATTAAAATCATTATAGAAGGAAAAAAGAATAATTGTTCATAAAATTTAGCTTTCTGCATCAAATAGGGAAATAAACACCAAAAAACAAATTTATTTAGAAAACAACAAAGCTTCTATGAGGAATTCCATAAAACATACTCTAAATTTTCTAGATTTAGCCTATCAACTACTCAAAACACATAGATTTTAGAAATATATATATTGGGTAATGTTGGTGTAGTAGCCAAAAGTCTTATAAGTCAAGGATGACTGATTTGCATTAACATGTGGGGGAAAATGTCATTGTAAATACAAAATTCCTGAGAAGAGTCAACATAGATGAGGTGCTAGAAACTGAGATCCTATAAAACATGTAATTGTGTGCCAGATAATTAAGTATAATTATCTAAAATTCAAAAACATCGCAGGTTTATATAAATGAACCATTACAAATTTTGAACGTGTATAAATACCAAACTTAAATTTAACAACATAAAGAAATATTTTATGCTCAATTTTGCATATAATAATTCAACAAAATAAAACATAATGGTTATAGGTAATTTACTACAATAGCAGCTCAAACATTACAAACATTGGTGGGAAAAATGCAAGAGACAACAAACCATATATAAAAACACCATTTGAAATTGAAACTCTCATTTACAGACACATCACCAATCACAACTGAAATCCATTAGAGTCAAAAAAACTTAATCTTTGAGGCAGACTAAAATCTAAAACCATTTTAGGTCATGTGCAAAGGTTTGTTGCAAGAGGATCATAGATTAGTTCATGAACAAAACAAAAGTGCTTTTGGTTTTTAGACAATTTTTGCTCTACCTAAAGCAATTCAATACCTTAGTTTTTTGGCTTTAGAAATTTCTAGGTTTTGCCATGTGGCACATAGAGTTGAATGGGCTCTCTACAATCTTCTAGGGAAGACTCTTTCCCTTACATTTGATCATTTTGCAATTAACTAATTTGGCCTAAAGTATAATGAACAATATAAAATGAAATTTTAGAATAAAAGCAACATTATAATTTTATCAAACAATTTGTAAGCATGTAACTAAAATGTAGCTATGGAAAAAAAACTGTGTACATGTTATGTAATATTATCAGTTGCATCACATTTGGTTCATAATTCATTTTATCCACCATGCTAATATCTTCTAGACTTTATCCTTCTAAACTTTTGTTCATATTCATTGTTAATAAATGAATAAATCATTTATATTTATCACGATATGGGGTGGGGAAAATCGAACCCAAACATCATGTATTAAGTCTAAGAGGGAATTTATCGAACATGTGGAATGCAAAAAAAATATATATATATAGAACAGTGCAAATTTTTATCTGCAGTCAAAGAAACCCAAAAATTCAAATCGGGTCCAGTTTAGTAACATCATAGGTACAACAGCAAACAACTAAACACAAATTGCAAGATTAGAATATGTATATGATATTACCAATAAAATCTGTTGTAGCCCAATTCATTGTCAAATAACCCCATCATTGAATTTTTTAAGTTGTACAGTGGCGGGAGAATGGCCTGATAGTGACAGTGGTCTTCAGATTTTTCTCTCTCTACTAAGCCAAAAAACTCGCTGACCCTCTCTCTCTAGCAATTATTCTAGAAGGCATAATAACCTTTTTTCCTATGGTAAGCCAAGGATCAATATTTGTTCAATGAAAAAAAAAAAAAAAGCATTTTTGGAAATTTTGATATTTGCAAAATGGGTTAGATTGTAAGAGATGCTATTGTTTCTTGATAAAAAAGGAGGGTTCTTTTCAATTTCTGAAGAGGCAAAATGGGTTTGCAAAGGAACATGCAAATGGAAAGAAAGTGGGCTAAATTTGGTAAACTACACAGAAAGAGTATCCGAAACAAGAAAACTAACAACGTTAAGCAGAACTTGTGCATACGGAGTTGCAGAAACGAAACAAACAAAGTATGAAAAGGGGAAGAGTTTCCTTTTCTTTTGCCCATTTTGTTGAACGAATGGAAACAGAGGATAATAACTTTTTTGTTAAGGTACAACGCCAAATTGATCCATGAAGATCTGAAGAGCAAAGACATACACCCAAAATAAATTGAACCCAAATATCCCAAAAAAAAAAAAAAAAAAAAACCCAAATCTAAGATAGATAACTGATATTAAAAACCATTATAAACCAAATTCCTCACTCAAAACCCAATCTAAGTCAAAACTTAAATTCAATCCAATCTAACGAAAATACCCAGGCCTAAAGCATATTTGACCCCAAATTTAAAGAACCAAAAAACAGAAACCATACCAGTGGAGAGTATGGGTCTGATGGAGGCAGAGGTGTGACTATCTTCTTAGTTTTTTTTCGCTCTTCACTTTCTATTTCTGACTGGATTTCTCTCTGACGTTTGCTCTCCAGTTTCTGCCACAATTCTAATAACCCTTCTTCTTCTCTAATGACCCAGATAGCAAGCCAAAAAAAAAAAAAAAAAATATATATATATATATATATATCAAAACAAACAAAATATGAAACTAAAATTCATGAAAGCAAAGGAACAAAACCTAGAAACTGAAAATTCCTAAATTGAAAAAAATCCCTGATTTCAACGAAATCCCTAAATTGACAGCAAACATAATTGAAGACAATAGGATAAGAGATTAGTTGAAAATTACCGAGAAAAAATGGTCTGATATCAAGAGTTCCTGGGAAAGGGGTTTTTCGTGCTTATGCTGAAGGCCGCTTCATCTTCCTTCCTACTTATTTCGGGGAAAAAATAGAATGGAAAACGTCTCTGTGTGAAATCAGAAAGTTTCAAAACACGATTTATCTCTCTATTTCTTATGCCCAATCGATGCGGTGTAATACCGTTTTGCCTCTTTCTTTATAGAGTTATAGCGAAGAAGTGGAAGTCAGAGTGAGTTTGAAATTTCAAACGGGAAATATGGCGTTTGCATTTTATTTATTTATTTATTTATTTCTGTGGATAAGCGGCTTTTTTTTTTTTTTTTAAAAAGGATGAAAGTGAGTCTTCCAGATGCACCAAGCGAAATTTTAAAGAATTAACTCTACACGTGTCAATTTTTAAAGTGGTCTTTTTTCCTAACGTGGCAGCACCTCCTTAAAGCTTCTGCTATTATATATAGTATTAGATTATCTTTGATATATATATATATATATATATATATATATATATATATATATATATTTGATGATGTTGTTATCACATTTCACCTATCACTCCATGTGTCTTTTCTTTTCTCTCTTTATACACATGTTTCTTATTTAATGTATGTAATCTTATATTTCTGTTTCACACTAAGATGCCTTGATAAGTTTTGTTTAAAGTGTTTCAGAAATACAGGTTGTCAAAGGCTTCTTGCTATAAACTCTCTTCTTGCAAAGTTTTTCAAGAGTTTGTGTTAGGATAGATTTTATTGTATTCAACAAGTGAGTATGAGTTGAGTGATTTATGACTTCTCTCATATATTCATTTGTTTGTTGTGGTTTTGTCACAAATTGCCAAAAGGGGAGATTGTTAGCACATAAGTGAATCATGTTAGAAACATATATCAATATTTTATGTAATTGGCTAATCTTTTGACAAAGCGCACTTTACTTATAATTGGTTAGATCTAGGATGTGTTTAATACTTCAAGAAACAAGGTTTCAAGTTTAAGTGTTAAAGCCATGCAAATCTGTCCAAGAAACAAGTGAAGAAGTACTAGATTTTAAAGCTCGACAGCTAGCATCTATCGAGATTTAAAAAGCTACTGAAGCTCGAAGCTTGAAGCTCGAAGCTCGGTAGCTAGCTCAATAGATACCTTATCTATCGAGGTTTATGAAATTCAGTTTTTCAGAACTGATTTTCATCCAACTCATCTATATATGTTTGGGCTTTCTTTTCTTACAACCCTAAACATATATAAGGATTATTTTAAGGGCCGTAAAAGGTTGCGCAAGTGTGAAGAAAAGTTTTGTTCATGCAAATTGTGATCGTAGACAAAATCTGCCCTAGTTCATCTTTCTCTTGAAGAAGCTGTTGTATCTGTACACCTTAGGGTTTTGTAACTAAGGAGCTTCATGATCTTTATCGTGTGATGAACTGAAGAACTTTGCAGCCAACATCTTTCTCAAGGTGGTGATTAAGTCACGTATTAGGATCTATGCATCTATTGGTTAGTCACGTACTAGGAACCATGCATTGAAAATGAGAGATTGTCACTACAGAATAAGTCCAATTGGGTATTGGGGTAAGGGTTCAACTATAGGTTGGTATAAGGTACTGGGATTCCTTTACTTGTAACCGCTTGTTTTGATAATAGTAGATTCTTGGGAGTGGTGACCTTAAAATCACCTAATGGGGTTTTTGTTGTGTAGGTTTTTCCTATTCGTAAACAAATCACCGTGTCAATTTATTTTCCGTTGCACACTTTAACTTAGTTGGTGATTTGTTTGTGCTACCATGCGTTTTGCATGTTAATTGAATTAATTAATTAACTTTGCTAAATCAATTGATTAATTTCTCACAAGGGGTCAATACATAAACTATTTATTGACCAATTACATAAAATATGTCCTGAACAAGAGGCATGAAATCATGCAAAGGGCATAGTGTGAAACACATAACCATTAGTTGTTCCAAATATGGAAACATGATTATCCCCAAGTTTTGTACTCAACGGAGTCCAAAATTACACACAAAAACATCTAAATAGACATTTTATCAACAAAATGGTATGCACACCACAACAAAACATTGTATAATGCATGAGCATGTAATAATCTTGACAGAAACATGAAAAAAACAAGCATTAAAACATCATTCTCAACACAACCCATATATCAATTTCATCAAAAACTACAAAAACTCATGTTCTTCAACAATGTTTCAATATCTCAACAAAACCAACAAATCCATGAAATAGAATGCTTTTAAACTTGAAATGAAGTAAAAAAGAGTGAAAACCCATACCTTTTCTTGGATTTGGAAAGAAGATTGAAGAGAATAATGGAGGTTTTTGGAGTGAAAAATGTGGTTTTGAGAGAGGGAGAGGTGAGGAAGAAAAAGGGATAAACACGTGATGCGAGGGAAAGTGAAAAGTTTTGAAAAACTGTCTCATTTTTTAACCCTATTTTTGCAAAATACACGTTTTCCGCGACTCAACTAACTCACGAATGAGTCGCCAAGTGAGTTGCCAAAAACCCTTAAACCTAGATTTTGGAAAAAAATTTCTAACTCTTTTTCGCTACTGGAACTTACACTTGCCAAATAGTTGCGAGTGAGTTGCGAATGCCTCAGGTTGGAAAACTAAAAAATCAATTTTCTAAAAAATTTGAAAATTTTTCTAAGTCTTTTGCACAACTAAATAAACTACTTGTGAGTGAGTCGCAAACCTTTGGAGTTTTCAAAATTTGGCAAAACAAATCTTAGGGATTTTTGCGGCTAAGCTCGTGACTTGAGCATGACTCACGAGTGGGTCACAAAAATGCAGAGTTGCAAAATTTTGGATTTGTGTGAAATTTTTCAAGTCAAAATACTTTCTAAAAACAACTAAAACACTCAAAAATCTTTTTGGGTTTGATCAACAGATGCTTAAGTATGTATATCACATTTAATCAAGTACAATTACACAAATGAATAAAGCATTCTATGAAGTTGTGATTTACAACTATGTTTTATGTTGGCTTTATTCCATGACAAAAAGTGTTGTAATTGCTTTAATTTTGTTCCTTGAATTTTGTGGGATTTTATTGTATTGGGTTTAGTATTAAGTTAATACTAAACCCAATACAATAAAATCCCACAAAATTCAAGGAACAAAATTAAAGCAATTACAACACTTTTTGTCATGGAATAAAGCCAACATAAAACATAGTTGTAAATCACAACTTTACAATCTCCCTATAACAAACTCTAGACTTAAACGTGAGTTTAGGAATAATGGAAAAACTCACTCACACCTAAATCTAGAAGCTGTGATGAACTTGGAACATATATACCTGTAACCTGAAACACTTGCACAAAACACATTAGACCCTCAAGGTAAAGCAAGTAATAAAAGGACAAGTATAACGTAAAAAGTAAATTGCGATCAAGTAAACATGATGTGAAACATGTAAGCAACTTGATCATACACCAAAACAGTCATATAGAAATGACTACAATGATCACATAGTAAAGCAAATGATCATCCGAACATGCAATCAATAAAGCACAATGGCATATCAAAGATTGATCGAATTCGAAGTGATTATGGTAAAGAATTCGAGAACTCATACATGGAGTCCTTTTGCACAAGATCAGGTATATCTCAAGAATTCTCTGCTTCTATTACTCCTCAGCAGAATGGTGTAGTAGAAAGAAAGAACAAGGTTATTCAAGAGATGGCTAGAGCCATGTTGCATAACAAGGATGTGGCTAGAAACTTATGGGGAGAAGCCGTTAAGACTACTTGTCATACGGTTAATAGGGTATATTTTAGACCTGGTACTAAGAAGACTCCATATGAGTTATGTAAGGGAAGGAAGCCAAATGTTAAGTATTTCAGAATTTTTGGAAGTACTTGTTTCATTCTCAAGGATAGAGAGAATGTGAGAAAATTTGACTCCCGAAACGATGAAGGAATATTTCTAGGATACTCCTGTACAAGCAAGGCTTATCAGGTATACAACAAAAGAACCAATAAGGTAATGGAAACTCTAAATGTTGTTATTGATGAATCTTCAGAATCTGGTTCTGAGAAATTTAGTGAGGAAATCCCCAAAGAAATTCTTCCTCCCGAACCGAAGGAAGTTCAAGAAATTGTCGAACAAGAGCCCGCATCTCCAAGTTCTCCTGGTACTCCAAGTTTTGTAAAAGATTCAGCAGGCATATCTACTTCACCTGATTCTAAATGTCATAAAGAGAAAGGACCTTCCTCAAGGATCAAATTGAATCATCCTCCTAAAGTTATTGCGGGAAACATGAATGAACTTACACTAAGGAAGCGTATAGTTGATAAATGTATTGCTAACTTTGTGTCTTATTCTTGTTATTTATCACAAGTTTAACCCACTAAAGTTGAGGAAGCTCTTCAGGATGAAAGTTGGGTTGAAGCTATACACGATGAACTGCTTCAGTTTCAAAGGAATGTTGTTTGTACTCTAGTACCTAGACCAGAGGGTGAGCACATCATTGGAACAAGGTGGATATTCCATAGTAAGACTGATGAGGAGGGTAATGTGATCTGTAATAAGGCTTGTCTTGTAGCTCAAGGATACTCTCAAATGGAAGGAGTAGACTATGATGAGACATTTGCTCCAGTAGCCTGTATGGAGTCCATTAGAATTCTCCTAGCCCTAGCATGCCACTTAAAGTTCAAGCTTTACCAAATGGATGTAAAGATTGCCTTCTTGAATGGGTTCCTTAAGGAAGATGTCTATGTGGCTCAACCAAAAGGATTCATTGACCCACACTTTCTGGATCATATATTGTACCTCAAAAAGGCACTTTATGGTTTAAAGCAAGCTCCTAGAGCCTGGTATGATAAGCTCACACAATACTTGGTGTCACATGGGTTCATAAGAGGAAAAGCTAATCAAACTTTCTTCATCAAAAGGGAAAACGGTGAGTTGATAGTAGGTCAAGTCTACGTTGATGATATCATCTTTGGGTCGATAAAGGATGAACTTGCTCATAGTTTCTCAAAGCTCATGCAGGCCGAGTTTGAGATGAGCATGATTGGAGAGCTGAATCACTTCCTTGGGTTGCAAATTCGTCAGTAACAGTCAGGTATATTCATAACAATGTGAGTACTTCCTAGACCATTGTAAAAACTAGGTGGCAACTCCAACCCCTTGTGTCCACACTTGTTTGTTGAGAAAAAAGAGAAATCAAAGATTTTTGGATGCGTTTGGGAGAGAGTTTAGAGAGGAAAAGAGAGAATTTTCCCAGAAAATGCTCCAAAAATGCCCAAAATTTATTTTATTTTTATTTTTAAATATATCTAAGGGGGGTCTAGGGTATTTATAGGTCAAAAGTGGCCTTTCAACTTTCGGCGGCCACTTTTTGTGCGTCGAGCTAGTGCTGACATCAATAACTTTGATTTTTTTCGATTCTAACTTTGACTGCGTATTTGAACATCTTCCCGAACTCCGATTGAGTTGATCTTGGTGTCCGTGGAAAGGTATGGATATCTAGTTTCCATAACATGAAAGAAATTGAAATTCTGACAGATGGATCAAAAGTTATAACCTTGGGAAGCGTGCTTGTGTGCTTCACACGACCCATGAATAGTCTTCAGAAAGGGAATTCAATAATCTTTGCAAGGACACTAGTCTCAACTTGTTCTGATAGTCGAATCAAAATAAGGGTTTTTGGTGTCCCCAAGAGTCAACCTCGAGTCAAACTTGGTCAAAATTAACGAAAATCTCCAAATAGCTCGGGTTTTGATGTAGAAATATGAAAATTGTTGTTTTGGGATGATTTTGACCTTTTTTGCCTTTAGGTCAACCTAAGGTTGACTGAAAGGCCCTTCGAGTGCACCGATGCTCAAACGGGTTGTGCCACCTCAATTTAGATGTTTTAGTGGCCCCGTGGAGAAAATTTATTATTTTTGGAATTTTCAGGGTTCGGCGCACAAATCAAGGTTGGACAAAATATGGTATCTACACATATATATACATGTGAGTAAATATTTATATATAACTATCATGTGAATAATAACTCCAAAAATATATACAATCAAAACATGTGATATATGTACATAAGTAACATATGAGAGGAAGAGCAAAAAAATATACTATACAATAACATGTGAGTATCTATTTATTACATAACTAGCATGTGAATACTAAAACTATACAAAACAAATACAAAGAGGGGGTTGGAAGAATAGCATCTTGTTGTCATCCACCATTTTCTCATTTTTTTCATTCATGCAAAAAGATGACAAAAAGAAACTTGTTAGTGCCAAGAATTGTTAGGGACAACGTTAGCTTATAGGATATTCAAAAACTCAAGAGAATGCGCCTTGAACACAAATCCACAAACTACACCTATTCTAAGAAAAGATTGAAGAGAAAAATTACCACGTTAACTTTGCTATTTTGGAAAAAGTACATTTTTCTTAGAAAAGATTTTATTATTATTATTATTATTTTTTACGTGGTAAGAGTTATTTCAAGGAAACACTCTTTGAAAACAGTTTTAGAAAAAAGCAGATTTTCAAAACAGTTTTAGAAAAGCAGATTTTTTAAAACAGTTTTTTACTTTTGAAAACAGATTTTTATATTTTGCTAACAGATTTTATAAAACATTTTTTTTTTATTTTGAAAACAGATTTTATAAAACAGTTTTGAAAAACAGGTTTTTTGGAAATCAGATTTTTAGGAAAACAATTTTTTGAGTGCCGAATAAAAACAGTAAAAACTGGTTTTTTTTTTAACAGTTTTAAGTGTTTTTACAATTTTTTTTTTTGGGTGAAAAGGTTCGCGTTCCCACTTAAAAATATTTTCAAATATTTTTATTTAAAAATATTTTTACAAAAAGGGCACAAAGAAGAGATTAAAAAAAAAAATATATATATATATATATATATATATATATATATATATATATTTTTTTTTTTTTAAAAACTTTGTTTAACAAAAAAGGAAGCTTTTCTTGGACTAGGGTGTAGGGAAAATGTTTACCTAAGCATGTTTTCTTTATGGCACATTATTAACTAGAGAAATAAAGGAACAACAACAAAATAATGTGCAGAAAAATAAATACCTTGAAAAGTAAAGGGCTTGAATTTTAAATGACAAAAATGTAAAAACTTGAAATTTTAAAGGCTTAAAAGTAAACTTGTAATGTAAATGACATAGAAAGTAAACACTTGGAATATGGTAAAGTTGATTAAAAATGTTTTTTTATTTATTTTTATTCTCCCTTAAATAGAGTCTAATCTCTTTCAAGTCTTATGGATTCTTCAACATAAAAAAATGGAAATTCTAAGACATCACTACTCTTATGAGACATACTCATATTTTGCTCTAATGGGGGTTTAAAAACCATTTAAGGAAGATAGTAAAATATCTTTTTGTTAGGTTCTAAAGACTTAGGAACTAATGTATTTAGAACTCTAATGTGTATTGTTGGCAAACCATGATCAAATCAGGTTGTTTAGTCTTGTTTTAGACTTGCTCAAAGTTGTGTCTTTTATGTAAAGTTGGATTCAAGCTGATGCAGAAGTATTAGTGCATTTTTGCCTGGTTCTATCGATCGAAGCTTAGGCTCAATCAATCGAAATTCGGGTGGAATGCGTTTTTCTGCAAAATTTCAATTCAGCCCTAGCTCATTAAAACGTTTTAGGGTTTTATGTTTTTGCCCTAGGTATATAAGGCAAACCCTAGCCACGTTTTAGAGGTTGCTCATATTGCTATTTGTGTAAATCTCTTGTGAGATCTGTGGGGAGTTTTCCTTTACACAAGCTTAGGATTGTCAAGAAGGAGATTCGTTCAAAAACTTAATAATCATTCAGTTGCTACCATAGGAGCTTAAAGAAACACAAGCGGGTGTGCTTGTATTTGCTGGAGAATCCAAGAAAGAAGGAGTCTATGGTCTCAAAGCTTGCACGTGGTCGTGTCAGTAAATTTCTACTAGTGGGTAGCAATAGGATGTTAGTAGTCTAAGTCGCCTATTGTAAAACTTCGATTCTTTCATAGTGGATTTAGGTTTACCTTGAGAATAGCTAGGTTAAATCATCCCCAAGTTTTTACCGGTGTGGTTTCTTGTGTCATCATATCATTGTGTTATTTATATTTCCGCTGCTTTGCATGATATGATTGTTTGTTCGTGATAACCTAGATTTGGAATTTGGACTAAGTAATAACTTGGCTAATTAACTAGGTTAATCCATTTGTATTTTTAAGGGGTATAAAAACATACAAGTGGTATTAGAGTAAGTTGCTTTCTTGTTGTTGATCTTTTGATCCCTGAGCTAATCCTTGACCCTTGTTGTCATGGAACACAGACACTCTCTAGTTATTCATCCTCACTTTGATAAGACCAATTATACTTATTGGAAAGTAAGAATGAAAGTATTCCTGAAATCAATTGATGAGAGAGTCTGGAACTCCGTCGAATACGAATGGGAGAAGCCCACTACTCCTATTAGTGAGTGGCAAACTTATCAAAAGGAAGTAGCCACGTTCAATATCAAACTTATGAATGCTATCTTTAACGCTATTTCTATGGAGGAATTTGTTGACATCCCAATTTGCAACCCGCATTTAACCTCACATGGAGGGTAAAAGGGTAATTTCATCTTGAAAATATGCATTTTAATTTTGATTATTAGATCCTTAATCTCATTTCACCAAAATGATCTTAATGTTGTAACGATCAAATCGACTGGTCATAATCCCGAATCGGACCACCAGATTGACAGTTATCATCAAATCAAGTTTTAATGGCTGAAATACACCATCACAAATTGAGTTCAACTATATGTGATTATGAACAATTGATTTCAATTGGTTATAAGTATAATCAATTTGAGATCGTTGATGTGTCATAATTTGATTGGTTAGGACTACATTTTATGGTAGAGTTACACACACCTAATTAACTAGATAGTTAAACATTAATTATTCAATGAGTAATTTGTGCAATTATCTTTTAATTAGAGTAAATTTGGAACCAATTAATTCTGAAATGGGAGTGATTGGAGCCATTTAATGTTAATTGGGAGCTAATTTGGGACCTATTAATGTTGATTGTACTAAAACCATTTTTTAACAAATGACCTCTGCTCACTATTTCATCGATATCTCTCAGAATATTTTGAATCTCTGAATAAGGTTAATTTTCCCAGAAACTAGACATCTGGGGCTTCAATTTGAGTATAAGAATGAGACAATTTCAATCAAAATTGAGTCAGATATGATTTTTCGAAGTTGGCTCTATAGGTTGTTACAGCAGCTACGGGAAAATCGAACTTGGCTTGCTCCTCACTCCCACCAATCTTTCTATTTAATACACTAGATTTTCCCTAAGGCTAAAATGAGGTCTACGTTCATGATTCTTTGTCAACCCTCATTAAATGGCATTTCATTCATATTTTCTCCACCACTACTATATAAACCCCCCCTCTCTTTCATTTAAAAGGACAAAAACTGAGAAACTCCCTCTCTTCTCCTCTCTTCAGTTCTAGTGAAATTGAGTAGTCTTGTTATATCTTGGTCTTCCTAAGACTCAAGGTATTGAGTGAAACTCACTCTTTCTCTCCTAGCTTTTCTTTTCCTCCACCCTTAGAACCTCTACCAAGAGTCTCCTTCTCCACCGTATGGATATTGCATGAAGGTATAATCCTTTTCCCTAACTTGTTTTTTGTGTTGTCATGATGAGAATTTAGGATTAAAGCATGATAGTAATTATTTAAATTCTCTTGAATATGTTTGAATGTTTTTAAATGTTCTTATGTGTTCTTCACATGTTCTTAGTTGTTCATAACTTGTTTATGTATAAACACTAGTTTTGATTTTAAATTCACATAAAAAATATGAAAAACATGTTTGTTTCATAATTCTTTCAAATCCTTGAATCTAGGATATCACTATACACACACATTCACTAGAATTTATTTTTCAATCCAAATGCAATGCTTAATAAATTGAATTAGGGTTTATCACATGCACACACATTAAATTCAACATGTAAATTGATTGACATATTGGATGATATTATATGAATGTTGGTCACCATAGTCTAGAAGACCGGTTTCATTGAGCAAAGTGGGTGCCTAACACCTTCCCACCTTGTAACATAGCCTCCAAACTTAGATCAAGGGTTGATAAACCAATGCTTATCCTTATAATTTTCAATTTCTAGATTGTAACTAGGAAACAAAGTCATGTACTTTATCTTAGATTGTATCTAGGACCAAAGCCATGTAATTTCCTATGATCAATATAAATTCAATTTCAAATTAATAAAATGAGGAATTTTTCAATTATGGTTTTCTTGTTTTTCCAATAATTAAATAAGTAGTAACTCCATTTTAAAACCCTTAATCTAAGGAGGAAAATATAACTAGTCGAATCTCCATTCTGAGAGGCAATAACACGACTCCACCCATTCACGTGGATTTGGCCCAACACTCCTATAAAAGGGGGCCGGGGGCGCGGTCTCTCACAGTGGTGGCTTCACTGGGGATATTAAGAGCTAAACTTCAATTAGATTATGGTGGCCAACCATGTCATTGTTTGTTTATTGTTTTTTTGTATATAATATGTCTAATATATCATTATTTTGCATGTCATGCATCATTTGCTTGAATGAAATTTATTTTATTTGTGTGCTAGCCCGGAAGCCCGGTAGTATTAGTCGTGTATTGTGGTCTTCTTGAGACTCATATACCCAGCAGTGAACCTATCACCCACCATGACAAGGATCATCATGGTTATGCCATGGTGGTTTATAGGGACAAACTATACCGTTCAGACCAATGCGGCGCTCCTGGCGTCACAAGTTGGGAGGTACGTCGTCTTAGCTTGTGGGGACCTTTAACCTACCTTCTACCCATGTTGCAATGACCCATAGAACCTACCTTTAGGTCGGTCCATGTAAATTGCATTGCATTATGCATGTGTTTGGCCGTTGTTTGAACCATGATGAGCCTAAGTCCAACGCTTGAGCCCATCATAATTGTTTGAACCTTGTATGCTATATGAATGAACTTAAGCCCAAAGGCCTGTGATTAAACTCTACTTGGTATGGAAACCGAAAATTGTTTCTTGAATCATTCTAAGCCCAACACTTGTGCCCATTGAAAGTGTATATGCATGATCGACATCAAAGGCCAAAAGCACACCAGATGCATGCCTTCCAAGTGTAAGATTAAGCCATTTCAAGCAAATACCAAAAGATCATAGTCAAGGTTCAAGTCTTCCAAGTGCAAGCCCAAGCCATTTCATCATAATCAAGGTTCAAGCATACATAATCTCAAGCATTCTAAATGGACCAAGAAGAAGCAAGTGGCCCAACTTTGCCTCACTCCACATTTGGTTTGCAACATCATGGTTAAGCTTAAAGTTTGTTTGTTTATTCCATATTTCTATGTTTCTTTGAATTCTAAAAATCCATGTAGCATTTGATATACTTTGTTCATGTATATATTTAAAAAAAATATATATATATATTCAAGATTTCCAATCTTTCCCAAAAAAAGAGAAAAATTTTCAAATGAAAGAAGTCTTTGGACTAGGGGCATTGAGCCATTAAGTCATTTAAAAAATAATAAAAAAAAAAAAATATATATATATATATATATATATATATATATATATATATATATATATTCTTTGAACTAGGGGCATTGGACTTCCTAGTGACTTTTTCAAAAAAGGCCCATTTTTTTCTTATAAAGATTTCAAGATTCTAAAAAGTCTCATTTTCAAAATGGTACATGAGAATCCCTTGGACAAAACATTTTCTAAATCTTGATGTTTAAAGGCTTGAGCAATCAACTTGTACCAAGGAATGATTAATTTAATTTAATCCATGTAAAGACTTTTGCTGCTTGACTTAGAATATAAGAAGAAATGGTCTTAGAAAGCAATAAAAAAGAATCCATCCATCAGAAAATTCAAAAAGCTCATGCATTCATTCCAAATTTCTGAAAACTTTTGTGTCTCCAATAGAGCATTCATACTTTTTCTTTTAAGAGGAATTTATTAAAAGAGCTCAAGTCACTGTGCCTACAAGCAAGAATTACTAAGAATAGGAGGTCATCTTTGGTTAAACCAAATTATTTTCTATTACCTAGAATGTTCATCATCCATTGCTAGCCCATTTGAGCCCTCAAACATTTAGCCTTTTTTTTTGTTGTTGCATGAACCCACTAAAATCTAAACCTGGGGTGGGGAAAATCAAGTTATGCATACTTAAATCTCGTGTTGAGGAGGACTCAACCTTGTAACAATGAAGCTAATTGATAAAGCTCCCTAGAAGACATGAAAGATGAGTAGAGATAAGAGATCATGAAATTCTATCAATGTGAGAGAAAAAAAAAAAGGTGTGCATCAAGTTTGAAGAGCCTAAAATTCATTATACCAAAAAGAATACAAGATTCATCTAAAAGAGATTTCATCAAAAAAGGAAAGATTCATCAAGCATAGAAATGTGCAAGCACATCAAGGCAAGAAAGAGATCTAGGGAGTGCATCAAAATGACTTAAGCTGAGAAAAAAAGGAAGGCAAAATATCCCCCAAAAAAGTTTAATCAATCAAGAGATGAGAGACATTAAAAAAGAAAAAAAAAAAAAAAAAAGCCCGCTAGACTGAAAACCCAAAAGGGTAGTCTAGGCAAAAACTAAGGCCAAAAAAGAAAAGAAAAGAAAAGAAAGACCGCAAGGCTGAAAACTCAAAAGGGCAGTCTAGGCAAAAGTTAGGGCCAAAGAAAAAAAAGAAAAGAAAAAAAGCCCGCTAGGCTGAAAACCTAAAAGGGCAGTCTAGGTAAATGTTAGGGCCAAAGAAAAGAAGAGAAAATGGTAAAATCCTAGCAAATTGAAAACTTGAAGATGTAATCTAAAAAGAAAAGGATTTTACAAGATGAAAGTCTAGAGTTATGATTCAAGAGGAATGAGCTTACATACAAATGTTGATACAAGTGACCAATGAAGAATCTTCTAATACTTGATTTTTGAGTAATGCATACTTAGGGGAAACATCATAGAAAATTTTGAGCCTTATATATCTTTCATTTCATAAACCAAACCTGGCCTACATTACAACCCATGAGTAAAGACCTCCTTGAAGTCTTGCTAGTTGTAGGAACATCTTAAACTCTAATATTATTTTCTCTCAAATTGAAATGGAAAAATGCTTAAAATTGTCAAACTCCATTGGGTGATATGTCTGATGCCAAAAAATTTCAAATTCTTAAATCCTCAAATGACTCAAGAAATTTCAAACTTGGAGCACTCTCCTTGTTTTCACCCAACAATGTGATTCCTAAATATTATCACATTTCATTTCTTGATTGCCTTTGGAGACTTAATCTGACAATGTTCAAAAGAAAGAAACAAATTTTGATTACATGAGTTTAATGATCTTGATCCTTCATAATCAAAGAGATTTGTTTGGTTCTTAAACACTATGATTTTCCAAAATGGTTGTTCAAATAATCACATTTTGTTCCAAAAAAAAAAAATGGAAATTTGTTTTTTATCAAAAAAAAAAAAAAAAATCTCATTTCAAAAAAAAAAAAAAAATCATTCTTTTTCAAAATCCAATTCTCTTCAACTACGTCTTGACTTGATCCTCTATGAAAGAGGTACGTAGGTAACCTTTCAAAGGCCCGGTCCCAATCACCCAAATAACCTTGGAGAACAAATTCAAAACAATGTGACAAAATTGTTTGGGTGCATGTTATGCTAAGCTCATTTGTTTTGCATCAAGCGTGCTTAAACCTTGGGCATTGGCCTATTTATATTATGTGCAAATATATTCTTCTAGCATGAAAGCATGTTTTCATTTGAGGCACCAATCCATTTTTTTGGGCAAGCATGTCCACACAAGGGGCATTGGCCAAAAATATTTTCTTGATAATTGGTTTCTAACAAACTAGAGAAAGAAAGCTATTTTGCGGGAACCAATGATCGTGGACCGTGATCTTCTTTCATGTCCCTAATGGTCACAACATCAAATGAACTCACATTCAATCTAAGCATGGGATATGCCCCAAACTAGGGGCATTGGGTAAGTACTTCCAATTCATTTCAATGAATAAATCTATTGTTAATTGAAATTATCTTTTTGCAGGAATTAAGCCAAGGACTTATCTAGCAATCCACATCAACTTCTAGCCAAAGTTGTTCTCATTCCAAGGATAGGTTTTTCAAAAAAAAATCATCATGAATAAATCTTCATCACTTTTACTCCATCTTCATCTTCATCTTCATCTTCTTCACTTTTTGATAATGAACAAATCTTCATATTTCACAAAAAAAAAAAAAAAAAAAAAAAAAAAAAAAAAAAATATCAATTCTTTCTAAATCTTTCCAAAAAAAAAAAAAAGGAGGAAATTTTCAAAAAAGGCCTTGGGACTAGGAGCATTGGGCTTGTACTTCTTAGGTTGCTTTCAAAAAAATTTTCCAAATTTTTCAAAAAAAAAAAAATTCGTTAATCAAAATTTTCAATTCCTTCAAAACATTCAGGATTTCCAAATTTTTCAAAAAAAAAAAAAAAAAAACAGAAGTGCCAAAAAAAATCTTCATTAAATTTTTCTTCAAGAACAGAAAGCTATAATCCTCTTCCATATTCTCTAGTGGTGCAACATCAAGTCAATTGTCCACCCTCAGCATTCATCAAAGCATGAAATATGTCCCAAACTAGGGGCATTCGCCAGGTATGCCAAATTATTTTCAATGAATAACTCTGTTACTAATTGAAAATATTTATTTTGCAAGTACTATGGTAAAAGGCCCATGCACATTAGCATGAATAATACATTCCAAAAATCCTTGGTCCTCTGAAAACATGAGCTAAGATCTAGAAACTTTGGTCTTCTGAAAACATGAACCAAAGTCCAAAAATCCTAGGTCCTCTGAAAACATGAGCCAGGATCCAGAACCTTTGGTCCTCTAAAAACATGAGGCAAAGCCCAAAAATCCTAAGTCTCTAAGAACATGAGTTAGGATCCAGAACCTTTGGTCCTTTGAAAACATGAGCCAAAGCCCAAAAAAACCTTGGTCCTTTGAAAACATAAGCCAAGATCCAGAACCTTTGGTTTTCTGAAAACATGAACCAAAACCCAAAAATCCTAGGTCCTCTAAAAACATAAGCTAGGATCTAGAACCTTTGGTCCTCTGAAAACATGAGCCAAAGCCCAAAAACCCTTGGTCCTCTGAAAACATGAGTCAAGATCCAAAACCTTTGGTCCTCTAAAAACATGAGCTAGGATCCAAAACTTTTAGTCCTTTGAAAACATGAGCCAAAGCCCAAAAATCCTAGGTCTCTGAGAACATGAGCCAGGATCTAGAACCTTTGGTCCTCAGAAACACATAACTAGAATCTCCATATCTTCTTAACCTCAAGTAAGCATGTTTTGTACTTATTCAAAAAAAAAAAAAAAAATTACATGCATGAACTACGTTTGGACCTGATCCCTCCACCAAGAGGTACATAGGCAATCTCCCTCGAGACTCGGTCCATATTTTTATCTACATGCATTCACCATGGTTAAATACTGATTGCAAAGTTAGGTATCTCTTTCATACATTGACATTCACTTTTCAAGCTTTGCCAATGAGGGGCATTCTATTGACACCCCATTTTGCAACTCGCATTTAACCTCACATGGAGAGTAAAAGGGTAATTTCACCTTGAAAATATGCATCTTGATTCTGATTATTAGATCTTTAATCTCATTTCACCAAAATAATCTTGATGTTGTAACAATCAAATCAATTAGTCATAAGCCCGAATCGGACCATCAGATTGAAAGTTATCATCAAATCAAGATTTAATGGCTGAGATACACCATCAATAATTGAGTCCGACTATATGTGATTATGAACAATTAATTTCAATTGGTTATAAGTATAATCAATTTGAGATTAATGATGTGTCATAATTTGATTGGTTAGGACTATATTTTATGGTAGGGTTACACACACCTAATTAACTAGATAGTTAAACATTAATTATTCAATGAGTAATTAGTGCAATTATCTTTTAATTAGAATAAATTTGGAATCAACTAAGTCTGAAATGGGAGTGATTGGAGCCATTTAATGTTAATTGGGAGCTAATTTGGGACCTATTAATGTTAATTGTGCTGAAACCATTTTCTAACAAATGACCTCTGCGCACTATTTTATCGATATCTCTCAAAATATTTTGAATCTATGAATGAGGTTAATTTTCCCAGAAACTAGACATTGGGGCTTCAATTTGAGCATAAGAATGAGACAATTTCAATCAGAATTGAGTCAAATATGATTTTTCGAAATTGGCTCTACAGGTTGTTACAGCAACTACGGGAAAACCAAACTTGGCTTGCTCCTCACTGCCACCAATCTTTCCATTTAATGCACCAGATTTTCCCCAAAGCTAAAATAAGGTCTAGGTTCATGATTCTTTGTCAACCCTCATTAAATGGCCTTCCATTCATATTTTCTCCATCACTCTATATAAACCCCCCCTCTTTCATTCCAAAGGACAAAAACCCCATCTCTTCTCCTCTCTTGAGTTCTAGTGAAGTTGAGTAGTCTTGTCATATCTTGGTTTTCCTAAGACTCAAGATATTGAGTGAGACTCACTCTTCCTCTCCTAACTCTTCTTTTCCTCCACCCTTAGGACCTCTACCAAGAGTCTCCTTCTCCATTGTATGGATATTGCATGAAAGTATAATCTTTTTCCCTAACTTGTTTTTTGTGTTGCCATGATGAGAATTTAGGATTAAAGCATGATAGTAATTATTTAAATTCTCTTGAATATGTTTGAGTGTTTTTAAATGTTCTTATGTGTTCTTCACATGTTTTTGGTTGTTCATCACATGTTAATGCATAAACACCAGTTTTGATCTTAAATCCAAATCAAAAATATGAAAAACATGTTTGTTTCATAATTCTTTCAAATTCTTGAATCTAGGATATCACTATACACACACATTCACTAGAATTTATTTTTTAATCCAAATGCAATGCTTAATAAATTGAATTAGGGTTTATCACATGCACACACATTAAATTCAACATGTAAATTGATTGACATATTGGATGATATTATATAAATGTTGACCACCATAGTCTAGAAGACCGGTTTCACTGGGTAAGGTGGGTGCCTAACACCTTCCCACCTTTTAACATAGCCTCCGAACTTAGATCAAGGGTTGATAGACCAACGCTTATCCTTGTAATTTTCAATTTCTAGATTGTAACTAGGAAACAAAGTCATGTACTTTATCTTATATTGTATCTAGGACCAAAGCCATGTAATTTCCTATGATCAATGTAAATTCAATTTCAAATTAATAAAATGAGGAATTTTTCAATTATGGTTTTCTTGTTTTTCCAATAATTAAATAAGTGACCACTCTATTTTAAAACCCTTAATCTAAAGGGGAAAATATAACTAGCCGAACCTCCATTCTGAGAGGCAATAACACAATTCCACCTATTCACGTGGGTTTAGCCCAACACTCCTATAAAAGGGGGCCGGGGGCGCGGTCTCTCACAGAATTTAAAAGAATCTCTAATGTTGAGGTTGCTCATACTGCTTGGAATATCCTCCAGACTGTGCATGAAGTCACAAAGGCGGTGAAAGTCAATAAATTGCAACAATTAACTTCTAAATTTGAAAGCATTGGGATGTCTGATGATGAATCTTTTGATGAATTCTATGCTAAACTTAATGATATCGTTAATTTTGCTTATAACTTGGGTGAAATCTATGATCAACCTAAATTGTTAAAAAGATTCTTAGATCTTTGACTAAAGATTTTAGACCCAAAGTGACTGCCATCACTGAGAGCAAGGATGTGGACTCCATCCCTGTTGATGAACTTGTAGGATCTCTTCAATCCTATGAGTTGGACCTACCTAAGACTAGCAAATCCAAATCAATGGCTCTTAAGTCAGTTGATGATATTGATGTTGGTGGATTTGATGATGAGCTCTCTGCTACAGAGATTGCTTGCCTTGCTAAGAACTGTAGGAATTTCCTTAGAAACAACAACAGAAGGGTAAAAGAGAAGAACATTACTGAACCTAGAAACTTTAGGAAGAATGATCCCGCTAAAGTTAACAACACTGATAAACCTAGAGAAAAAGTAGGTTAATCTTCTAATAGTTCTATGAGTCCTCAGTGTTTTGGATGTCAAGGGTATGGTCACATGAAATCTGAATGTCGTACTTACTTGAAGTCTAAGGGTAAGACTTTAGCTGTAACCCTTAGTGATGATGAAGTTTCTGATGATGAGTCTGGTTGTGACGAGGATGGAAACTTCATTGCTTTCACTGCTACTGCTGTAGTAAATGAAAGTGTATTTGCTGAAGAAAACCCTTCTGATGGGGAACTCTTTGAGGATGCAGATCTTCAAGAAGCCTATAATAAACTTTGCAAAGTTGTTGCAAAGGATGTTATGAATGTTGAATTAGGCTTAAAGAAAATTGCATCTCTTGAGCTTGATAAGAAAAATTTGCTTGTTAAATTGTTTGATGCTACTGAACTTTTGAATAATGTGAAGACTAAGAACATGCTTTTGCTTGATAAAGTTAAGAATTTGGAACATGAGCTTTCTGTTGCTAGAGAACAAACTAATAGGTCTGTTATTTCCAAACTTGATCATATGCTTAGTGTTCAAAAGTCTCATTCTGACAAAACTGGGTTAGGTTTTGAAAAAAGCATCAATGTGTCTGCACCAAATTCCACTATCTTTGTTCCTTCATCTTCTTTTGAACCCCCTGTGAGTGAGGTTGTGAGTAAGG
The DNA here is from genome assembly GCA_030820535.1 of Quercus parvula. Classification (NCBI taxonomy): domain Eukaryota; kingdom Viridiplantae; phylum Streptophyta; class Magnoliopsida; order Fagales; family Fagaceae; genus Quercus; species Quercus parvula. The sequence continues at coordinate 13,086,214 of JAUAME010000007.1, read as the reverse complement.
TTGTCAAACCATTAGAAGTTACATCTCCTAGGAAGATTAGGAGACCTGCTGAAGAAAACCCTTCTGATGGGGAACTCTTTGAGGATGCAGATCTTCAAGAAGCCTATAATAAACTTTGCAAAGTTACTGCAAAGGATGTTATGAATGTTGAATTAGGCTTAAAGAAAATTGCATCTCTTGAGCTTGATAAGAAAAATTTGCTTGTTAAATTGTTTGATGCTACTGAACTTTTGAATAATGTGAAGACTGAGAACATGCTTTTGCTTGATAAAGTTAAGAATTTGGAACATGAGCTTTCTGTTGCTAGAGAACAAACTAATAGATCTGTTAGTTCCAAACTTGATCATATGCTTAGTGTTCAAAAGTCTCCTTCTGACAAAACTGGGTTAGGTTTTGAAGAAAGCATTAATGTGTCTACACCAAATTCCACTATCTTTGTTCCTTCATCTTCTTTTGAACCCCCTGTGAGTGAGGTTGTCAAACCATTAGAAGTTACATCTCCTAGGAAGATTAGGGTTGATCTTAATAAGTCCAAACCTAAGAAGTCTACCCTTTCTAAGGACAAGTCACATGATAAGCCTGCATGGGTTTGTCATTTTTGTGGAAAGTCTGGACATATTCATCCAAATTGTTGCAAGCTGCAAGCTGCTAAGAAAGCAAACAAACAAAAAGTACCATGCCTCAAGCACAAGATCCTATGGTACTTATTGGTGAATTGATAAAGGCTCTAAACCTTTATTCCAATCTTGGAGTTGGAAATCATTCCCAGGTGAATAAGAACTCCAATGCTGGTGGTGCATCTAAAAAGTTTTGGATGCAAAAGTCTCAATCTAATTGAGTCCTTCTGACATGGTCTTTGTGCTTCATTGCTATTCTTTGTGACCATTGTTCCTTCGTTTTTTTTTTTTTTTTTTTTTTAATTATTATTATTATTGTTTCTAGGATTCACATTGCATAACATTCATGCATTTCATTCTAGGTTGTTTTTGTTTATTTTTTAAAAAAATTTAAAAAAAAGGAAGAAAAATGGAGCAAATTGTGTTTTGCACTATATTCTTGGTTTTGAAAACAAGGTTGGTCGATTTATTATCACATAACATGTCTTTTGTACCATGTTTAGCTTTGATGAACTTACTTACTGCACTTTACTAGTTGAAACTTTGTAGTGTATGTTGTGTGAAAAAGATGTTTATGGTTTTGATCACTTTGTCTTGATCTTGAAGTCACATGTCTTTGATTGATGGTCTTGAACCTTTTGAGAAAGGTATAAATAACCATCTCACTACTGTTCACTAACCAATCATGAACATCTTAGTGCATATAGTATGATTTTATGTTCGAGAAAGTATAACACATGCACAAAAAGAATATAAGGTGTAGCCTTGGTTTAAATGCTAAAATTGGTGTGTACATTATTAGACTTAATGCTAAATCAAATAAATGCTAAAATTGGTATATACGTTATCCTAGCTTTGTAGTGTGTACAATATGAGGCAAAATCAAGAAACTTACATAATTGCAAACTTATGAACTAGGAGATGTGGGAGTTATATGATGTAACTCTTTAGGTGATAGTCTCTTTCAAATCCTATGTGATGAATTTTGTAAACTTTGTGATTGATTTCTATTTACATATCACCTCATATGTATCTCAAACTTTTGCTACTTGCACACACTACACAAGTTACTCTTTACTAAACATTGTACATGTTTTTGTGTGTGTTTTTTGGTCTAACCAACCAAGTTTGCAAATACTTTGAGTCTTAATACAAAACAGATTTGATGCTTGAGAATTTATGGAGAATGTATGAAAATTTTAATTTTGGAAAAACTGGGTTTAAAACTGTTGTTTTTGAAAAACATTTCATCACATACTCATGCATTTTGTTCATCAATTTCAATGCTTTAAGGTGTTTCTAAAATGTTTTTTCAAAACTGTGTTTTTTCTCAAAATTTAGTAAGCCTCTGTCTATTTCGATTGATCCAATCTATTTTTCAATCAATTGAAATTGTTTTAAAATTTTTAAGGAAGCCTCTGTCTGTTTCAATCAATCGAAAATCATGAATCAGGTTTTTAAAAATATGAGTTTGACTTGTTCAAACTTACTTTTCAAAAAGTTTTTCAAACTTTTCTCTCTTTCCGAATTGGACAAGGCTCACCATCAAATTTTTTGTCTTTTTTCTCTGGTCTTTTTGCAAGGTTTGCCTCTCTCTAAGCCGGTATGCCCTTTTTACCCTTCCTTTTGCATTTTTCTTTCACGTTTCATGCATTAATTCATGGTTTTTGGGTAAGTTTTCGGACCTATGCAAAATTGAGATTTTTGATGATTCAAGCCAAATTTTCTGAAATTGATCAATAGGTTTTTGTTCTAGGATGTTATAATCATGATCTATGATGTTTAATTGATCAATTTGTTGTATTTTGAGAAATTGAAATTTCTAGGGCTTGTATGTATCCGAATTGGGGATTTTGTTCAAATTGAGTTTAATTGATGAAATTGGCTTGTTGAATTGATGTAATTGATCATTATATTATGTATTCTAACTTGTGTGATGATCAATTGGTCAATTGTTTACAAATTGAACAAGTGGTTTTTCAAATTTTGGGGTTTTACTAGAAACTCTATGCTCAAGCCAATTTTGTGAATTTGACCTTCAAATTGATCTTAATTTCACTGCATTAAAGCATGCATCATGACATTTAACTGTTCATGCATCATATAGTTTATCTTTGTTCTATTTTTTTGTGCTAACTTGAAATCTGCCCTTGGTTTTTCTTTTATTCTGATTTGTGTCTTTGTCTTTATCCTAGCACCATGCCTAGGAAGACTAGAGCCCATAGGACACCCTCCACTTCTTCTGAGTCTCCCTCTAGGTGTGAGTTGTTTAGGAATGACAAAAGTAGAGAGGTTTTTGAGAAACTGAACTGTAGGAGAAAGATTTGGGCTGAGCGTTCTGTTGTGTTAGGTGAGGTTGATCTTGCCATTAGGGAAAACTTTGAGAGTAGAGGCTGGTTGTCTTTGTTGGAGGTTGATTATCCACCCCCGATCGCCTTGATTAGAGAGTTCTACTTAAATCTCTCTTGCCATGTCTATGATTCCAACACCCTTGTTAGGAGTTGGATACGAGGTGTTGAGTTCACCATTACCCCTAGGATAGTGGCTGAAGCTCTTAGGGTTCCGGTCGTTAGGGCGCCTGTCTATCCTTATGAGCAGTCTCCACCTCTTGATGAAGTTATGTCTTACATCATTGGGTCTTCTATCCAGTGGGGTTCTGATCCTAGGGTCACGTCTGCTAAGCTTTTGGAGACTTCCTATCTTTTCTTTAGGATAGCGTGTCATTCCTTGTGGCCTATTTCTCACCTCCACACCATCCCTCTTAAGCGATGTGTGTTTCTGTACGCTTTTGTTTCTGGTGCATCTATCAGTTTTCCTCATCTGTTTCTTCGTTCTTTGAACAAAGTTCATAGGAGTTCTGTCATAGCTCATGCTCTTATTCATCCTATTTTCATTCATAGGATTTTGTTGTTTCTCAGTTTAGTTGATTTCCCTACTGGTGAGCCCGTTCATGTTATAGCCCCCATAGGTGCCACCTTCCTTAGGCAGAGAGCTGCTCACTTGAGAGTTGGCTCTTTGCGTCCTAGAGGTGAGTCTTCTGGTGTTGTTCCCCCTCCTCCCTCTTCTACAGGTGTTGATACGACTGAGGTGTTTGGTGTTGCTGCTGCTAATGCTGATGTTCCTCCACCAACTACTTCAGATGATTCCGACATTTGATGTAGGTTGGATCATGTCTTAACTGTTCAGGTAGCTCATGGATAGATTTTGGTGGATGTGCTTGATGAGATCCATGCTTTGTGTGTAGAGTTGGCTCAGTTTCGAAGTTCCTCACTGCCACCTCCTTTTAATGATGGATTTTGATTGCCTTTTGGCATTCCGTCACAAAAAGGGGGAGTACATTTAGGACACTTGTAGAGTTTTTGTTTTCAGGGGGAGCGTTTTTTGTTTATTGGAGCTTGTGGAGACTAGATTGTATTTAGGTGCTTCACTTTGTATTTACTTTTTTAGCTCTTGATGTATTTTTGTTGGGCTATTCATGTTAAGGGAAGATACATTTATTGTTTTATATGTTTCTTGTTTCAATGCTTATTGTTTTATATTTATGAGTTATTCATTGATATTTCTTTATTTTGTGTTGAGTGAAATCAAGAATTTATTTTGTTTACTTGTATTTTCCACATATACGTTTATGCGTTTTGTTTAGTGTTTCGGGAAATATATAGGTTGATTCAATTGAGCTACTGTCTACACTTGCAACTGATGGATAGTAGTTAGGATTGGATTTGTTAATGAGCATTTTTTTGTAAAGGGCTTTTCTTTGTAAACTTTGAGCTTTTAGTTGTGTTTTGTCACAGATTGCTAAAGAGGGAGTTTGTTAGGTTCTAAACACTTAGGAACTAATGTATTTAGAACTCTAATGTGTATTATTGGCAAACCATGATCAAAATAGGTTGTTTAGTCTTGTTTTAGACTTGCTCAAAGTTGTGTCTTTTATGTAAAGTTGGATTCAAGCTGATGTAGAAGTATTAGTGCATTTCGGCCTGGTTCGATGATCAAAGCTTAAGCTCGATCAATCAAAATTCAGGCAGAATGCGTTTTTCTGTAGAATTCTAACTCAGCCCTAACACATTAAAACGTTTTAGGGTTTTATGTTTTTGCCCTAGGTATATAAGGCAAACCCTAGCCACGTTTTAGAGGTTGCTCATATTGCTGTTTGTGTAAATCTCTTGTGAGATCTATGAGGAGCTTTCCTTTACACAAGCTTAGGATTATCAAGAAGGAGATTCGTTCAAGAACTTGATGATCATTCAGTTGCTGCCATAAGAGCTTAAAGAAACACAAGCGGGTGTGCTTGTATTTGCTGGAGAATCCAAGAAAGAAGGAGTCAGTGGTCTCGGAGCTTGCACGTGGTCGTGTTAGTAAGTTTCTACTGGTGGGTAGCAATAGGATGTTAGTGGTCTAAGTCTCTATTTTAAAACTTCGATTCTTTCATAGTGGATTCAGGTTTACCTTGAGGATAATTAGGTTAAATCCTCCCTAGGTTTTTACCACTGTGGTTTCCTAGGTCATCATATCATTGTGTTATTTATATTTCTGTTGCTTTGCATGATATGATTGTTTGTTTATGATAACCTTGATTTGGAATTTGGACTAAGTAATAACTTGGCTAATTAACTAGGTTAATCCATTTGTGTTTTTAAAGGGTCTAAAAACATAAACTTTTGATTTTTTTGTGCCTATATATATATATATATATATATTTACACGCACATGCGCGCATGCGCGCACACACACACACATATATATAAATACAATGAAATAAAGGGGGATTAGGGATGACAAGAAATTTAAATGCAAAAAGTAAATCCCTAGATGCTTAGGTGGGATGGGATTTCTTCCCCCTAAGGGTACTTCCCATACATAGTCTAGGAGATGGTCTAATACCCATCCAAGATAACCAACACAATAATGATAACCAACAACAATATTAATAGCTTTGAAATAAAGGGTTAGAAGCAAGTACAATATGTACAAGAACATGGTAAAAATAAAGCAACTATTTACACAACAAAGTAAAGGAATGATTTTTTTTTTTTTTTAAATATCTGAAAAGATGATTACAATAGTAAAAGGGGAGGGATGGGTTTAGTTATTAATGAACTAAACCCATCCCAAAACCTTACCCACAAAAATTACAACAATGGAGGAAGGTTGAGGCTTTTTGTGTAGGATTTCCTAGAAAATATTTTTGATTTTCCAAGGGTTTTTTGGATCTCTCTCTCTCTCTCTTTATTTATTTTTTTATATTTTTTTTCTGACTTTGCACTATTTTTTTCCTACTTTCCTCACTTTTTTTTTTTCACAATTTTTGCATGATTTTCTACAAAAATTTCTACATGAATTTTCCAAAAGTGGGGTGGGGGGGGGTATTTATAGGAGAATATGAGGAATAGGGGGCTAGCATTAGTGTATCAAGATACACAAGTGCTAGCCATCCCTTCAAAGAGGCAGCTAGCATTGGTGTATCCTGATACACCAATGCTAGCCTCCCCTCTCATCCGTCACATCTGTAAGGTTGAATTTAATCAGCCATCTTGTTGGCTTTATTCCGTGCCAAATTTGCTTGTAATTCAGCATTTGGAAACCCTGTATTTAGGTGGGAATCATGTAAGGGAAGTGTGTGAGAAAGTGTGAAGAAAAGCTCAAGATTGTGCACTTAGCAAGGGACTCGCAATTGGATCTCGCGACTTGCAAGTCGCCAAAGAATGCACACGAGTGAAGCATTTAGAGGAGCTGGACAGTCACGCCAGCTGGAGCACTACAGGAAAAAAGTCCAGACTGGCCATTTAGTTAACTCGCGGCTTGGACTCATAACTCAGTCAAGTCTCGAGGCCAAGTCGCCAATCCACTCTGTTTTGGAAAAACTGACTCTTCACATTCCTTTCTCACTCCAGTATAAATACCCCTTATACCCACGAAATATAGAGAGCTTCCATAAAGAATTTTGAGAGAGAAACCTTAGAGAATAACAAGATTGACTCATCCACAATCTTCATCTTTGTTTCCTCAAATTCCTCTACTCTCACCCTCTCCATTGTTACATCCTTGAGAGGTACACTTAGCCAAATCATTTTCTCACCATACCCATATCTGTGAGAAGACTATTTGGTGCTTGGGAAGCAGTAAGGAAGGGACGAAGAAGACAAAGGTTCGGCGCAACCTCGTTGGAGCAAGAAACTTGGAGGGCTTAGGTACACTAGGTAGATTAGACTTGAAGGGTCTTCTGCTGTTCATGTATCCCAACTGCATTCTTTAGTGGATTATTGATTGCTTGGAGGGCAGTGGAGAGGTTTTATGCTGAGGACTTCGGTTTCCTTTTCAATAACGCATCGCTGTGTTGTGTTTATGTTTGCATCTCTCTTCCCTTAATCTTTGCCATTTAATTTCTGCTATAGATGTGATTTTATTTGGTTTAGATTATGTTATCAATTATGTTTTAGCTTATTCACATTTTTCGCATGTACATTGTTTGTTGATAAGCTTGAATTGGTAATTTTTAATTTGGGGGTCTAAACGTTCAAGGGTGTTTTACACACATTTTGAACATTTAATTGGAATCAGAGTAGGTACACTTGTTTTGGTTTAAATACCTAAGTGTGATCCTTAACCCCTTGTGCTATTTGCCATGGATAGTGCTTTATATGCCTCTATGCATGTTTTGGATGTTGATGAATGTAACATGCCATGTGTTTGTGAAAATGTCTCTTTGAGTGATGATCCTCATGATTGTGATGCTATGTTACATGAATCTTTGGGTGTTGTTGATATTCCTAACATCAAACTCTTCAAGAAAAAGGCTAAGAAGTTTCATAAAGATTTGAGCAAGTTATTTTGTGAAAAGGATGATTTGATTGCTAAGCTCAATGAATCCAACAAATTTGTTGAGAAACATAAGAAACTTGCTCAAAATTATCTTGAAAAGCTAAAAGAGTTTGAATGTTTGAATATGGACCTGGATGCTAAACTTGTTTTGTCTAACAAACTTGTTGATGAGCTAAAACGTGAGAATGAATCTCTGAAAATGCATGCCAAGTGTTTGATTGCTGAACCTATTGCTAAAAAGGATGATAATATTTGTTACAATCATGTTGTGGTACCCGATTTTGTGTCTATTGTGTATTCTACCTCAAAGGACAAATTGGTGTACATTCCTCCACACAAAAGAAATCAAAAGGTGGAGAGAAAGGCTCTTAAGTCAAAGCCTCCGTTTAGGTCTCAACCTAAGATTTTGAATAGATCTAAATTTGTTCCAACTTGTCACCATTGTGGTATGATTGGTCATATAAGACCTCAATGTCATAAGTTGAAGAGAGAACAAAACCAAGTTGCTAGATCCATTCCCAAAAAGCCTAGTGGACCTAAAGACATTGTATGTCACCATTGTGGTGCCGTTGGTCATTTAAAAACTCAAGGCTCTAAGTTTCATGCTCTTAAAAGAATCAAAAGAAAAGAGAAACTTGAGCTTCTTGGAAGCTATGCTAAAAAGGGTAAACCGGATTTGAGTGAAAATAGCATATTGTTAAAAAAAGTGTTTAATGCTCTTAACTCCTTATCTATGTGCATCTCCGGTTCTCATTCTTCCAACCCTCATCTCACTTCTCATGAGACACTCATTCCAAACAATCATTGCGTTTGGATGAGGAAAGGTTCCTATGGTTAAGCTTTTGCTCTTTTAGTCCTTGATTTAATTCTTTCGATCTTAGTAGGACCCTTCATACATTGAATGTCATATCTTCATGCATTTTATGCATCATGCATTTCTTTTTATGCATTGTTTTTGTTTTGATCTTACTTTTATTTTTTAGTTTTGTGTGAGTAAAAATCCAAAACCACATAAAAAGTGAAAAATTCAAAAAGTTTGATCATATATGTTTGAGCACATATCACATGTGAGTTTTTCCTTGTACCTCCATACAAATGGCTTTATGCATTTACAAGCTTAGCTTGTTCTTTATGCACTTATATCTCTGTGAGAAAAATCTTGAAATCTATGTGTGATCGTTGTAAAAACTGTCGCACATACTAGTATTTGACTAGGAAAAAGGGAAAGTGACTTGTATTGAAAATGTATGACGCCCAAAAAGCCAAAGGCTTGTTCATCAAATTAAAATATCAAAAATTCCAGGCATCGATCTCAAAATGAGATGTATTGATTCAAAATAATCAAATGTTATGAATTGTAAAGAAGCCAAATGAAAAGTTTCAAAAATATGTAATCATTTTCTTGTGAGAGGTCATATATGTTCATTTCTATAATTAAGATAAATCACTTGACTTAATAATAGTTGTGTATGATTTGATTGAATTGATCATTGAAGCTTCATTCTAGACTAAGGACTATTTCACACTTGATACACACACACAACATACATGTTTTATGTTCAATGAATGCCTTATTCATTTGTTCGATTGTACTTGTTTAAATGTGATGTGTGTGTGCTCAACTATATATGGATCAATCCAAAAAGATTTTTTAACATTTCCATATTTCTAACGAGGTTGGTTCCCTTGAATGACCATTGCTTTCATTAAGAACTAAAAATGTTCTTAATTAAATAATCAACTAAAGGATCCTACCACTAGACATTGTATTATGATTGATAGTTTTTTGGACATTGAATAATTTGAATGATTACTTGTCTAGAATTTTTCACTTCAACGTGGCAAATAGTAAAATTGATGCAAAGGGAGCAATGATTGAAAGAAAAAAAAAGTGTATTTCTTGTAAAAGCTGATTGTTTATAATAATATTACAATCGTTCAATTCAGGGGCGGAACTACATTGCCCCTAGGGGGCCATGGCTCTTCCAAAAATCTAAAATATCTTTTCCTAGTATATATATTAGTGAAAATTTTTAAAGGTTTCATTGAAAAATTAGGATTCCCCCCCCCCCCCCGCCAAAAAAAAAATTCAAGTTCTCAAACAATGCTCTAAAAAAAAAAAAAAAAGAATAGACTAATAGACCCAATAATTATGGAGATAATGTATAATTTTTTTAATTTCATTTTTTGTAATTTCATTTGTTTCTCAACAATACTTTTAAGGCTTTGGATCATTCACAATTTTGAAGATTTCGTTGGTTTCTATAAGGTTGAATTTAATCAACCATCTTGTTGGCTTTATTCCGCGCCAAATTTGTTTGTATTTTAGCAATTAGCAACCCTGTATTTAGGTGAGAATCATGTAAAGGTAGTGTGTGAGAGAGTGTGAAGAATTGCTCAAGTTTGTGCAAAGAAGCAAGGACTCGCGTCTGGATCTCGCGGGTGGCTCACGGCTGCAAGTTGCCAGAATGATGCACACGTGCCAAGCATGCCAGAAGCTGAAACTCCGCTCCAGCTGTTGCACTACAGGATAAAAATCCCAGGCTGGCCAGGCCATTTGCTCGCGGCTTGAACTTGCGACTCAACCCAGTCACGAGGTCAAGTTGCCAAAACACCCTGTTTGGGAAAATCTGACTTTTCACATTCTTTCTCACCCTATTATATATATACCCTTATACCCATGATTTAGAGAGAGCTTCCAGAGAGAATTTTGTGAGAGAAACCCTAGAGAAAACAAGATTGACTCATCCACAATCTTTACCTAAGAGACTCTTCAAATTCCTCTACTCTCTTCCTTTCCATTGTCAAATCCTTGATAGGCTCATTACCAAAACATTTTGTCACCATATCCATTTCTGTGAAAGGGCTGTTTGGTGCTTTGGGAAGCAGTTAGGAAGGAACCAATTTCACATTGGTTGATGCTATAGTCAAGTAGCGGAATCCAAGAAGTTAGAAAAGAAATAGGTTCGGCGCAACCTCGTTGGAGCAAGAAGCTTGGAGGGCTTAAGTACATTGGGTAGATTAGGCTTGGAGGGTCTATTGCTGTTCATGTATCCCAACTACATTTTCTAGTGGATTATTTACCGCTTGGAGGGTGGCGGAGAGGTTTTATGCCAAGGGCTTTGGTTTCCTCTTCGATAACACATCGTTGTATTGTCCTTGTGTTTGCATCTCTCTTCCCTTATCTTTGCCTTTTATTTTCTGTTGTAGATTTGATTTTAAATTGGCTTAGATTGTTTATCAATTCTATTTATAGCTTGTGTTCATTTTCCACACACTTTGTGTTTGTCATAAAGCTTGAATTAGTAATTTTATTTTGGAGGTCTAAACGTCCATAGTGTATTTTACACTATTTGAACTTTCAGTTTCATTGAAGGTTTTTTATTCATTTTGATAGACAACATAGTAATTTTTATTGCAAATGAAATTTGTAAGAATTCACTACGAAAATGATAATGATTGAATTTTATTTTATGAAATATCGTCATCAAGTTTTATTCTATAAATTTTAAAAATACCAAGTTTCTTTTTATGTGTGTGTGGTACATATTTAATATCAAAGTAGACAACATTATGTTCACTAGATAATAACTTCAGTACTATAACTCCCCCCCCCCCCCCCCCTCCCTCTCTCCCCCCAAAGTAAAATTCTTGGTTTTGCCCTTAGTTCAATTTGATTTCTCTAAAATAATATTACGCTCATTCATTCTTACTCTCTAAAAACATTTAGTTCTTTATCCATAATTTTTAAGCATTAACTTCTTCTCAATCACAAAAGGCCTTGGAGAAGTGACCAAATCATCCATTGTGTTAGGTTCTAATGACTTAGGTTTTATGTAATTAGAATCCTAATGTGTATTGTTGGCAAACCATGGTCAAAATAATGTATTTAAGTTGTTTTAGAATTGCTCAAAGTTGGGTCTTTGTTGAAAAGTTGGATTAAACTTCTATGCAAATTAAAAAACAGTTTCAGCCCATTTTGATCAATCGAAGCTTAGGCTCGATCAATCAAAAATCGGGTCTGACGTTTTTTAATTAGAATTTCCAACTCAGCTCTAAGTGTTTTAATTAGTTTTGGGTTTGTAAGTTACCCTAGGTATAAAAGGGAAACCCTAGGCACGTTTTAGTGTTGCTCATATTGCGGTTTATGTGAATCTCTTGTGAGATCTTTGAGGAGATTTCTTTCACATAAACTTAGGGTTTTCAAGGAGAAGAAGTTTTCTACACCTTGATGATCAATCCAGTTGCTGCCATTGAAGTTTAAAGAAAACACAAGCGGGTGTACTTGTATTTGGTGGAGAATCCAAGAAAGAAGGAGTACGTGGATTCGGAGCTTGCACGTGGTCGTGTCAATAAGCTCTACTAGTGGGTAGCAATAAGAAGTCGAGCGTGGGGGCTTGTAAGTCTTATTGTATGAACTTCGATTCTTTCAAGATAGTGGATTTAAGTTTACCTTGAGGATAGTTAGGTTAAATCCTCCCCAAGTTTTTACCGATTTGGTTTCTTGGGTGATCATATCTGTGTGTTATTTATCTTTCTGCTGCTTTACTTAATATGATTATTTGATTGTGTTAACCTAGATTTAATTAATTTGACTAAGTAATAACTTGGCTAAATTCCTAGGTTAATCCAATTGTGTTTTAAGGGATCTAAAAACTAACACATTGGATACTTTCAAACAGTGTAACCAAGTTTGTAAAGTTGTAATTTATAATTATGTGTTTTGTTGGCTTTATTCCGTACTAAATTTGATTGTAATTTCATTCAATCTGTTGTACCCTGTATCTATTGTGGGATTTAATTGTAAGGGTTGTGTGATAAAGAAAGAGAGTGTGAAGACTCAAGCTATTAAAGACAAAAAGGATTTTCGTGAGTAGCTCGCGACTAAGCATCCCGCGAAATGATGCATGTGCCCTGCACATGATTGGAATGCGAAGAGTCAGGACAGATGGAGACAGCTGTGTTTCGCGAGTAGCTCGCAGGTAAGGCCTTCCCATGAGACACCCATGAAACATTCTGTTTTGTCAGTCTGTAATATCTGATACACACTTTCTGTACCCATACTATATATACCCACATTACCCACAATTATTAAAGAGAGCTTCTAAGAGAAAACCCTAGCCAAAAACCTTGAGAGTTAGAGATTGCTATACCCACATATCTCTACCCATTTGCTTGTGGATTTCCTCAACTCTTACCTCTCCATTTCCATATCATCGAGAGGTTGATAGCCCAAACACTTACCACACCCTTTTAGAGTGTCAAGTGAGGTTTTGGTACTATTGAGAAGCATTGGAAGAAGCTAAGGATGGCAGATGCAACATGGTGCTTGTTGTGGATCCGGAGAGCTAGACAAGACACGATTCCAAGACATGGTTCTGAGGGCTTAGGTACATCAGGTAGATTAGGCTTAGAGGGTCTCTTGCTAACCCATGTATCCCAACTGATTATCTAGTGGATCAATTACCGCTTGGAGGGTGGCGAAGAGGTTTTACGCCGAGGATTTTGGTTTCCTTTTTGATAGCATATCGCTGTGTTGTCTTTGTGTTTGCATCCTTCTTCCCTACTCTTTTAGCTTTCTTATTACTGTTGTGTTATATTGTTTATGCCTTAGAGTAGTTTATTTGTTCATCTGCTCGCTTTTACTCTTTTCCGCACTTAGCATAAGTTAGAGTAAAATCTATCGAGCCGTAGGGTTTGAACAACTCTTGTGTTTTCACACAATTTAGAGCATTCAAAGTTAAAGTTCAAGACTTCACAGCAACAAAGACAATCTAAAGGTGGATGGTTTTGGAGAGGGAAGAGAGGTTACAACTGAAGTAGTTGGGTTTTGGAGTGGAGAGAGTGGTTGAGGGTTAGACCACCATGGGCTTCGCTGGAGAAGGTTGGCTGGTGAAATCGAAACCATGTCATCCATGGAGGCCCAAGAAGAAGCTAGCTTTGCTAAATGGAGGAAAAGGCCAATCAGCGACGCATGAAAAAAAAAATTTGTCAAAAACTTAAAAATTGAAAATTTTTTAGTTCCGATTGGTCGAGCTTCGATCGAATACCAATCAAGTCAGGCAAAAGCTAGACTTGAAAAATCAGGAAATTTTTGATTGATCGAAAATTACACTCAATTGATCGAAATTCTGGAAAATAGGATTTTTTGAAAAACAGCAGAAGTTTTATGCAGAAAACACTCAAACCAAATAATTTCATGAATAAAATACATGAGAATGAGTTTAAAAGTTTTTCAAAAACATGAGTTTTCAACCCAGAACTTCAAAACAAGGTTTTTAATCATCAAAAACACAATTTTTGCCAACCTTTAACCAAATTTTGCATCAAACACCATAAAAAACATAATCTTGGATGGCCAAGCCAAATTCACACACAATTTCATGTACTAAGTTTAGCAAAAAATAACTTGTGAAGTGTGTGCAACTAGTAATAGCATGAGATACATGTGAGGTGATAAGTAAATAGTAATCAATCACAATTTCTACATTATTCATCACATAAGTTTGAAAGTGACTATCACCTAAAGAATTACATCCTACAACTCCCACATCTCCTAGAAAACGAGTTTATAATCACGTATATATATATATATATATATTAGCCTTATAATGCACACAGAATTTTTATTTCTTTGTCCTTTTTTTTTTTTAGCCTAATAATGTACACGCCATTTTTATTATTTTCATTATAATTTTTTATTCCAAGGCTACACCTTATTTTCTTTTTGTGCTACACTTTCTCGAGCACAAAATCTTACGATATGCACTAAGGTATTCATGATTAGCTAGTAAACAATGGTAAGATGGTTATTTATGCATTTCTCTTAGAATTTTTTAGTCCTTATAATCAAAAGCATGTGACTTCAAAAACAAGATCATGTGATCAAAAACTATAAACAACTCCCACACAACATGCACTACATTGCTAAAACTAACAAAGTGCAGAAAAATAAGCTCATCCAAGCTAAACAAGCATGTCATGTAAAGATAATATGACCAACCTTAACTACGCATCCATGATATGTAATACAATACACAAAAATCTTTTTGGTTTAAAAAAATTTTATGACCAAAAACAAAAAGCACACATTATGCTAAATGAACAATGCAAAGCTATGCATGATAGTGCTTAACTAAGTTATAGAGGGTACATAAATAAGAAATATCAATTTCTTAATTAACCTATAAGTAGATGTACAAATTAGTACATACTCATACAAAATCATAAATAGCTTAGCACTTATATAACACATACTATTCAAGTTTCTCCACAATGTCAAGCATGTTCTAAATCAAGAGAGCGATATTATAACTTATGTAATCCTTAAAACAAATAAAACAAGACACGAAACAAAATATTTTTGTCTTTTTGAAAATTTTCAATGTTTTTGGAAATTTTTTCTTTTTAAAACAAAACAACCTAAGAAAATAAAACAACTAAAAACTAAAAGAAAACATGTCCACAATTAATTGAAAGAATTAAATCAAGGACAAGTAAACAACACTCACCTTAGAGAATCTTTTCTCAACCATATAGCACGAGTCTTCAGCTTTTTAGGTGAAAATCCATGAGAAGCCGAGTGTATTTGAGGGATTACACCAATCTTCTAAGAAAGACGAAAATCTTGTAAATTCCTTTCGCTAGCCAACAAGCTTAAATTTTTCAAAAGAATATAAAACAATTAGTATGGACTTATAGCAGGAGAAATATCATCACATATCTTAGATTGAAATACATAATTTTTAAATTTGAATTTATGACGATTAGGACGAATGTGACCGGAGACACCACAAAAGTGACAAATAGGAACAAATTTAGGAACATCAGTATTTCTAACAACAAATCTAATCTCAGATTTTGGTTTTTGCTTCAACAAAAAATAATTTGGTCTAATATGATCAGCAACACCACAAAGGTGACAAGTAGGCACAAAAACAAATTTATTATACTCTCTAATAGTAGGTTTAGACATAAGTTTAGAAACTTTAGCATCTACATCAGAACTTTTACCTTTGTATTACCTAGCAAAATAAGCATTTTCTTTATTATTCCTCTTGAAAAACTTTCTCAATTTTAGGCTTAAGAGAAACAGAAACACTTTTGTTATCAATAGCAGGCTTGGTACTAGTCAAACTTTCAATTTTAGCTTTAGATTTAACTAATTCTTATTCCAAGCTTTGCATCTTCTCATCTTAAGAGGAAATTTGATTTCTCAAAAATTCATTATTTTTATTTGATTTATCTAATCTAACAACCAAATCCTCTTTTTCAAGATTAACCAATTTTAACTCTTCTTTGAATTTGTTAGCAATTTTCAACGATTTAGATAATTTCTTATGAAGAGTTTCACAAGCATCAATAAGATCAACAGAAGCAATAGCATCTTCTTTATTCAAATTGTCATAAACATGAGCTAATAGGTCAAAAATGTATTGACCCCTTATGATGAATTAACAAATTAATTAATTAATTCAATTAGCATACAGTACGCGTGATAGCACAAACAAATCACCAATTAATTAAATGCAGCAGAAATTAAATTGACACAGTGATTTGTTTACGAATGGAGAAAACGTACACAGCAAAGACCCCACTAGGTGATTTTAAGGTCACCACTCTTGAGAATTCACTATTATCACAACAAGCATTTACAAGTAAAGGAATCCCGGTACCTTATACCAACCTACAGTTGAATCCTTACCCCAATACCCAATTGGACTTGTTCTGTAATGATAATCTCTTCTTGTAATGCACAGCTCCCAGTACGTGACTAACCAATTCGATGTGCGGATCTCAGTATGCGGCTTACTCACTAACTTGAGAAAGATGTTGGATGCAAAACACCTAGTGAACACCTAGTGAAATCGTTTTTTCTAAATCTAAACGCCAAATGTGAATGCTTTTTCATGTTTGAATTTCACAATAATCGAATCTATTTTACTGCATTGATAAAATTTGTTTCTACATTAATAAAATTTGCATTTTTCCCATCATGTTTACTATATATTCGAATCTGCTTACTGCATTCATAAAATCTGTTTTTTGCATTAAGTAAAACTGTTCACTGTTTCCTCAAAAAAATTGTTCACCGTTTACTGCATAAACAATTTCTAGTATTTTGCATAAAATTATTTTCTACGTTCACTATGTAAAAAATCGTTCACTGTTTTCTCAAAAAACACCTAGTGAAATTTTTTTTTTTCTAAATCTAAACACCAAATCAGAACGCTTTTTCATGTTTGAAATTCACAATAATCGGATCTATTTCTCTGCATTGATAAAATCTATTTCTACATTAATAAAATTTGCAGTCTACTAATCATGTTTACTGTATATTCGAATCTACATACTATATTCATAAAATCAATTTTTTTCATTAAGTAAAACTGTTCACTTTTTTCTCATAAAAATTGTTCACTATTTTCTATATAAACTATTTCTAGCATTTTGCATAAAATTATTTTCTGTTCAGCATTATTTACAAAATTGTTCATTCTTTTTTCTGCGTATATTATTTCTGTTCACTATTTAAAAAATAGTTCACTGTTTTCACAAAAAACACTTAGTGAAATCGTTTTTTCTAAATCAAAATGTCAAATCTATATGCTTTTTCATGTTTGAATTTCACAATAATCGAATCTATTTTTCTGTATTGATAAAATCTATTTCTACATTAATAAAATTTGCAGTTTGCCCAACATGTTTACTATATATTCGAATTTGCTTACTGCATTCATAAAATCTGTTTTTTGCATTAAGTAAAACTGTTCACCGTTTTCTCATAAAAATTGTTCACTGTTTTCTGCATAAACTATTTCTAGCATTTTGGATAAAATTATTTTTTATTCAGCATTATTTACAAAATTGTTCATTCTCTTTTCTGCATAAATTATTTTCTGTTCACTGTTTTCTCAAAAAACACCTAGTGAAATCGTTTTTTCTAAATCTAAATATCAAAACTGAATGCTTTTTCATGTTTGAATTTCACAATAATCGAATCTATTTTTTTGTATTGATAAAATGTGTTTCTACATTAATAAAATTTGCAGTCTACCCATCATGTTTACTGTATATTCGAATATGCTTACTGCATTCATAAAATCTGTTTTTGCATTAAATAAAATTGTTTACTGTTTTCTCATAAAAATTGTTCACTGTTATTTGCATAAACTATTTCTAGTATTTTGCATAAAATTATTTTCTGTTCAGCATTATTTACAAAATTGTTCACTCTCTTTTCTGCGTAAATTATTTTCTATTCATTATTTAAAAAATTGTTCCCTGTTTTCTTATAAAACACCTAGTGAAATCATGTTTTCAAAATTTAAACGCCAAATCTAAATGTTTTTTCATGTTTAAATTTCACAATGTACGAATTTATTTTTCTGCATTGATAAAATTTGTTTCTACATTAATAAAATTTGCTCTCTGTACATCATATTTACTATATATTCGTATTTGCTTACTGCATTCATAAAATCTATTTTTTGCATTAAGTAAAACTGTTCACTGTTTTCTCATAAAAATTGTTCACTGCTTTCTGCATAAATTATTTCTAGTATTTTGCATAAAATTATTTTCTGTTCAGCATTATTTACAAAATTGTTCACTCTCTTTTCTGTGAAAATTAATTTATGTTCACTATTTAAAATATTTTTCCCTATTTTCTCATAAAACACCTAGTGAAATCATGTTTTCAAAATTTAAATGCCAAATCTGAATGCTTTTTTATGTTTAAATTTCACAATGTACGAATTTATTTTTCTGCATTGATAAAATCTGTTTCTACATTAATAAAATTTGCATTCTGCCCATCATGTTTACTGTATATTTGAGTCTGCTTACTGCATTCATAAAATCTTTTTTTTGCATTAAGTAAAACTGTTTATTGTTTTCTCATAAAAATTGTTCACTGTTTTCTACATAAAGTATTTCTAGTATTTTGCATAAAATTATTTTCTATTCAGCATTACTTACAAAATTGTTCACTCTCTTTTCTGTGAAAATTAATTTCTGTTCACTATTTAAAATATTTTTCCCTATTTTCTCATAAAACACCTAGTGAAATCATGTTTTCAAAATTTAAACGCCAAATCTGAATGCTTTTTTATGTTTAAATTTCACAATGTATGAATTTATTTTTCTACATTAATAAAATCTGTTTCTACATTAATAAAATTTGCTCTTTGTACATCATATTTACTGTATTTTTGAATTTCCTTACTGCATTTATAAAATCTATTTTTTGCATTAACTAAAACTGTTCACTGTTTTCTCATAATAATTGTTCACTCCCTTTTTTGCGTAAATTATTTTATGTTCACTATTTAAAAAATTGTTCCCTGTTTTCTCATAAAACACCCAGTTAAATCGTGTTTTCAAAATTTAAATGCTAAATCTGAATGCTTTTTCATGTTTAAATTTGACAACGTTCGAATTTATTTTTCTGCATTGATAAAATCTGTTTCTACATTAATAAAATTTTCTCTGTACATCATATTTACTGTATATTCAAATTTGCTTACTGCATTCATAAAATCTGTTTTTTGCATTAAGTAAATCTGTTCACTTTTTTCTTATAAAAATTGTTCACTGTTTTCTGCATAAACTATTTCTAGTATTTTGCATAAAATTATTTTTTGTTCACCATTATTTACAAAATTACTCACTCTCTTTTCTGCCTAAATTATTTTCTGTTCACTATTTAAAAAATTGTTCACTGTTTTCTCATTAAACACCTAATGAAATCATTTTTTCTAAATCTAAATGCCAAATCTGAATGCTTTTTCATGTTTGAATTTCACAATAATTGAATATATTTTTTTGCATTGATAAAATCTGATATCGCTTCGAATCAGTGGGTTGGATGATCTGGCTTCGGTGGGACTATCGATGGTGGTGGAAGGCCTGCAAAGAGGAAACGCAGTCAAAGAGGAGACCGGAGATGACCGGCCAAACCCCCTCCGATGATAAAGTTAGTCTCACAAGAATGGAGTTTCGGATGTTTGGGAATAAAGTCTTAGGAAAATTCTTACCTTCCTTGGGTTCAGACCGGTCCTTTATATAGAGATCCTTGAAGCGGTTACTTGTCCAAATAACCTCCCCAAGATTTGTGGAAGCCAACGGGCCTGGAGTTAACTTCCCCAACGGCTATTAAAATTATAACCGCTAACGGAAGTTTACTTGAGGGGTTCGTGGCGATAGTTACGGATTTAGTAACTGCTATAAACACTTGAAATTTCTCCAAGTGTTGTGTATTCGTCTATCTGGTGTAAGAAGGTTTGGTCGTCCATGGACATCTGGAGATCGTCCATGGACGACCTACATGGACGATTGTTATTGACGATCTTCTTGGACGACCTTACCGTCTACTGGAGACTTCACTGATTAAGTGTAGTGTTATTGTCCATGTAGACTATCCCTTCTTGGGTGATTCTTGGTCCAAACGGCTCTGTTAGCTCTGGACGACTCCTTGGACGAACAAGAGTTGGGCTCATTTTTCTGCTCCCCTATCAGTTGCCCCTTTGTTCAAGGGGTCGTCCAGGATATTGTTGTGATTTTAAAGAAAGTTTTACTTTTTGTAAGCCACACGTCGCGAAGCCATTGGTGGGCAGGCTGTGTCGATCCCATTTCCCAAAGGAGTTGCTACGTGTCAATTTTTGAATGGCCAGCGTCGCTTCAGTGACCCTGTTGCTGGGGCCTATAAATAGTACAATTCCCTTTCATGCCCTTTACTTTCCTCTCAATTTCCTTTCTGCCATCTCGTCCAAGAGCCTCGTCTAGTCCTCGTCCTAGTTATATCAGGTATTTCTCCTTTCTTTTTAGGTTTTCATCTTAAATCTTTCTGCCTTTCATCATGTCTTCGTCTAGTAGTATAGAGAGGGAAATAGACGAGTATCAGGACGTTTCTTCAGGGAGTGAGGGTAGTGAGGATAGTGTAGATAGTGTAGATAGTTCGTCCTGTAGTGATTCCTCCGACGAGCATCACTCGTCTGGGGTTCCTGGCATTCCCTTAGAGGAATTCCAGGAATTACAACGTAGGATGGCTTCTGGATCCGAGGCTAGCTCGTCCAAACAGCCATCTAGTCCTCCTCAAGACGAGGAAGAGGACGAGGAAGATATAATTTATAGTTGTGCCCCAGAGGTAGCATCCACCTTAGACGCTGTTAAGTTGAAAACTATTGTAGATAGATACCAAATTCCAAAAGAGTTTAACCCTCGTCTACCCAAGGATGGAGAATGGTGTTGTTCTCCTTCCTCTGGTCTAGGGGTATACACTTCTTACCTTTTAGCTGGCCTTAGGTTTCCTCTAAATTCCTTCTGTAGAGATCTCTTCCAAAGGTTGGGTATTGGACCTAACCAGCTCAACCCCAATGGTTGGAGAACGATAGTTGCCATGCAAGTGTTATGGCGTGAGGCTCTGGAAGGGAACCGTCCAATTACGATGGACGAGTTCCTTTACTGTTATAAGCCCTCAGAAATAAAGAAATCTGCTGGTTTGTACCAGTTCTCGTCCAGGGGCTCCTATTATAGTTTAATAAAGGGTCGTAGCTCGTCCGACCGGTTTTGGAAACAAGAATTTTTTTATTATTTCTCGAAAATGGGCTGGGGACCCAGCTGTTGTGGGTAGTCCCTCCTTCCCACCTTTTACCAGCCCTCTAGGTCGTCTTCGTCCTAAGGGTATGTTTTCTTTTCATTTCATTTCATTTCTTCTTTTATTTCATTTTTCCATCTTTCACTTGTCTAACTCTCTCTTGGTTATGCAGCTATTGTTCGTCCACGCTTGGACAAATTTTATCTGGATCGGATAGACGTGGTTCGTGCCTTCCCTGATAGGACTTTCCACTATTTAGTAACCCTCAGTCGTCTAGCAGCTTGGGGACTTGGTCCAGTGCCAACTGCTGAGAACCTTGGTCACGAGGAGACTACTCGTCGACGTAAGTATGGTCTACATTTTGTTTTCATATCTTTTCTTTTTTCTTTTCTCTCTATTTTTTATTTTTTTTTAACTGATTTTCCTCGTCATAGGTATAACTACAATAAGGGAAAATAAAGAGAAAACAGTGACCAGTGGGGACGAGGACGCTGCAGCACCTCAAGTGGCTTCCGTCCAGGCCGGGAAGAGGAAGTCTAAGACGATATCCAGTGCCGTGGACCTGGACGATCTCCCTAGTCGTCGTGGCCCTAAGAAGCAGAAATCAAGTAAGACTTCCCTTCCCAAGGTTCCCAAGTTTACACCTCCTACAGTGAATTTGGACGAACCTTTCGTGGACGTGGAGCCCGTCCAAACAGTCCACCCCGTCCAGAGAGATCCTCCCCCTCAGCCCAAAGCTTCTCGCAAGCCTAGCTCGTCTGAAGCCTCTGATCGTTCTTCGAATCTAGTTCTGGACGAGAGCTATGCGTGGAGGACGT
Source organism: Quercus parvula (assembly GCA_030820535.1). Taxonomy (NCBI): domain Eukaryota; kingdom Viridiplantae; phylum Streptophyta; class Magnoliopsida; order Fagales; family Fagaceae; genus Quercus; species Quercus parvula. Next base: position 13,064,360 of record JAUAME010000007.1, on the reverse strand, counting down.
TCAAAGGAATCGTCACTGACCGTGAGGTGAACGAGTGCTATAACATGTCAGTGAAGGAGTTTGAACGTTCTGGCGTCCACGACCTTTTTAAGGTAGGTCTTCCTCTCGTCCTTGTGAAAAGATTTTTTTTTTTTTTTTTTTTTTAATTTTTTATGAATAGGATGTTTAACTCATTTTCGTCCATATGTAGGCTATGTCAAAGTTCTATACAGCAACTTGCCAAGCCAAGGAGCTCGCTGCAGAGGCCAAGACGGCTAAGGACAAGGCTAAGGAGCTAAACAATGAAATTCTGCTGAAAAAGGGGGAGGTCCTCAAGTTGACCGAGGATTACAATCGTCTACAAGGAAGCGAGACGAAGTTGAAGAACGAGGTGGAAGAGCTTAAAGCTGACAAATTGGAGAAGGATAGCCGTATCGTCCATCTCGAAGGACAAGTCGCGGAGTTTACCTCGTCCTTACAGAAAGCACGTGAAGAATTCATAGCAGCTTTTAAAAGGTCTGACGAGTACAAGAATCGTCTAGACAGCCACTATGCAGCTGGTTATGAAGATTTTCGTGCTGATGCTAAGGAGGCGTATCCTGACTTGGACTTCAGTTCTTTCAAGCTTCCCCTCACTACAGAGAGTTCCTTGTTGCAGACGAGTTCTGAGGACGTCAACATTATGGACGACGCTAACACTGAGGTGAACCAGGACGACCCCAAGACGAGCTCGCCCAAGTGACAGCCTTGTTTAGAAAATTTATTCTACTTTTATTCTTTTATTTTCCTTGAAGTGCCCAGTGTTTTAGGCTTTGTTTTACTTTCTTTCTTTTCTCTTTTTTTTTTTTTTAAGTTCTTGCAAGTACAATTGTCTCGTCCAACATTATGGACGAGCCTTATATACAATAGGTTTACTTTTACAAAGGGTTTTTTTGGACGTGGGTCGTCCACCCTTGAGATTTTATGAACATCTTTTTTCATATTGCATTTGAGTATATACATTTCCAGCTTTATGTATGAAATTCAGTTTGCCTCGTCTTGAGTATGGGGGTGAATTTTGATTACATCACCAAGATATAGCAAATTGATTCCTTTTAGCACATGTATAGTTCGTCTATGAATGGCTTCTTTTTTTTTATTAGATTTATTTACCATCCAAATTTAGGGACGATCATTTTATCGTCCTTGATAAGACTTCTCAACAATTTCTCATTCAAATAATGAATTTTTATGCTGGTTCAGTCCTAGCTCGTCCATGATTTGGATGGTTACAACTTTCATTTCATCTCGTCTTGAGCTTTAGACGGATATGCCTTGTCAGGTTTTATCTCATCTTATGCTTTGGACGGATGTATTTTCATTTCATTTTTAGCTCAGGTTTCGTCTCGTCTTTAACTTTTGGACAAATATACCTTGTTCCATTTGAAAGCTTATGGACATATCTCCTTGCGTCTAGGATTTTATTCGTCCATGCTTATTTTTCATTCTTGTGGATTTAGTTTGAATGAATATACAAAAAGGATTCCAATAGTATACTTGAAAATACATCATATATATACTTGAAAATCCAAACTTATGTAAACATTCGTCCACAGGTATGGCACATGCTCGTGAGCTAGTGCCTTATTGAATTAAAAATACAAACCAACTCGTCCATGAATATCACAAAAGTGTAAACACTGATGTACTTTCTAAAGGATTATTAAAATACTTAAAACACATGATAGTAGTAAATAAACACAACATACTTCTGCCTGTCTAGCTGTCTCGTCCAAGGCCACTTTCATCAAGAGTTGGCACTCATTGATGGTATTTCCTTAGGTGCTCAACATTCCAAGGGTGTTCTAGCCTTCGTCCATCCAAAGCTTCCAAATAGTAGGATCCTTGCCTCTTGCAGTTGATAACTCTATAAGGTCCTTCCCAATTTGGCCCGAGTTTTCCGTAGGCCGGGTTTCTTGTTGCCAAGGTAACCCTCTTCAGGACGAGATCCCCAATTTTGAAACGCCTAGGCTTCACCATGGCATCATTTTGTCTAGACATAAGATTTTTGTACCTCGCCGTTCTTTGTTCTGCATCCATCCTGACTTCATCCATCAGGTCAAGGTTAAGATGGAGCTGTTCTTCGTTTTCTTCAGCTTGATACTTCCTCACCCTGTGGCTCATCATGTGTACCTCTGCTGGTATAACCGCCTCACTTCCATAGGCTAGTTTAAAGGGAGTTTCCCCTGTTGGAGTTCTCACCGTTGTTCTGTAAGCCCATAAAACACCTGGTAGCTCATCCGGCCATACGCCCTTTGCCCCTTCGAGCCGAGTCTTGATGATCTTCAACAAGGATTGGTTTGCTACTTCTGCCTGGCCGTTGGCCTGTGGGTGGGCGGGTGAGGAGTAGTGATTCTTCATCCCAAGCTGTTCACAAAATTCTTTGAAAGGTGTATTGTTGAACTGTCATCCATTGTCAGACACTAGTACCCTAGGTACTCCGAACCTGCATACAATGTTCTTCCAGACGAAGTTCTTGACATTCTGTTGTGTAATTTTTGCTAAGGGCTCGGCTTCCACCCATTTTGTGAAGTAGTCTATTCCTACCACCAGAAATTTCATCTGCCGAGTCCCAGTTGGAAAGGGCCCCAAAATGTCTAATCCCCATTGTGCGAAAGGCCAAGGGGCCATCATTGGCGTGAGATACTCTGCTGGCTGTCTAGGAATGTTGCTGAAGCGCTGACATTGATCACATACTTTAACATATGCCTTAGCATCAGCTTGGATGGTTGGCCAGTAGAATCCGCTACGGATGACTTTATGGACGAGTGATCTGACTCCTGAATGATTACCGCATGCTCCTTCATGAACCTCCCTCAACATGTAGTTTGCCTCGTCCGGAGCCAAACATCTTAAGAGAGGTTGGGAGAAACCTCTTTTGTATAACACTTCGTCCATAAGTATGTACCTGGCCGATTTGACTTTGAGCTTTCTAGCTTCGTCCTTCACTTCTGGAAGCCTTCCGTCCTTCAAGTACGACACTATTGGGGTCATCCAATTTTCGTCGCCTTCTATCTGTAGCATCTCTGGAAGGTCTATACTCGGCATATATTGTACTGCATCCAGCTCGTCCATTGTTTCACTTGCAGACGCTTCCTTCGCCAGAATATCTGCTTCCATGTTCTCTTCCCTCGGGATTTGAATGAAATCAACTTTTTTGAATTTCTTTACAAGGCGCACCACCTTCTTTAAGTATTTTTTCATCCTGTCTTCCTTGGCTTCACATATCCCATTTACTTGGCCTATGACCAACTGAGAGTCTCCCAAAACAAGTATTGAGTCTGCTTCTACAGATCTAGCCAACTCCAACCCCTTCAAAAGGGCTTTATACTCCACTTCATTGTTGGTAGTCTGGTATTGCAAACGAGCCTTGTACTTTAACTTATCTCCTTCTGGCGACTGCAAAACAATTCCGATTCCTCCAGCATGCAACATAGACGATCCATCTACATGGACGACCCATTTATTACTGTAATCTCCTTCCCCAAGGTCCTCATAATTCGGAGTGAACTCTGCAATGAAGTCTGCTAGAGCTTGAGCTTTTATTGCGTTTCTCGGTTGGTACCGAATGTCGAATTCACTAAGTTCCACCGCCCATTGAATCAGCCGTCCTGCGGCTTCCAGTTTGTTCATTGCCTTCTTCAGCGGATGGTCTGTCATGACATTGATGATATGAGCTTGGAAGTAATGTCTTAACTTCCTGGAAGCTGTTATCAGTGCAAAAGCCAATTTCTCCATAAGCGGATACCTCCCCTCTGCTCCTCTGAGTGCTCGGCTAGTGTAGTACACGGGTTTTTGTACTCTTCCTTCCTCTCCGATTAGAGCTGAACTTACGGCGTGTGGGGACACCGCTAAGTACAGGTACAGTTCTTCTCCTTGCACGGACGGACTTAATAACGGAGCTCTAGTGAGATAGTCTTTCAGGTCTTGGAAAGCCTTTCGACACTCGTCCGTCCATTCGAATGCCTTCCTGAGGACTTTGAAGAAAGGTAGACACTTGTCTGTGGCTTTCGAAACAAACCTGTTCAAAGCAGCAACTCGTCCGGTGAGGGATTGGACTTCTTTGATATTTTTTGGTGGCTCCATGTCTAGTATGGCTTGGATCTTGTCCGGATTCGCCTCGATTCCTCTCTGCGAGACCATGAAGCCCAGAAACTTTCCTGATGATACTCCGAATGCACATTTGCTTGGGTTCAATTTCATCTTATACCGCCTAAGTGTTTCAAAAGTTTCCTGTAGATCATCCAAATGGCTTCCCTCGTCTACGCTCTTCACAAGCATGTCGTCGACATAAACCTCTACATTCCGTCCTATCTGTGGACGAAACATATGATTTACCAACCTTTGATAAGTTGCCCCCGCATTCTTCAGACCGAAGGGCATCACTTTGTAGCAAAACAAGCCTTGGCTGGTGATGAAGGAAGTCTTCTCCTGATCAGCTTCATCCATCTTGATCTGGTTGTATCCTGAGAAGGCATCCATGAAGCTCAGCAATTGATGGCCAGCTGTAGAGTCTACCAATTGATCAATACGTGGCAATGGGTAACTATCCTTGGGACATGCTTTGTTTAGGTCAGTGAAATCTACGCACATTCTCCACTTGCCACTTGCTTTCTTCACCATCACCACATTGGCCAACCAATCCGGGTAATAGATTTCCTTAATGAACTGTGCCGTGGTCAATTTCTGAAGCTCTTCCTTGATTGCCTTATCTCGTTCCGGAGCGAATACCCTTTTCTTCTAGCGAACAGGCTTAAAAAAAAGGTACACGTTCAATTGATGAGTAATCACACTTGGATCGATTCCCGGCATGTCGTCATGACTCCATGCAAACACGTCAATACTCTTTCTCAGGAACTGGATGAGGTCTTCTCTTGCCTTCTCCTTTATGCCCGTTCCAATTCTGGTGAATTTCTCGGGATCATCTTCTTGTAAAAGAACATTTTCTAATACTTCTGTGGGTTCTGCAACAACCCTTCTTTCCTCGATACTCAATGTCTGCACCTGCTCGTCCAAAGCCATCATGGCTAAGTAGCATTCTCTAGCTGCCAACTGATCTCCCTGTGCTTGGCCTATCCCGTACTCCGTAGGGAATTTGACTGATAGATGGTAGGTAGATGTTATCGCCTTCCAACTGTTCAGGGTTGGTCTTCCGATAATGGCATTGTACGAAGACGAACAGTCCACCACGAGGAAATTCACTTCCCTAGTTATCTGTTGTGGGTACGACCCTACCACTACTGGTAATGTAATGATGCCCACAGCCTGCACCTTCATTCCTCCAAACCCTATCAGTGGTGAGCAAACTGGACGAAGTTGATCTCGCCCAAGCCTCATCTGTTGGAAGGCAGGATAGTACAATATGTCTGCTGAGCTTCCATTGTCAACCAACACTCTCCTGGTTGTATAATCTGCAATGAGCAGAGTAATGACAATCGCATCGTCATGCGGGTGATGGATCCTCTCAGAATCTTTGTCGGTGAAGGAAATGGCAGGTTTGTCCATCGAATTCGTCCTTGGAGATCGTCCAGAGAGCTAGACGTTCTGTACCACTTTGAGATACGTTTTCTTTGATTTGGAAGATTGCCCCATTGAGTTCCCTCCAATGATGATCCTTATCACTCCAAGTGGGGGCAGGGATGACTCCTCCATTTTTCCTTTCAACTTCTCATCTCTATGATCCTTTCCGACGAAGTGCCTCAGCTTTCCTTGTTTAATCAGATTCTCAATTTGCTGTTTCAGATCGTAACATTCATCCGTGTCATGCCCATGGTCCCGGTGGAAGCGACAATATTTATTCTTATTGCGCTTGTTGGGATCTCCCTTCATCTTCTCTGGCCATTTTAGAGAGGGGTCGTCTTTGATCTGCATGAGCACCTGATCAAGTGGAGCATTCAGGGGCGTATAATTTTGGCTTCTCCCCGAAGGACCAGCCTTCCTGTTATCTCGTTCCTTTTTATCTTCCGTCCGTCCCTTCTTTGGACGAGGGCCTTGTTCTGAGTGGCGTGTTGGATGTGCTTCCATTCTTTCAGCTCTTTTCCTCTTCTTGGCTATGATCGCATCCTCTGCATTCATGAAGTTCTGAGCCGAATGAACTAGCTCGGCCATGGTTTAAGGCTCCTTCTCATACAGCTTGTGGATAAATAGATCAGAATTAATCCCGTTGTGGAAGGCCGCCAATAGAAGCTTGTCATCCACCTCGTCCACACTAAGGGCTTCTCTGTTGAAGCGAGTGATGAATGACCGCAGGCTTTCGTTCTCCCCTTGCTCTATGGTCAACAAGCTGGACGAAGAGCGCTTGTGTCTCTGCCCCCCAATGAAATTGTTGACAAACAATTTGCTTAACTCTTCGAAAGAGCCTACAGAACCTGGGGGTATTTTACTTAGCCAAACTCGTGCTGGACCCTTAAGGGTGGTTGGGAAGGCTCTACATATGATTTCATCAGGGACCCCTTGAAGGTGCATCGTTGTTTTAAAAGTAGCAATGTGATCGAATGGGTCACGTGTTCCATCATACGAATCCAGGGAAGGAAGTTTGAATTTTGATGGTAGAGGATGACCATTGATGGAAGCCGTAAAGGGAGAGTCTGTTCTGTGGACCAAATCTTCTATTGGATTCGTCCTCCTCATGTTCTCTTTCATTTCCTCCATGACTTTCTTCATTTGGTCCATCTCTTCCTTCACCGTCCGTGAAGTGGTGCCTCTAAACTGACTCCCAATCTCAGGATTTTCTCTTTCGCCATGACCTTGTGTTTGTCCTCCTCCTTCATGCTCCTCACGTGCCTATCTTCTCTGATTAATCTCCATTCTTAACTCCTGGTTTTGGCGAGTCAACTCTGCCATTGCAGCCGCCATAGATTGCACATGCTGAACAGACGATGTCTGCGTGGCTGGTGCAGATTGGCGATCACGTTGGGGATCACTTGAAGCGCCTCTGCTTCCCTGACGGCCTGGGCTAGTAGCCCTCGACCTGGTCCTGACCATCCTAACCCTTTGTCGCGGAAAAGAGTCACAAAACAGCCTCACTTATTCCCACAGACGGCACCAACTGATATCGCTTCGAATCAGTGGGTTGGATGATCTAGCTTCGGTGGGACTACCGACGGTGGTGGAAGGCCTGCAAAGAGGAAACGCAGTCAAAGAGGAGACCGGAGATGACCGGCCAAACCCCCTCCGATGATAAAGTTAGTCTCACAAGAATGGAGTTTCGGATGTTTGGGAATAAAGTCTTAGGAAAATTCTTACCTTCCTTAGGTTCAGACCGGTCCTTTATATAGAGATCCTTGAAGCGGTTACTTGTCCAAATAACCTCCCCAAGATTTGTGGAAGCCAACGGGCCCGGAGTTAACTTCCCCAACGGCTATTAAAATTATAACCGCTAACGGAAGTTTACTTGAGGGGTTCGTGGCGATAGTTATGGATTTAGTAACTGCTATAAACACTTGAAATTTCTCCAAGTGTTGTGTATTCGTCTGTCTGGTGTAAGAAGGTTTGGTCCCATGGACATCTGGAGATCGTCCATGGACGACCTACATGGACGATTGTTATTGACGATCTTCTTGGACGACCTTACCGTCTACTGGAGACTTCACTGATTAAGTGTAGTGTTATTGTCCATGTAGACTATCCCTTCTTGGGTGATTCTTGGTCCAAACGGCTCTGTTAGCTCTGGACGACTCCTTGGACGAACAAGAGTTGGGCTCATTTTTCTGCTCCCCTATCAAAATCTACTTTTAGCCATACAATCTACCTTTCTAGAGCATTAAGTAGCTGAATGATTGTGTCTATCTATTTGCCTACCTTCAAGCTTTGCAAGGAACAAATCTACTTTTATGGGGATGCATACACCTCCTATTGTAGTCTTTTAAAGCTGGCCAGCTTGCAGATTGTGCAGCCACTTCTTTCATACTCATGGCCTGAGTACCTAATCATTAGTATTGCACAACTGCATTGTATAAACACTAGGAGTTGCACATTTTTAATTTCATTATTATTCCATTCTCATAATTTTTTTAAAGTATTTTTCATGTGTATTATTTTCATACTAAGTTGCATTGTATTTCTACAAAATTTAATGCAACACAAGTGCTAAATGTCTCTTTTAGATTTCTACTGCTTTTTGCTTCCATGCTTTAGAAACTTAAAGATTTTCTAGCTAATTGTTGAATGGGGAACAATACACAATATCTGGTCCAATTAGAGTCCACTCACATAGGCTTAATTTATGCAGTAATCTTCCAATCAAAAGTACGAGTTGACATTGGAACGTAACCCTTAGTACAGGACAGTCAATTAAATTTGAAACAAGAGGTAAGAAAAAGTCATGTTTCCTTAGCAATTTTATGAAACAAAGTCTAACAAGATACATAGCTACAATTAACACTAAATTAAATAAATTGTCTATTACATGTGGAACAAGAACTTGGAGGCAATGTCACTTTGCAAGAAATAGAAGTGGTATCAACTCAAAACATAACAAAAGTGAAATGTCCTATGATATTTAAAAGATTTTTTTTTTTTCATAAAAAAGAAAAAAAGAAAAAAGAAAAAAATATATTTGTTTTGTGATGCGTTTGGATGGCTATCAAACTATCTATCATTTTGCCATTATGGAAGGAATGTAATAGAATGATTATATATATAGAAGGATTTCTTCAAAATTTAAATTGAAAGAAATGAATCAAATGATACCCTTAAAGTGTGAATGAAATGTTTTATAATACTTAAATTTATAAAAGATACTACTGAAAGTTCCATGTGATTATTATAATATAACATGCATAATTTTGTATATTTTTCCTTATATATAATATTTGTAATTAAGATTATCAAAAAAAACCTTTCTAATTTTTTTTTATTATATAACTCCTTATTTATTAATGAAGGAGATGATTTTAACTCAAGAAATTAAATCTTTTATAATACTTGCATATTATTGTTACTTGCATATGCGTAAGTTGCAACTACAAAAAAAAACAATAAACAAAAATGTGGGGTGCAAGAGAGATTCAATGGCAAGACTATTGGTGAATGTATATAAGTTTTAAAATTTTGATAGGGAGGTGGGTTATGGAATAGTAACGGAGTAAAACACAAGTGGGTTAAGTGTCAAAAATAAAATCACGGGTGGGTAAGTTAAATTTAAGACAAATCATAGGTGGGTAAAGTGTAATTCCCAACTGGTATACAGGAGATACTTATTTACCACTTAATGATCTGGATGCTTTGGCTCAAGAATGGTATAATTTTATGAGTAATAAGATTTAAAAGATACAGAAAGAATTAGACAGAGGCTTCTACTTATATAGTTACACAAACAAGATAGCCATATATGGTCTAATACCTTCAGCAAGGAGGTTATTTAGGAAAAGAAAGATTGTTAAGGATCCTAGAATGATACAGATTGAAAGACAGACAGATAGATCATTATTCACTAGCGATAGATAACTATTCACTAGCGATAAATCACTATTCACTGGCGACAAATCACTATTTAACTAGCGACAGTTCACTATTCACCAGCACACGTGAATAGCTTCCAAACAAATCAAGACAGTCCAGATAGATACAGACAGATGGTCAAAAGTTACTACTGTTTACTAGCATGCGTAAAAAGAGATCTGATAGATTTATGAGATCTGAAAGATTCCCAGACAGATGCAGATAGACTATTACTCATCAGTATTAATTTCCATACCACCGACAAATTAACTTGAGTTAAATTTACCTGCTCAGGTTACTTTACTATGGTTCATTTCACCTATAAAAGAGACGAACTACAAAGACAAAAGACAAGTTTCTAAGTTTCTAAGATTCTAAGCTTTTAAGTTCCAAGTTTTAAAAAGCCTTTTGTAATAGCCTTCTCTCTCCTTCAGAAAGACTTTTGTACTCTCTACCCATCTTGTATTCTTGTAACATTTCTCTTCAGACAGTTTTATTTTCAAGCTTGTTTCAAAGACAGCAGTTTGTTTTCAAGTTTATCAAAGATTGAAGTTTTAATTCAAGTAAGATTTTACTAGTTTTTGTTTTCATATTCCATACTTCATTTTAACCTTATTTTGAATATATCTATTTTGCTATTTTACTTCTTTATTATATATTTTATCATTGTTTATGCTTCCATATTACTACTGTTCTCTCTCCTGGGTAGTCATTGGTATTAAAGCATCCGGATCATAAAACACCTAATGAACAGTGAATAATTTACATAGAAAAGAGAGTGAACAATTTTGTAAATAATGCTAAACAGAAAATAATTTTATGTAAAATGCTAGAAATAGTTTATGCAGAAAATAGTAAACAATTTTTATGAGAAAATAGTGAATCGTTTTACTAAACGCAAAAAAAAAATAATAAAAAAAAATAAAAAATAAAAAATAAAAAAATTTATGAATGCAGTAAGTAGATTCGAATATACAGTAAACATGATGGGCAGAATGTAAATTTTATTAATGTAGAAACAGATTTTATCAATGCAGAAAAATAGATTCGATTATTGTGAAATTCAAACACATTCAGATTTGGCATTTAGATTTAGAAAAAAAAATTTCATTAGGTGTATTATGAGAAAACAGTGAACGATTTTTTAAATAGTGAACGGAAAATAATTTATGCAGAAAAGAGAGTGAACAATTTTTTAAATAATGCTGAATAGAAAATAATTTTATGCAAAATGCTAGAAATAGTTTAAGCAGAAAACAGTGAATAATTTTTCTGAAAAAACAGTGAACAGTTTTACTTAATGTAGAAATTAAATTCATATTTTGAAATTAAAATCTCTATATTTTACAATGCTTCTATTTAAATAAATAAAAACGTAAAAAAGCTACTTATTTTTATGTTTATGTTTATTTGTCAATAATCCCAAAAAAAAGTTAGTAGGTACTTGAGCATGGTAAGCTCAAGTACACTAGAAATAAAACAAACAACATTTTATGTTTATGTTTATTTTTCGATAATCCCAAAAAAAAAAAAAAAAGGTTTACAAGGTACTCGAGCTCACCAAGCTCAACTACTGTAGAAAAAAAAAAAAAGCATTTTATTATAAAATGGTACTCAAGCTTGGTATACTCGAGTATTATGTTGCTTGGTACTCGAGTTTACCATGCTTGAGTACCACATAATTTTTTTTTTAATTGCCTAATTTCCACCTCTGTAGTGCCATGGTAGCAAAACTTCTAGGAACTTGAGTTTAAGAAACTCAAGTACCATAAAAAGTGGTATTTCCCTATATAATTCCGAAACAGTGTTCTTTTACTAAAAAATTCTGAAAATGGTGGTATTTGGCCATTTTGGCCCAAATCTCAGTGCTCCAATGGTCTGATTGACTTCATCAAACTTTGTGGAGATTTCTTCTCGTTCAAACTCCACATCATTGAGCATCTTGGTGGCCAATCTATACAATTTCTCATGCTTTTCCGAGACCTTGTATAACTTTGCATAGGCTATGTGGATGTCATCTTGCATATCCATCTTTTCAAACTTAGACTCCACCAATTCCTCTTCTTCATCCATATCTTAACAATCCCTTCAGTAGGATTTACAATGGTAGTGAAGGCATTTACGATTCCATCATCCTCATTATCGGAATCATCCTCATTGTCGGAATCATCTTCAGGCTTAGTGTCACACAAGGTAACAACAAGTATCTTGCTTTTCCCAATGGTCTTTAGATATGTGGGGCACTCTTGTTTCATGTGTCTGAAACCTTGACATCCAAAGCATTTTGGTCCTGAAGGAACAGTGTATTGAATGCCATCCCTAGCATCCTTCTTTCCTTTGTCCTAGTTCTTGAATTGAAACAAGCTAGACTGCTTGCAATCTTTGTCAAATCCTTTAGCATTGGCATTCTTCATAAACTTTTTGAATTGCCGAGTGATATAGAATTTCATCTTAGAATCTTCATCGTTTGAAGACTCATCAGTGTCACTGTTATTAGCCTTCAATGCTATGCTCTTGCTCGATTTCCTGATCCTAGACAAACCCAACTCATAGGTTTGTAGATTGCCAACCAGCTCTGTCAAAGGAATTTTGTCAATATCTTTTGATTCCTCAATTGCGGTGATCTTGGCATGAAATCTCTCGGGTAGAGATCTGAGCACCTTTCTAACAATCTTGGATTCGAGAATGGTTTCCCCAAAATTGAAGGCTGAGTTCACTATGTCCTTGAGCTTGGCATAGAATTCATCAAACAACTCATCCTCCTCCATCTTAAGCTTTTCAAAGCTCGTAGTAAGCCTTTGAATTTTTGAATCCTTGATAGCCTTGGTTCCTTCATAAGTTGTCTAGGGAATGGTCCATGCTTCCTTTGCTATTTCAGTAGAGGATATCTTCTTGAACTCCTCATTCGTGACTGCACTAAATAAAGCATTCAATGCCCTGCTGTTGAAGTTAGCCACCTTGATCTTAGCATCATCCCAATCCGCTCGCTCTTCCTTAGGCTTGGTCTAGCCTATCTCCACAGCTTGCCACACTTTTTCATCTAAAGACTGCAAGAAAGCTCTCATGCGTACTTTCCAATAAGCATAGTTAGTGCCATCAAATAAAGGAGGTATAATAAGAGACTGTCCTCTATCCATGACAAATAGGGGTCAATCAATCACACAACAAAGATTAACCTTAATAAGAGTATGCTTGCTCTAATACCACTTAATAGGCCAAGAATGTATTGACCCATTGTAATGAATTAACAAATTAATTAGCCTAGTTAATTAATTAATTCAACTAGCATGCAATACACGTGGTAGCACAAACAAATCACCAATTAACTAAATGCAGCGGAAATTAAATTAACACGATGATTTGTTTACGAATGGGGAAAACCTACATGGCAAAAACCCCACCGGGTAATTTTAAGGTCACCACTCCTGAGAATTCACTATTATCACAACAAACGGTTACAAGTAAAGGAATCACAGTACCTTATACTAGTCTACAGTTGAACCCTTACCTTAATACCCAATTGAACTTGTTCTACAACGACAATCTCTCCTTGTAATGCACGGCTCCCAGTACGTGATTAACCAATTTGATGCGCGGATCCCAATACACGGCTTACTCACCAACTTGAGAAAGATGTTGGTTGCAAAATTCTTCAATTCATCACACGATGAAGATCACGAAACACATTGGTTACAGAACCCTACAGTGTATAAACACAGCAGCTTCTTCAAGAGAAAGATGAACTAGGACAAATTCAGTCTCCGGTCACAATTTGCATGAACACAACTTTTGTTTCACGCTTGTGCAACCTTTAACGGCCCTTAAAACAATCCTTATATATGGTTAAGGTTATGAGAAAAGAAAGCTTAAACATATATTCACGGATTGGATTGAAATCAGCTCTAAAAAACTAAATTTCATAAACCTCGATAGATAGCTTCTTTGTCGAGATAGCTGTTGAGCATCGGGCTTTAGCAGTTTTTTAAACCTCGATAGATACTAGCTGTCGAGTTTTAAAATCTAGTACTTCTTCACTTATTTCTTAGACAAACTTACATGACTTTAACACTTCATCTTGAAACCTTATTACTGTGAGAGACTGCGCCCCCGGCCCCTTTTTATGATGTTGGGCCAAACCCACGTGAATGGATAGAGTCGTGTTGTTGCCTCTCAAAATGGAGGTTCGACTAGTTATAGTTTCCCCTTTAGATTAAGGGTTTTACAGTGGAGTCGCCACTTATTTAATTACTGGAAAAATAAGAAAACCATAACTGAAAAAGAATTCCTCATTTTATTAATTTGAAATTTAATTTACATTGATCATTGGAAAATTACATGGCTTTGGTCCTAGATACAATCTAAGATAAAGTACATGGTTTTGTTTCCTAGTTACAATCTAGAAATTGAAAATTACAAGGATAAGCATTGGTTTATCAACCCTTGATCTAAGTTCGGAGGCTATGCTACAAGGTGGGAAGGTGTTAGGCACCCACCTTGCCCGGTGAAACCGGTTTTCTAGACTATGGTGGCCAACATTCATATCATATCATTCAATATGTCAATCAATTTACATGTTGAATTTAATGTGTGTGTGCATGTGATAAACCCTAATTCAATTTATTTAGCATTGCATTTAGATTGAAAAATAAATCATAGTGAATGTGTGTGGATGGTGATAACCTAGATTCAAGAATTTGAAAGGATTATGAAATAAACATGTTTTTCCTATTTTTGATATGGATTTAGGATCAAAACTAGTGTTTATGCATGAACATGTGATGAATAACCAAGAACATGTGAAGAACACATAAGAACAATTAAGAACATTCAAACATATTCAAGAGGATTTAAATAGTTACTATCATGCCTTAATCCTAAATTCTCATCATGGAAACACAAAAAAACAATTAGGGAAAGGGATTATACCTTCATGCAAGATCCATATGGTAGAGGAGGAGACTCTTGAGGGAGGTCCTAAGGGTGGAGGAAAAGAAGAGTTAGGAGAGGGAGAGAGAGTCTCACTCAATACCTTGAGTCTCAGGAAGACCAAGATATGACAAGACTACTCTACTTCATTAGAACTCAAGAGAGGAGAAGAGAAGGGGGTTTTTCCCGTCTTTGGAATGAATGAGAGGGGGGTATATATAGTAGTGGTGGAGAGAATATGAATGGAAGGTCATTTAATGAGGGTTGACAAAGAATCATGAACCTAGACCTCATTTTAGCCTTAGGGGAAATCTGGTGCATTAAATGGAAAGATTGGTGAAAGTGAGGAGCAAGCAAAGTTTGGTTTTCCCGTAGCTGCTATAACAGCATATAGAGCCAACTTCGAAAAATCATATCTAACTCAATTCTGATCAGAAATGCCTCATTCTTGTGCTCAAATTGAAGCCCCGGAAGTCTAGTTTCTGGGAAAATTAATCTCATTCACAGATTCAAAATATTCTGAGAGATATTGATGAAATGGTGAGCAAATGTCATTTGTTAGAAAATGGTTTCAGAACAATTAACATTAATAGGTCCTAAATTAGCTCCCAATTAACATTAAATGGCTCCAATCACTCCCATTTCAGACTTAATTGGTTCTAAATTTACTCTAATTAAAAGATAATTGCACAAATTACTCATTGAATAATTAATGTTTAACTATCTAATTAATTAAGTGTATACAACCTCACCATAAAATGTAGTCCTAACCAATCAAATTATGACACATCATCGATCTCAAATTGATTATACTTATAACCAATTGAAATCAATTACTCATAATCACATATAGTCGGACTCAATTTGTGATGGTGCATTTCAGCCATTAGAACTTGATTTGATGATAACTTTCAATCTGGTGGTCCGATTAGGGCTCATGACCAGTCGATTTGATAGTTACAACATCAAGATCATTTTGGTTAAATGAGATTAAGGATCTAATGACCAGAATCAAGATGTATATTTTCAATGTGAAATTACTCTTTTACCCTGCATGTGAGGTTAAATGCGGGTTGCAAAATAGGGTGTCAACAATTCCTTGAAGCATTAAACACATCCTAGATCTACCAAATTATAAGTAAAGTGTGTTTTGTCAAAAGATTAGCCAATTCTATATTGACATATGTTTCTAACATTAAATTACATATGTCCTAACATGAGCAGAAAGACACTTCAAATTATCTATGATAGAAAGGATCAAAGATCAACTCTTAGATCAAAAGATCTAACACAATAGCTAACCTGCTCTGATACCACTTGTACGTTTTTAGACCCCTTAACACAAGTTGTTTAACCTAGTTATTTAGCCAAATGATTACTTAAATAAATTACTATGTTCTAGGTTAACACAATAAAATCATATCATGTAAATAATGCGGAAATATAAAGAACACAACGATATGATAACCTAGGAAAACCTAACCGGTAAAAAACCTAGGAAGGATTTAACCTAGCTATTCTCAAGGTAAAACAGAACCACTATGAAAGAATTGAAATTTTTACAATAGAACTTAGACAACTAACATCTTATTGCTACATCGAGTAGAAAACTTACTACTATGACCACGTGATAGCTTCGAGTCCACGGACTACTTTTTTCTTTGATCCACTGCAACCATAAGTTCTCGTACTTGTGACTTTAAGACTCCACTGAAAGGTTTTGGATCTTCTTGAAAGTTTTTTATGCAGCAACTAAAACCACCATCAAGTTCTTGATGCAATTTTGATCTTGATAGCTCTATGTATGTGTATGAAGGTAAACACCTCTAGATCTCACAGAAGATTCAACACACAACTCAACAAAGACCTTAGAGAGCTTTTGGGTACAAAACCCTAGATCTACAAAAGAGGCGCACTCTTCTCTCTCTAAAAAGCCTTTTTTAAAAACGTGCTTAGGGTTTCCTTTATATACTAGGAGAAGTAGATCTGAAACCCTAATCCTTAATGAGCTTGATAGCTATTTAGGTCTAATTCAAATTCTACAGATACGATTCTCGATCGATCTAGCCTTACTTTCGATCGATCGAGCTTTGCAATTTTGCACAGTAAGTTTCTACATTCAACTGGATTCAAACTACAACAAATAAACTTTGAGCAAGCCTAAACCTAGACTCATTGTTTTGATCATGGTTTCCCAACATATACAAAATGAAGTTCTAATACATTTAGTTCCTAAAGTCTTAGAACCTAACAATATTCATTTTGATGGTTATGATCCATTAACAAACTATAGAGATGAATCTATGAAAGTAAAGAAGGAAAGCCGAAGAGATTAAACCTCATGAGTAGTAGAATATATAAAGAAAACAGTTTTATAAAAACAGCCTTATAAAGAAAAACAGTTTTATAAAAATAAAAATAAAAACAATTGTGTGAAAATTTTTTTTTACAAAAAAAAAAATAAATTCATAAAGAACAGTTTTGTAAAAAAAAATAGTTTTATAAAAAAGCATTTTTTCAAAACAGTTTTAGAAAAGTAGATTTGAAAACAGATTTTATAAAACAATTTTTTTTTTTGAAAACAGATTTTATAAAACAGTTTTGAAAAACAGGTTTTTGGAAATCAGATTTTTAGTAAAACAATTTTTTGAGGGCCGAACAAAAACAGTAAAAAGTGTTTTTTTTTAAAAAACAATTTTATTTAAAAAAAAAATTAAAAAGAAGAGTTTTTACAAAACTTTTTTTTTTTTTGAAAAGGTTCACGTTCCCCCTCAAAAAAAGGTTTTTATTTGAAAAACTTTTCCTCTCTCTCTCTCTCTCTCTCTCTCTCTCTCTCTCTCTCTCCTTTATTTTTTTCCTATTTTCCTTACACTTTTTTTTTTCACAATTTTTGCATGATTTTCTACAAAAATTTCTAATGAATTTTCCAAAAATGGGGGGTGGGGGGGACGGGGTGTATTTATAGGAGAATATGAGGAATAGGGGGCTAGCATCAGTGTATCAAGATACACTAGTGCTTGCCATCCCTTGAAAGAGGTGGCTAGCATTGGTGTATCCTGAGACACCAATGCAAGCCTACCCTCTCATCTGTCACATCATCAATTTTTTTGTCTTTTTATTTTTTATTTTTTATTTCTAGCCCAATTGGAGACCTTTCCAAGTTCTCTCTTTTTTTTTTTCTTTTTTTTTTTCCCCAAATTTTATATTCACGAATAGCTCCAGTTTTCTAGTTTCCAATGGTCGTTGAGATATTGTGCTTAGAAGGATGGTAATGCAAAACTAAGAAATTTTGAACGTCTATTCTTGAAAAATTCATATATTTCAATCCAAAGTTGATATCACCGAGTCCTTTTGGTGACAAATAGCTAAGACCTTGTTCTTCAAGATGGTCTAACCAACTCATCCTAGTTCTTGCCCAATTGGTTCAGTTTATTGTGCGAATTCGGGTAAAAAATAGCCCGTTTTCCTGAAAAACACAGTTAATAATTTATTAGGGTTTCAATATTTTTTGTGATATCTCATTCATTTTAACATTGATTTTGGACCATAAACTATCATTTCAAAGGGAAAAATATGCCCTATGAGACTGTGCAAAATTCAACATGATCCAATGAGTTTTTAAAATATTTTGACTTTTTGATTCACCGTGCAAGCATGCTATATTTATTTTTACCCTTCTTGGCTTTGAAATTCAAGATTTTTCACCTTTTCTATTTTTTATTTTTTATTTTTTTGGTCTTTGTTTTGACGCGTGAATTAGGGTCGGACAAAATACGGTATCAACAATACCCATTGGACTTAGGACTTTTGGTTTAAAATATGTTTCTATATGTTATATTAATTATTCAAGGAAGCTCCCTAAAATGTTTGTCTCCCCAACATTTTGGTCTAAGAAAAGTTTCATTTCTACTCACTGAGTCACTGTAGAGACAAAAAGAATAAAAAAAAAAAAAAAACATTAGGTTAATTGAAATATGAATCTAAAGATATTTTAGAAGAGTTTCTTGTCCCTTTCAAAGTCTATAAATTAGCTGAACCGAACCAATTATTAAATGATTAAAAAAATTTATTTAATAATTTTATTCTAATCTAGAATCGATATTAAACTCATTAATTATATCCAAATTGAATAATATTAATATGTTTAAGTTCGGTGTATTTTCCTATCAAATAAGCTCTAATTTATTTCTATATAAAAAAAATGTTTATCATTGATTATGGGTATCAGTATATAAATAAATAAATAACTAACTAAGAAATAAATTACATTTTTTTTAATTGTTACATTTTTTTTTCTTTTTTGTGTGGATCAACCACAACATCATCAACTACAAAGCAGTAACTCCCAAAATAAAATTCCAGCGTCCCTTTCAGAGGATCTTAAAACTTCAAGAGGGCATTCGGGTCACTGTGGTGTTACATTACATTGAAATATTATATTATTTTAATCTTACATTAATGTAATCTCAATACAAGAATATAACATTACATTGTTTAGGAAAGTGATGAGATTAAGATGATGTGATATTTTGTAATTTTAGATTACGGTAATGTTAGAAAAATAAAATAAACCAAAAACCTTAATGTCACATCATCGTAACATGCATCACATCAAGCGCACTTCACAGTGAACCAAACGTCCCCTAAAAGGCTATGTTCAATAATATCTACTATAGAGTGGCACCAACATAAGTGATGAGGGAGGTCTGTGATCTTCTTTAAGGAAAGTGATGAGATTAAGATGATGTGATATTTTGTAATTTTAGATTACGGTGATGTTAGAAAAATAAAATAAACCAAAAACCTTAATGTCACATCATCGTAACATGCATCACATCAAGTGCACTTCACAGCGAACCAAACGTCCCCTAAAGCCTATGTTCAATAATATCTACTACAGAGTGGCACCAACATAAGTGATGAGGGAGGTCTGTGATCTACTTTAAGGATGCAGTACAGAGCTACATCCGCATAGTATGGAACTAATATTTTTCTAGAGGTACTCAAGGAAGAGAAAAAAAAAAAATCCAAGTTCTAAGTTCTAACCTTATTTGGCTGCACAGAGGTAGCAATTTTATTAATTAAAACAAATACTCAGATTCTAATAAAATCGGAACAACTTGGCAAAAAAGAGGAAAGAAAAAATACAACGGAGTCTCTCAAAACAACAATAACTGAAAAAAAAAAAAAAAAAAAAAAAAAAAAAAAACTTTTTTTAAGTAGCACTACATGTGGAGAACTAGCAAAGGCAAAATAGAAAAGTGTTAAGTTGTGATTTTTTCTATTTTGTTTTTGTTGGCTCTATTCTGTGTCAATTTGCTTGTATTTTATGCAATTATCACCTTGTATTTTTGTGGGATTTAGTGTATATAAGTTTAGTCTAGAGTTGGTGAAAATTTTCACATTTAGTGAAACATGGGACTAAAGCATGAAAAGCTCAGAACTGCAGCACCCTCAAGTGGACATGTGAGGAGCAAGTGAGGAATTTCAAAAGTCAGTTACAATGGTAGTAACTCACTAGTAACCCTCCGGTAGGTTCATCCTGCAAGTGACCACATGTTATACTCATAGCTAATGTTTCTAGGCCAGTTGTGCATCTTTTTCCTCCTCAATAAATACATCTCTTTTCAATGAATTTTAACTTAGAGATTGAGGTTTTCACAGATCAGAAACACCCACTTTTGATAGAGAGTTACTCTTACTTAATAGAGAATTCTTTTGTAGTCTCTACTCTCTCCTTCTCTCATTGACATACCTTGAGAGGAGATATCATCCAAACACAACCCATACACAATCTAAGTGTTGAGAGTTTTTTGGAGCTTGGGAAACAATGCAGCTTGACTACATATTCAGCTGGTAAGGCGTGGTGTTGCAATAGGGCGGTTTTGTGGGATCTGGAAACCTAGGAAAGACAAGACTTAGAGTAGTCCATCAGTAGCAAAAGCTTGGAAAGCATAAGTACAGTAGATAGATTAGGGTTGGAGGGTCTCTTTGATTATCCTTGTATTCCAACATATTTATTAGTGGATCATTTCCAACTTGGAAGGTCGCGGAGAGGTTTTTACACTGAGTTCTTCGGTTTTCATCTTTAATAACACAATGGGTATTATCTTGGGTTTGATATTTTTTTCCCTACTACCCAATACATTATAGGATTGCACCTTTATATTCATCCATGCAATTGTTTGATAGTTCGGTTGATTAATCAGTCAATTATGTAAATTCCGCATTAATTGTGATTAGCTTAAAATTAATCAAGCCATGATTAAAATTGGGAGTCCAAATTAGCACCTAGTAATTAGGCATGCGTTCTTTCAAAAAATATGTTGTATATTTAGATCATTTTTGGCGTACTTAACTAGAGACTGAACCATGATTGTTTCTGATGTTGAGCAATAGTTCATGCCTTCATGGATCAAATTGAGTGCCATAAGTCAACTCGCAAGAAATACAGAAGTTAGCTAGGGGTCAATCGAGTTACAGTGACGGAATTGCGTAAAATTTGGTGATGTAAAAGGAAACAGCTTGGGGAACACAAATCAGTATCTTTGGTGTTTAGTCACGTAGCTTTTTGGGCAAATTCCTTCTTTTTCGCCCCATAGTCCTCATTTTTTCCCTTTTTAGTAATTTTTGTTTCCATAATAATTTTTTAATTAAAAGTCAAAATAAATCTCATCTATTTTGGGACATGTATTAGAGACAGTAGTTTTTAATTTTGTAATTATCCCAATTTGGTTGTTTTTGGTAAAATTTATTATTTTTGCCACCTAATTTCCTGATTACCATAAATTATGGTACGTTATACTTTTTCCTAGTTTCCCTAGGATTTCTTTTCAGTATTTAAAAAAAAAAAAAAAAAAAAAAAAAATTGTTGTCTCTAAGACAAATCAGATTTATAAAAATTCAAAGTTTATTCTCAGTTTTCTATGATTGATTCCAAATCCTGCAGATTTAAGGAACGCATTGTGAATTCAAGGTTATTTTCCTAAAACAAACATTTTTGTTTCTTGTAGGTATTTTGTTGCATTAGTTATAATTAAAAAAATTGTAGTATATAATTAATGGTTGTTATTGTTTATTAGGTAAATATTATCTTGTTGATGCGGGATACATGAATAGAAGTCGTTTGATTGCACCTTATAGGGGAGTGCGTTATCATTTAAAAGAGTACTCTGTTCGTCCCCCTGAAAATGCTAAAGAATTGTTTAATTAGCGGCATGCATCATTGCGCACTGCTATTGAAAGAGCATTTGGTGTACTTAAAAAGAGATTTCCTATCATAGCAAGTACTACAGAGCCTAATTATTGTGTTGACACCCAAAATGAAATCATTTTAGCATGTTGCATACTTCATAATTATTTAATGGGTGTCGATCCTGATGAAAGTCTTATTGCTGAAGTTGATGAAGAGGTTTTGCATTCTCATCGTGAACGTGTGGGCCTTACTCCAAGAGAAGATGATGAGGATGCTAGGCAAGGAGATATTATAAGAGATTTTATAGCATCAGCCATGTGGCAAAACTATGTCCAAATGTGATAGCTTTTGGGTTTATTGTTGTCATGTCGTTTAAGACTATGCTATGTTTCAATTACTTAGACCTAAATGTTATGCAAATTTCTCTTTTTATTTTGACGTTGCTCTTTATCATTTGACAATTAATATTAATATTTACACAATATTTTATATGTGTTTTTTGTCCTATTAATTATAGCATGGGTAAGATATCAAAGAAGAATGGTGGAGATCCAAGCAAAGAAGTACAATGGACTAGTGTTATGGATGATGCTTTAGTGGATGCTTTTTTACATCAGGTGATCATAAGTGGTAGAGTTAATGGAACTTTTACCTCTAAGGCATATGATGACATAGTAAAAGAGCTGGTTGAAAAATTTGACATGGAGATTAACAAGGATAAGGTGAAAAATCGACAGAAGACACTGAAGAAGAATTTTCATGAATGTTATGATATATTTAAAGATGGATTGAGTGGTTTTGGATGGAATGATTCTTTAAATATGTGGACAGCTGAACCAGAAGTTTGGAAGGATTACCATAGCGGTAAATTACTATTTTTTGTGAGTTTAATTTTGTGTTACATAATTATATATGTTGTTTAACCATTTGTCTTGGTTTGTAACAGTTTAAACCTGCAGCCAAGAAGTGGATGACAACACCTATACCCAACTACTCTAAGATGGCACAACTTTGGGCTAAAGATAGAGCAAAAGGTGATTATGCTGAAACTGCAAAGGAGAAACGTGCTAGGTATGCTGCATCGACCACTATTGATGAGATTGATAATTTGATATCTCAAAATGAAGTTTCTTTGGAAAACTTTGAAGTAGAAGATGATCAGAGGTCACCAGAAATTAATGTTGCATGTTCTCGACTGCCATCACAAAATGCAATGTCTTCTAAAAGCAAGAAAAGACGGCTGGCAGAAAATGATGAACTCGGGAATGTAATTTCCCAGTCATTTGATAATGTATCAAAGGCAATTGAAAAGGCGATTGAGGTTATGGCAAGGTGCTTTTCAAAGTCATATGGAGCAGAAGTTCACACAGCTTTGGGCGTATTGGACTTAGATCCAATATCAAAAACTGAGGCCTACATATTTTTGATGGAAAATCCAACATATAAGGAGATGTTCTTTGGTTGCCCAGATCATGAGCGCAAATGTGTCTTATTGACACTGATGTCTAGGCCTAAAAATTAAAAAAAGTGTGGGATTTTTTGGCGAACCTTAGTTTTGGGATAGATTATGTTATTTTGTTTTGTTTTGGCAAGACTCATTATTGGAGTTTTTTTTTTTTTTTTAAAGATATTTGTTTGCACTGTTAGACAATATTTATTTTGTTGAGAATAAATATGTGATGCGTGAATTGCTTTACAACATAGAAATATACATAACTTGTTTTTTAGCAATTATAAGTTCTCATTGATTATTTTTTATGTTCTTTAAAATGAGGGGTATAATAGTAATGTTATTATAAAATGATTTCATTCCATTCTTTCCAATGTCACTTCCAAACGGTGTTACTTACTTTCCATTCCTTTCCATTCCTTTATTTTATAACATCCAAACAAGATTTTTAAATTTCATTCCATTCCATTCCATTCCTTTCCTTTCCCTACTAAATCCATTCCATTTTATTCCATTCCATTCCATTCCTTTAATGACCATTCCATTCCATTCTATTCCATTCTTTTATAAACTCCCAAACGGACCCTAAGGGGCAAAGCATAAATAATATAACCTTTCAAAAATAAAAAACGTACTAAAACTCCAACTAAATTAATATATTAAAAACAAAACTAATATCTATTCAATAATAACAAAATATAAACAAAATAAAATATATTAAATTGTTCTAATACATTTTTGCTCAATCATTTTGTGATCTATCAAAATGTAACTCGATAGTTTTTTAAATCACACAATTTTCTATGATTGATTCTGTACAAAGTGTTGCAAAAAATTTCTTTTCAATGTACAAAATAATAGAATCTATAAAAAAAAATTATTTTTATTTTGTTGTGTAGCCTAATTTTGACTTTTGACATTATTCACGACAGTTGTGCACCTAAACTATAAAAGTATATGCAACTACAATCAGAAAGGTATTTTTTTTATGAGAATAAATAATGAGAGTTGTGCACCTTCAATAGCAATTTTAATCCTAGAAATTCTTTATGACTGCATCCTAAATCCATTACTAATATATTATTCAATTAATATCGTTACCATCTTGTCTTAATTATCAATGTACTACTATACTGTATATCATCTCCATGACATTCCTATTATCATTGGAGTGAAATAATCCCAATATTAGTAGTACCGCTTCCTTCAGTCCTGCTGCCACCACTCCATTGACACTATTTTGTCACCTCTCTGACAATCTTACTATTGTTGTTAGCTTTATCTTACCATCTTTTTGTTATAATATTCATTGCATAGTAACCTACTAGCTAGAGTTCTTGTAACAAAGTGTGATTTTTCTTCCGGCCAAATTAGGGTCTGAGCACGTGTTCTAATTCTAAATATATATGTTGTTGAATAAATGTACAATCAACGAGGTAAATCATACCCTACCAGGTAGGATATACACTAGGATTCTCTCATTGACCCACGGTCCTGGTGCTAATGATTCCCACACTACTTGAACCCAAGTGCAATATCTAGGTGGACAATTATGCTAAAATTAATTTTAACAATTATTTTTAAGAAAAAAAATAATGAAAAGTTGAATTTAAATGCTCATTATTGATTTTTAAATGGAAAAATAAAATTGAACAATAATAATTTGTTTTAAGGAAGAAACCAAGAAAAGCTGCAAAACTACATGATAGGCCAAAAACGAATTGACCCTTTATGATTAAAATAATTGATTAATTAGCCAAGTTATTAGTTAATCAAATTAACATGCAAAGCTCGTACGTGGTACCATAAACAAATCACCAATAAACTAAGTATGCAGCGGAAAATAAATAACACGGTGATTTGTTTACAAATGAGGAAAACCTAACGACAAAAACCCCATCGGGTGATTTTCAGGTCACCACTTTCAAAACTCCACTATTATCACAACAAACGGTTACAACTAAAGGAATTCCAAGTACTTTACCAACCTACAGTTGAAGCCTTATCTCAATATCCAATTGGACTTGTTCTGTAGTGACAGTTCCCATTTTTTATGCACGGCTCCCAGTACGCGACTTCAGTCACCAACTAAAAAGGTTGTTGGCTGCAAAACTACAACAAAATGTATTTTTAGTGACGAAAATTAGTGAGGAAATATTTTTCGTCACTAATAATGAAAAAAATTATTACATTTAGCGACGAAAAATAAATTTCATCGCTATTGTGATCTGAGAAATAAGCGCCGATGGAGGGAAACTTTAGTGCCAACTTAATTAATCTATAGTGACAAAATATTTCGTCGCTAAAAGTTGAAATTTTTAGTGACGAAATATTTCGTAACTGTAGGTATTGCTATGGATAGTTTTAGTGACGAAAATACTTTCGTCACTATAAGTAAGAATTAGTGACGAAAAATAGTCGTCACTAAAAAAAATAAAGGTTTTGCACTTATATGTTTTTAGTGATGAAATTCATATTTCGTCACTAAAAACAATAATAGTTTTACACTTATATGTTTTTAGCGATGAAATCACATTTCGTCACTAAAAGTATGCTTTAGTGACGAAATATGAATTTAATCACTAAATTTTAACAAAGCTTGGGTTCTTTAGTGACGAAACTGACATTCATCACTAAAAAACATAAAAAATATACCTTTTGCGACGACGAAATGAGCATTGGCGACGGAAAAGAATTCGTCACTAAAGCCCACTAAAACTACCTCAGAGTTTTATTTTCCAATTCCATTTATCATTCACATCGTTGCCTTCTTCGTTCCCAAAAGAAACCCAGCCCATCCTCTCCCAAAACCTAGCACGCCGTCATCGTCGTTGCCAATCCCGATCGTGACGCTTCACCTCAGACGCCAGCGACGCTTCAGCTCCCTTCCGATCCCGACGATTCAAACGCCGGCGACCCTTCAGTTCTCGATCGTGAAGATTCAGACGCCGGCGACCCTTCTGCTCTGACTGGCGACACTTCAACTCTCGATCGCCAGCGACGCTTCATCCTTCGCAACATCCGATCGCGACGCTTCAGCTCTCGATCGCTGGCAGTGCTTCATCCTTCACAACATTCGACGACGCTTCAGTTCGCGACGCTTCTAGGTTTTTTTTTTTTTTTTTCTCCCTTTCGAGTTAATTTTTTTGTTAATTTTTGTTCCTAAATGCTTGATGTTAATTTTTTTTTTTCCTTGTTTGAGATTTTTTCTCTGTGGTAGGATGATTTGTCTAAGTTTGAGATTTGTGCTATTGTTGTTTGTGAACGGGAATGGTGATTGTGGTTGTGGAATGGTGATTGTTGTGAAATGTTTTTGGGTCTCAGTTTTAGGTCTTCACTTTGATAAAGCCAGAGATGTTTACTGTAAACTTATTAGAGCTTTGGGTCTTCAAATGGGTAATATTTGGTGTAATATTTGAGCTGTGTTTAGATTCTAAGAAATTTTCGATTGGTTTAGATGAGAAATTTGATTGAAAAATGATAGATAGGTAGTTGTCATTGTGAATAAGAGGAGAAATTATATGGGTTCTGAGAAAAAAATTCATTAATATTTATTCATTAATTCATTCATTAATATTAATTATTTATTAATATTCATTCTTAGGAAGGCTAGAGGTGGGTAGTTAGTGCTGGTACAGGTTCTTAGAACACCTAAGCAGTGAAAGACTTCTTGATAGGGTAGTTTAACACCTTTATTTACTATAACATTGTATTTCCTTCTTTTTCTCAATGCTGGTTGTGATTTACCTAATTCTAATGACTTTATGTCAATTATCTACTTATTATTTATTATGTAAATCTATGCTATTCTAGATTGAGAGTCATCTTTTTATTGAAATTCTTGCATTGTCTTCATTAAGAGGTAAAGCTTCACTGTTATATGTGTTGCATGCAAGTGAAATCCTATTGATACATAGAATGTGTTGATGACTGCAGCCATTAGATCATTGGGAGGCTTATCAAATGTTGGGTGTGGGCCCTTGGCAACTTAACTCCATGTTTTGTGTTGACTAATTAAACATTAGGAATATTTTGTGCTTATCATTGGGTCTACTTAACTGTTCACTAAAAACTATCTTTCTTTTATTTTCAGCTCTCTCTTTTGTGGTTGAAGAAATTGTGAGGAACAAGGTGAAGAACAAAAGTTAACTTTAGATTTTTTCTAAAAGTTGTAAACTTAGCTTGAGCAAAGTAAGTATATTCTAGTTAAAAACTTATAAAACTCTATATATAATTGTGATGTTGGAAATTTGTTTTGTGGTGGGTTGTTGATTAGTAGCAATTGTTGATTAGTAGTAATTGTGTTCATTTATTCGATTTCAATACTTGTAGGCATTATAGTTGTGATGTTTGTGATTGATTTTGTGGTGGTAGTCAAGTTCCTGAATTGGCAAAAATCTATAAAGATGTTCATTTTAATCCAAATATAAATAGGAGGATACACCATGAGGATGAAGCAACATATGTATGTGTATCATTCTATCCCTATTATTCCATCCTTATCATGTTTGTAAAGCTATTACATATGTAGTATTAATGTTGTGATTGCTTTTTTTTTTTTTCCTCTTTCAAATGGTAGGGAACTATTCTCAAAGTGCAAGAGGATCATTGTCAAGATCCTACTGCAATTCCCTTTACACAAGAGGAGATCTCAAACTTGGTTTTTATGAAGAAATCCAGTATTGTAAAAAAACTTAGCATGAGACCTTCCTCTTCGCTAGTAACCACTGCCTCATCTAGTTCCTCGGTGAAGTATATTCATCGGTTATAAAATGAGATAATTGAGCTCAAAGAGGCAAAAACTAGGGACGAAGAGGAGCGAGGTAAGGAGTAAGAGGCGCGAGCTAAGCAAGATGAGGTCCAAAAGAATATTCTTAATTTTTTGAGGAGCAAGGGTTATGATGACGCTTTTACCTATGGAGTGGTTCATCTTCAAGTTAAATCACTTATTGGTTAGTACTTTATCTTTAAGTTAAAACACTTCATTTTTTATGTATCATTTGAAACTAATTGTTAGAAATGTTTCTTATAACATAATTAATGTTTTTACTTTACGATTTTAATGTAGTAGTATTTTTTGTGCAGATTTCTTATTGGTAGCTTTAGGGGATTTACTTTTGGCATTATTTGAAGACATATGAGGACATCTTCCATTGGTTCTAATTATATTTTGCTACATTTTTTGTATTGTTATAAGACATTTTAAGTTATTGTATGTGTTGCAAACAATTATTGTATGGAAGGGGTTTGAATTTGATACTTGTTTTAATTTTAACATATGGAATGCATGGATCGATTTTTTATAAATGTGTTGTTGAAATAAATGTGTTAATCAAATGCGAGGTTTTAATAATGTAATGACAGGTTACAGGTTAATATCAACGTCATGAAAATAATAAAAACAGAAAATAAGTTTTAGTAGCGAATTTTTTCGTCACAAATATGGCAACAAAAAATTGTTTTAGTGACGAAATATTTCGTCACTAAATGCAGTGGAATTTTGTAAGAAATGGTTTTAGTGACGAAAAATTTTCGTCGCTATATGTGCCTAGATTTTCTTTAAAATAATTTTAGTGACGAATTTTTTCGTCACTATATGTACCTGAAAATAGTTTTAGTGACAAAATTGTTCGTCACTAAATATGATCTAATAAACTGAAATGGTTTTAGTGACAAAATATTTTCGTCACTAAATACTGTTTTTAGCGAGGAAAATATTTAGCAACGAAACGTTTTCGTCGCTAAAAGTTTTTTTAAAAAAAAAACAAATCGGACTTTTAGTGACGAAATTTTTCGTCGCCAGGACTTTTAGCGACGGTGCTACAGTGACGAAACGAATTTTGTCACTAAAAGTCTAATTTCATCTCTAAAAGTTCTTAGTAACGAAGAATTAGACTTTTAGTGATGAATTTTTTCGTCACTAAAATTACATTTCTTGTAGTGAAAGTTCTTCAATTCATCCACACGATGAAGACCAAGAAGATGCTTGGTTACAAAACCTTACGGTGCACATACACAGTAACTTCTTCAAGAGAAAGAGATGAACTAGGGCAAGAACTTTGTCTCCGGTCACAATTTGCTTGAACAGAGTTTATTTAATGCTTGTGCAACTTGTGAACTACTTGACAGCCCTTAAAATAATCCTTTTATATGTTTAGGGTAAGGAGAAAAGAAGACCTAAACACATAATTACGGATTCCAAGAAATCATATCAGAATTCTGAATTTCTTAAATCTCGACAGATAAGCTGTCGAGCAACTGTTGAGCATACAGGCTTGAGCAGCTTGCTTAAACCTTGATAGATGCAACTGTCAAACCAGCTGTAAAGATTTAATGAATTTGCACGTCTCAGCTTGTTTCTTGGACAGACTTGATGACTTCAACATTTGATCTTGAAACCTTGTTTCTTGAAGTATTTGAACACATCTTAGAACTACCCAATTACAAGTAAAATGCATTTTGTCAAAAGATTAGCCAATATGTCTTAACACTACAGATGCTCACCTCTATGTTTGAGGAAATCATGATTGAAGTTGAGACATTTTATGAGTTTTATGCTAAACTCAATGGCATAGTGTACTCTACTTTCAACTTAGGTGAGACCATAAATGAACCTAAGATAGTCATAAAAATTCATTGTGCTCTCTCTAAAAGCATCCGACCTAAGATAGGTGACTGATATAAATGCCATGAAAGTAACAAAACTTTATCTTATCTTGTTTGGATTGCTTTTTGATGTTGTAGGTTTTGTTATGGAGGTTGTTTTATTGAGTTTATTCGGACATTAAGAGCTATTGTCTAAATATTTGGACACGTTTTTTTGTTTTTGTTTTTTATGTTTTAAAAGCAAATACACAGCTTTCAGGAACGATTTAAACTATGGATTACACATGAACGTTTTCGTTTTTCGTTTCTTTCGAGGGAATTTTTTTCAATAATTCTAAACTTAGCGAATCTTCGTATGGACCAAGAGTTTGTGCACAGACTATTTGTTTGTCTTCTTACAATTATGTGATGGCGCAAATGATAAAAGTGTGATTGTATGAACATGGTGTTAACAAGAAGGTAATCATCATGAAGAAGTACGAAGTTTAGAGCTATTGTTGAAATTTTGATGCACTTGTCAGGCACGTTTTAAACCAATTTTTTCTATCCCGCACGCAAATTGGGTGCATAGGATATGGATAGCCACTTTACTTGGAGAAGTTCTCAGAGTCTAATTGCATGAAAAAAAAAAAAGATTATTTTTAGTACACAACTTTTTCTCACATTGGATTTACGTGAAAGTGACAGGTAATGAACAGTCTACCATGTAGGATTTGATGTAAAGAAAAATCAAGATGCATGGTCTTGTACATAGCTTCAGTATGTTCAAGCGAACAGGCAAGAGTGAGAATATTATGAAGAAAAGATGTACAATATAATGCTAACAACAATAATAAGATTGATTGAAAGGTGACAAAATGAAGTCCACAATTGAGTGGTGATATAGTAGTACATTGATAAAGACTCGCAAGAATATCAGTTGAATGTAGACTATATAGAAAATGGTATAAATATGGAGTCCTAAAACATTTCAAGACTTAAAACTTTCATATGTTTTTGCTGTAAAAGGTGTAAAACTCTCATTATATATATGTGTGTGTGTGTGTGTTAAGCACATATTTTATGTAATTGGCTAATCTTTTGACAAAATGCACTTTACTAGTAATTAGGTAGATCAAGAATGAGTTTAGTACTTCAAGAAACAAGAGTTCAAGTCAAGTGTTATAGCCATGAAGATTGGACCAAGAAACAAGTGAAAAAAAACTGTTCATTAAAGCTCGATAGATACCTCAACAGAAACATTATCTATCAAGATTTAAGAACAAAGCTCGACAAAAACTGAATCTATCGAGATCTACGAAATCAGAATTTCCAGATCTGATTTTTGGCCCTAACTAACATGTATGTGTAGGGTTTCGTTTCTCACAACCCTAGGCATATATAAGGCTTATTTTAAAGGCCGTTATAGATGGAGAACACATGCAAAAAGTGACCTAATACCTTATTTTCTCTGCAAGAAGTTACTGTGCCTTTTGCACCTTAGGGTTTTGTAACCAAATACTTCTTCATCTTTAGTGTTGATGAAGTGAAGAACTTTGTAATCAACAACATCTTCAAGTTGCTGGAGTTAGTCACATACTGGAATTCGTGCAAAAGGGTAGCATTCATATATTGAAGAGTTCAGAGATTCTGAAGCGGTAGAAGGTTTCTGCTGTAAGTTCATCTACAAGGATCGTAGAGTCTAGGGACAACGGTTTTGTACTAGATCTGAAACTTTTCTTTACTATAGTAACTTGTTTTTCGAGAAGGTTTTCCCTCAGGTTTTCCCTCAGGTTTTTTACTGTGAAACTAGTTTGTTTCATTGGTTTTCCTGGATCATCATATCTTGTCTTATATACTATTCCGTTGTGCATGATATTGATGTTTGTTTGTTTTAACAAGACTTATTTATAATAAATCTAATTAATTATAATAAATCTAATTAACAACTTGAGTTTAAAACTTATTAATTCTATCAACCGGGGTCTAATTTTCCAAACAATATATATATATATATATATATATATAGGCGCAAATGATAAAAGTGTGATTGTTTGAACATGGTGTTAACAAGAAGGTAATCATCATAATGAAGTATGAAATTTAGAGCTATTGTTGAAATATGGATGCACCTGTCCGGCACGTTTTAAACCAATTTTTTCTATCCCGCACACAAATTGGGTGCATAGGATAGGGATAGCTATTTTACTTGGACAAGTTCTCAAAGTCTAATTTCACAGGAAGGAAAAAAAAAAAAAGAATATTTCTAGTAAACATACTTTTTCGCACATTAGGCTTATGTGAAAGTGACAAGTAATGAATCAAAACCTGCTATGTCAGATTTGACGTGAAGAAAAATTGAGACACATGGTCTTGTACATAAATTCGGTATGTCTCAACTAAGTGAACGGGCAAGGGTGAGAATTATTTTATGAAATTTAAAATCGGGACACATGGTCTTGTACAAACTATTCTCAGACTCTTTCTCTCACTTTATATTCATAACATTTTATAAAAAAAAATTTAAAATTCAAATGATTATGTGTATTGACACTTTCTCTATTGTTCTTTGAGGCCCAAATTTAAAAGTTTTGAAAATTTGATTTGAGTGCTATTCTATTGCTGCTTGTCTCCACCTAAAAAATTCATTAAAAGAATATTGGGCATACTATAGAAAATCATGCTAAGCAACTGAGATTGAATAGTTTGGAAGTTTTGTTTATGTGTTTTGGTGGTTTTATTTTAATTATTTTTACTTGGAAACATAAATTAGTTTTTAAGTTAGAAGAAAATTAGACATGTAATTCGTTTATAATTCTAATTTTTATTTGACTTGTAGATGATGGTAAAATTAGTTGTAATACTTGATGATGCACGAAAAACAGTAGGCTGAAATACTTCGGGGTATGGTAATGGCTGTGAATCCTGAAAAGAAAGAAAGAATTATCAAAGGTGACTGGTGTGATTCGGCCAAGGACCTCCCAACAATTAAGTTAGATTTCTCTTTAGGACACAAGGAAAGAAAATAGTGAATGGTCTAGACTTACATTGGATGAATGGGATTTACACCTTTTATAGAGAGTTAGACGTGCGACTACTTGTTTGGATCCATCACCATCATGGGTAATGTTGGTTGTTGATAAAGAGAATGGGCTATATGGAGTGTTGTATTTGGAATTTCTTCCACGTGTTATGCAACGTGTTGAATTTTGCTTATGTGGATCTAATGGAGGATTTTCTACAAAACTCACCAAGTATATTTTTATTGTCTATGCACTAGTCATCCGTAGATAATCTCATCTATGGAGAACTCCCTTCACTGTATAACTCAATCATCAATGAACGAGTGTTTTTGTATGCTCTCGTTCTTGGACAAGTTGATATAAGTTTGGCTACGTTTTGGACAACGACACAAGGATGAGTAATACTTGTGTTTATCTCCATCAATACTTTTTTAGTAATGAATTTTCAAAACTAGGTTTTGCAATAAAATAGAAAATGATTTTTTAAAATTTAGTACATAGTTAAGCATTGATGATTATTGGGATTTGAAAACACGTCGAGTTTCATTTTAAAAGAAGATTAAGTTGAAATGTATTAAGAATGATTATTTTATATAATTTATTTTGTTTATATTATGTTAATGGAAATGTTAGATTGAATTTTCATATGTTAATCTAGTTTCTAATTTTATTATAAATCTTATTCTTGAATTGTGGGAAAAAAATGTTAATTGGTATTTTGACCAAAGATGAAATTATGGTTTCGTCTTTGTGCACAATCCAATTGTTGCTAATATTTTCCCAAAATTAAACACGGAATCTACTCTATTGATAGCCTTTTATTTGTACAGGGCACATGGATTCCGAAATTTAATCACAATGTCTACTCTGTTGGAAAC
Source organism: Quercus parvula (assembly GCA_030820535.1). Taxonomy (NCBI): domain Eukaryota; kingdom Viridiplantae; phylum Streptophyta; class Magnoliopsida; order Fagales; family Fagaceae; genus Quercus; species Quercus parvula. The sequence goes on along the minus strand of JAUAME010000007.1, from coordinate 13,030,844 downwards.
TTATTATTTGTAGGATGCTCAAAGTCTATTTTAATTGAAAGTAATTCTTAAGTACTCTCAAAAGACGAAAAATAATGTTTTGTCCTCTCACATTCGTGGTAAGATCGACTAATTAAATTTATGGTGCGGTCTACCATGAATGTAAGAAGAGGAAATATCATTTCTCCGTATTTTGAGAATATCTAAGAATTTTCCTTTGATGGAGGTCTATTATTTGTACATAATTAATATTTTGAAAATTTATTTGTTAGATTACATATTATTTTTATTTTTAATATTTATACCAAATTCCAACTCATATATTTTATGTAGGAAATATGAATATATTGTCCATAAAAAAATTACTAAAATGACATTTAAATCCAACTTTTAATTGTTTCTTTTTTATAACTAATTACGTTGAATTGATTTTAGAACAGAATCTATGTTTTCACCAGAATTCCATTGCACCACCACGCATTACCAGCCGAATATGTAGTCAAGCTCCAATGTTTCCCAAGCTCCAAAAAACTCTCAACACTTAGATTGTGTATGGGTTGTGTTTGAATGATATCTCCACTCAAGGTATGTCAATGAGAGAAGGAGAGAGTAGAGACTACAAAAGAATTCTCTATTAAGTAAGAGTAACTCTCTATCAAAAGTGGGTGTTTCTGATCTGTGAAACCCTCAATCTCTAAGTTAAAATTCATGGAAAAGAGATGTATTTATTGAGGAGGAAAAAGATGCACAACTGGCCTAGAAACATTAGCTATGAGTATAACATGTGGTCACTAGCAGGTTGAACTACTCGAGGGTAGCGAATCTTCGTATGGACCAAGAGTTTGTCAGTAGACTTTTTGTTTGTCTTCTTACAATTATGTGATGGCGCAAATGATAAAAGTGTGATTGTATGAACATGGTGTTAACAAGAAGGTAATCATCATGAAGAAGTACGAAGTTTAGAGCTATTGTTGAAATTTTGATGCACTTGTCAGGCACGTTTTAAACCAATTTTTTCTATCCCGCACGCAAATTGGGTGCATAGGATATGGATAGCCACTTTACTTGGAGAAGTTCTCAGAGTCTAATTGCATGAAAAAAAAGAAGATTATTTTTAGTACATATACTTTTTCTCACATTGGATTTACGTGAAAGTGACAGGTAATGAACAGTCTACCATGTAGGATTTGATGTAAAGAAAAATCAAGATGCATGGTCTTGTACATAGCTTCAGTATGTTCAAGCGAACAGGCAAGAGTGAGAATATTATGAAGAAAAGATGTACAATATAATGCTAACAACAATAATAAGATTGATTGAAAGGTGACAAAATGAAGTCCACAATTGAGTGGTGATATAGTAGTACATTGATAAAGACTCGCAAGAATATCAGTTGAATGTAGACTATATAGAAAATGGTATAAATATGGAGTCCTAAAACATTTCAAGACTTAAAACTTTCATATGTTTTTGCTGTAAAAGGTGTAAAACTCTCATTATATATATGTGTGTGTGTGTGTTAAGCACATATTTTATGTAATTGGCTAATCTTTTGACAAAATGCACTTTACTAGTAATTAGGTAGATCTAGGATGAGTTTAGTACTTCAAGAAACAAGAGTTCAAGTTAAGTGTTATAGCCATGAAGATTGGACCAAGAAACAAGTGAAAAAAAACTGTTCATTAAAGCTCGATAGATACCTCAACAGAAACATTATCTATCAAGATTTAAGAACAAAGCTCGACAAAAACTGAATCTATCGAGATCTACGAAATCAGAATTTCCAGATCTGATTTTTGGCCCTAACTAACATGTATGTGTAGGGTTTCGTTTCTCACAACCCTAGGCATATATAAGGCTTTTTTTAAAAGCCGTTATAGATGGAGAACACATGCAAAAAGTGACCTAATGCCTTACTTTCTCTGCAAGAAGTTACTGTACCTTTTGCACCTTAGGGTTTTGTAACCAAGTACTTCTTCATCTTTAGTGTTGATGAAGTGAAGAACTTTACAATCAACAACATCTTCAAGTTGCTGGAGTTAGTCACATACTGGAATTCGTGCAAAAGGGTAGCATTCATATATTGAAGAGTTCAGAGATTCTAAAGCGGTAGAAGGTTTCTGCTGTAAGTTCATCTACAAGGATCGTAGAGTCTAGGGACAACGGTTTTGTACTAGATCTGAAACTTTTCTTTACTATAGTAACTTGTTTTTCGAGAAGGTTTTCCCTCAGGTTTTCCCTCAGGTTTTTTACTATGAAACTAGTTTGTTTCATTGGTTTTCCTGGATCATCATATCTTGTCTTATATACTATTCCGTTGTGCATGATATTGATGTTTGTTTGTTTTAACAAGACTTATTTATAATAAATCTAATTAATTATAATAAATCTAATTAACAACTTGAGTTTAAAACTTATTAATTCTATCAACCGGGGTCTAATTTTCCAAACAATATATATATATATATATATATATATATATATATATATATATATATATATATGTATATATATAGGCGCAAATGATAAAAGTGTGATTGTTTGAACATGGTGTTAACAAGAAGGTAATCATCATAATGAAGTATGAAATTTAGAGCTATTGTTGAAATATGGATGCACCTGTCCGGCACGTTTTAAACCAATTTTTTCTATCCCGCACACAAATTGGGTGCATAGGATAGGGATAGCTATTTTACTTGGACAAGTTCTCAAAGTCTAATTTCACAAGAAGGAAAAAAAAAAAAAGAATATTTCTAGTAAACATACTTTTTCGCACATTAGGCTTATGTGAAAGTGACAAGTAATGAATCAAAACCTGCTATGTCAGATTTGACGTGAAGAAAAATTGAGACACATGGTCTTGTACATAAATTCGGTATGTCTCAACTAAGTGAACGGGCAAGGGTGAGAATTATTTTATGAAATTTAAAATCGGGACACATGGTCTTGTACAAACTATTCTCAGACTCTTTCTCTCACTTTATATTCATAACATTTTATAAAAAAAATTTAAAATTCAAATGATTATGTGTATTGACACTTTCTCTATTGTTCTTTGAGGCCCAAATTTAAAAGTTTTGAAAATTTGATTTGAGTGCTATTCTATTGCTGCTTGTCTCCACCTAAAAAATTCATTAAAAGAATATTGGGCATACTATAGAAAATCATGCTAAGCAACTGAGATTGAATAGTTTGGAAGTTTTGTTTATGTGTTTTGGTGGTTTTATTTTAATTATTTTTACTTGGAAACATAAATTAGTTTTTAAGTTAGAAGAAAATTAGACATGTAATTCGTTTATAATTCTAATTTTTATTTGACTTGTAGATGATGGTAAAATTAGTTGTAATACTTGATGATGCACGAAAAACAGTAGGCTGAAATACTTCGGGGTATGGTAATGGCTGTGAATCCTGAAAAGAAAGAAAGAATTATCAAAGGTGACTGGTGTGATTCGGCCAAGGACCTCCCAACAATTAAGTTAGATTTCTCTTTAGGACACAAGGAAAGAAAATAGTGAATGGTCTAGACTTACATTGGATGAATGGGATTTACACCTTTTATAGAGAGTTAGACGTGCGACTACTTGTTTGGATCCATCACCATCATGGGTAATGTTGGCTGTTGATAAAGAGAATGGGCTATATGGAGTGTTGTATTTGGAATTTCTTCCACGTGTTATGCAACGTGTTGAATTTTGCTTATGTGGATCTAATGGAGGATTTTCTACAAAACTCACCAAGTATATTTTTATTGTCTATGCACTAGTCATCCGTAGATAATCTCATCTATGGAGAACTCCCTTCACTGTATAACTCAATCATCAATGAACGAGTGTTTTTGTATGCTCTCGTTCTTGGACAAGTTGATATAAGTTTGGCTACGTTTTGGACAACGACACAAGGATGAGTAATACTTGTGTTTATCTCCATCAATACTTTTTTAGTAATGAATTTTCAAAACTAGGTTTTGCAATAAAATAGAAAATGATTTTTTAAAATTTAGTACATAGTTAAGCATTGATGATTATTGGGATTTGAAAACACGTCGAGTTTCATTTTAAAAGAAGATTAAGTTGAAATGTATTAAGAATGATTATTTTATATAATTTATTTTGTTTATATTATGTTAATGGAAATGTTAGATTGAATTTTCATATGTTAATCTAGTTTCTAATTTTATTATAAATCTTATTCTTGAATTGTGGGAAAAAAATGTTAATTGGTATTTTGACCAAAGATGAAATTATGGTTTCGTCTTTGTGCACAATCCAATTGTTGCTAATATTTTCCCAAAATTAAACACGGAATCTACTCTATTGATAGCCTTTTATTTGTACAGGGCACATGGATTCCGAAATTTAATCACAATGTCTACTCTGTTGGAAACTTATTATTTGTAGGATGCTCAAAGTCTATTTTAATTGAAAGTAATTCTTAAGTACTCTCAAAAGACGAAAAATAATGTTTTGTCCTCTCACATTCGTGGTAAGATCGACTAATTAAATTTATGGTGCGGTCTACCATGAATGTAAGAAGAGGAAATATCATTTCTCCGTATTTTGAGAATATCTAAGAATTTTCCTTTGATGTAGGTCTATTATTTGTACATAATTAATATTTTGAAAATTTATTTGTTAGATTACATATTATTTTTATTTTTAATATTTATACCAAATTCCAACTCATATATTTTATGTAGGAAATATGTATATATTGTCCATAAAAAAATTACTAAAATGACATTTAAATCCAACTTTTAATTGTTTCTTTTTTATAACTAATTACGTTGAATTGATTTTAGAACAGAATCTATGTTTTCACCAGAATTCCATTGCACCACCACGCATTACCAGCCGAATATGTAGTCAAGCTCCAATGTTTCCCAAGCTCCAAAAAACTCTCAACACTTAGATTGTGTATGGGTTGTGTTTGAATGATATCTCCACTCAAGGTATGTCAATGAGAGAAGGAGAAAGTAGAGACTACAAAAGAATTCTCTATTAAGTAAGAGTAACTCTCTATCAAAAGTTGGTGTTTCTGATCTGTGAAACCCTCAATCTCTAAGTTAAAATTCATGGAAAAGAGATGTATTTATTGAGGAGGAAAAAGATGCACAACTGGCCTAGAAACATTAGCTATGAGTATAACATGTGGTCACTAGCAGGTTGAACTACTCGAGGGTAGCGAATCTTCGTATGGACCAAGAGTTTGTCAGTAGACTTTTTGTTTGTCTTCTTACAATTATGTGATGGCGCAAATGATAAAAGTGTGATTGTATGAACATGGTGTTAACAAGAAGGTAATCATCATGAAGAAGTACGAAGTTTAGAGCTATTGTTGAAATTTTGATGCACTTGTCAGGCACGTTTTAAACCAATTTTTTCTATCCCGCACGCAAATTGGGTGCATAGGATAGGGATAGCCACTTTACTTGGACAAGTTCTCAGAGTTTAATTGCTTGAAAAAAAAAAAAAAAAAAAGATTATTTTTAGTACACATACTTTTTCTCGCATTAGATTGACGTGAAAGTGACAGGTAATGAACAGTCCATCATGTAGGGTTTGATGTAAAGAAAAATCAAGATGCATGGTCTTGTACATAGCTTCAGTATGTTCAAGTGAACAGGCAAGAGTGAGAATATTATGAAGAAAAGATGTACAATATAATGCTAACAACAATAATAAGATTTAGTGGTGATATAGTAGTACATTGATAAAGACTCGCAAGAACATTAGTTGAATGTAGACTATATAGAAAATGGTATAAATATGGAGTCCTAAAAAATTTCAAGACTTAAAACTTTCATAAGTTTTTGCTGTAAAAGTGATAGGCCAAAAACGAATTGACCCATTATGATGAATTAATTGATTAATTTGTCAAGTTTATTAATTAATCAAATTAACATGCAAACGCGTGGTAACACAAACAAATCACTAATAAACTAAAATATGTAGTGGAAAATAAATTAACACGGTGATTTGTTTACAAATAGAGAAAATCTATATAGAAAAATTCCACCGGGTGATTTTAAGGTCACCACTCTCGAGAATCCACTATTATTATAACAAGCAGTTACAAGTAAAGGAATTCCCAGTACCTTATATTAACCTACAGTTGAACCCTTACCCCAATACCCAATTGGACTTGTCCTGTAGTGACAATCTCTCCTTGTAATGCACAGCTCCTAGTACGTGACTAACCAATTGCACGGATCCCGATATATGACTTCAATCACCAACTAGAGGAGGTTGTTGGCTGCAAAGTTCTTTAGTTCATCACACAATGAAGATCGAGAAGCTCCTTGATTACAAAATCCTACGATGCACAAACACAACAGCTTCTTCACAAGAAAGATGAACTAGGGCAAATTCTGTTTCCGGTCACAATTTGTTTGAACAAATTTTGCTCAACACTTGTGCAACTTTTGATGGCCCTTAAAATAATCATTTTATATGTTTAGGGTTGTGAGAAAAGAAAGCTCAAACATACAATCACGGATTGGATTCAAAACAAAACTAAAAATCTATTTTTCATAAATCTCAACAGATGCTTATCTATCGAGTTGCTGTCGAGCCATCGGCTAAAACAGCTTTTCAAGGCTCGATAGATGACTAGCTGTCGAGTTTTAATGAACAACACTTTCTGCACTTGAATCTTGGACAAACTTGCATGGCTTTAACACTTGAACTTGAAACGAGATTTCTTGAAGTATTAAACACATCCTTGATCTACCAAAATACAAGTAAAGTACGTTTTGTCAAAGTATTAGCCAATTACATAAAATAGTGACATATGTTCCTAACAAGTGAATCACATATGTCCTAACAAAAAGGTGTAAAACTCTCATTATATTTTAAATATATATATATATATATATATATTAAGGATATATTTTATGTAATTGGCTAATCCTTTAACAAAATGTACTTTACTAATAATTTGGTAGACCTAGGATGAGTTTAGTACTTCAAGAAATAAGAGTTCAAGTCAAGTGTTAAAATCATGAAAATTGAACCAAGAAACAAGTGAAGAAAAACTGTTCACTAAAGCTCGACAGATACCTCAACAAAAACAGTATCTATCAAGATTTAATAACGAAACTTGATAGAAGCTTGATAGAAGCTGAATCTGTCGAGATCTACAAAATCAGAATTTCCAGATCTAATTTTTTACCTTAACTGACATGTATGTGTAAGGTTTTTCTCACAACTCTAGGCATATATAAAGCTTATTTTAAAGGCCGTTATAGATGGAGAACACATGTAAAAAGTGACCTAGTGCCTTATTTTCTCTACAAGAAGTTATTATGTCTTTTATGCCTTAGGGTTTTGTAACCAAGTACTTCTTGATCTATATTGTTGATGAAGTGAAGAACTTTACAGTCAATAGCATCTTCAAGTTGCCAGAGTTGGTCACGTACTGGGATTCATGCAAAAGGGTGACGTTTATATATTGAAGAGTTTAGAGGTTCTGAAGCGGTAGAAGGTTTCTGCTATCAGTTCATCTAAGATGATTGTAGAGTCTAGGGACAAAAGTTTTGTACTAGATCTGAAACTTCTTTTTACTATAGTGAATTGCTTTTCTAGAAGGTTTCCCCCCAGGTTTTTTACTGTGAAACTAGTTTGTTTCATTGGTTTTCCTGAGCCATCATATCTTGTCTTATATACTATTCCGCTGTGCATAATATTGATGTTTGTTTGTTTTAACAAGACTTATTTATAATAAATCTAATTAACAACTTGAGTTTAAAACTTGTTAATTCTATCAATCGGGGTCTAAATCTCCCAACAATATATATATTGAGGCGCAAATGATAAAAGTGTGATTGTTTGAACATGGTGTTAACAAGAAGGTAATCATCATAAAGAAGTACGAAATTTAGAGCTATTGTTGAAATATAATGCACCTAGGCTGTCAGGCACGTTTTACACCAATTTTTTCTATCCCGCACACAAATTGGGTGCATCGGATAGGGATAGCTATTTTACTTGGACAAGTTCTCGGAGTCTAATTTCAGAAGAAGGAAAAAAAAAAAAAATATATATATATATATATATATTTATATTTCTAGTAAACATACTTTTTTTCACATTAGGCTTATGTGAAAGTGACAAGCAATGAATCACAACCTATTGTGTTAGATTTGACGTGAAGAAAAATCGAGACACATGGTCTTGTACATAACTTCAGTATGTCTCAACTAAGTGAACGGGCAAGAGTGAGAATTATTTTAAGAAATTTAAAATTGGGACACATGGTCTTATACAAACTATTCTCAGTCTCTTTCTCTTCCTTTATATTCATAACATTTAAAAAAAATTAAAAATTCAAATGATTGTGTGTATTGACACTTTCTCTATCGTTCTTTGAGGCCCAAATTTAAAAGTTTTGAAAATTTGATTTGAATGTTGTTCTATTCCAGCTTGTCTCCACCTAAAAAATTCATTAAAAGAATATTGGACATACTATAAAAAATCATGCTGAGCAACTGAGATTGAATAGGGGTTTCACTGCACAATTGATTGATGGGACACGTTTTTACTATGATAGGACTATTTTCTACCCCTCTTATATCAATGCAAAAGTAGGGGTGACAAAATTTGATACAACCCGTGAATCCGACACAATGAACCTGTTTATAAATAGGTCATAGGTAAAGGTTAAATGGATTCGAGTCATATTTGGATTGACACGACTAACCCGTTTAATAAACAGATTAGGTTCATGATCAGCATGTGAACCCGTCTAACTCGTTTGACCCGTTTAATGTTATTAGTTATTTTGATATTATTTTTTAATTTATGGTTGTTTTTATATGTTTGTTACTATATTTATACTTGTAATTGTATTTTAATTTTATATATGTGGGAATTTATAAAGTTTATATTGGTTAAGTTTGACCTATTAATTAAATAGATTATAAAACGGATCATTTGTATTGACTTTTACATAAGTTGTTAATTAAATGAGTTAAACGTGTCGGGTTGGATCGGGTTGACCTGTTTAATAAACAGGTCGTGTTTGGGTTGAGAATTCCTGACACGTTTAGTAAACAGGTTGAGTTCAGGTCAACTTATATAGCCAAATACTCATGACTCGACACGACACGAACCCAATCCGTGAACACAAATTGCCACCCTTAGCACAAGCTGGCCTTGGTTTTTAGTCATTGGACAGGCTGGGAAAATATTAATACAAAATATTGACACGTTTTTTGCTATGGTAGGACACGTTTTTTGCTTTTACAAGTCTACCCCTCTCTTAATTGGACCCTTTCTGCTATGGTAGGACACGGTTTTTGCATTTACACTTAGCCATAGGAGTACAGGCTGGACATCTCACATTGGCACTGCACAGGCGCACCGCACAACAGCACAGGCTGCATTGCACAGTTGCGCACTGCACAGTGCAGCCCACAGTTATAAGACAACATGTTTTGCTCACTTTATTAACTATTATAAATTATTATACCAATTAATAATTTGATGTATATCATATCAACTCATTTGTATTATAATGACACTAATTTATTGAACTATGTAATAAATTAATTTTTATTTGTGCAGGTTTAGACTTTAAAGTGATCACAGTTTTAGAAAAATTGCAATAACTAAGTTCTATTATTCTATACTTTAAATTTTATTTTTAGTTAAATTATCATTTTTAATTATAAATTGTGTTTTATTTATCTATAAATATTTTCTCATTATAAATTTCTACTAGAAAATATTTATCCGAATATGAAAAACTTCAAAAAAAGAGAAAAATTAAAAAAAAAATTTGAATTTCAATCTGCTAAAGAATCTTTTAGAATTAATTATTTTGTATATACAGTAGATCAAGCAATTTCATCAATTGAAAGTATGTTTGAACAATTTCAAATATATGAGTATATTTTTGGTTTTTTATTTAATTTTGAAAAACTAAAAGCACTAGATGATAATAGTTTGAAAAAATATTGTCTTAATCTTGAAAGTTTTCTCAAACATGATGTTTATTATGATATTGATGGCTTAGATTTATTTTTAGAACTAAAATTTTTAAAAGAAGTTATGCAAATAGATGAAAATATTCCAATTAATGTACTTAATTATTTAAAAAGATTAGATTTTTTCCAAATACATATATTGCTTATAGAATATTACTAACAATACCTGTTACGATTGCATTTGCAGAAAGAAGTTTTTCAAAATTAAAATTAATAAAATCTTATTTAAGGTCTAGTATGTCACAAAAAAGATTAAGTTGATTAATTATATTATCAATTGAAAAATAAACGTTAGAGGAACTTAAATACAAAAACTTAATTAATAATTTTACATCTCAAAAAGTAAAAAAAAAAAAAGATTTTAAATAAAAAAATTTAATATATATTATTTGATTAATATTTAAATATAAAAAAACTCCCCATAAAATTTTCGCCTAACGCACTCAAAATTGTTTAGCCGCCCTGCCTACATTAGATTCTTATTACCACTGGATGTGAAATTAATAGCAATTTTAAAATATCTTTTAAAACGCCACTATAGGTCATTAAAAACGTCACTATAGGGCTTAACTCGATTTTGAAAAACTCGATTTTCAAAAGAGGGGCATTTCCCTATTTAGTTTGGAAAGAAGGGCAAAAGCCTGATTAATTTGCCCGAAATGGGCAAAAGGCAATTTTGTCCGTGCGCCGGGCGCGGGGGGATCCTAATTTTTCAACGAAACCTTTAAAAATTTTCACTAATATATATATATATATATATATATATATATATATATATATATATATATATATATACTAGGAAAAGATATTTTAGATTTTTGGAAGAGCCATGGCCCCGCAAGGGGCAATGTAGTTCCGCCCCTGAATTGAAGGATTGTAATATTATTATAAACAATCAGCTTTTACAAGAAATACACTTTTTTTTTTCTTTCAATTATTGCTCCCTTCGCATCAATTTTACTATTTGCCACGTTGAAGTGAAAAATTCTAGACAAGTAATCAATCAAATTATTCAATGTCCAAAAAACTATCAATCATAATACAATGTCTAATGGTAGGATCCTTTAGTTGATTATTTAATTAAGAACATTTTTAGTTCTTAATGAAAGCAATGGTCATTCAAGGGAACCAACATCGTTAGAAATATGGAATAGAGTGTAAGAAGAGGGAAAGGTATTAATTGTAGAACAACAAAAACTTGACTTGTTTTCTTGATATTTTTAATTTATAGTACAAGACCTTTTATAAATTTCTTTACTAACAAATAACTAACAGCTTGAAACTACTAACATTATATGTATAAGAAATTTTAAATAATTTAAATTTATATAATATGATATAAATTTCAATGTTACGTGTATTCGTGAAACATAAATGTCAAGGTCTCAAGAGTTTAATTTTGTGTCTTTAAACTTTCAGAAAATTATTATTCATTTGAAATTCTCAATTGATAGATATATTGTGCCATTTCAAATCAAAGTGAAGACAATTCTTGAATTGAAAATTTTTCCAAGGAGATCGAATCAAAGAATTATTCTATTGTAATAGAATTTAATTGTAGAAAATTGTACTAAAATATTCATCTATATAAAAAATACATTTGTGAAACTTTTCAATTGTTTGATTTCCAAACATGAAAATTTGTGTTTACAAGTGTAATATACCAGTCCGGTCTGGTAAAAACCCTTAAAACTAGTCAAAAACCTAGTTGAATAAGGAACCGAAGGCAAAAACAATTTTTGCCTTAGTCCAGTTTTTAAAACCATGGTAATACATGACTTGAAACATGCTTGACAAATAAAAAATTTCGCATGTATTTTTCTTATTTTCACTATACCTTATTATGTGATAAATATTAGGCGTAAATGCATTTTTTGTCCCTACATTTTGGCTTTTTTCCATTTTGGTCCTTACATTTCCATTTTACCACTTTTAGTCCCTAAACCAATTAACGGATGTTATTTTAGTCTTTTTCGTCAATCAACAGACGAAAATAACTGAGATGACTAATGGATGGATTAAAATATTATTAAAAATTCACTATAGCACTAATCAAATTAAAAAATAATAATAATAAAAAAATCAAGATCTATGTTCATCTTTAACAAGAACACCAAAGAACATAGAGCCACATTTTAAACATAAGAACACATGCCTAGATTTACTTGCATTTTCTTGCCCTTTCTTGTCAACCAAACACAAACACAAATCGATCTCGAGCAAGAACACAAACATAAACCTAGCAGCAGATTTTCTCAAACTACAAAACTCAGATATACAAAATCACAACTCAAATCCAGATTTTCTCATCTTTCAATCAACAACGAAACCTCCAACAAATAAAATTCATAAACCCAAAAAATTCAGCATAAAAAAACCATTAAAAAAAAAAAAAATCATAAATTCCAAAGCCCCCATCCTCAAACCCAAGCAACACAATCTCTAATTGTGCCCAACCTTCGCCGATCTGATCGTGTCGCAGGTTCAGGCCTCAGCCTCACCGAACCGTCATCGTCTTTGCCACAAATCTACACCGCCGAGAAGCTAACACCGATCCTCAAAGCCAAGAAGCTAACACGATCTTTGATGTACAAACCAATCTCGTCGCCATCGCTGTCGCCTCCTTCAAACCCACCCACCGATCTCGCTGCTATCAAACCCACCTGCCCATCTCGCCTCCTTCAGACCCACCCACCAATCTGTGGTCCTTTACCTCTCTCTTTCTCTCACTCTATCTCTCCCTCACCCTCTCTCACGATCAATGCTTATTTTTGAGGAAGACTGAATTTTTTTTGTTATGTTTTTTTGTTGAATTGGTTTATATATTCAGATTTCCTATTATAATATTAAAGTAGAGGGTCTGTGTTCTTTGGTGTTCTTATTGAAGATGAACATAGATCTTGATTTTTTTTTTTTTTTTTTAATCTGATGAGTGCTACAGTGAATTTTTAATAATATTTTAATCCATCCGATAGTCATCTTAGTTATTTTCGTTTGTTGACTGACGAAAATGACTAAAATAACACGCGTTAATTGGTTTAGGGACTAAAAGTGATGAAATGGAAATGTAGGGACCAAAATGGAAAAAAGCTAAAATGTAGGGACTAAAAGTGCATTTACACCTAAATATTATAACAATAAGATGGCAGGAAAATGCTAATTGGCAACCATAATAAGAGTGATATAGCGGTAACAAAATTTTCTTTAACACGTCTGCAAAATTTTTTGAAGATAAAAAACATTAACAATGTTATCCATCAAAAGTTTAAATTTCAAATTTTTATATTTTCAAATTAAATTGAAAATGTGAGTTTATATATTGAATGGAAATAACATACAATTAGCACTTAAAATTTAACTTGCATGTTAGGAACGAGTAGTTCGCATGCGGTAGAATTTTTAAAACAAAAAAATTCAATAAAATAATGAGAGTTTTAAACCTTTTATAACTTAAACCCAACTCATTATATATATATATATATATATATATATATATATATATATATATTTTATATATATATATATATAATATGATAGTTTCACACCTTTTATAGCAAAAACATATGAAAGTTTTAAGTCTCAAAATTTTTTAGGACTCCATATTTAAACCATTAATACTATATAGTCTACATTCAACTAATATTCTTGCGAGTCTTTTTATGGACTACTATATCACCACTCAATTGTTGACTTCATTTTGTCACCTTTCAATCAATCTTATTATATTGTACAGCTTGCTTGTTCACTTGAAACATACTGAAGCTATGTACATGACCATGCGTCTTGCTTTTTTTTCACATCAAATGCTACATGGAAGACTGTTCATTTCTTATCACTTTTACATGAATCCAATGTGCAAAAAAGTATGTGTACTAAAAATATTCTTTTTTTTTCCCCCTTCCCGTGGAATTAGACTCTGAGAACTTGTCCAAGTAAAGTAGCTATCCCTATCCTATGTACCCAATTTGCGTGCGGAATAGAAAAAATTGATTTAAAACGTGGCTAACAAGTGCATCAAAATTTCAACAATAACTCTAAATTTCGTACTTCTTCTTGTTAACACCATGTTCATACAATCACACTTTTATCATTTGCGCCATCACATAATTGTAAGAAGACAAACAAACAGTCTATGGACAGACTCTTGGTCCATACGTAAATTCGCTATGTTTAGAATTATTGGAAAAAAAATCCCTCGAAAGAAACAATAAACGAAAATGTTCATGTGTAATCCATAGTTTAAATCGTTCCTAAGAGCTGTGTGTATTTGCTTTTAAAACAAAAAAAACGAAGACAAAAAAACGTGTCCAAAAATTTAGACAGTAGCTCTTAATGTCCGAACAAACTCAATAAAACAACCTCCATAACGCAATCCACAACATCAAAAAGCAATACAAACAAGATAAGATAAAGTTCTGTTACTTTCATGGCATTTATGTCAGTCACCTATCTTAGGTCGGATGCTTTTAGAGAGAGCTCAATGAATTTTTCTGACTATCTTAGGTTCATTTATGGTCTCACCTAAGTTGAAACTTGAAAGTAGAGTACACTATGCCATTGAGTTTAGCATAAAACTCATAAAATGTCTCAACTTCAATCATGATTTCCTCAAACATAGAGGTGAGCATCTGAAGTTTTGCAGCTTTTTTAGGTTTCTTTCTTAAAACAAATTATTATTGTTCAATTTTATTTTTCCATTTAAAAATCAATAATGGGCATTTAAATTCAACTTTTATTTTTTTTTTCTTAAAAATAATTTTAAAATTTATTTTAGCACAATTATTGTTCAAATTTATTTTTCCAATTAAAAAAATTGTGCATAAGGATCAAATTATTAATTATTTAGTTATTGAAAGAATGTGTATAAGAAAATTTTAAATAATTTAAATTTATATAAGGCGTTTATATGTTTATATACTTGAGGTTGGATTGTGTAAGGTTGGATTGTGCAAATTTATAGATAAGATCATAAAATATCAAATTATCCACTTCATAGTAACAATATATACTTTTTTTAAGACTATAAGATTAGTGAATCCAAATTTTATAAGTTCATTAAAAAAAATTCTATCTAATTAACTCAAAGAATAAAATTTCAATTATATTTTTGTTATTAATTACTAGTATAGATTTGTGAAGGGGTTAAAATTTTTTGTCATTGTATTTATTATTTACGAGAAAAAAAAGTTAATCGAATAACTTGTGTAAAAGCTTGGGCTTGATTGAAAAGAAAATGAAATATGCTTAAACATGTAATCTAACTTAATGATGAGCTCAAACTCAACTCATGTTTTAAAATTAAATGAACAAATTTAAAAATTTTGATACTCAACTCAACTCGGGATGTTTAATTAGAAAACTACAAAAGGTCAATAAAATCCTTCCAAAAGTAGGGAGGCTACTTATCCTATTATACATTATTTTTTTGATAATTCAATAGTTGAGAGATGAAGATTTAAACATTTGATATGTCTATTAGTGTTAACAATATAAAGTGAGAGAGAAAGACTGAATAGTCTGTATATTGATGTGTAAACAATAATGTACAATAGAGAGCCTTATATAGACTAGGTATGTGTGGAGTACAAGTAAAATGAGTAAACTACAAGTATAGTATATTGGGCTAAGCCCAATGGACTAAACTAGTCTAAGCTATACACTAACATCCCCCCTCAAACTCAAGGTGGCAAGGAAGAAGCCAACTGGAGTTTGGATATAAGATCTCAAAGGCGACCAGGCAGGTGAGTCTTGGTAAAAATATCAGCAGGCTGGTCAGCAGAGGAGATGGAGAACAACTTGAGATTTCCTTTCTTGAGATGCTAGCGAGTGATGTGGCAGTCGATCTCAATATGCTTGGTACGTTCGTGGAAGACATCATTATGAGCGATGTAGATAGCACTACGATTGTCACAATAAAAAGGAGTGGCAGTGGGCTGCGGAGCATCCATGTCAGCCAAGAGCCAGTGAAGCCAAACAAGCTCGCAAGTGGTGTCGGCAAGGGCACGATACTCTGCTTCAGTACTAGAACGGGAAACCACATCTTGCTTCTTGCTGCGCCACGAGACAAGAGAAGTACCTAACAGGAAACAGAAACCTGTGATAGAGCATCGATCAGTCGGATCACCTGCCTAGTCAGCATCTGAATAAGCATGAAGCTCGAGGGAAGATCGAGAGGAGTAATGCAGACCATGATAAAGTGTGCCTTTGACATATCGGAGAATCTGAAGAACAGCAGCATAATGGACAGAACGAGGTGCATCCATGAACTTACTAACCATACCCACGGCATGTGAAATATCTGGACGAGTAACAGTGAGATAGATCAAACCGCCAACCAACTGACGAATCACCATCCAAAGGTGTGAGCTTTGCATTGTACTCTAAAGGAGTGGAAATAGTCTTGTTGTAGGTGATACCGGCTTTGGAGAGAAGATCAGAAGCATATTTAGCCTGGGAAATATAGTATCCATTAGAGGATAAGGTAACCTCAAGCCCAAGAAAATAGCTGAGAGTGCCTAGATCTTTCATCTCAAAATGTTGACTAAGGAACTGCTGAAGAGAGTGGATACCTGCAGAATCATCTCCAGTAATAATCATATCATCAACATAAAGAAGAATAAGAGTGATACCAGCAGAGGATCTTCGGACAAAGAAAGCGGTGTCATGAGGACTCGAAGTGAAACCTTGCTGAGCAACAACCGAGCTAAACTTTTCAAACCAAACTCGAGGAGCCTGCTTAAGGCCATAAAGAGCACGGCGAAGGCGACAAACTTGGCTGCCTGAGTGTGGATAACCAGGGGGTGGTTGCATGTACACTTCTTCATGGAGGTCCCCATTAAGGAAAGCATTCTTCACATCCATTTGATAAAGAGGCCAACGGCGAACAGCAGCCACAGCAATGAGACATCTGACAGATGTAAGGCAAGCAACAGGAGCAAATGTTTCCTCATAGTCAATACCATACTCCTGAGTAAAGCCCTTGGCAACTAGGTGAGCCTTGTATCGTTCAATAGATCCATCAGCCTTGGTCTTGATCTTGTAAACCCACCTACAACCTACTACAGATTGACCAAGAGGCAAATCAACCATATCCCAAGTGTTATTCTTATGAAGGGCATCTAGTTCTTCGTTCATAGCTTGTTGCCAAAGAGGGTCAATATGGGCCTCACGATAGGTGTGAGTTTCATAGAGGATGGCAAAAGCAAAAGAGCAGTGATAATCAGTAAGATAAGGGGGAGGAATGCTTACCCGAGTGGAACGACGAAGTTCAGGACCAACAGGTGACTCAGGAGAGGGTGGTGCCACAGGATCCAAGACAGGCAGGTCATATGCCAGAGACAGAACCGGAGATGAGTCGTCTAGAGAGGCAGCCGATGTTGAAGAATCCTCCACAAGTTCAGGATAGAGAGGGAGGAAAAGATCATTTAAAATGGGAGACTCTGAGGAAGGAGATGCAGAAAACTGCTGAAGACTCGTGAAAGAACGATGTTCCCAAAACTCAACATGACGGGAGACACGAAGGCGATGAGAAATGGGATCATAACAGCGAAACCCCTTTTGAGACACACCATAACCAAGGAAACAACAGAGACAAGTACAAGGCTGGAGCTTTGTTCGTTCATGAGGAGGAGGAGAGACAAAGCAAGCACAAGCAAAAACCCGAAGGGAGGAGTAGTCAGGAGTTTGACCATAAAGAAGCTCAAATGGTGATTTGTTATGTGTAGTTGGTGAAGGAATACGATTAATGGTGTACACAACAGTAAGTGCAGCCTCACCCTAAAAGCGCTCAGGAAGAAAGGCAGAAATGAGAAGGGTGCGGACAACATTAAGAATGTGACGATGTTTTCGTTCTGCACGACCATTTTGTTGAGAGGTGTAAGGACAAGACCGCTGAGGAAGAGTACCATGACTGTCTAAAAAGGATAAGAAAGATTTATCATTATATTCTTGAGCATTATCTGATCGAAAGACTTTGACGGTGCGATTGAACTGTGTTTCAATCATTTTATGAAATGTTTGGTAAATAGACACAAGTTCAGACCTATGGTGAAGCAGATAAATCCAAATATATCGAGAAAAATCATCCACAAATATGAAAAAATATTTAGATCCCCCCTCAGTGGGAATAGGTGCAGGACCCTAAATATCAGAATGTATAAGATCAAAAGGGGCAGAAGAAAAGGAGTCACTTTTATTAAAGGGAAATTTTGTTTGTTTGCCAAAATGACAGGAAGTACAATCAAAATTTTGAAACTGAACTGAACCTAAATGACCTTGAGAAGCTAACAACTGAAGACGAGATAAGGATGGATGACTAAGATGAGCATGCCATAGATCAGGTGAAGAGGTGGTAGTGATAGCAGCTGCAGAAATAACTTGTGAAGGAATCTTCAAGTCATGAACCTCAAACATGCGACCAACCTTACGGCCTGTCCCAAGCACTTGACTCGTCCGGGGATCCTGCACATCCACACCATGATTAGTAAATAGAAGATCTACGCCTAATTCACAAAGTTGACCAACAGAAAGCAAATTAAAGGATAACTTTGGAATATGAAAAGTGTCATTAAGGGATAGACTAGGAGAAAAGATTGTTCCTTTATGACTAACAGGCATAGGAGTTCCATCAGCAGTGTAAATGGTGATTGGATGTTCTAAGGGTGCCTTATCAGAAAATTGGGATTCATCAGGAGTCATATGGTTACAATATGCAGTATCAAAGAACCAAGATTGTTTACCTGAGGTGACAGAAAGGACCGTGGAAGTGCGGGATAAAACTTGTTGAACAACTGCCTCAATATCAGCCATAGTAAGTGAGGAAGTCAAAGATGGACCTGTAGGAACTGATGGATCTGAAGGACATACAGCAGCTGCCCGAGGAAGAGAAGCCTTATTATGCTTTTGCACAAATTTTTGCAGTTTGCGACAAACAGAGATGTCATGACCTTTGCTACGGCAAAACTCGCAATGAGTACCTTTGGAAGACTGAGAGTTGAGACGCCCAGGGTTTATTCGTGGAGGAGCAGTGAATGCAGCAATGGGAGGCTATGGAGAGGGTGTAGCCAATACATGATCAGATGATGACATGTGATAAGTAGGCCGACGGTTCTCCTCAGAAATGAGCTCCTTGACTGCAGCATCAAGAGAAGGAGTAGGAGACCGGCTAAGCAAAGAAGCCCTAGTAGGCTCAAAATCCTCACGTAAACCCATCATGAAGTGCATAAATTTACGACGATCTTGATATTTGACAAAGAGCTCAATATCCTTAAAACACACCAGTGGAGGATCTGCAGCAGAGAGTTGTTCCCACATAGTAGAAGTTTGAGAATAGAAATCAGAAATAGATTGACCTGTCTCTTGACGCATTTGATAGAGCTTTGATTCAATGTGGAACTCCAAGCTTGAATCATTAGTGCAATTATAGTGATTAGCCAAAAATTTCCAAGCAGCCTCAGCAGTTTCAAGACGAGGAAGAATATTATGAATGGAGGGAATAGAGGTATTGATAAACCAAGACAAGATCTTACTTTGAATACTCTCCCATTCCTCTAGGCGTTCTTCATAATCATCTGTTGTAACAGCAGTTTTCGAAGACTCTTCAGCAGTTGTGGCTTTGGACTTAGGGTTTGGTACTGGCTTAGGAATTGAACCAGTCACATATCTCCACAGTTTACGACCCTTGAGAAAGACAGTCATATTCTGAGACCACGCATGATAACTAGTAGGACCATCCAACATAATAGTGATAGGACGGATGATATCTTGTTCATTTTGTTGAGTCATAATAAAGAAAATGACTAAAAAATGGGATTTAGAAACCTCAAATGCAGAAACGAAGCTCAAAATCGGAATCTACGCGAAAAACTGAGCAAAACATGTTATGTTGAAAAATTTTGACTATGGTCAAAGTCAACGGTCAAAGTCAATGGTCAGAGTCAACGGTCAACTGATGACGTGTGCTGACGTGGAAGTGTGACGTCACCTAGGGCTGACATGGTAGGAAGAGAAGCGCAGCAGGCGCGTGTGGCGCGTGAGTGAGCGTGGACTGGCGCGTGGGGGGCGTGTGAGGCGCGTGGCGGGTACCGACGGCGCGTGGAGGCGTGTGTGATGCAGTTTCTGGCCGTTCTTGGTTGGGTTTTGCTCGGGATTGGCTGTTCTGTCTTTCTATGCCTTTACTTTGGCAGTTGAATGCGCAGAACGTTGATATCCGAGTGTTGCAGGTACTGTGGGCGTGACGGCGGTGGCTCGCTTCTGACAGTGACGACTGGATGAAGGTGAGGGTAGCGGAAGAACGTCGGAGATGTCCACAGGAACCAGAAAGTCAGAGAAATGGCTCTGATACCATGTTAACAATATAAAGTGAGAGAGAAAGACTGAATAGTCTGTATATTGATGTGTAAACAATAATGTACAATAAAGAGCCTTATATAGGCTAGGTATGTGTACAGTACAAGTAAAAGGAGAAAACTACAAGTATAGTATATTGGGCTAAGCCCAATGGACTAAACTAGTCTAAACTATACACTAACAATTAGAAACACCAGGAAATGCCAACAAACTCAACTAACAAGACTCTTGTGAACTTAACAAGATATTATTATTTTTTCTGATGTAAGGGTCTAGTCGTCAAGCACCTTGTCCACCTAGCCATAGCGCTTGGGTTCAAGTAGTGTGGGACACATTAGGACCTAGGCCATGGGTCAATAAGGGAATCCTATTGTATATCCTACCTGCTGGTAGGATATGATTTACCTCGATGATCATACATTTATTCAACAACATATATAGTTAGAATTATAACACATGCTCAGACTCTAATTTGGCCGGAAGAAAAATCACACTTTGTTACAAGAACTCTAGCTAGTAGGTTACTATGCGATGAATATTATAACAAAAAGATGGTAAGATAATGCTAACAACAATAGTAAGATTGATAGAGAGGTGACAAAATGGTGTCAATGGAGTAGTGGGAGCAGGACTTAAGGAAGCGGTAATACTAATATTGGCATTATTTCACTTCCAATGATAATGGGAATGTCATGGAGATGATATACAGTATAGTAGTACATTGATAATTAAGACAAGATGGTAATGATATTAATTGAATAATGTGGTAGTAATGGATTTAGGATGGAGTCATAAAAAATTTCTAGGATTAAAATTACTATTGAAGGGGTACAACTCGCATTATTTATTCTCATATAAAAAAATAAATAAAAAATAAAAACCCTTCTGATTGTAGTTGCATATACTTTTATAGTTTTTTATTGCAATTATGAAACTATCATCTAGAGTCATGAATAATGTCAAAAGTCAAAATTAGGCTACACAACAAAATAAAAAAGAATTTTTTTTTTATATAGATTCTATTATTTTGTACATTAAAAAGAAATTTTTTACAACACTTTGTACAGAATCAATCATAGATAATTGTGAGATTTAAAAAACTATCGAGTTACATTTTGATAGATCACAAAATGATTGAGCAAAAATTTAGAACAATTTAATATATTTTATTTTATTTTTATTTTGTTATTATTGAATCGATATTAGTTTTCTTTTTAATATATTAATTTAGTTAGAGTTTTAGTACAATTTTTATTTTTGAAAGGTTATATTATTTATGCTTTTTCCCTTAGGAAACTAATGCAGCAGAATACCTACAAGAAACAAAAAAATGTTTGTTTTAGGAAAATAACCTTGAAATCACAATGGGTTCCTTAAATCCACAAGATTTGTCTTAGAGGCAACAATTTTTTTTTTTAAATACTGAAAAGAAATCCTAGGGCAACTAGGAAAATGTATAACAAACCATAATTTATGGTAATCAAGAAATTAGGTGCCAAAAATAATAAATTTTACTGAAAACAACCAAATTAGGATAATTACAGAATTGAAAACTACTGTCTCTAACACATGTCACAAAATAGATGAGACTTTATTTTGACTTTTAAATAAAAAAATTATTAAGGAAACAAAAATTACTAAAAATGACAAAAATGAGGACTATGGGGCCAAATTGAAAACATATTTTAACTTTGTGATTTCGAGTTTGGCCATATTTGAAATGACATTAAATAAATTATTTTAAATTTTTAGATTCAGTTCAAATCACTTCATGGACACCATTTTATCTCACCTCTATATTATTCTTATTATTGTTGCTAATTAGCATTATCGTACCACAATATCTTTATTTTTATTTTTTGTGGTAAAAGTACCACAATATCTTGTTATTATAAGGTACTATCCTTACCATCCTTTGGGCTTGTTATCAAAAAGATAACAGAATCTTTACAAAATAATGGCACTATTTGGACTTAGGGAAGAAGGCAATTATGCAATGGGGCCAATTGCTTAAATTGACAGCCTCGTTTTAAGATGTAATACACATTAACTTTTTCTTTGCTAAAGTCAAAAGGTATAGAGAAAAGTGATCATCCATAATTCTTTTACAATAATTTTCCAATAAATTTTAGATAGTAAGTTATTACTAGTTTTATTTAGAATTAATTACTGAAATTACTTTTTTATCCACTAATAACAAGCTTCCACTTAAAATTTGTTGTGTAAATATTATAAAAATATTGTAAACGTAACATTTTTCTAAAAGATATTATTATTTAAATTGGCATGTTTTAAATAATATACAATGTACACAACTTTTTCTTCTTCCCCTTCATTGTCATGATCTGGATTGTTCTATGCATTTTAGAGCCTAAGACAAGAATTAAAATAAAGTCATTTATATATTTCAAATAATACTTAAATAAATTTTTTTACTTAAAATAATAAAATCTATTCTTCTCTTTATTTTAGATGATGTAACATTTTTTTTTCAATAAATAATATGGCTAAACCTTTTTTTTTTTTTTTTTTTGGGGGGTGAAATTGTTGATCTTAAATAAGATTTTATCAATTTTAATTTTAAAAATTTTCTTTCTGTCGAAGTAAACGGCCAGCCACATATTTCTCACTTGAAAAAAACCGCCCGGGGGGCGGGGGGGGGGGGGGGGGGGGGGTGTGGTGTTGTTGAAGATATGATGACCTTTTATTCGGCAGGTGTGGACAATATATTTCACTCCTTCACACTCCCTCACATAAAGACATAAATTAATGGCAACATGCCAGCACTAGTATAGGCAAAAACAAACAAACAGGTTAAAAGCAAAGTAGCAAACAAAGATCTGAAAGAATTTTTCGAGGAAAATCTCAAACTTGAAGAGAATGGTTGGAACAGAGTCAAACGGGTAGCAAATTTAGCATGAAATTTGAGAGTCTGCTAAGGAAATTTGGAAGACAGACCTTGTTCCTCTTTTAGTTCTTAATGAAATTTGAGTTTATCCAAAAAGGGGGGAAAATGTATAAAGAAACCTAACCAAAAAATAAAAACTTGCGAGTAGCTTTGGTTCATTATTAATTAATGATTCCATCAAGTAGTTTGGCAGATGAATATAAATTTTTTGTCCTATTTTTTGAATGTTTCATTTTAGGAAAAATCTCGTTCTACACTCAATAGTATACACTCTATACACATCATATTCAAAATTATGTGCATGATATCTACAATATTTGTACATATAGTCAGATATCTACAATAAATTGAGAATAATGACAATATGTATGAACGATGAACACACTAATGAGTGTGTGATAATCAATACTCTTCATTTTATACTTCATCCATCATAGTTTACCATACATTCTTTTTTATTTCCTTATAAAATAATCAAAGTTCTAATAAGAAAAAAACTAGATGACATATAAGAAAAAAATACACATGACATATATCAATTGATGGAATGTAAAGTAAAACAAATGATCAACAAGTTCATTCATGCAATTGTTCTCTTAATGTTGGGTTCAATTAATTAGTACTGAAGTGCATTCAGTTAATTAATGAGGAATTTGTTTATTAGCTATTATTACTTCTCAATACAGTAGGATTCACTTGATTTAATTACTCGTTAACATATTTCTTTGATGTTTATTGTACGGATTGTGTTCAGTGCACTTGTGCATTATACTAGTTGAAATGTGGACGCATGGCCCGTGTTTGACACATGTTTCCATCCCAACAGATTCAGCACGTTGAAAGCATTGCAACCAAACCTACTCCGCAGATTAGAGATGCGCCTCCTTTTGTTTTGAACTTTTTATTTATTTTTTTATTTTTTTGTCCTTTTGTCTTCCGAATCTCCTATTTATACTAGGCTCACCAGCCTCACATCTACGCAAACACAACACAAATAAGCAAAATGAGGTTCTGGGTACTCTTAGTCTTCGTTTTTCTCTCCTCTTCTGGGGCCCTAGCACAGCAATGTTCAAGTGAAGGCCCTATATGCCCCGATGACGCATGTTGCAGCAAACATGGCTACTGTGGATTCGATGAGGCTCATTGCGGCAGGGACTGCGTGAGCAATTGCCACCTACCTGGTAATATCAGCAATCTCATTAACCAGACCACGTTTGATGAAATGTTTAAGCACCGCTCTGATGCTTCGTGTAGCACGTCCACCTTCTACATCTATGAGGCGTTTATGGAGGCAGCTGATCATTTTGGAGGTTTTGGAAGAACTGGCGACAATGACACCCGTAAGAGAGAAATTGCTGCCTTTTTGGCTCAAACTGCGTATGCTACTGCAGGTTAATTAATTTTCCAGCTTTCTTTTTTGAAGTTCTATTTTATTTTACTTTATGTTGTTTATTTAAGTACCAAATGCAACATATATAACAACAATGGTGATGCGCACAGGTGGGCAAGAAGATTCAGAGGATCCCTATTCATGGGGTTATTGCTACATTAAAGAACAAAACGCCACCTTGGATAATTATTGTGTTGAAAGTACAACTTGGCCATGTGTAGAGGGTAAACAGTATTACGGCCGAGGTCCCATTCAACTGCGATAGTAAGACATCATTTGCTCTATATATACCTTTCAATTCTTTTTTCCTTTATTTATTTATTTATTAAATTAAATCTACTTACTTCATAAAAAGAGTGCAATCGTTGAAAGCTCTAGTACTTTTTTTTTTTTAACTATCCCTTATGTGTGAATCAAGACCTACTTTATTTTATATATTTCTTCATTACATGTAAGGGATAGAAATGAGCCAACACTGCCTTCCACCAAAAAAAAAAAAAAATGAGACGACATTGGACAATATATCTTAGAACCTTATACCATTAATCATATTGATTACTATACAAACTCATACATTTGAAGAAGCTAACTCTTGGACTAAAACCTATGATCTATTACTTTTGATGAAAGACACTTGTTATCACACTAAAACCCGATGTCTAAAAGATGTGGAAAATTAAGTCAATCATTATTAATATATTTTGATAATTTAATGTTAAATTAAGTGTGGAGTGAAGATTTGAAATTTAATTCTCCGATAGAAAAATTAGAATTATTGGAATATTATTATATTATAATGTTCTTGCAAACGAAATCTTATATGGTTAATAATGTGAAAGATTATCAAGGTAAGTGTAATTTACAGCCTCGTCCTATACATTTGGTCTGTACTTTCGGCTTGACTTTGAAATCTCATATTCTATGAGTTTTGCGTAGAACATTAATTGAAGATATTGGCTTCGAATATATATGGTGTAATTGCAGCAACACCTACTATGGTCCAGCTGGATTAGATTTGGATTCTACACTACTAAACGACCCAGATGAGCTTGCAAGGGACTCAGTCATGTCTTTCAAGTCTGCATTGTGGTATTGGATGAATTGCCATTTAGAAAAACCCTCATGCCACAATGTCATGACCAACCAATGGGAGCCAAACTCAGACGACGTGCAAGCAGGGCGAGTGGCAGGCTTTGGTCTCACTACAAATATCATCGACGGTGAAAATGAATGCGGACATGGATATGATAAACGAGTCGAGAAGCGGATTGGCTTCTACAAGGCTTTCTGCGACTTAATTGGGGTGACCTATGGTGAAAACCTTGACTGTTACACCCAGAAGCCTTATGGAAGCTCTCCCGTCTCAAAGATCTACAAAGCTATCTATAAGATCTTCATGGAATAGAGATCTGTGGGATCATATTATAAATAGCCTAAGAGGGCAATCAATGATTAGCAACTGTATTAATCATTGACTTATCTATCTAATTAAATAAATGAACCTACCTAGGAGCTTCTGTTTACTAGGTTTTGGTGTTGTAAAATTCAGTGGAAGGACTTCATGTTCTCCTGCATGTAATGTAATCAACGCTTTATGATATGTTATGTTTCAGTACTTATGTTCAAACTCTTTTTTCTCTTCTTTCTTTTCATAATTATTGCTTCTACAGTTTAGTAATTATGGATTGTAACCATCGATATAGATTTATTTATCATATATCTCTATATTTTTGAGAATTTCAAATCAATTTTAAATTCTTAAAAGTTTAAAACACAAAAGGAAATAACATTCCCTTGATTTTGACATTTACATTGCTGGAAAATAAACTTTGATTGTTTGAAATAAACTTATACATACCTCTTCTCAAAACAAAACAAAACAAAAAAAAAAAAAAAAACAAAAAGAAAGAAAAACAAAAAATTATACATACTTTTTTAGTAAATAAAAAATTAGTAATTTGATCATCATGGATTAGTTTATTGAATTAAAAAAATAAAAAATAAAAAAAACTTTCAAACATTAATAAGCTTTTAATTTTAGTGAAAATAAAATATTTACGTTCTAATGAATTAGTTTTAAGAAAGAAACGATGAACAATTATATTTAAATTTCACTTTAATACAAATATTTAACCATTGAAAAATAACAATTATAATGGTAATAAAAAATCAATTAATAAAGGAAAATGAAAATTAATATCTATACAATAGATTAACATAATATAAATAAAAGAAAAGATGCAAAATAATTATTTCTTAAAGCATGTCAACTTAATCATCTATTAAAATGAAATTCGATGTTCTTTTAAATTTCAAAAATCATTATTGATTAATTTTTTTACTAAATTTTTGTAATAATTTTCCTTTAAATGCATAAAATCAAAGAATGCATTAAAAATATTTGTTAGGTTCTAAAACTTTAGGAACTAAATGTATTGGAACTTCATTTTGTATATGTTAGCAAACCATGATCAAAACAATGAGTCTAGATTTAGGCTTTCTCAAAGTTTGTTTAAGTGTAAGTTTGAATCGAGTGTTTTGTAGGGATTTACTATGTAAAACTACAAAGCTCGATCGATCAAAACACGCAGTTCCAGAATTCTGCAAAAAAGTTTCAAACGTAGCCCAAGCCCAATAAACGTGTAGGGTTAAGTGTTTTACTCCTAATATAAAAGGAAAAATCCTAACCACATTTTAGAAGTCTCTGAATAGTTGTGTGTTTGCTTTTGTGTGAGATTTAAGAGGTGTTTACCTTAGAACACATGAAGAGCTCTACTAATATCAAGATTTGGTGGTGGTTCAATTGCTGCATAAAGAACCTTCAAAGAACAACAAAACCTTTGAGAGGTGTCTCAAAGTCATAAGTAGGAGCACTTGTACTGTAGCAAATTCAA
This sequence comes from Quercus parvula, assembly GCA_030820535.1. Lineage (NCBI taxonomy): Eukaryota > Viridiplantae > Streptophyta > Magnoliopsida > Fagales > Fagaceae > Quercus > Quercus parvula. Next base: position 13,003,338 of record JAUAME010000007.1, on the reverse strand, counting down.
GAAAGAAGTAGTTTGTGGATTCGGAGCTAGCACGTGGTTGTAATCATAAGTTTTCTATTCAAGGTAGGATTAGGAAGTTAGTGATCTAAGCCCTTTTGTAAAATTTCAATTCTTTCATAATGGATCTGTTTTTACCTTGAAGATAATTAGGTCAAATCCTCCTCAGGTTTTTTACCAATTTGGTTTTCCTAGGTCATCAATTCTTTGTGTTCTTTATATTTTCCGCTTTATATTTATTTTTGTTTAACCTAATCCAGAATAACAATCTTGTTAATCAATTTAGTTTAATATTAGGTTAAACATATTGTGACAAGGGGTCCAAAAACCTAACAATATTATTATTATTATTTATTGTGGAGTCTAGTTTTGATAATATTCATGCATAGAAAAGTCAAATATTACATAATTGATTTTATCATCATCTACAAATCAAGGAATTTGTTTATTTATTATATCATTATATGTCCAATATTCTTCTAATAAAAATAATTAATAAGCTATTGAAAGAAATATCTGGCCTAATATAAATATAAAGGAACATGAAATTAAGAAGAACAAAATTTATAGAGATTTTGTGGACAAAGCCAAAATTAAAATGATTTTCATATTGAGAAAAAATCAAATAGTTTTTAGCTGTCAGAAACATCATTTGTTGTCAAATTGATATAAGATATATTTTCTTCTCTTTTCTATTTTCCTCGAAGAGCTCTCTCTCTCTCTCTCTCTCTCTCTCTCTCTTCTTGCAACAACAACAACCTCATTCATGTTAGGAGCTATCTTGCAACAAATTTAATTAATTCATGTTCTTATTTTTCGTTTGTTTCTTTTTTGTATAATTTCATTTATAGTTGTACCACATGGAATAAGTTTTTATGATTCCAAGTTTAGGTCCTAAATTCTATGGGGACTTTGTGGTTGAAAAGTTCGCAAGGTTTTAATTTTTTGAGTGTGGTGGTCGTTTTTATGAGTTGATTGGAGGTTGTGACCAAACGATAATAGGATTTTGTTTCATAAAAACTAGCAATGCATTTATTCCTCCATCGTTCACTAGAGAAAAATTCTGCAAACCAGAAAGGTAGATGAATTCGATTCCATCTTTCCTTTGGTGGAAGGATTGATTGGATTAGTGAAATAATGTTTTGCGAAATCATATAAACTTCAATTTGATTTTTTTTTTTTTTTTTTTTTTTTTTTGGGGGGGGGGGGGGGGGGGGGGGGGCATGTGAAATTGATATAGGGGGAAAAAACACAAAAGGAGATCCTTGGCCAATGCATTCCAAAGAGGAAGAACGAGGCATAGGTGATGTAGTAAAAGTTCCATAATTCTTCTTTAATATAGGCTTGTGCATAAACACGTGAAACTTGGATTCGTAATCCGGTCTTTGGTTCTTCTATTCTATGTGGTGGTATCTTGAGGAGGATTTCCATCTCTTTTTCAGGTTCAGTTAAGTTGGGTTTTTTGTGGTGATGTGCTAGGCTAATTGGTTTCTTTATTTTCAAGAGCTATGGCCATGGATTCTTCTTTCAATGGTAACCCTCATTTCCTCTTATATTTTTTGTTTTCTTTTGTTTCAATAATTTGAGTTTTGATTCTTTAATTTTTTTGACCATTTGAAAGTTGTAACATCTAAATATTTGGGTTCATTTTTTGTTGGTTTATTAAGGTGCTGAAGTTCAATCTTTTGAAGGATTTGTAATCTGCATGATTGTCATATTGCAGGACCATTGTGCTTCATGTGATTTTTTATGTATATGTAGTTGATAAGAGTTTTTGGGTTTCCATGGTTTTTAATAAATTTGGTCATATATGGTTCTTTTTGGCTGTGAATTTTGTGTATGTAGAATCATAGATCAACATTCTTTATGATGTTATCTAGCATTTTGCTACTTCTTTGCTTTGAAACAGTTTTGTTGTGGTTGAATTTTTTAGTTGGTTAGCTGCATCTTATTTGCTAATATAATTCCAGTGGTGCCTTTTCTTTGCATGTTATGGATGTCATGCGGTGTAACCTATTAACCTTTGGTTTGTAATTAAGCCATTCCTCTATAAACTCACAATTTTATCTATAAAAGCCTGATGGTGCCTGTGTTTTGTGCATTTCTCCCAAAGGGCGCATGTGTCCCTACAAGGCGTTTTACTGTCAAGGTAGGAGCATTAGAAAGCTAAACTGCATAGATGAGCCATGGACAACCTCTGTAGCACACCTAGCAAAGTAACTAATTAGGTCGCTTTTTAAGATATGTAGCTCAAAGTGTTACAATTGCAGCTTCTTTAATTGTATTCCAGAAGACTTTGACATCAGGAAACTTCTAGCAACAAAAGAGTGGTCCTCCATGTGGTAAGAAATATTGATTCAGAAATCCTCTTTTCCAATGTATATCATCAACTCTTTGCTTCCCAGAAAGGGAAAAAATTATAAAAGGCATGATTTTTGCCGTATTACATACTTCTCACTTGGAAGCTCAGAAATGGGTTTTATCGTTAAAAATAAATAAATAAATAAATAAAGGGAAGGGAGATCTTGATGGGACAAGCATCCAAAGGATTTCTTAAGAAATCAATAGGTGGAGGGCTGAGATAGAGAAGTGAGGGACTATATAAGGGAATAGACACCACAAAAATGGGGCATTTAATCTAGGAGGGAAGAAAAGAAAGGAGAATACACTGTATTCAGATAAATTTGATTAAATATAAGAACATCTCATTCTCGGACTTAATTGAGGGGCGTCATTTCTAATAATTCGTATTCTTCAACCTTATTGGCATGAATCCTATTCTTTTTGGCCCATAATTAACCTGCTAGGAAGTTTTCTTGTAAAACTCATTCTTTAACAAATATATTGTTTTGAGCTTGTTGGGCTATCATCCACTATTTTTGGTGGGCTTAAGTTCAGATCATAGTCCTTACAATATGTGTTATCAGAGTATCAAATACATCACCTAAATCATGTTGTTCTTCATAGATTATTTGATTTTATCTAGAGTAAATGTGCATGGTTTCTCAAATAATTGTTCAGAATTGATTTTCTTTTTGTAATGGCTAAAAAGTTGTATGAAAATGGAAGTCTAGACACCCTTTTCTAGCAGCCTGACATGTTTGCCCTATAATTATTTACTAATTTTCTCTATATTCTTTTGCAGTATGTTGATCCTAAAAGAATACAAATAGTATTATGAAAGAATTGGCTTCAGAATGATCATGCATATGTTCTTTTCTTAAATGGAGGATATAATAAGTGGGTTTGATGGTGGGGCTCTTCAAGAGAACATTATCAAACGCCAAAAGAGATTCAGTAGAGCATAATGTTGCCCTAATATTTATGCTGACTATAAAGGATTAAGAATTATGTTTTAATTTTGGAAGTTGATAACCTAATGTTGATGGAAAAATAAAACTATATAAAAAAAATACTAAAAATTTGATGCATGTGTTCGTCCTTTCTCCCTTTAGGGGTAGTTATATATGAGAGTTTTTTTGGCTAATAAACTCTTCTCAAATACAAATGTGTATTTTGTAAGTTTCATTCAAGTTATAAATGGTTGAAATTCAGAATTTTTGTTTTTCTTGTAGAGTGAGAAAAAAAATTAAAAAAATAAAATAAAAAAAGGAGCAAACCACACCAGAGTAGCTAGTTACATATAACTAACTGCAATAGAAACAAAAATTATATATATTCAAAAAAGGCCTATGATGTATGTAATTATAGCTACAAAACAATCTCATTTTGCTTTATAAAATCATTCTCAGCATTTTTCTCATTAAAAATAAATAAATAAATAAATAAATCATTCTTAGGACCAATGGATTCAACAATTGCTCCACCATGGTTTTTCACCACAAAATCAAGTGGTTTTCCATCTAAATGATTGTGCTCCGTGTATCTCTTTCCTTTCAGCATTTTAACTTGCATACTCAAACATGGTTGTCAATTTCGTATGATGCATAAAAAGTTTTATATTTTAAGGACGTATACATAGACATGTGCTTCAAAATGAGGTTTTTTTTTTGGGTTAAAATTTGTGCTTTTATTTAAATCCAACAAGTTGTTAAACTTTTTTTAATACAAATTTATTAGGTTAATTAATTTAGCCCAATAAAATAACATGTACATAAGTTTTTTTTTGCCCACCACTTTATATTTGCAAATTTCTTTTCTATACCGTGAATAATGTATTAACTATCAATATAATTATTTTTTTCATTATTATTATAAGTCTAAGAGGCTAGAATGCCAAGAAGAAATATTAAAAAAAATTATTAAAATAAAAGAACAAGAAGAGATAGTAAATGTTGATGATGATAAAGAAAATTTTAATGAATAAATAAATTTGCAAAATGATGAACGTGATGATTGGGTGGGTAGTTTCCCAACCCACAACTGACCTGTAACAATAACGAGGTTGTCGGTTTCGAGTGAAACTGAAAACAACCAGAATCTGCCAAAACGCAGTGAGATCTTGCCAAATCCATCCAAGATCCAATGAGATCTCGTTGGATCCGGCTAGATTTTTACCAAATCATGCGGAGAAATTGCTAGATTCGGCCTAATCTGGTGTATATCATGCCAAAAATCGTTGGATTTAGCTAAAAAAGTGGTCGAAAATTTAGAAAAATTTCCGAAGTTGATGGTCCTCGGGTGGGTCAGTTTTCATGGGTTTTGGAGGAGAAGATCTAAAATCGACCCGCTGGCGTTGGGTTTTTGACGTTGGGACCTGAGTCTGACTGTTGGAGCAATCGAATTAAGTGGTTACAGATCAGTTCAGGCGGGTGGGTTGGACACCTCTATGCAAGATGATGAATATTATTAAAATAAATTATTATTTTGGGTTATTTTTTATTTATTATAATTTTTATTTTTATTAATTTGAATATGTATATGAACACATGTTAATTTGAATTATTTAGTTAGCTTGTTAAATATTATTACATAAGTGATATTAAATTAGTCATTAGTTGAATACGTTATGAATTTATAATAAACATACCCTTTATATATGTACATTTATAATTTATTTTAATAAATTTTATTAAGTATTTGTGAATCTTACGTTACACGATACAAAAATAAATAAATAATTAAATAATCGATTCATGATATTATTCATGTTTTAACAACTATGCTTAGTCTCCTAAGCTAACTATTGACAACTTCTTAAAGGCGCTCAAATGTATTGGTATTATATATATATAATTTTAAAATAACTTGTTTTTTCTACCCTAAAAAAATATTGTGTCCCTATAGCTAGGATCCCTCTTATTTTGGTATTATATATATATATATATATATATATATATAATTTTAAAATAACTTGTTTTTTCTACCCTAAAAAAATATTGAACACTCTAACAACAAAAATAAGAGGGATCCTAGCTATAGGGACACAATATTTTTAAATTAGCATACCACAATCTCTAATTTATAGTTTTTGGTATGCTAGTTTAGGAATGTTGTGACATTTTGTTATGTTCCTAGCATTACTCATAAAAATAATATAGGCCTATGAAACATAATCCTTTACCCTTTTAAAAAAAAAAAATAAAATAAACAAATAATAACAACGATAACATTAGCCCAAATAACAGTAAAAATAACCTAAACAAGAACAAGATTAAGGCAAACAACAATAAATGAAAAAAAAAATATTTAACAAAAAGCTCATTCAAAAACAAAACAAAAAAAAAAAAAAAAAATTAATAATTTAGATTTATAACTCGTTCAATTCATTTCGTATAATAATTCCTGATTTGATTTTTCCTAAAATAGGGTACTACAAGAGATACTATGGCCGTGAGTTATCCTCGACGACTTTGCTCTCCCAGTCTGCGAAAAGAATTAATCTTTTTTAAAAACATGTTAATATATTGGGTGTAATTTATTACCTCCTACATTAGGCCTTCTTTCCTGATTTTTTTAATTTATTTATTCGTTATAATTTGGGGTTTAATTAATACATTTTATAGAACTTTTTTTTTTTTTTTTTGAATCAAATAACTAACCTAATTGGTTAAAATTTAGGGGTATTTTTTCACTTGGAGGCCTTACGCAGTCACCTAACTCGCCTAAATCTAGAGCCGGCTCTCACATTCTCTTTTCTTTATGGGAAATTTTCATATGCGTTGAGTTTATATACCCATAAGCTCGGTGCAGAAAATATCTTCCTCATTTTCTATCCCCCAATTTTCATCCCAACCAAATGCATTGTTACTCTAATAAAACATGGCTTTTGGCATAAGACAATATTTTGTGCTTATTATGACAATAATATCACTTTTACCTGAATCTACAACTATAATATCACTTTTATTATGTATCATTCGCTATAAATCATGTTTAACAATTATGAAAAATTATATGATTATACATACATTCATACATACACACATACATACATATATCTTTGATAATTGTTCTTTACTAGTTGATAGCCCATACAATGTATGAATAAATTTAACATATTAAAAAAATTTATCTTTTTCTTTTAAAAAAAAATTGTCTCAATATGAAAATTATTGTAGCTATTAATAGACATTAATTATGATTGTGTTTGTATATGAAACTATATATTTTAGTATTATGAATTTATTATTATTCTATTGTTTATGGAATTATATAGCAATAAAGCTAGTGACACAATCACACAACAAAAATTCAAAATAATTTCACAACATTCCTAATAATTTATTATTAGGTGCTATCTTGCAACAGATTTGATTCATGTTCTTATTTTTCGTTTGGATCCTTTTTGTGTATTTTCATTTATAGCTGTACCACATGGAGTAAGTTTTTATGATTCCAAGTATAAGTCCTATATTCAGTGGGGACTTTGTGGCAGGGCCGGCTTAATAGATGATGCAATTGATGCAATCACTTAAGACCCCCACTTGTAAAAGTAGACCTCACTTGTAAAAAAAAAAATATATATATATATATATAATATATTTATCTATATATTTTAATTAAAAAAAATTAAGCACTTTTATTAGTCAATAAAATGCATTAAAAATGCCCCCATTATATCCTAAAATGCAGAAGATTAAAAAGGGAAAAAACAAAAATAGTCAAACTTTAGCTAACAAAATTAAATTTTAGGAGACAAATTTATTAACTCATTCTTGAAATATGCTAAAATCAAAATTAATATGAGACAAATTCATTAATAACACAACACAATTGTCTTGAAATTTGCTAAAAATAGAGATTATAAATTTCAAAAACAAAAGAAAAATCTCTCATCTCTCTATCTCTCTACCTCTCCATCTATATTCTTACCTTTATTTTCTTCCTCTTTATCTTGATTCTTGATCTTTTTTCATAAACTTAGTCTAACTTAAAATTTTTCTTTGTTGATTCCCTTCTATTCACAGCAAATTCAAAATTGAAAAGGAGAAGTGTACCAGAACCAGAGGTAATCTTCATCCCCTCTTTATATTTCCAAAAATGAAGATGATTATTTAATTTAAATTATATATATTTTCAGTTTATTTCACTGCACAATTGAATGATGGGACACGTTTTTACTATGATAGGACCCTTTTCTGCCCCTCTCGTATTTCACTGCACAAGCCATTGATGGCAATGGGACACATTTATTTATTTCAATGCACAAGCCACAAGTCGGCCCTGGTTTTTAGTCATAGGACAAGCTTGGAAAATATTAATATAAAATTTTGCCCCTCTCTTAATTGGACCCTTTTCTGCTATGGTAGGACACGTTTTTTGCTTTTACACTTAGCCAAAGGAGTACAGGCTGGACATCTCACATCTGCATTGCACAAGCACACCCCACAACAACACAGGTTGCACTGCACAATGCAGCCCACAGTTATAAGACAACACATTTTGCTCACTTTATCAACTATTATAAATTATTATATCAATTAATAATTTGATGTGTATCATATCAACTCATTTGTATTATAATGACACTAATTTATTGAACTATATAATAAATTAATTTTTATTTGTACAGGTTTAGACTCTAAAGTAGTCACGGCTTTAGAAAAATTACAATAACCAGGTTCTATTATTCTATGCCTTAAATTTTATTTTTAGTTAAATTATCATTTTTAATTATAAATTGTGTTTTATTTATCTATAAATATTTTCTCATTATAAATGTCTACTAGAAAATATTTATCCGGATATGAAAAACTTCAAAAAAAGAGAAAAATTGAAAAACAAATTGAATCTCAATCTGCTGAAGAATCTTTTAGAATTAATTATTTTGTATATACAGTAGATCAAGCTATTTCATCAATTGAAAGTAGGTTTGAACAATTTCAAATATATGAGGATATTTTTTGTTTTTTATTTAATTTTGAAAAACTAAAAGCACTAGATGATAAAAGTTTGAAAAAATATTGTCTTAATCTCGAAAGTTTTCTGAAACATGATGTTTATTATGATATTGATGGTTTAGATTTATTTTCAGAACTAATAGTTTTAAAAGAAGTTATTCAAATAGATGAAAATATTCCAATTAATGTAATTAATTATTTAAAAAGACTAGATTCTTTTCCAAGTGCATATATTGCTTATAAAATATTACTAACAATACCTGTTACGGTTGCATTTGCAGAAAGAAGTTTTTCAAAATTAAAATTAATAAAATCTTATTTAAGGTCTACTATATCACAAGAAAGATTAAGTGGATTAATTATATTATCAATTGAACAAGAAATGTTAGAAGAACTTAAATACAAAAACTTAATTAGTAATTTTGCATCTCAAAAAGTAAGAAAAATAGTTTTTAAATAAAAAAATTCAATATATATTATTTGATTAATATTTAAATAAAAAACGCTTTACTTAAAATTTTCTCGTAAGGCCCCCAAAGTTGTTGAGCCACCCTGCCTACATTGCATTCTTACTATCACTGGATGTGAAATTAATAGCAATTTTAGTATTATCGCCACCTTAAAATTCAGAAGGATAAAACTCCAAGTAGACAAAACACAGCCGTGGCTTCACATGGATAAGCCAAATCAGTGGCGATTCCAAGAAATTTTTTCAGGGTGTTTCTCAACAAGTATAAATTACACAATCTAATAAAAAGAAAATTTTATATATTGACAACTACAACAATCAAAAAACACGAAAATACATAAAATTTACAATTGCCTTCTACAAGTTTTCATATTTTGAAATTGTTGCATGATAGTCTCATTATCAATGCTACAAGCTACATCTTTTTCAATATACACAACCAAGCAATCGTTCATTCACTGATCTCCCATTCGATTGCACAATTCATTCTTTATATATTTCATTGTTGAAAAACTTCTTTCTACTATTACAGTAGCAACCGGAAGGGTCAAAGCTAACTTCACAAGGAAGTAGACTAATGGATAAGTCCCATGCTTCCTTGTGCTCACTAACTTTTCAGCAAGTTCACTAACTCCTTGAAGCTTTAAAAAGAAGTCATTACTACGCATATCAAAAATGTAATTCTGTAGTTGAGAGTCAAGTGTCAAAATATCTGTCCCAAGAAAATCAGAGGGATAGAACTTAGCTAGACGTATCAACTTTTCCTTATCAAATATTTGTCCATAATTCTAGCAAAAGAATAAACAATAAACTATAAGTTCATTTGAAATATTAATAAAATTATTAATTATTGTTGTTTAGTTGTTTCATTAATTTGTGTCTTTTATAAACTATAATTTGTTATATTGTTGTTTTACTAATTATAAAATTATTAATTATTATTTAGTCTAATATAATTTAATTTATTTGTCTTTTATAATGTATTGGTTAATTTAATGTATTGGTTAATTATTAATTGTCTTTTATAATTGTTAATTTATTTAGCCTAACACTAAAAGAGCCAGGCATTACACATCCCATGTGTAGCACAATAATTAAAACAGCGTAATGTGCAGCACATTACACTAAAAGACAATCAATATCTCACCAATACCAACACCAATACCAACACACATTGACCAACACCAACGGATAAGAATAAGATAAAGCCAAATTTAAAAAGTAAAAAAAAAGGTAAACAGCCAAATATTAATAAAGCTAAAGTGTAAAGGCTAGCCAATCACAGACTAGTTCAAAAGAGAGAGAGTTAAAGAATAAAGACACTCTCAGTGGCATTTTTCATTTCATAGTTTTCATTTCAGATTCAGAGAGAGAGAGAGAGAGAGAGAGAGAAATACCTTGAGGGAGGGAGCACCGAGCACCAGAGCAAATCGATCTGCGATCTGCGATGAGGGGCAAGCGACGAGCGACAAAAACGAGGCGCGAGCGAGCGATTGACGATGACGACGAGCGAGCTGCAAGTGACGTAACCGTGGGTTTGGTTTCCTCTGTATTGGGTTTGGTTTTGGTTTGCTCTGTATTGGGTTTTTTTTTTTTTTTGATAAACACCTCTGTATTGGAGTTTGTTTTGCTTTTGCTCTGTATAGATTGTATTGGGGTTTGGTTTTCTCTGCCAGCAACGTGACCATGGGTTTGATTTCTGATTCTTTGTGTTGGCTTTTTTTTCTTTTTTTTGAGAATTTGTGGGTTTTCTACTTCTTAAATCTGTTGTTGGGCTCGCCGTGGGCTTGGCTTTGTTATTTTTTTATTTTTATTTTTTATTTTTTTCAGATTTTAGTTCAATTTTTTTTTTTTTAATTTGAGGGTGTTCCAAATACATGTTAAATATAATTTTTTTTTTTTTTTTTTTTGGTCAAATTGTTCCTTGGAACACCTTAACCTGTACGGGGAGTTGCCACTGAGCCAAATCTTGTATGAATTGGCTAATGACAAAAATATGAAAAGGATAATAACAGAGAATCATTACAAAAAGATAAAAGAATAATTATTTGGAAGAAGATTTATTATGAAAATGTGCCAAAGAGAGTATTATTTAAATTGTCGGCCATGTTTTAAATGAAGTAATACACTCTTTACGCATTCAGGATGTACGCGCAAACCATGCATGATTTTTCTTCTCGAATAATTAGACTCTTTGTAATTATTATTATTATTTATTTATTTTTTTTTTTTTTTTTTGAGAAACTGACTCTCTGTAATTGATTATTCACATTTGTGCAAAACTTTATGCCTATTTTAATATAAGAACTTACTTTTTTTTATTTTACATATTTACTTTTCAAAATTTTCTACATCAAATTATCTATTTTATACTATTGTTCATTAAAATATCAATTTTTCTTAATTTTTTTAATTGCTTCTCTTTAAATACCATTCATTCTCTTCTTTTGTCCACAATTACTATAACAACTAGCAACTGAGAAAACATAGCAGTTGAATTGATGTTGTGTTCGTGTGGTTTGATTCTGGAGATTTGAGCCCAATATTTGAAATGACATTAAATAAATTATTTTAAATTTTTAGATTCAGTTCGAATCACTTCATGGACACCATTTTGTAAGAGCATTCACATTAAACATGTTAAAAAATATAGCATTTAGTATCTTAAAGTATCTATTTTAACACTCCACTAACATCAAAGATTTGATCTTTTTTATCATTTCATTAAAATATTATTTATTTATTATTTTTAATTCATTTTTATTCTACGCATCTCTTTCTCTCTCTTTCTCTGTGTGTCTCTCTTCTCCAAGTTAAAACAACCAACCCACCCTTACCACCGTCAACCGCCACCCACTCAATGTCACCACCCTTACCACCCTCAAAATGAAAACATTGAAAGTGAACCCACTATTAAAAAAAGAAAAAAAAAATATATATATATATATATATTGGTTTTGTTATTATATTTTAGAAGAAGAATCATCTTGTTAAACTAATTTTTGATCCAAATTAATCAAACACACACCACAAGCAAGATTGATAAACTAAAAGAAAAGCCAAAAAAATGGTATTTCCCAAAGCCCAATTTTTTAAAATAAAATTTTAAGTAAGATATAAAGGGCAAGCAAAATATAAAAACTATTTGCTTCATAATCTCAAAAAAATAACAAAAAAACAAAAACAAAAACAAAAAAAAAAACAAAAAACAAAAAAAAAAAAATCAAAAAACAAAAACAAAAACAAAACAAAACAAAAATCACACACCACAATCCGGTGAAGCCTTGTGAGCCACGATTTCACTTGAGAGGATCGTTTGAGTTGAGAGGACGAAAAAAGAAATGAGAGTAAGAAGAAGAAGAACAAAGTGCAGCGTAAAAAAAGAAGAAAAGAAAAAGGGTCAGAGAGGCAAAGAGAGAGAAAAAGAACGAGAGACCTGGAAAGAGAGAGTGAGAAAGAAAGAAAAAATAATTAAAAATAAATAAAGCAACTTACAACAGTAAGATGTTAGTTGTAGCACCTTACTATCAAGGTTTTTAGACCCGAACCGGACCGGGTGGTCGGACCGGGAAAATCGAAAACCGGGATGAAAACTGGTTTTTTAAGCATAAAGAACAAGATTTTTTGTTAATTCCGTGAACCCCTAAACCCCTAAAACCGAGATTGGACCGCACGAACTGGTGGCAAGAACCGTGAACCCCTTAGCATTTTTTTAAAAAATAAAAATAAAAACAACTTAACACAATTTTATTCTACTTAATTAAATTATCCATCTCTTACAAGGAATAAAAAAAATTATAATTAAAATCCTTCAAAGATATTCAACTTTACTTCAAAAATTAATCATAAATTTTAATGTTTTCATGGTTATTATTTTATTTTATTAACTTTCTTATTTAATTATTAAATATATGCTTGAAAATCATTAAATTTCCCTCACATATATAGATATTTGTCAATTTTGCTAGTTTTATAAATTTAATATCTATATTTAGGCTTTAATTAATTATTAAATTAATTATGACGTCATCACGATTCGACTCCAGTTCGACCTCGGTTCAACCTCAAAAACCTTGAACCTCTCCCTTTTATGATTCAATGAACTGTCAGAGTCTGAAAACATTGCTTACTATCGCAAGTTGCTAAAACATTTGAGATTTGGCACTTTTGATGTAAAGCATGGTTTTGTGTTTTGAATTATAAAATAGCATTTTAGCACTTTTCACATCTTTAATGTGAATGCTCTAACACCTCTATATTATTCTTATTATCGTTGCTAATTAGCATTATCGTACCACAATATCTTTTTTTTTTTTTTTTTTTTTGGTGCAGTAAAAGTACCACAATATAAGGTACATTCTTACTAAAGTTGTCAAAATTGGAATCCTACGTAGATCGTGGGAGGTAAGTAGGATCATGGATTATAAAATCGTACATAATTTGAGAAAAAAATAGAAAATATATATTGGTATGTTAAATAATCACATAAATTATACATTTATTTATAAAAAAACAAAAAATTTGCATCTATTTAATGTAATTACCATACATCATTACATCCATTTGTAGGCATCATTCAAAGAAACCAAAATTCTCAAAACATAACACTCTATTGGGATGCTATTTTTTATTTTGGTCCAACTGTCACTCTATCTCTCTACATTAGAATAGAAAAACTTGATTTATACTAATGTTATTTTTCATTTAGGTCTACAAAAAAATGTATTTTCAATGACGAAAAAATTCGTCACTAAAAGTCCAGTTTTTTGTCACTAAGGTCTTTTAGTGACGAAACTCATTTCGTCACTGAAACCCCGTCACTAAAAGTCCTAGTGACAAAATATTTCGTCACTAAAAGTCTGATTTGATTTTAAAGAAAAAAAACTTTTAGCGACGAAAACGTTTCATCACTAAATGTTTTCCTCATTAAAAACACTATTCAGTGAAGAAAATATTTCTTCACTAAAAACACTTTAGTTATTAAATCATATTTAGTGACGAATAATTTCACCACTAAAACTATGTTTGGGTACATATAGTGATGAAAAAGTTCGTCACTGAAACTATTTTTAAGAAAGTCCAGGCACATATAGCGATGAAAATTTTCGTCACTAAAACCATTTCTTACAAAATTTTGCTACATTTAGTGACGAAATATTTTGTCACTAAAATAATTTTTTGTTGCTATATTTGTGACGAAAAAATTCATCACTAAAACTTATTTTCTATTTTTATTTTTTTCATGGCTTTGATATTAACCTATAACCTGTCTTTACATTATTAAAACCTCACATTTGAATAACATATTTATTTCAACAACACATTTATAAAAAAATATCCATACCTTCCACAAGTAAAAAATAAAACAAGTATCCAATTCAAACTCATTCCATACAATAATTGTATGCAATACATACAATAACTCAAGATGTTTTATAACAATACAAAAAAGGTAGCATAATATAATTAGAACTAACGATAGATGTCCTCATATGTCTTTAAGTAATGCCAAAAGTAAATCCCCTAAAAGCCACCAATAAGAAATCTGCACAAATATAAAAACACTACATTAAAATAGTAAAGTAAAAACATTAACTAAGTTATAAGAAACATTTCTAACAATGCATTAAGAGTAGCCACACCAATAAATTAAAATCACAACTCCTAATGTATAAGTTGTAGAAAGTAAATATAGATTTTCAAGTGTAATATAATACAATTAGTTTCAAATAATGCATCAAAAAAAGTAATCACACTATGTAGTGTGGGTCAATTGCTAAAATAAAGTACTAACCAAAAAGTGTTTTAACTTGAAATTGAACCACCCCCATAGGTAAGAGCATCATCATAACCCTTGCTCCTCAAAAAGTTAAAAATATTCTTTTGGACCTCTTCTTGCTTAGTTTGTGCCTCTTGGTCCCTAGCTTGCTCCAAATCGTCCTTAGTTCGCTCCTCTTGGTCCCTAGCTCTTGCCTCTTTGAGCTCAATTATCTCATTTTCTAACCGTTGGATATACTAACTTTACATATCATAGTCTACACCATTATCTATATTAAGCAATTCACAAGTGCTAAATTTGAATACAATTACTACTAACTCAACACAACAAATGACAACATCAATATTCATATCAAGTTCAAGATAAGTACAAAACAATTCCTACTTAGATAAGCATAAAACTTTAAGACAAGCACACAACATTTAAGACAATTGTTATGAACTTTACATATTATAATCCATATCAAGATCAACATCAGGTATGTCATGCTCTTTATTTTGATTAGCATCTCTTGAAGTTCCACCTTCAAGAACAACTCATGCATAATGTATTCTAACATCTAAGTCTATATGCTACTTAGATAAAGTTCTATCTCATTCATGAATGCACAAGTCTATATTAATACTTAAACACCCCCAATATTAGTTTAAACCACCTTATAACACCATGCAAGCCACCCGCTTGCTCAAACACAACATACCACCACAAAACCAATCACCAACATCACAAGTATAGAGTTTTACAAGTATTGAAATGAAATAAAATACTATTCATCACATCTAATCAACAATACTCATTCACATTTGCAATAAATGAAAAAACACTTCCAATATTAGTTTAAGCCACCTTATAACACCATGCAAGCCATCAACTTGCTCCAACATAACATACCACCACAAAACCAATCACCAACATCACAAGTATAAAGTTTTACAAGTATTGAAATGAAATAAAATACTATTTATCACATCTAATCAACAATACTCATTCACATTTGCAATAAATGAAAAAACACTCTCAATATTAGTTTAAGCCACCTTATAACACCATGCAAGCCACCTGCTTGTTCCAACACAACATACCACCACAAAACCAATTTCCAACATCACAAGTATAGAGTTTTACAAGTATTGAAATGAAATAAAATACTATTCATCACATCTAATCAACAATACTCATTCACATTTGCAATAAATGAAAAACACGCCCAATATTAGTTTAAGCCACCTTATAACACCATGCAAGCCACTCGCTTGCTCCAACACAACATACCACCACAAAACCAATTTCCAACATCACAAGTATAAAGTGTTACAAGTTTTTAACTAGAATTTACTTACTTTGGTCAAGCTAAGTTTACAACTTTCAGAAAAAATCCAAAGTTACTGCAAACAATGTGTATTTAGTCTTCAAAAAAAAATTAAATTTATAAGTACAAAAGTTAAAGAAAAGCTTGTAAAAGCTCATTAAATACCAGAACCTAATCCTAGGAATCAATTTAATAAAAGCTCTTAATGATATATGACAATGAACACCCATGTGGGGGTACATGTATATTACCTAAATCTATAACTTTTCATTTATCTAGATAAATTTCAAACTGTAACCAAATCTCATAGTACCTTTCAATCAAGATGGGAAGCTCAAATTACACCTATTATGCATCAATTTTAAACTTTTATGTTGAGTACATATATGCCCAAATCCTCATCGATACTAGTGTTAAATTCTTATGGTTCCCATTTTGATTAAAATTCTTCAACAATGTTTACACCTTCACTTATACACTACATATATCTAACACCGGTATCAATGTGGAAACCAAACCAAGAGGGTGAGGATCTAGAATCATCCAAACAATAAGAACCATAGAAATCTAAAAGAATTACAGTAATTGATAAGTACATATATAAGAAACTTTCTCCACAACCATTACATAGTAAATATCAAATACCCAAACTAAACAAAAATGCATATACCCATTTCTCCGCAACCATTACATAGTAAATATCAAAGAACAAGAATCATTAAACAAAAAAATTAACATCAAGCATTTAGAATCATTAAACAAAAATACCCAAAGGAACTAGAATCATTAAACAAAAATTAACAAAAAATTAACTCAAAAGGAAAAGAAAAAAAAAAAAAAAAAACCCATTATGCATATACCCATTACTGTATGAAACAAAAAAAATACCCAGAGAACAAGAATCATTAAACAAATTAACATCAAGCATTTAGAATCATTAAACAAAAATACCCAAAGGAACTAGAATCATTAGACAAAAATTAACAAAAAAATTAACTCAAAAAAAAAAAAAAAAAAAAAACCAAAAGGCGAAGAGTCGCTGATTGGATGGTAGGCGAAAAGTTGCTGACTGGGTGGAAGGCGAAGAGTCCCCGAAAGCATCACCGATGGTGCGAAGGACTAAAGTGTTGCTGTAATCATCGCAGATAGTGCAAAGGATTGAATCGGCAACAGTGAGGCACAAACCGTTGCGAGCTAAACCGTTGCAAGCTGAAGCGTCGCGACGGACTGACGAGAAGCGAATCGGTGTCAGTAAGGCGACGATAGATCGGCGACAGTGAGGTGAAATGTATCGATGACTGGGTTTGGAACTTTTTTTGAGAGAGTGAGAGTCAGGCGAGTGAGGAAGTGAAATAACAAAACAAAAAGGGTTGAATATAATTTTAAGTGTAAAACTTATTGTGACAAAATTTACATTTCGTCACCCTAGATGAATTTTGTTTGGTGCCTACATTTTCATTTGGCGCCTTTAGTTCGACCCAAAATATAGCGACAAAATTTATTTTTCATCACTAAATTTTACTAATTTTTTTTATAAATAGTGACGAAATATAAATTTCGTCAATAAATGGTACTTTTTAGTAATGAAAAAATTGTCCTCACTAAAATTCGTCACTGAAAATACATTTTGTTGTAGTGGTCCAACTGAGCCTTCTATTAAGTTAAAGAAGATTACAAGAAATCAGAATCATTTCGAATCGTCAAAATCGTACGATCCTACCGATCTTGAACAATTGCAAAGATCCTTCAAAGATCTAGATTGTTTTAGGTAGGTGGAATCGTAAAATCGTAAAATCATAGAATGCAGATCGAGATTTTGACAACCATAATTCTTACCATCCTTTGGGCCTATGGCTGTGGGTTGATGTTAAAAATAGAGAATCTTTACAAAATAATGGTAATGTTTGGACTTAGGGAAGAAGGCAATTATGAACAAGGACCAATTCCTTAAATTGACAACCTCGATTTAAACTTCAGCGCATGTGCACACGTTCGCACGCGCGCGCCCGCACACACACACACACACACACACACACACACACACACACACAAAAAAAAAAGGAAAGGGAAGAAGAAGAAGAAGAAGGGACAACCTCGTTTTAAACAATGTAATAATATTTAACTTTTTCTTCAGCTAAAGTCCAAAGATATAGAGAAAAGTGATCCTCCACAACTCTTTCACAAAACTTTCTCAACAAATTTTAGGTGATAAGTTATTACTAGTTTTAATTTCAACTAATCACTAAAATTATATTTTTTCCCACCAATAACAACCAATAACAAATTTCCACTTAAAATTTGTTGTAAAAGTATTATAAAAATATTTTGATCATAACATTTCTCCAGAAGATATTGTTATTTAAATTGGGCACATTTTAAATAATCTACTATGAACGCAACGACTTTTCCCCTTTATTGTCATGATCAGGATCGCTCTATGCATTTTAGGGCCTAAGATCAAAATTAAAATAAAGTCATTTATATATTTAAATATTTAAATAATACTTAAATAATTTTTTTTACCTAAAATAATAAAATCTATTCTTCTCTTTATTTTAGATGATGTACCATTTTTTTTAATAAATAATATGGCTAAACCATTAAATTTTTTTGTGACATTGTTGATATTAATTAAGATTTTATCAATTTTAATTTTGAAAATTTTCTTTCTGTTGTTGAAGCAAACTGCCAGCCACATATTTCTCTCTTGAACGACCAAAATAAAAAAATAAAAAGGGGTCAAGATATGATGACCTTTTTTTCGGCAGGTGTGGACAACATATCTTAACCCCACAAACACAACATCGTAGGTGTAGAAGGTGGAGCCGTCGCACGAAGCATCAGAGCGGTGCTTAAACAATATTTCATCAAACGTGGTCTGGTTAATGAGATTGCTGATATTACCTGGTAGGTGGCAATTGCTCTGGCAGCTGGGGCCGCAATAAGGCTTCGTGCCTCCACAGAAGCCAGTACTTGAGCTGCAACATGGATTATTGGGGCATATTTTGAGGAAAAACAATTGTGGATTAATGTGAAGACAGGTAGTCAACACAGTCATAAAATAGGTGTGGAATTGATTATGATCCTAAAATAACTCTACCAATTCTTCATGACACTCCACAGTACACACCAAGAACCGGTGGTAATTACTAATTACCCCATGCAGCAGGCCTCCTGCACATAGATAAGCCCCAAATGATAAAAATATGAAAAGTGAAGAGGATAAAATATGAGAAAAGGCTTAGCGAGCCCAACAGGCCCATGTCCACAGGCCCAAAAAAGGTAGAGCCCATTCTTTGAGTGGGCCCCTGACAGAACGAAGGCCCAGGCTTGCCCACCAAGTTTCAGATTCTTGAAAACTTGCTCTACAAGGGGAAGACTTGCTCTGCAAGGAGAAGACTTGCTCTGCAAGGATGAGACTTGCTCTACAAGGAAAGGAGGCAAGACCTCACTACTATAAAAAGCCCCAACATCCTCATAAAAAGGTACGCGTGACTAACTCCTCTCTAGCACTCTAGAGTTGTAAAAACATTTATGACTTAACCTTCGGAGGGTGTTTGGCCGGCTCCACACCGGAGCCCTTTGAAGGTTTTTCTGTGTTGTTCTCTCTTGCAGCCAACGGCTACGAGCGCAAGGATCGTGCATCTCACTGGTGAACTTTTCGGGATCATCAGTTGGCGTCGTCTGTGGGAAGGTTGATCGTGACAGCTTAAGCCATCGTCGCCTCCCGGACACAAGAGTTGCATGGTACTCACACGCTCGATGGCCACCACCAACAACGTTCAAGGTGACGAGCCGCCAAGGCCCACCGCATTAGAAAGACAGGTTCAGACCCTCGCGGCTGCAGTAGAATGCCTCACGAAACAGAATCATGACCTAGAGGAACAGCTGCAACAGAAGAACCCGGGACATAACGGTCAGGAGGAGAACCAGGGGGACAGCTCCGAAAGAAGGGGGCTTGAGAAGCAAGAGGGCAGTAATGAGCCCAGTAGAACGAAGAGGCGGAATTCGAGCATGCCCTCCCTCACGAATGCGACCCCACCACCCATCCTCGCAGAGATGCAGGTGATGAAAGAGCAGATGGAGGTCATGATGAACGCCCTCAAGGGACGCGTCTCCAGCGACCTCGACGATCTAGTGAATAGAACGGACTCGCCGTTCACCGCACCAGTCAACTCCTGTCCCCTGCCACAGAAGTTCCAGATGCCGCAGGTTGAGAGCTACGACGGGGTCAAGGACCCGTTAGATCATCTGGAAACCTTCAAGACCATGATGCACCTCTAGGGAGTACCGGACGAGATCATGTGTAGGGCCTTCCCTACAACACTGAGGGGCGCAGCAAGGATCTGGTTCAGCAGATTGACGCCAAATTCGATCAACACCTTCAAGGAGCTAAGTGCCCAATTCACCTCGCACTTCATCGGGGGGCACAGGTACAAGAAGTCTACGGCATGCTTAATGAGCATCAGGCAGTGGGAGGACGAGACGCTGCGATTATACATAACTCGCTTCAACAAGGAAGCACTCTCCATTGATGAGGCCGACGACAAGATTTTGGTGGCAGCCTTCACCAATGGCCTACGGAAGGGAAAATTCCTGTTCTCCCTGTACAAAAATGATCCGAAAACCATGTCTGAAGTACTCTATAGGGCCACGAAATACATGAATGCGGAGGACGCACTATCGGTCAGGGAAGACAAGCCCAGGAAGAGAGAGAGACCGGAAGATGCCAGGCAGGACCATGGAAAGAAAAAACCAAGAACGGGTGACAGACGCGAGGATAAGCATTCTAAGCCCCCAGGAGGAAGATTCACAAGATTCACCCCTCTGAACGCTCCACTAGACCAAGTGCTGATGCAGATCAAAGACGATCCCTGACGTTCCCAAGGAAGCTAAAGAGCGATCCGGCCAAGCGATCCAGAAACAAGTATTGCCGTTTCCACCGCGATCACGGTCATGATACTGCGGATTGCTACGATCTGAAACAGCAAATTGAGGCCCTCATCAGAGAAGGAAAACTGCAGAAATTCGTCAGTAAGGAAAGGACGGATGTTCATGCACGGGAACAGGCTCCCCGACGGGAGAACGACCATCCGAGACCCCCTGTTGGGGACATAAGGATGATAATAGGGGGCACGATAGCAACGGGATCATCCAAAAAGGCCCGAAAGACCTACCTCAAGACGGTCCAAAATGTGCAGACAACGGGTTCTATACCCAAGATAGCACGGAGAGAAAGTCCGATCATTGGATTCTCAGAGGACGACGCGAGACGCCTCTACCATCCACACGATGACGTCCTTGTCGTCAGTTTAAGGGTAGGAGATTACAACGTACACTGGATGCTGGTCGACAATGGCAGCTCGGCAGACATCCTATACTACCCAGCATTCCAGCAGATGGGAATAAATAGAGCACGACTAACACCAACGCATGCCCCGTTGGTCGGCTTTGGAGGAACGAGGATACTCCCATTAGGAGCAATCACCCTCTCAGTGACGGTCGGTGACTATCCGCAGCAAATCACTCAGAACGTGACCTTCTTAGTGGTCGACTGTTCATCCGCGTACAACGGTATAATAGGGCGACCTACACTGAACTCTTGGAAAGCAGCGACCTCAACATACCACCTGATGATCAAGTTCCCTACGG
Source organism: Quercus parvula (assembly GCA_030820535.1). Lineage (NCBI taxonomy): Eukaryota > Viridiplantae > Streptophyta > Magnoliopsida > Fagales > Fagaceae > Quercus > Quercus parvula. The sequence goes on along the minus strand of JAUAME010000007.1, from coordinate 12,981,829 downwards.
AGTACGGAATTGGAGAGTTGCGAGGAGATCAGGTGGCCGCCCGGGAATGCTACGTCGCCATGCTGGAAATGGAGGATCACCAGCAGACCTTGTGCATTGGCGAGCAACGGACCATCGCAGAGCCGGTAGAAGAGTTGGAAGAAGTCATGCTCGATGAATCGAGACCCGGACGGACGACAAGAATGGGCACCCTGGCCAGCCCGACGATAAGGCAAGACCTGGCAATCTTTCTGAGGAGGAATCAGGACATATTCGCGTGGAGCCACGAAGATATGCCAGGAATCGATCCGTTCGTGATAGTCCATAAGCTGAATGTCAACCCGGACTCCCCCCCAGTCCGGCAGAAGAAGCGGATATTCGCGCAGGAACGGGATAAAGCAGTGGCGGAAGAAGTTAGAAAACTGCTGGAGGCGGGGTTCATCCGAGAAGTCTACTACCCCAACTGGCTAGCAAATGTGGTCATGGTGAGAAAGAACAGTGGAAAGTGGAGAACGTGCGTCGACTTCACGGACCTTAACAGGGCATGCCCAAAAGATAGCTATCCACTCCCAAGGATAGACACCCTGGTAGACTCAACAGCCAGACACGAACTCTTGAGTTTCATGGACGCCTTCTCAGGCTATAACCAGATTAGAATGAAGGAGGAGGATTAGGAGAAGACCTCTTTTGTAACCAGCCAGGGACTTTTCTACTACAAGGTGATGCCATTCGGACTCAAAAACGCGGGGGCTACATATCAAAGGTTAATGAACAAGATGTTCGCGCACCAGCTCGGTAGGAACGTACAAGTCTATGTCGACGACATGTTGGTGAAGAGCGTGTGTGAGAACGACCATCTCAGCGACCTTCAGGAGACATTCGACACCCTTCGGTCGTACAACATGAAGCTGAACCCAAACAAGTGCGTGTTCGGGGTTACGGCCGGGAAATTCTTGGGATTCATGGTGTCCCAAAGGGGTATAGAAGTCAACCCAGAGAAAGTGCGAGCCATAATGGAGTTAGAGCCCTCGAAGACAGTGAAGGCAGTTCAGAGCTTGAACGGAAAAGTTGCGGCCCTGAACAGATTCATCTCCAAAGCGACAGATAAGTGTTTGCCTTTCTTCCGAGTACTGAAGAAATCATTCGAGTGGACGGACGAATGTCAGAAGGCATTCGAGGACTTGAAGAAGTACCTATCGTCCCCACCACTTCTTAGCCCGTCCGTGCCAGGAGAAGAGCTGTACCTTTACATCGCGGTCTCGCAAGCAGCAGTTAGCGCGGCCTTGGTACGGAACGACGGACGCTCCCAACGACCCGTCTATTTTGTGAGCAGGGCGTTTCGAGGAGCAGAAGAAAGGTATCCCCGGATGGAGAAATTGGCTCTTGCCCTCATGACCGCTGCGCGGAAACTCAAACCATATTTCCAAGCTCATATAATCATAGTCCTGACGGACCAGCCTTTGAAGAAAGCAATGAGCAGCCCGGAGGCGGCAGGAAGAATGGCCTTGTGGGCAATTGAGCTAAGCGAATTCGACGTACGGTACCGTCCACGAACTTCGATGAAGGGGCAAGTAGTGGCGGATTTCATAGCCGAGTACACCCAGCCGGGAGACGAAGGGGCTGAAGGACAGAAACCGTGGATCATCCACACGGACGGGTCATCAAATCAACACTCAGGAGGAGCCGGTGTAGTTATGCGAACACCAGAAGGGGATAAGATCGAGTGCATGATAAGACTAGATTTCCCTACAACCAACAACGAGGCGGAGTATGAAGCCTTGGTAGCTGGCTTGGATCTCGCAAAGGCCGCGAGCGCCGGGAACATGATCATGCATTGTGACTCCCAGGTGATAATTAGTCAGATCAATGGCGATTTTGAGTGTAGAAACGAGAGGATGAAGAAGTACCTGGAGGAAGTGAAGGGTCGAATCGCCGGCCTCGAGGTCAAATTCGTTCAGATCCCAAGGGAGGAAAACGAGTGCGCCGACCGTTTGGCAAAAGCAGCCTCCACAGAATTCATGAATGCGCCTAAACAGGTATTATCCTTTGTCCAAACTTGCTCACTTATTGATGACGGGAGGAAGATACAGGAGATAGATGTTGAAGAGGATTGGACCGCACCCCTAAGAGAATATCTATAGTTGGGCTCTCTGCCGGACGAGAAGGACGCTGCAAGAAGATTAAAAGTCCGGGCTTCGCGATTCGTATTGATCAAGGACACCTTGTACAAAAGAGGTTTCTCTCGACCTTACCTAATGTGTCTAAGCCACGGCGAAGCAGAGTATGTGATGAGGGAAGTCCACGAGGGGATTTGCGGGAATCACTTTGGAGCACGGTCTTTGGTGCACAAACTTATCCGAGTCGGATACTACTGGCCCACTATGCTCAGGGACGCCCAATCGTACGTGAAGGCTTGCGATAAGTGCCAGAGGTTTGGTAATCTAATCAGGCAACCATCAGAAGAACTCTCACCTATGACGGCCCCTTGGCCGTTCGCGCAATGGGGTTTAGACATCATGGGCCCTTTCCCAACAGCCTTAAGACAGCTAAAGTTCCTGGTAGTCGGTATCGACTACTTCACCAAGTGGGTGGAAGCAAAACCCCTTGCCACTATCACAGAGAAAAACATCTGTGCTTTCGTGTGGAAAAACATCGTATGTAGATACGGGATTCCGAGGGTGCTTGACTCTGACAATGGAAAACAGTTCGACAACAGCGCGTTCAAGAGTTTCTGCTCAGAGCTAGGCATTCGGAATTATTACTCATCACCAGCACACCCGCAGGCAAACGGACAGGTAGAAGTCACTAACCGGACACTGCTGAAAATCATCAAAACCCGGCTCGAGAGGGCAAAGGGTATCTGGCCAGACGAACTGCCAAACGTCTTATGGGCATACCGGACGACTGCAAGGACACCCACAGGGGAGACCCCGTTTCGACTTGCATACGGAGCCGATGCAGTCATCCCAGCAGAGATCGGCCTCACCAGCTATCGCGTACAGAGCTACACGGAGGACAAAAACGAAGAAGCTATGCGCCTTCAACTAGACTTGGTGGACGAGGTCCGAACAATAGCAGAACAGAGGTTGGCACGATACTAGAACCTCATGTCGAAGCACTACAACACAAGCGTAAGGCACAGAGATTTTCAGATCGGCGACCTGGTACTACGAAAGATCATGGGCGCCGCTAAAGACCCTACACAGGGGAAGCTCGGGCCAAATTGGGAAAGGCCGTATAGAATCACATCATGGCAAAGGAAGGGCACATACCACCTCGAAACCATGGACGGAAGGAAGCTTCAACACCCATGGAATACGGAGCACCTTCGGAAATACTACCAGTAGAGATAACGTTTAATTTCCCCATGTATATTTGCTAGTCTTCGATTATTTTTGAGGCACTTGCTAGTAGTCTTTTGATTGTTTTTGGCTTTTTGAACAACTGCTTCCTCAGTACCTTTTTAGGCCCAAGAAGGGGCAGGTACTTTCTTCTACAACTTTGAATTTAATGAAGAAACATTCAAGACCTTGCTGCGTGTCCTTACTACTAAAAGATTACAAGTCCACAAAGTGGACGGACCCCACCATGGGTTAAAAATATACAAGTCCACAAAGTGGACGGACCCCACCATGGGTTAAAAATACACAAATCCACAAAGTGGATGGACCCCACCATGGGTTAAAAACTTATAAATTCACAAAATGGACGGACCCCACCATGGCTTAAATTTATAGAAGTCCACAAAGTGGACGGACCCCACCATGGGTTAAAAATACACAAGTCCACAAAGTGGACGGACCCCACCATGGGTTAAAAACTTATAAATTCACAAAATGGACGGACCCCACCATGGCTTAAATTTATAGAAGTCTACAAAGTGGACGGACCCAACTAGTTCGTAAAATTATACAAGTCCATCATCTGGACAGCCATCAGGGGTCGCGACCACCTCTAACAGAATGAACGGACCCAACTGGGATCGCAAAAAATATGAAGGTCCACGACGTGGACGGATCAAATTAAGCAAGCATTAAAGCATCAAGACAGAGCACACACCACAATTATCAAACACAGTAATAAAAGAAGCATTTAAATAAATGAGTTAAATGTCAAATACAACGGATACAAAACGGCCCTACATACAACGGGCAAAAAACCCAAAGTGTTTTCAAAATAAAAAATATAGTAGTGAACGACTACACATCAGGGACGACGGGGTCTTTGGCTTCTGGAGTTTTTCCTTCTTCCGCTTGAAGCTCAGGGACGACGGTGACGGGCCTTTCCTCTGCGAAAAGGTCAGCTGTGTCATCAGAAGCGTCGGGCTGGACGGACATACCCTCCGCGACGTTGATGTTGACGGCCGAGAAGTCAAACTTGGGATATAGAGCTTTGGCTTGACGGAGGGCATCGTCAAAACCATCAGTATATGAAGTTCTGAGCTCCGTCAAGAGAGCGTCGGAGTCACGATACTCCTGGACGGCCTTCTCTTTGGCTAGACGAAGCTCGTCCTCCTTATCCTCCAGGTCGGTCTTGAGTTCCTCCGTCATCCTCTGGTACTCGTCCCTCGCCTGCTCCGCCAGTTTAAGCTTCTTATCCGTCACCACCTTCCAGTTTTTGAGCTCGAGCAGCTCCTCTTCCACCAGCCTGGCCTTGTCACGAACCCTCTCCAGCGCTGTCTCATGGTGAAGAGCCTGGTCCATAAGACCCTTCGTCATGAGCATAGCCTGACGACAAGATGGGGCTTAGTTAAAAATGATAACAACGGAAAATAGAAAGATGAATGGCGACGGGTTCTTACTTGGGCAATGCTGAAGAGGCCCGTCTCCCCTATGGCCTCCGTCGAGTGGTTGCCCAGGTCCTCATAGTCCTCACTCCCTATGATAGAAGAGATCTTCCCCAAAGCATACTTTGGGTCTTCACGGAGTAGGACGGGCGGTTTCTTCTGACTGCCCGGAGGGGGAACCATCAGGCCTTTGCCACCCCCAGGTCTGGCCGGGGTCACCGTCTTCTTACCCTCCGCCATAAGGCCTATGACGGGCTCCGTCGAAACTTTCTGTTTCTTGGGTGCACGGTCGACCTTAGGCATCGGTCTCTTCGCCAGGGGCCTGCTCGAGCCGGTACCCATCGTACCCATGTCTGTCTCCTTGTTCTTCGCGGCTTTGCTTTTAATGGTAGCCCTTCTCTTCGCGTCGTCCATCTCTGTAAAAACAAGGGTAGACGGGTAAACTCAAAGCGACAAGTCAAGGTAGTTAAGAAAAGGAGTGACGGACTTACGCTGACGGGTGCGTTCCTCGTACTTTATCGCCGCTATAGAGGGCTCGGGTCCGTCGCAATACCAGTGGACGGTGTTGAGGTTAACCAGCTTCGCCCACGTCCGTTCCTCTGGCTTCGTCTTCGAAAAAATCTTTTCCAAAAAATGGTACTCCTCTAGATCAACTTGTGGACGTCGTCGCACTGAAAAATAAAAGAAGGAAAACACTCAGGACGGTCATTAAAGAGTTAAAGAAAAATTACCTTCGTGACACGACGGACTGAACTATACCAGACGGGTCCAAGATCCCCCATGTGCTGTCGACGGGCATGAAGTCCGTCTCCCCCGGGTGACACATCCAACCGTCACCTTCCAGGAAGAAATAGGGACTCTTCCAGTCTCGATTGGAGTCCGGAGTCTCGTAGATGACTTTCAAAACGGACTTCCTAGGGACGAAGCTGTACATTCCCCTTGACTTGTCTATCTCGTCTGGACGGTAGCAGTGGAGGAACTCCCGTACGGTCAACGATCTGGAACCATTAGACATGGCTCCGTACAGGACCTCCATTGCAATGAAAACCCTCCAGGCGTTGGGGGATATCTGGCTGACGGACAGACCTAAGTGCTGGAGGAGTTCTCGTTTTAATCTGTTCAGAGGGAATCTAAGTCCAGCCTTTAGTGCTTGTTTGTACACCCCTAGGTCGCCCACTCCATCGTAATAACATTTCTCGGATTTGTGGGGTAGACGGATTGGGATGTGGTCGGGTATTTGGTAAATTGCCCTAATTGTTTTGAAGTGAACCTCCTTAATTGTGGACCCGAATTTGTTCACCGTCCACTCAAGTAGCATGACGAACTCCCTAAGTCCGTCAGCCCCAACTACGGATTTAGGTCCTTCACCACCGCCGTCAGAACCTTCCTCTGGTTCGGCCAACTCCATATCCTCATTTGTTGAGGACGGTGAAGTGGCGGACGGAGTCCTCTCGCTCAGTTCGTCCGGATCTCTGCAACCCGACGGGTACAATTCCTTGTAACCCGCCCCGTCGCAGACGAACGACTGGTTACTCGACGCACTAGACATTGCCTACAATGGAGTGACAAAGCCTAAGACTGACGGTCTAAAATGAAAAAAGGGAAGAGACGAATGCAAGAAATTTAATGCTTCTACTGTGACAAGTATAAAAACTGAAGGTACATCGAAGTGAACGGATAGGATCACTTACCGAGGAAAGGAGTGAGCGGGTAAGAGTCGTTGCCGAAGGATGTGAACGGGTAAGCTCTGACAGGTGACAGACTCGCTCTGACAGGTGACAGACTCGCTCTGACAATGTAGTTTCTGCGCAAAGTAAAAGAAATGAAGGAGAGGTGCTGGTTTTTATAGATGGAGTGCACGGAAGACGAAGCGGCACTTCGATCCAAGATACGGACCAATCTACGAATAACACGTGTCATTGCCTTAAATGCCTCTGCAGCTTGTCAGACCTCCACGGACCTGACGGCGTCGTGCTCTGTCAACCTCCCTCCAAGGGCCCTCGTCACCATCATCCGTTAAGTTCTGACCGTCACCACTTTGACTCCGTCACCAACCATTCGGTCTTTACGATCACCATCCTAGTTCTTTGTTACTGTTCATTTGCGCCTATCCGTCACCCCCATGAGTACAGGACCATCATTATTGTTTGTTTTGACCGTCACCCCAATTGACCGTTTGCACGAAAGCGACGGACCAAATGGGGTGAAGGGGGCAGCTGAAGAGGATAAAATATGAGAAAAGGCTTGGCGAGCCCAACAGGCCCATGTCCACAGGCCCAAAGAAGGTAGAGCCCATTCTTTGAATGGGCCCCTGACAGAACGAAGGCCCAGGCTTGCCCACCAAGTTTCAGATTCTTGAAAACTTGCTCTACAAGGAGAAGACTTGCTCCACAAGGGGAAGACTTGCTCTGCAAGGAGAAGACCCCCTCTGCAAGGAGAAGACTTACTCTATAAGGAAAGGAGGCAAGACCTCACTACTATAAAAAGCCCCAACATCCTCATAAAAAGGTACGCGTGACTAACTCCTCTCTAGCACTCTAGAGTTGTAAAAACATTTCTGACTTAACCTTCGGAGGGTGTTTGGCCGGCTCCACACCGGAACCCTTTGAAGGTTTTTCTGTGTTGTTCTCTCTTGCAGGCAACGGCTACGAGCGCAAGGATCGTGCATCTCACTGGTGAACTTTTCGGCATCATCAAAAAGGATAACAGAGAATTTTTACGAAAGGATAAAAGTGAAGGAGGTAATTAAATTATGAAGATGTTCAAAAGACAGCTTTTATTTCAATTATGGGTCACGATTAAAACGATGTAATACACTCTTTACACGTTCAAAATGTATGTACAGACCATGCATGATTTTTCTTCCCATCGAATTAGACTCTAGAGTACTTGCTCTAATAATATAACTTTTCCTAACCTATATATGCAGCCAGGTAAGGGTAAGAAAAACTTGGTTAACGTAGCTTTACCATATAATAAAATAATGATACAAGGTCAAGTTGTCTCTCTATTTTGAACCATCTTTTAGAAGAATTTTATTAGCCTTTTGTAAGTTCTAAACATCAAGCCAAGTTGAGTATTGAAAGTTCAAATAGTGTAAAATACACTATGAATGTTTAGACCTCCAAAATAAAATTATCAATTCAAGTTTTATGACAAACACAAAGTGTGCGGAAAATGAACACAAGCTATAAATAGAATTGATAAACAATCTAAACCAATTTAAAATCACATCCACAGCAGAAAATAAAAGGCAAAGATAAGGAAAGAGAAATGCAAACACAAGGATAACACAACGATGTGTTATCGAAGAGGAAACCGAAGCCCTCGGCATAAAACCTCTCCGCCGCCCTCCAAGCGGTAAGTAATCCACTAGAAAATGTAGTTGGGATACATGAACAGCAATAGACCCTCTAAACCTAATCTACCCAATGTACCTAAGTCCTCCAAGCTTCTTGCTCCAACGAGGTTGCAACGAACCTATTTCTTTTCTAACTTCCAGATTCTGCTACTTGACCATAGCATCAACCAATGTGAAATTGGTTCCTTCCTAACTGCTTCCCAAAGCACCAAACAGCCCTCTTACAGAAATAGATATGGTGAGAAAAGGTTTTGGTAATGAGTATCTTAAGGATTTGACAATGGAGAGGAAGAGAGTAGAAGAATTTGAAGAGTCTCTTAGGTAAAGATTGTGGATGAGTCAATCTTGTTTTCTCTAAGGTTTCTCTCTCAAAATTCTCTCTCCAAACTCTCTCTGAATCGTGGATATAAGGGTATATATATAATAGGGTGAGAAGGAATGTGAAAAGTCAGATTTTCCCAAACAGGGTGTTCTGGCGACTTGACCTCGCGATTGGGTTGAGTTTCGAGTTCAAGCCGCGAGCAAACGGTCTGACCAGCCTAGGACTTCTATCCTGTAATGCAACAGCTGGCGCGACGCTTCAGATTCTGGCATGCTTGGCACATGTGCATCATTCTGGCGGTTTTTAGTTGCTAGCCACCCGCGACATCCAACCCGACTCCCTGCTTCTTTGCACAAACTTGAGCAATTCTTCACACTCTCTCACACACTACCCTTACATGATTCTCACCTAAATACAGAGTTACTAATTGCTAAAATACAAGCAAATTTGGCACGGAATAAGATGATTGATTAAATTCAACCTTACAATCTCCCCCTTTAGCTATTCCATGACAAAACCCTAAAACAGACTCTAGACTTAATATGTGAGTTGGAAACAGTTGAACATAACTCACTCACACCTAATTTTAGAAACTGTGAAGCTCTTGAATCATATGAACATGAATCTCCTGAAACACAACAATACACCATGATCATTGTATGCAGAAAAGCATGAAATGCATATGAAGCAAGCATCATAAGATTAAGCATAGATGGAGTTAAGAAACAAACCATGGCTTGATCAAACAAGCAATCACTACAAGGTAGTGACCACAATGCTCATTCATACTTGGAATGAACACTTGGACATACAAGGTAATAAGCTCAATGCAAATCAATTGCATGCCCAACACTCAACCAATGCATAATACACTAAGTATATGCATCTAAGAACAATCCTACAAGGGCACAAGAGTGACAGTACTTAAAAGGAAAATGCATGACATTTAGTTAGAAGTACCGAAAAAACAATGCATAAAAACAAAACCCTAAAAGCTTACAAAAGTAACATGGGTACAAACCGCATTATATACTGAAAAACATCATCAATATATAAACTCTGCCAAAGTTTCAAAACCATCCATGAGTTATGAGTTTAAAACAGACATTAACCATAACCACAGTGTATCAAAGCCAATCAACAATTATCCAAAACATAAACAAAAATAACATAAAATAAAAACTTAAACAGTTTCTGAAACTTCTCCCCCTCAAACAGGCACTCCCCCTCAGGTGCTGCTACCCTATAAAAATTATCTCCCCCTTTTTGACCGGAATGGCCAAAGGGTCAGTGCTCCTGGTTGGTGTAGATGCTGTCAAACTTGGCTGAAAGTACATCAAGTTGATCCTGCATTTCAGTATGCTGATTTTGAACCTCTCTGAGGCCATCAATCCTTTCCAAGATGATGTGGAATGCATCTAGAGGTGCAGCTGATGAGGTAGAAGCCCTGTTCCTCTTGGCTCTGCTTTTGGATGTGGAAGTCTGTCCTGCAGCCTCTGCTTCATTATCCATTGGATCACCTTCTTCTTGTTTAGTCCCTTCTTCATCTACATCACCCGGAAGACGTACTTGTATCCGTATGATGGTTTACTCGTTAATAGCTGAGGGTGTAGGCATTAGGCTGAGGTCTTGAGGAATTGGAATACATTTTGCTCTGAAAATCCACATGAGAAGGCTAGGAAAAACCAGCTTTGCTCGTGAAGTTGTTCTGGTCTCATCTATTATTGTATCAAATATATGAGAGATAATATCAATGAATGTTTTCTCCTTGAGTTCCATAAGAAAAATGGCTCTGGCAATGTTAATTGTAGTGAGCTTCTTCACAGGATACAAGTTATTCATCATGATGATGGTGAGGCACCTCATGTCAACTGGAAAAGCTGTGGTATTGAGACATTTCCCTTCTCTCTGTCCATCAATGCGATTTTGGACAGTTTCTAATGACAACATCCTGTCTTTGTAGTTGGTAAACTCATACTCCTCTAAACCCTTAAGACCAAGGACCTCATCAATATCATGGGCATCTAGAGTGAACTCATGCCCTCTTACCCAACAATCTAGCTCATCCTCTTTAATCTTAACATTAGGGTAAAACTCTCTTATCAGTGACTCACACACTCCAGGTAAACCATTTAACAACTTTTCCCAACCTCTACCCTCAAAATAAGTGGGAATAAATGTGTCTTTTAAGTCCACTAGATCTACAAATCTCTCCTGAATTATAGTTCCCTTCATGAAAGAATCTTTGTATCTCTCAAAGTATTGAACGGACCTAAACAAATCATAGTCTATTTTCAATCTTTTGTCAGCCTTCTTTGCAGGAGTTTTCTTCTTCGAAGGTGAGGGAGCCATCTGTAATCAAGCAGAAGAAGCCACAACAAACAAATAGCACAATAGATAGAATTATAAACATTAGTGATCATGTCATTGGCATTGTAAATAGCAGATGAGCAATTTAGTGAAACAGATACCACATAACATAAACATGATCAAAGTATAATAGAGACAATATTATGCAACTACAATATTATGATACCTACCACACTAACCCCACAAAAAGTGTATACCACACAAGAATAGTCATACACACATGTCAATGAGACAGGGCTAAATGCAACTAATAATGAGCAGCTTTAATCACATAGCAGTCAATAACTTCAAACCAGATTCATCACAAATGAAATAACAGAGAGCTCAAAAGACCCACACGAATTAGGTTCAAACAAAATGGGTAAGAGAAACCAACATATGATAATACATGAATCACAAATTAGGCAACAAATTATCTTAAGAAAACCAACACAGGATAATACATGAATCTTTCAACCGAAACAAGTTCGCATAGAAACAATACCTCAACAATCCAAACAAAGACAATCCCAAAAACATTGAAACAAACCCATAACAACAAAAACAAAACACCAACACAAATATTCACAAAAATGAAGCTCAAAACACGAGATATGAGATGAGGAAATAAGAACTCATACCTTTTTCTTGAAGATTTGGAGGTGAACAAGTGCAAAAATGGAGTTTGTAGAAAGTGACACGAAGTGTTTGGATGAGTTTCAGTTGAGAGAAAAAGTGAATAGTCATAAAAAGTTTGAGAGAAAACTAAAAAGGTTTAAAAACTGGCCCACTTTTTGCCAAACACGCGTTTTTCGTGACTGGGGTGAGTCGCCAACAAATCGCCAGGGCAAGCCGCCAAAACACTCAAAGACAAAATTGTGGAAAAATTTTCTAAATGTTTTTCGCGACTGGAAGGTCTACCCGCGAGGGAGTTGCAAGCTGAGCCGCAAAAATCTCTATGTACCCCTCGCGACTGGACCTTTCACTCGCGAACAAGTCGCCAAAATCAATACGCGAGCTCACAGTTGTAGCATGCGACTTGGATGACCCGCGACTGAGTCGCCAAAATATGGCAACACTATTTTTTGAAATTTTTCATTTTTTGTAAAAACAAAATACTTTCCAAAAATACCTAAAACACTCAAAAATCTTTTTGTGTTTGAATCAACAAAGACTGAGCATGTGAAAACACATTTTAACAAGTACAATCACACAAATGAATATAGCATTCATTTAACATAAACTTGTGTGTTGTGTGTGGATATCAACAATGAGATAGTCCTTAGTCTAATGTGAAACTTCAATGATCAATTCAACCAAGGCATACACAATCAGTACTAGATCATGTGACTCATCTCAATTATAGAAGTATGCATATATGACCTCCCATAAGACTTGATAACATAAGTTGGAGCTTTACATTTGACTTCATTTTTTTTTTTTTAGTCATAACATTAGATCTTTTTGATCTTTTTGAAACAATTACATCTCATTGTGAGAATGACTTTTGATATTTCTCCTCGATGGGATAGCCTTTGGCCTTTTGAAGAATCATACACTTTATTTTTTGGTCGCTTTCCCTTTTTCCTAGTCGAATACTAGTATGTACGACAGACTTTTGTAGCTTAATCTCTCTTTTCATTTGGAGATTTTCATTTGAAGAGCTCTTTTTAGCAAAAACAAAAAAATAAAGAGTGGGAAGATATATAAGCACAAGTCTATGCATGTCTCAAGATTAACAAAATCATTCATGACAAGTTTGAAGATCTATTTACAACAGTCACATATATTTCAAGAGTTCTTCCATAATGATAAGAGTGCAAAGGAACAAGCTAAGCTCGTAAATGCACAAAGCCATTAGCACAAAGCTACAAGGCAAAACAAGTTTTGAGACAACAACTCAATAATGTCAATCAAACTTTTGATTTTCTACTTTTTATGTGGTTTTTGGATTTTTGACACATAAGAATGAAAAGATTGATCAAAAGCAATAGTGAAAACAATTTGTATGAAAGAATGCAAAAACAAACAAACAAATTTCAAATCATATAATCAATAAGCAAACAACTAAATAAAGTCACAAAGCATAGGAAGTATTGATGCATGGACATGTTGTAATGCTTATGCAAGAATACCCTTTTTCACCCACACATCACTTGCGTTTGGAGTGATATCCTTGTAGGATTGGGTACAGGAGTTAGGGTTTTCAAACCTTCGTGTGAAGCTTTCCAAGCAGTTGGTGAATGCACCAATCATCTTCATCACGTCCATCATTCCAGGATCACCATTTCGACCTTTTGACGGTTCACCAGCCCAATTTTTCCTGTCATTTCTAAGTCCTCGAGACCTTGGAGCATTTGCACTATTCATTGCTCTTAACTTTTGACAATTTGGTCGAGTGTGCCCTTAAAGACCGCAGTGGTGACACACATAGTTTGATCTAGGACCTCTTTGTGATCGAGGACGAGACTTGGCTTGGGATTCAGACCTGCCCACAGATTGCTTATGAGAGTTGTTCAACATCCGTTTGTCATCCACATTCCTCTTTTCCTCCATCTTGGGCTTCTCAACAGTAGGACTAACTTCAATTTGCTCTTTGGCCTTTATAAGCTTCACTTCTTTGGTGACACTGCCCGATGAACTACTTTCTCCGATATAGCCCAACTCGGACTTATCTAAGAACTGTTTTTGAGATGAAATGACATCATTTAGCTTCTTAACGGAGATCCTCTCTATCTTGGCATTGGCTTGCACAACCTCTTGCTCAAGAAATCTCACTTTTGTGTAAGCTTCTGATAGCTCACCATTCAGCTTCTCTATCTCACACTTAGCTTCCTTATGACGCATTAGAAGACTCCTATAGTCCTCATTGGCTTTCTTCATCTTCTTCATAGCCACCTTGGCCACACATGCATACTCTCCTGATTTTTCAAGAAGAGAATTATAATTCTCTTGAAGATGGGCTGCATTCTTGTCTTCTTCAACATCTGACTCTTCCACAATTCCTATGGATTCTTCATCACTATGTTCCCCAAGTTCTTCCACAAGCAAATTCAAGTCCTTTGAAGACTCGACATGAGCAATAGTCATAAATGCGGAGTAATTTCCTTCTCCGTCACAGCTCTCATCAGAATCAGAATTTGAAGAGTCTGAGTCATTAAGTGTTGTGGCATACACCTTGCCTTTCGATTTCAAATAATTCGAACATTCTTTCTTAAAGTGTCCATGCCCGTTGCATTCAAAACAAGTGACACCTTGTGTAGATTGGGATTCTTTTCCATCTTTCTTTTTGAATTCCCTTTTCTCCCTTCCTGGACTTTGGAATTTCCCTTTATCACCAAATTTACCACTGTTGTTTGTTGGTTTTTAGACTCCTTAAAACACAATTGGATTAACCTAGGAATTTAGCCAAGTTGTTACTTAGTCAAATTAATTAAATCTAGGTTAACACAATCAAATAATCATATCAAGTATAGTAGCAGAAATATAAATAACACAAAGATATGATCACCTAGGAAACCAAATCGGTAAAAACCTGGAGAGGATTTAACCTAGCTATCCTCAAGGTAAACTTGAATCCACTATCTTGAAAGAATCGAAGTTCATACAATAAGACTTACAAGTCCCCACGCTCGACTTCTTATTGCTACCCACCAGTAGAACTTACTGACATGACCACGTGCAGGCTTCGAATCCACGGACTTCTTCTTTCTTGGATTCTCTACCAAATACAAGCACACTCGCTTGTGTTTTCTTTAAACTTCAATGGCAGCAACTGGAATGATCATCAAGGTGTAGAAAAAACTTCTCCTTGAAAACCCTAAGTTTATGTGAAGGAAAGCTCCTCAAAGATCTCACAAGAGATTCACATAAACCGTAATATGAGCAATACAAAAACGTGGCTAGGGTTTCCTTTATATATCTAGGGTAAATTAGAAACCTAAACCAATTAAAATACTTTAGGGCTGAGTTGGAAAATATAATAAAAAAAACGTCAGGTACGATTTTCGATTGATCGAGCCTAAGCTTCAATCGATCAAAATGTACTTAAACAGTTTTTTAATTAGCTTAGTAATTTATTCCAACTTTACAACAAAGAACCAACTTTGAGCACTTCTAAAACAAATTAAATACATTGTTTTGATCATGGTTTGCCAACAATACACATTAGGATTCTAAATACATAAAATCTAAGTCTTTAGAACCTAACAAACTCCCCCTTTGGCAATCCGTGACAAAACACAACTTAAATAGCTCAAAGTTTACAAGTAAAAGCCCTTTACAAAATAATGCTCATAAACACAAATTCAATCCTAACTACTATCCATCAGTTACAAGAGTAGACAGCAACTTAATTGAATCAACCTGTATATTTCCTGAAACACTTAAACAAAATGCATAACCGCATGTGTGGAAAAAAATACAAGTAAAGAAAAATAAAATCTTGATTTCAAACAACACACAATAAAGACATATAACAATGAAGAACTCATAATCATAAATCAACAAGAAGTTTGAAACAAGAAACAAAAAATATACTCCCCCTAACATGAATAACCCAATAAGGTAAAAACAATATGGCAAGAGCTAAAAAAGTAAAGTACACAGTGAAGCACCTAGATACAATCTAAACAACTCCACAAGCTCCAACCAATCAAAACTAAACTCTCCCCCTAAAAACAAAAATAGGTACAAGTATGCAAAAATCATCTCATATGTACTCCCCCTTTTTGTGACGGAATGCCAAAGGGCAATCAAAATCCATCATCAAAAGGAGGTGACGATGAAGAACTCCGAAATCGTACCAAATCTGCTCGCAATCCTCTAATCTCATCTAGAATGTCCACCAAAATCTGTCCTTGAACCGCCTGAACGGTCAAGACATGATCCAATGTACGTCGAATGTCTGAATCATCCGAAGTAGTCGATGGAGGAACATCAGTAGCAGCAGCAGCACCAGAAGTCTCAGCAGCACCTGTAGAAGAGGGAGGAGGGGAGACACTACTAGGATGCACCTCGAGAAACTGAAGGATCAGCTCTCAAATGAGTAGCCCTCTGTCGAAGGAAAGTAGCACCTAGGGGACCAACAACATGGACAGGCTCACTAGAAGGAAAATCAGCTAGACCTAGAAATAAGAGAATCCTATGAATAAAAATAGGATATATAAGCGCATGTCCTATGGCAGAACTCCTATGAACTTCGTTCAAAGAACGAAGAAACAAGTGAGGAAAACTGATAGAGGCACCAGACATAAACGCATATAAAAACACACATCGCTCCAGAGGGATGGTGTGGAGATGAGAAATGGGCCATAAGGAATGACACGCAACTCTAAGAAACAAATATGCGGTCTCAGAAAGCGCAGAAGATGTGATCCGAGGATCAGAACCCCACTGGATAGATGATCCAGTGATGTGTGACATGACCTCATCAATAGGAGGTGACTCATCATAAGGATAGGCCGAATCAGTGACAATCGGAACCCCAAGAGCCTCAGCCACTACCCTAGGGGTAATGGTGAACTCAGCATCTCGTGTCCAACTCCGAAACAACGGTGTTAGAATCATAGATGTGACATGAGAGGTTAGAGAAGAACTCTCTAATCAAAGCGATTGGGGGTGGATGATCTATCTCTAAGAGGGACAACCAACCTCTAGACTCAAGATTAGCCTTAATGGCTGGATCGACCTCATCTAGAATCACAGAACGCTCAGCCCAAATCTTACGTTTACTATTAAGTTTCTCATAAGCCTCACGTGCACGCTCATTCCTAAACAACTGAACCCTAGAAGGAGACACAGAACGGGTAGAGGAAACCCTATTAGCTCTAGTCTTCCTAGGCATGGTGTTAGAATAAGGAACAAGAGAACACAACAAAAAAATAGGAAAAAGAAACAAAAACAAAAACCAAGGGCAGACTGCAAGTTAGCATAAAAAATATAGAACAAGAAGAACTATATGACGCATGAACAGGTTAAATGACATGATGCATGAGCTAAGGCAATAAATTAAGTTCAAAATAAATTCAAACTCACAAAATTGGCTTGAGCATAGACTTTCTAACTAAAACCCCAAAAAAAAATTTAAACCACTTGTTAATTTTTCAAAATAAATTAACTAATTGATCATTAGACAAGCTAGAAAACTGATTAGAATGATCAATTTCATCAATTTCAACCCAATTGAACAAAATCCCCAAATCAGATCCAACATAAACCCTAGAATTTTCAATTCTTCATAAAACCCCAAATTGATCAAATTAACCAACAACAATCATGAATATAACAATATCCCAATAAAACCCAATGATCAATTTCAGAAGAACAGCCTAGAATCAACAAAAATCCCAAATCTAAGGAGGTCCGAAAATACCCTTTAAATGCATGAAAACAAGAAAATAAAACCAAAAAGAAGGATAAAATGGTATTACTGGCTTTGAGGGAGGAAAACCTTGCAAAAATTGAGGAAGAAAACGACAAAAAAATCGTAGTGCTGCCTTGCCAAGTCGGAGAGAGAAGAAAAGTTGAAAAACTTTTTGAAAAGGATGTTTTGAAACAGTCAAAGAACTGTTTTAAAAAACTTGAAATACCATGTTCGATTGATCGAAAAACAGGTTCGATTAATCGAACCAGGCAGAGGCTCACAGAATTTTTAAAGGAAGATTTCGATTGATCAAAAATTAGATTGGATCAATCGAAATTCTGGAAAAAAACAGTTTTTGAGAAAAAAAACCTGATTTTTTCAAATCTTACCTCAAAGAATTGAATCTAAGAAAAAAAATGCATGAGTATGAGATAAAATGCTCTCCTAAAACACAAGTTTAAACCCAATTTTTCAAAAATTTAGATTTTAAACAATCTCCCCCATTTTTAAAGCAACAAAACAGTTTTGCATAAAATTCAAGGTATTTTTCAAACGTGGTTGGTCAGACCATAAACACACATACTTATATGTACAAAGTTTAGCAAAGAGTAACTTGTGTTGTGTGTGCAACTAGCAAAAGCCTGAGATACATGTGAGGTGATATGTGAACAGAAATCAACCACAAAGTTTACAAAATTCATCACATAGAATTTAAAAGAGACTATCACCTAAAGAGTTACATCATATAACTCTCACATCTCCTAGAACATAAGCTTGCAATCATGTAAGTTTCTTAAATTTTGCCTCATAATATACACACCAATTTTTAATTCAAGTGATTTGGCATTCAACCTAATAGTACACACCAATTTTTAATGTAAGAGATTTATCATTTAAACCAAGGCTTCACCTTATGTTCTTTTTGTGCATGTGTTACACTTTCTCGAGCACAAAATCTTATGATATGCACTAAGATGTTCATGATTGGCTAGTGCACAGTGGTGAGATGGTTATTTATGCATTTCTCAAAAGGATCAAGTCCGACAGTCAAATAACATGTGACTTCAAGATAAAGACAAAGTGATAAACACCATAAACATCTTTCCCACACAACATGTTCTACAAAGCTTCCACTAGTGAAGTGCAATAAATAAGCTCATCAAAGCTAAACAAAGTACAATAGACATGTCATGTGAAAATAAATTGACCAACCTTGTTTTCAAAAACAAAGAGAATAATGCAAGAATAATAATGTGCTTCCTTTTTCCTTCCTTTTTTTTTTTTAATATATATATATAGAATTAAAAAAAAAAAAACACCTGAAATGAAATGCATGAATGTAATGCAATGCAACTCCTAGAGTCAGAAGAGAAAAACACAAAAGCCAAGGAACAAAAAACAATGGTCACCAAGGAAAAACAATGAAGCACAAGGACCAAGAAAACAAGACAGATCAGGGACACAGAATTACACCAATTACTTGACGAAGGGTTTCAAACTTACTTCTATCAAGAGGTTTGGTGAAAAATTTGGCATTCTGACACTCAGTAGGAATATATTCAAGACACACAATCAGAAATAGCATAGCATACTATTCAAGTTTCTCCACAATGTCAAGCATGTTCTAAATCAAGAGAGATATCATAATTCATGTAATCCTCAAGAAAAATAAAACTAGACACAAAATAAAATATTTTTGTCTTTTTGAAATTTTTCAATGTTTTTGGATTTTTTTTTAATAAAAAAACAACCTAAAAAACAAAACAACCAAAAAATAGAATCAAGACATGTCCACAAACAATTGAAATAATTAAATCACGGACAAGTCAACAATACTTATCTTGGAGAATCTTTTCTCACCCATATAGCACGAGTCTTTGGCTTTGTAGGTGAAAATCCATATGAAGCAGAGTGTATTTGAGGAATTACACCAATCTTCTGAGAAAAACTAAAATCCTGCAAATTTCTTTCACAAGCCAACAAACTCAAATTTTTCAAAAGAATATGAAACAATTTATATGGACTTATGGCAGAAGAAATATCATCAAATATCCTAGATTGAAATACAGAATTTTTAAATTTCAATTTATAACAATTAGGACGAATGTGACCATGGACACCACAAAAGTGGCAAACAGAAACAAATTTAGGAACATCAGTATTCCTAACAGCACATCTAATCTCAGATTTTGGTTTTTGCCTTAACAAAGAACAATTTGGTCTAATATGACCAACAACACCACAAAGGTGACAGATAGGCACAAAAACAGATTTATTATGCTCTCTAATAGTAGGTTTAGACTTAGGTTTAGAAACATCAGCGTCTACATTAGAATTTTTACCTTTGTCTAACCTAGCAAAATAAGCCTTTTCTTTATTATTCCTCTTAAAAGAAGGGCTATAAACTTTCTCAGTTTTAGGCTTAAGAGAGACAGAAACACTTCTATTATCAACAGCAGACTTGGTACAAGTCAAATTTTCAATTTTAGATTTAGATTCAACTAATTCTTATTCCAAGCTTTTCATCTTCTCATCTTGAGAGGAGATTTGATTTCTCAAGAATTCATTATTTTTATTAGATTCGTCTAATCTAACAACCAATTCATCTTTTTCAAGATTAGCCAATTTTAACTCTTCCTTGAATTTCTTAGCAATTTTCATAGATTTCAATAATTATTTACGGAGAGTTTCACAGGCATCAATAAAATCAACAGAAGCATGAGTAGAAACATGATCAAAAAAACACTTCAAATTATCCATGACAACAGGGGTCAAGGATCAGCTCTTAGATCAAAAAATCTAAAACAGAAGAGCTACCTGCTTTGATACCACTTGTTGGTTTTTAGACCCCTTAAAACACAATTGGATTAACCTAGGAATTTAGCCAAGTTGTTACTTAGTCAAATTAATTAAATCTAGGTTAACACAATCAAATAATCATATCAAGTATAGCAACGGAAATATAAATAACACAAAGATATGATCACCTAGGAAACCAAACCGATAAAAACCTGGGGAGGATTTAACCTAGCTATCCTCAAGGTAAACTTGAATCCACTATCTTGAAAGAATCGAAGTTCATACAATAAGACTTACAAGCCTCTACGCTCAACTTCTTATTGCTACCCACCAGTAGAACTTACTGACAAGACCACGTGCAAGCTCCGAATCCATGGACTCCTTTCTTGGATTCTCCACCAAATACAAGCACACCCGCTTGTGTTTTCTTTAAACTTCAATGGCAGTAACTGGAATGATCATCAAGGTGTAGAAAAATCTTCTCCTTGAAAACCCTAAGTTTATGTGAAGGAAAACTCCTCAAAGATCTCACAAGAGATTCACATAAACTGCAATATGAGTAACACAAAAACGTGGCTAGGGTTTCCCTTATATACCTAGGGTAAATTAGAAACCTAAACCAATTAAAACACTTTAGGGCTGAGTTGGAAAATCTAATAAAAAAACTTCAAGTACGATTTTCGATTGATCGAGCCTAAGCTTCGATCGATCAAAATGTACTTAAACAGTTTTTTAATTAGCTTAGTAATTTATTCCAACTTTGCAACAAATAACCAACTTTGAGCACTTCTAAAACAACTTAAATACATTGTTTTGATCATGTTTTGCCAACAATAGACATTAGGATTCTAAATACATAAAACCTAAGTCTTTAGAACCTAACATTCTTGAATTTCAAAAATTTTCAGAAATTCTTTGCAAGATAGGCAACGTCCTTCTTGACTGCATCATCATCCGAAGAGTCATGAACATCCACCCTTTCATTTACAGTCTTGAGAGTAAGGGATTTGCTCTTTCTTTGATTGGGCAATGACAATTCGTAGGTCTGAAGAGAACCAATCAGTTCTTGGAATTTGATATCATTAAGGTCCTTGCTCTCTTCAATCGCTGTCACCTTGACACGAAAGCTTTCCGAAAATGACCGAAGGATCTTCCTTACTATTTTAGAATCCTCCGTTTTCTCCCCTAAATTGAATTTGCTGACAACTACTTCATTTAGCTTGCTATAGAAAGAGTCAAATGACTCATCCTCACTCATTTTGAGCTCCTCGAACCGAGTGGTCAGCATTTGCAACTTGGTGTCTTTCACTTTCTTCGTTCCTTCGTAGGTGGTTTCCAATATCTCTCATGCTTCTTTGGCAACGGTAACGTGTGAAATCCTGTGGAACTCATCTGGAGAAACACCACAGAAAATTGCATTCGAGGCTTTACTGTTAGCATTAGCTACTGCAAGGGCTGTTTTATCCCAAGTGGATTTAGCATCCTCTGGCCTAGTCCAACCTACTTCTACAGCATCTCAAACAGTATCATCAATTGAACATAAGAGTGCCCTCATCTGGACTTTCCAAAAGGTATAATTGTTTCCATCAAAAATTGGTGGAACATTCAAAGATTGAGACTAGTCCATCTCAATACGGGGTCAAGGATCGCACTAAGGTGTTTAAACCACAAAGAGTGCACCCGCTCTGATACTAATTGAAAGTTCAAATAGTGTAAAATACACTATGAACGTTTAGACCCCCAAAATAAAATTACCAATTCAAGCTTTATGACAAACACAAAGTGTGAGAAAAATGAACACAAGTTATAAACAGAATTAATAAATAATCTAAACCAATTTAAAATCACATCCACATCAGAAAATAAAAAGCAGAGATAAAGGAAGAGAGATGCAAACACAAGGACAACACAATGATGTGTTATCGAAGAGGAAACTGAAGCCCTCAGCATAAAACCTCTCCACCGCCCTCCAAGCGGTAAGTAATCCACTAGAAAATGTAGTTGGGATACATGAATAGTAATAGACCCTCCAAGCCTAATTTACTCAATGTACCTAAGCCCTCCAAGCTTCTTACTCCAACGAGATTGCGCCGAACCTATTTCTTTTCTAGCTTCCTAGATTCCGCTACTTGACCATACCAAACAACCCTCTCAAAAAAATGGATATGGTAAGAAAAGGTTTTAGTAATGAGCCTCTCAAGGATTTGATAATGGAAAGGAAGAGAGTAAAGGAATTTGAAGAGTCTCTTAGGTAAAGATTATGGATGAGTCAATCTTGTTTTCTCTAGGGTTTCTCTCTCAAAATTCTCTCTCCAAGCTCTCTCTAAATCATGGGTATAAGGGTATATATATAGTAGAGTGAGAAGGAATGTAAAAAGTCAGATTTTCCCAAACAGGGTGTTCTGGCAACTTGACCTCACGACTGGGTTGAGTCGCGAGTTCAAGCCATGAGCAAACGGCCTGGCCAGCCTAGGACTTTTGTCCTGTAGTGCAACAGCTAGCGCGACGCTTCAGCTTCTGGCATGCTTGGCACCTGTGCATCATTCTGGCGGCTTTCAGCTGCGAGCCATCCGCGAGATCCAGCCGCGAGTCCCTGCTTCTTTGCACAAACTTGAGCAATTCTTCACACTCTCTCACACACTGCCTTTACATAATTCCCACATAAATACAGGGTTACTAATTGCTAAAATACAAGCAAATTTGGCATGGAATAAAGCCAACAAGATGGTTGATTAAATTCAACCTTACAAGTATAAATGCTTTTAACTTTTTTACTAAAGTTTGTTTAAAATATCAGTCAATTTTGAGCTCATTATCAAGTTAGATTCAACTTGGTGCATTTTCTTGTCAATCAAACTTACTCGTGTTTACAAATTACTTGATTATTTAATTCTTCACCCATATATAGTGAAAACAATTACCAACATTTTTAACATCTTCACAAATCTATGTTAATATATATTTTTAAGACTATGCTAATAATTAATAACTAAAGTATAGATGAAATTACATTATTTGAATTTTTAATGAACTTATAAAAATTAGATTTATTGACCTTATATTGTTAAAAAATATATATATAAATTTACTCTGATATAGACTATTTATGTTATCAATAAATTACAAATAATACTTTGAAATTTTATGATCCTATTTATAAACTTATATAATCCAACCTTGAATCTATATAAGTATATCTTTATACTTGTATACATACAAACATATAATATTGGCTAAAATATTTTTTCCCATTTTTAAAGTTTGAATTGATTTTCATCCCTAAATTTAAAATAGTTCATTTTTCATTTTAAATTATTAAAAATGTTACACTTTTTGTCTTTAAATTTTAAAAATATCTTTGTTCACTCCTAAACTATTGAAAAGGTTATTTTCCCCTTAGTTTTCTCCCTAAACTGTTGAAAAAATAATAAATAAATAACAACAACGACAACAACAATAGCAACTCCTTAAAAGAAGGTGTAATGTTGTCAATAGTTTAGGAATGATAAAATAAATTTTTAAAGTTTAGAAACAAAAAACAAAACAAAACAAAGAAATAAACAAACTTCATGCAATCTATTAGTGGAAATGGATCTATTTTGCCTCTGGGGTTGTTGGTTAAGGCCTTGCAATATGTTTTCTTTTGAAAATGGTTTTTTCATCATTAGTTTTCAATGTGTCACACCATATGATATGTTATTTGTGTGATTGTTTATTGTTTTTCATATGGGGTATGTTATTCTTGATAGAAGGATAGAAGATTCAGAGCTTAAGCCTAACGGCTAGTTTTTAGTTAACTGTCATATTATTCCTCAGCAACAAAACGGCACCATATCTCATTAATACAAACGGTGACATTTTGCTTTTAGAAAGAATATTCCAGTAAAGCTACACAATGTCGTTTAGTCATCTTGGCTTGTCTTCCTCTCCGAGCTTCAAAGCTTCTTCTACTGAGATTATCAGCTGAGATATTTTTCCTGTAACTAGATATTTTACTGTTAAGAGCACATTAATCACATTTGTACAGAGTGTATTATTCAGTTAGTGTTGCTAATATTCAACCTCATAGATTTTACTCTCTATTCTCTCAATTCCGCCATTGTTATACTGCATGTTTTCTTGTTTTTCTTCAGTTCTGATAATTAATTTGGCAATCAATCTGAACTCATAACTAGTTAATTTAATAAATTGATTGATTCCTCTTTAAAACAACCGATGGGTCTAAATTTTTTTAACACTTTTGATTGGTATTTAAGTTCTAGCTCAATAGTGCATCTGTACAATGATAAGATGCAGTTCAAGAATTCACTATATATAGAATTCACTCCATGCTTTGTTATATCCTGGAGATGATTCAGTAGGAACCCTTAGCAAACTCCCATAAAATGGGGGCAAATATCACCTTAAAATACGGACATTGATTCAACACACCTCAAAGCTATAAAATTTATGTTCGATTTTTCTTCATTCTCTCGTATCTGTAGCCGATTTAAGAGAGATGTTTCCAGTGTTTACAGAGATTTTGAGGGATAAGTTTAAAGAGTATTATGAATTTCTCAAAGACAAGCTAGCCAGAGGGCTATTGTTTTTCTCAAAAAATGTTGCCAAGACTTGGGTATTCTACGTTCTGAGACAGTTTTGAATATGAGATTATTGTAGAAAGTTTTCGGTGGAAGGGAGAAAAGTTGACGAAAATGGTAAGGACGTTATTTCCAACAATTTATAGCCAGAAGGAAAGAGATTTGAGATTCAATTCCCACCTACATCAAAAACTGATTGGTATTCTAGTCTGATGATAAAGGGTTATCATCAGGAGTGAACGTCATATGTTAAAACTCTCTAAAAATAAAAAAATAAAAAAATTAATACTTTGCTGCATATAAGTTTTTACATCTTTGAAATTGTAACTTCACAATTTTAAATCAAAAATAGGATGTATGTAATAAACACAGCCCAAAAGAGTTTAAGTCTGCATGGCTGGAAGGGTACTCTGCATTAAAGAGAATCCTAGAATGGTCCGAATGGTTGGGAATCAAATGGGTTATAGAAGAATGTAGGAATCAAATAGTTTCCAGCCCATGATGCATAGGCCCATGTCCACTCATTCTCTAATTTAGGCCCCTATCAGGTGGGCAATTGGTCCATATGTGCAATATTTCATTTTGAAATAACAAAATATAAAATTATAAGCAAAAAGAATATTATCATCAAGTCATCTCTTAAAGTAGAACCATAGGTCGCAGAGGGCATTTTAGTTAAACTAGTTGACACTTCTTGATCTTTCTAAAAACATCTAGATTCAAAAATTCAAATCCCCCTACTTTGTTCACTGTCCAAACAGTACAAAAATTTGAAGTGGTTACTAGAGATGCTCTTAACAAAGAATTTTGATCATCGCAAATAAGCTTCCTTTTTTTTTTTTTTTTTTTTTTTTTTGGTAGTGAGATTGCTTTGTATTTGTTCTTTCATTTTTCAATAGATCTTGTTTTTGACACTTTCAACCAAAAAACACAAGCAAACATGTCTTTGGGTGGTAGGGCCCATAAAAATAGAAAATGAAAATAAAAAAACAAGGTATTTTCACATTGTTTTCAGACTCAGACAATTTATTGAACTGTAAAAGAAAGTGGTTCAAAATTTTTGAAGTCGAACCAAAGTTCAACCAAAGTTGAACCGTGATGACATAATAATTTATTTAATAATTAATAATATAAAAATAAATAAATTAAATGTACAAAATTTAGCAATATTGATTAAAATAATATAATGTTTAAAAAGATTTAATATATATATATATATATATATATATCTTGATTAAATAATAAAAAGTAAAGACTAAGTAGAATTTCTCTTATTAATTTTTAACAAATTTGTACAAGATATAGATAATATCTCAAAAGGTTTAATAAACTAATTTATTTAAAAACCGTTCAATACAAATAGAAAAGAACATTCCGATCGTCCTTGTCAAATAATAATAAATATAAAAAAATTTAGTTAGTTATCACGTTTCAAAACAATGTTGAAAACTAGCATCTCAAGTGTCTAAAACTCAAGTTCCAAGATAAAAATCGAGTTTTTAAGTCTTGACTTGTAAGAGGATGGCCGTAATATGGGAAAAAATTCACGTGAAAATCGAGTTTTAAAGACTCGATTTTCATAAATTGTAGAAAAACGTCACTATAAAGCTTAAAAACGCCGCTATAGGGCCCCAAACCTGGTACTTATAAATTTTTTTTTTGCAGGAAAACGCCGCAGGGCTTTAAAACGTCATTGTAAGGCTTAAAAATGCCACTATAGGTGAAATATTTTTTGCATAAAAATCGAGTCTTAAAGACTCGAGATCTATGTGGCATTTTCACATTTGCAAAGTGAGTCTTTCGGACTCGAGTTTTAATATGGATCTCGAGTTTCTAAAACTCGATATGCTACTTTCCATAATTTTTTCAAACGTTGCCTAACTTACTACATAGAAATGCTGAACTAGGTTAGTCTACTCATTCCCCCGAACATTCCACAATATTCCACATGGTTCTTTCCTTTTTGCTAAATAGTCAACATGGCTTTTTAAGTTTTAAAATAAAATAAAGCCACCAGTACGTTTCGCCTTTCGTCCCCAAAAAAGAACCTCACTTTACCTCTGTCTCTCACTCACCCTCTCTCTCTCTCTCTCTCTCTCTCTCTCTCTCTCTCTCTCTCTCTTTCAGTTCCTCTCAGCTCTCACTTCTCAATCAGAACCCAGGCCTATCTCAATCTCTCTTACTTCACTTCTATTCACCCTACAAACAAGCAAATCTAGAAAAGCCTCTAATCTGTTTCAATTCATCTAGTCAGTCTCTCCCCAAACAAATAGATCCAGCAAAAAAGAGGTAACTTCAGCTTTTGAGTCTTGACAACCATTGCATTTTTAGAACCAAAAAAATTGGCAAAAGAAACTGGCAAGCCTGTGCACGGTTCCGACAACCGAACGATTTGACCGCGGTTGAAACGGTTTCTTACTAAAATAAAATTTTCGGTTTTGAGGGTTTAAAAAATCAGACTAGTGACTGGATTTCAAAACCATGCATTTTCAAGGAACCAAACATAACGTCTTGACTTGATTATAAGCAACATAATAAAAGCACTAGCATTAGATGTTGCATCAAAATCTTGGTTTTAAAAACTAGTGTGGTCAAAGAGTAAAAAAAAGACATTAATTTCTAATTCTTTGGTTGGACTAAGATTGAATCAGTTGGACAACTGGTGAGGTCATAATTAATATAATTAAAATATTTAAAAATTTAAAATAATTTTAATATGAATTTGCATATCATATATTAAAAAAAATGATCTATTTAGCTTCGTGAGTTTTTATAAATAATGGTTTGTAAACTTTAAAATTTAAAGAGCTGGTTGATTGTATTATTTAAATCTATTATTTAAATAATATAATACATATTTTTATAATATTTTTTTACCTTCACATATTTTTACTTAAATAATATTATTAGAATAATATTATCAAACGTTCTACTAATATTTATTTAAAAAAGAAAAAAAAAAGTTAAGACCGTCTAGGCATGAATCCACTTACTTCCTTTTCCTTTTTTTTTTCTTTTTTTTTTTAAGAGTTTTAACTCCTTGATAATAATTCTTTATCATCAGATTAAAACACCAATCAATTTTTGGTATAGGTAAGAATTAAATCTCAAATATCTTATACAACCATAAAAAATTTTACCAATTAAACTAACTGAAACACACAATACCTCATTCCCTTGGTCCCACAAGTTACCTTCTTTCATTTATTATTTTTTAACTTTTACTATCTCACCAGAGTACCACACGTTTCTTTCTAGATTTTTTCAAACATTACTTTTACTTATACTTTTAACATTCTTATAGCCATACACACATAATAGCTGTAAAAGTAAGCTCTACGTGGCCCTTAGAGGTGGAAACAAGACAATGAAAAAGAAAAAAGAATATTCTACTATCCTACCCACCGCACTTTTTTCAAACTCTCATTTCTTCTTTCATATCTTTTTCTTAGTTGGTTTTAAACGGTAGCTCTTGAAGTCTCAGAATCTCTCATGTTTTTCAGGTCTGCTGCAAATTTCAAAGTAAAAAATTTCAATAAGTTGAAGATGGGTGTCCCAAGATAGGTGCCTATATGATTCGTGGTGGGTATACTCAAAATACCCGTCACTTGTTCTTTGTAGTGGCGGGACGTATTGGGGGAAAACCAAAGGCGGGATTTAGAGGCACTAACAAGTTGTCCCGAAGCAGCACAGAATTGGTGGAGGATATGGTTAAGTTGAGTGCAGTCCTTAGCTTTTGCATGGGTGAACAAAAAGATGTCATCAGCGAAAAATAGGTGTGAGAGGCGCACCTGACCGCGGAAGCTAATGGGGTGAAGGAGTTTGTCCCTCACTGCTTCTTCCAGTTTGAGCGATAATCTCTCTAAACAGAGGATGAAAAGGTATGGGGACAAAGGGTCGCCCTGCCTCACGCCTCTGGTAGGAATTATTTCCGGGAGAGGCGTTCCATTCCAGAGGATGTGGAATCGAGTGGAAGATATCATATTCATGATGAGGGTAATGAGGTTGGGAGAAAATTGGAAGAAATTAAGAGTATCCTAGATGAAACTCCACTCAAGACGGTCATAAGCCTTTTCAAGATCTAGTTTAATGGCCACGTATCCAGTTCTACCTTTCCGATATCTAAGGGTGCGAATAACCTCTTGAACAAAAATAATGTTATCACTGGTTCTGCGACCCGGCACAAATCCAGCCTGGCAAGGGTTGATGATTTCAGCTATGTAGGGTTTAAGGCGACGGACCAGGATACGGGACAGCAATTTGTAGAGGGTATTATAAAGACTAATTGGGCGAAATTGGGTGATGTTTTCAGGGTGAGCCACTTTAGGGATAAGGACCACGTTTGTATGGCCCCACGATGTTGGGATATGAAGATGCTCAAAAATATCCTGAATAATCTGAATTATGCTCTGGCCCAAGATGTGCCAATTAGTTTGAAAAAAGAGCGCGTGAAATCCGTCCGGCCCCGGTGCCTTCAAAGGAGGGAGGCATCGGAGGGTGTTAAGAATTTCATCAGGAAGGGGAATGGAAGACAACTGATGGGAATGCTTGAGGAAAGGACTAGTCGCACACACACTAGGATCACTGTACAGGGAGGTGCGATGATACGCCGAGGTAGCTTGGAACAACTTATGGAAAGTATCATTTATATGGGCAAGCGGTGGGTCCCCAGTGAGCCATAAACCCGTGGTATCTTTTAGGGTCACAATCCGTGATTGGCTTCGACGATGGAGGGTAGTAAGATGGAAGAATTTGGAGTTAGCATCGCCATAATTGAGCCACGTGATGCGGGATTTTAACCGCCAAAAAAGATATTCTTGGTGTAGGAGCGTGTTGTAGTCTAGGGTTAGTTGGTGCTTCAGAGAGTACAGGAAAGCTGAAGGTTTGGTAGTTAAAGCTATCTGGAGGCCCCTAAGCCGGGCTAAGAGAAGGTTTTTTCTTTGAAATAAATTCCCAAAGTTGGATTTATTCCAGGAGCGGAGGTGGTTAGTCAAGAAATCGAGGCGGTGAGGGAACCTGGAAAGAGAGGAAGAGGCAGACGGAACGGCCTCTGATGCTTTCCAGCCCTGCTCAACAATGGAGGGAAAGGACGGGTCTGTAAGCCACATTTGCTCAAACCTAAAGGGTTTGGGGGGGTTCCGCTCACAAGGGTCAGTTAAGAGCATAATGGGGCAATGATCAGATTTAACCCTAGGGAGGTGGTGAATTTCAGTCTTAGGAAAAGTCAACTTCCATTCAGCATTTCCTAGCCCACGGTCCAACCGCTCTTGAATGGGGCCATTACAGGCCGGGCTTTTATTGGTCCAGGTAAAACGAGGACCTTGGCATCCGAGGTCCATAAGGCCACATTTGTCCAAACAGTTTCTAAAGGCCGCTATTCTAGTTTTATTTAAAGGCAGACCACCCATCTTTTCGTCTTCAGATATCATGTCATTAAAGTCTCCCAAAAGAACCCAAGGTAGGTTAATAGTGGTTGCCAAGTTTTCTAAATAATTCCAAAAAATTTTACGCTTAGCAAAATTAGGAGAAGCATAAACAGCAGTAAGAACAAAGGTAGTGGATGGAGATTTTACCTTCACAAGAGCATGCAAGCTATGATCACTGTGGGTGATAATTTCAATATTGAAAGAGGAGCTCTCATTCCAAAGAAGCCAAATGCCTCCAGAAAATCCCGTAGGATCCACCTTCCTTGAATGAGTGTAGGGAAGAGTATCTATGACAGCTTGAGCCCTTCCTTCCGCTATGCGGGGTTCAACTATGATCAAAATGTCAGGATGATGCCAACGATGAAGTTCGTAGGCATGGGTGCGAAAAGAATCACTGCCTGCACCCTGGCAGTTCCAAGCAATCATTTTCATTGATGGAGAATGGGGATACAGGGAGTCATATGGAACCTCCGAGGTCCTCGGGGTTCTCGCTACAGGTAGAGTGGGCCACTGATGTTGTGCTGAGGTGGTCTTGATTCGGTACAGAGGTTCGAGTTCGCCTAGCCGTGCCCAATATGTGGCGGACACGACGAATGGTAGGCTTAGCCTTGAGCACATTATTATGTATAGCCCTACCTCGTTCTCCTGTAGAGCTATGTTTACTTCTCCGAGTTCCAGGAACCGGAAAATGGCTGCGGGCAGTGGGTCCGATGAGTCCACGCTCGAGGAGCTCATCTGAGCATCCCGTTGTCTGACCGGTGGTGCTCGGGAGCAGCCAGCTGGTGCCTGGTATGGGTGCACTGTCCGACGCTCTCGTGTATGGGTTCGAGGCATCAGATAGTGGTTGGTTGGGGGAGGTGGTTCTAGCCGCATTGGAATGCCCGGTGTTTGGGTCACCTGGTTCCAAGTCATTGCAGTTCGGGGGTGGACCGGGATGCGGACATAACTCACCGTCTCGTCCTCGAATCGTTCCAGTGAGAGTCCACTCCAAATCTGTTCGAGTTCTTCCATTTCCCGAGCTTGATTGTGGAGATTGGGAGTGTGGGAGTTCATGGTTGGAATGTGCTGTAGGGTCGGGTTGTTTTGGTGTGTGGATGGGGCTTGGTGGTCGGGGTCGGTTGGCGTGTGGGTGGATGAGTTTTGGTCCGTTGAGGGGGCCATGGATAGGAGAGGTGCGAGTGAATGTATGTTCAGGTGTGTCCGTGGGAGTAGTATGTGATTCAGCATGCATGGACCCGTGTTTGCTTGATGGATTTTCAGTTGGTTGCGGACAGCTGGACGAAGAATGGGACTGCATGTTTTGCATGTAAATACGTGGGCGTTGTGAATCTTTCATTTTACCTAGCGTGTCCACGTCTTCACTGTGAAATCCAGCAATTACCTTTGACGTGTTAAGGTAATATTTCTTCACCGACTCAGTTGCATGGGGTTGCAACAGCTGGACCCTTGGTGAAGCGGTGCTCGTGGCTTGAGGAAGCAAGGTGGGGACGTCACATGGGATAGGTGTACTACGTTGGGAACGTTCAGGTTGGTTGCCACGTGGTCGGTTCCGTCTGGTCTGAACCATTTTCCATGGTGTATGGTTCTGCCCAGATGCGTGAGGCCCTGACTCATCACAGTTAATGGCGCTGGGTTTGTCCGTTTCGTGCAGAGGAAAATTAAAATTCTTGGACGCATGTCCCCCCTCTCCCTCTGGTCTAAGAATAGTCCTATCTTGCTCACTGCAACGCAAAGTAAAAAATTTGTTGGCTTATTTAATTATGAATCTAAAGATATTTTAGAAGTATTTTATTGATCTTTTCTAAGACAGTAGACAGTGACCTTTTCTAAGACTATAAACAAGTTAAGTCGAGTCAATTGTTATGAGTTCAGGTTTGTTGTATTCCAGTCATCTTCCCAAATAATAGGAATTCATTTTAATAGCTGTTGAGGACTCTTTTTTTGCCCTACATGGCACTATATTTCATTGGCAACTCATGCCACATCAACATATTATTAATTTTATGGGCAAATCTATTTAAAGCCCAAAATAAACTCATATTTCATTCAACTACATGGATTTGGCTCACATGGCCCGTGAGATCCTTACTTCAAGAGGTGGATTCATAGTCTACATTTCCTTTTCATCAATTGGGATCATAACCCATGATATTATCAACATCAACATATGGATCGGGCTTACACAATGAATCAAAACTCACGGCCCATATTACCACTCTTACAATCATGGCAAGTGGCTTCTTAAACAAGAGCCCATATTTACACAAGATGACAACAAAACCCGAGGTACGTCATCTCATCTTCGGCTTATGATCCAAGCTCATAAGTCTCTTTGGGAAACTTTGGGAGTCGTGGTTTGGAGGGCCAAGATGTATGTTCAGTAAAGCTCCAGTGGTTTAAAGTTGATAAAAAAGACATGTTGTTTGGCGTGTCTTCTTCAACTCCCTGAACGCTAACAAGTTCGTGTGTAGTGGGTAACATATGGTAAGCATCTCTTATCACATAGCACTTAAAATGATAAGACTCCCCATTGCTCTTTTCGTAAAACTTAACATTCATCATATGACAAATACTCAATATCTCCAGCCATCTAACTGCTGAAAAAATAATTGTTCATTTAATCCCCAGTTGTTACTATACAAATTTAGAAATTTCATTATATTATTCTACATAAATCTTATTACTGCTTTCAGCTAAAATCCAACTCAAACACATGGCCCAATCTGGTTAGCTATCTTTAATCTCCAACTATATTCAAAATATTCATGATATCTCTAATACCCAGCTGTTGTCTACCATAATCAAATAAAATATTTTTCTGCCAGCTACCAGAGCAGAGCATTAAATACTCTTCTTGCTCACCAAGATTATGTCACAACACAATGAGGCCTCGACTAAATCTCTAAAGCTTCATTAACTTTCAACCAATCCTTCTATTACTTGCTAAAAATGTGTTGTAATAAAACCTTGGACCAAAAACACAAACACCCAAAAAAAGGAAACATTTCTAGCAGAACCCTAACAGTGTATTCAGCACTTGACACCTGGCTGGAAGTAATATCATCAGCCATTTAATGCTGAAATCCCAGCAACCAGCTGCTATACCTAAAATAGCAAGATACCCTTGAAAAAGATCTTACCATTTTCAGCCAAATCCATGATATAAATGTTGAATGTCCTCTCCAACAGTCTGAAATCACCTCAACTAACCTCATATGCTTCTACCCGAAGCAACAACTGTTTCATGATAACCGTCACAGCTTTTCCTGACAGATAAGACAACTATTTCAGAACAGATGTAACAATTGACTCAGCAGCCTTAGCATTATTGATTTGCCACATTTGGCTAAAACCAAAACCAATTAAAGTAACTATCTCTTTCTTGCTAAAATGCCTTCATTTTCTACAATTCTTTCCCCAACAGCTTTTACCCAAAACAGCAAAAACACCTAAAACCTAAACATACCATTTTTGGCCAAATTTTAGGATGGATTTTCTGAACATTCATTGCTAGTTGGGACAGATTTTTGCTGATATTCTTTGCTAAAATACCCCCCATAAACTCAGCTCTAAATAGAACCCCCCATCAACACCTCAAGTGGGGACACCAATGGAGGGGAACTCTCTCATAAACTTCCCTATTCTTTCTCCCTTTAATTATCTTCCTAAGCTCTTAATGAAGTGCTGAACTTCTGAGTTTTTTTAGTTTCCAAATTAAGAACTAAACTCTTCAACCCTTAACTCAGAAATGCCCTTCATAAGCCCCTATACATCCCATAAGAAAATCCCAGCAACTTTGCTAAACGCACTACAACACCATTATTCTCTTGTACTCATTCTCTTACTCTCCATATCCAGAAAATTCGTCTATCTTACTGCTCCTATCTCCAAATACCTAAACACATCTCCATAGTCTTCTCTTACAAAATCTCTCCTCTTGGAAAGCAATCTCTACAACTTTTTGACCAGTTATAATATCATATTTTTACTATCTTTAACCACCGTATTTATCATACTTCCATATATCATACATACTACATCCCACAAAACATCTATATCTTTTACCATCTCCACACTTCTCAAGAGATATCAAACACTCATACTAAAAGCCCATCTTATGGAAGGCATAAGCTTCTAAAACTAAAGTCCTTTTCTTAGAAGGCACCAAGATCTCATATCAAAACTCTTCTCATGGAAGGCACAAATCCATCTTATATAAGACCCTTCTCTTAGAAGGCACAAGTACTCCATACAAAAGCCCTTCTCATGGAAGGCAACACTATTCATAACTTCAAAACAACTAAAAGAGCATTGTCAAAGGGAAAACTCATTTAAGTGCATAATAAGAGGAGCAAGCTTAACCAACCCTTACACACAACTAGGCATACTCTCTCTCCCTCCAATTGCACCCATTTTTCCCCTTCAATCTTGAAGTCATCATGGCAAACTGCCTCTCTACCGCTGAAGTCATTCTGCTGGAATCCTGTCAGCTCACTAACGCTATACAACTAAGGCTTCAAACCATACAGAGATAAGTGACTTTACTTCCATATCTTTAGATTTACATCATTGAATACATGATTACTTTATCTCTAAATAAATACTAATTTATTTCAACTGTTATTATAACTACTAATCAAAGCTATCATATCAAACGTATATTGTATATTTATATGACCATTATCATGATTCTTAGATTTTGTCTTTAATGGTTTTATAGGCTTAAAAAATACACCAGTAGCCATTGGACCACATGGCCCTATGTTGAGTTCTGGATGCAACTCTCCAAACAAAACCCAGGCCTAGCAAGGTCACTAATCCAATGGATAACATGTGGCTAGGCAACTGAAGAAGGCCCCCGAACAACAACCAACATGAAAAACCAAAAAACCACAGCCCAAAATGTCATTGAAAAAATCAACACATATATGATTGAATATTTACACACCTCACTGGTAGTGACCAAGATATGAAGCAAAGAGAGAGGTCTGAGTTCTTCATCGCCATCGCCATCGCCATCGCCATCGCCATCACCTAGATTCTTCGGCGCTGCCACTGCCTGGGCTCACAAGGTGAGCTGAAGGTCTATTTAGGTTTAGCTACCTTTTATTTTTAATTGAAACTACATAGTTTTGGGTTGATTTGGCAAAAATAAAACATGTCAGCATGGTGATGTGTCATTTAACAACAAAAACTAAGGGGGATGAATTGCTAACGGAAGCAAACTTCCTGGTGTAAAATCCAGTTAACCCCAAACTTCAAGGGTGTAATTTGCAATTTACCCTTAATTTTATTCCAATCACAAGCCAAACTTAAATTCATGGTCAAACTAGATAACATTACCAAAATTTGTTTGTTTAGTTGTCAAATAAACTATTAAAAAAAATTAATTTTGAGTTCATTATTCATTATGGGTATTAGGACCACAAATATCATTAGTTGTCAAATAATTTTTTTTATCGTATATACTTTTGGACCACAATTTTTTGTACGTAGCTCTTTGTCATTGCTTCAAAATCAACTTCTTCCCTAGCACCATTTTGTAAAGATTCCTGGTTTTTTTAGTAGTGAATGCTCAAGTCCATAGCTCAACAACAAAATTAATATGCAATGGCCCGAAGAAAAGAGTTGTTGAGGTTCAAAATTAATCACAGCCCAAGGCCCAAAAAAAAAAATAATAACACATTGGGCTATCCTATAATGAAGAAAGGAAAAGAAAAGAAGAAAAGGATGAGAAGTCCAAAGAATTGGGATCCAAAGACCCATGAAGGGAAAGTGCTTTAAATTCCATGAAGCAAAAGAAAGGCCTAGTCAGCCAAAGTCAGTAAGCCAAAAAGAGGCCCAATAGAGAGAACTGGGCTGGGATCCCAGAGAATGCCAAAGCCCGAGGATCCCTGGGACGCATAACACAGCCTAAATAAGATCACAACGGCTAAGAAGGACG
This sequence comes from Quercus parvula, assembly GCA_030820535.1. Classification (NCBI taxonomy): domain Eukaryota; kingdom Viridiplantae; phylum Streptophyta; class Magnoliopsida; order Fagales; family Fagaceae; genus Quercus; species Quercus parvula. The sequence goes on along the minus strand of JAUAME010000007.1, from coordinate 12,945,919 downwards.
AATGGGTCTCAAGCGCCCAGTCATGCAGTGAGGAATCAGAAAATATAAAACAAACATTCATGAACAAGGGAGCTGTACCATAAGGAACCAAAGATGAGAAAATCATAAGTAGAAGCGGCTGGAAGGGAACTTTCAACCTAGCAGTAAAAGATTCCAACTATTTGGGAAAAATGACAAGGATGGAGGGCAGCCAAAAAGCTGAAAAGGTGAAGAAGACCAAATAGCTAAGATCAGCAGCCTGAGGGGATCTTGGAATAGAAAGCCAGCTAGAGACTTTCAGCTTGGTCGCACCAAAAGGAGAAAATTATGAGAAAGAAGGAAAAGACTAGCCCCTGGGCAACTGTCACAACACGAGCTCTGAGGGACAAAAGAGAAAAAGTACTAGTACCTCGGAGCCCTAGAAACACACTATAAAAGGAAGAGAAAACCCAGGTTGAAGGGATCAGATTTTTGGTAGGAAGAATACCATAACAGAGCCATTAGAACTCTGTAAAATTTAAGAAAAAACAGAGGAACTTCTCCCTGGTATCCCAGAAAAATAGCCACTATAGCACATACTCGGATTTAAAGAAATTCAAACTTTGCAAGGCTTAGAGGCTCGAATAGCCATTAAAGTCTGTAATTTTTGAGCTCATTTAAACCTTGTATCACGTCTTAGTGAGCATACTGTAAAATAATCCAAGAAAATTAATAAAGTTTTTCTCATTAATCTTGGACCCCTAACCATTGTTCTATTCTAATTTTTCTTAACTGCTTTGCATTTTCTTTGCTACTTTTGTTGTTATTCAATGCAGATATCCTTGCTTGTTAGTTTATTTGTATTGTAGGAAGCTTGCCCTGTGCACCACTTGATTCCTAAACAGCTCCTTAGTTGCGGTGAATCAAGCCCAGTCCACCAAACCACAATTATTTGGCCTAGGATCCTTGGGCCACTGTGCTGAAGAAAAAGGCACTCTCACAAGAGTTAGCCGCATCTATAGTTATACCTTAGCAGGACTAGTTTAATCACAAATAAAGCATCTCATAGTTGTTAATAAAGGCAATATCAATCTAGTATCTACCCAATGTGGGACTAGTCACACACCTTAATCAATACCTAATCAAATTTGGGGTATCACAACTTTCCCTATTTAAATCCCTAAAGTCCTCATTAGGACCTACTTTGTGGGGATGTGCCTCCAAGCTCGCACGGGGTTAAAAATATCTGTGCTTATACTCCAAAAGGACTAGTCTAGTCACAAGTAAGGCTTCTTATAGTTGTTAATAAATCCACGATCAACCCAATATATTTCCAACTAGGGATTGATCACACACCCACACTAAATCAATATCCAATCAATTTTGAATCATCTCAAATAATGTTCGAGTTCAAGCTTGTCAAAAAGTCTAAAAGCTTAAGCTCAGGTTAATTCATTATTAAGTCAAAGTAAACACTCAGTATCAAACTCAAACTTGAGTTTAATATGAAACTTTGGCATATGAGATCCAACACAACATATCAAGCCTATTTTGTTTTGGACGAATGGTTCCAACTTTTAATTAATTAAAGTCTTAATAAGATATACATTAATTTATTAGTCAAGCTCATATTAAACATATTATCAAGTCCATAAACAAGTCTAGACTCAACTTATTGTTTATCAAACCTTAATGTTTATGAGTTTATTTATGAACAATATTTTTGCTTAGGCTTGACTCATTTATTAAACAAGGGTAAAATTAAGGTTTAAACTTGACTTGTTTATAACAAATAAATTTGTATGAGTTTTTTTGAGTTAAGCCTGAATTGTTTATAAATGATTTGGTTCACTTACAACTTGACTTCACAGGACAAAAAAAAAATCACGGATGGTCCCTTTGCAAAGAACTGACAAGAAAAAAAAATCAAGGATGGTTCATTTAAAAAAAAAAATTGTGTTTTACATGGTTTAAAAAACGTTTCCGACAAGTGATTTGTCACTTTTGCATAAATAACTTCCTCCCTAGCACAATTTTGTAAGGATTCCCTGTTGTCCTTTTCAGATTTTTATCATTCGGTCCATTCACAATAAGGAGGTATATCATATGTTAAATACGTGAGTCCTCCCCTCCACATGATAAGTGTTGGCTCCACCCTCATACGTGGTCAGAATCGTAATAGCTAAATGTGTGGTGAATATTATAACGACAAGATTGTAAGATAATGCTAGTTAAATAGCTACAACAATGATTGTGATAGAGAAAGCATCTACTACGCCAAGCGGCTGTGAACCACCTGAACTAAATCCACATTAAAACTTTAAAAATATTTATATAACTTTGTTTCAGAAGATAGAATATGTGTTAAGTAATTTTCATATCCGGAAAAGAAAAATACTGGAGCTAAATTTTTATATGAGTTAAGTAATTAACTAAAATATTGTAAAAGCCTGCAGGGTCAAAATTGCAAAATAATGTTACCTTTTTTTTTTTTTGTAAAATATTAAAAATGCCACATTAGCGTGTATTTTCTTAAAAGTCAAGTATTTCACTAAATAACTTTCAAAGAGCATGTTTAGAAAGAAAAAAAATACATAATTTAGAAAAAATGCTGCGCCTAAAACCAATGACTAAATTTGTTTACTTAATTATTTAAATTTTATGTACTTAATTACCTTACTTTTTTTGCTCAAACATTGTAAACACAAAGATTTATAATTTTGAACCCTTTCACAAATATATGTTAGTAATTAATAACTAAATTATAATTGAAATGATATTATTTGAGTTAATTAGATAGAATGATTTTCATTTAACAATTAGATTCATCAACCACAAATTGTTTATATTTTTTTTAATTATAAAATAGACTGTTTATAATGTCAATAAATTACCAATTATAATTTGAGATCTTATGAATTTGTACATAAAGTTATACAATCATATCTCAAGTAGTTGGGGCTCTAATAAAAAATAAATTTGAATATATTGACTTTACAAAAAATAACACGCAAATATATGAAGTTTTGTCATTTCTTTATTCTAATAAAATGAACAAGCAAAAAGTGATTGGTGAGAGAAAAGTAAGAATTAAGAATACCGAGATGAGAGTTATAAAGTGAGAGAGAGTTAAAAATGATAACAAAAAAAAAAGGAAAATGGAGAAAGTGTGTGTGTGTGCACGCACGTGAGAGAGAGAACAATGGATGATATTTGCTATAACTGCAAACCAAACCTCCAAGGAGAACAATGGATGATATATGAGTTAATTCTTCATCCATATATAGTGAAAACAATTACCAACATTTTTAACATCTTCACAAATCTATGTTAATAAATATTTTTGAGACTATGATAATAATTAATAACTAAAGTATAATTGAAATTATATTCTTTGAATTAATTAGATAAAATGATTTTTTTAATAAACTTATAAAAATTAGATTTATTGACTTTATATTGTAAAAAGAATTATATAAATTTACTATGGTATAGACTATTTATGTTATCAATAAATTACAAATAATACTTTGAAATTTTATGATCTTATTTATAAACTTATATAATCCAACCTCGAATCTATAAAAGTATATCTTTATACATGTATATATACAAACATATAATATTGGCTAAAATATTTTTTTCCCATTTTTAAAGTTTGAATTGATTTTCATCCCTAAATTTAAAATAGTTCAGTTTCATTTTAATTTATTGAAAACGTTACACTTTTTGTCATTAAATTTTAAAAATATCCTTTTTCACTCCTAAACTATTGAAAATGTTTTTTTCCCTCCTAGTTTTTCCCCTAAACTATTGAAAAAATAATAAATAAATAACGACGACGACAACAACAATAGCAACTCCTTAAAAGAATGTGTAATGTTTTCAATATTAACTATGAAAAAATAACTTTTTAAAGTTTAGAAACAAAAAAAAAAAAAAAAAAAACACAAAACAAAAAAACAAACAAACTTCATGCAATCTATTAGTGGAAATGGATCTATTTTGCCTCTGGGGTTGTTGGTTAGGGCCTTGCAATATATTTTCTTTTGAAAATGGTTTTTTCATTAGTTTTCAATGTGTCACACCATATGATATGTTATTTGTGTGATTGTTTATTGTTTTTCATATGGGGTATGTTATTCTTGATAGATGAATAGAAGATTCAGAGCCTAGGCCTAACGGCTAGCTTTTAGTTAACGGTCATATTCTTCCTCAGCAACAAAACGACACCATGTCTCATTAAAGCTACACCAGTTGAGATATTTTTCCTGTAACTAGATATTTTTCTGTTAAGAGCACATTAATCACATGTGTACCCATTGTATTATTCAGTTAGTGTAGCTAATATTCAACCTCATAGATTTTACTCTCTGTTCTCTCATTCCACCATTGTTATACTGCATGTTTTCTTGTTTTTCTTCAATTCTGATAATTAATCTGGCAATCAATTTGAACCCATAACTAGTTGATTTAATAATTTGATTAATTCCTCTTTAAAACAACCGATGGGTCTTTTTTTTTTTTTTTTTTTTTAACACTTCTGATTGGTATTTCAGTTCTAGCTCAATAGTGCATCTGTACAATGATAAGATGTAGTTCAAGAATTCACTATATGTAGAATTCACTCCATGCTTTGTTATATCCTGGAGATGATTCAGTAGGAACCCTTAGCAAACTCCCGTAAAGTGGGGGCAAATATCACCTTAAAACACGGACATTGATTCAACACACCTCAAAGCTATAAAATTTATGTTCAATTTTTCTTCATTCTCTCGTATCTGTAGCCGATTTAAGAGAGATGTTTCCAGTGTTTACAAAGAGTTTGAGGGATAAGTATAAAGAGCATTATGAATTTCTCAAAGACAAGCTAGCCAGTGGGCAATTGTTTTTCTCAAAAAATGTTGCCAAGACTTGGGTATTCTACGTTCTGAGACAGTTTTGAATATGAGATTATTGTAGAAAGTTGTCAGTGGAAGGGAGAAAAGATGACAAAAATGGTAAGGACGACATTTCCAACAATTTATAGCTAGAAGGAAAGAGAATTGGAGTTCAATTTCCGCATACACCAAAAACTAATTAGTATCTTGGTCTGATGATGAAGAGTTATTATCAAGAGTGGACGCTATAGATTAAAACTCTCTCTCAAAAAAAAAAAAAAAAAAAAACAAGTAGGGTAATACTTTGCTACATATAAGTTTTTACACCATTGAAATTGTAATTTGAAATCACAATTTTCAAGTTTGAAATTGTAACTTCACAATTTTAGATCAAAAATAGGATGTAAGTAATAATTTGTGTGTAATAAACACAACCCAAAAGAGTTTAAGTCCGCATGGCTGGAAGGGTACTCTACATTAAAGAGAATCCTAGAATGGTTCGAATAGTTGAGAATCAAATGGGTTATAGAAGAATGTAGGAATCAAATAGTTTCCAGCCCATGGTGCATGGGCCCATGTCGACTCATTCTCTAATTTAGGCCCCTATCAGGCCAAAATGGCCCAATACCACCTTTTTTTGAGCTTTTTAGCAACAAAACACTATTTCGGAAATAAATGGGCATTTACCACTTATTCTAGTACTCGAGCTCACCAAACTCGAGTACCCCATTTTTCTGTTCCACCATGGCACGATGACATGGCATCTGGGATTTAAATATTGTGCTTAGTACTCGAGCTTCACGAGCTCGAGTACTGTTCTAGTCTATTCCCATTAAACTCCGAGAACCCCTGTTACCCACAGTTTAAACTTTCATCCCTCACTTTCTGAGTCTCCCTCTCACTCTCTCAATCTCGCTACATCTCACTCTAACTCTCCCACATGCTCTGAATCTCCCTCTCAGTGTCACTGTCGCTCTCATTCTCAGTGTCGCTGCCGCTCTCATTCTCAGTCTCCCTCTCGGTCTCGGTCGCCGCGTGGACTTTCCTCTACCTTTTCCAACCGTCCAATCAGCCTTCTCGGTCTCTCGCTCTTAACCATCGTCGTCGTTTTCCTCACCACCGTCATTTTCCTTTTCTGCCGCCACGGCCATCGCTCCTGTCGCCGCACGTGTCTAAGGGGAGGGAGGTTAGTTATTTCACAATGATTATTGTGAAATTGAAACACTGTTACTGACAAGGTTCATTTTTCATATGCTTGGGAAATTTTGGGCAAATGAGATAGGGTTTTGATTTGAATTGTGCAATTTGTAGACCTAAATTTTCTAGACTTGTATGTAGATTGGATCTGTATTGTGCAATTTTTAGACCTAATTCTTGTAGAGTTCGTTTGAGATTGTGTAGTTTTTTTATTCTCAATGAATGCAGTTTTGGCTGCTGAGCTCGAATTCGAATGGCATTTCCTTTGCTTGTATGGAATGTAATGGATGTATGTGATTCTAACTTCTAAAGGATAGAACTAGAACTTAACTAAAGGATAGAACTAGAACTTAAGGGTGTATAGTGGTATAGTTTCTTAAGTTCCCTAATTAAATTCAATTATATGGTTGTATTGGCCAATAAGTGGCATGGTTGAATTGAATTCTTCTTAGGAAAGATAATATAGTTTGTATTGCATTGATCAATGTGGTTAAATTTAATTCATGAACAATATCTAAGAAACTATAACTAAGTTTTTGGTTTTTGCCCAGTCCTAAATAATGGGGATTGAGCGCCAATGAGCCCTATAGCTGAAATGACACTTCATCCTTGAATAATAATGAGATAGAGGTTGTATGTTCAAGATGCACTAAATATGCGTGTAATTTATCAACAAAACTAATAGAAAGGGGTTGCATGGTCTAGTAGGAACTTCCAAACTTGAACTTTGAAGTGGTTGTTGGTGATTGAATCTTTGTGCAATGCTAGTTGATATTGCATAAGCAACATGCTATTTTCATTAACATGAGAGGGACAGCAACACTGGTGTTTATGGTTGAGTGAGCTTATATGCTATTTTCATTAACATAGTAATTGGTTTGTAAGTATGCCCCATGGAGAAGCCGATGCACAAGTAACTAGGGTCTTTAACCATTATTAGTGTTAAAATTACAGGTAAAAATTCCACATTTTGTTAAACTTGATGCTTCCAACAAACAATACTATCCTCTGAAGCATCAGGCAAAGGTTCAACGCAATAAGACATCAAGGAAAAGTCCAGAACTTCGATAAAAACCAGAAAGTGACACCAATTTCTCGAAAGATCATAACATCTAGAGCCCTAGACCTATAGAATCAAGCTACTCTTCTTTGTTTTCTTTCTTAAAAGGAAAAATGTTTGCATGAATTAACCCTAACCCTAAGTGTAGTAAACCAACCAAGACTAGTCTATACAATGCCATTTAACCTACTCCAGCCTAGATTAACCAACACCACTCAACATAAAATCAGCTCAGACAATGCAGATCTAAAACTATACATTAATAATGGGCATTTACTTAACATTAATAATGACATTAGTAATGATAGAACTAGATTGGATTGCTATGATAGAGAATACTGTTAATAATGGGCATTTACAACACAAGAAATATGATCTCTCATTTTAGTTTGTAATTTTCAAAATCAAAATTAATATGATGTGGGTATTTGTGGGTATATGTGGGTATTTTGTGGTGTAATTTTTTTAATAGAGAGACTTTCATTTTAGAAATTTCTTCCATCTAAAAGTTGTGGCTTTCTCATTTATTTATTTAGGGGTGAAAATGTTTTATCTTGTATGCTGATGTATTCTATTTCTATTAGCTGAATATGTTGTAATCTACTTAACATTCTAAAGTTTTTTTTTTTTTTTTTTTTTTTTTTTTTTTTTTTTTTTATGAAATCAGTGAAGGCTGCATTAGATATATATTATTGCCATTTTCAGTCAAATATGTTTATAATTAAAAATAAATAAATAAGACTATCTTGCTGTTGTCACCAAATGCCAGATATGGACCCACATGGAGCGGGACCCTCTATACAGACTTTGTTGAAGAGGCAGGATGTGCATCGTTCAAGTTTGCTTTGGGATGCTCGTTTGGAAGGCGAGGTATGCACTTGTTCAATATATGTAGTAAAAAGATTTTTGGAATTTAAGTTTAAAGCGTAATTATTATGTGCTACTCTAATTATTATTAATACTAAGCTGCTCTATTTGCAGGAAGTGCCAGGTGTACTGACTTGTCGTCACCGAGACAAAGGTCTGCTTGAAGGTGGGTTAGATGGGTTAGATCCACGAATTGCCACTTATATCACTGATGCGGGGTTAGATAGGCTACTTCGGGCCCCACATATGGACCTTGACCACGCATTGATCACAGCGTTGGCGGAGAGATAGCGGCTGGAGACGCACTCATTCTACTTGCCCCACGGTGAGATGACCATCACACTATAAGATATGGAGGTTATAATGGGGGTACCTGTAGATGGCTTGTCGCTGATGGGATATACCGAGATGCTCAATTGGGGCGAACTCTGCGGCAACTTGCTAGGGCATAGGCTGCCAGATAGAGAACTTAGTGGTAATAAGAACACTGCAGTGATGGAAAGGGCGAGGGTAAAAGCGAAATGGCTTGAGGATCGGTTTAGCAACCTTCTCCCAATTAACACCCCTAAGGAGCTTGTGTAGCAGTATGCTCGGTTTTACATACTGGAGATGTTAGGTGGTACGCTGTTTATGGACAAGTCTAGTGAACGGATCTCAATTATGTATCTGCAATTTTTCAATCCAATCAGCAACGGAAAGAATTATAGTTGGGGTAGTGCAGCACTAAGTTGGCTCTATAGACACCTCTGTAAGGCATCAGAGAAGATAGCCAAGCAAATCGGTGGTGCACTGCTATTGGTGCAGTTGTGGGCGCGGGCAAGGTTTCCACACATATGTCCTGTGATGAGGCATCCACACCAGGCACTGCCCCCAGGTCCACTTGCTATCACGTATGTAACATCTTAGATAGTTACCGTTTTACATTTCCACATTAACTTTTTTCGCATGGGAATTATGTAAGTAACTAATATGAAGGTTATGTTTGTGTTGTTTGCTAGATGGAAAGGGGCTAAGATAACAACTGAATATTCAATGCACGTCCTACGTGCCTATCGTGTGTCGCTTGCTTCACTACGGCCAAATCAGGTATCGTGTCTTACAAATGGGAACCGCTTTGGCATGTAGTTTTTATACTTACAATTCACTTTGGAATGAATAAACATTTTTTATTTCAGAGTTACATGTATTGTTCACATGCGTTACAAATTTTTTCTAATTATATTGTTAATATGGTTGTTTGCATCTGTTGGATCATTACAGATTGTCTGGGAGTCGTACAGAAATTATTTGGGTTCCCTGCCTGCATATTGTACAGCAGGCCAACACATATGGAGGTCTATCATGCCACTCATACATTTTTGGGTGGTTGAAGGCCATCATCCCAAACGTGTTCTCTAACAGTTTGGGATGAAGCAAGGCATACCAGTCGATGTTGATACTTCAACTGAACTTCACAAGATAACACTCCAAGGCAAGCAGCATAAAAACTGGGCCGAAGTACATGCCCCGCATATTGCTAAATGGGCTACGCATGTTACAATTGCCGATGCACCTCCCTTTCATGGGGAGATGAGCTACAATGACGAGTATATGTTGTGGTTTCGTCCCCGCACTATTCGCCATATTACAAAAGAGACTTCATACTGGGACACTTTGGTAAGTTTACAAAGACTGTTTTGTTATAAATGTACCTTGCTTCGCATAGTTTAGTTCAACCTACTAACACTACTCTTGTATATTTGTGACAGGTTGAATCGCAGTTGAGGATTATGGCGAAGTGTGAACCATGGTTTGAGATCTACACCAACTGTATTAATGCCTTGCAATTTGTTGAAGAGATCGGTCAGTTGACCTTAGACCATGCACACGATGTGGGCAACACAAGTGAACTGGCTGTAGGGCGTGGTTGGCAAGTAGGTGGACGTTAAAAGCATGGAGGCCGTCAATCTAGTCAGCGTCATACATCTAGTCGGCGTCCCACATCTGGTTAGCGTCACACACTCGTGCCCACATCTAGTTGGCGTCCCACATCTGGTCCACGTCACACACCCGTGCCTACATCTAGTCGGCGCCAAGCACCCGTGCATGACCACACCATGGAGGAAGCAAGTCAGACTACAGATGAGATGCGTTTGGACACTACTTATGACATAGGCTCCATGGCACATGATGATGCGGGTCCATCCCATCTATTTGCCCATGGAGACACATCTCGGTCCCTATCCAAGAGGAGCGATGGTACCTGCCCACCCACATCCCCTAGTTCATCTCCGTTGCCCACCACCCGTACGTCTCCCCTATTGACTACCGGCACTGACCCTGCAATTATACATGGTAGAGATGAGATGAGATTCATGCCCACTCCTAGGCGACCCACCCCTAGTGCTTTCCCCCTTGAGTTTGTGCATACCGAGTTCATCCAAACACAGATACCCACCCCCCCACCAGAGCCTTCACACATTGAGGATCGGTCGCGAAGGCCGCAACGGACACGGACACATCCTCCTAACTATGGGACTGGACATGGTACTATAATTTGATTCAATACCGATTACATATACATCTCTTTATAGTTAAATGATTTGCATATTAGTATTTGCTTGTGTTGTGTTCTTTTCAGGCAGGGTGAGACCAGTTAAGGAACCGGTGAGGAGAAGAAAACGACGATGATTCAAGAATGGTCAAGAATCAGTGCTGCTTTGGGTTTGTAATAGTATAGGATCTTTTTGTCATGTGTAGGATCTTTTTGTCATTTGGTGATACATTTTTGGTAGCACATATATTTTGGCAATGAACTTGAAGATTTGGGCTTACAAGCTGATATATTTTTTGTTCGTAACTTGCAAAATTCTGGCAATGAACTTCAGAAATTTCCATTTCAGACCTATAGAATAACTTATGTAAGTTATTTTTTAGTTGCACAACTGTTTTTTTGCTAGTAAATTTAGGAAAATGTGGTATTTGGCCATTTTGGCCAGTAGTCAGGTCTATAATAAAAACTGAGATACACTTCAGCTCAAGAAAAAAAACCCCTTCATATAACATTCTTTTTGGATTGGTTCATTTTCTATATTAATTTTTTAAATTTTGTCATTGAGTTGAGCCTAAATTTTGAGGGGGCAAGACTTGTTATTAGTAATTGGGAATTGAGTTTAGAAAGTTTGTTGGTGGATAAGCTTCCTTAGAAAGGTGAATTCCCAGAAATTATTTGCTCTATAGGTTCACAATTGTTCTATGGTGTGGGAATAGAAGTATTTAAACAATTAGGGGTGGAGATGATAGCTTAGAAAATGGCTGGTGGTATAAGAAAGAAGCTGCATTTACGCAGATTCCGTCCCTTTAGACCTGGAAAAGAATCAATTCAACCTAAACACTCACTGATTGGAGGACCTGGCTTCTCAAGGGTAGTATATTGCAACAATACAGAAAGTCAAAAGGCCCTAACTTATGGCAACAATTATGTCAGAAGGTTAAAGGTTAGTGTCTTGCACTTAGATCCTCTTGCTTTTACATTTTCTGCTGTAAAAAATCCCGTACTTTGCTACAGAAAACATCGCAATTCACTCATAGCATGGTGATATTTTTGAGCTCTTCTGCTCAAGGTAATAATGTAAGTTTTTGAGAGATATATGGCTGATGTGACATATTTTCATTTTACAGATCTTATAAACTTTTGAATATTTTGGAGTTTAGTAGCTCAAGAAAGTTTTCAGCAAAACTTTTATCTGCTATATTAATTTGTTTCTAAGCATGGTCAATTTTATATAGTCCAACTGAAACTGCCATGGGGAGGAGATACAACTGGTAATTAATGATGGCCTGAAACTTGTATGAACTTTCCATTTATGAAGACACATGAATTTGTTGGGATGCTAATGGCTATTTGCTACAGGTCTTCTTACTGTTACTCTTGCATGGCACATTGCCCCTCGTGATGGGAAGGTATGTCAGATTAAGTGTTTTTTTAAGTTTATTAAGATACAGTGCAAACAAAATTTAGTTTATAGGGTTATTAGCTCATCTTATGTGTAGAAGTAATTAACTTCATGCTCAGGATTAAAGTACATGCACACTTGTTTACCATTCAAAATAAACATGGCAGGTAAATGCATTCTTTTGCCATGGTATGCATTATTTTGCCATCTCAAATATGGGACATGCAATGGTAAATATGTAATCTGCAGCTTTTACTTCTCTGTTGTTTTTATTGTTTTATTTCTCTATTCTTTTATCCATTGCACTAGATGTTCTTTGATGCTATAGCTGGCATTAATGCAACCTTTTCATGTTTGTCTCTACTCTATTCATATATGAAGAATCATCATTTATTGACATTGCTATACTCTTGAAAATATGTGGAAGGTATTGATTATGGCATACTATCACAAAATTGTAGTATATTGTAGTTTTAGTCTAATTTAGTTACACAGTTTCACCAGAAACGAGTGTTATTTAATTGATATTTTTATCATTCTCATACTTTGTATTCTATGTCATTAACCATAGATTTTTTTTTTTAAATTTCAATATTTTTAGGGTTTGAAGGTTCTTGACAATTCTGTAGAGAATTTGGCTTCTGGAGCATGGCAAGCGTTAGGAAGTGCATGGAGAGGGGGTTCAGATTTTGTTCACAAGTATGTTCCATTTAAGTTGGATGTGTTTATAATTATACTATTGCTCAATTCTTGCATTTAATTTTAGATAGAAAAAAAACAAAGGAGAATATTGCAAGCACATGAGTAAATGTGGTACTTACTGATGCTTGTTTGCCACAAAGTCGCTTCAATTCCTCCATAAGCTAACTAATATATTAATGTTTTGTTTTGGTACATGGGGCTTACACTTTTTAAGTTATGGTAATCTAACTTGCATTTTGGATATATATTTCTGCGTTTGTCATAGGGCAGATTTCCACCCCTAATTTGTGTCTTGTGATGGCACTAAGTATGACTTACTCTCTTAGTTAACAACCCAATAAATCACAAGTGAGTCAACTTTGAGCTTGAGTGAATGCACACACTCAAGCTTACAGGAAGTACAAAGGAACTTTGAGGCGTTTTCCCCACTCGAAACCTACCTTAGCTTGATCAGCCACCCAGGCTTACAAACCCAAAGAGTTTACAATGTTTCCCCACAGAGTACACTCTGATTTTTCTCATACACACCCCAACAGCCTAATGTTACTACCCCTTGACTTGCTGCCACATTATGGGAACAAGTCTATGCTAATAGTGTACATGAATGGAGTGACCTACATGTTTATACAGCACAGTAATGTTTACTTGATGTCTGCCTCGAGGCAAAATTGCAATGTCGCGAGCCACTTGCTCTTTCGGCATCGAATTGTTGATGCGAGTAAGCCAGCCGCATTGCGTTTTTTATTTGATTCGAAACGTGTTGTTATTCCTTTCACATCAAGAAAATTGTGTGAATTTTAGGGGGGGTTTTGTTGTTGTGACTTGTATTCGTTTTTGCAAGTGTTTAAGCATTATTTTGAAGAGTTAGAAGAGGAATCTCTTAGAGACAATTTTGTAGTTGTGGTAAGAGGTGTCCTAGCAAACAAGGACAAATTGTAGTTGATTACTATTTATGTCAATTAGAATTGTGCTTGATTTGATGGTTTTCCATTAATTAGATAAATTAAAGAAGTATGTCACCAGAAACTTCATGACACTATTATTCATTGTGGATTATGAGTTCTTTCCTGGTTGCTTGTTCAATTTACAATTAGCAGAGAGCAAGCCAGTGGCTTGGTATACTTCATAGCTCCTCTAGTAAAGAAAAGTATGTCTTATTGAAGTGCTAAAGGATAAGAGGAAACAAATTTCTTTTTTAGATAGTCTTTGCTTTTGGCTTTTTCCATTTAAACGGAAAATGTGTTGTGATCAGAAATTTAATGACAATCTTATATAGGATGCCATCTTAATTTGTTTATTTGTATAATGTTTCAACTGCTATTCTAACTGATCCAAAATGTGAAGTAAGAAAATTACAAAGTGCCCAATCTAGCTTTTCATGTTTTTTAAGATAGTCAGTTTACAAAAAATTTGCCACTGAATGTATGTGTTTTCATAGAAGGGGTTTTGAGGTTAGTAGCTATTACCAGGTTTTGGCTTCTATCAGTGATCTATCCTTTCCTTGGAGGAGCATTTGGAAGCCAAAGGTCCCCTGCAAAGTGGTTTTCTTTGTTTGGATTGTAGCTTTGGGGAATATTTTGACAATTGATAACTTGCAGAAAGAAAAGTTTTGATATTGGATTGGTTCTGTGTACCTTTTAACTGATATACAACTCATTAAATGATGTTTCCTTAAAAAGTGGATTTTCTAAGCAGGTCAAACAATTTGGGACGGAGGTAGTATTACTTATGTTGTTTAATGAGCAATTTGAAATATTCACCCCCTCCCCCCAAATATGTTGTAACTGAAATTTTATTACTTTTGCTCGTTTGTTTGTTCTGGTGCACTCTATGTTTTGCATTATTTTTGGAAGGTTTCATTAATGTTTAAACTCCCCAAGAAATTTGTTCACACATGCTTGAATTTTCTGTCCTGTCTTGGAGATACTTCATCCTTTGCTTTGTTTTGTTCTATTGTATGGTGAGAACTTAATTATGGCAGTTGATGATGATGGCTGCTTTACTACAAAAATTTCTGAGTTCAGTGGGTAGTACGTGAAAGATGCAGATAAGGATATTATTGAAGCAATTAAGGTAAGGTTCAAACATATTTGATTATGAGAGTGCTTAGAGGATAACAACAATAATATTTGTGTGGGTGAAAACTCTGAAAATATTGTTGACAATTGTGTCATTATACAATTCAATACTTATCCTGTAATTGTACGAATTCCTTTATTTCTGAGTTCATGTCCTAAATCTAGTATTTTGGATGTCAATGAATGAGATTAAAGTATCATTGTCAACTAAATTTAAAAAGAAAAGTTTGAACCTGAAAACAAAGTTATGTTTTGGGTGGAATGCTATAAATTTTATACCCACTGTGTCATTTACTTGTTTTCCATCATTTTCTTTGTTATATTGTAATTTTTGTATTTGCTCAAGGAAAAGGTCGGCTTGTTAAGTTAGGAAGCTTTATGCATTCATATCCCTTTTGACCGAGATCAAAAACTCCTCTGATTTATCGAGTTGCAAGAGGTATCCCAATTCATGAATTGTGCTGCACGCCTTAAGTTGTGAGGCAGGTCCCCGTTATTCGACCGGTGGTATCCAGCCCCTGGTGTGGCTCCATGGCCTGTAAGTTTGAGATAAATTGTTATAAAATAGATAGGGGAAAGAGAAAGAAGATGCAATGTCTTCCAATTAATATCTAAGATTTAAATGTTGCTTTGTATGAAACCTTTATGTATGAACTCTGAAGTTGTTAAGACAGCATTGCAGCAATTCATGTACAAATGCAGATTATTATTTCCTTGTGTACAAAGCTTTCCTTTTCTTTTACAGTATTTGAAACCAAGAATGTTTGTCATATTATTTGGTAATTGAAGCATAACAAAAAGCTAGTGAAGTCTTTGAGTTTACTCAATTATATTGTTTTGGCAGGAAATATGATCATGCGTATTCCATACTTAGGGTCTATTTGGATAGATTGATGCTAACTGAATGGCTAACTTAAGAAAACGATAGTGTGCCTAGGATGGGAACGTAACTAAATGGTTTTCTAAACGTAAATCCTAAGCTCGCATGAAATGGTTTTATAGAGATACATTGATGCTCTAGTTTGTGTTTTTGTTTTTTTAATTCAATATTTACATGTGGAGATAAGAGATTTAAATTTTAAATTCTGAATGTCATGACACACTCACAGATACCAACCAATTGTGTCTGAGTAATGTAAAAAAAAAAAAAAATTTAAAGGTCAGGGCCACTATTTTTTTGCAAAAAGGCAATCAGGCAGATTAGTTCCCGAGTTCTCCAAACTCGAGTACCAATTTGCCTGCTTCAGCCCGACTAGCTTGACCCTTTTTAAAAAAATTACCCCGAGCCATACCCGAGTTTGGTGGACTTGGGTACTTCACAAATTACTTGAGTTCTCCAAATTCAGGTACCAATCTACCTGCAAATTTTTTTTTTTTTTAAAAAGCTTGACCCCTTTTTTGAAAACAACCCCGAGCCATACCCGAGTTTGGTGGACTCGGGTACTACACTAAGTACTCGAGTTCTTCAAACTCAGGTACTAGCCTGATTCACTTTTTTGCAAAAAAAAAAAAAAAACCTGTGCCATACTCGAGTTCGTTGGACTCGAGTACTTCACATGGTACTTGAGTCCTAGAAACTCGAGTACCCTTCATACTTAATTACACACCTACTTTAACTGACGCCAACTACTGGAATTAATGCACAATGAATAGTACTCAAGTTCTATGAACTCGAGTACCTCTTAACAAAAACACCCTCACCAGCTATTTTCCAGTATCTATCTGCCTGTTTTGTCTTGCACTTGCCAAATCCATGTGACGAGTCAGAATGCCCGAGTGAAAACAAAAGCTATATTGTTGGGTCACCATCTGCAAGTCTCAGTGTCAGTGTCCATTCAAGACAAACCATTTAACCTTTGGGTTCCGCCTATTGTGTACATAGAGGTAATATAGTTAAAATGCTTTGTTAGATTGTGTTTACATGTGTGGTTCGTATGAGATTTTTTTTGCATGAGGTGGAATTCATGTAATGAGTTTTTTGCAATTTTAAAGTCCATGTACAACTGTTGAGATATATATATAATCTTTTTGTCAAAATGGAGCACATAGAGAGATTAATAAAAATAAATTGTAAATAAACAACTGCAATTACAAGTATATTTTTCTTGTTGTTAAAAGAAAGAAATAAAAATAACTAATTCATAATTACTAATAGTTGAAAGAGAGATTACTATGAATCCATAATTTTTTTTTTTTTTTTTTTGTTTAGAAGAATAAAATACGTAAAGTTTAGACATCTACTTTGATTCCTTAAAATAAATTAAGAAAATAAATTCAACTATAAGTTTTTTATAATATTTTGTGAAATCTAAAAATATTGAAAATATAGCAAATCTTGTAAAGTTGTGTATATCTTACTGTCTGATTGCTTCTTAAAATATGTAAAATTCAACATTTATTTCTCTATCCTTCTAAATATTTAAAATTTAAGTTTATAACAAAAATTCATATTTAAAAATTGTAAAAAAGTTAAGAAATAACAGCATTTCATCATTCATTTATGGGTTCAGCTATTTATGAGATAAGCAAGAAAGGCAGGTGCTGTGAATAGGGATATTGGTAAAAAATATAAATGTGTATACAATATAAAAACTTACTTAAAAAATAATATGAGGTTAGGACTTTGGTCTGTTTCTTTAAGGTGGGAGTGGGGCTACTTTTTTTATTTTATTAGAGGGGTTAAAGTGTCAAACTTTTTGTTGACTTTTACAGTAATAAGGGTGTTCATAATAATATGAATTCATTACTCAACGAAGAAATTGGCTTAATAAAGTTGAAATTGTTGACCTTTTAGTATTTTATATGTGTATAAATATATATATATATATATATATATATGGTTAAGTGCACATTATGTCTGTGTGCCTAGAAATTTTATTGAATGATCGAGATTCAATTATTTATATCTCTATACACAAAGTTGAGGACGTTAAGTTTGAATATAAATAGTTTTTATCATACGCCATATTTATGTAAGTGGTTATAGATTATGACAACTTTTATATTGTTAATAACAGGTCGGTGATGGATTTTCACTTTTTCTATGTGTACTATGATGGAGAGATGTATTATCATGAGTTGCATGGGTTGTCATACCAAGGCTCGAACCAAAAGCAAAAATATGTTAAGGTGAAGCGTGGGATAGGGTTTATGAAGTTGCAACGAAGAATATTGAAGGCGATGGGGTTAGACCACTGTAGGCATAACATTTCCATCGTGTATCGAGCACCTCAACAGGTTGTAGAAACCCAGGTTTTCTACAATTCATTACAGTTATCAAGTGGTGTCGAAGTGAAGATGATGTGGGAAATTGTTGCACAAATGGTGGCTCAAGGATTCATTGCTTCAGATCTCTATGTCACTGTTGAGCCCGCCACAATAGAGGCTAGAAAGGGTTCACAACATACTGTTTTGGATGGAAGAGTAGATGAGCACATCGACTCAATACCAGAAAGATCTTATCAAGGGTGTGCAGAGAACATAGGAGACGGGTATGGCAGTGAAGCGTGGCAAACATTTCCTCATGTGAAATCGACTGAGGAGAGGAAGGGCCCCAACAAGTGCATGAAGGATAGCATTTATCTCATGATGAGCTGCATGGGGGCACATCTGAAAATGAAGATGATCACGGACTTAGTGATAATGCAACCCATATCGATGTTACTAGGGATGACTTTGAGGAGCTCCTAGATACCATGGGTGAACATGAGGATGTTGATCATATCGATGATGTGGTTGTAGAAGAGAATAGAGACACATGCCCCGGTCCCGATCCTACGTCGGAATGGTTCACCAAAAACACTTGGGATAATATGTTTGATCCATCATCGGTTACGCAAGCGGAAGTATTAAGTTGGATGCCTGGGGAGCAACCAATTAAAGGGATGGTATTCGCAACTAAATTGGTGGTGCGACATGTGTTAACCTGGTACGCACTGCAAGAGAATTTTAGCTTCAAAACTGAGCATTCAGACTCAGAAAGGCTTATGGTGAGTTGCGAGGATGATTCCTGTCCATGGTCAGTCCGTGCGATCTGTTGCAAGAGCAACAATATCTGGAAGATCACAAAATGCAAGGGCCCCCACACGTGTGACAAAATTTAGAATGCTCATAATGGTCAGATGATTGATTCGGTGTTCCTAGCATACGTACTTGAGCGCTATATACGAGAAGACCCTGCGTATAAGATAAAGAACTTACGCCACGTTTCTTTGGCAGACTTAAAACACGAAGTATCTCACTACAAGGTATTCTTTAACTTGCATTCTTTCTTCAATACAACGTAGAGACATCAGTCTTCTGTGAAGTATAAGCATGATATTTTTCCCAAAACCCATGAATACTTTATATTATGAAAATTAAAATTGAAAAAAAAAAAAAGGAAAAAAAGGAATAAAGAGAAAGAAATATTATAGCCTTACAAGTCTTGATTTTTTTTATTCAACTATAAT
The DNA here is from genome assembly GCA_030820535.1 of Quercus parvula. NCBI lineage: Eukaryota > Viridiplantae > Streptophyta > Magnoliopsida > Fagales > Fagaceae > Quercus > Quercus parvula. The sequence continues at coordinate 12,926,791 of JAUAME010000007.1, read as the reverse complement.
TATTTAACTTGTATTCATTTCTAACGTAATCATTATGGTTCACATACAAGGTATGGGATGTCAAACAAAAGGTCGTTGTAGCTATATATGGGGATTTTAAGGAGTCTTATGTAGAGTTGCCGCGTTTTTTGGCAGGATTTAAGGATGCAAGTCCGGATACAAAGTATAAGTTACTAGTGGACTATAATTATGAACGGGGAAACTGTACATTCAAGTCCGTATTTTAGGCGTTTCATCCATGTATTGTTGGGTTCAAGAAGTGTAGGCCTATGATTAGCATTGATGCAACCCACCTCTATGGAAAATATAAAGGGAAATTGATGATTGCAATGGCGACAGATGCTAATAATAAGATTTATCCACTAGCCTTCACCGTTGTCGAGAGCGAGAGCACAGAGACTTGTGGTTGGTTCTTGGCTTGTATAAGAAGATATGTTACCGACTAGAGACACCTATGTGTCATTTCTAACAGACATCCTGGGATACAAGCTATCTTCAGAGACATTAATCGAGACTTTTCCCTACAGCCTCCTATGACAGAACATCATTATTGCCTTCATCATCTATGCAGTAACATCAACACTAGATGAAACAATGAAACTTTAAAGAATCTAGTATGGAGGGTAGCAAGTGCTACCCAAGAGCGAAAGTTCAATGCCACCTTCGATTTAATTGAGAATGTCAACCGGGATGCGCATTATTATCTGAAGGATGTGCCCAAAGAGAAATGGGCTCTAACTTTTTACTAGAGTTACAATTATGAGGCGATGACTACAAACGTCTCCGAGTGCTTCAATAGTGTTCTAAAGGGTGCTCGTAGCCTACCCATTACGACAATGGTGCAATACACATGGTTCAAATTGAATTCTTACTTCGATGATCGTCACAATAAGAGCATAACACAGTTGAATTCGGGAAAAAAAATGGACTAAATATGCCTTGGATATCTTCATGAGAAATAAGGCGAAGGCGGAGCATCATAGGGTGACTAGATTGAGCGCACAACAATAATCACATCAAGTAGATACATCGCATACTTATGCAAGTGCTGGACATGGGGATCACACACATGGAGTTAATTTGTTGCAAAGAACTTGCACATGTCAGAAATGGAAGCTGTACAAGATACCATGTTCACAAGTCATTGCAGTTTGTATTAGGTATCGACATGATACAAAGTAGTACATTGACCCATGCTATAGCGTGGATGCACTATTCCGGAGCTATGCCTATGTTGAAAGATAGATTATCATGGCCGGATCCTGAAGAAACTCGAAAAGTCCTCCCTAACCCCCGATTGATTCGAGAGAAAGATCGCCCCGTCTCAACACAAATCAAGAATGAGATGGATGAGGGTGGGAAATGGCCGAGAACCACACCATGGAAGGAGGGGGGAGGAAGGTGCAATGCGGGTTGTGTGACTAAGAGGGGCATAACTGAAGAACATGCCCTAAGCGGAACGAGGTACCGACGAGTGGTGGTCTCACAGACTAGGTACGCTAAGTTTGAACTGTGGCATTCTTCTAAATGCAACTTGAAATAAAATGCATGATATATGCCATTAGATCAAAATGCATGCTATATGCCATTCAATTATGTATTTTTAAAACTTAAGAAATATTGGATAAAATTTTAAGGACGAAATATGACATTTATACTATAAGCTACTTTTCCTATAGGATGCATACAAAAAGTCATTAGCATTGCCATTTGGAGTATTAGAAGGAAAATAAATAAATAAATAAATATTTGGTTTATATCAAATTCATAATGAAAAAAAAATGATTTTTTTATATAATAACCATTTTTTTTATAGAATTTTTTTTTTTTTAATATCAAATTCATAATATTTGGTTTGCCTTGTTAAAATATCTTCGTTGCTTGTGTACATGTGGTTCATTCCAGTTAGTCTCTTGAGGATGCATAGCCAACTCCAAAGTTTTGGGACTAAGGCTTTCTCTACTTATGCTTGGTGTTGATGACTACATTATTTCTAGTGTTGATTTTGTATGTTTTGGATAATTATGTGTAAAATGCTAATGCCCATTTCTTACAAGTGTTTTTCAATCATATCTTCCACTGGATTGAAACAAAAAATAGAATTGAAAAAATGAAGTGATATGTACTTAAATTTAGCATGGTGAAGTCCCTATTTTGTATCAGCAAAAAGAGCTACAACTTTTGATTGACAATTCTACTGAATTTATCTCTTGGACAGGTTTTTACAAAGGTAATCCAGTGCAACTCTCAAGAAGCCAAGATAAACATTTTAATAGATGTCAGCAGCATCATCAAACCATCAAGGTAAGCCATATATGTTCGTTGCATAGCAACAAAGCATAAAATTTATATGGTTAGAAATTTACATTAAATCAATGCTAACAGAACCAACTCACCAAGTCAGCCAAGTTATGTAAGTAGAACAGTATGCTAAGATTTGGGAAGGGGGCCAAAATTGTTCACTTATGGAATTTCTCTATGCCTTTTCATGCACATAAGGATTTCAATTACTATGAACTTATAGGAAACTAATCTTATTTATAGTTCATAACATGTTTACAAACTAATCATATCTGGATGTCATAATCTGTACAATAATCTTCAGCTTTTCCTTACTACAGGTGGCAGGGAAATCTCTTATAATGGCTACAGGCTAGATGAGTTTATTCCACAAAAAACATCAGCTTACATAAGCCAACATGACCTGCACCTAGCTGAGATGACTGTGAGGGAAACAATCGACTTTGCAGCACGCTATTAAGGTGTTGGAAGCAAAGCAAGTAAGGTTCCTTGTTTCCTCCATGTAGTTATTAGCAGGGTAGTTGTGCACTCATATCAAGTTATTTCTTGTTGAAGATTTCTGTTTATGAAATTTTAGTGAAAAAAAGAGATAATCAAAATAAAGATCTACATGATTCAGCAGTGTGCCTATATCCATAGGAGTGAGTGCCTAATCATTCCTCTACATTTGGCCATTTTGGCCTTCAAAATGTGGTAATACAGTACTTTCTTGTTTAGTAATTTGCCAATTTTTCAATCTGTTGGTTTTTAGACCCCTTAAAACAATTGGATTAACCTAGGAATTTAGCCAAGTTGTTACTTAGTCAAATTAATTAAATCTAGGTTAACACAATTAAATAATCATATCAAGTATAGCAGCGAAAATATAAAGAACACAAAGATATGATCACCCAGGAAACCAAACCGGTAAAAACCTGGGGAGGATTTAACCTAGCTATCCTCAAGGTAAACTTGAATTCACTATCTTGAAAGAATTGAAGTTCATACAATAAGACTTACAAGCCCTCACACTCGACTTCTTATTGCTACCCCATCAATAGAACTTACTGACACGACCACGTGCAAGCTCCGAATCCACGGACTCCTTCTTTCTTGGATTCTCCACCAAATACAAGCACACCCGCTTGTGTTTTCTTTAAGCTTCAATGGCAGCAACTGGAATGATCATCAAGGTGTAGAAAAATCTTCTCCTTGAAAACCCTAAGTTTATGTGAAGGAAACCTCCTCAAAGATCTCACAAGAGATTCACATAAACCGCAATATGAGCAACACAAAGATGTGGCTAGGGTTTCCCTTATATACCTAGGGTAAATTAGAAACCTAAACCAATTAAAACACTTTAGGACTGAGTTGGAAAAACTAATCAAAAAACGTCAGGTACGATTTTCGATTGATTGAGCCTAAGTTTCGATCGATCGAAATGTACTGAAACAGTTTTTTAATCAGCTTAGTATTTCATTCCAACTTTACAACTAAGAACCAACTTTGAGCACTTCTAAAACAACTTAAATACATTGTTTTGATCATGGTTTGCCAACAATACAAATTAGGATTCTAAATACATAAAACCTAAGTCTTTAGAACCTAACACAATCTACCCCATTCTCACATAGTCCCCCCCTCTCCCAAAAAAAGAAAAGAAAAAGAGTTTATTATTAAACAATTAAGTAGGTTGCACTTTTTATTTTTTATTTTTTTGATAAACTTAAGTAGGTTGCATTTTATACAATGATTTTGTTGGTTTTTAATTATCCCATGAAAGCATTAGCCTATTGCTTGAAGCTACTGCTAAAAGTGTAGTTTGTTAGATATCTGTATTCTTAGAAAGGACCATTGTATTTGTTTTATTCTTGTTATAATGCCATGTCCTAGTCTGGTTGACTGGTTCTAAATTTCTAATACATGCCCAGCACTTTTTCTACAGTTGGGTAGTTAGGGATGATGTCTTTTTATTACTTAAAAAAAATGGAAAAGGGAAGTTGGTGGTCTAGTCTACTTATGACAGTAAGCAATCAACAATCATGGTTTTCCAATTTCTTTGATTGCAATTTAAGGGTCAATGACAAAGAGAGATCACTGCACATCTATTTTTTTTTTTCAACAGTCAAAATCTGTGCAAGCTAGTCTCTCTTCTCATGTAGAAATTTCTATTTGGTTGACCAGAATTAGCTATAGAAGATGCCATCCTATGTTCATGGAGGTTTGCTCCAGAAAGTCAATTTTTCTCGCTGTGTGATGTGATTTGCTGAAAGTTTGAGTTCACAATAAGGGGTTGTAATGTTATATGAGAACTTTGCATATCACAGAAAAGGAAAGGGATCACCTATGCAATGGTTTTCTCAAATAGTAATTGTTTGGAATTATACATAGCAAATAATTTATCTCCCAAAATGAGTAAATAGTGGCATACATTTTTTCCCCCTCTGAGAGAGATAATAAAAGGTGACAACACATTATTCATTTAAAAGTTTGAAAACTGGGGTAGGTACTAGGTTTTCTTCATCTTCTTCTTTAAAAAACAACTAGGGTAGGTAAGCCTATTTCTAATTCATTGCAAACATTATTGTAAGGTTGAATTTAATCAACCATCTTATTGGCTTTATTTCGTGCCAAATTTGCTTGTATTTTAGCAATTAGAAACCCTGTATTTAGGTGGGAATCATGTAAGGGTACTGTGTGAGAGAGTGTGAAGAATTGCTCAAGTGTGTGTAAAGAAGCAGGGACTCGCAGCTGGATCTCGCGGGTGGCTCGCGGCTACAAGCCGCCAGATTGAAGCACACGTGCCAAGCATGCCAGAAGCTAAAGCGTCGCGCTAGCTGTTCACTACAAGACAAAAGTCCCAAGCTGGCCAAGCCGTTTGCTCGCGACTTGAACTCGCGACTCAACCCAGTCGCGAGGTCAAGCCGCCAGAACACCCTGTTTAGCAAACTATGACTTTTCACATTCCTTCTCACCCTACTATATATATACCCTTATACCCACGATTTAAAGAGAGCTTCTAGAGAGAATTTTGAGAGAGAAACCCTAGAGAAAAAAAGATTGACTTATCCACAATCTTTACCTAAGAGACTCTTCAAATTCCTCTACTCTCTTCCTCTACATTGTCAAATCCTTGAGAGTCTCATTACCAAAATATTTTCTCACCATATCCATCTCTGTGAAAGGGCTGTTTGGTGCTCTGGGAAGCAGTTAGGAAGGAACCAATTTCACATTGGTTGATGCTATGGTCAAGTAGCGGAATCTAGGAAGCTAGAAAAGAAATAGGTTCGGCGTAATCTCGTTGGAGCAAGAAGCTTGGAGGGCTTAGGTACATTGGGTAGATTAGGCTTGGAGGGTCTATTACTGTTCATGTATCCTAACTACATTTTCTAGTGGATTACTTACCACTTGGAGGGCGGTGGAGAGGTTTTACGCTGAAGGCTTCGGTTTCCTCTTCGATAACACATCGCTGTGTTGTCCTTGTGTTTACATCTCTCTTCCCTTATCTTTGCCTTTTATTTTCTTCTGTGGATGTGATTTTAAATTGGCTTAGATTGTTTATCAATTCTGTTTATAGCTTGTGTTCATTTTCCGCACACTTTGTGTTTGTCATATAGCTTGAATTGATAATTTTTGATTTGGGGGTCTAAACGTTCATAGTGTATTTTACACTATTTGAACTTTCAATTGGTATCAGAGCAGGTGCACTTGCTGTGGTTTGATTACCCAAGTGCGATCCTATACCCCTTGTTTTGATTGCTGCTATGAAAAAGGTCTTGCTGAATTATGGTCTAAGTGTTTGTGATAATGACTATATGAGTATGATTTAAGGGTGTCCTAACAATGAACTCTTAGAGTTATTAAAAACAAAGAAGCATGCTAGGATATTTGTTCACATGCTGAAATATTTTGAAAATGAGAATTACATCTTACACAATAGCATGTCAGAATCTAAATCTTTGATTAAGAAGTATAAAAGAAAAAATCGAGTGTTGAGTGAGAAGGTTGATAATCTGAAAAGGAAATGTCAATCTAACAGAAGCATGGAAAGAGAAGAAAAAATTATGTTTGAAGGTCAAAAATGTTTGCCTCATGCAAGCTTATTTGTACATACCTCATTTAAGGTGTTTAATTCATGCTTATGGTATCTTGACAGTGGTTGTTCTCGTCATATGACAGGAGATAAAACACTGTTTAAGACACTCAAAGAGAAGATTGGTGACTATGTGACTTTTGGTGATGGAAGTCATGCTCAAGTTCTCGGCAAAGGGACTATTGAGATACCATGATTACCTCTATTGAAAGATGTCTTATACATCAAAGGGCTGAAGGCGAATCTTTTGAGCATCACTTAAATATGTGATGAGGATTTCCTTGTCCAATTCTCAAAGAAGGGATGCATAATCATCAATGAAGAAGGGATTCAAGTCTTGGAGGGAAATAGGACTACAGATAATTGCTATGGAGTAGTTCCTACAACACCCATTTCATGTAGAAGTGCTCGTGTTGACATGTTAGAACTTTGGCATCACAGATTTGGGCATGTGAATTTCAAACAAGTAGGTAAAGTATCTAAACTTGACGCAGTTGAGGAACTTCCAAAGTTTGGAAAGGTGAAGAAGACTATTTGTGGTGCATGCCAAATGGGAAAGCAAACGAAGGCAAGCCATCACAAGGTGAATGTGATTGCTACTTCACGATGTTTAGAGCTTCTTCATGTTGATCTAATGGGGCCTACAAGAACTGAAAGTCTAGGAGGAAAGAGATATATTATGGTCATTGTTGATGATTTCTCAAGATACACTTGGGTTGAATTCCTTAGAGAAAAATCAGAAGCATGTGAAAAGTTGGAAATCCTTTGCAAGAAACTACAAAACGAGAAAGGGGCTCATATTATCAAGATAAGAAGTGATCATGGGAAGGAATTTGAGAATGCAAGATTTGAGTCATTTTGTGCAAAGAATGGAATCAAAAGGGAATTTTCAGCCCCCAAAACTCCTCAACAAAATGAAGTGGTAGAGAGAAAAAATTGGGTGATTCAAGAAATGGCAAAAGTTATGCTACTAAACAAGCAAATACCTCAAAAGTTTTGGGGAGAAGCCATGAACACCTCATGTCACATTGGCAATAGAATATTCTTCCGAGTGGGAACAAAGAAGACCGCCTATGAGATTTAGAATGGAAAGAAGCCCAGAGTGAAGTACTTTCGAGTGTTCGGAAGTAAGTGCTATATTCTAAAGGATCGGGAGAACCTTGGGAAATTTGATGCAAAAAGTGATGAAGGTATTTTTCTTGGGTACTCCACTACTAACCGGGCGTATAGGGTTTTCAACAAGAGAACTAAGACAGTAATGGAGTCCATCAATGTCAAAATTGATGATGTCTTAACAAAAGCAGAGATGATCAATGATGGAGAAGGGCCAAGCACTAAAGAACCCGATGTTAAGGTCAAAGCACTTGATATAGAAGTTGAAGGATCTACACCAGTAGAAGAATAAACTCCCATGAACCCAAGAATGGAAACAAGATCAATGTCTAGAACATCAAGTCCTCTCACACCTCCGAAAATTCATCCTCTCATCTCACAGGATGATGAAGTCTCTACATCAAAGAAGCCATCATCAAGAGTGATTAAGAATCATCCGGATAGCAACATTATAGGGTCTTTAGATGAAGGTCTTCGCCTTAGAAAAGGAAACATCCTTTTGGCCAATCATGTAACATACCATTGCTACCTTGCTTAATTTGAGCCAAAAAGGGTAGAAGATGCTCTCCAAGATGAAAATTGGGTTGAGTCAATGCATGAAGAGCTGAATCAATTTGTGAGAAATGATATGTGGGAACTTGCTCCAAGGCCTGAAAATGTTCATGTCATTGGCACTAAATGGATATTCAAAAACAAGACCGATGAAGAAGGAGAGATAATACGAAATAAATCTTGGTTAGTAGCTCAAGGATATACTCAAGTAGAAGGAGTAGATTTTGATGAATCCTTCGCTCCCGTGGCAAGACTTAAGTCTATTCGAATTCTTATGTCCATTGCATGCACTATGAACTTCAAACTCTACCAAATGGATGTAAAATGTGCATTTCTAAATAGATACCTGAATGAAGAAGTGTTTGTAGAACAACCAAAAGGCTTTGAGGATCCTCACTTTCCTGATCATGTGTTGAGATTGAAGAAAGCCCTTTATGGCTTAAAACAAGCTCCTAGAGCCTAGTATGATCGTCTTACCCATTACCTCCTAAATAGAGGATTCAAAAGGGGTTATGCCGACCGAACTTTGTTTGTCAAGAATGATGAAGCTTACTTCCTTGTGGCTCAAGTATATGTTGATGACATAGTATTTGGGGCTACCATCGATGATCGGGCTATAGAATTTTTTGAGGAGATGAAGAAAGAATTTGAGATGAGTATGGTGGGGGAGCTCACATTTTTCTTGGGCCTTCAAGTCAAACAAAAGAAGGAAGGCATATTCGTTTCCCAAGAGAAGTATGCTAGAAACATTGTCAAGAGGTTTGGACTAAACTCCAAAAAACATGCCTTCACTCCAATGAGCTCGTCTGCCAAGCTGAATGTTGATTCCTCTAAGGTAGAAGTGAGTCCAACCTTGTATAGGAGTATCATTGAGAGTCTACTTTATCTTACAACTAGTAGACCGGATATTGCATTCAGCGTTGGTGTTTGTGCTAGATATCAAGTTGCTCCAAAGGAATCACACTTGACTGCGGTGAAGCAAATTATACGATACATTAATGAAACTCCAGATTATGGTTTGTGGTATTCAAAAAACTCAAATGCTTGCCTTGCCGGGTATTCAGATGCAGACTGGGCTGGTAGTGTGGACGATAGAAAGAGTACTTCAGGAGGCTGCTTCTACCATGGTAACAATCTTGTCTCGTGAATAAGCAAGAAACAAAATTCAGTGTCTCTCTCTACAGCTGAAGCAGAGTACATAGCTACTAGAAGTTGCTGCACACAACTTCTTTGGATGAAGAAGCTACTTCATGACTATGGAATTCCTCAAGATACAATGTGTATTTTCTGTGATAATACCAGTGCCATAAATCTTTCTAAGAACCTGGTCCAACATTCAAAATCTAAGCACATAGAGATACGTTACCATTTCATTTGAGACTTAGTGGAAGAAAGAGTTATGTGTCTTGAATTTACCCACACAGACAATCAAAAGGCGGACATCTTCACCAAGCCGTTCGATGGTCCACGGTTTGAATCCCTCCGTAAGACCATTGGCGTTGGTACAATCCCTTGAATCTCTTGTGTGATGTGTGCTTCACTTGCTTATATCGTGTTACTTTGTTTGTGGGTCACACACTACTTTGTTGGACAATTGTTGTTATTATTGTTGTTATTATTGCTTTGTCTGTTTTTGTTGTCTTTACATTGTTGCTTTTGATCAATCATTTCCTTATTTTGTGTCAAAAATCCAAAAATCACATAAAAAGTAGAAAATCAAAAGTTTGATTGACATTGTTGAGTTTTGTTTCAAAACTTGTTTTGCCTTGTACCTTTGTGCTAATGGCTTTGTGCATTTACGAGCGTAGCTTGTTCCTTTGCACTCTTATCACTGTGGAAGAAATCTTGAAATCTATGTGACTGTTGTAAATAGATCTTCAAATTTGTCATGAATGATTAGTGAATGGTTTTTGTTGATCTTGAGACATGCATAGACTTGTGCCTATATATCTTCCCACTCTTTATTCTTTTTGTTTTTGCTAAAAAGAGCTCTCCAAATGTAAATCTCCAAATGAAAAGAGATATTGAGCTGCAAAAGCCTGTCGCACATACTAGTATTCGACTAGGAAAAAGGGAAAGCGACCAAAAAAAAAAAATAAAGTGTATGATTGTTCAAAAGGCCAAAGGCTATCCCATCAAGGAGAAATATCAAAAGGCATTCTCACAATGAGATGTAATTGTGTCAAAAAGATCAAAAAGATCTAATGATGGAGTCAAATGTAAAGCTTCAAGTTATGTTATCAAGTCTTGTGGGAGGTCATATATGCATACTTCTATAATTGAGATGGATCACATGATCTAGTGCTAATTGTGTATGCCTTCGTTGAATTGATTATTGAAGCTTCACATTAGACTAAGGAATATCTCATTGATGATATCCACACACAACACACAAGTTTATGTTCAATGAATGCCATATTCATTTGTGTGATTGTACTTGTTAAAATGTGTTTTCACATGCTCAATCTTTGTTGATTCAAACACAAAAAGATTTTTGAGTGTTTTAGGTGTTTTTGGAAAGTATTTTATTTTTACAAAAACTGAAAAATTTCAAAAAAACAGTGTTGCCCTATTTTGGCGACCCAATCACGAGTCACCCAAGTCGCATGCTTCAGCCACGAGCTCGCGTGTTAATTTTGGCGACTTGTTCACGAGTGAAGGGTCCAGTCACAAGGGGTACACAGAGATTTTTGCGGCTCAGCTCGCGACTCCCTCGCGGGTAGACCTTTCAGTCTCGAAAAACACTTAGAAATTTTTTCACAATTTTGTCTTTGAGTGTTTTGGCGGCTAGACCTGGCGACTTGTTGGCGACTCACTTCAGTCGCAAAAAACGCGTGTTTTGCGTTTCGAAGAGAGTTTTTAAAACTTTTTCAGTATTTTCCCTCGAATTTTTGTGACTGTTCACTGACTTCCCCATTTCTCTCTCAACTGAATCTGACCCAAACACTCTATGTCACACATCTCAATCTCCATTTTTGCATCATTCCTTCTCCAATCTTCAAGAAAAAGGTACGGATTTTCTCTGTCTCACTTGATTTTATTCATGTTTTGAGAATAATTTTCTTTTGTTAGGTTGTCTCTGTGGATTGAGATATACTGTGCGTAAATGTTTTTACTTAGATTGCTGGGTATCTGTCTGTCTGGTGTCTTCATTGTGTGTTTTCCAGTGGTTATATACTGATATACTTTACATTGTGACAACATTGGGTCATTAATGACACATGATCACTCATGTGTTAGGGTTTTCTAGACATTCCCATCCAGTTGTTAGGGTTTTCTTCATTATCCATATGTTGACACTACCCCATTGCTACTGATGTCTCTTGTATTTTTTTTTTCTCCTTTCTGTTACATGATGCAGACTACAAATGTCCCCATTCAAGAAAGCCGCTGTGAAAGGAGGTGGTTCCAAAGGAAAGGAGCCTGTCATTGAGGTCGATGATTTCTCACCTAAAACAAAAATGACTCGTTCCCCATCAGGAGTGTTCAATCCCAACAAGTTCAGATCCTATGCTGCCTTTCAGACTAATGAGAATTATTTCCGAGATGCTACACCACTACTGGAAAGACCTGTTGATCAATTTTCACTTCATGACACTGAAATTACACAATGGTTTGCTCACAAGGATTGGAATTATCTTCTCTCCGATCTGGATGAAGCTTATGAGAATTTGGTAAAAGAATTTTATGCCAATGCAATTGTGGAAGGTGAAGAACTCAAGTGCTGAGTTAGAAGAAAAAGTTTTTCAGTCTCTCCTGCATATTTGGTAGAGATACTTCACATCAACCGGCCAATGCTTAAAAACCCACCAGTTTATGATGATCTTTGTCCAGATGAGGAATTGCTTAGGGATGGTCTTGGACAAGACTTGGAATTCTCATCCAATGAAAACTTAGTCAGCGTTTCCCCTCTCCCTCTTAAACTGAGAGTGCTTACAATAGTGATATTCCACAACTTATACCCCTTATCCAGCACTGGGTATATGAACCTCGGACGTGCCCTGTTTCTTCATGACCTAATCTCTGATGTAGAGATTGACATCTGTGCTTATATCTTTCACGTTCTACGCAGAACGGTTCTACGAACTGAGTCACGAATATGTGTCCCTTTCTATTGTCTCATTTCTAGGATTTTGAAGCTCAAAGGAATTCTCCCAACAGCAGATGAGTCTCCCTGCACAAAACCGTGTCCAATCAACATGCGTACATTTAACGCAAGCATAGGTCATAGTCGGAAGAAAGTCAAACCGGAAACTTCCACATCTCACAGTGGTTCGCGCTTTAGCACATTATCCCCTGATGAAAAACTCGACAGCATTGTGACATCTGTTCACGAGTTGAGTACCAAGATGTCAGAACTCACATCTATTTTACACCATCACAACACTCGATGGGATATGAAGTTTACCTCCCTACAGACTCAATTGGATCAGATTCAAAGGAAGCTAGAAGAGGATATGTAGCTATTCCATGACAAAAAAGGGGAGATGATGTGGAATACAATGAAAGGGGAGTGTTAGCTTGATCAAAGGGGGAGGAAATTATTTAAGGGGGAGATTTCAGCAAGCAGTTTAAACATTTTTTTTAGTTGTTATTCAGTTTTCATCTTTGTGTGTTTGTACCCATGTTACTTTTGTAAGCTTTTAGGGTTATGTTTTATGCATTGTTTGTAGGTTTTATGGTGTGTACCATGCTTTTATGCAGCCTTTGTGCATTGTTTAATTAGTACTTCTAACTAAATGTCATGCATTTTCCTTTTAAGTACTGTCACTCTTGTGCCCTTGTAGGATTGTTCCTAGATGCATATACTTAGTGTATTATGCATTGGTTGAGTGTTGGGTATGCAAGTGATTTGCATTGAGCTTATTAGCCTGTATGTCCAAGTGTGAATGAGCGTTGTGATCACTACCTTATAGTGATTGCTTGTTTGATCAAGCCATGGTTTGTTTCTTAACTCCATATTTGCTTGATCACATCATGCTTGCTTCATATGAATTTCATGTTTTTCTGCATACAATGATCATGGTGTATTGTTGTGTTTCAGCAGATTCGTGTTTCAGCAGATTCATGTTCATATGATTCAAGAGCTTCACAGTTTCAAGAATTAGGTGTGAGTGAGTTATGTTCAACTATTCCCAACTCACATGTTAAGTCTAGAGTCTGTTTTAGGGTTTTGTCATGGAATAGCCAAAGGGAGAGATTGTAAGGTTGAATTTAATCAACCATCTTGTTGGCTTTATTTCATGCCAAATTTGCTTGTATTTTAGCAATTAGAAACCCTGTATTTAGGTGGGAATCATGTAAGGGTAGTGTGTGAGAGAGTGTGAAGAATTGCTCAAGTGTGTGCAAAGAAGCAGGGACTCACGGCTGGATCTCGCGGGTGGCTCGCGGCTGCAAGCCGCTAGATTGAAGCACACGTGCTAAGCATGCCAGAAGCTGAAGCGTCGCGCCAGCTATTCACTACAGGACAAAAGTCCCAAGCTGGCCAGGCCGTTTGCTTGCGACTTGAACTTGCAACTCAACCCAGTCGCGAGGTCAAGCCGCCAGAACACCCTGTTTGGCAAAATATGACTTTTCACATTCCATCTCACCCTACTATATATATATCCTTATACCCACGATTTAAAGAGAGCTTCTAGAGAGAATTTTGAGAGAGAAACCCTAGAGAAAACAAGATTGACTCATCCACAATCTTTACCTAAGAGACTCTTCAAATTCCTCTACTCTCTTCCTCTATATTGTCAAATCCTTGAAAGGCTCATTACCAAAACCTTTTCTCACCATATCCATCTCTGTGAGAGGGTTGTTTGGTGCTCTGGGAAGCAGTTAGGAAGGAACCAATTTCACATTGGTTGATGCTATGGTCAAGTAGCAGAATCCAGGAAGCTAGAAAAGAAATAAGTTTGACGTAACCTCGTTGGAGCAAGAAGCTTAAAGGGCTTAGGTATATTGAGTAGATTAGGCTTGGAGGGTCTATTACTGTTCATATATCCCAACTACATTTTCTAGTGGATTACTTATCGCTTGGAGGGCGGCAGAGAGGTTTTACGCCAAAGGCTTCGGTTTCCTCTTCGATAACACATCGCTGTGTTGTCCTTGTGTTTGCATCTCTCTTCCCTTATCTTTGCTTTTTATTTTCTGCTGTGGATGTGATTTTAAATTGACTTAGATTGTTTATCAATTCTATTTATAGCTTGTGTTCATTTTCTGCACACTTTGTGTTCGTCATATAGCTTGAATTGGTAATTTTTGATTTGGGGGTCTAAACGTTCATAGTGTATTTTACACTATTTGAACTTTCAATTATATTTGCTAATTAAGCTTAAATGTCAACCTATTAGGATTTTTTTTTTAATTCTAAAAAAAAGGATATTTCTTTTTTCAATACTTATCAATAAGTTTAGAGATACATCTTTGCAAACTACTGCAGAAACAAGAAATTCTGGTAAGATAAAACTGTTAGCCAATAAGTTAGTTAACAAAAAAATTAATTCTCAATACAGTAAATAAATTTTTGGTTCTAAGATGATACAAGAGAATGTGGTTGGTTGTACAGGGAGGCTGGTCCTGCCATTTGAGCCCTTGACAATATCATTTAAAGATGTGCAATAGTTTGTTGATACCCCTCCGATAATCAAGTGCAAATGATGATTCACATATGATTATTTTGAATATGTATACAAGGTAGAACTTACTTGCTACTACATTCCTTCTGCACAAGAAATGAGAGAGATGGGTTTCAGTCAGAAAAAGCTTCAGTTGCTTCGTGATATTACAGGAGCATTTAGGCCAGGAATTCTTACAGCACTTATGGGCGTAAGTGGAGCTGGAAAAACAACTCTCATGGACGTCCTCTCTGGGAGGAAAACTGGAGGTACTATTGAAGGAGATATAAGAATAGGAGGGTATCCCAAGGTCTAGAAGACATTTGCAAGAATATCAGGTTACTGTGAGCAAAGTGTGCCGTGAGAATATCAGGTCATTGTTTCAATGATAATAAGACGTGTACAACAATTGAGAAAAAGATTGTGTCGTGACTAGCATTACTCATACGTTATGCATGTTTGAATAAAACTCAACTTCAATATAAAATCGGATCTGTTAAGAACCAGTAATATAATTGACTTAACATGATAGTTCCTATAGATGCATGCATGGATAAGACTCACCTTCATTGTAAAATACGGTTTGCAAGGACCTGAGAAGGTAATTGGCTTAAGATGATAGTTCTTATTTGCAGGAACCACATGAGCGCTATTTGCAGAAGAACAAGCCACCTTCCAAGCTTTCCTAAATGCCTAACAAAACCAAACCAATATCAGACCAACATAACATTCAAAACCAAATCATGCAAAAAAGGCAGAATTTGAAAACTGAATAAACTGAATTTGTAAAATATGGGATATCATCCCAAGCCCACCCCCTGTTTCTTTCTATAAAAAAAAAAAGGAGAGAGCAGGGCTCATAAATTTTCCAATACAGATTGGTATCGGAGTTTACTAGACTCAGGTACCACACACAGTACTCGAGCCCATGAAGTTCAAGTACTAAGCGCAATATTTAAATCCCAAATGCCATGTCATCGTGCCATGGTGGAATAGAAAAATGGGGTACTCGAGTTTGGTGAGCTCGAGTACTAGAAAAAGTGGTAGATGCCCATTTATTTCCGAAACAGTGTTTTGTTGCTAAAAAGTTCAAAAAAAATATGGTATTGGGCTATTTTGGCCCCCCTAACAGGTGGGCAATTGGTCCATATGTGCAATATTTCATTTTGAAATAAAAAAATATAAAATTATAAGCAAAAAAAATATTATCATCAAGTTATCTCTTAAAGTAGAACCACATGTCGCGGAAAGCATTCTAGTTAAACTAGTTGATACTTCTTGATTTTTCTAAAAGTATCCAGATTCTAAAATTCAAATTCTCCTACCTTGTTCATTATCCAAACAGTAAAAAAATTTGGAGTGGTTTCTAGAGATGCTCTTAGCAAAGAATTTTGATTCTCACAAATAAGCTTTTTTTTTTTTTTTTGGTAGTGAGATTGCTTTGTATTTGTTCTTTCATTTTTCAATAGATCTTGTTTGACACTTTCAAATAAAAAACACAAGCAAACATGTCTTCGGGTGGTAGGGCCAATAAAAATAGAAAATGAAAATAAAAAAACAAGGTATTTTCACATTGTTTTCAGACTTGGACCATTCATTAAACTGTAAAAGAGAGTGGTTCAATGTTTTTTGAGTCGAACCGAGGTTCAACCAAAGTTGAACCGTGATAACATTATAATTATTTTAATAATTAATAATATAAAAATAAATAAATTAAATGTACAAAATTTAGTAATATTGATTAAAATAATATAATATTTAAAAAGATTTAATATATATAAATATATATTTCTTGATTAAATAATAAAAAGTAAAGACTAAGTAGAATTTCTCTTATTAATTTTTAACAAATTTGTACAAGATAGATAATATCTCAAAAGGTTTAATAAACTAATTTATTTAAAAATCGTTCAAGACAAATAGAAAAGAACGTTCCACAGTATTTCACATGGTTCTTTCTTTTTTGCTAAATAGTCAACATGGCTTTTAAAGTTTGAAAATAAAATAAAACCACCAGTACGTTTCGCCTCTCTTCCCCAAAAAAGAACCTCACTTTACCTCTGTCTCTCAATCATCTCTCTCTCTTTCTACCTCCGCCTCACTTCACGATCAGAACCCAGGCCAGTCTCAATCTCTCTTACAAACAAGCAAATCTGGAAAAGCCTCTAATCTATTTCAATTCATCTAGTCAGTCTCTCCCCAAACAAATAGATCCGGCAAAAAAGAGGTAACTTCAGCTTTTGAGTCTTGACAACCATTGCATTTTTAGAAAAATATATATATATATATATATTTGGCAAAAAGAGACCGTTAAGCCTGTGCACAGTTCCGACAACCGAACGGTTTGACCGCGGTTGGAACGGTTTCCTACTAAAATAAAATTTTCGGTTTTGAGGGTTTGAAAAATTAGACCAGTGTAGTGACTGGATTTCAAAACCATGCATTTTCAAGGAACATAACGTCTTGACTTGATTATAAACAACATAATAAAAGCACTAGCATTAGATGTTGTATCAAAATCTTGGTTTTAAAAACTGGAATAGTCAAAGAGTTAAAAAAAGACATTAATTTCCAATTCTTTGGTTGGACTGAGATCTCACCAGTTGACAGGTTGGACTGAGATTGAACTAGTTGGACAACTGGTGAGGTCATAATTAATATGATTAAAATATTTAAAAATTTAAAATAATTTTAATATGAATTTTCATATCATATATTAAAAAATATATATATATCTACTTAGCTTCCTAAGTTTTTATAAATAATGATTTGTGTTGGATTGTATTATTTAAACAATACAATACATTTTTTATAATTTTTTTACCTTTATGTATTTTTATAATACTTAGATAATATTACTAAAATAATATTATCAAACGTTCTACTAGTACTTATTAAAAAAAAAAAAAAATGTTGAGACCATCCAGGCATGCATCCACTTACCTCATTCCCTTATTCCCACAAGCTACCTTCTTTTCATTTATTATTTATGAACTTTTACTATCTCACCAGAGTACCTCACGTTTCTTTCTAGATTTTTTCAGCCATTACTTTTACTTACACTTTTAACATTCTTATAGCCATACACACATAATAGCTGTAAAAGTAAGTTCTACGTGGCCCTTTGAGGTGAAAACAAGACAATGAAAAAGAAAAAAGAATATTCACTATTCTACCTACCTCACTTTTTTCAAACTCTCATTTCTTCTTCAATATATATTTTTTAGTTGGTCTTAAACGGTAGCTCTTGAAGTCTCAGAATCTCTCATGTTTTTCAAGTCTGCCGCAAATTTCAAAGTAAAAAAATTTCAATAAGTTGAAGCTGCTAAGGGAATCCATGACCCAGCTAAAATAATAATAATAATCAAATATCACATTTTAATTTCTCTCTCTCTCTCTCTTCGTGAAGCTTTTGCATTCCCACGGTCTTGGATCATCATACTTATAGTTTTAAATTTGAGAGAAAAAAAAAAAGCAATTTTTTTGGTCTTTTTGCTACAAAATGCATCAGCTTCAGCGCATTCTACAAAACCGGTTCAACCATACCAGTTTCTGAAAAGCAAAGTAATGCAAGATGGAAGAAGGAAAGAAAAACAGAGAAGAATTGAAGAAAGGATTTGATGGAAAAGAAATTCTGTTATATTTCATTACTGTGATTCTGATACAAACCCCAAATATATAACCATAACCAGTGTACATAGAGTGTGGAACAACCTAACAAACTCTACTTCAATCATATCAGACACGTGTACATAAACAGTAACGGACTCCACCCTTCTTATCTAATCTAAGCTATCTGTAGTTTTATCTATTTTATCGCTACTGTACAGGTCGTTTAACAGCAGCCTCGTCACCAACCGGCCGGAGCAGCTGGTCTTCTCCAATTTTTAAAACTATGATCAAAATGCTATTTTAACGCACAAAAACCTATTTTTACTACTTTAATAACATTTGATAATGCACTCTACGTCTGATATTCTATTTTCATATACTATTAAATTTATTTATTCATTTTTATTTCTCTTCCCCTCTCTCTTTTTCTCTCTTCCTCTTCGTCTCTCAGCGACTATTGACGAAGTCCAGCAACCAGACCCACAAAATAAACCTAGCAACCACGAAATCAACTTAGCACAACCCAAAAAATAGAATATCAATAGAGATGAGAGAGAATTAATAAAAAACGGACTTTTTATTTATTTATTTTAGCATTTGGCACATTTACTACAGGGGTGAGGAGTATTAGTATTACAAGGAATAAGTTGTCATCATATTTTGCAATTTCCTATGATTCAACGTAGCCACCATGTCTCACGGTCACCTGAAATTAAAGAAGAAAATTTAAAAAGCAACACTTCTACCCTAACCCCAGACTCAGTAATGGTTGTACATGGAAATAGAGAACCACGACAAAGGGGACAAGTTAAACGCTTGTATCCAACCCACCTATCTAAGCAAACTCTGTGAAAAAGATGATCACATCTCAGCTGTCTAATCTCTTCTCCTTCCCCAATCTCGCACAGACACACTGCACATTCTACTTCTTCCCTAGTCCCCGGCTTGCGCTTGTAGAGGTTTCTGCTCAACTCTTCACTGATTTCAGGCATGTCATGCTCACAATACTGCTTGGAGAATGAATGAAAAAGAAAGGAACTTAAAACCACCTGTTTTAAGAGGGTGGCAATCGAGATTACATAATGAATCCAAACCAGGGAAGCAAGAAGTAGCTTGTGAAATTGCTTATGAAAAGTACTCATGCTGGAAAGTACAAGTGTAAAGAGTGGGAGAGTCTTGGAAATTGGCTCAGTGTTCATTTATGACTATGAGGGTAGACGATGAGGTATATATATAGATTTATAGACTCGCCCTCCGGAGAAAAGTAGTAACTATGTAATTACGTAGTTACTACTTTTCTATATATAGATTTATAGACTCGCCCTCGCCCTCCGGAGAAAAGTAGTAACTATGTAATTACGTGGTTACTACTTACTACTTTTCTATATAAGTAGCTTTCTATATATAGATTTATAGACACGCCAACCGGGGAAAAGTATAAGTAGTTTTCTATATCTGCTGTAGAAAAAATTTAGATAGGGTATCGTAAGTACTATTTTTTAGATTTTCTCTTCAAATTTAATTATATAATTAGTCGCTAATCCGTGCGATGCACGGAAAATGTATTGAGTACAATATATAATTTAATCTTTGTTTATTTTACTACAACACCAAAATTGAATTTGTAAAATAAAATCATATAGCTAAAACATTTGTTAACAGTTATATGTTTCAGACGCTTATTAAACTATATTATTATTATCAACTTAACAGTATTTTAATATATGATACCAACATGCTTCAAGAAAATGTCCAACACTGAAAACAATTTCGAAAACAAACTCAACTAAACAGTTTGATGAATAAATATATTACAATCTATAATATAAGCCAAGAAATAAACTTTGAAACCAATATGAACAAAATCCACGTCAAACAAAACCATTTCGATCATTAAGAATATGACTCACTAAAGTCATGAAAAACGCAGGATTCATTACAAAAAAAGAAAAAAAAAAAAAAAAAAAAGAAGCATCTTTAGTCTTTATAGATTTTGCCAAGTACCCAGATACGATGACACATACTCACACAAAAATCATTAAAGAAAGAATCAAAGAACATACACAACATGTACATACGCTATGAAAGTAAAAATAAGAAAAACAAAAGAGACGTAAACATGGACAATTAAAGAAAAAATATAGGAAAAAAAAGTTAGGAATAGAAATATAAGATAAAGATGGGTTACCCTCAAAAAGAATAATCCATGGATATTCATTGAAATCTTCTAGATAATTTCTGATAATAGAAAAAATAAAACCCAAAAGTTATGATGTTAAAACTTCCAAAAGGCCAAAAAAAAAAAATTTTAAAAAATCAGAAGATTCAAAGCTTCAAAAGTATTGAAATAAAACAATATATATATATATATATATAAAATTATGCAATAAGAAATACAATAGAAAGAAGGGAATCCATGATTATAGCTTTTCTACTATTGAAATTGGCCAAACAATTAAATGTATTGCAAAAAATGAACTTAAAAATTCATATGTAAACCAAAAAATTAGAAGATTTTGAGCCAAGAATTTATTAGAGAAATATGTCTACACAACATAGAAATATTAGAGAAATATGAGTTACCTTTTAAATGTTAAAATTCAAAATATTAAAACTTTTAAAAGGTTAAAAAAATTTGAAGATTTAATTAAAAGATTCAGGCCCAGCAATTAAATAAACAAAACAACAATTGACAAACTTATAAGAAAAACCAACAAATCTATAATTTTTATTGAACAAATCAAATAACCCTAACCTTGAGGAGTCCAGTATATAAGTGGAATATGTGAATTGTGAAGCATGAGCCGCCCTCAAAAAAAATCTTGAAAAAAAATAAGTTTTAAGGAGAAAATTGTGTTGCGGCAAAAGAAGATAATAGCAAATCTAATCATAAAATCTAAAATAAAAATAATAAAAAAATTGTGGTGACCAACGGCCATACATATAAATATAAGATATTGACCAACCTTTATAAAAAGATGTCAGTTTCAATATTCACTTTGTGGTGAGGGTCCTCAAACATCATCTTCTCCGCGAATAGTTTTTGGGGCTTAGGTTTTCTACGCAAGCAATTCTTAAATAGGAGAGAGTAGAGGCGGTGGGAGAGTGTCCTTATTTGCCTAGAAGTCTAATTTGCATTGGAAAAAGAAAAAAGTGATGAGGTGGAAAATTTAATTTAATTTAAATATTATTTAAATATTATGCTGACGTGGAAAATTGTGGGAGCTTCAAAAGTTTCGGTTTTATATATATATATAGATTATTTAATTAAAAAATACACTTTCATCCCTTAAAGAAAAATTCACTTTGTAAAATCTTAAAAAATGAACCTAAAGAACAGTACTTATATACTGTAACTAAGTTTTGTCCATCTATTATTATGCTTTTGACTCTTTTAGTTTGGAAAAGTATTAAAAATTTAAAACTATTACAAATTTATTATTACTAATTTTAGGGACTCATAAAAGTGTTTTTTTTTTTTGTAAGAATAAAATTATTTTTGTTTAGAATTTTTGAAAGGGTATGGTTGTTTATTTTGAATATATAAAATTGGTTAATTGGACTTAATTTTTTTTAGTTTTACTATTGGTAGTTTTTGTTGTTAAGCTAATTTTTTTTTTTGTTTTTTGGCTTGTATATTTTGTTTTAGATTTTAGATTTATAAATTTTTTTCATGGTCACTAAAATGATGAAAATACTAGAGTTACTAATTTTTTTTTATAAATCGCTAAGGTAATAAGTGGTTATTAGTAGGTAAAAAAATGATGTAAATAGTAGATCCATATGCGAACCAATAAGAATTTACTACAAAAAACAATTAAAAAAGTTTGTGAGCCTATATTACTCTTAAAAGAATCAATGATATTGTTTAAGGGGAGTAAAATGCAATTTTATAAAATAAAATTGTTAAAATTAGTATACACATATATAATAATAATTTTTTAAAAAGAAAATTAGGGGGGCCATTGTCCCTAGTCTAATAGTGGCTCCGTCCTTGCTCACATGTGTTCATTTAGAAAAGTAGTAAGTACTTTTTACTCCTTTAGTTTGGAAAAGTACTAAAAATTTAAGGATGGGTTTAGTTCAATTTTTTATAACTTGGCTTTTTAAAAATGTGGCATTTTTAAAAAGTGTTATTCCAAATTAGACTTTTTTTTAAAGTAGAGCGTTTAGTAAAAGTTGTTAAAAAGTGCATTTTAAAAAAGTAGAGTGTTTGGTTAGAGCTTATTAGATTGCGGTTTGAGGTATATATTACCAAAAGGGACAATATATATATATATATATATATATATAAAGATAATTTGTTTCACTTGTTATTAATAATAATAATTTTTAAAATAATCATAATAATACATCACAAATACTAAAGGTGTGTTTGGTAGGGCCTAGGAGTTTTCTTCCCTATCTCACCAAAACAAAATCCCTTCAAATTGAAGAGAAAATGAAAGAGAAAATTGTGCAAACAATTTTGGACAAAAATGCCCACGTCAAAGCCACTGTGTCCGTGCAACTGCCCACTGTTTCCTATTCTTTTTTTTTTCTTTTTTCCTTTTTTTTTTTTTTTGTGGCAACTGTTTCCTATTCTTTGTTTTAAATTTTTTTCTAACCCATTGTATACGTGACTACGTGCTGCGACCCTTTGTTTCCTACTCTTTTAAAAAAAAAATATTTCTGACTGGTCATGGGTGAGCCTTTGTTTCTGACTGTGCTGATATTTTTTTTTTTTTTAATCTCCAATTCCTTTTTCTTTTCTTCTAACTTGGGTTTTTTTTATTTTTTTTTGGGTTATTTGGCTTTTTCTTTTTCTTTTTCTTTTTTTAACTGGGCATGATTGGTTGTTTTGGCTAGTACTGAGTTTTTTTTTTCCTAGTTTTTGTTTTAATAAACTTGGTGTGTTTATTTTATTTTATTTTTTTTAACTAGATAATTTTTTTAATAAGAGCATATGAGTCAATTTATATAAATTAAATTTTCTATTTTCTCACTTTTCCTCTCAACCAAATATAAAAGTTTTCAATTTCTTTACTTTTTCCCTCTCCAAAAAATAAAATTTATTTTATCCTCCCACTTTTCCATCCTCTCAAGCAAACAGACCCTAAAACTTTTTGGCATTTGGGACACCTATTGTAACTTGTTTTCCTGTTTTTTTTGTGTGCTAAATGTTAAATTTTGGACATTTGGAACACTTATTTTAATTTGTTATATTGTAAAGTAAAAGTTCGGATATTAGATATATTATAAAATGATATGGTATAATAGATAAAGTAACTTTTGATATAGTAAACTAGAATAGCATGAAGATACTGAATGTGAATGCTCTAACCCAACCCAAATCCTTTTTAAAATTTTTTTTAATTCTTTATTTTATTTTTTCCCAAACACTTTATTTTCTCAGCCATAATAAGTATAAAAGTTTTACTCCTACCTTTTTTTTTTTTTTTTTTCTTTTTTCCCAAATTTCTCCACCACACACGTATGTATCTTCCTGATTCCTCCACTCCTTTACTTTTCACATTCTTCTCCTTTATCTTCCATCTTCATTTTTGTCTGTTCTTTCTTTGTGTTTTCTCATTTGTTTTGTCTAACCCAAACTAGTAAAGCTTCTCTCTAGTTCTCACTCACTCTCAGTTCCTCATCAACAACTCGTCACCGCTAGTATCAATGGGTCTCACAAGCTCACTTGAATTTGCTTTGTGAAGAAAAATGTATTGGACAAAAATGCAGAAGAAAAATGTAACAGCAAGGTGAGTCCAGCAACACGGTGATTTTCTAAGAATGGGTTGTCTTTTGTGGTTAGGCAAAAGGGGTAAATTTGGGTTTTTGAAAAAATTGTAAGGGCATTATAGGATATTTGAATTGTATTTTCGTATTAAGAATCCGTTTGGATACCGTTAAAAACTGAAAAATATTGTAACAAAATAATTTTTAAATGTGTAAATAGTACCGTATGACCCTTTTTAATGAAAAAGTTGCTGAAAAGTGAGGTTTGTGGGTCTCGTGACTGAAAAGTTGCTGAAAAAGTTACTATGTGTGCTTTGTTCACACCCCAAAGTCCACACTCACAGCTTGAAAAAAAAAAAAATGCAAAACGTGGATGTGGGAAGCGCAAAACGCACTTTCCAAATGCACACTAGGAGTTCGATTGGATAGAAACTTATTTTGCTGAAACTGAAAACTGAAAACACTGTAACAAAATAAAATTTAAATGTGTGAATAGTACCGTGGGACCTATTTTTAATGAAAAAGTGGCTGAAAAGTGAGATTTGTAGTTTAAAATAGTCAAAAGTTGCAGCTACTGTTCATGAACAGTACATAAATAGTAGCTGTTGTCCCCTGAAATGAGTGCCGCAGCTAGAAAAAAAAAAAAAAAAAAAAAAGATAAAAATGCAGGAAATGCAGACGCACAAACGCAACGCGTATCCAAACCTCCTCTAGATCTCTAAGTGCCTGTTTGGATTTCGGCTACTGTGCATGAACAGTAGCCAGAAATTTTGACTTTTCAGCCATTTTCAACATATCAGTGAGTCCCGTGCACTGTTCACGGGACCCACAAATTTCACTTTTCAACAACTTTTTCATCAAAAATGGGTCCCACGATACTAGTAATCTATTTAAAAATGATTTTGCTACAGTGTTTTCAGTTTTCAGTTTCAGCAAAATAAGTTCTATCCAAACAGACCCGAGAGTCCAGTGCAAAAATGTGGGTTTCCACGTTTTGGGGCTGAAAACGCAACATCTAAAATTTTTACCAAACGCAAAATATTAGGATTTGGTTTTCAAATCATGCGTTTGGCCCCAAAAAGCCGAGCCAAACAAAAAACTATTTCAAATTTATTATGACTAATGCTAGGGACACATAAAAATGTATAATTTTGTGCCACAACTTACTACGTCACAAGTTGTGAATAGTGGAAGTGTGATGGTGGGTCATGTAAGGATACATTTTTACCACTCACGACTTGCCGTGTAACAAGTTGTAGCACAAAATTGTGTATTTTTATGAGTCTATAATATTACTCATTTAATACAGAGGTGTATGCAAAAATTAATGCGATAATAAATATGATTAATAAACTTTGATAACATAATAAATGAATATTATGTCAATTCCTATCACTACAATAAAAGTTGCAATCTATAGCGTCAGTTTTATGACAATTATTCTTTATTATATAGCAAGACTCTAATTAGTTTCTTTGATGTAAATAGAATTGGAACTTCATATTTTTATTTTTTTATTCGAAAACAAGACACTTCATTTATTAAATTACTACTAGATTCAATAATTAAAATCATTAATAGAGAGAAAGGGATTATTAAATTTTTCTAATATACGTGTGCGTTTGGATAGTGCTGAAAATCACTAGCTGCACGTTTGCATTTTCTTTTTTTTTGAAGTGTGTTTTAGTGCTGAAACACACTTTTAGTGGGTCCCGTGCACTATTCACAGGACCTACAAACACTTTTTTTTATCAAAATTTTCATTAAAAATGGGTCTCACGGTACTATTAATACATTTTAAAATTATTTTGCTACAGTATTTTTAGTTTTCAGTTTTTAATTTTCAACAAAATAAGCGATACCAAACGGACCCTACATCTAGATGAGATTCAGCATGAAGACGCAATATGTCGTGTAGCAAAGGAGGGTCTTTAACTAGGGACCCATACCTGACTCTCTATTTGGAGAAATCATAAGGTCCTCATGGGACCCAAACCCATTTAGTTCTTCATGGGTTTTTTTTTTTTTTTTAATAGCTAATTCTGTTATTAATATTATTATTTTCAAGGTAGAAAAACGAGTTGTACATAAGGGCAGCATTTTTTTTTTTTTTGGAATTTATGAATCTAGCGGCAGTTGTTTTAAAAATACAATTAAATGATTTAATTCATCATAGTATTTAGAAACTCAATTTTATAATTTTTTCTCTCTAATTATGTACTTGTAGTGTCTCATCCATCCAATAGCTAATTTTATATGAAGACTAAAATGTATTCAATATTAATTCTTATTACATCAATGTCAATGTCTCCATTAATATTCCATTATGATCCATCACATTTCACTATTAGTATACTTAGATTTTTTTTTTTTTGGGCTTCGTTTCTATTATTGGTCTATGTTGAGGTCTAAAAAGTTATAACACCAAGGCCCAAAATAGCACAGTGGGTGAACCCTATATAAAAGGGTTGAGCTCACCATAAGAGAAAAGGATGACCCAAGTCCATTAAAAAAAATTTGAAGCCCAAAACCCACGAAAGGACAGGCCTTAGAGCCCATGAAATGGAGGGAAGAAAAGAAAAAAGCCCAACCTGTCAAGATCAGAAAATCAAAGAAAGTCCAATGGGAAGAATTGGGCCAGGATATCCAGAGGTTGCTAGGAGCTTGGGATCCTCGGGACGTGCAACACAACTAGGATAAGATTGAGACAATTCAAAAAGAGTACCAAGAAACACAAAGAACGAAGGATAGATACATCCTTCTCAATCACCCAATGATGCAGAAAGGAACCAGAAGACTTGGAGAATAAAAATTCATAAACAAGGGGCTAGTACCTCGGGCAACCCAGAAAGAAGAACTATAAAAAGAAATAGCCAGGAAAACTTTCAACCTGGCAGGAATGGATTCGGCTCACCTGGGAAAAATGACAAAAAGAAGGACAGCCAAAAAGCTGAGTCTGAAAAAGGTAAAGATTAGAAGCCTTGAGGGAAGAGAGACTGGAGGTCAACCCTCTAAGGACACCCCAGAATGGAAAGTCAGCAAGAAACTTTTAGGGAAACAGCACCAAAAGAAGAAAACTATGAGAAAAAAGGAAAGGACCAGTCATTAGAGTGGTTGGTACAACGTGGGCTCTGGTACCCAGGGGAGCAGAGGAAGGGAATTAATGGTATCTTGGAACCCTAGAATGACACTATGAAAGGGAGAAACCGCCAACATTGAAGGGGCATTCAGAAATAGAGAATCACAACAGAATCATTAAGAAAACTCTGTCAAAACTCAAAGAAAGTAGTAAAAGAAAGAGAAATATCGTCTGGTATCCCAAAACAGCCACTATAGAACATACCTAGATTCAAAAGGATTCGAACTTTGCAAGTCTTAGAGGCTTAGATAGCCATCTAATTCTGTAATTTTTGAACTTATTTGAACCTTGTAACACGTCTTAGTGAACACATTGTGATTTACAACTAAAGAAAGTAATGAAACATTTCATAGTATTTTAAAGGATCCTTAACAATATATTCGCTTTCTCTCTTTATTACATTGTTCCTTTACTATTTCTTGCTGTTCAATATATATATATATATATATTCTTGCTAGTATGTATGTATTGTAGGATTTTTGCTCTGTGCACTACTTGGTTTTGTAAACAGCTCATTTAGCTGCGATGAACCAAGCTTAGTCCCTTTAAACAACAACCCAATGGCCCAGGGTTCTTGCATCAACTTGGGCCTGGACACGGTCCAAAAAGGGACCCTCACAGTCTAAAGCAACATCATTTTTTGGGTGGATTAATTAAATGTAGATTTTAATAGATGTTGTTGGGAATGATACATTAACAATGTTGTGACACTCATTGGAATAAATTGTAATTAAGTTTCTGTAGTCAAAAGAAAATTTTATTAATGAAATGGAAAGTGATTAGGAAAATTTAATATCCGTCTAGTACATTTAATTTATATATATATATATATATATTATTTCTCTTCAAAATCATCTATTTTTTTTCTTTTTTTCTTTTTTTATTATAAAAACTATTTTTTCCTTACATTAGACAAATTTTAACCACGTGAGAAAAAAATGTCTAATATGTTTTTATTCTTTTTAGTTTTTCTTTTTAAATTTTTGCCTATAATTATAGACTAAATCAAAATTTTAAAACTTCAAAGGCCTAAATTAAAATGATCCCAAATAAATGATATATTTTCACTTTAGTTGTGAAAATAAATAATTCATAATATTTTATAATATTATATACGAGCTTTTGGTATAGAATTGGTTAGCTTTAGAGCATCTCCAGCAGATTAGTCAAATTTTGTACTGTTTGCATAATGAACAGTGATATTTATCTTTTACCTACCTACTTTTTCAAATACACTTTCCAACATATTCTTTATCGTTTTCTCCATCTCATTTAAATATTATTTCTTCATTTATTCTTTATTCTTTTTTTAATCATCATTTATTCTTCCTATATTCATTCCAAACAATTATATTTTTCAATGAGAAGTGTTACGATTACAACATTTTTCGCAATACTTTCACAACAAAATTTATGTGGAAAGTTTTTACTAGTTCTAATTTGAACCCACTACTGAAATTATTTTTTTACTCACCAATATTAACTAATAGCAATATGTTACTTAAAATTTATTGTGAAAATATTGTAGTAATATTTCTTAATTAGGATTTTTTATTATTTATATTATTTCTCTTTTCTCTCATTTCATTTCATCCATACGTTTCATTTCTTTTTTTCTTGTTTTTCTCCTCTACACACATTGCCCTATCTCTATCTCCCCCCCCCCCCCCCCCTTTCCTTTATTTTCTTTTTCTCCCTCATTCAAGAACATTCCAACAGCTCTCATTCTTTTTTCTTTTTCTTTTTTTTTTTTTAATTTTTCTCCAGCTCTCTCACTTTTTTTTTTAGAACATTCGTCCCCAACGCAGTCCAGATGGGTCATTTTTGTCCCAAATCAGTTGGCCCAACCTATGCCGTCGCTCATCTTCATCCCCAATGCAGTTCAGATGGGTCAGGTGGCTTCTGTCTTCTGTCTTTTTTTTTTTTTTTTTTTTTCGTTTTTTGTTATGATTTGATTAATTTTAAAATTGTGTTTTTGAGTTTGTATTCTGATAATCTGATTATACTTGAGAGAAAAATGGAAGCAACAGAGAGAATGAGAGAAAAAAAAAATCTGGAGGAGAGAGAAAGAATTGATATAATAGTAGCTGGTATAATTTTTTAATCAAAAAAATCCAATTGCTAATGTACATTATCCCATCAGATTTGATGAGCTACTGTTCATAAGCCAAAAAAAATTTGGGGTTTAGAGAATCCGTTGGAGACCATTTTTTTTGGTCTCATTCTCTATTATAGAGAATATTTTGCTTTTAGCTACATCGTTAGAGATGATCTTATAGTTTTTATCATTTATATGTCAAGTCTAGCAATTTACAAATTAAGGATTATTGTAACTAATTTTATATGCTTACCTCTTAAATTTGAGCCAATGGAGTAATGTATTCATTGTATTTGTTATAATTGGGTGTGTGTGTGTGGGGGGGGGGGGGGGATTTTTCTTACATGGCCAGCTTTAACAATTAGTTCTTTCTTATTAGTATATAATCTACAGAAAGCAACAAATATATGATCTAAACTTAAAATGAATCAAGCTCCCGAATTCAAATTCTTATGACCAACCAACAACATAATACCACTCAAAATAATAATAATAATTACTGTTGGATATGCTCATTTGTAATTAGAAATTGCAACATATTACCTATTTGTTCTCAGGCAACATCTTGGGACCCCAATGTTGATTTTTCTGAAGACGACATGATGGGATCCCAACGTCGTTAAAAACTATCCTTTGCGAGTAAGATACTAACAAGACATGAGTTCTTAAGCGTAAGGTTTGACCTTATTATAAATGAATTAACTTGAAAACAATACGATAAAAAACGTGTTATAAGTTAGTCAATTCACGTGACCCATAATTGACACAATTGGCACACCAATTTGTTTATGTTAATCCAAAATGACTCATTTAATAACAATTTGTTTAACTCGTATAACAAATAAATATTAATTTATTTTAGATTTGTCAAGTATATTTTATATCCAACCTATATTTTAAACTTATTATTAAAAAAAAAAAAAAGTGAGTACTTACAAAAACATATAAATGATATAATTGTAAGTTGAAACTTTACAAACACTAAAGAACTTATTTCTAGATAAATGATACTACATAATGGCTTTAATATTTATTAAGTACTTTGATGTTATTTTGAATTTTAAATGATATATTTTAAGTATTTGATGTTATTATTAACTTTCAAATTGTATGCTAATCCGGATTCACACCACTAGTCTAAATGATTTATACTCTCACAGTTATAGCTTCTAAAAGAAGAGTCTATCAGTATAAGGTTTAGGTGAAATAGTCTGCTAACATTGATTAGGCAAGTTAAGAGGGGGAAAAAAAAGATTTAGCTCAGAATTAGCGGACATGTTTGTGTTACAAGTCCTCTCCTGGCCCATTATTTTTGAGTCAATTCTTTCATTTTCTTCTTCTTTTGATATTTTCCTCTCCTCTTTGGGGCTAAGGTCTAGAATCATAGAAACGTGTTTGACGGCTTACAGTTACTTATCCCTGCAAATTGAAGCAAAGCATAAAGGAATATGTGAAGAAAGAGTCTCCCTTGTGAAAAAGTTTCAGCTTCACGTGCCTTATAAAGTTGTTAGGAACTTTATTGCTCATTCTCATTCAACAACATTCATGGATGAAGATTCGTTGAAGCTTCCTTCTTGGATAAGGTTTGGTTCTAATGTCAAGTTGTATTAGACCCATCAAGATGATGACATGCGCTATCATCCTAATGAGTCAAGTGTTGGATAATAGACCCAAGTCAAGTCTTTCCTTCTTATCCAACAATTCAACTCAACTTTCACAATTTATTGGTCTTTGTAATCCATTAAGAAAAATTTGTGTGGGGTCTTTTGCATTACTCTATTAAGAATTCAATACAATAACACAATTATTAAAAAGATAAATAAAAAATTTGTCTTCACTCTTCACTGTTCCATGCCCCTACTTCCATTATTTCGTGCTTTATTGTCTTTTAGTGTTTACACTTTAAACTCTCCCTATAAAAAATTATAAATAAAATAAAAAATTATGAAATTTAAGATTAACAAATTACTAATTTTTGTTGTTGGGCTTGCTATTTTTTTTTTTATCATATTTTAGATTAAACTAGTTTTTTTTTTTTTTTTTTTGAGAAGAAAGACAATGATTTTCATTAATGAAGGCTGGTAAAATCAGCTTGTAAAACAGTAGTGATATCTAGTGGTACATCTTCCATCCACTTATAACAACTTGATTCTTGATTAGTGATTATTAGGAGTGGTAACCTAAAAATCACCTGATAAGGTTTTTGTCTCGTGAGAGGTTTTTCCCATTAGTTAACAAATCACCATGTTAAATTTATTTTCTACTGCACTTTAGTTTAGTTTGGTGATATGTTTGTGCCTCCATGTTATTTGCATGTAACTTGAATAATTAATCAACTTGGGTAATTGAATTAACCAATTATGTTAGTTATTTGATTCATAAAAAAAAATTTAAAAAAAAGTTCTATAAAATATATTAATTAAACCCCCAAATTAAAATCAATAAATAAGGAAAAAAAATCAGGAAAGAAGACCCCAATGTAGGAAGTTATAAATTACACCCAAAATATTAACATGTATTAAAAAAGAAAGAAAGATTAATTCTCTCTCTCTCTCTCCAAAAAAAAATGAACAAAATATAAAAATCCTCAAAAAAAAAAAAAAAAAAAAAAAGAAGCTCAAACAGTGCCAATTTAAATAATAATAATATATATAAAGTTAACAAAAGAAAAAGAATGACAATGACAATGAAGGGGGAAAAAAGAAAAAGTCACCGTGTATGCAGTCGATCATTTAAAAGTGTCAGTTCAAATAGCATTATCTCTTTAAGAAATATCCTGATTATAAATTTTTTACAATAAATTTTAAGTGATAACTTATTATTGATTGTAATTAATGGAAAATATATAATTTTAGTGATTAGTTTAAATTAAAACTAGTAATATTTTTTTTTTTTTTTTATGAACAAGAATTTTATTCACAAGACAAAACAGAACTACAAAGAGGATACAACAGCCTCGTCCTTAATGTTAATGATAATCTCAAAACAGGGAGGGCCGAAACCAACATCAAAAGACCCAAAAACATTGTTAAAAAAGGACAACTTAGCTAGAGAGTGAGCTGCTTTATTTGCCCCCTTAGGGATTCAAGTAACATGACAACCAAGAATAAGTGAAATCAAGTTGAGAATTTCACTGCAAATACCTCTAATTCTCCAGGGAACCTTTTTGCTAAAAGGTGCTAGAGCATTGACACAGTCTTTGGAGTCACTCTCCACAATCATAGCAGCTACTTCAATACTTTTAGCTAAGCTTAAAGCCCATTTAATGGCTTCTAACCTTTTTGCCAGAACTAGTAACAATTTATCGTATAGAATTTGAATTTATCGTATAGAATTTGTTGAAAAAACATTTTGCGAAAAAAATGTTTACCTACCACTTTAGTCAAAAGAAAATGTTGATTTAAAAATGCATTACATCGTTTAAAACGCGGCTGTCAATTTAAGCAATATGCCCCTCTTCATAATTGCCTTCTTCCTTGAGTCCAAACAGTACGTACCATTATTTTCTTTTTTGCTGAATCAATACCATTATTTTCTAAAGATTTTCTGTCATCTTTTTGATATTTTTAACTTCTACCCACGGCCACAAGACTGTAAGAATAGTACCTTATATTGTGGTGGCTATTGTGATAACACGATATTGTGGTACTATAATGCTTATCAGCAACAATAAATTTTTTTTTTTTTTTTTTGGCTCAAACAGATACAATGAAAAGAAAAGCTAAGGAATTACAAAATTTCCAGGACAATACTCGCCCAATTACAATCAACCTCCACAATCACACCTAAATCCCTAGGAAGTGCCAGTGGAGGTGATGTTATTCGTGACTGGCATGGGAGATGGGTGGCTGGTTTTTCTAGGAAGATTGGCATAGTAAAGAGCTCATTGGCTGAACTTTGGGCCATTCGTGACGGGTTGATGCTATGTATTGATTGTAATTTGACTATGGTTGAAGTGGAGTTGGATGCTAAGGCAGTAGTGCACATGTTAGCTAATCCCCTGTATTCAAACAATGCCATTTCCCTTCTGATAGAGGACTGCAGGTACCTTATTTCCCAAATTCCTCATGTTAGAATCAAGCACTATTATCGCGAGGCCAATAGGTGTGCGGACAAACTTGCTAGAATGGGTGCCAATCAGAATCTTACAAATCAGCAACAATAATAAGAATAATATAGAGGTGCCAAAATGTTGTCCATGAAGTTATTTGAACTGAATCTAATATTATAAATATTATTTAATGTCATTCTAAAAATATGTTTTCAAACTTTTTTAATATTCTAATTGGACAAACTCAAGTTATAATTTTCTATCTAATTTTTTTTAACACCATATACTAAACTTCTGTAAGAAAAATACTAATTTTTTATGTAATTAATTAAATTTTATATACGTAATGTGAGGTTAAAGAATTTGGCCACCCCAGCCCACTTTATACTAAGCCCAAGGCCCACGCCAAGGAAGAAGAAATGCCCGAGGACGAATGAAGAAAGTCCAAATTGCCGAGAAGTATCACCGAGGACAATCTTGTTCTCGGCGAACCGAGATCATAGAAGGGAAAAGCGGCACGCCATCAAAGGCAGCCTCACAGAGCATCCCAAGAAAAAGGACAAGCACAGTGGGTCGGCCATGGGAGCCTGGTGGAGGAGCAATTCAAGGAGAAACTGTCACCTCCGCATTAAATGCCCATAACCAAACGTTCTGGCCGCATTAATGAGGAAATAACCCCTAAACAGTGCTGCTTTAGTTGCTGCAACTCATAGAAGGTTTGGGAAGGCGGCTAATAGGACAAGCACTCGAGAAGTAACCTGCATGATCAACAAATGGAGAGCCAAGATCAACTAGAAGGGGATATATAATGTGAGAGATCCACCAGAAAAGGGGGCAGAAAATTGGAAAGAGGGAAGACGGTAGCAGTTTGTGTCATCTTTGAAACCTTTGTTACCAAGCACTAAAGAGATAAGAAGAACAACAAGCTCCTCGAATGAAGGCCAAGGACAGAATTTCGCACTCTAGTCCACGTACCTGTTATTCAATCTACTCACAACTATGTCTAGTTGTTGTAATCCTCACTAAAGCCTAGTTCTTAAACCCATTATCTACAAATTTATTGTATTGGGCTAGTTGGGTCTAAGTCCACTCATCTAATAGTAGAAGTGCTCAAACCCCAGTCCCTACAATTGGCACCGTCTGCGGGAAGAACTTGTGTGTTAGTAAGGGCAACAATCAAGTATGGTAGGATCAGGCCCTCATCAAGTAGGCTCCCATCAGCCTGAACCGGCTAGATCCCAACAATAGGGTAACTTTCCCAACCCTGAGCGTGATCGAAATGAAGAGAATGGAAGGTTTCGAAAGGGAAGTACGCACACCACTCAAACTAGCAAAAGCCATTCTCGTATGGGCAACCACGTATCTTAGAGCCAGAATGATGAGCAGGCCATGCAACGAGAGATAAACGACTTGAAGAGAAAGCTGCGCCATGCACAATGAAGGCGATCTCATTCTAGCCCTGACATGCCCTCCGATGATGAAAGCGATAATGACTATAGGCAGAGATCGAGAACTCCTCCAAGCGAGACCTTCTTTCATGAAGAAAGGCACTACCGGAGGCGCAAACGTAAAAGCCCATCTCCTAGGGGCTTGGGAAACAATGCCATGAGCAGGGCACTAGATCAACTCTCCAAATCACCTTTCACGCGCCACATTGAGGAGGCTACACTCCCTCGACGATTCCAGCAGCCAGCCTTCACCCTTTATAATGGCAATACAAACCCCGTAGAGCATGTGAGCCAGTTTAACCAAAGGATGACTATCCATTCTAAAAAATGAGGTGCTGATGTGCAAGGTTTTCCCATCTAGCTTAGGACCAGTGGCGATAAGGTGGTTCAATGGCTTAAAGACGAATTCTGTAGGTTCGTATAGGCAGCTAACCCAAGCTTTTGGCTCTCATTTCGTTACAAACAGCAGAGCTCCTCGGCCCTTAAATGCGTTACTGTCGTTATCCATGTATGATGGAGAAACTCTGAAGGCCTACTCGAACAGATATTGGGAGATGTATAATGAAATGGATGGTAACTTTGATGATGTCGACATCAACACCTTCAAAAACAGTCTCCCAACCGAGCACGACTTAAGGAAGTCTCTGATTGGCAAGCCTGCCACTAGTGTGCACCAACTGATGGATCGGATTGATAAGTATAAATGAGTAGAGGAAGACCAACTGCAAGGTAAGAGAAAGGAGAAGGTTATCCCTCAAGAGATGAGGGATTTCAGGTCGGACCGATATAACAGCAACCGCCCGAGGAGAGACTTCGTAGGGCAATCCGAAGCAACCAACACATAAATTGTCAATACTGTGTTTCGAGAACCAGTACATCGGGTGTTGGAGAAAATCAAGAACGAGCCATACTTTAAGTGGCCGAATAAGATGGTGGGGGAGTCCACGAGGCACAATCAAAATTTTTATTGCCAGTACCACCAGGACCACAAACATACCGCAGAGAACTGTAGGAACCTCTGGAACTATTTGGACCAGCTAGTCCGAGAAGGAAAGCTGAAGCACCTTCTGCATCGTTCCAGTGGTCATCAAGGCCAGACCCATCAAGAACCCCAGATAGTTACTGCCCTAAGGCCACCCGTAGGGACGATCAATGTAATCTTGGCCGCGCTAGGAAGAACAGGCATGCACCCTTCACAAGTGTTATCTGTGGCTCAGCTGCCTGCCAAGGAGTCCCAGCCAGGGCCGAAGAGGGCCAGAATGAATTTTCACCCAATCTTGAGTTTTTCAGAGGAAGACAAGATCGGAACCACCCAGCCTCATGACGATGCGTTGTTGATCACTCTCAGAATAGGGGATTACGATGTGAAAAGAGTGATGGTGGATGGTGGCAGTGCTACCGAGGTTATGTACCCCGACCTCTACAAGGGGCTGAATTTAAAACTGGAAGATTTGCTACCGACGGGAAACTCGTTATTCCAAAGGGCATGATTAGGCTACCTATCCAGACTGGCCTAGAAATTGTGGAGGTGAACTTTATCATAGTGGACACCTACTCTCCATATACAGCCATCGTCAGTAGGCCGTGGCTCCATACCTTGGGGGTTGTTGCCTCCTCATTGCATCAAAAGGTGAAATTCCCGTTAGGGGACCAGGTTCTCAAAATCGATGGTTGCCAATCCACGGCAAGGCAGTGTGTGGTGGCTACCATCTCACATCGGCTCGATGCGAAGTCTTCGGCCTCTGCTGAAAAGGACTTATAGCAATCAAAAGCTCCGGTGTCGCCTTCTGATACAGCTGCCGATGAGGTGAAATGCGAAAATCTAGAGAAGGTTGTCATTGGTGGTACCCCAGAGAGGTTTTTTCAGGTAGGGGCTCAACTGCCTCCTTAGGAGAAGGAAGAGTTGATTAAGTTTCTCAAAGGAAACATTGACGTATTTGCATGGGATGCCTGCGATGCTCCAGGGATTGATCCAGCCTTCATCCGTCACCATTTCAATGTCAACCCATCCATCACTCCCAAGAAGTAGCCACCCCGACGCCCATCAAGAGAGCACGCTTATGCGATTAGGGACGAGGTGGTGAAGCTTAAGCGTGTAGGGGCTATTAAAGAGGTTTTTTACCCTGAATGGTTGGCCAACACCGTGGTAGTCAAGAAGAAAAGTGAAAAATGGTGGGTTTGTGTAGACTTCACGGACCTAAATAGAGCATGCCCAAAAGACCCGTTCCCCATACCTCGGATAGACCAGCTGGTGGATGCAACAGCAAGCCATCCTCAGATGAGCTTCTTAGATGCCTTTCAAGACTATCACCAAATACCACTAGCCTTGAAGGATTAGGAGAAGACAGCCTTCGTGACACCTACTGGGAACTACCAATACAAGGTAACGCCGTTCGGTTTAAAGAACGAAGGGTCCACTTATCACAGGATGATGACGAGAATGTTCGAGCCGTAGTTAGGCAAGAACATCGAAATCTATGTTGATGATATGGTGGTGAAGAGTAAAGTGGTGTCCAAGCATTTAGAAGACCTTGGCAGTACCTTTAATGTCTTAAGGAAGCACAAGTTGCGCCTAAATGCTTCCAAATGCTCATTTGGTGTGGGATTAGGGAAGTTTTTAGGCTACATGGTTACTCATAAGGGAATTGAGGTTAACCCTGATCAGATCAAGGCTATTAATGATTTAAAACCACCGCGAAATGCCAAAGAGGTCCAAAAGCTTATTGGAATGATCGCAGTCCTGAATCGATTCATTTTCAGGTTGGCAGATAGATGCAAACCATTCTATCTCTTGATCAACAAGTGGAAAGGACTTGAATGGTCCGAGGACTGTATTATGGCCTTCCAACAACTCAAGGAATACCTATCCCAACCACATATCATGTCCAGCCCTGAGGCCGATGAAGTCCTATACGCATATATTGTTGTGACTCCTCATGCTGTGAGCTTGGTGCTAATACGAGATGACAATGGACTTAAAAAATCTAGTCTATTACGTGAGCAAGTCACTACATGAAGCTGAGGTCAGATACTCACCATTGGAGAAAGCCATACTAGCTATGGTCCATGCTACACGAAAGCTTCCCTATTATTTCCAAGCCCACACAGTGGTCGTTCTAACCCAAATGCCCTTGAAGTTTGTACTTCGGATTGCTGATTACACTGGAAGGATTGCCATATGGAACACCATTCTGGGAGCCTTTGACATCAAGTACATGCCTCAGACCTCCATGAAGGGCCAGGTCCTAGCTGACTTAGTGGCCGAATTTGCTAAACCACCAATAGAAATAGTAGCAGAGGAGCGAAACATGGATGGAAAATCGGTTGGAGCAATCTCTATGCCAGGACCCCCATGTTGGAAGGTATACGTTGATAGCGCAGCAAATCAAAGGGGGTCCGGAGTGGGGCTAGTGCTAATATCCCCTGAAAAGACTATCATGGAGAAATCCCTAAGACTTGGGTTCTCGGCCACAAATAACGAAGCCGAGTATGAGGCCTTGTTACAAGGAATGGCCATGGTGCAGAAAATGGGAGGAAAAGCAGTAGAGATGTTCTTAAACTCGAGATTGGTAGTGGGCCAGGTAGAGGGAGAGTTGGAAGCCAAAGGTGCGAGGATGCAAGAGTACTTAAGCCAGGTCAAACGCTTGCAGTCAGACTTTGATCTTTTCAGCTTGTCACACGTCTCCAGAAGTGGAAACACCCATGCAGATTCATTGGCCACGCTTGCTACCACCTCAGCAGGGAGTCTGCCTCGAATTATTCCTGTCGAGCATCTGGATAGAGCAAATAAGGTTGTAAAAGGCATGGTACATATCCATGAAGTTAGAATGGGTCCTAGCTGGATAGACCCTATAGTGAGATTCCTCAAAGATGATATCTTGCCCGAGGAGAAGTCAAAGGCTAAAAAAATTCAAAGAAACGCTCCTCGATTCTGGTTGTCCAAGGACCACAAATTGTATAGGCGCTCCTATTCTGGGCCATATCTACTGTGTATTCACCCTGAAGCATCAAAACTGTTGCTTGAAGAGCTGCATGAAGGGATCCATGGGAGTCACACAGGAGGAAGATCTCTGTTGCACCGAGCTATTACCTAGGGATATTGGTGGCCGGGGATGCAGAAGGAAGCCCTAAAATATGTTAAGAAATGTGACCAGTGCCAAAGGTTTGCCCCAAATATTCATCAGCCAGAAAAAGTCCTCAACCCTTTGTCCAGTCCATGGCCGTTCGCCCTGTAGGGCCTGGATATTGTAGGTCCTTTCCCCAAGGCAGCAGGAAATAAGAAATATATGTTGGTTGGCACAGATTACTTCACCAAATGGGTCGAAGCTGAGCCATTGGCCAACATCAGAAATACGGATGCTAAGAAATTCACCTGGAGAAACATTGTTACACGATTCGGGGTCCTTCGAACCCTCATTTCAGATAATGGACTCCAATTTGACAGCAAAGCCTTCAGAAGATATTGTTGCGAACTGGGGATCACAAACAGATACTCAACTCCAGCTTACCCTCAGGGAAATGGGCAGGTCGAGGCTGTCAACAAGGTCATAGTCAGTGGGCTTAAGAAGAGACTGGATGACGCCAAGGGAAGATGGGTAGAGGAGCTGCCACACATCTTGTGGACTTATCAGACTACACCATAACGGTCAACAGGACAGACACCTTTTGCCATAACCTATGGGGCCGAGACTATTATCCCTCTAGAGGCAAACTTCCCAACACTAAGGACGAGCTCCTTTACTCCAAGCAGTAATGATGGACTGTTGGGGAAGAGCCTAGATCTGATCGATGAATGAAGAGAAAAGGCAGTGATCCAGTTGGCCTATTACCACCAGAAGCTCAAGCAAGGATATAATGCCAATGTGAAGCTGAGATCATTAGCACCAGGGGACTTAGTGTTGAGGAAAGTCGTGGGTGCTGTCAAGAACCCATCCTGAGGAAAGCTCGGACCCAATTAGGAAAGACCATACCAAATTACTTCAGTAGCAGGAATAGGTGCATACTACTTAGAAGACTTAGATGAAAAAACTGTACCTCGCCCTTGGAATGTAAATAACCTGAAAATGTATTATTATTAACAAAAGCATTTCTTTAATTCAAATTTTTAGTCCATTATGATTATATGTCTTGTATTTTGGCAAAAATCTAAGTACTAGATAGAACCAAGGTCTTACATGGTCCTCGGACTCAAACCTATGGGGAAACTAGTTACTTCCAGAAAAATCTAAGTACTAGACAGAACCAAGGTCTTGCATGGTCCTTAGACTCAAACCTATGGGGAAACTAGTTACTTCCAGAAAAATCCAAGTACTAGACAGAACCAAGGTCTTGCATGGTCCTCGGACTCAAACCTATGGGGAAATTAGTTACTTCAAGAAAAATCTAAGTACTAGACAGAACCAAGGTCTTGCATGGATCTCGGACCACAACCTTTGAAGAAATTAGCAAGATCAAGCATTCATGCAAGTTACAAGTACAACCTAAGTATACACTCGGTGCCTCAGAATAATAATAGTAATAATAATAACAACAAACACATAATGTAAAAAAGGAATTTCATACATTCAATCTAAAGGTCTCATTACAATGATTCCAATGTTCAAAAAAAAAGGGGGGGGGGGGGCAGCTAGGATGGCCTATTTCTTCAGCTTTACCTTGATTCCTTCCTTAGAGAGTTGGTAGAAGCGGTCTCAGGATCCTTGGAGCCCTCATTTGGGGGAACAGTCTGAAAGGGCTTAATAAAGAGAGTTGACTCTTCAACATGAGGGGCCTGAGCATCAGCTGTAGACTCTACAGTCTTCTGGGTGCTTCAAGGTTCAGGCCTTCATTTGTTTCTGTCACCCCAGAAAGCTCACTCTCCCTAACTGGCTCATCAGGAGTAGTTATAGCCAGAGCAACTTTAGGTCGAGCAATCTCAACCTCCTCAGGAGCATCCTTAGCCTCAGAGCTAGAAGAGGCAGTTTCTCGAATAGTAGGAGGGTAGTATACATTCTCCACCTTCCATAGATCGGACGACGCCTCAACCCCAGCTTGTTTAAGGGTCTCATTCCAAATCTAGGAATAGTAGAGCCTGTATACCCTAGGTACTTGAGCCTTGAGAATGCCTTGGGTCTCAGCCACTCCCAAGTCATAAGCTTCCTCCTCGGCTTTCTCCTTAGAGTTCTCGGCCTCTGTCCTAGCGAAATCTGCCTCCACCTTAGCCCTTAAGGCTTCATCCCTGGCCCACTCCGTGACGTTCTTGGCCCCCTCTGCCTCAGCTAGCTTCTTCTTTAGATTAGTGATTTGCTCCATGGCAATCTTCTGCTGATCCTCAGTCTCGAGTAGGTGCCTCGTCTGGTCTTCGGCCTGTTTTTAAGCACTAACTAGGCTTGATTCAATGCTATCTTTGGCCCTTGTCATCTTCTTCGGATCCTCCCTTGCTTTCAAGAGATCGGCCTCGGAGTTTTTAAGGGTCTGCGTAGCATCCAAGTGCTTGTCACGCTCGAGCTCTAGGGCCATGCTTTGGTCATTGGTTGTCTCTTCTAATCTATAGATGGCCTGGACAGCCTACCAATTGAAACAAGCACACGATAAGTTGGAAACCAAGGAACAAAAATCAACGGAATCACAAATGTTAGAAGTATTACCATGCCCAAGTACCTCTTG
The DNA here is from genome assembly GCA_030820535.1 of Quercus parvula. Classification (NCBI taxonomy): domain Eukaryota; kingdom Viridiplantae; phylum Streptophyta; class Magnoliopsida; order Fagales; family Fagaceae; genus Quercus; species Quercus parvula. Next base: position 12,885,434 of record JAUAME010000007.1, on the reverse strand, counting down.
ATGCTGAGGAAGACCTCCTACCTCCTTAAATTCCTCAATTCGGCCATATCAGCGGGAAGTAGTAGGGACCTCTCCAACGCATCAACCACATAGGTGCCTTCGCCCCCTCGGAAGTCCCTGAGGGAGGCATTGTCCATCAAGGGCTCCCCGTGGAGCATTGGGGCAAGAAGCCAAGCCTGGGGCTCGGACTAAGTAGTGACTTCTTTTTCTTGGCCCTAGGGCTCGATTTTTAATTGTTTCGAAACTCGTAAGACTTCATCTTCTTCCCGAGAGGAGCGAGATTTCCCCCCATCCATGGGCTCTTTACCTTTGAAAACCCTTTTCCTTTTTAGATCAGCGAGCTCAGGCCGAGGAGGCAGAGTCAATTGGGGAGGAGGAGGAAGTTTGGACAGTGGAAATGATGGTTATGATTGGGTGGAAGATGACCTGGTCTGGGCAGACTGAGACTTGGGCGGAGGAGAAGGAAGCTTGGATTGTGGTTTCCCCGGCGCGTCCTTCCCCGATTGGCCTCAATTAGGTCGAGCAAGCTGGTTGGAGGTTTTCTCTTAAAACCCATTTCAACCTTAGAAGAAGTCCCTACTAATAGGAGATCCACTTCAGTCAAACTGGGGTCGCCCAGGTCACCAGAGGGATCCTTGGATAAATTAACTTGGTCGAATACACCAAATTCGTCCTCGGACGGACCCAAATCAGCGACCTCTCCTTCGCTTTCTACTCTTCCTCCCTCAGCCTCTGCAGCTTGATGGGATGAGGAAGGTCCTACTGACGGAATGCCTTCTAGGACGGGAGATCCTTCGGGAAGCAAGAACCTGTGTTTTGCTACGGTGATTCTATGAAGCTGAGGATCTTTGGCTCTGATCACGTACTTCGGAGCCGAGAATGATTTCTGGATGGGATCGTACCCAAGGATCTTGTGAGCAGCTCTGACTTGGTTGTCAGCTTTGTTCACAAAGACCTCCGCCTTAAGGATAGTTTCCAAATCTTCCTGGTTGACCAAGTGAAAGTGTCATTCAAAGTCGTGTGGATCTGTAAAAAAGAAAGTATATTCATGTTAGCAGCCAAACAGTGCAAATTATGATAACACAAAAGATCAACCCTCTCCTACTCTGGATACCCCACTCGATGCCCCCTCCTCTGTCGGACAATAAAGGCCATCATGCCAGCCCCCTGACACGATGCGAAAGTCCTTATTTAACCCCTTGCTGGACTCAGGGAGGCACTGAACAAGCCGAACCTTGTCAACCTTCGCTTTCATATAATAGGATTTACCCTTTAGGTGTTGGAGGTTGTAGCACCAATTTACGTCGTGATGGGTTAACCTCAATCCCATTTTCTCGTTTAAGGCGTCCACACAACCCAGGATCCTAAACACGTTGACGGCGCACTGGGTGGGAGCTAATCGGAAATGCCTAAGGTAGTCCCTCGTCACCGGCCCCATAGAGATTCTAATACTACCCTTCTATGAAGGCGATCATGGGAATCACTACTTCACCCCCTTGCCTCATAAAGTGCCACTCACCTTCTTCACAATATCTCAAACCTACATTACTGGGTATCCTATAATCGGCGATGAATTTCTCCATTGCCTCTTCGGACTCAACCAACTTTTTAAACCTACCCATCCCTAGAAACAGCTAAAAGACTTAGGGAAGGACGAAAGAAAGAGAGGAATAAGAGGAAAAGGAACTTAGAAGAGAGAAAATATGAGTTAGAGAGAGAAGAAAACTTACAGAAATGAGGAAAAGCTCCTCAGACAGGCTTTTAATGCTGAAAAGAGGCGTAAGTTTGGCTGAAGATTTGACCGAACTCAGGATATGTGCGCAAGAACTCTTGAGTGTAAAAGTAAAGAGGCAAATTGGTTCAAATGGGTATTTATACCTCCAATTAAAAATAACCGTACGGGTTTTCCCGCCCATAAAGTTAAAGAAATCCCCACCGTTAGATTACCATCACACCGTTGAACGTGGGGAGCACCGAGCTGCCAGAATTTAATAAGGGCGCGCTCCGTATATCAAAGCGCCAGGAGCGTGCCTTAGACAGGTGAAAAGACTCTGGTGCTGACCGAGGACAAGACTTGACAAGCCATGATAAAGGCCCAAGGACATCAAAATCCTCCTTTCCGTCCGAGGAGCCGGACAGCAGGATTTTGAGGGGCTATTGTGGGGTTAAAGAATTTGGCCACCCCAGCCCACTTTATACTAAGCCCAAGGCCCACGCAGAGGATGAACGAAGAAAGTCCAAATTGCTGAGAAACATCGCCAAGGACAATCTTGTTCTCGACGAACCGAGATCATAGAAGGGAAAAACGGCACACCATCAAAGGCAGCCTCGCAGAGCATCCCAAGAAAAAGGACAAGCACAATGGGTCGGCCATGAGAGCCTGGTGGAGGAGCAATTCAAGGAGAAACTGTCACCTCCGCATTAAATGCCCACAACTAAATGTTCTGGCCGCATTAATGAGGAAATGACCCCTGAACAATGTCGCTTTGGTTGCTGCAACTCACAGAAGGTTTGGGAAGGCAGCTGTTGGGACAAGCACTTGAGAAGTAACCTGCATGATCAACAAATGGAGGGCCAAGATCAACTGGAGGTAGGGGTGTTCAGCAAACCGCATAAGTCGCACAAATCGCAAAAACCGCACCAAAACCGCCCGCAAAATAGCATAACCGCACCGCACCACAAGTAATAGTGCACCGCACCGCACCACACCACATGGTGCAATGCGGTTTGCGGTTTTATAATAAGAAAACCGCACAAACCGCACCGCACCGCACCTTCTCTATATATTAATATATTTAATTATTTTTAATATTAAATATATTATTAATAGTTTAATAACCCTAGTTTTCAAAAAAAAAAAAAAAGTTTGATAATCCTAGCAAGTGTTGATTAAGAAAGTCAGCCCAAAATAAAGAAAAAACTAGCTCAATAGTTTAAAACTTGGATCAAAATAAAGGGAAAAATTAGCTTTGAGCTGGGTAGAAAAAGCCCAAAATTTGAAATATATACCAATTTCAAATCATTCAAACCGCATCTTATACACCACATCGCATATGTGACCGCAAAAATGAGGTGCGGTGCGGTTATGATTTTGGCTAAACTTTAAACCGCACCGCACCACACCGCACTGCACAAGTGACTGCAAAAATAAAGTGCAGTGCGGTTATGATTTTAGCTAAACCGCACCGTAAAGTGCGGTGCTAAAAATGACCCAAAACCGCACCGTATCGCACCGCACCGCGAACACCCCTAACTGGAAGGGGATATATAATGTGAGAGATCCACCAAAAAAGGGGGTGGAAAATTGGAAAGAGGGAAGATGATAGCAGTTTGTGTCATCTTCGAAACCTTTGTTACTAAGCACTAAAGAGATAAGAAGAACAACAAGCCCCTCAGATGAAGGCCAAGGAAAAAATTTCGCACTCTAGTCCACGTACCTGTTATTCAATCTACTCACAACTATGTCTAGTTGTTGTAATCCTCACTAAAGCCTAGTTCTTAAACCCATTCTCTACAAATTTATTGTATTGGGCTAGTTGAGCCTGAGTCCACTCATCTAATAGTAGAAGTGCTCAAACCCCGGTCCCTACACTTAAGTAATTTATTCTTTCCTCATATATATTACAAACCCAATGAATACAAAACATGATCCCTTTACAAATCTATACTAATAATTAATAACTAAATTAAAATTAAAATTATATTATTTGAGTTAATTAGATAGATCAAAATCAAGTTATATTTGGTGTAACTTTAAGTAATGTAATTATATCACCTAATAAGTTTATATAAAATTATTTTATTTATGAACTTACAAAAATTAAATTCATCAGCACTATTGTTAAAAATTATTTATGATTTTTTCTATAAAATTGATTATTTATATTATAAAGTTACATAATCATATATATTCCCAAATCTCTATAAGTATATCCTTATGCATGTATAAATATAAAGAAAGCAATTAAGGTTTATGGAGATGTACCGCACGTTTAAATTGTCGGGCATGTTTTAAACGATGTAATTATACACAGTCACTTTCTACGTACAGAACATGGGTGACATTGTCGTCCCGTCGAATTTGTCTCTGCATGAGCACTTGTTCTACTGAAATGCCTATCTGTACAATATGCAGCCATATAGGGTTTCAAAAACTTTGTTGCCGTCTTGGTCCAAAATTCTATACCATATGATGATAATAATATAGGGTTAAGTTGTCTCTCTACTTTACTTTGAATCACCTTTTGGAAGAATTTTATTGACCTTTTTTAGGGTTCTAAGCATTCTAAGCTGAACTGAGTGTTATAATTTTAATATTTATTTATTTTATTTTATTTTAAACATGAGCCAAGTTTGAACTTAATTATCATAAAGTTAGATTACGTATTTAAGTTTGATTCATTTTGCTATCGATCAAATTCAAGCTTGTTCACAAATTTACTAATTCTCTTATTCTTTCCCCATACGTAGTAAATACAACGACTTAAATTTTTTAATCCCTCCACAAATCTTTAGTAATAACTAATAATTAATAAATACAGTATAGTTAAAATTATATCTTTGAGTTAATTAGATAGAGTGATTTTTTAATGAACTTATAAATATTAGATTCACTAACCTTATATTGTTTTTATTAAAAATAGTTTGTACTTTTAGTTTGTGGATGTAAATAACCTTAGGCAATTTTGTTGTCCCACATTGGAAGGAAAGCCTCCCTCTTTCTATCTTATAAGGCATGAACCAATGATTGAAGAGTACCACTAGTTTGGTTCCAACATGGTCTAGCTTTTGGCCTTTGAAGTAAAAATTGTCCCTATATTAAAAGAATCGACAATTTTTGCTTCAAATGCCAAGTTTTAACCAAACTAGTGGTACTCTTCAACCATTAGTTCATGCCTTATAAGGTAGAAAGAGGAAGGCTTTCCTTCCAATGTGGGACAACAAAATTGCCTAAGGTTCCAACATGGTCTAGCCCTTGGCCTTTGAAGCAAAAATTGTCCCTACAATTACAATAAAAATAAATTGAAAATGCAAAATCCAAAATAAATGTGTGTGCGCTTTTAGTTTGAGAGTAATCAAAGAATAGAAATGGTTAAAGTATGAAATTAAACCAAATTCGGGACTTCTGATAAACTGAATTTTTGGATGTCAAATCGAAGGTTTTTAGACTAAATTGAGTTATACATGGCAGCTTTGAACATTTAATTGGAGAGTTGATTCAAGGTTTGCGATTAATTATATTTTTTAGGTTTATAAATAAAAGGGTTATTCCTTTAAATTGAGGTGCCTTTTTGTACATCCAAACTCAGAATTTCAAAATACGCTGCAATATGAATAATATGCATAAAGACCAATCAAGAAATTTAGAAGATGTGTCCGACTCTTGATTGGAAGAATTCAAACAACAAGAACAGTAACGGAAAACACTCAAGTCCACGCAACTTGAGTTTTGGGAATTTGTATTCCCATGAGACCGAGTCCAAATTATCAAAGCTTCTGAAACTCATCAAACAATGGCACCGGGTCCAATGTCTTCTGTTGTAAAATTCTTTTGTCACTCTGTCTCTTGCTAACATGTAGATGTCTCTTGCTAACATGTAGCTTGAAGTCATTTGGGTGAGTCAAACCACGAGCACCACAATGGTAACAAACATATGCATTCTTAGGCCTAATTAGTTTCCTAGCTAGGTGAAGATTTAGGTGTAGACTAAGACTTATGTATGAGAACATAAAAAATTGGTCTAACGTGACCAAGCACACCACAATTGCGATAAGCAGAGACAAATTTTGATTTTTCCCAATGCCTAGGAAGGGCTCTAGACATGGGTTTAGTGATATGAATCTCATATGCAGCTTTTAACCCTGTCAATCCTAGACTCTAGTTATGCTAGCCTTATACTCTTTGTTATGATTCCTCCTGAGTACTGGAGGAACATACACATTTTTGTCTTCAGAGTTAGGATCTTTTTGAAGCTTCCCAGTAGTTATTTTTTTCCAGCTCAGCTTTACATTCAACTAGTTGCTTTTCCAAGCTTTTAATCTTATGTACATTAGAGGTATATTGATTTTTAAAATTTTTATTCAAATTATGGGTTTGGTCCAATTTTACAATCAATTTCTATTTTTAAAGTTTAACATTTTTTAGTTCTTCTATAATTTCTTAGCAAATTTCTATGTATAGAAAATTTTCTAAGAAGTTTATCATAAGCAGTTACATGGCCACCATCATCTATACACTATTATAGTCTTCAAAAATCAAGGTCATGTGAACAAGGACTCAGAAATTTATTCATGACAACAAGGGTTAAAGATCACACTCAATGACTTAATATTTATAGAATGTACTGACACTCATATAACAATTTTTAGGTTGTTCATACTTCCATTCCGTATTATACAGTAGATTTTATCAATTGAGTAAAATTGTGCCAATTTTATTGTTTAGGTTCTAAACAATTATAGCAATATAAGCATATAAAATCACCAATAGCAAAGCAACAAAATCACAATAAATATGAGGCAACAACATGGTGATGAAAGGAAGAGGAAAAAACGACTACGTACAGGGAAACCTTTCTCAAAAAGCAAACCACTATAACCAAGGGCAATTATTAAAATTTAGCATAAAACCTTTATCTATACTGTACAATAAATCAACTAACAGCAGAAACCTTCAACTGACTTAGAACCTCTTAACTCTTCGTTTACTTTATCACTGGCGATTCCCTTTAAGGCAAAAATGCTCCCATACCGATGCCTTCTTACATTTAGTGAGCTATTACACACTCATTCAAGGATGGTTACTTTTAGGAAAACCTCATAGCTATCTCTGCACCTTACCTCATTTACCGATGATGATCATTTAGGGGCCTTAGCTGATGATTCAGGCTGATGATTCAGACTGCTGTTTCGCTCTTGGTGAAGAAAATATGAATGAGATGATCAAGTTACAATTTGTAAGGGTTAGTTTTCAATTCTAGGGGTCAAATATCAATTTTTTGGTTATAAAATTTATCCATCATATATACTTTAATATATATTATTAAAAAATTAAAATTCTTGGGTGCATGTCCCCCCTCTCCCCCCGGTCTAAGGATAGTCCTATCTTGCTCAATGCAACGCAAAGCAAAAAAATGTTGGTTTATTTAATTATGAATCTAAAGATATTTTAGAAGTATTTTATTGATCTTTTCTAAGACAGTAAACAGTGAACTTTTCTAAGACTATAAATAAGTTAAGTCGAGTCAGTTGTTACGAGTTCAGGTTTGTTGTATTTAATTTTATTCCCATCACAAGCCAAACTTAAATTCATGGTCAAACTAGATAGTATTACCAAAATTTGTTTGTTTAGTTGTCAAATAAACTAAAAAATAATAATAATAATTTTGAGTTCATCATTGATTATGGGCATTAGGACCACAAATATCATTAGTTTTCAAAAACTTGATTTTACACCCTGAAGTTTGGGGTTGATTGGATTTTACACCCGAAAGTTTCAAAAACTTGATTTTATAGTAAATTGCTAACGGAACCAAACTTCATAGGGTAAAATCAAGTTTCTGAAATTTTGGGGTATAAAATCCAATCAACCCCAAACTTCAAGAGTGTAATTTACAATTTACCCTAAATTTTTTTATCGTATATACTTTTGGACCACAATTTTTTGTACGCAGCTCTTTGTCACTGCTTCAAATTCAACTTCTTCCCTAGCACCATTTTGTAAAGATTCCTAGTCATCTTTTAGTTTTATTGAGTAATGAATGCTCAAGTTCATAGCTCAACAAAAAAATTAAAATTGTAATGATCCAGAGAAAAGAGTTAGCTGCATTTGCGGTTATACCTTAGCAGGACTAGTTTAATCACAAACAAAGCATCTCATAGTTGTTAATAAAGTCAATATCAATCCAGTATATGCCCAATGTGGGACTAATCACACTCCTTAATGTATAACCAATCAAATTTGGGGTATCACAACTTCCCCTACTTAAATTCTTAAAGTCCTCATTAGGACTTACTTTGTGGGGATGTGCCTCCAAGCTCGCATGGGATTACCAGGCCGACTCTGATATTATTTGTAACGATCAAAGAAAAAGCACTAACAACATCTGTGTTTAGACTCCAAAAGGATTAGTCTAGTCACAATTAAGACTTCTTATAGTTGTTAATAAATCCATGATCAACCCAATATATGCCCAACTAGGGATTGATCACACACTCACACTCAATCAATATCCAATCAATTTTGAAGCATCTCAAATAATGTTCGAGCTCAAGCTTGTCAAAAAGTTTAAAATCTTGAGCTCAGCTTAATTCATTATTAATTCAAACTAAACACTCAATATCAAACTCAAACTTGAGTTTAATATCAAACTTTTGCACATGAGATCCAACACAACATTTTGGGCCTATTTTGTTTTGGACAAATGGTTCCAACATCTAATTAATTAGAGTCTTAGTAAGATTTACATTAATTTATTAGTCAAGGTCATATTAAACATATTATCAAGTCCATAAACAAGTCTAGACTCAACTTATTGTTTATCAAACCTTAATGTTTATGATTCTATTTATGAACAATATTTTTTGCTTAGGCTTGATTCATTTTTAAACATGGCTAAAATTAAGGTTCAAACTTAGTTTGTTTATAAACAAATAAACGTGTATGAGTTTTTTTTTTTTTTTTTTTTGGTTGAGTTAAGCCCGAATTGTTTAAAAATTGTTTGGTTCATTTATGGCCTGACTTCGACTTCACAGGACGGTAAGAAAAGAAAAATCATAGATGGTCCCTTTGCAAAGAACTGACAAGAGAGGGGAAAAAAGAAAAGAAAAAAAAATGATGTGTTTTATATGGTTTAAAAAACGTTTCTGACCTTATAAAAAATAAATAAATAAATAAACGTTTCTGACAAGTGCTTTGTCACTTTTGCGTGATTAACTTCTCCCCTGCCACGATTTTGTAAGAATTCCTGGTTGTCTTTTTCAGATTTTTATTATTTGGCCCTTTCACAATAAGCAGGTATATCATAGCCTATGATTCATAGGTTAGATATGTGAGTACTCCCCTTCACAAGGTAGTGACCCATAAGTGTTGGGTTCAGCCTCATATGAAGGGGAGGATTCACGCATCAAAAACATGATGTACTTTTTATTGTAAGAAACAAAAACGAAATCACGCGTGGTCCTTGATTTCGTACATTTGTAGTCGTATGGCGGCAAGACAGGGGAAACAAAAGGTAAATGTGTATTACATGGTTTAAACAACCTTCCTGACAAGAGCTCTTTGTCACTTCTGCATAATTAACTTCTTCCCTAACACCAATTTTTCTAGAGAATATCTGTAATCTTTTTCATATTTTTATCATGGACTTGGTTTAGGTCTAGTCCATCTAATATATTAGATCTGGTTAGATGGTAATACCTTCAAAAGTGAATACATGTCATCATCTCAATGTATCCAATGCTACTGGATACTAAACTTAAGTCTAACCCTTTTAGGAGTTGTTTGAGGTCCAATGCATCTAGCGCACTGGACTCGATCAGATGGTAACATGTGTTTAAAAGTGAATACATGTCATTATCTCAACGGGTCTAATGTCACTAGACACTGGACCTAAACCTGACCCTTTTAAGACTTGGTTTAGGTTCAGTACATCTAGTGCAATGGACCGATCCCCTTTACTTGGATGATCAGTGTTAGAAATACTAAAGGATTTGTATTGTATTTCTTGAATAAAAGAATATACATCAGTGCCTTATATAGGAGGCATAAGTGTGCGGTACAAGTAAAGTGTAGTACAAGTACAAGTGTGCTATACAAGTAAAGCAGTTGGGCCTAAAGCCCATAACAAAACACAATATACATTAACATTTCTGTAAACACTAAAGCCCATAACAAAACACAATATACATTAACAGCCCCCCTCAAACTCAAGGTGGATGTGAGACCAGCTTGAGGTTGTCAACCAAATCACAAGTGCGGCCCTTAGGAAGTGACTTGGTGAAGATATCTGCAAGTTGATCTTTGGAAGAGACGAAGAAAAGCTTGAGAGCACCATGGACAAGATGATACCGGATAAAATGACAATCAATCTCGATGTGTTTAGTCCGTTCATGGAAGACATCATTGTGAGCAATATGAATGGCACTCTGGTTATCACAATAAAGGGGAGTGGCAGAGGATGTGGACACACCTAAATCCGTAAGAAGCCATCGTAGCCAAAGGAGCTCAGATGTGGTATCAGCAAGAGCACGATATTCTGCTTCAGTACTGGAGCGGGCCACAAAAGTTTGTTTCTTACTTTGCCAAGAAATTAAAGAAGAACCAAGGAGAAAGCAATAACCTATAGTGGACCTGCGGTCAGTGGGATCCCCTGCCCAATCAGCATCAGAGAATGCACGGAGTACAAGAGGAGACTGAGCTGAGTAGAAAAGGCCATGGAAGAGAATGCCCTTCAGGTATCGAAGAATGCGCAGAACAGCAGCATAGTGAGTAGATCGTGGAGCAGACAGATACTGGCTCACTTGATGAACAGCATAGGAGATGTCTGGACGAGTAACTGTGAGATAAACTAGGCTGCCAACCAATCGTCTGTAAAGAGAAGGATTAGACAATGGTTTCCCTCCTGTGGGAGTCAGATGCGCATTAAGCTCAACTGGAGTGTCAACAGTCTTGCTATCAGTGAGTCCAGCTCGAGACAATAGTTCAGAAGCATACTTGGCTTGAGTAATATACAGGCCATCTGTAGAATGAGTGATTTCAAGACCCAAGAAGTAGCTGAGATGTCCAAGATCTTTCATCTCAAACTGCTGATTGAGAAAAACCTTGAGTTCTTGAATGTCATTAAGGTCATCACCAGTTATGATCATATCATCCACATACAGGAGAAGTAAAATAGTGCCTTTACAGTGCGACAAAGAAATAAGGCAGAATCATAATGACTAGCCATGTAACCCAAGCGAGAGATGGTAGAGCTGAATTTGGCAAACCAAGCTCGTGGAGCTTGTTTAAGGCCATAAAGTGCACGTTAAAGGTAACAAACCTTGTTTGATTCAACAGAGAGACCAGGAGGAGGTTGCATGTAAACTTCTTCACTTAAATTTCCATTAAGGAATGCATTTTTGACATCCATCTGAAAAATGTCCCATTTTCTGGCAGCAGCAACAGCTAAGAGGGCACGAACAGATGAGATACGAGCAACTGGAGCAAAAGTCTCTTCATAATCAATCCCATACTCCTGTGTGAAACCTTTTGCAACAAGATGAGCTTTGTAGCGCTCAATGGACCCATCAGAGCGAGTCTTAATCTTATAGATCCACTTACAACCAACCACAGATTTCCCAGGGGGGAGATTCACCAAGTCCCAAGTATGGTTTTTAGATAATGCATCAAGCTCCTCTTTCATTGCAATCTGCCATAAATGGTCAGTGGAAGCCTCACGATAGGTGTGAGGCTCGTGCAGTGTAGCAAGGGCAGTGTAACAATGATAGTCAAGTAAATGTGTAGGAACGGATCTTACCCGAGTTGAGTGACGAGGTGGAATGTCTTGTGCATGATCGTCAAGCGGAGCAGGAGCAGGGGACCCAAGCTCAGGGTTGGGTAGCTCGTCTTCAACCTGTTCATCTTCCACCTGTTCATTAAATGGTGAACTAGGAAAGGGATCAAGGATATCTGGTGGTTGGACAGAGAAGTCTACAGGGGAATCAGGAGCAACTACAATAGGATCAGGAGCAACTACAGAGGGAATATGTGCCTCATTTGGAAAAAGATCTAAGACAGAGGAGGAAGGTAGGGAGGCACGGAAGTGAGAGAGCTCGACAAAGGAGCGATGTTCCCAAAATACAACATTGCGAGAGACACGAAGACGATGAGAGACAGGATTGTAACATCGATACCCCTTTTGAGTTTCGCCATAGCCAAGAAAACAACAAAGCCTTGACCGAGGCTCAAGTTTGTTATGCTCATGTGGCGGAAGAAGAACGAAACAAGCAGAACCAAAGGAGCGAAGGTGGCGATAATCTGGAGGTGACCCAAAAAGGCGCTCATATGGAGTTTGATTGTGGATAACAGGACTTGGAATGCGATTAATAGCATGAACAGCATGAAGAGCAGCTTCGCCCCAAAAAGGAGCAGGAACTTTGGCAGAGAGAAGGAGAGCACGAACAGTGTCAAGAATATGATGAAGTTTTCGTTCGACTCTACCATTTTGTTGAGAGGTACCTAGACAAGTTAGATGATGAACAGTGCCATAGGAATGCAAAACAACTTGGAAAGCATATTGAGTGTACTCAAGAGCATTATCAGATCGAAAAATTTTGATACGTTTGGAAAATTGAGTTTCAACCATTTTTGCAAAATTAGAATATACTTCCAATAATTCAGAACGATGTTTCATATGAAAAATCCAGCTATAGCGGGAATAATCATCAACAAAGACAACAAAATATCGAGATCCACCAATACTAGAGACCGGGGAAGGCCCCCAAACATCAGAATGAATAAGGTCAAAGATATCAGTGGATATTGATTCACTAGAATTGAAAGGCAAAGCTGGTTGTTTTCCTAACTGACATGAGACACAATCAAAATTTTCTGTAGACACTGAACCTAACAAACCTCTAGAAGCCAATTGTTGTACCCGAGAGGAAGATGCATGACCAAGACGAGCATGCCAAAGTGCAAGGGAAGGAATTGAAGAAACTGCAGCAGCTGCAGCAACAGAAACAGGAGCAACAAGTGGAAGACGAAGGTTGTCCACGGGAAACATACGCCCAACTCTGGGACCGGTCCCAAGTTCCTGTCCCGTCCTCGGATCCTACACAATACACCCAGAATAATCAAATATAATGCGATAACTCAACTCAGCTAATTGTCCCACAGAAAATAAATTGTAAGAAAGGTCAGGAACATTAAAGACCCCAGGAACCGAAAGGTTGGAAGTCGAAACAGAACCGATATTATGACTAGACATTGTGGAACCATTTGCTGTGCGAATATTAAGAGGGTGTGGTGCAGGTTTGAGTTCAGAAAATAAGGACGAGTGAGGTGTCATGTGATTGCAACAAGCGGAATCCATAAGCCAAAAGGAGGGAGACATACCAGATAAAGCTGAGAGAGAAGAGGAGTAAGATGCATTACCAACCATACGAATAACATTGGCGATGATATTTTTAAGGTCATCTGTGGACATGGTGAAAGTGCGTTCTGAAGACTTAGACTGTGCAGAGATAGGAGCCATTGGTTGTACACTCTCAGTGTTAGCAACAGTAGCAGCAGAAATTGAAACAGCTGATTTGTTGCGACGATAGCAAGTCTCAATACTGTGGCCAAAACGTTTGCAAAAATTGCAAAAAAGTTTACTGGATTGTCGACGATAATTATTGCAACAAGAAGAAGACCTGTCCTTATTCTTCATTTAGAAGCAAAATATGCAAAAATAGACTGCAAAAATGAAATCTACACGAAAAACTGGGTAAGGAGCACCTGGACTGCAAAAGTCAACTCTGGCAAAAAGTCAACGGTCAAAGTCAACCCTCAGTCAAAGTCAACGGTCAAAGTCAACACTAGTCAACGGTCAAGTCAACGTCCTGGTCAACGATGACGTCAACAGGTGCGTGGCAGATGACGTCAGCGGATGCCGTGGTAGATGACGTCAGCAGATGACGTGGCAATGACGTGGTAGATGACGTCACCTAGGGCTGACGTCAACAGAGAAACCCTGGCGCGTGCAGGCGCGTGGCGGCGCATGGGCTATATTGGCGGCGCGTGAAGGCGCGTGCCAGTGACGCCGAGACTTCTGGTGGCGCATGGGGGCGGGTGGGAGGTTCGATGAAGACAAAATTTCACAAAAAGGGAGATCGGAGAGATTTCTTTCCGATGGTGTAATCTGTGGTCTGATCGGAGAAGCGGAAGCGGTGGTGGCGGCAAGGCAGTGGTCTTTGATGTACTGAAGTCACGGTGGAGGCAGTGGTGCTGCTCACAACAACGGCTGCAGATGACACCCAAGAAGAGAAGACTGCTTAAGAGCGGCACACCAAAGGATTAGAGCAGTGGCTCTAATACCATGTTAGAAATACTAAAGGATTTGTATTGTATTTCTTGAATAAAAGAATATACATCAGTGCCTTATATAGGAGGCATAAGTATGCGGTACAAGTAAAGTGTAGTACAAGTACAAGTGTGCTATACAAGTAAAGCAGTTGGGCCTAAAGCCCATAACAAAACACAATATACATTAACAGTCAGAATGGTAATAGCCAAATATGTGGTGAATATTATAACGACAAGATTGTAAGATAATGCTAGTTAAATAGCTACAACAATGAGAGTGATATAGAAAGCATCTACTACGCCAAGCGGCTGTGAACCAACTGAACTAAATCCAGTTGGATATTAAAAATTTAAAAATATTTATATAACTTTGTTTCAAACATAAGACAAACTCTAATTCACCGTCAAGATAGAATATATGTTAAGTAATTTTCATATCCGGAAAAGAAAAATACTGGAGCAAAATTTTTATATGAGTTAAGTAATTAAATAACTAAAATATTGTATAAGCCTGCAGGGTCAAAATTGCAAAATAATGTTTTTTTTTTTTTTAAATATTAAAAATGCCACATTTTCTTAAAAGTCGAGTATTTCACTAAATAACTTTCAAAGAACATGTTTAGAAAAAATATATATATAAGAAAAAAAATACGTAATTTAGAAAAAATGATGCACCTAAAACCGATGACTAAATTTGTTTACTTGATTATTTAAATTTTATGTGCTTAATTAACTTACTTTTTTGCTCAAACATTGTAAACACAATGATTAATAATTTTGAACCCTTTCACAAGTCTATGTTAGTAATTAATAACTAAATTATAATTGAAATGATATTATTTGAGTTAATTAGATAGAATGATTTCCATTTAACAATTAGATTCATCAACCACAAATTGTTTATATTTTTTTATTATAAAATAGACTGTTTATAATGTCAATAAATTACCAATTATAATTCAATATCTTATGAATTTGCATATAAAGTTATACAATCATATCTCAAGTAGTTAGGGCTCTAATAAAAAAATAAATTGTTTATATTTTTTTATTGTAAAATAGATTGTTTATAATGTCAATAAATTACCAATTATAATTCAATATCTTATGAATTTGTATATAAAGTTATACAATCATATCTCAAGCAGTTAGGGCCCTAATAAAAAAAAAAAATTTTGAATATATCGATGTCACAAAAAATAACACGTAAATATATGAAGTTTTGTCATTTCTTTCTTCTAACAAAATGAATAAGCAAAAAGTGATTGGTGAGAGAAAAGTAAGAACTAAGAATACCATGATGAGAGTTATAAAGTGAGAGGGAGTCGGAAATGATAATAGAAAAGAGGAAAATGAAGAAAGTGTGTGTGGCACGCACGCGTGCGCATGAGAGAGAGAGAGAGAGAGAGAGCAATGAATGATATTAGATTTACTGAACTTATATTGTTAAAAAAATTATATAAATTTACTATGATATAGACTATTTATGTTATCAATAAATTACAAATAATACTTTGAAATTTTATGATCTTATTTATAAACTTATATAATCCAACCTCAAATCTCTATAAGTATATCTTTATACATGTATACATACAAACATATAATATTGGCTAAACTATTGAATTGATTTTCATCCCTAAATTTAAAATAGTTCATTTTTCATTTTAATTTATTGAAAATGTTACACTTTTTGTCATTAAATTTTAAAAATATCTTTGTTCACTCCTAAACTATTGAAAAGGTTTTTTTCCCCTAAACTATTGAAAAAATAATAAATAAATAACAACAACGACAACAACAATAGCAACTCCTTAAAAGAAGGTGTAATATTTTCAATATTAGGGTTGAAAAAATAACTTTTTAAAGTTTAGAAACAAAAAAATAAAAAATAAAATAAAAAAAAAAAAAAACAAAACAAAACAAAGAACTAAACAAACTTTGTGGGGGCAAAAGCTCAAATTTGTACATTAGGCCCTAAGCCCTATTTGCCAATGTGGATACATTCGAGGAGGAGTAAATGACTGAAGAAGCCCCAGAATATATAATCGCGTAAGGAAAGGGTGGAGGACTGAAGTCCAAGGAGGTTACCCTCCTTGGACTAGACGAATATCAGTTGAGCAAGCACCCGGGTGACTTAGGTAACCTTCCAGGAGTCTCCAACGATGAGGATAGACTTCATGCACGTACGGAGAGGATAAGAATATAGAAATATCTAAGGGAAAAGCTGCTACCACCGCATTAAATGCACTACAGCAACCTTTCTGACCGCATTTATGTGGAGAAGACCTCTGAACAATATAGTCTCAACCACTACCATTCACAAAGAGTCAGGGAAGATGCTTGATAAGATACATACTCGAGTGTAGGTTTAGATGATGAACAATTGTACGATGGAGATGACCTAAAAAAGTTTATATAATGTGAAAGACCCTCCATAAGGAGGGGATCGGAAAAATACAGTGGAGGAGAATAGAAAGAGAACTACTGTAGCACTAAACGTTGAACTATCTTTCAGAAATAGTGATTTGATTATTAATCCATCTCCTCGGACCTACATTTCATCCATAGTTACATGCGGTTTCATGCTCAGTTACACTTGAATTCTTAACTAACCGTTGTTCAATCCGCTAAAAACCCAGTTCTTTCACCCACTCTCTACAAATTTATTGTATTGGGCTCATTGGGCTCATAACCCCACTCTTCTGGGCTTGGGCTACAAACCGTGACCCTACAAACTTCATGCAATCTATTAGTGGAAATGGATCTATTTTGCCTCTGGGGTTGTTGGTTAAGGCCTTGCAATATATTTTCCTTTGAAAATGGTTTTTTCATTTGTTTTTCATGTGTCACACCATATGATATGTTATTTGTGTGATTGTTTATTGTTTTTCACATGGGGTATGTTATTCTTGATAGAAGAATAGAAGATTCAAAGCCTTAGAGCATCCACATCAATGGATGCAAAGTCTTCCAAAATACAAAAATTCCTTCATTTTACACATTTTGATATAAAAAAATTTAAAAAAAAAAAAAAAAAAAACTCACATCAAGGGGTGTAAAATTGTGCATAAATGCACAAATGCTACAGTAACCGTGTATTTTAATATTTTTTTCTCTCCTTCTCTCTATCTCTCTGGTTGCTCTCACTCTTACCTCACTCTCACTGCCGTCGATCATCAGAGAACGCCACATCAACAGAGAACGCCACACCATGCATCAACAGAGAACACCACATCAAAAAAATTCTTCCAAAATCAAGTAAAATAAGAAATTAGTATTACATAGGATTTGTTTGGTTGCCGAGAAAAACATAGAGAAAAAAAAAAAGAATAAATAAATTTGCGATAAACCTCACTCAAATTTGAGTGGAGCCGATCATCTTTCCTTCTATTTCTACTCTTTTCCACCACTTTCTCACCAACCAAACAAGAAATAAAGAAAATTAACAACAAAAAAGGTGTACCTTGAAGGACCTGGATGTGCTAAGAGAAGCATAAGAAGACCGATTAGAACCAAGAAGCAAAGCCATTTCGATCATCGGACCGCCGGAACAGATGCCAACCAAAACAACGGAGCTCACACGATTTCAAATTTCAAATCAGAATTCGAACCCGATTTTCTTGGATTTCAAAATATTGAGGTTAAAGAATTGAATTCTCAAGGAAACAAAATTTCCTGGGAATTAAAATTTTTGACCCTCTAAAATAAAAAATAAAATAAAAAAGTAAAAACCAAACAAACCAACCGCTACTTTCCTTTGCGTGTTGGGTCTGTGAAAGAGAGGGCCAGTGAGGGAGAGAATAATAAAAAATTATAAAAGAATGAATATTTTATTGAATAAATGTGTAGAATAGATAAATTAATGTGGGTGTTTTGTAAAAATTGGTGTGTAAAATAGAGAAAGTAGTTTTTTTTTTTTTTTTGTGCAAAATAGATGGAAATTTTGCATCCACTGGTGTGGATGCTCTAAGCAGCTAGTTTTTAGTTAACAGTCATATTCTTCCTAAGTAACAAAACAGCACCGTATCTCATTAATACAAACGGTGACATTTTGGCTTGTCTTCTTCTCCGAGCTTCAGAGCTTCTTCTACTGAGATTAGCAGCTGAGATATTTTTCCTGTAACTAGATACTTTTCTGTTAAGAGCACAATGATCACATGTGTACACAATGTATTATTCAGTTAGTGTTGCTAATATTCAACCTCATAGATTTTACTCTTTGTTCTCTCAATTCCGCCATTGTTATATTGCATGTTTTCTTGTTTTTCTTCAATTCTGATAATTAATTTGGCAATCAATCTGAACTCATAACTAGTTAATTTAATAAATTGATTGATTCCTCTTTAAAACAATTGATGGGTCTAAATTTTTTTAACACTTTTGATTGGCATTTCAGTTCTAGCTAATGTTTTTCTCAAAAAATGTTACCAAGACTTGGGCATTCTACATTCTAAGACAGTTTTGAATATGAGATTATTGTAGAAAGTTTCGGTGGAAGGGGCTAAGGGAGAAAAGTTCACGAGAATGGTAAGGGCAATATTTCCAACAATTTATAGCCGGAAGAAAAAAGATAGTTCAATCCCTGCCTACACTAAAAATTGATTGGTGTCTTAGTCTGATTGTTGTCTTGGTTTGAAACTATGACTTTACAATTTCAGATCAAAAATAGGGTGTCACGACCCAAACCTGTACTTCAGAGTTTAGAGCATGACCGGCATGTTAATATCAAGATTACCTCAATATTAACACGAACCAACCTAAATTGAAGATGCTTATCAAGAATTGCTTTCTTGAATTCCTGTTTATATCTTACATAAAAACCACAAAATACAAAAAAATGATGAAAATCTTGAAAATTCATTTCATTTGAACTTTGCAAGATTGTCACTCAGCGGAAACTTAGGGTATAAGGGTAAATATTACATAGCTAAACGATTAGCAAAACTCTTATTACAAACCTAACCCCAAAGATATACAACTGGGGTTCAAAACAACTAAGATACTAAATTACATCTGTGCTCAAGGATCAAGTATATCTTGATTCCTCCTATACAACAAAAGAGCTAACTGCTATACAACAAAACTCTACATTCTAACAAAACGAGGAAACACAGAATCCTTGCCACCTCTAATACTCTCGCTGCTTCCAGGAAGAACCTGTGCACTGAAATGTAATAGGGTGAGCTGCGAAGCCCAGTAAGGTTTTAAGCTCCATGGGCCTTTAATAAGAATGCATGTAAATCAAATACTTTATGGATATGCCAGATTTGATAAAATGGTCTTCATACTGTTCGTATTGCTCTTACATAAATTATGAACTTTCAGATAAAAATACTTCATCTTCCTTTCATATAATAAATAAAAGGACATAATAAGAAACTTAGATATAATTCAGTAATCTTAACTTTGAACAGACTATAACATTCTTTATCATCATACTTTTCTTATAGTTCCAAACAACTTAATAGTTCATTTGTAATACATATTAGTTAATCCAATTGTAAGTCTGTCACAACTTTGGGAGGCTTCCAGCACAGAGTGCCAGGCATCCAGCATTCCCCACAATGCTGGGTAATTCCGGAATCATATCATAATACATACTTT
Organism: Quercus parvula; assembly: GCA_030820535.1. NCBI lineage: Eukaryota > Viridiplantae > Streptophyta > Magnoliopsida > Fagales > Fagaceae > Quercus > Quercus parvula. The sequence continues at coordinate 12,865,780 of JAUAME010000007.1, read as the reverse complement.
CAACCATGGGGGTAGGTTGACATCCTCCACAAGTTGGCTGTTACCAACAAGGACGGGTACAGCAGAGCCAGTCCCACTTATAATGGCCAATCAGAATCTCCATGGAAATGCCAGTACTATAACCCCTACTGGCTGAGTTCAGAACATAACAAAGGAATAACCCGAAAACTATATTTTTTTCTGATAACTTTTCTTTTACATAATGTTTCATAATAGTAGCATATCCACTTCCTTCCTAAATATCATGTTCGTGATATAAATAATAGCATCAATATGCTAAAATTATTATGTATATAAGATTGAACAACTCACGAACATGTATTTTACTTAAATCATGCATATATGTAATACCTCTAATCAAAAGCTTTAATGCATAATACGTTTTGAGATAATTTTTATACTTATCAAAAGCACATGTCACAAGTCCCTTACCTGAAAACAGAAGGCGCGAGAGAATGTACACGAGGAGCTCAAGTATCCGTGTTCTCGTTCTCGTCACCTAAAAGAAAAACCAAAACTTATTACGGACAAACTCTTCCTAATATATAAACTTATACCTCAACCACAACCTAACTCTCAAACTCAAGAAAAACTTAATTCCCATCACTTAAAGTTCCCCAAAGCATATGATACAATCATCAAACATATTAAGCATCCAAACCATAGAGAAACCAATTCGTAAAATTCATATATGATCCTAACATAACAAGGAATAATCATATTAAATTATAGCTCAAAACATACACCCTAACTTGAGAATTAAAATCCACAAAGTCAGGGGTAGTATATGTTGTTCACTGCCCATTCCAGCAACATACGCCCCATTTGTAAAATACAAACGGGCTGTCCACACACATCCAAATGTCATGAAATTTTACAACACTACTCTCCTGTATGTCCAGTATACACCATAAAAATTTCGGAGTCAAAGCATCAACCCATGATTTATTAAAAATCACGCAAGACAGCATACTCAAAACTGTTCTGACAGAAATTCATACAACTTAGAAATTAAACCATTATTTTTCTACTCATCCAAATGCTGTGAGACCAATTCCATAACAACCATATGTGTCTTAGAATTCATAAAAAAAATACTCCTAGCCTCTTAATTCACAGCATATGATTTAATACATAATTTTCTTGTTGTAAACACCAAATCTGTCACAGAGACAGCTTCAGTACATATTCTTACAAAATCATCAACAAATAGCTATAAGCCTTAATTCCATTTGGGTATTTTTATACCTTTAATAAACATACTAAAATATGTTATCAAACATTCAATAAACCATAATATCATCAAACCATCAAACCACTAAAACAGAATCATATTTCAGCCTATAAAATCAGGATAGAAGTTAAAGAAGTAGAAATGAACAAATGAAGTTTTGATTTCTTACCCCCAACAATTTGAAGCTGAAATTTTAGTCTTAACCCTGTAATTTCTTCTTTAGAGAGGGTTAAAATGTTTTGGTGAGAGAGGGAAGGCTGCCGTGTAAGAAGGGGAGAAGAAGGAATCAAGAAGAAAGAAAGAGGAATAGTAAAAGCAGAAAAGGAGCTGCTGGACTTCAGATGCAGCCAAGAAAATAAGAAAAGTGAGAAGACTTTTGGGCAGCAAAATCAGATAAAGGATGTGGACTTTTGGGGTGGGATACGTGTATGGCTAGGAAAATATCACACCCACCTTTTACAACTTTTGGAAATCATACATTTCACCCCTTATCAACTTATAATTCTAGAAAGACCCAAAGAATAATATAACCTTTCATACATATAAATTCTTAACTTAATAAAGTTATATCCATCACATTCAAATAACATATATGTTCTATAGTATCACAAAAAAATCAAAGCTTCATGCACTTAAAAATAATTAAGACAATAACATGCATATAAACCCATAAATTAATTATGAATTTAGGTTGGGGTGTTACATAGGGTGTATGTAATAATTTGTGTGTAATAAAGGCAACCCAAAAAAGTTTAAGTCGCATGGTTAAAAGGGTACTCTACATTAAAGAGAATCCTAAAATGGTCCGAATAGTTGAGAATCAAATGGGTTATAGAAGATTGTAGGAATCATGTAGTTTTCAGCCCATGTTGCATAGGCCCATGTCCACTCATTCTCTAATTTAGGCCCACATCAGGTGGGCAATTGGTCCTTATGTGCAATATTTCATTTTGAAATAACAAAATATAAAACTATAAGCAAAAAGAATATTATCATCAAGTTATCTCTTAAAGTGGAACACATGTTGCGGAGATAATTTTAATTCAACTAGTTGACACTTTTTAGTCTTCGAGATTCTAGAGTTTAAATTGTCCCCTCTTTGTTGTAATTATATTAAATTATCAACAAACCAAAAAAGAAAAAAAAAAGTGACACCATCAATCTTTTGAATGTTTTTGAAATTTTTTTGAGATTTCTCAAAGTCAAATAGCAAAGTCAACCGGTTACATGGATCCTTTCTCAATTCCCACTATCACTTATGGTGGAACCACCACCCAAAGCTTCCAGAAGTTGACCTAACATGTTTGGGACAACCGTATATATTGATTGTATATTCTAAATGAAGATCATGAACTGACCTCTCTATCTGCTCATCAATGCTGCATTAATTCACTTGGATATGGATCTAGATTTTGGGTGGTGCCCAAAAGTTCATCACAGCTTTCTTTTGCAATCGTGGTACATTTATTTACTGTGCCGTCCAATCACTTAGAGCTTAAAGACTCCACTACTGGATTGAAATTTCCCTTTATTTATTTGATAATATAAATTTTTTTTTGGATTTGGCAAAATTCATCATGACCCTGATAGATTTGTATTCATTTTTTTCCTTTAGATAAATGGAAGCTTAGTGATATTTTAATTTTTTTTTAATACCACATGCACTAAGCTTATACCTTACACTCTTTTCAACTTAAAAAGAAATAAGCTTAGTGAAATCTGATATCTTATTGGGGTGTGACTCTGATTATCATGATAAGATGATTAATTCTATGCAGAATGCACAAGAATATTGCATTATTGCTGCTATGGCTGATTCATCGTTAATAGAACAAGCTAATTAAGGAGGGTTCAACAGGAGCAAAGTAATATTTGTAACCCATAAAATACAGAATCCTTTTTAATCTTTTATCTTTGATAATTTGCTAACTCAATCACCTATACCAAAAAAAAAATAAAAAAAATAAAAAACCCAAGATTTTTTGTCCTAATTAATGAAAAACAAAATAAACATCCATTTCGATCAAAAAATCCTACAGATCCCTAGTTTGCGCTCAAAGATTAAGTTATGCAGTGAGATGGTGTTAGACACCCACTTGATCTAGTGCTAAGATTAGTCTCTTAACTTTTAATGGCAAAAAAAAAAAAAAAAAAACTCTTACTTGACAATCAAACTTGCAAGGCACCAACAGCATATCTCCTCAATTCCAACTACGGAGAAGGCTCTGAATGCACTGAAAATAGCAATCCCGAAAAGAGTTTGCCACCAAACTCCTTATTGAAAGGTAGTGCATGCAAGTAGGATTACTAAACTAATCCTTGTTTTCGTTTATATGATGGCATGAATTAAAATGAATTTCCCTTCCTATGATATGAGGTTTGAAATGAATAACATGATTATGTGTTGCGTCAAATTAGAAATTACACACAAGGACAAGGTTAGTGGTCAATATGTAATTAATGATTTCTTGAAAGCATGATCACGAGTTGAGATCTGACATCATTATAAAATCTTACCTTGCATGAAATTAATCAGGATTTATGAAAGCAATTCAATGATTTTTATTTTTTTTTTAAGATTCATTTGTCATCATGGATCTCCACAGTCACCTTTGTCTTTTCTCCATATGAATTCTTCATCATATGGAGCACCTCTTTTTGTGGATTTCAAGTTCTTTTTATCTTATTCTTTAGCTTCCTTTTTTTTTCTTTTTCTTTTTTGTCTTTTTACTTGGTTATATTTGGCATGACATTTATGAAATTATTTGACTGAATGATAAAAAATAAATTTGGCAATTAATCCCTAGGAGATCAATATTTGGATTGGGTAAGATGGGTACTTAACACTTTCTCATCTTGTCTCTTAGCCTCTGAGGGCACAAGCGCCCGTGGCGAGTGGTTTCCTCACAAGAAGTATGCCTCAACTTAGGGTGGACAGGGCAGAGAGTGTAAATGAAGTCGTCACCTAGATTAGTTTTAGGAACCATATATATAACGCCATTGTGGAACACAAGCGCCCATGGCCAGTGGTTTCCTCGCAAGAAGTACGCCTCAACTTAGGGTGGACGGGGCAGAGAGTGTAAATGAAGTTGCCACCTAGATTAGTTATAGGAACCATATATATAGCGTCATTGTGGAATGACTAATCTTTACCAGAATAAGTGACTAGATTTTAAGTGTGGGAATGGAAAGGTGTTAGGCAACCAACCCCACCCGACCTGTGGGTCGACCTCCACTCATTGTATTCTAAATTCTAATCCCATCAAAGAGTCCTCTAACATTTTATTTTATACTAACACACACTCTAGCATACAACATGGCATATCATCCCACATACATCATGGCATAAGACCCTAACATTCACCTAGAATGACATGACATTCATATTTATCAAAGGGCAACAACTACGTCATAAGGCAGTAACATCAACAAGGCATTAGCATAAGATCATGACGCTAATCAAGCATGTTCAATCACTTAAGCAATTGCATCATTGCACCAATCAAGCATATTCATCAAGTTCATCAACCATATCATGCTTATCATCCAAATCAAATGCATATTCATATAATTGTGCATAATTTACCTCACTTACCTCACTGAATCACAACACCTACACATCAATGCATCTTCATGTTATTCATCCAAGGTATAAACCCTAATTATTAATTCAACAATCAAAGCACGTGAAACATGTTATTCTACTAATCTCAGACCTAAACATGTGAAAACTAGGTTAAAAAAGGCTAAACATGTGATAAAAACTTAACAAGATGTGCAAAACATGAAAAACCCTAAATCTGGGTTTCTAGGCATGAGTACGAGTGCGCATACACGAGGCATGTGTATGCAAGTTGCAAGTATGCGTACGCATACATGAAGCATTCGCACGCATACACACCTAGAAACACGAACCCAAAAAAAGCAAAGAACAAACGATCAAAGCAAGAATTCTAACAACCTATCATGCTTATAATATGAAAGATAAACAGCCTAAACTAACAACAAATACATCAAAGCAATAAAACACAAAGAAAAACAAGCAAACAAACAAAAATGAGAAAGACAAAGTTAGACCTTTACCTTAAACACTAGAACTCCTTAAAGTTTTGATTTGACCACTCCCTTCAGTCAATTTAATCAAGAACAAAACGAAGCAAGTTAGTAAAACTTAAAACTTGAAGGCTCCGAGCACTGTTGTACTCCAATTTCATTTTCTAGAAAAAAAAAAATATATATATATATATAGGACTTCCTATTTGGTCCTGAATAATATTATCAACAATATTAGCAATCCAAAATAACAATCACATACAAGAACACAAAATTTACGTGGAAAACCCTTTTTCTTTTAAAAGAAAAAACATGGGATAAACTCCAAATAATTTCACTATTATCAAATCAATCATAATAATTTTTGTGTATGTCTCACAGCTAAAGAAAAATCTTTCCTGCTTTTCTTTGGTCTCACACGCACTAATTATCTCTCTTAAAGGTGGCAATACTTTGCTCTTTCCTTTCTATTTTTTTTTTCTCTATGCACAACTCTCTCTCTCTTGGCTGTCTTCTTTCTCTAAGTGGCTCCCTCTTGGTTGCTCTCTCAATTCTCTTTGTGCAGCTCACCTTTTTCTTCTTATGCGGCACACTCTTTCTTTTTCTTCTAAAATACACGCACCCACCTAAAACCTAATAAACCATGTCTTTATATATTACACGCATAGCCACCTACAACTTCTAATCCTCATTGAACAAGGATTCTCACAACCAAGAAAACTTTAATTTTTGGATGTTTTAGAATAAAAACTCCCTCTTTGATTCACTATTTTCTAGTGAATTTGGTCTATTTTGGTAAAAGATCCTTTAAGGCCTTTTATAGTTATCATAGAGGGGTGTATGGCAACTCTCAACCAATGTGGGATTCACTTTACATGATTTTCTGCCTAAAAAACTTTCCTTACAGAATTCTAAAGCCCTATATGCATGCACATACATGGGGTACGCATACGCATGCTTTCAATATGCGTGCGCATGGATGAAACATGCGAACGCATACTTAGGGTTTTCCTACAAGTTTTTCTTCACCAAAACACCCTTCAAGCTAAAGATTCACAAGATTGGGCCATAAATCAATCTTGGGCCTCTGAGTGATGTCGTCATTAGGGAATGGGGGCTCAAGTCATAAGAGGCACAAAATGAGGTGGGATTCACTCTACATGATCTTCTGTCCAAAAAACTTTCCTTACAAAATTCTAAAACCCTATATGCATGCACATACATGGGGTATGCATATGCATGCTTTCAATATGCGTGCGCATGGATGAAACATGCGAACGCATACTTAGGTTTTTCCTGCAAGTTTTTCTTCACCAAAACACCCTTCAAGCTAAAGATTCACAAGATTAGGCCATAAATCAATCTTGGGCCTCTAAGTGATGTCGTCATTGGGTAATGGGGGCCTCGAGTCATAAAAGGCACAAAATGAGGTATCTACAGCCTCAAGTTGAGATCAAGGGTTTTAGATTAGTGTTTTTTTTTTAATGTAGTTATAAATTTCTTAGTTTGTAACTAAGAATCAAAGTAATGAAATATTTTCCTTTAGATTGTAACTAGGAGAAAATGTCATGTAAAATCTCATTTCTTTATTATTGAGACAAGTAATCATAAATGTCATATTTAATAGAAATGTTTTTTTTTTTTTTGGGGGGGGGGGGGGGGGAGGGGTTCTTGATTTTGTCTCATAAAGAATCAAATGATGAACTCTATTATACATTCCTTGGTCCAGAGGGAGAAGCATTATCAATCAAGCCACCACTTTGAGACTCTAATCAAAAGGGAATAACCAAAAATTCGATCCCCTTGAGTCATGCCAAATGATTGCCTTGCCTCTTGATATGTGTAATTTGAAACTATCGGAAGTCTTGAAGCTTGGGACGAATCCCCTCGGTTATATTCCTTATAGCCATAGGTAGTTCATCGTGACCCGATAAAGCCTCTGCAATGATCATGAAATTGCACTAAAAAATAACCTCAAGTACGCTGAAAAATATTATTATTGAGTGAGTATTCACTTTGAAGGTCTGGATTCTCTCGAAGTAGTCCATTTATCTATTAGGAGGTTTTGGTTCCCTCGAAGCAACCAACAAACCAATTGGGTTCATAATGAAAGAATATTTAAATGAAGTGATAAAAATAAAATAAAATAAAATTTTTGATGTTGGGTTGTGGGCACAAGCGCTCGCGACGGGTCAGCCTCTCTTTTGGGTAAGTACGCCTTAGCCTAGGTTGAACCATGGTGGAGGGTGTAAATAGAGTCACCACCTAATTTAAGTCTAGGAACTATAAATATAGCATCCTTCATGGAAGGACTGGTCTTTACCAAAGCACGTGTCCAGAGTTTAGGTATGGGGATGGGAAGGTGTTAGACACCCAACCCTACCCCAACCCGCGAGTCAGCTTCTACTCATTGTGTTCCAAATCTTAATCTCATTAAAAACATATTTAACATGTTATTCTAACTTATACACACTCTAACATACATCTAAAAGCAAACAATCATGGCATAATCATCCCAAGCCTAACATTCATCAATCATGAAATTAAGCATACATCATCAAGGGTAGATTCAAACAAGCATGTCACGATATCTAAACCTCAAAATCATGGGATTCAACCAAACATATTCATGTTCATCGACCATCTCATACTCATCAAACAAAATAAATGCATGTTCATGTGATTATGCATGGCTTACCTCACTACATCACAGCACCTATGCATTAATGCATGTTCATGGTATTCAAACAATCTAAAAACCTTAATAAACATCAAAGAGATAAACACAAACAAACTAAAACAAAACAGAGAGGCAAAGACTTAAAGATACATAAACTAGGTTAAAATAGAGGCTAAACATGTAAAAATAAAAAATAAAAATAAGGATGAATTAGGGTTTCTGGTCAAGGGTATGCGTGAGCATCCTAACTGTATGCATATGCATGCAAGAAGCATGTGCACACATATGCACTTGAAACCCTAACCCAGAAAACGCAAAAAAGAAACACACAGAAAGCAATAAATCTAACAACCTAGCATGCTTCAGAAAAAACACCATATAAACCTAAACTATACAAACATATTAAGGTATTAAAACATATATACAAACAAAGAAAAGTAAACTTAGGTGAAGAGACAAAGTTAGAAACTTTACCTCAACACTAGAACTCTTTAGAACTTGATTTTGACCATTCCCCCCAGTCAATCTATTCACAACCAAATTAAAAATGGATTAGTAAACTTAGAACTCGAAGATCAAGACCAAAAAAGGTCTCAATCAAACAAAATTTGACTTGAAGATATTTTGTGAAAAAACTCCATCTTTGATTCACTATTTTCTAATGAATCTTGTTTGTTTTACCACTATTTTCGTGCTCCTTGGAAAATGTGTCTTTTATGGCTTTATATAGTCAAAAAATAGGATTTTGGGGTGGTTCCCAAGCAACGTGGGATTCATTCCAAACTAAGTTTTAATGCAAAAAAAAAAAACTTTCTTTACATAGTTTCTAGAACCCTAGCTGCATATGCATGCCCGTGCATGCGTGCACATACAATAAGCATGTGTACGCATGGCTTGAGTGTGCGTATGCCTACACGTGTATGCATGCGCACACTTAGGGTTTCTTGCTACCTTTCTTTTCCAAAAATAAGTTATATTTTCCACAAACATTTTCCTCAAATCAATTTTCATCTTATTGGGTCCTAAACCAATCTTAGGTTTTAAAATACTACCATCTTTGGGGAACGGGGGCCTAAGTCGTAAGTAGTACAAAATACGATGTCTACATGGTTGTATTGTAAAGTGAGGTATTAAAATAGATAAGTAAATTTTTTTAGTTTGTAAAAACTAAATTTTTTAACATCACTAATGTGAATGCTCTAATAGCTATATAAAAAAAAAAAAAAAAAATTTAAAAATAAAACTAAAGTCTTGTACTCTTGTTCTAGAAATTTTCAAATAGTACGGAAAATGTTAATAATTAATAATTAAAAAATAAAAATTAAGTCGTATATTCTTATGTTACTTATTTTTATGGGAAATTATTGTGTACTTCCGGAGTACCATAAATGCGTAGTCCCTCCTCTCACATTAATAGTGGGTCCCACTAATTAAATTCATGGTGGGACCCACCATTTATGTGAGAGAAGGGAGTACGCATTTATGATACTCCGGAAGTATCTAATAATTTTCCTATTTATATATATACTTAATCAATAAATGAAATGTCTCAACGTGCACACATGACACCACATGCCAGATTATCAAAAATAAAAAATGAGACCAAATCCCAATTCAGGACTAGATCAGAGCAGCCGGCGATAAATTAAGGTAGCTGAATCTCTACATAAAAATAAGAATAAAAATAAAATAAATAAAAAAGGGGGTGGACCCACAGATTAATAGTATTAAGAGGGAAGTCAATGTCCGTTATTGTTGAATAAAGCAAACGCAATGCTTAGGTATGAAATATGTCATTTAGATTAGGTCTTAAAAGTATGATGATGTTGATCATCTCTTCTCTCTCTCTTGTCTTTTTGGAATTTGGGTTCCAACCAAAAATAAAAAATAAATATCCAAAAAAAATCGACCCCTCAACTCTGTGTGTTAAGGTTCACATGATACAATACAAGCCACAACAAAACAAAACCATTTTGGCATGACTCATCACCCATGATGATTATTTATGATTCTACGACTTTTTACTTTCACATATGTGGAAATTTCTCCTAATTCTTTTAATTTGCTTTCATACCTAGCTTGGATTAATATAAACAACTATTTGTGTTTATAGAGATTGACTGTGACAATCTATATAAACAATTACTAATAATTGATATACATATAAATATATAAATAATTGTGCGTTCTAGTTAGTTTAACTGGTAAAGTCGTTAATAGTTGTATAAGAAATCTGAAATTCAATTTCTGTCTACACTAAAAACTTATTAGTATCTTAGTCTAATGATAAAAAATTATCATCGAAGACGAACATTATAGATTAAAACTCTCTTAAAAAAACAAAAAATATATATATAAAAATAAATAAGGGAATTCTCTAATCCAGATTAAATTTGGATTATATTGAATTGATGGTTTCTGTTGCTCCGTTTGATAGTTGTTAGCATTACGTCATTGTTAAAAGTTTTCTAAATAAGAAAAAGGACAGCATTAAAGTTTGATGCATGATGAGCCTTTATTTATGAGAAAGTTAGGAGCCAATGTTTACTAGGTTTTTTTCTTTCTTCTTCTTTTCTTCTTCTTCTTCTTCTTCTTCTTCTTTTTTTTTTTTTTTTTTTTTTTTTTCATTTGTTTGGAAAAAAAAATTAAAGAGTTTAACCTTTTAAATATATGTGCCAGTTGATCATTTACTAATGAACATACAATGATATGAAATTATAGCTTTTTTTTTTTTCATTTAGCAGAAAATAAAAATAAAATTTTGTATTAGGGTTTAGGTCCACAAACAATTATAGGGAATGGCAGTACCCAATAAGCAATTATTAAGCAGATAATGAATTTACTAAAAGAGCAATATAATAGCAATCTTCTAAATAAGAAATATTCTAAGACCCTTCTGAAAAAAAATTACATCATTAAAATGAGGTGATGTGGGGCTGAGGTAATAATTAGAGCTCACAACAGCATTAGCATGTCATCCAAAAAGGTTCTTTCATTGACATTGGGGATTAAATTATAAATTTTGTATGATACTTTGCGTTCCTTTCAGTATTTCAATTAAAAAATTATGTGGACTTATCTTAAAAAGTAATGTTACACACGTAATATTTTTATACAATTCTTTCTGCAACCTAATGAGACGTACGTTGTTATTAATTTTTACATGAATCCAATATTTAACATCACATTATCATTTTTCATTAAAAATTTGTCACCTCAATACTTTTAAAATAGATTATGAAAAATGTTGTGTGGAGACTTATTAAAATTTATATCAAGATTAAGAGATGCAAAAGGCATATATGTTAGAGCAATGATACGTACACAACATTTTTCGTAATATTTATAAATAAATAAAAATTCACAACAAATTTTACTATTATTGAGTTGTCAAATTGTTATTGATTCTTATCTAGACCCATGCATGACAAACAACACTTTATTGTCTACTAGTTCCAACTGGTCATCGCATCAGTTGTGAAAAAAAAAAATTGTAACTTTAGATTTAGGATAAATTGCAAATTACACCCCTAAAGTTTTGAGGTGTTTGAATTTTACACCCTAACGTTTTAGAATTTGGATTTTACCCCCTAAATTTTAGGAGTTTTTGGATTTTGCTCCATAGAATTTAGGAATATTTGAATTTTACACCCTAAAATTACAGAATTTGGGGTGTAAAATCCAAACCCCCCCCCCCCAAACTTTAGGGGGTAAAATCTAAGTTCTAAAACGTCAATGTGTAAAATTCAAACACCCCAAATTTTAAGACGTAAAATTCAAATTCTGAAATTTCAGGGTGTAAAATCCAAACATCACTAAACTTTAGGGGTGTAATTTGCAATTTACCCTTAAATTTATTTTATAAGCTCTATTTGTTTCCACATAAAATTTTTTTGAAAAATGAATTATTTTTCAAAAAATGTTTTCTGAAAAACTATCTCATTTTTTTTATATTTGGTATAAACTTTAAAATAAGTTTTTTTTTTTTTTTTTAAAAAAACTATTCCTCGACTTACGTTATTTAGCTTGAAATGAATAAAGATGTTATCTGCTAAATTTTTTTGAAAAACAACTTTATCTCATACTAAGTTAAATAAGGAAATTTAAGAGATAATTTTTCTTCAATTTTTTTTCCTGATACTACCAAACTCAAAAAAACTTGAGAAATTTAGGGTGAAAAGTATAATAAGGAGTATAATTTAGAATGATAAAGTATAATTTATCTTTTGTTTTTAATGCATTGAGAAAATGGATAATTAGGTCTTTTTACGTGATGCCATATTTTTCTATCTAAATTAACAGTAAACTTAATGTCAGAATGCAAAGTATAACAATGGTCAAAGTTTAGGATGCAAAAAGTGCATTAAAAAAAAATTATGGTGTAAAATGTAATACGAGGTATAGTTTAGAATGATAAAATATAATTTTCCTGACCATGCTTTATTATTTCAATAATTTGGATATAAAAGGAGGACCAAATCAAATATACTTATTCTTTTATTTTTATTTTTATTTTATTTTATTTTTAAGAGGGAATCAAAGTTAAAAGTGTTCATATTGGAGAAGAGAGGATGTTCAAATCCCACAGGTAGATTGACCAAAGGGACTTTTCTCTAGAACAAGGGCAAGTCCTCCATCATTATGACATGGGCTTGACGTCATCATTATCATTGGTCTAAGGATGGAAAGTGGGTCCCAATTTAATGTTTTCATCACGCCTCCAACTTTCTATGTCAGAACCCAACCCAACCAACCCAAACTCAGCCTTAGAATCCTACCCTTTTCCTCTTCCAAAATTCTCCATATTCGGTTAGATATAAATACATACACAAAGTTCAAGCTTTTGGATAGAAACACACTCAAAATACAACGTAGTAATAAAAAGACGTTTTTTATGAAAGCTATCATACACAAACTTTGCCCATTCTTAAATATAAAAACACCAACAATCAGAATTAACAGTTTCAGAGTCTCTGCATCAACCAGAAATATCACCATGTCTGAATCAGATCAAGCCCCTCCTTTTGACAATCCCAGATTGGTGGTCAAGAAGGTTCAAGCCAAACTTCAACAAGAGGGTGATGGTGCTGTTGTTAGAAGAGGCATTGGAAGGTTTATAAAATTTGTGTTTTTAATCAAATTTTGGTTCATGGGTTCTTGTTTTCCTGAACTTTTGGTTTCTGGGTGTTCCTTGTTTTTTGAAAAGATTATCAATTTTGAATCATGGTTAGTTTGTTCTTGAGTTTTTATCATCTGGGTATTGATTATTTTTTGGTCCTCTGTTTTGGGCATTTGATTTTCAGGACTGACTTGAAGAATTTGGATCCTTTTCTTATGTTGGACGATTTTTCAGGTATGAAAATTGAAAATTTCCACTCTGATCTTTTTCAAATTTCAATTTTCTTTGATTGATATGGATTTGGTTTTTTAAAATTTTGGGCTGTTTAATCTTGCAGTGACTCCTCCCGCTGGATTTCCAGATCATCCACACAGAGGTTCTGCACTCGTTGTTTTTGAAATTATGTGCATTCATGAATTTTGATTGTTTCTGGTTTTATAGTCTGGAACTTATGTGTGTGCTTATGTGCTTATAGTATGTTCTGATGTGAATTCTGTTTTACAGGTTTTGAGACTGTCACATACATGTTAGAGGTATACTCTGTCCCAAAGCTACTCAATTACTTGATTATTAGCAGGTTTAATTGTAAAGATACTGAAGTTGGGTTTTCTGAATTTTAGGGAGGCATTACTCATCAAGATTTTGCAGGCCATAAGGGTACAATTGGACCTGGTGATGTGCAGGTAAGATATATCAGTTGCTGTTGATCAATGGGAATTAGGAAATTTATGTCAGAGCTTTAATATATGAAACTTATTCCTCTTTGTTTCATATAATTTTATGTGCAGTGGATGACAGCAGGTAGAGGAATTATCCACTCTGAAATGCCTGCAGGAGGAGAAACTTCAAAGGGATTACAGCTTTGGATCAATTTATCCTCCAAAGACAAAATGTTAGAACTCTTCTTTCCATTAGGAATGACATTATTTCCAAATTAATAAGTTATGAATCACTCGTTACATGTTCTGAAAATTCTAAATTACTCAAGGAAATGAATAGTTTGTCCGAATCTTCTTCCATAATGGTACAAAACAATAGTATCATTCAAGTAGATAGAGAATCACTTTAAATATAAGAAGTCAAACGTCCAATTTGTGGATTCTTGGATATGAAGCTACCATATAAACTACATCAAATTGGCATGCCAGGTAACCCATGTGTGGTATCTTTCACCACTTCATGCTACCTGATTTCTGTCTAAGACAATTTAGTTATTAGGAAATTTTCATGGTTGGCTACTAACCCAGGTTGTGCATATAACGAGTATGCTCCTCCTTGCATATTCTGCCTTTTACCCCTCCCAATTCTCACTATACATTAACCATTGAATACCAAATGTGTCACTCATTTATAGTTCTAAGTTCCCTAAACCAAATTGAAAATTTTACTTTTCAGGATTGAACCAAGGTATCAGGAACTTCTAAGGGGGGACATAGAAAGGGCAGAGAAAGACGGAGTTGAGGTCCGAATTATAGCAGGAGAATCAATGGGAGTCCAATCTCCAGTTTACACCCGAACTCCAGCAATGTTCCTAGATTTCACTTTAAAACCAAGAGCTCAAATGCATCAGAGTATCCCAGAATCATGGAATTCCTTTGTATATATACTTGAAGGTGAAGGGGTATTTGGTATCCCAAACTCATCTCCAGTGGCAGCTCACTATGTCCTGGTTTTGGGTCCTGGAGATGGTCTAAGTGTGTGGAATAGGTCTTCAAAGGCATTGAGATTTGTGTTGATTGCAGGGCAGCCACTTAATGAACCAGTAGTGCAGTATGGGCCTTTTGTGATGAACACACAAGCTGAAATTGATAGAACTATTGAGGACTACCACTACAGCAAAAATGGGTTTGAAATGGCCAAGTACTGGAGATCTCAATAATCTTTGAAGTACAGTCCAAGAGAAAAATAAATAAATAAAATGTCACCGTCATTGTCACTTTCTTCATCTGCAGACAATCAAGCAGGAAAAAGAAAGATTTTACACTCATTGTAGCTAGAGCTTCTAGAACATATAAAATGTAGCTGGAGCAAATGTGGTTATGACTAAAGTATGATGGGTCAGCTTATCTTGGTTAATCTCTTTTTCAACAACAAATTTTTTTGTTGTTTTTTTTTTTTTTTTCCTAAAAAAAAAAATTATTTAAACATTGGTGGCAGTTGATGATTAGAATTTGATATTACATCTTTCTTGTGGGTTTGTTTGGATGATATCTTTTCTAATAGTTGTTGGTGGTGAAAATGGTGGTAGGGTTAGCTTTCTTGTGAGTTGGCTTCTCAATCATGTCAACACCTATATGTGACCCTCCACCTAGAGTGTAATTGAGTAAACCACTTATTAGCATAGAGGTTGAATAATTATGCAAAATTTGATTTGGTTTATTAGAGTGAAAATCTTTAGCTTGATGAGTCTCATTGATACATTCACGTAGTCACATCATTGGAAGTGATTGGTTGGTTGGTTTGTGGCCAAGTATCAAATGCAGTACCATTTCTCACTACTTGTTAGTGTCATTTCCTGGTCCTATGACAACCCCAACAATAAAACACTATTGATTCTAAGTTCTTCTAGAACCAACAGAACAAGGAAAAAATGGAAAAAGAAGTGGACGGCAAGTGAGTAAAAGGTGTGATCCATAGTTTTTTCATTTGCGTATCTACAATTTTTTATTTTGACAGGAGTGCTTTGATTTCGACGGGAGTGATGTAATTCAACTATCTCATTGTATTGCTTAATAAAATCACATTTTGACAGGAGTGCTTTAATTTTAAAGAATATAACAATACTTGCGGCTGTGCTTACATTGAGCAATACGACTCTTAACTCTTATCCTCGATCATTTTTTATGAGAGGACAAGCACCACACACCACACCAATGAGGCTTAAACAACCTTTGGGGCCTGGAATGCAGCCTATAAACCAACGCAAGGCCATTTTGAATGTCCTAATCAGTTCAAATTTCTGGTCAATTTTACTCTACCCCTTCTCCCCCAATTCAAACAAGTCATAAATTACACTTAAAAGAGGCTTTTAGATTTCACACCAAGCATTCACATTGGGTGTGCTAAACTAGCCAAAATGTTATTTTTACACCTCCAAATACCAAAAAACAATCTACACCCAATGAGCTATACTTAAATTTTAGCAACTTACTGTAGCTACAAAACTAAATATTAAACCCCAATTTTTTATTCAATTCTTTCTCTATTTCATGCATAAAGAAATAATAAAAAATAAAGAAAGAATAAAGGAAAAAAATATTTAAATGAAATTGTAAAGAATAGAGTACGGGATATAAGATGTATTGTTAAGTGGTATGCTAAAATAGAGAAAATAGTTTTTTGGTATGCTAAATGTTAATTTTTTTAGCCTACTGGATGTGAGTGCTTATCACTAACACCATGTTAATATTTCACTCTTTTTAGCTAAAATATATCTAAACTCAATTAAAAAAATTAAAAAAAAAAAAAAAAATCTTGCATAAGGCTCCATAGCCATTAGCTATGTGTGTGTATCCAAATAAATGAGCAACAACTTGAAACTCAACCTTTGATTTGGTTTGAAGTCAACAAATGCCAACTCGGCCCCACAAAATGATCATTGAGATCAAGTCGAAGAAAAGCTCACGAATGCCTCTACAGAAGATGAAAGCAATATCTGTTTCTTCTTTTAAGACGATGATGAACACCACTAGAGAAGATATTTTCGTCTCTAAATACTATATTTTTGTCATTTATGATGACAATGAAAGCCTATGGAGAAGATGTTTTCTTCTCTAAAGACAACAAGAATTCCGTCTTTGCAGACAACATCAAATACCTCCCAAGAAGATATTTTATTCTTTGAACACTTTTTTTTTGGTGAAAATTTGTGAAGGGATTTGTGTTTTTTATTTTTATTTTCATTTTAATTTTTTGTTGTCTTTTGGGTGAAATTTTATGAATTTGTGGAAGGGTTGATTAAATTTGACTGCAAACAAAGAAAAAGTTGAAATTGGGAAGACTGAGAGAGAGAGAATTCATACTTGTGGTCTATGGAGATTAAATTTTTAAATGAAATTGAGAGAATAAAGAGCATATAGGTGCATCTGCAAAAAAATGAAGTAGCTAAAAGCCTAAAATATAGAAAGTGAGAATATGCCAATCGTTAGGTAAATGCTATTATTTTAGCTTTCCTAAGCCAATAAAGCGAGAGAATATGCCAACTATTAGGTAAATGCTATTATTCTAGCTTTCCTGTGCCAAGAATCTTTGGCCAAGATCTAAAACAATATCAATAATCTACAAATAACCTAAGGTAGAGAGTGCCACATAAGCATCCACATCAATGGTGTTAAAAATTTAGCTTTTAACACTCAAAAAATACTACTTTGTGCCCATTTAGGTACCGATTAAAATTGTTACGTCTACTTTTCTGACGTTTAATGCCATTTTTTTTTTTTTTTTTTTTCACATTGAGAAGCACTGGGATGTTTTATCAGTGGGTCCCGTACACTATGCATAGAACCCACAAACCTCTTTTTTTGCACAAACTTTCATTAAAAATGGATCTCACGACACTATTCACACATTTAAAAATTATTTTACTACAGTATTTTTAGTTTTTAGTTTTCAACAAAATAAACGGTATTTAAACACACCCTTTATCTATTTAATTCACCATTTTACAATTCACCCTACATCAATGCTCTTATTTTTCAGAACACAGCTAAATACTATTCATTTATTTATTATTCTCTCTCTCTCTCTCTCTTCAACCCACAACCCCATGACCTCTCTTCTCCTGTCTTTCTATCTTCTTCTTCTTCCTCTCTTCAACCCACAGCCACCAAACCCACAACCCAATGTACCATTTGAGGAATTCACATCTAGAGTGATGATAGTACCCAAGCAACAGGGAGAGAAACCACGCCAGCTAGCATCCCTTCCCAAAAGATATCTTAAGATGTTAAATGAGAGCTCCATATCAATGACAAATCTGTCCCAATCGCCCTCCGGCCAAAAAAGAACAAGGTGATAACCTCTACCCTCAAATAGTAATAGAAATGATGAACTACTCGAGGTAATCACTCGCAAACTCCGTCAATGGGTAACAAGTAGAACAAAAACATTCACACGCTACAAAACATCCATTAGAGGAAGCCACACTAATCATAACTTGCTTAGTTGCTTAGTTTGAATAAAATCAGCATCCAATTGCTGCAAATAGAGAAAATGTTAACAAACCCAGTAGCTCAATTAACATTCCCATGAAGCATTACATTATCTTAGACACTATTTTAGAGGATAAAAGAATATACTGTCCACTTTATTTTGTGCAGTTACATACTTCCTGTATTGAAAATACAAAAAATTGACATCTTGATTTACTTTAATCAAAGACATAACAATTTCATCCCTATTTGGTAATCACAAGAGGAAACAAACAGACAAACAACCAACCAACGAAATCGAATTAACAGACCAACCAGAAGCCCTCAACTTGTACACTTTACCGGGAACAGCAAGAAAACATGTTTGGGTTTTGCTTTCCATCACTCCCGTTATTAACAAGGCTTACCCTGTTCACGGATAATTCCGCTTTGTAAGTATCGGAGTTCAAGACCTTCCTGCTGACATTGTTGTAAATTTCTCGAATAACAATCTCAAAAGCCTTCTTAACATTTGTCGAATCTAAGGCAGATGTCTCCATGAAGAACAATCCCTCTGCTTCTGCAAGGGTTGTGCCTTCCTCAACACTCACAGCCCTGATATTCTCCAAATCACATTTGTTCCCCACCAGCATCATTGCCACAGTTGTATCAGAATGAGCTGGATGATTGTTGCAAAATTAAATCTTGAGTTCTCCAAACATGAGAAGAAATAAAAAAACGAATATAGCATAAAAAAGAATCTAGCACAAAACAGAACATAGAAGAAACAACTATCATGAAGTATAAGCAAACATATGTGCAAGCAGGACATTCAAGTGATTAGAATAATTATGATTCTTCAGAGTTTTATTCAGAGAAACAGATAGAAAACAATGATATATTCTTATTTCAAGTAATTCCATGACCAAGAAGTTGATAGTTTAAAAGAAATTTGAGTGGAATATTTAGTAAAAACTACAGGAATGTGAGTGAGAGAGAGATTTATGATCAAATATGAAAAAGTATGTTGTACCCTAGCCAAGCAAATATGTAATAGGATGGTAAAATTCATTGCCTGGCTATAAGTATAATTTAATGTAACAATTGTCTAATAGAAAAATCCCCATATGACCCTATAAATTGGAGGCAGTTTTCCTACAGACCACCGTGTGCTTCACTCCATCTTGACAGCAAGATAAATGTCTGCTTTATCTAATTCTCACTATTTCCGACTGGCTTTGGCAAAAGAATTCCCACATTACCTGCCTTTCTTATAAATAAATCTGTTCATGAATGGATATTATATGTTGGAAGGATAAGGATTTTTTTGGGAAGAAAATATCTTACATGATACCAAAGTATAGGGACTGGGAGAGATTCTTATTGCCATTTGCAGGTGCAACCCACATGACCAATGACTGGTCGGCACCAGATCATACATTTGTTTTTTTGTTTTTCTGAACAATATTTGATGTATATGCATATAAATTTCTTTAGACTCTGGATAGTTATCTCAACATTGTTTCAAATACTACTAACATTGCAGTAGCTGAACATGATTCCAAAACTGATTTGCAGGACTTGATGTTCCAGTGAAACCAAAGGCATGCACTGCAATCAAGTGACGCAATCAGCATGAACAACTCCCCAAAAAAGAAAAAGAAAAAGAAAATCCCTTCCAAGTAAAAAGGCACTTCGTATACTTACCTACACATTTTTAGATTAACGATTGAATTGGATCAAATAAGTAAAACAAAAAAAAGTACACCAACTTATTAATATATCAACTGCAATAGAATGTGAATGTAAAACTTGCGCAAATTTGTAGGTTTTTTTTCCCCTTTTTATTAAAATGGGGACATGCTATACCACATGGACTCCTATAGGTGTGAAAGTGGATATCTCAGACTAGTGTAATCCTTGAAATTTGGGACAAAGGGGATCAGCTAAGTTAGAAATTATGAAATATCTTCTAAACATGACTTTCAAATAAAAGTGTCTAATAAAAATCAAATATATGTCAGGACATGGGAATTTGACTCACATTGAGAAATCCTTGTTAAAGTGAGAAGATTAGAGAGCATCCCAGAGATTTACATTGCCCTCAAGTTAACCACCGTTGCTGAGTATGTACACCAAAATAGGCGCACAGACACCCATACAATGTTGTGCGCAACAAACTTCACAATTTTGAAGAGCCCATGTGGAGGGCAAAATCTGTTTCTGTAGTACTGTGCATAATTAATATATTTAGGGACATGAAATTGAATCTGTTAAGTCAACTCTACTAGTGAGTTTACACATTCATTTGTATTCACCATGGGACATGGGATACAAAAAGTAGGTACATATCATCAAACTCGCTATGCGAACCAGTCATATTGTCAAATTTGCTTTATTTATGGCTTTATAAGCTGTCTCAAATCCATAAGCTGCAAGAAGCAACCATAGCACCCTTCCTTCTAATTTCAAGACTGATTTGCATTTGAATCTTAAGTGATATTAATTTCAAGAACTATTTCTTAGCCTAAAAGGGGAAGAACTGCACTCATAAGTTGTCTCAAATCCATAAGTTCTTAAAGAAGGTTCCTCAACTACCATCACAGCGAGTCAATTTCTGAAATTTTCTCCATCAGGATTCACTCCTTTGTCTGTGCAAAGGTCATATGAACACCATAATACATTCATCAATGTAATTGCAATAGTGTTGGGATTTTGTCTGTAAACCTCATGTATATAAACCAACCTCTATAACAAAGCCAAAACACAAAAAATACCAAAACCATGGATGTAGGCCTTGGGAGCTGAATCACATAAAAACTTGTTTTGTTCCTCTCTTGGTTTCGGCTTTTTCACATAAGTTGCAAGAATCAGCCATAACACGTTCCTTCTAATTTCAAGACCGGTAATTCCATTTCTGCTCCCAAAAATGCCTATCAAGGCAAAGGATTTAGAAACTAGGAAAACCCATATTGAAAAGAAATATATACCTTGATTTGTATTTAAGTATTAAATTATATCAATTTTAAGGGGTGCCTCTTAGCCTAAAAGGGGAAAAGCTGAGCTCATAAGCTGTCTCAAATCCATAAGTTGTAATAATCAGCCATAGCACTTCCTAATTTCAAGAATCAAGACTGATCTTTCAATTTTGCTCCCCAGCAATAACAAATTTTTGCAAGAATTAACCAAGTTGCAAGAAAAACAGATCATTCAATTCTGCTCCTCAAAAAAGCCTACCAAAGTGAAGGCTGTAGAAACTAGGGTAATTCATAATGAAAAGCAACACATTACCTTGATTCATATCTGAATCTTAAATGGTGTTAACTTTAAGAAGTGCTTCTTAGCCTAAAAGGGAAACCTGCACTAAAAAGTCTAGATCCAAAACCATATCACTGATTCACAATCCTACCAAATCATAATGACCCAAAAATGGAAGGGAATAAATGCTTTTCTCATTAATTGTGCCTTACATCCAGAGCATTTTTGGAGCCATAAAAACCAAAGTTGGACTTTAATCCAAAAAGACTTGACAGTGTTCCCTTTGGCATCTAATCCAAGCTTATCAGTTATCACAATACCTGAATTCCACATCTAGAGTCTGATTTTGGCCAATAATTCATTGTCTTCTCGTACACTACTCAAATGATACAATATTCTTACAAAGATATCGCAATGTTTTGAAAATTCTGTTATAAAAACCAAAGATGGACTTTAATCCAATAAGACTTTACCTCATTCCCTTTGGTATCTAATCCGAGCTTATCACAAAATCTGAATTCCAAGTATAGAGTCTGATATTGACTAAAAACTCATTGTCTTCTTGTCACACTACCTGAATGATTGGATATTCTTACAGAGCTATCACAATGTTTTGAAAAGACGCTTTAATAAAATCCCTTTCCTTCGGTTAATTTAAGTGCTGGCACATCAAGTAGTCCATTTAGATGACACAATTGTACACATCCATAGACTTATCAAGAGTCTTAACTTACAACATTATCAAAGTAAAGAATTTTGGAGTGACCAATCACGGGCGGCGAGTCAGATTTAACCAAGTAGATCTCACAATTCAGTGAATCACACAGGACCCTTTATGGAAAAAAATGCAAAAAGGTGAAGACTTTATCCAGATCTAGCCTCCCATGACCCTACTTTAGCCAGTTCATTGCTTAGATTACCTTCTAATCTATAATAACAATAATAAAGATTATAATTTACTCAACAAGACTTTAAATTAATTCCCTTTCTGTTTGTGTAACTTGCTTAAAAATGAAGTTTCTCCAAAACCCATGATTAGAAAGCAGATCTAAAGTCAAAAAAGCACTAAAAACTCCAACAACCCAGATCAAAAAAAACAAAACCCAGATACCAAATCAACCATATATAGCTAAAAAAAGCAATGAAACCAGTAGTAGTACTAGTAGTAGTAGCTTACTTTTGAGCTCATCAAGCCAGCGAGCAATGCTTTCAAAAGTGGAGCGGCGACTGATATCATAGACAATGAGAGCACCAACAGCACCACGATAGTAAGCAGAGGTGACAGCACGGAAGCGTTCTTGGCCAGCAGTGTCCCAAATCTGAGCCTTGACTTCTTTGTTGTCGATTTCCATGACTTGGGTTTGGAACTCGACGCCAATGGTGGCCTTGGAATGCATGTTGAACTCGTTTCGAGCGTAGCGAGAGAGCAAGTTGGATTTGCCAACAGCTGAGTCGCCAATTATCACTATCTTGAATAGGTACTCTTCGCCTGACTCCTCATCTGATGACATGTTTTTGAAGTGTTTTCTTTGTTTTTTCGGTTGTTTTTTCAGTGTTTGGTGTTTGTTTGGAATAGAATGGAATGGAAGCAGAAATGAATGAATTGATGATGGTAACCTGTTTTTTCTGACAATAATTAAGGCTGTACTATGGGGAAAGACTGTCTAGTCTTTTTAGAGAGAGAGAGAGAGAGAGAGAAAGGTGTTTTGATTTGGAGGTGGAGGTGTGGGGGTAGGAAGAGTCGAGAAATTATTGCGTATTCAAGCTGGCAGAAACATACCGCGCATGTAGTGCCTTCATTATAGATTTTATTATCTTGCCAAAAAAAAATATTAAAAATACATTGAATTAGGGGATTTTTTTTTTTTTTACTTTTTTACTTTTTTTTTTATGTCTTTTACTCTTTTTTTTTTTTAATTTGGTAATTGAATTAGGGTGCTTGTTAAGATTTTCCTATGGGAGTCTTATTTATAAATAAAAAAAAAGTTTTAAAAAAATAGCAAAAAAGATTTAAAAAAAATTGTTGTTATTGTCAAAAGTTGCCAAAAAAATTATTGTTAACGAACATTTTACAGTACTCGTTAACACAACCTATGGAATTAATGGGTGATTGGATAGGACTTGGGTTACATCGTGTCATCATCTCAACCGGTCCAATATAACTAAATAGTAAATACCGAACCTAGACTTACCTGATTGAATATTAAGAGAAAGTGAGGGAGGGAAAAAATTCTTTTATTATTATTATTATTATTATTGATTTTCTTTCTAGTTTTTAAGAATGAAGGTAAAATATTTCTAGATAATATTATTAAGATCCCCTCATTTTAAATTTATTTTGTTCTCTCCATATCTAGATAATATTATTAAGAGTCTTATAGTTCAATTAGTTGATATTCTTAGTATTTTTAATGGAGATATCCGAGATTCAAATCCTCTTTCCCCATTGTACCATCAAATTTATCAAAAAATGGCTCATTTCACATCCATTGAGGGGGGTTTTTCAATCTTTCTCTGACTAGTTCACACTATGTGAGGTACCGGCCTTCAAAAACCATTAATCGAAGCCTAATTCTTTTTGTCACTCTCAAAGTAAGTAGCACTACTTTAACCCCTCCACAATTTGAATTCCTCATAACTTTGATTTTAGAGCAAGCATAAATTGGATGGCCTTCTTCATTTATGCGGATAATTTGCTAAGGAAATTATATATTGGTTCAAATCACTGTATCGACAACAAGTTGGAATTTATGCTATATTTGGTTAGGGTTAAAAAAATAAGAGTATGGAAAAAGGGATAAAGAAAAGGCAGGGAAAAAAAATTTTGATTTTTTTATTATTTGCTTGTGGTGAAAAGAAAAATAAAAGAAAATGAGATGGATGTAGCCTTCTACCCAAGCCCACTGATTTTTCTCATTCCAAAAAAGAACTGTTTTTTTCTCATTCCAAAAAAGAAAATAAAGTAAAAACAACAGATTAAGCTCTTGCAAGAAAACATAGACAAAGGCTTGAGGGCCACAGCTAGCATCCAAAAGATCAAGGAACTATTTCCCCAAGGACCACACAAGAAGTTCATGAGTGACTTCAATTGGCTTCTATCCTGAACAGCCTGAAGGAGCAAAGGGGGAGAAGCTATTAGCTCCCCACTTAATATCAGCAGCACATTCTGCAATCCTACAAGGAACCTCACCACATTGCTTTTAGAGGGCATCAAAACATAATTTCGAGTGGCCCTCACACACAACCTTCTAAAGCTAGAAGAAAACCGCTAGACTTATTGCCTGTAGCATTGTATTGGCTTCAGTTTTAGATAAGGATGTTGATGTTTACCTTTTTGAAAGTGGCAAATACCAGTTAGGAACTAAAGTGTGCATTTGAATGAGCTTATTCTCTCATAAGCTTATTTAGTTTATTATTTTTATCTAATTAAAAAAAGTAGTTTTTAATATATATAATTTGATAATTAGGAGATGAGAGATTTTAAACTTTGGACGTCTTTGTGGAAAATAGTAGATAATACTAGTTGATTTACAAGGTCTTGGCATGAAAAAAAAAATAGTTGTACCTCAAAAAAATATAAATTCTCTTTTAAGGTGAAAATATATTCATTCATTCAATTTTCACCCAAGTGCTTTAGACTTTGTAATTTTGTAGCCTACATAATATTGTATTAATTTAAGGCTTGAGTTGTCAAGAAATATTTGTGAGCATTAGGATTTTAATGCTCCAAAAACGCTTGATTATCTTGTAATTATACTTTTTCCTATAAGACCCATTTTTGTGTAAATATGGGCTGTTATTAGAGAAAACCCATCATGAACTAATTAAAGAAAATATGTGGGCCATGAGCCTTGATTTTTATTGAGGAGATAATATGGGTCCTGACTCCGGAGCCAAATTCAGGAAACAAAAAAAATACGAGTCATGAGTAAATTCTATGATGTAGAAGAAAGAAGAAAAAAAAAAAAAAAAAGGGTCGATGAGCCTAATCCATATAGTAGAAAATGTGAATTTTGAGCCCATTTTGTAAAGTAAATAAGAAGTTTTGGACAAAAGACTCAACTTTAGTTGAGATTTGGGTTTTGTAGACTTTAAAATGAACTTAACCCAAACAAAACAAATTCTTCTAGATTTATAAAGTTTGCTGAGTTGACATGAGTTGACATGAGTTGGCCAATTAAATTGTGCCATGTGAGACCTCAAGAAAAAAAGTGAACCGAAGCTTTTGCCATTGTACTACACAATTCTCATTTCTGTTTTGTAGTCAGGCAGCCAGTGTTTCTTGGATCTGCTTCTGAAGAGGTTTTTCCAGACAAACAAGCGTAATTTCCTTGTACTGGAGTGGCAGTAATTATTATCCTAGAACCAAAAAAGTGTCATTTCAAATTTCTGTTTGATGAAATGAGATCTTTGGATAAAATTGAGCACCACAATTGATGGTTTTTAAGCTACAGCATTATTATGTGAACCACACCAGCTTCTCTAATTTCACAAGGACTCATGAAAATGCTTTTACCATGCTAAACGAAATCATTGCAACCCCTTTTTTTTTCCTTGAAAACAAAAATGAGAAATTCGAACAATCTAAAGTCTTTAGTTTTAACCCTACACCCCCCCCCCCCCCCCCCCCAAAATATGCATAGAGCAAATCTTTGACTGAAGAAATAATGTGACAGCTGGTTTTAACTTTCTGCAACCACAATAGGTAAATTTAATACTTGCTAAATGGGACAACTGCTTCAACTTTTCCACAATCATAATTGAGGAAACTTGGCGCTACTTGAGTAAAACTTCCTGAAAAATTCCTTGCATCCCCACTTCAAAACTTTCTCAACACTCGACACCCTTCTTTTCCTAAATGAAACTTAAATAAAATTTTTTAAAAAAAAAATTTATTAAAAAAAAAAAAAGATAACAGTTTGATGTATACCCTCCCTTAAACACCCTTTTATTACATGACAATTGGAGTATACCCTCCTCTCACATAAATATGGGTCTTACATGCAAGACCCACATGTAGAATCCACCTTTATGTGAGAGGAGAGTGTAGTGTACTAAATAATTTCACGTCATTTGACCGCTAACCACATAATCACTATTCACACATCAAAACACTCTCAATCCACATACAAACATCAAACTATTAAAATTAATATTATTGCCAAAAAAGAAAAAAAAAAAAAAAGATTTGGGAATCTATAAGATCAAAGACCCAATTCCGATAAAGACACTTGATTGGAGGGAAAATTATCTTAGGAGAAAGTCTTGACCCAACTAGATCTAACTTTGTATGGAGAATCCAAGCTGGTGCTCATGCAAGACATCCAATAGTTAGTTTCCCATTAGGCCAATGTGGCCGCTCGCCTCAAATCCTCTCTTTAAAATCAGATTGGGTCATTAGCTATCTCCTTCTTTCCCTTTTCGAATAAAGTTTTTGATCTAATGAATTTACGTCGCTTTCATATTAGTTAATAACTTTGAATAGATTTGGATGATGGTGAGAACAAATTTGACGTGTGAAGAGTGATGATGTAGCTAGGCACTATTGGCAGTGTAAAGGAGAGTTTTACACTAAGTTCTTATCAAATTTATTATCTTAAAATTTAACCATGTGGTTACATAAGTCTTATGGATGAATTTAATTGTCTTTGGATGAGGATAATAGTCAAAACACATTTTGTGTTGGTCAATGCAACAGCAACTACATAGTTGTATTCCTCAGTAAACATTCTCTTTATATGTATAATTCATTCCCAGCATATTAGCCATAGATGTAGTAAGAACTTTCTCACACGCACTTAAAAAAAAAAAAATAATTAAATAAATAATAATTTAAAAAAAAAAAAAAAAAAAAAAAGTAAGAAAGTTACGACTTCTACAAATTAGATATGCTACACTTTTTCCAACCCCCAAAAGAAAACCAGCGCCCCATTTGTACACTTGGATTCATATAAACATTTAAATGAACTTGTAGCAATTATAAATGCACAAGTGAAATGGAAACAATCATGTTCCTTATAAATGCGCCTATCAATCAGTCATTTAGACTAACCAACATCTCAAAATTAAAGCATATATCAAAAGGATGTACAAAAGGATCAAAGATTAGAAAACTGAACCGCATTCTATTCAATCCCCTCTACAGAAAGAGATACACATTTTTTTCCTCATGGAGTAGGAAATAGCAGTATTGCTTCATTATATACATCTGAATTCTATAACTCACTACTGCAATATTAGATCTAATTTGGCAAGGTAACAAAATGTGGCCTAGCTTGGGTTCCCTACCATCTTCAACATCCCTAAGTCCAATGCAAAACCTTTCTATCATTTATTTCTTGTTAGCAAACATTATGTGGTTTGATTGCATCCACAGGTGCAGCCGTCAAGATCTTTGCGGAGCTTCTGGAGGAAGGAAATAAAATAAATGTTAAGGAAAGATCAAAACGAAGGATAACAGGTATTTAAATGTCTTTAATCTCAGAATCATCCAATGCTCCATGTTGAAGGACAACATTGTTGACCCTTATAGAATGAGAACAATCGTTTCCAATTTTTCACCCACAAAATTTCATATGGGTCTTATTTCAACGACATCTACCAACGTTCAAATTTTCAATTTCACAATTGTCATCACTGTTTATAACCATGTTCTTCATCATTCATCATCATCATCATAAAACCCTAATGCATCATATTCTATATGAAGAAAGTAAAGATGTCAGCTTGCTTTAACTTAAATGAGTATTCTTAAGAGTTAAGATTTTCATGAACAGTGATGGAGATAATATTTGATTGAAGGGGGCAAACATACATTCGTCTCATACACTAGAGGACATTTGTAAATACACACAATCACACACATTTTATACGTAAGACTTCAGATCAATTTGGACAATAAAATGCTACTCATGTGAATACTAAGTGTGTATTTCAATGTTAAAAAACCAATAAAAAGATAGCATATATAATATATCGCATTTATTTGTTAGGATTATATATATATAGTTCAGAACAACCCAAGGGATAGTTAATGTTGTGCAAGCACATGAAATTTTTGCAAGAACTATAAAGACTTCTTTATTTTCTTTCATTTTTCACTAATTTTGTACCCCGCATTTCTTGCCCACAAAAAAATTTGTTTTCATATTCACCCTGATCACTTTAGACGTAATTTATTATAATGCCAATTTGACATCGAAACTTTTTGAATTAGAAAAGAACTCTCTTCTTTCATAAATCATTCATTTAAAATCTCCTAAAAAACAAAACAAAACAAAACAAAAAAGGAAGCTCAAACAATCACTGATTTATTAAAAAGCAGTGGCTGTAAAGGCATTGTGTTACATTGTAAAACATGTGTTTCTCAGAAGCGTACTTTACATACCTGAACTTGATTTTGAAGGCCTTTGATATGTTGAACTGCTAAGTCCAACATGTCCGCATAACTCGTTTGCTGCAAGTATATTGGAGAGAAATTTACAGATTGTAAAATATATTCACCCAAATAAGAATTTGAAACATAAAAAATAAAAATTTAACAACAATGTTGGCATGCTAAGTCCTGACTATTTCTAGTTAGGGTAATTATTTACGTAGAAGAATTCAAATATCAAAAAAAAATTTATGTAGAAGAATTCTAGTAGTGAAAACATAGTGGTTTTGTTGGGGCACATATTATCTTATATAATTTTGG
This sequence comes from Quercus parvula, assembly GCA_030820535.1. Lineage (NCBI taxonomy): Eukaryota > Viridiplantae > Streptophyta > Magnoliopsida > Fagales > Fagaceae > Quercus > Quercus parvula. Next base: position 12,836,611 of record JAUAME010000007.1, on the reverse strand, counting down.
ATTTACAAAGGTCAGCATAATAAATTGAATACCACAATACTTCAACAAAAAAATTAAAATAAATGTCTTCCCCATCCCCTCCTTGATACACGCCATCATATTACAAAGTGAGACCTAGTCTTTTATATATCAGTATAGATTCTTATAATTTTATGAAGTTATTAGCAAATTCTACCATGTCTCATATCTGAATTGAAATCAATTCAGAAATACACAAGCACGTCAATCAATAACTTTTAGAAATATTGTGAAATAATCACATTAATTAGACAACTCAAACTTAACCTTGACTTGAACTAACTGAAGTCAGCTATGTGAATCTTCTCTTGCCATTCAGCCTTATCTAAGGTCTTCATCATTTGTATTGTTGCTTATTTCCACCAATGACACTTAGGTCTACGTTTTCCCATTTGCTGCTTTTTTTTTTTTTAATGAGTAAAATGGGGCCCACTTATCCATGTTTGCTCTGTCAACAAAAACCATCTCTCTACTGTCTCCATATTAACACATTTCTAGATTTTCAAAGTTTTGGGACGAAGGGTTGGTGGTGGTTGTTATATGATCATACCATCTTTAGATGTCTTTCCCTTATGTTTTCCCCACTTAGAGTTAGGCTGTGTTTGGTTCATGTAAAATATTTTCCGGAAAATATGCTATTTTCAGGAAAGGAAAATATTTTCAAGTGTTTGGTTGCATTTCAAAAAATGCTTTGGAAAATATTTTCTAGTGTTTGGTTGTGTTGCTGAAAATAATATAGAAAACACATTTTCTTCTTATTTCTCACATTTTCTCACATTTTCTCAGCTTCCAAACAAATATATAATACCATTTCTCAATAGATAAACACAGATCCGGTCAAATTCATCAAAACCCAACCAAAAAAAATTCATCAAATCCGGTCAAATTCATCAAAACCCAACCATTTCTCAATCGCGATCTCAAGCGTGCGAAGTCGACGAAGTCGAAGGGTGCGAAGTCGGCGAAGTTGAAGATGTGCAATCCTGGGGTGCGATCTCGACGAAGTCGAAGGCATGCGAAGTCGGCGAAGTCAAAGGCGTGTGATCCTGGCCTCTGGGTTCGCCGGCGAAGTCGAAGGGTGCGATCTGGGTGCAATTCGAAGTCGAAGTCGAATAGCGAAGTCAAACGGCGATTTGGGTTCGTGGTGTGATCTGGGTTCGTGGCGATCTGGGTGTGATTCGAAGTCGAACGGCAATCCTGGCCTCTATCTCTCTTTGCACGTGAGTCCAAAAATGGTTTAAAGTGAAAATTTTCACTTCAAACCATTTCCGCCCCAGAAGCCTTATTTTACGGTCAAATTGAAAATATTTTCAGTTTGACCCAATTTTCTGGACCTACCAAACATGCTATTTTTCGAAAAAGGATTTCTGAATTCCGTTTGAAGTCAAAACAAACGGAGCCTTAATACCACTCTTTCTAAAATTATTAAAATTTCTTAATCAACTTTATCTTGTGTTCCCACATTTCTATTTTATTATCCTCCTGTCTGCTATAATTTATTTTGTGGACGTTTCTTTGTGTCCTAAAATTTTACCATAGAACATGGTGATGCAACTGATACATCCCTACGTGTGCTGTACCTGACACATCATACACTACTGTTTACTGTTTCTTGACCATCAATTCTTTTTTTTTTAATCCCAACTTTTAGGTTTATAAACCTTGCATTAAACAGCCGAAAAGATTAGAGTCTAAGGTATCTTCTCTATGATCACATTCTAACTAATCCCTAATTGGCTTCATCACCTAATACAATTTCAACCAAGCATACATAATATGCACCAAGGACATTATTTTAAATGATTTTGTAAGACAAGAAAGTAATGCCCAATAACATTCCCAGGACAAAGGAAAAAGAGCATATCTTGAGAAGTCAAATTGCTTACAAAATAATCTTCTAAGCATCTACTTAGGGACTCAACATTTGTTGCTGCTCCAGAATAAAAGAATTCCAAGTTATTACCTTATCCATGTTAGGGACAAGATCTTGTAATTTCTTCAATTTCCCGCTGATTCTGGTTCTTCTCTCCTGTGAATATTAAAAAAGAAACAAGAAACAGAGTCTATTTGTAATCTTGAACGAAAAAATATACAAGGAAAGATGCGATGCACTTCAATCTTTGAAGATTTGTGTTTTGATCCAAGATTCCTAGTAATGGCCCCATAAACAATGATAGAGTTATATGCTTATATCCAACAACCTCTAGGTCAATTGGCATATCCGGCTCTCCCCATTGGGGTGGGCTTGGGTTCAAAACCCACTGGCTGCAAAGTCCCCTGCCTTTATGTAGCAAATAAATAAATAAAAAGATTTGTATACTTGTGATATATTCATAATGACAATTCCACATGATTCATGACATGAACCAAAATGGAACAGTAAGATTTTATTTTGGGTATTCTAGATGACCAATTTACTCCAGAAGTTTTACTAACCCTTTCAGCAATGCTTCGGGGGTGAGTGGCACAGCCACGCTTAGCACGGATTTTACATGGAACAGAGTCTTCAGGGATATGAAGTAGCTTCTCCACCGTGGCCATCTCAAGAGTCGTTTGCGGCAGGCTAAACTGAGTTGCCAATGAATAAAAAAATCAACCAGCAGAATTGTGAATTGATGAAAGTCAGGAAGTTACTGATAAATATCAAGGTGAAAAGGCTTATTGAATTTCCATTATCAAATGACACATATCATGTACAAAAACCATGCTCTAATTAAAGCTCAAAATTCTCACTTCGAGTTATAAATTTTTACTTGAAGAATAAACTGTTAACCTAAGTCCAGCAGAAAATATATCCAACTAAAAAAGAAAAGGCTAACATGGTAATGATTTGTGCTAAAATTACTACATAGTGCAAATGACCTAACCTAAGCTCACAGCTCAATTCTTCTTTTCCTCTTCCATTCTTTTTTTTTTTTTTTTTTTTTCCTTCATCAAGAAATTAAAATTCACTTCTTTATATTTAAAGAAGAGAAAAATGCAACCAACACAATTGTGAGAGAAGTTAAAGCAAGACTCTATATAGTTTGAAGAAAGTGTTATCTTAAGTTCAATGGATCTGAAAAAGGTAAGAATAGATTATGAGAAACTACCATCTGCCCTGATGATATACCATCCATGTGTACCTAGAATTGGAACTATTAAACAGCAGATACATATTTGGCTAAAAATAAACAAAATTGTGTTTGAAATAAAGGAGCTTCATACAGTTGAAGTACAGAACAAAGCTCAAAATTTTGTAAAAGAGTGCAATGTAGCAAATGGAATTAGATTCTGCAGCAAATACATCACATATTCACTTACAAAGAGAGGTTTAATTGAAGTCGCCTCATGTGATTATTATAATATCAACTTAAGGGGTGATGGGGACCCAACAAGACATTTGGAAAGATTTACAAGAGACATGGGAATCCAAATTCTAAAGCATGGATTTTAATTTGTGGACTACGATGATGCTACAAGCTCCACCTTGGATTTATTTATATTCAATTGCTGGGAGTTCTATTGTATTTGGGTCTAAACTTAAATTTGAGTTGCTGTCAGATTATCTTTTTTTTCTTTTTAAGTGTTTTATGAGCCAACTTATAATTAATGGTAGTGTTAGGGTTCATAGATGTCAAATTTGGGTTGTATCAATAGAATCTTGTTAAGATAAAGTCTGGTTCAGAAGTTGCTTAAAGACAATGGGATTATGATCTATTCAAAATGATGAGTTGATCTTTTGCTCATGTCTTTTACACCATTACAAATATTTCAGTGAAACTTGTTTTACTGGAAGGTAGACATTTGAGACTTGACACAGATTTGCCCCAATTTGAATATGAAATGATAAGACCCTTTGAAGTTATCACAACTATGTTAACCCTGAGAGTTTGCTCGACTCTCACTGGACACTCTCTCTAGTGAAATTGCGGCAAACAGTAAACTGACTTTGAAGGCCTATCGACTTAGCCTAATGATTTTCTAAATAAAAAATAAAAAATAAAAAATAAAAAAAAAACCCTCATTGCACAATTTGAGACAAGAGGGTCGTCATATCAAGATTAATTTGAGAGCAAACCTCCCTAAATCTGAACAGAAATTTCCTCCTCGAGTTTTTTCCATGTTGAGCCTAATCTTATATTCCTTGAAACCACAGAAGTTTTTACCTTCTGAAGAGGTTCTTTGGAGTGCTAGAGTTCTGGGTTGTTGCAGACGAGGTCCGGTCGTGGAGGAAGTTTGAGTAGAAGAATTCAAGAGTTCTACGGTCACTACAATGGGAAGTCCAGCAAGGCGTTTGCTAAGGTTTCATTAAGTATAGGATTGCAAAGGTTTTGTAAGTATAGGCTATTGTAACAGTTTCTTCTATAGAGTATTTTCTGTGGGGTTGCTCCCCCAGAGTGGTTATTTCTTTGAAAAGGTTCTTCATTGGTTTTCCACTTCGTCACCAAAATTTGCATGTTGCTTTATTTCTTATAGATTTGGTAGTTGATAATCATGGTTGGACTATTTATTTGTGAGGAATCAATAGATAATTTGTTCTAACGATCAATTAATCTCCTACATAAAAAGTTTGGGGTCTAAATCATTTTTCAATTGGTATCAAAGCATTTGGAACACATAAGGGTTAAAATAGAATTTTTCAGAAAATTTCTGGAATTTTTCCACTGCCATTGTCTGAGTGTGTGAAGCATTCAAAGCCTAGGAGTGAATCCCAATATCCAACAATGAATCTATTTCTTTTTTCCCTCTTGTTTCCCCTCCTTCCTTCTCTATTTTCTAATTATGATCAGTCAAATAACCTGAAATTCTAGTACTTCACTCTCCGCCAAATATCCCAATTTAATTTCCTTAGCCCTAACCCAATTTCAAGACACAACCCTATTAGCCCAAGTTGTTCAACATAATGGAGCCTTAGAGAGGAAACATTGTTGCATATGTAATTCTTTAGTTATCAAGAAACGCAAGGCAGTGTATTATTACAAGTTTGTGCTTTTATTCTATTGACTATCAGATGCCACATGCTGAATATTGCTTCAAAGATCCATAAAATAAGTTTAATACCTGAGTTTCTAGACCATTCAAACAGTTGTAAATGTCTCCATCAAGATTTTTCGCTCGTTTGCTTGGTGGGGCTGAAAATATTATAGAATTTGCGTTGTCCCAGGAATCCATTCCAAAGCTACTAGTGGCATAAGAATGTGAGGCATTTTGGTGGCCATTGTCAGAGCTGATGCCGTCAACAACATCCTCGCTCACCTCTGAGATTTGAGAAAGAGAATCTTGTCTTGTGAAACTCAACTGAGACTTCAACCTTGATACTCCATGGCCACCATTAGAGCCACCTTGTGAGGCGTAGCCTCCAGATCCCCTTGTAACTGAAAAACCTGCAGTTCAGTTGTCATTAGTAACATTGATTTGCTAAAAATTCCTGTCTAGAATTACAGGACTTTTTATTACCTTCCAGTACAAGTTCATTTAAGAATGTTGCACTCTTTGAATCTTTGAATCTTATCAGCTTAGCCATTTTGGACGCATGTATTTGAATTTCATTTAACACATTTGACCAACATTGCCATATGCTTTTGTTTTAAATTTATCAGAAACATTACTTTGACTTTTAACTAAATGCTTCATCCTAGTTTTGCTAAAAGAATCATAAAGACCTTGTCGAGCATGATATTTTAACTTTGCCAAACATATTGTTTTGATGTAACTCTTATTAAACATACTAATCTTATCTTGCTAGTGGACGTGTGAGATTATTTACTTTTGACTTGATTTGAAAATTTCTTTCTTTCCTTGTATTGTCAATTTCCTTTCTATACCATCTTTTATCTTATTTCAATTTTCTTACTAATTACATTATTTTATTGTTAAAATGGAAGCACACAATAGCAGCCAACGGGTGATCCATTAACATGATTTTTGGACTCAACACCCCTTCAAACCCAGTTCTAACTACGACGTATCAAATCATAACAAGTGTTCCAGCAACAAAAACTCCCCAAACATTAAATATGTATAATCATTCATAAATGATTTCACATACATGCCTTTTATTTTTTAAATTGTGTAACACTTTCTAAAATGCATTGAGAAGTTAACTCATTGTAGTGTGAATGTTAGGCCTTCTGGCTAAAAGCAAGTGTCAAAATCTATTAAGAAAAGGAGAAAAGACCGAAAAAAAAAGGGTTTAGTGAGTGATATCAAAAATATACTCCTAATGTCAGCATCTGCACTATGTATACTAAAAGAATCTAGCAATTTTTTTTTTAATGCAATCAGGCAGTCTATTATGTGGTGCCACGTTGGCCAATGCAAACCCCATGTGAAGTTCACATTGATGAATGAATAAGTCAGACTTGTATTATGTTATAACCATCACAATGACTTTAATAAAATAATAAAATGACAGTTGTGATTAAAATTCTTCAATTGGCTGAATAAAAAAATTTTGATTTTTCCCTGGTCTTCTTTATTTATTTTTGGTCATTCTTTGATTCTTTCCATTTCTTTACAGTCAATGTATCAGAATTTCATACCCAAAAAAAAAAAAAAAAATGGTAACATGTACACCTCTATGGACCTCTATAAACAATCTCTTAAGCCTCTACAGGGCACACACTTTTCTTTAGTTCCTTACATCTAAATCGTGACATTATAAAATTCCCACATGTAATAAAATAACTAGGTTAGTAATGATAAATGTGACAGGCCTCATATTTAAAGGGGACCAATCCTCCATATCTGCTTAAATAAATAAATAAAACTTAATCTTCGAGACACCCAAATAGAAAACAAATATAAAATAACAGAAAAGACACCAACTGCACCATGCTCACACGTGATTTGTGAGCTGGAAACATGATTTGTAACGTTAATGTGAAGGAAAGTCTTTAAATTAGAAAGAAAAACATATAAAAAGACAAATATAGTCGATGTATTTAGATTCATTGAATTATGTTAACATATATCTTTGTCACAGTTATTATTAGGATTTTTTTTTTTTTTTTTTGAGAAAGGTAATTAAGAATTTCTGCATTGAGCTAATACTCATTTAAAAAATCAAATTATAAATGCAATATAGGAGCATTGATGAAATGAAAAGAGGTTTAGGCCTCGAGACAGTTTAGAAACACAACTTTTACCACAATTATGAAATAATCGATTCTAAATTTTAGGGAAAAAAAAATTGTAAGTTAATGTAAAAGTGATTGTCCATTATGAAACACAACTTTTACCACAATTAGAAACACAACTTTTACCATAATTATAAAATAATCGATTCTAAATTTTAGGGAAAAAAAAATAGTAAATTAATGTAAAAGTGATTGTCCATTATACATTCTCACCATGTCGGCAATTCACCCCAAAAAAAAAAAATTTGGAATGGAGTCACTATTAAACATAGTATATTACACCCTGACAATGAAAATGACAAGTCTAATAATTTTGCTTTACTTAAATACCAAGTCAACGTTAATAGTAGTCCTAGACGCGTTGAAAGGCCCACCAAACCGAGGGCTCCCCTCCTCCACTACTCCTATATTCGCCCACCACAAACAACACTCATCTATCAAGGACAAAACCGTCATTTTTCCTCGATATTGGCTGATTTGTCATGTGGACCCTACCTTTTTAACGTGACATTTTTGTCAATTCATAAATCTCTTTCTTTTCTATCTACTTCTTCTTTTCTTTTCTTTTTTTTTTCTTTATTGGAAAGTTATTTATTAAACTCTGTATCAATTTTTGGTAAAGATACTACCAACCTAAAATGGAGGTGTACAAGGCAGTCAAAACTCCCAAAATTTACTCCAAATACCAAAAAAATTTCATATGCAATCCACTCCATTTTTCTTTTAGATTTTAAATTATAATTCAAGACGCTAATTAGATTTTGTTTTTATTCAATAATTAAAGACTTTACATTATTAAATATTAAAAATTATAACTCGAAAGTGTACTTGATAATTAAATCCTGGCTTGTTTAGTAATTACGTAAAAAAAAATAATGAAACAAAAGTATACGTTCAACGTTAATTTTTTTTTTTTTTTTTTTTAAATTCTATCATTGTGTGTTAATATAAAACAAAAAAAAAATTTAAAACCGTTAAAAATGCAATTTTCTATAAACCCAAAATTTGTAGTTGACCAAGTTTTAGAGTTTTGAAAAAAAAAAAAAAAAATTTACTTATTACCTAAACTTTTCCGAAGTGGAAAAAAGCCAAAAAAATGTAAAAAAAAGCATCTAAAGTAGAAAAAAGTGAAGAGTTAAGGTAAGGTAAAAGGTACCATTATCAGAAGCGAGATGGCTAAGGAAACCAGCAGGAGAGCTTCTTTGTCGAACCAGAGCTGAAGCCGAAGAAGAAGATGAACACGAAGAAGAAGACGTAGAAGATAATCCACCAGCTCCACCACCAATTTTCAAGTTGCTTGTGAAATCACCAAGAGAAGGCATTTCATTGAGACCGTACGATCTTTGCAACCCTCCTCCTCCTCCTCCTCCTTTGTTGGGATCGTTGGATGAGTTGACTTTGCAGGTTGATTCGGTGGTGATAGAAGACGAGTCACTAGAAAAGTAGTGGTGGCTTTGGCTGTGACTGTTGTTGTGGTGGTGGTGGTGGTGGTGGTGGTGGAGTTGTTGTTGTGGGGCCATAAAAGAAGGTGGTGGTGGTGGTGGTGGTGTTGATCGAAGGGCTGAGAATTCGCGGCCGGTTTGTCCGATGATGGAATCGACGGCTGTTGTTAAAAGAGAACCCGGGGCCGAGCCGTAGCGTGTGAGTCCCGACGTGGTTGTGGGTGGTGTAGGACCCATGGGCTTTTGGGACGATGAAGAAGGTGAAGATGATGGGTACATGAGGAGTTATATGAGTATGTTTTGAGTTTTTTTTTTTTTTTTGGTTTAAGAATTGTAGAGAGAGAAAGTGAGAGATTGTAGAGAGAGAGAGAGATTTAGAAATGGAAAAAGAAAAGAAGATGTGTTGGGAGTGAAGAGAAGAGGGAGGGGATGCTTGTTGAGGAAAAGAGACTAGGAGAGATTATTGCGTCACAAGTAGGTGATTAATTGGTTCTGTCACCCTCACCTCTTCTCCATTGTTTTGGGTCACATTTGGACAAAGTTAAAGTACACACTAATAATGAATCTTTTTTTTCTTCTTTTTTTTTTTTCCCCTTTTTTTTTCCTTTTAATTTAAGGAAAGTTGTTAGTAGGTAAACCGTAAATTAAAATTTATGATGGCTTACATTAAAGATTCTCTATTGCATTTAAAGTAATGCTTTTAATTATTATTTATATTGTTATTTATCAGGCTTCTCTGTTTAAGATTTTTTTTTTTTTTTAAATGTGTTTATATTCCTATATTTAAGTAAACACAGAATTAAAGGACAATCCGGTAAGAATAGACTTCTAACTCTCACTAAAACATTATCTAAAAAATAGGGATGCTTTCATCTTGATTTTCTAATTGTTTTATCCACTTACTAGTCTCATCACATACGCTTCGCACGTGCGATGAGACTTTTTCTTTTTTTAGTAATCCTATTTTGTAGCAAAAAAAAAAAAATGTGTTTTTATTTTATATATATAATTTTTATTTTGAGAATCTAATTTATAAGTAGATAAAGAAATTTAAAAATCAATAGACGAGTATCCCTATTTTTTAAACAATGTTTTAGTGAGAGTTAAAGTTGTATTTTTATTAAATTGTTTTTTAGTTTTGTCTCTACTTAAACATAGGAATACAGGGACATTTTTGAACCAAAAAAAATTTTTTTTGAGGATCCCAAACAAGAGAAGCCTCTTAAACAGTAGTATAGATAAATTAGATTCTTAAAATAAAAATTATATATATAAAATAAAAATACAAGTTTTTTTTGTTACAAAATAAATTTATATTTGTTCATTTTTTGAAGCCTCATGACACTCTAATTGTATTAGTTGTTTTAAATGCATAATATAATGAGAAAACGTGTAAACCTCAAATTGGAATTAATGAAAAATGACACTATAAAAAATATTAAAAAAAAAACCTCATCGCACTCGCGAAGCGCATGTGATAAGGCTAGTAGAGTTTATTAAACTTTTACCACTTTGTTAATATTCTTATAGTTCAATTCACACTTTACGGTTTTTTTTTGTTTAATTAAAACATTTAGGATTCAAATATTTATATATTTTTTAAATAAATGGATAAGATTTTGTTATGTCATCAATAATAAAAATAAATGATAAGTTTAGTTATAAAATTGGTTGTAATCTAAGGTTACAACTTCACTTAATAAAATAAAAACTACTATATATTTTTAAAATATAACCATTGAATTGCATGTTCTTTACACTCTTAATACACATATCAAATTTTGTGTAAATATGATATTATTTACTATATGATCTATAAGCTTATATTTTATGTATAATTTTAAACTACAAAAACTTTAAATTTAAACAATTTATTGATGACATAACTATTGATCTTTAATTTTCTAAAAAATTTGCAAGCATGAATGATATAAGAAGAAGATATAATCCAATCGTGGATTTGTCAAAATCCACCTCCAATAAAAAGATATTAAGTAAGGTTATAACCTTAAGTTACAACCAATTTTGTAACTAAACTCTGTCCATAAATAAATGGTTAAGAGTAATAAAACATGAATAAAATCATTTTTTTTATTTCATTTTATGTTGTTTTGTGTTTAAATTTAGTTGAGAAAACATTTCTTTAAAAATTAATAACATAATAATATGCTAAAATTTAAACTACTCGTTTCAAAATAAGTGAATAAGATTTTAAGAATTCTATAATAGAGTTGTCCTGAAAAATCTAAAATAACATAATCTAATCATTGAAAAAAAAACATGTTTTTAATTTTTAAACAACATTACACGTATTTCCACACACTTTTTCACCCACATGTATTTCCAAAAAAATACAAACAACGTTACTAGAACAACGTCACCAAACGGCCCCTAATATCTTAATTGATATATTTTCTTTATTTTTTCCTGCCTCCGATGGCTAGCAATTGTCAAAGTTTGTTAATTTTATGAAAGGCTAGTGATCCACACCGGCGGCTCCACGTTAGCGCTAGGGTGATCGCAGGACCACCCTGACTTGGAAAAAAAAATTATTATTATATATAAAATTTTATGATTTTTTTACCCTTAAAAAAATGTGTGATCACCCTAAATCTTTTTAAGCTCAATATTATTAAACTTTGGACAAAGTTTAGCAACAAATTAATTTGGTTGTAGGCTAAGGCTACAACTCCATTCGATATTTTTTTTAATGAATACAAATTTTGACAAATCCATAATTAGATTACATTTTTTTTCTTATACCCTTCATACTTGTAAAACTTCAAGAAGATCAAAGATCAATAGCTTATGTCATCAATCAAATGTTTAAATTTTAAGTTTTTGTAGTTGGAAATTATACGTAAAAAATAAGTTTATGGATCAAATAGTAAATAACATCTGATTGACATGAAATTTTACATGCGTTTTAAGAACATAAAGAACATACAATTTAACGGTTAGATTTTCAAAATATGTAGCCATGTTAATTTGTTTAGTGAAAGTTGTAGTCTTAAGCTACAACAAAGTTTGTAGTCAAATTTTGTTCCTCTTAACAATATATTGAGCCCTTACAAACAAAAAGAAAATCTAAGAAAAAATTTATTTAACTAAAATTTTGAAAAAGATGTAGCTTGTAGCATTGATAATGAGATTATTATACAAAGATTTCAAAATAATAAAAAGAATCATAAAAGAAAATTGTAAGACTTCACATATTTGGGTTTTTTTTTTCACTTTTATTTTTGTTGTTGTCAATATATGAATTTATCTTTTTATTAAATTTTGTTTAATTTAAGTTTTTTCATGACCACCCTAGAAAAAAATTCTGGAGATAACACTAGTGATCCATGGCATATTGTCAATAATGAAGGCCCTAGAATGAATTACAATAGTTGATAAAGTTGGCTAATCATCATAGAGAAGACTTAATTTAAGTGTTACGCTTCGAATGATCAAGGGCTAATCTCTTTTTCTTTTTACACATGCTTCTATAATATCTGCATAATATGTTAAACTATGCATTAGATTGGAATAGTTTATTTAACTAAAACTGAAATTTTTTTACTAAAAATATCATAAGTAAAACTAAAAAGTAGTTGAAATAGTACAGTGAAACCCGTAAATAATATCAAAAAGTATAATATAGCTCATGAATAATAGCAAAAAAATGTTAAATAGACTCAAAAAGCTGACTTTTTGAGCCATGCCAAACTCACCCTACATGTTAATCCCACATAAATAGAAGTTCCTGGACTAGAAATATATTCCTTTTTAAGAAAAAAAAAACAATAAATATATGCGTTTATATATTAGTGTTTCTATATAGCTAAACATGTCGTATTAGTTTTTTTTTTTTACAAAATTGGGAACTATATGATTATGATAAGTTAAAGGCTGGTCAACCGAAATATAATTCAAGAATTAATATAGAATGGGCTACTCGTGAATACACGGCCCATTTTTAATTTTTACTTTTATACCAAAAACTATAATTTAGAAAGAAAATTAAAATCCAACCCAAATCTAATTCAAGAATGAAGACCATAGTTTACGGTAAAATATCTGATAATGAAACAAAAATTTAATATAAAGAAATATGAAAGACGTGGAAAAAAAAATGTGGTGCTCATCATTGCTTTAAGGTAGCAATACGAAATTTGATTGGATGAGAAGTTCCGTGGATTCCAAATCAGCCAATTAAATTACTGAATCGTGGCCTCATCCGTGAAATGCAACTAGTGGGGGACTGGTGGATAGATACCGACAAGAAGCATTTGATGCAAACATAATTCATTGGTGGCTGTGACTCCTGCCTCGTGACATGTCACATGTTCAACATTTTCATTCACTTTTTTTCTTTTTACACTAATTTTTTCCATAGCCCTTTTCATGAAATGATAGGTCGTGATTTGTCTAAATAAAAGTCATGTTGGGGATCCGTCTATGTAAAAGTGATGTAAAAGTGATCGGTTCTTCTACGATTACAATTTATGTACTGAAACTCTAAAGTGATTGACGGTGAGTGATTGTCTAAAGTAGATGAAATTTTAAAAAGATGGAACTGTTATAAAGATTCCATCAAATAAGTTCTTACAAATCTGAAACACTAAAGAGAAACTCAATTCCTCCTAGACTACTCGAGGGTTGGCCATAGAGGCTTTGATGGTCAAGTTATTGAACCGATGCAATAGAACCATGAGAGGACTAAGATCAGAGAAGCAAAACTCTGTCTGGCAACTAATGGATAAGGTTGGCCAAGAGGGAGAGAGATAGAATAAAGAGCTTGAAAGAGAATAAGAGCTTTTTACCTTTTTCATATAGATTTATAGTTTCTTCTCTATCACTCATAATCTACTACATAAAAAACGTGGTAAAAGTCCTTTTTATCAAAAATTGATTGTCACAACTCATAGGGTTAAAGTTGTATTGACTAAAGCATTTTGTTTAATCTAGCTGAACATATGCACAAAACTGTCACCCAAAGTAAAAGCAAAAGTTAAGATATTTTTTTTGATAATCAAAGGTTAAGATATTTGTTGACAAAGATATGCATGTGATGAGTTTGAGTAAAGTGTCGTGGTATTCAAGGTTAAGTGAACTTTGGTTAAGCCAAAATTAAGTATGAGATTCAATGAATGTTGAACTTCATCAATTATAATGGAGACCCCATTTTGACCCAATGGAGATGGAGACAAAGCACACAAAGTTGTGTAAGATGAGACATTGTTTTGTGTATTCGTGTCTGTCACGTTCTAGTGTGACAAGGCCAGTTCGGAAATTTGACCATTTCTGCCTGCGTCCCAAATCACAAAGTACAAAACTTAATTGGCAGCACAAAGAATGGTAGTATGTGGGGTTAATACAATAATACTTGCTAATTACTCAGATTTGCGTGCAAAATTAATATTTTAAAAAAAGATTTGCGTGCAAAAAGTTTTGTTAATATTGTTTAAAGTCCATTCTTCCTTTTTGTTAATGAGTCCGTGAGCTTTTACATCGTCATATTTTTAATTTTATATAAGCTGGTGGATTCGTAAAAGCTACTCTATAACAAGAACAGAAAATGTGAAAACATGCCCCCAAAAAAAAAAAAAGAATTTAAAATTAATACCATTACCATCCAAAATTCTTTTTGTTATTTTCCTTGGAATTCACAAAACCATCTTCTTCTTTTTGCTTTTTCCTTTTTTTTTTCTTTATAAAAGCATTACTATTAATTGTATTAAAAAAATTAAATTGTTATTTTTAACCTCACCATATACAAAAAGTATGCAATTTTAGTGGTGGTGTAGGAAAAATTTTTATAGTGCACTAAAAGCAGATAATATTTTTTATTCCCACCTCTAGTTAAAATAATATTTCTTCCTTTCTTTTTTTCTATTTCTTTTTTTCCTCCTCTGTTTCACTCATTCTCTCTTTCTCAAAAACAGAACTCTCACCTCTCTCTCAATCTCTCACCCATCATCCTCCTCATCAAACTCTCACCTCTGATTCATCCATCATTCTCACTGTTTCGGCCAGCATGAAGCTTGGTTTTTCTTTTTCTTTTTTCTTCTTCCTTCTTTCTTTTAGTTATGGAAAAGAGAGAGTGAACTGAGGGAGAGAAAGTGAAAGAACTTTTACAAAATGAAGACTACAGACTCACTTGTTTCTACTCTCGAAAAGTATTGTTGCGTAAGCTTGTAAACTGAAGGAAAGAAAAAGAAGAATGGTGCGAACTGAGAATAAGGAAACAAATAACTAAAGAAGAAGAATGAAAAAGGAGAGAAGAAGTATATTATATTATTATGGAGTGGAAATTGTTTTTAAGGTCCTGTGGTGCAGATTAAACATAGGAAAGTGAAGCATTATATTTTAAAAGTGGAAGAGATGAGACATGAGAGTGATGGTTGGCAGGTGAATGAAAAGAAAAATAAAAGAAAAGAAAAAGAAAAAGAAAATTATAATTTTTGTTGAGTTAATATTTTATATAATAAATGTTACCTATACAATAATTTCATAGTAAGTTTAGTTGTTAAGTTATTAGAAATTGTTTTAGGCCAAAAAAATAAATTGTATATGTGTGTGTATATATATATATAATTTGGGATTAAAAGAAATTATTGTTACATTAGGAGATTATTTGCAATTATGTAGCGGTTGCGGTGGTGGGGGCAATTGCGAAGGCTGTGGCAGGGGTGGTTATGGTTGTGATCGTTGTTTATTGTAGTGGATATATTATATTATTGTGTTGAAAGTTAAAATAAAACTATTGATGTTAGATATTTTATAAAGTGAGAAAGTAAAATAAATAAAGTAACTTTTTGTGGTACTAAATAGTTAAAATTATGGCTCCACCAATGTAGATGCTCTAAGAAGTGAGATTGGTAAATTTGAATCCAAATTCTCCCTAGTGAGTTTGGCATTTCCTGATGACAAAACTATTGCATATACTATTTGGGTAGATCATAAAAGGTGGGTTTAGACAAAAAAATAAAAATAAAAATAATTCCCTTACTCTCACTTCTTTTCTGTTCTCTCATATCAACAAAGTAGAGGAAATTGCTTTTCCACTTAGTATTTTTCTTCCTATACTTTACCGTACCTCCTCTTTCACCCATTCCAGACACAATGTTAAAGTGTGTTTAGATGAGTTTATTTGACTAGAAAGATGATTTGATGTAAAAAATGTTGGAAATATTTTAGTGAATAAATAAGTTTTGATACAATAAATAATATCTTAAATAATTAGCAAAATGATAAAATAAAATAGAGTTTAGAACGATGTCACAATGCTATCAAATTACGCTACGAAAACATTGTTCTTAAAGGTTGACTTATGCCACCTTAAGTAAAACTTGGAACGACCGGTTTTATTGGCCAAACAACCCCCAAGATTAGACTAAAACGTCAACTTTCATGATGGACCCTTTTCCACTTATGAAGGTTCAAGAATAACCATCTGTTATTTTTCCTTAGAACAAATATAAATTGTAGAAAAATAAGTGGAAGAGAGAGAATATAAATTATATATTTGGAAATATAGAGTAATAGAAAAGACTTATAGGAAAATGTGTGATTATGGGTATTATATAGGCTATTCATGACAATAATAATCTATAGTTATTGGTTACTAATCTATATATATATATATATATAATAGGTGAAATTAAGAGAAACTCAAATTAGAATTCCAAATTAGAGTTCCAATTTCGCGCCATGTGTCCTAAATTATTTATTTTTAAAGAGTTTTATTTATTAATTTTAGAATCAAATGTGGGACCACATCATAAATATTCACCCAAGTGAATTATTAAGTACAAAAACTAAAAAGTCTAGAATAAATGAATCGTAAAAAAATAAAATAAAAGTGCTTCACAATAATAAATAAATAAATAACAAGAATAATTTACATTTTATACCTAATAATATCCTTACAAATTTTTTTAAAGAATTGACAAAATATAAAAATAACTATCAATAGTATTTAAAGGATATAAATAGGAATTATATTATATATCTTATTGTATATTTTTAAATATATCCATGCATATGCATAGGATTACAAACTAGTAACTCATAAAAGCCCAATGACTATATTAATGATTAATCCGCAACGGTTATTTTTCTCATAATTGTCCAACGGCTATTTTACTCATAAATTCCCAATGGCTAAAAAATAAATAATAATAAAAGGGTTTGGAATACACACTCACACCAAATATATATATATATATAAATTATGCATAGAAAAAAAGAAAAAGAAAAAGAAAAGAGAGATGCTAGAAGCTTTAAACTTTTTGCCTTTGTCTTATCTTTAATTTATCCTAAGTCAATTAACTCACTTAATATCTAATCAACTAGGGCATCGCATAAGCTACAAGAAATTATGGGATGCCAAACTCAATAGGGAGAATTTGGATTCAATTAGTGGAAGAAAAACAAAAATGTATTTTTCTCGTGGAAAAATTTACATCATCCATTTGCATCATTCTTGCTTCTCAAAAAAAAAAAAAAAAAATTGCATCATTCTTAGTGTAGACATGATATGATAGGATATTACACCCCAAAAACTAAATGTTAATATCCCGGTTTATCTATCATTGAGTAAAGTCCAAAAATATGTCAAATGAAGGTATATCGTAACATGGACGTTATGAAGTGTCTAATACCTTCCCATGAAACCAAACTTCTAAACTCATGTTTATATTTTGAAACGATAGTTTGACCCTAGTATTGGAGATCCTGGATCGTTCTATTGGCGTAGGTTTGGTAACAAAATATAATAGATATAGGTTAACATCTACACTTTAGAATCCCAATGATTAACATTGACTCCTTTAGCACGGACTTTCACCATTGCCCGCCAAACAAAGTCCCTATATTGCACAAAGTGGATATTGACAACGTCCATAATTATTTTCTATTTAAACCAATGAGTTAGTGGACTTTTAATTAGTCCTTTAAAGATTAATGAAAATTAACCAAATTTAATCACATGCATGAATTATCATTTTGAACTTTTTTTTTTTTTTTTTTGAGAGAAAATTTTAACCTATGGTGTCCGCTCCTGATGATAGTCTTTTATCATCAGACCAAGATACTAATAAGTTTTTAGTGTAGACAGGGATTGAATCTCAGATCTCTTATACAACCATAAAAAACTTTACTAATTGAGATTACTAGAACCCACATTTTAAACCTATTTTTTAAACCAATGCAAATGGAGGTTTCACATAATTTAATTTAAAACATTAATTTTTGCTCAAAAAAGACCACAGTATCCTTTAATTTCATGATGAGTTATTATGATGTAGATTTTAACCCGAAGTCAATTATGAATTTTTTACATTTATGTGAAAATGACCTTTTGGGCTCAATTTTGCTCACATATAGGATTTTTCATAGTTGTGAAACATGGACGTTGACAATTTTGGTAGTTATATTATTAATATTTTCGGAATTAATTTTACTTTTAATGTTGTCTCTTATAGACCTCTTGGCTCTACCACTGTCTCTGTTAAGTTTTTCATTGGGGAAGGAGAGGATTAGAGGTTAGTTCCTACTATGAGAGCCCATTTGTGAGGGGTAAAAAATGGGACGATAAAAAATTAAGGAGAAAAGAAATGGGAGACAGGTATATTTAGTTGGGACAAGAAAGAGGGGGTGGAAAAAATGGTGGAGCCTTGTTGATTTTTCCTTAGGCCTACCAAAACTCAATCTCCACAAATTAGGGAGAAAACTCAAGAGAAACAAGGAACAAAAGCTCCTAGTTTTTTTTTGGAAGATATTGCCTAAGCCACAACGTTAATTTTTTTAGTCTTTTTTTCTTTGATTTTTTGTCTTTTTTTGATATTATCACTTATCATTTGGTTTGTTTGTTTGTGTCTTTTTTTTTTTAAATTTATTTTATTTATTTTTTATGGGAGCACTAATTAGTTTCTTTTCTCTTCAGTTTGGTTTTTTGTTTTTTTCTTTTCTTGTTGTACAGCCACCACCACCACCCTCACTGCTACTTGCTATGACCAACCAGTCTTGACCTCTCTCTCTCTCTCTCTCTCTCTATATATATATATATATATATATATGATCTCACTCGTTCTTAAGTGAAATTTGATCGGTCCCTTGGCCAATGGTCACTACCCACTACTAGTGGACTATTTTCCAGGAGTTGGTGTTTGCTTTAGGGTTCATTTGTGGGTTGTGTTTTGTAGCTTCATCTCTCTCTCTCCCATTTTTCTATTTGATGTTAGGATTTCATGAAATTTGTTTGTATTAATGGCTTTTTTCGGTGGAGATTTGGGCTGAGTTTTGGTTTTTTTTTTCGATGGATTATGGCTTGCAATGTGGAGATCTGGGTTGGGTTTTGGCTTGCCACAGTGGTTCCAGTGGGTTTTGGTTTTGGTCTATTTATGGAGTTGTGGTTGGGTTTCAACGGATTATGAAGACTTGGAGTTATGGCTAAGTTTGATGAAAGAGATGAATGGTTTCTAGCGGGGGATAAGGTGATTGTTGGTTTTATCAGAAAATAGAAGGATTTAAGCAAAAAAAAAAAAAAACCAAAATTGGTGCCAAATAGAAAATGAGTTGGAAACAAAAATATGAGTACATGATTTGAGAAGAAAAAAGTACAAAAAATGAAATCCAAATATTTTGGTCTGTTGTTCATGATTCTACTCACTTACGCATCATGTTAGATATGATCATTGCAACCTTTCAACCTAATTTCATCCACATATCACTCACACGTGCCTTAATACCATCTCTCCTCCTCCAAATACCATATCATAGGTTGACTCGTTTCCCTATATCACCCTTAACAAATCCAACACAATAATACTAGATGTTGAAATATCTATTATTGGTATCAAAGGAACAGGTAGAATCATTCTAATTGAGTAACTCTTCATGATTTGTTTCTGTTAGGTTCTAAGACTTTAGAAACTAATGTATTAAAACTTCAATTTGTATATGTTGGCAAAACATGATCAAAACATTTAATCTAGGGTTAGACTTGCTCAAAGTTTGGTTTAATGTAAACTTGGAATAGAGTAATTGCAGGAAATTACTATTTAATTTCTGCAAAGCTCGATCAATTGAAGAAGAGGCTCTACCAATCAAAACATGGGTCTGCAGAATTTTAAGTTGGCCCAAATAGCAGTTCAAGCCCAAAAAGGATTAGGGTCTCAAATATACTTCTTCTAGTATATAAAAGAAACTCTAAGCACGTTTTTATAAGACTTTTCAGAGAGAGAAGAGTGTGCATTTTTTGTAGATCTAGGGTTTTGTACCCCAAAACTCTCTAGAGTCTTTTTTAAGTTGTGTGATGAATCTTTTGTGAGATCTAAGAGGTGTTTACCTTCATACACATACATAGAGTTATCAAGATCAAGATTCACATCAAGAACTTGATGGTTGATTCAGTTGCTGCATAAAAAACCTTCAAGAAGATCTTAAATCTTTAAGTGGAGTCTCAAAGTCACAAGTAGGAGAACTTGTGGTTACTTTAGATCAAGGAAAAAAGTAATCTGTGGACTCGGAACTGTCACATAATTGTGGTAGTAAGTTTTCTACTCGAGATACGAGATAGTAATAGAATGTTAGTGGTTTAAGTTCTATTGTACAAACTTCAATTATTTCATAGTGGATTTGCTTTTTACCTTGAGGATAGCTAGGTTAAATCCTCTCAAGGTTTTTTATCAGTTTAGTTTTCCTAGGTGATCATATCATTGTGTTCTTTATTTTCCGCTGATTTGCATGATATGATTGTTTTTTTTTTTTTTTTTAACTTAGATATGAATAATAAACCCAAGTAGTCACTTGATTAATTAATTAGGTTAAACAATCTAGTTTTACAGGGATCTAAAACTCAACAAATGATATCAGAGCGGGTTAAATTTTGATTTAGGTTATTATACCTAGAGTTGATCCTTGATCCTTGTTATCATGGATAATTTGAAGTGCCTTTCTGCTCATGTTTGTGATGATTTGAATAAAAATGACACTATTGTTTCTGTTGATCTTTTTGATGCTTATGAAACTCTTCATAAGGAATTATCTAAATCTTTGAAAATTGCTAAGAAATTTAAAGAAGAGTTAAAATTAGCTAATCTTGAAAAAGAGGAATTGATTGTGAGATTAGATGAATCTAATAAAAAGAATGAATTTTTGAAAAATAAAATTTCCTCTCAAAATGAAAAGATGAAAAGCTTGGAACAAAAGTTAGTTAAGTCTAAAACTAAACTTGAAAACTTGACTAGTGCCAAGCCTGCTGTTGATAACAAAAGTGTTTCCATTTCTTTTAAGCCTAAAACTAAGAAAGTTTATATCCCTCCTTTTAATAGGAATAATAAAGAAAAGACTTATTTTGCTAGGTTAGATAAAGGTAAAAGTTCTAATGTAGACACTAAAGTTTCTAAATCTATGTTTAAACCTATTGCTAGTATGCAAAAGAAATTTGTTTTTGTGCCTACCTATCACCTTTGTGATGTTGTTGGTCATATTAGACTAAATTGTTCTTTGTTGAGGCAAAAACCAAAACCTGAGACTAGATTTGCTGTTAGGAATATCGATGTTCCTAAATTTGTTCATGTTTGTCACTTTTGCGGTGTCTCTGGTTACATTCATCCTAATTGTCATAAATTGAAATTTAAATATTTTGTATTTTAATCAAGGATATGTGATGATATTTCTCCTGCCATAAGTCTAAATAAATTGTTTCATATGTTTTTGAAAGATTTAAGTTTGTTGGCTTGTGAAAGGAAATTGCATGATTTTAGTCTTTCTTAAAAGATTGATATAATCCCTAAAAAACACCCTGCTTCACATGGATTTTCACCTACAAAACTAAAGACTTGTGCTATATGGGTGAGAAAAGATTTGCTAAAGTGAGTGTTCTTTACTTGTCCTTAATTTAATTCTTTCAATTAATTGTGGATATGTTTTCTTTTAGTTTTTGGTTGTTTTATTTTCTTAGGTTGTTTTGATTATTCAAAAATCCAAAAACATTGAAATTTTTCAAAAAGACAAAAATATTTTATTCTGAGTCTAGTTTTATTTTTCTTGAGGATTACATGTATTATGATATCTCTCTCTTGATATAGAACATGATTGACATTGTGGAGAAACTTGAATAGTATGTCTTATGTAAGTGCTAAGCTATTTCTGATTTTGTGTGAGTATGTACTAGTTTGTACATATACTCATGGGTTAATTAAGAAATTGATATTTCTTGTTTGTATACCCTCTATACCTTAGTTAAGCACTATCATGCATAGCTTTGCATTGTTCATTTAGCATAATGCGTGCTTTTTGTTTTTGGTAATAAAAGTTTTTTAAAACTAAAAAGATTTTTGTGTTCTGTATTACATATCATGGATGTGTAGTTAAGGTTGACCATATTATCTTTACATAACATGCTTGTGTACCTTGTTTAGCTTGGATGAACTTATTTTTCTGCACTTTGCTAGTTTTAGCTATGTAATGCATGTTGTGTAGGAGTTGTTTATAGTTTTTGATCACATGATCTTGATTTTGAAGTCACATACTTTTGATTGTTAGGACTAGAACTTAATGAGAAAGGCATAAATAACCATCTCACCACTGTTTACTAGCCAATCATGAACACTTTAGTGCATATCGTAAGATTTTGTACTCAAGAAAATGTAGTACATGCACAAAAAGAACATAAGGTGTAGTCTCAGATTAATAATAAAATTAGTGTGTACATTATTGGGTTATAATAAAGATGACATAAAGAAATAAAACTGGTGTGTACATTATCTGGCTAAAATAACAATTTCACAATGAAATAAAAATGGTGTGTACAGTATGAGGCAAAATAAAATTTTACATGATTGCAAGTTTGTTTTCTAGGAGATGTGAGAGTTATATGATGTAACTCTTTAGGTGATAGTCACTTTCAAATTTATATGATGAATAATGTAGAAATTATACTTGATTGCTATCTACAAATCACCCCACATGTATCTCATGCTTTTACTAGTTTGCACACACTTCACAAGTTATTCTTTGTTAAGCTTTATACATGGAATTGTGTGTGAATCTAGTTTGGCCATCTAAGATTATGTTTTCTATGGTGTTTGATGCAAAATATGTTTAAGGGTTGGCAAAAAGTGTGTTTTTGATGATTAAAAATCTTTGTTTTGAAGTTTTGGGTTGAAAACTCATGTTTTTTAAAAACTTTTAAACTTATTCTCATGCATTTCATTCATGAAATTACTTGGGTTGAGTTGTTTTCTGCATAATCTTCTGCAGTTTTTCAAAAACTCAAATTTCCAGAATTTTGATCGATCGAATGTGTTTTTCGACTAATTGAAAATCCCTTGATTTTTAATCAATGCTCTTGGCTTGGCTCGATTGGTATTTGATCGATGCTCGACCGATCGAAACTAAAAAATTTTCAATTTCTAAGTTTTTGACCAAATTTTTTCATGCATCATTTATGTTTAGGATTCACATGTATTGCATTGTTTTTTGTATCCATCTTCCAGTTTTGCAGTCATATCTCTTATTGTTTTCATACATAACATGTATACACTTTGCTAAATTGGGTACTCAATTTGATTTAAAAATTGATTGATTAATTTTTGAGTCCTTTGTACATTTTAGTATAAGCTATTTTTATATGTGAACTACAAAAAATATTTTTCTTAAGAGATATAATGGATATTAATGTGCAAATATTTTCTCTACTTGATTTGAGTTCAAACACCATTTGTTTATGAGTCACATAGTGACAAGTTTGCATTTATTAAAAGAGATAATATTTTTCTTCATGTATATCCTCAGCTTATTTTTTTTGGTTAGGTTTGTGTAATTTTTATTTATCCCCACCTCTTAAATTTTTTCCCAAAATTGCTTTTCCCAAAACTGCTTTTGTTTTTCCTATTTTTATAGGGGGGGGGGGGGGAATTTGTTTTTAAAACCTAACAAGTGTTCATAAGGGGAGTTGTTGCTCTTCATTTGTTTCCTTGATTCTCTATTTTCTCTTGATTTTTGTTGCATATGTTTTCTGTTTACTCTTTGTTTGAGTTGTCTCTGTCAATATGTGACAAAAAAGGGGAGATTTAGATGAAATGTGGGAAAATGTGGAATCCTGTTTGTTTTGTTTAGGGGGAGTTGAAATTGTTTTTGAAAGGGGGAGAAAATAAATTTTTTTTTTTTTTTTTTTTTATTTTTTTTTTTTTTATGTATTTAACTTAGGGGGAGAGTTATTTTGCATATTTGTTATTTGCTTTAATTTATTTATTTTGGTTTACTTGTATTTTCCACATATGCATTTATGTGTTTGTTGAGTGTTTCAGGAATTTACAGGTTAATTCAGTCGTGGCTGCTATCTACTTCGATAATTGATAGATAGTGGTTTAGGTTGAATTGTATTTAGGGCTGTTTAAATTTGAATGGGCTGTTTTTAACTTTGAGCGTTTTATTTTTCTATAATGTGTTTTGTCACAGATTGCCAAAGGGGGAGATTGTTAGATTCTAAAACTTTAGGAACTAATATATTAGAACTTCACTTTGTATGTGTTGGCAAACCATGATCAAAACACTTAGTCTAGGTTTAGATTTGCTCAAAGTTTGGTTTAATGTAAGTTTGGAATCTAGTAATTGCAAGAAATTACTATTCAATTTTTGCAAGGCTCGATCGATCGAAGATCGAAGAACAGACTCGATCGATCGAAACATGGGTCTGCATAATTTTAAGTTGGCCCGAACAGCAGTTCAAGCCCAAAAAGGATTAGGGTTTCAGATCTACTTCTTATAGTATATAAAGGAAACCTCAAACACGTTTTATAAGGCTTTTCAGAGAGAGAAGAGTGTGCATCTTTTATACATCTAGGGGTTTGTACGCAAAAGCTCTCTAGAGTCTTTGTTAAGTTGTGTGATGAATCTTTTGTGAGATCTAAGAGGTGTTTACCTTCATACACACACACATAGAGCTATCAAGATCAAGATTCACATCAAGAACTTGATGGTTGATTCAGTTGCTGCATAAAGAACCTTCAAGAAGATCTTAAATCTTTGAGTGGAGTCTCAAAGTCACAAGTAGGAGAACTTGTGGTTGCTGCAGATAAAGGAAAGAAGTAGTTCGTGGATTCGGAGCTATCATGTGATCGTGGTAGTAAGTTTTCTACTTAAGGTAGCAATAAAATGTTAGTGGTCTAAGTTCTATTGTACAAATTACAATTTTTTCATAGTGGATTTGCTTTTTACCTTGAGGATAGTTAGGTTAAATCCTCCAAAGGTTTTTTACCAGTTTGGTTTTCCTGAGTGATCATATCATTGTGTTCTTTATTTTCAGTTGCTTTGCATGATATGATTGTTTTGTTTTAACCTAGATATGAATAATAAACCTAAGTAGTCACTTGGTTAGTTAATTAGGTTAAACAATCTAGTTTTACATGGATCTAAAACTTAACAGTTTCTGTAGGTGGATGGATTTTAGGAACATATATCACAATAAAAGATTGAGTAGGGCAATCCAATGTCCAAAGTTTTAGGGCTCGTTTGGTAATAGTATTTAAGTATTGTTGTTCAGTTTTCAGTGTTGTGAAAATACGAATTTGAGTATTATAGAAATACGTGTCAGAAATGTAATTGTTATTTAAATACTGAAAATTGTTATTTAAAAGCAGATACCAAACAACCCTTAATAACCAAAGGTTTATAATGGAAGGAGAACCTGCAAACATAATTAAACAATTAAGAAAGTTGGTAGGAGGCAAGTCGAAGCTCATGTTAGAAAGACATGGTAGGTTAATGTTGGAAAAATATTGGTAAAGACATACATTCTCCTTTGGTTTTAAGGGGGTATTTATAAGGGTTATATGGGTGAAGAATGGTGAAATTATCTCCCTTGAAATCAGGATAAAATCATGACAACACACCATCCTTTTTAGTCAAAATTGAAGGGACGTGTTCCGTAGTGCAACTCCACTCCCTCAACAGTAGAAGAATGGTTCCTATCTTATTGCATTTAATATAAAGGCAACAGTAGAGAGAAATTAATGTGGTTGTGTCATGTTTTGACTTCTTACAGATGCTTCTTTTCAAGCCGTGCGATGCAGTAGAGGGAAATTAATGTGGTTGTGTCATGTAGCATGGCGAAAACTTATGTGGCATCTCATGTGGACAATATGTGTCATTTACTTTATGATTGTATTTATCTTTTATTTGTAATCATTATTTAGGAAAAGTTATATATGGACTCTTATTGGTAGTTTTTTATAGCCTAATAATTATTGGGAGATGTAGGAATTGTCAGGAAGTTGCCTTTTCGTTGGAAGTTGTCCAGAATTTTTTTTTTTTTTGAAAGACAAGTTGTCCAGAATTGATTGTAAGCATTTAACTTTCATGCAATGTAATCACCTACATATACATCGATGAGAAATCAGAAGTGATGGAAAGTATTAGATTTAGAAAAATTTGTGTCTTGCTTTGGAGTCAAGCGATTTCTCATGAGAATTTAAACGTTTGGCTTGCTCACGTTGAGTGACATCCACGATTAGTAGCATTGAATAACATTTTCTAACACGAATAGTAGCGTTGAGCAACATTTTCTACCTAGGTTGAGTTGCATCCCAAGACTATTCTCATTACCTTTGCTTGAATATTTGATTCAAACAACGGGTCATGACCTGCATCTCTGTAGTCGGTCACCAAGCTCCAAGTCTACAAAAACTGGATTGAAGTGGACTTGACATGTTTATTGCTCAGTCACAATGGGATTTGCTTAACTATAGCAAGCCTTCGCAGAGGGGGTGTTGCAAAATTTCTTGAATGTTATAGTCTCAGGCTACATTTAGTTGGACTATGCTTAGGTCCAATGGACTTGTACAGGGGTAGGCCCACTATGTCCATTGCACGGGGACGATGGTACTTGCTTGACTCCAACAATTCTATATGTGGAGGTGTCACAAAATTGCCTAAATGCTACAATCGGTGTTTTATAAAACTAAATTGACATAATCAAATTTTTTTTAAAGAAATAAATATGAATGAAATTAAAGTCTGATATATAGTCCATGAACCACAATAAAAATTTAGGCTTTCTTTTATACACAGAGAAAGCAATAGAGGAACTAACTATCTGATTAAAACAAAAAGCAAATAGTCAAATAAAAGTTGTGGGTGATATTGAGTATCGTAACTTGCCTCACTTTCCTTTAAAAATAAAAAATTACCGTAGTTTTTTGAGTGGAGTATTTGGTTTGTTGTAGAACCTCATTCCTTTTTCCTTGTTTGAGTATTAAACCATACACTGGCGGCCTGGTCTCAACTATGATAAGCTCATTAACAACAAAAACGATAAATAATAATAATAAAGAACAAATTTGATCTAAAACCTAAAACTTACAACAAGTTCTTAAAGTGGAACAAAATACATAAATCACAAGCTTTGGTTTTATTTCCAGATGAAGAGAACTACGAATCTTATACCAATAAGGTGCTAATGTATTTTATTATGGACAAACTTACGATTCTGATCGTGAACTATGTCCAGGTTTAATTTTGTCCTAACAGATAGATTATGCTAATTTAATCCTCAAATTTTGAAAATAGTTTAGCATCACCCTTGCTCTTACCATCCAAAAAATTTGTATCAACCAATTTTGACAGGGAGAAGTAAAGAAAATATTAGGGGCCGTTTGGTCACCCATTTTAAAACATAGTGTTTAGTATATAAACACTGAATATTAGTGTCCAAAAGTAAAAAAACGTGTTCGGTGGACCATTCCTATTCATGGTTGTTTGGAAAACATTGTTCAAAAACCCATGTTTAAAATGATAGTTTTGAAATCACCTCCGGCCTGTTTTTAAACAACAAACACTAGTATTTAGTGGCAATTCGGTAATTATTTTGAACACTATTATGGGCCCACCTAGTCAGCTTTTTTTCAAGTATTGTCTCCTCTCTTCCTCTCATCCCTTCACGTTGAATCCATCTGCACCTGGTACCAAGATCTCATCTCACCCACACAGTCAGAGCAACCTAGCGGCATTAATCTCACCCACCTCCATAACTCCCCTCATCGACCTAGCGCCATTAAACCCATTGCCATTAAATCCTCGATTAGTTGCTGGGTCTTGGAGTGCTGACAGTGGAGATGAGATCTGAGGAATGTGAAGCCCAGCTATGGATCTTTTGAGGCGTCGATGGAGATGAGGACTATGCGTGGGTTTGGTTTTCTGCTCTTAGGGAAGAGAAGGGATAAAGAAGGAAAGAGAAGAGCAACAGGAATATGATGTTCTCTCTCTTGATTTAAAAAATGTTTATTTCGTACTTTGGTCAATTTTTTTTATAATCCGACACACACATACCAAATACATATTTATATTTTTTGAACACTGAAACATATTATTTAAACCGTGATACCAAACACATTTTTTTGTTTTATAAACACTAAAAACACATTTTTCAACAACATTTTTTAAACCACAGTTTTCACATCTTTTTAAACAATAATTTTTGAACTCTATGACCAAATGGGCCATAAATTGCTTTTACTATTTCAAAAACTGTTTTAAAAAACTAATTGATCTAATAAATAGTTTGTTATATTATTTTATTTTTAAGAACAAACACACATACACACACAAGGGAGAAGGAATAGGTTCTAATACAAAGATACCATAAACTCCTAATAACTTATGAATGATTTTTATTTTTATTTTATTTTTTATTTATGAAAGTAATGAATGAAATTAAACTCTAATACATAGTCCATGAAAACAAAAATTTAGGCTTTCTTTTATATACAAGGCAATAGAGGAACTAATTATTTGATTAACAAGGCATTTTATTAAAGAGAATAGAGTCCAACATAATGATTTTCAAAGAGATTTGATGAACATTTTCTAGTATTCGGGGGTTTGTAGTACCATTCCAAGGATATATTATCTTAAATTTCCTCTTTTAACCATTTTTTTTTTAAATATATATATAAAAAAAAAACCCATAAAACCTCAACTATGATCTGCTCATCAACAACAAAAAGGATACATGGATACTTAATAAAAAAAGAACAACCATGATCTGAAACCTATTCGAAACCCTCAACAAGCTCTTTAATTGTAAACATAAAACATAAATCACAAAGGTCTTTTCAAATGAAAGGTATGTATGGAGCGGAGGGAATGGAGAGTCAGAGAAGAGTAGAGAGAATGGTTGCTGTAATAACCTTATACCTTCTATTCAAATGATGGGTATTTTTGGAACGAAGGGAGAAAAGAAAAGAGTAGAGAGAAAGGTGGCTAGAATACCCTTCTTCCTTCCATCCAAGGGAAGAGAATCACAACTCTTATACAATAATGAGCTACATATTTTATTTATTAAATTTGGGTCACTCAGTTGAGATCTTCCCAAAAAGCATATGTACTTAATTTGTACCAAATCCACGTGGTTAAGAGGAGGGTCTGGTCAACCAATGAGAAGAAAATGAAAAGGTTTTCTTTGTTGTGTAGCCTACTATTGCCACTTGATTAAATAATAATAATAATAATAATAATTTATAATTGAAATTTAAAATTACAATAATTAAAAAAAAAAAAAAACGACTGAATAAGATTACAAAATCTCTCTCTCTCTCTCTCTCTCTCATGCATACAGCTGAGATGAGACTATGATGCATCCCTGGGTCTAGTGGCACACAACCACTGCATTGGGGTCTCAACTCAAGATCGTTAGCTGTGATCGTTGGAACATGCCAACTACCCTTTTCTGACTCCTGCGTTTACATTGTACCAAAATTATTATGTTTGAGAAACTCCTAATAAGAAGAAAATTGCATCTTTATTCTTAATAATTAATTGATCATTTTAAATAAGTGATTAGCAAGCACATACCTGGAGAACAATTGAATAAGGTGGAGGCATGTGGAGAGTAGGCTCATGCCGTGGGAATGACAGTTGAATCTACAAATTTATCAACATAAAAAAGAAAATTAATATTAATTGATCATTTCATTTTATTAAAATGAATGAGGTTTCTCATGTACACACAAGATTCTCATAAAGAATTGCAATCAGAAAAAGAGGAAGTCAATAAAAACTACAACAGGATTCACATCACTTGCACCAAACGCCGATCACCAAAATAATTATCTCAAATATGCTGATTTCAGTTCAATTACAAAGAGTTCCACACAACAAAAAGTACAGCTAAACCTTTGCCTCCATATAGTCCCATATTGATATAGATAAAATCGTCATCAAACAAAAGGGGTTGCATTTCACACAAAGAACTTCTATACTCGCAAACCAACCTCTCCAACTGAAAAATGCAACAATGACATCCACTTTTCTTTAGAAGAACAATAAGCCCTATGAATTATTTTTGCACATTCATCACCAGTCTACCAAGATAATACACCTTTTAATAAGGTTGTCCCCCATCAAAATATTTCCAATAGCTGCTGTCCGACCTCCAAAGAAAAAAAAAAAAAGCAACTTTCCTTGGAATGTTAATGCATCAAATGCTCTTTCAGGGAAATCACCTGTCATAGCACCTCTCAGGACTTCCTAAAAAGAGTGGACCTCCAACTTAACATTGGTTCTAGGCCTTCACTGCAAGCTATCTGAGCCCACACCACTTGGAATATTGGCGTATATGTCATTCAACAAAGAATCAACTTACCCCAATACCCAACCATTGGAGTTGGCGTGTTGTTGTATGCGTGTGTGTTATAAAAAAAAAAAAAAAAAAACATTGAAAGCTCATAGAAACCTGATTCCATGAGTAAGTAACCCTTCATTTGAAGACCCTGAACAAGAGTATACAGACGGAACTTTTTCCATTGCAATAATTTAGATTCAACTTTTTCAATGAACAATTCTCAAACAATACACACAATATATCATACCAAAATCTAACCCTTCTCGCATCCCCAACCACATAACTAACCCAAATTGCAATTCTCTCCCAACCTGTGGTCATAATCCCCTTCAAATTCTGAAAGTGAAGATTCAAAGTGGATTCAACAAAATGACAAACCCATTTTAGGAAACTTGAGGACATCTGCCAGCTAAAATCTTGCTGGTCTGTTGAATTGCAGTTACACATAAGAAACCAATGGACTTATTCATCCTCCACCCAAAAAAAAAAAAAAAAAAAGGAAAACCCTATGGACTTCTAAAAAACCAGATAATAAAAAGTTTAAAGAATTGGAGCATACCAGTCATAAGACATAATTCAGATAATATAGAAATAGTGGCCCAGGACAACACCAAAGTGATCCAACAATAAAATTTAAGAAAAGAAAAATAAAGAATAAATAACCTAGGAGTCAACACCTGGACTTGCTTGGAGATAGCACCAAGAGAGGACAAACATATGAGTCACCACCAAGCCATTGGAAATTTCTAAGAGATTTCATTTATCCATCAAACAGAAACAGTCTCCATTGGAGTACAATACTGTACTCGTATGAACTATGTCTTAAACATTAATTTTACTTGATTTAGGAAACCCTATTTTTTATTGACTTAGGAAATCCCAATATATTGAATTACAAAAGCCCTTGATTCTAGGAATTTAAATAAAATAGTAATAACCCCTTGACTCTAAGAATTTAAGTAAAATAGTAATAACCTAAATTAACTAATAAGACCTAAAATAAAATCTAATTGAATAATAAAGATATAAGGTTTTCAAAATTAAATAAAACCAAATTAGAACAAAATTTTCTTTGCATCTCTCACATCATTCTCTCTTGGTTAGAGTAAACTCATACTCAAGTTTTGAAGGCACATGACACTCAACAACTCTTAACTTACATTTGGCCGTGTTAAGATAAGAGAATTGTTACATTCCAACACATCATTAAATTCTTCTGGAATTACAAATCAATGTGTGGAATCAGTACTGCAGATAAGACAACCTTATCTTGATTCAAAAGAAGCATCATTGTATCAACCTTTTCCATTTCTTCAAGTCTTTCACTTCATGTACAATAAATGATCCATCGATAATAGATGCATCAAACTCATTTTCCATATGTGCACCCTCTTAGTCTTTGCGCTCTTGTTGAATGTCTACTCATCAAGTAGTGAGGAATCTTCCTTTTTGAGTATTAGCCAACATACTTGACTCTTCTACAGGCTGAATTAAATCTTCTACAAATGGTTCGAATATTCCACCATACTGTTTAGGTGCTACAATTTGTTTTTCTTGCCACACAAACGTTGAAGCAACATCTGTTGGCACTTGCACTTCTATTTCAGCACAAGTTTTTGTAGATCAACACTATTGACTCTCATGGGTGAAGCTTTACCTTCTAGGTTATTAGTCATTCCTGACACTTCTAATGACTCCAACCTGGCAAACTAGTCTTGAACAACTTTTACTAGATTTTCTACCGTTTGTTTCATGGAAAATTCTGCTGGAGTGGGCTTTAGACTTAAAACAGAGTGAACGCTCATTTTGTTTTCTTCAAATTGTGCCACTGATTGTTTGTTCCATTGCCTCAGATTATTTCTTCGATCTAGAAGTCATATCGATAAGATTGTGGTGGATATCAACCCAACTTCTTTTGCCCAACTCATTGGATTAACATAATTGAGTTTGGTTTGGCTTATTTGTCTACTGTCAAATTTTTCCAATACCGCCATTCAAGTGAAAAATATAACTTGAAATAATGCTTTCACCCACCAAACACTCCATGACGGAAAAGACAATTCCCTGTCTACTTTCCTCAGCACACTGTAAATACTATATACGACTTGACCATGAATTCCCTTGGTTTAGAAGCCAACCATATAATCCTGTCATCTTCACCCCTGACCCCCTTCAGATTTTAGTTGCATACAACAAAATCCAGGAAAGAATTCAAAGGCTCCAACTCTCAATCTTGATCTAATTTAATGAATCTAGATGACCATGTAGCGTGCGCAAGAAAATAATCTAAATACTCTGCCTTTCTTGTAAACCTATCTGATGCAATATGGAATAATTCTAGATAAGAAAACTTTCAGCAACATATGTCCACACCATAGTTCAAGTCAGAATCATATGTGAGTACCATCTCCTACCTCATTTCTAACTAACTTAGAGAACAAATCCCATCTGCCCCTAATGTATTTCCACAATCCCACACCATAGCAGCCTCCAACTATTGCTGAACACCATTGACCACGTAAACACCGTACTTCCTATCCACAACTTTCCTCCAAAATTGATCTCTGTCCATCACACGTCTTCACAACCATTTCCCGCAAAGCTTGGTTGAAAACATGAAGCCTCCTCGGCCCTAAACAACCAAAGTCTTTGTAACTTCTCTAGTCTTGGAGCCATTGATAAAGGTACAAGAAAAAGAGATAAAACACGTTGGCAAACTCAAAAGGGTGCCTTCTATTAGCGTTTATCTTCCATCCCCCTTCCCTCCAAGTGGCAAACATAATATTTTGCAATTTACTAACCATTGTCCTATCTTCTCTAAAATCTATGCTATAGAAGTTTACATATGAAAGAGGAATCCAAAAGTAATACCCAAATTATGTCACTAGGTAAAGCATCCACCCCAGAATGAAGAGGACCCACTAACTCATTATCCATTATTCACTACTTTAAAAACTTGAACTAAACAAGACCAAAACTCTCTTTCAAGGGTAGGAATTTGGATAATATATCATAAATCATTCACCTCCTTTGTTGTGCTTGCATATGAATGTCACTATAGAGAAGATTCTCTTAAAATGCAAATAAGAATAATACCTGATGCTTTTTCTTCCATCTTGGAAAAAGCTTTTCCCTAGCAGTTGGAACAAGTGATCCCTCATCTCATCATTTGTCACCACTAAACACTTACAATTAACAACAGCACACAACCAGTACCTTTGAATAATGAGAGAACAAATTTTCACACAAGTTTACTAATACAGTCATAATCAAGCTACAAATGCACTGGAGATATGAATTTTGTAACTTTTTGGTTAAATTACAAGTTACACCTTCCATTTCAGTCTTTTAATTTCATTTGTTGTCAATTTAGCCCTTTTGTCTAATTTCATTACATTGTGTCATTAAATGTATTATATATATATATATATATATTAAGTAAGAATAATTTTATTGAAAGAGACTATTTTGGGTATAAACGACACAAAGAAGACTAAAGAACTACAAAAAAGGAATTTATCTACATAGGTAATGACTATGAATAACACAATGGAGGTACTATCTGTAAAACATGATGCATAAGACCACTCGTATAAAAAAATAATGAAGGAATCAAATTCCACATATCGAATGAATGATTAACTCCCCCATTTTGCCACTCACATGATAGATCAAAGACCTCGTCCAACAATACCCATTGAATCCTAAAGGATCTAAAGACAAAACTCCACAGCACAAATGCCACATTGCAATGTATCAAAAGATGGTCCGCCATCTCTCCATAAATTCAGCACATACAACACCAACCCACAAGGTTTTCACAAGTATTTTCCCCCAAGCCACTGTCCACACAATGAAGGAAACTGGGGAGTTTTTAACCCCCATATGGCCTTCCAAGGGAAAGACATAGGGGATGAACCCCATAATGCTTCACAAAAAGAATGAACACTAAAATCCCTACTTCTATTAAGCTTCCGTAGCATCTGATCTCCTCCCTCCCTCATAGGAACATGAAATAATAGTAGGTGTAGTAATGAAGCCACCCCCTCCATCTCCCAATAATTAAAATTCCTAATGAACCCCACATACCACTGCCTTCTTCCTTCCTCCTCCAGTCTCTCTAACAATGACTCCACTGAAGTGTCCCTGTTTGTGGCAATTTCAAACAGTATAGGATACATCATCCTCAAAGATTGATCTCCACACCAAAAATCATGCCAAAATCTTATCCAATTGCCAAAGGCCATGTCAAACCAAATGTACTGTAAAAACTATCCCTCATTCTAATACTCTTCCACAGCCCACAACCATGAGTGCCTCGAACAAGTTTCATACATCATCCACCCCACTCCTCCCAATACTTCACAGTAACTACTTGCCTCCACCATTGAGTGTCTGCCCACCTATATATAGCGTCACAAACACTTACCCAACAAGATTGATTGAAAGTAGTAAGCTTCCTAATCCGCAATCCCTTACTAACCATAGGAGTACACACCTTATCCCATCCAACCAAATGATGTTTGAACTCCTCTCCTAAACCACTCCACAAAAATTCCTCTGCAACCTATCAATAATATTGGCCACACTAGTGGGAGTGGTAAACAAAAATAAGTAATATGTAGGTAGGCTCAAAAGTGCACTCTTCAACAATTTCAACCTCCTCCCTTTGGCCAAAATTGGAAGTTAACACTGTTTGCCAAACAATATAATTAGTAGGCACTATTACAAAACTATATTTTTTTACTAACATCTCTAGTTTAAAAGAATCGATTTAGGTCCTATAAATCGAATCTTTGAGACTTGATTTTTCTGGTCTGATCACGTCTGATGTGGCATTTTTTTCACGTGGCATCCACTTGGAAATTGAGTCTCTAAGACTCGATTATAAGCCGACCCTTTAAAAAGAACACCATTCTATGTTTAGGGAAAAAAAAAAAATTTAAGATAAGATTAAAAACATCTCTCAGCCTTTCTCTTCTCTAGTCCCTCTGCTTCTCTCACATTAACAACCAACAATGATCGCAACCACCGCAAAAACACCAACAACCACCGCATCCACACAAACCAAAACAACCACCAATCTCAATGCTACCATAAGCAACCCACAAACTCATTGATCGCAACCCACGAAAACCCATTCACCGCCAAAACACCAATAACCACTGTGACAATTGAACCCCAAAATCCAACCCACTGTGACTGCCGCACACAGCCCAAACACCCATATATCATGGTTTTGAAACCCGAACCAGTTCTTCGAGGTTCAACCAAGTTAGATTTTTTTTTTTTTTAGATACTTACCACCATTGTTGAAGCTTCTCAACCACAGTGAGATGCAGTCAGATCTTGAGCTTGCATCTCCATTTCTTCTTCTTCTCTCTCTCTCTCTTTTTTTTTTTTTTTTTTTTTTTTTTTTTTTTTTTTTTTTGCTGTTTCTGCATTTTGGGTCTTCTGAAGTCTACTATTTCTTTGCAAATGAGATGATGAATATGAGTTTTTAATTTTTTCTATCACAGTCTCCTACTAGATAGTAAATATTTGGCTGTCAAAGACTCAAAGTGGAAAGTGTCAAATACTTGTACCAAATGCTTGGCTGTCATCCATTAACTTGGGCTTTGTATTAATATTTAACTAATTTTTTAATGGCCAAGTTTGCCAATCTGATTGGCTTATAAATCGAGTCTTAAAGACTTGATTTCCAAGCGGACATCACGTGGAAAAAATGCCATATCAGACATAATCAGACCATGGAAATCAAGTCTAAAAGACTCGATTTGCAGGCCCTAAATCGAGTATTTTAAACTCGAGATGTTAGTAAAAAATATAGTTTTGTAACAGTGCCTACTAATTATATTGTTTGGCAAACAAGGTTAATTCCCAATTTTGGCCTCCCCCTTTTGACAAGCCTAGCCTCTTTCAACTAACTAATTGACATTTGAATTTCTCTAAAATAGGGTTCCAAAATGTTGTTGATTTGAAGGAGGTCCAACAATATACCAAGGTAAGTCATTAGCAAAAACCTACCTTACAATACAAAAGGTCAGCTAATTCGATCACACTCTCCATCTCACCCATTGGCACCATCTCACTTTTCCCCAAATCAACTTTTAACTCCATCACTGCCTCAAACCAAGTTAGCAACATTCAGATGTACAAGATTTGTTCAGTGTTAGCATCACAAAACAAAATGGTGTCATTAGCAAACAATAAATGTGAGATAGACAACCCACCATTTTCATCATTCCCAACTTTAAAGCTTTTGACAAGACCTTCCTCCTACATCTTCCTCAACATTCTACTAAGAAGCCCCATAACCAGGATAAAAAGCAAATGGGATAATGGATCTCCTTGCAGTAATCCCCTAGAAGTGCCAAAAAATCCACAATGAGAGCCATTGACCAAAACAGAGACTTGTATCGTGGTAATGCATGTATGAATCTAACCTCTCCACTTTTTTTGGAAGGAGAAGATCTTTGAAAATTGGAACAAGATTCTTAAATTTTTTGTTAATCCTTTTTTCTTCAAGTTCTTCTCAGGGTTTAATCCTTCTTTTTTTAATACCAAATAAGAATTTCTATTGTTTAAAAACTTTTTTTATTAGTAAAATGGTTTTATATTCCTTTTTTGGATTTTTTAAGAAATTCAAAATAACCAAACTACTTTGTTTATGCAATTAATGGCAGCCCACTTAGCAAAATTAGACCAAAGGACTAAGTTGACAACAAATGGAAGTTAAAGGACTGAAATTAAAAAAAAAAAAATCAAAGTTACAAGACTAAAATTAGAGGGTGTAATTTGCAATTTGCCTAACTTTTTTCAAAATAAATTAAAAGTGCCTTAAATAAAAAAATCAAAGATCAATTTCAGTCGTGTTAATAAAGGGAGTTTTCATGCATAACATGATAAACAAAGCAAAAATGTGTTGAGACAGCATATATAACCAAAACATATATATTTTGTTAGTGACCTCGATCTAACCTATCTATATAGTTCAATTTTGATTATGGTTCAACTGAATGAAAAGACGCAATCATGCAAACTGACCAATCATTGTTTGAAGCAGGAGTAGCAGCAAAAAGTGCACCAGAGTTTTTCCAATTCTCTAACAACTTCTTGTTATTAGGATGTTGAGCAGGGCCACCAGTCACATGATTTTTATGCAATATAAGCAGGGGCAATCGCTTGGAAGGACCCATTTATAACCACATAAAACTACAGCCAAAAGGAATTGATAAGCACTCCATTGGTAGATTTTTTGAAGGATTCAAATGATAAGTGTCATAAGTTTTAATATATATCATTCTTACTTATAAAAAAGAAAAAGAAAAAGAAAAAGAAAAGTGTCATAAGCTATTTCTCAGTATCCCACTCACCTGGGAAAACTTGAAACTATGCTAGTTGATAAACATTGGCACCATCTACAACCAAGGTTTTCAGTCCCGGACTGATTATTAAACTGTGAAAGAGAGATGTTCAAGGTTTTTGAGGTCGAAC
This sequence comes from Quercus parvula, assembly GCA_030820535.1. Taxonomy (NCBI): domain Eukaryota; kingdom Viridiplantae; phylum Streptophyta; class Magnoliopsida; order Fagales; family Fagaceae; genus Quercus; species Quercus parvula. The sequence goes on along the minus strand of JAUAME010000007.1, from coordinate 12,798,917 downwards.
CGAGTTCGAACCGGGGTTAAATCGTGATGACGTCATAATTAATTTACTAATTAATTAAAGCTTAAATATAGATATTAAATTTATAAAACTAGAAAAATTGACTAATATATCTATATATGTGAGGAAAATTTAATGATTTTCAAGCATATATTTAATAATTAAATAAGAAAGTTAATAAAATAAAATAATAACTATGAAAACATTAAAATTTATGATTAATTTTTGAAGTGAAGTTGAATATCTTTGAAGGATTTTAATTATAATTTTTTTTATTCCTTGTAAGAGATGAATAATTTAATTAAGTAGAATAAAATTGTGTTAAATTGTTTTTTAAAAAAAAAAAATTGCTAAGGGGTTGGACTGCACGGCTCTTGCCACTAGTTCGTGCGGTCCAACCCTGGTTTTAGGGGGAATTGCCACATATGCTTGGTTCTCTATGCTTAAAAAACTGGATTTCAATTTGGTTCCTGGTTTTTATGGTCCGACCTCTCGATCCGGTCTGGGTCTGAAAACCTTGTCTACAACCGCATCAAATGGACCATGCTGTTGGAGCCACTCATAAATGATTTCACCTTCTCAATCAATGAGGATGTCATTGACAATCATTTTATGTATTACTTGTTGAAGCATACAGAACCAGCAAGTATCAACCAAACCAAAATAGTCAAACCATTTCAACAATGACAAAACGAGAAAAAAACAAAGACGAAATATTTCCTTTAAAGCCTTATTGCACCAAAGAAATTGGCTTCCAATTTGGCCTTAGATACCATCACAAAAGTCTTTTACATGCATTATGTGCCAATTTTTCCCAACATACCAAACCTTCAAAACAGAGCAGCTTAAGTGTACTTTTGTTCTTTTTATTTTTATTTATTTTTATCTATTATTTATTTATTAATTTGACAAGTTACATATGCATCTAGTGGGTTTTGAATCATGATCACACCCCTCATCCACTCTTGTGGGAAGATGAAGTGCCATTTGAGCCAGAACTCAATGGTGTAACAGTAACAAAGAGCAGCTTAGGCATACTTGCTTTTGTAACAAATTTTAGTTTGAATTCCAACATAGGGATTGGGTTTTTTTTTAATAAAAAAAAGAGAGGGGCAGGGGGATTGTTTTTGTAACGACCTAAAGAAAAGCGCTAGCCACATCTGTGCTATACCTTAAAAGGACTAGTCACAATTGGGGCTCTTTGTAGTTGTTAATAAAGCCCAGTTCAACCCAGTAAATACCCGATGTGGGACTCATCACACACCCACACATATCACACAATCAATCAAATTGGGGTATCACAATCTCCCCCACTTAAATTCCTAATGTCCTCGTTAGGGCCCACTTTGTGGGGTAGTGTCTTTGAACCTACACGGGTTACCGGGCCGGCTCTGATACCATATGTAACGACCCAAGGAAAAACGTTAGCCACATCTGCGCTATACCTCAAAAGGACTAGTCACAATTGAGGCTCCTTGCAGTTGTTAATAAAGCCCAGTTCAACCTAGTAAATTCCCGATGTGGGACTCATCACAGACCCACATATATCACACAATCAATCAAATTGGGGTATCACAGTTTTGATTTCACTATATTCACATGCAAAGTGTATTACTCGGGGCATATCTCAATCAGGCCATCAACATTCCTTAGCAGATCTTACTAATACTCCTATACTATGATTTTCCAGAACTTCCAGTGAAAAGGGTCACCAAACTGTTTCTGTAAGAGCCTTCACAAATATGCATACAATCAAGCAACTCAAAACATTAAAAAAAAAAGAAAAAAAAAAGAATACTGATATGCAATATACAAAAACCAAAAAGTTTTTATGTTTCCATAAATCTCCAACTACACACTCATTAAAATCAACAACAACGGAAAGTACAGGGACTCACTCAATTGTTAGCAACTTCCACTAGTTCTTTATGTGTTGGTCTTGTGTACAGGGTTTTACTGATAGTAATTATTACATCATGACGTTTATAAAGTTGTTGCCTTTCTGTACATAATACTTTTTCGTTGTAATTTGGGTCCAATGTAGTCTTCTTTTTGATAAATTTATCATTACCTATTAATAAAAAAATAACAACAGAACACATTTTCGCACTTGGAACCAAACAAAATCGGCCTTAGCCTCTCTTTGGCAAGCCACATTGGCCAATGAGGCAGCAAAATTTTCCATCTCCTTCGGATCAATATCAATACAAACAAGCTTCTCGCCACATGATTGACAAAAATCCCGGTACCATCCATTGACGATGCCATCCTCCACCACCTCTCACAACCCCTTCCCTCACTTTACTCACATCCCAATTCTCCTGTGCATTGTTTCAGATACCTTATGTGCATTCTTACAAACACCACTAACTTTTCAAAATCGCCGAAAGCTCATCCTCAGCCACCACATCGGACTCAACCATATCAGCATCAACCTCATAAGCCTTATCTGCCATCACTTTCTCGCTAAACTCAAACAATGCCTCAACTTCGGCACAATTCCAAACCCTTGATTAAATCAAAAGTATTAAAGAAAGCTTCTGGAAACTATTTTGAGAGAAAATCTATTCTTGAATTGATTAGAATGAAAAAATGAATAGAATTAATTTACACTAAGGCTCTGCCTTTATATACGTGTTTACAGAGCTAAAAGGGAAATCAAATCAGTCTAACTAACTCTTAACAGAGTAACTAACTCTTAATATTACAGCTGTACATTTCTTAATCATCCTCACGTGCTTGTTGTCCCACGTGCCAATCACTTAAGTTAAGTGCTGTCGTTTTGCTTTCAACTTTCCTTTCTTCTTTTGCTTATTCAACACTCCCCCTCAAGTCATGATTCACAAAATCATTGACTTGACTAGTTGAAGTCTTCAGATTTGGGGAGTAAATATCAATCAAACCCAAACAACTGACCAATTTGCTAAAAGCTGGAAATCCTAAAGCTTTGGTGAAAATGTCTACTATTTGAAATTGACTTGAAACATAAAAGGTTTTAATCACACCTTCCGTTATCTTGTCCCTGACCAAATGACAGTCAACTTCTATGTGTTTTGTTCACTCGTGGAAGACAGGGTTAGCTGCTATATGCAATGTAGCCTGGTTGTCACAGAAAAGCTGAGCACTACATGGATGATCAACCCTTAAGTCTCTCAGTAATTGAAGAACCCACACAATTTCACAGGTTGTTGTTGCCATTGATCTATACTCTACCTTTGCTGAGGACCTAGAGACTGTACTTTGCTTCTTGGACCTCCATGAGATTAAGGAATCTCTTAAGAACACACTGTAACTTGTGATTGACCTTCTGGTGTCAGGGCAGCCGGCCCAATTAGCATCGCAGAAAGCTTTTACTTGCATTGTGGAGTTGCTGGAGAAGAACAATCCTCTGCCTGGAGTGCCTTTCAAGTATTGTAGCACTCTATTGACTGCCAGCATATGAGGCTTTCTTGGTTCAACTAGAAACTGACTTAACCTATGCACTGCATAAGTGATGTCAGGTCTGGTTAAGGTGAGATAGAGCAATCTTCCTATTAGTTTTCTGTACTGACTTGCATTTGGAATTAGCTTGCCCGCATCCTTTGAAAGATGTAAATTTTGTTCCATTGGAGTTCTAAGTGGTTTAGACCCCAAAAAGCCTGTATCTTGCAAAATTTCCAAACAATACTTCCTTTGGTTCAAACTTATACCCTTTTTACTTCTAGCAACCTCTAGACCCAAAAAATACTTCAATAAGCCTAAGTCTTTTAGGCTAAACTTAGTGTCAAGCAATTGCTTCAAGTCAGTAATGCAGCTAGGGTCATTGCCAGTGAGCAAAATGTCATCTACATACACAAGCAAAGCAGTGAAAGAAGCATCTTTAGTATGTGTGAAGAGAGAGTAATCTGCCTTGGATTGGATGAAACCAAAATTCAACAAAGTGGAAGAGAATTTGGCAAACCATTGCCTAGAGGCCTGTTTCAGGCCATATAGACTCTTGTTGAGTTTGCAAACCAAAAGACCATAATTTGAGGCATTAGCACACTCCCCCTTGCTGTGAAAACCAGGTGGAAGGCTCATGTAAACTTCTTCATCCAAATCACCATGAAGAAAGGCATTATTCACATCCATTTGGTGAAGAGCCCAACCTTTCACAGCAGCCAAAGATAACACCATCCTGACAGAAACAGATTTGGCTACAGGGGAGAAGGTATCAGTGTAGTCAAGACCCTCCCTTTGTGTATACCCTTTGGCAACTAAACGAGCTTTTTGCCTTTCAATAGAGCCATCAGATTTATACTTAGTCCTAAAGACCCATTTGCAACCAATAGGGATCTTGCCAGGAGGGAGAGTAGTTAAGGACCAGGTGTTAGTGAGTTCTAAAGCTGCAATTTCCTTATCCATAGCAGCTCTCCAATCAGGGGATTGAACAGCCTCTTGGAAGGACGAAGGGTCAGGGGAGGTGGAATCAATTGCCATGACAAACTTCTTGTAATGCTTGTTAAGGTTGGAATAGGTGAGACAAGCAAAAATGTCATAAGGGAGGCTAGTGGAAGGTTTAGATGGGCTGGAAGTGACAGATTTGCAAGAGTAATCCTTTAGGTAAAATGGAGGGTTGTGTGATCTAGTGGATTTTCTGAGAGGTAAAGGAGAAGTTGGCCTAGAAACAGGCATAGAAACAAGATCATGCTCAAAATCAACAACAATTGGAGTGACATGTGGAAGTGGGGAAGATAATGGAGAAATGGAAATCTGATCTGCAGAAACATTATCTATAGAATCAGGGAGTACAGCTGGACTCTCATTTAAGAAAATGGAATTTGAAAAACAAGAATCAGGAACAAAAAGAGGGAAAACAAATGAAGTTGAATCAACAGAGGAAGAATCATGAAGGTGCACAGAAGAAGAAGAAGAAGAACCAGAAGCAAAAGGAAAAATGTGTTCATAAAAAATCACATCTCTAGAGACAAAAATGGAATTGGTTGCCAAATCCATGACCTTGTACCCTTTAATACCACTGGGATATCCTAAAAAAACACTTTTTCTTGCTCTTGGTGCAAATTTGTGCCGGTTTTGACAAAGAGTGGAAGTAGAGCATAGACAACCAAAAGTTCTGATATGGACATATGAAGGAGATGTTTGAAAGAGCATTTCAAAAGGAGTTTTATTTTGCAAGTGTTTAGAGGGTAGCCTATTGATGAGATAGACTGCAGTGAGAATGCAGTCACCCCACATTTTCAAAGGCAAGGAAGAATGGAACCTCAAAGCCCTTGCAACATTTAAAATGTGTTGATGTTTTCTCTCAAAAATTGCATTTTGTTGAGGGGTCTCAACACAAGTTAATTATGCAAAATGCCTTTTGATTTGAAAAAATCTTTCATAAAGAATTCTATGCCATTATCCCTTCTAAGACACTTGATTTTTGTACCAAATTGTGTTTCAACCATGTTAGAAAATTGTTCAATAAGAGCCTGTGTTTCTGACTTAGATTTAAGTAAATAAACCCAAGTACATCTAGAGTGATCATCCACAATGGTAAGAAAGAATTTGTAACCTTCAATAGTTGGAATTGAAAAAGGTCCCCAAAGGTCACAATGCACAAGATCAAAAGGACAATGAGAGACATGACTGCTATTAGGAAAAGATAACCTCTTTTGTTTGGCAAAATGGCAAATGTCACAACAGGCTGCTTTATTAGAGTTTAAACCAGATACAAATTTATTGAGTAATGACAATTTTGCATAAGAAGGATGCCCTAAACGAAAATGCCACAAATCAACATTATTGACAGAATTATTACTAACAGGGGGAATTGAAATAGGTATCTGTGAAGAAGCAGCAAGAACAGATGAAGATGGAAGACTTTGTTGCAGAAGATAAAGGCCTTTTGATGCTTTACCCAGTCCAATCATGTTCCAATTGGCCAGGTCTTGGATAAAGCAAAAAGAACCAAAGAATACAAGACAACAAAAACATGTTTTAGTGAGTTGGCTGACTGATATGAGATTAAAAGTAAAGGAAGGAACACAAAGAACCCCGTAGAGAGTGAGTTGATCTGAGACATGAACTGTGCCTATGTGAGTAACTAAAGCTCTTTCTCCATTGGGTAGGTAGACATAAGTGTTAATGGTGGAAGTAATGGAGGTTAAGCAAGACACTAAATGAACCATATGGTCTGAAGCACCAGTGTCAATGATCCATTCATTTGTTTTATGAGCATGCCTATCAACTATATGTGCAGAAAAAATGGAATGGGAAAAATTTGGAGGCAACCAGAAGGGATTACCTGAAAAGTTGGCAAAATAAGGTATGGAAGAACTAGGGCCTGTAACAGCATTAGCACCACTCAGTTGAGACAGAATTGAGGCAGCTTGGTGATGAGAAGCCTGAGAGCCATTGGATTGAGAGGTAAGGAAGGAAAGTAGCTGCTCACATTGACTCTAAGTGATAGGACACTGAGGTGCACTGAATTGAGACTGGGCTGCACTTAATTGAGGCTGTGGCATGGTCAATTGTGGTGCATAATGCATCTGATCAGGTTGGTTATGAAAATTTGCAAAGACTGAGAAGCAACATTCCCAAAACCACCATTGTTGCAGAAAAAATTTCCAAATGAACCATTGCCACTGCTAGAAACTTGATTAGCCAATGCCTTCCCTTTGTGCTTATATCCTGGAGGGTATCCATGCAGTTTGTAGCACTTATCTGCTACATGACCAACAATTCCACAGTAAGTGCACACAGGCCTTTCTTTCTTTGCATTGCCATTCTTTCCACCTTGATTACCATGAGGCACACCCTGATTCCAGCCTTGATGAACTTGATTCCATCCTTGATGACCTTGGAACCCTTTTGAATTAGGGTTATTAGCATATAAAGCTGTTGGTTCAATGACCAAATCAGCTTGACCAACTTGCCTGCGTTTTTCTTCTTGTAAGATCAAAGAATATGCCTTGTTCAAAGCAGGTAGTGGCTCAGTAATTAAAATCTGACTAGTAACAGTGGAATAACTGTCATTGATTCCCATAAGGAATCGAAAAACTTGATCCTTTTGCTGAGCACACATTTGATTTCTTTGAGACCACAAGTGCAAACACAAGTACAAGCAGAAAAAGACTGATAATGCACAAGTTCATCCCACAAAATCTTGAACTTAGTGAAATAAGAACTCACCGATAAGGAACCTTGTGAAAGTTTCGAAATTTCTTTCTGAATTTCAAAGAATCTTGGAACATTTGGTTGAGAAAACCTATCACGCATATCAATCCACAATTCCCTTGCAGTGTGAATGTACATGACACTGGTAGCTAGATCCTTGCTCAAGGAATTCACCATCCATGAAAGAATTGTGGTGTTTTCTCTGTGCCATGCATTGTACAGAGGATGGGAGAGATTAGGTGTAGAAATTGAACCATCAAGAAAGCCAAATTTGTTCCTACCATTGAGAGATAGAAACACAGCCCTCGACCAACTGAGATAATTTTCTAGACCAATCAACGGTTGAGAAACCAGAACTACATCAGATGGTGGAATGAAATAAGGGCTCGAAGGATTGGTATTCACATCATCCATTGAAGGAGCTTGATTGGATGATCTACGATTCGCAGTACCAGAAGTGTTTGGAAGAGTTTCAGAATCTGAAGCAGCGTTAGAGACGGAAGCCATTGATGAACTATTGAAGCTCTGATATCATATTAAAGAAAGCTTCTGGAAACTATTTTGAGAGAAAATCTATTCTTGAATTGATTAGAATGAAAAAATGAATAGAATTAATTTACACTAAGGCTCTGCCTTTATATACGTGTTTACAGAGCTAAAAGGGAAATCAAATCAGTCTAACTAACTCTTAACAGAGTAACTAACTCTTAATATTACAGCTGTACATTTCTTAATCATCCTCATGTGCTTGCTGTCCCACGTGCCAATCACTTAAGCCAAGTGCTGTTGTTTTGCTTTCAACTTTCATTTCTTCTTTTGCTTATTCAACAAAAAGCCATATCTGGGTCTTCCTTCGCTGCAGCTATCCTTGCCAGGCTTGTAAACGTGGCCTTATTTGGGACAAACTTGTTCACAACAACCATGGCTTGAAAAATCTGGAAACCTCTGTTTCTATCCAAAGAGCAGAGAAGAGATAGAGGGCAAAATTTGCCAAATAGCATGTTCTTAGAAATATTTTTTGGGAAAGTACGGTGGTGAAATTAATTAGTGAAGGAGATGTTTATTGGAAAACTCAGAGCTCGTTAGATAAAGGAGATTGAGTAACGTTGTTCGTACGTTTTTGGAGATATGTGTGAGTGAAAAAGTGTATAATGTTGTTTAAAAATTAAAAATGAATTGTTTAATAACTCTACCAAATGGGGGCTTCAAGTTTCCCAACCATTAATGCTACTGTCATTCCATAACTGATATGATAGAGAGCCATTCCTTATATATAAAAGACCATATAAAAACTTTGACCCTAGAAGCCAGATCTAAAAAGATTATCAGGTCCTTTATGATTACCTTAAACAACATTACAACCATTTTCTAGCCATTTACCTTGACCTAGACCAGCTGTGAAAAACACCTTTTGCATTTTACATGTGGTATTTGCTTAATGTGTATTACCTATGCCTTCATTTTGAACCAGGATTTTACAAGCTCTCTTTCCCTAACAATAATAAATACTTTGAAAAATATTGGTTTGAAATTATAAAAAAATGATGCTCATAATGGAAATTGGAAACAATATATTACTACAGTTCATCCAAGATTTGGACACAAAATCACTACAAGATCCATGATTGTCAAGCTTAATTCAAAAAATGACATCCAATCAGAAGGAATCTTTCACCCGCCAAAAGTCTATTGGCTCACTAATTCAAATAACTCACTCCATGTGCATGTGGACCCCTCATGGTTATGTTGCTAGAAAGCACTTAGGCGGATAGAAACCCTTAACACAGGAATTGAAAATCTGCATGAACCAAGCCCAAGTACTCCGGAAGTTTAAAATCAACAAGTGCCACGTGTCGACTCTTGGGAGCTACCTAATCCCCTTTTGGCATACCACCATTTTGAAATCAATGACCCTTATTATGACATGCATGACCTAGATACGGATCTTGATGATGAATGGTACCAAGGAAGAGATGGATGGGATCAACAGTGTTCAACACTAAAAAAAAGAAACTATCATCCTTATCCAAAGTTGTTGGAAACTTTTATCATTCTCAACCGAATTTGCCAAAACCTATTATGCCCCTCTATAGCAGCTTTGTCCATTACCAATGAAGCCCATATAGCCTACTGTATTGTCCACAAGAACTGTTTGCAAATTATGTTTGATTTTCATTTGAGTTCCGTGGTTTATAAATAGCAAGTTAGTGTTTGAAGGAAGGCAAAATAAAGCCTTAGAGTTTCAGAATCCCTTCCTTCCTCCTTATGTGAAAACCTTGTCCAATCTAATAATATTAGCCAACCTCATGTAATTTTCCACTCTTCCTTATGCTTTCCTGTAATGTTTATATTTCTAATATATGCTAGTCTTACACCCACTTTGAATCCCTCCACGTTTATCTGTGTCTTATCTATGTTTTCCCTCTCATATTTGCATTTTTGTAACACTTTTCCCAAACTTCAATATGCCTTTAAAAGACCCTCACCTCTGTGATGCCCTTAAAGTTCAAGTTCAAATTATTGGAGCTTCTTAGGTACAAGATACTTATGCAGCCACACTCCACTATCAACTTGCTTATAGGCTTCAAAATCATGCTTTTGATATGATAGTGTCGAAAATGGCCCAAACCGATGATGTATTGCTTATCCAAGTTGACTCGGGATTAACTCCTATGTGCGCATTTGTCCCTAGACAACTTATAAGAGACCAAATAATTTCCCTTTTTCCAGAATCATGGATCACAAAATATATGAGGTTCAACCAATTTAGTCTAGCAATCCTTTCTTTATCAGAAAAGAAAATGGAGAAGTAGAGACAAGATTCTTGAAGGCTCCACCAGAAAAGAAAGATGTAACAGTCTTTCCAACTCAAATGGCATTATTTAGCAAATTTTGCTAAGATAGAGCAACACATTGATAATACAGTAAGGTGCCTATTTGGTAAGGTAATTCAAACAACAGGTTTTAGTATTTAAATACTAAAAACTGTGGGGGGAAAAAGGCGTTTGGTAAGATAATTTTTTTTAGGAGTGTTTTGAGTTACGTTTCTCATTTTAAGGTGTTTAAATAATGAATTTAGAAATCTCCTTTTATTATTTTTCAATTTTCAAATAACGTTGCTCAATGAAACTTTTGGAAATAAGTAAAAAATTGTAGGTCCCATTTATTAGACTACATGTCATCACTTTAAAAAAACACACACACACACACACATAGCAAATACATAATTATATTTTTTCACTTTTGAAAATACATTATTAGAAATATGGTACCAAACACATTTTTTGCATTATGAGTACTTTAATATGTGTTTTCACAACACTTTTTAAACCACAGTTTTCACATCATTTTGAACAACAATACTCAAACACCTCTACCTAGGCTTGTTCATCCTTTGCTCGCCATTGATTGAACTACCCCTCACTGCACTGAGCTGCCCGACTCAGAGCTCTATCGTAGGTGTCTAGTGCAGTGGTCGGCAGTGTTTTTCGAGAACTGAAGCCAATAGGAGTGGTGAACGGTGGTGAGTTTTGCCCACCAAGGAGAACCACACCACCACCTATCTACACACACACACACACACACACACACACACACATATATTTATGTTTTAGAGAGAGAGAGAGAGAGAGAGAGAGGCTATTGAATCTGAAGGAGGAAGAAGAACATGTCAAATAGGTTGAGGTAATATGATATAAAATGAAGTTGTTTTGTATTTTATTTTTTATAAGTTTTGATATTAAAACGACGTAGTTTTGGTCTTTAAAAAAAAAATGAAATTAGGGAATGGCGTCATTTTATCCTAGGTTAAATTTCTAGTTTCTCATTTATATCAGTCTCCCTTTCTCCTATCCTCTCTCTCTCTCTCTCCACAAGCCCATTGCCTATAGCCTCTCTCTCTCCCTCTCTCTCTCGTCACAACCCCTCTCTTTCCTTAGCCTTTGCTACTTACTGCCATCGTCCTTTGACGCTTGATGCCACCATTCTCCAAGTGTCTTCCTTTTCACTCTTCTTTTTGTCCTAGCTATTCTCTGGAAGTTTGTAGAGAAGGTTTTGATGGTCAATACTTAGGACTACTATGCTTCTCCTTCTTCTATCAGGTATGAGAATTTATTTGCTGCTTAGTATCTAGGTTACTAACTATGCTTTGTCTCGCTATACTTTTGAGAAAGATTGTGAATTTCTTTGAGATATTTTGTGTGGGTTTTAGAGAAATATAGTGAATATGTTTTTTTGTTTCTTTTAATGAATGTTTGCATTGTTTGATGATTAAGCATGGGTAGTTTGATGTGGTTTTTTTTTTTGTTTAAAATATTTGGGTTTTTTTTTTTTAATTGAATGCACTGCATCGAATCGACATGGTGCACCGCACCTTGTGTAGACTGATTCCCACCCCTCCACAGGTAAGGTGTGGTCAGGGATAAGGGGAAACCACCCCTATAGGTGCGGTGCAAAAAAGCCCTCCAAAACCGGCCGTACCGCACTGTGTACAACCCTACCTCTACCAAACAGAAGTTTAGGACAAGATTTTTTAAGCCTAGTTTAGGACAATTTGTAACCTTATAAAAAAAAAAAAAATTTTAAGTTTTTTTTTTTATTGGATTAATAATTTTAAAGCATGAAAATTTAATTGCTTATTTATATAGGTTAAACCATTACAAATCCAGATGGTATAACATAAAAAATTTATTTAGTTACCTAATTAAATTATCCTAACATGAAGTAAATTGCTCATTGTTATTATTTTTTTTTATTGTACAACTTTTATTTATTTATTTTTGGGTTGATAATTTGATGTTGGTACAACTTGTCACATCTATTAGTGGTAAAATTTAAAAAAAAAAAAAATCGTTATAGTGGAATGGGAACAATGTCCACACACCCCCTGAGCTTTGAAGTAGTGGCCAAAACACTCTCTGAATTTTTTTATTGGTCAATTTACTCCATAAATTTTATATATCTGCCAAATAAATATCTCAGTTAGTCTACTGTTAAAAAACTAATGGAATGGTTACATATACCTCACCTAAGCTTAAAAAAAAAACTCAAACCCAAAGAAAATCAAGGTCTCCGTGATGTAGAAACCAAGCGGTTCCAATTTATATTGAGAGTACCTACTCCATAGATATGTTGAAATTAGTGGGCCTATATGCACATATAAATTTGCAGACAAACTAACAAAATTGTTCAAGTATACTTAACAGTTGCTTTATGCTAGTTTAAACCAGAATAAATTTGTTTATTTTGTTTTTGAGATAGAAGCTGTTAAAATATTTAAGGGTTTACCAAAGCTTCAAGAAGCAAGAACTTGGTCTGGCTATGGTTTTTCAAGAAGCAAGAAGCTGTTAAAATATCGAAACTCTTGTTCACCTGAGTGTGACCTTTTTCTTAAAAATAAAAAGAACTGGGTATAGTTTTTTAATAAGAAAAACTAAAGACTTTTAAGAAACCAAGAACTTGATCTGGGTTAGGCTTTTTGAACCAAGAAAAGCTTAAGATTGTAAGAAACAAAGAACTGGGTTTGGCTTTCAGAGACTTTGCTTTTCTTTGGGTTTGAGTTTTTTTTTGGTGAACTCACATGAGAGACACATGACCATTCCGTTAGTTTTTTAACGGTAGAGTTTATGGAGTAAATTGACCAATAAAAAAATTTAGGGGGTGTTTTGGCCATTATTTCGAAGTCCTGCTGCCGCCCCGGGGGGGGGGGGGGGGGGTGTGTGGGCATTTTAACTGTATTGAAACTTAAATACAGTTCAATATGTTAAAAATGAGGATGTCCGTGCTCATGCAATATTTGCTCCCTGGTTAATGATAATAGGCATAATTCAAATAATCTCATTACATGAAATCCCTAGACACTTTATCTCATTACATTTTCTAGGTCCTATTAATGCCTTTTTTGGGGGAAAAAAAAAAAAACTATATTTTTCTTAGTTCCACTTTGTCTTCTTATTATTTCTTAGCCTAGAAGATGAAATTTGCAATTTGGAATTATGTCATTTTAAATTTTACATAGGTACAGATGGAGTGGGGATGTGATTGTTTAGGTATGTTTTTGAAACTGAAATGGAAGAGAGCTGGGGAAGTTCTATTGGAGTTGAAAACTGGTAACTAGGATTGTTTTCATGTTTTAACGGAACAAAATGGGGGAGTATTAGTATATTGTTGCCTCAATGAAAAATGACTTCTAGTTGATGTGGATTGCTATCAAAACTGAGGATGATAAGCGGAATAGAGATGTCAACCTTATCTACCTTCCTTTTAATGAATGGGAGCAGTGTGGTTTGTGTTCTCTTGTATATATTTAGAATAGGGTCAAAATTTGGTTAGGAAATTACATCTCTGCTACCAATGTTCTAATGTATTGTTGTTATAACTTGGCTATGATGCTGCGGACACTCAAAGACTAGCTCTCTTTATTTAAACCAGTGTTTGTTTAGAGAATGCTCTGAATGAAAATTACTCTTGGTAGTGTGTGGAAGGTTAAAAATAGTACATGGAAGGGGAAACATTTTGTGGCGAAGGACACATCCTGCTAGAGGAAGTTGGCAGGTTTCAACAGTTAGGAAACAAATTTTATGAACATAAATTTATTCTTAGCAATCAAAAATTGGTTATTAGGGAAGGATTTCATGCTGTGCCTATTCCTTACTAGCTGCATTGAAGGGGTGAAAGTTCTTAATAAATTGACTAGATGGTGTTGGATTCTTACCCTAGTGGATGCTAATATCCGGAACTTAAAATGCTATTTACAACATTGATAAGCAGGTTTTGACTGTTGTTAAGCCATTAGCAAAGAAGGCAACTAAGTGTTAAATGCTAAAATGTGTAGATATATGAAATTATTCGATGGTGTTGCAGTCTGCTTTTCAATATATGTCATTTGTTATTTTCTTGGTTTCAGCAGTTTTTGTTGATCTGTGATTTGTGTACCAAAAAAAACAGGAAAATACTTTCAAAGAAAAAGCTCATGACCGAATCAAAAGCGTGGAATCATTTTGATAATTTCATGATATGAATGCCACCACTGCTACAATCAAGAGTTCTAATGAAAACAAAGAAGAATGCACATGTGGCATTTACAACGTTTCTGCCTCAACTATTAACGTATGGTGCTTATAAATTTGAGGCAACTATAAAAAGAACAATGACTAGAAGAAAGAAGATCATGAAATATGTTTTTTACTTCACATCCTTATACTATGTACTACTATCTCTTGAGACATATGTTTTTCTTTAATTGTGACCATATCATAATATTATCTGTACACATAATTGTTATTATTGTACAATATGCAATACGTATCATGCCATAACCAAAAAGTTATGTATCATAAGTGAGAATTGATAATGTTCATGAATTGTACAATACATAAGTATGTATCATATGATGGGTAATAATCATATGTATTGTATAATACATAAGCATACCAGTTTTGTAGGGTCCATATTTTTAGGTTGGCAAATTATGATAAAATGTAATCAATTTATAGTGTTTTTGGTGAGTCTTCAGTGTGCTAAAGGTGTATTTTAATGTCCAAGATAAAAAGCTAAGTTCAACTTAAGAAAGACTCAAGTTCATATCAGAGTTCAGATGAATCTATCAAGGTCAGTAACAAGAGTAGAGTAGAAGACAGCAACACAAAAGGTCATAGCACTAATCATAGAGCAGTTGATTCCATAACAGAGCATAAACGGCAGAGAAGCATAAGTGAAGAACAATGACCATACGACCTGTAGTTTAGTATGTTTAGGTGCTTACTTAGGTATTGACACGTAGGACAGTTAGTTAGTCCTATAGTTGGCACATGTGATAGGTTGTTAGTTCTGGTAGTTGGTTATTTTTGTGTTCACACCTGTACAAACTAGTATATATATAGTTTGTGTAATCATTTTGCTAATTAATGAAATATATAGATTTCAATACTTGATTATGTGACAGTTCAGCACAAGAAATTTTTTTTTTTTGCAAGTTCGATTGCAAGGTCAACCGATTGAGATGAGTTTGATTCTAGCTCGACGCCTAGTTTGACCGATCGAGATTGCACGTATCAACAAAAATAAAAATGCCATAACTCATTCATTTCAAGCCCGATTCATGATTCGTTCATTGCACTATTTAAAGGACATCATAAGCTATCCCTAGAAAGGCTTTTCAGAGAGGGGAAATCATTGTTTGAGCAGCTAGGGTTTGTATAACCAAGTTTCTCTCAATTTCATTATACTATAGAGATTCAAATTAGATCTGATTTGGGGTAATAATAAGAAAATTGATAAGGAAATAATATTTTAATCAAATGTAGTATAAAATATATAATCTAATATAGGGTGTTTTGAAAGATGAGTATGTAAAATAAAAAAAAGTAGGTTCTTATATTAAAATAGACATGAATTTTTGTACTAGCTAATGTGAATACTCTAATATAATAAGAACTAAGAAACAATGATGCTTTGTGTATTTGTTAATAGATGATTGCATTGTAATGTATTATGAAACAATAATTTTATGTCTTTGTTTTCGTTGATAGTTTGTTAAAAATAAATAGATGCTTATTTGGAATTTCATGATTTTTTTTCTTATATTCCGGCCATTCCTCACTTAAAATCCTGGCTCTGTCCTTGACTACAACCAATGCATATAATATCTTAAATCACAATGGCCTAGAGACAACTACTCTTATCTAAGTTGTATCGTATTAAATTTCTATGCTCATGGAGAAGAAATTGAGTTTTGTACTTTTAGAGGTTGTAAACCAACTATACTCAATGTCTATTTGTCATCAGCTTAGAAGCTTAATTTTTAGCTTTTAGCTTTTATGTACAGCTTTTTAAAACTTTACTTTTTCAAAATTTTTTAAGATACAAGTACATTTTAGCATACTTTTAGCAAAAACTTTCAACAAAAGCCATTCAATCTCTCTAGTTACTAAGATCTATTCTGATCTTAATTAAGATACCAGTACATCTATGTACGTCTTTAAACTCCTCTGGAAAAAAAAAATGTACATCCTTAAACTATTTAGAAAATTTGGGCCAAGCCCAGCCCAAACCGGGAGTAGTATTTCTTTGATTTCCAACGTAAACTACCCACAACTTCCAACAACTATTTATGTACAAATCTATAAATATGGGAGGAGTGTGTGTGGGTGCGTAAATTGGAGAAATATAACAAAAACATTCATTGATCTCTCTACTTTCCATTCTCGATCTGTAGAAGTATTTTAGGCTTCGGATTCATGTATCTTAATTACTACTCATTAGCAATGAGCAAGGATCACCACCACAAGAAATGCATAATTAAAAATGTTGATAATAATGTGTACTAATCGGTTCCTCTCTAAAGGTTAGTGCTCGCGTTATAACCTCATTAATATGGGGGATTCTCATGCATATCTGGTATGTTAGGTTCTTCTTTTTAACGTTAGCAGGATTTCCATTTGCACTTGGTGTTGATTTTTCTTTAGGTCAACGTACTCCTCGCTTAAAAAAGTGGAAATGATGGCAGAGAACATTCTTCCTTAATATTTAAAGAACAGTAAAGTAGTTGTTATTAGGCAGAAGACATGAACATCTTGGCCTGTAAAATTAATCTGGAAACACATGGAGTAGACAATTCTCACAGAACACTCTTAGTGTGTTTGCCCTAATGGATGCTGAAGGCAATGGTATTTATTCCAGTTTATATAGGGAAAAGACAAAAATTCAAGAGAATGAAAACCCATCTCATGCATTGCACCCTTTCATTTGTGTTTTTTTTAACAAATATACAACTCCCCTCTTTATTGTTGTGCCTGGTGAGTTTATATTTGATTAAAACTCCAAACAAGGGCACCCTATGTGGAATTTTTTTTTCATTTTTTTTGTTGTTGAGAATATTAAGTATTTTAACACACACATGGGTAGAAGGGAAGAATGTCTTAAAAAAACTGACTATGTGGAAAGTATATTGTACTTCCAAGTGAAACTACTTAGTACACAAGGATACGAAGAAAAATCCTCCCTCATTCTTAATATTTCACTTTATACTCTATCAAATACGATATGTCATGTGTTTGGATTATTATTATTATTATTATTTTAATTTTAATAATTTATTTGAGAAACACTATGTACCACAGATTGATATTAATGAAGTATAAAATAAAGGGAAAAGTTTGAGGATACTCTAAGAGTATTGGTTTAGAAAATTTTTATTAGAAAAGAAAAAAAATTAATTGTTTTGACGGCTTTAAAGACATCCGTTAACATGACCCTAATTAAAATAAATTACTCAAAATTAGTCTAAAGTTTTTTATTATAATTATGAGGATACAAATGCATACATCATTACGATCACCCTCTTTTATTCATTGGGAACCAAAACCCCTTTAACAATACTATGTGCTTTGTTCCTTGGTTTGTAAATTATTATGGACAGATTACGAGTCCAAGTCTAAGGATGCAACATTGTAAAGCTATTTCTCATCTCTAGATTTCTACTGGGGTGGGGCTGTACAGAATGTGGGCATGCGGTGTTAAATTAAGGGAGTCAAGAGTTAGGTCATTTGCTTTCCTATAAAGGTCATAGAATTTGTCATTTTTAAAGCGGAATTTCGTTTCTCTTTTTTTAGCTTTAATTTGTTTTCTTAGCAACCATCGAAGTCTTATTTATTTATTGATGTAATCTTTGGTAGTCTTATTAATAATTAGCAGCCCCCACTTTATTTTATTATTTTCATCCTCAAATGCGGTTGTGTAATTAAGAAGTGGGAGAAAGTAGTGAATGAATAATTTAAAAATTAAGGAAATTAGAAAGAGAAAGTTTCTTTCCACTAAGTAAAGCCCAAGATGGTGCATGATCCAAACTCCAAAGACCCCAAAGACCACGCTGGTCTACCATTGTCTTTTCAATTGAGGGGGGCTATGACCCTATGAGACTACTCAATTAATTAGGATATTTAGTCCATGTTCTCCACTGCAAAAATGAGACACAATCATAAATAATTGCTGAGAGACTATTCAATTAATCTAGGTTTGAAGTTGAATATTCTTTTCTTTTAATTTTTCTATTATGTTATTTACCTTTGTAAGATTCAATGAAATGTAAGTTTAAAATGTTGATGCACTTCCACCGGAATGCATTAAAGTCTAGTTGGTTGGCTCCAATAAGTTTGTGCATTTATTTAGAAATGTTCATCCCAAAACCCCAAGTGTTGTTTTTTATGGATTGAAATCTTCTAGAGTTCTTAGGGTACTCTACCATGTAGAGTTCTTTTAATCTTAACTTTTCATTTATAATAAAAAGGTCTAGATTTTGCTATATCATTAATCCACTAACAAAAATAAAGATTTTAAAAAATAACTACTCATAAATGATAGGTATTACCTTAAATGCAAGTAGTGGCCATGACATTGCAGCATTAAATGCAAAAGAAATTTGCTGATTTAGAAAATTGATTATTATGCACATAGACCAAGAAGCATATATATATATATATATATATATATATATATATATATATATATATATAAATGTAATTGATATATGAATGGCAGAGACACCTGGGTTTTCATTCCAATTTTTTTAGTCTTCTATTAATTTTATTAAAATTAAGCATATACATGTTTTTCTTTTCTTCTCAAGTACATGATTGGTACTTAGGATCATAAAATATGATTTTTCTGTCCCATTTCAATCGAACCTATGCTTTGAAATTAACAACCAAAATGAATTGTGGAACAAATTGAAAAATGAAGAGGGAAAGGTGAAGATGATTTCACGTTTTCTTAGAGACTTGATTTAGATAAAAGAGGTAAGGCAATAATTATCATTTATGAGTAGTTATTTTTTAAACCATTATTTTCGGGGATCTGTTAGTAGATTAATGACATGGAAAAATTTGGACCTTTTATTATAAATGAATGGTTAAGATTAATAGAACTCTATATGGTAGAGTACCCTAAGAACTCTAGAAGATCTCAATCCCATTTTTTATGTCTAAAAGTAAAACATTAGAAGTGTTATGCAAGGATCCACTAATGTATTAAGTTTACATGGTGAATCAAATGATGAAACCATAAGGACTCTTTAAGGTGACTACACAAATGGGGCGATGAGCTTGATTTTTTAACGGTCAGCTTTGCATGTATTTGCTATTAGCAAGTAAGGCTATGGAATACCCATGAATGATTGCTCCTTGTAGAGATAGTAAAAGGTTTTATGAAGGGGGTGTGTATTCAACTCGAGAATTTGATTCAACCTGATGTCTTAGATTCATTTTGTTAGTTTTTAGACCCCTAAACACCGAATGTTTAACCTGATTTTATTGCTAAGTTTTTACTTATTAAGTCAATTGTGCAAACCCTATGTTAAACATACATCAAACATATCATATAATGGAAAAGTAAATAAGACACTAATATGATGATCCAGGAAAATCAATGAAACAAACTAGTTTCAAGGTAAAAAACTTGGGGGGACCAATCCCAAGAAGAACAATCCACTATCAAATAAAAGTTTACGGTCAAGAATATTTAATTCGCAGTAAACTTAACTATGGTTACTAAACCTAGCTCTGAAACCCTTAGACTTCTTTGATGTGGATCTATATTCCAACATGAACCTCTAGTTCACACTTTATTCTTCAGTATGATTGATATTTGAAGCTTGGGCTGCAACTTTGTTCCACCGGTACTTATGGAATAAGATTGATCTTTGGTAGATTCTTGAAGAGTAGAAGACATAAAACCTCTCAGATCTCAAAAGAGTAGCTCTCCAAACGTACTTTAGGGTTTTCCTTATATACCAAGTAAATTTGGACCGAAACCCTAAATGTTTGATGGGCTAATGGACTTAATTTAAAATCTGAAAAATCGCAGTTCAATTGGTCGAAGCTTTCTCTAGATCAATCGAGCTAGCCTAATTTTCAATTCCTAAACTTGCAACTTGTATGTTCTTGAATTCTAACTTCTAGCACTTTGAGCAATGTTTAATATGATTCATAGATTTTAAGATCTATACCTAGACAAGTTTATGTATACAGCTTGCCAGCAAACAAATCATTTAGAATCTAAACATTTAGACCTAATTATTTAGAACCTAACACATTTGTCATGAGTTGATAGGTTTGGGTTCTAAATTTTTTTTGAAGTTTGGATTTGGATGAGTTCAGTTTTTTTTTTTTTTTTTTTTAATCTGAATTACCTAATCCAACCTAGATTATTAATAGTTTAACAAATATATGCACTTTATATCCGATGCTTTGATTTATTTTGGATTCTAAGACTTAGATTAAAATCATTAGTTTGACTTATTTTGGCTTAATTTGTAAGATTTAATTTAGATAAAATATGAATATTAGGCCCAACCGTTTTTATTGTAATCATATATTATAATGGATTGAATTAGTTGAGTGAAAACCCTATGTTTAGAAGGCTTGACAAAATGGTCCCAACCCTAAATGTTGGGTTGAGTTGGAGATTTCTAAAACCAAGGAGGTTGGATTGGGTTGATAAATACCTTAAAATTCAACCTTAATAATGTATTAGTGATTACATGGTCTGCTTGGAGCTAGTACAACTCGCTTACCTGGGTGGAATTAGGATGATATTGACATAAACCTCTCTGAGATTTAAGTCAATTAATGCTCCCAGTAATTTTCTATATAGTAAGTAGACTTGACGGACGGGTTTGATCGGGTTCATGTTAGTTAGTCATTTCTTAGTTTTTCTTAATAAAGTGTCATGAATAGGCACTATTATACAAACCTTGTAAATGATGTGAGATGTGGAAGCATCAAGGAGCAAAACACATCTACTTTAGAAAACAAGAAACAAAACATGTTTGCTTTTGAAAATAACCTTAAATCCACGAGGGTTCCTTGAATCCACAAGGAGAAAAGGTTTTGGAATCCACTAGAGAAATAATTGACAAAAGTCTAAATTTTTATTAATATCAATAATCTGAAAAACAAATACAGACTTGGAGGCTTATTTAAGGACTCCATAAAATTTGACAGACAAGAAAATATATTCTAAAATAAACTCTAATTAATACCTAACCATAATAGGAACCAAATTTGACCTAAAAAACATTAAAATCACCTAAAAATAAGGAAATAAATCACCTAGACTTAAAATAACGTTTTTTTCATAAAAATACCAAAATTAAATAATTACAAAAATTAAATTGTAGATTCTGTCTTACATCAGACCCTTCCACTTGAAACAAACTCATCCTCGAGTTCATCTTTGAAATTTGAAATCTTCCATGCTAAGAGAACAAATACTTTGAATACTTCATCTTCTTTGTCTTCTTACCAAACTTGAAAGTCATCAATTGAGCAACTTAAACTTCTTGTTCCTTGATCTTCAAGCAATTGACAATATTCACCAAATAAGAGTCAATAATCGAATCAAATCTTTCCACCCTAACAAAATCAATAAACTTTGTGGTGTCTCTCACCAAAACGTTGAAATCATCTAACTTGACTTCATTGAGAATGTTTACAACTTCCTATATAATTTCTTCTTTAATTGTCTCTACTATCTCGACTTCAAGATCTTTCTCTATAATAAGGTCTTCATCAATCTCCTCCACAATCTTAATTTTATATTCTTCTTCCATAACAATGTCTTCAACATTTTCTCAGAAATCTCTATATTTTCTTCAAGAAAAATATGTTATTCAACATAAAATTCTTCTCTTAATGGTAGAATATATGGTTCTCCAAAATAATTCAAGTGTGAACTTCTTGGCCAAAAATAATCTTATTTTGTATATGACAGAAGTTCATCACAATCTAAATGATAAAATTTGATAGTGAGCATTTTTTTCATCCTTAGCCATGAATTATCTTGTCGGATTCTATTAGTCTGTATCCATTCCCACCAACATAAGGCATACTCTCTAATTAAGTTTATACAAAGCAAGTTTAACTTTTTTCTCATCACAAATATTCTCATAGTCAAATAAATCCTCTAGATCAAGTAACCAATTAAGAAAATCTATTTTATAAAAATAACCATTAAAACTTTCGATTCTCTTATAAGGCCTATATGAATTTTGCTTAACAATAAGTTGCCTGTGAGTTATGTCTCCGCGACGGTTATCCCTATTATTTCCATGCTCCAATGACATTATCCTAGCAAAGATATTTGTGAGTGCTAATTGTACGTCACATAATTGGATAAGTCAAGGTTTTGATACCAACTGATGCGGGATGCAAAAAGGTCAAGAAGCGAAATACGTCTATTTCTAGAAAACAAGAAACAAAACATATTTGCTTCTGAAAATAACCTTGAATCTACAAGGGTTTTTGAATCCACAAGGAGAAAGGGTTCTAGAATTCACTAGAGAAATAATAGACAAAAGTTTGAATTTTTATTAATATCAATAATTTGAAAAACGTATACAGACTTGGAGGCCTATTTAAGGGCTCCATAAAACTTGATAGACAAGAAAATATATTCTAAAATAAGCCCTAATTAATACCTAACCATAATAGGAACTAAATTTAACCTAAAAAACATTAAAAGTACCTAAAAACAAGGAAATAAAATCACCTAGACCTAAAATAATATTTTTTGCATAAAAATACCAAAATTAAATAATTACAAAAATTAAATTGTAGATTCTGTCTTACATCAATAAATCATGTAACTCATATATAACCAAAGATACAAGTTTCTCTACTCCCTCTTTAAAGTTCTCTAAATTTCTCTTTTCTTGTTTTTCCTTATTCTTAGAAGGTGACTAGCTCATATTAAGTCAATTTTCACTAATTCTCATTCATTTTTACTATTTATTTCATTCATTTCTTTTAAAACTTGGCAGATTTATTATAGTATGATCCATAACCAACCTTTAGGGTTAGGTCAACTTGATATTTTTCATATATTTTTTTCACATGCAAAAAATAATAATACAAAATAAAAACCAAACATGATAATATTGTCCATCATTTTTTCAATACAAATAAAGGAAAAAAAAAAACTCAAAATAAATAAATTTAAATAATTCATAAATTCTTAAGGTTACACAGTCCAGAAATTACTAAATTGAATCTTTCAATGGGAAGATGAGAAGCCGTATGGCAATATCAACCCATCTAGGGGGCTTCGTCAGGGTGGTCTATTATCACTATACTTGTTCCTATTATTGTATGCTGAGGGTTTTACTTCATTACTACCTAAGGCTGAGATGGATAGCTGGATTAAGGGTGTATCTATATGTAAAGGGTCGCCAACACTCTCAAATTTAATGTTTGTAGATGATTCCATTCTTTTTGGCCGAGCTACTACTGGAGAGGTTGAGGTGACCAATGAAGTGTTGCAGATTTATGCTAATGCTTCAAGCCAATGTATCAATATGGAGAAGTCATCGGTACACTTTAGCAATAATACTTGAGGCAGCCAAAGGGAAGAGATTGTGTCACTTTTGGGAGTGAAAGAGGTGGAGTGTTTTGAGTCTTATTTGGGTCTACCTACATTGGTGGGTTGAGCAAAATACCAAACTTTTTCTTTTTTGAATGGTAGAGTTTGGAAAAAGTTGCAGGGTTGGAAATGGACGATATTATCCAAGGAGGAGAAGGAAGTGCTTATCAAGGCAATTGCCCAAGCTATCCCCATTTACACCATGGGGGTATTTCAATTACAGTGAAATTTTGTGAAGAACCAAATTCCTTGTGTGCTAAATTTTGGTGGGGTCAAGTTGGAAATGAAATGAAAAGAAAATTCATTAGAAGAGTTAGGATAGTTTAACTCAACCAAAGAAGGAAGGGGGAATGGGTTTTAGAGATTTGAGGTATTTTAATCTTGCTATGTTAGCCAAGCAAGGTTGAAGGTTGCTGGAAAATCATGAGTCTCTACTATTTAAATGTTTCCAAGCCAGATATTTCCCTCGGTGCAATTTTCTTCATGCGGATGACTCACCTAACAAGTCTTTTGTTTGGAAAAGCATGATGGCAGCCTTGCCAATTTTGAAGAGTGGGTGCTGTTAGAGAGTAGGGAATGGAGAGTCCATTGAGGTCACTAAAGATAAATGGATTCCAAATTAGCCTTCTAATCAAATTCTACATCCTGTGCATGACAAGGAGGAGGGCTGGAGAGTATCGGACCTTATTGATTGGGATCTTCACGGGTGGAGGAGAGACATCATTATGGCAAAGTTCAACTGGGATGAGGCTGAGGCTATTTGCAGAATTCCCTTGAGCCGAAGGGTCGTGGAGGATACACTGGTATGGTTGCATAATAAGAGAGGAAAGTATATTATTCGGTCTGGGTACCATTTAGCACGACAGGTTCTGAGGAAAGAAAATTGGGCTGAAGCATCAAATAGGAGTGGAAGGCAGCAGGTGTGGAGAGCTTTATGAAAGCTAAAGATACTTGGGAAAATAAAAATATTTGGCTGGAGGGCTTGCCATGATATCCTTCCAACACTGGTGAATCTAGCAAAGTGCAAAATTGTTCCAGAAAATTCATGCCATTGCTGTAAGAGTGCACCCGAGAATGCTGTTCATGCTATATGGGGGTGTGGAGCAGCCCAAGATGTTTGGGCAGGAAGTCTCAATGTGTTGCAGAAGTTTTAGACTAACCAAATTGATTTTATGAGCTCTTTGAAGCTTTGGAGGATAGATTATCTATAACAGAGATGGAGCTCTTCCTTGTTCAAGCTTGGCTCATATCGAATCATAGGAACGTGGTTGTGCATGGAGGACAAATGAAGGACCCGTGGTGGTTGACTAATAGAGCAGCTGAACTGTTAGAAGAATACAAGAAAGCTCAAGCAACTATGGTGATTTCAAATGCAGCACCAAGCAGGAGCTATTGGAAGCTTCCACCGCAGGATGTCTATAAGCTGAAATTTAATGCAGCGGTCTTCTCGGATTTAAAATGTTCTGGAGTTGGTGCGATAATTAGAAATTCTGCAGGTGATGTGATGACTGGTATGTTGGCTAAGGGAGAATATGTGCACAACAGTGACGAAGCAGAAGCATTGGCATGTCAAAAAGCCTTGGAATTTTCTATGGAAGCCGGGTTCTCAAATCTGGTGATTGAGGGAGATATAGCTCAAATGTGATGAGAGCAATATTGAGTTCTGTAGCAAATAATTCTTTCTTTGGTCATATAGTGGATGACATCAGACATAATATTTCGGGTAGGCAGTTTGTTGCTTTTAGTTGTGTAAAAAGGGAGGGAAACATGGTGGCTCACTCTTTAACTAGATTTTCTAGGAATATTGTGGATGAACTATATTGGATGGAAGATGAGCCCCTGCCTGCTGTAGAGGCTTTGAATCATGATTGATTACATATTAATGAATGAGTGATTCATTTGTTCTCAAAAAAAAAAAGAAAAAGAAAAAAAGAAATGAGAGTGTGAAATATGTTTACATAGAGTTACAGGGGAAAAAAACAGAAGAAGAAAAAGAAAAAGAGAACAGTGAAAAAAGGTCCCTTTAAAAAAAAAAAAAAAAAAGGTCAACCCGTGTGACCCATTTCATCGGGTCGGGTTTAAATTGACCCCATTTTTCACAAGTCCAAAAAATCAATACCCAAACCAATATTTTTCCTTTTGGTTTGGATAGGTTATTGGGTCTGGGTTCAATTATTCTTATTTTGAGAAATTGGGTTCAATTATATATACTAGTTATAATAGTAAACTTGGCCGTGTATATATGGATATGGTGGTCGCTTGCAATCCCAGCCATTTCGTCGATCAATGTCGAGCGGAGCTCCTGTTCTAAATTCATAGGCAAGATAACCAGGTGGGTATCTTGGAGTGGAGTAAATTTAGGGCTTATGACTGTTACTTCCATAAACTTAGGTCATGTGTTTCGATCAGGAGTTGTGTTTTCCTATTTGTTTGTTTGATTTTATTTTTGGGACGCAAGGATGTGCTGATGGGAAAAAAATAAAAATGAATTTTTTTTTCTTAAACGTGGAATGCTCTGTTGCGAAACTTAAATAGCACATAGTGTGTCACCTTGGATTAATGGTTATGTACAACGATTATTAACTAATAGAAATGACTATTTGAACAACAGTTGATTCAGCCCAAGGACATGTTATCTTACACTTACAGGGTATAACTATCTGTCACGGGCACAGTATCATGTCAATTCCATTGTTAAGTTGTAGAGAATAGGGTTAGATATAAACGTTATAACCTCAATGACTGCGTAAAGCCTTGCAGCGATGGTGATGAAGAAAGTAGAATGGAAAATGGAATAAAATT
The DNA here is from genome assembly GCA_030820535.1 of Quercus parvula. Lineage (NCBI taxonomy): Eukaryota > Viridiplantae > Streptophyta > Magnoliopsida > Fagales > Fagaceae > Quercus > Quercus parvula. Next base: position 12,772,568 of record JAUAME010000007.1, on the reverse strand, counting down.
CACACAAATATAATGTTCTGCTTCGGAGGAAGATCATTTCTCTATTAACTATGCTTCATGAGCTTGGGAAAAATATCTGATAAGTTATAATGTTCTGCTTCGGAGGAAGATCATTTCTCTATTAACTATGCTTCATGAGCTTGGGAAAAATATCTGATAAGTTATTCGTTGCATCTACGGCCATATATATATATCACCTACGCCAAATTATTGGGAAACTACAACCTGATAGAAGCCCATTAAAAAAATAAAAATAAAAAACTGAGAAGCAAACTACTTATATGACTTAGGGATGGCAATGGGGCGGGGCGGGGCCGAAGGATGGATTCCTCGTCCCCGCTCCGCATGGTTTTGTCTTGCCACATCCCCGTCCTGCCCTGCATGACGGGAAAAACTTTCTCACCCCATTCCGGCCCCTTGGGGCCTCGCGAAGTTCCGCCCCACCCCATAAAACTCTACTTTTTGTTAATTTGCCCTACAACTAGTACAATTTTTTTAATGAAACCTATTTCATTAATAAAAATATACTTGAAATTACAACTAAATTTATCTTATTAAATCAAATCAATTTTTTTTTTAAATTGAATAATATATCCAAGTGTTTAACAAGACAATCATTAAAAAAAAATAAAAAATAAAAAAAATCTCATAGTATAATATATAACAAAATAAAGGCAGAGAATCACATTGGGTAGAATAAAATATGCTAATATTAATATGTTTATTTAAATAGTAGGGGTTTAGGGTATGAAAAAATTACAATTATAACCCTTAATAACTCGGGGCGAGGACGGGGAGGGGCGAGGTGAGGTGGGTCTAAAAAGTCTAAACCCATCTCCGCCCCGCCCCGCCCCGCCCCGTGGTGCGGGGCTAAAATCTTGTTCCATCCCCGCCCCACTACCTTTGTAGGGTGGTAGAAACTCGCGTGGGGTGAAACGGGGAGGGGCGGGTTAAGCAGGGTGGGGAAAAATTGCCATCCCTATTACGACTTGAATAAATTCTATCTTAATCTTTTCCAAAGCCTAGATTTAGTTAGAGAAGCATAAAAATCATCATCTAAGGATAAAGTTCAACTAAAAATACTCAAAATAAACATAAAGTAGAAGTAGGATTGAAGTAGAAGATCCTACAGCAACTAATTAAACTCCTCACGCAACAATGCACTATATCGCTAAATAATATATATTCTAGATTTTTAAATATTTAACAAGACATTAACGCTTCATTTGTTTGAGTGGAATTTTTTAAAAGAATGATATATATAGTGCTTGATCAGGACTTTGAAATTGATCCCAAAAGTTTTTATTTATTTTTTATTTTTTATTATTTGATGCTGAGGGAAAATGCTTTATATTTAGGGTAAACATAGTGGTGGTGGAAAAGGTGCAGTAGAGGCGAACACATTATGGTGGCAGTGGAGACAACGGTGATAGTAGTGTAGGAGTGGTATGATGGTTGTGACAATGGTAGCAATGGTGTTGCAGCGGTAGTGATGCTGATATTGGTGGTGGGACAATGGTGGTGGTGATGGAAGTAATTGTGATACCCTAGATTGTGCAAATTTGATTGAGTTGGATTCTTTGAGTGTGTGTTGTATAGGCTTGTGTTGAGTCACATATATATGAGGTGTTTACTAATCCATTTGGGGTGTATGCATAAATGTGGCTAGAGCTTTTCTTAGGTTACAAAATTGTATCAGAGCTAACTTGACAACTCCATGTGGCTTAAGGGCATATGGGATTGATGAGGACGTCAGAAACTTAAGTGGAAGAGATTATGATACCTTAAAATGTGCATGTTTGATTGATTCAAATTGTTTGAGTGTGTATTGTGAGAGCGTGTACTATGTCTCATATTAAGTATTTACTAGGTGGATCTTTGATTTATAAATAATTACTTGGAACTCCAATTGCAATTTGACTAGTTCCTTTGAGAGTGTAAGCCAAATGTGACTAATGCTTTTCTTGAATAGTTATAGTAATGAAAGAGGCAGTGGTGTTGGTAGTATGAAGAAATAAAAGTGATGAGTATGCAAGGGAACATTGGAAAATATTTCTTGTTTTTCGAAAGTAAAAAGCATTCTTTACCACTTTTAACCTGTTTTCATTTATCACAAAATATTTTTATCTTGTTTTACATGATCCCAAAACATTTTATCTTGATTTTCTATTTTTTGGCTTTCTAAAAATTGACTCATGTAAGAATTTCAAAAAATGCAAAATATTTGTCCGCACTCCTTTTTGTTGCACTCCTCACATACTCATTAACACAATATCCACAATTACAATACAAATTACAATGTACATAACACAAAAAGGTCATATCCACATTTAAAACATGGAAAGAGGATGTGTGAGACAAATATTAACCTTCAAGAAAACATTTCCGATTACACGTGCAATGCACATAACGCAAAAACTGAAAAGCAAAATGCATTTTCCACCACTTTTAACTTGTTTTTTCCGTTGAACACAAAACATTTTATCTTGACTTTTTAATTTTTGCAGCTCTAAAAGTTCACTAAAGTAAGAATTTCTAAAAATGGTAAATATTTGTTCACGCTGCTTTTTCTTGCACTCCTCACATATTCGTACATACAATATCCGTAATTATACTCGCAATATAAATGACACAAAACGGTCATGTCAAAATTTAAAACTTAAAACGTGGAAAGAGGATATGTATTAAGGCCATAAATGAGCCAAACTTTATCGAGTAGTGCATATTCAAGTTTAGCTCGTTAGGAAAAATAAAAAACTCGAGCCTGGTTTAAGCTTGTGACAAGCTTAAAAATAATGTTTGAGCTTAAGTTCATGAGAAAGCCAAAAAGCTTGAGCTTGGCTTGGCTTGATTAATTAGTCAAGCTAAACTCAAGCTTAATATCAAGTTCAAACTCGAGTTTAGGTCATGTTTTTGTGCTTGAGATTTAAAAAAATTACCTTATTAAATGCTTAAATCTCTAAAACTAAGAAAAAAGAAAAAGAAAATAGTCTTATGATTAGCTATTATTCAAATTAATAATTTACATAATTAAATTCATTCCTTCATTCATTCATTCATCATTCCTGATCTACAGCTTCAACAATTGTTCAAAATACAATTTTTACATTCATGTTAGATGGTGAAGGAATAGAAAAATATCTGTTTGTAACTATTATGAATGAGAAAATACTAATATGTTTCATAACTTTATTTTAGATGATTAATAGGGAAGGATCATATGTGGCCTACTTAATTATTTATTTATTTTTAAGTGTAACTGTAGCCTAAAGTGGTTCTTGATCAGTTTAAAGGAAAGGAAAAAATTGAGGTAATATAGGTAGTAGTCTCATGTTGGCCATACCATTATTAAGATATGTGTAATGAGTATATTTAGCTAACATATATAAACTTATAAACGAGTCCATACTTGAATTGTTGTGGATCAAGCCTAATAGCTCATGAGCTTGTTCATGAACAATTTTTTTTTGCTTGGGCTCGGCTTGTTTATTAAACGAGCCTAAAACTAAGGCTCAAGCTTGGCTTATTTATAAACAAACAAACATGAATAAACTTTTTATCGAGTTAAACCCGAGTTGTTTATGACCAGTTTGGTTCATTTACAGCCCTTTATGTATAGACAATTGATGTGAAATAAGTTGTGTGAGACGTTATTACCCTTTTACAAAACGTTTTTTCACCTAAACAAATGGAGACTAGATTGTATCACATGATGCCTTAAACAAAAAGATATCAAGCTGGTCACGAGAGGAAACTCCACTTACTAAAAAAAAAGAGAGAAAAACATGTAAGCAAATCTGTATGATGAAAAATGCGGCAAGCATAGCTGTAAATAACCAATAATTTGATTAAAGATGAACTCAAATAATGAAAATGCAAGTGATGTGATTCCAAATGTCCTTACCTAACAATTAATATGTATATTTTAATTCTTTGGTAATCAGTTCTTCACCCATATTTAACAAATCCAGGTCATGATTTACATTTGTTCTTTACCTATTGGTAGATTAATCTCTTAGTAATCTAGAGGTGTTTTATTGGTCATACATAGCTGCCGACAATGCGTGATTTCATTTGAATTTTTACAAAGAAGAAAATATTAACCGATGACTATAAAGGTCCATGTGTTTCTTGCCTTGTAATCCACTCTTGGTGCCATTGGCAGACCTAAAAGAAAGCTAACTCCCCTATAATATTTTGGCCGATAATTTAGAAGCATCCACTTTACACTAGCTCTTACCTTTTGCATAGACTTTAAAAGGCAAAGCTGATATCTTTTTCATTTGGGTATTGACTGCCTAACCTTAATATAAAAATACTTCCCATAAAACACTCATATTTTCACTGTTGAAGTGATCACATTGGCATTATGGTCAAGTACCCTTTCAAACAGGAAAATTTCTAAAACCCTATATGTACGTATCTTCGCTTACTTGTAGCTTTGGAATTGAAAGAAGAATAATTAAACAGAAAAAGATATTAGATCCTAGTATGAGCAGTACGGCCCTATTTGCATTTGAACAATAAGAAAAAACAAGTCAACAACATCATCTATAATTTTAACTATTGTATTCACATTTAAAAATACACATTGTCTACTTTCTTCCATCAAGCTTGATGGAAACTCTGAAAGTTAATCTGTACTGTCGCATTCAAATGATACGATTGTGCTCAATACGAGGGACACACATTTTGAAAAAGTCCAACACTCTGACCCCAGAGATAAACAAAGAAGCTTCCATTCTATTTTTTATATTATAAGTTTATTTATTATATTTTATTCGGTTTGTGGTTGGAAAATTATTAGGCTGAAAAAAAGTGAAGAGACATATGTCACTCATATATATAATCTGTTAATATATTAATTTGCATGACTTTAATATGCAGCCGTCACTTAAGCAGTGTTTCATTAATCATCAGTTGCGGCCTCCAAAATTATGAGAAAAATCTCCACAGTACGTTCTCGCTAGAATATCTCCACTAAGGTCAAGTCAAGCAAAAGATATTACAGTTGCAGCGTAAAGTATCTTGAAATTGAAGGCAAAATGTTGATAATAAAATGAAGTTACCAATAAAATAATCAAATGCTAGCTCAAATTCAAGAATCGGAACCACTAGTTGTCTTTTGATGAAATGCTTAGGTCAAATTCCCGATTACTACTTAAACTCCATTTGAATGAGTTATTTTTATTTTAAAGAAGAATGTATACCTTTCTAAACTATCACAATTTTAAGGTAGAATTATACTCATATACGATAACAAATAAAATTAAATAAACGTGGGAAAATGAGCTCATCCAAATCACACTTTTTCTAATAACATGGTTTGTCTTAGTACAGACCAACGATAGTATGTGATGAAAAATACTAAATAAGCAAATTACTTTGCTGTGGTTGACAAGGAGAAATGGTTCCAACAACATTTTTAAAATGTAATCATTTTTATATTGTTGCAATCCAATCACCATATATCATATATAATATATTAAAGTTGAAACGCTATTAAAATCCAACTTGAATTCAAATTAATTTTTAGTTGTAGTCTACAACTTAGTATCTAATATCTATATATATATATATATAAAAGCAGAAGCTTCAAGGAGATGCTGCCACGTTAGAAAAAAAGCCTACCTAAAAAACTGACACGTATAGAGTTTTCCCTTTAAAAAAACCGTACGGTGTACTAGGAAGACTCACTTTCAGACACCGCTTATCCCAAAAAAAAAAAAAAAAAAAAAAAACGCAAGCCTTTATAAAAACCCCAGCCGCTTATCCACAAAAAAAAAAAAAAAAAAAAAAAACGACAAACCCTAAAACCCAAATCATATTTCTTGATTAAAATTCAGACTCAAACTTGCGATTCTTCTGCACCTCCATATACACACAGATCGAAGTAGAGAGGCGATGAAAGAGAGAGAGAGGCGATGAAAGAGAGAGAGAGGCGACGAGGAAACAGGGAAGGAAGCAGAGAAAGAGAAATAGAAATACGATACACACAGAGATGGAAATAGAGGGAGGCGATGAGGCTTGGGACACGGAGAGAGAAACAGAGAAGAGAAAGAGGCAAAACACTATTACTGTCATATTTTCCGCTGCCATCCATTCCCTCACCAGACTTAGAACACCGAAATCGCAGGCACACACAGGAATTGAGATTGAACGATAGCAAGAGAACTTCGGTCTGTCATAAATGGTGGAGAGAGAAAAATCTAAGAAGAAAGTCAGGCTTTGCTACCATCAGACCACCGTGCCCTCCACCGGTATGGTCTTTGTTTTTTTTGTACCGAAGGTCAGCGTACTCCCTTCCTCTTCAAATATTGTTTTTGTAGTTGAAAGATCGAAACTCCTCACCATTGCTTTTCCTATTCAAATTAGAATCTTAAATCTTCAATATTTCTATGTTTTTGAATTCAAAATCGGCAGTTCCCCTTACTTAATTTTCTAGGGTTTTTCTTTTACAAAAAAAAAAAAGAAAGATGGGCTGATTCTCTTTCTTTGGATGCTTCGGTTTCAAATTATCCCTCTATATTTTTTTTTTGGTGGTAGCATTAGGGATTTTGCCCTTGATTTACTGTGGTTAAAAGTCAAAATTCACCTTGGATTATTTAAAATCTGAATGTATTAGGCGAACAACTTAATATGCAATTTGTTTGATAAAATTACTGATCGGTCTTTTGTTTTACTCTAGGATTCTTAATCCACGTTGCCAATTAAATTGTGAAAGGTTGTTTCGTACGCATATCAAAACTCTAATTTTTTTTTTTGGTTGAATGGATTTTGATTTGATTCGTTTTTTGTTTTTTGTTTTTGGGTTTTCTATCAAAATGTTTGTTTCCTCAATTTTAAATATTAGCTTTTGTTTTTGTTTTTAAGATTACAGAAATCACTAAGTCATTGAGATTAAATAAGTGTAAGATTGAAATCATTGGGTATTTCCGTTTCTAACATTTATTTTCCTTCTTCAATCTTATTTTAGGCTTTTCCTACCGGAACAGCACGCACCAGATAGAGTCCGTAAGGCATACAGAGATACGCGTATATTGTAAACGGTAAAGTTATTGTTTTTTTTTTTTTTTTTTTTTTCTCTTTTCGTTTTCAAATTTGGGGATTGAATATGATTTAGGTTTGAATTTCTTGGTTGGATTGATTTATATTTAGGTATTTGGGCTACATTAGGTTCTGATTTGTATAAGATTAAAGAATAACCTTGCAAGTATTCTCTATGCTGTCGCCCCTTTTAAGCTCTCTCTCTCTCTCTCTCTCTCTCTCTCTATATATATATATATATATATATATTTTTTTTTTTGGAGAGAGAGAGAGGGAGGCAAAGATGGAGGAGTACGGGGAGCTTGACATGGTTAACATAGAAAACACCAACAACGCCAATAAAGCAGTAATGCGTTTTCCTTTTCTTTTATTTGATTCATTCATACCCCTTAACATCAAGCTTTTTGTTGTTTTAACTAATGCAATCTGATCAAAATTACCCAATCAAACAAAAAGACAGTATTTTGGGGTACCCATTCCAAACCAAATTGGTGTATGTTTTCATAAAAATGATTTTAGAGAATAAAATGGTTTATCCGTCTTATTTCACTAATGTTGGTATTGGCGTGTTGGTACTGAGACAGTATTTTAGATTGGTCTATTATTGTTGTTAGCCATCAAAATTTTGTTCATGTGGTTGTTTAGATTTGTTGGTAGTAATAGTTGTAATACATGCATTTTTTTTTTTTTGTTCATGTGACACCATCCTCCATGAAACCAAGTGTTGTTGTTTCTCATACACATACATGCATTTTTTTTTGGTTATTCTAGAAGTCATAATACATGGAGATTGATAAGAAAGAAGATAAGTAAGGAATGTGATGCTATGTTATTGATTTAATCAAGGCAAGATGTATTTGTTGGCCTTCTTTTCTCAATGTCATTTTTTGTGGGATGTAAAAACATGACTGGCTAGGTTGCTTATGCCTCTAGGCAATTAAAGAATTTTGAACAAAAATTACCCGAATCATGATTTGGAATTGGCTGCTGTAATTTTTGTTTTGGATCTGAAGGTAAAGTATTGAGTGTTAATAATAGGCCTTTGGTTACAAAATTGTACACTTTCAATTTACTTTTGGCTAATTGTGAAAATAAAAATGGTTAAAGCAGGAGGGAGTGGATGTGGATGACATAAAGAAATGGTTGAAGGAAATGGAGGAAGAAGCGGCTGCACTGCGTGAGATGCGAGCCAAGGTCGAATCCCATATGGTTCTGCAAGGTTTTTTCTTCTTTTGTTTTTTTGGGTTTAATTTCACAATGTCAGAGATTATGATTTTTTTTCCATCAATTTAATTTTTATTGAAATTGATTACAAATATAGAAAATGTTAAAGGTTGAAGTAATATTATTATATGGTTTGGAGCATATGCCTCAGATTGGTGTAATGGTTTCAATTTGAATATGGTTGGAAAGAATTTTAGGAAATAATCATGGGTTTTGAGGGTGATAGTCTTTTGGAGTCCCAAAATCCCTATAAAAAAATTTAAGGACTATCAATTTTAATTGTCTGAGATAATTCTTTATCCAAAATAATATATATATATATATATATATATATATATATATATATATATATATATATATAGGACAACACCTTTAAGAGGTGTGCTATGGTGAGTGCCTTTCACCCAAGCGATATGTTTTTGCAATCACATCTGCTAAACCCAGCAAAAGTGGCTTATGCATTGGGTATGAATTTTATGTTTGATACTCTTAGCCTAAGTTTAGTGTATTTGGTCATAAAGTTAGGGGGATTTTTTTTTTTTTTTTTTTTTTTTTTTTTTTTTTGTGTTTAATGAAAAAAAAAATTGTGGATGACTCACATTATGAGGATAAGCTAAGAGACTTGGCACCTCATTTTAGAGGAAAAAAATGGACCACTGTTTTAATGGTAAGTTACGCATCCCTCCACCTATAAGGCTATAACTTATAAGGGAAGAAAATGTCAATTGAGATTGAGGCATTGAGCTCATTGGTGTAAATGGATGGCTGTATCACTTTATATCAATGATGATTATGATTACATTCACACATATCTTGCATTCCATTCTTGAAAATTAATTGAGAATTTGTTTGATAGTAAGAAAAAAAAAAAAATGAAACAATTGTTTAAGGAATTGCAACCAGTTCTGAAGGCTCTTTTTTTTTTTTAAATTACATTTGTTAGCTTACTTTGCTAATCTATGAATTGTGGATTACTTCTGATATTTAAATACCATAAAATTTCAGCAAGTTGAGGTGACAAGTAGAGAATCTGATATGCAATCATATGAGAAATTTCAGTAATTCAAGGCTTTATGCGGTACTTAACTCAATTGAGATGATTTATTTTCAATTTGCGAATGATGAAAGTTTATGATTTACCTAAATTATAGTGTAATATACCAAGTTATTTTAGACATTTTTCTTAATCCTCTCATACTTTTAAGGTCTATTTTGGAAGAGAATGATGGGTGGCAAAAACTTATAAATTGAGAGCTCACACACTGAAGAAGCGACAATATCAGGTTATATGTCTTTAGAAAACATTGATACTTGGTCTTACTGTAGTTTGATAGTACTACAATTTGATGGTGGGCATGATATTCTATGTTTATTTCAGACTTTTGGTTGTGCTATAAAGTAATATGTTCTCCTTTAGTGCTTCTTTTAGGTACTATTTATCTATTTTAATATGTTATTTACCTCATTCGATGCCTTTTATGTTGTAATGTATCATAAAAAATATTCCAAAGTTATTACTTGAATACCAAAACAAAATTACAGTTGTATGGTTTTTAGTAATTTTGTTTAGCAAGTCAATGTCATTAAGTTTTGTGATAGGTTATTTGCAAGATTAGCAAACTTACAATACTATATGTAATTCACAACTTAAATCACAAAAGGTATCCATTCATGATTATAGAATAACTACCAGAGGCACAATTGCAATTTGATTCTACACACCAACTTGGAGTCTCATTAAGTGTCTCATTTAGAACCCACAGTTTATCATTATATAAGCATTACAAAACATGTATACACGCACACACTCTCAAAGAGATGTCATCATTGTCAAAAACATCAGAACAATTCTTTTTGCACCCTCTCAAAATAAAAATAATACTTATTTAAGTTCTGAAGAATAAATCTATTGAAATGGTGTTAATGGTTACCCTAGATGGATTTTTTGGGAAAATTTCATTGATAATTGAAAAGTTGTTTCTAATGCATATATGTATAATACAATTGGTTAGGTAGATTAGGTAATAATCATTATGAGTTATCTAAAAATGACCATAATGATCATTATTGCTTAGAAGTTAATCAATATCTAATATACATTTTAGTTGATTTAGGAATCATCAAGATCAATTATTGCTTAAATTCTATGAATTTTTTATGCTTTTAGATAGTGCCGTTTGTATGGATGCTTGACTTTTATACCAATCTTCAATGCCTACATTATAATGATTCTTAGTTATTTAAGTTGAGTACCTCTATTTATCCTAGCCAAGGACTGATGATTTATTATTTATGGAGAGCAACATATTGGTATTTTATTCAAAAATTGGCATGCATGATTTACATTAATTAAACAAGTGTTAGATTTAACAGATGACTTGGTCAATTAGGAATAATAACACCAAAGCTCTAGATGGAGTAAGAGTTGTTACTCACACTAGGTGAATATCGATTATAATTCAAATTATTCTTATGTTTGTGTGTTACATTGGTATCTCAACATTTTATAGTAGTAACATGCTTATAGCAGAGTTATTTTTCGGTTTGATTTACTTAAATGATATGTAACTATAAATCTCTCTCTTAGAAAAAGAAGGATTTCAAATGGGGTGTTATGCATGTGGCTGAATGAGCAAAGATACAAGGAGGAAAGCTTTTTTAGACAAACAGCTCAAATTCAACAACAAAAATAAGATGGAATCCAGAATCTCGCCTTTTGTTTAGAGTACTTATGATATATATATTTTTCTTTAACATTCATTCTTTTTTCATGAAGTCCTTATCTCTCTCATTCTCTTTAGTGAATGATGTGAATGTGATGTACTTTTGTTAAGATTGAATGCTGGTATTCTCTTTTGGAATGTTTGGAATTATTATGTTGGACATTGAGGTGATTTTGATTGAATTCTCCCAATATCGTTTTTAAAGTATTTTTCAGATTCCACTTGCTTCTTCCCAACTATCCTACTTCTCCTTCTTCTTCTTTTTTCCTTTTGAGTAGAACCAAGGTTGTTTGTATATTTGACGTTTTGACCCTATATGTTAAATTTCTCATAAATCTACCATATGTTATTTCAAGAAAACCAAGCAATCTAATTTTATAAAGTGAATATATCCAATCTCATTCCATTTGATCACTACATAATCAATTCTTAATTATATTAAAGTTTAAACACTATTTTTTTTTTAAATCTTAATCAATATATTAATAATATTATAATAATTGATAACTATACAAAAAATGAAAAAAAAAAAAAAAAGAACAACAAAAAACAAAAATTAAATGTGATTCAACTATTTCTCAATAGATTTTCTTTCTACATGTAAGGTTTTGTTTGTTTTAATGAGTTGATGGTTATGTGTTGTATTTTGAAAATAGGTTAATGGCAAATGCTGTTGAAAAACAATTAAAATGAGGAATGAAAGACATTGCTCCAACTTCTTCACTATAGCCTCGATAAATTGTAAATGGTTTTTTTTAACAATATTTCTAATGTAGTGAATATTTATTCAATTTTTGATGTTATGATTTTACAGTTGTTACATTGATCTATGATCTATGTGATCAAGAGCCTCATTAGTGAGGATGTTTTTTTCTCTCCTTTTGGTCATATTCTTGCCTCAGCTAAAGCCATCATAGATTCCATCAATCACAACCTAGCTAAACATGTTAGACATGTTAGAGGTTTCTTAGTGTAGAAGGAGAATGTTCCTTCACACCTTCAATCTACACTTTCAACTGATTACAACTAATTTTTCTTTAATGAAATTTCCTAACATTCTTTCTTAAAAAAAAAAAAAAAATTCTTCATAATATCTATCATAAATATTTGCACATAAAATTTAAAATAGTTTATTATGTATTGAGTTATTTTTAAAATTTACTTGATGTAAATTTTTAATACTTAGTTTAATGCTCAAAATGATGGTAATCCAAAAAAAGCATAAACAATTGATTACAAGAGGACAAACAAATGGATATGCAATATTACCCAAATGAATTTTAACGTATTTTATTATATTTTTATGTGAAGTTGATTGAATTTTGACCGTGTAAAATGTTTCTGCGCATTGCGCGGGTTAAAAGCTAGTTATATATAATAGCAGAAGCCTTTAAGGAGGTGTTGTCATGTTAGGAAAAAAGGCCACTTAAAATGCTACCACTTATACGACTTTTAAGTTAAACTAGTCACACGTTGCAACGTTTGGCCTTTAAAAACTCTGCCACGCTTGCAATTAAAAAAGGATGAATTAACACACCATTTGATGGCATCTCCCCAAAATCGGTTAAAATACATTTAAAAGGCTTGCAATTATCCCCCCCCCCCCCCCCACCCCACCCCACCCCACCCCCCCCAAAAAAAATGCAGCATATAGAGAGAGTTCTTTGTTCCTTCGCCAGAAAAGAGAGATCGACAGAAAAAAGAGACAGAGATAGAGAGAAGGGTGCCACCCAGATCTTCTGCCATCACCATAAGCCCCCACTCACTACCTGACTATTGGAATCGCTACTGGTAAAGTTTTGTTTTAAATTTAAAAAGTTAAGGTTTTTGCTTTTCATTTGGAGAATCAATTGGGTGTTAATTATGATTTAGATTAGTATTCTGGGTCAGATTTGGTCAAATTTATAAACATGCAAAAACTCTCTTCTGTTTTTTGTTTTCTGAAACTTTTCATCGTTGATTTTCCCCTATTGAGACGTCTAGGATTCTTCTTTGACCCCTTTTGAAAAATAGACGGCTTTATTCTCTTTCTTTGATGCTTTCGTCTCAAATTATCATCTCTGGTTTTATAATAAAGTTCAGAACCTAATTTGAATTCAAATTATTAGATTCTAATAGTTATCTAATATAGCACCACTTGTCCAACTTAATTTTCTTAATTTTGGTATTAAGTAACCTATTCATAATGCTTAATCAAAATGCTAAGATAAGCGCCTCAGTCACCTAAATAAAATCTCTTTATTATTTCTACCATTGAATGTTTTTGTACGCAAGTACGGTTACAAATAAGTTGAATCTTATAATTTGTGTTTACACCATTCAATGTTGTAATTTGTGTTTACAATATGACTCGATTTTAGATATAAGAAATGAGATTAACATAATTAATAAATGAGAAACCCTAATTTTGAAATTTTATAAAATATATTGTAGACAAAATTGGAAATATGACAAAGGTGTAGAGACCAAAATTTTAGTTTGGCAATTTGTTTCTTTGTATCAATAAATATTTAATTGATTTCCTTTTGTGTAAGTCAAAAAACTATAGTTCTTAATTCTCATTTGCATTTGCTGGAGATACTCTAAAATGTGCAACAAAATCACTCCAACCTTGCGGAAGCCATCATAGAAGTGAAGGACTTTAAAGATGGAGGTGGAACCAACTCTCTTATTTTGGGGAAGACTTCCCTTCCACTCATTTATATTCTTTTTTACTATTATGCTTCTATATGTATTATCCTATATCTTTTTCTTTATATATTGTCTATGAACATAGTTTGTTGTAGCTTAAAGATACAACAATGGTGAGCTGCAAGTCCAATCGCAAAGGGAAGGACAGTTTCGGCCAATAATCGACAAAGCAAAGTTCTAAATACCAATTTCAACCCATGAATTCTATGCGCCAATGACTACAAAGCTCATCCTCAACATCCCCTCAACATATTCCTTTTTTATTGTTCAGTTCGTACTAATTTGGCTTTTCAACTGGATGTGTTGTTTCGTTGATAACATTGCTGGCTCTACTATATAGGTAAGTGAGGCAATTGCCTTAGGCCCACAAATATTAATCAATAAGGAAGTATCTTTACTTCTAAGAGTATTAACTAAGCCCCTATTAGTTATTAATAGATAAAAAATAATATTTGTTTTAAAAAAAATGAAAATCCTAAAACTACTACAACTTTTATCAACCACCTAATAAATGATTTGACAATGAATGTGATTGGTACCCCTAATAAATGTTTTTTTAATTATTATTTGTGATTGGTGACACATATCACTCTTATAAAAATACATAGAAAAAAATGTTCAATTAAAAAAAGGACGAAATTTAGCTATAAAATTGGTTGTAGTATTAAGCTACAACTTTAATATCTTTTTATTGGAGGTCAATTTTGACAAATTCACGATTGGATTATATCTTCTTCTTATATCCTCCATGATTGCAAAATTTCTAGAAAATTAAATATCAATAACTATGTCATCAATAAATTGTTTAAATTGCAAGTTTCTATAGTTTAAAATTATGCATAAAATATAAGCTTATAGATCATATAATAAATAATATTCAATTGACACAAAATTTGAAACGTGTATTATGAGTATAAAGAACATGCAATTCAATGATTAGATTTTCAAAATATGTAATAATGTTTATTTTATTAAGTAAAGTTGTAGCCTTAGACTACCATCAATTTTGTAGTTAAATTTTGTCATTCATTTAATGTAAATATGATGATTGGTTTTCTCTATGTGGGAGTTTTAAAGTGTACTTATAGTCTTCCACAAATAGAAACTAGAAAATCACTCACTCTCTCTTTCTCTCTCAACAAAACAAAACAACAATCTGCACAAAAAAACAAAAGAGTCTCAAACCTCATTATTCACACAAATTTACCAAATAATGAATATGAAAGAGCCCTAAGAACTTTATTCATGAAATGAAAAAAAAAAAAACCAATCTACAGCATTTTGGTTTGGGCTTTCAGCATTTGAAACCTCATAGTGGAAATTTCACCACTTTCTATTTATAGCATAAAAAGTATTTTGTATGCTTCTTTGTCGTTGCATTGAGCCATATTCTCTATTCCTTTTAGGTTTGGCTCTATTTAAGATTTATGTTAAAAACCTATCTCTCTTACTTTGCTTATTTTTATAGGTGAAAACTACTTTTACTTTGCGTTTGTTTTACCCTTAGTAGTAGTGGTAAGAGACAGAGAAAGAAATCAGTGATTCGTCCGAATAAAATGGAGTTATCTAATCACTCTTGCCTAGCTTAGCCTTAAGCTTTTATACCGTCCATATTCATTATTTTGACTGTCATTCACTATCTTTGATATAACTCATTTTGTCATTCATAGTTTGGGGTGGTGTAGCATGAGTTTATGGGGGAAAAATTTTTATAATATAGGTGGTCATGTCTACTATTAAGGACATATTTTATGTAATTGGTTAATCTTTTGAAAAAATGCATTTTACTTGTAACTGGGTAGATCTAAGATGGGTTTAGTACTTCAAGAAACAAGAGTTTAAGTCAAGTATTAAAGCCATGAAAATTGGACCAAGAAACAAGTGAAGAAAAGCTGTTCATTAAAGTTATTCATTAAAGCTCGACAGATGCCTCGATAGAAATAGTATCTATTGATATTTAAGAACGAAACTTGACAGAAGTTTGATAGAAGCTAAATCTATCGAGATCTACGAAATCAAAATTTCCATATCTGATTTTTGGCCTATGCTGACATGTATGTGTAGGGTTTCTTTTCTCACAGCCCTAGACATATATAAGACTTATTTTAAAGGCCGTTATACATGGAGAACACATGCATTGAGTGACCTAGTGCCTTATTCTCTCTGAAAAAAGCTACTGCGTTTTTACGCCCAAGGAGCTTCCTAATCTTCATTGTTGATGAAGTGAAGAACTTTGCAGCCAACAACACCATCTTCAAGTTGCTAGGAGTTAGTCATGTATTGGAATCCATGCATCATTGGTGGCATTCATATACTAGAGAGTTCAAAGGTTTTGAAGCGGTAGAAGGTTTTTGTTCTAAGTTCATCAACTGGGATTGTAGAGTCTAGGGACAAAGGTTTTGTACTAGATCTGAAATTTCTCTTTACTATTGTGAATTGCTTTTTGGGAAGATTTTCCCCCCAGGTTTTTTACTGTGAAACGAGTTTGTTTCATTAGTTTTCCTAGGTCATCATATTTTATCTTATTTACTTTTCCGCTGTGCATGATATTGACATAATATTGATGTTTGTATGTTTGAACAAGGTTTATTCACAATAAATCTAATTAACAACTTGGGTTTAAAACTTGTTAATTTTATCAACCAAGATCTAAATTTCCCAACATCTACCATTCTATGATTATTTTTTGTTTTTTGTTTTATTATATAGAACTTTTTTTATTTTTTTTTATTTTTTATTGATAATAAGATAGGTGTTTCTCTATTGATTCATATAATATACTAGTTGTTAACAAATTGAAAAATAAATTTTGTTGTAAAAAAATCAAATAAACATATATCTAATACCAAATTAATAAATATAACATCCAAAGAAAGATTAAGTGAATTAAATATATTATCAATTTATAAAGAGATGTTAGATAACTTGAATACAAAAGTTTAATTAGTATGTAGTTTTGAATATACAAGTAAGAAGAATAGTTTTTTTTTTTTTTTTTTTTAATAAAAAATTATTATTTAATTGATATTTAAATATATAAAAATCTCAATTTAGTTCTCGCCTTAGGTCCCAAAATACATGGAACTAGTCTTGGCCGCTAGATGAAGCTTTTGCTAAATAACTAAAGGCCGTAACTAAATGGTCTACTACAAGTCGTTAGATATTCCATATACAGAATCTTGAAGTAGCAACATACCGTACACCATGTATTGTGTAAAGTTATAATTTTCAATTATGTTTTGTTGGCTTTAATTCCATGTCAAATTTGATTGTATTTCTTTACTCATTTCCATGTTTGTTTGTGAGATTCAACGTAAATGTTGAGTGTGTGACATTGGTGAAGAACTATGAAGAACAGAGCAACTCGTGACTAGCTTGCGAGTGGATAACCTGCGGAAGGCCACGTGAGAAGCACATGTTGGAAGTCGAAGAGTCAAGTGCTAAAAGGCATCTTGCAACTCATCTCGCGATTAGGCCAACTCGTGAGATGACCCGCGAGATGCACTACCAACCTATTTTGTGTGATTTACTCATTTCTTTACCCACACTATAAAAGCCAACATTACCCACGAAATTGTAAAGAGAATTTTAGAGAAAAAACCCTAAAAAACCATTTGAGAGTTACAGATTGTACATCCACAATCATCTACACAATTCTATTAGTTTTCCTCTACTTTACATCTCTAATTACATATTCTACAGAGGTTCTTAGCCCGAACACATACTTCACCCAATTTGAGTATTATGAGTTCTTTTGGTGCCTATAGGAAGCATTGGATGAAGTCATTATTTGGTAGATGCAATTGGAGTTTATTGCGGGATCTGGATAACTAATAAAGACAAGACTCGGTGAAGTCCGTTGGGAGCTAGAACTCAAAGGGTTCAAGTGCAGTGGGTAGATTAGGCTTGGAGGGTCTTTTTGATATTCTTACACTCCAACTTTATTCACTAGTGGTTCATTTCGACTTGGAGGGCTGCAGAGAGGTTTTTACACTGAGTACTTCGGTTTTCCACTTCGATAACACATCGCGGTGTTATCTCATGTGTAAAGTTATGATTTCCAACTAGCCTTTGTTGGCTTTGATTTCGTGCCAAATTTGATTGGTAAAGAATCAAGCATGCAATGAAGATTAGTGTAGTCTCATGACTAGCTAGCGAGTAAAGTAACCTGCGAAAAAGCCACATGTGAAGTACATGATTAGAAGTTAAGGAGTCATGCCAGCTTGTCATTTGGCGAGTACTTCGCAAGAAAGGCCATCTCGTGAGATACCCATGAAACTCTCTATTTGGCAAAAATGAAAAGTGCTTTTCTAAATTTTTTACTGTAAGGTTGAATTTAATCAACAATTTTGTTGGCTTTATTCCGTGCCAAATTTGCTTGTAATTCAGCATTTAGAGACCATGTATTTAGGTGGGAATCATGTAAGGGTAGTGTGTGAGAGAATGTGATGAAAAACTTAAGAGTGTGCAACTCAGTAGGGCCTTGCGACTAGATCTCGCGACTGGGAAGTCGCCAAAGCTGGCACACATGTGAAGCATATAGAGGAGCTGAAGAGTCATGCCAGTTGTTGCACTACAGAACAAAAGTCCTAGGCTAGCCAGACAGTTAACTCGCGGCTTGAACTCACTCAGTCAAGTCGCGAGGCCAAGTCACCAGACCACTTTGTTTTGGAAAAAAACTGACCTTTCGCATTCCAAACACACACTAGTATAAATACCCCTTATACCAACGTATTGTAAAGAGCTTTTAGAGAGAATTTTGAGAGAGAAACCCTAGAAAAAAACAAGATTGACTCATCCACAATTTTCATCATTTGATTCTCCAAATTCCTCTACTCTCACCATCTCCATTGTTACACCCTTAAGAGGTATATTAGCCAAAACATTTTCTCTCAATACCCACATCTGTGAGAAGGCTATTTGGTGTTTGGGAAGCAGTTAGGAAGGGACTAATTGATATTGGTTGATGCTATAGACTATAGCGGAATCCAGTAAGCTAAAGAAGACAAAGTTTTGGCATAACCTCGTTGGAGCAAGAAGCTTGGAGGGCTTAGGTATATTGGGTAGATTAGGCTTGGAAGGTCTTCTACTATTCATGTATCCCAACTTCATTCTTTAGTAGATTATTGACCGCTTGGAGGGCGGTGGAGAGGTTTTACGCGGAGGACTTTGGTTTCCTCTTTGATAACACATCGCTATGTTGTCTTTGTGTTTGCATTTCTCTTTCCTTAATCTTTTCCATTTAATTTTTGCTGTTGTTGTGATTTTATTTGGTTTAGATTGTTTTATCAATTCTATTTTAACTTATGTTCATATTCCGCACATACATTATTTGATAATAAGCTTGAATTGGTAATTTGTAAATTGGGGGTCTAAACGTTTAAGATGTTTTATACACTATTTGAACATTCATTTACACACACGATATATACTCTTATTACCCACGAAATTGTAAGGAGTCATTTTCAAAGAGAACACCCTAGCAAAACACTTGAGAGTTAGAGATTGTCATACCCACAATCATCTATACAAATTCTCTTGGTTTTCCTATGCTCCTACCTCTTTATCTATACATCCTTGAGAGGTTCTTAACCTAAACACTTACCTCACCTATTTTGAGTGTTGAGAGAATTTTTGGTGCCTTTGGGAAGCATTGGAAGAAGCCATTGAGTGAAGGTTGCAATCGGGCGAAATTGCGGGATTCAGAAATTTAGTGAAGACAAGATTTCGAGAAGTCCATTGGTAGTAGGAGCTTGGAGGGCTCAAGTACATTGGGTAGAGTAGGCTTAGGGGGTCTTTTTGTTATTCGTGTACTCCAACTTATTCACTAGTGAATTGATTTCAACTTGGAGGGTCGTAGAGAGGTTTTTGGCCGAGTACTTTGGTTTCCTCTTTGATAACACGTCTCGGTGTTATCTTGTGTTTTCAACTCTCTTCCCTACTCTTTAAGCTTTACTTTTATTGTTCATTGTGGTTGCTTATGGCTAAGAGTAGTGTTACTGGTTTATAACGCGTGTTTTACTCTTGTTCTACACTTAGTTAAGTTAGAGTAAAAACAAGTAAGCTGTAATTTAAAATTGGGGGTTTAAACAAGCATTAGTGTTTCCACATTAATTGAGGTTTCATCGTGTTCGCATCTCTCTTCCTTTACTTCTTGTGTTTTTTAATTACTTGTTAATTATGTATGCCTATGCACTAGGAAGTAGTTCCGGTTAATTATGCTTTAATTACTCTTATTTTGCATTTAGTTGAGTAGATTAAAAGCAATTTAGCCGTAATTTTAAAATTGGAAGTCTAAACAAGCTTTAGTGGTTTTATTATTGAGCTTTCATCTTGAAGTCATACAAGCAATATACTAGCGCCGAAGCACACTTAAACTAAGACTCTCAAGCTCTTTCATTGCTAATTAATTTTTCTATATCGTTCAATCTAAATTCATCAAAAAAAAAATTTTCTAAAAGTTTTTTATGCTACCTTGCATAGCAGTGGCTATTGTTTACTAATGTCAATCACATTTACTA
The DNA here is from genome assembly GCA_030820535.1 of Quercus parvula. Taxonomy (NCBI): domain Eukaryota; kingdom Viridiplantae; phylum Streptophyta; class Magnoliopsida; order Fagales; family Fagaceae; genus Quercus; species Quercus parvula. Next base: position 12,752,362 of record JAUAME010000007.1, on the reverse strand, counting down.
TAGAGACAAAATGGAAACTTTCAGCATTGGGAGGAAATTCGGACTCGATCCCCTTAGTATTCCCTTTCCTCAAAGACTTGAACTTGGGAATAGGGACATTTGATAGGGGGTAAGCCAAGTAGAGTGGCATCAAAGTAAGATTTGTTTTACTTGATGCCCATCCAAGATCTATTATGATTAACACACTAGTCATACCATTCCGACCCATCACAAGTAGCGTTTGAGGAACTATGTGAAGATTGCCAATGTTTTAGACCATTAACGACATGGGCACTGTGCAGTGCAAGTAAAGCCTATGTCTTGAGCATGGATAATAAAGCCAATAATGCACACGTTTAAACCACACAAGTGTATGTAGGGGTAATTATTGAGTACTCCTAGAGTACCATAAATGCATACTCACCCCTCTCATGTAATTGTGAATCCCACTAATTAAATCCATGGTGGGACTCATAATTCATGTGAGAGGGGAGAGTACGCATTTATGGTACTCCTAGAGTATTTAATAATTTTCCATGTACATAACTATAAATCATTAATGACCTTCCATCACGGTTATAACTTCACGTAAAGAAATGGTGTAGAGAAAGTAACAGACACAACTTCCTTAAGAACATACAAACTCATGGTAATTAATTACTTCTTGAGTGATTAATTATTCCATTTAAAGAGATTAAAATTTGACTTGAGCATCGAATTATGTATCAGTGGCCAGATACCACCTTGGTGTTTTACACTTTTACTTAATTTTTTCTTCTAGCATCGTGAACTTGGACATCCAAGCAAGCAACTTAATCATCATTAATAAAGGTTAGATTTGTTTATAAGCCTAATTTTTTTTTGAAAGAGAAGTCAACTTATATTATTCCGATAAAGCGTATAAATCAGTTTGAACAAAATGAAAAATTGATGGTGGAACATTCTCCATCCATACAACAGTATCTGACAAGCTAAACGCTAATCTCGCCAAACCATGTGCAACTTTGTTACCCTTTCTCTTTGTATGAGAATAGGATAATTCTGAGAAATTCCTCTCTACTAATTTTTTATCTTCAATGAGTAAGTCATATGATGCCAAACCTACATTTTTAGACCTCAAGGCTTCCATAACAACACTCGAATCCCTTTCAATCAATACTCTGTCCACGTCAATTTTTGCAGCAAACTCAATGCCTCGGGTTGCTGCTATAGCTTCAATCTCTACTAGTTTGTATGCTTGATTGAGATTTTGAGCAAGTGATGCGATAATCAACCCTCTATGATCTCTAATCACAATGCCTATACCTGAGCAGTTTGAGCTTGAGTAGACAACCCTATCACAATTTCAAGAATTGAAAATAGTATATTTCATTGATTGATTCAAGTATACAAAGAATACATATATATACTCATCCATACAGGTGTGAACACGGATGTAACTTCCTAACAGAAACTAACAAACTCATACACGTGCAAGTAACTCCTTAATAGACTTCCTCATGTGCCAATGCTTAAGTAAAGATTATAACAAGCTAAACTACAAGTCGTTTGCACTTCAGCCCTCACTTATGCAGCCCTGTCGTTTATGCTCTGTTGTAGGATCATCAATTCTGTGATTGAGCCTTTGATCTTCTGCTCCTCTGCTCTTGCTACTGTCCTTGGTATCTCCATTCTTACTTGTATTCTGATAGTCCCCCTCAAGAGCAGCAGGGGCATGTATGTTAATCATTCCCATTTTACAACTAAGGGTGGAGAATTGATTATAACTCAGAGCTTTAGTGAGCAGATCTGCCAACTGACAATTTGTTCTAACAAGATTTAACTTGATTACCTTCTCCAACACTTTATTCCTAACCACATGACAGTCTATCTCTATATGTTTTGTCCTCTCATGGAAGACTGGATTGGAACCAATGTGTAATGCAGCTTGGCTATCACAGAACAGTAAGGCCTCCTTATCATGATTCACACCAATGTCCTTGAGAAAGTATAAAATCCACACCATCTCACATGTTGCTACTGCCATGGACCTATATTCAGCCTCAGCTGATGATCTTGACACTGTGGATTGCTTCTTGGACTTCCAAGATACTAAGGAATCTCCAATGAAGATGCTGTAGCCAGTCACAGACCTCCTGGTGTCAGGACATGCAGCCCAATCTGCATCTGCAAAGCCTTTCAAATGCAAGTCTGTGTTGGAAGGAAACATAAGTCCTTTGCCCGGTTCACTCTTCAAATACTGCAATACTCTATGTGCTGCATCCAGATGAGGTCTCCTTGGCTTGGACATAAACTGACTGTGTTTATGGACAGCAAATGTAATGTCAGGTCTTGTGATTGTCAAGTACAAGAGCCTGCCCACAAGCCTTCTATAGTGACTTGGATCTTTAAGTTCTTCTCCTTCAAACTTGCTAAGTTTTAAGTTGTGTTCCATAGGAGTCTTTGCACACTTACAGCCCAGTAGTCCAGCATCATTGAGCACCTCAAGAGTGTATGTCCTTTGACAAAGAGCAATCCCTTTGTCTGATCTTGCAACCTCCAATCCAAGGAAATATTTCAAATTACCCAAATCCTTAAGCTTGAACTTATCATCCAGCATGACTTTAAACTTGTCCACTGCAGCCTTGTCATTACAAGCTATCAAAACATCATCTACATAGACTAAAAGGATCATGAAAATGTTGTCATGCCTTCTAGTAAACAAGGAGTAATCAGCCTTGGATTGAATGAAACCAAGCTGAATTAGAGTGCTTGAAAACTTGGCAAACCATTGCCTAGAAGCTTGCTTGAGACCATAAATGGATTTGTTGAGCTTACAAACAACCTCCCCCTGGCTGTGAAACCCTTGTGGAAGAGCCATATACACCTCCTCATCCAAATCCCCATGAAGAAAGGCATTATTAACATCTAATTGACTAAGAGACCAACCCTTAATTGCAGCAACAGCAAGAAGAACTTTGACAGAAACCATTTTAGCCACTGGAGAGAAGGTTTCAAAGTAGTCAATGCCTTCCTTTTGGGTGAAGCCCTTAGCTACCAACCTAGCTTTGAACCTTTCAATGGACCCATCAGCCTTATACTTAATCTTGTACACCCACTTGCAGCCAATGGACTTCTTATGAGGAGGTAAGGGTGTCAAGGTCCAAGTGTTGTTAGCCTCAAGTGCAGCTATCTCAGCAGCCATGGCAGCTTGCCATTGTGGATCAGAAACAGCTTGATAGTAAAACTGAGGTTCAACAATGGAGGAAATGGCACAACAGAAAGTCTTATAGGAAGGAGAGAGGTGATGATATGACACATGAGAAGAAAGGGGATGAGATGTACCTGACTGGGAAGAAGGCAAAGGCTGGACAGAAGTAACATTGTTGCAGTGAAACTCCTGTAAGTATGATGGCCTTTTAATGGATCTAGCAGACTTTCTAAGGGGAATAGGATCTGCTATGGGATCAAGGGGAGCTTCTGGGATATCATCAAGTAGATCATTATCAATGTTATGATGAACTTGAGTGATGGAATGAGAAGAAAAGGCAGAATTGGAAGGTGAAGACATAAGGGCCTCATCATGCAAGGCAGGAACAGGTGAGACACATGGCAAGGGCAAGGAATTGAAAGGAATGGAGCTATGGGAAGAAGACACAAAAGGGAAAACAGATTCATGAAAAACAGCATCCCTTGATATAAAGACAACATGAGTGTCAAGGTCATAAAGTTTATACCCTTTGACAGTACAAGGATAGCCAAGAAAAATACATTTTCTTGCTCTTGGAGAGAATTTGGTCCTGGTTTGAACAATGGTGGAGGCAAAACACAAGCAGCCAAAAACTTTAAGATGATCATAGGTAGGAGGCTTATGAAATAAGAGTTCAAAGGGAGTTTTGTCATGCAGCAAGGGAGAAGGAAGTCTATTGATGAGGTATGCTGCAGTTAAGACACAGTCACCCCAAAAAGACAATGGTACTTGAGATTGAATTTGTAAGGCCCTACCAATGGAGAGTAAGTGCTGATGCTTTCTTTCTACAACAGAGTTCTGTTGTGGAGTATAAACACAGCTAGTTTGGTGGATAATGCCATGTAAACTAAAGAAGTCAGGCATGGCAAACTCTTTGGCATTGTCAGTCCTAATGGTTTTAATGTGCTGACTAAATTGTGTAGCAATCATAGCATAAAAGGACTGAAATAAAGGTCTAACATCAGTTTTGGATTTCATAAGAAAAAGCCAAGTGGCTCGGGTTGCATCATCCACAATGGTGAGGAAATATTTGTAACCATCCAAAGTAGGAACTGAATAAGGGCCCCAAACATCCATGTGAACTAAATCAAAAGCACATGCAGAAATTTTATTATTGAAAGGGAAAGGTAAACGTTTAAGCTTGGCCATAGGACAAATATGGCAAGTCTTATTACAAATGAATTGTAAGGAAGGAAGATGAGAACCTAAAACTTTAAGCTTCATATCTGAAGGGTGTCCTAATCTGGCATGCCACAGAGAGGAAGATGCAGAACTTGTAGAAGTTGAAGCAGAAAAAGGAGGAAAAGAAGCTTTGGACTTATGACTGCCTAAGTAATCAGTAAGGGAAGAAGGAGAGATGTGTTGTAGGCTGTCACACTGCAACAAATACAAGCCATCAACAGCCTTGCCCATCCCAATCGTTTTCCAAGGTAAAAGGTCCTGGAGAAAACAATAATTGGAGAGGAAAACAAGGCAATAAGGTTGAGATAGTGTGAGTGTACTAACAGATAGTAAATTGAAGCTGAAAGAGGGAACACAGAGAACATTAGTAAGTGTAAGAGAAGGAGAGAGAATAACAGTGCCAATGTGAGTGACTTGAGCTGATTCCCCATTAGGCAAGTGAACTAAAGACTGTACAGTAGCAGTGATTGAAGTTAACAGATCAACTGAGCATACAAAGTGGTCAGTAGCCCCAGTATCCAACACCCATGTCCATTGATCATAGACTCTTCTATTCACTACTTGTGCAGAGAAAACACTATGAGACAGATCAATACCTGACATTGGAGCATTAATGGATGCAGAAGAGGATGCTACATTTGCCATTGAAGTATCTCTGATTTGAGCAGAAGGTGAGATGGATGAATTGGAAGCTCCAAATAAGGCATGTAGTTGCTGATATTGTTCAGGAGTGAAAACAAATGGATGATTCATTGGTGAGGCAAGTGGAGTATGAGCAACCTGATGATCTGAAGACACTTGATGAGCCATAAATGGCTTGTTCTTGAACTTGAAACCTGGTGGAAAACCATGCTTTTTGTAGCATTTATCCACTGTGTGACCAAGCTTGCCACAATGTGTGCAAGTTGGTCTTTCTTTTCCTTTTCCAACAGCACCACCAAGGAATGAACCAAGATGCTCATTGGTCAATTTAGCAGCTAAAGCAGTGGAATCATTCTTGGGAAAACCTGAATTAGGCACTGATCTTTGTGTTTCTTCTTGGATTAACAAGGAATATACCTTACTAAGAGATGGAATTGGATCCATAAGCAAAACTTGAGATCGTACTTAGGAGAAAGAATCATTCAATCCCATTAGAAATTTCATAACAGATTCTCTTGTTTGTAAATCAGTGAGTTTCTTGTTAATATTGCAAATGCATTTACCACATGAGCAAGTAGGAAAGGGACTAAGATTCTATAATTGATCCCAAAACACCTTCAATTGAGTAAAGAAATCAGTGATGGATGATTCACCTTGATGAAGCTCGGCTATGTCCTTCTGAAGATTGAAGACTCTAGGTCCATTTGTTTGAGCAAAACGATTCTTCAAGTCATTCCAAATTTCTAGAGCAGTATCTTTATAAATGATGCTGGATTGAAGCTTTGGTGAAACTGAATTGGTTAGCCATGTCCCAACCATATTATCACATCGTATCCATGCTTGCTCATTTGAAGGAGTTGAAACCAGTGGTGATGAAAGAGTCAAGGTTCCATCAATAAATCCTAATTTATTCTTGGTGAGTAAAGCTTTTCTAACTGCACGAGCCCAAGCTGCATAATTTTCACCACCTAACAATGGCTGCGTGACAAGAACAAGACTTGGATTCTCTGCGTGATGTAAAAACAGAGGGTTATCCATTGGAGATTCTTGAGAAGAAGATGGATTCACAGACGTGGAAGCTTCTGTAGAACCATTTGTATTTGTAACAGAAGTCATATATGACAATTGATGTTTGAAGAATCAACTTCAACTTCCAGAAAATAAATTTTCTCAAGAACAGAGAGGAATTTTCTCAGAAAGTTGAGGAAGATGAAAGAAAATGCAAAACCTACAGGAATTTAGGAATTTTGCTCTGATACCATATCACAATTTCAAGAATTGAAAATAGTATATTTCATTGATTGATTCAAGTATACAAAGAATACATATATATACTCATCCATACAGGTGTGAACACGGATGTAACTTCCTAACAGAAACTAACAAACTCATACACGTGCAAGTAACTCCTTAACAGACTTCCTCACGTGCCAATGCTTAAGTAAAGATTATAACAAGCTAAACTACAAGTCGTTTGCACTTCAGCCCTCACTTATGCAGCCCTGTCGTTTATGCTCTGTTGTAGGATCATCAATTCTGTGATTGAGCCTTTGATCTTCTGCTCCTCTGCTCTTGCTACTATCCTTGGTATCTCCATTCTTACTTGTATTCTGATAAACCCCATCATAATTTATTTTGAAGGAAAAGGAGGGGGGAGGTTTCCACTGTATACGTTTGGTTTGTGCAAACCACTGCAACAACTTGAGGCAATTGATCAATGGAATGATGAGGCTGTTGGTTTCGCACTTGGTTCCGCTGCTACCATATGCACCACGCTGTCACTGAAAAAATGCAACCCATTTGCCATTATGAAAAATCCAAGCTAGCAACTCTCCAAAAGTTTGGACATCCACCCAAGATCGAAAATCCCATTCTGTTGCATCCCACACCCCATCCAATTCTGAAAAAGACCAAAGTGCATGAAGCATGGTTTCTTGTGTTGTCGTGCACCTATCACAGTGATGATCTGAGAGCACCTGGCAACGAACTAGGTTTCTTTTCATTGGTAGTGAATTTTTGTAGGCATGCTAGGTGAAGTGTTTTACCTTATTTGGAACATCAAGAGCCCAGATTGTTTTCCAAAGAGATTGTGCAGGGTAGGGTGAACTAAAGGAGAGAAGCCAATTTCTTGATCTTTCAAAAAATGGTACCTAGACTTGCAAGCCCATTCTCAACCCATGGCCAGAACACATAATCGGTTGCAGCAGTTTTTGATAAAGGAATTTTTTTGATTAAATTCATCTCTTGTGGAGCAAAAATCCCATCAATCATTTCATGGTTCCAAGTTCTATTATCCTAGTTAATCAAGCAATCCACCGTTGCTTCTTCCATTGAATCCAGAATAGGGATGAAATTTTTGTTGGGTGTTTTATAGGTAACTAGCAATGTTGCCAAATTTTGATGGACTTTCCATCACCAACCCTCCAACAAGCACCTTCAAGAATCACATCACTCCTTTTGAGGATGCCTTTCCAAGCATATGAACCTGTATTTGACTCCTTTGCATCCAAAATATAGCAATTTGGAAAGAACTTTGCTTTGAAGACTTTATGGAAGAGAGAGTTAGTATTGTTGAGAAGTTACCAGGTTTTCTTGGCAAGTAGAGAATCATTGAATAGGATTAAGTCATTGAAACCCATTCCACCTACTAATTTGGATTTTGTTAACTCCTCTCATCGGATCCAATGTATTTTTCTTCTATCCCCACATTGTCCCCACCAAAATTTTTTCACCATGGCTTCAATTTCATGACACAACCCTACCGGCATTTTGAAATAGCCCATTGCGAAGGTTAGAATAGCTTGAATCACCGATTTAATGAGTACTTGTCTAAACTCTTATAATTTTCCTTCCCACCCTTGTAATTTTCTCTAAACTCTTTCCTTGATGCAATTGAAACTTGCTTGCTTCCCCCTTCCAACCAAAGATGGCAACCCAAATACTTCTCGTAAAACTAGATCTCTTGTACCCCAAGGAGGTTTTTGATTACATTCTTGGTTGTCAAAGGAGTAGCCTTGTTGAAGAAAAGGGATGTTTTCTCCTTATTAATTTTCTGCCTAGATGTTGACTCATACATAGCTTGCAAATTTAGGATTTTTTCACACTCTGTAGTGTTTGCCCTGAAAAATAACAAACTATCATCTGCAAAAAAAACATATGGGTTAGTTTAGGACCATGTTTGCAAATAGAAAAACCCTTCAATTTTCCATCAATTGCTGCATTTGTGATAAGGCCATGCAAACCTTCCGTGCATAAAAGGAATAGGAATGGAGATAGTGGATCCCCTTGCCTAATCCCTCTAGTAGGTTGGATAAGGCCTTGGGGTTCACCATTCACCAGAATTGAGTAAGAAACTATTTTAACACATATCATCATGAGATTGATCCACTTATCACAGAAACCCATTCTCCTCATCAGTCTTTCCAAATACCCCCATTCAACCCTATCATAGGCTTTACTCATATTCAATTTTATCGCCATGAAACCATCCCCCCTGGATTTATAATTTTTTATGCTATGCAAAGTTTCAAAAGCTAAAGTATGTTATCAGAAATCAGCCTATCCTTTGCAAATGCTAATTGATTTTTAGTAATAAGGGCTAGTAGGAATTATTTCAAACGATTTACTAGGACTTTTGAGAAAACCTTATACAAGACATTGCACAAGCCAATAGTTCAAAATTCAGTGACTAATTTAGGGTTATCAACTTTAGGAATGAGAGTGATAAAAGTAGGGTTAAATGGTGAAGGTAAAGTACTTGTATTAAGCCAGGAAAGGATAGAACTAGTTACATTACCATCCACCATCCACCATCCACCGTCTGCCAAAAGTGTTGGTAGAAAATGAGGCATTCCATCAGGGCTTGGCGCCTTTGGTGGAGCCATTTGCTTTAGGGCCGTTTCAACTTCCCATTCATGAAAGGTACCCACCAAATCAGCATTCATAGAGTCGGTCACCACTTGTGGAATAGTTTGGATCGCTTCTTGGACCCGTGGAAGGTCTAAGGAGGAAAACAAATTAGCATAGTAATGAATGAAGCATTGTCCAATGTCGCCCAGTTAATCCATCTAACTCCCATCATGAACCTGAATTCCCATTATAGAGTTCCTTCGAAATCTCTTCATGGCCTTGCTATGAAAATACTTGGTATTATTGTCATGTTTGGTCAACCATAAGACCCTTGATCTTTAATTCCACATTTTGGCTTCTTTATCTAGTAAAATAGTAATATCAACATTCAATTTTCACAATAAAAAATTATCTCCACTCACCATTGCTATTTTTTCTACTGATGCCAAGCCTTCCCTTTTTTTTTACCCAATTCTCTTCGAACATTCTCGAAACAATTGTTATTCCACCAAGTGAGATCATTTTCACAGTTTGCTACTCTTTTTAAAATTTTGTTATTTGAACTCGGTCCTTCCACATACCTTCAGGCTGCTTCTACTGTTTCTCCACAACTTGAATCAGATAACCACATCTCTTCAAACCTGAAAATTTTCCTCCTTACTGGAAATTCCAATCTAGATAGATTAAAAAGTAAGGGTAAATGGTTTGAAGTATTACACGAGAGGTGGTGTACTTTGGCTCTTGGGAACTTTAAAAACCAGCTATTATTCACCAAGCCCCTATCCAATCTCTCCCAAATAGACACCCCATTGTCAAAATGTTTGCTCCATGTGTACTTGGAACCAATGAAACCCAGGTCCATAAAGCTACATTCATTGATTGCCTCCCTAAATAACTGCATTTGATTGTAACTTCTCAAAGCACCCCTCAAATTTTCATCTTGTCCAATAATCTTATTGAAATCCCTAGCACATAACCATGGTTTGTTCTTGCTTTGGTTTAGCATTCTTAACTTCTCCCATGCTTCATTTCTTCTTGCTGTTTCTGGTTCACCATAGAAACCAATATATCTCCACTCATCTTCCATATACCCATTGATTATTGCATCAATATAGTATCTATGGGAATCCACCACATCTAACTTGATAGAATTTTTCCAAAACAAAACCAATCCCCACCCTAGTTGTTCTTGGCACCACCCAATTTTGATCGAAATGGATAGTGCTAAGAGTTCAACCTAGCCTTGCTTCATCTACCCATGTCTCGGCTATAAACACAACAAATGAATCTTTTGCCCATATAATTTTAATAAGCTCTCTCTCTCTATACGTAGGTTCCCAAGCCCACGACAATTCCAAACTAAGAGATTCATTGCTTTTGGTAGGGCTGTGAAACAGCCTTTGCCAATATCTGAGATTGAGGATCATTCTTCATTAAAATTTGTTGCCTATTATTCTTAAAACCTGATGGGATTCGGCTATCATCCATTGTTCTTTTGCCCAAGATAACTGTTTCGAAATCCACAAGGTGAGATGGAGGAGAGATGTGTGTTCTGAGAAGCCAAGTCCATTTGCCTTAGGTAGGAGGAATTCCATTGTTGTGCACCGCTAAAGTTTCTGGTATAGGACTCGAGGAAGTTCTTGCAGCCTGAGGCATGAGTTTGTTCGACTTACACGGGGTGTTTGGTTTGTTTTTCTCACATGAAACCAAGTTAGACTGATTAGTAAACTTATGATCATTAGAAGAGTTTGACTACACTTCAAATTCGAAAACCCTAGATTTATGGAAATTGCTTGGCAAGTCAGACATGACAGTTTTAGGAAGGGAATAACTCTCATTTAATAACAATTCCGTTTTAATTGGAAGAGCTAATTTCGGATGTGAGCTGTTTTTGAAATTTACTGCTGCTGTTTTTTCTTCATGGAATAACTCCCTAGCCGACTGCTTGTCCATCGGACTACTCTAAGAAATACCATCCTCTGGTGAAGCTCCCTTATCCCTATCTCTTTTCTTTGGGTTCTTTGATTTTTTTTCCTCTCTGTCAAAAATACCAGGGACAAAGAACACATTCCTACCACCTGCATGGAATGGTGCAACCCTAAGGAAAGGGCCAAATTGCTTTTGGTCTGAATTAAGCATTCCTTTACTTTGTATCCACAACTCACACTCTTTATCATTGTTAGTTAATCGACCCCACCAGTAACATAGCTTGGGGAATCGTTTGTATTGAAATCGAACCCAAGACTTTTCGCCATTCTCTAACGTTATCACTCTCCCACAACACAATGGAAGGTTAATATCAATTAGAACCCAGACTAGTATAAAGTTGCCTCCATCATCTTCAGTCGATTCAGGTGACCAACTCACATCACCAACAATTTCACAAATTTGTTTGGCCACTTTTTTTGACAAGAAGTGGATTGGGAAGTTGTGGACTTGAACCCAGAACCAGGTTCTATTAAACTCCAACTGTAACTTTGAAGACTCATCAAATTTTTTTAGCACCTCCAGATATTTGTCAAAGCTCCAAGACTGGTTCTCAATGATCCTTACTATGTCAGAATTATTATCAAAAACATAAAACACAACATGGTCTTCCCATATTACAAATTTTGAAACCATTCTCAGATCTCCACAATAGCTTGAATGTTTGAACCACAGCTTCCATAAAAAGGAACCGTGGAGTAAGGAATTTGGCTGTGAGAATGTATTCCTTAAATTGTTGAACTTGTGGAAGAACCAAACCGAATTCTTCCATCTCAGATAAGGTTAGGTTGTTCCAATTCTTGGTAAGATCCTCAATTATTTGTGAACTTAATGGGAAACAGTTTAAAAAGGAGAGTCAAAGGACAAGAAATTTTAGTATTTCCCCAAACCCATGAAAGGAAAAAAAAAAAAAAAAACCACTAGTTCAAGAGACACACTTGGTGTTCAAGAGAGTACAAGAACAAACAAAACAAAACTCTCCTTCTAAGAAGGGACAAAAAACTTCTACTACCTAAGAGAAAAGGGAAAGATAGCCTAGCTTTCTTAGCGACAGAGAGACCCTGAAGTGTTCTCTATCTTTAGAGAGCCTAATGTCGGGGGCGGTTTTTGCGCGTAGCCATGTGTCTCCTATTGGAAGTGTGACTTTGCTAAGCCCAGATTTGTTTTAGGGAGCTCAACCCGGAACTTAACATTGGGCTGCATAGACCAATGGCATTCGGTGTATTTTTAAGCCTACAAAATAGGTTAACCCAAAGTCTTAGAATCATAATAATGGTTGAAATAAATAAATAACATGCTCAGCATGATAGCTTTGATTAAATGGTAAGTTGATATGTTATTATTATGTATATTAAGTGATGTCCAAAATTAGAAAATAATTAATTAGGTGTCAAATGTCCAACAATGGGATGAGTCCAATAGTTTATGTCTAGTTGCGGTTCATGGTTCATGTTCAATGTAATAATGTATGTCTAGCAATGGTCCATGTTGAAATAATATATGTCCAATGGTAGTTCATGTTCAAATAATATGTGTCCAATGGTGGTTCATGTCCAAATAACATGTGTCCAATGATGGTTCATGTCCAAATAATATATATGTCCAATGGTGGTTCATGTCCAAATAATAAATGTGCGATGGTGGTAGATCGATTTATTAATATGTATGATTATTAATGAAGCATTAGTGAATCCATGTTTATTAAATGGTGAGATAATATTAAAGTAATTTGCATCCAACGGTAAAATGATAATGAATAAAATATACTTAATAATATAAATTTGAAGATAAAATATAATGACTTATCTTCATATTTTGCAGCTCTAGCCATAACATCAATGGACTTAGCATTTCAGCAACCTTCATATTTTACAGCTCTAGCCGTACAACACCAGTGGACTTAACATTTCAGCAGCATGATGAAGTGAATCCTTTCATGGTGACTTCATGATTAAAGGGAAAAAATGGGTGCAAATAGAGGGAGAGAGAGCATGTCCAGCCGTGTGCATAGGTTGGTTAAGTTTATCCCCTTTCATCATGCACTTAAATGATTTTTCTTATGTAATGCCCTTTTAGTTTTTAGTCAAGTATGAGTGATATTGTCTTTCATAAGAAGGGCTTTTAATTTCATAAGTTTGTATCTTTCGTAAGAATAGCTTTAAGTATTAGAAATGTATGTCTTCAATGAGAATGACTTTAATATGAAGTCTTCGTGCCTTTTAAGAGAAAGACCTTAGTATTGATGTTCATATGCCTTCCATGAGAAAGGGCTTTTGTAATTTGTTCTTGGAAGAGTATTTGATATGTTTTTAAGATGTGTGGAGATGGTAAGGAGCATATATATTCTATGAGATATGATGTTTGTAATATGTACAGGAATTATATGTAGATACTTTGTTGGACATGGATCTTGTATATGTATACTTTGTGAGACATGGAGTTTAAAGATATATGAGAGGTATGGATGGGTACTTTGTGAGGAATGTGTTCGTAAAATATATGGAAGTGTGAGATAAATGATACGAATGTTAAATATAGCAAATAGATGAGATTATAGCTGTTGCTGGAATGGTTTTTTGTGTTATGTCATTGGTTATGTTGCTTTCTAAGAAGTGAGGTATTGCATGAGAAATAGAGAAATAGATGGAGATGTGTTTATGAGTAGCAAAGATGATGAAGTTTCAGAATAATGGAGTGTGGGAAAGATGGGTAATGGATAATGGTGTGTTGTAATATGTGTGTTGTGTTGTTATCTATGAAGAGGGATTTTGTAAGAGAGATGGGGGAGTATGGAGAAGTTTAGAGATATGTGCAACAAGGTGAATCAAGTTTTAGAACATTGAGGATCAGAAATGGGGTAGATCTCTTTAGTGTGTATCTTGGTCCTCCTTATATAGAGTCAAGCTATGTAACTAGATCAGAACTTAGTTAAAGGAAAAATTAGCAAATAAGGAAAAATCCTTGACAAAGTAAGTGGCTTCATTTGGAGGGATTTTGTTTTTTAGCCAAAAGAAGAAAGCTAGGGATTTAATGGTGCAGAAGCTGCTATTACAGCTGTCAATCATAGCTGGCTGATGACATCTTTTGCTTGGAGGACAATACTAGGCATTAAATTCATGATTTGGCTAAAAATGGTAAGATAATCTTTATGAGATCCTTCTATTTTTGGTACCACAGCTAGAGCCACTACAGAATGTGTTGGAGCTGTGGCAGCTTTTGTAGAAGCTGTTTCTGCAGAAGCTATTTTTATAGAAACTGTTTTTGCTTCTGTTGGAGCTATTTGCAATTTTTGCTAGAGCTGTTTGCAGCTTCTGCTGGAGTTACTGTTGGTATTTTCAGCTAAGTTTTCTCTTTTGGAAAATTATATGCTTAGTTCATATATAATTTTGGTAAGTAATAGACTGGTTGGTTGATATTTGATGAAGTTTTAAAGATGTAATAATGGTTTTTTTGTATTTTAACAAAATCTTGGAGAGTAAGGAGAGCATTTAATGCGAGATATGAGATATTAATATATATTTAGCTATGTGATTAGAATTGATTTAGATGATAATAATATAATTAATATGAAATGATATAATTACATTTCTAAACTTATATTATATGATGGACATTAATTTTTATGTAAAGAGCATGAAGAATTTTATCATTTTAAGTGTTATGTGATATGAGAGGCTTATCAAATGTTACCTATTGCACACTGACTCGTTAGAGTTCAGGGAATTGGGGAAGACATGTCAAGTAACATGATTTCCTTTATCAACTTTGAATCATTGGAGCTTTACTGAACATACTTCTTGGCCTTCCAAACCACGACTCCTAAAATTCCCCCAATGAGTCTCATGAGCTTAAATCATGAGCCAAAAATGAGACGATGTGCTATGAGCTTAAACCATGGGCTTCGACGCCTTTTTGTGTATATATGGGCTCTTTTGGGCTTTAGAAGAGATTCTCCCAAAATCCATGACAGTGTTGATGTGGTGCGGGTCACCAATGAAATGAAGCCATGTGGTGTGAAAAATTTGTCCTTAACATTTAGCCCCCCGAGTGTATAGGCTTGCTTTGCAAGGGCTTGTTTTGTAAGGGCATGCACGAGTGAAAACGTTACTTGAAGATTTTGTAAATGAGTGAATTCCAGGTTGTTGGCCGTTGAAGATAATGTGCTAGATTTGATAAGAACATGTTGATAGTACCAATGGAGTGATAAAATAGGTGATGTTGGACATGTGGGCTGCTTTGGCTATCTCATAGGTACAACGATAATAGATTGATGTAGCTGAAACTTCCATAGATGGAGTAGTAGCTTTGTTGAACTTAAAAAACTTCATTTTCTTTTTTGGTAGATTGATTGATCTATATCTAGATCCCAGTGTAGCTTTCTTGAACAAGTTGCTGTAATGGTGAAAGACCAAGCCCCTAAGTATAGTATCTCTGCAACTTTGGTGGCGTATGAGATTTTAAGGATTCTAGCAAAGTGATGGATATGATTATCATGACTTCGAATATGTGTGAGGGCTGCCACGGCTTGATATAATAGGACTCCAACATAAATCTCTGTTGATAAATAGAGCTTTATTTGGTGCTTGTAACTTTGTGATGAATGCCAATTAAAATGTTCTTGAAAGAGATTAGCCACTGCTGGACCAATAGAGTTATGTAGTGGAAGTGCCTCTATTGACATATTTGATACTTTTTTGATCAATACCCAATTGTAGCCCCCAAAAATGGAACCATTGAATCAATGAATCAAGCCCCCAAGTGTATAGAGGCATTGGATAAGCATAGATGGGTGATGTGGGAAGCACCTTAACAAGTTCAATGGTGGAATCTTGGCACTTTGATGTTTGAAACAGCTCAAACACTTGTGGTAATGATCTTGTGTAATGATGTTTTGCTTGAATATGCTTGATTAGTAGAAGTTTGACTGCTGGAGGTGCTGTATAGACTGCAATATCGTTGGTATTCTGAACATGAGTAGCTAGAGTTCTGATTTGGATGTAACCACTAGATTCCTTTGTGAACTAGGACATGGCGTATCCAACAGTTCGATTTTTTTGTAGCAAAAAGATAGTTGGGATCTTCCAGCCATAAGGAGCTTGTTTTGTTTGTCCAGGTAGGTTGCTAGATATGTGTTCAGTTACCGCTGGAGTAATTTTTTCTTGATTTTGAATAAATGGTTCCTCATTCCTTGGCGGCTTTGTGACTTGCTGAATGTATCAAAGGTTGTTGAGTAGATGATGATAATTGAGAGCATCAGATCTCCATCTCTTTGTTGGAAGCTCTTAGAAAGGTATGGTTGGTATGAGTTCCAGCAGTAAAATAGTATGAGCTAGATTTGCTACAGGTATCATTGCTGAACCGCTAGCTATTTCTTCTTAATTGCATGAGCTTTGTTAATTAATTTGCCATGGGCTTGAATCATGGGCTTTGGTTATGGGATTGAATTCTATTGATAAAATAACTTTGCCATGGACTTGAATCATGAGTTTTTCAAAATATTGCCAAGTTGTATTGGGCTTTTGATAAGATATTGCCAAGCATTATTGGGCTTGGGCTTTGATGAATAATTTGCCATGGGCTTGAACCATGAGCTTTGATTATGAGATTGAATTCCATTGATAAAATAGTTTTGCCATGGACTTGAATCATGCACCCATGTTTATCCCCTTTCATCATGCACTTAAATGATTTTCCCCATGTAATGCCCTTTTAGTTTTTAGTCAAGTATGAGTGATATTGTCTTTGATAAGAAGGGCTTTTAATTTCATAAGTTTGTGCCTTTCATAAGAATAGCTTTAAGTATTAGAAATGTATGTCTTCAATGAGAATGACTTTAATATGAAGTCTTTGTGCCTTTTAAGAGAAAGACCTTAGTATTGATGTTCATATGCCTTTCATGAGAAAGGGCGTTTGTAATGTGTTCTTGGAAGAGTATTTGATATGTTTTTAAAATGTGTGGAGATGGTAAGAAGCATATATATTTTGTGAGATATGGTGTTTGTAATATGTATAGGAATTATATGTAGATACTTTGTTGGACATGGATCTTGTATATGTATACTTTGTGAGACATGGAGTTTAAAGATATATGAGAGGTATGTATGTGTATTTAGTGAGGAATGTGTTTGTAAAATACATGGAAGTGTGAAATAGATGATATGAAGGTTAAATATAACAAATAGATAAGATTATAGTTGCTGCTGGAATGGTTTTTTGTGTTATGTCATTGGTTATGTTGCTTTTTAAGAAGTGAGGTATTGCATGAGAAAGAGAGAAAGAGATGGAGATGTGTTTATGAGTAGCAAAGATGATGAAGTTTCAGAATAATGGAGTATGGGAAAGATGGGTAATGGATAATAGTGTGTTGTAATATGTGTGTTGTGTTGTTATCTATGAAGAAGGATTTTGTAAAAGAGATGGGGGAGTATGGAGAAGTTTAGAGATATGTGCAGCAAGGTGAATCAAGTTTCAGAACATTGAGGATCAGAGAGAGGATGAATCTCTCTAGTGTGTAGCTTGGTCCTCCTTATATAAAGCAAAGCTATGTAACTAGATTAGAATGTAGTTGAAGGGAAAATTAGCAAATAAGGAAAAATCCTTGACAAAGTAAGTGGTTTCATTTGAGGGATTTTTTTTTTTAGCCAAAAGAAAAAAGCTAGGGATTTAATGGTGCAGGAGTTGCTATTACAGTTGTCAATCATAGCTGTTATAGCTGGCTGATAACATCTTTTGCTTGGAGGACAATACCTGACATTAAATTCATGATTTGGCTAAAGATGGTAAGATAATCTTTATGAGATCCTTTTATTTCTAGTACCATAGCTAGAGCCACTACATAATGTGCTAGAGTTGTGGCAGCTTTTGCAGAGGCTGTTTCTACTTCTGCTAAAGTTGTTTGCAGCTTCTACTGGAGTTGTTTCTACAAAATAGCTTTCGCTAAAGCTGTTTGTGGCTTCTGCTGGAGTTGCTGTTGGTATTTTTAGCTAAGTTTTCTCTTTTGGAAAATTATATACTTAATCCATATATAATTTTGGTAAGTAATAGACTAGTTGCTTGATATTTGATGAAGTTTTAAAAATGTAATAATAGTCTTTTTGTATTTTAACTAAATCTTGGAGAGTAAGGAGAGCATTTAATGCTAGATATAAGATATTAATATATATTTAGCTATGTGCTTAGAATTGATTTAGATGATAATAATATAATTAATATGAAATGATATAATTACATTTCTAAACTTATATTATATGATGGACATTAATTTTTATGTAAAGAGCATGTGGAGTTTTATCATTTTAAGTGTTATGTGATATGAGAGGCTTACCAAATGTTACCTATTGCACATTGACCAGTCAGAGTTCAGGGAATTGGGGAAGACATAGCAAGTAACATGCTTTCGTTTATCAACTTTGAACCACTGGAGCTTTATACTTCTTGGCCCTCCAAACCACGACTCCCAAAATTCCCCCGATGAGACTCATGAGCTTGGATCATGAGTAAAAAAATGAGATGATGTGTTATGATCTTGAACCATGGGCTTCGACGCATTTTTGTGTAAATATGAGCTCTTTTGAGCTTTAGAAGAGATTCTCCCAAAATCTATGATAGTGTTGACGTGGTGTAGGTCGCCAATGAAATGAAGTCATGTGGTGTGAAAAATTTGTCCTCAACACCTAATAAAACAAAAAACATAATGTGGATTTTATATGATGGTGCGTTCTGACCTTGAATATAGGCCAGGCCGCCTGCTTTGATTATTATGTCCAAGTCCTTCATAAGCCTAATTTATATGGGTCAACTGTTCAATTAAAAAATTTGAACACCAACACTGAACTTACAGTCCATTGGTGATATACATAAACTTAAATAGTCCCATACGAAAAGGGTAATATTATTTAATAATTCTTATAGGGTTTTTAAAATTTTTTTTTGTTTGAGGAATAATAATTCTTATAGGTAAATGCTCAATACCCAAGCTTAAAAAATTTGACCATATATATAAAAATTGGTCAATGCAAACGAAATGAATGCATTTCCTTATTAAGTTTAGTAAGTTGTTCTCTCAGGGGCGGCTTCACATTCCCTAACTTGATAAAAGAAATTATTATATATAAATTTTAAAAAGTTATGACTTTTTACCTTTAAAGAAATTTGTGACCATCCTAAATTTTTTTAGGCTTAACATAATTAAATTTTGGACAAAATTTGGCAACAAACTTGGTTGTAGACTAAGACTACAACTCCACTTAATACTTTTTATTTATTTTTATTTATTTTTTGAATGTAGACTAAGACTGCATTCGATTGATATTAAATTTGACATGTGTTTTAAAATTATAAAGAAGATTCAATTTATGGGTTAGATTTTCAAAATATCTAATCACGTCAGTTTGTTTAGTGAGAGTTCTAGCCTTATGCTACAAATAAATTTTTAGCCAAATTTTGTATTTACACTTTGGTCCTCTTAACAATATATTAGGCCCTTAGAAAAAGAAGGAAAAGCCCAAGAAAAATTTTATTGAACTAAAATTTTGAAAGAGATGCATCTTATAATATTGATAATGAGACTATTGTGCAACGATTTCAAAATAAGAAAACTTATAAAAGAAAATTTTATGACTTGTATTTGTGTGTGTGTGTTGGTTTCTTTTTATTAGATTTTATATAATTTAAATTTCACAATGATCACCTTAGAAAACATATCGTGTTTTCTTACACTTACTGATATATACTAGGTACACAAAAAATTCATATTTTCATGCGCCATGACCACATTTAAAACGTAAAATTAGTGACTTTTAATCTATGTGTGTGTGTGAAAAGTCCAAACTTAGAGAAAATCTAATTAGATTTTAGTTGGATTTTTAATTTTGTACCATACGTCCCATCTAATTTTTAATTTTTATATCAAGTAAATTATTGAGTGTAAAAATCAAAGAGACCAAATCTAATTAGATTCTAAATTGGATTTCAATCGGAGTCCAATTTTGCGTCACGTGTCCATCTAATTTTTTAATTTTCGTGACAAGTGAATTATTTGGTGCAAAAACTGAAAAGTCTAAATCCAATTAAATTTTAAATCATATATATATAAATAAAATGAAAAATCATTACATATTTTAGAAATATATAATTTAAAAAATGTGTAAGTTAATACTATGTATAATTTAAACTTCTTCTAAAAAAAGGTATAATTCAAACTATATAATCATGATTGTTTTTAATTGTAGGTTACACTAGTGTATAATAAAGAGCTGGCGAGAATCAATTCCCTAAATTTTCTAGTTAGTGTCGTCTCTCTCTTTCTCTCTTATGTAGTGGATGTTACACGTGAAAATAAAAATTTAATGAAAGACTGTCAACAAAAGGTTCAAATAATGTATACACTATCCACTACACTCACCGTCCACTCCATGAATTGCATGTAGAGGAGGGAGACCACGACGGAAGTGTAAACAGCTGCAAGTCTGAGACATTTTGAGATTTCTAAGTTCTCTATTTGGAATATCTTTATTTTACTAAAATTGAAATTTTTTTGCTAAAAGTATTGCAGATAAATATAAAAATTAGCAGAAATAGTATAGTGAGACCCATAAATAGTACCAAAAAGTGCAGTGCGACTCATGAATAGTAGTAAAAATAAGTTGAATAGTAAAATTAGTTAGCAAAAATTATTTTACTATTCAGCTTATTTTTGCTATTATTCATGAGTCCTATTGTACTTTTTGGTACTATTTATAAATCCCACTGTACTATTTCAACCAATTTTTACTTTTATTTACGATATTTTCAGCAAAAAAGTTTTCAGTTTTAACAAGATAAGCAGATCCCACTATTCAGCTTATATTTGCTATTATTTATAAGTTTCACTGTACTTTTTGGTACCATTCATGGATATCACTGTACTATTTCAACTAATTTTTACTTTTACCTACGGTAATTTCAGTAAAAAAATTTTAGTTTTAACAAGATAAGCAAATCCCACTATTCAGCTTATTTTTGCTATTATTTATAAGTTTCATTGTACTTTTTGGTACTATTCATGAATATCACTGTACTATTTCAGTTAACTTTTACCTTTATCTATCATATTTTTTACAATTTTTTTATTTATTTTTTATTTTAAATTTTAGCAAAATAAGCTGAGGAAACAAAAATGCCGTGCTTTTCCTGTAAAATCACGTTTGGGCTGGCAACTCTATTTGACCATTTCGTGATTAGACGTCTTGACTCTTGACCTTTATTATATTGCCTTTTCAAGATTGTCTTGTTCTTTTTTTGATAACCTGTTGTCTTGTTCTTCTTCTATGTCTTGCAGCGTGGATCATATATTTGAAGACAATGGTAGCGTCTATACCTTCTTTTTCTTTCAAAAGTTAAAAATATTATAAGACTCAGCTTTTGTTTTTTTTTTTTTTTTTGGCTAAATGAAAAGGGGCGGGGTGATTATTGTGACTCATTTCCTTGAGCGTGACTATAGTAGCATTCCTCATTAGAGAATGTTAGATTGAGATATAATTACTGTGATCAAAGGTGATCATAAACCTTACCCTAGCTTTACGAGAGAGCTAGTAAATCAGGGGTTAGTTGCAAGAGGCAATTCCACTTCCCGTTAGGGTTCGAACGTGGGACCTCAAGACAGCAATCACACATCTTGATCACTAAACCACCTCTCTCGGTGGTATAAGACTCAACTTAAAGATGAGATTTATGATGATACAAATTAGGGTGAATTTAGTTTAGCTTTTTGAAAAAATAACAATTAGTTTGCAATTGTTGTTCAGGAAATGAATGTAAAAGCGCAAACTTTTATGTTTATAAGATTGAAAAACACGACTTCAAAATTTTGCCAAAAACGATCATGTTTTCAAACTACCAACGTCATTTTTGCCCAAAAGGCTTTTACCAAATGGGTATTAAGTGTTGTACCGATTTAGTCAAAAAAAATATTTGAAGATAGAAACTAAAAACCCAAGATAGATTAAGGTCAGTGAATCACGTTGCTCTTGCTCAAATTGAACTTATATACTGCGGTCGTAATGCATGCACCTTAAGACACACGAGAACATTAGGCAACTGTGGCTTGGTTAGATTAATATGAGATGTGACTAGCCATTGATGGATGAAGTGCAATTGGCTGCTACCTAACATTTATATATCGAAATTCATGTTTTATTTATATACTACTCTATATCATGTGAATTTGGACAACCAAAGGGTTATGTGGACGTTACGTTGTTAATTTTCTATATAAGCGATTACAAGAAGTTGCACGTACACATAATTACAACTTATATTGAGTGTTGTATATGAACTCCTACAGTTAGTCGTCGATGTCATTGTTAAAGCTTGCATTGTGCTGTAGAGTTCATGTGTTACACATCCTTACTAAATTGACTTTAATACTATTTGCCACGATTCAGCATTATTGAAAAACAGAAGATTAATTTCATTTATAAGAAAAATACATTAAAGTGTTTACAACTTGATTAATCTCATAGCATGACTAGTTTTTAACATGATATTGGAAAAGACAAAAGAATGGCTGAAATAAGTGAAATAGATCAACATAGGACTTAAATTTACCAATCAATATAGAAAAATAATTTTGTGAATGGTTCATAATTTTAAGTATTAGTAAAATGCTTGATTATCAAAAAGAAAAGTATTAGTAAAATGTTTATCACATGGGGCATCAAGAATCTATGAAAATTGAGTACGCAACTAGTGGCCTAACTAGACAAGCATGTGGTGTGTTTCTTTAAAAAATTGTGTAATTGTGTGAACAGTGACATTGCTACTTTATGAATGACAGTAATATGTCACCTTAGCCGAGTACAGCAACAAGATTAGGGACTAAATATACTCCCCTATTATACTCACTACTGTCAATACATTTATATTCCAAACAATTACATAAACCAATGTTCTCCAAAGTAGCTTTGACCAGAGCCATAGCACGCCTGGTCTACAATGCCACCCCACTTGTGGTACCCAATTTTATACTTTTGCACCACCAGAGTTGAACTTTAGTGATACGGGATTGAGATCAGGTACAATATTTAAGGTTTTATATTATTATATGCAATTTTTTTTAATTGGTGTGATTGAGAGTTAGAAAAGCCATTCTGAAACTCAACTATTGAATAAAAGAAATGATATGTTTATAACATTTTTACAACAAATCCTAAGTGACAAGTTATTACCGGTTGTTATTGTCGGGGCAAAAAAGTAATTTTAGTGTTAGTTTCAAATTTGAACCAATAACAACTAACCACCTGTGATTTGTTGTAAAAATGTTATAGATGTAGCATCTTTCATTGAATAAAAAGTTATGAAAGGATAAAAAATAAAGAAGTAAAATTATGTTAACTTGTAAGAAGAATGAGAGCAATTACAATTGGTGCAATATTGCATCTGATCCCATTCCAACAATACAATATCTCAAGTTCACCTACTAGATAAAAGGGTCTTTTGTAACATATTTATTATTTTTTTAGAAAGTTGAATCAATTTTAATAAGTGAAGTTTGAATCGGTTGTACTTAAAAAAAAAAAAAAAAAAAAAATTAATGCTTTGAAAAACATTACCTAATATGCCAAATAAACCAAATGTATTTTAAGCTTAAACAAATGAGCACTCATTAAGAACACAACAATATATGATTCAATTTCCTTCAAGAAAATAACCCTTTGATGGATTTGGACGTTGTAGCCATTCCCAAAAGTCTTGCAAATTTTCCCAAATTTCAAAAAAAAAAAAAAAAAAATTGTATATGTTGAGTTTAATTTAGTTTTTCTAACCTAAACATTTATGGTTTAAATTCTTATTTTCCAACTATCAAATTATCAAATTTTATATATATATATGAGAGAGAGAGAGAGAGAGAGAGAACGTTGAGGAAGAGAGTATACTTTAAACTCGTCAAATGAAGTGCCTGTTCACAATGCTAACAGGAAAATTAATCCATATCCGGATCCCGAAAATTTTCAATTCTTGAAGTTGACATGATATCATTAACTGTATTTTAATTCCTCGGTGTAGCTCGTGTGCTAATTTCCCCGTGCATGAAGGAGTCAAGTAAACAAGAAAACTTGTCTTGCAGGTATTGCGAATTCGAGGAAATGACAGGCCCAGGCACCATTTGTGACTAGATTACTTTGTCAATATATGGAAAGACCTTTACACAACATAATTATTTTTGTACTATGAAATATTCTTGTAGATCTAGGTCAAGCACCAAGTTTCAAAATATTTTTGCAACTTGCAACTGATGTGTGTGACAGTGTGAGAGAGAGAGACAGAGAGATTAAAAAATCAAAGATGGAGCCATTGGGATAATGATCAAAGGGAGTCACCATTTGTCTAATTATGACTATGTTCCTTTCTGGGTACAGAATAATGCGTAGTCATTTCGTGCTGTACACAGTTTATTGATCTTATTTTCTTCTTTTTCAGTAAACAAGCTCTCAAAATTAGGAACTTGTCTCGGACTTTTACTCTTTTAACTTTTAATTTAGGTGACTTTTACTCTTTTAGCTTTCACTTTAGGTGACTTAATTCAAAAAAGTAAATGGCATTAACTAGATTCTTAACTAATTAAAATAAAAAATGTTAATCCCCATGATAATATGACCCCATATTCATCATTGTCACTATTAAATATTAGGATATTATCATAATTTGAAACCCATAAATGAATGGGTAATTGTCCCACATTACTTAAGAAAATGTGTTGTGTATAGTATAATTTGCTCCACGCTCTCTTAAAAGTTACCATAACTTTTGAGTGAAGTTGTGGTATGCCTTTCTGAGTACAAAATAATGCGTAGTCATTTTGTGTTTTACACAGTTTATTGATCTTATTCTCTTCTTCTTCAGTATACAAGCTCTCAAAATTAGGTACTTGTCTCGGACTTTTACTCTTTTAACTTTTAATTTAGGTGGCTTTTACTCTTTTAACTTTTACTTTGGTGACTTAATTCAAAAAAGTAAATGGCATTAACTAGATTCTTAACTAATTAAAATAAAAAATGTTAATCCCCATGATAATATGACCCCATATTCATCATTGTCACTATTAAGTATTAGGATATTATAATAATTTGAAACCCATAAATGAATGGGTAATTGTCCCACATTGCTTAAGAGAGTGTGTTGTGTGTAGTATAACTTGCTCCACTCTCCCTTAAAAGTTAGAGCATTCACAGCAGTGAAGGCAAAATTTTAGCTATTTAGCTATACCAAAAGTCACTTTATCTATTTTACCTACACCCATCCTGCAGCAGTGAATCTATTTTACATTTCAATACAATAAAATAATATACACATCACAATAAAATAATATATTCCTTACAATAAAATAATATATCACACTTCCCACAAAAAAACCACAAACACCTCTGCATCAGCCAAACCCACAACCACCACCACCGGCCATAACCACCGCTCTCCTTTGTCAACCACAACACAACGTAAAAAAAAAAAAAAAAAAAAAACAAAACCAAGGAAGAAGCTACTGCCAAAGCCAAAATACCCAAAACCCACTACCAAAGCCAAAATCATCCACCACCACCGCAACCAAAATCAACCACCATCACCACAGCCACCAAACCATATGAAAAAAAAAAAAAAAAAAAAAAAAAAAAAAACCTCAATCACAGATCGGTGAGAAAGAGAGGTGAGAAAGGACTTGGGTCGAAGACGTTGAGGCCGGCGGAGGCTTGGGCCGGTGACGTTGAGGCCGGCGGAGGCTTGGGTCGGAGTCGTTGAGAGAGAGAAGAAAGAAGAGGGAGTTGGCCGGCGAGCTGAACAGATCGGCAATGAGGGAGCTTGGGGCGGGTCGGCGAGCTGGTTGGCGGAACAGATCGGCGATGAAGGTTGGCCGGCGAGCTGAGGGATGAGGGAGACGAGGGAGCTGTCCGGTGACGGTGAGCTTGAGAGAAAAAAAAAATTTTGAGGAAGAAAGAAGAAAGAAGAAGAAGCCGGACAGAGAGAGAGGATAGGAAATAGTTTTTTTAATGTGAGGAGAGAGAGAAGTTAATAAAAAAATATTTTTTTTTTTAGATGTGAGCTACAGTGCACATCTAAAGATAGATGTGCACTGTAGCGGAGATTGAAAAATTTTTGCTTATAGCTCCACTGCTGTGAGCTTCTTTTATGTGCAGTGGTGCTAAAAAATAACAATATAGCTATTTAGCACCACTGCTGTGAATGCTCTTACCATGGCTTTTGAGTAAAATTGTGGTGTGCTTTTGTGTTAGAACCCCTTTCCCTCTCTCTTGTGTATATGTGTGTTTGTTTCTCAAAAAAAACAAAGGGTAATTGTTCCACATTGCTTAAGAGAGTGTGTTATGTGTAATATAACTTGTCTCACCCTCTCTTAAAAGTTACCATGACTTTTGAGTGGAATTATGGTGTGTCTTTATGTTAGAACCCATTTCTCTATACTTTGTGTGTGTGTGTGTGTTTATTTCTCCCAAAAAAAAAAAAACTACTATTTTGGGGGGGGGGGGGGGGGGGGGTAAGGATTACTAGGGGCCAATTATTTTCCTATAGATATATACACCCTATATTAGGTTCTTTATATTACACTGTTCCAAATAGGGGTGTTCACCTAACTGCACAAATCGTAAAAACTACACCCAAACCATCCGCAAAATAGTATAATCCCACCACACCACAAGTAACAGTACATCGCATTGGACCGCATTGCATGGTGCAGTGCAATTTGCGGTTTTATAATAATAAAACCGCACAAACCGCATTCCACGCACCCTCTCTATATATTAATATATATATATATATATATATATATATATATATTTTTTAATATTAAATATATTATTAATAGTTTAATAACCCTTTTTTTTTTAATTTTAATAATCCTAACATGTGTTGATTAGGAAAGTCAGCCCAAAATAAAGAAAAACTAGCTCAATAATTTAAAACTTGGCTCAAAACAAAGGAAAAAAAATCATTTTTAGGCTAGGCAGGAAAATTTAAAATTTGAAAAATATACCATCTTCAAACAGTTCAAACCGCATCTTATACACTGCACTGTACTACACATGTGACCGTAAAAATGAGATGCGGTATGGTTATGATTTTGGCTAAACCGCACTGCAAAGTTTGATACTAAAAGTAGCCCAAAATTGCACCGCATCACACCGCGAACATCCTAGTTCCAGGTAACAAAATGTTTCTCAAAAGATTTTTCTTTGTAGTGTAGAACTTTAGGTTGAACTATATGTTAATTCGTTTTTAGTTTTCTCTCTCTCCATATACAACTTTTTATTATTTATTTATATTTTAGCACTAGCATCAGCATTGAAGAATGCTACTCTATCTTATTTTACCATCCCAAAAAGCTATTTTATTAATTATACCATACCATTTTACAATACACCCTACATAAAAAAACTCTATTATTTTACTTTTTCATTAAAATATAATTTTTTTAATCTTTCTTTATTATTTCTTTCACATCATCACTTTTTTTCAACTAAGGGGTGGAATAAAATATATATATATATATATATATATATATATTTTTTAGCATAGTGCTACAGTACAATTCTAAACTTAGAATTGTACTGTAGCACTATTGCAAAAAATTTTGCAATAGTAAGGTATACCATTTTTTGATGCAAATGTTTTTTAACTATGAAATGCCAAAAAAGCCTTAGATATGGCATTAGCATTCTTCAATGCTAATGCTCTAAGAAAGGGAGGACCAAAACTTAGATTGCTATAATTTTTTTTTAAGAAAAAGAAATTAAAGAGAGAGAGGGTTTACTATTGTTTTAGATGGTTCTCACTTAGTGATATAGCACCACATCATTCTTTCTCAGAACTAAAGTGATCATATAAAATGCACTTAAAAAACTCGTTGTCTATACCATTCCACTATATATATATTATAAGCAACATCACTAATGAGCTTCATGAAAAATATGAAGCAATTGGCAAAGTTCAGTCAACACTGTGTGTGTGCGTGCACTTATTTTGACCTTTCAAAATTTTGCCCTCATCCAAAATCATCACAGCCACGGAAAAACTTAAAAACACGGTTTCTCTGCCAAACCAAGATTCTTCGGCGGAGTGGATGATTTTATAACAGTATATGCAGTGAATGATTTTTGATGTTATAATTTATTCGGCGATGTGACAACTTTACAAGGATATCTATAATCTATATATTTTGAGGGAGAATAGTTTGATGCTGAGCCTACCTTTTTCCATAATCGATGCTAAGCATGCGTTAAACACAGTATTATTGAGGGCTTGTATCAAACAAAGGAATGATAAGACCATCCTCTATAAGTCTGTTTGGGTTGAACTTATTATTACTGAAACTGAAAACTAAAAACACTGTAGCAAAATAATTTTTAAATATGTGAATAGTATCGTAGGACCCGTAAATAGTATATGAACAGTATTTTTGTCCCCTGTATAATAAAATCATGTGATTTTACTGTTTACGCACAGGGGGGAAAAAAAAAAAAAAGCTTGAAAACGCAAAACTGAAAACGTCACTTTCAGTGTAATCCAAACGGGTACTATATATATGTTTGAAATAGATTATTAGGTACAGGTTCCTTTTTATTTTATTGAGACTTTTCATTTTTCTTTTCTTATTTGGTCGTGGAGTAAAGGGTATTGGAAAAGAAAAAAAAAAAAAAACACTGTTTTGAGAAATATTTTCTTTCACAAACAGCATTTTTCTTTTTTTTTTGGGTATGATAAAGTTCATCTAGTGTCCAAAATTGGTCATGATGTGATCATTGTGGATTTCTTTTTTAACCATATTGTACAATTGATAATGTTTAACTAAATTATATTTTTGGACCTTAAAGTTTGGGGTTATTTTCTTTTAGGTCCTTAAATTTTGAAAATTTTCATTTTTGATTCATTAACTTTGATTCTGTCTTCAAAAAGGTCTCCTAGTTATCGCCATTTAGTGAACTTATTGTTAAGTGCCATATACGACATAGGTATTCAATATGAAGCTACTTTGTTTACCCTATTAACTTTTATTTTAAAAATTGAAGAAATAGACGAATAATATTATTTTTCTCCCCCCAACCCCCCTTTTCTTGATTTATTTTTCTTTTGGACTTTCTTTTCCTTCTCCTATCGTTCATGAGCTACCCATCTTTGTGTGTGTGTGTGGACCTGTTGGTCCCTTGCCTTTACTCCCCCATTGCCCCACTCGCCACCATGTTGCACTACCCAAAATTTTGAGAGAATGACCATGAGTACTGAGTTGGTTAAGCATCACATCCTACAAGGAAAGCCCGGCATGATCGAGGTTCCCTTAGACATGGAAATGTAGGTCTAGTTCTTATGGATGAGCATACAAGATTGACATATGGTTTTCATAGATAACATACAAGAGAACTATGAATGATGCGCATGTTGGTAAAGGTAAAAGCCCATAGGCAATGAGGAGCTAGAAGGACTTACATAAAGGTCTTGAAGTCCACAGAAAGGTAATGACTCATGCGTGAGGAGAAAATTGTTGAGTATACACGTGTAAGTGAAATATTATATTTAGTAATAATAACCAGAGTGAGTGGTTAATATAACATAACTGGACCCAAATTTATAAGTTTAAGTTTTTGGATTTAATGATGTCCCTATATGTTATATAACTACTCAATTGAAGTCCTTTAAATATGTTGTTTCTTCAATAAGTGATATCAAGCTTCTGTTAGTGCAAAGATTGAGGGCAAGCACTAAACCCAAAATTAAAAAATTGAGGGCATCTCATTCATTTATTCATTTTTCTTTTTGTCGTTTCCCTTTATGTTAGTGCTTCCTGTACACTGCCATTATTCATTCTTCTTCTTTTTTTTTTTTTTTTGCTATGTATTTATTCATTCTTCTTTGTCAATAACCTCATCTCAATCATTATCTTTCTTTATATTATGCTTTCCTCTAGGCAGATGATCACCTTTCTTGTCCCATCTTGTCCTTGCCTTCTAATTGCAAATAGAAGTTAGATAAATCAAAATCCATGATCTAAATAGTCTCTGATATTATTATGAGTTTATGACTATCCTCAAAAGAATTCAGGAATATTTTGAAATCATAAGCTGCATTCTATAATGGCAAAAGTTTACTATTGCATTCAAATCTATAGTTTATATAATACACAATTTTGAACAATAAGATGTAATTGTTAAAGGATTTCCTAGATAAACACACATTAATTCTTTTCTTGCTTCCACTTTCTCTTCTTCTACATCTTTATATTTCCTTATTTATATTTTAACACTATTAGAAAGGGACTAAGGAAAATTAAGCTGGGAAAAGACACCTTAGATTACAATAGTTTTTTTTTGTTGGAAAAAGAAAGGTTAGGGGGATGACTAGATGGGCTTCACCTAGCTAATGATATAGTACCACACATCAGTCGTTCTCAGACCTAAAGTGATGATTGATCATATCAAATGTGCATAAAAAGGTCGTTGTCTATACGTTACCAATATTATAATATAAGCAGCATCAGCCATGAACTTCATGAAAAATATGAAGGAAATGGCAAAGTTCAGTAAGCACTTTTTGTGCATGCACTTAGTTTGACTCCTAAACTTTTTACCCTCAGCCGAACTCACGGACTAACTGAAAAACACGGTTTCTAGCTTTTGTTTGGCAAACAAAGTTCTCTCTTCCTGGAGTAGACAGTATGAAGCTAATGCTTGATGCTATTATTATATTCGACAATGGGACAACTTCACAAGGTTCTGTAATCAATATATTTTGAGTGACATAAACAGATAAATACTAACCATACCTTAAACACAGTGTCATAAAGGTAAAATATGTTTGCGTATTTGTTTGGAAAAGTTTGACTTCAAACATGTTTCGAGTTATCTTTTTTCAATTTAATGCATGATAATTGAAAAGATTATTCATGTGAAATTTTAGTTATATAACTTTGTTAATGAATCGTGAGACTTTTTTAAATAATACAAAAAAAAAGTTTTATAAATCATCACGTAATAAATTGAAAAAGATAATCCGAAATAAGTTATTAGAGCGAACTTTAGTCTCCTTATAATATATTATTATGGGCTATATTTCTTTTTTCTGACTGTGTTAATTATTATTATTTATTTTTCCTTATAAGATGTGGAATAAAGGGTATCAAATTGGGAAAGAAAACAAAATAGCACTGTTTTGAGAAATATTTTTTTTACACGGCATTATTATTATTTTTGAGAAGATACACGGCATTATTTTAGGAAAAAGCTCGTCTTATTTGAAGCCCATCATTGGTCATCAAGATGTGATCAGTGTGATTTATTTTTTGTTTTGTTTTGTTTTACCATGTTGTACAATAAATGAAGTTTTTTAAGTTCATACTTGAAGCAGCTGAACAGGGTTTGTACACCCTTCTATACATCATGACCGCATGGATTTTCCATGAACACATTAAATAAGAGAGGGCCACATAGAATAGCATCAGCAAGTAAATATTCAATTAGAAAAATGTACGGCAATAATCTGAAGTCACTCTTACACTGATAGCTATTAAACCTTCGGACATTTTGAGTGAGCTGTTAATTGACTAATTAAGGCCTCACATCAATTGGGTAGCTCATTTCCAGCTAAAAAAATTGCTGCATTAGTATTTATATCAACTGTTGATTTCAGTTCTATAATAGAAGCATTAAGATTGATCTGATTTGGTTAGTTTGGTTTTCATCTTTATGCAATTATTCGTAAGTACATATAAATTTCAAGGGCAATATGTCATCACATGTAGTGAAAAATGTTACTCTCATTCATTTACTCATTCTTCTTTATCATTAACGTCATCTTAATCATTAGCTTTCTCTTTATTTTGCTTTCCTCGTGGAAGATGATCACCCTTCTTGGCTCATCTTGTCCTTACCTTGTAATTATGAAACAGAAGTCAAAAAATAGAAAAACATGATCCAACTTGTCTCTCTCTCATATTAATATTGTCAAAAAGTTACCGCTTCATCCAAATATACCATAGACCATGGGATCAATGATTGATAACAATGTCAGTGAAAAAAAGAAATACATTATACATGTACAATGTAATTCTAGAACTAGATGCTTGATGCATGTATAATGGTTTCTATGCATCCATTTTTCTTGCACTTGCCTACTTTATCCCCAACTGTCAATGGAAGTAATCTTTAAATTGTTGCCTCATGTCCACCATCAATTTTCTATCACAATGAAAAAACGCAGCTGAATGTGAGGTATTTTTCCTTCTGTTCTTGCTTTGTTTCTAGAATCACCAATCACACATTTGAAGAATGCGCAAGACTAATAATGTTCCAAAGTTTAAGTGAATAAATTGAAGAGACTATAAGCTGAAGTATTCAGAGGAACCTTTTGGAGGGGTCAAATTTCATCATTCCTTCTGTTCTTGCTTTGTTTCTAGAATCACCAATCACACATTTAAAGAATGCGCAAGACTAATAATGTTCCAAAGTTTAAGTGAATAAATTAAAGAGACTATAAGCTGAAGTATACAGAGGAACCTTTTGGAGGGGTCAAATTTCATCATGATTAAGATGCTTTCACTCGCCATGATAGACAGTGGCGGCTCCAAAAAATTTTCTCAGGGTATTTTTTAAGAAACTTAAATTATATAATCTAATAAAAAGAGAAATTCATATATTAACAACAACAACAACAACAATAAAAAAAATACTCAAATACTTTAAGTTTACAATTTCCTTTTACGAGTTTTCATATTTTGAAATCAGTGCATGATAGTCTCATTATTAATGTTACAAGTTACATCTCTTTCAATATACACAACCAAACAATCATTCATCCACTGAATGTAAAATAAATTATAGAGTAAAATTTAATTTTATTGACATAAAAAAACTGAGGGTATTCCCAAATTTTTTTTGAAGGATAGATAAATAAAAAAAATTTAAATTATTATATGTATAAAAGAAATTTCCTCGCCAGGGTGGTCTTGGGACCACCCTGACCTTAAGGTGGCGCCGCCCCTAATGATAGAGACCTCCATTCAACTACCAAGCCATTTATGTAATTGTTTTCTCATTCACAAGGACTGCTTATTAAGCATTCTGTATGAACACATGCACTCGGGTATGTTGATTAAACACTTGGTTGAAAATAATGGCAATGTGCAATTATACTTGTATATCTTAAGGTGCATGAATGATGGAAATTAAAGAACATTCATTACCTTCTTGAAATTATTTAACATATGATTGGTCTTCTCATTGATATATTACCTAATCGTATCATATTTGAATTTGGCAAAGACCTGGTTTTATCACAAGTCAATGTCGTCAAGAAGAACGATTCAAAACTACCTGTACGCGCGCAATATGGTGAATAATGATTTAATATTTAGACTAACCCATAGGGGTGATCAAATTTTAAACTAAGTTTTTGCCGAATTTCGTTACCCATATGGGTGTTTAAATCACAATCAATGTTCAGATCTTTGTTGTTTTATCACAAGTCTAATGGCATATTTTTCACAACAGTTGAAGTGGAATTTTGTAATTGGTACACAATAAAAATGGTTTTAATGGAAGAGTCATGTGAGGGTGATGCACCAATCATAATTTACCATCTCAACAAGTTTGTGAAAATTTTTTAAAATAATTGTATTAATTGCATTGCACTTGTTTTGTTTTCTTAGCATGTAATATACAATGTGTGACATAATTTTTTATCAAATTAGTTTAAGAGAATTTCCTACAATGTATTAGTTGGCAACATAATAAATCTCGTTATTCATCAAATCATTTAAATAAGTTATATGACTTTTAAGTAGGTCATTTAACTAAAAAAAACATATGAATAATCTTTTGGGTTGGCATGTTGTAGGTTGGAGGAACTTTCTTCCAAACTACTTTGAAGGAAAATTTTGTCCTTTATGGTGATGCTATTTAGTGTTATGGTTAGTTGCATCCCTAGATGATTTTTTTCCCTTTCCGGAAAACAAGAGAAAACTTGTTCAGTTCGGTTTAATTTCTAATTATTTGAAAATTTTGAGTATCTTTGTTAGGCAAAACACAATCATGTTAATGGTGATGATGAATGCATGATACTGGAGAATATTGGAGATGATAACAACAATAACACGGCTATATTGAAAGAGTGGCAATATTGTGACACTAGTTATTATGATATGAGAAGTGTGATTTCGATGATGGGACAACAACGGCGGTGATATGTTATGGTTATGTTGTAAGTAGGGGTTATGATGACAATTTGGTTGTGCATGGCGGAGATGATAATTAATGATAATGGTTTGAAGAACATGATTGCAGTGACGACAAAAATGGTCTAACAGAGGTATGATTATAGTAAGGGAAGAGCAACAATCTGAACTGATTTTGATTTTAATTGTAAAAGCTCCCAACTGATTTCAACACGGACAATTTGACCAAGTAAATGCTTTACAGAGAGTATGATACACTGCACGTGTGCATGTGAATAGGCTTTAATTGATGCAGAATTAGTATTTACAATAATCAGTAGACTACTTTGTTCCAATCATAATTCGAATTTGCTCCTAAAACTAAGCTAGAAAATTTTCAAATTATGATAATTTAGATAATACATGCATGACTTCTTATCTTCAGGCTTGAAAGCTTCATCAAGGAAAACAGATCAAGAGGTGAAACTTCATCTAGATGACAGTATAAAATTACAGGGAAAATAAAGGAACTGAAAAACTGAGACTGAAAATTTGCTAATACTTTCATTATATACAAGATTTAGATTATTATTCTACAATAATAATTCTCATAATTATATTCAATTAAGAGATTATAAACAAATCTTCCCTAATATTGTACATTTTGTAAGATTTCTACTTTGATATATAAGTAACTCCATCCTCCAGCACCTCCACCGTCAAAAAGGGGAAAAAAAAAATTAAAAAATATCAAGGTCGAGGATTTCAAAGAATACTTCAGATTATCAACAATCACATGTTTTGTGATCAGATAACCAAGTTTACCATAATGCTGGTAGCATTTCCCAAGGCAACATGTTAAAATTTTGTGCACTTATGAGCATCGCTCTTGCTCTGTCGAGTAAATCTACAGTATTCCTTTGGAACTGTAGTTTCTTGGGACATTTAAGCAAGCTGATATATGCTCCCAGATCATGAACACAAGAAGGGTTTTGCATGTTGAAGAAGTCAAGGACTAATTCAACACCCACATGAGCATAACATGAACAACTCCAAGGTAACTCATATCTGTCACCAAAAACCCTAAAACTCTCATTCAAAAAAACCCCAGGCATCTTTGTAATGGGGTCATTGACATTCACTATTCTTAGTACTTTAACACCCAATTCCTCGCACCTTTGCTTGAATCCAGAGTTCCCGACTCTCGGGCCTCCGAATGAAAAAACTGTGATTGGTTTTCCCCGGCTTGAATTCTCTTTATTCAATCCAAGCTCGGCGATGTCATAAGCAAGTAGAAGAGCCAGTGAGCTCCCCATGCTATGTCCTGCTATTGAAATGCTGAGTTCCTCACCTTTGTACTTTGTTAACAGCCGAGACACCTCGGATAGAAGCTGTTCTCGGCAACTTCCGAGGCCAAACTTACTATCACTCTCGTCTGAAGTGTATAAACTCAGAAATCCCGCTTCAACCTTCACGTCTGGCCGCGGATCATGAGGGTCTAGCCGTGCCGGTGTGAGTGAGCTCATTAGGTTTGCAATCCATTCATGGTTAGTCACTGTTCCCCTGAAAGTAATGACTATGTCTCTCCTCCCAAGTCTCCGAACTGATTCATCATCGGACACTGCAACATAACCGATCCAACGTCCACAAGGGGCACCATTTTGGATTGGAATATTGATGTCCGGTGTGGCGTAGATGTACTTAGTGACCTTATAACCGGAATTCTCCATCCCAACTTCATTCAACATGTTCTTCTTCCCATACTTACAATTCAAGTAACGTTTAGAGTTGGGGTCTAGATCGAAAGCCTTGTAACAAGCGGTGACAAACTCCCCGTACCGAATAATCTCTTGCCGGAGAAGAGGGTGCAATGGTTCAACAAGATTTTCCCAGTTGTTTAAACCATGAACCTCTCTCCAAAAGTGAGACAAAGAAGTAGTAGTTGAGCTACTTTTTAAGGCCCTGGATGACACTGTTGTTGTTGCTGCTGTTTTTGTTGCTACATAAGAAGCAGCAACTGAGTGTCTAGCTAAAGAGTTTTCAGTTTTCTTAGGCAGTGAAACCTGACCAAAAGAGTGTTGTGACGTGGGTCTAATGTTTTCTGAAAATGTAACATGGTTGTTGGTCTGTGGGTTTGGCATGAAAACTGTGGAGGAAGCCATGGAATTAAGGTGTATGAGAAAGAGAGACTGAGACTAAAAAGAGAGAGAGAGAGAGAGAGAAGATTATTGTGGTGGACGGTGGGGCAATGGGGTTTATATAAGGAGATTTGTTTACACTTTACACAAAAGATGAAAGTGAAATTGTAAGAAAATAAAAAGGCATGTTTGGCGAGGATTTGACTATAGCCTTCAAAATTCCAAGCCTTTTAATTTGAGTGGTCGGTTGAGGTGGGCTCTTTTACAACTCGTTGCGGCTGTTGAAAATGAGCGGGAAATAATTCAACTAATTTTTTAATCCCTTTTTTTTTTTTTTAACTCCTTCTAAGTTGACTTCTTTTTCTCTTTTCTATTTTTTTTATTAGGAGATCCATTTGATTTTGTACGGTACAATATACTCAATTATTTGGTTTTGATTTATATTCAGTACTTCAATGCATCAT
This sequence comes from Quercus parvula, assembly GCA_030820535.1. Lineage (NCBI taxonomy): Eukaryota > Viridiplantae > Streptophyta > Magnoliopsida > Fagales > Fagaceae > Quercus > Quercus parvula. The sequence continues at coordinate 12,715,708 of JAUAME010000007.1, read as the reverse complement.
ATATATATATATTATATCTCCTAAATATATTGTATTGTTTGATGTGACTTATATTTTTTAGTATTTTTTTTAAGAAAAGTTGTATCTAAAAACGATGTACTGATTTGAAAATAGGGTGTCAAAGAAACACGGACTTTTTGTTATTATCTGTCTATTCTAATTCTTTCACGCCAAGTAATTTCATTAACTTCTTTTTTCTGTACCTAAACTAATTAGCACCTCTTTAATCAGGAGGACTTCAAATCCAGATGTCTTGCACTAGAGTTTTATTAATTTGTTTAGTTTTTTGGTTTTCAAAGTTGTCTATGAAAGGTAAGATTTGAGTCATTTTTCCATTTTATCAAAAATATATATACACAAAAATTATTTAAAAAAAAAAAAATCAGTGGTCCCAATTGTTCAACAGTTCACATCATTTTTTCTTTTTCCATGATATGACGACAAATCTGATGTACACGTGGATGCATTCTGATGGGAGTTGCGTATGTGCGATGAAAAGACATAAGCACAAGGGACGGAATCTTGAGTAATATCGTTACGTATTGAATATTTAGCATGAAATAATGAGTTTGTATTTGTTATTTACAAACAAGTATAAAGTCTTATGCGTGATGGGAGACCATTTTTGTTGCTGACTGTAAATATTAAAAATTGTCCAAAAAGGAGCAATGACTCTTTCAAAAAAAATTCTAAAGTGCATCATCTTTTGAAAACTAGGAAAGTGGGAGTACATTTTAGACTCAAATTCACCCTTAAAGGGAGAAAAAAACATAAGCAAGTAGGAAAGTGGGAAAATGGATTAATAAAGATTAATTTGGTTATAGAAAGATAAGAGTGATTAATTGCATGGGTAAGAAAAAGTGTGTTGATTTAAATTGAGGGAACAAAACAAGGTAGAAAAAAAAAATAATGATATTAGTAAAAGTAGTTAAAAACTTATCAATTAAGAAAGTAACAAAGATCGGAGTCTATGATTTAAGAGAAAATAGAATGAATTAAAGAATATATGTGGTTAATTAACCTTAGTTAATATGTTGAGCATCCATAATTGACCGCACACGATTTAGAACTAAAACATTGTTGTTATTGTTGTTGTATTTCATATAAATTAAATATTTCATCTAGTGTGAAAGGAAAAAGTTGACTCCAAACCTGTTTCAAGCTACTTGTTCCAATTTATTATGTGATAATTAAAAAAATTATCTATGTATAATTTTAGTCATAATTCTTTTTAAATAAGTAGTGTGAATTGTTTAAAAAATAATTTAATACACATGAATTATACATAGTCTTATAATTCGCCACGTATCTAGTTGAAAAATACAACTCCAAACTAATATCAAACCAAATTTTTGTCACAATATTTTCTCAATAAATCGAGTTAGCTTATTTAAATAATAGTATAATACACATGAATCATATATAGTCTTATAATTTGTCATGTCATACATAAAAAAAGATAACTTCAACCCAATTTCAAACCAAACTTTATTAAGTGCGAAAATGATTCTCTCTCTATTTTTAAGTTGGTCTATCTTGTGGTACCCTTCTTTAGATATGTGTTATGTCCATGTTTTGTACGACTGTAATACTGGACACAAACTGATACCTTTCATGTATTACATATTTGAAGCATTAATGTCTTTGTACGTATATTTGGTGAGAGCCTGAGATTGGAGAATTTGCAGTGAAAAAAGAGAAAAATAGACGGCGCCGACAATTTCTCTGAAGTCCCTCAGCTTTCTTAAATTACATGCATGCCCCGTATAAAGTAAGGACCGCGCGTCATTCGTGAAACAGTGCTACGCGACTATAAATTTCATGCACGCTTTGTGTGCTTTAGAGTTTTATTTTTTATTTTTTTTGTTTTTGTTTTTTGTTTTTTAAAATATTTGAGCAATGTTTCACAGAGTAAAGAAAATTCAACGCGGCAAATAGATGATGGGTCTTTGCCTATCACTCAACTCAGGTGTCAAACAGGAATGTCCTACCCAATAGTGACTACCGAATGTCCTACCCAATAGTGACAACCTTTTATGCTTTCTTTGTTTAGGTTTGTACTTCTGCCTAAAAGAAAATTGGGATTAAGAGCTTATTATAGTCATCTGAGTCCCTTGGTTGTCCTCTTTTGACTACATGTAAACAGCGGAATAAATCATATATGCCATATTTGGTGGTGTGCTAAAGCAATATTAGTTACAAAATTTAAGCGACAATGGGTGTTTTCAATGTCATTTTATGTCTCAAAAATAGTGGTGAATTTTTTTTAGTGGAAGACACAATAAGTAACACATTACATTGAGTGCACTTTTTGTTTGAAGTAAAAAAATGTGTGTTCGTCTCTAGTCCAAACAAAACAAAATTTTATTAGGTGGGTCATTTGTTTTTTTAAGTCAGATTCACACTGTTGCTACATGTAGTAGATATATATAATAGTCAAAAAACATAACATAATTTATTTGGTTAAAAAAAAGTATATGTATGCGTATGGTTTCGTTCATGTTATAAGAAATTGACTAAACTTTTGGTTTAGAAAGATATATAAAGACAAAATATAAATATTGTATAATAATAGTATGTACTGTGTCTGTGGGTTTGTATTGGATTTCAGTGGGAAGTTCGGGGATGAAACTACGCAACTTAAATCTTAACTTGTTCGTAATATTAAATAATACTCCCTCCGTCTCACTTTTTTTTTTTTTTTTTATATTTGAAAAGTTAAACTTTTTAAGAGAATATCATTTATTGTTTTGTCTATTTTTTAAAAATGTATAAGTTTTCAAAACTACTCTTAAAAAAATTTATCAAAAAATTGAATTAGTAAATTAATAGGGGTATAATAGGAATATTAGTAAATTATTGACTTTTTATTTTTAGAAATATGACAATATTTTGGGATATTTCAAAATGAAATAGAGGACAAAAAAAGTGGGATGGAGGAAGTATGTTAGTCTTATTGCGTTATTTTGGTTTTACAAATGTCAAAATTCAACTACTTAAAGATATTTATTTCTGCAACCTAATATTTTGAGCATATTTATATAATGAGAAACTAGAAAGAGTGATAGAATAACATTAATAACCTTGTACCTTGATTTGTGTGGCTCTTCTCATGGGATGAGAATCTTCATTACTTGTGGTACTATGCACAAATATGGTTGCTAGTACCTATAAAGATTGATAAGGCCTTACTTATGTTATAAGCATTGATAAGCTTTTAGAAGAATTTAAATTATTCAATAGATTAAAGAAATGAAAGGATAACATAGAAAATACAGTATTATTCTTTTCCTTTTATCCAAATCTGATGTGATTTTTCGCATATCTATGCCGTTCAAATGTATATAAACAAATAAAAATATATTTAAAAAATGTAAAAGAATTCAATCTTCATTAGATAACCGGCCAACGGATATAAAAATAGATCATTATGAGTCTTAATAGATCATATTAAGTTGTGAGCCTGATTGAGTTGACTCTCCTATATGCTCAAGTTTGGTTTTAATCATTTAACTATTTCGAAAGTCAAGTTTCAGCTTGTTTATCATTAACAAGAAAACATAAAGGTTTTTTTTTTTTTTTTTTTTTGGGAGAATCAAATAGACAAACAAAACTGAGATCGCATAGACAAATTTTGAGCTGGTCGTGAATGTTTGGGCTCATCTATATGGACTAAATTAAAAAAATATATATACATATATATATATATATATTGTGTAATTAATTTGACATAATCAAGAAATGGATTGTAGGTGAGGGACCAAATTAATGAGAATTATTTCACTTCCTTATTAATCTTTTGGCTAATATTGAAGTCCAAAAGTAACAACGAAACCTATAAACTTATCTCCTCATTTGTTAACAAATCTCCACCTTTATTCCACTACGTATCTTCATTAGTATAAATTTGGGTATTCTCTTTGCACCTCATTTGTGGCTTCGAGCATTCCACCATGGCTTCAACAAAAGAATATGATTAATTGAGTTTAATAATAATAAAATTCTTAAACATCATAGTTAATGTTGGCTTTGAAACTATGTTAGTTTATACTATCTTTAAATCTTTCTTTCTTTTATTACTTCATGATTATCTTACTCTAAAGTGTTCTAAATAAAGGCTCTCTCTGTTTTTTTTCTCCAAAATGTGCTCCATTTTTTTTTTGTATCACCAATTAACTTGTACAGCTTTTTTGAAAACTTTCACTCCTTTTTATAACTAACTTTCATAATCCATCTCTTACGGAATGTATATAGATAAAAGAATTCAACCAAGCCCCCGTAAATCCATTTTTCTTGTTAAGTTCACGCATATGTATCACATTACCCTAAAATTTCAAAATTCCTTTAAACATCTAAAGTTTTGCCCTACGCATGCATTAACTAACAAAATAAAATCGCCATCACAAGTTTTATTTTTTTCAAATCAATCCTTATTCCAATACTTAACTTTTAATCGAATTGACACCTTTGCTAACAATATGAATATTTTCATCTCATCCATCTATCGTAGCAATTGTTGCACTTTCGACAATCTGACTATCACAAATTTTTTTTTTTTTTTTTTTGAACTCTTTTAACTCAACTATTAACTTCTTACACTTATGCTTCACATGCCTTAACTAATGATAGTACAACACTCCACATCTTGACTTCTTATTAAAATTCTTTCCATGTGATATACTCATACTACAACTTGAATTGGGCTTCACCATGAATGCCTCGACTTCAATTACTCACTAGCTTCTTGAACTTCTTTGTCTATTAAAAGAATTGTTGTCGCCACTTCTAACTTGAGAGTCTTATTTCCAATTGATAGTGTTCATTAGGATAAAATATGACAGTAGTTGATATCAAACGATCCATAATATCGATACCTTCATACATAACAGATGTAACTTCTTGTGTAGAGGTCTCATTCAACACAATGGACTTTACTTTTGTGACAAGACTCAAATAGATAGTACGCATGTTATTCAGTGGCGATTTCAAGAATTTTTTCTAGGGGGTCAGTAAAAAGATAAATTTTGAGTAGTAGATGAATCTTGAAGTCTACATGATTTTTTTATTACAAATTTTTCCATAGTACTAGGAGGAAAATAAAAGATAAACTATAAGTTCGTTTGGTATACTATTTCTTAATATAATGAACATACTAATTATGGTTGCTAAAATTAAATCTTAGAGAAAATATTATTTCTAAATACAATATCACCACATGCCTTTGGCATGATGATCACTTCACAAGTACAAGTTTTTGTGGGGTAGAGAGGCGAAAGTCGTGATTCAAGTCTCTAGGAGGGAGCTTCACACACATACACTTAAATTAACCTAAAATAAGATTTCTATCTCAGTTTATATATATATATATATATATATATATATATATATATATATATATAAAATAAAGATATTAATTAGTATTGTTGTTTAGTGAACTTTAATTATTATTACTTAAAATATTTTTATCAATTAGTTTATGTCTTTACCCTATACAATTCTTTTATTTAGCAATTCACTCAACTTTGACAACTATATTGGTCTTTATAACTGTATTAAGAAATTTTTTTGTTGTGCTAACATTTTTTATATTCATTCAATCACTCCCATTTCCCACGTTCCTTGTCTAATTTTTTATATTATTTTTAAGAATCACTTATTGTTTAATTGTTTAATTGTCTTTTAGTGTTAACGTTTGCTAACTACTAATAGACTCATGCTCCTAGTCCCCACTTAACAAATAAGAAATTAAAAACATATTCAAATTCAATAACTATACTCACAGATTTAGTCAACTGTATAAATTAGTTGTAACTTTATTTGTAAGAATAGATTGTTAAGATAACCAAATTCGAGATTATTTTAGTTGGACTTAAAAAATATTTAAGGTCAAGGTGTTCAATATTTTTATTTTAGGGGTCAAAAACAATATCTATATATATATATATATATTTATATGTAAATTAGCTTAGGGAGTTCATTTGAATCCCTGGACCAAAGCTAATGCCACCCCTTGTAACTTTATCTCATGATTTCCCGTACATCATTGGACATAGGAGTTAGCTTCTTCGACTTCCCTAAAACACTTTATTCCATCTTTGCTATATTAAGATTTTTTTGGTAGAGCCTTAATTACCAAATATAAATTTACAAACTGTTGATGTAGTAAGTGATTATTAGTAAGTGAAAAAGTCGTGTTATTGGTGAGTGTAAATGAGAACCAATAATAATTAACCTTAACAACAATTTGTAAAAAGGTTATAAAATAGTTTGTAGGTATAACATTACTCGTGAAATTAATAACTTGTAAATTTTAATTTAATACAAAATCTCTCTATCTATTAAATTAGGGGTCATAATTTTAACAAATCAGTATCTCCCCACTTACACCACCTAAATTTGAAACTCCCACTTTTGCTTGTATAACTAACCAAATTTATATGATATTAAATATCTAATTAATTCATTTTGTTAGGAATTATGAGTTTTCCTAATTCGATTACAAATTTATTTGTATTTTTGTTTACAATTGTAATGTAATTTGTTGTAATAGGGGCTAAAGGTTGAAGCATTTGTTCACTATGCAAGAATGAAAATCTTGTTCTAATGAGATCAAGGCTCAACTGTGCAAGATCAAACAAAAACTCTTGGTATAGTCTCATTAGACACTCAATTAACCAAGACCACATTATTGAAATTTTGAGATTTTCTTTCACATCAGTTTGTGCAGCTACCACAAATCTAAACACTACATGTATAAAAATCTAATTCTGAGAGAGGGAAGACAATTGCAACAAAACCAAGAATTACCCAAAGAGAGCCAATCTATGTCTTTCAACTCCTCCCACATCAATTATTCTTGAGAGTTTGAGAGTTCCATTCACAATGATCACCTCACTACAAAAAAATTAGCTTGTCCCGACATTTTTTTCCCGGCGTTTACAAAACGCCATAATAGATAAGTCTGTACCAGCGCTCAAAACCGGCGCTTTACAAAGCCCTGCAATAGGAGACCTATAGCGGCGTTTTTCAAAAACGCTAGGATAGGGTTACTGATTTCCCTTTGTGTGTTTGAAGTTCTATTAATTGTGTGTGACATATAGAAACTTTACCCTAGGTTGGGTAGGTTTTTTAATAAATTACAATTTATTTATCTCTGTTTCTTAAAATTAGTGGTTTGCTTTTATTTCTCTATTGAAATAATAGAGATTATTGGTGTTTGCTTTGTTTTGCATGTTCTGTTTCATCCCCAAAACCATGTTGTGCCTTATGGAATGTTGTAAAGGGGTGGGTTGGAAAAGGAAAGGGTAGCTTTGTTGCACAATTGTCCCACTATGTTTGATGTGGTGCATTTGGAATGAGGGAAGTACACATGAAGCGATTTGAAGAGATGTTTAAAATTTTTAGGGGATATTGGATACTATATGTTTAAATATGCTACCATTATTTAGGTTTGAATGCATATAGTGGAAGCATGAGAACTAAGTTTATGTTGAAAGTAAGCTCATTAATACATAAAATGATCTTGTGCATTGCGCAGGTTAAAAGCTAGTTTGATTAATTTACGTCATTTAAGTTATCATAGTAGTGAGCAACGGTCAGTTCTCTTTTGCAGGAGTGGCAGCTTGTTTGAAGTTTACCTTCTTCTTTCTGTGGGCAAACACTGTGATTGCTAAAGGGTGAGTAAGATCTGCTTCTTAATTCCCTTAACTGTAAAATAATGTGGTGGGTTGTTGTTTGGGAGCAAGCATGTGGCTTGCATGGAGAGAAAAGGTGGAGTATATTGGGAGTGTTGTTTGTTTTGTGAATGTTAAAATATTGATGTTCAATTTGTTGTCAATTTCTCATATTTTGTCTAAGTAAATACATATAGTATATTGTGGTGGGTGGTTGTTTGGGAGCAAGCGGGTGGCTTGTATGGAGAGAAAAGGTGGAATATTTACTATTTGGAGTATTGTTTGTTTTGTGACTTATATTTTTGAAACTCAATGTGCAATGGTGAAATTGTAGTGTAGGTGCGCCTCATAACATTTTAGACACTTGGGATGTATTATTTTATGTATATATAACATTCTAGACATTTGGGATGTAATTATTGATATGGTGTAATTAAATATATTTAGTTTCTTGGTTTAATGTGTTATTGTATTTGCTATTGGAAAATATGAATTGTGGTTCATTACAGTTGCTATAAAATAGGTATTGGAAAATATGTATTGTAGGTACGTTATAGGTGCTAAAAAAAAAAAAATTTTTTTAAAAAAAAGACCTATTCCAGCGCTTTTGAGAGCGCTGGAATAGATACCGCCTATGCCAGCACTTTTGAAAGCGCTGGTATAGGCCTTTTAAATTTTATTCATTCATAACCTATACCAGTGCTTCTAAAAGCGCTGACACAAGTAATAAAAACGCTGGTATATGATATATTCACATTTTCATAAAGACTATCCCAACATAAGTAAAAACGCCGGAACAGGGTCTGAAAGCATCAGGACCTATCCCCACATTCAAAAGCCAGCGGTTTGAAGCGCCGGGAAAAAAAACGCCGGGATAGGAATTTTGACCCTATCCCAGCGCTTTTTAGGGCTATCCCAGCGGTTTTGAAAACGCTGGGATAGTCCCCTTTTTTTGTAGTGCCTTCATTGCATTGGAAGTGTTGTTGAAACCATAAAGATGCTATATAATCTTCAAAAAGCCTTGGAGTGACCAAGGGATTAGTATTACAATCGATGGATCAACTTGCGACATCATGTAGCTATGAAGGAACAAGGTAGGAATTTGCAATTGTTAGCAAGAGTGGGAGCTTGGGTATGGTGTTTAACTATTTGTACAGGAAACTATACCGGAACAACTTTCATGGTAGATTTGATAATTTGGACTTCGCCCCAAGGGGTGTGTGTGTGTTTTTTTTTTCACTCCATGAACATGTGACTGTCTTTGTGTGAGTGTGTTCAATATTTTCTTGCTTTATTGTTTATCCATGAATATTGATGTACTTGAAATTGACTAATTAACTACTTAGACTTAATCTTGATTAATTGGTTAAAATTGGTATTAGATCGTACTAGGTTTCCACATTTTAACGTTAAAATAAACCATCGCTAATAGTACAATATATTTGGAGTTGGATTAGTGGGAATGAGGTGTATTGGTACCGACGTCTTTGGGCTTAGTCTCTTAGAATTGATATCTATTATATAATAATCAAATAGAGAAATAGAGGCTTCTTGAAGTATCTTTTCGAAGTATAGTCTGCTTTTATGTCCTTCTCTCGCAATATCAAAGGCTCTACCAGGCTTTCCTTTGACACGTAGGAAATAATCCCATGGCAAAACAGAAACTTCACAAAATTATGTCCAAAACGTCTTTGTCTAGTTTTAACCTTACTTTTTGCTCAAACATTCACAAAATAAAGATCATTTGCTGAATGGCCAGATAGTAACATAAACTTGGATCCTTATACAGCATTTGGTAAGGCTGCATTCAGTCCCTCTGGACTCGGGGATTTCATTTTGGGGATCCACATTGGTCTTTTCGGATTTTATCTTTTTAACTTAACCAAATTAAGTAACAATACATTATCTTATGAGTACGCTCTACGCACCATTGGGACCCGATTGGACTGAACGCAGCCCCATCACTTTGAACCTACGGATTTGCAGCTGTAATTTTCCTGTGTCCCTGTTTTACGGAGCCAAAATGCTATGAATCTTGAAAGACTCACAATCAGAGGCTCCTTTCATGAAAGGAGCATAGGAGATATCACCCGCACTCAAAGATTATGAAGTATGAATCCCATAATTGCATGGGACCCACAATCTGTAAGTGAAGGTTTTTAGAATTATTATTGTATATTCTTAGAATAAACTATACAGAAGGTACGAAGACATATGAGTACAACACAAGTATGTGTGCATTACCAAAAAAAAAAGTAGTAGGCCTAGAGGCCAAAGGCCTAGTATACACTAATAAAAGCAGTCCGCCTATGAACACAACTATTCATATATCAAATTTCATAATTTGCTAATTTGTGCGATATATTGTGAGTGTGCAATGTAAAATAGTGAGCCACACAAGACAAAAAATATTGACCACACACAATCGCACAGGTCAACAACTTGTGAGATTAGGTGTATGATTTGTTGTCTCTAGAATTATTCTAGAAAAAGGTCATATTGTATGCAATTGTTGTATGTAACATTCCTCTTACATGAGAGTGAATCAAACAAATTTTAACTATAAATTCGTTTTGAGTTATTTCTTTCAACCCACTATATGATGATTTATAAAACTATTTATATGTATATTATTTAAACAAATCATATCATTTGTGAGAAGAATCATATAATCAAAATTATACCTGAGTAGTCTTTTCAATTACTATATAATAAGTTGGACTGACGAAGAAAGATATTTCCAAATCAATTTGAAGCGAATTTTTTTTTTCGAGTGGTTCCCACAATAATATAAAAGGATATTATATACAATATATTACACAAAATAATAAATAAACGGTGTGAATAAGGCTGATGTGATACCCACTTAATGGATTAGTAGGCCCCTAGGCTGCTGCCAATTATATGTAAAAAATAAAAATAAAATTAAAAAGCCGCAGCCCCATTAGTTTGGCCCGTGCGCATCTGCTGCCATGCAAGAATGTACTAAAAAGACGTCCAATAGGCTCCAAGAAACAAGTGTTTCCATGTTACGTGGCTAACTGCGAGATGACTGCTTGAAGTGAAAGGAGTTAGGGTTTAATAATACATATTTGTACGAGTGCGCATCATATAATTTTTTCCATACTTTTTTTTTAAAGTTAAAAATATACAAGTTACCTTAAAAAAAACAGAAGAAAGTTTTGTTGTTAATAAGAATTAATTTTATATTTTAATAAGAATAAGAATCAATTTTAATTTAACAGAAACAAAAATTTAAAGCCAATCATACTATTGAAGGATTGTTCCAATTCTATAGTTTGGCAAAGGCCCCAAAGACTTTAAATTAAGTTTACAAGCAACTACTAAAGATAAAACACAAACAAAGAATATTATTCCAAGGATTATTATCTTTTCATATATAACACTAGATGGTCTAGATTCATCTTTTCTATCTTGGACTACTTGAGGTCTTAAATGGTATCTTCTCTAGTGCTCTCTTTCCATGGAGGTGGTACTAGTATGAAGGCAAGGTTGACTTATTACCTAAGCCAAAGGTATAGAAGAAGCATGCGTGAACTACTTTATTTATTGTTGACAGTCCAATGCAATGAATGAAAGAGATTTGGCATTTGTCGAGTCTAAATACAAAGGAATGCATGAGAAGAATTCAAAAGAGACCAATTATTTTAGTGATTCAGAAACCAAAAAGTAAATTTGCTTCTACCATTCAAGCTACTACTTTCTGATAGTCTTCAACATGCTAATACTTGTTTCCATTTGGGAGTTCTATCTGCCTTTCAAATCAAGAAACTACCCGAAGCACTACTGGGTCTCATTTCGTTATGTGTGTTCCTTTCCTTATACCTCCATTTGAATTGAAGTCTACTTCTATATTCTATACCTACCCCATTAAGTCGTCTTTTCATCAAAACTAATCAATATTCGTTTCACGAATCTCTTTCTGCTTCTTCTTGGAAATACCAACAAATCTTTTGCTTTAAAAATATCTGGTAAGAGTGTTGAATCATAAAGACGCCCTTTCAATGCTTTCATATGACTAAGCTGGTACATTAGGTCGTTAATTGACTAAATTTCATTTCTTCCCTAGGTTGCAAAGTTAGGGTGAAACCAAGGGCCGCCCATAACTTGTCATGGCTTATAGAATTATTACGCAATTATGAATGTAATAATTGTTCGTTACTTTTGAATGTGTCTCATAAAAGATGTTGGAAAAGATTCCATCAAAGTGGTTTTCCTTGGCTTCATTTTTCAAAAGACTGTATAATTGTCAAAACGGAAATCATATCGATTATCATATCTCATTTAAAAAAAAAAAAAAATTTATAAAGTTATACGATATCACTTTTGAAGGGCTGCTATGGTCATAGTTGTAATATATTCAACGAATGATAATTCAACTATCACTTATACAATAACATTCAATAAAGTTAATTAAATAAGTCAAATTCAAACATATTTACAACATTCCCGTTCAAGTTGGTCTAACTCAAAAGTGATGATACATAATATGCTAAGTTAAAATATATTCATTATATTTATTATCTTATCTAATCTACTTCATGCATGTCATGTCACGGATTTTTCTGTTTGGATGGATGATGTTCTAGTCCGTTGTTTTGTTGTTTATCAGGCGGACATGCATGTATCTTAATAAATTTCAAAGTCTTCTTTCTCAACCAAAAAAAAAAAAAAAAAATTCATTTTAATAGCCAAAGTCAATGTTATTGTCATCTTTATTATCTTCCAAAATCATTTTTTCATTACCATCTTTTATTTGTCCATCTATTTTTTCCCAGTCATTTCCAACTGTTAGTGCATTTTAAATTAAAGTACGTTAAAGCTTAAATTAACTAAGGATTAATAAAGACATGAGTTATAGTGGAATTTGTTAAAGAAAGAGTTAACTTATATGTAAGTTAAATGAAATAAATTTAGAAGAATTATCTAACCTAATAAATAGCATGTAGGTTATGAGAAGACTAATATATGGCTATACTACAAACTAATTTGATATCAAGAGTGAATGAAGATAAATAGTTAAAGCAAAAAGTATTGTGTAAGAGAGTGAATTCAATAATACTCCTAAATACTTGAGAGATTTTGGGCCAAAGAAAGGTGTTTTTTTGGTGGAGCTTTCAGCTCAACCACTTATGCAGAGTTGATCCGAGCTACACAATGAACTGTTGGGCCGTTGTATCCTGAAGGGGATAAGTCAGAAGTGAATTTCTGTTGCATTAGTTTCTAGGCTTTGTCAATAGTAGAGGGCTTGAATCTCCTTAAAGAGAGTGAGATTTTCGTGCCTCAAACCGACATTGTTTCTTTATATTTATATTTTTATTGTAATTAATATATCATTTTATTGGTAATTTCTCCAACACCAACAATTAATATATATATATATATATATATATCTTGTTTTTCTATTTCAATAAATTTTTCATTACATTTTTTTATTGACATTCAAGGTTTTTGGACTTCTAACAATAATAATAATAAAAAATTAAAAAAAAATAGTCTCATTTAATCTTTTGTTCATATTATAAAAAGAAGAAATTGCAAATGAGAAAATAAAGTGTCAAGTATGGGGTTTAAATTTTGTAAGAGAGAAAGAAGAAAAACAAGAACTAATGGACATGTTATTTTATTGGGCTCAACCAAGTAATCCAATAATTTTTTCTTGAAAAAAAGTCTAAGTTCTTGTTGAACTCAAGTCAAAACACAAATTTTAACCCAAAAAAAAAAAAAAAACCCTAGTTTAAATTCACATATCTATGTATTACCCAATACATACATTTCATAAGATATAAATCATATGGTGCATAGATGAGTATCATATGATTCATGGCATGGTCAATACATACTTTTTTGCCTTATTAAGAAAAAAATGTATTATACGATACAAATTTGTTAGGTTTTAATATGTGTAGTTTTATTGGCAAATACGTAAGCACAAACTTGTCTAGTTATAGCTCTTAGAGTCTATAGGAATTTTTAGACAATACTCAAGGTACTACTTTAGTGTGCAAGAACATGAAAACAACTTATTCAAGGAACCGGATTTTTAACAATTTCGATAGATCAAAACTTAAGTTCAACCAATCAAAATGCATATTTTAAGAAACAAATTTGTAGCCCATTAGCTCATGAGATGATTAGGGTTCCTGACCTAACTTCGCTAAATATTTAAAGAAAACGCTAGGACACATTTTTTAAGACTTTAGAGCAAAATATTTTGAGATCTAAAATGTTTGTACCTACCGCTCTTTCAAGTCTCTACTAGTGATCACTCACACACAATTTTAATTGGTGGATTCAAGTTACTGATCTCCAAATATCAAGTGTACTGTATTCAAATCTTCAAGGGAACATTGAAGTCGTGAGCTGGAGGTTCACATAGAAGCATATTACAATCAGAGACGTCTATGAGATTTGGAACTCAATTTGGTAATTATAGTTAAATTTACAACGAATATGATTATTTTAATTGTAAATCTCTATCTAATAGTGAATTTGTTCATCTCAAGATTGAAAGGTCAATTCCCTCCAAGTTTTTCCTGTGAAATGATTTGTTTCATTGGTTTCTTGAATAATCATATCTTGTCTCATTTATATTTCCGTAGTTACATGATATTGATGATTTTTATTTAGAATAAGGCTTCCATAATTAATCTAATTATCAAGTTGACCTTAAAACTAGTTAAATACAATGTTTTGACAGGGGTCTAAATCCAACAACATTAAACATCATACTATACTAAAAACTATGGATATGGTATTTAGAATGTTTTGGGTTTGCTAGGGTGGGGGAAGAGAATCGATCTTTAATGAATATTCCACCTATTCTTTTATTTAAGAGTTTAGTGTAAGGATTGGAATTAGTAGACTCTGTTAGGTTCTAAAGACTTAGGTTTTATGTATTTAAAATCCTAATTTGTAATGTTAGCAAACCATGATCAAAACAATGTATTTAAGTTATTTTAGAAGTGCTCAAAGTTGGTTCTTTGTTGTAAAGTTGGAATGAAATACTAAGCAAATTAAAAAACTGATTTAGTACATTTCGATCAATCGAAGCTTAGGCTCGATCAATCGAAAATCGTACCTGACGTTTTTTAATTAGGTTTTCCAACTCAGCCCCAAAGTGTTTTAATTGGTTTAGGTTTCTAATTTACCCTAGGTATATAAGGGAAACCCTAGCCACGTTTTTGGGTTGCTCATATTACGGTTTATGTAAATCTTTTGTGAGATCTTTGAGAAGGTTTCCTTCACATAAACTTAGGGTTTTCAAGGAGAAGATTTTTCTACACCTTGATGATCATTCCAGTTGCTGCCATTGAAGCTTAAAGAAAACACAAGCGGGTGTGCTTGTATTTGGTGGAGAATCCAAAAAAGAAGGAGTCCGTGGATTCGGAGCTTGCACGTGGTCGTGTCAGTAAGTTCTACTGGTGGGTAGCAATAAGAAGTCGAGCGTGGGGGCTTGTTAGTCTTATTGTATGAACTTCAATTCTTTCAAGATAGTGGATTCAAGTTTACCTTGAGGATAGCTAGGTTAAATCTTCCCCAGGTTTTTACCGGTTTGGTTTCCTGGGTGATCATATCTTTGTGTTCTTTATATTTCCGTTGCTATACTTGATATGATTATTTGATTGTGTTAACCTAGACTTAATTAATCTAACTAAGTAACGACTTGGCTAAATTCCTAGGTTAATCCACTTGTGTTTTAAGGGGTCTAAAAACTAATAGACTCTGATAAAGTTGATCCTTAAAGATAATGTTGTTGGATGAGGCTCTGGGTATCGCACCAGAAGATCATGGAGCTATCAGCTATGGAAGTGGTGATGATTGGGGATGGAAATTTTTCCCCGAGAGAGAGAGAGAGAGAGAGAGAGAGAGAGAGAGAGAGAGAGAGAGAGAGAGAGAGAGAGTGTGTGTGTGTGTGTGTGCGCGCGCGCGCGCACGTTCGCACTATTGAGCATATTTTCTTTAAGTTGATATCACATCATTAGAAGTAGGTCACCTTATTTCTTCATCAATCATATGCAACAGGAAAATAAATAGAACATGATAGAATGATTAAAAGAGCTCATTTTTTGAAGATTTGATGACTAAAATTGATCATTAAACAATAAGGCCAAACATCATTTTTTTTTTTTTTTTGATAAGAAGTACTGAAACTTTTATTAATAACTTGAAAAACTCCTTACATCATGGGCAAGAGCTTGCTCAAGGAAGCTAGGATCCTCCTCAATCCAAGTGATAAAATCACTAACACCTAAAGCATACTTAGCTAGAAGGTGGGCTGATGTGTTACACTATCTCCTAACGTGGGAAAACTCTACCTCACGGAAATCTCTGCACAGGTCCTGCATCCCTTGTATGACTGCTGCCATAGAGGAAGGTGGGTTGGACGTCTCACACAAGGCATTATGGATAATAAGTGAATCACCCTCAAGGATGATATTGTGGATGCCGATATCTTTTGCAAACACCAGTCCTGCTTCGTGCGCCATGGCCTCAGCCTCCATGGCACCCAGTGGTGCTTGTATCTTCTTACACAACGCAGCCTCAAGCCGACCCTTTTCGTCTCTGACAATTACTCCGACACCTACAGCCTTTTGCCTTGCAAACACTGCCGCGTCCACGTTCACTTTGAAAACATTTGCAGGAGGTGGGGACCAATTGTCCTGTGCTTCAACTGTCATTGTTGTACAGTCCTTGCCCTTGTTTGCTTCGTTATATTCTTCCATATAATGCGCCACCCAACTGACCAGCTCCCTACCATTTTGACGCTGACCACCATTCCTTGCAACGTTCCGGTTGTACCATATTGCCCATGCAGTACACACAAACTTTACAACCATGTCCATTTCAACCAGTACCTCCATCAACAGTCCCCACAGTAAGTCGAAAAAAGTGTCTGCCTTCTCTAGACTTGGTGGAACCGTTATCTTAGTGCAAGACCACACTTCTCTAGCTTTTGGGCATGACCAGAACAAGTGACCCGTTGACTCCTCATCCTTCCTGCATTCATCACAGACTTGGTCCTTAACCACCCCACGTTGCATAAGATTTTTCTTAGTAGGAAGGCTATCTCTACATGCCCTCCATGCAAAGTGATGTACTTTGTGGGGTATTGGTAGGGCCCAAAGCTTGTTCCAGAACAAAAGTACTTGGCTGCGGTCTGAACTGGTACCTTGATTAGCATCAACTGCAAGCCTCGTTGCTAAGGCATAGGCACTCTTGACACTAAACTTGCCGTTAGAAGCCTCCGCCCATATCAACTTGTCAGCAGGAAGACGTGAGCTAAGTGGTATACCTTTTATCATTTCAGCTTCGTGGGGGAGGAAAAGAGCATCCAGGATATCAGATTTCTAACTAGCTGTGGCCATGTCAATCAACTCACTAACTTTTGTGTCTTGGTGCAGGAACTGTCTAGGCGAAACTAATTTGAAGGTGGATGGTGATGGTAACCACTTATCACCCCAAACACTTATATCCCTTCCATTCCCCACTCTCCACCGTATGCCTTCCCTCACCAATTTTTGGGCAGACATAATACTTCGCCAGGAGAATGAAGGGTTATTCCCAAGTGAGGCCTCAATGAAGTCACACCGTGGGAAGTATTTAGCCTTTAGCACCCGATAAACCAGTGAATTCTGATTTGTTGGCCAAACATCATTTTAAACATTAAGGATAAACATTGTGTGAACTTTAAGGATCAACAATAAATATAAGCCCAAAAGAAGTTATATTTGATCGACTGAGAATTAAGGAAAAGTAATGTGCTTGGCATCTTATGGGCAATGTAATGATATATAGGGTTTTAACCAACCTTCCTTTAAAATTTGGAATTGGGCACCAACATTAGACTTGTTTCAAAAATACTAATTTCGGACTTCCCCACTTTCAAAATATTATCACGCAAGTTGTTAATCCATGCAATGCATATAAAAAAATTCGAAATAATATATTTATATATGATATATTTTAATTTAGCAAGTGTTATAAAATAAAAAGTCAAATTATATATTTTGTAAGAAAATAAATAAATAAATTGCCTAGTTTAATTTAATTTTTTTTAGAGAAGTTTAAACCTAATATAATCAGAATTTGATTAATGTTGTCTAACTTTATCCAAAAAGACTGTTTAATTTAATTTAAACCAACATAGTTCAGTAAAATTAGTAATTCTAAAATTTAAATTAAAAAATAATATTACAATGATAAAATGGAAAAATAAGGGTTAAAAAACTTATATGATAATATTAAAAGAAATTAACAAAAATTCAAATTCTTATATTTTTATATATTATAGATTAATTCTACTTCCATTCTTAATGTTATGTTGTGGTTTTATTATGAAATGCATAATAATTTTCCGTTACATGGGTTAATGCTATATCATTAATAATTTAAAATGTTTTTAATTGTCCTATACATATAATTTGATTAAATATGTTAGATTTTAAAGGAAAATACTCATAAAATATTTGATTTTTCACAAACCTAGTGTCTAGCATATAAATTGTTCAAATTGAAAGTCCAAATCCAATTTTTTGTCCACGCACAACCGATTAATCAATGCAGCTGGAAAACCTTCTCTAAAATTAATTATTAGATATTTCCAAAATATAACTGTGGGGACAAGGTCCCAAATTTGTATACTGAGCCTTAGGTCCTATTTGATAACATAGATATGTCCGAGGAGAAGAAAACGATCAGATAAGCCTTGGAATGGAGGATCACATAAAGAAAAAGGTGGAAGAGTACAGTCCGAGAAGGTTATACTACTCGGATAAGATGAATGTTGGTTAAGCGAGTACTTAAGTAACTTAGCCGACCTTCTAAGAACTTCCAGCGATAAGGATGAACTTCAAGAGTGTACAAAGAGGATAAGAATGTAGAAATATCTAAGAAAAAAAATGTTACCACCGCATTCAATGCACTGCAGCAACTTTTCTGGCCGCATTTATGTGAAGAAGACTCCTGAACAGTGCAGTCTCAACCACTATAGCTCATAGAGAGTCAGAGAAGATGTCTGATGGGACATGTACTCGAGTGAAGTTTGAATGGCTGACAAGTGTGCGATTAAGATAGTCTAAAAGAAAATTATATAATGTAAAAGACTCCCCATGAGGGGGGGGGGGGGGATCGAAGAAAATTGAGAGGGAGGAGAGAAAAAGAATTACTGTAGCATCAACTTTTATAAACAGTGAATTCAATAATAATTCATCTCCTTGGACAACGATTTCCTCAAGTTTTATATCTATTCCTATGCTTGTTTATAGTTGAGATCCTTATTAGCCGTTATTCTATTCGTCAAGAGCCTAGCTTTTTCACCCATTCTCTACAAGTTTATTGTATTGGACTCATTGGGCTTGTATCCCAATCATATTGGATTTGGGCTCCAAATAGTGACCCTACAATAACTTACATAATTTTTCTTATCATGAATTTCATACCATCCATTAAATATAATCATTTATATATATATGTTCTTTGTTTTTTTTAATGTCAAATTTTTATTATATTAAATTTCTTGCATTTATAGGTGTGGACTCAAAAAATACCTATTAACTTTCCCTCATCTTAGTCGTGTACAATATCCTACTAATCTATCGAGAAATAAGGAACAAAATTGGCAAATGCCCTTTTCAGGAAAAAAAAAAGCAGTATTTTACCCAATTTTCCAAACTAATTAGGGAAATTCCCCTCTTTTGAAACTTGATTTTCTCAAAATTTAGTTTTAAAAAAAAAATTTCTAGAGCCCTATAGTGGCGTTTTAAGGAGCTTATAGTGACGATTTAAAGATCTATAGTAGTGTTTTGGAACTCGAGCTCCATGAACTTGAGTTACATGCAATTTTTTTTCTTTTTCTTTACCTATAACTTCAGTTCATAGAGCTTGAGTTCCAAAACACCACTATAGGTCCTTAAAATGTCACTATAGACTCTTTAAAAACACCACTATAGGATTTAACTCGATTTTAAGAAAATTAATTTTCAAAAGATGGGTATTTTCCTAATTAATTTGGAAAAGAGAGCATAATACTGCTTTTTTTGCTCGAAAAAGACATTTGCCAATTTTGTCCAAGAAATAAGAAAGCAATAGTATGTAGTACGTAAATTTGTAGAATCCAAATTTGATTACTAGCCTGATAAGCATGTGGTACTTGTACTTTGAATATAACACTCATCAACATTTTTTTCAACTATTGGATTTAACGTATCCCATACGATTTCAATAGTTTCCAAATTCCAAGTGCAGATATGTACGTAGATCCCTTATGTACAGTTAATGAATGAAAGTTGCATGCAATGTCAAACTTTTTGGTCTTCTAGTTTTGTTTGTTTGAGAGCAGCTAAACGACAACCCTTGTCCTTGACCAAGAGATTTACGCATCAAAGTTTCTGTTCCATATGGATAGATATTGAGGGACTTGGCTTGGGTCAACTCTCTAGTTGCACCTAATTAACCTAAAAGTGGACACGTATCATCATTTTAATAGGTTCAATGTAACATGTTATTGGACCTAAGTTTTACCCATAATTAATACCAGAATAAAATGAGTGATGTGAGTTTTAGTTTGTTCAACTGATAAAAATTTTTGTTGTCGAATAAAAAAATATGAGATTCTAAACCCACATACACTAAAAATTAATTGATGTCTTAACTTAATGATAAAAAACAACAATCATAAAGTGAGAACCATAAATTAAAATTTTATCATATCTATTAAAAAAGAATAATACAAGTGATGGTAAGAACATATAGACGATCTTCTTCTATAACATGTCGAAGTGATAAGTTATAATTGTAATAATATTACTTGTATATGAATTTATTATTATTAACTATTCAATAGTCTATAATTAATGTTTACTCATCTCCAATAATAGAAAGTCTCACTAATTAAATTTATGAGAAGATCCATCATCCATGTAAAATGAAGGACTATCACATGCTTGTAGTAATAAAAAATTTCTCTTTTTATTAGATCCAATTACAGTATATGACATCAACAATTTATAGATAAAACTTATATATAGTATTTTAAGTGCAATACATTAGATTCCATAATTGAATTCAAGTACTTGATTGTTTTGAATTTATTTATATTTAGCAAAGAAAATAATATTCTTCTTGCTGATCAATGTAGCTAAGTATTTGAATTCAATTAAGGAACCCAATATAGTCTACGATATATCTAACTTTACCCTTTTATTATTAACTGAATATAAATTTTTTTTATAGAGAATTTTAACCTCTAACATTCGTTTCCGATAAACATTCTTTATTATTAGACCATGAATATAATTTTGTTATTCTCACATGAATCGCAATATGATCAAATAAGGAAAATAGTAGATTTCAAGAAATTAAAATTTTAGGTAACTTAATATTCTTCACTTTTTATTTACACTAAAATAATATCTTATTATTAATTACCTTTACTTTTTAATTAAAAAGGTACTTAATTTTTTTTTAATACTAATATTTTTATGAATTAAGAAAAAAAAAAAAAAACATAGAAAACGGGCGGCGCGTGTGAAAGGCTAAATATTGTTGATGTGGTTGGTACATGCAGAGTGCACGTGGTTATGTACTGTCACGCTTGGCTTCCACATGGGCCGGTTGTGTCTCCTGTTAATTTGTACGGTCATAATTCACGTGATAATCGTGAGAATGTTTTTAATTCAAACGCGCTGAAATGAAATAGGCGCGTGCTGCAAAACAAATGAAAACGTTGTTTTTATCAACGTTTGAAGGGTCGGTGTTCCACGATACTGATAGTACTAACTAGTAACTACTCTCTTATCTAAAAATCGAGTCTTTGAAAATCCCCACACTTTCCCATTATTAACTCATACTAAAGACACCACATAAAGGCTTTATGTGTACACATTGGTTTCCAACTTCACAGTGTTCGGTCCCCATTTCAAAGAAGTAAGATCAATAAATTTTGATGACTTACAAAAATGAATTTATGATATTAATGTGTTTTATTTTTTTGGTTGATAGAAAATAAAAAGGTGTAGAAAGGAAGGGTGACAATTTCAACTCGACTATGGCAATACAATCAAAGATAGGAATTAACATGCTCACTAGTTGGAATTAAGAAGATTTGAATCTAATATCAAAGTTTTGTTGGCCCAAGACTTAGTCACTAGACTACTTGCCGCATTAGTATATTATTATATTTTAGATGCTTATGGAGGAAATGATCTCAATCACCGTGCATAAGTAGGTGAAGCGATAGAGGTATAGTCCAAGATATCTAACAAACAGTTGAACTTGTAGTACCTATTTTTGAACTTTCTCAAACATTGAATGTCTGTTTGGTACTATATTTAAACAACAGTTTTCAATGTTTAAATACTAAAAATTGTTATTAAAAAAAAAAAACATTTTTGGTAGACAGTCTTTTTAAAGAATGTTGGAATTATGTCATTCAAAATATGGTGTTTAAATACTAATTTTAGAAAGCTACTCGTACTAGTTTTCAAGATGCAAACAATATAGTGAAATTTTTGTAAATAAGTTAAAAATGATGGGACCCATAAATTTGACAAATATTAATCTCTCTCTTTCTCTCTCTCCAGTTCGTTGTCCTTTGACTCTCACAGAGGAACAAAAACTCAAAAACTATCAAGATCATCGTAGCAAAAGAAAAGGAAAAAATTGTCAACCTCCACCCCTCCCCCCCCCTCCCCAAAAAAAAAAAAAAAAAAAACGCCAAACCCGTGGGACTCTCTCTCATATTCTTATGTGGGTACTAGTTTTGGTTGAATGATTTAGGTGTAATTATATGACTTGCAAAATAGGCCTTTGGAAATGAGTGGAAAGAAAAGCAAGAAGAAGATGGGAAGAAAATGAAGAAGGGGATGAGAAGAAGACGTGGGAAAAAGAGGAAGAAGAAGATAAGAAGAAGAGGAAGTGTTAGAAACTTAGAATGTGTGTGGCTGTGGGAATGGGTAGGTCATGGGAAAAAAAATTAAAAAACTTAAAAGTACTATTATTGTCAGAAAAAGTAAAAAAATTTACCACTAAAAAAAACACAAACACATACCAAACACAAAATCCTATTTTTTCACATTTAAAAATATGTTATTAGTAATATGGTACCAAATACATTTTTTGCATTATGAGTACTAAAAACACGTGTTTTTACAATACTTTTTAAACCACAGTTTTCACATTATTTTGAATAACAATACTTGAACATTGTTACCAAAAAGACCTAAATGCTTGAATTTCTTAAAAAGAGTGAGATTTCTTATTTAAATATGATTTGGATTTAAATCAAACATTATTTTCTCAATAATTTGAATATTAAAAATATCAAATCTTCTCCAACAAAAACCCAAATAATCTTAATTTAGTCAACTTTTTATATATAAAAAAAATTGAAATAATCATACATAAGTATTAATTATCATTAAAAGATAACTATTTCTTCACTCATCATTAAATTATTTATCAGTTTTTAGTCTAAACCTAAGTTAGCCTATGTTTTGGTGTGTCGTTCACATTGTTCGTATTGATTTCATCCATGAATGAACAAAGCACATTGAGATTGATTGTTATTTTGTCCAACATGACCTCCAATTGATCTTTGTTACTTCTCAAAATTAGCTTGCAAACATCTTTTCCAAGTCACGTACTCAGGGATGCTTTCATCAAGTTTCTAAACTCAAGCTTGTCTCTCGCCTTCCACCTAGAGTTTGAGGATCATTGTTAATGTATAAAGCCCAACAGGCCATAAGCCCTTTATACCATACTTGTATTACACTCTGATTAGTTGTACAACACTCATGCCTATTTATATAAAGATAGTTATAGTTTTACATGTATAAAATATAGAGAATTCCTTGTCATTCTAACAATGAAATTAATTTGTTAAATTAAAGAAGAGATAGAAGTGGGGGTTTAGCATGTTAATGAGGTGTTACTAAAGAGTTAGTTTTTGGGTAACTATTTAAAATAATAATAATAATAATTTCAAACGGGAGAGGAAGGATACAAACTCTAGATATTTAGATTGGAAATAATAGAATGTGTCATTTGACAAACTAAAGATCATTGGCTATCTACATTTAAAAATGGTAAAAAGTGTCATTTGACCGACTAAAGGTCATTGGCTACGGTTAAAAAAATTATTCTCCTATTTATAAGGAGAAAGAGTTTATATTGACTTATAATTTATGATGTTTTTAAGTTTTAGTGGCTTATGTAAGAAATGTGATCAATCGCCATGGATGAATAGGTGAAGAGGTAGATGTATGGTCCAAGATATACAACGAACAATTGGACCTCTTGTGCCAATTCTTGAACTTTCTCAATCGTTGAATGCTTGAATTTCTTAAAAAGAGTGAGATTTCTTTTGATTTGGTTTTATACCAAATATTATTTCTCTATAATTTGAATATTAATGTATCAAATTTTCTCCAAAATGACCCAAATAATCATAATCGAGTAGATTTATAATTAAAAAAAATAAAGTTAAAAAAGCTCATATAAGTATTAATAGTTATTAAAAGATAGCAATTATCTTTTCACTCGTCAATATATAGTTTAACAATTTTTAGACAAAACATAAGTTAGCCTATGTCGCCAAGAAATTTCCCTTGATTTAAAAGTTGTTCCAAACATCCAAATATACCTAAAACATTAAAAACAAGGTCGTTCGTAGAAGGCGAGTTAATAATGATATCAAGTATTATCAAAGTTATGCTCCATTTGTTTCAATGGAAAATATCGTTCAAAAATGGTTTTTCGTGTTTTCCAGTGTTTGGTAATATATATATATATATATAAAGTCCCAAGGAAACTATTTTTAGTCAACTTAATTAAAAAGTATTACTTATTTTTAGAGATTATTTTCCACTCATTTAAGGTTTGAAGAAAAAAAAAATAATGAAAGTGTTGGTTGAAAGTGGAGAGAGAACCCCTAGATATGAAGGAGATTGAAAGTCTTACTTATTTTAATTTTTTTTAAAGAATTAATTAAAAGGAGTTTATTTTTTATTGTAAATTATTTTATATTTTATTATCTCAACTTTTGGTTTTGATAAAAATTGAGCATTATTTGATGTAATTTTTTTTTCCAAGAAGATAAAAATATTACTAGATTAAAATTTTATTATTAAAAATTTCAAGAGTTATAAATGAGTTTCATTATTTATATACTTCATTATATTTGGTTTGCTTTAATTTCACAATTTCATTCTTATAATCAGTTTTATTATTTAAATATTTACTTTAGTTAACATATGATTTTTTATTAATCCGTTTATCATATAATCACAGTGTTAATTATAAGAATAATATTAGTCCTTATAGTTCAAACATATATTAACTGAAAATTACATATACTTACAACATGTGGCTAATCATTACAGATAACAGGAGTGGGTTCCAGTTAACTCAATTGGTAAAGTCTGTGATAGTTGAATAAGAGATTTGGGGTTTAATCCCTGCTTATACTAAAAACTTTCGTCTAATGATAAAGAGCTATCATCAGGAGCAGATACAATAGGTTGAAACTCTCTCAAATTTTTTATTTTTATTTTTTTTATAGATAATAGGAAAAAACTTTGTGGATTGTATATATGAAAGTTTTTGTGAACATATGTTAAGTTTTATCTTAGGGTGCAGACTAAATTGATACGAATTATATAAATAATTATCTAAAATTTTAATTATAATTAATTCTTTTAAGATTTTTTTGAGAAACAATTAATTATTTTGAGATAGAATGTAAATATGAGTAGTGCCTTTTTTTTTTTTTTTTTTTTTCTCTCACTCTTTTAACTATTCGATCGATCCTTTATCAAATGCCGTGTAACTATATAATAGTGTACAACTTTCTGTGCTATCAACGATTTTTTTGGTCCATAAATCAGCAACCATTTTGTTACTTCCACGATAAGGTTCTCACTTTGGTCAAATAGTTCACACGAAGTCACTGACTATATGTTTGTAATATTGTGCCTATCGTGTCATAATTCGAAAGGTTCATGATTCGTAGACTAAGATGTCCCATCTGTAACAAGAATGGGCAGCAGGATGTGATATGTCTAACAAGAACACCAATTTGTAAGGGAACATTGAAACCCATTGTTGCTTGAATGTAAGGAAACAATGAAATCACATGTTCTATTCAAGATTTGTGCACATTATGCGAGGAGGAAACACAATGATTAAAATGCAATCTCCTTGAGTTACACTGAATGGTGAAATGAATAGGGGGAAACTTCTTCTGAGCTCTACACAAATTGAAACAGACTCCGGAAAAGAACGAGCAATATTATAGTTACACGGCAAAATGTTTGAAAGCCTAACTTCTTTTATGAATCATAGAGTAGTACTAAACAAATCGAATAGAATGTAGAGAAAAACATGTACTATGTAAGTGGGAAGACGATCATGACTGATGAGTCTAGAATCATTAAAGTCGTCCATTTCAATGGACGATCTTGTGTCATTAGTAGACCATCAAAGGAAAAAGATACAATTGTTCAAGCACATTCAATACATTAAATGATGACTATAACTCATCGGCCTTAAACTCCTATCAAAATAGAGACTGTTACATTTAGGAAACTAGCTGCAATTATGCATGTAAAGGAAGATATTTATGGGTACAATGGCTACTCAAGCTACCTATAAAAGAGACAATTTGTCACATTTGCTAAGGTATGAGTAAAAGCTTACAAAATACAAAAATTAATACTAACTTAAGTATTGGAAGTTCCCCATCGGAGCGCACCATGGTGGTCAATTCAATTTACTTTCTTTTTCTTGTAGAATCCCATAAACCTTTTAGAACTTCGAATTTGGACAAGTGTTTGGTTATAGATTGACCCTAGTTAATTAATTCAATTACCCAAATTGATTAATTAGATCAAATTACTTGCAAATCGTGGAGGTACCAACAAATCACCAAATAAACTAATATGTAGTGGAAATTAAATAACACGGTGATTTGTTGATGAAGGGGGAAAACTTTTCGCAAGGCAAAAACCCCACCAGGTGAATTTCAGGTCACCACTCTCAAGAATCTACTAATCAACAATTCAAAATATGACTTCTAATACCACTTGTTAGGTTATAGATTGATCCTGGTTAATTAATTCAATTATCCAAATTGATTAATTAGGTCAAATTACTTTCAAATCATGGAGGCACCAACAAATCACCAAATAAACTAATATGCAGTAGAAATTAAATAACACGATGATTTGTCGATGAATGGAGAAAACTTTTCGCAAGGCAAAAAACCCCTCCAGGTGAATTTCAGGTCACCACTCCCAAAAAACCACTAATAAACAATCAAGTGGTTACAAGTATAGCTGAACCTTTGCTCCGATACCCAATTGGACTTGATCTCATAGTAGACTTCTTTGCATGCATGGATCCTAGTACATGACTAACTCTAGCAACTTGATTGACAATTTTTGGTTGCAAAGTTCTTTACTTCAAAGCACGTTGAAGATCAAGAAGCGCTTGGTTACAAAACCCTAAGGCACACAAAACACAATAGAATTTCAAGTAGTGTATGAGTTCTCTAATTGAGTCTCTATCTCTTTGATGACTTTTAAAAAGCCTTTTATATGGTCTAGGGTTGTAGAGAGAAACCCTAATCATCCAAGTAATCATGGGCTGAATTTTGGATTTGAGATTTCTGAAATCGTAAGTCTTGATAAATTGAGCTTGTATAGAGCTTCCTTATTAAACCTCGATAGATGCTAGTGTCGAGCCTAGTGTCGAGCTTTAATGAAACAACTTTTCTTCACTTGTTTCTTGGATCAATTTTCATGTCTTTAATGATACCACTTGTAAAGTAAACTTCACACACTTGTTGATACATTAAATCCAACTTAGATCTACCCAAGTACAAATAAAGTTTTGTCAAAGGATAGGCCAATACATAGAAAATATGGCCCTAACATATATTCTAGTCATTTACCACGATTAATTATAACTAACTTGCTATACATTTTGTTAGGGTCATATTTTCTATGTATTGGTTTATCCTTTGATAAAACGCATTTTACTTATAATTGAGCAGATTTAAGTTGAGTTTAATGTATCAACAAGTGTGTTAAGTTTGCTTTACAAGTGGTATCATTAAAGACATGAAGATTGATTCAAGAAACAAGTGAAGCAAAGCTGTTTCATTAAAGCTCGACACTAGCATCTCTCAAGGTTTAATGAAGAAACTTGACACAAGCTCGATCTATTGAGACTTATGAATTCAAAATTTTCAGATCTAAATTTTGGCCTAAGAAGACTTGAATGATTAGGGTTTCTCTCTTTACAACCCTAGTCATATAAAAAAGGTTTATTTTGAAAGTCGTCAAGTACGGAAACAAATACTCAAAACTCATACACTCTGTGAAGAGACTATTACGTTTTGGTGCCTTAGGGTTTTGTAACTAAGTACTTCCTGATCTTTAACGTGTTTTGAAGTGAAGAATTTTACAGCCAACAACAATCAATCAAGTTGCTAGAGTTAGTCATGTATTAGGTTCTATGCATGCGAAGAAGTCTACTACAAGATCTAGTCTAATTGGATATTGGAGCGAAGGTTCAATTGTAGGTTGGTATTTTGGAATAGACCAAGGTAGTGGTAAGATTTCTCATACTTGTAATTGTTTGATTGTTGATTAGTGGATTTTTGGGAGTCGTGACTTGAAATTCACCCAATGAGGGTTTTTGCCTCGCGAGAAGTTTTCCCCATTTGTCAACAAATCACCGTGTCTATTTTATTTCCATTGCATAATAATTTATTTGGTGATTTGTTGGCATTTCTACGATTTACATATAATTTGACTTAATTAATCAATTTAGGTAATTGCATTAATTAACTGGGGTCAATATTTAACCCAACATGTTTGATTAATTTAGGAGAAAACACCTTTTCAATCATGTGAATTTGGGATTACAGAGTATTGCTCTTATAGATGTGAGGATAGTGAGTTTGCATCTAACACCTTCTCAACCAGTAAGGTATCCCTTGCAGTTAGTCAATAATACCTAAATTAAGTCTTTCGATGTAATGTTTTATATTAATGATTTCTCTAGAATGTAACTAGGAAATAGAGCATTGAGATCTTATCTTTTTCTAGAATTGTATCTAAGACCAAATTTATGCACTTACGTTTATTCAAACAATTTTTATTTATTTATTTTATTTTAAGGAGAAACCTAATTTATCGTATATTTATCTATTAAAAAGGAGACACATTATTTGAGAAAAAAAAAAAAATTTGCCCATCAGGTTGTAGTTCTCACACCGACCGATTTAGGCAACTTTCAATCAATTATGGTCGGAGCTTTAGTTGGATTTTCCCCACCATTCAATGTCAATAGTTCAACTAGACTGTGGGTTTTGAAAACAGACCAAAAACTAACAAACAAAATGAAAACTCGGAAAAAAAATAAAAAATGATGTTTTAGCGATACACACACACACAAAGCATTTGCTCAAAATGACATTGTCTGTGATAACCTCTCTCTCTCTCTCTCTCTCTCTCTCTCTCTCTCTCTCTCATCTTGGTCAATTCGTCGTCATTTTCATTGTTCCGTTGTGGTTCATCTTTTGATTTTATCAAGTCAACATTGATTTTCCCATTAATTGGCCTATATCGTCCAAGTCGGTTCACACCAAGCAAAATTAAACCCTCCCCAATGTAACTAACGATCTCAATTCAATGATACAACTCAATTTTTTTTTTTGGGGGGGGGGGGGGGGGGGTGGGGTGTGTTTATGAGAAATTGACCCTTACGATGTGATGTAGAGCAAAATGATGCACTTACATTGACCACATTGTAGTGAACATGAGTAATTATTTAGTACTTTGAGAGTATAATAAATGTGTTTTGTCCTCTCACATAAATAATATATCTTATCATAAATTTAATTAGTAAGATCCACTATTATGTGAGAGAATGGGGGCATGTATTATTGTGCTCTAGAACGCTAGATAATTACTCCTTGAACACTCTTAATTTCGGGGGCAAAATGATTTTTTTTTTTTGGTTTTATGGAAAGCTTTATTATTATAATTTTTTTCAACAAGATATAATTTGGAAGTTTTTAAAGTTAAGGTAGAGCTTGCTTGTTTGACTGGACAACGGTGAAAACAAGGCAGGAGAGCCACATAGACTACCTTTTGGAACCAATGAGATTGTAATATCACCAAATATTTTGGACTTCCTTTTCATAAGGAAAACGACGTGATATTGAAAATAAAATAAATAACTTTGGCAAGCAATAGCATGAAAATCTACATGAATGAAATGATTCACGTGAAAAGTCAAATCTCTCCGATTGGCTGTGGGGCGCATTGTTGCTTTCCACGAGTCCTGGATTTGTTATAACGACCGAGTACCAAAGTCAAACATTAGAAAAATGTTGACTAGGAAAAAATAAAGAAAATATAGTCAAACATTGAATAGAGAGTATTGGCTGGCTAATGGCAAATTCACATGGAGATAGTACTAGTACGAAATCAAAGCTTGCCTTTGTAGTCTAATACCCTAGAAGGATAGAGATGTGTGTTAGTTATTTTGGTTTTTTGGATGTTCTTTATAAACTTTATCCATTCATCTCTTTCATCATTTATTAAAAAATATATATATAATTTAGTAATAGTTCATTTTGTTCTTATTTATTGATGAGCTTTAGGAAATTTTCATGCACACTTTGAGCTGCAGAATCCTGGAATTTAGAGATTGTTTTAGTAATTGTTAAAAAAAAAAATGTCAATCTTATAATCATTAGACCCACAATATTGTATTTTTTGCCTTTTAATTTATTGTATAGATTATAGAGAATAGTCTAAGCATTTTTCATGGTCTTTCATGCCAAAATTAAAAGATTTCAAACTCTCAAAATCCTTACCCTTTTATGGTAATTGTGGAAAGCCCCAACCGGCCAAAGAACCTTGAATATTCAAACTTTATGTTCTGTGTGGAGCCTCGTGGTGCAAATATATGATATGACTAGTTGGTGTTAGATAAGAAATTGTGACTTGACCATTGTGTAAAATTTTCTGATGAGAATTTGAAAGAATTTTGCATAATTTATCTCAGAGAGGTGGCAACTGCTACTATATATATATCAAGCACTGTTTAAGCGGTGGCTACGTAGTAAAGTCAGACAATTGTGTTAAACAGGTAATTAATTCAATATAAAATTACCAAAATCTGATTCTACTAATAAGTTTACGGCCATGAACGGCCATTAGTATATTGTTAATTTTTTTTTTTTTTTGCGACCGTATATTGTTAATTATTCAATACCAAATAACTAAGCATTTTATGTGGGTCTAAGTTTTGAAATTATTTTCATGAAATGGGTATTTTATTGAGCAAAAACGTATAAGTTGAAAGCGACAATCGATTGCATTTGAGATTTTCCGCAAGGTTTGATAGAACAAGATGCTATATGTATCTAAATGTTCATACATTAATATATATATATATATATATATATATATATATATATATATATATATATATATATATATATATAGTGTGTGTTCTATTTGCCTTTAAAATTGAGGTACATCCTTACATGAAAATGTACTAATTACCGGCTGACTAAAAGAAGATACATGGAGAAAAAGAGAAGAAGAAGCAGAACCTCCACCCAATACCCAAAGCAATTAAAGGCCTTTAATAGCATAGTACACTATATCAGAAAAACCTTGTGGATGCAACGGCCCAGTATGATCACAATTCAGGGCCCATTTAGTTAAGGCATGGGTTGCATTATTGCAATTCCTACTAATCGACTTAAACTTAATTCACCACTAGAAGAAGCATACAACAAACCTCTATTTTTTTTTTTTAAATAATAATTAAAAAAAAAAAACTGGCTCTAATGTATCAAGATCTTCTAAATCTAATATACATATTTCAAAATTGATGGATAGAATTTTAAGAATTCTTCTCTAAAAAATATAACGTCTCATTTATGATAATTGCTCTTTATTATTAAACTATTATATCAATTGATTTTTGGTATAGATAGATTTCGAACTCAGATTTCTTATTTGACAACAAAAAACTATATGAATTTATCTAATAGAACTACATATTTTAATTAATCTCAATCAAATAAATATTTGTTGATAAGGATATTTTTAGACCTACGAAGCTGACAAAGGAGTAGGCAAAGCTGACGACCCCGACGAGGGAGTAGGCGAAGTTGACAACCCTAACGAGGTAGTAAGCGAAACTGATGACCTTGACGAGGGACTAGGCAAAGCTGACGACCCTGACGAGGGAGTAGGCGAAGCTGACGACCCCGACGAGGTAGTAGGCGAAGCTGACGACCCTAACGCCACCATGAAGCTGACGGCGTTAAGGCTGACGAAGTAGTAGGCGAAGCTGACGACCCTGACGAGGGAGCAGGCGAAGCTGACGATCCCAACGAGGTAGTAGGCGAAGCTAATGACCCTGACGCCACCATGAAGCTGACGGCGTTAAGGCTGAGGGAGTAGACGAAGCTGACGACCCTGACGAGGGAGTAGGCGAAGCTGACAACCCCGACGAGGTAGTAGGTGAAGCTGACGACCCTAACGCCACTATGAAACTGACGACATTAAGGCTGAAGGGGTAAGGTAAGCTAACGACGCTGACAAGGGAGTAGGCAAAACTGACGACCCTGACGAGGGAGTAGGCAAAACTGACGACCCCGACGAAGTAGTAGGCGAAGCTGACGACCCTGACGCCACCATAAAGCTGACGGCGTTAAGGCTGAAGGGGTAAGGTAAGCTGACAACCTTGATAAAGGATTGCTTACCACCTATGATTGCGTATATAAGGAAATGTCTTGCTCTCCACGTTTGGTGATACCCAAAGGGATTCCTATAAGGAAAGGATCCCACAAAATACGCCCAAGAAGACTCCTATAAGGAAAAGACTTCTAATCCAAGGAGGAGAGGTCAACTCTCTACTACTATAAAAACCCCAATACCCTCACAAATCAAGGTAGGCATAATTTTACCTCTCTCTAGCACTCTAGAATTGTGAACAAGAGATTTCTCTAACTTGACCGTCAGAGGGTATTTGGCCGGTACCACATCGGTACTCCTCTTAAGGTCTTCAGCTTTTGTATTGTGCAGGTTCTTGTCAAGAGCACGTGAGGACCGTGTGGCTCACTGGTGATTTTTTCGGCATCATCAGTTAGCGCCGTTTGTGGGAAATGCGAGTAGTGTCGTAAGTCACAGCTAACGCTTCCCTGACAAAAGAGTTGCATGGTACTCACTCGATCAATGGCAACCACCAACAACGTTCAGGAAGACGAGCTGCGATCGATTTCTCTAGAGAAGCAAGTGCAGATCCTAACAACGGCCGTCGAACGCCTCACGAAGCTACACCACCCGTGGAACACCAAGCACCTACGGAAGTACTGCCAGTAAAAAGGATGGCATGAAGAGCAGCACCCCTTTATTTCTAGTTTACCTTAGTGAATTTTAGCTATACTCCTCAATTTTTCTATTTACTTTAGTTTTTGCTACAATAACTCTTTTAAAGCCCAAAGGGCAGGTCTTCGTTTTCTTTTTAAGAAATATTTTTTCTATGAATGCATGGTTTATTATAATAAGAGGAGTTTATGCAGGCATAGCCAAAGTCGCCTACGGGTGAATGGTCACTACGCTAAGTCACCTACGGGTAGACGCATGGCCAAAGTTGCCTACGGGTGGACGGTCACTACACTAAGTCACCTACGGGTAGACACTTGGCCAAAGTCACCTACAGGTGAATGGTCACTACGTTAAGCCACCCACGAGTAAACGCATGACCAAAGTCGACTATAGGTGGATGATCACCATACTAAGTCGCCTACAAATAGACGACCCAAAAAGGTGACGAGGCACCAAAATTTAGTCACCTCAATTAGTCCACGACCCTAAGTGGACGACTCACAAGGAGACGAGGTAACAACACTTAGTCACCTCAACAAGCCCACAAAGTGGACGAGTCTACTACTAGGTCCACAAAGTGGACGAGTCTACTACTAAGTCCACAAAGTGGATGAATTTATTACCAAGTCTACAAAGTAAACGAGCCTAGGACCACGAAGTGGACAAGCCTATCACCAAAGTCTACAAAGTAGACGAGTTTAATATAAGTCCAAAAGTTGGACAAAAAACCATTACCAAGCTTACAAAGCAAACCAGCCCAAGTTCACACAGTGGACGGGCATATTACCAAGTCTATGTAGTAGATGAGCCTAAGTCCACAAAGTGGACGACCCCACAAAAGTGGACGAGATTATTACTAAATCCACAAATTGAGCAACCTCATTACAAAGTCCACAAGACAATGGATAGATCCACCATAAATGGACGGACTTAAACACAGATAAGTCCGTAATTTGGTTCATCCCACGAAGATGGGTTAATAAAATAAAGTCCACAAAACAATGGATGGATCCACAACAAGTGGACGGACCTAACTAAATAAACGGGTGCGTCTCTAAACTTGTGAAAACAAATCTTGAGGCATCACACATAAATGACCCTTCCATGACGTAAACTCCATAACCCGTCAACTAAAGCTAACAAGACTATGGAGTAGGGGGCAGCTGATAAGGGTAATTTTGTAATTAACCCATGACGAAACAAAAGGCGACGGACATAACAAGGTTGTCAACTTCACTCATGAGAGAAAACCTTGTTGTAAAGTCTACAGCTCCACCCTATACCTGACGGCTGCATCTTGGGCATAGTAAGTTGAAGACAGTAAGCTGAAGATAGTAAGCTGAAGACAGTAAAGCTAAAGACAGTAAGCTGAAAATAGTAAGCTAAAGACAGTAAGTTGAAGACAGTAAGCTGAAGACAATAAGCTGAACATAGTAAGCTGAACATAGTAAGCTGAACATAGTAAGCTGAAGATAGTAAAGCTGAAGACAGTAAGCTAAAGATAGTAAGCTGGAGATAGTAAGCTGAAAACAGTAAGTTGAAGATAGTAAGCTGGAGATAGTAAGCTAAAGACTTCACGCAAGATGAAGCCGTCAGTCTCTAAGCTGAAAACTTCACGCAAGATGAAGCTGTCAGTCTCTAAGCTAAAGACTTCACGCAAGATGAAGCCGTCAGTATCAAAACTGAAGACTTCACGTAAGATGAAGCCGTTAGTCTCTAAGCTGAAGACTTCATGCAAGATGACGCAAGATGAAGCTGTCAGTATCTAAACTGAAGACTTCACACAAGATGAAGCCGTCAGTCTTCATGCAAGATGAAGCTATCAGTCTCTAGGCTGAAGACTTCACGCAAGATGAAGCCGTCAGTCTCTAAGCTAAAGACATCACGCAAGATGAAGCTGTTAGTCTCTAAGCTGAAAACTTCATGTAAGATGACGCAAGATGAAGTTGTCAGTCTCTAAGCTGAAGACTTCACGAAAGATGAAGTTGTCAGTCTCCAAGCTGACGACTTCACACAAGACGAAGCCGTTAAGCTGACGACTTCATCTTATGACCTGCTGGCATCTACGCCTAGACGAAATGAAAAGCTGACAGGAAGAAAGCTGAAGGCAGGAAAGGATCCCACGAGATATGTGTATTAATAAGTGATAAGGATAAATTTACAATATTAGAATCACCAATGAAAAGGTGATGATTAGCAAAGCTGAAGAGTAAAAAAACTTACTCCTAAGTACCACCAAAAGGTGACGACTAGCAAAGCTGAAGAATTAAAAGACTTACTCCTAAGCACCACTAAAAGGTGATGACTAGCAAAGCTGAAGAGTAAAAAGAGTTACTCCTAAGCACCACTAAAAGGTGACGACCAACTAAGCACCACTAAAAGGTGATGATCAGCAAAACTGAAGAGTACGAAGTCCTTAAGTGGACAAATTCATTACTAAGTCTATAAATGGACGAGTTTGATACTAAATCCTTAAAAAGAACGAATTAAGTCCAAAGTGGACGGGTTCACGCCTACAGGTTATTAAGTACTAACAAACCAACGATCAAAGATGCTTACGGGCTCCTAAACTAAGTCCTACGTATGGAACAGACCGACGATCAAGGAAGCCAACGGGCACCTAATCCTCATCCTTACGGGATTGATCAACGTTTTAAAACACCGATGGGCACCAGTTCCTCATAGCAAGCTAAGTCCAACCTACGGGCGAACAAACGAACAAAGTCACCTAAGGGTAAACGGTCCAATGTAAAGTCATCCCTAAGAGGGACGGACAATGACCCAAGTTGCATACAGGTGGACAGACAACCAAAGTCACCTACGGGTGGACAGAAAACTAAGTTCGCCTACAAGTGAACGGTCCAAAGTAAAGTTATCCCCAAGATGGAAAGACAACGACCAAAGTCGCCTATGGGTGGACAGAAAACCAAAGTCGCCTACGATGGACAGTCCAAAGTATAGATTTTCCTACTTACAGGGTGACGAATGATCCAAGCGATCCTCCAAAGATAATTGACTCAAATAGAAATCATTGAACCAAGTCACCAAGGTGACGAACGATCCCCCCAAAGATGATCGCGTCAAGTAGCAATCCTCCGATGACAATTGACTTAAGTAACAATCCTCCAGTTAAATTGCTTATGGAGTGGGGGGCAAGAAAAAACCCCTAATACTCTACGATTACCACACAAGCCTTTGTATTCCACACTCGTCCACTTAAGTGACGACTATGGAATGGGGGGCAACTAATAAGAATATTTTTAGACCTACGAAGCTGACGAAGGAGTAGGCAAAGCTGACGACCTCGACGAGGGAGTAGGCGAAGCTTACAACCCTAACGAGGTAGTAGGCAAAACTGACAACCCTGACGAGAGAGTAGGCAAAGCTGACGACCCTAACGAAGTAGTAGGCGAAGCTGACGACCCTGACACCACCATGAAGCTAACGGCGTTAAGGCTGACGAAGTAGTAGGTGAAGCTGACGACCCTGACGCCACCATGAAGCTAACGGCGTTAAGGCTGAAGGGGTAAGGTAAGCTGACGACCCTGACGAGGGAGTAGGCAAAGCTGACGACCCTGACAAGGGAGTAGGCAAAGCTGACGACCCTGACGAAGTAGTAGGCAAAGCTGACGACCCTGACGAGGGAGTAGGTGAAGCTGACAACCCCGACGAGGTAGTAGGCGAAGCTGACGACCCTGACGCCACCATGAAGCTGACGGCATTAAGGCTGAAGGGGTAAGGTAAGCTGACGACCCTGACGAGGGAGTAGGCAAAGCTGATGACCCTGACGAAGTAGTAGGCGAAACTGACGAACCTAACAAGGTAGTAGGTGAAGCTGACAACCCTGACGCCATCATGAAGCTGACGGCGTTAAGGCTGAAGGGGTAAGGTAAGCTGACGACCTTGATAAAGTGTTGTTTGCCACCCATGATTGCGTATATAAGGAAATGTCTTACTCTCCACTTTTGGTGATACCCAAAGGGATTCCTATAAGGAAAGAATCCCACAAAATACGCCCAAGAAAACTCCTATAAGGAAAAGACTTCTAATCCAAGGAGGAGAGGTCAACTCTCTACTACTATAAAAACCCCAATACCCTCACAAATCAAGGTAGGCACAATTTTACCCCTCTCTAGCACTCTAGAGTTGTGAACAAGAGATTTCTCTAACTTGACCGTCGGAGGATATTTGGCCGGTACCACACCGATACTCCTCTTAAGGTCTTCAGCTTTTGTATTGTGCAGGTTCTTGTCAAGAGCACGTGAGGACCGTGTGGCTCACTGGTGATTTTTTCGGCATCATCATTTGTAATATAGATATTGTTTTTCTATATCTAAAGAGGGTAAGGAAAAAAGTATATGAAAATATTATTAGACAAACAAAAACAAAAAAAACAAAAAAAAAACCTTGATGCCATAGTGGCAACTCCAAGAATTTTTTTTCAGGGTATTCCTCAACAAGCATAAATTACATAATCTAATAAAAAGAAAATTTTGTATATTGACAACAACAACAATAAAAAAATACGCAAATACATAAAATTTACAATTATTGTTTAGCCTAACATAATTTAATTTGTTGTTTAGCCTAACATAATTTAATTTGTTTGTCTTTTATAATGTATTGGTTAATTAAATTATTAATTATTGTTTATTAGTTGCTTCCCCCAATTAATTATTGATTAATTAAATTATTGTTTATTAGTTGCACTAGCACACACCCTATGTGCATTTACTTCCCCCAATTCAAATATCTCACCCTGGCCTCATGCCCCCATCTACCCCCCATTCAATAGACAAGCCCCATGACCCCTAATCACAAGAGCTAATCAAATAAATTCATAATCACAAATTACAATACACTAAAAGACAATTAATTGTATCTCACCAATACCAACACCAACACCAACAGTTACTAACACCAATGGATAAAGCCAAAAACAAGGGCAAATATTAATAAAGTGATAAGGTAAAGGCTTACGGATAAAGCCAAAAAGAGGGGAAAATATTAAACAGGGGCAAATACACTAAGCAATCAGATAAAGTCTCAAAGAGAGAGAGAGAGAGAGACTCTCATTTGCTTCCTTTCAGTCTTCAGATAAAGAGACAGAGACAGAGAGTCTAAGAGAGAAACCCATACCCATTAACCCATTAAAAATTAACCCGTATATGTAAGAGACTAAAGAGAGAAAAAGATGAAATACCTTGAGGTTGAAGGAGTAGGGAGGCCTGAGGTTGAAGGGTGGCGTCGTCGGGTAGCAGGTCAAAGCGAGGAAGACCGATCTCTGATTTGATCGGACTGATCTCTGATCTCTGATGCCCGATGTGTTCTAGTTTTGGAGCTCGAGTTTGAGGCCCGATGTGATGACCGATGAGCTCTATTGCAGCGTTGCTTCACAGTGGAGGCGTTGTCCGTTGGTTATTGTCGTTGATGTGCTATATTTTGGTTTTGCTTTACTTGATGAATCTATTGCTCTTTTTTCTTTTTCTTTTTTGAAAAACAATCTATTGCTTTGGTTTCTTTAGGTTAAATTGTAATCAAGTATATTAGGTTTTGATTTTGTGATTTTTTGATTTTTTGATTTTTTGATTTTTTTTTTTTTTTTTTGAGAATCTGTAGGTTTGCTACCATGTTGGGTTTGCTTTACCTTGTTTTTTTTAGATTGGGTTTGTAATCTGTTGTTTAGGATTGATGTTGGGCTTTTTATCCCTGGTGGGCTTGCTTTGTTATAATTTTTTTTTTTTTTTTGGCTTGAAAGTAGAACAAATAATTTTTTTTTTTAAGAGTGTTCCTAATTTTGGTTGAGGGTGTTCCTAATTTTTTTTAAAGGTAAACAAATGAAATTTTGTTAATTATTATATATAAATTTTTTTTTTTCAGTTCAGGAACACCCTGGACTAAACGTGGCGCCGCCACTGGCCATAGTGAAGTTTATGATACTATATACTTATTTTTTTTAGTAAAAGACGACATAATAATTTAGCATATATTCACTACATCATTTTATATTCTTATTTTTACAAAATAAATATTTTAATTTTGAAGAAAAAGATTAATTAAAGTATATATAATCCATTCCTAAAAAATTCATTTAAACACTCAAGTTCATCCCTCGAAAATTCAAATTTGTTCCTATATTTCTAGGAAAAACATCATTCAACTTTCATTTCAATTAAATTTCATGTTTCAAGTTGGTACTTTGCACCATTTACTATATTTAATATCACTTTAATTTGTATTTTTTTTTTGGTTAAAGTTTATGTCGTATTCTTGAAAATTCATCTTAAATTGAAATTTTGACCTTAAAATTCAAATTTCTCTCAATGTTTTTTGGAAAAACATTATTTAACTTTTTCTTCAATTAAATTTGGTATGTCAAATTGACTCTTCACACAATTTACTCGACTGAAGGAATTGATTGACTAGAAACTAAATGATGTAGAACAACTTCTAAGCCTACGAAGTCATAATAAACAACTATAGTACATGGTGATGAAACACGAAAATTAGTAGGTTGAAATACTTCAAGCTTCAGTAATGGCTGTGAATCATGAAAAGAAAGAATAAAACTGTCAAAAGTGACTGGTGTGATCCGGCCAAGGACCCTCCAACAATTAAGTCAGTTTATTCTCTAGGACACAAGGAAAGAAAGTAGTGAATGGTCTGGACTTACCTTGAATAGAAAGGATTTTCCTCTTTTATAGAGAGTTTGACATGGGTCTACTTGTTTGGATCCATCACCATCGTGGGTGATGTTGATGGTTGATGGAGAAAAATGGCTATATGGAGCATAATATGTGGAATTCCTTCCATATATCAAGTAACGTGTCGTATTTTGTTTACCTGAATCTAATGGAGGATTTTCAACAAAACTTACCAAGTGTATCTTGTTCGTCCATGTACCTGCCGTCTATAGATATACTTGTCTATGGAGAGCTTCCTTCGCTAGCTGTATGACTCGGTCGTCTATGGACAAGTGTCTTTATATGTTCTCGTTCTTGGATGAGTTGATATGGGTGTGGCTTTCTTTGGACGACAACACACAGATGAGAAATATTTGTGTTGATCTCCATCACATGGGTCAGAAGAAATTAATGGGCCACATTGCTGACTTTTAGTGTTGTTCATTGAACTTTTTTAGTTTCAAAGATCTAAACAATTATTGCTTTAGCTAAATCCATCACTTCACTGAAATGATACTGTAGGAAAACACACGGATCATTTTGACAAACAAAGCTTTAGGGATAAATTTGAAATATTTTACATTAAATAAATAGAGCGTAAAATATGTTTTTAAGGATAAAACATATAACCCAATCTTTATTTTCTAATAATATAAAGAGTCTATCTATGCATACACCTTAGGAATTATAAATTAATCTCTTAAATATTTTTAATAAACATCTTGAAATTACTTAAGGTATAATAGAAATTTTTAAATAGTTATGAAAATGCCAAACACTAATTTTCCTATAATATGATTCATTGTAATTTAGCATATTATTTGGTGTTATGAATTATGTCATGATGTTATTTGTTCCTGAAATTAGTTATTAGAGAAAATTATTGTTTTCTGGTAAAGTCTTGCATATTTGTGACACTCATAGCGATATACTCGTTGTCATGCATCTAGTTCATACAATTGGATTCAAGGCAGACACTTTCAAAAGATGATATTCTTATAAAAGAGTTTAGCTAATATATATTTGCCTGCCAACACTTTTTGATCAACTAGTGCTACTCTGTCTGATTATCCTCCAGCTCTATCCTTTTCCTTCAAGCGATTGATTTGATTCCCACCACTTGTGGTATTAGTTGGTTGATTCCGTTGACTTAAGGTTCCATTACATTGAAGATGGAAGTTCTTCCAAAACCTATCCCAACAAGGTTGGTCTAGTGGATGAAAGAATATGATCACAATGTGATAAGAAACTAGGATAGAATCTATCATGGATGGGTAGGTGATGGATGGAGACCTTGATTAAGGTCAGAGATGGATATGTGGGAAGCAAGAATTAGGTTAAGAGTGTACATTCAACTCACCAGTCCAACTTAATACTTTAGGTTGGTTTTTTGTTAGAAGATGGGTTGGGTCCAACCTGACCCATGTTTTTAATAATCAAACAATGACGTATTTGAATTTTTTTTAGTTTCATTTATTTATTTTTTCTTAAGATTTTATTTCAAACTTTCAATTTAATTTACTTTACTATTTTGGGACGTAAATTTGATGAAGTTGAACTATTAGGTTGAATTGTGTATATTGTAATGATTTATTGAATAATAAGTTAAATAATTTAAATTTTAATGAAAGCTTAATTATTTTTATTAGACCTAGGAAAATTGGTGATACCTAATTAAATATGAGTTGGGTCGGGTAAGTTGAGTTGGTATTTAGAATTACCATGGGTCAGGTTGGATTTGGGATTTTGGGTTGCAAAGTATCCCTAGACCCAATCCAATTTGACTCATGCACACCCAAAAACCAATTAGTTATAGAATGACTACTTAGAGAGAAAGAAGGACGCCATCGGGAAAGTGTGATTTTAGTTCAATTTATTGGCATTATGTTCTTGGGTTTGAATTTAAAGGCATAGGATGCAGACAATAAAATTAAAAAAAAATCACTTCCAGAAATTAGTAAAGTGTGTATTGGTTTTAGTTTATTAATTATTTATCCAAACTATAATAAAATAGTCGCCCTTTAGTTTTTTTTGAAAAAATTTATACAATTAGTTTTGCATAAAAAATGGTAAATTTAGATCCATTTTCAAGTTTAAAAAACTTGTTTAAAAATTTTTACAAGTCATTGATTTGGTTTTGTAATTGACCAAAATGACCTAACTCTACAATGTAAACCCAAAATCCTATAACCTCATTACCCTGCCTCAGTCTTTGTTACTTTGTTAGGTTCGGGTCAAAAGTAAGTTCCAGTTAACACAACCGGTAAAGTATTTAATGGTTGAATAAGAGATCTGGGATTCAATATTTGTCTACATCAAAAACTAATTGGTATCTTAATCTAATGATAAAGAGCTATCATCATAAGCAAACGCCAAAAATTAAAACTCTCTAAAGGAAAAAGGTTCAGGCCAGAAACTAAGTCAAATTAAAATCGGGTTGCAAATAAATCCTTTTACAACTTGGATATTATTATTTCCTTCCATTTGTCTATTTTCAAAAGGAGTTTAAAACTTTAAGGGCCCATTTGGTAGGGCATTTCAAACACCTATTTTCAGTTTTTAAACAACATTACACATATTTTTACACACTTTTTCATCTACACGTATTTCAAAAAACTACAAACAACACTGCTCAAACTCCTCTACCAAACGAGCCCTAAGTCATCAAGAAATTTGGGTTGGGCTTTGGGCTTTGGGCTTACCAAATTATTGATTGAGCAACCCGAGTCTAAGACATGTGATTATATTTGTACGGAAGGTTCTTACAAGCCCAAGTTTTGTTTGAATTATGCCATGTTGCACTGAGTCTAAGACGTGTAGTTTTCATCTCAAGACATATGGAAAAGAAGCTTTACCTAAATGGAAGTGACACAATTTTTGAAGTCACCACTGCACCTTATAACTTGCCTTTTATAATGCAACTATTGTAGTCCAAAATATTTTTATTGATACTCTCCCTAACTACTAGTTCTTCTGTTTATTTTTTTAATAAAACTTCACTTACCTTTTTCTCATCGGGAAAAAATAATAAAAAAATAATAAAAAAAAGGGGGGGGGGGGGGGGAATTAGTTGATCTCTACTTATGCTCAATTAATTGGCATTTTATGGTGTTTTTAACGAAAACATATTAAGTTCAAATTCTCCTCTTCTATTGTAATTTGTAACCGTTGAATTATCAAAAAAAATATAGATTATGCCAACAAGAATTTAACAGTAATTAAGGTACAATGCTACAATAGCTTGATGTCATAATTGTCTTTGCTGAACACCTAATCAAATTGATTAGTTCTTTGCATTAACGCCCCAGTGAGCTTTGCAACACAATCAACATTTAATTAATGTAAAAACTAATAAGTAACATCGACCTATTCAATTATAGAAGATTATCCAATGGAATATGTTTTGTTGCCATATTAGGAGCCAAAATTACATTGTTAAGAGCTTTATAGCTTAAATGGTTGGCATCGCTCCTAGTGTTTCCAATGAAAACACTGGGTTCCAAACCCCCTCTCAACCCCCAACTATTGAATTATTAAAAAAACAAAACAATCACTTATCATTGAAATAATTAGGACAACTTATATTTCACATGATTCTTTGGAGCTTTTGTGCATAGATATGAGAAGAGTGGCTAGATTGATGACTCATGGATCATGTTGAAATGTTAATGTTTGTTGGAAGACATACCCTTCGTTTTGTTGCTATATGTTTCAGCAGATAATGTAGATTGTTTTTTTAAGTTTGTGAATAAAATTTCTAACACTTTCATAAAAAATAAATAATATTTATAAACTTTGACCCTTTATTTAAAGGACATATTGTCTATTTTGTTGTTGCTTTAGAAGATGATGTATATATCTTTTTAAGTTATGAATACAATTTCTAACATTTTTCTTTTAAAAAAACGTCTATTAATTATCTGATCATAAAAATATAATAATAAAAAATTGATATCATGCACAATAAAATAATAAGTTATTTAATTATTTTCTCAAAAAATTATATTATATATATATATATATATATATATATATATATATATATATATATTTTAGATAGTTACCATATGTTCTCTCCCTAGACCTCCAAACACTTTATGCATGAAAAATTGCCAATAAAATTATAAGGTTCTTGATCAAGAAGTTATAATTGGTACCCAACACACTAGCACTACGACAGCTGATAAAACTTTGATTGCCACATTCTTGTCATGAGTATGGTTTTACATTGGCCGTCAATCTACTACTACCCTCATCCTTAAGCTGATTTTAGGATAGT
Organism: Quercus parvula; assembly: GCA_030820535.1. Classification (NCBI taxonomy): domain Eukaryota; kingdom Viridiplantae; phylum Streptophyta; class Magnoliopsida; order Fagales; family Fagaceae; genus Quercus; species Quercus parvula. The sequence goes on along the minus strand of JAUAME010000007.1, from coordinate 12,671,628 downwards.
CTAGTAGAGAATATAGTATGTGATATGTAACAAATGAAGAGTTTGACGCAAATTAAACCAATTGAGCTTTGTAGCTCAATTGGTTGGTTCTTGATGAAGACCAATAAGTTGTCCTGGAACATCTTCCAACCAAAGACCTTACATTGAACTCTTCGCTTCCCCCTAACTAATACCCTGATGGAAATGCAAGGCAATCTGAGGAAACTCCTTCCGATGTAGAAGAGACATCACCTCTTAGATGAGAAATGTTGCCTCAATGGAACAGATGATTTGTATTCATTGTGTAATGCCAATGCTTATTACTGGCCTCAGAATACTCTAATATCTTCCAATGCCAATCAATGCCCAAGCTAGCGTTAGATGTAGATCAGAAGAACATGATTTCTTCAGATTTGAATTTCACAATATCAATCGACATCATACTTTGACATGGGACCGATAATGGTGCAGTAGAAGCTGTCCTTTAATCCTTTAGACCACCTGAAGATTGTGAAACCAATAATATAACAGTGAATATGGTTATTTACACAAAATATTCATCTACATTTTTTATTTATGTTTTTCTTGATCAGATTATTTAAGTAAATCAAAAAAAAAAAAAATCAGATTATTTAAGATCAAAATTTTCCCATACATATTTTGATATTCTTGGTTCTACATGATAGATTTGGTGATGAGTCTGATGACATGTATTGAGTGGAGTCGAATCGTATATTTAATTTTGGTTAATTTTATTTCGCTCATCTTCATAGCATTGTTAATAGCATGATGGAAAAGTTGATGGTGCCCAAGTTAAGGAACTAGTAGAAAATAAAAAAGCAATCACTGAATCGCAACGGGAAATAAGAATTAATGTATGGTAAAACGAAATAAAGGTACTCCCTATTGAATATCAGATGCCAGATTTTATTTTATAGTTTATTTTTATAGACTAATTGATTTTTAATTTATAGAAAAACGAGTAAAGTGTGGTCGAAGTTCTTAAAAAGAGGCAATTGTTCATAACCCACGTCCATTTAATTATGCCAAGTCCTAGTAACTCAGCTGACATCTCAGGGTGGGTTTTAACAAAGACATTCAGGATTCAAATTCCTCCGCTCCCAACTATCAAATTATAACATAAAAAAAGTCTAATAAATGTTGGGTGGATAGCATTAAGTTTTGCAATTCCACCAAAAGTTTCAAAATCATCCCCACCCCCCACCCCTACCACTCTGATCCTACTTGTATCCATTTGGAAGTAGAATGGAGTGGTCTAATTTAATGCTTAAATATAGTTTTCATAATTCTAAAGTTGTACATGGTGTTACTTTATTTAAATTTTATATCAACAAATAAGGAATGATAATTGATTTTAAATAAAGTGACACTATATTTCTCTTTAGATTCTTTAACCATCAAATGCTTACCATTAGTACTTATTTCAAATCAAATAGACAAGACCACGGCAATTCCCACTTTGCCCCCCAAAAATTTAAAAAAAAAAAATTTTTTTTTTAAAAAAAAGAAAAAAACATGAAAAGTCATATGAACCATATTGTTAAAAGAAATAAAAAAGATATTCTTGAGATGACATCTATTTATATTCTTATCTAATCTCTTAACAAATGAAGATCTATTCAAAATAATAAATAATATATGATTTAAGAAATTTTTATAATAATTAGTTTGAAAATTACCTCATGAGCCAGTCAGGAAAGGATTGCGTAGATGCCTAGTTATGAGAGCATCCTTCCAAACTCTTCTTCCCATGCCATCAATTTCCAAAAAAGAAAAAGCATTCTTAAGAAACTTTAACTTGTTTTCATCGTCTTGATCGTAGACCATGAGGGATAAAGAACTTTAAACAAAGGTATGACCTTCTTGAATTTTAGAAGAAGGCTAGGGAGGCATATATAGAAAAGTTAGATGATAAAACTGATGGCAGACATAATAATAATAATAAATTAAAAAAAAATAGTGAAATTGAAAGGGTAATTATGTAATTTTGTAAGACTCACCTAACACTTGTAATGCTTATATAACTTTTAAAACTTGAGATAAGTAATGCCTACTCAACTTTTAAAATTTGAGGCATGTAACGCCTATTCAACTTTTAAATCAAACGCATGTAAGTCTATTCAAATTTTGAAATATGAGAGATGTAACGTATATTTAACTCTTAAAACTTGAGACAAGTAACACCTATTCTACTTTTTAAATTTGAAGCATGTAACGCTTGCTCAACTCTTAAAATTTGAGGCATGTAATGTCTATTCAATTTTTAAAATTTGAGGCACATAACAACTATTCAACTTCTAAATCTAACGCATGTAATGCCTATTGATCAACTTTTGAAATACGAGGAATGTAACATGTATTTAATTTTTAAAACTTGAGATAGGTAACACCTATTCTAATTTTTGAATTTGAAGCATGTAACACCAATTCAACTTTTAAAACTTGAGGCTTGTAACATCTATTTAACTTTTAAAATCTTCTAATGCATGTAACGCCTATTCAACTTTTTGAAATATGAGGCATGTAAGGTATATTCAACTTTTAAAATCTGAGGCTAAAAATGAAAAGCAACTTCACATTTATACTATCTATAAGAGGATTCTCCTTTTTGAACTGGATTTTTATGTAGTTCAGAAATATCCCTAAACCTTACGTTTAATAGAAAAATAAACTTAAGGACAACTCGATAAAAATATATCTCCAACTCCACTTAAAATGCCTACAAAATAAGACACTCCCTTATTAATCCATGTCTTAAAATAAAAATAAAAATAAAAATAAATAAAAAAACTTATCCAATTTTTTTTTTTTTTAAAAAGGAAAATTATAACCCTAGATAAATTTTTTTTTTTTTTTTAAAGTCTCATCACACACGCAAAGTGCATGTAATGAGGCTAGTTAGACTATAATTTATTAAAAATAAATGAGGAAAAACTGATTGAAATTTCAAAAAAAATTAAAATTTGAAAGTATCTTTTTCATGTGATTTTATTTGAATCACACAGAGACTTTTTATGTGAGATATAAAAGAATATCTTTTATGTGATTTTGTATATATGACTCACCTTGTGGAGAAATCAATTACGCGAAGTTGACTTAATTTTCATTAGATTCAACGTGGCAAAATCGATAGAAAAGTTAATAACTACCAAAATTTGGAAGCATCTATTCAGTGATGTCATTATACTCATGTATAGTCTGTTTATTGAGTTCAAATCTTCTATCTCACTTTTTCTGCTCCACTCTATACTCCACCAATAAAAGCTTGACACGTATTCACCTAATTAATTAAATACTATCATTAATTAATAATGATAATATTAATAAGTCAATAATGATAGTATTTAATTAATTATGTTAACACGTGGCAAGTTTTTATTGGTGGAGTATAGAGTGGAGCAGGAAAAGTGGGACAGAAGATTTGGATTCCTGTTTATTTTTTAAAATTTAAGTCATGTAACACCTATTTAACTTTTTACATTTTAAGCATATTACGCGTATTCAACTTTTAAAATCTAAGAAAACACCTATTTAACTTCTAAAATTGAAGGCCACTAATGGAAACCAATTTTGAATTAGACTGTAATTTAAAGAATTCAATGAGGCAAAATCAATGAAATTTAGAAACAAATTGAAATTCAAAAGCTTCTTTTCATGTGAGAGGGAAGAGTACGCATTTATGGTACTCCCGGAGTATTCAATAATTTTCCCTTTTTGAGTACTCTTAGAGTACTATAAAAGCATACCCCCCATTCTCATATAACTATGGATCTCACTAATTAAATTTATAGTGGGACCTACAATTCATGTGAGATAAGGAAGTACGCATTTATGATACTCCTGAAATATTCAATAATTTTCTGTAATTGTATTAGAATCACGAAATATTGTTTCGGTTATAAAATTAAATAGTGAGATCTAAAAGGATATTTCTAATGTGATTTTATATATATATGACTCACCTAACACTTGTTTTAATTTTAGAAATCAATTACCTTGCGGAAAAATCAGTTACATGAATTTGACTTATTTGTCATGAGATTTAATTTGGCAGAGTAGATAACATAATTAAATACTATCATAATTCATAATCAAAAGCATCTATTCACATGATTTAACCATACTCATGTGGCATCTAATCAACATTTAAAATTTGAGGTTGAGAAGGGAAACGAATTTCTCATTAAGACATACAATTAATAAAATTCAATGTGGCTAAACAGATGGCAAATTTTAAACAAATTTATATTTGAATGCAACTTTTCATATGATTTTATTTTACTGGGTCATTCTCCAGTACCCCTTCTTTTTTTTAGGGGGTACGGTACCCACCTGAATTTTAGCCATTAGATTTATTTGTTTTAATCTTAGCCGTTTGTATCATTTTAAAAGGATATTAGTTACCGGTCAGTCAGGTTAACATATAAAAAATAAAAAATAAAAAAAATAAAAACAGTTCTTCCTCTCTTTCGCATCGCATCTGATCTGAAGCAGGTTCTTCTCTTTCGCCGTCTCTGATGTTCTTGGGTAAATCACTATATCTATTTGTTGGCATCCTGTTTGGATCTTTGGTTTTGGATTTGAGGGGCCAAATCCAAATCCTGTGTTTGGATATCTTAAAAAGAGATGGATTTGGATTTGATCCAAATCCATCCAGGATTTGAGGCATCCAAATACCTTGATTTCAAAGCCTCTCATGTTCTTCTTCAAGGAAGCGCTCTCTTCTACGTTTTGAAATTGAAGCCACCATCATTACCAGGGTTTGCCTCTCTCAATTCATCTTGTCCTTTTAAACGTCTCTATTTGTCTCTTCCATCAATTGAAAATCTGAATCACAAAATATTGATAGGATTGTCTAGGTTTATCTATGCCTCTGTGGGTTCCGTTTGATTTGTTTGTGGGTTTTGGTTGATTTGCTTCTTATTTTTTGTGGGCTTGTATCTACCGGTAAGGATGGGAATTGGGTTGGTTTAGTTTTGTTAAGAAATTGTTGAAATGCAAAGTGTTTGATGAAATGCTTCTATGAGCTGGAATTTCTAGGAGATACTTGTATGAGTCAGTGATACAAATTTTAAAAGTTGTAGCTATAAAAATATTAAAAATATAGACTTTAACATGTTTTTTTTTCTTTTATTAGACCAAGAAATTATCAAAATCTTAAATTTTGTTATCAATAGTTAATTTAATGTCCAGGTTACATATTCAAAGCATCAATATAACCATTCCATTCAAACTGCATTGAAAATTTTTCAAACTGAATTTATGCGAAGTAAATGATGTAGTCCAGATTGCCACCCCTTTCTCTGACTATAATTTGTATCCATCTAAGTGCTCCATAGTCATAATTTATCATATTCTTCGTTGTTTATAATCTTCATGATGATAATGTAAAGGTGGTACACCATTGTGATTGAATCTTAATCTTGACTGAAGGCAGACATCAGGTAATTTTGTTACTAGCCTGGTCACAAACTCGCAATGAGGGATATTCAGAATAAGCTTGTGACAATTAACTCAAAGCCAAAACATGCAAATACTAAAATAACAAGGAGAACTTACAACTACAAAATATAGATAATTTTCCCATTAAGCTTGCTAAGGTTGAAAGTGGTACTAAATTTATGTTTTTTTTTTTTTTTTCCTTTTCATTTTTCAATGATTTTGCTCTTTTATGTGTGTGTGTGTGTGTTGGTTGTTTCTTAGATTTGGTTGGTTTTTGTATCAAATTTTACAGGCTCCAAGTATGCTAGGTCGTAGGCTAGGACCCTGGTTAGCTTCAAACTCCTTTGGTTTGTTGTAGAACACTGCAGAGTCATACAGGCAGGGTATACACATATACATGTACATATATTCTTTGTGTTTGTGTTTGACTGTTTTGGCTAGGTTGTATCAATTGTATAATTGTATTGCTGGAAATGGTGATTAAATTACTAGAATGAGTTAGAAATGGTTTACTGTACTTTGCACTTTCAATTTTGAAGTATCAATTTTATCCCTTCGTCAATCTACGAGTAGTTGTCCCTATTATTAGTGGATTGGATTGTTGTCACTCTTCTAAAGGTACTGAGAAATTCCGAGGAAAATAAAATGCAATCTTTATTGTAGAGTGGCTTGAGTGGAAATTATTTCTTGGATTTACTAGTTGTGTAAATTCTGTAATTCAAAGTTGTAGAAGAAAAAAAAATCTCATTTTTCCAAGAGATAATTTCTGGAACCATTTTGGTTATATATCTTTAATGAGACATCTTTGTGTAATATACCTTGGATTTAGAAATCTTTCTCTTTTGATAAGTAAAATGTAATAGCCACTCCTTGGCATTTAAAATTTATGAAACATTGAGATGGTACAGTGACTACTCTATTGGCAAGACATTGTAGATTTACAAAGCACGTTGCCATGCATTTACAAATATTATCTTGTTTTAGTTGATTAAGCCAGGTATTTTTATGTACAGATTAATATTTGCTAATTAGGATTCTTAGTTGTCCCTGTTATTATTGGGTTGAAGTGACATTAGTTTCTGAGATTGCTATAGTGACAATACATGCATGAATTTTTTTTTTATTAGCTATAGATTCTTATAGTTTATATTTTAAAAAATAAACAAAAACAAAAATAAGATGGAAGAGATATGTCCACTCAATGAAAACGTAGTAGAGGAGATGGAAGTATATGAGGAAGAGGTAATGAGGTGAATTCTCCTAATGCAGACCAACCATGTCAACATTCAGTATAAACAAGTTATGTAGCTGAGCCTTGTCAAAAAAAAAAAAAAAGTAGGAAAGATTCATGTCAACATTCCCTAAATACCCTTCCTCCTACCTATATAGTTAGTTGTTCATGTAGTGGCTACATTAATTTTTCTTTTTTATTTAATGTGCAGAGTTCAAGTTCCCAGCCATCAAACCAGGTTCATTCCTTGTCATATCAGCATCCGCTATATTACCATTGGCAAGCACCCTTCCTCAATCCACAAATGGTGGTATGGTAGAAAGGATTTAGTCCCATTATGATTATTTTAATTTATATCCTAAAGTCACTTGCTTTGTTTCTCTTTTGACATAGTGTTTGCAAAGTTCTCAAGAGAATACTAAATTACTAATGTTGGTTATTCATCAGTACCTGGCCTAATTATAGGTCCAAAACAATTTTCCATGCCGAAACAATCATCAAGCTTTTGTATGAGCAACAAATCCAACCAATTGTTTTTTCTTTTAGGTTTGTATTATTAGTTGACTCTGTCTGTATTCAAATTACTTGGAAATTTTTTAATCTTTTTTTCCTTTGCTTTATCAATTTACAGGAGCTAAATTTGGTAGTGGAGAGTTTCCTTCAAACCAAATCTCAGTGCATTATAAGTTTCTATAGCTTCTGAGCAACTATTTGAGCTAATTGGCTACAACTATGATCTTTATTTGTAAAATTACCAAGTAGTTGACGAGAAAATTGTTGCAAAAATATTGAATGTAATTTTTAAGTATTGATAGCATTGCATTTTGGCAAACTTTGAAATCTAAAATTATTTTGAAATGTAGTCATAGCTTGCGGCTAGTTTGGTGTGTTTTTGCTTTTGCTTGGTTGCTTCATTTTGTTGTTTTCTGAGAAGAATATCATTAACTATTTTCATTAGAATGCATAATTTATTTGCTTCTCAATTTTACTCTCTCTTTCCCTTCATATTTTGGATATCAAGTTCTTCAAGAAAACACACTAAGGCCTAAATTGTTTTAAGTTTCAATTTTTTTTTTCTTCTTTAGAGTTCACAACTATAGCATTGTATGGTCTAAATATATAGCTTGTTTGGAATCATTTAGAGGAGCAAATGTTTCCTAACAAATAACGTTTGCTTTGGGTCACCTTTTTTTTCATTGAGAAAATTTAACACCATAAAGGCACCAAAAAAGCTTAGATGTGTTTGATTAAAATATCAATGAGATGTCAAAAATCATCAAGTTGTCTTGAAAACCTCTAACATGACCGAAATATCTTTACAATCACTAAAAAAAATCCAAGATATCACTCTAACATGGCCAAATTGAGTGGTTTTGATGCTATTATGGTAATTTTCAAAATATTTAGTATTTTAATCGAGAATGAAACTGTTAAATGTGAGAAAAAAATAAGGGAACTACCAAATGTGACAAAAGAACTGTCACATGTAATATTGGAACTATACAATGTGAGAATAGAACCATCAAATGTAAGGATTTGATAACCTGGTATAATTCAATGTTAACATTTTAATTATTATCAAGATTGTTATGAATCGATACAAGTACAGTCATATGTGATGTTGGTACTGTCTAATGTGACTAAAAAATAATAGGACTTTTTTTTTTTTAGAAGAAAATAATAGTACTATTGAATATAACAAAAGGATGATCATATGTGATTTGGTACTGCCCAATGTGACGTTAGAACTATCAAATGTGAGAAAAGAATAATGGTACCACCAAACGTGACAAAAGTACAATCAAATGTGATGTTGATACTGCCTAATGTGACGATAAAACTGTCAAATGTGAAGAAAAAAATTAGAATACCACCAAATGTAACAAAAGTATGGTCATTTTTTTAGGTTCTAAGCATATTTAAGTAATTTTTTAGGTTATGGGGTCATTTAGGTTTCAATATCATTAAGTTATTTTTTTGTTTAAAGGGTCTTCTGGTAGTTTTAAAGGGTTTCGAATGTATTTTGGCCATTTTCAAGTGTTATGGGGTATTTTTGGTCATTGTTTTAGGTTTTTTGGTTATTTCGATCATTTTTTTTATGTTTTAGGGTAATTTCATAAATTCTTTTAGGTTTTTGGGTCATTCAGTCATTTTTTTTAGGTTCTAAAGGTGTTTTGATAATTTTTTAGGTTCTAAGGGTATTCTGGTAATTGTTGAGGATTTCGGGAGTATTGTGGTCATTTTCAAGTTTAATGAGGTATTTTGTTCATTTAAGTTTCAATGGTATTTCAAAATTTTTTAAGGTTTCAAGGTCATTTCAGTAATTTTTAAGGTTCTATGGGTAATTCAGTAATTTTTTAGGTTTAAGCTGCATTACGGTCATTTTTTAGGTTCTAAGGGCATTACTGTCACTTTTTAAGTTACAAGGTTATTTTAGTCATTTTCTAGATTTCATTGTCATTTAGGTAATTGTTTTTAGTATCTAAGGGTATTTCAATCATTTTAGAGATTTTAGGGTCATTTCGGTCGCTTTTAGGTTTTAAGGATATCCCAATAATTTTTTAGAGTTTCGAGGTTATTTTGGTAATTTTTAATTGTTAGAATGCATTTTGGTAATTTTAGTATATTTAAGGGAATTTTGGAATTTTAAAGACTTTAGGAGTATTTTTGTTATATATATTCATTGATTATTAGGTAATTCGGTGGGGTTGGGTTGGGTTGGCTATGTCCATATGTAATGTTGGTACGACTTAATGTGACAATGAAACTGTCAAATGTAAGTAAAAAAAAAAAAAAAAAACTATTAAATGTGACAAAAGTACAGCCATATGTGATATTGATACTGCCCAATGTGACAATAGAACTATCAAATATGAGAAAAAAAAATTAGGGTATTACCGAATGTGACAAAAGTACGATTAGAAGTGATGTTAGTACTGCACAATGTGAGAATAGAACCATTAAATGTGAGAAAAAAAATAAAGGAACCACTGAATATAACAAGAGAACTGTCACATGTGATGTTGGAACTGCACAATGTGAGGATGGAACTATCAAATGTGAGAAGAAAAAAAATAAGGGAACCACTGAATGTGACAAAAGAACTGTCATATGTGATGTTGGAACTGCACAATGTGAGAATAGAATAATCAAATATGAGAAAAAAGTAAGAGAACCAATGAATGTGACTCAATGCTGAACGACCTTCTTGCACTTGGATGACCTTTCTGTTCTTGAACAACACTATGGACGAATTGGAGATAGTCTAATTTTTGGTTCACCATCATATATAAATAATAAAAATATAAACATCAAGAAAATTACCTCAACTATGTTATTTTATAGGGAGGTATGCCCCTGAATGTAATGGAAGCTACCAAGGGAGATACGTAGGAAGTTAATTGGTATATTCAAATATTTGTGAAAAAAACCAAGATAATTCCAGCTGATTTTTTTTTTTTGTGAACAAGAGTAATTATTATGGTTAGGCTAATTTCATGGGATGCTTTTTTTTTTTTTTTTTTTTTTGGTTTTCGATTTTAGATCTAAATTTTTTAATAACTTTAAAAAAATTACTATTGTCATGAGCGGTTATTAGTAAGTAAAAAAGTTACCTCAGTGATAAGCCTAAATGTAAAATTATGGTCAGATGTGATATTGGTAGTGCTTATTGTGATGATTGAACTGTCAATTGTAAGGAAAAAAATAGGGTACCACTGAATGTGACAAAAGTACGGTCAGAAGCAATGTGGGTATTGCCCAATGTAATAATAAAAAAATCCTAAATGTGACAAAAATAGAGATAGATGCGATGTTGGTACTACTTAATAAAACAATGAAACCATCAAATGTGAGAAAAAAACGTTCACATGTGATTTTGAAACTGCACAATGTGAGGATAAAATCATCAAATGTGTGAAAAAAAAATTAAGGGAACCATCAAATGTGAGAAAAGAACTGTCATATGTGATATTGGAACTGCACAATGTGAAGTTGAAACCATTAAATGTGAGAAAAAAAATAAGGGAACCACCAAATGTGATAAAAAAACTGTCACATATGACAAAAGAACTGTCACATGTAACAAAAAAAGAACAGATGCGATGTTGGTACTGCTTAATATAACAAGGAACCATCAAATTTGAGAAAAAAAATAAAGGAACTACTATATGTGACAAAAGAATTGTCAAATGTGATATTCAAATTACATAATGTGAGGATGTAACCATTAAATGTGAGAAAAAAGTAAGGGAACCACCCAACGTGAGAAAAGAACTATTACATGTAATGTTGGAACTGCACAGTATGAGAATGAAATCGTCAAATGTGAGAAACAAATAAGGGAACCACATAATTTGACAAAAGAACTAACATATGTGATGTTAGAACTGCACAATGTGAAGATGAAACCGTCAAATGTGAGGAAAAAGTAAGGGAACCACCAAATGTGAGAAAAGAACTGTTATATGTGATGTTGGAACTACATAATATGAGAATGAAACCGTCAAATGTGAGAGAAAAAAAGTAAGGGAACCACCAAATGTGAGAAAAGAACTATCACATGTGATGTTGAAACTACACAATGTGAGGATGGAACCGTCAAATGTGAGAAAAAAGTAAGTGAACTGCCAAATGTGAGAAAAGAACTGTTACATGTGATGTTAGAACTACACAATGTGAGGATGGAACCGTTAAGTGTGAGAAAAACAGTAAGAAAACCACTCAATGTGACAAAAGAACCGTCATATGTGATGTTGGAACCGCACAATGTGAGGATGGAACCATCAGATGTGAAAAAAAAAAGTAAAGGAACCACCAAATGTGAGAAAAGAACTGTCACATGTAATATTGGAACTGCACAATGTGAGGATGCAACCGTCAAATGTGAGAAAAAAGTAAGGAAACCACCAAATGTGAGAAAAGAACTGTCACATGTGATGTTAGAACTGCATAATGTGAGAATGGAACCGTCAAATATGAGAAAAAAGTAACCTGGTGTAGCAGGTTACCTACTAGTGGGTACCGTACCCCCTTTTTTTTGAGGGGTGTACCATAGAATTACTCTATTTTACTTAGGCAATAACTGTTTCAGTTTTTGAAATAATGACCAAGTAGTTATACGTTTTTGAATGAAAATGGTATTGCTGCCATTAAAGGTGGTCTTAGGCAATAACGATTACACATAAATGCTATTTTTTAACACAAATACAACCAATATTAATTGGAAAAATATATAATGTGTAATTGGTGTTTATAGAGCAAATGTATTCATAATAATTTAATTAATAATACATAGGAGCAACTAAAGCAGCATCAGTATTTGCTCATTATAGAGTGGACACGCGTGGGAAGGGCCCCTATTGCGCTAAAAACCAAGAATATAGATTCACCTTTCAAACATGAGTGGAGTGTTCTATTCAATTACCTTGGCCCGCACGTTTGAAAACCCCAGTGGAAAGAAGCAGCTTTGTTAAGAGTACAACAAAATGAACGCGACTTCTGTAAACAAAATATTAGTTCATTTACCAATTAGTTTACAAAGTTCATTTACCAATTAGTTTACAAAGTAGAAGAAAATATTATAGAATTAAAGAAAGAAAAAAAGAAAAAATTCAAAACATATCAAATTCTACATTTTCATCAATCTTTATATATATATATATATATATATATATATATATATATATATAATTTATTAAACCTATAAAAGAAAGGGAAAAAAAAAATCCAAACCATATCAGATTCACATTTTCAAGTGAAATAGATAATAAAATAAACAAACACTTTTTTAATTCCCCCAAAAAGCAATCACTCTTCATGTGGACCCCTTCTTGATAAGTAGTAGTAGTATCAGTGTGAGTTTGGCGGTAGGCGTTTGTGTTTTCTCTAGGTCCTGTACATTGTTCATGGAACCTACAAGTATGGAAAACGTTAAAAAAAAAAAAAAAAAAAAAAAAAAAAAAAAAAAAAAGATCTCACGGACACTATTCATAGTTTAAAAATTATTTTACCATAGTATTTTCAGCAAAGTTTTTAATTTTTTAAAACTAGTCGCTAACTCGTGTGATGCATGGGATAATTAAATAAAATTATAATTAACCAACCTCAAGTTAAAAAAAAAAAAAAAAAAAGAAGCTAAAAGACTTAGTGAGAGACTGATTTGCCCACCAAGAATTTAAAAGAAAAAAAGATTAAGAAAGAAAAAGAATGTGTAATGTTGGAAACTAAAGCAACATTAAAGACAATGAGGAAACTATTTGCAAAGAGGATTGCAACCTTTGTATGTTTAATTGGGCTTTGTGCCACGCCACTTCGGAGAGTAAAACGAAGGAAAAACTTTCTAGGTCATCCTATTTCGGTTCCTTTTTGCTCTAATTTATTTTGCAAATCATACACTATCAATAGTTTCAATAAACACTATTGCTAAATCTACTGTTTACTAAAACAAACTTGATGTAAAGCCAAACATTAGGCTTTCTAGGGGTTCAACAAATACATTTTCAGCATTTTGAAAAGATGATTGACAATAGCTTTTGAAACTTGAACATTTGTTTTTATAAAGAATATGCACAAATTGTGAATGGTTTTCATGTATATAGCTCATTTAAACAGAAAAAAAAAAAGTGTGAACAATCAAATTATTATTAAGTAATTGTTTGTATTTATCTCAAAAGTCATTCCCTTGTATAAATACATTAACTATTTTATAGATACATATTTATTATAGCCTATTATACACTATATTAAATTATATATAACATTCTTTCTCTCAACAACGCGGTAAAACTTTTCAAAAAAAAAAAAAAAAAAAACACGGTAAAACTTTAAACTTTTTTTTGATACCACACAAAATTTGGAGTTTGTCTTGCTATCATATTAGCAAGTTCCCTGCATTTAGTTAGTACATAGTCTGAAGTTTTCAAAAAAAAAAACCACTGTAAAACTTTAAACTTGACAACCACAAGTTTTATTTTTATTTTTTTAATGAAATCAATAGACAACCACATGTTTAGAAGTCAAGGAACTTAAATTGTTGAAGTAGAGCAGTAAGTTTATACAACACACAGTTTCTCAAAAGTCAAAAGAAAGATAACAAAAGCAGTAAACCACTTAATAGTAACTAAACAAAGCACGAGAGAGATATAAACCAATGGTGCTGGCTTGGACTGGAGCTGGAGTTGAGAGGACGACATGTGGTGAGCAACTGGCGATGCGAGTGCATAGCACAGACACAGTAATATAGTTTAATTTGTTGTTTTTTTTTTATTTTTTAAATAATGATCTAGGATGATTTAGAATGTATTATCTGTGGTTTTTTGTGTGTTAGTATTTAGATTTAGAGGGCCATGGATTGAAGGATTTACCAAATATATTGGGGTTTTTCTAAAACTATCGGGTTGAAGTTAAACAGAGAAAGTGGCAAAGGTACAACCTTGATGGCCATGGTGGCTGATAGTGATGGTAACGAACAACGGTGGCTATGTCATGGGTGGGAAAGAGAGAAGAAAATTGGGGCGGGTGTTTAGGGTTTTCAATATTTTTCCGGAAGAGATTTGTTTTAGTGTTTGACAGAAAACCTATAGGCTATAGTTGGGTTTGTCAAAGGTTTCGTATAGTATTTACTATTTAGTTTAAAAAATTAATTTTTTTTATAAATTAAAATGATGATGTTGAAAATTGTGGGAGTTTTAAAAGTTTCAGTTTTACATATATATAGATAAACGATATTCAAACAGACACTTAGTCCACCATAAAAGACCAAGTAAACACTCCTGAAAGTACCAAAGTCAAACCACTGCTACTACTATTGCGGCTAAATATTAGATGGGTTACAGAGGGTGTGGGTTTTGTGGTCCGAGGTTGTAGTTATAGAGCGGGAGACTCAAAGACTCAAACTAAGACTAAGTGAGTGAGTGTGAGAGATAATAATAACTGGACCTCTTCAAAAAGTCCAATACCCAAAAAAAAAAAAATAATAAAATAAAATAAAGTAAAGTAAAATCTCAGGTTCACATTTTCAAGTGGTAGATAAAATAAAGAAGAAGAAAAAACCTCAAAACATATTAGATTCCACATCTTCATCTATCTTTTTGAAATATTTTTTAAACAAAATTATCAAACCCGTAAAATAAAGAAGATAAAGAAAAGATAAAAACCAAAACATATCACATTCACGTTCAATTATCTTGGTCCTTAAGTTTTCAAACACCAGGGGAAAGAAGCAGCTTTTGTAGCATATCAACAAATGCTTCAAATAAAAAACAAAGTTTAGCTACAAAACTAGTTGTAAACATTACTATATATTTTGAAAATCTAACCATTGAATTATATGTTCTTTACACTCTTACTACACAAATCAAATTTTGTGTCAATCAGATATTATTTACTATATGATTTATGAGCTTATATTTTATGCATAATTTTAAACTACAAAAACTTGCAATTTAAATAATTTATTGATGACATGGTTATTGATCTTTAATTTTCTAGAAATTTTGCAAGTATGAAGAATATAAGAAGAATATGTAATTTAATGGTAGATTTGTCAAAATTCACCTCCGATAAACTTTCTCCCCCAACAAATACCAAAACCATGTTGCTTTGAACTTGAAAAGAAATTTAAAAAATAAATAAATAAATAAATAAAAAGATTTCAGCAAGTGCCACCAACAAACACCAAAACCATGTTGCTTTGATCTGGAAAATAAGTTTAAAAACGAAAAAAAAAAAAAAAAAAAATTAGCAAGTGCTACCAACAACCCAAAAATCCATCCAAAGTTCCAACCCTCAGTTGAACAAAATCTTGGGCGGGACTCGAATTTTAAAGCCACCCAAAAACCAATCTTATTTTTGAGAAAGCACAAACCAATCTCATAGTAAACAAACAAAATAACAGTGTTTCAATCTTAAAAAATGAAATAAGGATATTAGCATTAAAATGCACCTTCTTGGTTGGGGTTGATCTGAGAAATTTTTTTTAGAGAGAAGTTTGCAAGGAAAACTTTGTCAGAGAGAAGTCTATAAGAAATAAAAAATAGAAACATAAAGAAAAACAAAGAAAGTAAGGATAAGAGAGATTGTAAACTGTCAAGATCATGGGTTTAGTGGGAGATTTTAAGTTGTTGGATTTTATTTTACAAATTTATCCCCCTAATTAAAAAGTTGTAAGTGATCAAGTTCAGAATATTTTGGGATATCCAAGACTTAGAGTCCATGGTCTAGACGGCTTGGATTAGAGTCTAGACTTAAAGTCCACTTCTTAAACTGCTTGGAATCCCTTAAATAGTGCTCCCTCTGTCCGAATTGTTTGGCCTAATTAGAAAAACCAAATTATTTGGGGAAACATCATCAACTGCCTTATCTCTTTAAAAAAAATTTAGAAATTTCTTTAATTACCCTTAAACAAATTTATCATTAACTGCCTTATCTTTGAAGGTTTTTTTTTTTTTTAATTTGAATAAAGATGCGTGTATAGTGGATTTTAAAATTTAGGTTTTTAATTTTTTTTAATTAAAAAAAATGCTCCCACAAATCAATTAAGGGCATAAAGCGAATGTTAATAAATTAATGGTGTTTGACTTTTCAAACAAGACATAATTTTGGAACATCCCAAAATGGAATACAAGCCAAACAATTTGGGACAGAGGAAGTAGTATAAATTAAAATGGTCACATCAGCTTTAAGCCTACCAGTAGTATAGTTGATCTGTCACGTAGGTCATTTTAGTTACTAAGATGACAGTAGGGACTAAAATTAGAATGATTTTTTCTATTTTATAGACCAAAAAAGGAAAAAAAAAATTTGGGGACCAAAATGAAAATTGACCAAAGATGTAGGAACAAAAATGGTATTTATGCCATAATGGGTGCTCAAATTGTTTATTGAAATGTCCAAGTAGTTGCAAATTTTGAAATTAAAAAAATTAAAATTGAAATCCAAACATTAAAGAAGAGTGAGAGAGAGCTAGAAATGTTAAATCTAATCAAAATGTGGCATCATCTTACTTGACTCAAGAGGATTCATGTTTATGTGTATTGTTATGTTTATTTGTATTTGGAAAATAAATATTTCAACTAAAAATGGTTTTGTAGGAGACCAGGATTGGTGAGCTCTCAAAAGAGTGTACGTGGTACCTCTTTGGGTTCAATTAATTGTGGAGTCGCCACTTATTTTTTATATTACAAAAAATAAGAAACATTACAAGATAAAAATGTTTGACTGAATTGCCTTAAATTTTCATTAATCAAAACATATACAATTGGTAGCAATTACATCGCTTTGGTCCTAATTACAATCTAAGTAAAAATTACAAAACTTTGGTCCTAGTTACATTCTACCAAAGAAAAACATAAAACACTAAACTGCAAACCTAAAATTCTAGATTCGGGGGCTAGGCTACAGAGTGGGAAGGTGTTAGGCACCCGCCCTACCCAAATAGAGTTCTCTTAGATTGAAAGTAAACTATTTTTTTAGTGTCGAAATTCTTTGGAAAAATAAAAGAGAAATATGCGACTAAAAATCATATAGAACAATCAAAATCATATGAGCAATAAAACAATAAATAAATAAATAAAAGAATCACCTTGTAGGAAATGACTATTCCATCCTCTGTGAGAAAAAAAGAATGAGTTCTTTTTTTTAATAAGATTAAACAAAGGAAGAGAGGCATTTATTTATGTTTGATTTTAGTAACTGACTTATTGTTTAGAAGGAATACAGAGAGATGGAAGTGCCTAATTTTAAGAGATATGGATAAGTATCTAAAATTTAGGAGTGTATAAATTAGTACTTTTACATATCTAACCTTATTATTTAAACTTTCTAAACATATGACTTTGATGGCATTTTGGTATGTAGAGTGATCAAACCCAAACAGGAAATCCTATTATTAGTAGTATAGATGTAATATGATGTTGGTAATTATGAGATGCAATATGCAATTTGTTAATTCTAGAAATAAAAGAGAAAGGATCTCTCTAACATCTAAAGAAAATTCACTAACACAAAAGAGTGACTTGAAGATGATGTTCTTTAAAAAATTCTGGTCTAGTGAAGAACCGTACTCCAAGGGAGATTCAAAAATCTTTTACGTTAGAGGGAAAGAAGGATGGTAAATGATGGGTGTTTTTCTCTATTTATGGAGGTGTTAATTACTTAGAAAATAGGTTAGATCTGACTTAAAAGTCGATGGACACGAAATTGGGTAGGGTTTATCTCCAAAAAAGTGGATCTAGATGAGTTTTATGTTTGAAAAAATGAACAGGAAATATGCTTAGAAGTGTGCCATCGGCAATGTTGAAGTGCCAATTAGCACTTTTTGAAGTGCCAATTTGGCATCTCAACAGATTCATCCAATTTTTAGTTTGCATGTTTTGAACTCTTTTTAGCATTTTTTTGAGTTGGAAAATGTATTTGGACGTGCTCTAGAGTTAATTTTGTAACAAAATTCATTACAAATTGATAATTAGGCTTTTAAATTGTTTATTTTTAAAATTGAAAGCTTGAATTTGTGTGAAAACACAAGAGCTATTTAGACCCCTAAATTAAAATTACAGCTTGATTGATTTTACTTTAACTTAAACTAAGTGTGGAATAAAGTAAATGCGAGCGAACAAACAATATAACTACTATAAGCCATATTTGTCAAATATCAGCAATAAAATGAAAACTAAAATAGTAGAGAAGAAGAATGCAAACACAAGATAACACGCCGATGTGTTATCAAAGAAGAAACTGAAGAACTCAACAAAAAACCTCTCCGCTGCCCTCTAAGCGGTAAATCGATCTACTAGAGAATAAGTTGGAGTACACGAATAACAAAAAACCCTTCAAGGCTAGTCTACCTAATGTACTTAAGCCCTTTAAGCTCCTGCTACCAACGGACTTCTCGAAATCATGTCTTCTCTAACTTTCTGGATTCTGCAATACACCCTATTGCATCCACCAAGCCTCACCGGCTTCTTTTGGAAAATCCCCAAAACTTTTCAAGCTCTAAAACACTCTCTACACTCTGAAAAGGTGTGGGTTGTGTTTGGGTACAAATCTCCTCTTAAGGTATGACAATGAGAGAGGGAAGAAGAAGAGGCTAAAATGATTTCTCACTAAGGATGAGTAGCTCTCTCTCTGAAAGATGGGTGTGTGTGTGGTAGAAAACCTATGGAGGGTTTTTCTCTCTGAATAGACTCTCATACTTTTGTGGGTAATGAGGGTATATATAGTATGGGTGAAGGGTAAGAAAGTCACACTCAAAAATCCTCCAGGCAAAGAGTTTCGTGGGTATCTCACGGGAAGGCCTTTCCCGCAAAATACTCACGAAATCAATAGCCTGGAATGACTCTTTAGCTTCTGGCATGTGCTCTTCATGTGACTTTCAGCTTCTGGCATGTGCTCCTCAAATCTCCACCACTTAATACTAAAGTCATTACAAATAAATCCCACAAAATACAAGGAACAAAATTAAATCAATTACAACACTTTTTTGTCATGAAATAAATCAATACTAATGTTATGATAAAAATCATAACTTAACAACTTGTAACATATTTTCCATCCATTCATTAGAATTTTCTCCTCTATTTCTATTCCTTGTTCTTATGTGCAAGCATCACCTCCAATTAGGTCAAAGACTCCAATGTATGAATGATGATTGGAAACTAACTTGTCCAATTCCAAGCAGACACAGTTGAGTGCCGCAGGCCATATTAGCACAAATTATCCTAATAGTACCATTGAGCACCAAAACGGTTGTTTAGTCACTAGGAGCAATACTCATATGTTTGGTATGGATTAATTTTAAACATTTTCTCTTATGGCAAGACGCAATTCTGTTTGAGTATCATTTATAGAGAGTGGCCTGAATATTAATTAGATATTAAGAATACTTGTTACCTAGGTCTGTGCTTAGAGGAAGGCAAACTAAACTAGGTTTGCATGTTGAAGAAAGCAATTTTTGAAGAGAGAAGATATTATTATACTCGGTGTAGATCTTAGCAAAATAATGTTGGGAGCTATATATAAAAAAGTCAGGTGATAAAACCAATGGCAGAATTGAAAGAAAAGTGATATATATTTGTAATTTTATATTACTCCCTTAACACTTGTTTCAATTTCAAAAATCAATGACAAAGCGGAGAAATCTTTTTTTTTTTTTTTTTGGGGGTTAAATAAGCGGAGAAATCATTTACACGAATTTGACTTATTTGTCATGAGATTATTATTATTATTATTTAGAATCATTTTGTCATGAGATTGTGGCAGAAAAGATAGCGAAATTAAATACTATCAAAATTTGAAAGCATCTATTCATGTACTTTTATTTGAATCACGTTGTAGAGCGACTAAATTTCTAGTTCGAAATAAATCAAACAAGTAAAATAGTTTCACAAATGCGAATTTGTATTGATGATTGTGGTACAATTCTCTGTGATTACAAAAGAGTGATCCTCTGATTCAATCTCCTTAAAAGATTTGCTAATTGGATTTGTGGTAATATGATTTTGACTTGAACACAAAATATCCTTCAATTTGGTAGAGGGATGGATCGAAGATTGTTGAAACGGAATTGCAATGAATCTCTGGCTATGAGCTTGTTAGAAATCCTTTGTTCTTCGCGTTCTTCGTGTTCTTCGTGTGTTCTTCTTGTGTTCTTCGTCTTCGAAGGTTTATGGTGGAAGTTCTTTGGGGCTTTAGAGGCTTGAATCCGTAGAGCTTCACCGATTTGTGGTTTGTTGATGTTTTTCGGACCTTTGAGCTTGATTCCCGTAAACTTTAGGATCTAGGCAGATATCTTGGATGATTCTGCTTCGAGTGTTCTTCAATTTTGGGATTGAAGTTCTTGAAGGCTTTGAGACTTAATTTTTGCAGAGCTTTTGTACTTCTGACCCTTCTCTCCTCCCCAAATGCCTTAGGAAGGCTTCTATTTATAGGAGTTTGGGGGTGGGTGAGCGACACGTGGCGAAGTCCGATTGGTGACACATGTCACGGCCTGATTGGTCTGCCTATGTCATCGCTTACACGTGCTAGATCGCCTGTGTCATCGCTTACACGCGCTGGACTGCCTGTGTCATTGCTTACACACGCTGAGGTGTGATTGGTTCTTGCATGACACTTGGCAAATTTCTGTTGGTTTCTGAGTAGTGACAGCAAAACCTAGCAACAATACGTGGTGCTTTGTAATTGGCTGTATTTTGTGGACTTGATAGTATGATGTGTCAGCTTGTGATAGGTCGGGAATTTTTCCTTCTCTACACACGTAATGACTGTTTCAGTTTTAGAAATTGATATGTACAAAATCCTACTATACGTGTTTGATCCATCATAATTCGAATACATCCATTTTTATGATTTAATCGGACTCACAATATTTTTGTTTCAATTTTAAAATTCAAAGGTCAAGTGGACTCAATGGGCCAACAATGCATTCACATGGTGTGATTATCGACAGGGAGATGAAATAGTGTATGCAAGACTTAACCGGACATTTGTTAACACAACATGGAACAATCTTTCGAGAATGGAAGTTTTGAACTGATTTGATTCCACATCACACCATTGTTGCCTAGTAGTGAACTCAGAGCCGAATGTTGCTTAGATTTAGAAGCACCCTGATGCAATTCAAAAGATCAATTTTTGCTTCCCTATAACTACCCTGATGGTAATGCAAAGAAAACTCCACCCACAGAAGAAGATGAATTTCCTCCCAGATGAGAAATGTTGCCTCAAAAGAAATCAAGGAAATTGTGAAATGCCCAGGCTTATTACTAGCCTCAGTATATTCCAATATCTTTCATTGTCAATCCATGCCTAAGCCTCAGATGTCGACCTTGTTGATGCGAGTGTTCACAGTTGAGAAAATAATTTCGCAATATCGATCAACGTCTTACTTAAGACACCTACCACCTGGGCAAAACTGGCATGAGACTAGTGCAGTTGAAGTTGTACCAATTTGCTTCAAACCACCTAAGGATTTTGAAACCAATAATATGACTCTGAATATGGTAGACTACCACACAAATCTTCCTCTAATTTTTTTTTTTTTTTTTTTTAAAGTTCAGATTATTTGACATAAAAATTTTCCCATATATAATGATATTCTTTCTACATGATAGATTTGGTAATGACATGTGTTGAGTCAAGTCAAATTGCATATTGAATTCAGGTTAATTTCATTTCGCACATCTTAGCATTTATAATAGAAAGGTGGAAAAATTGATGGTCCCAAGTTAAGAAACTAGTAGTAAACAAAAAAGGCAATCATCCAATGGCCATAGGAATTAGGAAATAAGAATTAATGTATGGAAAAACAATATAGAGTTACTCCCAATTAAATATCGGATTATAGTTACTTTTTTAGAATAGTTAATTTGTAATTTAATGAAAATTAAACGAGTAAAATGTGGCTTAAGTTTTTTTTTTTTTTTTTTTGGACCTAAATGATAGAAGTGGCTTAAGTAATTAAAAAGTGCCAGTTGTTCATAAACGAAGTCCTTTAAATTTTACAAGCCTTTATTGCTCAAGGGACACCTTCTGAGATTTCTAACTAATATATTAGATTCAAATCCCTCCAACCTCAACAATTAAATTATCATAACAAGTCTATTAAATTTTGCAAGCATAGCATTAAAGTTGGTAATTCCGCGGTTCCACCAAAAGTTTCAAATTACCGCCACCCCCCTCCCCTTCCCACCCTTGCTACTGGGGTAAATAAAATCCTCTCCCTCTTTATTAGGAAGTAAAATGGAATGATCTATGAAGAGGGAGAAAACTGGAAGTGATGGATTTACTTAGATTGGACCTGACGTCGCAAACAAAAGCTATCAAATATAAACGAACCATTTATGGACACTAGGTGAACGGACCATTTATGGACACTAGAAGGACGAGCTGCTCAACAAATGAGCCAATAATGGACGGATCCCTTGTGGAAGGACCTAGGGTGGATGGACCAAAAAAGCCACGTGGCACTCAACTAATAATTATGTGGTCTCCAAGAAATCCTAAATGAAAATAACTTGAGCCTCACGATTAACCCTAGTCCATAGAGTCTCACTGCAAATAGAACTCTACCACAGGTAGGATTCTGGAATATACGTATACTAATGAAGATCTTCCCTATAAGGAAAAGACTTGTTACGCAAGTCTAGGAGTTTGATTCTACACTACTATAAAAGCCCCAAAAACCCTCAAAAAACAGGTACGCATAATTCATCCCAGCTCTAGCACTCTAGAGTTTTGAAAAGTTCTAACTTGACCTTCGAAGGGTATTTGGCCGACACCACACCGGTGCTCTCTGTTAGGTCTTCTCTTTTTATTGTGCAAGTATTGTTTCGAGCGTGCAAGGACTGTGTGGCTCACTAGTGATTGCATGGTACTTACTCGCTCGATAGCGACCACCAACAACGTTCAGGGAGACGAACCGAAACCCACTGCCCTGGAAAGGCAAGTCCAAACCCTCACGGCTGTAGTGGAACGCCTCACCAAACAGAATCCTGATCTAGAAGAGCAGTTGCGTTAAAGGAACACAGGACATAACACTCAGAAAAAGGACCAAAGAGGCACCAGTGCAGACAAAAGATACCAAGAGGGGCCGGAAGGTAGCAATGCCCCTAGCAGGCCAGAACGACCAGACGTGAGTTGTCCATCTACCGCAGATATAGCTCCACCCCACATTGTCGCAGAGATGCAGATGATAAGGGAACGGATGGACCTGATGATGAATGCCCTCAGGAGACGAGTATCCAACGACCTCGACGACTTGGTCCACCGAACTGATTCACCCTTCACCACATCCGTCAATTCCTTCCCCCTACCGTCGAAGTTTCATATGCCGCAGGTGGAAAACTACAATGGAAACAAGGACCCTTTGGATCACTTGGAATCTTTCAAGACACTAATGCACCTTCAAGGGATACCGAACGAGATCATGTGCAGAGCCTTTCCCACCACGCTGAAGGGACCCACAAGGATCTGGTTCAGCAAGCTGACGCCCAACTTTATTAGTTCCCTCAAAGAATTAAGTGCCCGATTCGCCTCTCACTTCATCAGAGGACACATGTATAAAAAGTCCACTGCATGCCTGATGAACATTAAGCAGCGGGAGGACTAAATACTGAGATCCTACATAACCCATTTCAACAAGGAGACCCTTTCGATTGATGAAACGGACAATAAGATACTCGTAGCAGCATTCACTAATGGGTTACGGAAGGGTAAATTCCTATTTTCTCTGTATAAGAACGACCCAAAGACCATCTCAAATGTGCTTTATAAGGCCACCAAATACATGAATGTAAAGGATGCGTTACTAGCCCAAGAGGAGAAACCTAGAAAGAGGGAAAGACAAAAGGATACTCGATAGGATAGGGGGCGAAAGATGGCTAGAACCAGAGAATGACAGGAAGACAGATGTTCCAAGCCCCCCACTAGGAAGTTCACAAGTTTCACCCCCTTGACTGCCTTGATCGATCAAGTCTTGATGCAAATCAAAGACGAAGAAGCTCTGACGTTTCCCGATAAGCTGAAAGGAGATCCCAGTTAGAGGTCAAAGGATAAGTACTACCGCTTCCACCATGACCACGGACATGATGTAGGGAATTTAACCAAAATTCCAACCTGTGAGAAACAAAACAAATAGAGAAAACACACGTCAAAGAAAACAATCACACACACAAGACAATATTTACGTGGTTCGGTAATTTGCCTACGTCCACAGAGTTGCAGGGATTTCACTATAAAATAAGGAGATACAATAGTGCACAAGAACACTCTCAAGAAACCCAATTCCCAATACACCCTAACTCTCTCTCACCCACAAGACAAGAAAACACTATTCTTTCTTTTTATGCGGCTGCTAGGTTATTAGGAATTATCTCTAATTATCTCTCACTGCTTTACCAAGTATCACAAACCTAATATATATATATATAGGTCGGCTTTACTAGGAATTATAATCCTAGTTGAACTCGGTTTCCTAATACTGCTTGTATTTGGTTTATAAGAATGAATTGGGCTTGGTAATTCAAGCCACACACGGCCCACTTCAACAAATCTCCACCTTGGCTTGAATTGATCAAGCTACATGAGCAAACTCCTCCATTGCCTCCACCTTAGGCCTTAAGGGCTCACAAGCTGCAAACATCAACCACAAACCTCCATAATACAATCCCTCATCCCTGCAACTTATCCTCCTATCCTCAAGCTAGAAGACCAATTGAAACTGCGCACAGCTTCAACTTCTCAATAGTGACACCCTTAGTCAACATGTCTACCGGGTTCTTAGATCCACAAATCTTCTCAAGTATTACCAGTTTATCTTCAACAAGGTAACGGATAAAGTGGTATTTTGTTTGTATATGCTTCGACTTTGAATGAAAAGCCGAATTTTTGGCAAGAAAGATTGCACTCTGACTGTCACTATGTAGAATGCCCATCTCCTGCTTTTTACCCAATTCATCTAAGAAACCATGTAGCCAAATCATCTCCTTTCCAGCTTCAGTGGCAGCAACATACTCAGCTTCTGTAGTAGACAAAGTAACAATCTTCTATAGATTTGAAGCCCATGATATAGCTGTACCACCCAGAGTAAAAACAAACCCAGTAGTACTCTTTCTACTATCAATATCACCAGCAAAATCAACATCTACATAACCCTATAGTTTCAAACTTGCACCTGTGAAGCAAAGACATGTATCTGATGAACCCTTCAGATATCTCAGAATCCACTTGACTGCCTCCCAATGCTGCTTTCCAGGCCTACTCATGAATCTGCCCACAACTCCCACTGCATGTGTAATGTCTGGCCTTGTACACACCATAGCATACATCAAGCTGCCAATAGCTGAGGCATAGGGCACCTTACTCATATGGTCCCTTTCTTCCTCTGTCTTCGGTGACTGTTCTTTGCTTAGTTTGAAATGACTACCTAAGGGTGTGCTCACTGGTTTAGCTTCATTCATGTTGAATCTGCTAAGGACTTTCTTCACATACTCTGACTGTGAAAGCTTCAATGTACCATTAGCCTTGTCTCTAATGATTCTCATGCCAAGGATTTGCTTTGCAGCTCCCAAATCCTTCATTGCAAACTGTTTAGACAATTGCTTCTTCAGATTATTAATCTCCTCAATGCTAGACCTTGCAATAAGCATATCATCCACATACAACATTAATATAATGTAAGAATTGTCAAAAGACTTAACATAGCAACAATGATCAGCTTCACATCTCTTGAACCAAATTCTATGCATAAAACTGTCAAATTTCTTGTACCACTGTCTCGGAGCTTGTTTTAGGCCATACAAGCTCTTTCTCAGTTTGCAGACTAGATTCTCTTGTCCCTGAACAATGAACCCTTCTGGCTGAATCATGTAAAGGTCTTCCTCCAAGTCACCATGAAGGAATGCTGTCTTCACATCTAATTGCTCAAGATGTAAGTTTTCTGCAGCCACCATTCCTAGTACCAGTCTAATTGTTGACATCTTCACAACTGGAGAAAATATCTCTGTGAAGTCAATGCCCTCCTTCTGCTGGAACCCTTTAACAACTAATCTGGCCTTGTAACGTTTGCTACCATCATGCTTATTCTTTATTCTGTATACCCACTTGTTGTGCAAAGCCTTCTTTCCTACTGGCAATTCAGTGAGTTCCCATGTCTGATTCCCCAACAAGGAATCCATCTCATCCTTCATGGCTAACTCCCACTTGCTTGAATTCTCATCTCTCAAGGCTTCATCATAATACTCTGGCTCACCACCATCAGTCAACAGGAGTTAATTTAGAGTGGGTGAATAACGATGTGGAGGTCTAATGTTCCTGGAAGATCTCCGGACTTTAGCTACAGGTGTACTCTGCTCTATCTGTGAATTTACATTCTCCTTATCTTCTTCACCCCTTTTCTGGACAGTACTTTCAGTCAATTCATCTAAGTTGACAAACTCAGATTTCTTTTGATCTATATCTGCAACATCTGATACTACAGTTGACCTGTCCTTGTACATAACCTGTTCATTAAATATTACATTTCTACTTCTGATGATTTTCCTGTTTTGTTCATCCTAAAACCTATAGCCAAATTTCTCATCACCATAGCCAATGAAAAAACATATTTTTGACTTTGCATCAAGTTTACTACGAGCATCAGAATCAATATGAACATAAGAAACACAACCAAAAACTTTTAAATGTGAAAACTTTACCTCTTTACCACTCCAAACCTCCTCAGGAAGTCTGAACTCTATAGGAACTGATGGTCCTCGGTTTATCAGGTAAACTGCAGTGCTAACAGCATCAGCCCAAAAAGTTTTTGGTAGTCCAGCATGCAACCTCATACTCCTAGCATGTTCATTGAGAGTTCTGTTCATGCGCTCAGCCACACCATTCTGTTATGGTGTCCCAGGAATGGTCTTCTCCATCCTAATTCCCTGCGCAGCATAATACTCACTGAACCCTCTATCTATGTACTCTCCTCCATTATCTGATCTCAAACATTTTACTTTCAAACCTGTTTTTGTCTCAACCATAGCCTTCCACTTCTTGAAAGTTTCAAATACATCAGATTTATTTTTCAGAAAATAAACACATACCTTTCTGCTTGAGTCATCAATGAAAGTGATGTAGTACCTTGAACCTCCAAGGGATGCAACCGGAGAAGGCCCCCACAAATCAGTGTGTACTAACTCCAATTTTTCAGCCTTCGGTGTCCTGCCAGTTTTCAAGAAGCTCACCTTTTTTCTGTTTTCCTAAGATGCAACTTTCACACATGTCAAAATCAATGGACTTCAATTCTGGTAGTTTTCCTTTTGACAACAACATCTTCATCCCTTTCTCACTCATGTGAACAAGTCTACAGTGCCATAGGCTTGTATCAGTACTTGCATCAGCAACTGCAATTGTATCTCTTGGACTTGAAGTCATATATAGAGTACCAGATTTCTTCCCACGAGCCAATACCCTAGCTCCCTTTGTAACCTTCCAAGTACCACCAACAAATAGTATTGCATGCCCTTCATCATCAAGTTGTCTAATAGAAATCAAATTCCTCCTTAGTTCAGGAATATGTCGAACCTTCTCCAGTAACCAAACAGATCCATTGGGCAACAATATCCGGACGTCTCCCATACCTACAACATCCAAGGCTGAACCATCAGCTAAATACACCTTACCAAAATTACCTGCAACATAATTCTGTATGATTTCTCGGTGTGGAGTGGTATGAAACGAAACTCCTGAATCCAAAACCCAATCATCAAGTGGACTGTCTACTGCAAGAAGTAATGCATCCTGAATCTCTTCTGTTACAGTATTAGCAAAATCATCTCCATTCTTCTTCTTAGGACTTTTGCATTGATTCCTAAAGTGACCTGTTTTCCCACAGTTCCAGCATTGTACTTGTTGGCCTGATCTAGATTTACTTCTGTTTCGATTAGAATTTCTGGATTTTGATCTACCCCGGTTTGAATTTCTGTCATTACCTCTGCCTCTTGTCTCAAGGTTTAGGGCAGAACCAGATCCTAAGGTTTCACCTGCATCTCTTCAGCGAATCTCCTCAGCCAGAATTAAATATCGTATATCATTGTACTTGAGCTTTTCCTTTCCTGTAGAATTGCTTACTGCCATCCTCATTGCCTCCCAACTGTTTGGCAAAGAAGCCAAGACGATCAGAGCACGAATCTCATCATCAAAATCAATTTCTACAGACGACAATTGATTTGTGATAGTATTAAATTCATTCAGATGTTGTGCTACTGGTGCATTCTCTGCCATCTTCAAATTGAACAACTTCTTCATCAGATGCACCTTGTTGTTTGTGGACGGCTTTTCATACATACCGGACAAAGCCTTCATTAAATCTGCTATGGTCTTCTCCTTTACAACATTGTGTGCAACAAACCTAGATAGAGTTAACCTAATAACTCCCAATACCTGTCTGTCAAGAAGAGCCCATTCCTCAGCCTTCATAGCCTCAGGTTTTTCCCCTAGAAGAAGTAGATGCAACTTCCTCCCATAAAGGTAATCCTCGATTTACATCCTCCAAAATCCAAAGTCTGTGCCATCGAACTTTTCTATTCCAGACGCCTTTCCTGCTTCCTCTGCCATTGCTCCCACTCAAACCTAACCCTAGGCTCTGATACCAGTTGTAGGGAATTTAACCAAAATTCCAACCTGTGAGAAACAAAACAAATAGAGAAAACACACGTCAAAGAAAACAATCACACGCACAAGACAATATTTACGTGGTTCGGCAATTTGCCTACGTCCACGAAGTTGCAAGGATTTCACTATAAAATAAGGAGATACAATAGTGCATAAGAACACTCTCAAGAAACCCAATTCCCAATACACCCTAACTCTCTCTCACCCACAAGACAAGAAAACACTATTCTTTCTTCTTATGCGGCTGCTAGGTTATTAGGAATTATCTCTAATTATCTCTCACTGCTTTGCCAAGTATCACAAACCTAATATATATATATATATATATATATATATATAGGTCGGCTTTACTAGGAATTATAATCCTAGTTGAACTCGGTTTCCTAATACTGCTCGTATTTGGTTTATAAGAATGAATTGGGCTTGGTAATTCAAGCCACACACGGCCCACTTCAACACATGATATAGTCGACTGCTACGATTTGAAATAGCAAATAGAAGCTCTTATAAGACAAGGGAAGCTACAGAGGTTCGTTAGTAAAGGAAGAACAGATCCACCCCAAGAGCAAGCCCCACGACGGGAGAATGAGCGCCCTAGGCCACCCATAGGAGATATAAGAATGATCGTAGGGGGCACGACAACTTCCAAGTCGTCCAAAAAAGCCCAAAAGACCTACCTGAGAGTGGTCCAGAATGTCCAGCTTACGGGCACCGTACCTAAGATGGCATGGATCGACAACCCCGTCATCAGGTTCTTAGAAGAAAAGGCTCGAAGACTGCACCACCCGCATGACGACGCACTAGTTGTCAACCTACGAGTAGGAGACTACAACATGCACCGGGTTCTGGTCGACAACGGCAGCTTAGCAAACATCCTGTATTACCCGACCTTCTAGTAGATGAGGATTGATAGAAAACAGCTAGTCCCGATAAATGCCCCTCTCGTTGGTTTCGGAGGGACAAGAGTGTTCCCCTTGGCGTTGTCATGTTATCAGTAACAATAGGAGACTACCCTCAGCAAATCACTAAAGACGTAACATTCCTCGTGGTCGACTGCTTGTCCGCTTACAATGCCATTCTCGAACGACCCATTCTCAACTCATAGAAGGCTATAACTTCAACCTACCACTTAATGATCAAATTCCCTACAGATTATGGAGTAGGGAAGCTGCTGGGAAATTAGATGGCTGCGTGTGAATGCTATATTGCCATGCTAGAAATGGATGATCACCAACAAACCATATGCATAGAAGAACAGCAGGCAATAGCAGAGCCGGTTGAGGAACTAGAAGAAATAACCCTTGATGAGTCAAAACCTGAACGGACGACTAAGATGGGTACGTTGTCCAATCGAACGGTACAACAGGTGCTCACGAATTTCCTGAAAGAAAACCAAGATGTGTTCGCCTAGAGTCACAAAGATATGTTAGGGATTGACCCTTCAATCATAGTTCACAGGTTGAATGAATCGCCCTCATCACCACCCATCCAACAGAGAAAACGAGTGTTCGCTCAGGAAAGAGACAAAACTATAGCCGAAGAAGTTCAAAAGCTACTCGATGCAGATTTCATTCGGGAAGTATACTACCCCAACTGGTTGGCAAACGTGGTCTTGGCCAGGAAGGCCAATGGAAAATGGAGGATGTGCGTTGATTTCACGGATCTCAACAGAGCCTGCCCTAAGGACAGTTACCTACTCCCACGGATAGACAACTTGGTAGACTCGATCGTATGACACGAGCTTTTGAGCTTCATGGATGCTTTTTCAAGGTACAACCAAATCAAAACGGAGGAAACCGATCAAGAAAAAACTTCCTTCGTTACAAGTTAGGGACTCTTCTGCTACAAGGTAATGCCATTCGAACTCAAAAACGCTAGGGCGACATACCAGAGTTGATGAACAAGATGTTTGCACACAAGATTGGGAGGAATGTGCAAGTTTATGTAGATGACATGCTAGTAAAAAGCATATGAAAAGAAGACCACCTAGACGACCTCCGAGAGACTTTTGACACGCTTCGAACGTACAATATGAAGTTAAATCCAAGTAAGTGCACATTTGGAGTCACTACGGGAAAGTTCTTGGGATTCATGGTATCCCAAAGAGGTACAGAGGTCAATCCAGAGAAAGTACGGACTATAATGGAGCGAGCCCCATCAAAGACAGTCAAGGAGGTACAAAGCTTGAATGGCAAAATAACAGCATTAAACAGGTTTGTCTCACGGGCGAAGGACAAATTCCTCCCCTTTTTCCGCACAGAAAAGATTCCACAGTGGAATATTTACAAGGACGAATCTTCCAATAGGCAAGCAAGAAGGGCCGGCGTAGTACTTTCCCCCCCAGAACAAGATAGGATCGAGTGCATGGTCCGACTCGAATTTCATACAACCAACAATAAGGCAAAATACGAAGCCTTGATTGCGGGGCTAGACCTCGCAAGAGCAGCAGGGGCTAAAACATGATCATACACTGCGACTCCCAAGTAGTAACCAGTCAGGTAAACGGCAGCTATGAATGCAAGAGTGAAAGAATGAAAAGATACCTCAATGAGGTGAAGGGTCAAATTGGCAGTCTCCAAATCAAGTTAGTCCAAATCCCAAGGGAAGAGAACGAATGCACTGATCGACTTGATAAGGCTGCCTCAGCAGAACGCATGCTTGTCCCCAATCAGGTATTGTCTTTCGTCCAAACTTGTCTGCTCATAGATAGTGGAACGAATGTGCAGGAGGTAGACTTTGAAAGCAACTGGACCACGCGATTAATCTCCTACCTAAAGAATGGAATGCTTCCGGACGGGAAGGAGGCCGCAAGGAAGCTAAAGGTCCAAGCCTCATGATTCATCCTTATAAAGGATGTCTTATACAAAAAAGGCTTCTCTCGCCCTTATTTGAGATGCTTAGTCCCCAAGGAAGTAGAATACATCATGAGAGAAGTTCATGAGGGGATTTAAGAAAACCACTCAGGGCAAGATCACTAGTACACAAGCTGATCGGGGTAGGATATTATTAGCCCACCATGTAGAAGGATGCGAAAGCCTAGGTCAAAACTTGCGACAAGTGTAAGAGGTTCAATAACACCATCAGACAACCATCCAAGGAACTCACCCCTATGACAGCTCCATGGCCGTTCTCTCAATAGGAATTAGATATCATAGGCCCCTTCCCGACAACAGTCAGACAGTTGAAGTTCCTAGCAGTTGGCATCGACTACTTCACCAAATAGGTGGAAGCTGAAGCCCTAGCCACTATCATGGAAAAGAATATTCGAAGTTTTGTTTGGAAGAATATCATCTGTAGGTATGGGATACCGAAAGTGTTGGTCTCTGACAATGGAAAACAATTCGACAACAACGCATTCATGGACTTCTGTTCGGAGTTGGGAATCAAGAACTACTACTCATCACCCGCCCACTTGCAGGCCAACGGACAGATGGAGGTTACAAACCAATCCTTGCTCAAGATCATCAAGACTCAGCTTAAGGGGGCAAAGGGCATCTGGCCAGAGGAACTTCCAAGCGTTCTGTAGGCATACCGGATGACAGCAAGAACACCCACCAGAGAGACACTGTTTCAACTAGCGTACGGGAGTGAAGCAGTCATCCCAGCCAAAGTTGGACTCACAAGCTATAGGGTGGACAATCATGACGAACAGAGGAATGACGAGACCATGCGCCTGTAGCTAGACTTACTAGATGAAGTCAGGGCTACAGCAAAATAGAGATTGGTATGGTATTAGAACCTCATGGCCAAGCACTACAATTCCAAAGTTAGACACAGGGACTTCCAAGTCGATGATCTCGTCTTAAGGAAGGTAATGGGCACCAGCAAAGATCCTACCCAAGGAAAGCTCGGTCCAAACTGGGAAGGACCCTACAGAATTTTGTCATGGCAAAGGAAAAGCACATACCACCTCGAGACACTAGACGGGCAAAAGCTCCCCCATCCATGGAACACCGAGCACCTAAAAAAGTACTACCAGTAGAAAGCGACATTCGACAGATTCTCAATTTATTCAAAATTTGCTAGTTTAATTTAGTTATTGCAACATTCTCCGGTTTTCTAGTTTCTATCTAGACAATTTATTTTCGCTACAATGCTTTTTAAGTATTCCTTTTAAGCTTCTTCTTTAAGAACTACTTTTGGTTTAATAATACAAGGAATATTCAGATATGACTAATATGTCTTTTTATGAAAATCCTATTGAGTCCATAAAGTGGACGGTTCATCCAGGAAGGATGGAAACTCTATTAAGTTCATAAAGTGGACGGTTCATCCAAGAAGGATGAAAATTTTATTAAGTCCATAAAGTGGACAGTTCATCTAAGAAGGATGGAGAGTTTACTAAGTCCATAAAGTGGACGGTTCATCCAAGAAGGATGAAAAATTTATGAAGTCCATAAAGTGGACAGTTCATCCAAGAAGGATGATAACTTTACTAAGTCCATAAAGTGGACGGTTCATCCAAGAAGGATGATAACTTTATTTAGTCCATAAAGTGGATGGTTCATCTAAAAAGGATGGAGAATTTACTAAGTCCATAAAGTCAATGGATCATCCAAGAAGGATGGAGAATTTACTAAGTCCATAAAGTGGACGGTTCATCCAAGAAGGATGAAAACCCTATTAAGTCCATAAAGTGGTTAGTTCGTCTCAGGATGATGAAAATTCCAGTCCATAAAATGGATGGTCCATCCACGAACGATGTAATCTTATTAAAGTGGACGAATCTATCTAAAAATTGATTTCATCACAAATCATATAACCAAAATCACAGAATTAGGCAGACGGTAAAATAAGTAAAAATTACTTAAAGCCTAATAAAGGGAATGTTATACATGCCATAAACAACGGATGAAATTAAAACAGTTGTTCCTAAAATGGTTACAATTTCACCAAGAAAAAAAATCTACTGAAGAAAGGCAATGTTTTCAACATTCACAAGCAGATGAACATCACCATCAACAGGCTAGGCTTGGTTCACAATCGAAACAGACTCCCTATCGCCAAGGGCTGCATCGTCAGCAAACAAATCCTCCGTACTCTCAAAGGCGACGGGTTAAGCAATGGCTTGGGCCTGTGTGTCAATGTTAAGTTTGGAAAAGTCAAGATCATGATAAGTTTTCTTGGCCTGACGGACAGCATCATCAAAGCTGTCCGCATAAGAGGTCCCAAGCTCCTCTAGGAAGGCGTCGAAGTCACGGTATTCACAGACCGCTACCTCCTTTGCCTGACGGAGCTGGTCCATGGCATCTTTTACCTCTTTTTCCTTATCCACCAAGACTTTTTCCAACGTCTCCACGTTTTCCTCAAGCTCCTTCCTGGCACTCTCCGACGTAGCAAATTTTTTCTCCATACCAACCTTCTAGGCCTTGAGACCGCTCAGCTCATCTTCTGTTTCATCAGCCCTCTTCCTAACACGATCCAGTGCCGTTTCATGGTTCAAGTACCATCCCATTAGCCCCTTCATCATCACCATTGCCTAAAAATAAAGATGGTTTAGTGATGGAGGTAAGTGGACGGAACAAAAAGGATATGGACAGACATGTCTTACCTGAGCAACACAAAAAAGCCCTGACTCCCCCATTGCTTCCGTCACATGGTTACTTAGGTCCTCATAATCCTTGGACGTAAGGATGGACAAAAGCTTCTCCAATGCATATTTAGAATCTTCCCGAATGAGGATAGGTGGCTTTTCTTGGGTAGTAGACAAACCCTTCATTAAACCTTTCCTAGCTCCATGCTTGGCAGGTGTTACCGTCTTCCTACCCTCAGCCTCTAATCCCACGACGGGCTCCAGAATTTTTTTAGGCTTCTTAGGGAGACGGCCTTGCTTCTCAGGCAATTTCCTTTTTGTGGATAGTTCAGATGAACCCGTCACCGTAGGGACTTGGCCTCCAACCTCTTTCTTCTTTGCTACGTTTTGCTTGATGACGGCTCTTCTCTTGGCAACCTCCATTTCTACACAAGGGTAGACGAATGTTAAGAGCTCTCACAAACAAAGAAACCTAAAAGATAGGGTGACGGACTTACGCTTGCGGACTTGGGCGTCATATCGACGGGCGGTTAAAGTTGGTTCTGGTCCGTCACAGTACCAGCGGATAATGTCTAATATGACCAACTTTGCCCACGTCCTCTCCTCTAGCTTGGACTTGCTAAAAATTCTCTCCAGAAAACTCCACTCTTTAAGAGAAACTTGTGGACGGTCACGAACTGCAAAAGAAGACGATTAAAAATGACATGGTAAAATGAAAAATTAACCTAGTATAGACGGATACATACCAGACGGTTGCAATATGCCCCATGTGGTGTCAACGGGCATAAATTCATTATCACCAGGACGGTTCATCCAACCATCACCTTCCATGAAAAAATACCGACTCTTCCAATTCCTATTGGAGTCAGGGGTTTCACACACAAGTCTCAGCAAAGGGCTTCTAGGCACAAAGCTATACATCCCCTTCAACCGGGCAATCTCATCAAAACGGTAACAATGTAGGAATTCGTGCACCGTCGACCTCCTGACACTGTCGAACATTACCCCATACAATACTTTTATGCCTAGGAGGACCCTCCAGGCGTTTGGGGAAATTTGGTTGATGGAGAGGCATAAATGTTGAAGGAGTTGACGGTGGAGTGAACTTAAGGGGAATCTAAGCCTTGCCTTCAGCATTTGCTCATAAACCTCGATGCCGTCAATACCGTCATAGTAACATTTCTCCGACTTGTAAGGCAGACGAAGAGGTATGTTGTTAGGGATTTGGTACTTGCCCCTAAGTGTTTTAAAATGGGGTTCTTTTATTGAGGAAA
This sequence comes from Quercus parvula, assembly GCA_030820535.1. Taxonomy (NCBI): domain Eukaryota; kingdom Viridiplantae; phylum Streptophyta; class Magnoliopsida; order Fagales; family Fagaceae; genus Quercus; species Quercus parvula. The sequence goes on along the minus strand of JAUAME010000007.1, from coordinate 12,636,002 downwards.
TAAAATCATTAACCGTCCATATGGGTAACATGATAAATTTCCTAAGTCCATCAGGGCCCACAACGGATTGAATTGAGGACTCATTATCATCCAGGTCTTGAAGGAAGTCATCCTCTAGCCCTCCCTTCTCCAAACCCTCATCCCTTAAGGAAGGAGAACTAGCCGACGAACTCCTTTCTTCACTCGTACTGTCATGGTCTTTGTGACCTGACGGGTATACTTCATCATAGCCCGCTCCATTGCGGACAAACGAATGGTTACTCGACGCACTAGACATGACCTACACATGACGGTAAATCCTAAGACTCTGGCGAGTTTATAAGGGATGATGGAAACATACAAAGTCTAAAGAAAAACAAAGTGCTTGAAAAATTTTAAAGGAAAGAGAATGCTTACCAAGTTAAAAGTGGTCGGTAAAAAGGTGTGGATGACGGATGTAACAGCTGAACTGTATTATCTGACAATGATGACGGATGCGATCTGATTGTAGATTTTAGTAGAAAAGTAAAGAAATGAATGGAGGAGAGTCTGATTTATATAGAGGGAACGGCATAGAAGACGAAGGGGCGCTTCAATCCAAGTAAGCGATCATTCAGTTACTAACACGTGTCCTTCACCATTAATGATCTCAGGCCAACCTGTCAAGGCCATGAGCATTCCTTAAAAGGATGGGTCGATCCGTCACCCCACGATTCCTTAAAGACCAGATTGAATCGTCACCCCATGGGTCTTTCCACTTAGTGATCACGAACCCATGGAGTGAGGGGGCAACTGAAGAGGGAGAAAATTGGAGGTGACGGATTTACTTGGATGGACCTGACGACGCAAACAAAAGTTGTCAAATATGAACAAACCATTTATGGACACTAGGTGGACGAATTCGTTTAGAAGGACGAGCTGCTCAACAAATGAGCCAATAGTGGACGGATCCCTTATGGATGAACCAAGGGTGGACGGACCAAAAAAGCCACATGGCACTCAACTAATAATTATGTGGTCTCCAAGAAATCCTAAATGGAAATAACTTGAGCCTCACAATTAACCCTAGTCCATAGAGTCCCACTGCGAATAGAACTCTAACACAGGACAGGGAGGATTTTGGAATATACGTATATTAATGAAGATCTTTCCTATAAGGAAAAGAATTGTTATGCAAGTCTAGGAGTTTGATTCTACACTACTATAAAAGCCCCAAAGACCCTTAGAAAACAGGTACACATAATTCATCCCAGCTCTGGCACTCTAGAGTTTTAAAAAGTTCTAACTTGACCTTCGGAGGGTATTTGGCCGACACCACACTGGTGCTCTCTATTAGGTCTTCTCTTTTTATTGTGCAGGTATTGTTTCGAGCGTGCGAGGACTGTGTGGCTCATTGGTGATTTTTACGGCATCATAAATCTAAATCACCTTTTAAATTTAGTTTCCATAAGTCTAAATTTATTCACATAATGTCATCATATTCATGTAACATCTGTATAACTTTTAAAATTTGAGTAATGTAACACATACTCAACTTTTAAAATTTGAGGCACATAACAACTATTCAACTTTTAAAATTTTAAGCATATAACACCTATTCAGCTTTTAAAATCTAAGAATGTAACACCGATTCAACTTTTAAAAGTTGGAAGCAACTTTTCATATGATTTTACTTGGCTCAAGTAATAACAATTTCAATTTTTGAAATAATGACCAATTAATTGTACTTTTTTAGAATATAATTTGATTGTTGGATATGAGGAGAAATTTGAATCCAGGACTTCTTCATTGAAAACAAGTCCAAATCTTCTATCTCATTTTTCATGTTACACTCTATACTCCACTAATAAAAATCAGCCACATGTTTACCTATTTAATTAAATCTTATCATTATATCTTTTTTTATTTCATCTATTTAATATAAAATAGAAACACCTAACACTTGCCCTCCACCACCACCCTTTGCCAGCTCTAGCCACTAGCACTATCAACATTATTGGTCACAACCAACCACTATTACCATGACCTGCCAACCCACCTATGAAATTCATTTGGGAGTTGATGATGCAGAAAATCATCAGTTGAACTCCTCATCAATACAGATGGAAGACGTCAACACAACAGCCGTGGGATCCTGCAAAAAAAGATAAGTATACTTGGAGTCCACCGGTGTGGTGTGTGCCAAAGAGCCACCGATGAGCAAGTCAGTAAGATCAAAGCTCAATTGTACAAAGAGATTGCTATTTGGCTAGAGAATGGTTGTGCATAAGTTGCATAAGCATTACGTACCTTTATTCTAGTTCTTTGTGCCTTTTTATAGGTTTTTGCCCCTCATTATGGGTGTAATTGTTGACCTTAATGGTCTTGGATCTGTTGGCAATAAATGCTGGGGAGTTATAGACTTCAATGATCTTCTTCCTGTTAGTTCTTCCGTTACGCTTTTGCTTGTCTATCAGGTAAGCCGTTACTCATGTCATTTATGGGGAGCTCTTTTAATATTGACTATCCTCATCTATCACAGATGTATCTCTTCTTTAGTCATCTCATGGGTGAACCTGGTTTTTCTCCTCCTCTGGAGTCGTACTACCACCCTCCCTTATAAAAAACAACTCAAAACCCCAAGAATTTCATGCTAAAAGAATGAATTTTGATTCATACTAAATTGAGGATATCCAAATCAAAATCAAGGAAATGATCAAAAGCACCAAAATTTCACCACCAAAACGTTACCTCACATATCAAATTTAGGCCAAAATATTTCTGTGTATTGATGAGACCCACTCAGTTGGCCCTCTATCCCTTCGTAGTTGAAGCTTCCTACAAAATTCCTTTTCCAATATAAGTTAAACTAACCAAAAAAAAATTCACCATTTTAAATTAAACTATATCCAAAAATAAAATAAAAAATAAAAAGACCTAGAAATAGTTGATTTGAATCCAAAGTCCAAACTCATCGTCCCTCTCAAACCCACCAACCACCATCTCACTACCCTTCCTTCAATTCTCTCTCCACTTAATCAACCACCATAGTTTCTCTTTTGATTTGTTTTTTTTTTTGTCTTTGGTTGATTTGATGATTTTTGCTTGGGTTTGAAATGGGATTCAACAAGACATAACTATTGGTAAAATTCTTTTTTTTTTTTTTTTGAGAATCAAATTCAAATGTATTAAAGATACAAAGATTTAGTAAATGTAATTTCACCTAATTCAAAAAAAGAGGTTTGAGATGTAGAAATCAAAGGCCAAGTGAAATAAGGAATTCTGCATGCTTTACATATATCTAATAAAACCCTATATGGCAAAAATTGATGGAAGAATTAAATATTTTGAATCTCCAAGCCGCTTCACGTGCTTTTACTTGGGTTACAAAGTTCTATTTCAATTATAGAAATTAAAAGTCATATTGAACAACAAATGACTAATGTTCTAGTTTACACAATTCTAAGATTCCGTGTGATAGAATCAATGACGATTAAAATTGATTGAAATCTATATGCGTCTATCTTCAGGATTTCACCCATTTCAACTAAAAACAAAAAACAACGTTACTCAATTATAGAAACCCCAAATCCGAATGAAGAAAATGACAATATGTATTTTTCTTGCATATAATGTGATTCCATGTGGCAGAATTGACTAAATTAGATTTACAAGGAAAAATTGAACTTACACCTTTTTTGGTTGAAATACCCTAAAAGACATAGGTTATGTCCTCTGAGTTTAGATTTATTTTAATTTTAGTCTATGATGTTTGAAAATGTTTTACTTTTGTCCCTCACATTTGAGATTGTTTTGAATATCATCATCATTCCATCCATTTTAATTGGTTAAAAGTGTGACTATGAAATGATGATTAATAACTTTGTTTTGATATCCTAAACTTTTGTTATTTTGAACCAATGAATCCACATCAACCAATTTTTTTTATGTGTATTTCTTTTTTTCTTATCTTTTTTCCTTTTCCCATTTTTCACTAGCATACCCAAACATTATTAAAACGGAAAGCCACCACCACCGTTCCCATCTTCTGCCACAGTTATCAGTCCCCTCAAACCTATTATCACTTCATATGAACTAAATTTTTCATCAAAAAAATATATTATCACTTAATACTAATTAATTGTCACCTCCAAAATTTCTCATGTACCCAAGAAAAAAAATTCCCAAAAAAAAAAAAAAAACAATGAGAGAAAATACAATAGATCATAGAGTTTATTACCAAAAACTTTCTCGCTTTCTCAAGTCAATTTTGACAGTGAAAAAATTTGCAATAGTAATTATGAAGCATAATCTAGTGTCACATATTGCTGCCTCCTATCACTAACATTGGATTGGAAAAATCTCCAATGCGCCAGGCGCATGAGACTTGCCTCTCAAAGGCAAGTGGGCTCCATGCGTGTGGGGCCCACCTACTTGTGAGGGGCTAGTCTCATGCACCTAGCACATGAGATACTAGCTCCATTGGATTGCAGTTCAGATTGTGCATTGATCTTCCCGCTCAAGTTGCATAAAAAAAAATTTGGAATCAATACAATTTTGTATTATTTCAACAAATTAGCACATGTTGCAGCCAAAAATGTTCAAGGATATTTTAATATATTAGTAGTTTGTGTTTGATATTGCAAAGATTTTTGGGGACTTAACATGAACTCTTTATGGTACAAAGATATGCTAGAAACAAGGAAGTTAATAACATACCATATCGGCCGATATTTCTCATTTCAGTGAGTAAGATGGTACAAAAACACCCTTAAATTGTACCACTAAAAATATTGGTCTATACCTTAGTATAATGTACTGGTGAATATCAATCATTTCGGCCGGAAAATAAAAATTGGCTAGAAAAAAAAAATGAAAATGAAATAAAAAAATGAAGAACAAAATTTACTGGTAAATGGCCCATGTCGCCGTCACCACCTGAGTATACCAAACGTACTGGTGAATATCGATCATTTCGGCCAGAAAATAAAAATCCGCTAGAAAATAAAAATGAAAATGAAATAAATAAAAAAAATGAAGAACAAAATTTACTGGTAAACGGCCCACGTCGTCGTTGCCACCTTCACTTCGCTAGTCTTTGTGGAAAATTATTGAATACTCCATGAATATCATAAATGCATACTCTCCCCTTTCACATGAATTGTGGGTCCCACCATAAATTTAATCAGTAGGACCCACAGTTATGTGAGATGGGGGATTTGCATTTATGGTACTCCAAGAATACTCAATAATCACCCCGTCTTTGTTATCAAGAATGTATATTTCTCTAGGTAGAGGCATGGTTGCATTATCAATTGCATTGCAGTTTTTATTATTCATACAATTGCAAGTGGAATGGTTGATAGTACCCTACTATTGGTGGCATTTTCTTATCCGCTCTCTTTATATATATATATATATATATATATATATATATATATATATATATATATATATATATATATATATATTTAATACTAATAATAATAACTAGTGAGGGTAATGTCATAATTTTTCAATTTGAATTTGTTTTTTTTTAGTGAGGTTACACAAGAAGAGATTTTTAAGAAGTTAAAATTTAGGATTTTGAAAATGAGTAAACTTTTGGGTTTAGTGTGTGCTAATTTTTAGGGGAAAAAAAATGTATCAAACATGTGTGAAATATATTTAAATAGAGAGTGTGCGCTAATTTTTAGGGAAAAAAATTATCTCATTTTTTGTTTTTGAATTTTCGTTCAATTAAAATTTTAACGCTATTTTAAATTTTTTTTTAGAAATAAGGATTATCTAATTAGATTAGGGGTATTTTAGACAATTTTTAGAGTCATAACTAACTTTTTGAATTCTATTAATATATAGAGATTATAATTATAACAATAATATAATATTTATGTTTCTTTTTATGTTTATTCATTGTTATTATTATTTGAATATTAAGTATTCCAACTAAAACTAGTTTCTTATATCTAGTTTACATAAATAACCATAAAAATCATTTCTTTTCTTTTTTAATAAAAAATCTTTTTATATAATTGAATTATACACACCTAGATATTATATGCATTTACTCAATTGGCAAATTCAATGAACCATACACAAATATGGACTTATCAACAACTATGCCTAAAATTGTATAAATAATAAAATCTAATCCAGTTGATAGAAATAACCATGCCTCTACTAAGAGCTTTATACCTTGTTGAATAATAATTAGAGATCACAATCCATTGAACTATTCTTAGGCTGGGTAAATAAACAAACTTTTATAGAACAATAATTATGACAATCAACAATGCATAATTGTTGGGAAACCTTAAATTATAACATATTTTTCATTTATTTGCATAAAAATAACATGAATTGGGTGAATTTGCTATATGTCTGGAGTATAATACAGCAAATGATAAATAATCATACGAGGAAATGAATGACAACAAATAAACTCATATAAAATTATAAAAAACTAATAAAAAAAAGACTTACATTGTGTTTTTTCGGATAGCATAAACTTCTCTTCAGTTTTACAGATATAGTTTACATTAAAAAACTCTGTAGTGAGCAAAGAAATTTTTGAATGCACCTTCAGCGTTGCAGGCTGCAACCTTTGCTAATTTGTTGCGATAATACAAATTTTTATTAATGCAAAAAAATTGTTGCACAACTTGAGTGGTAAGATCAATATACAATGGAGGAAAAATATTTTATAACCCAAGGTGTTCGAACAAGTATGGACTATGGAATGTCTTGTTGTTATGTACATGCTAATTTATTCAGCCATCTTGGGAACCTTTACATGGATGATGAACTTTGAGTTATAGGGCTCTAGATATAGGCATTATACTACATTATTAATTGGATTGCAGTTTTTATTATTCATAAAATTTCAAGTAGTTAGTGATAGGACCTTGTTTAATGGTGGTATTTTCATATCCACTCTCTTCATATATAAATCTATGTTTAGGTATATGTCTATGTTTATCTTAATTTTAATATTTTATGGGTTATAAATGACCTATCTGTTATGCCAAGAGAGAGGATTTAGACTTAACACAAGAGTTTAAAGTCCATACAATAGTAAAATGTGGTTAATTAACTTATGTTTAAGTGTATGTTTATGTTTATATATGTTTTTTTCTATTTATGGTTATGTTTATTTTCACTTGGTATCTTATGATAAACTTATATAAATAACCATATAAATTATTTTTTTTTTATATAAAAAAAGAATTTTAAAAAATATTTTTATATACATGATTATTGTACACCTAGATATATTATATGCATTTACTCAATTATATGTGTAGACACCGCTTTTTGTACCCCTTACAACTTGGGCCCCTGTTCCCCAATTTTGCCAAAATTCTAAGGCCTAAAGTTGGTTTAGGGCCCAATCAGATTACAAATTTATTTGAGTGGTGTTAAAATGGAAAATATTTATGGGAAAATAAATCTATTTTTGGAAAATAAAAGACCAAGGAAACCCTCAGCTTGCATACACAGGCAAGGATCTGTATACACAAATTTGATGCATGCATACGCAGGCACAGACTTGTGCACACAGCTAAGGTTTCAGAAACCTATGAAATGCAACTTTTTTGCATTTAAGACTGAGGTTTAAAATAAATCTCACATCGTCTGGAAGCCGTTCCAAACCCCCATTTTTCAACTATATAAAGCCTTATATGGAATATTTCAAAAATACATAGAAAATCCTAAGGGAGAACTTAAGATTCACTAGAAATAGTGAATTAAAGAGGGAGTTTTTCACAAAACATCCTCAAGTCAATTTTCTTTTGATTGGTACCTTTTTCTAATTTTAAATAACTCACCTAACACTTGAAACGCTTATTTAACTTTTAAAACTTGAGATAGGTAATGTCTATTCAACTTTTAAAATTTGAGGCATGTAACGCCTATTAAAATTTATTTCTAAGAAAAAAAAAATTATTTGAAGCATGTAACACCTCAACTATTAAAACTTGAGAAATGTGATGTCTATTAAACTTTTAAAATTTGATCCTATCAAAAACAAAAACTTTTATAATTTAAGGCCTACAATGGAAACCAAAATTTGGAAGCATCTATTCACATAATGTCATCATATTCATGTAAAATTTGTTTTAACTTTTAAAATTTGAGTCATGTAACACATTCAAATTTTAAAATTTGAGGCACGTAACAACTACTCAACCTCTAAAATTTTAAGCATATAACACTGTTGACGAAAATTGTTAACCAATGTTTAACAATAATTGTTAGATGTTTAACGAACATTGTCAACTTATGTTTAACAACTATTGTCAAATTTATCAAACATAATTTCACTTATAGGCCTTTTGGCATATGAGTTTTATTGATGTGAGTAGTGTCCATTCAAGATAATATATCTCTTAATTACAATCCCTTGTTTCAAGGGAAGACCCTTTGATTCCAACTATGTCGTCTTTGTACATAAGTTTATTTATTTTTATGTTTAAGGGGATATGTGTTTTTATTTATTTGTAGCTGCACCTAATAATTTATTTAGGTTGCCTATGTGTCCATGGCAGGGATCAAGCCACTTCATAGTTCTTAATTTGAGATTTTAGATTCAAAATCCTCAAATTGATTTTGCCCAATTTAAATGATGGACATTTAAGTCAAATACTTTATATTTAATTAAGCATCGACTTAATTTTACTTTTTGGTGAAATAATTGGTTTTAATCTCAAGGATAAGTCAAAGACCATGGAAATTGAATCAAGGATTCTCTTTTTGAGAAGTTAAAGTTCCAAGTAATTTTACCATTCTTTCATTTTCTTCTTTGTAGGAATTTTAATAATATTTTGATTGAGATTTCCAAATTTAATTAAGGGAAAGAAAACTCCTTTGAAGCAATTTTATTTTTTTAATGAACATTGGGAATTAGAAAATTTCCTTAGATCAATTTTTATGGTCATTTTATTTTTGAGAATTAGTCATATTGGAATTTGAAGGAATTAGAATTCTCATTTTATTCAAGGGAGTCGAGGACTCCATTAAAATGGTAGATTTAAGGACTCCATTGATGGGGTAGAGTCAAGGACTCCATCAATGGGATAGAGTCAAGGACTCCAATTAATTTGATAGTGAAAGAATTTTTATTTGGTAATGTTCAAATTTGATTTAAGAGTTAGGGAGTCTTGTATAAAGCTTCATGCATGGAGTTAGGAACTCCTCATGAAACCCAACCCTATTTGTTTTACCAAACAAAAATTAGTTGAAGAAGGGTGAGAGAAAGATTTTGGTAGTGAGAGAATTTTTATTTGGTAATGTTCAGATAGGATTTAAGAGTCAGGAACTCTTGTATAAAGCTTCATCATGGAGTTAGGACACGTTTGGTAGACTGTAATAAACATTGTAATGTAATAGATATTCCTATGGTATAACTATTCGGTTATTTGGTTATATTTTTATTACAATGAATAATTATTCCTTATGAATAGTTATTCTTCAAAATGAGGAATAATTATTCCTTATCAAAAGTACTGAATATTTATTCCTTCATCTTATGTAATAACTTTTTTTTTTAATTTTCTAAAAAGCCATTAATTACCACATCTTCAAAATGAAAGAAAATAAATTTTCTTTGTTGTTAATTATTAGCTCCATTTTGAATACCCTAAAATAAGTGTATTTTAGGAAATTTGACTTAAAAATGATTTAATTACACCTTCTTTTTATATTCTACTAAATTGTAGATACATATTCATAATTTTATTCCTAAATGGTCACCATACTAATGAATAGTAATACTTATTACATTCTTACTTAATGTATTCCTTATAATACTTATTCCTATTCCCATGTAATAATCATTACAGTGTACTAAACGTATCCTGAAACTCCCCATGAAACCCAATCCTATTTGCATTACCAAACAAAAATTCAGATTTGAGAATGAGGGAGAGAAAGAGATAGAAAAGAAAGGGATTGATGAAATCCCATTTACAAACCTATGCTGCATAATCCTCCTCTGCTTGATGTTGCTCTCTCTACCCGTAACTCTCTTTTTTATTCTCTCTCTGTCTTTGCTATGTGTGTGTACTTGCTCTCTTTTTGTGTCTCTGCCTTGTTTTTCCTTTTTTTTTTTTTTTTGCACGTGTCCTCTCCAATTTATAGAGGAACTAAGAAGCAGTTTTCCCCTACTTTTGCTCTTACCTGATCAGTTCATGGAGCAGTCTAAGTCAGTTTTTCTTTCACAATTCCTAACTTCATGGTCAGCCATGCCCCACTATTTCCACTTTCCAAGTAGTTGGCAGGTTACTCCACTTCTTTTGAGGTGTGGGGCTTTCTAAGTATTTTGTTTTATTTTTTTATTTTTTTTTACTCATGTGACGTCAATTCCCTTATTTTAAGGTGATATGTTGCAAAAGCAACCAACCATTTCCACGTTACTACTACTACTACTTTTTTTTTTCTTTTTCTTTTTTTCGCTGCAATCCTTCCCTTTTTTATTGTAGTGGTACGTGTGACTAGAGACATTTTATTTAACCACACGTCCTACACCCTTCAACATCTTATCATTTTTTTTTTTAAGAGGACATATATTTTGGACCTCCATAAACTTGTTCAAAACTTTTATATTCTTTCATAAATATTGCTTGAACATTTTTTATGTAACCACATTTTGCTTTTAAATTTCATATTTCAACAAACACCTATCCAACTTTTAAAATGTAAGGAATGTAATACCTATTCAACTTTTAAAAGTTGAAGGCAACTTTTCATATGATTTTACTTGGCTCAGGTAATAACTATTTCAATTTTTGTAATAATGACCAATTAATTGTACTTTTTTTAATATAATTTGATTGTTGCATATGAGGAGAAATTTGAATCCAGGACATCTTTGTTGAAAACAACAAGTCCAAATCTTCTATCTCATTTTTCATATTACACTCTATATTCCACTAATAAAAGTCAGCCACATGTCTGCCTATTTAATTAAATCTTATCATTATGACTTTTCTTATTTCATCTATTTAATATAAAATAGAAACACCTAACAGCCCTCCACCACCACCCTTTGCCGGCCCCAGCCACTAACACTATCAACATTACTGGTCACAACCAACCAACATTACCGTGACCGGCCAACCCACCTATGAAATTCATTTGGGAGTTGATGATGCAGAAAATCGTCAATTGAATTCATCATCAATACAGATGAACAACATCAACACAATAGTTGTATGATCCTGCAAAAGAGGATAAGTATACTTGGAGTACACTACTGTGGTGTGCGCCAAAGAGCCCTCAATGAGCAAGTCAATAAGATCAAAGCTCAATTTTACAAAGAGATTGCTATTTCACTAGAGAATGTACAGGCTTTGTTCTGGCTCTTTGTGCCGTTTTATTGGTCTTTGCCCCTCATTATGGGTGCAATTGTTGTCCTTAATGGTCTTGGATCTATTGGCAATAAATGCTTGAAAGTTATAGACTTCAATGATCTTTTGCCCATTGGTTCATCCATTATGTTTTTGCTTGTCTGTCAGGCAAGCCATTACTCATGTCATTTATAGGGAGCTCTTTTAATGTTGACTATCCTCATCTATCATAGATTTATCTCTTTTTTGGTCCTCTCATGGACGAATCTGGTTTTTCTCCTCTTCAGGAGTCGTACTACCACCCCTCCCTTAAAAAAACAACTCAAAACTCGAGGAATTACAAGCTAAAAGAACGAATTTTGATTCATACTCAGCTGAGGAAATCCAAATCAAAGTCGAGGAAATGATCAAAAGAACCAAAATTTCACCACCAAAATGTTACCTTCCAGATGAAATTCAAGCCAAAATATTTTTGTGTATTGATGAAAACCCACTCATTTAGCCCTCTATCCTTTCGTAGTTAAAGCTTCCTACAGAATTCCTTTTTCAATATTGTTGGGTTAAAATGTATTAACCCCTTGCAAATTAATTAATTAATTACCCAAGTTAATTAATTAGGTTCAATTACATGCAATAGCGTGGTAGCACAAACAAATTGATAGGCCAAAAACGAATTGACTCCTTGTGATGAATTAATTGATTAATTAGCCAAGTTTATTAATTAATCAAATTAACAAGCAATTGTACGTGGCAGCACAAACAAATCACCAATTAACTAAAGTATACAACGGAAAATAAATTGACACGGTGATTTGTTTATGAATGGGGAAAACCTACATGGCAAAAACCCCACTGGGTGATTTTAATGTCACCACTCCCGAGAATCCACTATTATCAAAACAAGCGGTTACAAGTAAAGGAATCTCAGTACCTTATACCAACCTACAGTTGAAGTCTTACCCCAATACCCAATTGGACTTGTTCTATAGTGACAATCTCTCCTTTCAATTCATAGCTCCTAGTACGTGACTAACCAATTGCGCAGATCCCAGTACGCGACTTGATCACCAACTTGAGAAGGATGTTGGCTGCAAAATTCTTCTATTCATCACACGATGAAGATCATGAAGTTACTTAGTCACAAAACCCAAAACTACTCCCCCTTTTTGTCACGAATGACAAAGGGTAAGAGTATCAAGTAGACATCCTGTCATTGCTAGGTGAGCTAGCATCCCTATCCTCATCATCATTGTCGTCGTCAGATGCATTGGGAGGAGGAGAGGGAGACTCTACAAAACCACCAAGGCGAGCCTGCCATCTAGCAATACAGCCGACACGGGTGTTCACCTGACATAACTCATCACTGAGAGTTTCAAGGAGAGTTTCAAGGCGAACGTCCATGTGCTAAAGCTATGCCATGATCGCACCAAGAGTCACACCACCCGCAGAAGAAGAGGGAGCGGAGATGGATGGAGCTGAAGGAGTGGGAAGAGTTGCCGTCCTAGACCATCTCGAACATAGCTATGCCTCGCTTCGTTTAATGGTAGTGGCGTCAATGGCACACATAACTTGGAAGTGGTCGAAAACAGGAAAAGGAACAGAAAAATGGCGTAAAATCCTCATGATAGCTGAAGGGAAGATGAGTTTATCACGAGTCATCATATCCCTATATACATCTATGATGGAAAGAATGAAATGAGAGGGAAAATCTATAGTAAAATGCTCTAAAAGAGAAAGCAAAAATCGAGCACGGGCTCGGTAATAGAGTTATAGTGAGAAAGATGATGCAAAACAAAAGTCATACAAGAGGTGAACTAACGATCACCCCAATCAGAGGGACACTCATAAAAAAAGGATATGAGCTCGTCTTTGGACACAGTCCTCAAACGCTCACAACCGAGGTTGTCAGGATGCTCTACCCTTGGGACACGGAGCACCTTGGATACAATATCCAGAGTGACCACAATGCGCATACCTCAAATGCGAATAACAAAGAAAGGTACTGAATAATCAAATCCATGCATATTAGAGTAGAACTCTTGTACAAGCACGGATGGACAAGTGACTAGGACGTCACACAGTGACTCCCAACCCCTACTGTGAATGACAGTGGGTAGGTCAGTGTCGGAGAAGTCCGACAAAATGACTTGGCTTTCCGAATGAACGCCTCGTTTAGAGAAGTTCTCAAAGAAGTCCGATTTGGCCTTCTCATCACAAAACCGGACGTGTGAAGGAGTAGGGTCAGAAGAAGTGGATGCCCCGAAACGAAGAGGGTTCCAGAATGAAGTAGATTTACGTTTAGATGCCATGACGCAACTAATGTAAAGTAAAGAGAGGGAGAGAAAGAGACATGCAGAAAAGAACCAATACAGTCAATATATAAGAATATAGAGAATGTAAAGTACGTATGCATGAAAATGCATGAGCATGTGATATGCAATAGTAAAAACAGCATGAGTTCAGCCCAATCCAATCCTACTAGCACACAATCAGTTCAACAAAGTAAACACACAACTATCATGCATGAAACATTGTTATAATGCAAATGAGATGCAATGCATGATGATTTAAGATCAAATATACAAAACCCATCCCAAAATTTTTACACAAACTCATTAATTTTGAAAAACCCCCAAAAATTCTTCAAAACTCAAAACTTAGGTCAAAAAGAGTGAAATGCATGATTAATGAGTGGGAAAGAATCATACCAAATGAAGAACATTTGATTTAGGCCGAAGATCAAGTGAGGAATGTGAGGGGTTTGAGTTTGAAGAGTTTTGGAGTGAGAAAAGAGAGAAACTGTCGAGAGAAATCGAAGAAATGAGATCGAAATCGCGAAGCATGTATATATAGGAATTTCATAATTCTCGACAAATCGAGAGGTGTCGAGAGGTGTAGAGCTTTAAAGGCATGAAGAGATACAGCTATCAAGCAGCTGTCCAGAGGTGTGCACATCAAAATAGGCTAGATGGATTGAGGAGCTGTCGAGCAGCTATTGAGGAGACAGAAACTTTCTTGATGGATTGAGGTGCTATCGAGAAGCTGTTGAGATTGCAATTAAAATAAGCTAAAGTGCTCGATAAATAAGCTAGGTGTTGAGAGGTGTCGAGGAGCTGTCGAGATTGCTTAAAAACAGTTTTTCAATAAGAGAAAAACACAGACATAAATACAATCAAACATGCAACTCAACCAAGGATCCAAACAACATTTTAAACTCTCAAAAATATCTCTCAACAAGAAAAATGTTAAGCACATAGATCCCAAAACACACACACACACACACACTAAACAAGTCTAACCAATTTTATATTTCAAAAACAAGTTAAGACAGTTTAGTGAACATACATTAACACATGTATTCCTTGTGATGGGGAAATCACATTGTACCTACACATGTATCAAGAGTAACAAAGAATATTTTGTGTTGTGTGTGAAAAACATCACAAGATTGCATAAGTGTCTACATGTTATGACGATTTAAGATGTGAGAAAATCATTTTAACTCACACACAATAATAACTACTTGATGGGGACTATCACCTTCAAGGTATATCCAATAACTCTCACATCTCCTAGAATACACGCTTGCAATAATATATAAAGCATTTTGATCTTTTTTCTTTTATTTTTCTTTGCATATTTTTCTTTTAATAAGCATATCATACATGGGCATAGAGGTGAGAGAAAAGAAATACCCAATGATGTTAAGCTTTTGACATACCACTTTTGCTATACCAAAGCATAAAAATGTCATTTCATGATTGGCGGGCAACAGTGATGGAATAGTTATTTATGCCTTTGTCTTAGGATTTTCTAGTCCTTCCCGTCAAAAAAAGTGATACGAGTGTTAAGTACAAAATATCACTTAATCTTACTCATCACAAACACGAGTTACAAAGCTCACTTGCTTAGTTGTGCATAGAGATGCTCATCTAAGCTACAAAAGATACAAACTATAGAAAACTTTGTTTCAATGGCCATCCAAGGTACACAAGTACCAATGTACACAAACACACACTATTTTTCTATTTTTCTTCTTTTTCTTCTTTTTTTTTTTTTTATGAAAAAATAAATAAAGCAAAACCAAACAAAAAAAGCAAAACAAAAAAACAAAACAAAACAAAAAAAAAACAAAAACAAAACAAAACAAAACAAAAACAAAAACAAAAACAAAAAAAACAAACAAACAAACAAAAACATGTTAAACAAACAAAGCAATGCACAAAACTAAACTAACTCAAAACAAGAAAGCAAAACACACAAGTAATGCAAAACAAAAACACAAAGGGGAGAAAGAGAGAAAAAGTGACAGAATCAAGCCATTTTCCTTCCACACCTTGGAAGAACCTTTTCGTTTAGAGAACCCTTGATCCGGCGGTGAGGGGGAAGAGTTAAAACTGTTCAAGTTTGAAAGAAACATCAGGGCTTTGAGAAGATCTCCAAGATGAGCAAAAAAGGAGGAAGCTAATTCTGATCTCCCGACGCGATCATGTTGTTGCTCTTTTGAGTGGCTAACCACTTATAGCAATTAGGTCGAGTATGTCCAGCTGCACCACAGTGATGACAGAAATGCTTCTGCTTAGGCTTTTGAGAATTTCCCTTCCTAGCTCTAGGGTTTTTAATCTCTTTCTTATCAAGCTTAGGAGGTGCTCCTAAGATAGATTTACCCTTGTCTATGTTCTCACTAGCTAATTCATTTTTAACATCATTGTTCTCAGTTTCAATATTATTAGCAGGAGGAACAAACACAGTAGCACTAGTGGAAGCAATACTAGGAGAAGAGTGTCACTCAATGTCACTCAGGCTCAGTGTCACTCAATGTAGCAGCAAGTGCCTTGCTATTCCCAATGGTCTTGAGATACGTAGGGCACTCTTGTTTCATATGACCAAAACCTTGACACCCAAAGCACTTTGGTCCTAAGGGAACAGTGTACTGACTACCATCACTAGCATCCTTCTTCCCTTTGTCTTGGCTCTTAGACTAAGAAGAACTCGACTATCTACGGTCCTTGTCGAAGCCTTTTGCATTGGCATTCTTCATGAACTTCTTGAATTGCCTAGTGATGTAGGACTTCATCTAAGAATCTTCATCATCAGAAGACTCATCGGTATCACTGCTCTTGGCCTTCAATGCCATGCTCTTGCTCTTGCTCGATTTCTCGATCCTTGTCAAACCCAACTCATAGGTCTACAAATTGCCAACCAACTTTGTCAAAGGAATTTTGTCAATGTCCTTTGATTCCTCAATGGCAATGATCTTGGCATGGAATCTCTCGAGTAGAGATCTAAGCACCTTTCTCACAATCTTGGATTCAAGAATGGTTTCCCCAAAATTAAATGCTGAGTTTACTATGTCCTTGAGCTTGGCATAAAACTCATCAAATGACTCATCCTCCTCCATCTTAATCTCTTCAAAGCTTTTAGTGAGCCTATGAAGTTTTGAATCTCTAACAGCCTTAGTTCCTTCATAAGTTGTCTAAAGAATGGTTCATACCTCCTCAGCAGTTTCAGTGGAGGATATCTTCTTGAATTCCTCATTAGTGACTGCACTAAATAGAGCATTCAATGTTCTGCTATTGAAGTTTGCCGCCTTGATCTTAGCATCATCCCAATCGGCCGGCTTAGTCCAGCCTATCTCCACAGCTTGCCACACCTTTTCATCTAATGACTACAAGAAAGCTCTAATACGTACTTTCCAGTATGCATAGTTAGTGACATCAAATAAATGAGGTATAATAAGAGATTGTCCTCTATCCATGACAAACAGGAGTCAATGGATCACACAGCAAAGATTAACCCTAATCAGAGTATGCCTGCTCTGATACCACTTGATAGGCCAAAAACGTATTAACCCCTTGTGATGAATTAATTGATTAATTAGTCAAGTTTATTAATTAATCAAATTAACATACAATTGTACGTGGTAACACAAACAGATCACCAATTAACTAAAGTATGCAGCGGAAAATAAATTAACACAATGATTTGTTTACGAATGGGGAAAACCTACACGACAAAAACCCCACCGGGTGATTTTAAGGTCACAACTTCCAAGAATCCACTATTATCAAAGCAAGCGGTTACAAGTAAAGGAATCCTAGTACCTTATACCAACCTACAGTTGAACCCTTACCCCAATACCCAATTGGACTTGTTTTATAGTGACAATCTTTCCTTTCAATGCACGGCTCTCAATACGTGACTAACCAATTATGCGGATCCCAGTACGCGACTTGATCACCAACTTGAGAAGGATGTTGGCTACAAAATTCTTCTTTTCATCACACAATGAAGATCATAAAGTTGCATGATCACAAAACCCTAAGGTGTACAAAACACAGTAGCTTCTTCAAGAACTAGGGCAAACTAGGTTTCCGATCACACTCTTCTTCACACTTGTTGAATTGTGCTCTTGTGCAACTTGTGTCACCTTTTACGGCCCAGTCACATATTTTACAATATATATATGGGTGCATGTATGAATGTATATGTGTTGTAAGACCCATGTTTTATGCACATATTGGTTCGTAATCAGCCCAACACAACTGTGGTGAACCAAGCCTAGTCCACCAACCATCAAACATTATTTCTTTGGAGGCCCAGGATCCTTATGAAATTTTTTATCTTTTAATAGTCAATAATTCCATTAAGAAAGTATCAAGTACAAATCAGCCAAGCAAAATCTTTGGTGTGCTAAACACAAACACTCAAATAACCCCTCAAAACAAGTTCTAAAAAAGAACTGCACAATTAACAGAAGTTATAGCAAAAAGCAAATTGCAGAAACGAAAGAAACTAATCTATTGGCAACAACCAACAGACCAATGCCAAAATCAGACACTTAGTAGCAGAAACTCCCAATTGGTCCTCAATGCTGCAAGCAAAATAGAGTTATTTGAATTAGTAATCTTCCCAAGTCTGATCTTGACATCCCAACATATTCTTTTTATCAAAGTCTCTTTCAAGATGTCATCCCCATTATAAACCATATTGTTTCTTTGTAGCTAGATATGACAGACCATAGCCCACCATGCAACTTTATGGAGAATGACTCTAAAATTTTCCCTTGTAGATTATTTTCCTCCAAGAGACAATATCATCCCAATTGCAGATTTTATTATTCATACAATATCAACTAGAGTTGGTGATGGGACCTTGTTTATTAGTGGTATTTTCATATCCACTCTCTTCATATATATATATATATATATATATATATATATATAGGGTAAATCACAATAACCTACCCTGAGATTTAGGGTATTATCAAACACATCCAAAGGTTTTACAAAATGACCAATTTGGTCCTAAATCACTAACACCGTTTGTGCACCGTTTATTATACCATTTATTTTTTGTTTTTTTGTTTTCCTTCTCTTCCTTCTCTCCCTTCACGCCAGAAAATCTCTCTCTCTAACCTCTAGCTCTCTCTCAAATCTTTGAAACTCTCATGGCCAACACAGACCCACACACTACTAGACCTTTGTTCTTAGTGGATCCATCATCTTCTTAGCCTCCGTATTGCCAATCCACGTTTCACATGTCATCTAGGACCCTCCAGCTTATAGATCGAAGAGTGGGTTTGGGGTTTTGAGGGAATGAGAATCAGATAGGGAGAAGATGTTTGTTGGTCTTGGGTTTTTGAGAGAAAAGTGAGATGAGAGATGAGAGGCCATCTTTGTGGTGGTGTTGGATGAGGTTCACCATGGAGGAGCATGGAGGCTCACCCTCTCTTAAAATCTCTTTTGAGTTCTCTCAAGAGCTCTCTCTAACCGGTGAAACCCATGAGTTTGGTCACCGGCAACACCACCACACAAAGGACTTCTCGATTCCCACCGCAGGTTCGACACCATCAACACTATTTATTGAAGTTTCGTCCCTCTCTCTCAAATCAGAACCCACATGGTGATTGTGAAGATGCTTTGATTTGGATCTTTCCTTCAACAGACTTTCTCATCCTCTTTATGGCAGCGTCGTGGATTATGGCTAGCCTTTGGATTTCGGATTTGGGTAGTGTTTCATCAGGAGACGATGAAGCCAATCTTGTGTTATGGTTTGTTTTTTCTATTTTCTCTTATGAGGTTGATGATAGTTGGGGTTGTGTTGATTTTCTATGTTGTTTGGCTGAGATTTTTGCTAATTTTTTGGGGTTTCTATTGGGATTTTTAAAAGATTTCATTGGGAATTTACAAAGAGATTTATGTGAGTTTTTTAGCTTGGATTTTTGCTTTTTTAGTGGGGGGGGTGTTGTTTCTATTAGTTTGAAAGTGATTTTTTGTGATTTTTGCTAGTGTGTTGTTAGAGGTTAGAGACAAAGAAAAGAAATTTTCTGGCATGAAGGGAGAGAAGAAGAAAAGGAAAAAAAAAAAAGTTAAATAAACGGTGCACAAACAGTGTTAGTGACTAAGGACAGAATTGGTTATTTTTTAAACTTTTGGATGTGCTTGGTAATACCCCAAACCTCAGGGTAGGTTATTGTAATTTACCCATATATATATATATATATATATATATATATATATATATATATATATATATATATATATATATATATATATATATATATATATATATATATTCGTTACTAAATTATTATTATTATAATTATAACAATAACATGTTTTCCATGTTTATGTTTATGTTTATGTTTTACTATTATTGGGATAAGTATTCCAACTAAAAATAGTTTCTTATATCAAATTTATATAAATAACAATAAAAAATTATTTCATTGGTTTTTTTTCAAAAAAATATTTTTATAAACATTATTTGTGTACACCTAAATATATTATATGCATTTACTCAATTGGAAAATTCAATGAACTATACATAAACATGGTCCTATCACCAAGAGTGCCTGTAATTGTATAAATAATGGAGTTTGTAATCCAATTGATAGAAGAAATCAATATTAAACACAACTACCAATATATTTAAAGATCCATTTACAATGTAGGCTACAACCTATGTTAATTTGTTGCAATAGGATCATTCTACTGTACCCTTCCAAAAAAAAGAGGTACGGTACCCACTTAAATCTGAACCATTAATTTAATATTATTTTGATCTTGACCATTCATGTAATTTTAAAGGATACTGGTTACCGGTTAAACAAGTTATATATAAAATAATAAAAACAAAAACAAATAAAGGGAAAATAACACATCAACATTCATCTATGCTTTCTCATGTTTACAGCTCCTCACTCTGTCTCGTCTTCTTCTAGGTTTTCCTCTCTTGGTTCATCTCTTCTAATCCAAACACAAGAACTAAAAAGCTGCTAAACAAAACCTTACCCACAAGAGAAAAAACAGATGTGAGAAGGATGTCAGAAACAAGATGGAACCATCAAATGTGCGAAAAATAAAGGGACTACCAAATGT
Source organism: Quercus parvula (assembly GCA_030820535.1). Taxonomy (NCBI): domain Eukaryota; kingdom Viridiplantae; phylum Streptophyta; class Magnoliopsida; order Fagales; family Fagaceae; genus Quercus; species Quercus parvula. Next base: position 12,615,313 of record JAUAME010000007.1, on the reverse strand, counting down.
GACAAAAGTACAGTCACATGTGATGTTAGTACTGCATAATGTGAGAATGGAACAGTCAAATGTGAGAAAAAAAAATAAAGGAACCACCAAATGTGACAAAAGTACTGTCAAATGTAATGTTAGAACTGCACATTGTGAAGATGAAACTGTCAAATGTGACAAAAAATAAGGAAACCACCAAATGTGACAAAAATACTGTCAAATGTGATGTTGAAACTGCACAATGTGATAATAGAACCATAAAATGTAAGAAAAAAAATAAGAGAAGCACAAAATGTGACAAAAGTACTGTCAAATGTGATGTTGGAACTGCACAATGTGATGATAGAACCGTCAAATGTGAGAAAAAATAAGGGAACCACAAAATGTGACAAAAGAACTGTCACATGTGTTGGAATTGTCACATGTAAAAGTACGATCAAATGTGATATTGGTACTACCCAACCAATGTGACGATGGAACTATCAAATGTGAGAAAAAAAAAAACCACTAAATGTGACAAAAGTACTGTTAAATGTGATGTTGTACTACCGAATGTGAAAATGGAACCATCAAATATGAGAAAAAAAAAAAAGGGAACCACCAAATGTGACAAAATAAAAGCCACATATGATGTTAGAATTGCACAATGTAAGGATGGAACCATCAAATGTGAGAAAAAATAAATGAACCACCGAATGTGACAAAAAAACCGTCACGTGTGATATTGGAACTACATAATGTAATAATAGAATCATCAAATGTTAGGAAAAAAAAAAACCACCAAATGTGACAAAAGTACTGTCAAATACGATGTTAGAACTGCACAATGTGAGGATAGAACCGTCAAATGTGAGAAAAAAATAAGAAAACCACCAAATGTGACAATAGCGATTACCTACCCCCAAAAAAAGAGGGGTACGGTAGAATTACCCATTGTGATAATATAAAATTGTATTAATGCCAAAAAAAACTGTTACAAAACTTGAGTGGTAAGATCAATGCACAATGTGAACCTCAATCCACGTACTAAGAAAATCCATTCAATGCAAGTCAATTTTTTGCATGGATGGAGGAAAAATATTTTAGGACCCAGGGTGCTTCAATAATTATGGACTATTGAATGTTTTGTTCTTATGGCCTAGGAACCTTTTCCATGGATTATGAGCTTTGAGTTACGGGGCTCTAGATAGAAGCATGGTTGCATATAGTTGGTGATAGGGCCTTGTTTATTGGTGGCATTTTCATATCCACTCTCTTCATATATAAATCCGTTACTAATAACAATAGTAATAATTTTAATTATAAAAATTATATTATTTGTTATGTTTATATTTATGTTTAAGTATATTTCTATGTTTATAAAAAACCCTTTTTATATAAATGATTAATGCAGACCTATAGATATATTATATGCATTTGCTCAATTGGAAGATATAATGAACTATATAAACATGGTCTTATCACCAACTGTGTCTGAAATATTATAAATAATAAAAGTCGTAATCCAATTGATAAAAGTATTCATGCCTCTACTTAGAGCCTATACCTTATCAAATAATACTGAGAACTCATAAAATAATTTTTTTTGTTAGTAAAGGAGGACAAATATTTACCTTGTGGATTTGTAATTTCAAAAAGATATGACACATTTTAATTATAGAATCTAAAAAATAGTCTCAAAAATGAGGGGATAAAGTCAAATTTGTGAGACCGAAATCAATTTGATTACAAAATGAAAATGTAAAATTTGAGTTTTAGTTTTATAACTAATATCAAGATAACATTAAAAAGAAAAATAACTCAAGTTCCTTCCTAATAAACTTGTGTTTGGGTTGACATTTTTCGGCCCTATTTACCCGGACAAAGATGGGCCATATGATAGGTGTTCACTGTGTTTTTTTTTCCTACCACATAGACCTTATTGGTCTCCCAAAGTAACCAAATACACCGCCTTGTACTATATACTGTACTGAGTTGCATTGAGCATTAAATCTTTACTGAGTTGCATTGAGAATTAAATCTTTGGGGTGGTTGCTTTGTCTGTTCGGCTTTTGAAAAAGAAATTTTTGCGTGTCTAGGATAGGGAGAGAAGTTAGCAATGGGTGATAATCAACTACTACAAGAGGGAAAGCTAAATAGTATAGTCCACAGTTTGTTTAATTTGGATTTGGTTTTCTTTTTCTTTTTTTCTTTTATGGCTAAATTAAGGCAATCCTGTTTGGATCATTTGATATAAGGTTTTTTTTTTTTTTAAATTAATGTTTTTTATTAAATGTTAGCTGAAGGACCAAGCCTTCATTTTATTCTAAGCCTTTTCTATGCAAGTTAAAAACTCCAAAGTTGCAAAATTAGAAGGAAAAAAAAATACGCTAATGTTAATTAACAAGATCAATATTGTGATTTATTCTTTCTTTAAGTAGACAAAAATGTCGTTGGTGTACTTATAACATGTTAGATTATATGAAAGTATGGAAAAAGAGTATATGGAGAGAGAAAAGACAACACAAGGTTTACGTGATTTGACTTAATGATCTATGTCCACAGAGGGAGAGCCTTGATAGCTACCTCTTCAATACAATCGCAATTCATACTTACAATGAAGCCAATATAGGGTATTTAAAATAGGCTAAACCCTAAAATAATTATACAATGACCATGGTTAATTTATAGTACAAGTAGTATTCTTGGCTTGAACATCAAAGATTGAGCTTGGACCTAAACTATACTTGGGTTTATGCTCTAACATTGGTAATATGGTAATACTTGCCCACAAGAAGAAGTTAATATATACTTGGTCCAAACACACTAGGATTACAATAGTTGATAAAACTTCGATTAATACATTCATGTTATGGGTATGGTTTTACATTGGCTGTCAATCTACTAGTACTACTACCCTGAACCCTCATCCTTAAGCTAATTTAAAGACTGTCTAGTAGAGAATATAGTATGTGATATGCATCATAGGAAGAGTTCAACACAAATTAAACCAAAGAGTAAAGATTGTAAAGTGATTAATTAATAGCTTCTCCTAAGGGGCTTGATGAAGACCAAGAAGTTTTCCTGGAACATCTTCCAACCAAAGGACTTACATTGAACTTTTCGCTTCCCCATTGTTGAGGGCCATTTGTGGAAAGCCCAATGATAAAGGGCCACAGCAAATTGACTATGAATAGTTAAAAAAGACCATTAGGCCCAAGCGGCAGGAATAATGAGTCACTAGCCCAACAATGTATATTTGGGCCTTGAAAAGGTAAACGGGTTCAAAGAAGCCAGGAAAGAAAGAAACAGCATCCCATGGGCAGAATATGAGTTAGAAAAGTGAGAAAGGGTCGCTGCAGGCCCAAGGTAATGTAAACTAAGAAAGTAAGGGATTTATGGCAGGCCCATAAAACCCAAAGATAAGGATAAGGTTATTGGGCCGGGGAAGCCCAATGAAGTTAGTAAACAAAGCCCATGGGAGTGTGGAATTAGCAAATGGGCCGAGGAAGCCCAAGAGAGTTGGCAAATGGGCCGTGGATGCCCAAAAGAAGAAAACAAAGGGACATAGGAGCCCATGAATAAAAGGAAACAAAACAGTGCCTATGATAGGCCACTGAGAAAGGGAATAAAACGGCTGGCCCAAAAAGGGGCCTGGCAGGATTGAGTCATTACAGCAGGAACTATAAGCCAACACGGCAGGCAGCAAAGAAAAAACAAAGGGTAGGCACAAGAAATACAAAGCCCATCATCATACGAAGCCCAGTTTCTAATTGAAGCAAAGAATCAAAAGAAAACCCACATAAAAGGCCAGAAAAACGCAGAAGGAAAGTCTCCAGGTCACGGCAGACACATGAGCAGCAGGCAGCCTCTTGGACAAAATTAAGAGGGAAGCACGCGCAAGGCCCAGGCGCCACCAGCCTGTACCCAGCCAATACAGGACATGGTGGGGCCATGGGCCAGAGGTAAGAGGTAAAGGGGGTGTGGTTTGGTGGTGGGGAGAGGGGAAAGGATCTATTTTCGGCCCCTGCTCAAGCCTCTTTTGGGAGGTACGTCCTGCTGGGATGATAGACCACCTAAAAGAGGCAATTTGAGAGGGAAACGTTGAGTGCATGCTCTGAGTGTGAGGAGAGAGGAAATTTAACATTGTGGCAGGAAAGGCCGCGGCACGCAGGGACAAAATGAGTCCGCGGTGCACAGAATGGACAAAATGGATCCGCCTCTGTCTAGGCAGGGGTTTTGTACGATTGGCAGACATACCCAGACCAAACAAAGGCGGTTAAGGGGCAAAACAGTAAAACACTGGTCACGGCAGGCACTATAAAGAGGCCCTTGCCGTGCCCTGTGTGGAGGATAGAAAAACAGGGGATTTTTCACAACATAGAAGAAAAAACAGAGTAAGAGAAAAAGAAAAAAGATTAGAACGAAAACAGAGAGAAAAGGAAAGAAAACTAAGAAAGAAAGGAGAGAGTTAGCTTAGAGCATGCACCAATAGGTCGGCTTCCCTCTCTCCCCCTTCAAAATCTCACCTTTCTTCCAAAGAATGCAAAACGAGAACCTTCCCAGTGGGACTATAACCATTCAGGGCCGACTCCCTCAAAGCCATTAATTCCCGTAGCAGGATTCTGCCTGGGGATTATTTGCATTGAGAAGAGGCGTTCTCCCCTCTTTGGATTTGCTACGGCAGACAAGACTTATAACTTAATATTTTGCCTATTCAAATTAATCAATGTTACTCCCTTTATTTTTCTTAATGACTGGTATCATTGTAACGATAATCATGTTTTACTAACAAGAGATTCCTAGCCATCTGTTCGAATAGATAGAATACTCTGTTTTTTAGTCATTATTATCTGCCTGCCATAACTTGTCTGCAACAGTCTAGCCTGCCATAACTTCTGCAACAGCCTAGCCTGTCATAGCTCGTCTGCTACGATTCTGCTTGCCGAAGAACTTGCTCTTAGCATGCGTGGCATAAGTTTGTGCACAAACCGGCCCAAGTTGAGTTGCAATTGGACCGGCCCCAGCTCCCTTACTCAGAAACACTAGTGCCCATCACCGCAGGAGGCAGCCCAGCCCGTTACCGCAGGAGGCAGCCCAATCCTACTCAAAAAAGGCCCCCACACCCATAAATGCCCAAATGGTAATGCAAGGAATTATGAGGAAACCACACCCAAAGAAGAAGAGGAATTTCCGCTCGGATGAGAAATGTTGCCTCAAAAGAAGGCAATGGGCATTGTGTAATGCCCATGCTTATTACTAGCCTCAGTATACTCCAATATCTTCCAATACCAATCAATGCCTAAGTGTCAGATGTCGACCTCGTTGATGCGAGTGTTCACAATTGAGAATATAATTTCTTCATATATAAATTCCGCAATATCGATCTACACCATACCTAAGACAACTACCACTTGGGCAAAACTGACATGAGACAGAAAGTGTTCTAGTTCAAGCTGTGCCTATATCGTTCAAACCACCTGAAGATTTTGAAACCAATAATATAACAGTGAATATGGTAGACTATTACACAAATCTTCCTCTAAATTTATAATTTATGTTTTTTAGTTTAGATTGTTTGACATAAAAATTTATCTTCATCTTGGTATTTCTAAATGGGGAAATTATTGTGTACTCTCGGAGTATCATAAATGCGTACTCTCTCCTCTCACATGAATGGTGGATCCCACTAATTAAATTCATAGTGGGACCTATCATTCATGTGAGAGGAGCGAGTATGCATTTATGGTACTCCGGGAGTACCTAATAATTTTTCTTCTAAATGAGACATTTAGGATTCAAATCCCCAAACCTCAACTATTAAATTATCATAAAAGTCTATTAAATTTTGGGTGCAAAGCATTAAAGTTGGAAATTCCACCAAAAGTTTCAAATTCATCTCCCCCCCCCCCCCCGGCGGGACCCTGCCACTCGAGTAAATCATATCCTCTTCCATCCCATATGGAAGTAAAATGAGTTATCATTCCTTATTTAAAAATAATAATAATAAAGAACGTTAATTGTTTTTAAATGATGTGACACTATATTTACCTTTAGATTTGCTAACTATCAAATGTTTACCATTTACACATGATTGAGATTCTTTTTTTGGGGGGGTGGGGGAAGGGGACTCAACACTCATCTGAGTTTTAATAATGGTCCAAACTCAACATAAGAAAAAAGAATGCCAAATCATATGAACCATATTGTTAAAATAAATGAAAATAAACAAAGAAAAAGAAAAAGAAGAAGTAGATATTAATGGATTCTTGAGATGGCATCTATTTATGTTCTAATTAATTTCCTAGCAAATCAGATCTATTCAAAATAATAAATAATGTATGAATTAAGAAATTGTGATAATAGTTTGTATGAAAATAACCTCAGGGTCAGGGGAGGATCGGTTAGATGCTTTGAGTTTTGAGAGTGTTGAGGGCCATTTGTGGAAAGCCCAATGGAAAGAAAAGCCCAATGATAAAGGGCCACAGCAAATTGACTATGAATAGTTAAAAAAGACCATTAGGCCCAAGCGGCAGGAATAATGAGTCACTAGCCCAACAATGTATATTTGGGCCTTGAAAAGGTAAACGGGTTCAAAGAAGCCAGGAAAGAAAGAAACAGCATCCCATGGGCAGAATATGAGTTAGAAAAGTGAGAAAGGGTCGCTGCAGGCCCAAGGTAATGTAAACTAAGAAAGTAAGGGATTTATGGCAGGCCCATAAAACCCAAAGATAAGGATAAGGTTATTGGGCCGGGGAAGCCCAATGAAGTTAGTAAACAAAGCCCATGGGAGTGTGGAATTGGCAAATGGGCCGAGGAAGCCCAAGAGAGTTGGCAAATGGGCCGTGGATGCCCAAAAGAAGAAAACAAAGGGACATAGGAGCCCATGAATAAAAGGAAACAAAACAGTGCCTATGGTAGGCTACTGAGAAAGGGAATAAAACGGCTGGCCCAAAAAGGGGCCCGGCAGGATTGAGTCATTACAGCAGGAACTATAAGCCAACACGGCAGGCAGCAAAGAAAAAACAAAGGGTAGGCACAAGAAATATAAAGCCCATCATCATACGAAACCCAGTTTCTAATTGAAGCAAAGAATCAAAAGAAAGCCCACATAAAAGGCCAGAAAAACGCAGAAGGAAAGTCTCCAGGTCACGGCAGACACATGAGCAGCAGGCAGCCTCTTGGACAAATTTAAGAGGGAAGCACGCGCAAGGCCCAGGCGCCACCAGCCTGTACCCAGCCAATACAGGACATGGTGGGGCCATGGGCCAGAGGTAAGAGGTAAAGGGGGTGTGGTTTGGTGGTGGGGAGAGGGGAAAGGATCTATTTTCGGCCCCTGCTCAAGCCTTTTTTGGGAGGTACGTCCTGCTGGGATGATAGACCACCTAAAAGAGGCAATTTGAGAGGGAAACGTTGAGTGCATGCTCTGAGTGTGAGGAGAGAGGAAATTTAACATTGTGGCAGGAAAGGCCGCGGCACGCAGGGACAAAATGAGTCCGCGGTGCACAGAATGGACAAAATGGATCCGCCTCTGTCTAGGCAGGGGTTTTGTACGATTGGCAGACATACCCAGACCAGACAAAGGCAGTTAAGGGGCAAAACAGTAAAACACTGGTCACGGCAGGCACTATAAAGAGGCCCTTGCCGTGCCCTGTGTAGGGGATGGAAAAACAGGGGATTTTTCACAATGTAGAAGAAAAAACAGAGTAAGAGAAAAAGAAAAAGATTAGAACGAAAACAGAGAGAAAAGGAAAGAAAACTAAGAAAGAAAGGAGAGAGTTAGTTTAGAGCATGCACCAATAGGTCGGCTTCCCTCTCTCCCCCTTCAAAATCTCACCTTTCTTCCAAAGAATACAAAACGAGAACTTTCCCAGTGGGACTATAACCATTCAGGGCCGACTCCCTCAAAGCCATTAATTCCCGTAGCAGGATTCTGCCTGGGGATTATTTGCATTGAGAAGAGGCGTTCTCTCCTCTTTGGATTTGCTACGGCAGACAAGACTTATAACTTAATATTTTGCCTATTCAAATTAATCAATGTTACTCTCTTTATTTTTCTTAATGACTGGTATCATTGTAACGATAATCATGTTTTACTAACAAGAGATTCCTAGCCATCTGTTCGAATAGATAGAATACTCTGTTTTTTAGTCATTATTATCTGTCTGCCATAACTTGTCTGCAACAGTCTAGCCTGCCATAACTTCTGCAACAGTCTAGCCTGTCATAGCTCGTCTGCTACGATTCTGCTTGCCGAAGAACTTGCTCCTAGCAGGCGTGGCATAAGTTTGTGCACAAACCGGCCCAAGTTGAGTTGCAATTGGACCGGCCCCAGCTCCCTTACTCAGAAACACTAGGGCCCATCACCGCAGGAGGCAGCCCAGCCCGTTACCGCAGGAGGCAGCCCAATCCTACTCAGAAAAGGCCCCCACAGAGAGCATCCTTCTAAACCCTTCTTTTTCCCATGCCATCAATTTCTAAAAGTGAAAGAGCAATCTTAAGCAACCTTAACTTGTCTTCATCCTCTTGATCGTCATCCATGAGGGATAAAAAGCTTCAAATAAGTGTATCACCTTCTTGCATTTTAGAAGAAGACTTGGAAGGTATATATAGAAAAGTCAGGCAATAAAACCAATGATGGAAATTAAAGAGAGTGAATTTGCAGACTAGCAGAGTGAAGGGATAGAATATCGTTAGTTAGCAAGGTTTTGAAACCATATAGGAAACTAGCATCTCTAGTCTTTGAAACTTGAGTTCAGTGACAAAATCGAGCCTCAAAGACTCGAGTTTTAGTGTTGAGATTGAGGAATTTATCCACATGGAACTCAAGTTTCTTAGATTCGAGAAGTATCTGAAGAACAGAGAAAACAAATCCAAAGGAAGAAGAAGACACGATTCGGAAAATAAGATCTAAAAAACACAAATTCAAAGAAGAGAAACAGAGATTTGGAGTGGAGAAAGCAGAACAATCTGAACTGGAAAACGTTGATCCAAAGAACGCAACCAATCTGAATAAAGGAGTTGATCCAAAGAATGCAACCGTCGCAACAACGTAGAACTGGAAAACATGAAGAACTGAAGTTGTGGACTAATTCAATCTGGGATTGGCTAGCTGTTGCCCAAACCAATCGAAAATCAAACAAAGAAGAAATAACAGAACAAAGATGAAGAAGAAGAAGAAGAAGAAATCCAGAAGCCCAGAATGAAGAAATGGAGTTGAACGGTAGTTGTTAATGAAGGAACTCAAGTCTCTAAGACTCAAGTTCCACGTGGATAATTTTTGTTTGCCAGCTCTGGAACTCGAGCATTTAAAACTCGAGTTCTATCATGAAACTAGAGTTTTAAAAACTTGAGATGCTATTTTTCCACATTGTTTTGCAAAATCACCACTAACGAAATTGTTAAAAATTTAAGGCCAAATGGGAAAAAAAATAATAATAATAATAATAATTAAAGAATAGTAAAACTAAAAGGATAATTATGTCATTTTATATGACTCACCTAACACTTGTTTCAAATTTTGAAATAAACGGCCAAGTGGAGAAATCAGTTACACAAATTTGACTTATTTTTTATGAGATTCAAAAACAAATAGCAAAATTAATTACTATGAAAATCCAAAAGCATCTATTCATGTGATTTCATCATACTTGTGTAATGCCTATTCAAATTTTAAAATCTGAGGCATGTAATGCCTATATAACTTTTTTAAATTTAAGGAATGTAACGCCTGTTCAACTTTTACAACTTGAGGCATGTAATGTAACATCTATTGAACTTTGAAATTTGAGGCATGTAATTTAACATCTATTGAACTTTTAAATTTGAGACATGTAATGTCTATATAACTTTTAAAATTTGAAATATGTTACACTTATTCAACTTTCAAAACTTGAGACATGTAACGTCTATTAAACTTTTAAAATTTGAGGCTAAGAATGGAAACCAATTTCGCATTAGACAACATTTAATGTAGCAAAACTGATGGTAGATCTAAAATAGATTGAAATTTGAAAGCATCTTTTCACGTGATTTTATTTGAATCATGCAATAATTGTTTTGGTTATAAATATATATAGGTAAACCTAAAAGAAAATCCAATTAGATTTCAAATTGGAATTTAATTAGAGTCCAATTTTGAACCACCTGTCCCATCTAATCTAAATTTTTAAATTTTTGTGTCAAGTTAATTTAATGTAAAAATTGGATTTCAATTAAAGTTTTATTTTGTCACACGCATGCCATCTAATCTAAGTTTTTCTTTTTTAATTTTTGTGTAAAATGAGTTAATTTAGTGTAGAAAACAAGGAGTATAATATAAATAAATCATAAAAAAATAAAAATAAAAATAAAAACATAATTTTTGAATGATTTTATACTTAGAGCCTTTTTTTTTGTATAACTAAAAATCATTCAAGTTTATAAGTCATTCATGTAATACACCATGACTATATACGGTTCATTACTAACTAAGTAATATATATATATATATATATATATATATATATATATATATTAAAACTTTTTTAAACCAAAGTTTAAAATAAATTCAATTAGAATCAAAATTGGATTTCGCTTTTGATAGCTTTCCATACAAATTAAATTGTTTAGATTTTTGTTGTTATTTTTTTTTTATATTGTTATATTGTTTTCCATATTTCTTATATTGTTTTTATTCAAATATTTTCTAAGTGAAAATATTGAAATTAACAAACTATAGTTGAGCTAAACAATCTCATACATCTATCTCCATTCAATTTAGGAGATACTATTGACCAATTTATTATTTTATTGTGTTATATATGTAGAATTTCACAAACAATAATTGTGAATTGATATTGTATATGTAATATCCAATAGTGATTTTTCCAAAATTATATATGTAATAACAATGTAATGAGAAAGTTGGCGTAACCAATATCTTGAAAATTGCAAGAAAAAACTATTTTAGTACCTTCAAAAGTCCTGGTCAAACTATGTCCTACATTTTTTATCACCCAAACTAATATCAATAGCACCACTACAATTCATCATTCTCATGCGTAAGTACGGATAGTAGATATTAATACTGAGATAAGTAATGATTTTTTTTTACATGATTTTATATTTATATGACTCACCTAACATTTGTTTCAATTTTACAAATCGATGACCATGTAGACAAATCAATTACACAAATTTGATTTATTTGTCATAGATTCAATTTGGCAGAGTAGATAGAATAATTAAATAGTAAATACTATCAAGATTCATAAGTATCTATTCACGTAATTACATCATACTAATGTAATGCCTATTCAAAATTATCACGCACCCTTAACATGATGGTCATTCTACAAATACAAAGTAGGGAGAGAAGGGCAAGAGTTTGGGTCCAAGTGGTGTAAAGGGGGAGGAGAGCAAAGTCTGGAGTTTAAATCTCCAAGAGAGAGTTTTACACACACACACACACACACACACACATATATATATATATATATATATATATATAAATATTTAAAAATAAAAAAATAAAAAAACTCTTTAAATTTGTGGCATGTAATGTCAATTCAACATTTAAAATTGAGACCGAGAAGGGAAATCAATTCTCTTTAAAACATACATCTATAAATTTTCCATGTGGTAAACAAATTGATATTTAAAAAGAAAATTTTTATATAATTTTATTTGACATAAGACCCATGGCAGATCTGAAACAAATTAAAATTCAGAATGCAAATTTTTATATGTAACGAGAAACACAAGGTAGAAAATTGAATAACTACTTTTTTTTTATATGACATGTAATATGTTGAAAAAATCCATCAGATTGCTATTGGATTGGAGCATCATAGTATTGAGTTTCAGACAATAATTGATACATTATTCCTAATTAACCTACCCTCAGAATGTCATCCTAATAGAATTAAAACTTAAAATCTTAAAGAGCTTCATGCCCAATAGAATTAATGTTTAAAAAGGGTAGCAGGCTATCTACTTAAATGCCTGCTTTATTTTCTTGTCAAGTTAACATTTGCAGTCCAAGATATATTATTAAGTTATATATCACTAGCAGAAAAATATGAGCTATAGATCCAAACATCTACCAAGGAAATCAACCACATCACACTTACGTAGGAAAACTTGACTATCATTTCATAAAGGAGAATTTACACACATTATACAGACAATTGCGACAAATCCTACCAGTTTAACAAAAAAGCACCAAATGTGTCACCACTCAGCAGCCAAAATTTCATAAAGGAATTAATCCAACTATTGCACTTTTGCTTTAAGATTTTCTTTGCAGAATCGTATTTTAAATCAGTTTCTAATAACATACCACAATGAAGCTGCATAGCTTTCAATTTAGTAATTGAAAACATGAAAATTGATATTCAACCAATAGGGAAGATTGGATGCTGCAGCTGTAAACGCAGCCAACTATGAAACCCCTGAAAACGTGCTCCCTAACACCATTGAATTTAACTACTAGCAGAGCCTGCCTGCAGGGTCTAGGGTTGATTGTGGTGGCACTGCTTCAAGAACTTAGGCACGTGGAAGATGTTTCTACAAATTAATTCTGAAAGGTCACAATTGCAACCTTTTGAAAACTTGGAATTATAGATTGTTGACCAAGTATAGGCATGTACAAGAATAACATAAGGAATGCCCCCTTTTTTTCAGTAGGTGAGTGTCAACTGTCAAGTAATCACAGGAGATGCCATTTCTGAATTAGTGACATGCAACACCATCCCAAAACTGCAGAAGGAGGGAAAAATTCTGCTCTGTCAAATATATGCTGGAGTTTCCAAATTGACTTACACTTAAACGGAATGTGATTCAGATAGCTTGGGCACCTCGAGCTTCCAATACTTTTTGTATTGCATAATGACATCTGAAAAGTATTAATTCAGTTGAGTACATGGTATCAGAGCAACTTCTGAGACATTTCATATTATGTATAGAGATTATACTAAAGTATCCAAGAATTCACCAGTATTACCTCCAAGGGAGATGGTCAAGAAACATAGATGGTGACACAATAATATCTTTGAAGCTTTCTCTGTTTGCTATGTAAGCTTTATAACTTTGTGCCTTCTCTAGCACAGTACAGCATTTCCACAGAGACGTATGTGAGCTTCTTTGATGCGGTACCATGTGAATTATAAGGCCTGGCAGATACAATTCTGGGGGATCCCCAGCTGACCCATTTTCAGATCTTGGGACGGTTTCCATAAACTGAGATATGGGGTCATCACGTGTATTTACAGTGGTTGCAATAGAATTGGTGAATTCACCATCATCGATTTCAATAACAGAATCATTATTGTCAGCCTCATTCCAGAGGGAAAACCCTTGATGCTGTCCCTCGCTTACTGCAGTGGAAGTGGTAATTGCTCAAATAAAAAGATTATGCTCCCTAGTTACAACAGGTACAACCATGAATGCTATATGATCCCAGTAATTGATGTCAAAAGTAATAATTATGAATCTTTCAGCATAAAATAAAAAATAACCAAAAAAAATCCCTCCCCCCATCCCATTTTATTTGTGAAGTATTCCATTTTTGGCTGCATCAAAATATTTGTCCTGTTGTAAAAGTCAATAGTCATTAATTTTGCTGACATCCCTTCTATAGAGAATCTTGAAAAAATTGAATATATTTTCCTTCAAGAGACCATATTAAATGATGGTCCCTTAAAAAAAAATTGATTTTTTTAAATTGGACAAATAAAATGAGATAGAGGGAGTATTATATTAGAAATAAAACAGGGATACCTGGAGAATCATTCTGATTCTGAATCTGACTTCCATTGATGGGGTAGTTGAAATCTTCAGCTGTGATGGCCCCAGAATAAAAATCTGAAGCAGGATCTTTTACCTCAGTCCTGTTTCTCTGATAGTTGCTCAGATACAAAAATCGGCGTGCAAGTTGAAAAATCATGGCAGTTTCAGTCTTGTTATCTTGTGACAGTGCTGTAATTGCAGCTGCACGAAGCCTCAGGATTGATCCAATTGAAAGGCGAGCTGAAAATTCATTGTTGCATACAGTGCTGCAGAAGGTTCAAAGACTTAAAACATACAGAGAAAAACCTACAACAATAGAATCACTGGCCTTGAAACTATGAGCGGCATGGTGTAGGAATTATATGTACCTTGTAACAAAGTCTGAACAAGCATTTGCAACAACTGAATCCACACATGGAAGGGGCCCATACGCATAGACATGTAAATTTGGGTATCGGCTATAAAGCTGTGCACAAAAGATAGGATATTTAGACAAACAAAAAGAGATTTCAAAGCAATCAGAACAAGTTCAGAAAAAGAGAAGGGGGGAAAAACATTAATATTAGCCCTTGTCTGATTGAATGTCTAAGTAGTATAGACTTTTGTTTGATCTTATATAACAAAGTGGGACATCCAATCATTTTCCTTAACAATGGATATCAAGATTTCTTCCATCGCCAGCTGCTACAGAGCCTAGACCTTTTGATATCTGATCTTGTGTTTGTCATCCTATTCATAATTTTTATCATTCTTATCACTTGTAACATATTTTCCATCCATTCATTGGTATTTTCTCCTCTATTTCCATTCCTTGTTCTTATGTGCAAGCCTCACCTTCAGTTAGGTCAAAGACTCCAATGTATGAATGATAATTGGAAACTAACTTGTCCAATTCCAAGCAAACACAGTTGAGTGCCACAGGTCATATTAGCACAAATTATCCTGATAGTAACATTGAGCACTAAAAAGGTTGTTTAGTCACTAGGAGCAATACTCATATGTTTGGTATGGATTAATTTTAAGCATTTTCTCCTATGGCAAGTCTCAATTCTGTTTGAGTATTATTTATAGAGTGGCCTGAATATTAATTAGATATTAAGAATACTTGTTACCTAGGTATGTGCTTAGAGGAAGGAAAACTAAACTAGGTTTGCATGTTGAAGAAAGCAATTTATTGTCTTAAGAGGTACACTAGGTTTTTGGTCTTTATGGAATACTTGGGGCTATTTGATAAACGGATGGTTTAGGGTTTTGAAGTTTTGGATTTATGGGTTTAAAAGGTGACAAACCAATGTGTGTTTGCAAGGTTTTCAAGATTCTAGGAATTTAAGCAAGGATTAGAAAAACAATAAACTTCTAGGCATCACACCTAGGATTTCCCTGGCATCATGCCTCGGAGCAGGTTGTATCACAAGGGCCTCAAAAAAAGCTCCATAGCTTCAGAAAATATAGAAATCTTATTCTTCTCCTTCAATAGAAAGTATTAAATCCATATAAATAAATTGACTAATACCTCATCCAAGTGGAACATGGATTTCTCAAAACTCCTAAAAAGAGCTCGACGTGGACTCCATGGGCTTTTACTACTAAACTCTTAGGACTTATGCTACTAAGTCCAAACTAAATAATTAAACTCATATAAAACCAAAATACGACCCAATGGACTAATAGAAACCAGAAAATTACATATCCGCAACTAGTACATAAAATTAAATTAAAATTAAATTGGCTAGACGCTGCCTGCGTCACATTTAGACAGTTTGGTGCAAAAGATGAGTACAAGATTATGATCCATATAGCATGTGGGATGTTATGGGTGACATCTCTCCTAGGAAAGGTGGGCTTTTCTAATCTTTAAAAAATAATAATAATAATAATAGAGAAAGATAATAATTTTTTAAAATATATATATACACACACATATATATACACGTGTTACGTGATAACTAAGCAGCAAAGTATATGCCATTTTGTCTGAATTATGGTTATGATAAAGCAAAATGCAACATCCTATTTCAAGCTTTGCAATCAATTAGAATTTAGAAGGTAATTTTCGTAAGACATTAAGGAAGAATCATTTTTTAACTTCATAATATGCCAGGCATGATAGACTTCCATGATCCAGCTTGCAGGGGGGAGTGTCAAGAAAATTACGTGAATGAGGCAAATCTTGTACTTTTACAACAACATATACAGAGACAATAACATCATGTCTTTCTTCATCTTAGAATTTCATAATAGTCATGAAATAGAATATAAGAATCCTTTTCATTTGCTTTTAAGTAATAAAGGTCAACTCAAGGTTAAGATATAATTTTGATAAATCTAAAGGTCATGTGCCATGTCATTTAAAATCTCAATGTACTAAATAAGGAATGATATCTGATGGTGACTCAATTTAAATGATCTAGCACTAAGTACACCTTTAGATTTGTAAAAATCAAATCTTCACCAAGAATTGACCATTTTCATTATCAAAAGCAAATAGAGAGAATCCTCGTCCAAGATTAGCATACATGCCGAACTAAACAAATACATTCTTTCAAGAAAGGCCATACTTTGATTCCTAGCAATGCACCAATTGAACCTCCAAGGGAATGCCCCACTATGCGAACATTATACCCATCACACTCACATCTAGCTCCAAGCAATGAGGAAAGGTAGCCACTTGACCCTGCATCTCAATTTACATCACATTGTCCAAAGCGAAAAAGTAGTTAGGCAGAATGCAATTTGCAGTAAAATTGTGTCAAAAACAGAAAATTTCAGTGTGAAACAATTATAAAGGACTTGATGAAATGAAAGCAACCCCTATTTCATAAAGTTGGGAGTAACGAGGTTTTTAACTAGAAAATATAAGAAAACTCATAATATGAGCACTTATATCACAAAATAATTCATATAAGTCATCCTCTATCATCATTAATGAAGATGCCAGCAGCTTAAAGTTTGCAGTTACATTGAACTTCTTCAGATTAGAACGTTACGATCTGCAACCCAGGTATTTGCATTGCTTGGACACACTTCCCATTATAAAATCTTTAGAACAAGATAAGTTCTCCCCTCACAAAAATTTTGAAGAATAATGCATCAAAAGGGTTACAAATTCATACATACAAAATATGTAATATTTTCCTCTTTCCAAGGTCTAAGCTTCAATATTCATCAAGCCACTGTCACAAGGTGTATGGAGAATTGATGTGGACACCAAATCAAACCTATTAATGTTGATTGATTTTATTGGACCTATTTGACTGAATGTAATTGATGTTGATGAATGTTGAGACGTTTTGGGATTTAATTTTCTTCTATTTTCACATTTAATGTAATTGATTACAAGTTATTTTCTTTCCTTGTTAAGTTAGAAATTAATTTTCTTTCCTTCGATGATGTAATTTAGGCAAACTATTTAAGGCCCCAAAATGCAATGTTTATGCAGCTAATCATGGATTTATAATATTTGGGTTAAGAATTTTCTTCCAATGCTTGGTGCAAATTCCAAGAAAAATCATGTGCTCATCCTTAGGTTCAAATCATGATTGGTATTTATCAATGTTGGTAAAAGCACAAGCCACACTTAAGTGCAAAGGCCTCTTGGAGCCCAGGCGTAAAAGCGCAAGGTACACACTTGGCGTAAGCACAAAGCACAAGTGTGTGCCTAATTGAAGTAAAGCGTACATTTAAAAATAATAATTTAAAATTTTAAAAAATAATTATTAATGAGAAACAATCAAACAATCAAATTATCATATAAATTGATATAAAACATTTTATATAATTCATATGACATTTATATAAGCCCTACTTTTGCAATTTTAACACGAAAATTGCAAGTCAAGTCATTTTAAATTTTTGGATCAGCTGACATGAGTACTTCAATGTAACACCCTTTCTTAAATCTCCGATAGCCATAATGCCCTATGACTAATCACTAATATTAGTTAATAATTTAATCACTTATGGACCATAAGTCTTTAAGAATTAGTCTTTCAAGTTCAACAACAACTACTAAAGTAACTAAACAATTACCACAAATATATTATATCATACTTTTTTTTTTTCATGAATGAGCTAAAGAATATGAAGACATAGCAGTATTGTAATTGGTATGAAGTAGATATTCAAAAGCAAAAGAATAGAATAAGAGGAAGAAGCAGATGCTGGGTGGGTAATTGTTTCAGGGAGGTAAAACCAAGAACAAATAAAAATAAAAATAGAGAAGAACTATATGTCTTTTTGATAAGTTAGGACAAGTTACGCTCAAATTTATGTCTTTTTGATAAGTTAGGACAAGTTACGCTCAAATTTATGTCTTTTTGATAAGTAAGTTACACTAAATATATGCCAAATCAATGGTTTAATATCAATAATGTCAAGATCCTAAAGTTTTAATTCAGTTTTGGTTTTTTTTTTAAATATAAAAAAAGCAATAAAGCGTGCTTCTTTGAGTGCGCCTCGCTTTACAAGCAAAAAGCGCTAGAGCCTTGGGGCTTTGCTCTTTGCGTTTAAGTGCACTTTTACCAACACTAGTACTTATTCCAAGCAGTCCCAAGTGCTGATGATTAGGTCATATCTATTTTTCTATTTTAACACTTGATGCTAATTTGAAGCAAACCATAGGTGCCGATTCCTAAGTCCTATCCCTTTCTATTGTTCTTCTTGTATTTCCCAAAAATACACAATCACCTCTTAGAGTCTATTGTCCTGCATCATAGATATTTTGCATGTTAGCTCAATTTTGAATGAGAAGAGAAACTTTAATGAAGCTTAATCACATGTAATTTTTCTTTCTTCAAATAATTTTATTCCATTGGTGTTAATACCATTTTCCAGGAAATGAATTTTTATTATTGGAAATTGCACTTGTGGAAATTAGTTGCCACTTTAATTGGTTATAATTGCGTTTGAGAGAGGTGTTGGCTGCCTAGGATGTGGCTACCTCAAATTAGCCAAAAATCCTGTTTTAGTTTGCATTTTCTAGGATCAATATGGGGGGATTTCGTAGTTTCTTTATTGAATCTAAGTTGTTTCAATTGGTGGATGAGGAAGGAGGGAATTTTTCTCCCTTAAGATTTTCGAACGAGGAAAATACTACATGCAATCGGTATTTATGGGCAAGAGTGCAACTCTTTGGATAATACGGAGCCTGGAACACACCGTGATTGGGGCTAGTCCTAAGCAATTTTTCACGTTAAAGGAAGGTGATACTGCTTACACTTTGCAACGGGAGTGCAACTCTTTTGGGCAATACTTAGCAGTGACAGAGCTTAAGGTAGGTGGGCTGCGGCGAACTATCATTATTCCTACCGGAAAATTAAAACAAGGATGGAGAACTTTTGGGATTGAATTAAGAAGGATATTAGAACCTTCTCAATATGCGTTGGGGGGATTGAAGTTTGTACCGTACAGGTCTAAGTAGATCCCAAGTTCTCATTCTGTCAGGTCCTATGTGAAAGCTGTCAAAGCTCCGGTGCAGGCAAGACTGAAGCATGTTCAACAGCCCCTCATCAACGATAAGGTCAAGGCTGGTAGCGTGAAGGATATTGTGGAGTTTCCGAGTGACAATCCTCGCACACAAGTAGTAGTTCCTGATACTCAAGCCGAAAGTTTTCCCCAGGCAGCCATGGTTGGTGGTGTGGGTGGAGAAGGTGGTATTAATGGTAAGAATAAAATTGAGGAGAAAATCTCGGAAGGAAATAATGTCAATATTCCTTTGAATCCCAATTTAAATTCAAAAATGGTTGAGTTTGGAAAGCTGCGTGATAGTAGGAAGACACGTTGGGTAGGGAGAGGGTTGACTGTGTATGTGAATGGATATGGAAAGAGGCGGGTATCTTAGGATGGTGTTAAGGGTGGGAAACAAGCTAGCAAATGGGTTATAACGAATAAGGCTCATCAAAGCAGAATGCCCAAGTCTTGATGGAAAATAATGAACCCATTTTGGGCCTAGGTTTGTCAAGCCCACGAAATTTTGAGGCTGGCAAGAGTTCACTAAGTGGACAAAAGGATCTGGAGTCTTCGTACCTAAATGGGTGCACTATGCTGAGCTCAGGTAAGAGTGAGCCCACTGCCACGAAGGAGATTGAGTGTTCAAGGGTCTCACCCATCGCATCGGAGCAACATGCGATGTCATCGAAGGGATCTTCTTCCTTAATGGCAACGGTAGTCGCAGGTAAGAGTGGTCAGCATAGCCCAATAAGCATAGCTCAGCCACCCATATTGCCGACAGGTCCAGCAGTGGTGGCCCAAGCCACCTTCGCGCAGATATCGCCGATCAGTGCTTCGAGTGGGTCTAGGTTGGTGCCGGAGGGGTCACCGGCCACGATGTTGGAACCAGTTTTGACCCTCACTAAACCGAGAGTGTCGGAGCTGGTGTCTTTGTCTTCTTCAATGGCATTGGAGGAGGGGGAAGATGATTTTGTGGGTTCGGAAGGTCTAGTTATATCTAATTTTAAGGGAGCTCAATTACCTGGACCAACTATAAAGGAATTGGTCGAAGATTTGGATAAGTCATGGGGTAATTCCAAAGACTGGATATTACAATTGCGTGATGGCAAGCAATTAGTGCTACCATTGTCACTATATCATTCTCCAGATTGTATGTCAGTCTGTTCAAGTTTGGAGGGAGATTGTGTACCAGGTAATGCTTCTAGTACTAATGAAGGGCAGAGGGTTAGTTGGGCGGATGAGAGTGAGGGGCTAGTAGAGTCTTTGTCTGTGGTTCTCGGGTTAGAGAGTGAGATGTGGGAATTTGATGAAAGGTTGAGGTCTTGTGAGGGAGGTGATAAGCCATTAGTTGTAGTACCTTTGGCCACTAAAGGTCCGGTGGAGTCGGAGTCTAGTCATGTGAAGGAGATTGGGTGTAAGGAGAGTGTGAATAATAGTCAATTAGCACAATGGATAACCAATAGGATAAAGGCTTTCAAGAAATCTATGGGCACTTCGCTGCAAGGTTTTAAGGAGCAGATTACATGTTTGTTATTAGCTATAGAGGCCTGAAAGAAAGATAAACAAAAACGTGTGGTGAGCGATCAAATGAAGTTGGTCAAGGCAAGCCAAAAGGGTCAGCGGGAGTTGAAGAATTTGTTGTCATCTTTGAATGTTGAGTATGATCCAAATAAAGCAAGGAGTGCAAGTTCTGAGCGGGCTGTTGTGCCTTATCAATGAACGTGAAGATTATTTCTTGGAACGTTAAAGGGTTGAATGAGCAGGACAAAAGGCTCAGGGTTAGAAATTTGATTAGTAAATGGGGGCCAGATGTGGTTTGTCTTCAAGAAACCAAATTGGGACTGATTAATAAAGCGGTGATTCGTAGCTTATGGGGTAACCAACATGTTGACTGGTCTTACTTAGGTTCTTGTGGAGCTTCTGGTGTGGTGTTAGTGATGTGGGACACTTGGGTAGTGAATAAAATGGAGGACGCAGTGGGGAGATTTTCGGTTTCTTGTAAGTTCACAAGTGTGTCAGATCAGTTTGTTTGGGTGTTTACGGTCCTAATTTACACCGAGACAAAAGGTTTTTATGGGAGGAACTCTGTGGCTTGAATAGTTGGTGGAGTGTCCCATGGTGTGTGGGTGGTAATTTTAATGTGGTGAGATTCCCTTTCGAACGATTGGGGTCTAATTCCTTCACTTCTGCTAGAGGGAGTTTTCCAACTTCATTTCGGAACAAGATCTCATTAATCTGCCATTGCAAGGGGGTACATTTACTTGGTCAAATTCTAGAGAAGCTGCTTCGAAGGCTAGGTTGGACAGATTCTTGTTTTCTGCAGATTGGGAGGATAAGTTTCTAACAGTTTCTCAAAGACGGATGTCTAGGTTGTGTTCAGATCATTTTCCAATTGTCCTTGAGGGCGGATCTTTTCAGAGAGGGTGTATACTGTTTAGATTTGAGAATATATGGCTTAAGGATGAAGGTTTTGTGGATAGGGTTCGGTCTTGGTGGGACTCCTATCAGGTTCATGGTGCACCAAGTTTTATTTTGGCCAATAAATTAAAGTTCTTAAAAAATGATTTGAAAAGATGGAATGTGGAGGTGTTTGGTCATGTTGAAGTTTGGATTAAAAAATTGTGGAAGGACTTAAGTGTTTTAGAGAATATGGAGGAGAGTAGGGGATTATCAGCGGAGGAAAGGGTAGAAATGGAAAGAATTCGCGAGGAGTTAGAAAAAGCTACTTTGTTGGACGAAATATTTTAGAGGCAAAAATCTAGAGTTCTCTATGTTAGGGAAGGAGACAGGAATACTAAATTTTTCCACCGCATAGCTAACTCTCACAAGAGGGTTAATTTTATTGATAGGCTTATGGTGGATGGGGTGTTGTCTTCAAACTCAGCTGCCATTGCATATTGTATTTCTCAGTTTTATAGGCAGCTTTATTCTGAGGATGTGGCTCATAGACCTATCTTAGATGATGTGGATTTTTCTAGTTTCTTGGTGGAAGATGCAAGTTGGCTAGATAGGCCTTATAAGGAAGAAGAGGTGTTTGGGGTGACTGATGATTTTAATGGTGATAAGGCACCTGGCCTGGATGGTTTTTCCATGGCATTCTTCCAGTCTTGTTAGGGTGTTTTGAAAACAAAAATTATGGTTGTTTTCCAAAATTTCCATACTCAGGCGGTGTTTGAGAAGAGTCTTAATGCTTCGCTCCTTGCCCTTATTCCCAAGAAAATGGATGTTGTGGAGGTCAAGGATTTTCGGCCTATTAGCCTAGTTGGTGGGATTTATAAGATTATTTCTAAGGTGTTGGCTAATCAGCTTCGTAGGGTGGCGCATGGGCTTATTTCGGATTCACAAAATGCTTTTGTGAAGGGCAAACAGATTTTGGATTCCATCTTGATTGCTTCTGAATGTATTGATAGTAGATTGAAATCAGGAGTTCCAGGGGTGTTGTGTAAATTGGATGTGGAGAAGGTGTATGATCATGTGAGTTGGGATTTTTTAATGTATATGCTTCAGCGTTGTGGTTTCTCAGAGAAATGGAGAAAATGGGTAAGGTATTACATTTCAACTGTAAAGTTTTCTATTCTGATCAGTGGTAGCCCATCTGATTTCTTTGGAAGTTCTAGGGGAGTTTCGGCAAGGGGATCCTTTATCTCCTTTGTTGTTTGATATTGTGATGGAGGCATTAAGTCATATGTTGAATGTGGCTGCCTCCACCGTGCAATTCTCAGGCTTTTCTATGGGTAGTATGGTTGGTCCATCAATGATGGTGTCTCACCTCTTTTTGCAGATGACACTCTGATTTTTTGTGATGTTGAACCTTCGCAAATTGCTAATTTGAGGGCGATTCTTGCTAGATTTGAGGAGGTGTCGGGGCTTCATATTAATTTTGGGAAATCTGAGTTGGTACCTGTTAGTGGGGTACAAAATTTGGAGGCTTTGGTGGGTCTGTTGGGATGTAGGCAGTCTTCTTTGCCCTTGAAATATTTGGGCCTTCCATTAGGTGCAAAATTAAAAGATTTATCTATTTGGAACCCTATCCTAGAGAGAATGGAAAGGAGATTAGCAGGTTAAAAGAGAATGTATTTATCTAAAGGGGGTAATGTGACACTCATTAAAAGCTCACTCTCATCTTTACCTACATACTTTCTTTCCCTTCTTCCTTTACCGGGTAAGGTGGCAAAGTGTATGGAGAAATTACAAAGAGATTTTCTGTGGAATGGGATTGGTGGTGAACCTAAAATGCATTTAGTTGATTGGGCCAAGGTTTGTAAGCCTTTGCAGGATGGGGGGTTGGGTATTAGAAGGCTGGAAAACTTTAATTCTGCCTTGCTAAAAAAATGGTTGTGGAGGTATGGCATGGAGACTGATGCTTTATGGAGGAGGGTTATAGCGGCAAAATATGGGAACATTTGGGGTGGTTGGCGTACAAAAAAGGTGACAAGTCCTTATGAGGTCAACCTGTAGAGATATTAGAAGTGGCTGGTTGAACTTCTCTAAATTTCTTGTTTCTGATGTGGGGGATGGGACTAAAGTGAAATTTTGGAAGCATGTGTGGTGTGGGGATTGTACTCTCCAAGAGGCCTTTTCGGAGCTTTATTGCCTTAGTAGGTCTAAGGATTGCTCGGTGGTTGAAGTTATGGGTTGGTCTTCGGGGAGGTTTCACTGGAATATGCAATTTCGTCGTCCACCACAAGATTGGGAAGAAGAAACCTTTGACCAGTTTATGGGGTTGGTCTATTCTTCAACAGTGTGGGGGTTTGACCCAGATAAGGTTTGTTGGAAGCTTGCAAGGAATAGAGGTTTTGAGGTTAGAAGTTATTATAGTTCCTTCTACCCTCCTACTCTTGTTTCCTTTCCATGGAGAATGATATGGCAATCGAAGGTTTCTCCAAGGGTGGCTTTCTTTTCTTAGTCTTCTTCCTTAGGTAAGATCTTAACAACAGACAAACTTCGTAAAAGACGAGTGATAGTGCTTGACTAGTGCTATATGTGTAAGAGGTGTGGGGAGTTAGTGGACCATCTTCTACTTCATTGCTCCATAGCTTGGGAGTTGTGGTCTTTGGTTTTCTGCTTGTTTGGTATTCAATGGGTTATGCCTAATATTGTTCTTGAGTTGTTTAAGGCTTGGTAAGGAAAGTTTGCACGACATCGTTACATTGATGTTTGGAAATTAGTGCCTCATTACTTGATTTGGTGCATTTGGCGTGAAAGGAATGCTAGAAGCTTTGAGGGTTGTGAACGTTCTTTGCTGGAGATTAAGTCTTTTTTCTTACACTCTCTTTGAATGGAGTGTGGTCTTTTCTCACTTTTCTTGTTCTTCTTTTTCTATTTTTCTTGATCGTTGTTCTTTTGTTTCCTCATTTGTGCCCTCATAGTACATCCCCAATGTACTCGGTTTGGCAATCTTTCTATTATTAATAATATTCTTACGTTATTTATCAAAAAAAAATATCATTTTCCATTTTGAGAATATACACAACTAACCCAAGTATGTATGAATTTATATATAAGCCAAATTTAAAAATAAAAAAATAAATGGTAATTTTGTTGAAGCAAAGAAATAAACAACAGAATCTCAGGATGACTCAAAGAATTCAAAAAATTTATATTAAAATGGTCAGTAAAACAAAGCTCAATAAGTTTGAAGGAAAAAGGTCATAAGTTTACCATGGTCAAAAGCAGTCCCGTCAATTTGCATGAAAAGATCCTGTGCAGCCTCAACTATACCTGAGTGACCATAGTGTGGGAAAGATGAGTCCACGCTGCACTTCACAACAGGATCAATATCACTTGAACTGCAAACAAGAATGCAGAAGTTTCAAAACCAGCGGAACTGTTCAGAAGAACAAAAACCCACCACAAATAAAGGCTTTTACTTTATACTTTATAGTTACAATGGCAGAAGGGGGATTTAAATTATGGAAGTTTATGTTGGAAACACCAAGAAGTGCCAATTGCAAATTTTCAGCAAATCGGGAATCTAGAAGAGAACAATTATGCAATAAATCAGATTAGAGAATTTTGAAAATCTTATTTGACTTTGGTCCCACCAACTTAACTGCAAAACCCACAGCATGAAGAAAAGAAGATGCTGTGGCAGCAGAAACTAGCCCCTTCCTCCAAATGCTTCTCCTTCAACATTATTTTGCAATTCAAGACCTGCTCTCCTTTTCTATCTTTATCTAAAAAAATAAATAAATAAAAATAAAAAGACCTGCTCTCCTCTTCTCTTCTCTTCTACTAAAGGCCAAAAGTCAGACTGTAAAAAATGTAATGGATCTTCATATTGCCAGATGTTGAAAGATTGAATTAAGTTCAAAGACCATGTAAATGTGATGAAATACAAATCCAAATTTTGAAACTTCTGATTTGTAGGGTCAATGTTTGAGAGATTCCATGACCATTTTTTTTTAATCAACAGATATGGAAATTGCAATAGTAGATTAGTGTCAGAACCAAAGTACGATATTGACTACAATTTTTTTATCCCATTTCTTTATATTCAGATCTGCCTTGCTTGAGGTTGGCGAGTGGACCCAGCTAAATCTCAATTTCCATGGATGTAGAAACAATCTATAACAGTCAAAGACGATGGAAACTATTGGAGTACACGTCCCTAGTTTCAACTCATCAGGGTTGAGGCCCTAGTTTGGAGTACACCCCTAATTTTCAATCAAGTTGTGATAATATGTTTAAAAATTAGCTAAATTTCTTTTTCTTTTTTCTTTTTTTTTTTGGGATAGCGTAGAGAACCTTTCAAAAGAAGAGTTCTTTGGGCCCACCTATGATCAATAAAACTTACAAGTAACTGATCCCAACCACCGTTCAGTAGATTTTTTTTTTTAATCAAGGTAACTAGTTTTTACAAATTTATTATGATAATATTGAATTAATTATGGCATCACCTCTGTTGAACCTGCAGCAGTTCAACCCCAAAACCTAAAACCTCTCCATTTCATGGTTCTTTAAAAAGTCCAGTCTTTAAAACATTGCAACAGGCCCAGCTAAAAAGGAGTAACTTATTCAGACAAGATATATTTAAAAAAAAAAAAAAAAAATTAAAAGCCTTAGTAGGATGTAAAATTGTACATTATAGAAAGTTACAGACTCTCACTGTGAGATTTTTTTTTTTTTTTTTCCCCTTAAGTATTAGAAATTTAGAACATACCCATATTTTGTCTAGATGTAACTTAGACGGAAATTTGACAATACAAGTTCTAAGAAAGGACATTAACTAACCTACAGTGGAATGTTAAGATGCTGAAGCTTTTTTAAGGATCACCTAAACAATGATTCATCATTCACTCACCCATACAAATACACAAAAGTACATAGAGAAAGAGAGAGACAGAGAGATACTTCATCAATCCATCCAAGTCATCTGCAGAAAGGGCACACTCCTTACATAAACCATCAGTTATGAGATCTTCAGCGGTCTCAGTTCCTCTTATAGCAATTACTACTGATCTCAAATGATGCAGAACCACAATGAAGTATGCAGCTTCACATTTTGCCTGGAATACAAGGTAAAGAAAAAGAACCAAATTGAAATTATATGTTGGTGGTAAAGCATAACATAACAAATCAGAACATGGCATGCTTAAGAACAAAGGAAAGAATATAGACATATTAGACACTGAAAAAGAGACTTTCAGGATTCCAAAAACCACAAACAACAAAAAAAATTCAGCCATTTAAGACCACAAAGTCACGAAACTCCCAATTACAGATGTAGGTATATGCATGCATGTGCATGTATTATTATAGTGCTCCTAGAAATCCCATAAGACTTTCTCTTCTTTTTTTTTCTTTTTTTAAATTTGATTGAGGTAGGAGAAATGTTTTAGAACTTGGAACATTCAATGAATTCAAAATTTGAGAGGATCAAGGGTTGGAAATCCAAAAAATCAAGCAAACCAATGTCTGACCATGACATCATAAATACTTTAAAAATTTTACTATAATAGAAATAAAAAATTTTCCCTTATCCCTATCCCCCCTCCTCCTCCTCCACCTTCCCCATCCCCACCACTTCAGGGGTCTAACCATGTTCTGCCTAAACCGCCTAACTTTGTACCTGCACCTTCAGCCATACCAAATACTCCCACCATAGAAACCTCAAAATATATCCCTCCTACATCCTTGGACCATGAGGGTAGTAAGGATCGTTTCGTATTGATGCAAAACCTTTTTCTTTCTATTTTGATGGGGGTCGATCTAATTCGTATGCCATACATGAGAAACGTCAGGATGTTTAGAGCTCTATTTGGGTTGGACATTGGGGCATGGAATGGATCCTTACTTGTCTCGCCAACATAAGAGACTGGGTGCCTGGTCGAGATGTACTCTGTAAGAGATTCAGGGAAAATGCGAAGTTGTTAGTTTTGTGGGAGATCAAACAAAGCTGGTCTTTTTGTAGTTATTGCGGTATATTTTGGAGGAACTAGGAGAGGTTGTATTATGATACCAGCAAGCTCCAATCGTGCTGGTTGGTCTTTGTTTCAAAAAGAGCTAAGGATTTTTTTCTCTGGTGCAAAACCAGTATCTATGGTTGAAGTATCCTCCAACAATGGTGGCGGAAGCGGTCAGTTTGCTGGTGGTGGCCGGAGTGGGAAACTTATGTCTGTTTATGGAAATCAGCAAAAGATCAAGAATTTTGAAAAAATTGGAACTAAATTGGGGCAAAACGTGATTCTTGGAGATCCTATAGTAAATGTTTCAGTTATAAATGGAAGATCCACGCGGGCATTTATTTTTAAGTTGACACCTGCTGTTTTGGCTTTGAGTGTGCGCAAGCCTAAGGGTGGGAGACGTTTTGTGACTTGTCTGGGTGCTAAGGAGTTCAGCTGGCCCAAGGATTTAAGTGGTAGGCCAGAAGTCACTAAACAAACAGGTGGGCTTGATAAAGCCCAACCCATGGCACCAATATCTTCAATAAGTGAGGGTATTTTGGTCAAGCCCAATACTTTACAAATTAACCCTGAGGTTCGGTCTATGTGGGTAATAGGCAAGAGCTCAAGAGGAAGAATAAGGGGAGATTCCGAGTTGCCAGTGACAGCAGTAGTGCCGGAAATGGAATTCTATGCTTCTGCCCTTAACGGCAACCCTATTCATGTCACCTCGAGGGTCTCACAGCCAATCAGGTTAAAGGGAGATCACCCCAATGAAGCGGCGAGTGCGACAAAGGTTTCCAAATTTGGGTTTATCAACGAGGTGGTGACCAATCAGGGGATGGGGGACGAGAATCAAACTCGGATGGCTGGTGATTTGAGTGTAGGGAGGACGACGAGGCCGATGGGGCCTGGGAATGTTGTTTCTTCTGATCATTGGCATCAAGGTACTACTCAAAACCATTTTTCTTCTCTAACGGGTTTGAGTAGCGAGAAAGGTCTCTGTTTTAGGGAGAGAGACAACTCCACGAAGGTATCAGGTGAGAAGGGAGAAAAATGGAGCAACCCTCAAGCTAAGCTAGTGTTGTCAAGCTACTTGGATGGGGATGAGCAGTTACAGGAAGGATCTGAGCACTTTTTGCTTCAGTAGAAGCACAGTGAAGTTAATCCTAGTGGTTTTTTTCACAAGGGGGAAGAGGGTGGCTTATTGGAGTGCTCACCTTTATCTAAATGGGATCCCAATGAATGAAAGGAGTTGGAGGTGATCCAGGAAGTTGATGAGGGAGAGGTTCAGGGGTCAGAGGTGAAAAATTCAATATGGGTAAGTAGCCTGATGAAAAGTTTTTGTAGAATTGTGGGTTTTCCTATTGTTAAGCATGAAGATCAATGTCTGGCTTTGTTTCGTCTCCTTGAACAAGACTGCATTGATGTTGTTAATGTTGGGACTTCTAAAGGAATTGTGAACTCAAGGCAGAAAGGGCTTAGGGAACTTAAAGTTTTGATTTCTTCAATTAATTATGAGGGGGTAGCATCTAAGTGGAGGAACAGAGATTCCCCAGAAGGTACGGGAGTGCTTACCAGTTTTAAATGAGTTTACAGATTTTATCTTGGAATGTTAGGGGGTTAAACAATCCTCAAAAGCGAGAGGTATGTAAAAATTTTCTTAAGGAGTGGAAGTGTGATATTGTTTGCTATCAAAAAACTAAGCTGGCTTCTTTAAACTCTTCTGTTGTTTGAAGTCTTTGGGGTAGTCTGTTCCTAGACTAGGTTGCTCTAGTCAACACTATAGGGGGGTGTTATTGGTTTGGGACAAGAGAGTGTATGAAAAAGTTGACTATGCTATTGGTCAGTTTTCTGTTAATGTTTTACTGAATGGGGTTGTAGATGATTTTGTATGAGCATTCAGGAGTGTATGGTCCTAATGATGATAGTCAGCAGGGTGCTCTGTGGGAGAAGCTTACAAGGATGCACTCTAGGTGGAATATGACATGGTGTGTGATTGGAGATTTCAATATCATTCGATATCCGGGTGAGAGATTTGGTTGTGAGGCCTTTAGTCCAGCTATGTTTGCTTTTTCAAACTTCATTAAGGCTAACTACCTTGTGGACTTACCTCTTGAAGGGGCTTCATTTACTTGGTTTAGAGATTTAGGGACAGATTGTATGTCAAGAATTGATAAAACCTTGGCATCGGTGGATTGGGTAAATCATTTTGGAAATGTGTCTCAAAGGGTACTCCCTCGTGTAGTTTCTAATCATTGCCCACTTTTGGTGGTGGCTGGTAGTGTTAATAAAGGTCGAAGTGCCTTTAAGTTTGAGAATGTGTGGTTGCGATGGTGGAATGGGTATTGCTTTTCGGGTTCTCCAAGCTTAATCCTAGCTCATAAATTAAAAACTCTTAAAGAAGACTTGAAAAAGTGGAATAAGGAGGAATTTGGGGATTTGGCCTTTAGGAATAAATTTCTTTTATCTGAATTGTTGGGTTTGGATGCTAGAGAGGACTTGTCAGGTCTTTCACAAGAGGAACAAACTAGGCGAATTAAGATTAAAAGTGAGATTGCAAATCTTGCCTCTTTGGAGGAGATCTCTTGGAGACAAAAGCCCCAGATATTTTTTGTGGAGGGGGACAATAATACTCGCTTTTTTCATCGGATAGCAAACTCCCATAGAAGAACTAACCATATTAGGGGTATAGAGGTGGATGGTGTTCTCTATGAGGATGAGGAAGAGGTACGGTCTAAGGTGGTTCAATTTTATCAGAATTTGTACACTGTGTTAGATACCTGGCACCCTTCTACAGATGGATTAGAGTTTGCAAGAATTGAGGAGGATGAGCGGCTTGGTCTAGAGAGGGATTTTTCTAAGGAGGAAGTGGTAAAGGTTCTTCAAGAGATGGAGGGCGATAAAGCCCCAGGTCCTGACGGTCACTATGGCATTTTTTCAAAAATGCTGGAGTGTAGTGGGAAAAGATGTTATGGCCTTTTTTTATCATTTCCATAGGAGCTCAGAGTTTGAACGGCCTCTGAATGCTTCTTTTCTATCTTTGATTCCCAAGAAAAATAATGCATTGAATATCAAAGATTTTCGGCCTATCAACTTAGTGGGCAATGTGTATAAGCTATTGTCTAAGGTTTTGGCTAACAGATTGAGGCTGGTGCTGGATAAACTCATTTCGGAGTCGTAGAATTCTTTTGTTGGTGGCAGACAGATTTTGGATTCAGTGCATATTGCTAATGAATGTTTAGACAATAAACTGAAATGTCATACTCCAGGGGTGGTGTGTGAGTTAGATATTGAGAAAGCATATGATCATGTGAATTGGGACACTTTGTTTTATTTGTTGGAGAGGATGGACTTTGGGGGTAGATGGAGGAGATGGCTAAAGACTTGTGTCACTACTATTCACTTCTCAGTTTTGGTTAATGGATCTCCTGCTGGTTTCTTTGGTAGCTCTAGAGGCCTAAGACAAGGTGATCCATTGTCTCCCCTTCTCTTTCTTTTGATCATGGAGGTTTTAAGTTGTATCCTGAAGAAAACTGAGAAAGGTATTCTCATTCAAGGCTTTCATGTGGGTCCTATTAATTCTACTGGTATCTGTATTTCTCACCTATTATTTGCTGATGATACCATTTTTTTGGTGATGCCTCTAAAGAGCAGATCTTTTCCATTAGGCTGGTTTTAACTTGTTTTCAAGCTTTTACTGGTTTGAAGGTGAATGTGGGGAAAAGTGAAATTGTCCCTATTGGGAAGGTGAGCTACATTCAGACTTTGGCTAATATTTTTCAATGCAGGTGGGCAGTTTGCTTATGATTTACTTGGGTATGCCACTGGGAACTTTGTATAAAACAACCTCTATTTGGAATCCGATTCTTGAGAGGATGGAAAAGAAGCTTTCAAGCTGGAAGCGACTTTACTTGTCAAAGGGTGGTAGACTCACTTTGTTGAAAAGGACCTTTTCAAGCCTTCCGACTTATTACATTTCTCTTTTTACTATCCCTAAAGCTATGGCAACTAGATTGGAACGTATTCAGAGGAATTTTTTGTGGGGTTCTTCAGTTAAGTGTTTCAAATATCCATTGGTGGCTTGGGAAAAGGTTTGTTTACCAAGTGAGTTGGGTGGTTTGGGAATTCGAAACTTGGCGTCTTTTAATCAGGCCCTATTAGGGAAACGGCTTTGGAGGTATGGCCATGAAATCACTCATCTGTGGCAGAGGGTTATAGCCATTAAGTATGGGGAGGGGAAAGGGGGTTGGTGCACTAGAGTTTGCAGAAGGGCTCATGGTTGTGGGCTACGACGAAGTATTAGTGAAGGGTGGGAAAGTTTTGCTAAGCATTTGTCTTTTGTGGTGAGGGATGGTTCTCGTATTCTTTTTTGGCATGATAAGTGGAATGGGGATGATCCTCTTAAAATTCTTTATCCTCAGTTATTTATGTGTTCAGCCAATAAGGAAGCTTGTATTTCTGAAGTGTTAAGCCATCCAGTGGGTGATAATGACAGAGTGTGGAGTCTAAGATTTTATAGAGAATTCAATAATTGGGAGTTAGAGGTCTCCTACTCCCTACTTCATTTCATCCAAACCCGGATTCCTAGGGGTGGAGGGTGTGACAAGCTTTGTTAGGGTCTTAATGGAAGTGGGAAGTTTGATATTCGGTTTTTTTATCATAAGATTCGAAATGTAGCTCCTACTTTCTCTTGGAAGGGCATTTGGAAAGTCAAGTTTCCTAAAAAGGTGGCATTTTTTATGTAGACAGCAGCTCATGGTCAGATTCTAAATTTGGATAACCTTATACTTTGTGGTCTCCCTTTGGCGAATCGTTGTTGTATGTGTTGTTGTAATGCGGAATCTGTGGATCACCTGTTACTTTTTTGTCCAATAGCTCATTCTTTGTGGACATATATGCTTCAGTTGTTTGGGATCGATTAGGTCATGCCAGGTTCACTAGTGGACTTATTATTTTGTTGGTATCATTGGCTTGGGAAGCATAGTTCCAATATTTGGAATTTGGTTCTAGGTTATTCAATGTGGACTATTTGGACTGAACGGAATCAGCGTTCTTTTAAGGATAAGGGGAAAACCGTGGTTCAGTTATTAGATTTATGCCAGTGGACCCTCTTTGATTGGTCTCGGTGTTAGAGTCTCTCAGATTGTTTTACCCTTATGGATTTCCTTTCGTCTATTAGAATAGCTTAGTGGCTGCTTGTGTCTATTTGTTCCTTATTTTTCTTTGTTCACTACCGTGAACTCTTTGTATTTTTCATGCTATTCCTTTATTAATAATATTTTCTTCTTACTTATCAAAAAAAAAAAGGTTTTTTTATCTGTATAAGTAAAGTAACACAATTAATACCAGGAGAAGCTTTGGCCTAAAGGTTAGGCAGTAAAATAATCATAAAGTTTGGGGTCAAGTCATAGCATTTATTTTATGTTAATTTTTATAGTAGAGCACATTTAGTGTTAACCATACAAAATATTAACATGGTCTAATGGTAAGTACCTTGCATATCTATCGCTTCATTTGAGACTCTAATCTTGCCATTATCAATATACACATTTTTCAATAAAAATCCAAAGGATACACTCACAAGCATGAATGGGCAGTTCGTGATTTGGAGGTTCCAACTAGTCAGCCCTCAGACAAAGTCTCAATATTCGGTTTTGACCAAAATATAAAAATGTGTAACCAGACAAGAAAGCAGACCAGCTCCTGGTTTAATTGTCCACCAGCTAGTCCAGTTTCCAAAACACTGAGTATAGAAATAGCTAGATGCAAAAAAGAAATATATATATATATATATATATTTGTGTGTGTGAAATTGGTTGACCATTTTTTATTGCATTATCTGGCAGTTAAGGAGTTCTCAATTATGTTGATGGGAGATTCCTAGAAGTCACAAATTGACTTCCTTGAATATGTTCAGAGATAGCAGTAGATGGTTAGTCTTAAAAGTCTGCCTCTGTGCTTAACATGAAGCATATAGAAGCAGAGGACTACTATATACTTCCAAGGGAACTAGCACGCCAATAACAAACTCAAGTATATTTATCATAAAAATATTTACTCAAAGCCTCTGTCACTATTACAAATAATAACAGAGATAACGACCTCCTTGCCTCAACCCCCTCTAGCTACCAAAAAAAAACCACCTGGACTTAAATTAAAATAAAAAATGAACTGTGGAGACAAAATATTATCCATGATCTCCATTTCTTGCCAAATCCAAACAGCTCCAGCAAATACAGTAGGAAAAGCCAATTGACATGATCATTGGCTTTCTCCCAGTCCAACTTGCATGACAGTCCAAGTAGTCAAGCCTTCAATCTACTATCAAGACATTCGTTTGCAATCAACATTGAATTGAGAATATGCCTTCCTTTAATAATTGTATTTTGAGATTGGGAAAGAAGCTTCCCTTGGACAACCTTCAATCTATTAGCAAACACCTCCACCTACAAACTTATGTATTTTTATGCTTTTAGATGATTTTATTTATCAAAAAAAATGTATAAACTTCCAACTAAGCTAATGGGTCTAAAATCCTTAACGTCTGAGGCTCCTAGCTTCAGAATAGGAGCAATAAATGTTGCATTTAGACTTCTCTCAAGCAACCTGGATTCATGAAACTCCCTTGAGCGTATTCACAAACCACTTCCCAACAATTTTGAAAGAAAGCAATCACGACACCACCTGGACCCAGTGCTTTGTCCCCATTCAACAGTATAATTGTATTCGTATCTACCGCCTCATCTACAGTTAATTCTCTCTCCAGCCACGTAAAATCTTTGTTCTCTAGGAATATGAAAGATAAACCTTCTAGTGAAGGCCTCCATGACCCAGTTCTAAATACACACCTTACAAAAGTATACAATGGCATCCTATATCTCTTCCTGAGTATCCCAAGTACTCTCCCTACAGGAAGATTACTCCACATGGGCTAATCTTCTGATGAATATTCCTGTGATGAGAGTTCACAAGGCAATGGAAATATTTCATGATTTTGTACCCCTCCTTTAACCACATAGCACCCCAACTTCTGTCACTGAGATTTCAGATTTCCTCTAAAAGTTATTTTTTCTAACCCAATTCTCCATTGAGAGAGTCCCACTATCTTCTCTTCCTTCCAAGATTCACATCTCATTTAATACCTATTTTTCCCATTTTCCCATATCTCCCGATACCTCCTTATTCCATTTCTTTAATCCTTCTTCAAGGCTCTCAGCTTACTTGTCAAGATATAACTAGGAGTTTCTTGGCTTGTTTTCAAACTTAAAGTGAGATTTCATTGAAACCTCCATTACCAAGCACTATTGCACAATGAGCAGAGAGAATCCGAGGCAACACATTTTGGGTTATATCTGGGAGGTGCTCATCCCACTCAGCCGATAGCAAACAACTATCTAACCTAGATTTGGAATGAGGCTCTTGGTTAATGGACCGGTTGTACTTTATTTGCAGTAGAGGCAAATCCAGCAAACCCAATTCCAATATAAAATCTGAGAACCCCCACATGGTTGTTGTATGTCCTCCCAGCCCCACCCCCCTCTCCCAATCTCTCACTAGGAAAATGCACCACATTAAAATCGGCTCCTACACATTCTGGCAATTCCCACCAAGCACCCCCACCAGTTGTCATGAGAATCTTCTATCAGCATACTAATTAGGGCCATAAACATCAGAGAAAGCCCAATCAAACTAGTCTATAGGACACCAGAACTTGCAAGAAATTGCGTGTTAACCTTTGACGCAGTCCAGAATTTCAATTGCCCAAGTGTCCCACATCAGTAATAACCCCGCAGTCCCTTCTGCTTCCAAAATCACCCATTCAACAAACCTATTCCCCCATAGACTCCTCACCACGTCTCCATTGATTACCTCCATTAGTTTCTTGCAAACAAATTAGCCTTGCCATTTCAAGAGCATTTCTACTGCAAGCTCTTCTCCTTATTCAGGCCACTGACAATCAATTAGATGATTTAGATTCATTAAGACAGTGTTAGACACCTTGATCTGCAAGCACCTGCCACCAGATAAATTCCTTGTCTCTCAAAACTAACCAAAGATGTCAAATTCCTTAACTCTCTACACCCCTTGACTGGCCTCCGATGCTGCTTCACCTTCAACCCATTTTTCCCCTTTGGCCTCCACCTAGCCTCAATGGCCTCAAAGGAATAGATAACAACTCTCAGAACAGTGGCAGATGCACAAATCATTTAATCCCTTTAAAGAACTTACCTATATTGTTCCAACTTTAGTTCCATTCAAAGATTAACGGATAAAGAACGCTCATGGGGAAAGATGAAATAAATAATGAGAAAATAAAATGAGATGAGTAAAGATTAGATTTTGTACTCTCCTTTCTACTGGTCATTTATACTAGAAGCCACCATGCCAAGGCTTCCCAATCTCCCCAAAATCGGACCATGCTTAGTTGTAATGGAACAACAAATCAAAAACTGATTCCATGATTCCTTGTAGGATTTCTTTCCCTCTATCAATGTAATACGAACCTCATGAGTGTCCTGCTGAGCTCTAAATTTTATTCATAGTAAGAACAGAACATCTTTATTGTGATAGTTAGGGTCTGTAAGAGAAATAGAAAGATGATATTATGGGTTGTACTCTTTTGTTGAATGGGCGGTACTCTTCTAAAAGGGTCTAGAAGTTTCTAGCGATGATGTGTCCCTAGCTGTCTCATTCAAGAATATTCCTTGTCCTATTGTAACCACCTTTTCCTATATAACAAATGGATAGTAAGAGGGTTGGGAATCAAGAATTTCCAGCACCTCCTTTCAATAAATATCATCCTTATTGTTTTCTTAAATCCTCCCTTTCAATGGGTTTGAAATTTTTTTGCATTGATCATCATCATAAAATATCAAACATGGAACTTGTTCAATTATTTCTTGATTTACGAGCAAGAATCAAGATAGCAACCCATAATCAAGATTTAAATTGAAGTTTTATACACATAAAGAAACAATTGGCATAAATCAAATTTGCACCCTAGTTTAGAAATTTTACAGCACTAAATAAGTAATGTTTGATCTATAAACCCAGTCTGCCATTTTTTTGTTTTTTTTGGATAAGTACAAACCCAATCTGCCAAGGACCACATAAACAAGGAAACAACAGAAAAACAATAATATTTATGAGCAAACCAACTAAGTATATGATTACATAAAAATTTTCATAAGAGCTCTCTGTTAATATGCATGGATTGAAACAATGGCTTAATGACAGCTTGTATTCAGCAAAGTTAACTTTTGAGTTTTAACCCTTTAATGAACGAACATGCTCCTCACCTGCAATATTTTTTTCTTCTTTTCTTTTTGAATAAGTAATTTCTCACCTTCAATCCTAAGAAGTGGAATGATGTGATATGTACATGGATAATGACATTAATGGCCCCAGACATGGCAAATACTTAATCTTTGAAATGTCCCATCTTTACATAACAACTAAATCAATGAGAATTAATGCTGAGTGTAAAAATGATTTTTTTTTTTTTTTTTTTTTTTTTTTGGATAAGTGGTGTAAAAATGAA
Source organism: Quercus parvula (assembly GCA_030820535.1). Lineage (NCBI taxonomy): Eukaryota > Viridiplantae > Streptophyta > Magnoliopsida > Fagales > Fagaceae > Quercus > Quercus parvula. Next base: position 12,578,206 of record JAUAME010000007.1, on the reverse strand, counting down.
TTATGATATAAAGCCACATCTGTTTAAGCTATTGCTGTCATGCATGGAAACATAAGACCATTAAAATAAATCACCTGGTTAACACGCCCATGTCTAAGAACTTCTGGGGTTAAATTAACATATTTTAAAAAGGCTGCTGCATGGCCTCGCCACCAGTTGTCACCGTCAATTATGGGCCGCCTAAGAAGAAGAAATAGAATCATAAGTACCAAAAGATGCAAGACAGTATTTTTCTAAAAGATCAAGGTCTAAGAATGCTTTTATATTTAAAAAATAAATAAACCTGAAAAAAAATAATTAAAAAAAACCAAAATAATGAACTCAAGCACCTACAGTTTCTTTAATTATGTCTAAATTAATGTCACATATGCATTTAAGCAAGATACCCAATGGATTAATGACCTGTTACGAGTCCAGGGTGTCAAAATCCCTTGCCTATAAAGCCATGCACAAGGAAAAAATAAAGGATTTCTTCCAATATCAAGTAAAGGACCCTGCACCATGTAACACTTTCAATAAATTAAAAAGATAAACTCAAAAGGCTGATATAATAAAATTTTAATGCAATACCGTGTAAGCAGCTACGGCAAATTTATGAAGAGCTGCAGCCTCCTGAATGCGTTCTTCAGGTGCCTCAATGACATCATCAAGTGATTTTAAGGAATGACTATGCCTCTGCAATAAGGCTAGACCTGGACAGGAATGCTCTCTGATGTCATGGAACATAATGCCAGTGAAATGAAATGTTGTACAACCAGTTTGAGGTATGACATACATAGATGGAAAGTGGAAGGAAAAATTGACGATAATGAAAGAAAAATAAAAAACAAACTTCCATAATAGACTAAACTCAATCAACAGTAAGAATCAGCGGGTGACCTCTCTAAAGTCTTTAGCCACTGAGACCTATAGAAATATTCCTAAGGTCTCAAGTGAAATGAAACCTTTCTGAACCAAATGTTCTTCCAAGGAAACACTAAATAAATTACATTGAAAAACCATTTAGTTTACCTTCTGAGAAATGCAGCATCACTAGCAAAATATAGCTTAAATACTAGAGAAAGAATTTGAATGCCTCCTTTTATTTGGTATTGTAGAAATTACAATTCTGTGAAGATGAAAATAAACTAAGAATACAGCTATCTCATTAAAGAGTAACAAAACAAAAACCCACAGATTTCAATAAAAATTGCCATCTATAAACAAGAAATATACAGACAAAACAGTGTGTGTGTGTGTGTGTTCCACTCACAAATTACCATGAACTATGCAAACCCAAAACCACACATCTAATAATGAGAAAAACTCACTGCATATATATTATATACTCTCTCTTCTTACTGTAAACAAACTAAACTCGACCACAGTTATGATTCAGCAGGTGATCTCTAAACTCTTTAGAAACTCACACCTAAAAGAGTATTCATAAGGTCACCAGTGAAGAAAAACCCTGTCCACAAGGCCTCTAGAACCATGGTCGTATTATTGTAATGGAAGAAGACGATAAAATAATCATCCACAAACCAACACACAGGAGAATATTTGATACAGTAATAATACAAAGAAAGTTGCTTGTTTCTTGTGGGCAACAGCTTTGGGAAAATCTTTGACAGCCGATAATCTTATTAAACAGATATTACTTTGGTAAACTGGTGTTTTATGTGCAAATCTAGTGGTGGAAATCAGCAGATTTGAATCCTCATTTGTTTTTTATTTGCTGAAAACGATAATGAGACTATTCTCTCTTTCCTTGAACTCAATAGGGGAGGATGGGCCCCATTTCTAAAATCTACAATTAATGATTCATCAGAGCTTTTCATGACTAGGAATAGGAATTTGTTGTTGATTCTTTTATGGATTTTAAGTACTCTAATATTACAATTACAGGTGGAACTGATCATATGATAAGAGTGTTGAACCATAATGATAAGTTCAGCATTCATTCTTAAAACAAAAGTTTATGTGATTCTAAGATGAGAAAATCACCATGGAAGAGTACTTGGCATAGTAAAGTTCCTAAGAAAGTTGCAATCTTTGCAAAGAAAGCTACTTTGGGTAAAGTTCTGACTCTGGATAATCTTATCAAGCATAATGTTGTCATTGTCAATTGATGTTGCATGTGTTGTAATGAATCCTTGGATCTTGCTACATTGCTCATTCACGAGAGATTTTTGGTCGTTTATATTTTCTGCTTTTGGGATTCATTGGGCGATACCATAGAAGGTGATAGATGTCTACTCTAGTTGGCAACGGATCAGCATAAGAATAGCCTCATTCTTGGAATGCAACTTCTCATTGCCTAATGTGGACAGTTTGGAGAGACTGGAAAATTTGAACATATGGAGGTGTCAATAAATCTTTATTGAGATTAAATCAGCTTTGTTCCATCCTTTTGCATAGTTTAGTATTGTTATTTCCAGGAAATCTTGTGCTTCCTTCATGAATTATGTGGGTCTCTTAAACCTTAGATTATAATTCTCAACAAGACTCTGTCATGTACTTTAGAAAAATGCTATGTCCACAACATTTTCACAACAAATCCTAAGTGGTAGGTTGTTATTGGTTGTTATGAGTGGGTAAAAAAGTAATTTTAAGTTGTAGATTCAAATTAAAACCAATAACTACTTGCCACATATGATTTGTTGTGAAAATGTTGTGGATGTAGCACATCTATATACTTTATGAGGTTTGAGTTCTTTCATTAATAAAATTCTTTATTACTTAATAATTAATGCAAATGTATTGAAAGTCGGTACAAACAACTAACATTCCATAAAAAATATATATATAAAAAAAAAATAGATGAATAACACTATCATGTATCAACTGATTGTGATAATTTTCTGAAAATTTTAATTATATGTCTCAGCTTTCAAGTGAATCCAACACTAATTCTCTTGTAAATTGATTCTTCTTGTTAACTGTTCATTTCTTGGAAACTTATGACTTGATTGTAGAGGAACAACTGAAAAAATGCATGGAGTTCAAGACAGATGTGAGGACAAATCCAAAGCTCTAATGAAAGTTCAACACAGACAATCTAGGGTAATTCCTACAACATAGCATGTTCAATGCTTACAAAGTTCCCACTACTAGAAACTGCATTCTTCATCTCTAATACCCACACGACCCACCAGATTAGGAGAGTAATGGTTTCTAACTATGGGGGAATCCACATTCTTGGTTACGTAGGATTACTCTCATAATTGTTTCAGAGATGTCCTAGCATAAAAAGAAAAAGGAAAAAAAAAAGGACCAACTATATAGGAATCAATAGTAGTTCGAAGTCACCAAGAGCCTTATGGCTCAACTAATTGGCACCTCCTAGTGTTTCCAATGAAGACATCTAGGATTCAGATCATCCCACCCTAACTATCGGATTATCACCAAAAATAAATAAATAAATAAAAAGTAGTTCAAAAATTACAGGTATAAAAGTTCTCTCCCCCCCTTTCCAATTCACTATATTATCTGTTTTTTGTGTACCTCTTCATACAAGCAGCAATTTGGCAACCACGGGTAAATCACCAAAGTTCAAGTAACAAAGAATTTCTAATCACATATTAGCCAACTCAATTAATAGAGAAGCACCAATAATAAAGCACATTTTATGCACAAAGAATAGATGGAGCACAGATGCTTGCCTTAAAAATATATAATATATGACTTGTAGCAACCATGAAACACCATACAAGCATAACATGGTATGGAACAGCATGATTTCAAAACAAACCTGCCAAGAGTTCCAGATGCCCAGTTCCTGAAGCACGATAAGCAACAAGGTCACCCAATAGTCTTGCTACAGAATAAATTTCATCTTCCTCTGACATACTCCTTAACAGATGAGAATGAAATGTAAAAGATTAAAAATTGAATACACATTAACATCAGAAAGTTAATGTAGATTAGAATTCCGTAGTTCAACCAAAATGCAGATAAGCCTACAAGTATTTGCCACGTCCCAGACAGCACAAAGCCTCACGCATGCCATTATCGAATACTTCCCGATAGTGAGCTTTCCATGCATTATCTTGGGTTGCATAAAAAGATCTCCACTTTAGAATATCTGGTCCCGTAAAACACTGCACTAGTCCAACAAAGCACACCATGATCATAAAAAAAACCAGCAACTTTTGCCCCCAGCTGCTACTGTTTGAAATCATCCCTGCATTATGAAATATTTAGTTTAAATAACAAAGAAATTTTACTAGAAAAAAGGAAAGACCTTAAGCATACAGGAAGTATACAAACGGCTCACCTAGAGTACATGGAAGCACCCTTATCTATTGCCAATCTAAACAAATCAGGCAACAAATATTTAAAACAATAATCTTCACACCATAGATCATACCAAAACCTAACACATGTACGTTCCCCAACAACAACTAGAAAATTCATCCCAACATTATCTAATGCTTTTCCATATATTTATTAAAATCTAAAAAAAAAAGCATTAAACTAAAGTTTACTCTCTCCACAAATCAATCAAGCCACATAAATAATCAATCTATATTTACAAAAACAGAAAAAAAATGCAAAAACATCCTCTGAACTTTGCGTCAAACTCAAACTAACTCCGTGTTCTTTTAATTTGAATGAGAAGTCCCTGAACGTTAGGAAATGTCTAAATCAATCCTTCTGTTACTATTTCATGAATTGGGTGGATGGTGGATGGAAGATTCTAGCACATGACTTATGGTGGTTCCTTTTTCCTACAGGAACCACAACCAACACAAGCTTTGCCAAAGCTCCACCATCCCAGCCTACTGTTCCCCTTAATAATGCAGCAACACCATTGCACAGCCACACGCACGCAACAAGAAGCAAACAATCCACTTGAAACCCAGCCATCAACGCCCCTTCACAACTAAACCAAGCACCAGCCACAATTTATGTATTACCCACATTCATCATCCAAACCATAAATTTCCTCAATCCCAAGCAGCCCAACCCACAAAGAAAGCATAACACCTCTCCTCCATTGAAAATAAACTGACCCCAAAAGGCAACACATCCTCCTCTTGTCACCTTCAAACCAAGACCCAAATCCTGAACATTCATCGACCACACCACACTGCTAATACAACTGAATGCCTGCAGCCAAACCCATCCTCTTCACACCCAATCAAACCCCCACCTAGGAAGGTTCAAGATCCTCACCTAAATAGACCCAAAACCCATTGCCACCGAATATCTAAGCCACCTCCATTAGTGGCCCCACACAGCAACCCATTCCAAAGCTCTATACATGTAAATTTTAGGTTTTTTTTTTGTGTGGTTGTGGACATTGTGGTGGTCAAGTGGTGCTTGGTTTCCAAACAGAGGGGGGATGAAGATTTGAGAGAAGAAAAAGGGGAAAATGAGTTCAATAATGAATTTTTAATATGATATGAATTCTTATTAGCAAAAAGATTAATTTAGACATTTATCAAAGTTCAAGGGCTTCTTCAAATTAGAAGAATAAGGGGTCAGTTTGATTTTGACCCAAAATTCAAGGGGTTTTTATGCATATTTTCCAATTTTTCAAAGCTAATCAATATTTATTTTTCCTTTTTTTTTTTAATAACATGGAGTACCTTTCTAAAAAAGAGTCATTTGGACTCGCCTCTAGCCACTAAAACCTATGGACAACTGACTCCACCACCAAAACTAGTTGTCGGGTAATCCATGGGCATTTACCCCCAACGAGCTAAGTAGGTTATGCTCATGTCAAGGAGCAACAAAGATAATCAATTATACTTGCAAAACTAATCAATGAAAGTTGTTTATCCTAGTTTTAAAGTTTTTATGTGAATTCATGTTATATTATTGTTATCTTTTACCACTCTATTTTATTTAAGTTTTTCGAGAGAGCACTATCAATGTTTTCAACAATAATTAAAATATCTAAGATGCATCAGGTTTATCTTCTACAGTGATATGTTGGCGGAAAAAAAGAAAGTAATCCTTAAAAGTTCCTAGAAATTGAATCTTGTCAAACCAAACGTCCATCATTACATTCTCAAGTAATCGAATTCCCAAGCATCACACTCTTAGCAATCTAGATGCCAAAGGGTATAATGTTATCCCCAAACCAAACGCCACGTAAAAGAGAGCCTAACGTCACATGAGATAGATGAATTGAAACCCAAGAGAACAAGGCATTGAGAAATCAAACATTTTATCTCCCAAAAGACAGTTACCTTCCTTCAACTGCCCACCTATTCCTCTCAAACAAAATGTTCCATCAAACAAGAAGGTACAACTCTCCAATCAACAATACACATTCCACTACAAAATTACATATTCCAAGAAGCCAGCAAATCAACTAACTAGCAAGGCATAAGCGCATAACCCAATATTATACCAAAAAGGAAAAGAAAATCAAGGTCTAAAGCTCCCAATCCACAAAAATGAAGAATGAAATGGCCTGCTGTTTCCCCATCACATTGCCACAAGTAACACCAACTAACAAAAATAAACAATTGAAAAATCCTTCACTTTCATAAATTTTAGCTACCAAATTATGACTCAAGTTTCCCCTCCACCCAAAGTATTCCATTTTAGTTGGAGCAATTACATGCCAAACACTCTTCCAAAGAAACCTCATATCTTCTATCACAGGAAAGTCCCATTTAGAAACTTTTCACCTGAAACATGCAGCTTATACTTGGTCTCCAACACATCCCATATTCAACTGAACAAACCTGAATATTATAAGAAGGCCGAGAAAGGGCATTAGTTGACTCAATTACAAAATTCTGAACATGCCAAAAGAAAACATCAAATTTCAAAGCAACACAACCCCTGACCAACCTACACAGTTAGTAACAGTTGCCCTCTCATTCACATCAATAGAGAATAAATAAAGAAATAACTTCTCAAACGCACTTCTCCACACCACAGATGACACATCCCATTAAAAAAACATATTATCGTACACCACATTAAGAAAATATTCTCTTCAATCTCAACCCACCCACTCATATCCATTTGTTTTACAGCTAGCACCCTCCAACCAAGCATCCATTTCCACAACAAACCTCCATGACTCCGTCGCCACTTACCTAAGAAACTTGATAGAAATCACACAAGCATCTAAATTCATCACCCTTCCCAATGCAAAGGAGATTCCATTGAATTTTACAAGTCTATCAATCACTGAAGCCATAATATAAGAAGGGAGACTAAATAAGTTAAGATGCTAGACAGCACCTAAGCTCCCCTTCAGATAAGTACTACCCCTTCTAACTAATGAGTGCTCTCTTAATTTAGTTATGCTTATATAATTCCAATATCCATTATTGGCTATTAGCATATATTCTGTAAATAACTGTAAAACCAAAACGTTTAGACGACATAATATCGACATTTCATAAACCTTCTTCACAATGCCCACACGCACCCACACACAGACACATTGGTTAAATCAAAACTACTTATTATCACCAAAATAGACTTAGTTGGCATGTATGTGTAACATAAAGATAACTAGAAGAATACAAACTGCGGATGCAAGGTGAAGCAGTATGAGTACGAGAATTGTATGTTATAAATCTCCCAATAAAAGAAGGGGCCAAAATATATTGTTAGTCCCTAAATTTTAGTACATGAGAGAATTTAGTCCCTGAAATTTAAAGTAATAGTCCCTACCAAACTTAAAGGAATCGCTTTCAGTCCCTAAAAAACTATAAAGTAAGTGATTTTAGTTCCTAATAAACTTAAATTGATTGCTTTTAGTCCTTATGGAATGATACCAAGTCAGTTTGTAGTTTGACCATGCCATCTGCGAGACTAAAAGTGATCGCTTTAAACTTGAGGGACTATAATCACTTTTTGTCGCTAACAAACTTAAAAGGAATTGCTCTTAGTCCCTAAAAGACTTAAAAGTGATTGATGCAATGATGTTAGTCCTAATAAACTTATAATTGCTTTTAGTCCCTAATAAACTTAAAAGGAATTGCTCTTAGTCCCTAAAAGACTTAAAAGTGATTGATTTTAGACCTAAACTTAAAGTGATCCCTTTTAGTCCCTACGCGTCAGTTTTTAGTTTCGCCGCATCATCTAAAGGACTAAATGCAATCATTCACAACCCATGTACTAAACTTTAAAGACCCAACAATGTATTTAAGCCATGAAAATAAATAAAAACAAAGAATTTTAGAAGAAGGAACCCACCTTACCTAAAAAACAGTCCTTAAACTTTCCATCGTCAAACTGAGATTTATGTTTGGCAACATGGAACACAAGATAAATTGCACCCACAAACTGCAACACAGTAATCACCAATGCAAACCGACTCCACCGTATCCATGTCTTATACCTCCTCTGTTCAATCAACAAATAGACTCAATCAAAACACAAATTTCACATTTTTTTTCATCTGGGTCATGATTGGTTTCATAGTTCATAGTTCATAGTTCATACCCGTCTGTCAACAATGGCAGAGGAAGGAGAGTCAAGAATCGTCTGGGCAGTGGCATATTGGGCGAGTCCACACTGCACCATGACCACGAGTCTAAACCCAGAACCCACAGAAACAGCCACAAAGGGAACCAAGTATTGGAAATCGCAAGACGAGTGAGCAAGAATCACGAGCAACACACCCAAAAGAACCACCACCATGTTTGAAGTTCCCAATATTATGGTTGCCCATCTTAGCTTTTTCAACGATGGCTTACACACCCGAATTGCCATTTTGACTTTGGTTTTGAATTGAGAATCAAGATCGAATTCGAAAATGGCAACGTGGGGTGTGACTTGTTTGCGGCATATATCTGTGGGAATTTGATTTTGTCTTCTGGCAAACTGGAAAATGGAATCTTTTTGAAATGGGGAAAGGAAGCGGTTTCTTACAAGTTCTAATACATGGGGATACTTTGAAGTTGGGGTTCGCACCACATGACTGAATAATCACATTGTCTTTTGTGACTTTTTTGTTTTTTTTTTTGGGAAAGTCACTTTTCAGTAACAGAAGGGTTTGGTACATTCCGTACTTATCTTCAAATAATAATTTTTAATTTTTAAATAATATTACATATATTTTTATATTTTTTTTATTCACACATAATTTTAAATAATAATTTTCAATTTATAAATGCACGTATCAAATACTTTCTAAATATTTAAATGAAAGTCGATTATTACAGTTATACACTAGTACATACAAAATAGATGCGCCACCTCAGTTGAAATTATTTTTCAATTAAATTGTGAAATTTTATTTTTAGAAAAGAATTTCATAATTTCAAAATTAAAACTAAAATTGTGTTTTAAAGTTGTTTACGAATGTGTGCAACAAACATTAATTTATTTAAAATAAAATTATTCAGTATTCTCAAAATATACACCCAAAATAATAATCCTATATTCTCTCATATCATTTTTTTTTTTTACCCATAAATTCACTTTTTCATAGTTATGTTTACAATAAAATTATTTAATAAGGTGGAGTGAATTATTCAATGCATCCGGAATATATATATATATATATATATATATATATATATATATATATATATATATATCTAGAGAGAGAGAGAGAGAGAAGTGTATTCATGTTTTTCATTGTGAGGAAAGTATACCAAGGAATTGTATTCATGTTAGTCATTGTGTTTTCATTTTGGTAACTAAATTTGAGTAAGGTATTTTGAGTGTTTTTAATATACATGTAGGTAAAAAAGTATGTTGAAATGTGTGTGAGTGTGTTTGAAATATGAAAAATGTGTGTTAAGTAGAGTTACCAACACACATTTTGGATAACTATTTATTTTGGTTCTTATCGTCGTCTCACTTAATCTGGTAACTAATAGAATGCTAACATGGCACGATTAAAAATTATGTAACTTAAAAAATTATAAAAATATTTGATTGGTATTAAAAAAGCTACATCAAGATCTTAATAAATAAAAAATCTATGTAAATTTTTTTATTTTTTTTAAACTCCATATCCAATTTCTCTTCTTTCACTTTCTTGACAATTAAACACAGCACACACACAATTACCCCTTGTGTACACAATAGTCTAAATAAATGACAATTTCAAGGCTGTATATGAATTAGAGAACCTAACTTGGCCTAATGACTTAAATTATCTTACAATCAAGCATTGCAAATTTGGGAGAATGATGAGCTAGATAAGAGTATCAGCATTAAGTGTGCTAAGTGCTAACTTTTTAGCATTAGTGTGCGTTTGGCATTGATTTAAAAAAATCAGTTTTTTTTACTATTAAGCTTATTTTTGCTACTATTCATGAGTCCTATTACACTTTTTGGTACTATTAATAAGTCCAACTGTACTATTTTAATTACCTTTTAGTTTTATCTACAGTACTTTCAGTAAAAAAAATTTAGTTTCAACTAAATAAGTTGTTCCCAAACAGACACTTAGCATACCAAGCACCAAAAAACTACCTATATCAAATGCATAAATCTCAAAAAATTTGGCATGAACCTACAGTAATATTCTAAAAATGAGACCATATAGCATATATGCTTTTTTTTTATTCATCTCTCTCTCTCTCTCTCTCTCTAAGCAATGTTGGTGGTGTGGTAATCTTCGCCAATCATGTTGCTCCCCTTGTGTTGCTCCACTACTCGCTAATCTCTTTGTTTTTGCTTCTCAATCTAGGGTTTAGGAGATGGCTTATGGTGGCACTGATTTTGGTGGTGTTGTGGGGTGTAGGCTTGGGCTCAAACTATAAAAGGGGAAGAAGGGAATTTTTTTTGGCTCCGACTGTCTCAAAGATGACAATGTTGTTTTAAGGTGGTTGTGGGGATTTTGGGGGATGGGTAGGGGTACGTGGTTTAATCATTTGGGGTATCTCTAGAAGCCATAGGGGTTGGGTTTTTGGGTAGTGTCTCATGGCGAAGTGGCCTTGTGGTGATTAGGTTGTGTGGGGTTGCAATGATTGGGTGATTTTAGATGTGGGTGGAGGTGGGATGTGGCAGTGTGAGTTGTAAAATGGTGTGTTATAATAGAAAATGTAACTTTTTGATGTGTCAAATGCTAAATTTTGTAGAAGAGTTTATGCTCGTGCTTTAAAGTTCTAACTGCAAAGGAAGTGAAGGAAATACTTTAAGGAATGCATCCACTTGAAGCACTTGGTGCCCTTAGTCCAATTGGGATGTACATGCTATTCTTTAGAACATCGGGAGTTAGTTAATGAGGTAACATAAACAATAAAAATAAAATAAAAATCTTTGAGTGGATATATATATATATATATTTTTTTTTTTTTTTCTTGCTGAGATCATTGAGTCCCTATATACATAGGGAACTTAATCATACATGTATCACTATAATTCTTGACATGTTAGGACCTAATAGTTTTGAACTTAATCATTGAAATTTTGAAGCCCTTTTCCAACTAATCGATGGCATTGTTCTCTAAGGTGGATGAAAACTTGAGAGAGAAGATATAACATATATTTCCTATTATACAATTTTTGCTTTTAGAGCATCAGTAATCGATATTCTATATGGTATAATATGCTATATTTTAGCATCAAATCACAAAAGCAGGCAATTACCCGGTCTTCCAATTCTAAAAAAATTTACAATTGTATTACAGTGCCATCATAAATTTATGATGGTACTGTAGCAAGATTGTAAACTTATTTAATAGTTTACATTTATCTTTTTTTTCTCTCTTCCTGTCACTTTTTCTTCTCTTCTTTTTTTAGTTTCTAACTCTCTCATTCAAACCCTCTTTCTCGTTCACTCCCTTTCCATTGCCGCTCTTAGATCATATGGTGGTGCAGGTTGGGCAAACTCTTCCCTCTTCATTTCTATCTTATCTCTCTTCCCTTTCTTTCTCTCTCTCACCTCTTTTTTTGTCTCTCTCTCCCATTGAATCAAGACTCCATGGGTCTCATAGGTTGGTGGAGCTGATGGGTTTGATGTCATCGATGTGGCAGATCAGGGTGGTGGATTAGTGGGTGGTGTTTGTGTTGTTGATGGTGGATCGAGGTGGTGCCGTAATGGTGGATTGGTAGGTGGTGATTGGAAAGTTTTGAGCTTAGGTGATGGTTATGTTGTTGATGGTGGATTGGTGGGTGATGGTTATGTTGTTAATGGTAGATCAATGGGTGGTGGTGTTGATGGTGGATCAGTGGGTGGTGATTGGAAACTTTTGGGTGGATCGGTGGGTGGTTATGTTGTTAACAGTTGGGTTGATTTGGGTTTGGGAGGTGGTTGTGTTATTGATGGTGTGATACCCCAATTTGATTGATTGTGTGATGTGTGTGGGTGTGTAATGAGTCCCACATCGGGTATTTACTAGGTAGATCTGGGCTTTATTAACAACTACAAGGAGCCTTAATTGTGACTAGTCCTTTTGAGGTATAGCGCAGATGTGACTAGCGCTTTTCCTTAGGTCGTTACATATGGTATCAGAGCCGGCCCGATAATCCCGTGTGGGCTTAGAGACACTACCCCACAAAGTGGGCCATAACGAGAACGTTAGGGATTTAAGTGGGGGAGATTGTGATGCTCCAATTGGATTGATTATGTGATGTGTGTGGGTGTGTGATGAGTCCCACATCGGGTTTTTACTAGGTAGGTCTGGGCTTTATTAACAACTACGAGGAGTCTTAATAGTGACTAGTCCTTTTGAGGTATAGCGCAGATGTGGCTAGCGCTTTTCCTTGAGTCGTTACATATGGTATCAGAGCCGGCCTGGTAATCCCGTGTGGGCTCAGAGACACTACCCCACAAAGTGGGCCCTAACGAGGACGTTAGGGATTTAAGTGGGGGAGATTGTGATACCCCAATTTGATTGATTGTGTGATGTGTGTGGGTGTGTAATGAGTCCCACATCGGGTATTTACTAGGTAGATCTGGGCTTTATTAACAACTACAAGGAGCCTTAATAGTGACTAGTCCTTTTGAGGTATAGCGCAGATGTGGCTAGCGCTTTTCCTTGGGTCGTTACAGATGGTTGGGTTAAATTTTTGTGTTAGGGGTTTATTTAAGGTTTGTTTGAGTTTTTGTCTTAGGGATTTGGGTCTTCACGGTGGTGATGGAGGTGACAAGTGGTTGTGAGAGAGAGAGATATTAGAGAGAGAAAATAGATTTTATTGTGTAGATATAATATTTTAATGTGTTGTATAGGAAAACAAAAGTTGGGATGTTGGGTATATTGTAAAGTGGAATGGTATAATCAAGGACGGACCCAGGTAGGCGCCCAAGGGGCCTAGGCCCCTCTCTAGGTCCAATCTTTTTTTTTTACTTATTATATGTTTAATTTTTGTAGTTAGGCTCCTCTTCCAAAACCTTAGGTCCCCCTTCTCCTCAATAAGCTTAGCTAGTTTCATCTGTAAAGTTGTGATTTACAACTATATTTTATATTGGCTTTAATTCAATGTCAAATTTGATTGTAATTCTATTCAATCATTTCCCTGTATTTTTGTGAGATTTAATGTAAGGGTTATGTGTGAGAGTTTGGTGAAGATTCTATGAAGATGAAGATTTCGCAACTAGCTCGCGACTGGATCGCGAGTGCCAACCCACAAAATAGGCCACATGAGAAGCATATGCTGGAATTTGAAGAGTTTTTGACAGGTTGGATTTCACGAGTCATTTGCAACTTAGGCCAAGTCGCGAGTGACTTGCGAAACTCTCTGCCTAGATGATATTAAGTGTGACATTTCCTCTTCTTCACCCTACTATATATACTCTCATTGACCACAAAATTGTAAGGAGACTATATAGAAGAAAACCCTAAAGAGGTTTCTACAACACACCCACCATCTTAAAGAGAGCTACTCATCCTTGAGTGAGAATTCCTTAGTAGTCTCTTCTCTTTTCCCTCTCCCATTGTTATACCTTGAGAGGAGATTTGTACCCAAACACAACTCACATATATTCAGAGTGTAGAGAGTGTTTTAGAGAGCTACTCATCCTTGAGTGAGAATTCCTTAGTAGTCTCTTCTCTTTTCCCTCTCCCATTGTTATACCTTGAGAGAAGATTTGTACCCAAACACAACTCACACATATTCAGAGTGTAGAGAGTGTTTTAGAGCTTGGGAAGCATTGAGGATTTGCCAAAGAAAGCCGGTGAGGCTTGACAGATACAATCGGGCCCTTCTTAGATAACACGTCTCAGTGTTATCTTATGTTTGCATCTCTCTTCCCTTACTCTTTAAACTTTATATTTATTGTTGCTTGCTTGTGGTTATGGCTTAGAGAGTAGTTACAGTTATTGTGTATCATTTACTCTTATTCCGCACTTAGATAAGTTAGACTAAAAGCAATTAAGCCGTGTTTTTTAAAATTTGGGGTCTAAACAAGCATTAGTATTTCTACACTAATTGAGCTTTCATCATCAAAATAGCAACTATCCAACCCAAAAACTTAACAAAAACAATAAAAACATTCACAATGGTGACTATATTTTAGCAAAAAAAAATTTATTTTACCACCAAAGAACCAAAAATCATGTGTTATTGGAGAAACTAAAGCTAAATTTTTTGCAACCACAGTAAATATCAATTGATTGTAGCAAGTAGTTAAAAATAAAATACAATATTTTATTAAGATTATATCTCTTCCTTCAATTAAAAAACTCAAATTCTCTATCTTCTTTTATTATTTCAATGAGTTGTTTATATTATTTTAGATGAAGTGATAAAAAAAATAGAACATTTGATATTGGATGTATTGTAAAGTGGGGTGATAAAATAGATAAAGTAGCTTTTAAAATGGTAAAATGAGATATTTTGTAAAAACCGGATGTTAATACTCTTACATCGTATAAATTTTTAGGGATATGGTATTGCTTTATGGGTAATTTCTATCACACATAATGTGTACGTACACACATTGCATACAACAATTGAAAAATATTGTTTTCAAGTCATGATTTCAAACTTGAAACACATGACTTGAAGTCAAGATTTCAATTGTTTGCACTACACACTGTGTGCAACAATCACTACCTTTATTTTATTTTGGTTAAAACTATTAAGGGCACATTTGGTAAGAAATTTCTAATAACATTGTTTAAGTATTTTGAAAATACATGTAGTTAAAAAAGTGTTATAAAAATACATATACATTTTTTAAACAAAGTAACAAACATGTCCTAATTCTCTCCATCCTGATCACATAGCAACATTCACAAAGGCCGAAAATACACAGATCCCAATGCAAATATTTGGATTTTGGACCAAAACCTTACTGCTACTTCAGGCATTCACAGCTCCTTCAGTGAGATCACAAAGAGGTTCACAATTGCCAATGGCACACCATCAATTTTGCTTTGGAAACTGAACAAGATATACTACTAATACCAGTCTTCTCAAAAGTGATTTTGTCTTGGAAAGGTGATCCCCCAGACTGTATCTGTAAAGATATGAATCTGAAAGGTCATCATTTATCCATTTGTTGTACTGATAACTCAACATTAACTAAAAAATGTAGTGAAAAAAGGGGACAGGAAATGCAAGACATGGGCCACAACAATATTGCTGCTGATTCATGCATTACATTTGTCTAATTGATTGTGTAGTACTTCACTTTTGAGCAGAAATGTATTGTAGCCCATCATTGTTCTTAACAGAGCAATAGTCTCTCTGATCACCAAGGATTACCAAATGAGACTATTCTATAACAAGCAAAACATAAGAAAGGCTTCCCATAGATTTTTACATTTTCTACTTCAAATAAGACATCATAAACCAGCTTAGCATGGTTACACCAAAAGGTTGATTCCACTGATCAATGTCTCCAATGCATGATTTTCTAATTTCCATAGCTCAATTTAAGAGGCTTAAGGTGTTGAGGGACTTGACAACTGGGACTTTGGCTTGTGGGCTCTGTTGGGATGGGAGTGAATGGACATACTTGCAGTTGGGACAAGATGGAGAGGATTTGGAGAGAATGACTAGGAGATGGCAATTCAAGCAAGCCAAAGCAATCATGTTACCATTTGAGGAGTATTTCTTCTTGGAGTCCTCTAGTGTAACAGAGCTGCCACTGCTGTACTGCTCAGAACAAGTTGAGTTTGTTGAGATGTTGAGTTCAAGGTCTAGCTTTTGATCCTTGGGCCACTCCCAACTCTTCCTCAAGGTCTTCCTGTTCAGATAATACATTCTACCTGACTGCAAACAGCAATACACAAGAATCAAAAATATGAAGTGACAAGAGAATAGTATTATTAATAATGCTAAAAGATGAAATTCTATTGAGCAGTGTTAAAAATACAACATTTTTTAAATATATGTCATAATTGATAATATAATTCATTGTCACGCAAGTAATGTTTTAAGTCCACCGATATGACGCAATTTTTATCATGTACAAATCACGATAAAACCAAAAGTTATGAAAAATGTTACAAAACAAATTCCCAAAGTTCATTAGTCATTGGAATAAGATCCCATTTTTACATTTACCAAAGAAAAATCTGACAGAGGCTATGTTAATATAATCAAGAATAAGAGAGAGAGAGAGAGAGAGAGAGAGAGATTTACTTCAAGATCAAGGCATTGCTCCCAGTCCAATGGCAGTGGATCTTTCAGTTGAAGATCAACACTAGTGTGAACTGCTTGGTCAGTCTTAAGCGAGTGATCATTGAAAAACTTCCTCTTCCGGGAAGTGTTGCTGTCAGATTCTGGAGATGAACTAATACTGCTCTTATTCACAACAAACTGTGTTGGAGCCAAAGAGAGCTCCGGAAACTCCATTTCTCACAAAGTTCTCTTATTTATAAACCAATATTTATATATGTAGTCAAAGAAGCAGCTCCTAGCTAGCCTCCCATATGCAATCTTGTTTTGCTCTTTCTTTCCCCACCAAAATATAACTATGCTCTACTATTCCTAAGCAGTAGAAGAAAAAGAAAGAAGAACCCGATTGAGGAAACTTTGGGAGCAAACAAAAAGTAGAGGCAAAGGACACCCAAAATTCCCTCACCTTTGGATTGCAAGAGAAGAGAGTCATGCAAAGAGGGCTTGTCTACTAAAGAGCTTTCTTAAATTTCCTTTCATCAAACCTATTAAAAGGAGGGCAGGCCAAGTAGGTCTCACTTTAATGACTCAAAATCCTACTCTCCTTCACAGCATTTAAGACCAATCTACACATGACCACCTCAAAATCCAACTCAATGTGCCTACTTAAATTCTCAAAAATTCTTACCAAATTCTCTCTCCTTTCTTTCTTTTTCATGAATGAATGGTTTTGATTTGACACTTTCCTCTTCACTTAACATGCACTAATACATATCTAACTACTAATTAATAAGTCTTACTAGTATTTGATTACAAGCTTAGATTCATTATTTAAGGGACTAAATTTGTGGGGGAGAGCTAGCTATTGATGTCCCCATCTTGGGCTGATATATATTTGTGAATAAACAGTGAAAGCATACGTATATGCAATTATGCATGGCATCTATATAGTTCTGCTATATAATATACCTTAAATATATCACACATGGTCCCCCCATAAGTAACTAATGTGGTTACCATCTCCTGCTTCTGAAGCTATCGATACGGATGTAGCTTCATACAATGATGTTAGGTGATTACCAAGAATGATATAAATGAAAAAATTACACGTTTTACAATTTCAAAAAATATATATACCCTTGAATATATGGAACTTGCTAACCTACCAATGGGGCTTCGGTATCCGGTAGTTTATCCCTGTAGGGTTCCAATCAACCACATATTATCAAATTTCAACTAATTGCAAATTGGAAAAGAAAGGTAGTATTTGATAGATAAGTCATATTTTCAAAATATAGTGTTTGCTTTATAATTACATTTTTTTATCATCAGATCAAGACACTAATTGATTTTTAGTATAGGCAAGATTCAAACTCCAAATCTCTTATTCGACGACCAGGGATGATAATACAATTCTGAGTCTTACAAGACTACTTGCAGAAATCAAGACCTTAATTAGAAATCTCTTAATGCATTTTGTTAGGCTTTTTCCAAAATCAAACTGTTGAGACGCGATTGCAGTTTCCAAAAATGAAGAAAGCCCAGTTTATATTATGAATCCTACGTGTTTATACAACAATTAGTAACCGAAAGTAAAGTGGCCTTGATATATTAGCAAAGACAGAAGGAAAGATTATAAATGCAGAGTGATAGTATTAATGAACCTAGATCCCTTTTTGCTTTCTTTTACTCTTTAGTACAACAATTAGTAACCGAAAGTAATGTGGCCTTGATATATTAGCAAAGACACAAGGAAAGATTATAAATGCAGAGTGATAGTATCAATGAACCTAGCTCCCTTTTTGCTTTCTTTTACTCTTCAGCGTCATGGTGACGATTATTATTGTTATTATTATACAAGATAGAATTTTACTTTAGCCTAATCTAAGCGTATATGTGTGTGAAACTCCCTCCTAAAGATTTGAACCCTGGCCCTTATCCTCCACATTCCATAAGCATTTATATTTGTGGAGTGATCATCGCACCAAGGGTGTGTGATGATCGTCATGATGACGATTATAAATTATATACAAGTGTTAGATTTCTTTGGACTTTCGCATGGGTTGTCAATGCTCATAAATATAAGCTTTTGAAATATCAAGATGAGCAATAAATTATAGTACGAAATAGTTTTAGGTTAATTGAAACCAATTAAAACCCATGTATCACAATTTTTGTTAGAATATAAAACAATCAAGTACTGAACAAATTTTAATTAAATTATGTTTGATCTATTTTAGACAAATCTGATTAAATTACGTTTAGTCCTCTCTACATATTCTTCGATTTGGCTTTTTTTTTTTTGGTATTAATTTTGTCTTGCATTTGATCTTCTTCTTCTTCAAGTGGATGAATTGATTTAATCAATAAGATATCATAATCTTTGTATCCAACTTATATCTTTTTTAGGTTTATTAATTGATTTATTGAATTGCTAAGGACTTTGTAGCTAAATTGTCATCTCCTCATGCACAAAGTGCTTGGAAGTCTAGGGAAGAAAAAGTTCAAGCCTTGAATTTAAATCATGGATATTTCTTTTGAAAATACGGGAAAATGCCAATCATTTGAGCTAACAAGGTTCTTAGCTTAATGTTTGCTTGTTTGTTGACTTTTATTTTTATTTTTTATTTTTTATCACAAAAAGGTTTTGTTCCTATGTTTTGGTGTCTATCTTATTGTTGTTGGTAATCAGCTCTAATCTGCTTCAGGAATGGTTTTAGTTTGTATTCTAACCTTTTTTTTTAATTAAGTGTATGCTGGTACATGGATTGAAAAAGTATCGTCTATTTATAGTTTAAGTTTGATAATCTAAATTTTTTTAAGTAAATGAGGAATGAATATTTTTCTGAGTACAGAGGCATGCACTTGCGTTTCAATGTTGATTATATTCTCACATTACCTTTTGAATTCTAGTGAAACTAATATAGTGAGAGGTAAAGGAGATTGAATGAATTTTTTTTTCATTTTTTGTCATAGCTAGACAATGAAAAGTCATTTCCTCGATATTATGATGATCAAATGTAAAGAAATATATTTTTCTGGTTTCTTGTATGATTTTGTTTTTTGATTTTAATTAAAGAGTTTTAATGGGAAGTGAAAACTTGAATCCTAATTATTTTTGTTGAAAACACTAAAAGATATCGGTTGAGTTATAAAGCTTTTAGCATTTTATAATGCATATCTTTTAAATGACATTATATTACTATTCTGAGAAAATTACAACAAGAAAGGGTAAATATATATATACACACACACTTCTTGTAATACATTTTCAGTACATCACTGTGACAATATTTTTAATTTCCACATGATCGACTCACCGTGCATGCGTTGTTTCTTTATTCTATTTTATTTTTCTTTAATTTTTTAGGTTTAATTAATAAATAGCTAAAAAAATAAACTTTATGCACTATTTATATTATTCCAGTTAAAACGCTAGCTATTATCAAAATTCTAAGGAAATCGAAACACTAAGTAGTTAAACAATGGTTAAAAAAAATGCAGCTTTCATAATTGAAAAAATACAAACTTTATAATAAAAAGATAATTTTCTCCATTAAAACTATTATTAAAAAAAAAATTCTTAAAATGAAGAGCTCTATTAGACATTTAGACCACAATCCACATTACACATGCATGGGAAGAGCTATATTAGACGATCATGTCAGCTTGGGCATCTTCGGTGGCCTCGAGTTTGTTGAAGAATATTCATATGTGTGTATATATATATATATATATATATATCTCTATTTCATCTAAATATTGATGTGGAAAGACTATGGAAACAACAATCTTATTGAATTAATCAAGACAAAAATCAAAGGTTTTGTGACACCACTATATATTTAATATGGTTCTTATTAATGGGTGTTTTTAGTGTAATTGTTAATAAACAATTTTAGAAAAATTTTGACATAACATTTCACTAGAAATATAAAAAGTCAAAAAAAAAAAAAATTCTCATAATAATTAAGTTTCAAAACCGTTGCCCTTCCTTAAAACATCCATCAACTTTTTCATTTAATATAGTGTTTACACTGTTTCAAGTTAAATATTTCTTAATTTCCTTTAACTTTTTTACTAGGTGACTGGATGGAAAAGTGGTGATAACCAAGATTGGAATGGAAGAAGCATTTCTACTAACATTGTCTGCATATTATTAGTGCCATTTTGAGCTCATTGTGGCAAAGGTAATGATGAATTCTAGACTTATATATTATTATTACTTGGCAGATTATATTCTCAGATTAAGTGTTCAAACTTGGCAGATTATGAACTCAATGCAATATTGTTAATGACTCTTCCTAATTAATATTGCCTTTGCTCGTAACAAGGTGTGTCAGTTCATGCCTAACCCCGCATAAGAACATTGGTCTATATATAGTCAAACTCATTCTCAGATATTTCTAACAAACTACCCTATGTTGTGTCATTGAGTGCATAATCTGCCAAGTTTGAACACTTAATTTTTGAAATAAAATTAAATGAATCAAATCTTGAATTTAAAACTGGCTCCATTCATTTATAACCCTATTTCTACTATAACAATAAATATATGTGTATATATATATATGTATGTACTTCTTCTTTCTTCGACTTATGAACCCATTCAGATTGTACACATGCATATCTTTTGTCCACTACTAGTTTAGTTTTAATAGGCTTAAATAGCATATACTTAAAACCAATTACATAAAAATATAAAGGGATATATTTGAGTAGCTTAAATAAAAGTTTGAGCAAAATATTTCCTGCATGGCTTATTTAAACAAGACACGCTTCTGTCTCTCACAAATTTGGATTGAAAATGCCATCAATTTAACTACATAAACCTTAAAAATACATTCACATTAGCTAACAAATTACCACATCAATATCTTAATGAAGTTTTCTATTGTTGTGTTAAAACAGAAGGTGGGGGAGATAGAATTCATTTCACAGTCAACATCTAGTATTTCATAAATTTAAATGTAATTACATCATTTACAATCAATGATACCTTCTTTTTTTTGCAAAATCTTATCCATTAGTTGCAACAAGTATCATTGACCAAATCGCTAACATCAATGTGAATGAGACCTCCATCTACCTGACCCTTATTCCACATCAAAACAGATCAATACGTCAAAAACTAATTTCAAGAACACTAAGACAAATTAAATTTTGTTAATTTCAGTTGGTGATATCTATCTAATTTGTGATCCCCTCCATTTGTAAAGCTAATTTCTACTAAAAAATTATAGAATTTTCAAGAACACTAAGACAAATTAAATTTTGTTAGAAAATGCCTAGGCACTATACACTCAGACAATAAAATACATGATGAAGTTAGTATATTCAACTTCTAATACCATATGGTGTATTTATAACATGGTAGAGTGGTTTTCTATCAATTAGGCTAGCTAAGTGTAAATTTCTGCATGAGGGTCTTGTTAATTTTTATTTTTATCACATCTTACTTATCACGGTGTTCATGTTGCTGCTGGTCAACTTCCTGAAAATCTTACAACTGCAATAAAGGAGAAAAGGTTTAAAGCAGTCGAAAACAAAAAGAATAACATATATATAAAACAAGAACTGAATACGTAAATTGTTGGCTATATATAATGCAAACTGCAAAGCACCCTTAATTTTCTTATTCCATGGCTTTTGTCACAAGATACAACCTTATTAATTGTGAAAGTAAATTCTTGCAGTACTTTGAAAGTAAGGATATCACTTTGGTTTGACAAGTGTCCCACAATGTGTCAGAGATTATGGTTACAATAACTTATAAGCAATTATCAATTTGTCTTCGTTACAAAATAGAAGACAGATGTATCAGATTCACGATCTTCTTGATGATCTCTCTGGACTCTGGCCGATGATCTACTGCCAAGAACTTTAGTATCTAGGACACTA
Organism: Quercus parvula; assembly: GCA_030820535.1. Classification (NCBI taxonomy): domain Eukaryota; kingdom Viridiplantae; phylum Streptophyta; class Magnoliopsida; order Fagales; family Fagaceae; genus Quercus; species Quercus parvula. Next base: position 12,555,874 of record JAUAME010000007.1, on the reverse strand, counting down.
GGAGCCTAGCTATGCAACAATTTATGAATGGCTTGGTTCAACTACTTCGAAATTTTGCATTTCCTTTCTGGGTGGTTGCATTCATGACTTTCAATCTAACTCTAATCTGTAGTAAATGAAGCACCAGGACATTGCTTCCGTACTCCACACGTTCCTGCTCACAGTATAACGTAACAATAAGTCTAAAAGCACAACATAATTTACAACAAATTATATAATCGAAGAAGTTTTTAACAAAGAATAGTAAAATAGTGTTGGTGGTAAACGTATATAAAAATCAATAATAATTTGTCAACTCAATAATTATGAAATTTATTGAAAAAACTGTCATATCTTTATTTCGTTACTTTGTATGTAAACGTAAATTTCTTTTACTTGCATTGCATGCAATTAATCGGTACTGACGGATTTCAGTACATCTACCTCAAATCATACAACTCAGACTCTTTACTTTGCTTTTGAAGTATGCCAAAATTAAATCAATTCAAAATTACAACAATTTAATCATCATAGAAGATTGATTTCAAACTGCATCTAATATGATATGATGTACGAAGTAAGTAAATCATGAATTCCCCTCTCGTCTCATCTTTTTCTAAAACCTACCTCACTTCTTTCCATCCCTTTTTATTGTCTTAAATGATTTAATTGGTGTTTATGACATAACAGGAATTTATTAACCACTCCAAGCTAGTACTACTGCGCTGGTTGTTATTGATGATCATTGAAGTGACACTATTTTTGCATTAAAATATTTTTTTTCATTAGAAAATGTGAAAAGTACTGTTTATTTCATAAAACTTTTTTTTTTGGTTAATAATTACATAAAACTTAAGCACAGCCATGTTTACAAATTAACATGACTGGTAAGTTTTAACAACTTAATAAATGTATGTTTTGAATTATTTTTGATAAATAATAACACATTAATTTATAAATTTTTTATAATTAAATTTTTATTATTCTTAATATCATTCATTTTTTATTTCTTTATTTTATTACGCAAGAGACAAAGGTATGTAGTTCACTGAACACCTCCTATTCATTTTAGGAAGAATATGAGTTCCAACCATGGGCTCCCTTTGGAATGTCCCAAATTACAAAAAGCTAAAAAAAAAATTATTATTATAAAAGGTAGTATAAAATAACAACTTATGGTATATATAACAACTTGTTTTGTTAAATGAACCTATTATTTATATATATATATATATATATACACACGCGGGTTGAACTTGAAGTTAATATTACCAAAAATTATTTGAAAATTATTTTAATAAACCATATTCTACCCCTTGAGACTTAAAATTATATAACAAATACCCGTATGAGTTATGACCATTTATGTGTAATTACAAATTGAGTCAGAATAAATATTTTCAAATTAAAAAAAAAAAAAAATATATATATATATATATTTATATCATCTAGAATCATCTCAAAATAAAGCCCCAAATTTTGTTTTTTCAAATTCCAAAGAAAATTGGTGTAATTTATATCCAAAAATAAATTGGAAATGTATGTACATATAATGAGCAGAAGTGATGAGAGGGCCTAAGTACACATCAATATTAACTCTCCCACGCACAACAATTTGTAGAGAGAATAAATGTGGATGTTTTACGGTCATTACCAGTGCCAACAACAACAATAAATTGGAGCGCCTCTCTCTTTGGTTTTTGTTGGGGCATGAACCCCATTTATTGTATTTTAAATGTTTCTTACTGTTCTATACCGACACTCCTCTTCCTCTTCCAAAGTATTCAATACAAGCAATAGATTAATGACCTCGTATTTTGAGGCCTACTTCTGCTGCATTCTCCATCTAACATACCCCAAAATATGTAATGCACTCTCCACTCCACCTAACTCTACACCGTAGTTATAATGCCAAAGACATTTCTAATTTAATGCTTCCAAATTTGGGTGCATTGCCCCCCTCTCCAAAATTTGGTTGGCGATCATTAAAATTTGTATATTTTAAAATGTTTGTGTTCGTATAACCGCATATTAATTGTAGTCAATGGATATAGGTGGGTTCCAATTAGCTCAACTGATAAAGTCACTTATTATCAAATAAGATATTTGAAATTAGTGTCTTGGTCTTGTGATAAAAAACAAACATTATGAAACCTCATATATATTCAAATTCTATCATATTTATCAGAAAAATGATATATCTATAATGCTTATGTAAGTACAATTCATTAGACTTGACAGTTTGTGATTCCTCTATAGTCAAGCTCCCATGCATAGGCTTAGATAGGAATTAATAAATTTTAAGTAGCCATTATGGTAATAATTCTTCCTAACCCAAATGTCAGCAGCCTAACCTATTTTCTCCGAATTAAGTAGGAGTATTTAATATTAGGTTGTACATAAACTTCATTTGAACAATATATGAAAACCAAAAAAAAAAAAAAAGGAAAAATAAATGAAACTAATAAATAAGGCAAAGATGCTTTTATAATTCGAATTAATCATAATAAAAAATTGTTTGTTATTGTCTATGATTTATGATTCTAAAGCTTAAAGACTTATATATTTAGTTCCTTACTTGAACTGTGCAATTTATTAGAGATGAATTATGATGGATTTCATATCATCTCATTCAGGCTTTGAAACACAAAAGATTGCTTAAATAAGGATTAAAACTTGGTCCTTTTGGTAGTAGTGTTTAAGTATTATTGTTCAGTTTTCAATGTTGTGGAAATACATGTTTGAGTGTTATAAAAATATGTGTCAGAAGTATTATTGTTATTTAAACATTGAAAATTATTGTTTAAACAACAGTACTATACAGTCCACAGTTGATGTGTTATTAGTAATTTTTATACGTGAAAAATCAATTAGCTAGAGAATAAATAAACAGAAAATATAGGATCAAGAGAGGGGAAAAAAAGAAGTAGCAGGAATTTATTGGAGGTGTGCTGCATGTTCCTGGTACCATTAAGTTTCCCATGAACTTACTGTGTACTACTCACTCCTTCTGGCGTCTTATTTTGTTGGTCAAATTTTAAAAATCCAACGTTTCTAGGGAACCACATTTAATGAGATATCTTTTACACACACATATAAATTTCCAAAATTTCCCTCATTAATTTAAACTTTAATGAAATAATGATATCAAAATTTTAAAATAAAATAAAGGATAAGTTATTAAGTTATGTAAATTATAAGCAAGTTCATTAAAAAGAGGAATATGTTTTAGGAAATCCCTTAATGGAAGAGATGACCGATAGAAAGAAAAAGAGGGAACTGTATTCTCTCTATTTCACTTGCAATGGAGCGAGTTTATTTCACGTTAAGATTTTATTTTTTGAATATGGTAACCTATATTAATTGTGCAACATTGCTTAAATTTTAAATATCGTGACATTTGATACATTTTTAGATTTGTAATATTTTAAATGGATTTATTTCAAATAGAGAAGATTCTAATATGAGATGGAGAGAGTATAAGGGTTTGTTGGGTAATAGGATTTAAAAACAGTTTTCTGTTTTTAGGCAGCATGTAGGCAATATTTGTAATCACTAATCAAGAATCTCATGAAGAGAAGGCCATACAAGATCTGATAACATTGTACTGCAAATTGCCAAAGAAATTGGAATCCAAATCTAATAGTCCATAATTTGTATTAAGATTCCAAGTGATTCAATCCCTTTAATTGGGTAATCTAAAGTACCGCACCTAAAAAATTGTACATAAGTTTTAGTCTCTATTTTAACTTATGTGTGCGCCAAAGGAGGGAGGGGTGAGGGGTGGTCCTTCGAACCACCATTATTTGCTTGTTCATTTATTTATTATTTGTAAACAAGGATTTGGTTTGTAATTTGGCCAAGAGATAATTTTTCATTTTTAAAGACATTGACTTTCTTGCAAGCGATAGGAGTCTTTATGGCCACCAAAAAAAAAAAAAAAAAAAAAATTGTTCAAGGGATTCTAGGGTTATATCTTTGGTCATCAAATTATTCCTGCACCCAAACCCTTAAATTGTTAATACATCCAAACCAGGGAAGGGATGGCTATTCCACCCCCCCCCCCCCCCGGCAGCGGGTTCCTACTCTTCTCTCTCTCTCTCTCTCTCTCCAAACTTCTAAACACACTATTTGAGACATGATTCCAAAGAGATGGTTACCATCTGAAATTGGATCTAGAAGGTAGCTTGTCGTCCAAAAATAAAAATATTTCTCTAGAGATGCATAAGTGAAAAAATTGCATTCAAGACAATTATTTTACATCATTATCCTCTGTCTCATCAAAATTGTCTAGATGTAGACAACTGGGAACACCATATCATATTTTACAAGAATATGAATGAGTCAAAATGTATGGATCACAACCCACTTTTAATTCCTAATTTATATGAATTAGTCTTAAATCTAACAAGCTGGGGGGTGAGGAATAGATATCCCTCCCCTTTGTATGAATATTTTAAAAATTATTAGGAAGAGGAGAAGGGAGGCAAATAGTCATATAAATTGTCAATTATAACCATATTTTGCTAATTTAAAAAAATATATATTTATTTTATATCATAAAGGCATAATTGATAATTTAGTTTTTTTTTGTAATATATGTGAAAATTTCCCCTCTACTCCCCTTCCAAATTCTCCAATTTGGAGAATTAAAGATAAGGGGCTTGAAGGAGTAAAATAAAATACTCCAAATCTCCACAACCCGTCATTCAAATAAGTTTCATTAAACTCACCCTCCTCTTCCTTTTACCCCCCCTTCCATCCAAACAGAGTGTAAGAGTGTAAATAGTTAGACTAATTTGACTGAACACAAACCTATATTGGATTGAAGTGGCTTGGATAAGTTGTTGATTATAATTAAGGATTCCAGATGATGACTTACTAAAATCTCACTGTCCTCCTGTTAATAAATGTTCGACCTACTAAAAAAACAAAAGAAAATGTCCAACACTTGATGCTATACTCTTTGTTCCAAAGGGACCAACAATAGTTGCTAGGAAAGTAGTGTTGATTCGAGCAGGACGAATGCCCAATGACTAGGTTTGGATCTAGTGACTACTTCCCAAGCAACAAGTGAGTATGCGATTCGAAATTTTCTTATATACTAGGTTCATGCATCCTATGTGAGACTGATATATGATGTTTATCTTAATATAAACAAGTTTAGATTTTTATTTTCTATTAAAGGATTGAGCTATTAGGAACAACAATGGGACTATTAATCTATCACATATAAGAAGTTATTTCCTGCGTTAAGCTCATGTGCCCTATGTGCAACTAATATGTGACAAATTGATAGTTTCATATAAGGCTTATGAGCCCGACGCAAGAGATACCTTTTTGTACGTGATACACTGATAGTCTCATTTTTGTTCCTAATAGCTCAATTCTTGTCCAAAAAAAAAAAAATTCTAGATTATTTTTCATTAAAATCAATTTAAAAGTTGCAACAACTTAGTCGGTAATATTAACTTCAAGGTCAACCCCTGAATTAATTAAGCCGAATATCGTTAGTGCTTATTGATCAATACGTACGGAGTCCAAGGATACATCCATGCTAGTCAGTGACTCAGTAGTCACATCCTGATCTTTGGAAATAAAAATAAATAAATAAACATCAAATGGGACCTTGACTAATTAATAATTTTTTTTGTTGAGAATCCAATTAAATTAATAATTAAAATACCATCAACTACATTTCCGATAGAATGAGCATCCACACTAGATGTGGTAAATGTACCAAATGCCAAATATTTGGCACATTTACCACACCAAATACCAAAAATCCCATTTTATCAGATGTTTCAAATGCCATAATTTTTGCAACATATGAACAGTGTCGTTGCATATTTGCCACTGTACGGAAGAAAATGGTATAACTGATTAATATTTTTTTATTCTCTTTTCTCTCTCCTCTCTCTTCAATTCTTCAGTTTATTCTTTTCTCTTCTCTCTCACCTCTGTTCTCTCTCATCGGTTCCCTCTCTCTTATAAATTTTTGATCTTGATCCGTCATCATCGATTCATCATTGTCGATCTCTCACCGGTTGCATTTTGCATCGTCATCGCTGATCCCTCTGGGCATCGTCATCATCATTGCCGATCGGAATCGATGTGGGCATCGACATTGAGGTGAGATCGGACTGTTCGTCACGATCATGGGCATCGACGTTGAGGTGAGGTGAGATCTTGATCGTGGGTTGGCGGTGCTAGTGGGTTTTGGTTGCTGGTGCAAGTGGATTCATGGCTTTGGGTTGGCGGTGCTAGTAGTTTCGTGGGTTTGGGTTGCCAATGCTAGTGGGTTTTGGTTGTATTTTCTGGGTTTGAGTTGCTGTGTATTATGGGTTTGAGTTGTTGTGCTAGTGGGTGTTGCTCTGTTTTTAATGGGTTTTGTGGTGGGTTGTTGATGATGGTGGTTGTGGTGGTGGTTTTGTTTTCAGTTTTTTGTTTTGCAATGGATTATGGCTGCCACGGTGGTGGTGGTGGTGGTGGCAGCGGCAGCAGTGTTGTTATTGTTATTTATTGTGTTAGATATATTATTTTATTGTGTTGTTTATATTATTTTAATGTGTAGTAAATATTATTTTAATGTATAGAATTGAATGATAAAACATCTGATAAATGGGATGTTGTAAAATGATGTGGAAAAATAATAAAGTAGATCTTTGGTGTGGTAAAATGGCATTTTTTTTTAGACATCTGCTGTGGATGCTCTTAATAATATATTCCCTACAATAGCTTTAGTATATTACATTACTATACCTCCATTTGTTTGGAGAGATAAAAAAGTGGAAGAATAGAAAATAGGGAAGAAATAGAAAAGTGGAAGGATAGAAGAGGTTTTAATTTCTCTCATTTGTGTTTGGTTGGAAGTGAAAAAGTAAAGGGATGAAGAAAATGAGTTTATATAAACTTATTCATATGCCCTTGTTAAAAAATGATGCTCTATTAAAAAAAAAAGGGCAAACAAATTTTTTTTTTTAAAAGGCAATCACCCGAATTTTTTTTTTTTTTAAATCATGTCTAGAAAAAAAAAAATCCCCTTCTAATTAAACCAAAAATTTGAAAAACTCTCAATGGGGAAAAATTGTAATTTAGTCAAGAATTTATTTAAGAAGACTCTTTATCAATGATTTTAGTTAAAAAATTATAAACTAAATTGTATAATATTTTGGAACAGGAGCTTAACACTTTGGCAAAACAACAGAATTACTTGACCAACAAATCATATGTGTTGGTTGGAAGTGAAAAAGTGGAGGAACAAAGAAAATGAGTTTGTATAAATTTATTCATATGCCCTTGTTAAAAAATGATGCCCTATTAAAACAAAACAAAAACAAAAACAAAAAAAGTGGCAAACAATTTTTTTTTTTTTTTAAGGCAATCACCCAAATTTTTTTATAAATAAATAAATGCCCCAAAAAAAAAAATTCCCGTCTAATTAAACGAAAAATTTGAAAAACTCTCAATGGGGAAAAATGTAATTTAGTCAAGAATTTATTTAAGAAGACTCTTTATCAATGATTTTAGTTAAAAAATTATAAACTAAATTGTATAATATTTTGGAACAGGAGCTTAACACTTTGGCAAAACAACAGAATTACTTGACCTCCAAATCATCTTCTTTCATAGATATTGTCGATTTCAAAACATCAAGCAGGAAAATGGTAACTAACTGCTCTCCACTATGGGGGTTCGCATTAGGGATGGCAATAGGGCGGGGCGGGGTGAAGGATGGGGTCTTCCTCCCTGCCCCGTATGGTATTGTCTTGCCCCATCCCCGCCCCACCCTGCCCCGCATGATGGGGAAAACTTTCTCACCCCATCCCTGCCCCTTAAGGCCCCACAAAGCCCCGCCCCACCCCATAAAACCCTACTTAAAATTACAACTAAATTTATCCCATAAAATCAAATCAATTTTTAGAAAAAAATTGAATAATATATCCAAGTGTTTAACAAGATAATCACAAACCAAAAAAAAAAAAAAAACTCATAGTATAACACATAACAAAATAAATGCAAAGAACCACATTGAGTTGAATAAAATAAGCTAATATTGATATGTTTGTTTAAATAATAGGGTTTTAAGGTATGAAAAAATTACAATTATAACCCTTAGCAACATGGGGTGGGACGGGGCGGGGTGGGTCTAAAAAGTCTAAACCCATCCCCGCCCCGCCTCGTGGTGCGGGGCTAAAATCTTGCCCCATCCCTGCCCCACCACCTTTGCAAGGCGGGGAAAACCCGCGTGGGGCGAACTGGAGAGGGGCGGGGCAAAATTGCCATCCTCAAATGGCATATCTCCATCAAAGTTTAAAATTACACCAATTTATGAGAATGTGAAAATTTAGAAATTTTCTTAGTTACCTTTAATAATGCATTGGTTGCTTTCAACAAGGAAATGCATACAATAAATAAAGGCCTACTAAATCCATAAAATGTCATTGTTGAAATAAAGTCCAAGCTTTAAATTCATGCACTAAATGCTAATTCAAGTTTTGCGTTTTCCTTCAAGTCTTTCACGCGCATTCTTTCTCCTGTCTGCAAGTATTCTATTGTGATGTGCAAACTATGTTGGATCAAAATATGAATGTGGATCGGTGTTCTTCAACGATCACCTCAATGTAGAAATATAAGGCATGCAATGACCGACCCATATTATTTACGATGTTTTTTGCAAGTTGAAGGGAAAAAAAAAAGATGTATATTTCTCCAAGTTTCAATTTGCAAACAGGGTCACTTTCATGCGTCATCTATTGAAGAAAGTCCTTTCGTCAAGACAAAATTGTCAATCACTTCAAAATTGCCTATCACTAAATAAAACAATGTTTTTTTTCCCCCTTTTTAAAAAAAAATTATAAATGTTAATAGAGTGGGATGGGACATTGGGACTACATATGATGCATAGGAAGGTTGGGGCCCCGTGGAGTAGCTAAATGAATTAAGGAGCCTCATTTTCCTAAAATTTAGCATACCTATTTAAAATTTAAAATTTAAAATACTCAACTTCTACACAAATACAAAGTACAAACGTCCACCACCACATACACATTCTAATCCTTATATATTCTTTTATTTTTTGAAAAAATAAAACTTTTAAAATTGTTTAGAAATCTCTCTTACTTAGTTACTCCTTAACTAAACTTTAAAAGTCTTAAGTTTTAACTTATCTAAAATTTTAAAACTTAAGACTGTTAACTGTTCACAAACACAACTGCCAATATTTCCTTTAAAAAAAAAAAATTGCTTACACCTATACGTCTACCCACATTTTAATCTCACTTAAAGTTACAAGTTAAAATTTATTTATTTTTTGATACACTTGCTAGATCGGGTTAGTTCAATTTTAACACTGAAATCAATGGCTGAAACAAACTTTTTAGAGGGGTTTTCTAATTTTAAAACATTTTTGTTGAGATTCAATCATCCTTGTTCATGAATTATTACTTGAGACTTGAAAATGCAATTTGAGTACGCTAAACAGCATGTCTCCATCAAAGTTTTAAAAAGTACACCAATTCATGTGAATGTGGAAATTTATATATTTTAGTAGATACCTTCAATAATGCATTGGTTGCTTTCAACAAGGCAATGCAAACGATATAGCTCCAATCAATCCATATCATGTCAATGTGGAAATAGGGTCCTAACATAAAATTCATGCGTCGAATGCTAAGTCTAGTCTTGCGTTTTCCTTTTAAGTCTTTCACATGCATTCGTTCTCTAGTATGCAACTATCTTTACTTCATAGAATTAATGTTTCAGCATCTATTGCAAAAAAATAAAGGTCTAATCAAAATATGAATGTGCATCAATCAGTGTTCTTCAACAATCACCTCAATGTAGAAAATTAAAGCATTGACTGTCTCAGACTCAAATTATTTAGGTAGTTGTTAGCAAGTTGAAGGAAATAACAAGGATGTAGGCCTACTCAGCCTTTGTCATTACAGAAATTAGATTCACTAATTCGAAAGTATATTTCTTTACGATTCAATTTTCAAACAAGATCACTTTCAAGTTCTTGGATTATTGACTGGTATCTTCTAATAATAGCTCCAAACTCTTATGGCACTAGGGGAATGGATTGAGAATTCATAGTGTGACCCTGTGGTATCATCTATCAATTCGTAGTTGCTGGGTCCAGGCTTCTTTGTTCAGTCTTTTCTTACTTTTATATATAAAATTCTATCTTCTTTTTCAAAAGAAATAATAAAATAATAATGTTATTAATTAAATATTGTGAAAGACCAAAACAAATGCAGTTTTAATGAGGGTTAACATACAGTTTAATGGAATACTAACTAAGGTCTTAATTGAATACTTTTAAAACTTAGAGAACTGAATTGAACAAAAGCAGAGTTAGAGTACTGAAATGAATTATGGTGAAACATAGGGGGTGGATTTTGTATTTTAGCCTAAATTATAATGACTCTTTCTCCTAATCAATGCAGTTATTATTATTATTATTTTTGTTTTATTTATAGACAAATATCTAAAACCAGTTGAGGACTGTAGGGATGGCAATGGGGCGGGGCGGGTTCGAAGGATGGGGTCTTCGCCCCCGTCCCGCAAGATTTTGTCTTGCTCCATCCACACCCCGCCTCGCATAACGGAGAAAATTTTCTTGCCCCATCTCCACCCCTTGGGGCCCTACGAAGCCCCACCCCACCCCGTAAAATTCTATTTTTTGTTAATTTGCCTTACAACTAGTACACTTTTTTTAATGAAACCTATTTCATTAATAAAAATATACTTGAAATTACAACTAAATTTATCCCATCAAATCAAATCAATTTTTAGAAAAAATTGAATAATATATCCAAGTGTTTAACAAGACAATCATTATAAATAAAAAAATTTTAAAAAAAAATCTCATAGTATAACACATGACAAAATAAATGCAGAGAACCACATTGAGTAGAATAAAATAAGCTAATATTAATATTTTTGTTTAAATAGTAGGGTTTTAGGGTATGCAAAATTTATAATTATAACCCTTAGTAATGCGGGACGGGGTGGGGACGGGAAGGGGCGAGGCGGTGGGTCTACAAAGTCTAAACCCATCCACGCCCCGCCCCGCCCCGCCCCGTGGTGCGGGGCTAAAATCTTGCCCCATCCCTACCCTACTACCTTTGCGGGGTGGGGAAAACCCACGTAGGGCGAAGCGTGGAGGGGCGAGTTAAGCGGGATGGGGAAAAATTGTCATCCCTAGTTCACATCCTAATATCTTATCCAATAGTTATGGCCCTGTTAGGTTCCCCCAAGCACTTGTGCTTTGTTTCATTTCTAAAAAGTGTATACATTTTCTGAATCTGAAACTAGTATAAAACATCTCATTTTCACTTGTGCTTTTGTTTAGCACCTGTTTTGAGAACAAGAAACACTAGATACCCCCATTTGGCACTTGGTTCTTAATTTTGAAAAATGCCACTTTTCTCACTAATGGATCTCTTCTAATCAGGAAAAAGATTCAACTAAAATCATAAAATCATAACCCAACCACAAACCCATCACCACCACCAACAGTTGTCCGTACATGGATTGGATTGCTTTGGAGGCGGATTAGACTACTTGTGTGGTATTGATTATGTGGGATAAGAGGGCTTTGGAAATGATGGAGGCCATGGTTGGTACTTTCTTAGTATCGGTTAAGTGGCAAGGGGTGGTAGATGGTTTTATATGGGCATGCTCAGGGGTTTATGGCCCAAATGATAACAATGAGAGGGGACACATGTGGGATGAGTTGGTTGGTATTCAGCAATACTAGAGGATACCATGGTGTTGTTTTGGGGACTTTAATATTGTACGATTTCCAAGTGAACGTTTGGGTGCAAAACGTCTAACTTCGGCTATGGAAAGATTCTCTGAATTTACTAAGTACCTTAATTTGATTGACTTGCCATTGGAAGGAGGTAGCTATACTTGCTCTAGTGGTACAAATCAACCATCAATGTCTAGGATTAATAGAGCTTTGATCACTCATGACTGAGAGGAACACTGCCCGAATGTTATTCAAAGGATTTTACCTCGTCTCATTTTAGATCACAATCCAATTCTTTTGAGGCAGGGGGGATGGCGAGGGGGGAGAGTCCTTTCAGGTTTGAAACCATGTGGTTGAAGACAAATGGGTTTGTGGATAGAGTTCAATCTTGGTGGAATCGGCATTCATTTGTAGGTACACCTAGTTTTGTGCTTGCCAAGAAATTAAAGGTATTGAAGGAGGACAAAATTCAATGGAATCATAGAGAGTTTGGTAATGTAGATCGTTAAAAGAAACACTTGTTGGAGGAGTTGAAAATTTTAGATGCTAAGTAAAAGGAGCTTGGACTCACTGATGGGGAGAAATGTTAGAGGGTAGATTTGAGGTCCCAGGTGGAGCATCTTTTTTCTTTGGAAGAAATTTCCTGGAGACAAAAATTTAGGATGTTATGTATTAAGGAAAGGGATAATAACACCAAGTTCTTCCACAAAATGGCAAACTCGCATAGAAGGTATAATCATTTGAGGATCTTGGAGGTGGATGTGGTGGTTTTTGAGGAGGAATTCGAAGTAACTACTCAGGTAGTATAGTTTTATAAAAATTTGTATAAGGAGTCTGAGGGGTGGAGGCCTTTTGTGGAGGGTTTGAAGTTTGATTGTATTGGGGATATGGAGAGGGTTTGGCTTGAAAGGAAGTTTGAGAGAGATGAGATTTTTCAAGTTGTAAGAGACTTGGAAAAGGACAAAGCTCCAGGTCCGGATGGGTTTACTATGGCTTTTTATCATCGTTGTTGGAGAGTAGTGGAGAAAGACGTCTTAGCGGTCTTTGAAGAGTTTTTTCAATATTGTAAGTTTGAAAAATCTCTTAATACTACTTTCATTGCTTTAATTCCAAAAAAGAATGATACCTCTAATATTAGAGGTTTCAAGCCTATTAGCTTGGTGGGGAGCGTGTATAATATCTTGGTTAAGGTTTTGGCAAATCATCTAAGAATGGTTTTAGATCAGTTGATCTCTAAAACTCAGAATAGCTTTGTGGGTGGGAGACAAATCCTTGATTCGGCTCTTATTGTGAATGAATGTGTTGATAGCCGAGTGAAGAGTCGAGTTCCTGGGGTCATATATAAACTTGATGTTGAGAAAGCCTATGATCATGTGAATTGGGAGGCTCTTCTAGATTTGTTGAGTAGGATGGGCTTTGGGGTGAAGTGGTGTAAGTGAATTCGCACTTGTATATCCACAGTTCAATTCTTTGTCTTGATTAATGGGTTTCCAGGTGATTTTTTTTGGTAGCTCAAAGGGTTTAAGACAAAGGGATCCGTTATCTCCTATGCTATTTTTGATTATGATGAAAATTTTTGGTAGGATTTTGAGAAGAGTGAAAGAAGCTAGCTTAATCCGTGGTTTCGGTGGTGGCGAATGTGTTTCACATCTATTGTTTGCAGATGATACTATTCTATTTTGTGATGCAGATTCTTAATATTCGGTTGTTTACTTTTTTTCAAGATGTGACAGGTTTGAAGGTCAATGTGCAAAAGAGTGAAATGGTTCCAAGAGGAGAGGTAGATGATGTGCATGCCTTGGCTAAAATTTTGGGCTGCAAATTTGCCTATGTCTTATCTTGACATGCCGTTGGGGGCTTTGCATAGCTCTCCTTCAATTTGGAATCCTATCTCGGAAAAAATTGAGCGGAAATTCGCTGGGTGGAAGAAGTTGTATTTATCTAAGGGGGGTAGATTGACGCTACTTAAGAGTACATTATCTAGTCTTCCTACCTATTTTCTATCGCTATTCACCATTCCAACTTATGTGGCTAATAGAATTGAAAAGTTGCAAAGGGATTTTCTATGGGATGATAGCAAGACTCATCTGGTAGGATGGGATAAAGTTTGTGCACCTATAGCCAATGGTGGTTTAGGTATAAGGAAATTTACTACTTTCAATAAGGCCTTATTGGGAAAATGGCTCTGGCAGTTTGGGAAAAAGGAGAATCGACTGTGGAGGAGAGTGGTAGCTTCAAACTTTGGGGAAAAGTGAGGGGGATAGACTTCTAAGCTAGGTAGGGGAGCTCATGGGTGTGGTTTGTGGAGAGATATTTGTATGAGCTGGGAGGACTTTAGCAAAAATGCTCAATTTGTTGTTGGGTTGGGGAATAGAGTGAGATTTTGGCATGATGGATGGTATAGCGATCAACCTTTCCAATTGGCTTTCCCAAGGCTGTATGGTATTGCTATTGACAACGAGGCCTTTGTAGAAACTTCTTTGTCAAGGCAGGGGTCGGAGGATATAAGAATTTGGGACGTTTGTTTTATTCGAGAATTTAATGATTGGGAGATGAATGAAGGGCTACATTTTCTTCTTCGTATCTTGGGAGCCAATACTCCTTCAATGGGTGTTGGAGACATGATGAGATGGAAGTTGAAGCCTAATGAGGATTTTGACATTCAATCGTATTATAACAAGATGTGGGATTCTCCCTAAATTGTCTTTCCTTGGAAATGTATATAGAGAATTAAGGTCCCTAAGCGTGTTTCTTTCTTCGTTTGGCGTGTAGCTTGGAATAAGGTCCTAACAAGTGATAATTTGAGTTTGAGGGGCTTGGATTTTGTGGACTAGTGCATTATGTGTCAACACAGTGGGGAGACGGTGGACCACTTACTTTTTCATTGCAAGATGGCTTATCGGTTGTGGAGCTTTGTTTTTATAACTTTTGGAGTGTCGTGGATCATACCTAGATCGATTCCAAATTTGCTTTTTGGCTGGTGGAATTAGTTAGAGAAGCATTCGCCTCAAATTTGGAATTTAGTTCCATTGTGCGTACTATGGTGTCTTTGGAAGAAACAAAATCGACGGACTTTTGAGGATTTGGATAGTTTCAGTAATCAAATACTTGCTTCTTTTAGTGAAACTCTTTTTGATTTGTCTTGGGCTTGAGGGCTCACAACTAGTGATTCTCTTCCTTTTTTTCTTAACTCTCTTTCTCTTTTGTATTTAATTTGTTGCTTGGTTTTCTTTTATGTATTTTCTCTCTCTTTTTTTTTTTTTTTTTTTTTTTTTTTTTTTCTTCTTGTAATTTTCTGGGTTTGCTCTGTGCTTTTCATGCATAGAGTAGCCTTTCGTATATATATCATTCTTACTTATCAAAAAAAAAAAAAAAAAAAAAAACCTAGCAATGATCCAAAATCAGCAAGACACACTAAAAAATCATCACCCAAAGGAGATAGAAAATCTCAAACAATGTTTGCTTGTTGGGTTTTGGTTGTATGCAGCGAGAAAGGGTTGGATAGAAAGGGAAGATGAAGTCGGGGGGGAGATATATCTGCGATTTGTATCGTGAAAAAAAAAAATTGTTTTCATAATCACATCTCAAATACTGAGAACAAAACACAAACCCAAACAAGTTTTTGGGTGGTGGGACCCATAGAAAACAGGAAATGAAAACAAAATACAGCCTGTTTTCAGTGGAACCAAACATGGCCTATACCTTTGCTTTTACACATCTGATAATGGATTGCACTCAGCTGTCAAACCTTCAGATGCCGGTTTGTATTAGGTAGGCATAAATTGGCATACTTCAAAAGCAGGCATCAGAACCCAACAGGTTTTCAACTAGAGCCCCTCAGGCGATCAAGAAGCTGCTAGCCGTAAGAAGATAGCATAAGTTCTCAGTCAGTCCAGTCAAATTATCTGACATAACAAGTCTGCAGCATAAGTGGGATAGGGGGGGGTGGGGGGGAATCTTCTGAATATGATAGAGACGTTGGGGAAAAATCTAGATGCAAGAAACAATTAGTTATAAAAGGCAGTGTCTGTTTTGTGAAGAAGGCATTAAAAAAAAACCTTCTAGGATTGTTTTATACCAGAAAATAAGATTCCGCATAGTAGGAAATAGGAATTATTGACAAATGACATGCCAAAATTTTTTATGGAGTTTACTTCATACACATAACGCGAAAGTTTTGGGGTCTTAAAAGTGTGTATGCACTTGCACGCATGTGCGTTGGAGTAACTAGTTTCTCAAAAGAAGAAGAATTCTTTGAAGAGACCACATGAGAGATAAAAAGAGAGAGAAGAATGAAGGCCTCAAGAGTATTATGAGCATTGAGACATCATAAACTAAACTCACCAGAACAGGATACTGTATAATCCATCCTAAAACTGGAATCTGATAGAGAAACACCTTGACAGATGGCCAAAAACCGCTGCATTTACATCAATGCAAAATACATTAAAAGCCACACAAGTAGATAATTCAGTTTTGAGCTTGGAGTTCAGACCAGGAACTAACCCAAAGAGAGCAATACAACCATATATTTGTAGGATTATACCAACTATTGGCCACCGAACAAAAAGGAAAAAGAGCCCTAAAAGAAAAGATGCAGAACCCTGCAGAAGAGAAAGAAAATTAATCGAAGATCTATCACCAAATAAATAATTTATTTATAGATGACATAATACAGACACTATTTTCCATTTTCATGCCCAAAGCCTTGTAGCTCAACTGACACCTTTTAGCGTCCGTTTGGTTTGCGCGTCCACATCCCCCGCGTTTGAGTTTTCAGTTTTTTTTTTTTTTTTTAACCCAGCGCCTATTGCACTGTTCATGGGACATGAAAAGTGCAATCAGGCAGATGAACAGTAACCAAAGCTCAAACAGTAACTTTTTTATTATTATTTTTTATTGTTTTCAGTTTTCAGTAAAATCAGCGGTATCCAAACACACGCTTAGTGTATCCAAGGAAACGCCTAGATTCAAAGCTCCCTCCCCCCATTGTAACTAGCAAATTATCAACCACCAAAAAAAAAAAAAAAAAAAAAAAAACAATTTTCCTTTTTAACGCTCAAACATGAAGAGTCATTAAGTATAAAAACTCAATATTAAGGTTACACTCCCCCAGACTCTACAATTTTTTATTGAAAGTTTAACTCTGATGTAAGGGGATTGATAGCAACCAACAGGACAACAAATATCGAAGGCCACTCCATACACAATGTAATTAATTCCTACAAGTGCATTCACGTGTCTGATAGAGACAAAGGCTTCAAGGAAGTTGAATGATATTACAAAGATAAAGGAAGGTGGGTTGTAAGCCAATTTTACCCACTAGCAAGCAAGCCCTCAACAGGTATTTAAGGTAGGGATATAACCTATCAGCTGTAAATTTGGATCATAATGCAATTTGAGAATTTTCCTCTGCTATCACATATCAAACATGCACTCAGATTTCTTGGTTTGCCATAGAGCCAGGCCCTAGGTCCATTGAAGTGAGCCAGTGGAAATGCTATGCCTGCCGTTTAGCTTAAACGGCAAAGTCTTAGCAATCCAGGAGAAATTATATGGAAAGAATAATACTTCTGTCTGACAATCTCATGTATTCCGTATTTGGTTTTGATTTTATCCCTTAGCTTTTTCACAAGCACCTTGAACACATTATGTGCTCACAACTTCACATATTAACCCCCTCCCTCACAGGAAAAATGAGAGGATGGTTTCAAAATATTTAGCACAAGAATTTCCTTAGCCATACCTTGTAGTTTGCTCTGTTAGTGAAGAGGTTCCACGTTGAACGCCAACCAAGCAAAAGGGCTACTCCAGTCAAGCAAAATATCTGAGAACAGAATTATCAAAAGGTATACAAAATCATGGCCTCTTCCGGTGCACCGACTCAAAAAGATTTAAGTTATAAAAGCCTTACATTTGAAAGGGCAAGTAAACCCCTGTCGAAGAATAGAACTACACCAAGAAATGTAAAAACGATACCAAAACCAATGAGACCCAAACCAATCTCTGCAGGTTTCAGCCAAATTTCCAAGGTTACAAGAGAAATACTGGTTATGACATAATTTGCAGGGGAAAACCGCAGAAACTTTCTTACAATAGTCATCTCATTAAAAAATTTCAATCAACAAAATCAGATATAGAAATCATATTCTTTAAATCTCTAATTCAGCCATGTTTAACAAAAAAGTACCAGAACTTTTATTTTAGAAACTAAAGGTTATGCTCACACTTGAACCTCAACACTTTCTATGAAGCTTATAAGCACACAGATACTGAGAATGCCACCCTTCAGCTTCGAACAAGACCGCCAAGTTCAGCTCATGTATAAATTCAATGATAACACATGAAAATTCCCGAGACTTGTAAACAACCAGTTTATTTGTAGCTATGCATATGGATTAGGTGACATTCCCAATTGATGGTCAAAAGCATGGAGCTTGGCATGAGCAGAGACAGGAGAAAGAGTGGAGAATGCTAGAATGCAGAGATATTGTGCAGATATATTTGTTAGCCATAAAAATGTTATTTCCCTTTGAATTCTAAGTTTTGCAAGACCAGTTACGTATAAGTATTTAAATCCAACTGTGCTTTCTGGGTTATTATATCTAGTCTAAAAGAAATATTAATTCTACTATGAAGTTTTCATTTGGACATGTTATCATCTATGTTGTTATCTTTTATCTATTATTTCAGTATATATACTTTATCTCTTTTAATAAATATATACACTTTATCTCAGTATATATATTTTATCTCAAATACATATAAATAAATATGTTTGTGTGCATGTACATACATATATCTTTACACGCGCACACACACGTTACCAAAAAAGAAAAAAAATAGTTGCAAAGCCGGGGAGAAGGGAAGAATGTTGTAAGACGACAAAAAGGCTAGTGTTGCTACATCCTGCTCTGCAGTAGAGTAAAACCATAAAAAATAAAGGACATTGTTACAGACATTCAGTCCAACATAAATGTGTTCTTAAGGTTGGGACGCATATATTCCTAATATATATGCCAAGGAGTGATTCTATATTTCTTTTTCTTTTTTTTGATAAGTAACAAACTTTATTTAAGCAAAAACTTCCAAGTATACGTACAAAGAAATCACCAACATCAGCCTCTCAAGTTACAAAACTCTTAACAAATCTAGAAAAGAATCACAAGAGGAAAAGGTAGAATTAATGTAATTTGTGCTAATCATGCATGAAATCAAGGTACATAATATAATATCAATAACTGTTCACTAATTGCTGATGATGTGGTCCCTTCTACCCCAAAGCATTCTTTGCTTACACATATTAGTATAAGCTAAACATAAGAGAGTGAATATTATTTTTTACAAGTTTTATGGCGTTATCATTTACCTTATTTCTTTCCCAGCTTTTATAACACAATTTCTGTACAACACTAGAGTCTCTCATAGACCAAGGTATGCATATTACATATAGGCATGGACAATTTCTTACCAATCAGCAAACTTATTTATCATAATTCCGAGTACCAACTAGGGAACTTCAAAATCTTAAAAAATTTGATCCAATTTAAAAAAAAAAACTCCTTTATCTCTACCATTTTTTACACATACTAGATACATATGCAACCACACACACGTCCAAATCTGTATGACTTTGTGTATTTCTGATAAGGTAAGAGGTTATAAATTGTATGATTCATCTCCTATTTGATGAATGACGTGTTGAACACTTGAAACACTATACCTTGTGACTTGTATTTACCCATGTTTGACACTGGTTTAGAGAGTTGAGAATTCACATTCATTCACCTCAAAATGTGTAAAGCTAAAAGGGTATTACTATTATGTTATTGTTTAACATATACAGTTTTATTAAACAAAGAGAAATATGTATGTTTAATGCTTCAATAACTTTTTAAGTTTACCACGAGTCAGCAGATAAACACTTGTGTCTATGTCCACAATTCTTTTTTTTTTGATAGGTAAGAAAGATGTATATTCAAAAAACTGCAAAATGCAAAGTAGCACCAGCATATCAAAAGTACAAAAAAAGATGGAAAAGAAAAAACACAAAAAAACACAAATTACAAAGAAGAAGAGAGCTAAGGAAAAAAGGAAGAGAATCACTAGATGTGAGTCCCCAAGCTCTAGCCCAATCAAAAAGGGAACTAGAAAAGAGGGCAAGCAGTTGGTCATCGGATCTATCCAAATCCTTAAACATCCGCCAATTGCGTTCCCTCCAAATACACAACATCAAACACAACGGAACTAAATTCCAAATGTGAGATGAATGCTTCTCCAACCAATTCCACCAACCAAATAGAAAATCTGACACTGTATATGAGGGGACCCATGAAATCCCAAAAATTCTAAAGACAAAGCACCACAGCTGATAAGCCTTTCCACAATATAACAATAAATGATCCATTGTCTCCCCACAACAATGACACATAATGCACCAGTCAACAAAGTCAAAACCCCTAAGCCGCAAGTTATCTCCCGTGAGAATCCTATCCCATGTGGCTGTCCAAACAAAGAAAGAGACACGCCGGGGTGCCTTAACCTTTCCATGGAAAAACAATGGAAGAAGAACCATGTAACTTATGATAATATAAGCGGATAGTAAAATCCCCGTTCTTTCTCAACTTCCATCTCATATGATCACCATCAATCACTAAAGGTAAATTGGATGCCAAGAATTGAAAGATATCATCCACCACATCTGCCTCCCAATCATTAGGACCTCAAATGAAATGAACATCCCAAGCTCTCCTATCCTCCGCTCCTTGACATATCAAAGATGATTCTACGAAAGCCTCTCTGTTTGTAGCAAAATTGTAGAAAGACCAAAAAAGCCAAATGGAGAGGAAGATCTCCACACCACCTGTTTGTCCAGAATTTCACTCTATCCCCCACCCCAACCTTAAACTGGACATTTTTGCTAAAAACTTCCCAGCCCAATCTAGATACTTCTCCACAAACCACACCCATGAACACCCCTTCCCAACTTAGAGGTCCACCCCCCCATTCTTCCCCAAATTTCAAAGCTACCACCCTACTCCAAAGCCTATTCTCCTCGATCCCGAAATGCCAAAGCCACTTTCTTAGTAAGGGTTTATTAAAAGTGGTCAATTTCCTAATACCCAAACCGTCATTAGCAATAGGCATACACATCTTATCCCAACCCAACAAATGTGTCTTAAGTCACCCCACAAGAAGTCCCTTTGTAGCTTCTCAATTTTGTTCGCCACATGTGTAGGAATGGTGAAAAGAGATTAAAAAAAAAATGTAGGGAGGCTAGATAGTGTACTTTTAAGCAGTGTCTGTCTACCACATTTCGACAAATACAACTTTTTCCACCCTGCGAACTTCCGTTCAATTTTTTCCAATATAGGGTTCCAAATAGAGGGGGACTTATTGGACGCCCCCAACGGCATACCAAGATAAGTCATTGGCAGGGCCCCAACCCTACAACCCAATGTCTCTGCCAAAGCATGCACATTATTTACCTCTCCTATAGGAACCATTTCACTCTTAGCTACGTTAACATTCAAGCCGGTCACAGCCTGGAAAAACAGTAGCAACAATCGAACGTGTAGGATTTGCTCCACCACTGCATCATAAAACAAAATAGTATCATCCGCAAACAACAAATGCAAAACACATTCCCCTCTACCCCTCCTACCATCAACCATCCGCCCTAAAGCCACTAAGTAATCTTGCCCCTTCCATTATCTTCACCATCCTACTAAACACCTCCATCATAACTAAAAATAACATGGGAGACAACGGATCCCCTTGTCTCAAACCTTTAGGGCTACCAAAGAAGTCAGCTAGAGACCCATTGACCAACAAAGAAAACTGAACTGTAGAGATATAGGTTCGAATCTAGCTACACAATTTCTCCCCAAAACCCATTTTCTTCAACAATTTCAGAAGTGCCTCCCAATTTCACATTGTCATAAGCTTTCTCAATATCTAACTTACAGATCACCCCGGGAATCTTACTCTTCGCTCGGCTATCAACACACTCATTGGCAATGAGAACTGAATCAAGGATTTGTCTACCTCCCACAAAACTATTATGAAATTTAGATATCAGTTGATCTAACACCACTTTCAATCGATTTGCCAAAACCTTGGCCAAGATCTTATACATACTCCCCACCAAACTAATAGGTCTAAAATCTCAAATGTTAGAGGAATCATTCTTCTTAGGAATTAAAGCTATAAAGGTAGCATTAAGAGATTTCTCAAACTTAAAGTGCTGATAAAACTCTTCAAAAACTACTAAAACATCTCTTTCTACAAATCTCCAGCAATGATGGAAAAAGGCCATAGAAAAGCCATCTGGACCTGGAGCTTTATCCCCTTCCATATCTTTGACCACTGATAGTATCTCGTCCTTCTCAAACATCCTCTCCAGCCAACCCTTCTCCAACTCCCCAATTTGATCAAACTTCAAACCTTCCACAAAAGGTTTCCACTCTTCGGACTCCTGATATAGAGTTTTATAAAATTGAACTACCTGAGCAGCCACTTCTACTCCTTCCTCATAAATCACCCCATCCACTTCTAAGAAACTCAGATGGTTATACCTTCTATGAGGATTAGCCATCTTGTGGAAGAACTTAATATTATTATCACCCTCCTTAATGCACAACATCCTCAATTTCTGTCTCTAGGAAATCTCCTCTAGAAAAAGAAGATGCTCTACTTGCGATCTCACTTCATTTCTCTCATTTATCTCTGTCTTAGTGAGTCCAAGAACCCCTTCCTTAGCATCTAATAACTCTACAGCCCCCAACAATTCTTTCTTCTTGTGACCAACATTGCCAAATTCTTGGTGACTCCACTGAGTAATGTCTTCTTTCAAAGCCTTCAATTTTTTAGCAAACACTTAACTAGGTGTCCACATTCATAATAAAAGACTAATAAGATATCCTCCAAATTGTGAAGCTCAAAAGCATAATAACGCATATAAAATAATAATAAATTTTCATGAAATCACATTAGAAAGTTGTTTTATAAGTTGCATGACACAAAAATCAAAGTACATTCTAATTTCTGCAAGATATATAATATGTTAGTTTTTAGTACTTCTTCTATCCCACTAAGGGTCTAATCAAAAAGATAAACGTGCAGATTAATGTCATACTTACACAAGTAACAACAAAAAGTCAAGCATGAATAATTTCAAAATAAACTTTATCATAAATTTTTACACAACCAGGGTAATCCTAGGGAACACCAATGACTCACAAAATAGTTCTACAAGGAAATTCAGTTAACCAAATAAAGCATAGAGCCCTAAAACTTATTACAAAAACTTAGCCTTAAGCAAAAATGTTCATAGCAAACACTGACTAGAAGCTGAACCAAGAGCTGAGAATCCATGCATATGAAAAACATTAACAAACAGAATAATGCTCACTTTTTTGCTCAGTTAGTTCATACGCCATCCCGATAACTGTACTAGTCTCTTTGATGGTAGCAAATAGGAATCACCTTTCAACTGCAACATTGGAGCATAACATATAAGATTATGAAGGTAAATAAAAATTTAAAGCTTATTATATACATAAACTATCAGACAGGAAAAATCTACACTTATTTTAAGCTAACACCTAAGTTTGGTGTGACCCCTAGCTGAAATCATCCCAGGATTTCACTTTTCAAGTTAACAGCCTTCGGGTTTCAAACATTTGACACAAATGTAGAACATATTTGACTCGATACCAATGTAATAAACCTTTTCAAAATTAGATAACTGACTACTCTGTTCAAATATTGGAAAGTCAACAATTTGAGTTCCTACTCTTTGTTCCCACTGCACACAAATTTGACTAATAAATCCTTGTATCAACACGTGCACTCTTCTTGGTCTTGGATATACTACCTCGATCTCAATTTAGAACGTCTTCACATGTCTCACAGTAACACAACTACATAGTCTGCCTCAGAAGTAGTCCGATTAAAAATTTACATCTTACATCTTCTAGTCATATCCTCTCAACTCTTCATTCCATCACACCATTTAATTCTTACAGATGATAACAGACAAATAAAGGCCTTCAAATCCTAATTCCTAGCCTCAAAAACCATATCCCTAATTACTCTCATCTATTTGTTGCCTCATCCGTTTCTTTTCATTCTTCATCATGACAACATCAGTTCTACCCATTTGCCAATCTTGCTACCATACTTATCCAAAAAAAGGTCACAGTCACACCCAGTTTACAAGCTTCCACCTTTTGCTTGGTCTATCAGAGGTGATTGGTAGGAAACTTTACCCTCAATTTTTTTGAAGAGATTGATTCCCAAACTCAAACCCGTGACCTGTCGTTTTTGATATAAGGCACTTGGCAACCTAGCTCCCACACATACAATACCTCTAAAATCATAACCACTTTTTTTTGTTTTGTTTAATGTGGGTGCCCAAGGCTCTTAGAACCCGACTAATCTTCCGGGTGTGTGTGTCATATCCTTGTCCTACACATACACCAAGTAATAACAATGAAAAATCTCTTTGAATGGCCCCAAGGTATTGGCTTCGGGACTTAAACCCAAAACCAGGGCCGGCCCTTCCCTTAGGTGAGTTAGGCAATTGCCTTAGGCCCCCCTAAGTGGAAGGGGGCCCCAAAATTTTAGAAAAGAACCGGGTAGTAGAGAAAAAAAACAAAAATTTTGGTAAATCCTATTAAACATTGGTTCTAAACAAAATCATTGACCAAAAAACAAACAGATAAACTACAAATCCGGTCTAAGAGATTAACCACAATACAATTACAAATCAAAACCCTAAAAATTTTACCTTTCTCTCTACTCTCCGCTCTCCGCCTCTCTCTAGTCTCCAGTCTCCACTGTTCAGTCTGTCCTCTGATTATCTGCTCTCCGCCTCTCTCA
This sequence comes from Quercus parvula, assembly GCA_030820535.1. NCBI lineage: Eukaryota > Viridiplantae > Streptophyta > Magnoliopsida > Fagales > Fagaceae > Quercus > Quercus parvula. Next base: position 12,531,249 of record JAUAME010000007.1, on the reverse strand, counting down.
AGTCTCAACTGCTCACCTCACCGTAACAGGAATCAGGCATAAAATTATAAATATTTGGGCCATTTTATTTGTTAAGAACTTAAGATAACTTTGTTTATTTGGGCCCTCCCTGGACTGGGCGTTAAGTTTGGGCCTTCAAGTTTTTTTTTTTTTTGGGTTATAAATAGGATTTGTTTTGTGTTTTTTTTTTTTTTTTTTTGTGGGTAGGTCTTATTAATAAGTCTTGTGTCAGTGTTATGATTGTGCTTAAATTTTTGTTATGCTTGTACTTAATTGTTTTTTAATTTATGCAGGTTGAAATTGCTAAAAACTTGTTATTGTTCAATGAAACTACTACCATACTTTTTTTATATAAATCAGGTTCTATTTCTCATTTGCTCTACACTTGAAAGTTATTTTTTATTTTAGTCTTTATAAATATATTTTTTGATTAAAAATTTCTACTAGAAAATACGCATCTGGATATGAAAAACTTAAAAAAAAAAAAAAAATTAATTGAGTCTAAAAAAGGACCAATAGATAAATTTATTATTAGTAATAAACAAAATATAACACAAAATTTAGATGAAAATATCACAAATGAGCAAGAAATTCACCAAAATAATTTAGACGAAAATGATGTTCAATTTTGCAATACAACAAATCTTGATAATGAACTTCAAAATAATTTAGAAGAAAATGAAAATAATGATGAAAAATATAATATAAAAATATTAAATAAACATTAATTTAATTAATATATAAGTATAAAAAATGTCCAATTTTTAGTTCTCGCCTTAAATCCCAAAATGTCTAGGGTCGCCATTGTTTCCCTCTCATCCTCTCTCTGCCTCAACCCACGTCACACCGTGCTCCATGGCTAACCACCAAGCTCTCCTTCTAAACCTCCATGGCCGGAGCTTTTCAAGCTCATCACCTCTAACCACGCACCACTGCCGAAACTCAGCCAAAATCAAATCACGACCACCACCACGGCCAAAACCCAGCCAAAATCAAATCGCAACAAAAACCCAAAAGCCTACCAAATCACAAATCAAATCACACCCACCGAAATCAAAGCATAAAACCCACAAAACGACCAAAATCACAAAATGAATGCACTAAAAGTGAACCCACCGTTAAAACAAACATATATTGGTTTTGCTATTATATTTTAAAAGAAGAATCATCTTGTTGAACTAATTTTAGATCCAAATTAATCTAACACATACTACAAGCAAGAATGATAGACTGAAAACAAAGCAAAAAAAATGGTATTTCCCATAAAAGTGTTTTTAAAAAATAGAAAGGGTAAGCAAAATATAAAAACTATTTGCTTCATAATCTCAAATAAATAAATAAATAATCAAAAATCACACACCATAATCCGGTGAAGAGAGGAAGAGATTTTCATAGTCTTTGGTTCGGCAGCACAATCTTCGATTTCCTTTCTTGACATGGCTTTCACTCACTCCTTTCCTGTCAGCCTAGGCGACGTATAAAGAGAAATAAAATGAAGAAGAACAAAGCATCGCGTAAAAAAGAAGAAAAGAAAAATGGTGAGAGAAGAAAGACGGACTGAGATCAGGTGTACTGTCGTAAGTATTTTTTTTTTTTTTTTACTTTTTTTTTTTTAACTTTTTAACTCTCCTTTAATATATTTTATTTAATAGTTGATATTGAAAGGTGTTTTTTCAACTTTTAATCTCAGCCATTAATTACAATTGTATCAGTGTATTGTACTTGAATCTGAAAAAGACAAAGAGACCTACACATACACATACACATACAAATACACATACACATACACATACACATACACATACACATACATAAGCACACATACACATACACATACATAAGCACGCATAAACACATACACATAGACAAACATAAATATAAGCACGCATAAACACATACACATACACATACACATACATATACACATACATAAGCACATGCACATACACATACAAATACACATAAACATACATACACATACACATAAATATACATATAAATAAACATAAACACACGTACACATAAACTCGTATAAACTCACATAAACGTAAACATACACACACATAAACTTAAATATAAGTATAAACACACATAAAGGCTTGATTTAGCACATCAAAGTAACTAACGAAATTGTTTGAGAATTTATGTTAGTTTGCAATTTTTTCCAGTCTATATGAGGGTTTAATTTTTCTCAGTCTGAATGTATTTTTGTGTCTATGTATGTTTATATTTATGTATATGTGTTTATGGGTATGTGTTTTTGTTTATGTTTGTTTATGCGTGTTTATGTGTATGTGTGTTTATGTTTGTTTGTTTGTTTTTGTGTATATTTGTTTGTATTTGTGTTCGTGTATGTTTATGTGTATGTGTGTTTATATTTATATTTATGTTTATAAATATAAACATACATAAATATACACACATACATAAACACGTATAAACATTAATGAACATAAACATAAACACGCATGCACATACACATAAATGAACATAAACATACGCATACACACACATAAACATACACATACACATACACACTCATACACATAAATGAACATAAACATAAACACACATGCACATACACATACATAAACATAAATGAACATGCACATACATATAAACATACACATACACACTCATACACATACACATACATAAACACACACACATATACATACACATACATAAACACACACACATATACATACACATACATTTTTAGTTCTCGCCTTAGGTCTTAAAATGTCTAGGGCCGCCCCTGTCCAAAACCTCATATATCACATGAAACCTAGGAACCACTAGACTAAACCCTTTGGTTTAAAACCAAAAACATCTTAGTTTTCTTAAACTCTTTCCATAAAAGCCATTTTAAGCTCCACATTTTTAAAATTTCTAGTGGGTTAATTCTTGCAATTCCATATAAACTATTAGTTTTATCTTCTAATCCCTATTCCATTGCTTTCTATAATTCCAAACTAATAACTGTCTCTAAGACATTATTAAAGATTGGAAAAACAAACACATAGGTTTCATTTGCTAACATCAGTTCCAGACAACAAAAGATATATCTCAAATTTAATGTAAAAAATCAAAAAATTCATAAATAACTAAGAATTATAGTAACAGAGAGAAAGATGAGAGAGAGATACTGACTAGTTGGGAAGATTGCAAAATGAGACAAGAACGGTGCGTTTTGAGTTTTTGACTCGACGAGACACAAGTTCTTAATGCAAGAATGAAGAAACGTGTATTTGGGTCAACAAGTTGGACTTGGCCCATTTAATTTTACTTTTGGGCCCTCATTTGAGTGCTTTTTGAAAAATGACCATTTGAGATTAATAGTCAGCCCATTCTACTTATAAAAAAACTCTAGTCCATTTGAGGCCACTAGGCCTTTATTTTGTATATGCACCCCGTAATTTATAATTTGTTGGCCCATGCTCGTGCAAAAATGATCTCATGTGATCGAGCCCACTTTGGGATCCGCATCCTTGTAAGAGGTTTGCATAGGGGTATGAATGAATCAAGTTGTTTATGAACAATTTGAGCTGGACTAAAAAAAAAAATGTTTGTTTATATAGCAAAAAAGTCAATCTTAAGTTCAATTTAGGCTTCAGTATTAAACGAACTGAGCTCAAACATAATAATTTATTCATGAACATGATACTCGATTTAACATATCTTATATTATATTTTTATATGTATACTTGTCTAAAATATACTCATATAGACTTAACCCACTTGAATAAATTCATATAGTTTCAACTTATTATTTGTAGTTTATTGATAATATAAATAGTTTATCCATAATAAAATTCATAGATTTGTGAAGAGTTACAAATTTTAGTCATTGTTTTATCATATAGGAGAAAATAATAAGTTAATCTCGTGAATAAGGTCAAGTTTGTTTGATAAGAAAACAAACCAAGCTTGAATATATAATCTTATTTGGTGATGGACTTGAACTTGGCTCATGTTTAAAATAAAATAAAATGAGTAAGTCTGAACTTTTAATACTCGGCTTAATTTAACTAGTTTACAACCCGAACTTTTTCATTGGAATCACCAATAAGTGCTTGTATTTTTTTTGGATAATTTGATAGTTAGGGGGAAGGGAATTTGAATCTTAAACCATTTTTGTTGGAAATATTAGGAGGTGCTAAGTAGCAAGTAAAGTTACAAGGCTATTGTATTTGTTGACCTAGAGATACTTGTGGAATAGCTAAGCAACGTTCATCCAAATTGAAAATCATTTGCTAGTGCCCAACTCTAACAAATAATGACCAACTGCCCAAAAAGAAATCTTTGTTCATTATTTTTTTGATACATTAAGTAGGGATGGAGATTTGGAACTCTAAATTTTTCCATTATAAATTCTAAGAAGTGTTAGTTGACTTAAGGATCATTGGTGAAATCTTTAGTCAATTGCAGGGTATAAAAGTATCTCTTAGTAATGATTACAATGAAAGTAAACCAAATTTTTTTTAATTTGTTTTTAAAAGAAAAATTGTGTGTGATTCAAAGGGAATTGTTAGGGATTGTTTAATCAACTTCTAGTTGTTGTTAATACATTTATAAGTAGACTTATCAAGAAAATATAATAGTTTATGCCTTTTAATATCATTAATGTGAAATATATATAATTAGAGAATAAATTGGTCAAGCAACCACCGCATACCCTTGGTGCAATGGTCACTCCACAAGTATAAGTGCTTGTAAGGTGTAGGGGGTAAGAGCTGGAGTTCAAGTCTCTAGAAATAAGTTTCACATACATATACATTTAGATTAGGTTAAAGTAGAATTTTTATCTTGTATAAAAAAAAAAATGGTCAAGCAAATAATTAAATTTATAACAAGTCTACGAAAATAATATTTTTCATAATTCTTTTTCACAACTTTCAATGTGACATGTTGTGATTTTTTTTTAAATAGAAATAAAGACTTTATTTTATTCAAGTTAAACCAACAATGTGATATGTTGTGATTGATATAAATAAAAGTGATATTAAACACAAGTTAAAATTAAAAAAAATAAGGCTTTGCCAATAATCTTATAACCGACACCTTTTAATGTTTCTAACAAAGGTATCCGAGGTTGAAATCATTCATTTCACGTAACTATCGAACTTATTATTATTATTATTTTTTTTTTAAAGCGTAAAGCTCTTAAAGTACATGAATGGTCGAGGTTTGTACAAGAGAGAATGTATGCACATGTGCATGCTTATTGATCGAATGCAGATTGCAGAACAAGCTACACCTTGGTGGGCCTGGTCATTGATAATCCAATAGAACCGTCTCCATATACACAAAAGACACGTAAAGAGCAGTTGTGAGTTGTTGGTCTCTTTTTTTTTCTTTTTTTTTTTTTTTTTTCCTCTTAGAGATTGTTTAGGTAAAGATCTGAAAACAAACACAAAGGACCCCCAAAAAAAAAAAAAAAAAAAGAAGAAGAAAAAAATGAAGCCAAAAAGGACAAAGTACTAGTAATACTTACCAACCCAATATTCAAATCTTTAAGGTGCTATTCAATTTGAATGGGAATCAAATCATAGCCTACTTTACCTTATTATTCCAAAACATCTACTTATATTTCCAATTTGTCAATAGCACGATTGATAATTTTTGTTGAAATTAGTTGATAGAATAACGAAAGGTTAGCATGTCCCAATCAAAGATAGAGACTCTTTGAAAAAACTAAATTAAACGGTCTTCAAATTGAAAGCATCTCGGTGTTTTATATATTGGCCTCTTTATCGTTGATTGACCTTACATTAAAAATAAATAAATAAAATAAAAAGAAGAAGAAGAAGAAGAAGAAGAAGAAAAGAGTAGGATCTCAAACTATTTTACAGCTTCTTTGTTAGAGCATTCCCATTAGCTCTTTTATAAAATAAAAAAAATAAAAAAAAGCTATTTTGAAACACCAAAAACCTACTTTATTATTTTACCACATCATTTTACAGTATCTCATTCATCACATGTTTTATTCTTCAATTTTATACATTAAAATAATATTTACAACACATTAAAATAATATATTAACTCCTCCCCGTTATTAACAACAACATAAACAATGGTACAACCACCACTGCCGCAACAACAGCCACCAACAACCACTGCTGCAACAACACCGACAGTCACCATCGGCACAAACCCACATCCACCAACACCAACTTATTAAAAAAAAAAAAAAAAACCACAACAACCCAAAAAATAACCACCACAACCACCAAATTGCCGCCACAACCATAGTACCACTACCACAACTAACCCACAACCCACCTCATTCACAAACCTCAAAAACCATCCTAAATCAAACAAACGTAAAAGCAAAACCCACCATTGCAGGCTGATTGAGAGAGATCCGATGGTGGGAGGTTCCGATGACGTGGTGGATGGCACGACAGGCTCGACGGCGTGGCATGGTGGTCAATGGCGTGGTGAGATTGACGTGGTTGTGAAAGAGGAATAGAGAGGGCGATGAGAGAACCAGACGGAGAGAGATACATGTGTTGCAGACGGAGAAAAAGATATGTGTTGGGAGGAGAGAGAAAAGGTAAATAAAGTAAGCAAAATTTTTTTTGGCATTGATGTCCGCACCGTCTCATATTTGAGAGTGTACTGTAGCCTCATGCCAAAATTTTTGAGATTTGAAATACCTGATGAAGATTGGTTTTTGGTGTTTGGTGTGTCAAATGTTAAATATTTGGCATTTATCTCATATTTGAGAGTGTACTGTAGCCTCATGCCAAAATTTTTGAGATTTGAAATACCTGATGAAGATTGGTTTTTGGTGTTTGGTGTGCCAAATGTTAAATATTTGGCATTTGGCACACTTGATGGTAATGCTGCTATAACAATCAATTGTGATGTCACAGTATATAACTAGTGAAGAAAAAAATGTGTGTTTATGTGTAAGTGATAGACAATCATTCAAAATTTGCCACGTCAGAGTTATAGTAAAGAAGTCGTGAAATAATTTGTGTTCCTAGAACGCTCTCTTACATTTTGTATTTGTCAAGTTAAAAGGTTAAAGGATATTATTTCCCAAAAACCCAAAAAAGAAAAAAAGAAAAAGAAAAGAAATAAAGGTTGAAGGAGACTAGAATGAACTGTAAATGTCATACAAGATTATCATATAATATGACTTATGCATCCCTCGTTTGAATTTCATGACATGTCAATTTAGAGCCTATGTTGATAGAAACTTTTCCCTATAATAATTATACGTGGAATTTGAAGACAAGCCATTAAAAAATCATACTTGTTGGGATCATATAAATTTTTTTTTAATCATAAATTGCAATTTACCTCCACGAGATCAGACCTAATTACACTTTACCTTTCTAACTCTTAATACAAAACCTTTTTATAGTTTAAAATAAATTGATACATTTTGGTAAATCAATCAATTGATTTCTTTATTCATAAAAAAAATCAATTGATTTCATTCCTTGTTTATTTAACATTTTAGTTGCACACAATTTTTTTCTTGCCGTAATCATCATGGCATCCATTTAAAATATATTTAATTAATACATTTTGAATAAAGAGCTTAAGGAAAATGAAGAAAGAAAAAAAGCTTTATTCAACTAAGCATAAAAAAAAAAAAATGTTGATGTGGAATCATGTGATTGACTCACCAAAATACATCAATTTAATCCAAATTATGATGTTCGTGTTAATGTCATTACTTGGTCTACTTTATAAAAAGAATTAAGGCTTAAATTCTCTATTGTTGCAGTTATAGAATTATAAAAAGTAGGTATAAGGTAACTTTTAAAAATCACGCTATTCATCACCAATTGCCTCATAGCTCAATTGTCACATTTCAGCGTCTTTAACAAAGATGTTTAGAATTCAAATCTATATTAAAATTATAAAAGTAAAATAATAAATAAATAAAAATCACCCCATCCATCCATTAAGGGCTTCAAATATTAGGTCCATGCTATATTAAGAGTGATTCAAAAGGCCCATTAAAAAAACCATTGACAATCACATACCATGAGGTCCATAACTGGGCCGGATTGGAATCTAATATATTATTTTACTCTTTTTTTTTTCTTTTTCACAATAATACTTTATTGTTTTTTGTTGAGGACACACAATAATACAATATGACAACGAAATCTAATATATCAGGACACATTTTTCGTTTGTCCCTATAGTAAGTTGGAATTTTGGATTTCAACTTTTAAGAGAGGCATTGTCTTCTTCCTTCTCATTCCAATAACTTTCTTATTAATATATGTATATACTATTCTTACAGTATCCAAAGTTTAGATATATGGAATTCACATATTGTAATATGTAGAGGATAATGTTGCAACTTGAAACCTTTACATAAAATAAAATTTGCCTCCCTACTTTTGGTGACGAAGGTTCCTGTTAATTGTGATGTTACTCATTAGTTTCAAGTCAATAAAGTCTACTATGGCCAATCGGACTTGAACACAGATCCCAACTCTCACTTTATTTCCTTCTCCAATCTCCACCGCCAGTACCTTTTTCTTTTTGCTGGGTCAGTAATGCAAAAGAAATAGATTACACAGACAAAAGGAAGATAAAGAAAACATGAGAAGAACCGCCATTTTCATTAGCCACCAAGAGAGGATGATTACTAAAGAAGGGAAAAAGAGACTTCCCACCACCTAAAGGGAAAAGAAAAATGAAGAATTTCCTTGGACTGGTGGAGCCTTCATTAAGAATCTTCCCATGTGGGGATGTCTAACTAGGAGATCAAATAATTAATTTCATGTACGATCTTTAAGTTAAGGTTTGAAATTTTAGGCGAGGTGTATATATCAAGGTTCAGGAAAATGTCGCGCTACAAAAAGGAGCGTTAAAGAAATGTAGAAATTATCTTGTCATACATCAAATTTATGCATTTTGGGATCCACACATTATGAGTGAAATAAATTCATATATCGAATGTATGATATATTTTCTTCAAACTGACGACTAAGTCGAGGCTGAATATGATCCCTTTCAATCCCGTTAATGACCAACATAAAGATTACCCAGATAGGCTGCTATGTATAATTATTCATCACGTGTTAAGAGGGGAAAAATTAAATGTGTTGTATCTGGAGGAGTGGGGTACTCGAAGAGGACTAGAATGCATTGTGTGCAAGCTAGCGAGACAAAATAATAGAGGGCCTAACATATTATAAAAACATGAAAGGCTTATATCAAGGACACAGAGAATCGAAGAAGGCCATGTTTGAGTCATTATAATATTTTGATTGGACAAAAAGATAATAATCTTTATGTGATTTGAAGGGGGGGCCCCTACGTTTTCAAGTGCGGTGTAGCGTCTGGAATATCCATTGAGATTGTTCCTTGTGGATGTGATTACTGATTAAGATAAGAACAATTTTTTATTTATGATTAATAATGAAGATGAAGCAATATCAATGATTTCAAAAAGTAATTGGATTTTGTAGCCATTAACATCAATTCTAATAAATCTTTATATATATATATATATATATATATATATATATATATATATATATATAGATCAATAAGTCCAAACGGGCCGACGTGTTTTATTCGCTGTCATTGATTGGTTTTGGAGTGATATTACTCGCACACCTTTTTCAAAATCTTTGAATTATCAAGTCTTTTTTTTTCTTGGGTCATGTTAACAGTTACATTTAGAAAATTGTTAATAAATAATTTTAAGAAAGTTTTAGTACCATTTTTATGGGAAATAGAAAAAATTATCGAAGTATTAAACTATTAATTACTTTATTTCACAATCGTATATCTTTAGTGCGATGGTCACTTCACAAGTATAAATCCTTATTAAATGTGAGGGGTAAGAGCTAGAGTTCAAGTCTCGAAAAGAGAGCTTCACACACATATACACTTAGATTAGGTTAGAGTAGAATTTCTATTTTGTATAAAAAAATACTTTATTTCTTTTCACATAAAAACTTTTCTAAAATGGTTTACTAAAAGATGTCTTTAGGGCATCCAGCTAGGGGTGGCAAAATTGGACATGACCTATGAACCCGATATGACATGATACGAAACAAAATTAGCAGGTTATAGGTTGAGACTTAATGAGTTCGTGTCATATTCTGATTGACATGACTGGCCTGTTTAATAAATAGGTTGGGTTAGTGTTCAACTCATGGAACCCGTTTAAGTCATCTGACTTGTTTAATTAAATAAAATTTTACCAATATACTCTTTAAACCCTAGGTATATAAACTTATCAGTTGTTATGGTTTATTTTCTTTGACATATTGTGATTGATTATTTGTGATATTGAGATATATTTTAGTTTTGAATGATTATTTGTGGTGTAGTTGTTAGTTCTAAATTTTATATTAAAAATATTTATTTGTTTTTTTTCATATATATATTTTCATTTTGATAAAATATAATAAACAAGTCCACATGACTAACTTGTTTAATAAATGGGTCATGTTAGGGTTGAGAAATCTTGAACCGTTTAATAAACTTGTCGGGTTAGTGTTGACTCATATAGTCAAATACTCATAAATTAACACAACATGAACCCGAACATGAATTGTCATCCGTACATCCGACCATTAACTTTTTCCTTATTTTTTTACTAATTCTCATTAAAGCTTGCCACTCATATCATATTTACCTATCAATAACAATTGAGTACTGTAAAATCATGATTTACTTGTAGGGTTGTGTGTAACAAAGTTAAACCAATAAAATTTTGTCACTTTGAGAAAATTTCAATGACTCTAAAGACTTATTGGTCATAAAAGAATATAGCGTGGTTAGCAAGAAACTCACTTGCGTAAGTATAACGGCTGTATAAGTGCAACAAATGCTTCATTTATCAAGAAAGAAAAAATGGTGCAATTAATGCTTCTAACTTTCATTAAAGAAAAAAAAAAGGTGCAACTAGCTAAAGGTACGTCCAGGTACACCCAAGTAATGATTTATCATACAAGTTGTATCAGATTATCAGGAACTTTCTAAATGACTTTTATTATAAAGGACTTTTTGCTACAATAAAAAATGAAAAAAAAACTTGTAAAATATAAACAACTAACTAATCACTAAAATATAATAAAAATTTTGATTGGTGGGTCAGACTGCCAAGGTGTTTAATAGACTATTCTTGAAAGTTTTTACATTGAAATAAAAATTAAAAAAACCATAGTCAAATAAATTAACACTAAACTATTGTACATCTGCATCAACTGGACAGCTGAATAAAATAGTTACAGAACTAAAGAGAACTTTGTCTTTATTTCAACCCTATTTGGTGAGATCTGATATGAAGGTTAATCAACCTTTAAACTATTAACTTACTGCTAATATAGAATAGTATAGTTTACTGACTCATGATATGTGAATGTTGCTTAGTTTGTCTTTAGTGCAAGCATGACCACGTGTGGGGGTTTAAGAACCTCGTTTTTATTCTTGGCTTGTTTGTAATTGAAGCATTGTAATATAATGATTAACTATAGTGAAATCATACAATAAAAGGAATTAGAGATCAGTAAAAAGGGTCTTGAATAATATAATTAGATTTTGAATTTTCTTTGTGTTTGTTACACTTCATTAACTTTGGAACTACCACTTGTTATATATATGATTTTTATATTTGAAATTAGAGCATCTATGTTCCTACTTGCTATAAAGCATTGACTGCAACTACTACTATGTGGTTTGATTATACAAACTATAATATAAAACCAAAATTAGTTCCACTTGATTAGATTAGATGCATGAATTTTAGTTAGTTTTGTCGCTAATTATAATTGAGTTTCAAAAATGCATGCACTTGTTTTGGTAATTGAGTTTAAGAGAAATGCCAGCGATTGTGGCTTGGATCTATTCTGTGTTAAGCGGCGACAAGAGTGGATCAGAAACGATAAAAGCTAGCCCATTAAGGCACATGCAATTATTTTTGGTGTTGAATATCTTCCAACAGTGACTAAATGTCAACTTTGTAGATGATGATTAAAGTGTATATTAGCAAAAGCATGTGGGCTCTGTTGTGTTGAATAAAATAGGAAATGGTAGGGAAGGATTGGAAAGTTAAATATTGGATTCAAATGATGAGCAAAAACTTCTATATTTTAGCCAAGTTTTAGGTAAGCTTTGTTAGTGTATCTTTCTTTGCCTTTTGTTTTCAGTTCTTTATTTTTTGTAGTTGCTTGCTTTGGATGCTTTCGGGTGATAAAAGTTGCATTCAAATATCTAAAATACCATTTCTAGATTATATATTTCGGTTCACAAATCATAATCATATTATCTATGATTCATGGATATACAAACAATTAATGACATGGACCCAACAGTAGACACAACAATAAATCGATCTATTATTGAAAAATTAGGACACGGCATAGTAATGATACCACAGTTAATTAGTTAAATAATATATATTTTTGGATATATTTTTATGTTTATTTATTATTTTCAAAAATATATAACAATTACCAAAATCTTTAAAATTTAATCTAAAATTAAAGAAATTTTTTAATAAAATTATTTTTTTTCTTCCAACATTATAAAAATTGACAATACGTGTGCAAAAATGTCACCGACATAACAAATACGAACGCATCAACAAATTTTGAGGGGTCCGTACTTATTAGTATTTCATGTTGACGAGTAATGGTTTAGAAGTGACATTTTTCAATGGCGTGCAATCTTTAAAATTAAAGGAATTATTTTTTTACTAAAATGAGGTTTTTTTCTTCGAACATAATGAGAACATACATGTAATTAAAGTATAATTAAATAGGGACACATCAGAAAATTTTTGAGGTGACGGTACTTGTTACTTGTTAGTATTTCATGTTGACAAGTAATGGTTTAGAAGTGGGAATTTTTCAATGGCTTTGCAATAATAATATTATCTAGAAGTACTGACCGACACTGTGCATATAGCAACACAAGTACATGAAACCGGTTTATAAATAGCTGGGAGTTATACTCTCTCACGTCTCCAGAGGAATATTAGGGCACGCAAGTAGTCAACCTTCACGAGAACGAGATAGATGTAGACCAAAGGAGCCTCTTGGGTTTATTTTTTTGTCAATTGGTGATTGGTCTTAATCCATGCAGTCCAACTCCAAGCAGTGCTGCACCTTATTCTTCGCATCTTACTTTACACTATATTTTTGTTTCTTTTATTCACCTCACTCGTGCTGCTTGTTTTTTTAAAACCTGCGGGCGAAACATCCCCCTCCATCCCATTTCTCCGTCTTCTCGGTCCGCCAGAAAAAAAATAATAGATAATAAAGTAATATTAATAGTTTTGTTGGTAAAGTCTCTTATAGTTGTATAAGAGATTTGAGATTCAATTCCCACATATACCAAAAATTGATTGGTGTCTTGGTCTGATGATAAATAGTTATTTTTAAAAATGAATGTCATAGGTTAAAACTCCTTAAAAAAAAAAAAATAGTGAGTTTGAGAATCAATAAAGTTTCTAAAAACAAAAATGCAAAACATACCTTTTGAGATTCTTCCAAATTCATTTCAATTTTCTAATTTTGTTTTCGTTCATTTCAGTCTTTTAAATTTCAAGTTTATTCCTCGCTATCAACTTTTGTTAATTTTTTTTTTTAAATAAAAAATTTAGAAAATATTTTTCAATCATTAATTGGATTTTAAAATTTTAAAAATTTGAAGAAAAAAAAAATACAAAATTGGACAATTAACCTCAACATATAACAAAAGTTCATGGAGATGTCTTAATTGAATAAACTTGAATTTAGAGGACTAAAATAAATAAATAAACAAAAATGTATTTTTGTTAAAATATAGAGGGCAAATTTTGCATTTTAGCCAAAAAAAATTGAGAATCAATAATAACTTGTCAACTCAACAGTTAAAAAATTTATTATGAAAATTGTTGTGTCTATAGTATTACTCTAGGATTATTGATCAAATAAAGAGTTAAAAGCATTTTAAAAAAGAGGGGAAGTCAACTAATTAAACTACGAGATTTAGCCATCCGTCTGGTACTCCAATGATACTTCTTTTCTACTTGAAGTTGAAGGTTTAGTTTTAACTTTTCACCCTTTAACTAGTCGCAGACCCGCATGTTGCACGTAATTATTTTTTAAGGGTGGTCTTATTATTATTATTATTTTATAATTTGAACTAATTTAATGAGAAGTAATGCATTTCATAATCATATTTATATCAAAATAATTTTTTTATTATTATTGTAGAATTGTTTTATTTAAATTTTGAAATATTAATTCTACCATAGTCGGTTGACTAATTTTTACATCTCTAAATCAATTAAACACGTTTTGCATGGTACATGTAAACTTTCTTTTCCATAAGGGTTGAAATAATGTGGGTAATATTTTTTTCTATAGAAGTTAAAAATTAAAATTCTTATGCCTTGTCTTGATGTTTCCTAAAAATTAAATTTGGCGATTCTCTTTTAATAATTGTGAAAATTTCAAGCAGTAATTCAGAAGGTAATTCATGTTACATGTTCATGCTTTGATTGTGTAATAGTATATTGATTTGGGTTGTAATTTATAAGTTGTTTAGGATATTAGATATAGTGTTGTGTGTGATTTATAGAGTAGTGATGGTTGTAGTTATTAACAATTGGTTTTTCATTGTCTTTTAAGTTAATAAAAACCTTATACAAACTTTTTTTTTTCAAAAAAACCTTTGCATATATATTTTTTTTTAACGTGAATCTTTACATATACCTTAATAAGTAAACTCTTTACATTTCATTTCCTTAGATGCATAAAAAAAAAAGACATCTATTCCATACTAGTAGTGGTTAATTAGTTTTTTCATTATTTCATTTGTAACATTTCTTACTATTATCATATTTTACTGGCTGATGATTTTCATAATAGAGGCATTAAATGAGATGTAAAATCTTTGAACCTCTCATTAGGATTTTAAAAGTCGTGGTGTGTGAAGAATATAAGCATTTAAGGACTTTTTTATTACTATTATTTATAAATAATGTTAAATGAAATGTCAAAAAAGGGATTTCGAAATTTTCCATCTTTATTTCTTATATATTTCTATTATTACTGAATAACATCTTCCTTTTAGTTTTGATAATAAATGTGGTTTTCTAGATTAGAATTTGATTAGTTTTAAGTTTAAATTTTGTATAATTGTATTTAATTGTTGATTATATAATTTAATTAAGTGAATTTAACAATTTATTTAATTGCGCTATAAAGTTTTTAATGACATTCGTAAGGTTATCTTTAATTAATTTTTTACTCCTTCAGTTATCAGCCTCTTTATTTTCCAATTAACAATTACTAATCCCACCCCTTCGTAACAAAACCGTAAGGGCTTGGCTCCCCAAAGCGGACAAAAACTGCTTAATGGCAGGGCAAGTACCCACAATTATATTTTTAATTTTTTAAATAAAAAAGATTGAAAATATAAATAATTTAATAATTTGTAGTATGTGGTTGAATTTAAATTTTAAATAAAACAAGATGAAAAGAAAAATAGTAAAAATGAAATGTATAGCAATAAACACCAAATCATTTTAGCTATGCTATGTAATAGAATAACATTTAACAATCAAAGATAATAAAAAAGATAACAACTTAAAATACAAAAATAAATCGTATCAACCAAAAGTAGAATTCTGAAGAAAACAAAAATTCATCAACCTAAAGTAGAGATGTAAGAACAAAAAAAATAATCGACCAAAATAAAAGTAAAGTTTTTAATGTCCTTTGTAAGGTTATCTCTATTTTATTCTTTACTCCTCCTGTCAGTCTCTTTGTTTTCTAATTAACAGTTATAAATTGATGTTTGATTTCTTTTATTTTTTTCTCTCTCCATCTACACTTTATTACCCATAAATCTCTCTCTCTCTCTCTCTCTCTCTCTCTCTTTGTTTCTCCGTTGGCATCTTATTGTTTTTCCAAATTTGATGATAATTCTAATGTACTAAATATGTATTGTAACGTTTATTTTTATTTATTTTTTCACTCTGTTTTGCTTCCATTAAGTTAGTATATCTATAACTTTTTTTTTTTTTCATATTATGTTTGGTTCATATTCTATTTTTTTTTTTTAATTTAGTGTTTCTAAATTGTTATTTGTTTTGTATATAATTGAAGAATGTGTAAAAATGTGTCCTATAATTGAAGAAGAGAAAAGAAAAATGGAGCATAAACCATATGTTCATGCAAGCTGTTGATAGCATTATGTTAGCTATGCTACGTACTAGTTCTGGTCTTGATTTTTTTGTCTTCTCATGAGTAGATTTCAGAGTAATCCAAGTGAGTTATGTTGAACAACAGTTAAAAGAATTTTAAAATATATTATAGGAACAACCGAACAAGTCATAAGTTGACCTATAATAGGAAAATTTTGAAAATTATTGGATGTTTTAATACTAATTTTTTTGGTGACAAGGATATAGGAAATGTCATCATGTTATATATAATTATTGTATATAGCAGATTGTAATTGATTATTATTTTTACATGATTTCACTATTTACAGTTTGTCACATCAAAGTTGTGACACAAAAATGTATAGTTTTGGAATTTTTTTATTATATATTCTTCCTCAGAGGAGGGGCTATTTTTTGGTGTAAAAAAAACAAAGTTGTGTAACTAAAAGTGCCATGGAATCAAATTGTAATATTATATGTAATATAGTATTAGAGAGCCTATCTCGATAAAATGTTTTCTTAAAACTTTAAATATAAAAGAAATACCAAACAAGCCTATAAAAATCATGTTTGATAACCAAGCTGTTATATGTACCATTAAAATTGTGAGCTTGGTGCAATAGGTAAACATAATGATTGTCTGTAGTCTGTACTATTATCTATTTGATGTGTTCTTCAAAATGATATTTTATAGATTATATATCATCTAATGAGTGTAGGATTCGTTGACAAAAGCAACAATTACAAGAAGTTTCAAGGAACATGTCCATATACTATAAGTGTTTTTGAATGGTGAATGTACATTTCAATTTAATTGGCCAAGTGGGAGATGTTGAATTGTGTGGCCAAATAGCTGTCTATGTTTACAACTATTAAAGAAAAATTATTTTTGATATAACACCTTGCAAAATATTGTATATAATTTAGTGGATTATAAATAAAATAAATAGGCATTGTAGGGATAAGGGCCCAAAATTGTATATTGGGTCTTGGGTTTTAGTCGAGGAAGTTGATCGGTCCGATGACGAATAAACAACTGTGAGAGTATTAAGTTTAGAGTCCACTAAAGTGATATTCAAGTGGAAAGGTTGGGAAAGGTGTTCTGAGGAGGAATATCTCCTCAGATAAGCCAAGTGCAGATTGAATGCATATCCTATCACTCAAAGTGACTTTCTAGGAAATTCCACTGCTAGGGACAAGCATTACAAACATACTGGAAGAATAGGAACTATAAATATCTGAGATAAAGCTGTTGCCATCACATTGAATGCACTGCAGTTACTTTTCTGGTCACATTTATGTGGATAAGACCCCTGAACAGCGCTGCCTTGGCTACCGCAACTCAAAGAAAGCCAAAGTAGGTGTCTGATGGGACAAGCACTCAAGTAGTGGCTCAAATGATCAACAAGTGTAGGATCAAGATAGGCCAAAAGGAACTATATAATGTGAGAGACCCTCCATAGAAGGGAGGAGAAAAAAGAAAGCATTAAAGCAATCTAAATTGTATTTGTAACTATTTCCAATTGAAAAGGGCTTTTTCATGATGATATACCAATTGTTGTCGTTTCTTCACGGTTGGTTCTAAACGTTGGCTGTTATTACAACACGTCGTTAGTTAACATTTGATCTTTCCTGGAAACGCGGTTCTTGTTAGTAGAGAGGAGGAGAAAGAATAGAAAGCTTATGATGAAAAAGAAAGTCAAAGCATTATTCCAATTTACCTCCTCGGACCGGGCCGAGAGCGAATTTATTTAGATCAATCCTTCTGGCTTTTGTTTGATTATCTTTCAAACCTATTTTGTTTGTTGTCCAATTCATTAAGGTCTAGTTCTCCAACTTAGGGTTGTCCACGGGTCGGTCCGGGTCGAGTTTGTGCCCAACCCGCAACCAACCCGATCAGATCGAGTGGACGGAATCTCAACCCGCCGCCGACCAAGAGGATGATCGGATCGGGCGGGTTGAAACTCCAACAGATTTTAGGTGGGTCGGTCAGGGTAGAAAATTTGGAAAACAGCAAGAATCAGGCATAGATCCGGCGAGAATCCGGCATGAAAATGGAGAAAAAAGGCCAAAATCTTTGATGTCTCACCAAATCCGACCTAATCTAGGCCATTTTCGGCAAGATTTGGGCTAGATCCGGCGAAATCTCGCCAAGATCTTGACAAAAATGGTATAGATCTCGCTGGATCTACTAAATATCGTCGAAAATTTTCTAAGTTGGTCGGATCGGGTTACACGGATTTTGGAGGAAGGAAAACCGACACCCAACCCGGAAAACTCGGGTTTTGGAGGAATAAACCCATCGCCGACCGCCGGAGAAGTCGATTCGGTCAGCGGCGAGTGGGTCGGGCTGACCGAGTCTCTAGACAGCCCTACTCCAACCCATTCTCTACAAATTTATCATGCTGCGTTCATTGGGCCTATATCCCTTTACATCTTAGGTTTGGGCTTCAAAACATGTCCTTACACACCATTGGATGTGGGGAACAAAGCGCCGCCTGGAACAATTAATGACGTATCGCAGGCTTCAAGGCGTTAGCAATAGTTATGAGAAGCGCTGAACAGTGCTCCCACGTGTGTAAATCAAAGGAATTAGTAATTTTAACTCCTAAGAAATCAAAATCCCAATTTTTCTCCTTGGATAAGAGAGAAAAATTGGAATTTTGAGGGGCTATTGTAGGGATAAGGGCCCAAAATTGTATATTGGGCCTTGGGCTTTAGCCGAGGACGTTGATTGATCCAAGGACGAATAAACAATTGTGAGAGTATTAAGTTCAGAGTCCACTAAAGTGATATTCAAATGGAAAAATTGGGAAAAGTGTTCCGAGGAGGAATATTTCCTCGGATAAGCCAAGCGCAAATCGAATGCATATCCTATCACTCAAAATGACTTTCCAGGAAACTTCATTGCTAGGGACAAGCATTACGAACATACTGGAAGAATAGGAACTAGGAAATATCTGAGATAAAGCTGCTGCCATCACATTGAATGCATTACAGCTACTTTTCTAGCCGCATTTATGTGGAGAAGACCCCTGAACAGTACTGCCTTGGCTACCACAACTCACAGAAAGCTAAAGTGGGTGTTTGATGGGACAAGCACTCGAGTAGTGGCTCAAATGATTAACAAGTGTAGAATAAAGATAGTCCAAAAGGAACTATATAATGTGAGAGACCCTCCATAGAAGGGAAGAGAAAAAAGAAAGCATTGAAGCAATCTAAATTGTATTTGTAACTGTTTCCAGTTAATATATACTAGAACTTACCTCATCGGACCGGGCCGAGAGTGAATTTATTTAGATCAATCATTCTAGCTTTTGTTTGATTTTCTTTCAAACCTATTTTATCCGTTGTCCAATTCATTAGGACCTAGCTGTCCAATTCATTAGGACCTAGCTCTCCAATCCACTCTCTACAAATTTATTGTAATGGGTTCACTGAGCCTATATCCCTTTACATCTTGGGTTTGGGTTTCAAAACGTGTCCTTACAAGCATAATGGGGATTGCCTGTTTGGCCATAAATATTAGCTATGTGGGGTTTGATTTGGCCAAATATATAGTTGAGATTTTCAAAGATAGAGTTACGAGTGAGGGCAATGAGGTCAGGGTTGTAAGCAAACTAAACTTTGTCGAATATTGAATGTTCGAGCTTGGCTTGACAATAAAAGTAAAATTTTTAAGATTGACTTCAGCTTAAACTAAACCTACAAACAATTTTTGAACTCAAGTTTGGCAAAAAGTCTAAAAACTTGAACTTGGCTTGGTTTAACTTGATTCATTAGTCAAGTTAGTCGAGCTTGAATTCAATATGCAAGCTCAGCTAAAGATCAAATATAAGTACATTATCAATCCCATTTGATTTGGGCGAATGGTCCCAACTTCTAATTTGTTAAAGGTTTAGTTAAAAAAAAAAAAAAAAAAAACATTGCTTCCCAGATACCATTAACTTCCTCTCACTCTCATTCGTCTAGCTGTGAATAATAAATATTTGTTGTTTTATTAGAAAAGTCCTATTCATATTTTTCTTCAGAAATGAACATGGTGTTGGAAACAGTGTAGTGATGATTGAGGATAAGAAAAGATTGGTGCAGATGGAGAATGAGCAGTCGAGAGAAGGAAGAACTTGAGACTGTCAGAGAATATGAATGTGTCAGGTTGAAATGGAAATGGGGTTGTGAAGAAGAGAACAAATTTTTTGTTTTTTTTGGGGAAAAAATCTTCTATCTTTAGGAAGTTTTCGTGTAAAATAATGGTATTCCACCAGGAGTAAAAAAATACAATGATGTAAATAACATGTTCAACCAATCCAACCCACTATAGATGGTTTAAACTCACAATTGTTAATTATTTCATTCTCGGTCATTATGAGCTAATTTTTTTTTCATATAGTTTGGTTAATGTGATGATTAATTTAAACCAAAACAGTTAAACAGATACAACTCTCCCCATTTGTAACCTCGTTGTGGGGTCGGACTTATACACAAATAATTTTTTCTCAATAATTATTTGCTCGTTAACTCACCGACTTCTTCTGATTGATACATAAATAATCACATGGAATCAATAATAGAAAAATTCGCCAGTTGTTTAGCTAGGTACGAAATGTTTAACAAAAATAAATGTCACATGCAAAAACATTAATAAATCAAAGCCGATAGAGAAATGCTGAAATGGGACAAGTAGCTGCTTGGTATTATTATAGGTCAAAAAAATGAAAAACGAGACAGATTTTATTGAATTTTGTGCAAATGGTAAAGGAGAAGTTCAAATAGTCAGAGAAATTTAAAAATAAAGATGAGTGGAAAATATTAAGAAACTGTCCCACCATTTTGGGAAAATGTTTTAAGATTTAGGAGTAGAAATAACGTAGCACATAGAAATGGGAACATTAATGTATTATTTTTTTTTTTTTCTTTGATACCCTATTGAAGATATTCATGGATTTTCATTACATTGATCGAATCAATTAAATATATGCAAGTAAATTATTCAATTTTATACTATAGTTTATTTGTTTATCAAAGCTTCTTTGATATAGTCCTGTTGATTGAACGAGGCATTTGTTACTATATCATTGGATACACATAACGGTTAGTTGAGGGTGTGCATGTAATAATATATAAATAAAACGAAGCAAGATTCTCGTTTTCTTTAATTTTTTACTGGAACACTACTCAACATTTCTTTTTCTTTTTTTTTCAAAAACCAAAGAAAAATATAATAATAAAATTTTGAATGTACTGAGATACGAAAGTTAGCTTGTGTTCTCTTCTCACAGAAAATAATAATTATTTTGTAAAGATCTCTACTGATTATGTGTCAAAAAAAAAAAAAAAAAACTAAGCGCCCGGCTAATGATAAGTTTCATTGTTTAAATGGAAAATGCGAAGTGAACAACAATGTAATCGATTTATTTATGCTTATACCAAACCATAATCTTACTCAGTAGTCTGCATCATGCAGTTTGAATTAAAAATATGGCATTCACTACTAATTGATCCACAGTATAACTTTAGAATATCCAAAAACTGTAAATTAAAGCAAATCATGACCAAGTGATATTCCTTATAGACTAAAGTATAAATAGCACCGTGTAAGTATAGGATCATTTTAATTATTGATGTTTAAAAATAATCGATTTTAGTTGTTATTGTATAAAAATGTTTGGGATATTGTCTTTTTCATCATTCCTGTTAATGACGTGGATGTTAAATACAGCTAAAATCAGGATGATGTTGTTTTAATATCCTAAAACTACATTGTTTTAAGCCCACTGAATTCACCTTAGAAAAAATATTCTCTCTCTCTCTCTCTCTCTCTCTCTCTCTCTCTCTCTCTCTCTCTCTCTCTCTCTCTCTCTCTCTCTCTCTCTCTCTCTCTCTCTCAACACTACCCAATCCTTGATCATCCATTTCTTGACGAAAAAGCCACCACTCCCACCAACATTTTCAATCTTAGGAACATCGAGCTCACCAATGACTTGCTCCTTACCTTTGACACCAACACCTAAAATGGTGAAACCTATGATTGATTTTGATAACATAAATACCCCTTTGTCAAAAGAATGATGACAATGAAAACTCATGCTTAAATGACTACATTATTAATGAGAATGAACATTTATGATTATATCCCGAGATCATATGATGTCATTGGTTTCTAAATAATTATTAGTGCATGGATATGACCAAAACTCACACTTTTTCATGGAATACAAATCCTATAGGTCCCAATTTTTGTGTTCTATTTTATACTCCATTAATTATGATACGACATGTGTTTGAATTTTTTTTCATTTTAAACTTTAATTATTTTATAAGAAAAGTTAAACAAATACATTATAATTCAAAAACATGATACGACATGTGTTTGATTTTTTTTTTTTTTTTCATTTTATACTTTGATTATTTTATAAGAAAAATAAAAAAAATAAATTATAAGTTGTAAATACTAGAGTATGAACCACAAAAGTAAGATAAAAGTTGGTGTTCCCTTTCCATGTTGTTAGGCATTTCTTCCATTTTAGTGGATGCCAACCTAGCAATGTCAATGTTACTTGGCGACCAATCAAGTACTCATTAGAAAAAATTGTATCCACCATTTTACAATTTTTTATTTATTATTCTTTATTATGATCCTTTCTCCAATTCTCACACATTCGTCCATAAAAATCAATTGATACTCCCATATGCAGGTATCGTAAGTGTGGAATTTCATCCTTTGGCATTCAGGCATAGTTTATTTTTTGGTCATGAGCTTCTCGCCAAGAGTGAATATGGAGAAAAAAGAGGATGATTCATTTGAAACCCAATCCTTTTGATGGCCTTCCAAGATTTCCTAGCCATTGCCTTTCATAAAAT
The DNA here is from genome assembly GCA_030820535.1 of Quercus parvula. NCBI lineage: Eukaryota > Viridiplantae > Streptophyta > Magnoliopsida > Fagales > Fagaceae > Quercus > Quercus parvula. The sequence continues at coordinate 12,508,232 of JAUAME010000007.1, read as the reverse complement.
CATGAAAGGCAATGGCTAGGAAATCTTGGGCAACAAAAAGCTACTGGCCTATAGTCCAATTTGTGTATGTTTGGCATTAAAATTTTATTTTAGTTTTAACTTATTTGTTTATGTATAGCATTTTAAATTCAATAAGGCTAAAGACACAGCATATTTAAAAATACTTTTCACAATTGATGGGTTGGTAGGTTGTGATTGGTGTATTACAAAAGTAAAACTATAAATTTTATTATTTATGTAGTATTTTTGTTTTTTAAATACTCACTTTTTATGGACACAATTATTCATTAGCCATTTTTTTATAAATAAAAAATAATTTCAATAGTATTACAAATTTTAAATAAATAAAATATTAAAAAAATTCAGAAATTAAGTGCATCCAAAAACATTCTATGCTTAATTTTAACCCGCCCATGATTATAAGTAATAGATAAAATTATAAATAAACCCAAGTTTTTATAAGTAAAAAAATAATTCAATAGAATTTCTAATTTTTAAATAAAATTTTTAATTTCCTAAGTATAAGTGCATCCAAAAGCATTCTATGCTTAATTTTGACCCGTGAATGATTTAAAAGTAATAGATACAATTATATGTTAACCAAATTTTTATATATATAAAAAATCAATAGTATTAATAATTTTAATAAATTATAAAAAAAATTAAATTTTATAAAAATAAGTGCATCTAAAGATATTCTATACTTAATTTTGACTTACTAATGATTATAAATAATGTTGTAACCTTTAGACATAATACTTTTTTAAAATATTTTTCACAAGATGATAAGTTTTTATGGATTTTTATTTAAACGCGTCATTGACATTATTTTTTTTATTTGAAACTTGTAACCTCATAATTGATAAAATTTTTAGAGATTTTTCTTTTAATTTTAATTTTTTTTTTTTGGGGTTGTATCTTGACTTGTATGATTATAGGGGATATAGTCCAACTTGGTGTCTCGAGAAGTTTTCTCGCAAGGGTGGAGATCAAGGTCTCGAACGTTCGCTTGGGACATGCAAATTGCAAACCCAAATTGACCGTAAAAAATTAAGAGGGTAGAGTATTGCTATTATGACGACATTGACATGATGTCCAATGATGAGTTGTAAAAGAAACTTAGGTCCCTCATCCTAAATAGTTTGAGAAAGACTACGTATTGATTAAAAACAAAAAAGTTATATACTTTAATTTAAAACTTGATGAGTTTATTCTATTTTATTAAAATAATAGTTAAGTAAGATAAGCCCGCCCAAAAAAGGTTAAGTATGGTAAGTAGTAATTCATTTTAGTATTTTCAAATCTTATCTTTGTTTATTTTATTTTTAATTTTTTTTTAAAATTAAATTTTTTTAAAGATAGTTTCAATCTATGGTGTCTGCTTTTAATAATAACTCTTTATTATCGGACCAAAACACCAAAACAATTTTTGGTATAGGTGGAGATTTAACTTCAAATCTCTTATTCAATTATAAAATTTTTTACCAACTGAGCCAATTAGAATAAAAAAATAATTAATTTAAAAAACTACAGTTTATCATAATTTTAAAATAAATACTAAATTACATTTTTAACACTAAAAGTGAGTTATTTGCATTTGACCATTTAAGCTTTAATAATTTTCATTTAACGTTTAATGTTTGATTTTGTATTCACGTTAATCCAACCATTTATTTTCGTTAGTACCTTAACTTAGCTTTCTCAATAAAAATCAATTATATAACCACACCGAATCAGTGACCAACTAATTAATCATATAGTTAAAATTTAGTTATAATTCGACAGTTAAAACATTAATATTTAAATCCTAATTTTTTTTTTTCATAAAAAAATAGATAATATCACCGAACTGCAAACTAGTGCGTTAAACAATTCAAATTGGTAGTTAGAATTCATATTTGTACCTAAGTTCTGACCGGGTAAGAATAATTGACTAAAAGGAATTTACCTATTTATTACTCAGAGGGAATGAGAGGACACATGTCCACCAATGGGGCATCCTTTAAGAATCGTAGAAAAAACCAAGAAGAAGAAGAAGAAGAAGCAGCAGTGGAAGCATCCTCAATACTGTCGGCATCCTCATCTGACAAATATTTAATTAAAGCTTCAAAGCCAGGGTTAGGAAAAAACTAAATGCAAGGAAAATGTTTGCAGTGTTAGGTGGTGAAGATGACTTTGGTTAAAGCTATAGAAAACGTGTTCCGTTTCACCTAAACTGAGATTTTTGTGATTAAAATTAATAATAGTCAGATGTGATGTTCTCTGATGGCTTCAACGTAAATTACTATTCAAAACGGCACTCTCTGTTTTCTCTCTCTCATATTTTACTGCATCATTCTAATCACTTTGTCACACTTTTTTAGATTGTAACAATAATAACTAAATATTCTCACATTTTTTTAGTGCCCTAGACTAGAGGCCTGCACTGTTTTTCTTTTAATTTCTAGGGCAGAAAAAACTAATAAAATAAGCAATTCAAAAGAATCACTCAAATTAAAGCCAATCAATTCAAAAGAAATCCAATAATGGGGTTTGTATCATTGTACATTTCCCTCATCTCAATGACACTTTAACTATGAATGTGTGTCATCACACGGCATTGACTCACTGCTAAAGATAGAGATAGAGATAGAGAGAGAGAAAGAGGAGGCTATAGGTTTAGGTTCTTTGAAATATTCCTCTACTTTGGTATAACATAATTTTTACACATGGAACTTTTTTTTTTTGACTGAAGGCTTTTGGATTAATGCCTTGGTGTGATTAAAGTGAAAAAAACGTGAACTTTTTTTTTTTGAGAAACAAGAAAAAAAAAAAAAAACGTGAACTAAAATACGCAAAATGGGTACACATTTTGTTCATTATTGTATAGAATAAAGTTTGATACCCATATGAAATGAGGAAAAAGAAGAGGGTGTTCGTATTTACTCTCCCACGTGCAAGTACAACTAGCTATAAATAAATAAAAGTAGTTTATTAATTGCTTTTGCTTTGTGTAAGAAATATTATAATTAAGATGGATTACTTAAAAGAAAACAAAAAAGATTTTTTTAATAATTTCACCTGGTGATTTCATTACCCAATTCGCTTCAAAGACACGATGCCTATCCCATACACAAAGGAAAAACCAAATTTTATGAAAGAAGATACTAAAGAAAATAGAGAAATGCTTTTTTTTATAATATATATAATTCAAGAAATGCTAAATTTCAAAGCATGTGAAATGCACTTGTATCTACAAGTCAATTTTGAGGACACATTGGGGCCCGAGAACATAAATGAATTGTTCATGTTCTAAGGGAACTACCATTATTGTTTCTTACAAGAAATAAAATTTTGGTTAAAATTATATATTGTCCTTTTTGTGTTTTCTTTTTTTTTTTTTGGGTGAAAAAGTCCATGTTCGCTGCAAAAGCTGCAATGCCATTGATTGACATCACATGTGTAATTATCGAGATATCACATGCACTTCAAAAAAGAACACGTAAAAAAGTGCTAAATATTTCGTTTTCTCCTACTGAAAAAAGAGGTGGCCGTAAATTAATTTATTTGTTTAGTTGGTTCTTTATTTATATTTTGTACTAATCCCATTAAAATTTTGTGGTAACAGCTCTTTTATTAGGACAGTCAACTTTGCTTACAGGTACGATTTTGATTTGGTGGAATAATGTAAAGCCAGTACAATCAGGAGCGTAGTAGAGTCCTAATTTTCAAAACCAATCACATAATTTAAATTCATATAACCTTTAACCACTTTCTTATCAAAATTAAAGAAATTTCAAGGGTATGATGGAGTAGCATGTGCACCTCTAGCAAAATATGCACCATTGGATGGGTGTGATCTGTAGACCTAAAGCCTCATGTAAATTTAAATACATATTGACGTAGACCAAATGACAATATTTCAAATATATACAAACAAAAAACAAGTAGATGGACTACGTACCCAGAAGTCCAATCAACTTGTGCCACCCAGAATCTTTATGAAATCGTCACCAATCATTTTTGGTATTAATTTCTAAGTTCTTAATTAACCGTCTTGATTAAATAAATAAACTGGTTCTTCTTTCATTTTTAGCTTTGTTTTTTTGAAGAGAAAGGGAGATGCTTAACCAATTGTCTTTTTACTACTTTTCAATGCAAGTATGTGTACGGTACATGAAGCTAAAATCGTGTTTTGACTGTGTGTAATAATAATTAACATTTTCAAGCTTTTAGTAGAATTTGAGGTACTGGTAGAGATAATTAGAAAGGTACGTACTATAGGCAGCAATATTAACAACTAATTTAGCTTGGAATGATTCAATGTTCACCATAAAACAAAAAGAAATTAAAATTGTTTTGAAGTAACATGTAGTGTCTAATGTCTTACATTAATAATGAAGTTGGCGACTAGCCCTCAGCAAACTGGGGCAATCAAAGTCTTAGAAAATGGGTTTAAAAAATTGAAGGCCAGCTGGGTAAGCTCAATTGTTTTAGTAATCAAAAGGACCCACTTGGAATTGGTCCCTTATGACAGCTCTCTCTGAACAACTCAGTTTGATTATAAATACTATTTCATGCATGGCCATTACTCATCACCAAGACAAATTCCCATCTCTCTCTCTCTCCCCCCGCTCCATCTCTTTCTCCATTTTCAAGAGAAATTTTGTGAGGACTTGGCAAGTCGGTCAGAGGGATTGAGTTTTCAGCTTAATCCATGAGGTTTACAGGCCTAGACCCCTCTTGGGGTCGTGTATGGCCTCAAATGGTTATGGCATTGGCCTTTGTAGTTGTTGCAAGCAATGTGGGTTCAGTCTCTGGTGATGCTTATCCTTATGCTTCACCACCACCACCACCTTATGAGTACACATCACCTCCACCACCTGAGCATTCTCCACCACCACCTTATGAGTACAAGTCACCTCCTCCACCTGAGCATTCTCCACCACCACCATATGAGTACAAGTCTCCCCCACCTCCGGAGAAGTCTCCTCCACCTCCTTATGAGTACAAGTCTCCCCCACCACCCGTGAAAGAACCAGCACCAGCACCATATGAATACAAGTCACCCCCACCACCAGAACACTCTCCACCACCACCATATGAGTACAAGTCTCCCCCACCTCCTGAGAAGTCTCCACCTCCTCCATATGAGTACAAGTCTCCCCCACCACCTGAGAAGTCTCCTCCACCACCATATGAGTACAAGTCCCCACCACCTCCGGAGAAATCACCTCCTCCACCTTACGAGTACAAGTCCCCACCACCACCAACAGAACCATACAAGTACTCATCCCCACCACCACCACCATATGAGTACAAGTCCCCACCACCACCTGTACACTCTCCTCCACCACCATACGAGTACAAGTCACCACCACCACCAGAGAAATCTCCTCCACCACCATACTACTACAAATCTCCACCACCACCAACAAAACCATACAAGTACTCATCCCCACCTCCACCACCATATGAGTACAAGTCTCCACCACCACCGGTGAAAGCTCTTCCTCCACCATATGAGTACAAGTCCCCACCACCACCAGAGAAATCACCTCCTCCACCATACTACTACAAATCCCCACCACCACCAACTGAACCATACAAGTACTCATCCCCACCACCACCACCATATGAGTACAAGTCCCCACCACCACCTGTTTACTCTCCACCACCTTACTACTATAAGTCTCCCCCACCACCACCACCAGTCTACTACTACAAATCTCCACCACCACCACCACCACATTCTCTCCCACCCCCATACTACTATCTATCTCCTCCTCCACCTAAGCATTCTTCTCCACCACCATACTACTACAAGTCTCCACCACCACCACCCAAGGTTCTTCCTCCATACCATTACACATCTCCACCTCCACCAATCCACCACCACCCATTGATTGTCAGGGTTGTTGGAAAGGTCTATTGCTACAGATGCTATGACTGGGGTTATCCCATCAAGTCACATGACAAGAAGCATCTTGAAGGTATACCATTTTCCTCAAATATTTTAATTTAGTCATGAATGCTTGTTGTCTTGTTGATACTTTTTCTTCGTATCTTTTTTGAAGTTTTGGTTAAAGTAGCTTTCTCGCCGGCCTCTAAAATCATAGTACATGCAGTGGCTCCACACCACTAATTGGGTCACGTTGAAAACCATATTTGCCCCATAACAAACATGATGAGATGTTTCCATTGGGGTTGCAATGGTATTTTCAAGTTACAGTGCCCATTTTTTTTTTCCTTAACAAAAGAAAACATGTTCTTGGACTTTTCATAATGTTTCATAAAAATTATACATTATCCAAAATTTTATCATTAATGATTGAGAGAAGGACAAGGTTTGTCGCTGTAGTAGGTCATTGGGATAGGATTAGTTAAAATTTCCAATTTAAACAATTCGAAAGCCAACATGATTGACCCCAAATTGTTTTATTGTAGGTGCCGTAGTGGAAGTGACATGCAAAACTGGCAAGGAGGAGATCACAGCATATGGTACCACCAAGGACAATGGCAAGTTTGCCCTCACCGTCAAGGACTTTGACTACAAGAAGTATGGTGCTGAAGCATGCAAGGCTAAGCTCCACGCTGCACCCAAAGACTCACCATGCAACATCCCCACTAACTTACACTGGGGCAAAACTGGTGCCAAGCTCAAGGTCAAATCTAAGAACTCATATGAAGTTGTGCTCTCAGCTAGACCATTTGCTTATGCTCCCAAGACTCCTTACAAGGAGTGTGAGAAGCCAGTCACTAAGCCTCCTCCATACGTGTACAAGTCTCCACCACCACCAGTCCACTCTCCTCCACCATACTACTACAAGTCCCCACCACCACCACCATACGTGTACAAGTCTCCACCACCACCAGTCCACTCTCCACCACCATACTACTATAAATCCCCACCACCACCAACATACTTGTACAAGTCCCCACCACCACCACCATATGAGTACAAGTCTCCACCACCACCAGTCCACTCTCTACCACCATACTACTATAAATCCCCACCACCACCAACATACTTGTACAAGTCCCCACCACCACCACCATATGAGTACAAGTCTCCACCACCACCAGTCTACTCTCCACCACCATACTACTATAAATCCCCACCACCACCAACATACTTGTACAAGTCCCCACCTCCACCTGTTTACTTATACAAGTCCCCACCACCACCAGTGAAAGCTCTTCCTCCACCATATGAGTACAAGTCCCCACCACCACCAGAGAAATCTCCTCCTCCACCATACTACTACAAATCCCCACCACCACCAACAAAACCATACAAGTACTCATCCCCACCACCACCACCATATGAGTACAAGTCTCCACCACCACCAGTGAAAGCTCTTCCTCCACCATATGAGTACAAGTCCCCACCACCACCAGAGAAATCTCCTCCTCCACCGTACTACTACAAATCCCCACCACCACCAACTGAACCATACAAGTACAAGTCCCCACCACCACCACCATATGAGTACAAGTCCCCACCACCACCTGTACACTCTCCTCCACCAGCATACTACTATAAGTCCCCACCACCACCAGAGAAATCTCCTCCTCCACCTTACGAGTACAAGTCCCCACCACCACCAACAAAACCATACAAGTACTCATCCCCACCTCCACCACCATATGAGTACAAGTCCCCACCACCACCTGTACACTATCCACCACCACCATACGAGTACAAGTCACCACCACCACCAGAGAAATCTCCTCCACCGCCATACTACTACAAATCTCCACCACCACCAACAGAACCATACAAGTACTCATCCCCACCACCACCACCATACGAGTACAAGTCCCCACCACCACCAGTGAAAGTTCTTCCTCCACCATATGAGTACAAGTCCCCACCACCACCAGAGAAATCTCCTCCTCCACCATACTACTACAAATCCCCACCACCACCAACAGAACCATACAAGTATTCATCCCCACCACCACCACCATACGAGTACAAGTCCCCACCACCACCAGTGAAAGTTCTTCCTCCACCATATGAGTACAAGTCCCCACCACCACCAGAGAAATCTCCTCCTCCACCATACTACTACAAATCCCCACCACCACCAACTGAACCATACAAGTACTCATCCCCACCACCACCACCATATGAGTACAAGTCCCCACCACCACCTGTACACTCTCCTCCACCACCATACTATTATAAGTCCCCACCACCACCAGAGAAATCTCCTCCTCCACCTTACGAGTACAAGTCCCCACCACCACCAACAGAACCATACAAGTACTCATCCCCACCTCCACCACCATATGAGTACACGTCCCCACCACCACCAGTACACTCTCCACCACCACCATACGAGTACAAGTCACCACCACCACCAGAGAAATCTCCTCCTCCACCTTACGAGTACAAGTCCCCACCACCACCAACAGAACCATACAAGTACTCATCCCCACCTCCACCACCATATGAGTACAAGTCCCCACCACCACCTGTACACTCTCCTCCACCACCATACGAGTACAAGTCCCCACCACCTCCGGAACACTCACCTCCACCGCCATACGAGTACAAATCACCTCCCCCACCAGAGAAATCTCCTCCACCACCGGTCTACAGTTATGCATCTCCCCCACCACCCACTCAATAATAAGCTTGGAACGTTCGACCACGTGCCAATACCAATTATGTAAGTAAAAGTCAAATTTTATGCCTTTTCATGGTACAAATGTTCAATACTTTTAATAATATTGGTATATGATAAAAGTTATCTCAGTAGTAAATGCAGGTGAAAATATTATCCAATCACAACACGTAATATTACTGTTATTAATAAATAAAAATTTGTGTCTAGCGTTACTCTTCTTATATATCAATAATTCTTATTCATATATAATCTGACATTTTGGATGTATATTCGTTTTGCAGGTTTTAGTTTTAAAAATGCAATAAAGGGCTCAGTTAGTGAAAGATATCGAGATCAAGCATCGAATCCAGATTTGTTAAATAAGGGTCTGACTGCACCAATTGAATGCCACCCTCTATGCAGTAGTTCAGATCTTCTCGTACCTACTACTTCTCTAGTGGCCATGTTACACATTATGCTCTTATTATATTCTGGCTTGGGAGGTTTCCAAGAGAGAAAAAGCTGGACTAGGAACTGGGGATTCGAAACGTAACTAGGAGTTGGATGTGCGAGCCTGTCAACGTTTTAATATTTTTTTAAAATATCATAAGGGGATCATATCTGGTAGTAAATTATATAAACTGTATAGGGTATGGCCTTGTTTGATTGGAGGTTCTATTCTATTTATTATTATGTCAATTTGTTTCTTTGAACCTCTTGTGCTTTGTGCATTGAGATTATTATCAATAAAAGAAGACAGTTCTTTCACAATTTCTTCAGCTAGTAGTTTATAACTGCTTAGGTATAACCTTCTATAATTGGAGGTCTATCCTATTTATTATTGCAATTTTCTTCATGAAATTTCTTGTGCTTTGTGCAAGAATAAGGGTCTGTTTGGATAGAACTTATTTTGTTGAAATTGAAAATTGAAAATATTGTAGTAAAATAATTTTTAAATGTGTGAATAGTACCGTGAAACCAATTTTTAATAAAAAAATTGCTAAAAATGAAATTTATGGATCCATAAACCGTACATAAATGCACTATTTATGATTGAAAAGTCAATCTATACGGCTACTGTTTAATGAACAGTAACCACAATCCTCCAAAATGCTTGAAAAAAAAAAAAAAAAAAACTAAATGCAGATGCAGACGCAGCTTTAATGAATCCAAACACAGCCTAAGACAATTCTGTTACATTTCTCAACAGAAGCTTCTAATGTGTACGTGCTTAAAAATTACTCTTTTTTTTTCTTGGATTTCTCGCCTACATGCAAATTGCTGATGCAACATTCTCTGACTGCACCACTGACTGTACCACGACCAAAGTTTATAGTTACAAACTTGCAGAATGTATCTGCAATGGACCAGTAAAGAGAGCTCATCAGAGTTTCTCCTTTTTGTTTGGCTATTCACTGGTGCTTTAGATTGAATCTCTGACCCTAAAACTCTCTGTGTCTCTCTCTCAGTATTTATGTACTGTTCTACCTTACAGTTCTGTGGTAAATAAAATGTCGCCTATAATGGCTGTCAGACCACTTTCTAAAGTGCTTCATTATTTAGTTTTGTTGAGAGGGAGACTTATAAGTGCTTCATGATTTTGCCTTCTTTGGAGAGGGCAAGGAAGAAAAATACCCAAAAGATAAGGAAAAACAATTCTACTTGTGGGACAAGCTGAGTGCATTTTGAGTGGATGGGTTTGTTTAGCATTATTTGTCCTCTATTCTTGAAGCATGATATCTAATTCTGAGGAGGAAAATTAAGAAAACAAAGAATTAAGTTGCAAAAATTGATTCATATATATGTTTTAAAAGAATAATCACAAAGCGTAAAGATTGTGCTCAAGCTTATGAATGTATAATTTATTTATTAATTTTCTAGAATGAAAACATATTAAAAATGATGTAGGGTTTATTTCACACGTATACACACTTCTTTATTATATTGTTTGTCGGTAATAACAGGCCTATAGTAGTATATACTATTTATCCTTAAACTTCTAAAAAAAAAACCTAAAGCCACCTACCTATTCCAATTTTAGCTTCTTCCTTCTGATAAGATGGAATTGGGATTTACCAAGAAAAAGGGGTAGTTTCTTGGGTTGTGTGAGATTGGATGGATATCATTTGTCTCTTGTACGAAAAGAATGAATTATTAGCACTAACTAGTCGGTCTTACAACCACCAGCACATCTCTTTTTTGGTTAAATTTTTTTGATTTTTTGATTTTTGGGGAATAATAATAAAAGACTTGTCCAGCTTCATCCCAATGACAAAAGCTGGTATGCTTCAGCTACTTCTAGTAACCCCTACAACAATATTAATGTACTAGTGGAATGACATGACATTTGCTAAGCTATTCCCAACATAAATAGATAGATAGTGATTTATTTCATTTTATAAAATCCCTCAAAAAGGAAAGCTGGGGTATTCCTAACATGACAGATAGATAATGATTTAATTCATTGTAAAAATAAATCCCTAAACTAGTTTGATAAAAATAAGTCTCTATCAATCACCAAAACTCGCCAATGGGGTAGAATAAGCTCGAATTCCTTATTAGAAGTGCTTGAATTCATACGTCACTAATAAGTTAGGTGGGCAAGTCTAAACTCCGGAGTTTAAAACACCTTTACATCACCCTTATAAAAAAAACAGTGTTTATTTTTCATTTTCTCCGATCAGCGGTCCATATTAATAATAGGCAGAAGGTTTTTATCGTATGCTGGTCTTGGAAAGCGAAAGGTTTGATAATTCATGATTCCATGGAGCAGGTGGTCACACAGCTGGAAAGTCCTCAACCTTATCATCAGCCACTTCAAAAGCCTGAAAAGTCTAAAGTGAATGGTCCCTCGTTCAATTTATCTTCTTGGTAGGTATAGCATCGGCTCCTTCTCTCTTGTCTCCATTTGTATTTTCTAAGGGATTGAAATATTCTTAAAGAAACTTCCTAGTACAATATTCTCAATGTATCGCATTTTCCATTTGCAATGCCTTTCAATCCTGCTCAATGTCACACCAAAGAGAGAAGACAAAGTATGCTCAAACAAATCTTCATATATTTATATATAATTAGTCATTATTAATTATAAGTATTAAAGAAAATCTAGATAACAATCATATGATAACGAGATAGAAGTTTCTAATTACAACAAAAATTTTTTTTTCAAATTATAAAAAAAAAATTCTTGGGAGGGTATTATTAGTTAGTGGGTTTTATAAGCCAGCATATGTGAATCTATAAATTTCGATAGAATTAGTGACAGTCCATTTGGTTGAGGGGTAGAAAAGTGCAAAGATTGAAAATGTAAGAATGATTTAAAAAAAAAGAAAAAAAGAGCCAGATAAAGCAAAAAAATATTTAGTTGTCCATCATTTATGTTTTGTAAAAATGTCAGAAAAGTGAAAGGACTGGAGAAAAAAAAAAAAAAAAAATTGTACTTGGTCGAAAAGAAAATGGATATGGTAGAAATATAATATATATATATATATATATATATACATAATATAAAGTCGAAACATTTGATTTTTTTTTGTTGACTGCTCCTTACTGCGTCATGTGACTACATAAATTAATGCAACGTATACATTTAAAAATACCGAACAGTTGTGACTTTTCATTTTTCAATAGACACCTTTTTAGTTAATAGACACATTTTCATTTAATAGGCACATTGTGAAACAAAGAAGGGGAGGAACCTTTCTCCTAAGAGAGTATGAAAAATATTCCATCAAGGAAAAGACCCAAAAAACAAAAAACAAAAACTAAGGTTATGTTTGGTAACAATTTTTGTTTTTTATTTTCAAAAACTTGTTTTGGAGAATATAAAGAAAAAACAATTTTCCTGTATTTTTAAAATCAAAAACATGTTTGATTAGTTGAAATTAAAAATATAGTTTCTTGAAGAAAAAAATGGAAAATACTAAAATATGTTGTTACTAGGATTTGAACTATAATGCTAACTCATTAAATGAGACAGATTCATTAAATTAAATTTATGTTTTCATTGACTTTTGAAAATTAGAAACTAAAAACGGCATTTTGCATGTTTTCAGTTTCCTTTACAAATTAAGTTTTGAGAACAGTTTTTGTTTTCTACCCATTTTTGGGTTACCAAACAAGTTTTTTAGTCTTAAAAATAGAAAACTGTTTTTGGAAATAGAAAATAAGAGGAAAAAACAGTTACCAAACATACCCTAAGACTTTACAGTTTATTTTGCTCATTTCCTTTTTTAGGTTAAAAATATGAAAAGAAGAAGATGTGTCCCATTTTCATAATATTTTTTTAACTATTGAGTTTAGTAGATTTTGATTGAATTACAACAAAATTAATGTCAGTAGTTGTTTTAATTAAAAAAAAAATTGCATTAATCACAATTTAGCACATTAATAAGTTATAAAATTTGTTATATATATATATATATATATAGTATTGTTGGTCTTTTTTTTTTTTTTTTTCAACAAATTTTTTCTTTTAACTATTAAAAAGATAATTGAAGATAAGTTACCCTTGATGAATATGTTGTGACAAGTCAACTAAAATAATCATTGAAATCTTATCTCAGTGATACCTCTAGTTCTCCCCAAGGGAAAATCAAAGTTTAAGCCACAAATTTCTTATAAAATGTCCCAAATTTGATTATGCTTTACTAATTTCACGTTTTAAATGTTCACAAAACTTTAAGAGAGATATAATAATATTAATAATAATAATAATTGTAGGGGTGATAGGCCCTGTAGTATATATCTATGTATATGTTGGGCTGAGGGCCCAATCCGAAGACATCTAATAGTCCAAGGATGGATAAACGTTGTCATGGGAGTTCGCGTTAGCGAATGAGGAAATGGAGGTTGGTCATAAGAGTTTAGGAAGGTGGTTCAAGGAGGAATGCCTCCTCGACTGAGCAAAGCGGAGGTTCGAAGGTGCAGACTGCCATCTAGAAGTAACATTCTGGGAGATTCTATTGATGACGATATACATTATGAAAGCACAAGACAGAGGAAAGCTATGAAATATCTAAGAGAAAACTGCTACCACCGCATTGAATGCTCTGTAACTAACTTTCTAGCCGCATTAATGAGGAAGTGATACCTAAATAGTAATTTTCAGCCTTATAGCTACTACCAAAGACTTCAGGAAGGTGCTGATGGGACAAGGATTAACATCGACAATCTAATCTACACGTGGAGGGTGGAGATAAAAAAAATATATATATATAGTATAAAATAGAAGGAAGGCCTTGAGGAAAGGGGATCAGAGAATTGAGAGAAAAACACTGTAGCAACAAGAATTGTGCGTGTAATCAAATTCAAGACATATATACAAGAACTGGTCTACTTGGATTATACCGAGAACGATTTTCTTTAGATAAAACCAGTCTATGTTTACTTTCTTATCATCTAAATCGATTATAATTGTTACCTAACTCATTAAAGCCTAATTTTCTAACCCACTCTCTACAAATTCATTGTATTGGACTCTTTGGGTCTAGATCCTTTTACCCTTTGGGCTCAAGGACCAAAAACTTGCCCTTACATTTGCCATTAATTAATTAAAATAACTTGGTTGAAGTTTGAAAATGCAAAGCACATTTATTGATTATATATTTATTTTGGCATCTAAAAACTATCTATCAATATGGTTACCAAACAAAAGTAACAACTTCAAAATAATTTTACTACTATTGTTTGTCAAACGCACTCAACCCATATCGAAAAAACTCAACCCATGCACACAAAATTAGAACCATTCAATCGCTGACCATCCTAATTAATTTCTTTAAACGAGTTACAAACTTATCTTTCTGAAATGAATGAATCACAAGGAGGTATATAGAAATATTAAAAACTACAATTTGAACAACCTAAGCCCGTGTGAGACTTTTTTTTTTTTTTGGTGAAAAGAAAGAAGACTAAGGGTCTGTTTGGATACAGCTGAAAATTGAAAATTGAAAACTGAAAATATTGTAATAAAATAATTTTTAAATATGTGAATAGTATCATGAGACCCATTTATAGTGAAAAAGTTGTTGAAAAGTGAATTTTGTGAGTCCTGTGAATAGTACACGGGACCCACTGGACCCACTGGTGTGTACTGTTCACACGAAAAAGTCAACAACAACGACTCCAAAAAGAAGAAATAAAAAAGCGCAAATGCAGCTCATGAACGTTGAATCCAAATGCCACCTAAGTATTTGTTTGGATAGGAATTATCCTGCGTCTGCGTTTTGAGTTTTCCCGTTTCCTTCTTCTTCTTCTTCTTTTTTTTTTTTTTTTTTTTAGCCGTGATTTTTTACTTTTCCACCAATGCATTATTCATGCACTATTCACGGGACCCACAATCACTTTATTCATAAAAAATATATATTAAAAATAGGTCCTACAGTACTATTTACACATTTAAAAATTATTTTGTTACAGAATTTTCAATTTTTAATTTTCAGCAAAATAAGCTGTATCCAAATGGACCCTAAGTATAAATGTTAAATATTTGAATTCTTTTATAATTAATTAAATTTTTTTTATTGAAACAACCTGGAAACAGCAATATAAAAGAACTCACAGGCTATCAATAGCCAAGTACAGCTTCTAATATTTGAAAAATTTTAGATTTAGATTGATTTTGGTACTAATATGATAAAAAAATTATTCAGCCACTGGTCCCAAATTTCATGCCATAATAGATAAATTATTTACTCAAACTACAGGAAAGCAAAATCTCATAAGATGACAAAGATTATAGGAAGAAGCATCTTAATTGTAATAAGTTACTAAAAGTCTAAAAAAAATTTTAAAAAAATCAAACATTTAATTATGAAGTTAGATTTGTCTTAAAAATCAACATCATCAGCTGACCACCGTTTGGGTTATTGACTTCCAAACATTTGGCACCAAATTACAAATAAATCCAAATACTTAAATGATCAAAACACCATCTTACTAGAAGCTTAAAAAAGAAATTGAAAATTAAACCCTCCCCAAAAAAGTTCGTGTGAAACCATCCCAATCAGCATAATAAAATTGATCTAATTCTTTTTACAATCTACGTAATTAATTTGGATGATATCATACCTACCTCTATTATTAATTAGTATAATGGTTCCGATTTCTATAAGGCTTGGAAAAAAAGAGCTTGAAATGTAAAGATTATCTGACTTTTCTATTTTTTTGCAGCTTATATATATTACCATTCTTTTTTTTTATATAGAAACATATTACCATTCATGTTTGTTGGGGGAGACAACACTTTCGGAGACTTTAATTGAATGATTAATATAATATGAAAAAAGTTAACAAATGTCTTAAGAACATTGGTTTAGGAAATATTTTTAGAAGCTTTATATGAGAAAAAAAAAATAATAACTGATTTTTTTGATAGCTTTTTTATATTTTTCATGAAAGTGGTATCAAAACTTTTTAAAAATAGTCCATTAACAAATGCTTTAAGACACCTGTTAATAGTACCCTTATATATAAGAGTATCAACTGACCAAAAAAAACCCTTACCTATAGGTTTGGACTTAATTATATTAAATTAATCATGGACTCTTATTATTATTATTTATAGTTTTAAAAACTGAAACGGTCAAAAAACTGAGAAAGGACCTAGTTCCTAATTTTTTCTGGTTCTTGACCAGTTTTTTACTAAACCGATTCTAAGTTTTTTTTTTTTTTTTTTTGAGAAAGAACTGATTCAAAGTTGAATTGACTAGTTCAATCTTGTTTTTAAAACAATGTTATTATTTGATGTAAAGTTTCACCAAATAACTAACCACATTACTCATTCATAAATATTTCTTGCAATCCTTATTCATAAATATTTCAAACAATATTGCTATCAGCAATTAATTGCATTTGAAACGCCAACCAATACATCTGAATAAGGAAAATTATTAGGTACTCTCGGAGTATCATAAATGCGTGCTCCCTCCTCTCACATGAATGGTGGGTCCCACCATGAATTTAATTAGTGGGACCCACAATTCATGTGAGAGGAGGGAGTACGCATTTATGGTACTCTGAGAGTACATAATAATTTCCCTCTGAACAATATTCCAACAACCTTTCATTAAGTGGAGCAACTGATTTGGGGCCCTTCCATCACAATTATTAATGGCCATCAATTATGTGCATATTTGTTTGTACTTCACCAAGAAATGTTCCTAATCTAAGATACAAAATACAACCCCACTCAACTTTTGTTAGGAATTGTTATTAGAAAATGTTGGACATTCTTTTAAATAAAAATTTTATTTATTTTAATACTCAGTTATGTGAATTGAGGAAATCAATTACCCATCAATGTCAGATACGTTAATTGCTAAATTTTGAAATTGTATTAGACGGATTGGCATTTAATCTTCAGCCACCTTATGGGACATTTAATTTCATAGCATCATGCTCCTTTCTTTTTGTTCTCAATGTACAAAAGTTTGGCAAAGACAACCTCTTGAGTCTTGATATCCGGTCTATAATTACAGAATAAGAAGAAAGCTAAATATGAAATGGGTAATTTTTGTGAACAATATGGTTTGCCCCCTCTAGGCAAAAAGGGAAAAAACATGACAAAAGTCACAAAAATTATAGCCATAAAAAATATAAAAAATACAAAAATAATTTTGTCAAGCCTAATGATTTTTATGCTGCTAAAATGAAAAATGTTTCAAAAAAATATGATAAACAAAGCTCAGGTAAAGGTAAATGTTTTAACTGTGGAAAACCTGGTCATTTCAGTAAGGATTGTAATCAGAAACCTCGTAAGTTAAAGAATAAGTTTAACATGTTAAATATTGATAATATAGACCAAGAAGAATTATTCAAAATCCTTGAATCAAACAATTAGTCTGATTCCTTGGAAGATGATTTTTCTTCTTCATCTAATTCTTGCTATCAATCTGCTGATGATTCTTCTGATTCTCCTAATATTAAAATTGGTTGTAGAAATTCCTATTGTAATGTTATTAACTCTGTTAATACTCTCACTAAGGGTGAAGAAAATGAAAAATTAATAATTCAATTAATAAATCAAATTCAAAACCCTGAGTTACAAAAAGAATATTTGGATAAATTTAAGAAGAATTTGTTAAAAGAAGGAACTGGTAAAAAACTAAAGTCAACCATAAACTTTGAAGAAACTTTGGAAAGATTTAATAAAAAGAAATCCAAAGACTTAACTGTTAATGATCTTCAACATGAAATCACTATTGTTAAATAAGAAACGATTGATTTAAAAAATGAGTTTAAAAATATTAAAAATGATAATTACAATATTAAACAAGAATTAATAATGTTAAAAATTGATAAAAGCCTTGATCACCAACAAATTAATAATGAACAAGATGAGCACAAGGATGGAGATGAATCCAGTAAACAAGCCCTTCTTTTTTAAAAAGGTATTATTGATAACTCTCAACTTAGTCTTGTTCACAAACTGATTCCTCCAAAATGGTTTACAAAAGTCAAAATTGTTGTTTCTCCTAATTATCATTTCACTGTTATTGTTATGATTGATTTTGGTGCGGATATGAATTGTATCCAAGAAGGATTGATTCCTTC
Organism: Quercus parvula; assembly: GCA_030820535.1. Classification (NCBI taxonomy): domain Eukaryota; kingdom Viridiplantae; phylum Streptophyta; class Magnoliopsida; order Fagales; family Fagaceae; genus Quercus; species Quercus parvula. Next base: position 12,490,080 of record JAUAME010000007.1, on the reverse strand, counting down.
AAAATACTTTGAAAATCTACTGAAAGATTGGTTTCTGCTAATGGTTCTCAGATGAAAATTAAATATGAATTGAATAATGCACATGTGTGCCATGATAATGTAGGTTTCAAGATTCCTTCTGTTCTTGTGAAAAATTTGACTGATAAAGTAATTCTTGGTTTGCCTTTTATAAATGCTCTGTATCCTTTTCTTGTTGAACATGACGGAATTACTACTGATCATTTTGGACAGAAAGTAAAATTCAAATTTGCTTCAAAGATTGAAATAGATATTGATAATCTGTCTTATGAAAAGGATTCCCCCATGAATGCTCTTATCCAAGAAATAATGATGAGTTCTTGTCAATGTTTCACAGATGATTTTAAAGGTAATACTCATAGGGCTAATACTATCAACCATCTTAACATTATCAATACTTCTTTGCAGGAATCGGACGATGATGCGAGGATAAGTACAACTAATAAGTGGGATAATAGTAATATTTATACTTATACCACTAGTAAGTGGATTATTATGGCTCCAAAGGAAAAAGCTCCTATACAGGACTATTCTCAACCCAAAAGGCTGCCAGTAGGACAACCTTTCAAAATGCATGAAGGCGCTTCTTCTAGGGTAAAATCCAGTGGAGCAACTTCCCTTCAAGGAGAAGTCCCAGCAGAGGTGACATACTCTAATGGTGATATCATAATTGCTTTACAAGAAGTTTTGACTCGAAATTTACAATTCCACAATGGTATCTACTCAGAGTTACCAGATTCTATTAAACTCATTCTTGATAACCTTCAATTTGCTTTTACCAAAAACCACCGTGATGTATTTCAAAAAACCCTCCAAGCTCTCGAAATCCACCTTGTTAACCTTACAGCTCAAAATGAAGTTTATGCACGCTATTATGCTAACCTTGTTTCAAAAAAATACCTTTGCTTCAGAAGATGACCTTGTTTTAGAAAATGAGGCTTTTATAAGCCATCTTGTTAACTATTCAAATATTACAAATGATCCCTACCTTAGTCAACTCTTTGACAAAGAGGATATCCATTCAAAGGATAAAATGACTATAATGGGCACTGATTATGCTAGATTGAGTCTTAAGACCCAATCCATGTTAAGAAATGTTGTTGCCAACTTGCCAACAGATATACAATTACGTATTCTGGAAAGCAAGTCTATGTTTAGGTCTTTTGATCTATGGTTCAAAAGTTTAAAGAAACTTGTTACTGCTACTATTCCTGATCCAAATGAGCTAGATGAAGGTGATAATGTTTTTCTCCAATTAGAATGGGAAGAACACTTTGGGAGTACTCTCAGAGTGTATGAAAAGAAACACCCATTTCCTGGCCTCCTGATAAATTATGATGATAGTTCATATATTGCTGATGATTCATATGATGATGATGATAGGGACCCTTATTGGCTCTCTCAAATGTTTGAATATGGCTTTATCAGGTTCATAAGATTAACAAGCCATTTTCAAGCCAGCCAATTCCCACCAATTATTCAGAATGCTATTAAAGGATTTAATAGTCCTTTTGTTTCCATCAGAAGTTGGAGTACGTTAACAAAATAGGAAAGAGATAACTGGATAAATGTCCAGCCCTCAAAGCATCTCATTCTCATTAATGGTCACACTCACCAAGGGCCATGGTTTGAAGGAAATTCTCAATTGTCCTTTACTGATCCTTTTACTCTTGCAGAATGTTGGAGAAATTATTTTAATAACCAAATTATTAATGTTGCTCAGAATCTATGGAAAAATTATCATTTCATGGCTAGCACGGACAGAATTTCTGTCTTCAGTCCCAGACCATCTTTTGATGCTATTGCTCATTTACGGGTGGCTGATCATTGTAATCCTATAAGGCTTCTCATCCCAAGGAAAACTACAGCGTTTCAGCCAATTTTATATTGTGGATTCTGTAATCAGTATGCCATTTACCATGAGCATGATTGTGGTTCTCCACGAGGTCCTTTTAATGGTTATCCTTCCGATGCTCCTTCCAATGATTAAGGAAGGGTTTTTACTGATAAAAGATGATTCCCTTGTTTGTTTGGCTTGAACAAAGGCCAAAATACTTCAAAAATTATGTTACTAAAAATCCGGAACTGTTTCAAGATACCTCGGATTTAGCGGAAGATTTTGATTCTCTTATTTGTCTAGCCTACACAACGGCCAAAATGGTTACAATATTCAAAAATGTTATCCCATGCTTCTGACAAAAATATTCCTGAAAGTTGATATGAAGTGATCTCAAAAAGTCCTGACAAAGCTCATTTTGAAGTCCTTCAAAAAGAAAAGGAAGGAATCTTCATCATGTCATGCTTTGCTTTGGTCATGCTTTCATGCTTTGCTATGCTTTGACCTTTTCATGCTTCTCCTGAAAAAATCTACAAAAGACAAAAAATTTTAGCTCTACAATTGATTCCCCACGTTTTGGAGACAAAAAGAAGAAATTTACTATTCGGTCACTATTCACTATCACTATTCATCTGTTACTGTTCATGACACTATTCACTCCGAATTTTTGCCTATTTAAGGGGGGTTGTCCCTTATGTTTGGAACAAGTTTTAGTTCAGGACTTCTTTCCTAGAGAGAGTTTCTTCTAATAAGCCTTTCTTTGAGAGAGTTCCTTGTTTACTACTACTTCCTACTACCCTTACAATCTTGTAACTAGGACTAGTTCAAGCTTTGTAACTGTTAATCTGTACTGTTGAGATCTTGTAATCACTACTACTACTGTAAGTGTTTTATTCTACTTTCAATAACAAGTATTTTCAGTTTTATGTTCATTATACTGTTTATTGCTACCGCCACCTTGGACGGATTACCGCCACACCGGACGGTTCTAAATTGCTTTCATTTACTTTGATTATAGTTGCTATACCCCCTACTTGGCTGGCTCTGCCGCCTACCTGGCCGGTTCTATAGCATTGCATTTATGTTTACTCTTACTTGCATTACTTTCAACTTATATTATTACTGTATAACTGTGCTTCCGCTTCCAACGCTGTGTCCCTTCCCCCTTTACTGGTTTTACCCCTATTGATTATATATATTAATTTCAATAACTTTATGACCATTTAATTGATATTAAACCCTTTTGATTCTTTGGCTAAGGACAAGTTATAGGTCCGGCTATATATATATATATATGGAAAGAAATAAAAATTGATATACACACATTATTTTTGAATTACAAAGCTACAGACTTTAAAAAAAAAACAATTTTTATTGTTCTAAAAACTTACCATCTATTGCTTATTTCTATTCACAAAAATATTTTATCTTTACTAAATTTTCTAGGAAAAAGAAAGTACTATAGAGAGCTTATATCCTACGAGCAGTGTAAGCTTGCAAGGATAATCAGCAAAAGTGGCTGAGTTGTTGTATCCTAGAGGCAACGTGCAGAAACTATTTGTCTAACTACATCGGATATACCGTAGATGACACGATTTGTTTCAAGACAATGGCTTGGTCCACGCCTCGTCTCTGCCACCTCTTTTGGAAAAATCAAATTATGTAATTTCCAAGGAAAATTCAGGTATTGTCTCTCCATTATTTCCAACAATTTCAAAAAAATCAATATGGAGAACACAAAATCATCCTTGGAAAATGGTAAAGTTATGTCTAATTCCTCTTGAGCAAGTGATCTTAATAAGTCATTCCGCTTCTCTTGAATGTGGCTTATGTGTTAATTGAGAAAAAACCAAAGAAAAAGAAATCTAAACAATTGATTAAAGAAGAACTTTCTCAACATGAAAAAGATGTTAAGAAATGGGATAAGGATCATCTTTACTGTAGAAATTATTTACTTAATTATCTTTCTGATGATTTGTATGATTATTATGATCAAGCTTACAAATCAGCCAAAAAGATATGGAAGGCATTGAATCAAAAATATGACACAAAGGAAGTTGGATCCAAGAAATATGCATGTAGCCGATTTTTCAGGTTTCAGATGGTTGAAGGCAAGTCCGTGGTGGAACAATCCTATGAACTCCAAATGATTTCACAAGATGTTCGATTTGAAGGCATTCGAGTAGATGAACAAATGCAAGTTTCAGCCATCATTGACAAGCTGCCTGAGTCTTGGAAGGAGTTTGAAAAAGTCCTAAGACACAAGCAAAAGGAACTCTCCACTGAATCCCTTATCACCCGTTTGAGAGTGGAGGAAGAGGCAAGGAACCACAAAGCTGTTGAACTCCATGGAGCAAATGGTCCTAAGATAAATTTTATTTCTTCAAATGAAAGCATGCCAAGAGTCAATGCAAAAAATAATGACTATATAAGGCCTAAGAAAAGAAATTTCAAACATAGGCTAAATGGAAATCAGCCTCAACATAAGACCCACTCTAATCAAAGAAAGAACCAAGCAAACCATCCTAAGCATGCTCCAAATAATGGCAACCACCCTAATAATAGCAACTATTCATGTTTTGTATGTGGAAAGCCTGGACATTCGGCTAGAAATTGTCGTTTTCGAAAACATGGGCCTTTGGCTCAAGCCAACGTCATTGAAGAGCCTCTTGTGGCTATGGTTACCGAGATTAATATTCTCCAAGGCTTAGGAGGGTGGTGAATTGATTCTGGGGCAACCAAACATGTTTGTTATGCTAAACTTGGTTCAAGACCTACACCATCTTGGATGAGAAAAAGAAAATTATGCTTTGTGATTCTCATACCATTGAAGTTGTGGGTATTGGAGCTTCTTAAATTTACTTTTGGGAGAGAAGTCACTCTCAAAGATGTCTTTCATGTTCCTGACATTAGAAAGAATTTAGTTTCTAGTTTTTGTTGAATAAGGCTAGTTTCAAACAAGTCTTTGAGACTGATCAATATGTACTCTCTAAAAAGGGCATGTTTGTTGGCAAAGGCTATGCTTGTGATGACATGTTTAAACTTAATGTTGAGATGAATGAAAATTCAAGTTTTGCTTATATTGTTTCTTGTGTGAATGTTTGGCATGGTAGATTATGTCATATTAATAATAAATATATGAAAAATATGAGTGGTTTAGGTTTAATTCCAAAACTTGAAAATGAACTTGAAAAATGTGAAATTTGTAGCATGACTAAAATTACAAGAAAGCCTCATAAATTAATTGAAAGAAATATAGAATTACTAGAGCTTATCCATAGTGATATTTGTGAATTTGAAGGACATTTGACACGTGGAGATAATCGGTATTTTATAACCTTTATAAATGATTTTTCAAAATATTCATATGTCTATCTTATGAAAAACAAAAGTGATGCTTTTGAAAAATTATCAATTTTCTTAAAAGAAGCTGAGAATACTTTTGATAAAAAGGTTAAAAGGTTTAGAACTGATAGAAGAAAAGAATATGATACACTTGGTCTTAATAATTATATTCAATCTCTTGGTGTTGTTCATGAGACTACTGCCCCTTTTTCTCTATCTTCAAATGGAGTAGCTAAACGTAAAAATAGGACTCATATAAATTTAACTAATGCTATGCTTGTTAGTTTTGGGGCTCTGAAATATTTTTGGGGTGAAGCTATTTTAACTGCAAATTTTGTTTTGAATAGAGTACCTCATAAAAAGACTTTTTTAACTCCTTTTGAATTATGGAAAAAATATAAACCAAATTTGAATTTTTTCGAAGTTTGGGGTTGCTTAGCATATGTGAGGCTACCTGATCCCAAAAGATCTAAACTTGGGGTAAAGGCTTCTACATGTGTATTTTTGGGTTATTCTTTATATAGCACAACTTATAGATTTTTTGATATTGATAATAATACAATAATTGAATCTAGAGATGCAATTTTTCATGAAAATAAATTTCCATTTAAATATAAAAATAGTGGGGGGTTTGAACAATAAGAGAAATTTAAATGTTCAACATCTAAGTCAAAAGATGTTAATGAATATGAGATTGAACCTAGGAGGAGTAAAAGACCTAGAATTGAAAAGGTTTTGGGTCCTGAATATTATGTGTATAATTTACAAGGTGACCCTACTTCCTTAGAAGAAACTTTATCTTCTCCTAATTCAGGTTTTTGGAAAGAAGCCATCAATGATGAGATGGATTCTATTATCTCTAATAATACTTGGAAACTTGTAGATTTACCTCGAGGTTGTAAACAATTGGATGTAAATGGGTACTTAGAAGAAAATTAAAACCTGATGGATCTATTGAAAAATTCAAAGCAAGGCTTGTAACTAAAGGTTTTAAACAAAAAGAAGATATTGACTTTTTTGATACTTTTTCTCCTGTTACTAAAGTTACGTCTATTAGATTATTGATTGCTATAGTAGCTATTCATAATTTGATGATACATCAAATAGATGTAAAGACGACATTTCTAAATGGAGATTTAGAAGAAGAAATCTACATGGATCAACCAAAAGGTTTTACAATGCCAGGTAATGAGCACAAGGTATGTAAATTATTAAAAACTTTATATGGTTTAAAACAAGCACCTAGACAATGGCATGAGAAATTTGATCAATGTTTGCTTTCTAATGGTTTTAAAACAAATGAAAGTGACAAATGTATATATTATAAAAATTTTGATGATGCTCATGTTATAATTTGTTTGTATGTTGATGATCTTCTAATTTTTAGTCCTAATATGGATATTATAAATGCTGCCAAAATGCTTCTTAAGAATAACTTTGATATGAATGACTTAGGAGAAGTTAATGTGATTCTTAGCATGAAAATTTCTAGAACTTCAAATGGCATATGTAGATCAATCTCATTATATAGAAAAAATTTTGAAAAAAATATAATTACTTTGATTGTAAACTTGCAAGTATTCCTTTTGACTCTAGTGTGCATCTTTTTCCTACTAAAGATGAAAATGATATTTACAATCAAAAGGAATATGCTAGTATCATTGGTAGTCTTAAATATGCTACTGGTTGTACTAGAACTGATATTGCTTATGCCATAGGAGTTTTAGCAAGATTTACTAGCAAACCTAATTTTGAGCATTGGAATGTCATGACTTAATTAATGTGATATTTAAAAAGAACTGCGCACTATGGTTTGCTATATCAAAGATATCATGTTGTTCTTAAAGGATATAGTGATGCTAGTTGGAACACCCTATCAGGTGATTCTTTGTCTACCACTGGCTATGTATTTACAATAGGTGGTAGAGCAATAAGTTGGAAATCTAAAAAACAATAGATTATTGGTAAATCCACCAGGGAGACAGAATTAATTGCCTTATCTTTAGCTAATGAAGAAGCAGGTTGGTTACAAGATTTATTATCTGAAATTCCCATGTGGGAGAAACTTATTTCACTTGTCTTAATTCATTGTGATAAAACTGCCACTATTGGTAGAGTGCAGTGCGCAATAAATACTATAATGGTAAATCTAGATCTATTAGAAGAAAATAAAATACTGTGAGATCATACATAAACAATAGTACCATAAATGTTGATTATATTAGAACAAATGATAATATTGCGGATCCATTAACTAAAGCTCTAGCTAGAGAAAAGATCTGGATAGCATCGAGGGGGGTGGGACTTAAGCCCAAAGAAGAACAAACTATCTATGAGGATACCCTACTTAAGGACTAGAGATCCCAAGAACTAGGTTCAAAGGGAAAAACTAATTATAGAATAGTTTGATTAACATGCACTAAATATATGTATGAGTACTAATACTCATGTCCCTCCCTATGGTGTGTGTGCATGTATCTTGTAACGTTATATAGGATGAGTTTTTATTTATTTAAAAAAAAAAAAAAAAAAAACTCTTAATGTGGACTATAGCTCTTATGAGTGGGATGTTAGAGTTACAAGAACATCCATGATAGCCACACCTAAGTGAGCATGGAAGTGAGGCCACTTCCTTTAAGCACAAGGCTGTAATGTGTTGGCTTAGAAGCTCGTAGTAAAGTACTGGAATAGTATGTGTGTGATGTAATGTTTTGTATCCATACAAAAAGTTATAGTTCAAGACTTAGATCAACATTAACTTTGGAACAATATTGTTGAAACACTAAATGAGGGTTCAAGCCATTGGCACTCCCATTATGCATAATGTTCTACTTAATCCAGGAAATTTTTTCTCATATATATATATATATATATACCTATTTATTTTTTATAAAAATAAGTGGGGGATTGTTGGATATTCTTACAAAAAATATTATATTTATTTTAATACTCATTTATGTGAATTGAGAAAATCAATTACCCCTTAATGTCAGATACGTTAATTGCTAAATTTTGAAATTGTATTAAACAAATTGGCATTTAATCTTCAGCCACCTTATGGGACATTTAATTTCACAGCATCATGCTCCTTTCTTTTTGTTCTCAACGTACAAAAGTTTGGCAAAGACAACCTCTTGAGTCTTGATATTCGGTCTATATTATATTATATTATATTATATATATATATATATATTAATTTCAATAACTTTATGACCATTTAATTGATATCAAACCCTTTTTTTTCTGAGAAAAAGGTAAGCGAAATTTAATTAAAATAAAAAGCGAACTACAAAAACGAAACAAAAACCAAACTCAAGGAAGATCCGCCTGGAAAACAACATCCATGTCCTTGGGTAAATCTTCTACCCAAACCTCAAGATCTGCAAATAAAACTGCTTTTTTAGCTAAATTATGAGCTAATCTATTCTCATCCCTCCTAACATGTTGGAACATACAACTTCTTAATACTCCACCAAGTCTTTTTGTCTCATCAATGATATGGCCAAACAGCAAAGGACAAGGGCCAAAGCGCAGCAAAGCCTAAATAACAGTAAGACAATCACCTTCAACAATAATGTTGAATAAACTCATTTCCCTTGCGAAGATCACAGCCCTTTGAGCCACCAAAGCTTCAACCATCTCAGCTGATTGCACCTTACTCAAATTCTGACATAGTGCCGCAATAGCTTGCTCGAAATGATCTCGACAAACTACACCAATACCTGTAAACCCAATTCCTCGAAATAAGTTGCATCAAAATTTATTTTGAAGCGATCATCAGGCGAAGGAGACCAGCGGACCACAGGACAAGGAATAGATGCACCATGCTCCTTAGAATTCATGTTCCAAAATTCATCAACCATCCTTTGAAAGTGATCACCCAGCTCATGAAGCTGCCAAGAAGGCTAACGTTCCCTCATTCGGTTGCGACGCTGCCATGAACACCATGCCACAGTAGCGAACATAGGTACCTTCCTAGTCGACCCAGTACTGAAAACTTCCTCCAATAATTCATCAAAGGTTCGAAACTTCTTATGAACCAAAGAACGAAAAATCCTGGAGCGACATCCAAACTGACCGCACTTGATCACAGAGCCGTAAACAGTGCACAATCGACTCTGTGTGCTCGCCTCAACCATCACAATCCTCGCCAATAGGGAGACGCCAAGCTTTTAAGTTCTGTTTCATGGACAAAGAATCCTTTGCAGCGTGCCAAATAAAGTGCCGAATCTTATTAGGAACTCTCATCTTCCAATTTTTCTTCCAAACCAACCCATTACTACCCGAAACTGATGAACTTGGTAGAAGAATAGATTCGGCAGATACTAGCATACGGTAAGCACTCCTAACACTATAATCCCCATCACTGGTTACAGGCCAAATCAAAGTGTCTTCTGCCCCATCCTCACATACCTGAATCCTCCTCACTAAGTTTGCCTCCCACGGAATTAAACAACTCTCAAGACGACCCGGGTCCCAAACTCGTGTATCAGGGAAGAACAAATCACAAACCCGATGAACTGAAGAATCAGTTCTAGGAGAGATAATCTTACTGTGATTAAGATCAGGCAGCCACCTATGTCACCACACATCAATCAAATTTCCATCACCAACCCTCCAAATAGCCCCTTGTTCAATAACTCCTCGTGCTTGAAGAATACTCCGCCAAGAATAAGAGCATTTAGGATGAGCATCTACCTCAAGTATATTACCATGCAGGAAGTACTTAGCACTAAAAACTTTAAAAAGAAGGGAGTCTCGATTATGAAAAAGACGCCACACCTATTTAGCTAACAAAGCATTATTAAACTTCTAGAAATCCCGAAACCCCATACCACCAATTGATTTTGGAGAACAAAGAAAGCTCCATTTAACCCAATGAATCTTCTTTGCATCACCATTTCCCCACCAAAATTTTCGAACCATGGCTTCAATATCTTTACAAAGGCTGACCAGAAGCTTGAACACACTCATCTTGTAAACCGGGATTGATTGGACCACTACCTTAATCATAATCTCCCGACCAGCTTAAGACAACAGCTTTTCCTTCCAACCTTGCATACGACCCCATATTCTTTCTTTTATTTGAGTAAAGCACACCCTCCTATTCCTTCCAATAAAAGAAGGTAAACCCAAATATTTCTTATATTGCCTAATGGCAAGGACATCAAGGGCTTCTTTTATGGCTTCCTAAGTTACTTCATCTGTATTCTTGCTGAAACAAAGAGTAGTCTTTTCCCGTCCTATTCCTTCCAATAAAAGAAGGTAAACCCAAATATTTCTCATAATGCCTAATGGCAAGGACATCAACGGCTACTTTTATGGCTTCTTGAGTTACTTCATCTGTATTCCTGCTGAAACAAAGAGTAGTCTTTTCCCGTCCTATTCCTTCCAATAAAAGAAGGTAAACCCAAATATTTCTCATAATGCCTAATGGCAAGGACATCAAGGGCTACTTTTATGGCTTCCTGAGTTACTTCATCTGTATTCCTGCTGAAACAAAGAGTAGTCTTTTCCTTATTAATCACTTGGCCTAACGCAGTCTCATAATAAGCTAAAAGCTCTTGAATTTTATTGCACTCATCTAAAGTAGACCTGCAAAAGATTAGGCAATCATCTGCAAAAAATAATTGAGTTAGTTTAGACCCATTTTGACAAAGTGAGAAACCCTGTATTTCACCATTCACTGCAGCACCTCGTAAGAATGCATTCAACCCTTCATCACAGAAAAGGAACAAATAAGGAGAAAGATGATCTCCTTGTCTTAAACCTCGAGATGGGACTATCATACCCTTCGGCTCCCCATTCACAATGATAGAGTATGAGACAGTGGTAATACGCTCCATAATTAAAGCTACCCATGTACACGGGAAACCCATCTTAATAAGAATTTTTTCAAGAAACACCCATTCCACCCTATCATACGCCTTGCTTATATCTAATTTCATAGCCATAAAACCTTTCTTCCCTAAACAACTATTCTTCATATGATGCAAAGATTCAAAGGCAATTAAAATATTATTAGTGATCAATCTATCAACAATAAAAGTGCTCTGGGTCTCAGATATAATCGAATAAAGAATAGGTTTGAGGCGATTAGCAATCGTCTTACTGATAATCTTGTAAATCACATTGCACAAACTTATAAGCCGAAAATTTGAGATCCTTTCAGGGTTGGGAACTTTGGGAATCAAAGTAATAATGGTATGGTTAATAGATTTAAGAATAGAACTTGAGTTTAAGCAAGATAAAACTGTTTAAGCAACACCCATACCGATATCAATCCAATAAGTCTGGTAAAATAAAGGCGTCATACCATCTAGACCAGGGGCTTTTAGCAGGGGCCATTTCCTTGATTGCCATCCCCACCTCTTCACTCGTAAAAGGCCTCATCAGATCTGCACTCATAGTCTCAATAACCACAGCATCAACCCCATCCAAAACCCTGTCAAGCGCCTGTGTATTTGAAGATAGTAATGATAGCCGAAAAAACCTCTTCATCCTCCTACCAAGCTCCATTCCCATCACGCAACCCCTTAATAAAATTCTTTCTCTTTCTTTGAGTAGAAGTCCCATGAAAAAACATTTTGTTCTAATCACCATTCTTCAACCACTGAACCCTGGACCTTTGTTGCCACATCTTCACCTCTTTTTCATAAAGTGCATTCAATTCCAACTTAATCCGAATAACCTCCTCATGCTCCCCAGTCCTGGCCGAAACCTCTTCAGCTTGCCATAATCGATCCTGTACTTGCTTTATTTGTTGCTTCACATTGCCAAAATGAACCCAACTCCAAGACTTTAACCATTTCTTACATCTCTTAAACTTAGTGGCTGCCATGAACATGGGAGTACCAGTGGGAGCACAATCCCAAGCCCTTGCTACCATCTCCTTACACTCAGGATCGAAAATCCACATTGCTTCAAACCAAAAAGGCTTTCTGCGCCACTTTTGGTACTCTCTATGCCCATCCAAAAATAGAAGGAGTGGCCTATGATCTAAGGTAAAGCAATTCAAATGCTTCACCCTCATTGTAGGAAAGCGAGTCAACCACTCATAACTAGCAATACCCCTATTTAATCTTTCCCAAATCCACTCCCCCCTTCGCCTGCCATGCCAAGTGAAATCTGGTCTAGAAAACCCCGAATCAACAAACTTGCAATGGTCCAACACATCGTGAAAATTTGGTATCAAATAATGAGCCCGAGGAACCCCTTCTCTCTTTTCTTGCACCTAAAGCAACTTATTAAAATCACCCAAAACACACCATGGCAGCTTTGTTTTAGAGCTAAGCATTCAAAGCATATTTCATCCCTTATTCTGACGACCAGTATCGGGATCCCCATAAAACCCAGTCAACCTCCATGCATTCTCCGAACCACCATGCACAATAAAATCAATATGGTACTTTAAAAAACTATCCACCCACACATCCAGCCCTGCTTTCCATAAAAGAGCTAAACCTCCACCCCCCCCCCCCCCTCTCATCATTAGAAACCGTAAAACACCCATCAAACAAAATCCGATCTCTTACCCATTTCATATGCTCCTTTGATGACCATGTTTCTGAAAGAAACACAATAATGGGATCTTGCGCTTGCACAATGTCGACAAGCTCTTAAATTGCATGACGGTTCCCAACCCCCCTACAGTTCCAAGCTAAGACTTTCATGGATGTCGGCAAGGCTGAACATCAGCCTCCACCGATGGAGTTTTAATTACTAATGCTTGTTTCTCTCTACTATCATTTGCTAGACCCAATTCCTCACTGGACACCTCCCTTGGATGCTTCAAAGAACACAACTCTCCTGGAATTATTGAAGGTGTACTACCAACATCAAGTTGAAGTGCGTAATTTGTCACCCTTCCTAATGACTTCTCTATCCGATCCCCCTCGCCATTGCTCCTACAAACCCGATTTTGCTGCCCAAGTTCCTTCCCACCATCAAATCTTTCTATCTCGGCATCAATTTCATCTAACTGATCTTGAAAATTCTGACTAGTGGTGCCCTGTAGGTGGCCTTGATCCATGCACCTGTTTGGAATACTCACAACAGGACTCTCATCCCCATACGTAGCTACTAGTACTTCTCCTTTACCATGCACCGTATCAGATTTTGCACTCCCACCCTCTACGTTATCACCACAATGATGCGTTATAATCCCATTGCTTTGCATGGAGTTCAAAGCTTCCACGTCTTCTCCCTCACTCTGCTCCGAGTGTAAAGTTGGTCCATCATCACCGTGTATCACCTCTTCATACCCAGTAACCCGAATCACAATTTTCTTGGCCAAGTTTGGAGTTTTCGCTTGCAACCACGAACTAAATTGTTGATCACTACCCTGCATTGAACCCTTCCTTAACAGCCATATCGAGCAATCCTTATCATGGTAAGTAAGCCAGCCACACCAATAACATAAATTCGGCAAAAGCTCATACTTGAAGCTCACCCAACCTTCCTCTCCATTGCTCAGCCCTATCTTTCTACCTCTGCACAATGGCTTTTGTAATATCAATCCGCACACAAACTCTCACAAAATGGCTACTTTCATAGTCCTCCTCCGCTGCCCCCATGTTTATGACTTCCCTTACTACCAAAACGATGTCTTGTGCCACTCACAGTGTCAAACTACCGATAGGGAGATCATGTACCTATATCTAGAAATATGCACTATCAAAAATCAGTCCCTTCATCTATGTTTGACATCCAATCCTCTTCAAAGCAACCAATTTTTTGTCGAACGACCATGGCTCTCCCACAAGCACTCTGTCAACATCACTCTGCTCAAAGAAAATAAACAGCACACGATGATCACCCATATCAAGTGTGATGACGTCGTAAATCTCACCAGTGAGAAGCACGATCCTAACGCTCAAATGAATCACCTACACAAGAGAAGAAAACAAAAAGACCTTGCAGATGGCACCGATGTAGTGCTGGCCAAATACCCTCCGAAGGTCAAGTTAGAAATATTCTCACAACTCTAGAGTGCTAGAGAGGAGTCAACTATGCGTACCTTGATGCGAGAGGGTATTGTGGCTTTTATAGTAGTGAGGATTTACCTCCCTTCCTTGTAACCCAAGTTCTTTCCCTATAGGACTCTACTTGAGGAATCCAAAACGTGGTGGACAAGTTATTCCTCCGTGGAGAACTCTTTGTTTTAAGGTGCTCTTTCAGGAATCTTTTAATACTTGGTCCTATTCTTATTGGGTCCTTATTTTAGGTAGTGTTCTATACAAGGGATAGGCTTGACTTTTCTTTGGCCCATGGATATAAATCTGTCCAGGCCCGTCGGGCCTTGTTTTTGTTTTTATCCTCTTCAAAGTGCTTCAAAGCCCTTCTTAGTATGCCATAGTATTTTGAAGGTGCGAGCGATGGCCTCAATATTCAACACTCTACCAATAAAAAACCATGCCTCTAGGAGAAACTTCCCTTCAAGCCCATCATCCTCGACTTGGTACTTCCTACCTTCAAACTCCGTTAGCGAAAAAGACTCCCAAAGAACAAATAGACTCTCCATCCATAGCCAATTGGATAAAAACTCGCCGCCACGCCAGTCAAGGAGCCAAAGAACAGAATAGAAGCCTCACTCAGGGAGTAGGCACGTATTCTACCAAACCTACAGTATCAAACCCTTTTAATTCTTTGGCTAAGGACAAGTTATAGGTCCGGCTATATATATATATATATATATATATATATATATATATATGTATGTATATATATGGATAGAAATAAAAATTGATATACACACATTATTTTTGAATTACAAAGCTACAAACTTTCAAAAAAAAAAAACAATTTTTTTTGTTCTAAACACTTACCATCTATTGCTTATTATTATTCACAAAAATATTTTACCTTTACTAAATTTTCTAGGAAAAAGAAAGTACTGTAGAGAGCTTATATCTTACGATCAGTGTATTCTCGCAAGGATAATCAGCAAAGGTGGCTGGGTTGTTGTATTCTAGGAACAACGCACAAAAACTATTTGTCTAACTACATCAGATATATCATAGAGGGCACGATTTATCTCAAGACAGTAACTTGATCTACGCCTCATCTCTGCCACCTCTTTTAATAAAATCAAATTATGTAATTTTCAGGAAAAATTTAGGTATTATCTTTCCATTATTTCCAACTATACATAATTAAGAAAACAATTAACATAGTGTCTGGAGCCAATAGGGAACCCAAGCCCCAAGTGCTTGGTAGGTGGCCTCTTTTGTCTTCTTTTGTAGGGTGGCTTTTTTTCTAAAATTCATTTCAATTTTTAGCTAAAAAAGTCTAGAGAGTAGATACATAGGAAAAAATCACAAGGTGATAAATTATAATGGTCCAGATAATGAATAGGTTTAGATATTTGTTAATAAAATATTTTAGAAAACTTTCAATTCCACTTTTACGAAAAAGGTAATGTTAACGGATATCTTAAAATATTTGTTAATAAATTATTTTATGAAGATTTTGAAACCACTTTTATATTATAAGAAATATAAAAATTGGTAAAAAAATCAATTGTTTTTTTTTGTCATAAATTTTTTAAAAAAATAATTTTTAAATCAATACGCTTACGGTATCTATTAACTTTTCTTTTATGAAAAATATAAAAAACTGTCAAAAAAATCAGTTTTTTTTATTCTCATAAAGAATTTCTTAAAGAATTTTCTAAACGCGTACCCTAAAAAATTCTAATTATTATTATTAAATAAAAAAATGATATTAGATTGTTAGTAGTGAATCTAAATGAGAACCAATAAAATTGTTTTAAGGCAGTAAGATTAATCTTTTTATGCTGTAGTGAATGAACCAAACCTCCTAAAGTTTGTTGTCCGTAAACCATGTGTTTTCTTTCTGTATCAAAGTATGATAGCGTGTTTCTTGCAACGACTTGCAATGAATTCACGTCAAACTTCAGTGCCGTGCTCAAAACGATAAATTATTGTCCTTGATATTTGGATTATTTTGGGAAGCCTAGTCAAACACAAAATTAATTACTACTATATTTTTATTGCATGTTATGTCTCTAAGTGAAAGAAACATGAAGTGGGTTCAAGCTCAGCTCATTGGGAACCTTTAACAAATGGAAGAGTATTTTTTGAAACATGACATTAAAGGGGAAAAAAAAAATTGACTCTTTTTCTGGGCCAAAAACAATAGTAAATGACACCATCGGCCACGGCATTGAAAAAAAAAATCACATATCTCAATTTTAAAGGTAAGGATTTGGTTCAGTGTTCAATTGCACTAGATTTATCCGGATGATACCATATGTCCACTGTTGGACATGTGTTATCATTTTAATGGGTCTAATGCAACTGGATACTGAACCAAATTCAAGTCCCAATTTTAAAAGATTGGTAATAAATTACCAATTGTTTTAAAAGTTTAAACGGTTAGAAAATAATATATTTAATTATTTAATTAATATTCCAATAATTAGTCTAGTAGTTTCTCAGCAAAAATAAATAAATTTATAGTTTCCACGCCTTATGAGATCCATGAGTGCAATTCAAAACTTCTAAACGACACCTTGAAACTATTTCAAAGAATTCTTCCATATAATTACTTTGTGGGAGACAAAGGACTACTCACACCAACACATTGAGGATCACTATTAAGGCTTTGTAAAACAAAACAGTCTTTGCAATTCTAATTGAACAATAATTGAGGCATATGAAACTCATCACCTTGCTCTGATCTTTGTCAATGGCTTCAAAAACCAGTGAGAAGAGATTTTGGCATTAGTCAAATATAAAAAGGGGGTACATGTTAACAACATATTCCAAGGTTTATTAAACGTTTCTCTCAATGGCGACGCATGTGAAATAAAGCCAAAACCAATTATCCCCATATGAATAATATGTTAAAAACATTCATTGCGCGGTTTACATGTTTCTCCTAATAGCTACAACACGGCAACTAAAGCCAAAAATCAATTATTCAATGGATAAGATTTACAATCACAAAGATAAATGCAACTTTGGAGTACAATATTCAATGGATAGGTTTATTTAACACAAATTTGGAGTACAATATAGCCCCCCGCCATCATATCATTTCAGGTTCGTTTCATAGTCTCACCCATACATGTCTGTTGTCCATATTCATGCCAAGTCCTATAATGCTGCAATCATCATATAACTCTAATTATACTGCTAGTGTTTACTTCTAGTTATAATAATAACAAGGGTTAGGTTCAAGTTCAAGTTAATTACTTTTGATGAGGATTTTATATTATTATTTTCTTGTTTTAAATACTATGACTGCTAACTAGTTGAGTTAAATAAAATCATAAACTTGTGAATTAAATAATAAATAAAAATTTAATATGCCTAATAAGCAAAAATGAACCATGCACCATGCCCAAAATCTTGCAATTAGAATAACTCTAATATTCTCCACAAAAAAAAAAAAGAATAACTCCAATAATAATAATAGTTCGATTAACTTCAAGTTATACTATTGAATAAATTTCCTTTAGACGTGGATTTTACTAGATTACATTGCATCCTCCATTTTACAAAATATCAAGAATTTTAGAGATTAAAAACTACTTTTTCTTTAAAATAATCACCATTTCAGATCTTTTTAATTAGATTAAAAAAACATAAAAGATATAGATTAAATAATAAATAGATTCTAAAAAAAAAAAACTTGGCGTGCCCACTAAGTGAAAAGGAAAAATTCCTATAGATTAAATAATAAATAGATTCTTTTTTCTTTTTTTCTTTTTTTTTTTTTTTTTTTTTTTTTTTGAGAATCAGGTATTAAATCAATTTAAAGTGAAAAATGATATCCGTGAACAAAAAAACTACAGCTACATTTGGGAAGTGCGTTTTGTGCTTCGCAAACGCGTTTGCGTTTCTGTCTTTTTTTTTTTTTTTTTAAGCCGAAAATTTTGACTTTTCAACCCATTTTCAGCCACATGTGGGTCTCGTGTACTGTTTATGGACCCATAAATTTCACTTTTCAGTAACTTTTTCATTAAAAATGGGTCACGCGGTACTATTTACACATTTAAAAATTATTTTGCTACAATATTTTTTAATTTTCAGTTTTCAGCTGTATTCAAACGGACCCTTAACTTATGTTGTTTAATTGAATAAGAGTTAGTACTTTTTTTCTATTTTTTGGTTGAGAAAAGAGACCTCTATAAAATTAAAGTAGAGGCCGTACTAATTTAAAGCCTATCAAGAACCGAGATCACTTTGTTGTTATAGTTTACATGGGCCTGGAAGTTGGAATCAGAGGCTTAACATCTAAACCATCCAGCATGAAAAGAACCGATATGATCCATTGATCCGAAGACTAGTGCTCAATAAAATAGGAGGCCTATGTGATCATCTCTGCTATGAGCCTATGTCGTTTGGCCCATTACATAAGACATTTCTTCAAGTGGTCAATCATCCTTTTAAATGGTTTTAAATCTCACCTACATGTCATGATAGTTCAAAATATCTCAATAAAGTAATGCTCAAGGATGATAAAGATTTTGTCAAGAGTCTTATAACTCAACTCAATAGAGATGTCCTTAGTGTTCAAATATCTCGCCCCTATTGATGTAATTATTGAATTATCAATGAAAATTAACCAAGAAATTCTATCTTAATAGTTACTACTGAATATAACTCGAGCTCTAAAAGTTCTATATGGGAGAGCCAGCATGGTTGAACAAATGGAATGAAGAGACAGCCCAATAAATATCAAGGTACCTGAATATAAAGGTATGATAAGCCTTTGTGGAAGGTCCAAGATCAACCTGTGGGAGGGTAGGGTTGTGAAGAAGGGGAAAGAGTTCTCTAGCCTAAAAGCAAAACAAAACAAAATGAGCATGCGCAAATTAAAACTGTTCACATGTTCCATCTTAATTCCACTTTTCACATTACAGAGAGTTAGAATGTGGTCCTTCTATAATTTCAGAGGATTGAACATATTATGTGAACCAGACAACAACACCCTCCAATGGCTTTTAATTACAATGCAGAATATAAAATCTAGATGCCAATACTTTTTGAGTCGTCCCTCATAGAGGCCCAAAAAAGAAAGAAAATTAGGCCTGGAATTGACTACCTACCAATGAGCCATTTAGTGTTTCACGGAAAGATGAAAGATGCATTACTCCCTAAAGCAAACTCCTGTATGATGTTAGGAGTTTACCCTTACCTGATGATCATCAAAGAGGTCATCTGAGAAGTTGGACCCAACCTGAAACTCTAAGCCACACAGACAGGCACATCCTTGCATTCATACAAGCATATACAAACACATGAACTTGAATCACAAAACCTAAGTTGCCCCAGCTTGACATGCCAATTTGAGACCAAGCACAGATAGGCAGGGTTAACTTAAGAGCTGAGAGTTTTAATTCAAACGTTAGGCCGAGTTCGACTTGATCTGATCTCTAACCTGATTCAGCTTAAACAAGTTGCATCTATAGGTACACCTTGCACAGGTTCTATTTACTTGAAGTACGCCCATCATTTAAATATTGGTAACATGCACAAAAACGCTCTCCTAAAGGCAAAGAGCTAATAGGGGATGTTATAACAACCAAAAGTAGAGGGATCCAAACAGTGATTGGCATGCATAGTTCAAATTTATTTGATTACTCCATTGTTGTCACTGCCCAACCAGTCACCATATCAAGCCTGAAACAAAAAATATCAACACCCTTACAAGTTCATAGTTTGAGCAAACATAAACATGTGTCACATCTCAATTATACTCCTACTTGGTCATGGTCAATTACCATGACCCTTCAGCACCTACTGTTGGATTCTGGAAAGCAGAGTAACCCCAGAAAGTCTTCAGTGAGTATGGCTGAGAAATGGTTACACCTTCTTCAGTTATTTTTGCTATCTGTGAAATCAAAATTTCAGGCATATTAATTGATTATTTATGGAAAACTAGAAAACCAGGCTTCAATCTAGAATTAAATTTAAGAAAAGGTAATTGAAGTACAGAAATTATAAGAAACAAACTGATCTGATTCATATTCAGGCCACCTCCACAAAGCACATTATGTTGGGTACATATATGCGCCTGCTTGTGCAGTAGCTTATAATCATGTCAAATTCAAATAGAATGGTAAGATATGGAAATGCTTGAAAACATTCAGCAAATAAAACGAGATATATTAGGGGTATTACAACTTTTACTACAAGAGGTTTATAAACTGACGTGTGATTCCTAGAAGTTTATTGTTTTTTCTTTTCCATTCTTAACTCTCAGCCACTTAAAACTTGCACTCATGATATTGTTCCCTTTCAACAATTGTTATTTTGTGTCTTAGCAATGAAAAACGTTTTTATAGAATAATGAGAAATTATAAAGCTAATAGGGACATGCCTACTTCAAGTTGCCAGCCTTGGATAATAATAAGACAATTAATTAATATTAACCATCTTTCATAAGTACAAGTTTGATTAGAAAAGGAAAAGGGAATGACACATAAAACAATGTGTACAAACCCTTTTCAAAGAATACAAATCACATATAAAGGGAGTAAAAAACATCAACAAAAGGCATGGAAGGGATGCTGCCTAAGTCACAAATCCAATCAAACAATGAAATAATAAAGCAAATAGGAATGCCTACTTCAAATGACCAGCCTTGGATGATAATAGGACAATGAAATTATTGCGGACCATCTCGTTTTTTGATAAGTAAAAGTTTTATTGGAAAAGGAAGTGGGAAGATACATAAAATGATGTGTAAAACTTCAAAGAATACAAATAAAAAATAAAGGGAGTAAAATAAAATCAACAAAAGACATGGAAAGGACACCGCCTAAGGAAAGCATCCAATCAAACAAAGCCTGCAAAATATGCTCTGAGTACATAAGTATGTTCCTCAATCAAAGACCCACTTGTTCCTCTCAAGCCATAGATTCGACATGATGCATAAGGGCAAAGCTTGCTGCATCTTAGCTGCTCTATAGTGCTGATTCCACTGAAACTAGCCTTGCCAAAATTGCAGCAGCTCAACTACAGATTTGGGCATCACATGACTTAGCTCAAACAGAGCGAGGACACAAGATCAAATATCCGATGCCATACAGCAATGAAGAAGCAGGTGATCAATAAATTCCCCACTATGCTTGCACATACAACACCAATCAACTATCAATTTATACCTCTTAGAAAGGTTGTCAACAGTTGGGATTTTTCCAAGAGCTTAGTCCACCCGAAGAACATCACCTTCCATGGACCTTGGCCCTTCAGATGCTCTTCCAAGGGTGCAAATTACTGTATAATTCCTAAGGGCATCATAGTGCAATCAAACCTTAAATACTCCATTTCTCTACTGGCATTTACACTGCTCTATCAGGACTAGAAAAGGAAGGCAGGTTAAGATAAAGAATCTCAAATCCTGGAAAGGCTGGAGGAATTGAGGATTCTAATGTCGACCCTCATTATTGACCATCTATTTGAAAATCCAATTTGGACGTTTTGAACCATATTGGGGTCACTTTGGAACATTCAGTAAACACCTCCCCGCACCCCTGCTCCTCTTTTTTCAGGTTGGCGGAATTCTCATGATTGCCCACATGCATTAAGGCACACATGTATACACACAAACACAACAAGAAAAGGAGAGAAAGGTTATATTTTTTATTTATTTGTAAGTTACACAAGAACTCCATTGGGTTTTGAACCTATGACCTTTCCCTTCAGTCATTCTTATGGCAGAAGGAAGTACCATGTGATCTAGAGCTCATTGGCAGAGAGGGTATTTGAAACAGGATTTAAAAATCACCCAAAATTCCAAGAAAAAATAATCACAAAGATATCCAATTTTATGAATTAACAAATAGAAATGATAGGAAGAAAATAACAAAGTTAAAGGTCACAATTTCAAAGAATAATAAAACCAAATGATTCAAAATCGTGTGGAATATATACAAATTTCACCCAAAAAAGTGGACACAAAATGATCAAAAATTTGATGAGCATAAACCAAAAAGAGAGAGAAGAAGAAGAATAAGAAAGAAACAACAAAGCATGAAGAGAAGTTGTGGAAATCAGAGAAACTACAATATTCGCTTCGCTGACAGGTCAAACAACTAGAAAAAGATTGAGTATTTCACAGGCTATATCATTGCATAGCCCATTACTTATATACTAAGAGTTTTGGTATGTAACAGAAACCATTAAGTGAACAATAATGAGGAACTAAACCTGAAGCTTGTTGACAGCAGTAGTATCACGATAAAGGAGTACACGCATGCATTTCTCCAGCAACTTAACACCATCCTCAAAGCTCAAGTTATCATGCCACTCATCACGAAGAATTGGCCTTGCAAGGTGATTCCCAAATCCAGTGGCCACATGGTTGTCCTCAAAATTTACGCCTATCATGCTGACCTGGATAAGAATCACAAATTACAGATTGATTAATATCCTTAAATGCAAATTGCTTACAGTTCTGCAACAAATAAAAGGAACAGTTGCGGTTTACCATGCCAAGGTATTTCTGTCCATTTTTCACTCCACCAAGTATAAGTGAATTCCATAGTGGATTGAACTTGTTACGCCTATTATACATCACTCGGGTTAAATAGCTGTGCACCTCTTTAGGACCTAAAGAGTTCCCGTCATCCCACATGTTGTCATATAGACTGCAAAAATAATCCCCGATACCAACAATCACTTAGCAAGAAGTAGAAAACAATACAAGCAAACACAAATACCCAGAAAAGATAACAAGGAAGGGACAAAAATTGTGATGTTCCAGCTTTTGCTACTTTCCAAGTACATTTTTCCTCTTAAAACAACCTGCTTACATTAGCTCATCAAGATAACGTAGAATCTCCTGAAAATCACTAATTTCTCCACTTGCACCAAGAAGAGAATGTTTTCCAACTGGCTTCAATCGCTCAACACTCTTGTATCGCAGGGTATATCCATAAGAACCTGCCAATTAATCCATATATGATAATGAAAAACCAATAGAAAAGTATCTCATTGTTATAAATGAGCACGAAAAAGTGCATATCCTAAAATGTTTCTAATGAGTCATGACATCCAAAATCAGAAGTTCTGGAACAAGTTAATAGCAATTCCGGGTCAGGTGAAATACAATATATCTCACAAATAAAGATGCACCTCAGGCAGTATAGAAAAACCAAAACAGGAAGAAAAGAGTTGACGGTAGATGATGGTAACCATGGGTGATAGAACACATCTAGTCACTACTCTAACAAGTAAACAAATTGCCATATGATTCAGACAGAAAAAAATTGCCATGTGCATATCTGGGATCTAAGGCAGAAGAATTAATTGCCCTCAAATCAGCGAACACAATGTACAACCACCCTAACCCTGACTCCCAAATGAATTGCTGAAACTTTGGAGTGTGTGCTACATTGCCACTCCTTCGAAGTTATCTGTTGCACACTACACATACCATAGATGATCGTATTTACAAAACTGGAAAGAAAGCACTAAATAATAATAATAAAAATCCACCAATATGGAATGGTCAGCCACAAGGTAAAAAAAAAAACCCATGGTCGAACAGGAAGTCAAAGACTTAATAAATTCAAGTAACATAACTTCATTAAAAAAAGACCAAAAGGGGCATGTCTCCAAAGTACACCATGATTATACAAGAGGGATCCTTAAAAATTAGCAGAAAACTTATCTTCCAAGAGAAGCAATTAATGGAAATCTTTAAAAAAATAAAATAAAAATAAAAAAAGTCCCAGTGAAGGAAAGTGAGAAGTCAGCCACTAAGCAAAATGTAACCATCTTTGGCTAGCATTCATTCTTTGATTTGACATGTTTAACGCATTTTGCAAGTGCCATGGACTGAATGTATCCAAGCATTTGAAATTAAACTACATCATAGAGAAAAACACTAGTAGAATATGCATTAACCATGTCAAAAATAGAAGATAAATATCAAATTTGCTTTTGTGAATATAAAACCAAAACCAAAACTACATTCTTGTTCTTTTCTTTTCTTTTCTTTTTTTCTTTTCTTTTATTCATTTTCTTAAATTTCTCAGCAGCCAAAGGGGTCCAAGAACAATATCAATCAAGTCATAAATAGAAGAAGAAAAAATGAACATATGAAATTGCAATTAATTATGAATTGATTTAGTATCTAACCTCCCATGTCAGCAGCCATAAGAATTCCATCCTTGTATTTGATAGCAACTACAGATGTACCAGTGACATATGGATTCCTAAACAAACAAAAAGGGGTTAAAAACCTTCTTCTTTTTTTACATAAAATTTATGTTGTTAAAGATAACAAGCCCAATCCAAGTCAAGGCCCCAATCCTACTTCTACTTGGCGTGCAAGCAAAGTACTATAACTTGTAAAGCAAGTCTTGTAACCATGGTGAAATGTATGATTAGTCTAGGGTTTAGCCTCCTATAAATATTCCACATTTAGGCTTTGTGCAGTGGGTATGAAAATTGTATATCAAGGGCTTTCTTCCTCGGTGAACCTAGCTCACCATTCTCTCTTACACTATTCATTTTTCAGATTCTAATTCCAATACTTTATTTCATGCAACAACAAAGAAAACACAGAGAGAGAGAGAGAGAGGACATACAGAGTTCTTTCAGAGGCAGTCACAGAGCTGAGAAGGCTGTGCTCTGCTTGGCTTGAATCCATCAACTGCACAGACAAGAACACCATTCAATTCAAAGAAGTACCATATTCATATGTTTAAATTTTAATGTATGTTCCTATGTTCAAATCTTATATCAAATAGTTTCAAAACAGAAACATTGAGAAAGAATCAAACAAAGGCATCCCCAATTTAAAGCTTTTAACCAAAAAAATATAATAATCATCAAAAAGGAATGTGAGATTGAACATACCATTTCCATAGCCTCAAATCAATCGGTGATCAGATTGTCTTTTCGTTCCCAACGTATTAGGGATTGGCGCGCTTATAACCCAACTATTCTTTTTTTCTTTTTTCTTTTTTTCGGATTAACCGTTTAGGCAATTACCAACTTGTTGCCCAAGAACTATTTTTTTTTTTTTTTTGGAAAGGGCGAAATTAATAATTTTAAATTCGAGGAGGCTAGGACTTTTCCTTTTTCTTTTCTTTTTTTGGCTTTAGATATTGGGATAAGTTTTTATTTTTCTATTTTTGGGTTAATTTACAAATTACGTTTTCTAATTTTGTCCAAAATTAAATTCAGTTATGTAGTATCTTTCAATTTCAATCCTTTAGTTTTATTTGTATTATTCATTTCTTGAAAAATAGAGAGAGAAAAAAAAAGTTAACTAATTGGTTAATATAGTGTCCGTTTGTGACAAGTTGAAAATTTCAACTTATTTTTGTTACTTTTTATAAGTTTCATTACACTTTTTGGTACTATTTACGGTTCTCACTATACTATTCAGCTAACTTTTATTTTTATCTACAATATTTCCAGCAAAAATATTTCAGTTTTAGTTAAATAAATTATTCTCAAACAGACACATAATCCTTCCATCACTCCCCGTTAAAAATTATAAACATATGGTTAGATGTTGAAAAAAGACAAAAATTGGTATTTTTGAGTTTCTTATATTTAAAAAAATACAAAAAATTAATTTTAAAAAATTCAACAAGAACAAGAAAAAAAAAAAATTGAGACGATATCAAACATGTTGAAGAAAAAATTACCTTTTAAATTTACGACTCTTGCCAATCTCACAACACTTTGCTTTGTGATTCTGTAACCAAAAAATTTAATTAAATCTGAATAAGTGATTCATCACCCTCTCTCTCTCTCTCTCTTGATCGATCAATCAATATGGTCCTCAATGCCACCAAGTTCCTCGCCATTTTAGGCTACATCTCGTGTCCCTAACTCTCAAGTTTATTTCCAATACCCTCCTCCCTGAGTCTCATTCTCTCACATAGGAGATCCTCACTTTTTCACTTGGGCAAGTGTTGCTATCATTTGGCTTCACTGTGTGACTATTCTTTCTAAATTGCCAATTTAGGCTATGTCTCAATGTTTCTAACTCTCAAGCAAAACTATGACAGTTTTGGATAGTAAACAAAATCAATCTAGTGAATTGGATGCAACAAAATTAACTACAGATCAAAGTTAAGAGTATTAAAATGAATAAAACTAACCCTTTGTTTAGATACAAGAGAAGAGGAGAGAAGAGAATAGATTAGGAAGGAAATGACCAAATTTTCCATGTTTGGTTACGATGGTGGAAGGGAGGAAGAGAGAAAATGGAGGGATTGTATTTCTCCTAGGCCCACAATTTTGTGTCAGCCCACAATGGATGGAAAAGAAGAGAAGGCTGAATTGGTGGTGGGCTGGTTTTAAATGAATTTACTAAAATACTCTCTATTTCTCTAGAAACAAATTTCAAAATTCAAACATTAGAGGCTGTTTGGATGCAAATTTTTCATTACTCAATTTCTGTCACTCAACACTCATTACTCATCACTTATCACTCATCACTTAAAATACCCTACCAATTTGGCACCATCACTCAATATTTTTCATACTGTTTATGGGCCCCATACCTGTCACTCGGTACAACTTTTTTTTTCCCAATACCCAAACTCACCAAACCCAATGAAAAAAAAAAAAAAAAGAAAGAAAGAAACCCAGAAACCCGAACCCAGTGAAAGAAGAAGGAAAAAAAAGCAAGAACTAAAGACCGAACCCAGGAAAAGAAAGGGGAAAAATGGTCAAAAGATGCGGCTATGGGTCCCTCCATGTGTGTTTAATTACAAAAAGTGTCATTAAGTTATGAGTGATGGAAACAAAAAACTATAAATAAAGTTATGGTGCTCCCAAATGGACTTTTCATTATAGGTTCCACTATTTTTGAGTTATAAGTTATGGAAACAGAGTTATGAGTTATGGAAATTGATGATCCAAACAGCCTCTTACTTATTGTCCCTATATTATAAGAAAGTGGGCATTGGTAAAGTAGAACACACACAGCACACCTAAAGAAAGAAAGAGTGAGTTTAATCTCACCTTCATCAACCAGGTCTCTCTCTCTCTCTCAACTAGTCACTTCTCATTATGTAATTTTATCTATTGTGAATGTGTATTTGAAATTAATGAAGAGCTAAGGTGTTATCTTAATATTGTTTGCTTATAATTGCTAGGTGTTGGCATGGGTTAAATGAGATTGAGTTTCTATTTTTCTTTTCTAAGGATTGCAATACCCAAACCAACAATTGATTGCATGAAAGAATGAAGAGATGAGATTTAGGGCGTGTATTGAGATTTTTTTTTTTTTTTTTAATTAGCTACATTAAATGATATGTAGTTGTAAATCTCAAAGCATTTCTAAAGCTTATTTTCCTATTTGATGTTAAGTTGTACATGATGCAAATATGAAGACAGAATAATCTCCTCTTAGATCCCTAAAGCTAAGAAATTTAAATTTTGCTAAAAAAGGTGAGGAAAAGAGAGAAGTGGCCTAATAAGAGAGTAGTAAATATGAGAAAGAGAAAAACAAAGAGGGATAAATTAGTCTTCGGTACTTAATAATTACTGCAAGTGTAGTTTAGTTTAATTTCATAATTACTAATTAAATTAAAAAAAATATTTTGGAGTTTTTACTATTTGCTTTTGCAGTTATTAGTTTTTAATGTTATAACTGCAAATCTAGTAGATGTTAGATGTATTTTGTTTATTGAATTCTAGAATAGGTTAGGTGCGTATTTAATCTATTCTCAGATGGCATTAAGGAGGGATTTTTTTATAAACATTATTGAGATGTATCTAGTTATTGTAATGCTATTTAGATATAACAAGTATTATGTGTACATATCAAATAAGCCTATTTTGTCTCTTGCTAATGTTATATTGTAATTTTTTGTGTAGTGTTATTTTAGTGTCACTTATTTAACTTGTTATGTCAAACAATTGTTTGTTATTTAATTGTTTCTTCCATTCTTCTCCAAAATAAACCAATAATTGTTTCTTTTATATTGTCTTTTGTTTCTTTGTTCAATGGTGGAGAATTCCCTTTTAATATAGTCTTTATATTTTAAACAAATTTTAATATTTTTTATTCAAAATAATTATTGCAATTTAGATGGATAGGGAAGTTGTTGGGAAAGGCTATAAGGAGGATAGTTTGGAATATGAGGATCTGCAATATGCTATTGAAAATTTAGAATATTGAACCTATCAAAAAAAGAAAATTTAGAATATTGGAAGGAGGATTGAGAGCAAAGAAGATGCATGGTTGTGGTTCAAGTAATATGTTATGTTGTCTATGCAATATATATGATGAGATTGCATATGCATTCTCAATATATAGACAAATCGATCACTCAAAAAAGTGTTAATAGAGAAAATATATGAATGGAGTTGATGAAGGAACTTACATTAGATGAGAGATGTCGTAATGTTATACATATGGGACCATATGTATTTGCTAAGTTGGTAGAATTTTGTAGAGAAACTGATTAACTCCATGACACCAAGCATGCTATAGTTAAGCAGTAAGTAGCTAAATTTCTTCACATATTAGCCCACAATGTGAAGAATTGTACGGTCTCATTTTTCT
Source organism: Quercus parvula (assembly GCA_030820535.1). Taxonomy (NCBI): domain Eukaryota; kingdom Viridiplantae; phylum Streptophyta; class Magnoliopsida; order Fagales; family Fagaceae; genus Quercus; species Quercus parvula. The sequence goes on along the minus strand of JAUAME010000007.1, from coordinate 12,461,360 downwards.
TTCATCGTTCTAGAGATACTATAAGTCGACATTTTCATCCGATGCTAAAAGCAGTCATCACATTAGAAGAGTTTTTTTTTTTTAAACAACCAACTAAAGCAAAAGTCTTCCTATAAATACTCAATATTAGTAGATTTTATTCGTACTTCAAGGTTAATAAAGATTATGGATGTGATCACTTTAGGATTTTAAAGTTGTCTATTCAAATAGGTACTTATGTTTCAAAATTATTATAGGATTGTATTTGTGCACTAGATGAGACTCACATTCATGTGAAGATGTCAAGGGAAGATGCACCAAGATATCGTGGAAGAAAAGAGTATCCTACATAAAATGTGTTGGCGATATGTTTTTTTAACATGAAATTTATTTATATGTTGCCTAGATATGAATGTTGTGCTTTTGATTTAAGGATATTATAAAATGTTCTAAGTAGACAAGATAGTCTTAAAATTCCTTAAGGTAATTTTTGTTGTGCACAAATATATCATTTATATTTTTTTGGTTATAAAACTTGTATTAAATAACTTATATTTTAATTAGGAAAATATTATTTGGTAGATGCGAGCTATTTGTTAAAGATTGAACTTCTTGCACCATATAAAGGTATACATTACCACTCAAAAAAGTACTCAACATGTGCGCTTTTCAATGCTCATGAATTATTTAACTATTAACATGCTTCATTGCGTAATGTCATTGAGAGAGTATTTGGAATATTAAGAAAATGATTCTCAATTATTTCAAGAGCAACAAACCTTATTACTTAATTGAAACCTAAACTGAGATTATTTTAGCATGTTGCATTCTAAATAATTATTTGATAGATGTTGATCCTAATGAAAATCTAATTGTTAAGGTTGATCGAGAGCTTATGGATAAGGATACAAATCTTGAAGCTGTTAATACTGCCAATGGTATTGATGCTAATGGTAGGTTAGGTGTAATCCTGCGAGATAGTATAGTAGCTAGTATGTGGTGGGATTATTACTCTTAAAGAGCATGATATTAGAATTATTATTGAAAATATGTTGTCATGTTTTTGTGTTTTTGGTAACATTTCCAATGGTTGAACTTTGAAAATTAATTCATATGCAAATCTTCCATAACATTTTGTTGTTGTTGGACATATTGTGCAAATCATATTGTAAATATATAAATAATTATTTCATATATTATGTGATGTTAATGCACTTTCTTGGGTTGTGCAATATATTTTTCATGGTATTTTATTATTTATCCAATACCTACTACATTAAATTATATTACTTAATGAATATTTATCATATTATAATTAATTCAGTTATTTTAATATTAACCCGCAACTATGAAAAATGACTAATAGTGGATCTACTAAGTCTAAAGACACAATAAAATGGATAGAGCATATGGATATTGTTCTTGTTGATGCATTATTAAAGGAACAATATAAGGGCAACAAAGTTGATAGTATTTTAACAATCTACTACTTATAAAAATGTTGTCAATGAATACATTGAAAAGTTTGGCTTTTCAATAGAAAAACATCACATACAAAATCATTTAAAGACACTTAAAATGAATTTTAATACATGTTTGGATGTTTTTAAAGGTTTGAGTAGTTTTTCACGGAATCCAAAAACAAAGTTATTGATGTATAGCTTGAAGTGTGGAATGATTTGATAAATGTTTTATCTTTATTACATGCTTAAAAAAAATTATAAGCACATGTACATACAACATACACATATATATAATGTCTTTTTAATGCTTGTGTTGTTTTAATATAAAAAATTAGAGGTAAAAAAGTATTCACCATTATGACAAATTATATGAGCTATTTGCAAAGGATAGGATTACTCATGTTGGTGTTGAAAGTGCACAAGAAAAAGTTAAGTGGTGGACAAAAAAGGAAAGCGACATTCATGTTGATCCTAATGACACAATATCATGAGATAGGTTATGTATGGGTGATATGACAAACATTTATGATTTAAATTATGAGCCAACAACTCCTATTAATGCTTTTTTGCAATCACACTCGCATGATGTAAACTCGTCTAAGACTTTAAAAAAGAAGGCTCATATGATAGATATAATGGAAAAGCAATTTGAACAACTTAGTGATGAAATTAATAAGGTGGTTGAAGCAATTAGGGAATGAAATATAATTGTTGGGAAGGGAATTGTTCATGTGGAATGAGGATGACCACATTGTTATTCTGAAAAATAAATATTTATTAAGTTGAAAATATTATACTTTTAGATTGAAGTCTTCCTTTTCTTGATTGATTCTCAATCTAAAACGATAGCATTCTTTGGTTGCCTAGTTGAACGATGTAGGGAATTACTATTTCATATGATGTATGATCCAACAGTTGCTTGACTTCAATATAATGGTTGGTAAGACATAACATTTGATGAATTATATTTTTTGTATGGATAGTGCTGGAATATACAATATCTTTGATGGATATTTTGATAGAGACTTAACTAAATGATACCTTTTGAATATATATAGCTGGTTAAGGTTCCTTTGGAGGTAAATGTTGTAAGTCTTTTTTAGAAATTGATAGTAAAAATACACTAAACTTATGATTCTTTTTGTGACATTGTAGATTAATCTAATTGTATTATTACAATATGCTATTGAAGGAATGTAAATATATTGTAAAGAAATTGAATTTATGGTTCATTTAATGATAATGTGGATGAATTTTAATGTATTAAAATATGCTTTTAAAGGATGTATATATGTTATTGTATATTATTATGTAAAATAATCATAAAATTTGTGTTATTAACTTATTGTGTGAATATGTTGTGGAAAGATCATCCAATAAAGCCTAAAATATTTTACAAGATTCACAATATTGGTCATTATAAATGCTAGGTTCCTCATATCATGTACACAACTATTAAACTACAGGGTACTGCCTTGGCCATATTGATAGAAAGCAATTTATTATTTTTTATATGCTATTGTACATTACCTTGTGTATATATTCATATTAATGATCAATGGAATACATACTTTTTAGCCAATCTTTAAAAAAAAAAAATGTTAAAAATGATGATTTTTTTTTTAACGATTGGTTAAAGAATGATGTTTATATATATATATATATATATATATATATATATATATATATATAATTAATTAATTTCAAATTAAATAAATATAATGATCAATTGTATAACCAAACATAAAATTTGAAAAGAAAAAAAAAAAAAACTCAAATATATCCATAAAATTATTTCATAAAAAAGTGGTAAAAAATTGTCAAAGTAGAGAAAGACATAAATGTAAAAATATACAAACTTTCTTTCTCTTCCCTTTATAAACCAAAAAAGGTAATGTATATAAACACATCTCAAGAAACTAATGTCCCCTTCCCTTTCTTTTCTCTTTCCCTTCCCATTTTCTGTTATTTTCTCTTCCATTTCCTTGATTACATCCAAACAGTGTAAAGATTTTTTTTTTAATAATTTTTTTTATTATAGAGAATTTCAATCTATGACATATACTTCTGATGATAGTTCTTTATTATTAGACCAATATATCAATTGGATTTTGGTATAGGTGGGGATTGAAACTCAGATATCTTATTTAATCATTAGAGACTTTACTGGTTAAGGTAATCGGACTAATTTGTAGACATGGTAATTGTAATTTAGCTTCTTCTAATTTATACTATTATTTAAAGAGTTTCATCTTTTTGGACTGAATTTTTATGTGGCTTAGAAATATCCCCTAAACTTTACATTTAACAGGAAAAAAATTTGAAGACAACCCGATAAAAATATATCTCCAACTCCACTTAAAATGCTTACAAATTAATTGTGCATCTGCATTTATTGTGCGTCTGTGTTTTATTTAAAGTGTGTTTCAGCAAAGTCAATGCACTTCTAGTGGGTTTTGTGCATTGTTCACGGGACCCACAAATCTCTTTAACTTTCATTACAAATGGGTCTCATAGCATTATTTATAATTTAAAAATTATTTTGTTATAGTATTTTTAATTTTCAGCAAAATAAGCGATTTCATATCTTCAAAACAAATTAAAAAAGAAAAAAAAAAAAAAAGAAGGGAAAATTATGATACAGTATGGTAGGCCAGCTCAGCTGGTTAGTTCTGATGTGACGTATGGCACGTGTCAACCAGATAGCACATGTTGCATCCGTCTAGGTAACCACCTAGATCACTTTAGCTTCCCCCTCAAATTTTCGAATTTCTCTCACAAATTTTCATTTCCCTGCCTGAACAACTCTCTCTCTCTCTCTCTCTCTTCCCAAAACCCTACGTTATAAAAAATTGCTCCTCCTCTTCCACTGACTGGGCGCAAGATCTTGGTTGTCGCGAAGAACAAGAACGAGATTCTCAATTCAATAACGAAACCCTAATTTCTTCAACCAAAGCTCATCGTCGATACAGCGATCGATTCCATACCTTTTCCAACTATGGTATGCTCATTTCTTCTTCATTTTCTCTTTTTCTCGGCAACCAAACAGCTTCGTAGCTTAGGACATTTTAGAATTGCTATTGTGTCTCTTCGTGTTAAAAGGCTTTCGATTACTGCTACGACGCATGTCAATGTTCATAATAGATTTAGCTTAGAATTATTAATTTTATCATGCACATCAAATTTTACATCAAACAGATTTCATTTTTGTCCAATCCATAATTTGTGTTTTTGTCACTTAAAAAAAAAAAAAAAGTTGAGACGGTTCTTGGTTTCTGATCATCTTGAGATTTGACAAATATGGGGAAAGTGAATAATGCAACGGGTGGATTTGTTGAAATATTTGGTCAATAAAAAGATATTTGATGGTGTTACTGTTACATTAACCAAAAGTTATAATAGATGTTACTTGAATATATATTTTGTGTCCGTGCGAGTGTGTGTACTTTCTCGTGGTTGGTGGTTGCAGTGGCAGCAATGGTGATGGGCCAATGGCAATAATTGGGAACAAGATGGGAAAGAGAGTGGTTTATTCTTGTGTAACCAAAACGAATGACTGTGGTAGTTAGATGGTCCAACTCCATCAAAATTGATGGGCTATAGGGAGAAGAGAAAACCAAAATGACTTTGGTTCAAGCTTTTAAGAGACATGATGGTCTTTGTTCAACAATATGGATTCCCCTTGATAGAACTAAATGGTCAGAAATGATTTCTGCAACCAATCCCATGTGGATAAAGTTTTGTTGCATATGTGTTTTAAAAACTTCTGTGCCGGTGTAGATAGCCTAGGTTTTAAGAATGCCTTAGAATTTGAATGTAATTAAAAAAAGAGAGGGGGGGGGGGCTATAATAATGAGTTAAAGAATGGGGAATAAGAACTAAGTTGATAAAGCATGGTATAGTAATTGTAGGTCAATGTTGCACATATAAATCAAATGGGAAGATAGTGGATCATTTATTTTTTCATTGTGGCATGCTAATTAAATGTGGACTCTAGTGTTCTGTTTGTTTGAGGTTAGGTGGGTTATTCCAAGAACAGTGGTTGAACTATTGGCATGTTGGAAGAGACATTTTTGTAGATGGCATAGTGGTGAGATTTGAAATAGAATTCTCCTATGTTAATGAGTTGTAATAGGAGAAAAAGGAATGCACCAGGTTTTAGGGGAGTTACTGGTATTGAGGCTGAAAATTTTGTTCTTATTTACGATTGGATGGCAGCCACTAGTTGACATTCTGTTCAAACTTCTTTGAGTTCTTGGGTCTTTTGAATCTTAGGTGTTTCTCTTGTATACATTTGGGCCATGGCCCTTATTCCACTATTTTAAAGTAACTCATATAAATAAAAAATGGAAAATTCTTGGGTGAAACAATTTACAAACCCATTTACATAATTATATTTGTCTCTGTGCGTGTGTGTGTGTGTGTGTGTGAGAGAGAGAGATTGTCATCTTTCTTGTTTGCAAAGCCTGAATCATTAACTTTTCTATGACATTGGCTTGTTCATTTGTCCATTTGCACAGGCTGGAAGGGTTATTATTAACTTGATTGTGGTGGGCTCTGGCATGTTAGCAAAGGCTTTTGTTCAGGCATACCGTCAAGCACTTGCAAGTAAGCTTTTTTCATTGTAGTAACTTTATTCTTGGAATTGCTATCTACTTTTATTTCTAACAAGCTGTTGCCAGTTGTTCTTGTGTTTGGAGTTCTGGCTCATGTGATCATATTTGTTCATGGGTAGGGATTTCAATGTTATATAATGATAATAATAATAATAATAACAATAATAATCATAATCTTTTTTTTTTTTTGTCATGGGTTTGGAAAAAATCTTATTCACAATTCATAGGCAATAAAAGCTTGAATAAGCAAATTTTTAATTAAAATATCCATTGGAAGAAATGATCTCTTGGGAAATTGCAACAAAGTGTGTATGTAGATACAGAACACCACTATGTTAAGAACATGGATACACCGATATGATAATATTTAGAAAACTAGTTTATAATTTGAGAGGCATATTGTACTTAAGAAATAGATATGTTTAAATTTTTTTTTTCAAATTGTTAAGTGTGTTGCATTTATTACACAACATTGTTGACTTATATATTAGTGTTTTTGGACCAAATGGCATCTCCTTCTTCTTTCTCCTATACAACAAGGGGTGAAGGGTAAGTTCCAGCTTCAACCATATATGGCTCATGAATTGTACTTGTCTATATAAATGTATATAATCCCCTCCTATGTTTAATCTACAATTATTTTCTTATTTATAGTGAAAGGTGATAACCTAACATTGAAGGTGTATTTCATATGTATATTAGAGTATCTGAGAAGTATCACATCATGAAAACTATTTAAATGTTTGATATTTCCATGAAGTAACTGTGCCGCTGTGTGTTTTAGCAAAGCTGTTATTATTTTCAAGGTCAGTTTGTTTATTTATTTTATAATGAAATTGAAGAAAATTCTGTTTTGTATAACAAGTGCTTCCTTGAAACTTATCAAAAAAAAAACAAGTGCGTCTTTGAAGGGTTTGAGCCGTCTTTAGAGTTGAAACTATTCTTACTTCACTCTGTATGATTGAATGGCTGCTTTAAGTAGTCACTCATTCTCCTCTCTGGTGGAGTTTTTAGATTCATGTGAATTATGATGATCTTTGTAGCTTCCCTAGTGTACTGGTTGTGTACATGGGGAGTTACTCTTCTTTTTTTTCCTCAATAAATGTTTGATTAGCTATCAGAAAAAAGGGGAAAGTATAAATTGTTATACATGTAATCTTCTCAAATTGGGAATAATATCCCAACGAGCCCAACAGAGCCTTTGAAGAAATCATGTCACATTGATATTTTGTAGAACCAGTCCTGAAACCTATTTTAGAAGAGTGCTCTCAAATATGTGAATAAAATGAATATTACTTTTCCCATTCTTAATTGGTCAGTGGAAGGTGGTTAGAGAGATAGGGAGTTGGTCACCTTTAACCAAGCTCTGATGGGTAAATGGTTATGGCACTTCGGGTTGGAGGAAGTGTGGTTATGGAGGTGTGTAGTTGCTGTGGAGAGTGCAGTGGTTGGTGCTTGAAAAATTCTCAGGTAACTCATGGTTGTGACTTATGGAAAAGTATTCATATGGGGTGGGATGGGTTCTTACAGTATACTCCCTTTGATGTAGGGGAGGGCAGCCGTGTTTGGTTTTGGCATGAATTGCATGATAGGCAGTGTGGCAACCAACTGTTGAGGATGGCTTTTCCTGACCTATATGATTGTTTATTAGTTTGAGATGCCTCAGTTGGTTCCTTGTTGGGAAAACAGAATGACGGTGAACAGAGGAGTCAGGATGTCAGGTTTGTAAGAGACTTTAATGATTGGGAGTTAGAGATGGTCTTATTAAGAGAGGATACACTCTAGTAGGGTGTCATTGCGTTGTGGAGTTTTGTCTTTCGTTCCTTTGGGTTTCACTGGGTGCTACTAGAAACAGTCCCAGACCTTTTGTTTGGATGGCAGAATTGGCTAGAGAAGCAATTTTCAGATATCTGGGAATTTGGTCCCTTAATGTTTGATGTGGACTTTGTGGCGTGAATGAAATCGTTGTACATTTAAGGATAGGGAAATTTCCGGTGTTGAGCTGTTTGCTAGATCGTTGTTTGATTGGTCTCAGGTGTGAGGCTTTACTAATGGTGACTTTTTTTCTTTTTCTTTTTTTTGATAAGTAATATAACTTCATTGAATAAAGAAATCAATACAGGGAACCAGAGCACACAGGCAGTTTACTAAGGAAAGAAAAAAAAAAAAAAAAAAAAACTATATTGCAAATAAAGTACAACTATCTAAGTTTTAGAATCGTTATGTTTTTGTGCATAACCTTTGTTATCCTTTCGACTACTTTGTGTGTATTCATGTAGAAGTAGTCCTGTTCAATACAAGGCTTATTTACCTATCAAAAAAATCGTTAGTTGGTCAGTGTTTTTTAATGTACATTTTAAAATTTTCCTAAAACACTTCTGTTTTCAAGAAATTTTTCTAGTAATAGCTTTTAACAGTGTTTTGCAAAGTAGATTTTCCATATTCTATGCTTTGAAGAATAGAAAGCTTTTTTTTTTTTTTTTTCTTTAATATTGTTGCTGCAGCCTAATATTTACCTATTTTTGCTGCGCTCTTTACTACTTTCTATGACAAGTTATTTCTTCCCACCATAGTGATTCTATTCCTTTCTTGTAAATGTTTTGAGGACTATGAATGGACTACTCTCAATCTTAAGTTGTGTTTCTCCAAATCTTTGTTTGATTGAGCCTTTGGCTTACTTCTCTCTTAGACTGATAGATCATAGTAACTTATGTTCTATATATGTAACTTTAGTTGATGTTTGTAGCTTCCCTAGAACACTTCCTTTGTACCCCGCATTGCCTTTTTTCTCTTTTCAAGAAATATCTCCAATTAGTTGTAAATAAATTAGTTTTATTTAAAAAATCCCACACTATAATCGTTCTTCATAGTGAAGCACCCCAACTATGTGTAGTTCCCTCCATCCTATTAGGGAGAGAGGATTTTTCACATAAATCCTGTGTGTCAAGGTCTATTTTTATTTTTCCATTATTTTTGTCTATCAGTTTGTGTTATGTAATAATGACGCTAGGCAATGCATTTCCCTTGATGTAGACAGTAAAGACTCTAAGGAAAAAGATTAAATACCACAAGATTCGAGATTGGTGGTTGCCAAGAGTCTTGTAGCTCAAGTGGGACCTCCTGGTGTCTCCAACAAAGATGTCTAGGGTTCAAATCTCCCCTCCCCCATTGTGATTGTGGAATTATAAAAATAAAATTCAAGATTTGTGGTCTCGTTTTGATGTGGGGCTTTCTTGGCACCCTCTAGAAATTGCTTTAGTGTTTATTGAGTCTTAGTATTAAGGTTTTTATCTTATAAAGTTGCTGGTTCAGTTTTAATTAAGTTCTACCAGAATAAGGGCAATTTGGTAATTTGAGGTTCAAGTGATAGCCCAAGGGTAGTAGCATTCTTTGTAGTGCTCTATGTCTATGGTTCGAACCCCACCTCCCCCCATCCTCCACTATCTACATATCAAAAGTGCAATTGATGTGGGTTTAGGCTGTCCTTGGCCTATACCAAAGGCAGATGAAGATTAGTTTGTTTTTTAAGTTTATTTTTTTTTTTCTATTTGGTTAGTACTTTTTATTTTTTATTTTTGGAATCCCTAGTCTTTCTAGGAAAAAGGTTATTTAGGAGTTCTAGGAGTAGTACTGGCAATAGCCTATAAAAGAGTCTATGTATTCAATAGAGGAGAGAGAGTGAGATTGATATTAATAAATTTTCAGTAGCTTAATTTAAGCTTTGAGGATGTGGTTGTCTTTACCTACCTAAGGTGTGATTGCTTCTTTTGTATCTGCCTGTACTTTTCATTTTATTCATTGTTTTATCACCAAACAGCCACCAAACATATTCAAGGTTCAATCTTTTTTACCTAAACCTACTTAGTCCCTTAAACATCTAACCCTATTCAAGAACCCTTCAAGATTTCATCAAGAAATCCAATTTATTGCTGAATTCTTAGAGATCCTACATCAAAATTGGTATCATAGCCCATTCATGCTTCTGTCCTGCATCACTCCCTTCATGCCATAACATGAAGCTGAGTTCTAGGGTGTGTTTGCATGTTGATATAGAGCCAAACTTCTAAATTTATCAGTTCTGTCTACAAAGTTCCCAAACATGGGAGCAACTTTTGTAGTGCTTTCCCTACTGTTAAACACCCATTATAATGATTTAAGATGTTTAGGCATGCCCTGATTACATTGTATGTGTTATATTGCAGACGCCTCAAAAACTGGTGTTGCCCAAGAAACATTAAACAACACAGTCCGCAAAGCAAGCAAAGCGATGACAGAGCAAGAAGCTAGGCAGATTCTTGGGGTCTCTGACCAAACTGCTTGGGAGGAAATTTTGAAGGTCGGTATCCCCTTTTCTGCTCTTTTCATTTTACATTATGAATACATTGTAAAAAAGATAATATGCTGCAGAAATATGATGCTTTGTTTGAGAGGAATGCAAAGAATGGGAGCTTTTATCTTCAGTCGAAGGTTCACAAAGCCAAGGAATGTTTAGAGGCTTTCTATAGAGACAAAGGTCAGGGTAACCCTAGTTGAAAACTCAGCGAAGGTCTCTTTGCATATAGTGTACCTTGCTCCCTTGATTTTGTTTTTAATATTCTGGTAGTCTTGGAACTCGTCTTGGAACTCTATCATGGTCACTCTTGACGGAATTGTATAAATCATAAAATGAATCACTTTGCAAATCTGATGGACAAGCTGTCTCTGGATCAGGATGATTAATGTCTAAGTGACAAGATTGGACGTGTTCTCTTCGTCTGGAAATATTCGAGAGTTTGTTAATGGTGTGCATTTTAATGAAATAAAAATAAGCATAATAATACTTATTAAAAATGAAATAAGTATAATAAAGTCTAGGGCCTCTAGGCCACCTCATTTTGAAGCAATGGACTTCACTCCTTGCTTTTGTTCAATAGCAGTTGTGGATACACTTCTAATTGGATTGGGTTCAAAACAAAACATACATTTTGGATTGAGTTCAAAGCGAGATGTGAATAGAGTACGTGCGACTGTATAACATTGAACCAAAATCCCCAACTAGAGAAGGAATTTTAAAACCTAATAACTCAGATGAGAGCTTCGTAATCAGTTCAAGGGAGGGACCACGGATGATTGATAGGTCACCCCTAATCATTGGTCACCCCCTTGCCAATTAATGTTTTGACTAAATTAATTATACATCGAACCTTTTAAGAATCGGTCATTTTAATTTTGCCTCGTGTTTAAAAATTTAGATGTTCATCCTATTATAAGGCAAGTTCTTTTGGCCACTAAAATTCCAAATAAGTTCAATACGATGTAGTAGATTCCTTATTTGGCTTAATTTAAGTGTGTGTGTATATATATATATATATAAAGCTTCATTTTGGAGATCTAAACATTAGCCCTTACTTGTAGAGTAACCATTATACTAAGAGTGCAAGGTGATGTTTTGAGTCTTATTTAAATCACATTTGCATATTTTTTAATTATTCATATAATTCTTCTACCTATCAAAATTTCATATAATTCTTCTCTCTTTTATACTTTTTTTTATTCTCTCTCTCTCAAATGGCATTTTTTTTTAAGTGAGAGGATAAAATGAGATTTCACAAAGGTTGGGTAAAAGTGGAAATATAATATTTTTATAAATCTCCGTAAGTGAATCAATTTTAAGTTGCAAGGGGAGTTTAGTGAAGTTAATTTGAAAAGTGAGGTTTGTGAATGATTTAAAAACAGTGTAATTTCAGTAATATTAATATCTTAAGGGAGATGGTGCAATTTTCCCTTCTAAGAATGCCAATCAATTTAAATGTTTAATATATATTACACATCACAAAAGGTTTGTGATGTTTTTTAAATGAAAGAAAGTAATCTTATATTCTCTTATTAATTATATATATATATATATATATATTAATAAAATGGAAAGATTAAGTTTTACCTAATGCAATTTGTTAACGTTATGGGGTATAATAAATTGGTGTTTTGATCTAATGATAAAGAACTATCATAAAAAATGGACATTATAGATTGAAATTCTCTTTAAACAAAATTAATGGATATACATTTTGAAAATACTACCATTAAATTACATGTTCTCTTTATTTTTAAAACGCACATCAAATTTCATGATAATGAATGACATCTTATTTAATATCCAATCCATAAAGTCATTTTTGTGTACAATTTCAAAGTTTAAAGCACTTAAAATTTTTACATTTTATTGAGGAGATGGTTATGGATCTTTGATAATTTTGATATTTTACAAGCATGTAGAGTATAAGAAAACAATATAATTCAACGATGAATTTCTTAAAAAACACATTCAAATAAAAAGTTTTTTTAAGGGGTATAACATTGATAAAATTATAATTATAACTTGAAATCTAACTCTTTAGAAAAATCTATTTATTTGTAGATGAGTATATACACAATTTTAAATTTGATTGGGGACATATGCCTATCTACAATTTTTGTATATACAAGTATAATATACTCAATGGTTTTGCAAAATTTTGGGGGCATGCATGACCCCTGTCTCCATGTGACTCCCCCGTTGAACCCTCTTGTCCAAGGGGTGTGTTGGTTCTCAACAAAAGCCATTGAATGGACCAATGATACAAGGTACATCATGTTGAAGTTTAATCAAAAACCCATTTTGACCTATTTTTTGTTTTTCTTGCTTTCAAAGCAGACTTACCAGGAAAAAGAACAAAAAAGTTACCACATTTATATTTGAATAACAACAACATATCAGCTTCATGAAGATGTCCTCAAAAAAAAAAAAAAAAGATTTAATGCATTTGACATTGAGTTAATAAAGTGTAATATCTGGTTTTCCAACCAAAAAAAAAAAAAACAGATGACATGAATAGAAGTGAAATCGTACGAACATAATGAGCTCGAAATTGAATTCCACTGCAAACCTTGTTCTTTTGCTCATAAGGAAGAAAATAACTAAAGCTGTGGTGGTAGTCCAAGCTAGTTGAGATATTTGGGGCCCGTTTGGTAGTGTTGTTCTAGTAATGTTGTTTGTATTTTTTGAAAATATGTGTGGGCAAAAAAAGTGTGTAGAAATACGTGTAATGTTGTTTAAACACTGAAAACTATTGTTCTAGTTACACTACCAAACAGTCCCTTAATTCCTAAAAACTGGAATTAAACGTAGATTGGATTTGGTAAAATCATCAAGCGTGACTGAATTCTAATAATTAGTATTAGATTCACTCAAAGATGGGGTTTGATTTTGGATTGAGTTAATACACTAATCTATTAGATCCGATATATGAATCATCTCTTTCTTGAAAAATTATTCAATTCTTTGGGAGTAATAATATCTCATCTCATGCCAAGAGTTTTATAGCTCAACTAATTGATATTTCTTGATATTTTAACAAAATTATCCATGGTTCAAATCCTCTCTTTCCCATTATAACTATTAAATTATATATATATATATATATATATATATATATATATATATATATCACACAAATTGTGAGTCCTACATAATTATGGGATTGACATGATTTTACAAGAATGATGCATATATCAAATAAATAAGATATTATTTAACTTGAGGTTCATGGTATCTAGTGCTATAATTTAAATGGATTAAATGAATTATCAAAGGTTACAAAATTTGTTATTATTGAATTTGTCATTAAATTCAAAAAAATATTAATATGTGAATTTAAACTGATCATAGAATGTTATTTCAGTCCTGTTATATAAGTTATATTTGCTAGAACTAATTCTCTCTATTGTCTTTAAAAACCCAAAACAATAATGTATGGCTGAAATTTATATAACGGAAAAAAATCATTTTTTTAAACCACTAAATCTTCTATATAAAAAAAAAAAAGATCTCTAGATCTTAAATCTCACAACCAAATGCAAATTGAAAATATTTAAAAAAGTAAATATATTTTCCATTAATTAAAAAGAAAAAAAAATGACTGTAAATTAAATGTATAGATTGATGAAAGATGGAAAATCAAGACCTAAAATGAAAAGACAGAAGATTCCCCACTCCCCCAAAAGAAAAAGAAAAAGAAAAAGAAAAAGAAAAGAAAAGAAGAAACTTTACAAATGACCATAGTGTGCTAAAACACCCAAAATACTATTTTAACAAACCAAATAACATAAAACAAACTCCATCTAATGTGCCAAATGTAAAATAAAATTACAAAAATACTACAATGATTTGCTACTAATAGCTATCACTATAGCATCACTACTTTTTTTTTTTTCTCTCTTCTCTCTCTCACTCTCTCTCAAAATTGCTGAGATGAAAGATGGTGGGGTGCTAGGCATTGTAGGGTCATTAATTAGGGGATCGACCTTATTAGTGGATCAGCGACAAAGCGAATCAACGAGGTGAGTTTTTACTAGCGTCGTTGATGGTTTGCGATTGATGGTGGTGGCGGCTTTGTCACAAAGAACTATGCATTTCCCCAATGACTTTATTGCCTACAAAGTAGAAAACAAAGGGTAGTAAAAAAGTAGGTAAAAGTTTTGGTAACGACGTGGGTGATATTTTACCAAATCCAGCATTCCGGCTCCCCACTTTTTCCAGCATTATTATTACAACCTCTCCAAAAAAGTAGAAAAAGCCATGCAATAGAAATAGAAAGAAAGAAAAAGTCAGTCCCACCCACCATAAATACTAATTAAAATAATACTCCCAAAAAATAAAAAATAAAAAAAACCAACGACCTTTATTCTTTTACGAATAAACGCCAACCTTTTGATTCTTTAAGTTTGTGCGTTGGTTCAATCTATTTATTAAAAAAATTATGTTGGTTCTATTCTGCACAAATTATAATCAAACTTCTCAAATATATATATATATATATATATATATATATATGTATGTATAATCAAACTAGTTGCTAATCTATACACGCTATTAGTAGCAAACTATTGTAACATGTTGCTACTATTATTTAATCCATTTATTTAGAGAGGAAGAGAGAAAAAAAAAAGAAGAAGTTATAGAGAAATTAATATTATTTATTGGTTCCATAGATTGAAAGTTCCTTTAAAAAAAAAAATGTTAAGTTGTTTATATTATTTTAATGGTTTGTATATAATTATATAAAAATAAAATATTTTATTCATAGTATATAGTAAAAGGAGGTGTTAAAATAGATAAAGATAAAATAGTTTTTTAATATGCTAAAAGATAAGTTAAGATTGGTAACATGTATTCTTCTCTAACATCATATTCTATCATGAATTAATACTCTCGATTACTTTTTTAATTGACATGTACTTTTTTACAATTTTTGCTAATGTTATTTTTTGTCATCCTCTACCTTTTTTCTATTTAGACAAAGTTTAGCTACAAACTTTGTTATAGCATTCTACAACTTTCACCGAAAATTTAGCATAAATACATAATTTGAAAATTTAACCATTAAATTACATATTTTTTATGCAAAACACACATGTCAAATTTCATGGCAGTCAAATGTTATTTACCATTTAATCCATAAAATTATTTTTTATGCATAGTTTTAGATTACAAAAACTTGAAATTTAAATATTTGATTGATGATATAGCTATTGATATTCTATTTGCTATAAATTTTGTAAGTATGAAAGATATAAGAAGAAAATTTAATCAAATAGTGAATTTGTTTATGCATAGTTTTAGACTACAAAAACTTGAAATTTAAATATTTGATTGATGATATAACTATTAATATTTTATTTGTTATAAATTTTGCAAGCATGAAGGATATAAGAAGAAAATGTAATCAAATGGTGAATTTGTCAAAATTCACATCCTAAAAAAATATAGTGGAGTTGTAGCCTTAGGCTACAACCAAGTTTGTTGCCAAACTTGTTTTATTATTGTTCCATCAACTTACATTTTTTCATTGGTGCATTAATCGCTCTCCCCTTAATATGACCAAATCATCTTAGGGTTCTGTTTAGTTAAGGGATAAAAATTCATTTCATGTTTGTTTCTAATTTTACTAAACTTGCATTCCAGGTATTTTGTTTCAATCATACTTAATTGAAAGTATTGAGATTCTAAAACACTACACCAAATTTCTAACTTGACATTAACTCTACTTTTAGTTTCATCCATTAAAACTATATCATCCACAAAAAGGTATAAACCACGTGGCTTCCTCTTGAATTGATCTAGTAAGCTTATTCATCACTGTTGCAAATGGATATTGACATAATGTTAATCCTTGATGCTAAATTATAGTAATAAGAAACTTACTTATGATGCCTTCATTTGCACTCACAATAGTTATAGTTCTCCGTCGTACATAAATTTAATAAACTTAGGCACCATTTGCCACAACTTTTTCATTTATGTGTAATTTTTAAAACATTACTTTTCAAAGTATAAGTATACTTTAGTAAAATGTCAGAAGCAAAAGGCCAAATAAAAATTGATATCAAACAAGCACTTAATAGAATTTAGAGGAACTCATTTCTTTTTCAAAACCTACCACATACAAATATATTATAACAAAGATATGGAAAAATATGGACTCTTAAAAGTTTGCAATATATTTTTCTATAAATTC
Organism: Quercus parvula; assembly: GCA_030820535.1. Taxonomy (NCBI): domain Eukaryota; kingdom Viridiplantae; phylum Streptophyta; class Magnoliopsida; order Fagales; family Fagaceae; genus Quercus; species Quercus parvula. Next base: position 12,444,767 of record JAUAME010000007.1, on the reverse strand, counting down.
TTTGATTCAATACTTTATCTTTGATATAGATTAATTAATTTTCTCAAAAAAAAAAAAAAGATTAATTAAATTTATGGTTGATTTCATAATCCCTTTAATTTTGGTGTAATTGTAATATTTCTCATACATTTTATTATAGAATAATTTTTCATAATTTTAAAAACTAAGTAGTTTTCCAATTAAGAAATTTTCAAGTTACTGTTAGGACTTCTATAAATTTCAACATAAAAGTAAAATATTTAAGTGTTTAACAAACATTTCAAACCATTAGGAAACAAAGTACTTATTAAAAATAATTAAAGGAAGAAATATAATTTACATTTGGTGATAATGGTAGCCCTAATATTTGGGTGCTAAAAAAAAGGCTATTTTAGGACACCAAAATACTATGTTTGTTATTACACTATTTCACAATTTACCCTATATCTTAGGGACGGAGCCAGGACTTGGAGTTAGGGAGGGCGGTTTTATTGTTAGTTATATGCTGTGGTTTCGGCTTTCATCTCTATTGCTTAGTTGGCAAAAGTTTTCTTTTATTTATTTATTTATTTTATTGTGTGTGTAGAGCATGACTTTTTTTTAGTAAGGACACAATTATTTTGTTTAAAGTTTTTTAAAGGGCTAAATTGTTTGTTTTTGGTAAAATTGATTTATTAGTCTCAAATTTTTTTTTTAAGCTTTGCTATTGCCTATTGGTAATTTTTGTTGTTGGGCTAATATTTTGAACTTGTATATATATATATTTTTAGATTTTAGATCTATAAATTTTTTAATGGACTTTAAAAGGAGGAAAATATTAGATCTACGATAAATTTGGCCATTGCCCCCCCTAGTCCATGAATGGTTCCGTCCATGCTATATCCCATCTCAACACCATCATATTGCAACCCAAGATCACTACAACGGTGCAACCCATAATGCAAGGAGAAGATAAAGATCCATGCTAAAACTTGCAACGCAACCCACAAGCCAACACCACTACCCATACCAAAACCCACCACCACCGGTAACCCACCGAATGCTAAAGAGAAAGGCATGATAGAGAGACTGCATTTAAGGAGAGAGAGAGAGAGAGAGAGAGAGAGAAGAAATTTAATATAGAAAAAGTAACATTGCTCTAATGATTTACTACTAGAAGCATATTATTGCAGCAAAGTAAATTTTTTTTTACCCCCAAATGGAACACTAAATGTAGCCAATATTTTTGTTGTTTGGTGTGATAAAATAGTATTTTGGATATTTTTAGCAAACTCAATGCTAATGGTTGATACTTGATATTTTTTAACCATGTGAAATTGTGAATCAAAACTCCACATTCTCCTCAACCCTCCTCAAGTTAGAAATGACTAACCAGAAAAAAAAAAAAAAAAAAAAAGGTAGAAAAAAGAAAACAATAAAAAAAGCCAACCCATAATTCTCTGCGTGTATGTTGCGCTGTCTTTCTCTCGCGTCATCTTTCTCTTCCTTTCTTGCCTTTTTCCTCAAACACACACACACACACACACACCCGCACACACCGTCTCCAAAATTTTCTACACAGCCAAATTACAATTCAACAAAAATTTGCATTTCCTTTCAAAAACACAGATTTTCTCATTTTTGGGTTCTCTCCTTCCTTCCTTCGCTCTTTCCGCTCCCAATATTCTCTCTCTCTCTCTGTCATAACAATAATACATTGAAAGGAAGCAAAGCTTCTCTCTCAATCTCTCAGATCCATTCATTGGATCAGAAACATCAGGTACGTTCCTTCATTTCCATCTCGATCTGATTTCAGATCTGATTTCTCTTCCTCTCTCTTTCTTCATTTCTTTTCTTCTTCTTCTTCTTCTTTTTTTGCTTTCATTTTTTTTATCACATTTAAAATAAAACTAACATTTTCTTGTATTTATATAAATATCTGGATCAGCCACACTGCAATTTTTTCTTTTTTTATATTTTTATAAAATTTTACGAGATTTTGAATTGAGAAATGATAGGCTGAAATCGAAATTCTGTTTCGTTTTTACGAGATTTATAATTGAATTTTGATTTCATTTCATTGTTGTTGTGCATGCAGAAACAAACCACGCTCATTGTTGTACCACAGGTTTTTTTTGTGCTCATCTCTACGATTTTTTGATTTTTAAAATTTTAATTTATTTTGTTGGTTGAAGAATCAAATACTGTGAGGTAGATTGAGTTTTTATTATTTTTATTTATTTAATTTAATTTTCGATGTCATTTGAATTGTTGATTGCTGGATTGGAAGTAGTCAAAGCCGGCGAAATATTACTGTGAATATTCTGTTTTGTGTTTTTATTTATTTATTTTTATATGGTTGGACTTGTCTTTATTACTTTTATATTTGGACTAGTCATAAATTAATCTGTCATTTTCTTTAGCTAGTAATTGAAATGAAATCACCCTAAGGCTGCCTAGACCCAATGAAAATGGGAGCTTTGTGTCCTGGGTACGACCTTTTTAGTGTATCTAGCTAGTAATTATGATTAATCCATTTTTTGAAAAGTCGAGTGAAGCGGGTTTCTAAGATTTGAAAGTATTGTAATTGGTCAGAAGAGGGGAAAAACTCTTGATATTGCCTATGAGCTTTAGCTCAAATGTCGAGCCTTATAGCTCAACTGACACTTCTTGGTGTTTTTAACCGAGATTTTCGGGGTTCAAATCCCCCCTCTTCCAACTATCGAAAATTATATATATGTATAAAAAGAGTCTAGCTTCATTGGGTATTGGTTTTTTTCTATTGTTAAGCTTCATTGTTATCTTGAAGTCTTATAATGTCCAGGGTTCAAATCCCATCTGGGTGTGCGTGTAACTTACATATGTATATATTGGATGTCTAATTGGGTATTGGTTTTTTTTAATTGTTAAGCTTTATTGTTATCATTGAAGTTTTATTGATTAAGTTTTCCTTATATACAGTGCATGAAGAATATTTGAAGCGAGATTCATTTTAAGTTGACTGTGCAACTTACGCTGCTACCATAGAGCATTGATTTATTTGAACAACAGCTACAATGAAGAAGGTCTTTGATCAAACCGTTAGGGATCTGTAAGTCTTAACTGTGATTCTTATTATGTAGTTTCTTATCATGGTAATCTCGTTGCTATTTGAGTGTTCTGTTTTCTTGATTCATCGTTGGCAATATTGGTGAGAAAAGATTATTCTTTGGATAGTTTCTCTTGAATTACAGAGTCAGTTTTCGGAGTTTACTCTTGTTTATTCATTCATTATATCTTGTTTCTCTATTATTATATGACAACAATTGCCTAAGACGTTAATTTTTTACTGCTTTTCTTACAGTAAAAGAGAGGTGAATAAGAAAGTGCTTAAAGTCCCTGGAATTGAACAGAAGGTAAAAAGATTTCCTTTAATTTTTTTGCTTATTTGGGTTTTCAAAACTTTGATTGATTCATCCCCATCAATGTCTGGGGGCAATGGTGGTGAGATTGAACAATAATTGCCCATGTGTTGTCTCTATGTTTATTATCGAAAGATCTTTGTCTGGTGATTATCACTCTTCTGTATTAGGCTATTGCTCCTTGTCAACTAGATGGAGTATAGATGATCTTGAAATGCAATACCATGTGACTTAATATGCAAGCTGAGTGAATTAAAATTTCTGTTATTTTTCCCTTTTAGGTTCTTGATTCTACTAGCAATGAGCCCTGGGGTCCTCATGGATCACTTCTTGCAGATATTGCAATGGCAACCAGAAACTAGTAAGCTTCAACCATCCTTTTATTTTAATTCACTTGCGTATCTTGTTCCAATGTAGTTCCTTTTCTTATTTCCTATTTCTCTCGCTCTTTATTTCTTTCTAAAGTAAACGCGTTTGCTTTAAATATCAGTCACGAATACCAGATGATCATGGCAGTAATCTGGAAGCGGATTAATGATACTGGCAAGAACTGGCGGCATGTCTATAAGGTTTGCAATTTTTATGAATTTTTTTCTTAAGTTAACTTGTGGATGCTATGTATTTGGTTTTCTTTCCAACTTCCATGTGATTTCTACACTGTCTTTCTTCTCTATCTTTACTAAATGGTTGTGGTATTGGAATCTGAAAAAATTATCTCTGGGGAATCACTCCTTGATGTCCATTCCTCAATTTCAGGCTGCACCTTGGATTTTGATTAGTATTTGGTACTTTATTTGTTTAGCATCTGCTGCTTTTCATTCCCACATTACATTGTGATGTTGTAACTAAAATTATAATTGTTTTGAGCTTCAGGCTTTGACTGTTTTGGAGTACCTAGTAGGCCATGGGTCCGAGCGTGTCATAGATGAGATCAGGGAACATGCATATCAAATACAAGTAATTCCCAGTTCCTCAGTGCTATTTGATTGTCCATAGTTTGATTTATTGTTAGACAACTTCCTGTTCAACTTGAGATGTATGCAGTGTGTTATTGTGTTAATGATAAGTTTATATTTCTGTGTGGCAGACGTTGTCCGATTTTCAGTATATTGATTCCAGTGGAAGGGACCAGGGAAGCAATGTCAGGAAGAAATCTCAGAGTCTTGTGGTCCTAGTGAATGATAAAGAAAGGATAATTGAAGTTAGACAGAAGGCAGCTGCTAATAGGGACAAGTAAGTTTGTTCTTACTTCTCAGAAAGAGTTGGCTAAAATGTTTCCATTCTTTTATTGCTGGTTTACTGTTCACAATGTCATTTTAGAATTAGTCATGTGCTACCTTGATGTCACAGCTTGAAGTTATATTTAGGCTAAAATGAACTCTATACTCTCTAAGTTTGGGGTCACTTCTAAATCGGTCCTGCACCTTTCAAAAGTTACAATTTACACTCTTGACTATTACGATGTTGTCAATCTGCACCTTCCATTATGTTCCATTACATTTTCAATGTTAACTTGCCTCAAGACAATATCATTTATTTCTCTTTTTGTCCAACATGTTTGTGTGGGTTCACGGCAAGATTCTAATGGAAGGGTCTCATTGATATTGTTGTAATACTCAAGTGTGTAAATTGCAAGTTTTGATAGTTAAGGGACTGATTTAGAAGCCCATTTAAACTTATAGGGTATAGCTGTTATACTTATTATTATTATTATCTTTCAATATCCTGCTGTTTTAGAGTTTTGACCCATATCTTTAGTTTCCATTTTCATGTTGAAATCACACCATCCCAAAAGAAAAGCAACAATTACCTCATTTTTTATTTTATTTTATTATCAGGCAAGTAAATTTTCTAGAAGTTATTTTTTAAAGCTTTCTATTAAGTTACAACTCTTCAAATTTTGTGAAGTCTTTATGCTATATTGTTCCTTAAATTTTCAGTACAGTTTGAAAGGTACGTTGTTTATAAGTTGTCTTATAAGGAGTCCATATTTGTTTTTGTTCTGTCACGTAACACATCAGATGGATCTGTCTACTTTTCATTTATCATTCTGCAATTGGATTCTAAGAGTGGTATTCTCATGTTATTCTCTAATAGATAACTGAGCTAAGATTGTCACAGTTACTAATCCATTTTGGACGAGTCAGTGCACCTTTTCCTTTAGATTTCTCGAAGTGCCACTCATGAAGATTTCTCCAAGTGGATTTTTCATGTTACGCTCTGTTTGTTTCGAAGTAAATATTTGCAGATGTAAAATATTTTCATTAAAACATTATATTTTTTGATAAATAACGGAATTATATTAAACAAAAGCCCAGGTACACTGGGGGTGAACATTTTCATTAAAACATTTTCATTTTATTGTGTTTGATTGCGTACTTGAAAATACAGTGGAAATCATTTTCCAATGTTTGTTTCATTGTAAAACGAATTATTTTTTCATAGTTCTCAAAACCCACCAAAAGCAAGCATAGTTGCACAAACCACCACCACCCAAAACTCCGTATCGGGAAGAAAAAAACAGCCACCAAAACACAACCAGCCAACAAACCCCACCAACCATTCAAAAAACAGCCACCAACCACCAACAACCAAAAATCCAGATCAGAAAGCCAAAAAAACCCTCCACAAACCCAAATCAGAAACCCAAAAAAAAAAAAAAAAAAAAAAAACCCACGAATAAAGAACCTAATCTGAACATATAAGCAGAGGCAAGATTGGAGTAGCCACCAAAAGCCCAAGACCACCGCTTGTCAATCAGACCCAAGGGATGGTGCTAGAGAGAATAGAAGAGGGTGTTTGTGCAAAGAAGAGACAGTGATGAAGCTTGCTAGCGCTGATGATGGTGGGTGGTGTCGATCAGTGGGTGGGCGTCGGTGCAAGATGAATTGTGCGAGATAGGTGAGGGAGATGGGTTGTGTGAGAGGGGCCAGGGAGATGAGAGGGTTGTGTGTGGCCTTGTGAGTGAGAGAGTTGGGAGGTGGAGAGGGAGAGAAGAACCACGAGATGGAGGGTGATGAGCCATGGGTGACTGACTGGCTGGGTTGTGGGAGAGGAGCTGAGAAAGTGAGAGGGGGAGAAGTTGAGAAAGTGTCAAGAGTGAGAGTGGAGAAGAAAGTGTAAAATGATTTACCGTTTTTTCAAGCATAAGACATTTTACAGATTTTTGCCTTTGGTTTTTCCATTGACTGAAAATATTTTACAGTTGACTAATTATTTTACTGCAAAACAAACACAGTAAAATGTGAAAATATTTTCCTGTAAATATTCTACAGCAAAACAAACAGAACTTTATTCTCGTGTTACTCATCTTATTTTTTTTAAAGCTTTCTTGGCAATTCTTGTATACTGTCTTATGAAAATATTTAGCTCCTTTCCCCCCCGCTTTCCCTCCCTTGCGCCCAGGCATAGCTATATCTGATATTGTGTTTGAAAATTTGTCTGGATATAAGAATGAAGGGAAAAGCTTATGATCCACTAGGTTTAGAACATCACTATTGGTTTTTTTTTTTTTTTTTTTATTACTCGCCTTAGTGGGAGTTTATCATTAATGAGAACAGGTTCCGTACTGCCTCATCAACTGGTGGAATGTATAGGCCCGGTTCATATGGTGACAGATATGAGGATGATCGTTATGAAGGCCGCTATGGAAGCAGGGATGAAGATAGGAATGGTTATGGTTATGGGAAAGAAAGAGAAATGGGCTACAGGGATGATGACCGGTATGGCAGATATGGGGACTCAAATAGTCGTGATGGAGATCGTTATGGAAGAGATTATGATGAACGCAGTAGCAGAGATGGTTACAGGGATGATGATTACCGTGGAAGAAGTCGAAGTGTTGATGATTACCAATATGGCTCAAGAAGTAGGAGCTCTGACAGAGACAAAGACCGTGCTTTTGATGATGATGGTCAATATTCTTCTCGGTATGTGTCTATTGGTGTAGATATTTATAATTAGTTTAATAAAAAGAATATTGCAGTTTCTATTGTAGGGTTTTTTTTTTTTTTTTTTTTTTTTTTTTTGTTGGTCATTTTAGTTTTGAAGAAGCAACTATATCACAGAAATGCATGTTGATTTTGCTGGTATGGATGAGGTTTCCTTATGTCATAGTAAGTGTAGGCTGAAGAAGTATAATCTGGCACAGCCTCCTTGAATATATTTAGTATCCAGCAACACCAAAATAAAACAAACTTACTTCAATTTATAAAATGGAACTATCCTGGATCCTTGATTATGTGGTTTGTGTTAAATGGAATTACTATAATGCAATGATGGTTTACTAATTTTATTTTCCCTTTGCAATGTAAGCATGCATATGATGTCTTCATGAGATCCTTGATTTAGAAAATTTACATTTTTTTTTTTTTAATTTTTTTATTTCTTCCCCTACAGAGGCAGTGGTGCCAGAGCTGATGACCAATCTCAGGAGGGAAGGTAAATTCTTTGTGGTTGGATGGGCAACTTGTTGGTGTTAGTGGGTTTTTTAGCTCAACCTTGTCAACTGTCTGACCAAGCAGCATTCATTTTATAACTACTTTAAATTCTTTTGGCAGGAAGCTTGATCGGAAATTTTCTGAACAGAATATTGGTGCTCCTCCAAGTTATGAAGAAGCTGTGATTGAGTCCCGAAGCCCTGTTCACAGTGAAAGGTATAGATGTTGCAGCATTAAAATGCACCATTTTATTGCCTCGACTATTACATACTAGTTGATTCAATTCTGATGTCTTCTTGATGTCAGGGGTGGAGAAACTCCAGCGGCATCTGCTCCCAGAGATTCTTCACCAGTAAGCAATATTCCAAGCCAAGCAACCACTGCTCATGGTGCTTCAACATCTCCACAGAACCAGGAAGTTGAGGCTTTCGATGAATTTGACCCTCGAGGTTCAATTTCAGGTAGACAAAGCAATATAAATATGTTCTTTTTCTGTTCCAGTCTGAATTGCTCCCTAAACTGTCACAATGTGATTTTAAAGAGAAGGATTTGGATTTCAGCTTTTAGTTTAAATGACTTGATAATATAACAAGTGTTCATTTGAGCAAAAATTAGGTCTATACTTCCTATGAGGGGGTTTGAATCCCCTTGGGTGTGTGAATAATATTCAAATAATAAAGAATGGATGAGTGCTAGAACAGGAAGGAGCAGAAGCTATGCTAAAAGTTGAGGAAAACCAGAAATTTATTTATTTTATTATTTTTCTGTCGATGCAATTTATGTATGGATTTGAGCTTTATTAATATGTGGATTTGAAATGATTAGGTGTAAAATGTCGTTTCAAATTGATAATATCACAAGTGTCTATTTGAGCAAAAATTATGCCTATTCTTTCTCTCTGAGATCGGGGGTTTGAATAAAAATTATGATAAAGAAAGACTGTGCTGTTGGGTGAGATCAGGGGTTTGAATCCCCTTGGACATGTGAGTTATTTGCCAAGAGAGAAGAATGGATGAGTGCTAGAACAGGAAGGAGCAGAAGCTATGCTAAAAGATGAGGGAATGACAAAATGAAATCCAGCGCTTCATTACTTGCAGATGTACCAAAGCAAGCTTTGTTATTTAGTAATTCTAGCAGCTTAGTATTGCCATCCAAAAACTGAATCACTTGCCTTGTGCTAGCCCTAGCTGCTAGCACTGAGCGTGAGCAAAGCAGGCCTACACGTCTTTGCTTCACAGAAAAGTGATCATGTTGCTTGAGATGAAAAATACTTGAGCTGTACTCTTCAGCAACTCCTGTCATGTCTGGATGTGGTTGTGCATGTGTATAATTAGGCTGACTACAAATATCATTGGGCTTGTGGGCGGTGCACATGTGAAGTCTGTAGACAGCTAGAGTCATAGTGATTATTTAGCAAGAAAATCAAGCTTTCAAAACCTGAAACCTCAATCTATTAATTTGAGAAAGCTTCTACATGCATTTGATTGCATTGATTTTTTATGATTTTAGTAGCGTTAATGGTGTATTGGAGGGGCTGCAACTTGGACTGCTTTCTCCTGTGTTTGTGTTCCCTTGCATGCATGGACTTGATTGGAGTTGTAACGCATTGTAATTGATTTAGGACATCTCTAAATAGTTAGGAGTTTGACAAGTGCACATTTAACACATCGAACACGTGGAAATTCATTCAAGCACATGCCTAATGAGTTAGTTTTGCATGAGCTAATAGGAATGAAGCATGTAATAGCCAATGTGAATGAGGCATGAAGTGTATAAATAGGGCATTGTAACCATGTACTAGTGTACTAGTCATATATGAAGATGGATGAATTGTTTTCTTCTTGTTCTCTATTTCTCTCTAAAATCTCTCTCTAATTTTTTCATTTCCAATGGAGGTGGTGACTCCCTACGCATCTCTAACCCAAGAACCTTCTTGAAACATCAAAACCTTGCTAACCATAAGACTTAACTGAAACCCTAAAGAGCTCAAACACCCAAACCTTAGCCTTCCCTAATCCAAGAACCCACTTGAAACATCAAGGTCACCCTAACCCTAACCGAGCTCCTATCAATATTCCAAGAACAACTTTTTTTGCTACTTTCATGAGAGCTGAAATTGCTGTTAATAAACATGATGTGAAGCAGGTGACCTAATCATTTAAGTGTAACAAGGTGTTAGTCACCCCCCCCAACCCCCATTCTTAAAATTAAGAAAAAGAGATTAGAGTGGCAAATAGCGTACCTCTATGTGATTTGTACAGTGACTTGCTACTGTTTGGAGTTTGATATAATTATAAATAATAATGGTGTCTAAGGAGATAGGACCCAAATTTGTTTGGTTACTCTTGCAGAGAACCAGCTACGCAGGTGGAAACTCATTACTGTACTTTGTCCCTTTTTTCAGCTGCTCCAGTTACCTCAAACAATGCTGAGATGGACTTACTTGGCTCTCTGTCAGATTCATTAGCCATTGTGCCAACTACATCTGTTACCACAGCCTCCGAGGCTGATATTCACACAAACTCTGCTCCATCTTCCACTTTTGTGGCAGCACCATCAGTTGCTAATGTTGTAAATCAGGTAGGCATCGTGTGTTAAATGCAAAAAAGTTTTATAATACTATTTTTCTTGAGTTAACTAATGGCAGATTGATATGCCTTTCATCTTCATCCTTAATGAATTTAATGGGCTTATTTATGAAACTACGGTGATACGGTGTGCTAATCTGGTGTAGCCTTTCAGTGGCAGGCTTGTTTTTAATGAAGTAGTCCGTAATTTAATGTGCTCATCCTCAATGAAGTAGACTGTATCTTGAAACTGGACTTTTAAGTTAGTAAAGAGCTGGCTATTTACTAATTACATGTCCCATTTTTGTTTCTATATAGAATTATTATCGTTTGCCATGGTCATAGTATTATCATGTAATATTAAGAAAGAAACATTCTAATATAATTTCTGATATTATTTGGGATTTGAAATTGTAGACATGATATTTCTTTTCCTACTCCCCCCCCCCCCCCCCCCCCCCCCCAAAAAAAAAAAATCATAGAAATTTGCACTTATTATCCCAATGGATTGAAACTGTTTACCCTTGGTGCAGCCTTTTGATGATCCATTTGGCGACTCTCCTTTCAAAGCTATTCCTTCCACCGATGGTGTCTCATCTCAACAGCAGACTTCTGCTTCATTCCAGCCTACCATGAACCAGAGTGCTGAACCGCTCCAACCTGGTGTGCCAAAGGCTGATACAGTCTCAAATTTTGACTTTGGGGACACATTTGGGGGGCTTACTTACTCCGGACCCAACGTCTCCACTATTCAACCTCAAACAAACCCACAGTATTTGCCTCAGGAGCTGTCAAGTCCACAGGAGAACACTGATATTCTGGCAGACATCCTCCCACCTTCTGGACCTTCACCTGCGTTCACTTCACAGCCAGCTCCTTCACCTGCTTTTACTTCACAGCCAGCTCCTTCACCTGCTTTTACTTCACAGCCAGCTCTTTCACCTGCTTTTACTTCACAGCCAGCTCCTTCACCTGCTTTTACTTCACAGCCAGCTTTTTCAGCTCCAGCTGGTCAACCTGCACAGCCAACTGCTAATGTTTATGGCAGTTTTCATCCACAGCAAGGACCTATGGCTCCTCAGGTTCAAGCTGGACCTACTGCACAGCTCAACAGTGGAAGCTTCCTCCCACAGGGAGGATATACAGCTCCCATCACTTCACACATGCCTTTTCAAACTCCAGCTGGACCAACTCCACAGCTTAATGGTGGAAACTTTTATCCTCAACAGGGAGGATCTGCACCTCCCATCACTTCACATATGGCTTCTCAAGCACCAACTGGACCTGCTGCACAGTTCAACGGCGGGAACTTCCTTGCACTACAGGGTTCTGCAGCTCCACTAGCTACACATGCCACTTATCAAACTACCACCGGACCTGCTGTACAACAAAATAATGATTTCCTTGGTAATATGCTTCCTCAATCGGGACCAAACAACCACATGAATTTACAGCAAAATATTCCATCTTCATCAGGATCACTTTCAACAGTTCCTCAGCCATCCAAGGACAAGTTTGAGACCAAGTCAACTGTTTGGACCGATACACTAAACAGAGGGCTAGTCAATTTAAATATATCCGGACGTAAGTGCTCTATGCTCTAAAATCTTAATATTATGATTATGGTTTCCTTACAATTGATGATTGAATATCCACTATGTATGGGAGATTTTGGGATGATTTTTTATTTTATTTTCATATGCAGCTAAAATAAATCCATTGGCGGATATTGGAATTGATTTTGATGCCATTAATCGGAAGGAGAAGAGGATGGAAAAACCTGCTGCAACTCCTGTAACATCTACGATCAACATGGGTAAAGCTATGGGATCTGGTTCTGGGATAGGCCGTGCTGGTGCAAGTGCTCTCAGAGCTCCACCAACCCCTATGATGGGTTCTGGTATGGGTGTGGGCATGGGTATGGGTATGAATATGGGTATGGGTGGTGGGCCTGGTGCAGGCATGGGCATGGGGGCTTACGGAGGCATGAATCAACAACCCATGGGTATGAGAATGGGGATGAACATGGGCATGAATATGAATATGGGTATGGGGCAAGGAGTCCATATGCAAGCACCAACTGGATTACCTCCTGGATCAAACATGTCTGGTGGTTACAACCCCATGATGGGCACAGGTGGTTATGTGCCTCAGCAGCCTTATGGTGGCGGCTATCGATGAGATTGAGCCAATTCCCTCAATTGGAGAGTTGGAAAAGTGATTAATACTCTGTTTTGTTTTGAGGTGAAAGAGATTGACATAGCAAATCCAGTGTTATTATTAAACCCCTCAACAATGCACTCCGGTCCAATGTTTGGTATACAGTGCTGTATTTTATATCAATAGTTGTAATATTCTGGAAAATGGCCGATGCGATGTATGTTTATTCATTCTCCTTTTCTTTTCTTATCCCATCATTCCTTTTGGGTCAGGAGAGTTGTGTAGGATTGCTGGTTTCAGCTGTTGTGATATTGTTCATTGGTGAGGATGACCTTTCTTAGGTTATCATTTCTTTGATCTTTTCTTTCCTTTTTCCCCCATATATATATACATATATTTTTTGACATTTGACAAACATGGGTTGGCAACAATAAATATGATGATTCATTTTTCTACTAACTTGATCTCATTTGCTTTATGGAATTGATTGACTTCAAGATTCAGGTGATTGATATATAATGTTTTGCTGATTACCTCGTGCTTATAACATTTAGGGTCTATTTGTTGAGTTTATGGTTTCAACTTACTTTAGTTAGTTTATATATGTTTTTTGAAGTTTCATTTCTTTTAGGTACTGTTTTTTTTCTTACACTTGATTTTGTAAAATAAGCCAATGGAAATAAGCTCATCAAAATGCACTCTGTGTAGATGATGTCTGGTTAGGTTCTAGATCAGTACTTTTTTCAGTATAGCTAATCTCCGGTGCAATGTGCAACCTTTGGAATTAAGGGTCATGCAGTGTGCTTTATTTTCTGCTCATCCCTCTGTTATCTAATCTGAACAACAATATTTATCTGAAAGCGTGCTTGTCTCTGCCTTTCTGTGTTAGGGGAGATGAAATGATCTAGGCTTTATTTTCTACTAGGTCCTCGACTGCCTTTGTTTCCTTTTTTTTTTTTTTTTTTTGGGGGGGGGGGGGGGGGTGGTGGAGGTGAATATTTATGAGAATATTATGAGATTGTTTTGTCATAAGCTGTCATGAGTTCCTCTCTTTCTGCAATGATCTTGTAATTACACGCTTGGCCTTTAAATTGAGGGTTTTTTTTTTTTTTTTTTTGGTAACAAGGGAAATACGTTACAAACTGAAGAGGTTTGATTATAAGGCACACTGTGCCTATCATAACACACCCAAATTGTCTAAATATTACAAAAGTGCAACATCAGAAGCAGGATCTTCAAAAATTACAAAATCTTGAGATTGTCTGACTCTCATTTTGGTAAAGTGCATTAGCACACTTGTTTGTTTCTCTATAATAATGATTGATAGCCTTCATTGGTGTTCTCCTGAGAAGCTATCGTTAACGAGTAAAGAAAATCAATTCAATATAAATATAAAAGGAATGATCTCCTGCGGGAGAGTATGAAGTTATATGTAGAGCATTTCTTGAGTTTTTGTTTTTTTTTTTTGTTTTTTTTGTTTTTTGTTTTTGTTTTTGTTTTTTGTTTTTTGTTTTTGTTTATGTTTTGTTTTGTTTTTTTTTTTTTGTATTTAGGTTTCTACCTCAACAGAATTTGCATTTATGTCAAAGTATTAGTTCATTGAATTAACCAATGAAGTAAATGCATAATTAATTATTTATAGTTGTACATTAATTATTTTTATTAGAGGCATTTATATGATTACTTTTATAAATTTTATATAAGAAAGTATTTTTATTTTGAATAATAATCAATATAAATATAAAAACAGAGATTTTATGTGCGAGAGTATGAGGTTTTGTTAAGTGGCGCATTGTATGATAATTTTTTCCATTTGGGTTTCCACCTTATCTAAATTTAGCATTTATATCATCTAAATTTAGCATTTATATTAAACTATTAAGTAATGACATATGCATTTATTTTGATGCATTAATAAAATTCAAAGAATTTGTATACATTTATGTAAGAACTGGGTTGGGCACTTCTATTGTTAGATGAGTGGATCCAGGCCCAACTAGCCCAATACAATGAATTTATAGATAATGAGTTTAAGAACAGGGCCTTAGTAAGGGTTACAATGACAAGACATGGTTATGGGTGAATTGAGTAGTAAGGACATGGACTAAAGTGTGAAATGTTGCCCTTCGCTCTCATCCGAGGAGCTTGTAGTTATTTTTCCTTCTTCAGTGCCTCCTTCCCGGGATTTTCCAAAAAAAAGAATCCCTTTCTCCTGGAGGGCTTCTTACATCATATATCCCCTTTTAGTTGATCCTGTAGGTCACCTCTCGAGTGTTTGTCCCATCAGCTGCCTTCCCAAACCTTCTGTGAGTTACAGCAACCAAAGCAGCACTGTTCAGGGGTCATTTCCTCATTAATGCGGCCAAAACGTTAGTTGTGGCGTTTAATGCAGAGGTGACAGTTTCTTCCTGAATTGCTCCTCCACTAGGCTCCCATGGCTGACCCACAACACTTGTCCTTTTTCTTGGGATGCTCCGCAAGCATGCCTTCGGTGAAATGCCGCTCTTCCCCTCCATAATCTCGGTTGGCCGAGGACAGGATTGTCCTTGGCAATGCTACTTGGCAATTTGGGCTTTATTCGTTCGTTCTCGGGCATTTCTTCTTCCTCGGCGTGGGCCTTGGGCTTAGTATAAAGTGGGCCGGGGTGGCCAAACTCTTTGACCTCACAATTTATTATTTGAAATGTTTTGGATAGATATGGATGGATCTAAAAAGTTAAGGGAAAGATAGGGATTAAGAAAACTTTTTAATTTTATGCATAAGACTAACTTCAATGCAAAATTGCAAGAGTCATATTCAATGAATATTGAGTAATATGATTATTTGTCTCAACATTTGTCAAATATAAATCTCCATTTCCTTTGGACTTAAAAATCAATGGTTCATAAATAATTTTTTACTAAATTTATCAAAATGTACCGTGCATTGCGCGGGATATCCACTAGTAATAATAATAATAATAATAATAATAATAATAAAAATATTTTATTTGGAATAGACATTCTTCTCCATGTTATATATTAAAAAGATTGTTCTATGTAATTATTCTTTGTGTTTATATAGGACGACATTCTTCTTTGTGTTATATATTAAAAATATTATTCTATGTAATTAAAAAGATTACTAACAGGATTTTTTAATTCTTTTAAGTGGTGTATTAGTTATTTAACTATAAATGAAAATTTGATGTTAGTTTTCTAAGATTTATATGAAAAACAATTGATTTGAGATAAGATATTCTTTGTCAAATTTAGTTACTTTTGTAACAGTTGAAACAAAATTCAACAAAAGAAGAAGAAAGATTTAAAACATTATTAAGAATGTAAAAAAAAAAAAAAAAATTATTGAAGGATATTTGTATTTTTATTTATCAAAGCAATATTTGCATTCTTGAGTAGGCATGAAACATACGTATCTATATTAGTCACTATATTTTTTAAATTTGTAAATACATATAGTATGATCAAATCACTCTACTACTCTTATTATCTTTTTATTTTGTTTATAAAAATAGAACACAAAATATTACAATTTTTTACAAGAAAAATTATTGAAATATTGGAGGAAATTAATAACAAAATGCATCACACATTGTGCGGGAACCCGGATAGTTATCTAATAATTCATTTGAATTGTGCATAAGTTATATCACAACTTTTTTATCAAGCTTAACTTCTATGGCAGTGGAATTAAGTTGAGCACAGAAACAATCTATCTCTAATCCCCACAATTTAGCAATAGTGTTAGAATTAATAATGCACCTTTCTCATTTTAGCAGTGATGCTAAAAGCAATGCTAACTGCTTTGGTAGGCTTTCACCCACTTCTCATATCTATCCCTAATAATGTCCCATTAGTCCACTGCAAGCTAGGTATTGACATTGACTTTAACTCTAGTATTGTCAAAGGATAAACCATCAAAGTTGAGTTTAACCCAGTTGAGTTGTCCCATCTAACTAGTTTTGTGGCTAAAGTGTACATGATCTTGGCTACACAAGATACGCATGGTAGAGAACCAGGTTTCAATTTCATTGAGTAAGATAGAGAACCAGATTTTCGACTTCATTGAGTAAGAAAGGATTAGAGATTTCATTTGTTTTTTATTTTATTTTATGTAGTTATAGTGTTAAACCACAAAGTGCCCCATTCAATGCTAGTCATGTTAGTTTATATTTATTGATAACACAATGTTGGATCATTCATAATTACAACGGGTTCATTTTAGAATTATGTCACAAGTTGGATTGGGCGGATTGGAAAATTTTCAAACGAACATCGACCCACCAAACTTTTCAATTGACTAGTTAGTTGAAAATATAGGCGGTTTCAACTTGGTAGGCTGACTAGGTATACTTGCTTAAATTCTAATGCGTTATCAATTAACAAAATTTAATGGATCTTTTTTATAGACATTCTTCCAAATAGATTTTTTTTTTCTCTCAAAAAAAGAAAAGAAAAGAAAAAAAGAAAAAAAAAAAGAATTGACACCTAAAATATATATATATATATATATATATATATATATATATATATATATATGGTTCAAAAAAATTCAGTCCACAAGTCAAATTGACTAGGTTTTTTAATCAAAACAAACCATTAAAGTGTAAAACTACAACCCATGCCACCTTCCATACCAAACCTGCATAGGCTGTTTAGGTTACTGGTTAAAACCGGTTTTTTGCATTAATTTTTCTCGTTCAAACTTCAAAGTTAAAGGTATTGAAAAGGGGATAAGGGAGATGAGATGGATGATTAAAAATGATAAATCTATTAATTTTTGTTGAGATAATTGCATTGCTAGAGATCCCATAAGAGAATTATTGATGGGCCCTTGAATAATGAAAATTTTATCATACATCCTATGTAAAAAGGGGATATATGTGCACGATGCATGTAATACCCCCTCCTTGAATAGGGAGGAGGGGTCTCAAGAGTCAAAAAGTTTGGAAGACCCGTCTTTCTATCTTTTTGACATTTGGACCCCAAGAGAACTAGTTTGGGGACCTTTATCTTTTGCTTTTCCACCCTACAAACCGTGCCAAAACCATTATTACCTAATCATGAAGATTGTTTGTATTGGCACCCCTCACAATAGACCATCTGAAACAGGCTTTGCTTACCAAATTACTCTACACTTAGATCACCAACACCCAAAACAACCTAACAACTAGAAATGGTTTTGGAATGTAAACATGCTCTTGATTCTCACCTTTCTGTGGCTAGCTTTTCACGACAGTCTGGCAGCAAGAGAACTCCGGACCAAAAGGAAGGTTTATCTTGAATGTTAATTAGTTGTCCCAAAAACAACGTTTGTACATTTTGAGGGATTGCTTGTTTTTTTTTTGAGAAGAGAGGGATTGCTTGTTGGTTGCTAAGTTTGGAATGGGATAGGGATATAGAAACTGCTAAAATTTTTTCCTATAAGAATGGAGAATGGATAAAAAATTTGACTAATTCTCCTCTTTAAACCAGATGTCACCCCCAAATACCATGGAAATGAGTATTTATAGCTGTTCGGATTATCTGGATGGCTCAAAACAAAAGCACAATGGAAGGACAAGCATTTTTTTTTTTTTTTTGGAGCGTGAAGGACAAGCTTTCGATATGTATAGAGAGAGCATATATAAACATACCCGCAAATTTATTGGGTGGAAAAAACCTCACCAACTGGCCTCTTCAAACTCAACACAAATGATTTAGTGTTGTGTAACCCGGGTTTTGGCCGCTACAAAAGGCCAAATTTTCTGTGGTGACAGCTGCAATCTTTATTTTTCTTCTATGCTGGATTTTCTAGTGTAGCTAATTTTTTTTTTTTTGGATAGGTAGTGTAGCTAAATTTTAGATATAAGTCTATTTATTTTGAAAAATCTAGTTAGGCTCCTATATGACACTTTTAAGATTAAATTGTTCAGAAATTCATTGTATTTATTAATCCAAACCAACCTCTTAAGGGATCAGTCCCACGTAAAATGGTTACAATGATCTACTTACAAGACATTTGTACAATTAGACTCTCTATTGTAACCTCTGCAAACACCCCACTTGCCTTCCTACTGTGGTGCCCCAGAACTTTTGGAATCTCCCTACGCAAATTTCCTCCATGAACTCTCCTTGTCCACATGAACTAGAATTCTAACACTTCAAGGAACCTCCTTGAAGACTTATTAAAGGGAACCTTATGAGAAATAGTTATTTTGTTTCAAACTCTCATGCTTTCAGTTTGGGATCACAAATAGAGAAGGTAAAGAGACATGGCTTTTCAATTTAGCTCAAACGTGAAAAGGCATAGATTGTTCTCTCAAAAGCTCTAAGTTTTGCAACCTCTAATGCTTTGGAAAAATTGTGCACATATAACTGTGTAGGTTTACAAAAATAGGGTTTAAGTGAAGCCTCAATTAGGTTTAAAAAAAAAAGAAATTAAATTCTCTAAAAACTTGGTGTAGACCCTTTGGTTTATACCCTCCAATAAGAATATGCCACATCATTATATTACTAAAACATAAATATATCTGATCACATATTATAACATCTCAATAAATATCATACTTCAAAAAGACTAATGTGGTGTTATTAGTGTAATAGAATGTATTGAGTTTTAAGTAAAATACTGATGTGACAATCTCTTATTGAATTGTATAAAACATGAGTTTTACACCACACAAACCCTTACCAAATTTGGATTCTGACGAAGCTCAAAATTGTACCACACAAACCCTTACCAAATTTGGACTCTGACGAAGCTCAAAATTGTCAGTAGGTCTATCGCACTGGTGTGGTGCCGACCTAAGATGGTCAAATCAGAAACTAGTAGTGAACTTTTGAGAGAGGAGTTTCTGAATAGTATTTTTTGCGTACCTCGAAATTGGGATGTCTCGGTGTTTATATAGGAGTTTGTGGATGATCACTGTAGCTGAATTGTAGGGAT
Organism: Quercus parvula; assembly: GCA_030820535.1. Classification (NCBI taxonomy): domain Eukaryota; kingdom Viridiplantae; phylum Streptophyta; class Magnoliopsida; order Fagales; family Fagaceae; genus Quercus; species Quercus parvula. The sequence continues at coordinate 12,425,315 of JAUAME010000007.1, read as the reverse complement.
ATGGGGTTATCCCTTAGCTAACGTGTAGGAGTTGGGAACTATCCCATAGTTGATCTGTAGGGAGTGAGGAGTTATCCCTTAACCGATTTATAGGAGATAAGAGTTATCTTGTTGTCGGCAACGCTGTGAATGTAGGAGAGTCTTGGGTGATGTTGGCATTGCAACATGTGTTCAGTGTGCCTGGTCTTATAACTTTTGGTCATGACGTAGGTCTGCACTGGTCGTTTATGGTCTTCCGCTTTTAGTGTGTAGGTACTTTTTGAATGACCAACTTATTTGGAAAGAGTAGCACATTCCAGAAGAGTAGCTATGGAGTTGGTTAAAATATTCCCCATCAGACTCTAAAAAATCTCAGGTAATTTGAAAAAAAAAAAAAAAAAAAAAAACGGGTGTTTTATATCATGCAACCTTGCTTGAGCAAAACATGAGCAAGGAATAGGCGAAACTCTCCAATCATCATTGTTTTGCTTTAGTGGGTTTCTTTTCTTGCTTCCCAACATTTTTTTTCCTCATGAATATTTCTGGTGAACTAGGATAGAGCATCCTTTTTGCGCTCTTTTCTTATATATTTACTACTTATCAAAATAGAGAAAAAGAAAAAGAAAGAACACTCTTCTACTCCTGCCACCAATGCTGTCTAAATTGTTATGTAGCCTTAAATTGTTTATCACCTAGCAGTGATATGCAGTTACAGCATGTAGCTCAAGCACATTACTTTCCTTTTGTTCTACAACTGAATTACTGTGGCTTCTAATACTTCTTTCAAATCTTAGTCTTAGATCAATATTCTATTACCTGTATTTTATTCTTAATTATTCAAACAACTGATGCGTCAAAATCTGTGTCCTCGCCTTACACCTTGCTCATGTAAGAGGAAGAGTAGCCTTTCCAGCTAAGACCTCAATGCCTTAAGTGAATTTACTTAAATAATTGTTATATGTATAGTGTCACTCCTTAATGAGGCCATGTTGTTATATGTTCATCCGTATTTTGTGCACGATATTTTCTAATCTTCGCTAAAGAATAATATTCAAGTCACAAGTAATTTTCCTGTGAGAACAGCTTAAATCATAGATGCATTGCAACCACAGGCCCCTTACTACAGATCCCAATCTTTTACAATATGATATATTTCTTATGTGTTTTCTTGTGTTAATCCCATTTTGAGAACTAGATTGATTATGTTTCTATTTCAGACTAGAAAACTAGGTTATAGATAACAATCCACATTAAATAATATCTAAGCTTCTTTCAGGAATTGCAATAGCACTTTATTTACCCTTAAGATAACTTTACCATTGGAATTGTGAAAGACAAATGTGAAAAGCTACTCAAGAAAGACTTGAATCCTGTCACCCATTGTGTCACTAAAATCTAATAACAGCTTCCCTCCTACTTCATCTGCTGCATCATCCAACAATTCTTTGATATTTACGCCCCCCAAAGCTGCAAACACAAATATGTGCAGATTGTTTCATATATCCATTCAAGTACTTGTCTAGATAGACAACTCATTACAAGAAGTTTGTAAAACACAAGCAATACCTGGTACTATATTTGTGATTCCTTCCAAGAATCCAGCCTGTCAAAGTTTTTGGGAAAAAAATAAAAAGAAAAGGGGGTCACTTCTCATAAATCAAAATCTGTCATGGCATAATTTGTAATGCAAAAATTAATGTACGTGTGAAGAATTCTGAATAGCATGCCAAGATGAGAAAAATGGGCTTTGTGCATTCCAACAGAAACTAAGACAACGTTAGGTGTCTTCCACTCACCCCCATTATATCCATTTTTGTTAGAGCATTCAACCCAAAAGCTTAAGCAAGTAGGTGGAGAATCCAACAAAATATATACCAATAACCAAACCCACATCCTGCTGATGGGGACTCTTTTTTCAACAACCCCTCCTATGTGCTAGCCCAATAGAACCAACTATAGATGCATAACCAAATGGACCAAGCATGTGGAGGTGGCTTTGATAACATGTCAAGAACATCCAATGGAAATGGGACTTCCCTTAGTAAGAGCATTTTGTTCCAAATAGTACCATTAACATTAAGGTTCCGATATAGGTGTCAATTCAAGGTGAGGAAATTAAGTCACAGGTGTTGAGTAAACTATATGTAATATAAGTTATGGAATTTGGAGTTTGCAAATGTTCATTAGCTTAGTGTTGCCTGAAATTTTTTTTGGAAAAAGTTTCTCATCCATAGAACAAGAGTTTCTTTCAACTCAGCACATTCCAGGACTCTCTCAAGCTCAGCCAATGATGGATGGAAAACATAACATCCGAGCACATTGAAGATGATATTACATACGCATTAAGATGATGTGTCCAAAGAGGATAGATGACTTACAGGGATCCTAACATCAAGTTTCTCAACTCCATCTCTTCCAGTTATTTTGATTCTCAATGTCCGAGACCAAATCTGAGAAAAAGGATCCCTGGAACCATCTGCACCATAGTTATTGTACACGTCAGGAGTTATTACCTCAACAATGGGATCTTGAGGACTTCGACCTCTCTGCTCTGTATAATCTTGAACCCTCTGTTGTATAGAGTATCTGCTACTGCTCACTGCCAAATATCTTTTAGTTATTTACAACATTTAGGAAGATGGACATGAACATATATGTCTATAAAAACCTAAGTTCAATTACTTAAGCTGATTAGTGGCTAGCATATACTTTCACCTATAATCAAACAATTTTAAAATATATTTCGAATCAATAAAGAATGCATCATGATTTGTGCGAGAATCCAATAAAAGGAGGAAAAGTACCTCCAAAGAACACATATTTTAAAGAGTTCTAAAATCATGTCTTTTTTAATAATAATAATTATTAAGAAGAATGGTAGTACATGCTGGATATTATTATTTTCCAAAGAGACAATAACACTTCTTTTGGATAAAAAGAGGGTTCTAAATCCAGCATTAACTTGTTTGTATTAACAAATTACTAACTAATCCGCTTCATGTGAAAGAGAGAAGAGGAAGAGGAAACAGGGGGCAGGGAAAAACCATTAAATTTCCAGTTAATAATAATACATTCAACGTTAGACAGTTATACTCTATATCAGAAGCCTCATGAGATCAAAATATCTAGGTTGCATCCCTAGTAGGGTTCACTCACCTCTTTGTGAAGATGGCTGATTGGTGCTGGTAGCATAGCGCTTCTCTTCTTCATAATATGTGTTGAAACCTAAGATTTCCTTTATTTCTTCGAAAGATGGCATGCTTCCAGGAGTAGGGATACGACCTCCTTTGATGGCAGTCAGTGAATCCTGCAATTAAGTCATAGAAGTTTGATGTAGCAAACAATACAAGGTTGGATATAGAATTGAGATATATGCTAGGTAAAATCCTCCCATATTCAAGCAGTGACAGCAACAAGAACAAGTGCAAACCCTAACTGTAGTTTCTCTAGATTTGTAATCAGGAAAACATCTCAGAAACTAGATAGAATCCTTAATATGTTGACAGTTATATAACCTCTAATAGGTTCTAAGGATCTTGTAGAGATGTAAGATGTTCACAAGACATCTCAAGTGAAAAATAATTATAATTTAAAAAAGAAAAGAAAAAACAGGCTTAAAGACACGTAATATGACTGAAAGACCATCATTAACATGAAAAACAGTAATTTGATAACTTGCTTCTTCAAGTTCTTGATCTCCTATCATACTTTTGCACCGGTAGACTTTAAATAAGGACTGCTACAGTGCAGTATCAAAATTTCATACCATTCAATATTCTAAACTTCTAAATGTAGTCCATAGATATTTTCTTTTGGCAAGCAAAATCACAAGATCATTCCAGCATATGCCTTCTTTCCTTTGTGCAGATAACCATTACACATCATGTTCAATATCAGTTCAAAGATAGAGAAATATAATTACAAATTAGCTTAATTATTTTGTTATTTACATCATTAAGCAATTTGATATCATTAACCAGGAAAAGAGAAAAGGTTAGACATAAACCTGCATTGCTCGAATGGATACCCCAATCAAGGACAGTGGATAGGTCACAAGTTTATATCCGAGATCCTCAAGTTCAAGAGGATTAAGTATCGGTGTTTTGCCCCCTCCTTCAAGCATATTGGCCTAGCAGGAATCAATGAACTTTATTAATCACTACAAATTGTTATCTAGCATGAGGATGAAAACTAATATTCTATGAAATTTCAAATTTGTAGTTATGACTGAGTGTTACTGGGTCATTGATCATAAATGGAAGCATCAAGGCCCATATATATATATATTGATAAGTAATAAACAGTCAAAATCTTCCAAAAGTTACGTTTAGGATTGTTTGAGAGCACCAAATCTCCTTTCAAGGGAGTCCCGCATCCACAGCCTTCAAAACCATGGAAAGGGATTTAACAGAAATGACTATTTGATGTAGCCATGGAAGGCTAATTTTTGCTACTTTGGAATTTTGTCCATCCAAGATTTTATTAGGTCATTGTGTGAAGTCCAATTGAAGCCAAACTCGTATGGTTCTAAAGGTCAAGTTATATGTATTCTAGGGTTAAAAAGTTTTTAAAGGTCGAGTTATATGTATTCTAGGGTTAAGACAAGGGTATCCCTTATCCACATATCTTTTCCTCTGTGTGCAGAATGTCTAACATTTTTATTAAGTCATGCAGAGATGCAAAGACAGGTAAAGGAATAGCCATCATTGGAGGACCAAGAATTTCTCACTCATTTTTTTGCAGATGAAAGCTTATTATTCTGCAGGAGTTTTAGAGATTATAGGAGATGTTGATGCTATACAAAGCAGCATTGGGCCCTTTTTTTTAGTAGCAACATGTCACCAGTAGTACAAGAGGCAATTAAATTTTATTTTTTTGATGTTTCAGTTGTACAGTAGCATGACAAATATCTGGGCTTCTCTTCACTGGTTGAAATATAAAAAAGACAAAGCTTTCCAGAGCTAAAGGAATGGGTAAGATAAAGCTATAGGATTGAAATAACAAACTAGTTAGGCAAGATGTGAAATTCTTATTAAAGCAGTAGCTCAAGTAATACCCATGTATGCAACCAATTGCTTCAAGATACTAGAGGATTTATGCACATAGCTAAATCGATTGATGAGAAGTTTTTGGTGGGGCCAGAGAAAAAACAAGGAATAAAAGAAACCACATCTGGTAAGCTGGAGGCAATTATGTATGATGAAGAAAAATGGTGGAATGGGTTTCCATAATCTCAGGGTTTTTATTTTATTTTATTCTATTAGCATAATCTTCAAGATTTTAACTTGGCTCTATTGGCGAAACAGAGTTGGAGATTGCTAACCAATACTCCATAATGTGCACTGTCAAGAGTCTTAAAGTCAAATATTTTTCCTAAATATTCTTTTTTAGGAGCAAAAAGAAAAAAAGGGAACTTTATATGCATAGAGGAGTCCCTTAGAGCCAGGAAATGCTACTTGAGGGCATGAGATGGAGGATAGGAAATGATAGAAGTGTGAAAATTTGGGGAGAACAGTGGTTACCAGCTCTAATCAACAATAAGGTGAGAACCCCCCGGAAACTCTTTCCAGAGAACACTGGGAAAGTTCATTGATTGATGAAGAAAATAAATGCTGGAAATCAGCCCTTACAGATGAAATATATCTGCCACATGACGCGGAAATAATTAAGAAAATCCCACTAAGTGGATGATTACTGAAGGACAAATTGATTTGGGTTGGGAATTCAGCTGGGATTTTCACTGTAAAAAGTGCATACAACTTAATGATGGAAAACAGAAGAAGAAAAGCAAGAGAAAGCTCAAATTCTAATAAAAAGGAAACACTTTTTGCAAACATGAACATATGAATATAGATGCAGGTATGTAATGTATTATGTATCACCAAGAATGTTAAACAGAAGTCTACTAACGTGGCATCTTAAGCTATGAGTTCATGAAGTCATGAACTGAACCCCATTCATAAGCAGCCAAAGCAAGAGGTTGTTAGTCCAAATAATGATGCTCAACAGTCAATGCACACCCAAAATTATGATGTAAAAATGGACTACACTGTAATGAGGACCATTTTTCTATGAAGTTCTGCCCATAAACCTACAGGCCCTATAAAGCTCATAGAAACATATTCAATATACCGTATGCCCCTCAAAACCTAAAACTGAAGAATTAGCCCACTTATAGCACTTGTAGATATATCTTAATCTCTGCAAGTAAGATCTGTCCTACATCACATATGTAGTGGTACTACAACTGATCTATTACGAATAGAGATGCATTTCCGTTTGCTGAAACTGTTTGGAAATTAATGAATCATAATCAAGTCCTAGAAACTCTTAATTTACATAAACAATGAGCAAAGAGTACAACTTAAAGCCCTGTTCCAGATTATACAGGAAGCAAAAGCTAGCTATATACCTAGACATGTTTTAATTCAACAAACTGCTAAAATATTTTTTGGTTTGATTACTTCCAAAAAAAAATAAAAAAAATGACAGCCAAATGCTTCAGACAAGAGGCCTATTACTTGGAACCATAATGAGGAAAGCATAAAATACCATTTTCGGAATTAGGGGAGAAATTTCACAGAAAGCCTTCATCTCTTCTTTTGAAGCTAGTGCATCAATAAAAAGAACATCTGCTCCAACATCAGCAAAAGCCCTAGACCTCCAGAGTGATTCATCCAAGGATACTGCCTGACGAGAATCAGTTCGTGCCACAATAACAATGTCAGAGCCACTCTCCTTCCGTGCATCAATAGCTGCCTTTATTCGCATCACTGCCTCCTCTCTGGAAACCACTTTCCTGCCTTGTGTATGACCGCAAGCTTTTGGAGACACCTTGCAGTGGAAGTTTATGAGCAACAATAGTCTTAAAGGTGTAAATTTGCAGATAGCATGGTGACTACCCAAAGTGCCAGTTAAGGAAATTCTACATAAAGAATCAAGCTGTGAGTAGTAACATACAGGATGACAAGCAGATTGCTACATTTATGGCTCTAAAATTACAAAACCAGACCACAGGGAAGTACAAAGTAATGCAAAGAGTAACGCTCCATGTGAATATTGCGATAAAAATCAATACAAATGAAAACATCATATTTATTTTTTGGATATTCAGATTTTCATCCACAGCAAGCCTCAAGAAAAACTTAACAGGTCTCATAATGGATCCATATAGGACCCTCAACAATCTTAAAGAACTTTCAAGACTCAAGATCTAATATCCATGCAAAAATAATAAGATTCCATTGCTTTCCTCTATGTGAAGAAAGAACTATTATCCTTATCACATCAATAATCCTTGCTAAATTTTTTTTATAAAATTTAATCTGAGTTTCACGTCTAACAGAAATAATGATTGTTCACTTAATTCCTACTTTAATTTCTTGATGAGGAGAAATTATCCGAATGCCCATACTTGGCAGCAGACCTTTGTAAGCCAAAATCCCAGTACTAGAACATGAAGGATCTGTGATTTTTCCAATCCCAATTTCAAAACCCTTATCAGAAACTTCTGCTGACAAGTGAACCCATATAAAGTAGACATACTTATATGAAAGTTTAGGAAAATATTGTAACAAAGCTGCATTAATCTCCTAGATGCAAATGACCTATCTATATTGTGATCAGGAAACTACAAATAAAAAGTTAACCGGGACAAAGAGGACAACATCACAACTCATGAAATTTATATTGAACAATATGAACCTGATCTTCGAGAATGATCCCTGCAAAACCTGCTCTAATATATCCCTTAACAGTTCTCTTGACATTCATTGCATTCCCGTATCCAGTATCACCATCCCCAATCACAGGAATAGAGACAGCTTGGGTAATTTGTTGCCCCTGATCCACCATTTCTCCATAGGATATAAACCCTGTATCTGGCAACCCCAATCTAGCAGCCGATATTGAAAATCCTAATGGAAGCACAGAATGGCATCAATAAGTTTTTGTCTCCTTTCAAACAGTTATGCCAGAAAAAAGAAAAACAAAATGCACCAAGAATTCAGATTTTCATGCAATAACTCAAGTACATGAATTCAGATATCCTTTTTTCTTTTTTTTGTTGATAAGTAGAACACCCAGATATCATTGAACAGAAAAGGATCAAATCTAATGTAAGTCTATGAATCAAATTAAAATGAATATGCAATTGCAACCTACACCTATAACATTCACAATCTAACAACAAGCACCAATCACTAGAAGTTATAATTGTTAGAATATTAGTTAAGTGATTAAGTTTACCATTTCCTATCAACTTAAGCTTTTGGGATAAGCACTAATTTATCATGGTATCAGAGCAGAGCAGAGCAGGTAATCCTGAGTTGTTAAAATTGTTTAATAAGAGTGATTATAAATTTATCATTTTTTATGGCTTTTGGAACAACTAGTAATTTATCAATAATCAATCAATCCAAAACATGCCCACGTGGGAAAACCAATCTTCCACAATAAAAATCAAACACATACAGACAATGAATGTTGAAAAAAAACAAAAACCCAGATGCAAATTAATTAATCTCAATAGAAAAAAGAAACACACACAGCTTCTATACCATGATATATTATCGATTGTCCTAAAAGCTTAAGCTGTTAGAAAGGGATGAATTGAATCATATTTAATGATCATTCTAACACATGCAATGAAAGATTGAATCTTGAGCTGAAAAACCAATAGAGTAAAACAAAAACCCAGATGGGAATCAATGAATCTGAATAGAAAAAAGAAGAAGAAGAAAAGAAAGACAATCATACCACTGGTGAAGCAGTACTGAAACCCAGCTCTCTCAACAAGCTTGGCACTGAGAGCATCGAAACATGCAGGGCCTTGGTGAAGCCCAGGCAACTCAAGAACACGCCGGAGTGCCTTTGCTGGAGACTCAGCCAAGCCATAGTATCTGTCTCTCTCTGCTGCGCAAACTTTGGAAAAACGTGTATGGGATTTGTGAATGGGATTGATGAGAGGTGTGTTCAGTGAAGGTTGGAAGGGTAAGCGAAAAGTGAAAGCTGAAAGAGGAGAGTGTGGAGGTGATGTGTGGAAACCGAGAGATGGGTTGTAGGTGTAGGTGTAGCTTCTGCTGCTAACTACTGCTGTAGGATTCATGGTGTGTGTGTGTCTCTGCGTATCAGTGTGGCAATGCCAAACACGATGATGAGTTATAAGCGAAGGACTGGCAAAACTCGACCATAGTTCATGAATCTTGAATTGATTTTTAATTTCTTTTTACAGTAGAATTTAATATATATATATAAGGTATGTTTATTATAAATTTAGAATATATTAAATTAACTAAGGACCAATTTAATCATTACTTACGTTATAATATTTATCAAAACTAATTAAATAAATTAAATTAACATATGTTTATAATATACGTATTCAAACTAATATATGATATATATATATATATATATATATATATATATATATATATAAGTTAAAATAATAATTTTGTTTTATCATTTTGTTTAATCGATTCCATCTAAGTCTTATAAAATAAATAAATAAATAAATAAAAACTTCATTTAAATCAATTTTATCATCATATTCGTCATATTACAAAATTATTTTTTTATTGACTTTTTTTATCAGCATCAACATTTATTGTTTTTTTATTCTAATAAATGTTTTTTTATATATTTTTTTCTTGGCATTCTAACTTCTTAGATTTATAACAATAATAACAAAATAAAAATAATTATATTTTCATTTAATACATTATTCATAGCTTAGAATTTTTTTTTTTTTTTTGCAAATATGAAAATGAAGTGTCAAGTTTATAGTTCAAATTTTTGTAAGATAAAGAGAAGAAGGGGAAAAAAACTCATGGACATATTATTTTATTGGAGTCAATTAAATATCCCAATAATTTTGCCTTTAAATCAAATAAAACCATAAATTTTAACACAAAAATCTACTTAAACCCTAATGTCAATTAGGTCCAAGATATTCAAAACTAACAAACTTGGTCCCTAAAACATTACTCATTTTCTTCTCTCTCATGGTAATTAAGGACCAAATTGGTTAGTTTTGAAATGTCTTGGACCTGACTGACATTAGTCCAAATCTCAGGAGTGTTAACTGTATTTTATCCTAATTTTTAACTTTTTGTCATGCATTTAATATAAAAACTTAATCTTGAGTACTACTTATAGGAAGTAAGCCATTGGAACCATGAGTTATCCAATAAACATCGGATATTATTATGTGTATATGAATAAAGAAGTATTAAAAAATAGAATTGTAAGTAAATAGTAACCATGTATATTCATACAGTTATTGTGGTAACAATCTAAATTTAGACAAGTTAACATGAATTGATGCAGGTAATTTTTGGAGTTAAATGTGCAAAATTTACCCATTGTACTATTATACACTAACATGCTGTCAATTTTACTATACATGGATCATGCTTACAAATTGACATGGTTAAATACATGTAAAGAACTTATGGAACATGCTTACAAATTGACCTAAGAATTATTAATGTCATTGGTATTTGTTCGGGTAGAAACTTCAAAAAAAAAAAAACTACAGTTGTTCTATATCTTAACTGCAGAAGATTCGATGCCTTTTTTCAAGTTTTGAAGTAGTGTTTTGAAGTAGAATATGACTTCGTAGATTAAGGAGTTCAGAAATGCCTCCCTCAAGAGGAATTTTTGTAGAAAATGCAAGTAACTAAGTACAAGGAGAACGTTCGAAGTTATTTCTAATTCCATTGGATCTCAGGGCTAGGGAAGTGAATTGGATTGCAAATAGATCCATTCGAAGCCCAATTTATTTGAAGAAAACTAATTCAAAGGTACACAGTAAACGAATCAAAGCCTATGTTATCACACTAACACCAAATTGATTCGAAGCAAACATATATTACGATCAAATGAGACTAACAACTAAATACTTGAATAAAGCTTCAACAAATATGATTAAAATAAGTTACAAAGTTACGAGGAACCACTTATAAGCATAAGCCTTATGAACTTCAAGAAGATATCCTTAGAAACTATGTTACAATGATTTCTATTATGATCTCATCAAGTTCTTTAGAGAATTAGAGTGTTCATCATGTCTTTTGCTTGGAACCGAACCTCTTATTTATACTCGTGGTTTCAACGGTCATCGTTAGTTAGTTCCTTTATGTGTAGCTTTCTCATCTATATAATATTTAAAAATTGAAGTGTAGCATTTATTGTTAGTAACAAAAAGAAGTGTAGCATTTATTGTTACTAAATTTTTGTTGAGTTACATCATCATAGCATTTCGATCCATTTTGGTGTACTTTGGTCGAAAAGGACCGACGTGGACCTAATTGGATTGAAGTAGATCGAATAAACCGAATGAACTGAAGTGAATCAAACTAGACTAAAATGCTATGGTAAAGTGGCTTAACAGGAACATAACAACAATATTTTAACAAACTTTTGTTGTAGCAAATTTTTACTAGTTTTCATTTGGACTAACTACTAACATTACCTTTTCACTTACCAATACTCGTTGTATCAGCTGTTAATAAAAAAAAAAAATTATAACTCTAACATCTAACTTTTTTGAAAATATTATTGTTGTTGTGATTGTTGTCTCTCGTTAGACTTAAAAGCAAGGGAGTGAATTTCATACCAGTAGCTTGGCTGATACAAAAACACAACAATTCCATTCCAGAATAAATACCGTCAATATTGAAGTTGTTTCGACCGTATCGAAAAAAATATTGGATTTTGGCTGGTTAATAGATACCAGTCCGATACCAAACAGTAAACCAAAAATGGATTCATCCCTCATGCACTCACCGTCTCTTTTTTCACTGAAGCCAACGGTCTCTCATTGGATCTTGAGTGGTGATGGATGGCGATACTTTCATTTGAAGCCATTAGTTTTTATATTATTTAATTTTTTTTTTTACTTTTGTAAAAAAAAAGAATAGTTCTAGAACCACAAATTATTTTACAATTTTTTTACCACAATTCTGATGTGGCAAACTGTAAGTGGGTAACTATCACTTACACATGAACCCACTATTTTATCTTTACCAATTACACTTTGTTATGTCACAGTTGTGACAAGAAATTGTAAAAAATTATGTGGTCATAGACTTTTTCAAAAAGAAAATATTTCCTTGCTAACAACTTCCCTGCGTCCACATAGCATCATTATGTATTTTCTTTCCTTATCTACTACTTATAAATTATAAGCTTAATTAGTATGTAAGTATTTACAAAAATATATACTAGTAAAATTATTAAAAGGATACTAAATTTATTTATTTTAAAAGTTAATGGATATATATATATATATATATATATATATGGTAACTTCGAAATGGTATACCGGTATTAATTGGTAACAAAATATATTTTCTATAACTAAATCGAAACCACATTCGGTATAATATTGACTTCCTTACTTAAAAAACATGTTTTGGATTAATAGTAGGTGTATATAACTTCTCATAACTGCTTTGAATTTTATAACAGCATACCTTTTGTCTTTGTCGTAGACGTTGTCTCTAACTTTAAAACTGATTACCACGTCAATTCCATTTTTTACAACTATATGCTCCTTACTGTACCACTTGTCACTCTCATAATGTCTTAGGAAAATTTTAATTAATTTCAACAATGTCACATTAATAACATAATAAAGTAAAATTTTTAAAGATTTTTTTATATTTAACATTTACAAGACTTACATAATAAAATAAAATTTGTAATATATATATATATATATATATATATATATATATGAGTTAGATTTAAATTACACTTGGTATAACTCTAAGCAATGTTAGAAGTTCAAGTAATAGAATATTATCATCGTCCTACCATGTATTGAATAGGTAATATCACCTAATTAAGCATGTTTGATTAGTTTTTTGCTAATTTGTTGAAAGTTAGTAAAACTACAATTGTATTTAGAAAAAGTGAGGTTTAAAAAAAAAAAAAAAAAAAAAAAAAATATATATATATATATATATATATATATATATATATATATATATATATAAAAGCAAGTAAACTAATAAGCTAATGCCAAAAAAATAATAATAATAAAAAGAAGAAAGCTGCTCTAGATGCACTAATTTTCAACTAGTATTCTCGCCTCTCATAATAATGGGGGGAATGGTAGCGAGGTTGTGGGTTCAAGACTCACTAAATATTTGTATAAGTTACCAAACAAAAAGGAAGTAGAGAAATTTTCTTTCTAAGAATCAAATTAAGTTCAAGTACAATCAGTTTACAACCCTTACAAAGAACACCTAAACAGCAAATGTTAGAGATAGACACTCTAAAATTACATCACAGAAAGCAAGCCTCAAACTAGCAAAACAAAAGGCAAACCCTGATTATTCCAACACTAACGTAGGAAATATCCCCACATACAACATATTTCCCTATCCTGGATAAAATTACAGAACATTCCAACAACTTCTAGTCGAAAGTTGGGAAGCTTAAGCGAAAAGTGAAAGTTGAAAGAGGAGAGTGTGGAGATGAAGAGTGGAAACTGAGGGATGGGGTGTAGCCTCTGCTGCTATTGCTAAGTGTTAACTACTACTGCAGGAAACATGCTTTCTGTCTTTCTCTGTGTTGCAAACTTGCAATGCTAAACACAATGGCGAGTAAAGGATTGAAACCCACTTCATCTTTGAGTGACTGTGACTTGTATGGCATAAAAATGGTAATGAGTAATGGCCCAACATGATTAACGTTTGTTCAACCTATCTGTGCACACAATCCTTGAAAATTGTGTGTTCAAGAAACAATTTTAGTTATAATTTTAAAAAAGTGAAGGCATATAGTTAATAAAAAGAGAAATTTATATATTTATAACAAAAAAAAACATGCAAATATTATTTCTTAATACAATAAAAATATTAACTATTGTTATTTAGTTGTTTCGTTATCACTGGCAGTCTAGCACACATCCCACTACATACTTTGCACAATGTAAAAATTGAAAATACACTACTTCATTGACTCATCCCTTACGCCTTAGATAGTTTAATTTTTGTTCTTATTTACTTACTTTACTACCCATTGGTCTAGTCCACTACCCTAATTGCCCAATGTATGTCCCATGGCCCCACCCACCCCCCACTTAAAGGAAAAACATATCATATATCGGATACATGAGTCTTCCCTCTCACATGAAAGTGGATCCCACTCAAGAGACAAACAACACAATTACACTTACGCAAAAACTAAAAGGCTAAGAGCCTAAGTCACAAAATTAGTGGACACTGGGTTAAGTTAAAGAAATATAATAATATTAACAATTAACACAAAAGGACATTCAGAAAAAAAAAAAGAAAAAAAAAAGAAAAAAAAGGACAAAGTCAAATAAAGTTATTCAATGTTTAGTTTGGAAAAATATATCATGCAACGGGTATATGTTATCTATGTCTCCTCGTTTAGTTTAGACTATTCTGCTATTCAGTATTTAGTTCAGACTGTTCAGATCCAAAGGAAAAGAGAGACAACGGAGATGAGATAGAGAAAAAGAGAGATCGAGAACTAAGATGAGATACCTTAGTAGGTTGACCTTTAGCTTTGTTGTAGGTTTTGACAATTTCTTTCATTAAGAGAACATTCTCTCCGATATTCCTTCCCATGACAAGTGTGGTTTGGTGCTGACCAATCAATATACTTAAGACAAGCCTTACATCCTATTGGCCCAGACTGTAGTAATGCATTTATAGATTATGTTACAACATAGATAGGTCTACAATCACCCATTTTAGATTGCTTGGGAACCTAAGTAATTCATGACAAGATGCTGGCATTTACCTCCCTAATAATAAGTAGTACCTGACCTGAAAAAAGATTGAATGGCACTTGTAACATCTTCTTGCATAACAGTCCACGCCTTTAAAAAAAAGGGGACTGAGAAACCATATGGAGTTATAGACCAAGGGTTTATCTCCATCCATGCAAATGTCAAACCTTTTAAAAGGTCTAACTCACAAGAAAAATGTTAAAACAGGTCCAGTCCAATTCACACAGGGCCAAAATCAAGTTAGAACCCCAAAGACACTTCGCCTCAAATTTGATTATTTGAATCCTGGATTATTTCTCTTTAAACAATAGAATCAATAGAAAGAAGGAATTTATATAATTCTAACCCTTTTTTTACATCAATAGTTGGGGTGGGTCATTTGAATTCTAGAATATGATTTCTATAAAATTAAAATTTTCTCGCTGACCTCAATTAAATTTGTAATCAATTTCTTAACCCAATTTATTTATTTCGGGTATCACAAGATAAGGCATTGTTTGATAGTTAATCCGGTGCATTGGTGTAAATTTCATTTTCATTGAAGTCCTCACTCTTTTCTTAAGCCACCGCTTGGTTAGTCAGAAACCTTTTCTGGAACCTTTTTTAGTGGAGAAAAAGTATGTACATCACCAATTCTTGAAATAAGATGTCAAGGGAGTTCTATAATCTACATTGAAACGAAATCCTACAAAGTAACGGTGGAGGAAGCGGGATTAGTCTTTATGATGAGGATCATTGAAAGAAGTGATGATTTTCTACGATCAGTTTGTTCTGGGAAAAGGTGCAAGAGGGTAATTAGCATCTGTGGAGGATTTAGCCAAAACAGAACCTTCACAGTTTTTCTTATGGAAGATTGATGTGCAGTAAGATAGCAAGTGAGACATGAAATGGATAATATGTGAGATGCAATAATGTCAGGCTATGAAATTGCAGTACTGTCAGCTATGAAACAATCTTCCTTTCATGGGACAACTATCAAAGATGACTAGATGATGGTGATTTGAAACTCCAAATTTTGACTACCGAGTGTGAACAACTTTTTGACATGATACTTATACTAAATGCCAAAAGTTTCAACAAAAATAATAAAACACAACCATTAAGATAACGTAATCCTCTCATCCAGGTTCATCTCACTATGTAGAAGCAAGATGAGTTGCTTGCTGCACCTCTAAATGGAAAAAGTAAGTTATCATCAAGCATTGATCCTCTCACAAAAGTTTCCGAAGTCAAGTTCCAGCCAATGGAGCTTCCGTGGAACATATTACATTTCTGGGTACTACTCCAAGTAGATTTCCTCTGCTTTCATCCCAGATACAACATAAGTAGCTCCACTTTCAAAACTTCAGAGCGGATGAATCCTTTCTTTTAACTTCAACAACCAACATAATTATATTTATTCTATATTTCCTCATCAAAGAATCAAGAGGATAGGCAGATAACTCCAAACTTGATACACAAATTTCAATTAGATTGGGAATAACAAGATTATTGATAATTATAATCTTTAATGAGATGCCATATGGGAGTAGAGAATTGCTCACAGATTGCATTGACAAATTTATACACTAACTGGACAAAATATGCGGTCACTTGGTGGTTTGCATATTTTCAAAATCTCAATATAATTCTTTGGCACTAAATGTATTGGTAGAACTCAACGAGGGTCATGTATAGGCTCATCTGAATCATATTTAGAAAGCAAATCACAGTAAGACTCCTCTTCAGATATGCATTGGTTATCACTCATTTCATCATCATATACATCATTTAATCGTTCATGTTCTAGATCAGAATCTTCACTTGTCTTGTACAACCCCCTGCTCCTATCTAGCAGACCTTTCCTCAACATGCTTGCAAATCTTTCCCTGATTTCTACGAGGGGGTGTCTCTGCAAGAGTTTCTGGCGGTCATAGGCTTCCCTTAAAACAACCGTCTGAGTGTCATTCTTCTTAGAGAGGTAAAAAATACCAGGATGGCGCTCAAACACTTTAGTAAACTTCTGGGGCAGGGCCAAAGGCATACGGAGGTTGCTCACATTCTTGCGCTCAGTTTTCTTTTGTATGGTTAGGTGAAGAAGCTCGTGAAAGACTCCAACAATCCTCTTCTCAGATACATCTGTGCGGGGATCCAAATGGGAGGCATCAGTGTATGGCGAAGTATAAGGGAGCCTTTGCCACTCTTTCAACCACTCCATGCATTTTCGTTTCAACCCAAAACCTCTGGTGAATCCAATTGGAAAGGCTAAGCAACCATTTTTCATGTCTTCTTCATTCTGTTGTAAAGCGGCATTCTTTTCCAATTCAGAGACAGCGAGTTCATCATCCCAGGACAAGAGTTTCAATCCAACACGATCGTCAGGAAGGTTGACCAAAGAGAATAACTCAGGGTGATATGGAATCAAGGAAGCATGGTAATCATATGGCAACCCCAAGTCCCATTTCAGCTGGTCAATGGTTTGTAAAGGAAGTGTCCATTCTCTGGTGAGCATGAGCAGTTTACGGAGCCTATTAATAATATCCATCTGATTCTCCTCAAAAACATTAAGCTCTTCTCCATGGAGTTCCAACGCTTCAGGAGCCAATCCGAAACACGGGACACGAGTGCCCCCACTATCAAAAACATAAGACTCATGAAAAACAGAAGGGTATCTCCTAACAAAAGTAGAGAGCTTAAGATCATGAGGAAGACCAAGCTGTCCACGACGATGAGAGAGGTGGTATATGGGAAGGCGACACTGACGAGTAGAAGAGATCATGGAAACAAGAATACAAGCCGCTCTAACATCCCTCTCACCAGCAACAACACTATCTAGTGCCCTATCTTTCGCCCATTTCAACTTTACATTAACAAGACCACACTTTTGCTGGTAATCAAATCCTTTCTTATATCTGTAAATGAAACCAAATTGTCCAGCCCTATTGAAAAACAAGCATTGCACCATTTTCTTCTAAGGAATAATGATAAAAATAAACAATGATTGCCTAGCAGCATTGCTCTTGTTTCATTGCAATTGAGTTTCTTTGCGGCATAAAGTCAAACACCTTGTGAGCATTACACTGAAACTGCCAAAAGCAGAGTTGTGTTTTCATTTTCTAAAAGAAAAATCATTTACCATCGCAAAACTTGATCCAATTAATTAGAGGGTTAAGATAAACGACAATAGAGTAACCAAAAACCACAAGAGGAATGAACATTTAATCAGAGACAATGATAGCACCTGATTTACCCAAATACTCAAACTCTTGGCGTCAAAATTCTAAACAATACCAAACAGTACCGAATCGAAACCAACAGTAGAGAGAGAGAGAGAGAGAGAGAGAGAAGAGAAGAAGGGGGGGGGGGGGGGGGGGGAATACTGTTTGATTTGAGAAGTGGCGCAGATCAGAAGATGAATGACAGTAACAACAAAAGTGTGTACTTTGTCTGAAACCTACCATTTATAAAATGCTGGAGTGGGTTTTTTTTTTTTTTTAATAATATTTTTTTTTTAAAATTTTTAATTTATATATATATAAATATTTTATTTCTGTTTGTTTATTTAATATTTAAACAAAACTCAAATTTAAACTCAACTATTCAATGAATCGAGCGGAATACACTTGTGTAGAGTGTGCTTTGGTCGGATTAGGCGGGTGGAGAGCAATATTTTTAACCAACTTGTCAATAGTAGGTTAGAAAAATTTCAATCCACCATCGACCCATCAATATATAAATCATGCAAGTTGGTTAAAAATCTTAACGGTTTCAACTTGGTGGGTTGAATGAGTTAGATGGGTTGACAAATTCAATTGACTAAATTAAATTATTTTCAATTAAATTAGATAATTATTTGCTCCATTAATTAAAAAAGGGAAAATTTCAACTTTTATTAAAAATAATTACAAATAATACATTATTTTTTATTAGAATGATTGAAATTTTATTAGACGTGTATATAGAGTAAGAATAATAACAAAATTTTAGAGAGAGCAACTGGAGCTTATTAAGGAATAGAAATGTGAAAATGGAAAAAAAAATAAAAATAAAAAGAAAGAAAGAGATGAGAGAAATCAAGTGCATATGTGAGGTATAATTTTGTGACATGACAAATTAATTAGGAGTGCAGATCGGGTTGTGGCAAGTTAGAAATATCTCAACTTGCTATTCAATTTGACCTTCTAAATTTTCTATCTAACCAGCCTAACTCGGTTCGTCTCACTTAATGCGGGTCAATGCAAGTCGGACGGGTTAGACGGTTTTTTTGCATAGTAATACATTCAAGCGTTTGATTCTCAATTTAAATTTATAAAATATTATATATTTATATGTAGATGGCATATATAGAAGTATAATTATCTATACTATTATTTAAGGGGTTTCCCCTCTTTGGACTAGATTTTTTTTTTGGTTCTAAAATGCCCCTATTTTCCTAGGTTTAAGTAGAGACAAAACTAAAAGACAACATTGTAAAAATATATTTCTAACTCTCACCTAAAACATTTCCTACAAAATATGATCATTCTCCTACTAACCCACTTATTGAAAGTAACTATATGTTTACTTAAAAAAAAAAAAAAAAAAAAAAAAAAAGAAGTTAAAATGCCTACAAAATAAGCCAACAACATGTAATTACAAATTTCAAAAGACCTGCTTCTATCTCTAACTCCCACCCAAGCCAAAAAACAAGAACCCATTCCCCACACAAAGTTCTTGCTAAAGCTACCCACATTCAAAACTGCCCTATCAGATCTTCAATTTCTTCTAAAAAAAATAGAAGAAGAAGAAGATAGATCTTCACTTTTGACAGAAATTTGGCCATCCTTATTTCCTCCTCATTAGATTAATGGCCATAAGACTACAATGGTGGTGAGCACTGGTGGAGTCAGCATGGGGCGAGGGGGGGTTGCCCCCCCTGACTTTGTAAAAAAATTCCCCAAACTACTAGTTTTGTAGGGGGGGCATTACACTATTTATTTAAGGTGCTTGACACTTTGAGTCTTTGACCCACCCTTTTGACATGAAAAAGAGAAAAAGCTGGTCCACTCCACCCTTAAAGAAGCAGATTGGAAAGTAAGGAAAAAAGTTTTCCTGAAAAGCTAAAGTAAAAAAAAAAAAAAAGGAAGATAAAAATATAAAGAAGTGTTATATTTACAATATTTTTATAACAAATTATATGTATAAGATGTAATTGGTTTTAATTTAAACTTACCACTAAAATTAGTTTTTTTTTTTTTTTTTTTGGTTGAGAAACCATTAAGAAAATGTTGTATACATAACATATCCCTTATTTTTTACCTATTACATTATTCATGGCATTTGTCTTTCTTGTTCATATCTCATAAATGACTTGTCCCATTAATAAACAGTGAAATGCCATTTAATATTTTTTTTAACAATATGCAACGTTTACTTTTTATTAAATTTGTTTACAATTGTTTATTTATTTTGTTACTATAATCAATTAATGTATTTTAATCTTCCCCCCCTAAACTAAAATTCTGACTCCGCCACTGGTGGTGAGTGTTTTGATCCAATTATTTTACTTTTTTTTTGCTACTAATCTTTTAGAAATCTATTTGTTTTACACTATTATCTATTGTCATTACTATTTGGGGATTTTCGTATAACAAGAGATCGACTTGACGAGGGTATGTTATATTTTGTCAAATTTCTCAACAGTGGTGGGTCTCTGTGCTTTAGAGAGAGAAATGCTAGAAGTTTTGAGGATCGTAAAAAAAACTATTCTTAATTAAAAGCTTTTATTTTTCAAATCTTTATTGAGTGGGTGAATCCTTCCAATCTCTTTTATTTTGAATCACTTCTTTTTTATTGGTGACACATCAGTTTGTAAGCTCAATATAATACAGTTTGTAACACCAATAAATAGCACTACTCTAAAATATTTAACCCCACCACTAACATCATTTTATTATCTATTATTCAATCCACTCAAACCATGGATTAATTGTGATTAGATCACGTCATTTACACATCAAATCACCAGTGATATTTGAAGAAAAATAATCCAATTGCACTTTATATTGTATAAGTTATGGCAAAATATGTGGCAAAGTTTGTGTAAATTGACTTTTTGATTTTTGTTGCAACTTAAGGATAGGAACGGCAACAAGCCAGGTTCGGGTCAGGTTTTTTGATGCCCAAACTCGACCCACGGGCCCTCCTCCGTTACCTGAACCCAGCCTGTTTAATAAACGGGTTTTTTTTAACTCCAAACCTACCCCGTTGGGCCCCGTCTAGCCACTTCTGGGCTTAATCTAAAGATGTGGGCCCAATCCGACCCAATCTTAAAAAAAAAAAATTCAATTTTACAACCACAGAAATAGAAACACAAATCACAAACACAAACACAAATCAGCTTGGTTTTTTTTTTTTGGCTCTTCTTTGTCAATATAGATTTTTCACTTATTAAAAAAAAAAAAAAAAAAAAAAAAAAATCCCGTCCTCCGATCATCACATCTCTCTAATCTAACAATCCTATGCTCTGATCTAACAATCCCGTGCTCCGATGTGACAAACAGCAATCACCACGTGATGAGACTGAGGGTGAGGGTGGGTTAAGAGAAAACGGAAGTGAGAGTGAGAAAGATAAGGGGCGGCGAGACTAAGTGAGGATGTGGGCCTGAACGAGGCGGTGAGGCCATGAGGTAGTTAGGGGAGTGTCTGTGTGAGGTCGAGAGAGGGTGGCTGACGGTGAGAGCTTAAGAGAGAGAGAGAGAGAGAGAGAGAGAGAGAGAGCAACTAAGAGATAAGGGATTGAGGGTTAGGTTTAGAAAAATGATTTGAAATGAAAGAGGAGTACTTATACTAGGGTTTTTAAATTTTTTTAATAATATATATGTATACAGGTCGAGTTCGGATCGGGTATGCATAAAACTTGGACTCGACTCGAACCCGCTTTGGGTTTGATTTTTAAAACTGAAACTCGACCCTATTGTTTAGCAGGTTGGGTAAGACTCGACTCATTAGGGTGGGGTTGGGTCAGGTACTTGCGGGTCGGGTTATATATGCGATCCCTACTTAAGGATGGACTAGCGGTGGGTATTTTCTTGCTACTCACAATCGATAACTATTTATACTATCATGAACAAACTCACAATTTTTCCACAACTTTTCTACGTGGCAGATTGTTATTGACTGTCTATCACATTTAGGGATGGACCTAAGATTTCAAGCTAAAAGGGGCCATAAGGAAAAAAAAAAAAAAAAGTCTTATGAGTTAGCAACGGGGGCAATATGGGATTTATTAGTTCTCAATTATAAATTTATTTAATTTAAAAAATATTAATTATAGCATTATGAACAATGTTATGAACACCATTTTGGTTTGTCCATTAGAATAAAAATATTTCAGTATTGGCTTATTTTGGTTTTCCATTTCAAGGTTTTCACTATATATATATATATATATATATATATATATATATATATATATATATATATATATATATGTATGTATGACATTGATTAAAACCATTATAAATTATTAAGGATCTCAAAACCATAAGTCCATATTTCAATTAGTATATTAATCTTTAAACCTAAAATATATATTTAATACAAATATTATCAAAATAACAATTAATTTTTCAGAATACGATATGGTTAAAATGTATCTATATAATGAAAGAAGAAAAAGGCATAAGCTAATTTTTTTATGGGTCATGTTAACGAGTGCCCTTAGAACACTTATTAAGAATCCAGTTAAAAAAGTTTTTATGGGAAAAGAAAAAAAAACAATTAATATTTTGATAGCTTTTTTCATTTCCCATAAAAGTGATGTTAAAATTTTCTTTAATTAGATTTTGAATTAGTGTCCTAAGCGCACTCTTTAACATTTTCCTTTTTTTATTTATTAAAAAATTAGGTAATATGGAGGGGGGTAGAAGGCTTAAAAGTCAACATAAAAATTTGAGCTTCCTTTAAATATTAGTCACGCTAGTAATGGCTAATGGGTTTTAATTTTTTGGAGATAGAGTTGGCTGTCCGGGCTAATAATCATAGGAGTGCGGCTAAGGTTTTGAAAAAAAGTAGGCCAGCTATAAAAAACTCAAAATGTACCTAATAAAAAAAATTGGGCCAGGGCGGGCCCGAGGCCCTCTCTTAGGTGTGTCCTCAGTCACATTCACATGGACTTACACTTAACATTGTATAAAATTATGGCAAAATATGTGGCAAAGTTTGTGGAGATAGACTTTTTGATTTTTTGTTGCAAGTTAAGGATGGATTGGCTGTGAACACTTTCTCGCTATTCATGGCCGAAAAATTCTACTTCTATTATTTCAAACAAATTCATAATTTTTGCTACAACTCTTAACATGATAAATTGCGATTAGTTATATCTTACTTTCACCTAAAAAGTTGTGCTTTTTTTTGAAAATATTTGCCTAAAGATGTTAGATCCACAACTTTTTATACAACTTTTGCTATAAACTATGTAACGAGTTATGAGTGAAGAATCTATGAACTTATCACTTTTTTCTATCACTCATAACTTGTCATATAATAAGTTGTGGTCTTATAAGTATTGTTTATATTTGCAGCCAGTTCTAAAATCATAAACTATTTCACAACTTTTTATTACATCTCTTATATAATATACTATGAGTAATTTTCAATCACTTATACATGAACCATCAATTTTTTTTTCACTATTCGATGCTTCACCTTATTGTAAATTATGACATATAAGTTGCGTGGTAGTTTGTCATAAGCCCTATTTAATAATGTTATTTAAATAATAAAAACTATAATTTAATCATCACAATATATATTTTCACACATTTTTTTTCCATTTACACATATTTCTACCTTGCTTACAAAGAAACGGCCTAAATTTTTCCATAGCTTAACTTTAACAAAATCCGTGTCGTGAAGCCAGACTTTAATAAATTAATTTCGCATCTTCCAAGTTGTTGACAGAGACCAAAGAGAAATTCGGATAGGAAACACGTGGACCCACATGCATGGAAAAAAGAAAAAGTAGATAGGAACAACTCACCTACCAATAATGAACGGACAAGATCAATTTTCTAGCAAAAAAGGAATCTTTAATCCAGCTATATAATATGGCCCATGAGTGGGACGAAGAGAGCAGGTGGCTAAGGTTTTAGTCTCTCTCAAATGGCTAAAATACAGGAGGTGGTGTGTGACTGTGAGTTGCTGCTGCTGCTGTGTGTTGTTGTTGTGAGTATGAATCAGTAGTGATGGGAGAAAATGGAGAGTTTGGACTTTCGGAAGGTTGTGGCTTGGGCGAGTAGGGAGGACACACTTTTTACTATGCTCTTTTGTTTTTGTTTTTGTAAAACAAAAGAAACGCAAAAAGGTAGTTTGTCTTACCTACTCCGCCCATGCCAAAGGTTTCCGATTTTTCCTCCCTCTCCTTACCTTCTCTTTTTTCCTCACCACCTTTCCTTGGATCTCAAGCGGTTTGTTTGTAAGTTCAATATTTTTATTTTAATTTTGCATATATATATATTGTTTACTCTTAAGATTCATAGATATGTTTGAATTTAGATCTACAAAGAATGAATCAAGCGGTTTATGAATAGCTCGAGCACTAATTAGGAAAATGTTTGTTTATGTTCCTTTGTTTTAGTAAATAAGCTCAAGCCCAAGTTAGGCTTGAACATGATACTTGTTTATGAACAAGTTTGTGAATATTAGATTCGATTAAAATTTATATACTTTTATATGTATATTTGTCTAAAAGATCTGATATTAGATTATATAAGTTTGTAAATAGATTTATGTGATATGATCTCAAATTATTATTTGTAATTTATAATATAAACATTAATAAAAGTAAATTCATAGATTTGTGAAATGGATAAAAAAACTTTATTCTTGCTTTTACTTTGGGTCATTTAGATATAGCTTATCTTATTTTGTTAAAAATTAAAATGCTGTAGTAAAAATAATTTTTAAATGTGTGAATAGTATCGTGAGATTATTTTTAATGAAAAAATTGCTGAAAAGAGAAGTTTGTGGGTCGTGTAAATAGTATACGAACTCACGGATATGCACTTTGCGCCGAAGAAAAGTCAAAAATTACGGTTAAAAAAATAAAAAAATAAAAAGTGAAGTTTGTGCTTTCCACATCTGCGTTTTGAAGTTTTTTTTTTTTAGTCGGGATTTTTAACTTTTCTTCGGTGTCCAGTGTATGTCAATGGGATTCATGCATTATTCATAGGACCCACAAATTTCACTTTTTTGTAATTTTTTCATTAAAAATGGGTCTTATAATACTATTCATACATTTAAAATTTTATTTTAAATTTTTGTTGTTATCTTTTTCAAAAAAATAAATGGTATTTAAACGGATCTGCCTTAAAAAAAAAAGCTAATCAAGTTATTTGGCGATAAACTCTTCATGTTTAAAATTAAATTAAACGAAGTAGTCTAAATTTTTAATATTTGGCTTGCTTTAACTTGTTTACTGCGCTACTTGGTCACATCACAGCACAGACCTGTCTTAATATTTGGAAAATTTTCACTTTCATCTCACAACAGTCGCATCAATTGAGCTAAGGTGATTTGAGCACAAGTGGTGTGATTGGTGTTAGACGGAAGTAAAAATATTATGTGGAGTTTTTGGGTTCATTTTAGCACTGAAAAATGCTAGGACCACATGAGGGTATACAACTTTCGCCGGAACTATTTACACGAGTTATTTACATGAGTTGTGGTAAAAGTTGTGTAAGTTTATGTGGTCTTAGCATTACTCTATAATATTGCACTAAATTTGTGTAATGGTGGGACCCAAGCAAGGTGGATAGAGGTGTGTGTAAGTGAATTTTGCTGGGTAATTTATGGACACAATTTTTTTGTCACAACCTTAACATGTGTGACTGTGAGTGGCTGAGAGAAAGTGATAGGTCTATGAAAGTGATAGTTCACCAACCAAACACAATTGCGCATGTCAACAAGTTGTGACAAATAGTGTGGTCATAGAAGAGTTTGTCTAGGGATATATTTAAATCTGCACCCAATTTCACAATATGCTTGAGTGTCAATTTGTGATTGGATTATATTACTTATACATGGGACCACCATTGGTACTTGATGAAAAGTAGAATTATTATACACCAATCACAAGTTGATACTTAAGCATGTTGTGAAATTGGGTGTGGATTTGAGTGTGTACTAAAGTTTTCCATGATTTTTTTATTATTAGTGAAAATTGGTGTTGCCCCATCAAGTCAGGTTTGATGGGTGAAGCCTCTCATAATTTTATATATATGTATATTGGTAGGACACAACATTTTTCATAACTTTTTTTACAATTGTTGGCCTGTTAACATGGTTGATGGGAACAATATAACTTTTATGTGGGTCTTCCACATACCATCATCACAGGTCATGCTAATAGTTGTGAAAAAAGTTGTGAAAAATGTTGTGTCTTATTTTTATATATATATTTGGTAATTTGTGATAAAATTAGTTGATGGTATTTATGTATGTATGTATGTACATACATATATCTAGAATACTTTCATTTTGTCTTTCTATTCTTTCTATCACTTCTTTTTATGTATGTATGTATGTACATACATATTCTTTTTATTTCTATTATGTCTAATTTCTTTTCCATTATATCAATTGGGTTTTCTTCTGTTGGTGTTGTTTTTTCAATTAGCTTTATTAGGTCATCTTTCTTATCATATTTTCTGTATGTCATATCTATAAGTCTATTGGTTGATTTTATTTCTTTATCAATTGTCTTTATTAAACTATCATTTTGTCTTTCAATTTCATTATGTGAATTATCTGTCATGGTTTTTACATAGATATGACATATAGAAAAAATGATAAGAAAGATAACTTAATAAAGCTAATTGAAAAAAACAACAGCGGCATAAGAAAATCCAATTGATATAACGCAAAAAAAGTTAGACATGGTAGAAATAGAAAGAGAAAAATGTATGATAAGAAAAAAAAATAGTAAAAGAAGTGATTGAAAGAATAGAGAAACAAAATGATAGTATTCTAGAGTTGGTTAATAAAGAAGAGAATCCAATGGGAAAAATACAAAAGAAGTTAGATATGATAAAAATAGGAAGGGAAGAAGGCATGATAGGAAAAGAAATAGAAAAGGTAGAAATAGAAAGATAAAATAATAGTCTAGTGGAATTAGTCAATAAAGAGTGGAGAAATAATAGTCCAAAAGAAAATGATAGACTAAAAAAAGAAATTGATAAGAAACTAGAATCAATTATAAGATCTCTGACAGACACACAAGATAATAATAGTTTTACAAAATTAACCAAAAAGAGAGAAACTTTAAATGTAGCCTTAGAAAGAAGAAATATAGAAAGAGATATAACAGTTTCAGACATTATTGAGTCGTCAGATAATGAAAAAACGGATAGACATGATAGAAATACTATTTGTCATAAGTGTAAAGGATATGGACATACTAAAAAACAATGTGACAAACATAATAAAATTGTTAAACAAATCAGCAAATTAGATTTTGAGAAAGATATCATAAATGAACTAATGGAAATATTTAATGTTAAACAATAAGAGATAGATCAAATTAAAAAAGAATTAAAATAAACAAATTCACATAAAATCAAAAAAAGAAAAGGGAAACAGAAAGAAATAATAATGAAAGTAATAGACAGGCTACTTAATCACCTAAAAGATAAAAAAGACTATTTAATTAATCTGGAAATCTCTATAGACATACCTGTTGTTTGTATTAAATGTAAAAATCACGGACATCATATTAAAGAATGTGGTAAAAAAGAAAAGGTTAAGAAGGAAAAGACAGAAAGGAAACAAGAAAGAATAGACATAAAACTAGTAACCATACAATACTTAATGACAAAAGTAAAAATGATAAAACAAGAAATAAAAGAAATTAAGGAGGACAACTCCACCGACATAAATGAGCAAAACATTAAAGAAATAGTAAATTTGAAAGATTTTTCTAAACTCCTGACAGACTTTCCTGTAACAGACAGATTAATGATAGATCCCCCTGAACCTCCTACAAAGAAAGATGTTACTAATATCAATAGTAGACATAATTTTTACTTATAATTGACAGAGTTATTTATCACAAATGGCATACAGAAATTACTTTAGTAATTAATAAAGAGTTTTCTTTAATAGAAGTTGCCTTAATCGACTCAAGAGCGGACATGAATTGCATACAAGAAGGATTAATACCTTTAAAGTATTATGAAAAACCATCTTAAAGATTAACTCAGGCTAATGGAGAAAAGCTAATAATCAATTATAAAATACCTAATGTTCATATATGTAATGATGAAATATGCTTTGAAACATTTTTTGTTTTAATAAAAAACCTTTATTCTAAAGTTATTTTAGGAAATCCCTTTATGGCTTTACTTTATCCATTTTTAACAACAAACGAAGGTATTAAGACTAATGTGTCAAGAAAAGTTATGCTAAAAAAGAATTAGGAACTTTTGGTGAACAATATGTTTTTGATCCTTTAATTGCTCCCTTTAGAAAAAGAAGGAAAGAAAAGGTAGACATCGACAGATATAAAAACAATAGTAGAAGATATAATAAAAACAGGTATAAGGATAATAAAGAAGAGTCCAAAAGAAAGAAACCTAATACACATGGAGAAAATAATTTTGTTTCTTTCAAATGTGGTAAAAAAGGACATACTAGTAAATACTGTAATTTTCAAAGAAAGATAAACAAACATGGCGTGACAGATAAATTAAAGAAAAAATTAATGAGTATATTAGAACTAACAGACAGTGATGAGACAGATGATGAGATTCCCCAGATAGATAATAGTAATATCACTTCATCATCGTAGAAATTTCCTTGGATAATGAAAAGGTTAAATTATGTAATTGTAATAATCTTGATAATTGTTACTATAAAAGAAAATTAAAAATAAATGTTTTATCAAAACAAAAAGATTTAATAATGGATTTAATAGATAGACTTTTGGATCTACAGTCCAAGAAAGATTATTTGTCTAAACTAAAAGAATCTTTAACTCAAACAGACAGATTTAAAATAGAATTGGAAGGCTATAACTCAACTTTATAATTTTGTAGAAATTACTGAGAGATTTAAACATAGTAATAAAATGATAGTGACAGAGTTATAGACATATATTAATAATTTAAAACAAGAATTAAAAGAAAAAAAAATCCACTTTAAAAGAAATGACTGAGCAAATAATAGCACAAGTAATTAGTATCAAGGATAGAATCAAATTTTGTAATAATGACAGATTTCCAATAGACCTCTCTCTCCCTAACAGAAATGGTGATCTGGGTAAAAAATCTTATAAAGATAATTTTTAAATATAATTGACAGAATGATATTCCAGAAATGGTATACTAAAGTAACATTGGTCGTTTATAAAGAATTTTTGTTAACTATTGTTGCACTTGTTGATTCAGGTGCTCACATGAATTGCATACAAGAAGGATTAATACATTCTAAATATTATGAATCGACAACAGATAGATTAACTTAGGCTAATAGTAATTGAAGAGGATAAAAGTTAAGGTTGACGGATCCGTTCTAATAAGCCAGCCATAAGTGACAGAACTAAATTAATGGATGATTAGCAACAAGACGACGAGTTGAGGTACTGAATGGATAAATCACACGACGGATGGTCCTTCATAGTGGATGGATGATCCTATATGATGGACGGATTCTAGGTACATAGGCTCGAGGTTGACGGGTATCAGGGTCACGTGGCACCCACATGGCTTAAGTAAACTCCAAGGAATCCTAAATGGAAATATCTTGCACCCTACGGTTGACCTTGGTCAATGGAATCCTTATATGGGAAGAATCCTGCAAAATACGTACATTTATTAGGATCTTTCCCAAAAAGAAACATCTTCTGGCCCAAGAAATTGGAGTCGGTTTTACACTACTATAAAAATCCCAAGCCTTCCAAGAACAAGGTATGCATAATTTACCCTAACTCTAGCATTCTAGAGTTGTGAAGAGTTCTCTAACTTAACTTTCGGAGGGTATTTAGCTGGTACCACACCAATACTTTCTGTGAGATCTTCTTCTTTTTCTGTGCTATGTAGGTCTGGTATCGAGTATGTGGGGACCGTGTGACTTACTAACGATTTTCGACATCATTAGTTAGCGCCATTTGTGGGAAATCGATAGGAAGTAAGCCATACTACCGCTTCTCAGACGAAATGTCGCATGGTACTTACTCGCTCTATGGCGACCACCAATAACAATCAAGGGGACGGATTGGCGAGTTAGTCCATCGAACAGACTCGCCTTTCACCGCACCTGTCACGTCATTCTCCCTTCCACCGAAGTTCTGTATGCCATAGGTAGAAGCCTATGATGGGTTAAAGGATCCCTTGGATCACTTGGAGTCGTTCAAAACCCTTATGTGCTTACAAGGCATGGCAGAAAAAATCATGTGTCGGCCTTTCTAATGACACTGAAGGATCCTATGAGGGTATGGTTCAGCAGTCTGGTGCTCAACTCCATCAGTACCTTCAAGGAGCTAAGTGTGCAGTTTGCATTGCACTTTATAGAGGGCACATGTATAAGAAGTCTACTGCTTGCCTGATGAGCATCAACCAACGAGAGGAAGAAACGCTGAGATCATACATAACCCGCTTTAATAAGGAGGCCCTCTCAATTGACGAAGCTGACGACAAGATACTAGTGGTTGCCTTTACCAACGGGTTACGGAAGGGGAAGTTTTTGTTTTCTTTATACAAAAAGACCCAAAAACCATGTCAGATGTACTTTACAGGGATACTAAGTACATGAACGCAGAGGATGCACTGCTGGCCCGAGAAGAGAAGCCCAAAAAGAGGGAAAGACAGGAGTACGCATGGCAAGATAGGAGACGAAAGGTGGCTAGAACTGGAGAGTGACGGGAAGACAAACGTTCCAAACCCCACACTGGGAGGTTCACAAGCTTCACCATGCTGACCACCCCGATTGACCAAGTCCTGATATAGATCAAGGACGAAGGAGTCTTGACATTCCCTGGCAAGTTGAAAGGAGATCCTAGTAAGAGGTCCAGAGACAAGTACTGTCGTTTCTACCATGATTATGGCCATGACATGTCTAATTGCTATGACTTAAAGCAGTAGATAGAAGCTCTCATCAGGCAAGGAAAGTTACAAAGGTTCGTCAGCAAAGAGAGGACGGACCCACCACAAGAATAAGTGGCCCAGAGGGAAAACAAGCGTCCTAGGCCCCTCTAAGAGACATAAGGATGATCGTAGGGGGGAACCAAAGTTTCCAATTCGTCCAGGAATGCACGCAAAACATACTTACGAACTGTGCAGAATGTCCAGCTAACAGGCTTCGTCCCAAAGATGGCATGAATTGACAACCCTGTAATTGGATTCACAGAGGAAGATGCTCGATGTCTCCACCACCCACACGACGATGTGCTCATAGTTAGCATACGGGTATGGGACTACAACACCTACTGGGTCCTTGTAGACAATGAGAGCTCTGCTGATATCCTCTACTACCCAGCATTCCAACAAATGAGGATTGAAAGAGAACAGTTGGTTCCAACCAACGCTCTGCTCGTTGGATTTGGAGGAATAAGAGTATACCCCCTCGGTGTGGTCACTTTGCTCATGACGGTTGGTGATTACCCTCAGCAGATCACCAAAGATGTCTAATTTCTGGTTGTTGACTGTTCGTCCGCTTACAACGCCATCCTGGGTCGGCCTACCCTTAACTTGTGGAAGGCTGTAACATTAACTTACCACTTGATGATCAAATTCCCCACCGAGTATGGAGTGGGAGAGGTACGAGAAGATCAAGTAGCAGTGTGCAAGTGCTACATTGCTATGTTGGAGATGGATGATCATTTACAAACAATGTGTATAGAAGAGCAGCAGATGGTGGCAGAACCTATGGAAGGGCTTGAGGAGGTACTCTTTGATAATTTTAGGCTCGAGCAAACGACCAGGATCGACACTCTTGCCAGCCCAGCAGTACGACAGGCGCTCGCTGCATTCTTGAGAGAGAACCAGGACGTCTTTGCCTGGAGCTATGAAGACATGCTTGAAATTGATCCTTTGATTATTGTCTACAAGTTGAATGTATCACCTTCTTTTCCCCTTTTCCGTAAGAAGAAATGGGTATTCACGTAGGAACAAGATAAGGCCATAGCGGAAGAGGTTCACAAGTTACAAGAAGCAGAATTCATACGAGAAGTATACTACCTCGACTGGCTAGCCAACATAGTGATGGTCAAAAAGGCCAACCAGAAGTGGAGGATGTGCGTGGACTTCACGAACTTGAATAAGGCATGCACTAAGGACAACTATCCACTAGTTGCTAAGCTTCATGGATGCATTTTCTGGTTACAACAAGATCTAGCTAGATGAGGCTGATCAAGAGAAGACTTTATTCATCACCAGCCAGGGTCTCTTTTGCTACAAACTAATGCTGTTCAGACTCAAGAACGCGGGGGCCACGTATCAAAGGCTGATGAACAAAATATTCGCACATCAGATTAAGAGGAACGTTCAAGTCTACGTGGACAACATGTTGGTAAAAAGCATTCGGGAGGAGGACCATCTGGACGACCTTAAGGAAACCTTCGATACCTTTTGTTCTTATAACATGAAACTAAATCCGAGCAAATGTGCATTCGGGGTGACGGCGGGAAAATTCTTTGGGTTCATGGTGTCCCAAAGAGGTATTGAGGTCAACCCAAATAAAGTATAGGCCATAATGGAGTTAACTCCTAAAAAGAACGTCAAGAAGGTACAAAGTCTAAAT
Source organism: Quercus parvula (assembly GCA_030820535.1). Taxonomy (NCBI): domain Eukaryota; kingdom Viridiplantae; phylum Streptophyta; class Magnoliopsida; order Fagales; family Fagaceae; genus Quercus; species Quercus parvula. The sequence goes on along the minus strand of JAUAME010000007.1, from coordinate 12,392,809 downwards.
GGTAAGGTAGCTACACTAAACAAGTTCATCTCAATAGCAATAGATAGGTGCCTACCTTCTTCCGCACATTGAAGAAGTCCTTTGAATGGACGACCGAGTGTTAGCAAGCATTCAAGGATTTGAAGGCGTATCTTTCTTCCCCACCTTTGTTGAGCCTGTCCAAACTAAGTGAAGAATTGTTCCTTTACCTAGTTGTCTCCCTAGCCGTTCTCAGTGCCGCTTTAGTCAGAGAGGAGGACGGAGTTCAAAAACCCATATACTTCACGAGCTGAGCACTCAGAGGTGCAGAAGAAAGGTACCTACTAATGAAAAAGATAGCTTTTGCCTTGATAATAGCAGCCTGCAAACTCAAACCTTACTTTTAGGCACACACGGTGATTGTTCTAACGGATAAGTCTCTATGAAGAGCAATGAGCAACCCAGAAGCGGCCAGATGGATGGCTTTGTGGGCAATTGAATTGAGCGAGTTTGATTTGCAGTATTGCCCCCGCACAACCATAAAGGGGCAAGTTATCGCTGACTTCGTCGAAGAATTCTCGCACATAAAAGGTCAGGGGGTAGGAGAGGTTCCTCAGTGGAGTATCCACACGAACAGATCGTCCATTATCTAAGTAGGTGGAGTTGGTGTGGTACTTCATAGCCCAGAAGGGGATGAAGTTGAATGCATGGTCCGACTCGATTTCCTTATGACAAATAACGAACCAGAATATGAAGCCTTGATAGCAGGGCTTGATCTCACCAAAGTAGTAGTCACTAGTCAGGTTAATGACGACTATGAGTGCAAAGGCGAACGGATGAAGAAGTACCTCGAGTAGGTGAAGAATTGGGTAAACAACCTTTAAGCAAAGTTTGTTCAAATCCCGAGGGAGGAAAACGAGCGTGTTGATCGTCTTATCAAGGCTGCATCAGCATAACATATGCTCATTTCTAATTAGGTATTGTCCTTCGTTCAGCTATCACCATTAATAGACAGTATCAGTGTGCATGAGATAGGCCTTGAGAGCGATTGGACGATGCCAATAACCTCTTATCTAAAGGATGGCATGCTACCTGACGGCAAGGATGCTGTAAGGAAACTGAAGGTTCAAGCAACATGGTTTGGGCTGATTAAAGATGTCCTATACAAAACGGGCTTCTCCTGCCTATACCTGAGGTGTCTTATCCCCGAAGAGGCAGATTACTTCATGCAAGAAGTACACGAAGTAGTCTGCGGAAACCATTTTGGATCACGGTCATTGGTACACAAGCTGATCCGAGTGAGATACTATTGGCCTACCATGTAGAAGGATGCCATTGCTTATGTCAAAGCTTGCAACAAGTGTCAGAGGTTTGGCAACCTCATCTGGCAGCCAATAAAGGAACTCACTCCAATGACGGCCCCATGGCCTTTCGCTTAGTGGGGATTGGACATCATGGGTCCATTCCCAATAGCAATTTGACAACTAAAATTCCTGGTGGTCGGTATAGTCTACTTCACCAAGTGGGTAGAAGTCGAAACTCTAGCTACCATAATGAAGAAGAATGTGTGAAGCTTTGTGTGGAGAAACATCATCTATAGGTACGGTATACCTAGAGTACTTGTGATGCCCCAATTTGATTGATTGTGTGATGCATGCGGGTGTGTGATGAGTCCCACATCATGTATTTACTGGGTAGATCTGGGCTTTATTAACAACTACAAAAAAACCTCAATTGTGACTAGTCCTTTTAAGGTATAGCGTAGATGTGGCTAACTCATTTCCTTAGGTCGTTACATATGGTATCAGAGCCGGCTTGGTAACCCCGTGTGGGCTTGGACACATTACCCCACAAAGTGAGCCCTAACGAGGACGTTAGAGATTTAAGTGGGGGAGATTGTGATGCCCTAATTTGATTGATTGTGTGATGCATGCGAGTGTGTGATGAGTCCCACATCGGGTATTCACTGAGTAGATCTGGGCTTTATTAACAACTACAAGAAGCCTCAATTGTGACTAGTCTTTTTGAGGTATTCCTTAGGTCGTTACAGTACTGGTCTCAGACAATGGGAAGCAGTTTGACAACGACGTGTTCAAAGACTTTTGCTCACAGCTAGGGATCAAGAATCACTACTCATCACCCGCCCAACCTTAGGCCAATGGACAAGTTAAAGTCATGAACTGATCCTTACTCAAAATCATCAAGACTTGGCTCGAGAGTGCAAAGGGTATATGGTCAGAAGAACTACCAAGCGTTTTATGGGCATATAGGACGACGGCAAGGATGCCTACAGGAGAGACACCGTTGCGTCTAACATATGGAAGCGAGGCAGTCATCCCGGTCGAAGTAGGACTCATAAGTTATTGAGTGGAAAACCATGACAAGAGTGGAAATGATGAAGCTTTGCGCTTACAGCTGGATTTGGTGGATGAGGTTAGAGCAACGACTGAATAAAGGTTGGCATGGTACCAGGACCTCATGGCCAAGCACTACAACTCCATAGTCAAATGCAAGGACTTCCAAGTTGAAGATCTTGTCTTAAGAAAGGTAACGGGTGCCACAAAAGACGCCATTCAGGGGAAGCTTGGACCTAATTGGGAAGGACCATACATGATCGCATCATGGTATAGGAAGGGAACCTATTACTTGGAGACACTTGACGGGAAAAAGTTGCATTACCCATGGAATACAGAGCACCTGAAGAAGTACTACCTGTAGACAGGGGCACGAACAACGACATTCCTTATTTCCAGTTTATTTTATTTTAGTTGGTTTTTACTATTTACAATACTTTTAAGCCTGAAGGGCAGTCTTTTCATTTCTAAAGAATAATTTCTACGCGTATTTATAACATAATAAGAGGAGTTATTCAGATATCATGAGCATATATGCATGTCTACAAAACCGTGTCTACAATCAATTTTCTATGTGAATGGGATGTCTTGCAAAAATTCATCAGTGGACGGGTTATCCAGAATCATAGTCTATAAGTGGATGGGTTCATCCCAAGGGGTAAGCTAAAAATTATTAAGTCCATAAGTGGACGGGTTCATCCCAAGGGGTGAGTTGAAGACTATAAGGTCCATAAGTGGATGGGATTATCCCAAGGGATGATTTTTAAAGAATTATTATTATTATTGAGTCCATAAGAGGACGGGTTCATTCCAAAGGGTGAGCTGTAAATTATTAAGTCCATAAGTGGATGGGATCATCCCAAGGAATGATCTTAAAGAATTAACTATTATTATTATTGAGTCCATAAGTGGATGGGTTCATCCCAATAGGTGAGTTGAAGACTATAAGGTCCATAAGTGGATGGGTTCATCCAAATGGGTGAGCTAAAAATTATTAAGTCCATAAATGGACGAGATCATCCCAATGGATGATCTTAAAAATATTATTATTATTATTATTATTTAATCCATAAGTGGACGGGTTTATCCCAAGGGGTGAGCTGAAAACTACAAAGTCTATAAGTGGACGAGATCATCCCAAGGGGTGAGCTGAATATTATTAAGTCCATAAGTAGACAGGATCATCCCATGAGTGGACAGGCTCATCCCTAAGAATTAAGCTGATAATTAGTAGGTCTCTATGTGGACGGGTCAAATAATGGACGGACTCATCTCAGAAGCTAAAAATATCAAGTCCAATCGAGGGACGAATTCATCTCGTAGGATGGTATCAAATCCATAAGTGGACGGATCCAGTATCACGTCCACAGGTAAATGGGTCCATTAATAAAGGACGGAAGCATCAAGATTAACAAATAGATATAGGCAAAGTATATGTTCAAGCAATAAACAAAACAAGAGACAGTAGATTAAAAGCCTATGAAAGGCAAATATTTACATCCAAAGAAACCAAGAAACAATGGGTGACGGAAGGAATAGATATTGTCTTCTAAAAAATACAAAGTTGACGATATACAAAAAAGAAAAAGAAAAAAAAAAAAAAAACTACTGCTGGCTGGTGGGAGGTTCTTCATTTTTCTTAGACGTCTGATCCCCTTCAAGTTGACGGGTACCATCCTTGATGGATTTTTCTTGATCAGCATGAGTAGCACCCCTGTCAGCTTGAGGGTTGGGGTTGGTTTCATCGGCAAAGAGCTTACTGATTCCTTCAGAGTAGACGGGCTGGGCTGGAGTTTGGGCTTGGGCGTCAATGGAGAAGTGGGAAAGGTTCAGGTCCGAGAACGAAGCTTTGACCTGACGGAAGCAATTGTCAAAGCCGTTAGCAAAGGAGCCACCAAGCTCCTTTAGAAGGGCGTTGGAGTCATGATACTCCTGTACCGCGTCCTCCTTAGCTTGACGGAGTAGACCTTTTGCCTCCGCGATCTCTCCCTCCTTGTCCTTGAGTATTTTCTTAAGCTCCTCAACTTGCACCTTTGACTCCTCTAGAAGCTTCCTTGTCAGGTCAAGCTTGTTTACCTGGACCTTCTTCCAGGCTGTCAACTCTTGTAGCTCTGTCTCCCTTGCCTCCACCTTCTCTTTCAGATGGCTAATAATTGTTTAATGGGACACACAACGGTCCATCAGACCTTTCAACATGACCACCCCCTACAAGAATCAGAAGCGAAGGTTAGAACAAGACAACAAAAGGTTGGAACTAAAGAAAGGGGACGAATAAGCATACCTGTGCCAAGCTAAATAGGCTCGTCTCCCCTATGGCCTCAGTGGCGTGATTGCCTAAGTCCTCGTAGTCGTCATCCTTGATTATGGACGACAACTGCTTGAACGCATACCTTGAGTCTTCACGGAAGAGGACAGGGTGTTTTGCAGTGACGAGATCAGGACCCTACATTAGGCCTTTCCCCTTCCCCGGGCCAGGCTTTGGGGGAAACTTGTTGGTGGTAGGGGTCTCACCAATAGTTGACCCTGTCGTCACCTTAGGCTTCTTTGGTGGATGGCTTTTCGGACGGTTTCCTTTTGGTAGACAGGTTAGCCTGACTCGTCACCTTAGGAGGTAAGCTCCCTTCCATTTTTTTCTTGGCAGCAACCTGCTACCTAATGAAAGCCCTCCTCCTGCTCTTTTCCATTTTTCCATAAAGATGGATGAATAAAAAGAGTTTGCTAAACCATTAAAAAGCTAAAAAGAAAAACAAGTGTTAGGCAATAGACTTATGTTGGCGCACTGGTCTGTTGTAATGACGGGCAACCTTAGTTGGTTCAGGATCGTCATAGTACTAGTGGAGGGTGTCCAAGGTAACCAGCTTAGTCCACAACCTCTCTAACAGCTTGGTAGTAGTGAAGATCTTCTCCAAGAAGCTCCACTCCTTAAGGGTGACTTCTGGATAGTCCCGAGCTGCAATAGGAGACGGTTAGAATATCGAATGATATAAACAATAGAAAATAAAAGACCTAAGACAAACAGATACATACTGGACGGGGGCATTATGCCCCAAGTTTTATCCACGGGCATATACTCTTGGTCACTAGGATGACAGATCTAGTCGTCCCCTTGGATGAAAAAGTAATGACTCTTCCAGTTTTTGTTTGAGTTCGGGGTGTCGCATACTAACCTAAGCAACAGACCCCTCACATAACCCATGTTTGGGTAATCTCGGATGGACAGTAGCAATGGAAAAACTCTTCCACTGTTATCCTACATGCCCCGTCGGACATCACCCTATACAAAAATTTCGCACCTAGGAAGACTCTCCAGGCATTCAGAGAGATTTGGGTGACGGCCAGTCCAAGATACTGGAGAAGACGATGGTGGAGAGCGCTTAATGGGAATCTAAGTCTCGCTTTCAACATCTGCTCATACATTCCAATGTCTTTAACACCCTTGTAGTAACACTTTTCACGCTTAAAGGGTAGACGCATTGGGATGCTGACGTGAATTTAGTATTTTTCCCTAAGTGTGTTGAAGTGTTGTTGTTTGATGGAGGAGTTGAAATCATTTATCATCCACAACAGAAGCATAATGAACTCCCTAAAACCATTAGGACCTATGTCTATGTCATCATCATTTGAGTCTCCCTTCGACTAGTCCACATCCAAGTCCTCATCCACTGTGGAAGGTGAGTTGGCCGACGGATCCTTTTCATCATAAGAGGTGCCGAGGTTATCCCAACTTGACGGAAACACCTCATCATAGCCCGCTTCTTCACAGACACACGATTGTTCACTTGACGCTTCACTAGACATTTGTCACCTACACATGACAGGTAAAACCCTAAGACTCTACTGGACTACGCAGACGACAGGCATGCAATATTTAAATAAATGGCAAAGCAAAGGGAGAAGTTTGCATGAAGTGCAGAATACTTACAGTTTAACGATGCGAAGAAGGCGACGGGAAAGGTGTAGAGGACGATCGCACCAAGTAGATGGAATGATGGCGTAATAGAATAGACGGTAACGCTCTGATTAGAAACTTGTTGCGAAAAGTAAAAAATGAAACAAAGAAGCAACATATATATAGAGAGAACGACACGGGAGATGAAGGGATGCTTTGGTCCAAGTGAGTATCCACTAAAAACATGCCACGTGTCCCTACTACATTAATGGCTCTAGGATAGCCTGTCAACCAAAGCATGTCTCTCAATGGTTGAGCTAGACCATCACTCCACGAATCCGTCTGAAAAGATAAGGTGACAAGCCCATAGAGTGAGGGGGCAACTGAAGAGGATAAAAGTTAAGGTTGACGAATCCATTCTAATAAGCCATCCATAAGTCACAGAACTAAGTTAATGGATGATCAACAACAAGACAATAGGTTGAGGTACTGAATGGATAGATCACACGACGGATGGTCCCCTATAGTGGACGGATGATCCTCCATGATGGAAAGATTCTAGGAACACAGGCCCAAGGTTGACGAGTATTAGGGCCACGTGGCACCCACATGGCTTAAGTAAACCCCAAGGACTCCTAAATGGAAATATCTTGCACCCTATGGTTGACCTTGGTCAATGGGATCCCTATATGGGAAGAATCCCGCAAAATACGTACATTTATTGGGATCTTCCCTATAAGGAAACATCTTCTGGCCTAAGAAATTGGAGTTGGTTCTACACTACTATAAAAATCCCAAGCCCTCCAAGAACAAGGTATGCATAATTTACTCTAACTCTGGCATTCTAGAGTTGTGAAGAGTTCTCTAACTTAACCTTCAGAGGGTATTTGGCCGGTACCACATCGGTACTCTCTATGAGGTCTTCTTCTTTTTCTGTGCTGTGCAGGTCTGGTATCGGGTATGTGGGGACCGTGCAACTTACTGACGATTTTTGGCATCATCAGTGATAGACTAAAAATAGATCATAAATAAACAAAGACATACATATATAATAATGGAATTAATTTCAGAACACCTTTCCTCTTAATAGACATGCTATCCTGTAAAGTTATTTTAGGAAATCCATTTTTGGCTTTACTTTATCCTTTTTCTACAACAGATAATGGAATATATACTAATATATTTGAAACAGACGTATTCTTCAAGTTCATCCTACCCCCAATCCCTAAGGACATACACTTATAAAAAGAAATCTCCATATTTAAAGACATGTGGTCCAATAGAATTGAGCCAGTAACAGATGGTGTTGATATTACTATAAACCCAAAAGTAGATGATGCTATAAACTCTACTCAGCAGCAATAATATTATACATAGTACATTTATATATCCTCCCTTTCAAAAGAAATTTTTATCAAAAGAAATTTTAATCTCTTTTCACGAGATTGTTTTCAGAAAGATTTTATGTTTTCTTTAATTCAACAAAGGCCTTTCTCATATATTTTCAGATATATGAGCCAAATATATGAGCCCCTTTTAGAAATAAACAGCCTTTTGAAAGAATCTCATTAGTAGCATTGAAGCTACACTTTGATTAGTAGTTGCATGAAGGCCTTCATTCAAGGCATACTTGCACTTTGTTAATTTTAAAATTAACAATTAATTGCCTGGCAAGCAAGAAAGCCATCCTAAGGCTAAAATTTCAGACTAAATATTGCCAATCCATTAACTGAAATCTTCGCTGAAGATTTCAGACAAAGCATGAAGGTGTCTCAATAGAGACAACATCCCTTCAAAATACAGTGGTAGCAATGGCAGTGTATTCATGTGGTAAAACGCAAAAAGACCCAAACAGACAAACTGATAGACATGATGACAGAATGACTACTATAGCCACTATTGACAAAATAGAACTACTACTCTCTCAAATAGACCTTACAAGAAAGATAATTATGATAGACTACTCTTCACCAGCAAGTGTGAATAGCTTCCAAACAGATCAAATGTCACTTTTTCATCTCCAAGTTGGCAGATTACTGTGCGTGAATAGTGCCTCGACAAATAATTGATAGACTACTATTCACCAACATGCGTGAATAGTGCTCAGACAGATTCCCAGACAAATCACTATTTAGGAATAGTAAAACTTTTACTATTCATTCATCAATAGTAATTTTTACAATATTCTACAAGTTTTCACTGACAGATTAACTCGAGTTAACTTTACTTACTCAAGTTACTTTTGAAGACATACCATGGTTTATTTCATCTATAAAAAGAAAGATTCAGAAGACAGAAGTTAGGTCAAAAATTTAGGTCGAATTCTTAGACATAATCTTCTCTCCTCTTAGCCCAAGACAGATTCTTGTAATCCCCCCTCTCCTTGACCTTACCGACATAGACCTCACAAACATAGCCCTTTATTTTCAAAGATAGATTTTATTTTGTAAACTTGTAACCTTTCAGATAGAGTTTTATTTGTAATCTTTTGTATTTCAAAGACAAAAGTTTATTTTCAAGCCTGTAACAGACAGAAGTATTTCAATTCAGTTTTATCAAAGATAGAAGTTTTTATTCAAGTAAGACTTTACTAGTTTCTATTTTCATATTCCATACTCCATTTTAAACTTGTTTTGAATATATCTATTTTGCTGTTATCTTCTCTATTATCTATTTTATCCTTATTTATGCTTCCATATTACTATTGTGCTCTCTCCTGGGTAGTTAGTGGTATCAAAAATAAAACTCATACATCTAACATCTTTATGTCTGTCGTGGTCTATAGGTCCTAATATGTTTGTTTGGGTAGGAGAATCGGGTTGAGGTTGGGGCTTATAAAGGGCTTGGTGAACATTAGGGGTTGGTTGTGTGGTTTCTGTCGGGTAATAAGCTATTTTTGTCTAGATTGGAGTTCTTCTAGTGTTTATCGGAGGAAGGTGTATGACTGGGGGAAGGGTATATAATTTGAGAAAGATGTTTTGGAGGAAAAGGAACTTCTAAGGGTAAACATCATAGAAGTCTTTCTGCCTGAAGAACTACTAGATCTAATAAGGCTGTCGGTTTGTCGGTCATTGTTGAAAGAAATAACTACATTGTCTATCTTTTGAGCTATAAAGTTTGGTTCTGTGTTTTCTATCTTTGGTGGGGGAGCAATGGCATCTAGTTGCCACTGTTCAGGAAGGTTTATTTCTTTCCATTGTATCTGTCTGGGTACACGAAGTCTACTGTTTGGGGTTGAAGCTTGAAAAAGAAAAGTATGTCCTTTGGGGGATGATTCTACCATGGATTGAGGGTCAAGAGTGGTTTTCATTAATTTATAATAGATCCTATAAATAATAGCTAAAGTTTCTGCACCTTCTTTCATATAATAACCGCCTGTCTTTATATTCAAAGTTAAAGCATCCATTATATTTCTGTCAGATAGGCTTAAAGCAAAATTAGGATAACAATTAAAGTATAGTGGTCCATTATGTAAACTTGTTTCCATCATGCCTAAGAGTGAGTCATTAAATCTTAAATGTCTGTCATCTCTTAAGCAAAGTAAAATACTTGTATTTAAAGCTTCTCTTGTTAATGGCTTTATAGCCACCTAAACTAAACCAATATGTAAAAAAGCATATTTTTCTTTATGTCAGTTAATTGAGTCTGTTGAAAATAACTGCATTGTTTCATATTCATTAAATAAAGAGTAATTTCTTTCAACAGTTTTTATAGTGTAATCTGTCATGAAAGATAACTTAGAAAATGAAGTTTGTCGGTAGATTTTATTAGTTTTTTCTGTCGGTATATTCCATTTTAAAAAATTTCTGTCAATATCTTTCATGTTGTAGTCTTCAGAATTAACTATTCTATCATTATCAATGTTCTTATTTGTGTGTGCTTGACCTAAGTGTGAACCAGCAACAGATGATGAGCTACTAAACATATTCATTCTATTTCTAAACAATTAATAATTACTAGCGGTACTTATCACTAACCACTGGTACTTGCTATCGGGACCACCTCCTCGGGAAACTCCATTACGGGACCACCCAAACAACGTCTGTCCGTCGGCTTAATAAAATGGGCTGACCAAGGCGAACCTATGGTTTGCCAACGAGTATCTAAGGCTGACCAACACTAACAAGGGGCAAAAGTGGCTGTACTAGTGATAAATCTATTCTTAGTAACTTCTTAATTGCACAGGAGAGAGCATAACAATAATATGGAAGCATAAACAAGGATAAAATAGATAAAAGAAAAGATAATAGAAAAATAGATATATTCAAAGTAAGGGTAAAATAGATAATAGAGAAGATGACAGCAAAATAGATATATTCAAAATAAGGTTAAAACGGAGTATGGAATATGAAAACAGAAACTAGTAAAATCTTACTTGAATAAAAACTTCTGTCCTTGATAAAATTGAATTGAAATACTTCTGTCTTAGAGTTATAGGATTAGAAATAAAATCTATCTGAAAGGTTACAAGATTACAAAATAAAATCTTTCTTTGAAAATAAAAGATTACAAGGCTATGTCTATGAGGTCTATGTTGGTAAGGTTGAGGAGAGGGGGGATTACAAGAATCTGTCTTGGGCTAAGAGGGGAAAAATGTTATGTCTAAGAATTCGACCTAAATTTTTTACTTATCTTTTGTCTTCTGAATTTGTCATTTTATAGATGTAATAAACTATGGTATGTCTTCAAAAGTAACCTAAATAAGTAAAGTTATTCCAAGTTAATCTATCGATAGAAACTTGTGGAATATTGTAGAAATTACTATTAATGAACAATAAAAGTTTTTACTATTCATGAACAGTAGTTTGTTTGGAAATTTGTCGGGGTACTATTCACGTATGCTGATGAACAGTAGTTTGTCAATTTAGAAATGAAAGGTTTCTGATCTCTCTGGAAGCTATTCACGCGTGCTGGTGAACAGTCATCTGTCATAATTGTCTTTATTGGAAGATCTGTCTGGGAGAGTTGTCGTCCTGTCATATGTCATAGGGATCTTGAGAGTCTTGGAACAACTCTGGATAAGTTTTGTAGTTTGGAGTGGGAGAAGAAGAGGATTCTATCATTGTATTATCTTCATCATCTAAAATTTGAGATGCAGCTTCAAGTAGTTATTTTTTAAGCTGTCTTCTATCTGATATTGAGGCAAGTTGGCATTGGACTTGACTTTTTTCTAAAAGAAAATTTGGGGTCTCTGTCTGTGGTGAGGAAGGCTTCTCGTGTATTGTTTGACAAATATAATCAAAATTGAACTTATTCAACCATTTTAATTTAAACTTTCTAGTAAGCATAGGAAAAGGATGAAAATGATTCTTTTCTTTTTGGTACTCCTATATGATAATCCACGGGAGGTCGGGAAACTTATAATAAAATTGTAAAAGTTTTGGAAAATTTTTAAGATAAGGTATATCTGGTTCTTTTTTGAATGTCTTATATGCTCTGAGGAGTTCTGGAGGAAGAATCATTGCTTCAAGCCAATGAGAATTCCACCAGTCAAGAAACCATCTTGGTACCATTATGTCTTTCTTTCTATACATGTTGAAATGAAAAAACCAAGTATGTCTATAGATATTATTTTGGAACAGAAGAAATCAATCCCAAACTTCTATATAGTCATAATAGTTATAAAACTGGGGTTTAAAAGGCTGTGAAAAGTTTTTAGTGATCTAGGGTGGGGCTTTCCATTGGGAGGGGGTGAGTATCTGTTTTATGACCACTTTAGAGTAGCCAATTCTGTCAGGATCTTGGGAGTAGGGTATATGTGTTACCAAGATTGAGTCTGTATCAACTAAAATAAACTCATAAAATTTCTGGGTCTTGTTTCTGTCTTAAGATGTTCCCACTTTGGGGGTATAAGCTGTCTGGCTAGGGTGAGAGGGTCTATTACATGTTGGTATTCTTGTTCAATCCATAAAATGAAATTCCAGCAGTCTTTCAGGAGTTCTACATTATGGTATTCTTTTGGGGCTTCTTGAGGGATCGAAGATTTGTAATTTGGGTTGGAGGGAGAGACTGAAGGGGGGAAAGAGGATGCAACTATGTTAAATGGTTTTTTAAGTGGAGGGGTTGAGGGCGATGCATATGTCTGTTTGGTTGTTGGAGTGTGGTTTGGAGAGAGTGGGTCAAATGGGTTTGGGCTACATGTCAGTGGGGATCTTTACTAGGGTTTGTTTGAAGAGAAGGAGGGTGAAGTGAGGGAAGGACAAGAGAGGAATCTACTAGGGGAAATAGGGGTAGCAGCATAAGATTGTTTGGTTCTAGGTTTTGGGGAGTTACTTTTGTCTGAGGGGGAACTCATCTTCCCTATAGAAATTCACGGGTTAGGAAATCAAGAATTGAATTAGTTTCTCCTTTAATATGTTCAATATCAAAGTCAAAAACACTTAAAATTGCCTACCATCTAGCAAAGCTCTGTTTGGAAACAAGGTTCTGAACATCTTTTTGTAGAACTTCTTTGGCACTTTTACAATCAACTTGGATTAAAAACTTTTGATTAAATAGGTCATCTTGAAATTTTGAAACACATAATATGATAGATAAAATCTCTTTCGTAATAGTACTGTAATTCAGTTGGGCAGTGGTCCAAGAGCCAAAATGGAATCTAACAATCTATTCGTTAGTGTCGTTTTTTGCTATCTGTTTTAAAATTCCACCACAACCTATTTCAGAAGCATCTGTCTCAACAATTTTAAAGGAATTAGGTGAGGGGATAACAATACAAGGGAGTTGCTTAACATATTTTTTAATCTGTTGGATTATCATAGCATGTTTGTCTATCCATGTAGGAGGATTCTTAAGGTTCCTTTATAAATATTATGTCCTAAAAATAAGATTTTATCTTGAAACAATTTAATTTTTGTGGCAGAAATAACTAGTCCATTATGCTTGATTGTTTTTACAAATATATCTAAATGCTTCCAATGGTTGTCTATCAATTTGGAAAAAATTAAAACATCATCTATGTATACAATTGGAAATTCTGTAAAAGGTGCAAATATTTCATTCATTATATTCTGAAATTCACTTGGTGCATTTTTTAAACCAAAGGGCATGACGTTCCATTCATAATGACCAAAAGGGACTGTAAAAGCAGTTTTATATCTATCTTTTTCATCTATCTGTATTTGCCAAAATCTACTTTTCATGTCAAATTTAGAAAATATAATTGCTTTATGAAGTCTGTCAAGTAAAGCTTTCTTATTAGGTAAGGGATATCTTATCCATTGTAAGACTTTATTTAAGGGTTTATAATTTATAACCAATCTTAGAACTCATCGTTCCAGTGCCTGTTTATTAACATAGAAAGCAACACAGCTCCAAGGAGACTTACTTTTCCTAATTAAACCTTGTTAGGGTATTTTTTTTTTACACCTAATTTTATTTGAGTACCACCTATTTATACCACTAATAAGTTATTGGGTATTCCCAAATATTTTTTACTCTATTATTATGTTAATCACAAATATTTCATATTTCATCATCTAAATTGGGTCATGATATAAACTATCATAAAAAGCCCAAAAACTCATATTTTATCCAATTTTATTATCATTATTTAGCTAAGCCCAAAACCGACCTTATGAACCCAATACACACATCCTATTTTATTTAAAGCCCAAGAATACTTATGCTTGACAATATTTGAAAAGCCCATGATTCAAATCCATGGCAAAACAATTTTATCAATGGAATTCAAATCCATAATCAAAGCCCATGGTTTAAACCCATGGCAATTTATTTATCCAAGACCTAATTCACATTAACAACATCAAAGCCCAATTCTCATTGGCAACATCAAAACCCAATTCTCATTGGCAATATCAAAGCCCAATTCTCACTGGCAATATTTAAAGTCCAATTTTCATTGGTAACATCAAAGCTTAATTCTCATTGGCAATATCAAAGCCTAGTTCTCACTGGCAATATTTAAAGCTCAATTCTCATTGGCAATATCAAAAGCCCAACTTATGTTGGTACTATTAAAAGCCCAAGCTAACTACTTGGTACTATTTTATCAAAAGCTCAGGGTTATTAATACTTGGCAAAATACTATATCATAGTTATTTCACCTTAAAGTCCAATAATGAACAATACTTTAGATTCTTAAACTTATTACTGTAATATTACAAGCTCATGGAAAGTTATGATTATTAGACCCATGACATTTATTTATTTCATATTATAAACTCATGTTCACTATCTGTCTGGGACAAAAAAGTTTCCTTCCCAACAAATAAGATTTAAGTTGGGTCGGAGGGTCTAAACTGAAACTCGACGATGGGCTCGATGCACGGCCCAAAGGCTATCGGTGAAGGTCCAAGAAATTCACTATATTTTATGCCTTGAGCTTAGGTGGGAATCGAAAAGAGTGGCCCATGAGCAGTCTCTACAGTAGATACGTCAATATGATAAAAATACACATTGTAAGAAATAGCCCAGCAGTAAAATATTTCTGCAGAAAATAACCCAGCGGTAAAGTGCTTCTGCGGAAAACAGCCTAGCGGAAGACGGCCTAGCGGTGAAATATTCCTACATAGAACAGCCAAGCAAAAAACGACCCAGCTATGAGATATTTCTGCAAAAAATGGCCCAGTGGTAAGATAATACAAAACAGAGTAAACTTCAGTTGTTAACCATTTCACAAATCAAGGGAAACATTTACACTTTCAGACTCATTATCCGTTAGCTCGGGAGAAAAGTCTTATAATACAACAATATGAGGGAAAAATTCTATAGTAACGGTGACATCATAGCCATTAATAGTAAAGGAATAAGTAAACATCATGGGTTCCATAATAACAAATAATGGAGAAGACTTAGTGTGAGATGAAGGGAGAGAGAGAGATCCCAGCTAGTGCAACAAGATCATTATGGTGACAAGACATGCTCATAGACGTAATATATGTAGTGAGTAGAATCGTTTGTGAGAAGTATGAGTAATGAGTGAGAGTATGCAGTAGTACTGTTGGAATGTACTGTTGGAACAAGTAAGTGTTTAAGAATTGAGCTATGAGAAAGTATTTGTGAGTTAGGAGTAGGGGAACTTAGTTTCTATGCTTGAAACTAAGAACTTAGAGGCTTTTTCAGAGCTTAGAGAAAGCTTAAGCAGAGAGGTTAAGGCAGAAACTTTTCTGATGTAAGTCTTAGTGTCTTGTTTTGTTGTTGAAGCATTAATTGAGAGCTCTTTTTCTAGTAGGATTTTCAAGGGGTGATTAGCAAATAATCTTTGCTAAATCTTCCTCAATCTTTAGAAAATCTTTAGAGAAATGTTCTTAAGATTTTTAGCTAAGAGTAGTAAGCTTAACTTTTGAAAGTTCTTGCTGTTCTGGGCAATAACAGCTGGGTTTTTGGCTTTAGCATTGAATGCTGATTAGATTTGGTTGATGGGATTAAAGCATGCTTTTAGGCTAATGATCTGGTTGTGCTGCAACTAGAATCAAAGTTCCTAGGGTAGATTGAACCACCCCAAGCCAGGTGTCAACCTTGGAGCCCTTGCTGGAACTCTGCTGGGATCTCATTTGGTGCCCTCCAAACCACGTTTCCCTAAGTTTCCCCATTTGGGGTACATGTGCTTGGTTCATGAACTTGAAAATACATATTTTTTGTATGAAAATGAACTGATTTTTGTTTCGTTTCATAAGCTTTACTGGTCTGGTAATGGCAGCTTTAGTTTCTTGGCTGTGTGTTCAGAAGAAGAAAGAAACAATAGCTGGCAGAAGCCTTTTCAGCTTTCCCAGCTTTCTATCACATCATCTTTAGCTTTATGTCACTTGAGAACTGATGGGACTTCAGCTTGTAGAGAAATGATTCTTCCCTTGTTGGACACGTGTCCATGTTCTGATCAGATTAGACAAGTTGTGGCTTGATGGGAGGGAGATCCAGCTATTCCCCTTTTGCTGAAATTCAACTGAGTAGTTCATGTGTTTTCCAATCTGCTGGATTTGTGTGTGTGGGTCGGCTAGACCCAGTTGGGCTTTGTTGATAAGCTTGCTTGGGCTTGGTTTAAATCTACAAGATGAGTAGCTTTGCCATGGGTTATACTCATGGGCTTTATAGTTAGTTGCTTATGGCAGTAATAGTCATAGTTTCCATAAAACTTTGTGAAAGAGATATTTCTTGAATAATCATATTTTCCCATGAGAGGGGGAATTCTAGTAAGTGTCAATAATCTTTGAGTTTTGTAGGCATGTGCCAAAAATAGTATTTGGGCTTTGAGTATAAAGTAATTATTTTTCTTGCCAAAATAGTATTTTGGGCTTTGTGAAATAGTTGCTAAGATAATATTTAGATTTTGTAGAATTGTGCCAAATTAATCATTTGGGCTTTATGAAATAAGTACCAAATTATTATTTGGGCTTTGTGGAATAGTGCCAAATTAGTATTTGGGCTTTGTGAAATAAATGCCAAATTAGTATTTGGGCTTTGTAGAATAGTGCTAAATTATTATTTGAGCTTTGTAGAATAGTGCCAAATTAGTATTTGGGCTTAAGGGAATAAGTGCCAAATTATTATTTGGGCTTTAAGAAAAATAGTTGCCAAATTATTGTTTGGGCTTTGTAGAATAGTGCCAAATTATTATTTGGGCTTTGTAGAATAGTGCCAAATTAGCATTTGGGCTTTTGAAAAAGTATTGCCAAGGATAGTACTTGGGCTTTTAGTATTTGTAAAATTTTGCCAAACTAGCATTTGGGCTTTTAGAAATAGTGTAGAGATAATTGCCAAATTAGTATTTGGGCTTTATGAAAGAGTGTAAAGATAGTTGCCAAAATATTATTTGGGCTTTATAAAGTAGTGCCAAATAGGAATTTGGGCTTTGTGAAAATAGATGCCAAATAGGAATTTGGGCTTTGTAGAAATGATTTTGAGATTTTGTAAAGTATTGCCGTATAGCAACGGGCTTTGTAAATAGTGCTACATCGTAGCGGGCTTTGGAATTAGCCACATCGTAGTGGGACTTTTGTAATTAGCCACATCGTAGTGGGACTTTTGGAATTAGTCACATTGTAGTGGGACTATTGGAATTTTGGGCTTTCTTTGGGTTTTGCCCACAAGCCGAATGATGTTGGGCTTTGTGTGGGAATAATGTAATTTTGCGGCCCAATTTTGACGGTAATATGATGAGTATTTTTGTGAAAACCCAAGTTGGATAATATGTGGGCTATAATGGGTAATACTTGTGAGAGGGCCCATGGCAATTTATGGGCTTGTGTAGGGAGCATTTGCGAAGGCCCAATAATATGGAGGATGTTTGGGTAATATATATGAGAAATATTTATGTGGGTTTTATATAGGAAAAATTGGTGGGCGCCCAATATCATGAAGAATATTTGAATAATGTGTGAGAAATATTTATGTGGGCCTAGAATAATGTATGGGCTCATGTAGGTATTTTGTGAGTGGGCTAATGAAATTAAGGCCCGAAAATTTGTACCTCAACACTACCTATCTTACATCACTACATTCATAATATTTATTACCAAAACTCATGGTAATTATTCATCCTACATGTCCATTATGATTATCTATAGAGAAATTCATGAGAACATCACATTATTCCATTATAATGGCTGTTACCATATTGATTTAAAACCCATGGTAAATATTATTCTCAAGAAAAATATTGGAGGTCATTATTTAAAAAGCCCCAAAGAAAATATCATTTACAAAGTAATCCATAACAAAAATTATAAGAAACTATACAAGTTGTTATTTAAAGCCCATGGAAATTAATACCCAAAATCTATCATAAATATCTATTAAAGCTCATGGATTCATTTTATTTCTACTAACAACTAAAGCCCACGAGGAGTAAAAAACCCATGGCAAAGCATGTCTTTAATACCCATTTTGTAGGCCTAAGAATCTCATGGAGTAGGGAACAAGCCCAAGCAAAGAAAGGGCCAAGTGGCCCAACTAAAAGTGTTGAAATTGAGCAAAGTTCCAACTCCCCAGAAAACGGCTTGAAAGTGGGCAACCAGCCCTTGTTCATCCCTAACCAAAAAACCAACTAGAGACCCATACAAGAGAACCAAGCCTTT
The DNA here is from genome assembly GCA_030820535.1 of Quercus parvula. Lineage (NCBI taxonomy): Eukaryota > Viridiplantae > Streptophyta > Magnoliopsida > Fagales > Fagaceae > Quercus > Quercus parvula. Next base: position 12,374,573 of record JAUAME010000007.1, on the reverse strand, counting down.
GAGGATGAACTAGGGGTTGTCCCATCAGTTTTCTGCCACTCTCTACTTGACGTGAACAATGCTCGAGGGTTGTCATATCAGCTGAAGTTTGAAGGATGATGAGGGATGTCCATCATCTTCCTCAAGACTGTATCTCCAGTGGAAGGGGAGCTGAAATCAAATTATCCAAATCTCAACAAATTGATGCTATAAATGTTAAAAACGTTTAAGACATGATTCATGTGCCAAGCCCATGAATCCTAAAAGGGAAAAATTGAGAACATGTGGTTTGGAGGGCATAAAGGGATCTTTAGCGGAACCCCCTGAAGTGGACTTAGAGCTTGACACCTGGATTGGGGTGTTAAATCTTACTTCTTGGGGGTCCAAATCTTAGTTGCAGCATTAGGATTCGCTCTTGATACACGCCTTAATCACATTTATTAAGCTTAGCCCTAGAAATCCTGGCACTTAATGCAAAGCACTCTAAAATCCCATCATTACCCAAAGAAGCAAGGCAACTCCTAAAGTAAATCTTCTACTTCTGACCAAAAATCTCAAGAAGATTAACCTTGATTCACTACCTCTGATTAGTCCTACATTTTTTGGATTCTTGTTAATTAATGCTTCTCTAAAGCTCCATTATAAAAACATAAGCACCTCAGCTCATTGGGGGATAGCTACCCTCTCTGAAACTCTTGGTTTGTTTACTACTTTGCTCGTGGTTTAGCTTTCCTCAAGCTCACCGCTCATCATCTTTAGCTCACACTCATCTAATCTCAGATAATCTTTTCCCCCTTTCACACAATCACAGCCCATAAATGTCTCTCAACTAGTCAAAAACAAACCACCACTCACAAAAAGCCTTAATCTTAGTGTTAATCCCATTCCACTCACTCAAAACAGCCCACATTACCTCATTCATGCCTTATGCACACACACTCACCAAAATCTTAGTTTAATACTTGTTGCACTAAGCTGGGATCTCTCTCTCCCTTCATTCCACCCTATTTTTCCTCTTTTATTTGTAACTATGGAGCCTTTAATCATTGTTTATTATTATTAATTTATTATGATGAAGGCCATAATGTTCAGGATACTATGGAAGTTTTCCCTTATGTTGACTTAATAATAATAAGGAAATCATATGATTTTTACTATGTAAACACACTTATTAACCTGGAATTACGCTACTGCTGGAGATAATACCGTACTGCTATAAGGCTGATTTGAACTATGATGCTGTAAAAGGACTAATAATATAACAAACTAACAACAATAACGTGTTTATTGTGCTTTATTGTTGTGTTCTTGTTAGGGTGCAGCCTCTATCTCTTGCTTGGGCAGACTTACACAACATCGAAAGCCTTTTGGCTTTATTTCAAGGGCCTATCGTTGAGTTTCGGTTTGGCTACCCCATATTCTATTTGGGCACATCAAAATTTTCCCCTCAACAAACTTTTAATTAAAAGTTCTTCAATTTCTTTCTTACAATGTTCTAATAATTCATTATTCATTTGTATTGGCCTAGCTTTAGTAGGTATATATCTTTCATTAAAATCTTTTTCATAAAGTAATTGTTCTATATGTCGGATCCTATGCCAAGAGACAGTAGGAAGATTAGAGCAGATTTTTGTCTCAATATGTTGTCTAAACAATTTTATTTCATGATTCAAGATGGGGTCTGTCAATTGATTAGCAATTCTTTCATATAAAATATCTTTCTTTAAGGATAACAAATGTCTGTTTTTTTTTTTTTTTTTTTTCTGCAAATTCTTTCTTTATCAATTTCTTTTATTATGGAAATATTATTAAGTGAATCAATTTCTTTTGGGATAGGTGGTGAAATAAATCTAAAGAGTATGTCTTTTAAAGCTATTTCTGTTAAGGAAAACTCTTTATTAATTACTAAAGTGATTTCTGTATGCCATTTCTGAAAAATAACTCTGTTAATTAAAGATAAAAAATTCTGTCTACTATTGATATTAGTAACATCTTTATCTGTAGGAGGATCAGGGGGATCTGTCATTGATCTGTCTGTTATAGGAAAGTCTGTCAGAGTTTTAGGAAAGTCTTTCAAATTTACTATTTTTGTAATGTTTTGCTCATTTATGTCGATGGAGTTGTCCTCCTTAATTTCTTTTATTTCTTGTTTTATTATTTTTACTTCTGTCTTTAAGTCTTGTTTGGTTATTGGCTTTATGTCTGTTTTATCCTGTTTCATTTTTGTCTTTTCCTTCTTGACCTTTTCTTTTTTACCACATTCTGTAACATGATGTCCATATTTTTTATATTTAATACAAATAATAGGTATGTCTATAGAGTCTTTCAAGTGAAGTAAATATTCTTGTTTTTCTTTTAGGTGATTAGGTAGGTTGTTTATCAATTTTATTATTATTTCTTTTTGTTTCCCTTTTCTTTTATTAATTTTGTGTGGGTTGGTTGATTTTAAATCTTTTTTAATTTGATCTATCTCGTTTTGTTTAACATTAAATATTTCCATTAGTTCATTTATGATATCTTTCTCAAAATCTAATTTGTTGATTTGTTTAACAATTTTATTATGTTTATCACATTGTTTTTTAGTATGTCTGTATCCTTTACATTTATGGCAAATAGTATTTCTGTCATGTCTATCAGTTTTTTCATTATCTAATGAATCAGTAATGTCTAAAACTGTTATATCTCTTTCTATATTTCTTCTTTCTAAGGGTGCATTTAAAGTTTCCATCTTTTTGGTTAATTTTGTTAAACTATTATTATTTTGTGTGTCTGTCATAGATCTTTCAATTGATTTTGGTTTCTTATCAATTTCTTTCTTTAGTCTATCATTTTCTTTTGGACTATTATTTCTCCATTCTTTATTGACTAATTCCACTAGACTATTATTTTGTCTTTCTATTTTTACCTTTTCTATTTCTTTTCTTATCCTGCCTTTTTCTCTTTCTCTTTCTATCATATCTAACTTCTTTTGTATTTTTTCCACTGGATTCTCTTATTTATTAACTAACTCTAGAATACTATCATTTTGTCTTTCTATTCTTTCTATCACTTCTTTTACTATTCATTTTCTTATCATACATTTTTCTCTTTCTATTTCTATCATGTCTAACTTCTTTTGCATTATATCAATTAGCATGTAACCCATGTAAATGCATGGATGTATTTAAAATTAAACATAATTTTTTTTATAAAAATATAAATAACTAGTCAAATTATTTTACCTAGTTAGTAATGAACCATATATAGTCATGGTGTGTGTGTGTGTGTATATATATACACACACACACACACCATGACTATATATGGTCCATTACTAACTATCCTCATTTTCTACATTGAATTAACTCACTTGGCACAAAAATTAAAAAACTTACAGTAGATGAGACACATGATGCAAAATTAAACTCTAATTGAATTCCAATTTTTACACTGAATTAACTAACTTAACACAAATTTTAAAAATTAGATTAGATAGGATACATGATGCAAAATTAAAGTTTGATTGAATTTTAATTTAAAATCTAATTGGATTTTCTCTCAACTTCACCTATTAATACATATATATATATATATATATATATATATATATATATATATATATATAGATTGGGTTTTCTTCTGTCGGTGTTGTTTTCTCAATTAGCTTTATTAAGTCATCTTTCTTATCATCTTTTCTATATGTCATATCTATAAGTCTATTAGTTGATTTATTTCTTGATCAATTGTCTTTATTAAACTATCCTTTTGTCTTTCAGTTTCATTATGCAAATTATCTGCCATGGTTTTTACTAAAGGTGATCTATGATGGGGTTCAAAGTCTCATTCCTTTTCTATAGGTGAATTTAAAATTTTCATTTTTTTCTAATAAATCCATTAAACTATTACTTTTCCTCTCTACCTTAATGTATGTCACGGGTCTTTCAATTGATTATAGATTTTTTAACTTATTATTTACTAGTTCTAAAAGATTATTATCATGTCAATCAGTATGTCAATTGGTTTTATATTATGTTGATATATTCCAATTGGGCAAAACTTTGGTACAGTACCTTAGATTTCCTACTTAAAATTTTGACATTTGTCCAATTTAACAACCCAAATAAACGGCGTTAAAACTATTTTTTTTTTTTAATTTTTTCCTTCTTCCTTCTTTTTCCTGTACTGCAATTGCAAGAGAACCATGGCTTCAAATCTCCAGTTGCCTCTGATTGATGAAGCTAAAATGAAGATAATAAAGGGAATTCTGAATTCCAATCCAAAACTCAGAAGCTAAATGTAGAACCAAACAGATAAGATCAAAAATCAAAAAATAAAAGCCAGATCTACTGGGTTTCAAACCAAAAAAGGGACCCTTCTCCCTCATTTTCTCACTAACCAAACAGGAAAGATCAAAAAATAAAAGCCAGATCTACTGGGTTTCAAACCAAAACACATACCCTTTTCAGCTATACCCGAAACTTCCACACTCTTAAGGAAACAGATACACACACTGAGAGAGAGAGAAAGAATCATAGATCAGAAAAGGAGAAAGGAAACAAATACACCCACACCGAGAGAGAAAGAAAGAGTCATAGATCAGAAAAGAATCATAGATCAGAAAAGAATCATAAATCAGAAAAGAAGAAAGGAAACAAGTACACCCACATCGAGAGAGAAAGAAAGAATCATAGATCAGAAAAGAAGAAGGGAAATAGATACACCCACATCGAGAGAGAAAGAAAGAATCATAGATCAGAAAAGAAGAAAGGAAACATACACAAACACCGAGAGTGAAAGAGGAGATATGAGATCTTCTTTTTTTCCTTTTTTCTTTTTTCTTTTTTTGGGTTTTGGGTTTCGAAGAGAAGGGTCCTGGGTTGTTTGGAAGAGAAGCCGTTTGTAGTACAAGAAAAAGAAGGAAGAAGAAAAAAAATAGTTTTAACGCCGTTTGCTTGAGATGTTAAATTGAACAGATGTCAAAATTTTAAGTAGAGAATCTAAGGTACTGTATCTAAGTTTTGTCCATTCCAATTATTATATTTTGTGTTACTATTATAGTTATAATCATCTATATCATTATCATCATCAGAATCTGTTTCATTATAATCCATGTTCCTATTTAACCAATTAAAGTTTGTATCTCTTATGCTATAATCTTCATCATAATCATCTTTATCATCATAGTCCATGTTTCTTATTAGTGTGTGCCTAGCCTAAGTGTGAACTAGCAAACATATGATGAGCTGCTAAATGCATTTATTTTATTTCTAAACAATTAATAATTACTAGCGGAACTTATCACTAACCACTGTTATTTGCTATTGGGACCACCTCCTTGGGAAACTTCATTGCGGGACCACCCAAACAACGCCTGTCCGTCGGCTTAATAAAACAGGCTGACCAATGCGAAACTATGGTTTGCAAATGAGTATCTGAGGCTGACCAATGCTAACAAGGGGCAAAAGTGGCTGTACTAGTGATAAATCTGTTCCTAGCAATGTGTGATTGGCCATGTATCCTAGCTAGTTGATATGTGACTAATGATTTCTATATGTTGTTGATGAGATTTTCGCAGATATTAGCACAGATATGCAGGTTGTCTTGTTACCATTTGTTCTGGAAAGACTAGGACGGTAGATGTAATAGTTGAGATATAGGTTGTCTATAACGACCTCCTGGTGTGATAATCATCTCAACTCCAAAAAATATTCTCTCTAGAATGACCATCAAGCTTAGGTTTCAAATACCCTTGAATTTCTTCCTTTCTCCAATTACCTTGACTTTCATTTTGCTAATGGTTTAGGAACAACTATTGACTGTAGTTAATGGTTGCTAGATTGAATGACTTAGATGCGTATGGCTTATTCAAGAATAAATTGATTAGGCTTTTCTTGTACTGATGAGCATGTAGGTTTCAAGTAATCATAAATGAGTCTGGCTTCTGTCTAGTGACCAGTGGCCATTGGATTCGTTAGGATATGGACATGTTTCCAGTCTTGGACACGTGTCCACATCGTAACGTGTCCAGTGATCACTGGCACTAGACACAAGCTGCTCCCATCATAAATGAGTTTAGGGTCCATGCCACAATTTGCTTGAACATGTCCTGCACCAAAGGCAAATGGTGTTGCCTTGAGGTAAGATGAATCCAATTGGCTCCATGTTGTCATCTTTTGATCTTGTTGTTGGTGAAATAGGTACGAAAAGAGCATATGTCGCATTTTATGATACTTGAGAGTAATGTGATCGAAAGAAGTATGTCTCATTTTATGAAACATGAGATTAATGATTTTTTGTACCAATGGTTATTGTTGTAGTAAATATCATGGTCTTTCTCCTACATTTTGTGTTGTGGGCTTCTTAAAGTAGCAGTACAATTAGTAGCGGAGCCAGAAATTTATCTTTGGGGGAACATATATAATTTTGTATGTGTGTGTGTGTGTGTGTGTGTGTATGAAATGTAAAATAGTAACATACAATACTTTATAACTCAATATGTGCTATAAACAAAAGTGTATTAGTTAAAATTAAACAATCATGAGACAAGATTGACAAAATAATTTAATATTTTTAATCAACTATGAAATGGGCATAGTTGCAAAACATAAAATAATATAAAAGTTAAACATCTTTTTTTCAAATTTGTAACCTACGTTCTTTAAGACATCTAAAGTCATCAAGTATGGATGACTTTTCAATTTTTCTATTGCTATGTACAAGTAAGCCATAAATGTGTTGGGATGAAAATTATAATTTTTTTTCCTTTTGTTGAGGTAATTGTTAAAATATTTGTGTTTATTTTAAAGATGTCGAATGTTTAATTATTGTATTTTGTTGACATATGTATTTATGGATTGTATTTTATTTAAATGAAAATTATGTTTATTTTTAGACTTTCTTAAATATATATTTATATTATCAGGTATGGGGGCCAAAATAATAAAGTTATTTAAAAAATTTCAAATTATTTAGGATATTTATTTTTTTTTTTCAAAAATCTTGGGGGGGGGGGGGGTTGCTCAGGCTCCCCTCGGTCTTCAAGTAGCTCGCCACTGAGCAAAATTGTTGTATTGAAGGTTATGAGGACTCAACAAGAGCAGTAGAAGAAGATATTTTGAGCCCTCTTTTTGCCTTCTTATTCATGGTTTTCAGAACCGGACCGGACCGGGAGGTCGGACCGTGAAAATCGGGAACCGGGATGAAGACCGGTTTTTTAAGCCTAAAGAACCGGATTTTTTGTTAATTCCGTGAACCGTTAAAACCGGGGTTGGACCGCAAGAACCGGTGAGAATCGTGCGGTCCAACCCCTTAGCAATTTTTTTTTAAAACAACTTAACACAATTTTATTCTACTTAATTAAATTATCCATCTCTTACAAGGAATAAAAAAAAAATTATAATTAAAATCCTTCAAAGATATTCAACTTTATTTCAAAAATTAATCATAAATTTTAATGTTTTCATGGTTATTATTTTATTTTATTAACTTTCTTATTTAATTATTAAATATATGCTTGAAAATCACTAAATTTCCCTCACATATATAGATATATTGTCAATTTTGCTAGTTTTATAAATTTAATATCTATATTTAGGCTTTAATTAATTATTAAATTAATTATGACGTCATCACGGTTCGATCCCGGTTCGACCTCGGTTCGACCTCAAAAACCTTGAACCTCTCCCTTTTACGGTTCAATAAACGGTCTGGGTCTGAAAACCTCGCTTATGATCTAACGCTTTGTTTTGTTTGTTTGTAAATGACACAAAGACCCACATTGTTTAAGGTTTGCTTAAGAATTATAGATTTTTTATTTGTTTGGGATTTGCTTCTTTCATGTCAGGTTCCACGATCAATAGTTCTCCACTTCTCCTCAAAATTGGCAATAACAATCATGTATATAGGATTAGTTCTCGTGGAACTTGGCATTAAAAAAGCAAAAATCGATGATTCATAAGGAAACCTTATTGGTCAACAAAATGTTATCATTCGAGGTCAATCATCAACATTTGAGCGCATATTGAAAAAATCTCCTTGAAGCATGTACGAGTCCCATCTTGCTGGTCTTATTTTTTATTTTGGTTTTTAAGAATGTTGCAAAAATGTGGTTCTATGTGTCATTTATCATGAGGCGGCAGAAAGAAACTAAAAAATCTTCTTCTTCTACTGCTCCTGTTGAGTTTTCTTCAACCTTCAATACAATTGTGCTAATACTTGAAGAAGCCCAACTACAATTGTTGTTGTATTGTGTTTTTGTTGTTTAATAAAGTCTTGATTCATTAAAAAGAAAAAACACTTGAAAGGGCCTAACTACACAGAAAGAGGCTGTGCTATGATTCTGTGCATGATGGATTTGAAGTCCCTGAACTTGAGCATGTAATGTCAGCTTATGTCCATGTAGTATCTTTCAATTTTTTATCCAATAAAATAGGCCTTCGGTTTGGTTTCTCAAAAAAGAAAAAGAAATAAAATTGTGTCAGTTTAGTCCTAGTTTATTTTTGGTATTATATCAAAATAATCTATAATCTTTTGGTATTACATCAAAATAATCTATAATCTTTTGGTATTACATCAAAACTAGTCGCTAACCCGTGCGATGCACGGGAAAGCTATTAATAACTTCTTTAATATAAAAAAAATATAAAAAAATTCAATATCATGGTATAAATTATGTACCAAACCAAACTTATCAAAAAATAAATAAATTATGTACCAAACCAATAAAATTTATCACTTACAAAGTAATAAAATCTATCACATACAATGAGATATCATGATAACCAAGAGCTTGAGATCATATTTAGAAAATATATGACTGATATAAGTACACTCCAATACAATTAATTACACAAATATAGTTAATTCCATACTCATTCAATCAAGTATCTTTCAAAAGTTATATTAATCGTTCTTGATGTCCAAGATGTATCTAAATTCTAACATTGCCAGTAAACAAAGATGCTAGACCTCAATGGGATTGAAAAGGCAACATAATGCCAATTTACGCAATTTCTGAAATCATTATTTCCACTATTGAGAGAGAGAGAGAGAGAGAGAGAGAGAGAGAGAGAGAGAGAGGGATGGCTGTTGTGTTGCATCTCTTAAGAAGAATCAACCCTGTACATTTTTTGATATGTAATCGACAAATAACAAAATAGATGTATCGCATTTAGAGTATGCACATTTGGGAGATTAAAAGTAAAGTAAAATGAGAAAATGAACCCACATCCTGCATTACTCTAAGTTGGGCTGATTATGCTCTTTTGGTAGTATTGCCTAGCAGATCTACTATTCAAACATTACAATGGTTCCAAATCAACCCTTCAATATTCTATCATCAACGTGGAATTCAGCCAGCAGCTTCAAAAAGAATTTATTTTGCAAAGTAGGCCACTTACCATTATTTGGGTCTCTTTCAAAGACAGAAATCGGTCAAGAGCATTTATAAATATAATAAGTCTAGAGGATAATTCAGTGATATAACAATAGGGGGAGTGGCAGCATATTATTTGCACGGTTAATGAATGCACATAATATCAAAAACAACAATGAGGGGTAGAACCTCTATGTGGATAATCTGGAAATCCAATGGAAGGAGTCACTGCAATCCATATCAATAAAAGAAATTTGAAATTTGAAAAAGATCAGATTGTAATTTTTCATACATGAAAAATAGTCCAACATCAGAAAAGGATCCCAATTCTTCAAGTCAATCTTGAAAATTTAATACCCAGAAGATAGAAAGTCAAGAACAAAATAACCATGAATCAAAGTTGAAACCAACCAACTGATAAAACAAATAAAACAACTATATAAAGATTCTTGAATCCCAAACACACTAAATAAAAACCAAAAATTATTTATAATTTGAATCCTACAATTTCTCACTGACCAAACAAAAATCAATATTATTATTAAAAACCTAAGCAATAACACAAAAAGAGAGAGATGGGATGGAACATAAATTTGAACATCTTCTTTGAGCTACCTGTTTTATGTTAATTTAAAATTTCTAAGATTCCTTGAATTTCATATGAAAAGATGCTAGTCTCACATCAAGGAATTTAGGATTTTGAACATGAATAACACAGAAAGAGAGAGATGGTATGGAACATAAATTTGAACATCTCCTTTGAGCTACATGTTTTATGTTAATTTAAAATTTCTAAGATTCCTTGAATTTCATATGGAAAGTTGCTAGTCTCACATCAAGGAATTTAGTATCTTGAACATAATGTTGAAATAATGTACTGAAAATAGAAATAATGAAAATGAAGATAACTCACCATGCACAATTAGCTAACATTACAGCAACCTTATTTAGCTTGGCTGGAATGAAATTGAATTTCCACTAATACAATCCTGGCAACAGGGTATAAAATATTAAAATATCAGCAACTAAAAAGTTCATAGCTTTAAAATTTGGAGTTGGAAGATTGCATAGCAAAGATCAGCTGCTAAAAATAAAAATGTCAACCAAGAAGAAACTTAAGAGGGAGATCATCACTGAGCCGCCCCTCTTTCAATGAGCTAAACTTTGAACATGACTTGTACCTTATGTGCAAAAGGGCTTTTACAAAGTATAAAATAATTATAAACTAACATCATATACAAGAACACAGCAATCAGCACCACGGTAGAAGGCAACACCAAGGCTTTGGAATCTTTCCTGGCCAGCTGTATCCCAGATTTGATAAAACAAAAGAATAGACTTAATTAATCTTCATTATAGAGGCACAAAAAGATAACCATCAGAATATCTAACAGTACAAGTGGAAAACCAAGGCACAGACATAACTTGCACTCCATATGAATTATAATTATTGAACATGATAAGCACGTGAATTTTTTTTTACATCAAATGAAAATCCGAGCAGAATTATGTAGTGACCAATTGTCCTGTAAATGAATGAAAGAGGAACCCAAACATAACAGTCATGACTGAGATTTTTTTTTTTGATAAATAACGAAATATCATTAATCAAAAAGACCCAGGTACAACAGGTGCGTACGTGGATAGGAGTGCATCAAGATTGTAAATTACACAGTCATGACTGGGAATTAATAGCCAATCCATCACATTCTCAATTTATTGGAAATTTCTAGTTCTTTACTCTCTACAATTTAATTTAACGAACATGTTTAAAAATTGAGTAGAATTTCTTCATGAAAATGTTTACACAACAATCTACAATGGTGCATACGTTGTAGACAAAATTGAAATAACATCTTTCATTCTCAGTGATGAATTATGCAATCTTCATAGTTAAGCTGTTTCTAATAGAAAAGTTGAAGACAGTCAAGATCTTAATGCTCCTCATAGACAAAGTATAAAATAATTATAAACTTGAGAAGGATCTTAAAATAAAAAATAGGAGTGAAAAGACAATCAAAAACACCTCAAACACCTCATATGCACTATGCAGAATCCCACTACAGAATTCTGTCAAATTTATCGCTGCTCCCCATATACAGAATCCCACTGAGACATAGCATCAAACACCTTACAGGCACTATTATAAACTCTTTTTATCAATTTGTCAAATAAAGCAAAAACTGATATTTAAATTGCTACAATTAAAAGCACAACCACCATTCCAAATTTGAGAGATAAGTAGGATAATTAATCAATATTTAGAGTTACCCATGACTGGATTAGACTTCATTGTTTCAACAGGGTATATCAATAGTTAAAAAAGATGTTATGTCTCTATTGAGAATAATCTAAAATGTCACTGTTATACACGCACAAATTGCTATTCAGCAATCCCTTTGCTAAACTTTAAAGGATCAAATCTTGGCAAAGTAGAAAGCAAAATTTGAATATTTTGTTGGAGAGTAAAACAGAAAGGAGAAGATTCTAGGAAGGATGGTAACTTGGAAAATTGGTGCCAAACACTGATGCTACAGTAAAATATTATAAAGATCAGTCATAAAAGAACACAACTCTTGTGACATCAAAAGAAAGATAGTTTCTATTTGGGGGAGCCATGCCTATGATCTTATTGATTGGGAAATTAAAACAACTATTCAATGACACCAAATCCATACTATATATAATCCTTTTCTACTTGGGTTGTGAGGAAAATTCACTGTACCATTCAATTAAACATCTTCAGAAAACAACGGTGAGAAAAAAGGGGCAAGCTTTTTCATCATATATAGCAAATTTAATAAAACAATTCATCAACAGCAACATAAATCTATAATATAAAGTGCTAGAATTTCCCAATTCAATATAATTGAAGAAAGAAAACCTTGGATTTGAAGTGCGACCGCTGGTCAGCCTTGCAAGCCATCAAGAATTCTATCTTCTTCATCATTGTACCAGGTTCCTTTCCTTGGTTTGTCAGATGAAGAGTAAGGTGAGCTCTGAGAGGTAAAGATGATGGGTCAATCGTTTCCCAACGTATCCGATCGGCTTTTCCTTCTTTCTCATCCTAAGTTTTGGATTTTGATTTTGGATTTTTGGGGGAAGGAGAAGGTTTTGATTTTTGGAGAGAGAGGGTTTCTGAGGAGAGAGAGGAATGGTCGTATATGTTGCCTGTGGTTTTGCCGAGAAGGTTTTGATTTTTGGAGAGAGAGGGTTTTTGAGGAGAGAGAGGAATGGTCGTATATGTTGCCTGTGGTTTTGCCGTGGTTTTGATTAGAATTTAGGTTTTTAGGTTATTGTATTATCGGGCTTTAGGAAAAAGATAATCAGAATTTTTTTTTTTTAAAATAATGCTGACGCGGAAAATTGTGGGAGCTTCAAAAGCTTCGGTTTTATATATATATATAGATAATCTATTCCATTTAGTAATGGAAAGAAAAAAAATGACATGGCCAATGGTGATATTAAAAACATGGCCTTAATTTAAATATATATAATGTTTATATTTTTTTTTAAAATAGCAATATATATATTTACAATAAATAAAACTAGCAGGCCACTGAAAAAACAACCACACTACAACAGATCAGGGTCGGAACAAGTGTTAGCCCCTGTTTGGTTTATGAGAAATCATAGGAATAGCAATAATAACTCCATATACAGTAAAAACAAAAAACAAAATTACACACAATAAAAGTTATTGATATCATCCCAAATAATTGTAGAAAGTAAAAGTACAACATTTAAATAAATATCATCAATTAACAACTCTTGGCATTTCCAATAAAGGAATCCAGTGTCAAAATTCATTTTCCTTCCGCTATTATCCAACTATTGAATTATAGATATAAAAAACTATTAAAAAGAAAAAGTCAAAAGTCAAATCCAGCTTCTTTCGTGCTTGATTCTTGTTGTTTGTTCTTGCAGATTGAGTTGGTTCCAAATTTTCCAGCCGTGGGTTACCTATAAAATTTTTGCAATGTCAAAGTGCATCAAATAGTGAAATAGAAAAACTGATTAAAACTTCAATGAGGAGGAGGGAAATAAAAAGAATAAAAATAATTATTTGGGAATATTCCTTCAATTCCTTTGTTTGGAAGTTTTTATTGAGGGAATAATAGACTATTCGATTATTTGGGATTTTAAATGGAATTGAATAAAAGGGGTAGGAGAAAATACTCATTTTAACTCTTCTCGAACTTTTCCCTCGTAACCCTTAAATTTTTATTTCATTCAAGATTAAGAGGAATCATAGGAAATGAAATTAGGTTTAATAAAATTTTCATTAGAACTTCAAAAATACCCCAAAACATTTAGCCCTTCATTTTTAAATAGTGGTATAACAATAATATTATTATAAAATGATTTCATTATATTTCTTTTATGTTATTTCCTATCAATGTTTCCATTCCTTCAATTAAATCTCTCAAACAATGAAATGGTTGGAAAAAATGGTTGTTTGCAAGTTTACTTTGGGTGACTGTTATTTAGAAAATAAAGGTGGGACTCGCATGTTGTTTCAAGCGAGTTTGAGTTAGGACGTATTCTTCTCAGTGATGATATTAATGCTATGTGGTTACTTGCTTAAAATCATTAAGGAGCAGATGAGAGGGTGTGACTTTAACATAGTTTAGAGTGGTGAAATCCTTGTGTCCCACAAAAAAGATATCGAGCTTGAAGTTGGGTACTAGGCTAGGGACACCCCACTTTTAATGGATAGGGAAAATCTTACACATGTGGTTCTTCTGTCACACACACCAAAAGAATTAGTCTCAATTGAGGTTTATTGTAATTGTTAATAAAAGGAGCGGCTCCTCTCCTGATCTCAATTATTTTTACTTTCAATCAATTTAGTGTTAGTAAGATGATTTAGAGTTGGATCTGCTGTAGTTTACTTTGAATTGGCTCACTTCGCATTAGTTTGCTTATGAACAATTTACTTTAATGGCCTGTTTGGAAGTTTAGAGAGGAAGGAGAGTAGAGAGGAGTAGAGGGGAGGAGAGTAGTGGGGAGGAGAGTAGAGGGGAATGATTCCCCTCCACCTTGTTTGGATGTTTTTAAAATTAGTAAGGGGGAAGGGAGTAATTAGCCCTTCCCCTTGTTTGGATGTTTTAAAAATTAGAATGGAGAGGAGTGAAAATGATTAAAATAGACAAATTTACTCCTATTTGAAAATGGACTTGCAACATTAGTTTATAATTAATTTATCAATTTTGTAAAGTCTTGAATCTATCATTTGTCCAAATCTTAGAATATGTTAGTAAATTCTTTTTTTTTTTTTTGGGGGGGGGGAGAAGCATAAATAAAATTAAAAAAAAAAAAAAAATAAAGTATATACCTAAAAACAAAAAAAAAAATACAAAAAAAGTAAAAATCCAAACCCAACGGCCAAAAAGAAGAGGCCCAATCTTCAACCACCATGCTTTCACACTCTTCAGATCAAACCAACATTTTTAGCAAGTCAAACACAAAAATCTATGAAATATAAAAGCGTAAGAAACTAATAAAAAATAAAATCATCCAAATTCTCGGCTTTACACAATTCGTAAAGCTTCTTCACCTGACCAATCAAAAAAGAAAAGAGAAGGGAAATACACATTAGCATACATAAATGATGTAGAGTGCAAGCGAGAAAGAGAATTTTTTTTCTCAAAAAGATTTTTCCATTTTTCTCGGGAACCAAATAGAAAAATTGAAGAAAAAGAATCAAACATACGGATTAGAGGATAGAGGGATCAGAGGCGGGATCGTTGGCTGAATTGGAGTCTCGAGCACTGTGATGAGAGAGTGAGACTGAGGTCTGATCTGATATGATTCTCTTTTTTTTTTTTTTCTTTTTTTTTTTTTGGATTCAAATCAGCAACCAAAAATTCAATTCAATGCTTAAATTTTCTCAGGAAACAAACAAAGGTTATTTATATAATCGGTTTGTAATTTTGTTAATTTAGAAAGGGTAAATTAGAAAATTTCTTTGATTAATAATTTATCTACTCTACTCTCCCTCCAAATCTCTCCAATTTGGGGGAATTAAAAATGAGGGGTTAAAGGTAGTTGAAACCCCTCCAAACTCCTCCAAATCCCTCCCCCTCCTTCCTTAAAAAACTTCCAAACAAGGTAATTAATCTACTTCCCCTCCCTCTACTCTACTCCCCCTCCTTTTTTAAACATCCAAACAGGCCATAAATTATAGTTTATTTCTAATCATTCCACTTCGAATCAATTGCACTAGAAATGACTATGTTTCAGTTTCTTTAGGGTTGTAGTCATTGCCTTTTACATTTCCACTGTTACTTGCATTACAACAAAAATATATGATATATAAAAATAAAAAATAAAACCCAAAATAGATGTTATATAGATAGTCAAATACTTGTTGCACATTAACACGTATAGACACATATGTATTCAATAACTGAAATTGTGAAATGCAAAAACAACTTCCAACTTAAAATTATGTTTTTAACTCACTATTTCAGTTGTTTGCGAGTTAAGAGTCTATGTACACATTAATGTATATGTTAGCACAAGTCAGACTGTTGTGTTAGGTAAAAAAGGCACGTTCTGCTCTGCTCTCCCCAAACTCATTTTTGAGGTTCTTTATAACCGTTTTATTATTTGGCAGCACACACCCAATTCAGTAAAGACACGAAACAGAGTCAGAGAGGTCCCCATCTCTTCAGCCTTCCCTTATCTGAGTGACTGTGAAACAAAGCAGACTACATATTACGCACCAACAGCGACAGCACTCATCATCGTATGATATTTCTATCTCTCTGATCTCTCTCTCCCTCTCATGGCGATTGCAGTAGCTTCTTCACTCCCCTTAGGTAATCACAGTCATTTGATCCTTTTTTTTTATATTCTTTTGCATGCCGATGCTTTTGAAATGATATTGGTAGTAACAGAAGTTCGAATTTGTGGAATACCCATCTCGATTTGCATGTTTTAGTAGATACCCATTTTGATTTTTTGCAAAATTCCAATGCCAAATGCTGAGAAAGTTCCTACTTTGAATGGTTAAATTAGTTGCTGTTGTGTTATATATAGTTATTGACTGAAGACCCACAGGCAATTACTTGATTGCAAGGGGAATTTGGTGTTGTTTTTTCATCTGTTTGGTTGCATTTCTTTTGATTGTTTTATTGTTCATCACTTACTTTTTAGTTTCTTCATTTCTCTGTAGACGGTTATATTACCTGAAAATTGTTTTTTTACTTTATGTCAATTGTTTTAATCTTTGCATTCCTTTTTTTTTTTTTTTTTTTTGGGTTGACTATGGTGTTTTCAGGTCTTCATTGTCATTTATGTCATGCAGAAGGGGTATGTTGCTCAACATCACATGGGATAACAAACAGCTGGTTGAGACCTTCTTTTGATGTTGGAAGAGTTCCTGATCCTGTTGGCTTAAGGTGTGTTTCAGTTTATGATTAAATTATTGATATGTTGTCTAACTTAGTGGTTACAATAATGTTAAATATATCTGATACCAATTGGAGCATTCCTTGCAGATTTGATTATGATTCAAATAACATGATCACTTTGTTTGTTTCCTAGATGATGTTTCATATGAGATGCATGCAATAAAAAAGGAGTATTTGTTTGGCATTTAGAATATAGAGCCTTTCTCCTTTCTTTTTTTTTTTAGTGGAAAATGCAAAAAAAAAAAAAAAAACACCCTGAACTTTGGGCCCAAATCAAACTAAGTCCTTGTGCTTTCAATTTGAAATTATAAATCTCTAAACTCCGAAACATGCCCAAATTGGTCATTCTGTTATCATTTGTTGGTGCATTGGATCAATGAGATCTAGCTCAACTTGCACCTCCTCCCCTTATAGGTTTTAGGGAGAGGTTGAGGTCATGGGTTCTGGATGCGTCTGTAACTCACCAATAAGAAAAAATTCTTTGGTGCATTGGATGGAATATCAATACTATCATATGATGCAGTTTAATGTTTTTTTTAGAATTAAAATTTAATTAAAAAATCCCTATATTTTCCCCCCTTCTTTCTCTCTCAATCCTCCTTCTTCCTTCTCCAGCCAACCCCTTAAACAAACCCCATAACCAAAACCTATTCCCCCTTCATCCTAACCCCTAAACACCAGGCTTTGGCTAATCGTTTCCTCAGTGAAATAGTTTCTAATGATAATTATAATAAGAAAGACAGTAACTTTGGTATGGTTTGTTGTTCTAGGAGTTATAGTGTTGGTGATTTGTGTGTGATTTGCTTGGTGATGATTAGAGCACGTAGAGATCAGTTTGAGGGTAAGGAGGCCAAGAATTTGTTCAGGTATGGGGAGGATTCTTAGAAAGATGGTGTTTTAAGCAAAAATTTCTCTGGCTAAGCAAAAACCAGCTTGTGTTGGTGGGACTGTGATGAGAATTGCATGTTGTGGTGAGGTGTTGGTGTAATTTAAGTCATGTTTCTGAGGACTGGTGTAGAGTGGATATGTTAAATAATAAGATAGGGAGTGAGAGTTGTGGGAATTTGAATCCTCCGAATCTGAGGGATGGGAATCTATGCGTGGAGAATAATAGTTCTTTGCAATGTTGTTGGGGTGGTATGGTCAGATTGTGTGTGAAAGGGTTGGGATGAATGTTTGGAATTTTTATCAGTGAGTTGCTACAGCAGCAGGAGTGCAGTTTATGAGGGAATAGGTGGTGGCAGTGTTGCATTTTGTGGGGGGTGGTGATTGGGTTTTGGTTGTGTGGTTTGTTTAGGGGTTTGGCCAGTGAAGGAAGAAGAAGGATTGGGAGGGGAAGAAGAAGAAGATAAGAGAGAGAAGAAAATAAAATAATTTTTAAAAGGATTGTTTTAAATATATCTTAATTAATTTTTTTTTTCTCTATGAAAATGCATCATGTGTAGTGATTGCATTTCCATCCAATGAACTGAAGGAATGATAACAGAACCACTAATTTGGGCATTTTTTGGAGTATTGGGATTTATAGTTTCAAATGAAATGAATAGGGGGCTAGTTTGATTTGGTCACTAAACTTCAAGGGGTCTTATTTGCATTTCCACCCCCCCCCCCCCCCCTTTTTTTCCTAGGTGGAAAGCTCTTTCATCTTGTTTGATGCACATTGAATTCTAAGAAAAAAAATCAATGAACTTAGATTCCAAAGTTTCTTCTCTTTCCTCCGTTTTTAGCTACCAAATATTACATGATGATATCTAATGCCACAATAGAAACAGCTCACCTATCACTATCTTAATTTGAAACTAGACATAGGAACTTGAAGTCTTGGAATTGAACTAAAGGAATGATGATTAACATGAGAGCATGCTCATAATGGGGTAAATTCTTCACTGCCTCCATGAGTTTTGTGGTTCCCCTTTCTTCATCCTTTTTTTTTTTTTTTTTTTTTTTTGGTATACATACAATTTTAAGTCGAATTTTTGAATGTTAAATTATTTTTGTTAGGATTCAAATCTCCTTAAAGAAAAGGAATAATTTGATGTTTGCCTTTGATATATAAAGCTAAGGATAGGTTAAGATTTTCATCTTGTTTGATGCACGTTCCATTCCCAGGAAAAAAGAAAAAAGAAAAAAGAAAAAAGAAAAAAAAAGTTTTGCTTTTCTTTTTTCCGTTTTCCAGCAATCAAACATTTATAAAGCATAAACTTAAAAGAAAAAGAAAAAAATGCATACACCACTTTTGCCTATTTTAATGTCAAGTTTCAAAGTGAAATGAAGAAATTATGGCTTAAACAGAGCATGACCATAAGTTGGCATGAATTTTTCATTTCTCATGCCTTTTTTTTCCCTCTTGTTATGTCATGAATTTCTTCCTTGCCTTCATGATCTTTTTTCTTCCCACTTTTTCATCTAATATTTACATAAATAAATTTACAACAATGCAGATTGGTTAGGAACATCTTATTAACTGTCTATAAACTTTTTGTTCTACCTGTATTTCTGAATCTCTCAAATTTAATTTATCCTTGCTCTTTTTATTGAAAATTTTGGTTTTCTATGTCAAAGTTTTAGATGCAAAAATCCATTTTTGGGATCAACACAATTCCATTGGCTCTCTATGGGACATGATCTTTGCCTTTCAAAAGTTTCAGTCGCTGCAGACTATCCAGATTCTGTACCTGATTCTTCTAGTTACATGAGTAACCAAGCTTATCATCCTCTTGAAGAAGTTAAAGATTCCAGAAGAATCCGGGAAACTAAACTTACTTCTGCTGAAATAGCAAGGAGCACAGTTGAGGTGGGTCTGCTCACATACACCTTTTCTGGTAAAAATATTTAAATTTTAGGACTAGAAAATTAATGGATGAACCATAGTATTTGTATCTGTGGGACAAATTTAGGTAGTATCATTGTACTTGGTATTACCATGCATGGTCAAACTTTTCCTTTTGTCTTAGGCTAACAGCTGTGCTTGGCTGGTATTTCCTGGAACGGTACATTGTGAACCACACGAACAAATTTCATGGGGTGAATTTCAATATGTTATCGATGACTATGGAGGTCTGCTCTCCTTCACTATTTTTAGTCTGATTTGAGTGGATAAATTCAAATTTTTATACCAACTTGATTATTGATTTAACCTGACCTAGTTCCTTATTTATTTAGATATATTTTTTGAAATTTTTGATGATACAAACATCTTAGAAGACCGTGGAGCAAGTAACCCTGTGGTAAGGATTTTCTTATTTTTGTACATTTTATTTTACTCTTATAATTGAATTGCAAAAGCCAATAATCAATACATGATTTTAATTGCATTGAAAATTTTCTGTATGCTTATTATTTCATTTAAGATGATTGCAATATATATTTTTTATGTATATGCCAATGAGCTCTAACTCAAATGGTAGCTCTTTCCCTTGTAAGAGCAAGGTGGAGAATGAGGTTGTGAGTTCAAGACCAACCGGGTTCATGTGTAATTACCAATAATAATAAAAAAATTCATGTATATGCTCACAAGATTTTTTATTTTCAGAAGAAGAAAGCATTAAAAATATTGACCCTTTTTTAACTGGCCTGTCATATTATGAATCAGAAATAGTACTTAGAGGGTTTTTTATTTAATATCACAGCTCAAGAGATGGTTCGTAATGAGGAATGATCATTATTGATAAAAAGTAAATGTTATAATTATTGATTTCATGCATATATCAAGTTTCTTTTGAGGATATTGAGAAATCAATGGCCCAATTGTTAGATTTGTGCCAGCGGACTCTCTTCGATTGGTCTAGGTGTTGGGGTCTTTTGGATTGTTCTACTATTATTGATTTTCTTTTGTCTCTTAGAATGAGATTTTGATTCCTTTATTTCTTTTTGTTACTATGTTGTTCTTTGTAAACTACCGTGAACTTTGTGTATCTTTTACTCTTTTCTATTAATAATATTACTTTCTTACCTATGAAAAAAAAAAAAAAAAAAAAAGCATATGTCAAGTTTCTATGGATATGATATACAAGCAAAGATGTTGCAATCTGTGCCAGTATATACAATAAAGCCCTAGAATTGTCGAAGAGACATTTGGTACATACAACATGCTCATGATATATAATATTCAAGTAAAATTCATGACTGCAAGTGTTGGATAGTTATCCTGTTGCTCATCTTGTATAAAATTTATAAAAGGAATATGCTGTCAGATTGTTTCTTCTCAGTACCAAATGAAATGACAGATAATGTTAATAAAAATATCATGAGATATAGGGAAGAAATATTATATATATCAGTGGTATAAGTAATAGCTTTATTAGAATTAAAATTAAAAATGGTATGCGAATCTGAGAGCATATTAAGTCATATTGTTTATATATATGTGCACCTTTTCACTACATGTACACGTGTATATGTAATTTGTGTTTATGTACTTAACACTGTAATAGTTTGATAGACATTCATGTCTCAATTACAAGTTATAGATACATTGACAAATTCAGAATTTTGATGATACTTTGGTGTTGGATATTGACACGTCCCTGGATATTTAACTATGCAATAGCAGGCCAGAGGGCTTCATAAATAAAGTGGTGTAAGGAAACTCATATCCAGACATCTTTAGTAGATTCAACATCACTATAGTTGTTCTAACATCTTTTTAGTGGTTCTGATTATTTATTTCTCTGTAATTTCTTATATAAGACAATTTGCACAATTTATTTTTAATGTGATTATAGTTATGGTTTGTCTTTAGAATGCTTTGTTTGGAATGGAGATCCCAATATATGAAAACAGAAGGAACACTGGTGAATACAACATTTCTGAAAGTGGCAATAGCAATGAGACCCTTTTTGAAGATGATTATTTTGAGGTTAGCAGTAATGTATGGTTGGTTTCTATAATAAATTTGATAAAGTTGTTTATGCTTTTTTTATTCTTTTGAGTTACTTAATGGTTTACTTCTTTTGGTTTAAATAGGTTGTAGGTTCTGAAGTGTCTGATGTTTCGGTGGACTGGGGAATGCCAGATACTTCTACCTTGGTTCACCCTATTTATTTTTCTAAATGCTTGACAAAGGTAATCACTGCTTGGTTTGATAAATATTATATATGGTACTATCCTTATGTGGGCCAGAATTCCACTTTAAAAAAAAAAAATCAGAATTTCCTTTAATTATGATAGCAAGTAGTGACCTGACTATATAAATATGCTCAGAACAGGAGTCGGTAGAATTGACAGTGGGATCTCAGGGCTTTTTCTTTTTTGACACCATTTTGTCTTTTGATGCGGTTAAAAATGATTTTTTTGAATATCTAATAAATAGTGTAATTATAGATTTTCTTTCATGCAAAATATTTCTGACCAACATATACTAATGAAAAAACTAATAAAGGTCATTCTCAGTGCACAATGCTCCCATTTATCTGGGATTTGGGAAAGGTGGTTGGTAGGTAGCTTGCCCCCAATTTTGGAGAGGCTGATCCCTGGACTTGAACCCACAACACATCACTTGGACAAGGGGAACTTGCCATCACACCAAGTTAAATTTATTCATGAGCTTTTAAGTAACAAATTTCCAGGTTATAGAACTTCTAAGGCAATTCATTTTTGCAATAGGTTTGTTGAAATGTCTTGGCAGATGAGAGAGATTATATGGCATGCTCTGGTGGCAGTTAAGGTGTCACAATGGAATGCAAACCCTTTTTTGTCCATTGGCTCAAAAGGCATGATATCTATCCTCTAGTTTGAGCTTGCTATAGGGCATAAAAAATGATTTTATAGAATTGAAACCTTATTCTGGATGAATTAAAATGGGATGATTTCACTCCGTCTTTTAATTCATCATATCCTTTTTAAGTTGTCTATTCTCAATACCTAAATGGGCTAAATTTCAGAAGTTATAAAATACAGTATTTACATCTTACATTATGTGCTAACTATGTGGAGTGGCATATTAGATTGTGCTTAAATGCCCATTTCGTTTTTGGCTGCTAGTGCATAAATAAATTAGCGAAGTCATAGTCTCTAACATGTCTGAATTTTGTCCATGCTTGGTCATGATCAAAATTGTGTGCACACTGTCATCCCCTTTCATTTGGAAACTCTTGAGAGCAATGAAAGTATATGATTAATCTTCTATTGGGTGATGTTTGATCATTACATATTTACTTAATGTAACACTTATCAAAAAAATATATACTTAATGTAACCCTCATTTCACAGTGTTGGCTCCTGAATCTTTTTTTTTTTTTTTTTGATAAGAGGCTCCTGAATCTTTTCTGTCTATGACACTATGAAATTATGATAGGTGGACCATTTAATTTCTCTTTTATCAGTCCCTTATTACAATTGTGATTTATTGAGTATATGTTTATTGTAGGCTGCTAATATGGAATACACTAAAACAATGGATTATCCATCAAATGGTGTTTCTATTGTGGGTTGCCTCAGACCTGCTTTTGCTGACGAAGAATCATATATAAGAACGCTTTTTCATTGTGTAGATAGTGATGGATACAACTCAGACTGGAAAGGTATCGTGTGTTTCTTACCTTCTGCCAATAAATCTGAATTACCATGGAGAATAGCAGGATATATTGGGATGTTTAACTTTGTAAACTGACACAATGTACATACTACCTAGATCTTTCAACAATAAAGGTTCTGATACTGATGGGATTATTACAGTGCGGGGATCTTTGAGATAGATAAGCATCAATATTTGTTGATTATCAGTCCAAAATCACACCATAAATTTGGGGTTTCTTTGCTCAGTCAGAATCTATAAATACAACATATCTCGATGTGTGTGAAGTATAAAGTGGGGTGGATTCCTGGGTAGGATGATCATAAAATTTGGGAAAAAGTTGACCTCCAAACCAGTTTGTTGATTATCAGTCCAAAATCACACCATAAATTTGGGGGTTCTTTGCTCAGTCAGAATCTATAAATACAATATATCCCGATGTGTGTATGAAGTATCAAGTGGGGTGGATTCCTGGGTAGGATGATCATAAAATTTGGGAAAAAGTTGACCTCCAAACCAGTTTGGAGGAAACTTACCTGACTACGTGGCAGTTAAAAAAGACTACCCATCTGTATTTTAGTCACATGACTTTTTTAATGAGTCATGTGATTTGTTTAGATAATATGCGCAGATAGTTATATAAATCACCACATAGTGAGTTGAAGGAGATTCCTTCAAACTGGTTTGTAGGAAATCCTTGTCCTTAAATTTGTTGATTATAGATCTAAAAGTCATGGTATCAATTTTTTTTATTTCTCTGTTTATCATAACCTATTAGGGCTTTATCTTGTATCTTGTTTTGTACTTTTGAGATATGTAAGTTTGCACACTTGGGATCTGCCTACAATATGGGTTATGATGACTTTTGAGATAAAATTATTGTGAAGGTCCTGTTTTATGTGGTCCCTCTTAGTTTGGATCATGCCTTCAAAGTGCTTCTCCTTTTTCTAGATTGTTTAAAATCTAGACAGCAACTTTTCTTTCTAGGGACTTCTCCTGTTTACTGCCAATGTACTGGGGTTGTTTCTCTTTCTATAAAATTTTATTATTCATTAAAAAAATAATAATAATAAATAAAATAAAATAAAAAAACTTAAAAACTTATTCTTGCACTGCCTTTCAGATACTCTTCAATAGAAGTTCTGAAGGAACTCTTTTGGCTATATGGGAGGTGACATGTCCAGCTCATATGTTCCTTCTGATTTCTGACATTCTGAAATGGATATGCAGTTTCCCAACCCCTTTCTTACTCAAATCCTTATTTTATTTTTGTAATAAATTTTTGGAAGGAAACTACAATCAAAAGTGAGGTTTTTCCTGTGTGGTGCATAGCTGTCACTCAATGCTGTAATTCACCCCCAGTTATTGTTGCTGCATTAGAAAGAATGGGACCTTGTTCTGGTTGGGTAAATGAAGGACAAGAAAGGGATCAGGGGTTTTTTATGATTGGAGAGAGGGAAAGGACATGGCCACTGGTCCGTGTGGGGAACCTGTAGAATCAACCAAAAAGTCCCAAGCCCAGGTGTCTCCCAGCTCCCTTTCACCTAGATGAAATAGGTTGCAGTCAATAAGCTTTTTGATTGATTCTGGGTGTTGCAGGCCAAATTCAGTTGGTCTACTGTTGGATCCTAATTTGAAAAGAAAACACAGAGAGAGATGAAACTTCTGTTATGGTTTGACATTTTTTTATCACAATTAAGAGTTATATGCCTACCACATTTTTCATTTGATATGTCTTCGTTTCATGTTCAGATGGAGAAATCTTAAGCTTGAGTTCTGAAAGTGATCAAGGGAACACTGGCCCAACGCTGTACAGGTTGGAGATTATGAGAATAGAGCTATTCTCTGTTTATGGCGTCCAGGCATGTGTCTTACACTTTACATGGTCATATTTGTAAGTTTAAATATTATTTTCCTGACTTACCTAAAAATGGGGTTCCATAACAATGAATATTATTATGAAGAATATTGTAAACATTAATTTAAATAAAGACTTAAAAAATGAGCTTATATTTTTATCCAAGCAAGCAGTTTACAAAAAAGTGTCCATCAGGCCTTTTTGGATTAAAATTATATCTTTTCCTTTGAATAATTGCAGTCTGAAATTAGCTTGCAAGATTTTCAAGATGCTGAGCCTGATGTTCTTGTACACTCTACACCAGCAATTGTAGAGCGGTTCAGTGAGAAGGGTATTAGTTGCAATGTTGCTCTTAAAGCACTTTGCAAAAAGAAGGGTCTTGATATTGAGGTAAAGAAGGATTTACAACTCAACTGCTTTTTGTGATATTAAATTCTTAGTTCCTGCTTTCAAACCCATTAAACATGATGTTCTATGTGGCCTATTTATTTGCTATATTTGTAGCATCACCTTTCCCTGTTAACATTTTGTCTTGGGATATTATTTGACACGAGTGTTAGACATTAGTTTGCACCATTACAGGACAACCATTATTTGATCTAAAACTGTTCAGAACTATGTGTGTTGTTATTCACTCCACTATAGAAACCTGTCATAACTTCTTTACTTCCAGCATCACTTGTCAGTCATGTTTCTATTCTTTTTCAGTGTGGCAGAACTTAGGTGCAATACCATAGGTGCCATATTTCTGGTTCCTCTAATATCAATGCAATACTTGTACTTGAAAAACTCTCTTAGCCATTAGTCTGTCATTGGACATCCATGATCTAGCCATGTGGTTTAACCCTCCCCTCCAACTCCCCCCCCCCTTTCCGTGAGTTCCATCCACTGAACCCCCTGATTTCTGAGATGTTGATAACTGTCTCTCATTCATATGCACTGAAAAATGCAAGATTCTCTCTTACTCTCTCTGCGAATATTGGTATCCCGAAATGCAAACCCATTTTTTCTCCATATTAAAGATAAATCTTAAAATTCAACCCACCCCTCACATTTGAACCCTGGCATTTAACCCGTCCATGTTGAAAAACCATCTTTGGAATGATTTATTGGCTATATTAATAATGATCATAAAATTGATACCATGTTTGGCATGAGATAAATTCCATATTTCTTGAAAGGATTCCAAGCAGTAAGCAGGTCGTTTTGGAGAATTGTAAGGGAAGTCAAATTGTGACTGCATTCAATTTCTTCTAAGATTACACTTAAGAGTAATGGACTCTGGAAAAGGCCGTAGCAAGCCTCCAATCTTCGACCCACTCAAGCTCAAACCAAAGAAAACAACTCTAACAAGATGGATGGGCCTTGGGAGTTTCCTGGGTGATTTGCTATCTGTGTCACAGCCTCTTATTCTCTTCTCCTCTCTCATTCATTCCTTCTTTAGAATATTGAATCTAAATTCTATGAAGACCATCCTTGCCATTGCTTTTTCAGTGTTCCAGGAGCTCTCTACTGCACATTGAGAAAATCAGCCTACCCAAGAGTTATGCACAATAATGAGGATAATTAACAGCAACTTTACCCCAGGGAGGGTAAATTTGTAATAACATTGTGTAGTCTAATTTTGAACTACCAGAAATATAATTGTTATAAACTTTGAACAGAATGTATGCAAGGCATGCATCCTTAAAAGCGGTGTTATTAACCAATCAATAAAAAATTACAGTATGTATTTATGCTTCATGTGTCTTCCTGTGTATTAAACATGAAGCCCATCAAGTAAGCTTCCCACTCCTAAAATAGCTTCAAGGGATTATGATTGCAAGTTTTCTGGTTTGTTATGATGATCCTTGATGAAGATATTGGGATATTGGGATATTAAGAAGCTCCATACAAGAAGATACTTTTAAAATTATCCTATTCAAATTTCATGGTAAACATAAATTGCTATGCATTTTTTAGATGAATAACTTTTATGGAGGGTCTTTGGTTACATTCAAAAGATTTGGACAGGCAAAATCGTTAGCCTGTATTTTGAGCTCTAATACATCAGCTATGAATGATATTTGTTGTTTCATATATGTTTGTCATATATGATCTTATAACTTGAACAGTTTCTAAATATTACAATAGTTTAATGTCATTTACATTTCATTATCAATTTAGTTGATTAGTTAACCCTGCTTGTATAGGGAGCTCATTTGATTGGGGTTGACAGTCTGGGCATGGATGTCAGGGTTTTCTCTGGGGTGGAAGTGCAAACACATCGTTTTCCTTTCAAAGTCCGGGTAAGCTATTTAAATTGCTTTTTGAGAAATCAGATATTCTTGACAACTTCGACAATTCCAAAAATATACCCATAATATCGGAATCTAAAATGATTCTTTTTTTTTTCCTGTTAAGTAACTAACTTCATTGAAAAATAGATAAGAAAATACAATGAAAAAGCATGGCACACAGGTAGTGTGCTATAGCAATGCAGAAAATATAAACTAGCTAGCAATTAAAGTACAAAAATCAAGTAAATCGTGCAAAGAAGTAATGATAGAAACACCTGAAGCATTTTCCCACTCAAACAGAGTCTGAAAGAAAGAAAGCTTCAAATCATGAGTCTATCTTTCATTCCCTACAAATGTATGTGCATTCCTTTCCCTTCAAATAATGAACACCTCATATTCCATAATTCTCAAGCTACAGGGCAGTGTATAAAAGGATTCTTACCAGCTGCATTGTCCTAATTAATCTGCACTTTGTTCAGATTTACCAGCATGGCTGCAAGCAAAATTTTGGCCTCATGCTGTAGATCACTCTTTATTGGTACATTAATGGCTAATTTGGATGTGATGAAGCTTCCATGATTCTATAATTACTCCTCTCATCTCTATTTGATTGGATGAGAGCTATAGGGGGTTAGTTGGTCTTATAGTCTTTCATGGAATTCTTAGATTTATCCAATTTTAGATCATAGTGTTTCTTTATGCCCATTTTCCTTTCAAAATTTTTTTATTGCTTATAAAAGAATTACTCTGCTCATAATTACTCAATTGTTTTGGGCCGACATGATAAAGCAGTCATTGACTGTTCTGTTTTTGCCAAATCCATTGCAATACTAATTTTTAGGTCAATGAGCTCTAGTTTATATGACACTTTCTACTTTCATGATAATGGGATGGAACCAATGAGCTCTAGCTCAATTGGCACCTCCTCCCCTTGTAAGTGCTTTTTTGGGGGGGGGGGGGGTGAAGTCGTGGGTTTAAGACCCCGTGTGTGTGTGAGTCACCAATCAATTAATAATAATAATAATAATAATAATATTAATATATTGGATGGAGTGTGAGGTCGTGAGATCAAGACTCACTAAGTGCATGTGTAACTAACCTAATAAAAATTATTAGGTCTCAATGTTTACTCACGTCTTTCTGGTGGCACTCACCCTCTTTCCCTGAGTTTTAAACGTTCTATTTGCTGCTCTCTTTTTTTCCTCCCCGGGTACCTACAGAGGTAATAAATGACTTAGCTGTTGTGGGTTGTAATAATTTCCCATGGATGCTGATCAATGACTTAGCTATATCCTAAACTGCAGGCTGTCAGTGTCTTTATGGCTAAATCCTGTACACAAATATTGCATTAGGGAGCCTTACGTCTTTATGCTGTTGGTTTGTGAACAACTTTATGTTAGTAATGCTGGCAATACCAGGATGCCCCTACTTAAAACTGACATTAGGAGAATAAGTTTCGTCCAGGGTTTTGAGAGTGGTTTACTGAGAAAGGTCTAATCTTTAAGACACTTTTTCCTTCTATTTTGAGAACCAAAAAAAGTAGGTCCCCTTTTTAGGTCAGACATGTTTACCTGACTGAAAGTGGCTATCAAGATTTAATACAACTTGTTATTGTTCTTTTATTTGCCACTAAAATGAACTATTCTCTTTGCGGGAATTGATGATAAAGTTTCATAACGTTTTTAATTGATAACATTTTCACCCCAGTGCCACTGACAGTAGCTGGGAATGTCATTTCCCCAATATAACTATCTCCACTCTCGTACTCCTTGAAAGGAGGATGTCTATACTTGCACGGTTTTTTGAAAATTTTGGTGTTCCTGTTGTATTTGCAGGCAACGTCCGAAGCCGCAGCTGAAAAGCAGATTCAGCAACTCTTGTTCCCACGGGCTCGCCGCAAGAAATTAAGAACTCTTGGGGTTGGAGTTCGGGATGCGGATCCTTTTTAATTCTTCCATTGTGCTCTCTTGAGGATTGGTTTCGAGATTACTGCAGGCATAACTTATTTAGAAGGGGTCACTCTCTCTCTCTCTATCACACACACACACACACACACAGCATTGCTTATGCCTTGACCAGTGATAACTTTATGTTCTTTTAGTTCCTTGTACTAAATGGCTGGCTGAACTGCAGCCGTTTTTTTGGTCCAATTCTTTCTAAAGTTGAAATTAATATGTATATATGGAAAGCTTGACCATCTGATAGCAATCATTGTGTGTGGTATTAGAAAGTATTTACCTAAGAGGTTGAGAATTGAGATTGTTTTCTGAGATGGCAGTGTCACTGGAGTTTGATTCCAAACTAAATAAATGGTTGGAACACTTCAAGCAGACTAGAGAAAGCCGAGAGCAGCATACTAACTCTGAAATTTTAGCTGGTACCCAAGTGCTCAAAGAAAGTCAGATGCCTTGTCAATAGGGGAAATACAACAACAAAAACCTTCCCAAAGTTTTGGGGTTGGCTATGGATCCTCAACAGATTTGTTAGGGTGGATTATGTCTATTCTTTTCCCAATAGGGGAAATGTAAAAAAAAAAAAAAAAATGATTCTGGTGATTTTAGTGAGATGGAGTTTTTGTATACCGAGATGACCTATGGGCCATGAGTAATGGTTTGAAACTGGCTTCCAGGCTTGGTTTCGAACCTCACTTTTGAGGTTGAAGTCTAGGTTGCACTCACTGGATAAATCTCAATGTATTTTAATAATTTTTAACTTTTGAGTGATTTGTTATCTAACTGTAGGTCTATGATGATGCACAGATAAGGAAGTCATTGTGCAGAATTTGATTTAAATTCCCTTCTTTTTTGTAGAGAACCTACTTCTTTTGCTGTAAGCCAATTATTGGAAGAATGCAAGGGGTGTAGTTTGGCTGAGACTATTTTGTACTTTTATTTTTTAATTGAATGCAACCTTCAACCAAAAAACCAATTAAAAAAAAATTGTTGTATAATAATTGGTACAAATTAATAATTTCATGAGTAACCATAATTAATAATCCTTGCATAATTAATAATTCTTGTGTATCATAATTAAAAGTGTTTCAAAAAATTTCTTTGTGGTTATTCATTTAAAGAAAATAGTTCAATATTATTTTGTAATAAATATTATAGATTAATGAACTTAATTACCTTTACATAATAAACCCACCACTATATATATATATATATATATATATATAAGTTTATCTTTAAATCAATCAATTTGGATGAAAATTACTCATATCCAAATTGTTAGGGACCATAATTTTACTCCCTACAACCACTCTAAAAATAGGTCTATGTGACGTGATGTCGAATGTCATAAAAGATTTGACCGTGTCTTCCTCATTACCAATTAGTTTTGAGGTAGAATGACATAGCTCACGATCAGACAAATGGTATCAGAGCTAAGGTCATGGATTCGAGTCACGGTAGTGTTACTGTGAGGGAGGGATTGTTGGGAGACTATAATTTAACTCCCTACAACTACTCTAAAAATAGGTCTGCATGGCGTGATATTAAATGCTATAAAAGATATGAGTGTATCTTTCTCATCACTAATTAATTTTGAGCTGAAATGACATAGCTAATTACTCAAACCTACAATGATTGATAAAACCATCTACATATATACTTTTTTTTAGTCATAAGTCAGTTGACATGTTGAACATGTTTAAATAATACGTGCAGATCATCGGTCACATATTAGTTTGAACTACAATGCCTATCAATAAAAAAGTTTGGACTTTAGTGCAATAGCAAGTGCGTTGGTGATGTGTTGTAGGTTTCGGTTTGAGAAACAGTTTCCCTGAGTAGAGGATAGAGTTGCCTACCTACCACCTTTCTTTATTCTGGTGGAAGTGGAAGCATTTTTAGTGGATACACTTTTAAATGATTACTTTACTAGGTGAAGTCCTCGCAAAGATCAAAATCATTATATTAAATCATTTAATCGATAAAAAAAAAAAAATCATTTAACCTCCTTTGAAAGTGAAAAGTACTACTAGATGAGAAGGTAAATAGTGGAAATAAGATACATTGGTCTGTCATGAGGCAAAATTGGCGTTTGTACAAGATTGAAGCCTGTGATTTTCATTTTCTATTCCTTTCTTACCTGGCATATATTGACAACATTCAAACGTTCAAACCGCATAATACTCCTTTCATCACAGATAAAGTTTAGTTACAAAATTGATTATAATTTTAGACTACAACCTTGTTAAATATATTTTTATTGGATGTGAGTTTTGACATATCTACTATTGGATTATATATTCTTTTTATATCTTTCATGCTTACAAAATTTATAAAAAATTAAAGATCAATACCTATGTTATCAATAAATTGTTTAAATTGCAAGATTGCATGATTTAAAATTATACACAAAATATAAATTTATAAATTATATAGTAAATAATATCCGATTGACACAAAATTTAACATGTGTATTAAAAGCGTAAAGAACATACAATTCAACTGTTAGATTTTCAAACTATGTAATAATATTTATTTTAGGGGAAATTATAGTAAACCCACTTGTGGTTAGGCCCGTTTTCACTTTACCTACCTGTGGTTTAAAACTTAACACTTTGCCCACCTGAAATAACTTCTGTTAGGGCTCCGTTACCCATCTCTACCTTTGCCGTTGGAAAAACATATTTGTAGGGAAAAACAAACATAACAAAAATAAAAAAGTTAGGGTTTTTGATTGCTTAAGAACTTCAATGAGAACAAAGTAGAGGAATAGCGCACAATCAAAGGGCTCAATGAAATCACTTTTAATCTATATCAATATCAACAATCTCAAAACAACTCAAAATTTTGAAACCAATTTTTACAACAAGACCAACAATTTCAAAGTAACTAGCAATGTTATTAACAAAAGAGAGTGAGATAGAGATAATCAATCAACAACTGAAGAGTGAGGTAAAGAGAAATCCAGTTGTGGGTTTGGATTATGGTAGATCAGCCATGGGTTTGGTGGCGTGGTGGCAGCCCTAGGTGCTACTTGTGCCTCTCCTAATTCTTGGTCCTTTTCTGCACAATCAAACACCATCAATCAAGGAAAGGAAGGAACCTTCCCACTTTAAACCCACCCCTAATTCCAACTTCAAACCCACTTCGAATCCCAACCACAGTAGCAAAACCTTGAATCATCAAATCCAAAACATCAAGTATCTAAATCGCTCATAACCCACAAATTACCCAATCAACAACGTATCAGTTGAGACTCGATTTTAGAAGAAATTAGTGGATTTATGGATTGTGGCTTTGGTTGTTCAGGCGAATAAGTTAGCTTTGGTGGAGGGCAAGCTTGGCGACACTGATCGACAACCACAAAGATCAACAAAGGTCGAAGTTGGAGATCTAATTTAGGAGATTGGCAGAGATTGAATTTGGGAGATTGATAGAGATCAGATTTAGGGGATCAGCGGAGATCAGATTTAGGAGATTAGCGGAGATTAGAGTGGTGGATCTGCTTCTTTATCTCTCTAGAATTTGGAGAGAATCTTATTAGTCCCTCTCTTGACTAACGTGATTTTCTTATGGTTTGGAAAAGAAATTGATTGTTACTTGATAGTTTACTTGATAAGCTATTCCTCCACTTATTCTCCTAGAAGTTTTTAAGCAATAAAAAACCCTAACTTTTTTATTTTTGTTATGTTTGTTTTTCCCTAAAAATATGTTTTTCCAACGACAAAGGGAGAGGTGGGTAACGAAGCCTTAACATAAGTTACCGTAGGTGGGCAAAGTGTTAAGTTTTAAACCACGGGTAGGCAAAGTGAAAATGGGCCTAACCATGGGTGGGTTTACTGTAATTTCCCTTTTATTTTATTGAGCAAGATTGTAGCCTTAAGCTACAACCAATTTTGTATCAAACTTTGTCCCCCATCACAAGTCCAAAGCAAATCACTTTCAAATAAATATAATCTATATATATCTAAAAGCTAAAGCGTAGCATTTATTGTTACTACACTCCAGTTAAGCCACATCAACGTACACATCATTAGTCTTTTTTTTCCTTCTAATTTTCCTATAATTGTTTTTGACATTCACTTATTTTCTTAATATTTATACTTTCTCCAACCTTTATCCATCCCTTATCTTTTCATCTCCCCACTACCTTCTACTTTAATATCAATATTCATCTTTCTCTTCATCTTCCTTTATTTTGTCTCTTCTTATTTATACCCTCTTATTCTCTAACCTTTCTCCCTCCCTTACCTTTTCATCTCCCCACTAACATCTACCTTAATATCACTATTCATCTTTCCCTTCATCTTTCTTTATTTTGTCTCTTCTTATTCACGCCCTCTTATTATAAATTTGTCATTCTTTCTTCCATTCTTTACATAGTTTTCCCTCACAAAAAGGTTATTTCTCTCTCTCTCTCTCTCTCTCTCTCTCTCTCTCTCTCACAATTTTTTGGAGAATTTTCAAAACTCTAATTTAGGCTGATGTGATATAGTTTTGTGTTTTAATTTTTAATTTTTTTTTTGGGTTCTCTTTGATTGTTAAATGTTATTTGTGGGAGGTTTGAGGACTGAAGAAGACTAGAACACGATGTATCTTGCATAATCCCGCCCAAAGAAGTATATTAGCTCCAAGGACTTTGTCGACCCGAAGATGGGAGAGAAGACGGGGTAGTTAGTGTCTCATAAAAGCCCAGGGAGAAGAGAAAGGACCATAATGGGGGCAAAGTTGGTGGGAAGAAGTTTCCTGAAAAGGTTTACCTCCCCCCTCTGCATTGAATGTCTTGCACCAACCTTATCAGCTACATTTAATGAGGAAATGACCCTTGAACAGTAACTTCATAGTTAGCAGCCCTTTCCACCACCTTTAGTAGAGTGTTGATGGGACAAGTATCCTTGGAAACGCCTGGAAGCATACAGATTGAGGGCTAGGATACCAATAAGAGGGATATAAAAGGAGGGGAGTCTCCCAGAAATAGGGGACAGACATTTTTGTTTTGGAAATAGAAAAAAGAGAAAGTGAACAATGCTTTACTTGGTGTAGAACTTAAACTTTATATATATAAGAAACCAATCCTTGGACTTGTTCGAGGAGAGCTATTTTTCTCATTGTCTACTTGTGTCATTCCTTTCTATTATCCTAGGCTCTTCAACCTTTAACTTGAATTCATATTAGAATTGCACTTAAATTGTTTGCCCACTCTCCAAAGAAATTCTATTGTTGGGCTTGAATTTGAAGGACAAGGCACATTGTTCTAAGTGGGCTTTGGCCTTTGTCAAAGGTACACTCTAAATATACATAAGCCCGGAAGGGTCTTGAATCCACTCTCTAGTCTTTGGCCATTTGCCTAATGGGGCTTGGACATAGTGGGGCCCTTTCCAAGGACTGCTGGTAATCGAAGATGACTCCTCGTCGAAACTAATTATTTCACAAAGTGGGTAGAAACCGAACCCTTTCCAACATTAGGGACATGGATGCAAAAAGGTTCATCTGGAGGAACATTGTTACTAGATTCGAGGTTCCTCACATGTTGATCTCAGATAACGGACTCCAATTTGATAGCAAGACCTTTAGAAGGTATTGTGGGGAATTAGGTATTAGATATAGATACTCTACTCTGGCCTAGCCATAGGTAAACAGGCATGCAAAGGCAATTAATAAGGCTATAGTGTATAGGCTGAAGTAAAGACTGGACGACATGAAAGGAAGATGGGTGGACGAGCTACCTTATATACTATAGACATATCACACCACACCTCGAAGATCAACAAGAAAGACTCTATTCTCAATGACCTATGGGTCCGAAGCGGTTATACCCCTGGAGACGGGATTTCCAACCTTAAAAAATGATCAATTCAGTATAGAAGAGAATGATTGTTTGCTTTCAACAAGCTTAGTGTTAGTTGATGAGAGGAGAGAAGTAGCCATAGTCAAAATGGCACATTATCAGTAGAAACTCAAGTAAGGATACAACAAGGGAGTGAAATCGAGGCCATTGGCTCCTGGGGATTTGGTCTTAACGAAAGTGGTGGGACCGATGAAGAACCCATCATAGA
This sequence comes from Quercus parvula, assembly GCA_030820535.1. Taxonomy (NCBI): domain Eukaryota; kingdom Viridiplantae; phylum Streptophyta; class Magnoliopsida; order Fagales; family Fagaceae; genus Quercus; species Quercus parvula. The sequence continues at coordinate 12,339,162 of JAUAME010000007.1, read as the reverse complement.
GAAAGTTAGGCCCTAATTGGGAAGGCCCATACATGATAACTTCAGTAGCGAGAATTGGGGCTTATTACTTGGAAGATTTAGATGAAAATGTAGTTCTGCATCCATGGAATGTAAATAAACTATGTAGGTATTATTATTAATAATACAATGGATTTTGTTTTATTCTAATCTATTCATTGACTGATGCTCGGTTTATAAGTTGTTTTCCTTGCAACCAGCTTTGAGGCTAAGTGTTAAACAGACAGAACCTCAGTCTTGTTAGAGTCCTTGGGTTATAGGCCTTAGGTAAATTAACCCTTATGTGAAAAATGCTAAGTGTTAAACAGAACCTCAGTCTTGTTAGACTCCTCGGGTCACATGCCTTAGGTAAATTAACCCTTATGTGAAAATTTCTAAGTGTTAAATAGAACCTCAGTCTTATTAGACTCCTTGGGTCACAGGCCTTGGGTAAATTAACCCTTATATGAAAAATGCTAAGTGCTAAACAAAACCTAGGTTTTGTTCGACTACTCTGGTCACAAGCCTTGGATAAATTAGCTCTCTTGTAAATTTGACTGAATGTTAAACAACATCTTGGCTTTATTCAACTCCTCGGTCATAAACTTTGGGTGAATTACACCTTAGTCTTATTTGAATCTTTGGCTCCTAAGTCTTAGATAAATTAGAAGGGGAGTCAGGTGTCAAAGAGATTTCCCCCTAGGGTAAGTAAGGTTCAGCCTCACAAGTCTAATTAAAAATCCATCCAAGCTTAGGGAGTGTGCTATTAAGTTTGAGTTGAATTTAGGATGGTTTAACATACTTAATGTTGTGTATTAAATTCAGAAGAACATGTATTATACTTGGTAAGGTAGAGAGTTGAAAATCATGCAAAGTGGAAATGAAACAAAAGTTAGATATATTCATCCAGTCCAAGAAGTTGATTATAGTAAAAAAAAAAAAAAAAAGGGGGGGGTGCATTAGCAAAACCTAGCCCATTACAAAATCAGCCTATATTGTGTGCTTGGAAGAGCTAAGATGTGACCTCTTTCTCTTTGTCTTTTTTCTTCTTCTTTAGTTGCTCAACTTCAACAACCTCTTTTGATTCTAACTCCACCATTGAAGTAGGAGTTGGTTGCTCTTTCTCTTTTCCAAAGGCAGGTGCAGAGGCTAAAGGTGTGGAGGACTTGGATGATGGGGAGGCAAAACTTGGAATAGAAGGAAGAGGAGAAAAGCTAGATGATAGTAGACTTTATTAGCTCCCCTCAAGTCAGACTTCGCATCAACTCCAGCAGCATTAAGAGCTTCGCCCCAAACTTAGAGACAGAAACCCGAGCTACATCCCTAAGTCGAGCAATTATGCTTTGGGCATTTTAATTCATACCAGCATCATATGCGGCCTGTTCAGCTTTAGCCTTTTCGGCGTCCTTGCCCTCAAGCTATTTCCGCTAAAGCTTGGTCTGCTCAATGGCCAAGGCCAATTGCATTTCGGCTTTCTTCAGAGAAGCACGCAACTCCTTGGCCTGCATCTCAAACCCACTCATAGTAGCCTCGGCATTCTTGCACCCTTTCTTAGCCTCAGCTAGGTGAAAGAGGGAGAATTTATACTTTTTCTCGACATCGGCTTAAGCCTTCACGGTTTGGGCCAGCTTGTTCTCAGCCTCTCAAAATTTTGATAGGGCGTGGTCCACCCACTCTTCGGCCATAAAGGATGTCTACACAGCCTATTTTAAAAGAAAATATGTACGTGTGTTATAGTTGGGACGAAGAAAGATAACAAAAAGTGACAGTAAGATAAAAGGATAGAAATTGACCTTTGCGAGGTCTTTCTTTAGTGAGAGGAACACTTTGCGCTTCCTCAGTCCCTTGAGCTCTTGCATGTTGTTGAGAAGGAGTAGGGCCTAATCCAGGCATTCAGAAACTAGTCTGAATCTACCCTTCTGAGGGTCCCTGAGGAAGGCCTCAGATGAAACGTGATCTCTCGAACTTAGCACAAAGGCTGGGTTCCAGATGGAGGCTTTGGAGTGCTGCTCCGTTTCGATACCTTTGCTACCTCCAGTAGAAGAGCCTTTCTTTTGCTGTGCCCTTGTTACTTTAGACTCTTTGGCTAGTGGCTGTTGTATGGGTTAGGCTGGTGGCTGTTGTATGGGTTAGAGTCCTTGGTTTGTTTCCCTTTTTTTCTTTTCTTCTCGGGGGCCTCGACAGCAGAGGTGCAGGCAGGGGCAAGAGTAGGTGGCCAAGTTACAATAGGTACCACGGGAGCATCCCCCTCCCCAGTGCATGGGCAGTGAGTAAAGCCAGCAGGTCGAGTGTTTTCTCCTTTAGTACCGTGGCTTCAAGAATGTTAATCCCTTCCTGGCTGGTACTAACTTGAGCAGCAATGAGGTGACGGTGAGCGGGTACTGAAGAGTCCTCGGGATCTTCTTGATAAAAGACTTCAAAGTTTTTATCTATGTCCTCTTGAGTAGGTTCGGTTGTAGGCTTTTCCCGTTCATCGTCGGAGGGAAAGGGCTGCTTGTGAGAGTAGAAGAGCTTGGCTGCAAGTGGTGCAGGCAATTGCGTGTCTTGAGTACCAAGGGGAGGGGGGGGGAGGAAGTTTGGTAAAAAATCAGGGGATAGCTACGTCAATTAAAGCGAGCCTTGGGTCCTTAGCTTTAATCACGTACTTAGGAGCTTGGAAACAGTTGGAGATGGGCCTAAATCTGAGGATTACGTGTACTGCCCGAAGTTGTCCATCTCAGTGGAGTAAGATTTTTTACCAAAGAATCCAGTTGAGGTCTGCAAAGTTCACTAAATTTTTGTTCGGGGCAGTGTGAAACTCATCTGTGAAGGAGTAAAGAAAAAAGTTAGTTTTAAATTTTCTTTTGATGACCAACATGGCGAAATATGGAAAGATGGCACTCTAAGTTATTCTAAGAGCCGTGAGCACCCCACCTGGTTCCCCATCTTGAGTAGGGCAATGCAAACCATCATGCCATTCAGCCGAGACGATGAGGAAGTCTTCGTCCATACCCTTACTCGACTCAGGAATGCAAGAAATCAACCTAACAAAAGGGACTCTACACTTAAAGTAATAACTCATCTCTTTCCCCTTTTGGAAATTATAGACCTAATTTACGTCATGCCACGTAAGGTTAGTTCTCATTTTCCTGTTTATCATGTCTTTGCTACCGAGGACCCTAAAAAGGTTGGGAGAACATTGGGTCGGGGATAACCTAAAATTAATGAGGAAATCCATTTCGCCTTCTATAAAGCCGATCATGGGAATAACCATGGCATTGGGTGGTTTGTTCATAACCAATCACTCTCCTAATTCACAATGTTGAAATACAACATTCTCTGGGATCCTATACTTAGTCCTAAAAGTGGCCATACGCTCGGGAGTATCAACTAGTTTGACAAATCTACCCATGTATTCTTATAAAAGGAGAAAATAAAACAAGGAGGAAAGGAAAAAGTTCTCTTTACAAATTTTGGATGAAGAACTAAGCGCACTTACGAGCACTGGAAGAAGATTTCCTCGGACTGTTTCTTCAAAGGAAAATTGTAGAGAACATGTAAATGGAAAGAAAAAAAAAATCACCCTTATCCCCTTTATATATAGGAGTCAAAAATGGGTGCAATTTCCCCACTCATAAGTTCTAAGGGATCGTGACCGTTAGATCATCATCTCACCGTAGAACATGGGGAGACAAGTAGCCGCCTAATGTAATAACTGCAGGAATGTGGGTACCGAAGCGTTAGGAGGGTCTAGAAGGCAGGTGAGACGACATATCCACGTGAGAACACACTTGGCACGTACCAACCTTCCCGTTGTTACTAAAACCTACTCTCAAAGTAATTCTTAGTAGCAATGTTTTAGAGGGCTATTGTGGGAGGTCTGAGGACCGAAGAGGACTAGAACACGGTGTATCTTGCATAATCCTGCTTAAAGAAGTATATTAGCTCCGAGGACTTTGTCGACCCGAAGATGGGAGAGAAGATGGGGTAGTTAGTGTCTCATAAAAGCCCAGGGAATAGAGAAAGGACCATAATGGGGGCAAAGATGGTGGGAAGAAGTTTCCTGAAAAGGTATACCTCACCCCTCCGCATTGAATGCCCTGCACCAACCTTATCAGCTGCATTTAATGAGGAAATGACCCATGATCAGTAACTTCACAACTAGCAGCCCTTTCCACCACCTTCAGCAGAGTGTTGATGGGACAAGTATCCTTGGAAACACCTAGAAGCATACAAATGGAGGGTTAGGATACATAGAAGAGGGATATAAAAGGAGGAGAGTCTCCTAGAAATAGGGGACGTACATTCTTGTTTTGGAAATAGAAAAAAAAGAAAGTGAACAGTGATTTACCTGGTGTAGAACTCAAACTTTATATATATAAGAAACCAATCCTTGGACTTGTTTGAGGAGAGCTATTTTTCTCATTGTCTACTTGTGTCATTCCTTTCTATTATCCTAGGCTCTTCGGCCTTTGACTTGAATTCATATTAGAATTGCACTTGAATTGTTTGCTCGCTCTCCAAAGAAATTTTTTTGTTGGGCTTGAATTTGAAGGACAAGCAACACTGTTCTAAGTGGGCTTGGGCCTTTATTTTTAGAGTACTTACATTATCCTATTGCATTATAAATAATTAAAAATAGTAGATAAAAATATTGTATTATTATATTACATAGCATGATTTGGATAATTTAGTGCTTATTGGTTATATATATATACTTTTTTTTTCTTCTCATCTTATTTTATTCAACATTAGAGTAGGCTTGGTATTAAGTTATTAACATGTCGAAGATGGTTGCAAATTCAGAATTCAAGTTGGGTCATGATAGGTACTAATAATCTTTACATGGTATATATGGAGTCTTCTTATTATTTTAGTTTTCACTTTAACAATGTAGAAATTGTTTCATCAATGATTGAGTGTTTATATGTTACACATTTTTGCAAATCTTTCAACGCATTGCATAGATTAGCAATTTACTACAAATAATAATTGTTCAATCACTTTAAATTTGGGTTTGGAAAAGATTAAAATCCAACTTATATATGAATACTTCTCAAATTATTTATTTATGGGGTGTACAACTTTACTCTTATATAGCTTTTTAAAATAAATAAATAAAAGCATTCTCAAACAGATGCAAAGTCATTAAAAATTAATATTTCATCCTTGAATCAAAAAAATATATAATATACGAAAACATGGTATACAAACAAAATTAGGCAAGAACTTATTTAAATTACACAGTTGTTTTAATGAAGAGAAAACAATCATTATTTTTCTCAATATTGATCACTTCTAAAATCAAGAAGAAAATAATATTTCAAACAAATAACAACCAAAGCTACATAGGAATTTATTCAAATTACAAAAGAATAAAAAGAAATTAATGGTTACATTCTTTAAAAGTGATAAAGAAAAAAATTTCTGAATAAATGGTATGTCTTTTACTTCTACTTTTTTTTTTCTTCTCATATTATTTTATTCAACATTTAAATTTAGCCACGGTCTTCATATCATTAAATTATTTATATTTTCTCTCTTTATTTATTTCAAAAAATTAAACAAATAATATTTTACTTAGATTCAATAAACAAAATTTGTCCTCATAAAGTGGAGTAATGCTAGGAAAACACTCATTCTCACATTTAATACGTTAAAGGAAAAATGGAATACAAAAAAAAAAAAAAAAAAAAAAAAGCCAATTCAGAAACACTAAATAAACAAATAAAATTAACGAAGATATCAAACCAAATATAACATAAAGAAAATAATAATGCATATTTATTGTCATAGAATCTTCATCAAATTTTGAAAAATGATAGTTTGCCAATGGAAAAACAGAGAGAGAGAGAGAGAGAATGTCATTAGTAACTTTTAATTGGAAAACAAAGAGGTTGTAAGGAGAAGTAAAAAACATAATAAAGATGACCATATGGAGAATATTAAAAACTTTATAGTGTAGTGAGATAAACCGTTATGTTCACTTAAAAAATTAAATAAAAAATCAACAATTAAATAGAATCATAGTACTAAATTAAATTTAAAACTAATCAAACTTTAACAATGGAAACCATATTTCCAATCATAACTAAAAAGGAGTTGTTCTCCAGTAATAATAGAAATTGTATAAGAAATCAAGTTAGAAAGTTTTAAAATCTTTTTTTTTTTTTTTGACATTTCATTTAATCTTATTTATAATATATATAAAATTTTCATACACTATTACCTTTTGAAAATATAATGAACGATGTTACCTCTTATTTAACATCTCTGTTATGAAAACCATCAATAAATATATGCTAATGGTAAGAAGCATTATAAATGAGATCATTAAAAAAATTATAAAATTAATTAGCAACTATCATTATGGAGTAATAATCTATGATTTCATGCATCTAAAGAAGTGGGATATATAGAATTTACTTAAAGGTATATATAAAGATTCACATTAAATATATATATGTAAAGGTTAAAAAAAAAAAAAAGTTATATGTAAGGTTTTTATAAACTTAAAAGGTAATGAAAACCAATTATTAATAACTAAAACAATAATATTAATAAAAAAAAATATTTAATGAGAACACCCAAAAAAAATTTATCATGCACAACGCGCGGGTTTTCGACTAGTTAACCTAAATACTGTGCACATTTATAATGTCCACGGAAGAGAAAACCAAAAAAAAAAAAACAATAAAACAAAACAAAATTGAGAACCAGCACCTTATATACACTTGGTCTTTTCAATGCCCCAGATGGTTATTATTCAAAATGTTGTTTCAAATGACAATCCCAGGCTGAGAGCAGCAGCACTGCTTAATCCTTTCTTTGTTTTATGATAAGTAATTAAGCAGCTCCGCTTGATCCTCTCCTGCCGCAAATAAGAATGAGGCATGTACTATCACCGAATGTAATAAAGGAAATTCTTCATTATGATATCTTCCCTTGTGCATCTTTTCCAATGTTCTTGTTCTCAACAACTTCCCTTTCTGCAACGCCATTGGCAGCAATAGCATGCTTGCTACTTTCCCCAGTTTTCGAGGACCCAGCTACAGTTCCTTGGTTCCAACTTCCTGTACTAGCTTCCTCATCAAAACATTTGTTTTGTGCAGCATCTTCATCAGCAACTTCAGCCTGCTGTGGATTCCCATCTTTGTCACCCCTGCATTAAGGATCAGAACATTGGGCATAGGTCTATATTACTCTGCTAGCAGAAATAAAGAGAAATCTATTGCACAGAAATAAGATTGAGACCATAAAACACCAGCAGGAAATAGAGTGGTGATTTTAGAGGTGCAATGAAAATCAAGATTCTCTTTAAAGTGGGTGGTCATTCAGGCAATGCCACAAAATTCATAAGTAACATTAAACACACCACGAAAACACATTTTGAGTATATACAAGATGCAGTTTTAGTAGATGAAAGTATGCAAGAAAGGTCTATGTGTAAAGCCAGCAAAAGGCTGGTCAAGACACAAGACCTGTAAACATCTGTGTGCTACATGTTCATGGAAGCCAAGTTTTACATCATTCCACCCCCTTGGAGTTCAATTGATAGGCCAGTGATAATGAAATCCTTTGTGGTGCCTTACGTTTGTGGTTCAAAACCCCATCTCTTCCATCCCCACACCTATCAAAAGAAAAATATTATCCACTCCCCTTTCCTCATCCCAAAACAAGAGGGATCATCAGTCATTTCATTCTTGCTTCCGTCCATTTTTTATGGCTTCATTCAAGATTATGGACTTGTGCCTTGAATGCTATATAATTACAAATAGTCACCAACTTCTTTTTCTATATTGCACAAGCTCAATAAGGACACAGACAAGGATTATTTATTTTGAGCTAGTATCATGCGGAAAAGGTAAATTATAATATAAATAAAGCATCAGCAATCCAAGACAGCAGTGGGTAGCCTTGACGGTAAAGTAAAGTCTCTTGGCATCACATTAGAAAACTAAGTTCAAACCCTGTTCACACTAGGTGGTACAAGGAAGGGGAAGTACAACCCTTGTTGCATAGAACAGCCCTTGGACCCAAAAAAAATATACTAATAAAAAAAAAAAAAAAAAATCCAATGCAGAAAAGTATGATTAGATTGTTTCTTTGTAATAAACAGACCAATAAATTAGGAGCAACCAAGCTGAAATGAGAAGAGCACAACTGAATTGTTTGGTTGAGGTGGGGGAAAAATGTGCATAACTTGCAGCCTGACTTGAAGACTGTTAGCTTTGGTCTGGCTGTTGTTTTTTGTGCTGTGGCAGTACTGTGTTTTATTGAAGAAAAAAAAATGGCAATTTAAAAAATCACATACCCTGAATAAATAACAAGCCCAACAGTGACAGCACCGAATGCCACAAAGTACAACCAGTCAACCTGAAAAGGATTATTAGCTTCAGATGTAAATTGCACATTTTAACATATACATCTTACATGTGATTTAAATTTTTACCGTAAAAAATTGATGATATAATTAGCATACAAACCTTCTCTTTGTATGCAAAGATGCGAATCACAACAGACCACATGTCTGAGGTCAACAAAGACAAGTTTAGCATTGTGGACCCATTAATCTGGCAAGGGAAAACCAAACTTGATTAGACAAGGTTTTGAGGCAGATAACACATCCCAAAATATTTAAAATTTCTTTTTCCCTGCAATTTTTGAACCTAAGATCCCTCCCTTCCCTTTCACTTTTGGTAAACAATTTAAAATTAAGATACTTGCCAATCCCTAAAAAACCCCCAAGTGAATGCCAGGGGCCCTTCAAGCTTCAACTAAATTGGAAATTCAAATTTTATTGGGCATGGGAAAAAAAGAAAATTCTAGTGTCCTCAATGGTTCAAGAAAAATGTAGAATAGCAACTATAACCAAAGCAAGCTCAACCTGAGAACAGAGACCAATGTAAGATCACTAAAAAAAGTTATATGGCACCTATTGATGATCGTCCTTCAGACTTCAATTTTAGACTCTTCATTCCATTGTTAGGCTATATTCTTACACATTTTGCAGGAACAAGAAGACATAATGCACAATCCTTATATACTTCCAACTCATACCTTAAGCAAGATTGGGACTAATGAGTAAAAGAGAAACATAGCCACTGAAAATCCAACAAAAGGAAGTGCCTGACACCACAACATGAACAAAAGCTTCTCATGTCAAATTCTAGTACAAAACAATGATTGAAAATTTACATACATTAAAATGAATAAATAAATAAACAAAATAAAAGGAAAACCATTGCTTTATCAAATAACTGGCAGGTGCAGGGAAAACCTAAATATTTACATCCTAATCAAGTATTTTCCTCTTACATGAATCTGTAATCTTGAGTGGTTTTACTGATGAATTTATCCAAGTAGATTTTGGCTGTTTTTTTTTTTTTTTTTTCAGAATAATTTCAAATAAAATTCATCAAAATCTGCTATACTGAAATTTCTATACCTACAAAATGTTTGTTACTATTTGGTTAGAGCTTGACTAGTGAATAGAGCTGTTGATCTTGAGATGGGTTAATATGATTGACGAGAGATCTGAAAGAATTGCTGCAAATGGTGAAAGAAGTTAAAAAGAAGGTCAAGGCCTAATTGAATCTTACAAGGCCGTGAAAGAAAAGCTCTCAGCCTTGTCCAAATCCCACAAAATTGCGTCCGAAGAGATCTCAAGATTACAAAAGAATCTTGAGAACATAACAGATGAAGAGGTACAGCTTCTTAAATTAACTGAACCAGCCCATGATTTTGAAGGCAACAATGAATATGTGGCTGATCAACATTCTGAAATTGATGGTAAAGAGATAATTACCTATGGAGAAGCTACTCTCATCTAAGAGGAGGTATTAAAGGCATCTCATAGTGCTGGTAGTGCGAGTGATCTAATGGTCATTACAATAGATGATCCACCTGGATATCATCTCCACCAAAAGAAAGTTTTTTGAGGTCCTGACCATTAAGCTAAGGTCCCTGAGTGTACAACAATTTCAATTTTCAAAATAACTTGGGACCAGCTAAACATACTCGAAGTGAAGTCCAAAAAAGATGGAAAAACAGTCAACTATGTTCATACGAGATGCTGTCAGGTCATGTGTGGAGATGCATAAACAAGGCTTGTGCACTTCCTTAAGATCAAGATGCCAAATTGTATATTGCAACTGATGAGGAGCTGTGCCAACCTAATAAAGAGGAAGGCCACTATGACGTTGACTTGTTTGTCATTGGAGCTAGAAGTGGCAATTATTGTGCTTCTAGAGTTTCACCTAGTTATGGAGCCAAGGCAGCAATTTGTGAGCTTGAATTTCATCCACTCTGTTTAGAAGTTATTGGAGGAGTTGGAGGAACGTGTGTCATTCGTGGTTGTGCTTCTAAAAATATTTTTGAGCTTGGATCATCTTTTGGAGGTGAACTTGAGAGGATTGCCAGAATTTATAAGCGGTATTTGCCTCTTCCTTGGTGCCAACTTAAGAAGATGAAGTGTGTGCAATCAAGATGTCATTGGCATATTGGTTTAGAGGCCAATCATCCATAATGAAGATAACAACACCACCAACTAGTGGGCAAGGTGTTTTGAAGGGGAGGGAAATGTTAGGAACCCCTTATTTGTTGTAATATCTTAATAATTCTTTTAATTCTATCCCTTCAACTAGCTAGTTAATTCCAAGTGGAATTGATAGGATTGAGTTAGTTAAAGTTTAATCACATGAATAAACCAAATTGTTGCACTTTCCTTTCTCTTAATAATTCTTTGGAGGGTGACTACCTTGAATTTAGTCAAATTCCTTTTAATTCTCACCCAATTTCATATAATTCTCCATCCATCCCCGTTGGGAAACACCAGGTTCCTAACACCCTCCGAAACTTTTCGACAACCAAAAAGGATAGCAGGTCGATTTTAATCCACATAAAACTTTATATTGCCTTAAGATAGAATATTGAACGTCTTTACCCTGTTGTAATCAAACTTGTAATTTTGTATGCATGAGCTACCTCGCCACTTAAAAGTAATGTGCTTCAAATATTTTTAATCAAAGCCGTAACTATAAATCAGATGGATGCCTCTCCAAGAATATGGCTCTAATTTCAGTCACTGGATGTGATGCATTTATGTGCGTGCGTGTGTGTGCATGCGTGTGAGAGACAGACAGACAGACAGAGACAGAGACTTACTTGCCCAGGTGTCCAGTGAATAGATCTGAGCGCATTGCGCTCAACAATGCTTCTGCAGAAATCATTAAGGGCTACAACTTTAAAATAGAATTGCATACATAAAACAACTGCACTACACTTGGACATTGAGTAGTTTCTTTGCTTCACAACATCCTCAACTCAAGTGCATTGAAATCAAAATGCAAGATAATTAATTTCACCAGATGAAAGAAACTTTTCTAAAACAATACATGTCCAACAATTAACTGAACCAAGGAACAAATTATTATATAAGTCCACTAAAATAGAAAGAACTTACAACCCTCATATAAGAATCAACACTTAGTTCTGAAATCAAGGATACATTTGGATAGCACTGAAAATGGCACCGAAAAGACCCAGCATTGCCATGAGTTCAACTCTATCAGCATTCTTCACAAGAAACTCCTGCATTGGAAAGAAAATTAAGGCTTGACTTTGAAATTGTTGATTAACCACTACTAAATTACTTTTAAAAAAGAAGATGCAAAATAAATCCACCTATAGTAGTAGCCCTTTGAACGTCCATCAGGGTGGCAGTGCCCAACTGACTAGGATATCAACAAAATGATTTCTTCTTTTGGCTACTAACCAAAGAAAAAGCTAACTTTGAAACCATAATTGTGTGAAGTGCCTCATTTTCTCATGTTTTAACAAAAAAATCTAGCAGACATTAAAAATGACCCTTAGGTGAGTAAAGTGCAATGTTTAAACAAAAAGTTGGCAAATAGACTTTCCTTCACACCACAGGTGATCAAAATGTATTTTATCCCAAGAGGAAAAGCATGGCGATAACTCTACCACTTTGGACAAACAAAGGCTTCCGAGTTCCAACAGTGATCATTTTCCACAAATTTACCATAATAAATTAAGACAATGGAAACAATAATATGCTGCACCATCATGTCCATAACAAAACAATATGTACTTCATTCTTCCTCCCCCCCCCAAAATTCCCCTCAAAATGTCTGCAACCTAGAGAAATGTTTGCATTAGCTTACCTCGCTGACATTACTGACAGCATATAGCGTGGCACCAGCAATAACAATTGCATCTCCTTTACGGGGATTGCTCCCTCCTGCAACCCATAATAGTGCACACAACATCAGAACAACTACTTAAATAGAAAGATCAAGTGTATGATACAGAAGATGTTGTTCACCTGCTCGATCACCGGCATGAACATCTGAAAAAACAACGAGGACTAGGCCAGCGATACAAACAATAACACCAGTTATCTTTCTGAATCTATATTTTGTTTTCAAGAAAAACCAGGTAAGAACCATGACAGACGGTATTGACCAACAATCAAGAAGCATGACGCTTGTCATAGATGTGTACTGATAGGCCATCACCACTGCACATCAAATGGAGATTAGATCAGTTGAAGTTAATTATTAAAAAAAAAAAAAAACATTTCAAGAAACAAATTAAAATACTAAAGACCCATCAACTTAACAATATCATAAGATACATCCACCATAAAAATACTAAAGAATAATGATTAAATGAACAGTATACATGCATATAATTGTCATACTAAAATACACCAGTCATTGGCAACAAGATAGATATTCTCACCAAGATAGTTGGCTTCTACATCTACCAATCCAAGAGGTATGTAGTAATACCATTTTGCCTGCATGAATTTCAAAAGAAAATAAAGTAGCTAGTCTTTAGATATTTAACATTAGAAAATGGGTAAAGACAAAAATGAAAGGAGCAATAACCAAATGAACTAAATGGGCCTTTCTCCTCATCTTCAACTCACACATCTCAAGGGTACTGATACTGACTCTTCTTAACCAGGATTCCTTCAACCCATCACCAGAAACATTGTCAAAACAAAAATAGCTATGCGATGACTGTGTCATTTCTTATTGCTCATAAAAAGCCTGCTCCCTAAGTGCAGCTCAAATTGTGGCAATTTCATGAAAGATTGCCACCCACCAAAACTAGTTGCCAGGTAATCTAGGAGCATTCAACTCTAATGGGCTAGCAGTTATGCTCAGGATGAAAAGGTTTTTTCAAATGCAACTGTTGAGTTTTACATTAGAAGCACATATTCACATGAACTGTTCAAGTAGAATATCCTATGAGCTATAATCATTTTTTATTTTTGGTAAGTAAAGAAGATTTTATTCAACTCAGAAAAAAAAGAGTCACCCAAGTGTATAGGATGTCTAATAATTCATTGTTCTCTCCAGAGATTGTGTTTTCTCAGTCTTGTCAGCCATAACTGGATACTGATATTGATCAAGAAATTAAATTTAAAAATAAGAAAAACAAAAATAAGGAAGCAACAAATAGGTTGACAAAAAGTAACTGCACCGGATCATGAAACTAATACATACAACAAAGCTGACTGATATTTTCCAGAGTATAATGTTATTATTATTAGCAGCTTGGTCCTACATTTTTTCAACCTGGAATAAACAAAGGATGATTTTATTCACATATAATTTTAAAAATCAATTGAATGTAGACATTTCAAATGCATAGAAATAAAAGCAAAAAAAGCATAAAACCATTGGAATAACCTTGAGTGCTTTCTTCCGGTGAATCACAATACTTCCATAGACAATCGCCAAGAGCAAGTAGTTTAGAAAAGACTGTGAAGTTGGGACATTGATTCCTACAAAACATGATAAAATATTCTGAAAAATTTATCAACTTTTTCTAATACCAAGATTATGAATGAATAAATGTCAAGAATAAAAGAGTAAGTAATATGATATCCAACAGTATATATCAGAAACCAGTACCAATAAACAGAGCATGTATATATATATATATTTATTTATTTATTCTTTTGAATCTTTCTTGGTGTGAAAAAATTTATTAAAAAAAGAAAAAGAAAAAGAAATTTATATGAGAATCTTGAACAGAATACCTTGAACACAACCTCACTACACTAAGACCAATCAAGTAGGAAATCATTGACAAAAAGCAAATTTTAAACCTCCATGAAATTTGAACCAAGAAACACATAATAATATGTGAGAATAACAAAATTTATCAAACAGAACCATAAGAATATTGGCTTCCTTGGATCAATAATTTAAACAGTAATGATTTTGACTAAAATCTTCATGCCCGATTGGAACCAGTATATCAAAGAAACACTAACTATAATTGAAACATCATAGAACAAATGCAAATTCCAAAATGTCTGGAAACTGCAAAAGTTCAAAAACTTTCCAAAAACCTATTGAATTTCAATAAATTTTTTTTTTATTATTAAGATTACTCTGTGTAGGGCCAGTCATTATGAACATAAGAACCATTGCAATGAATTGGAAGTACAAAAATCCATTGCAATCAAATAAAAGTATAGCTTCATGTTTGAGACAACTAAAGACAAAAGATGTATCACACATACATACATACACACACAAAGGCATCATCAATATACCTCTTTTGGCGAGTTCAGAAGATGTGAAACCAGTGGAAGTGATCAAAAGTGAGAGAAACTGTCCCAACCCAAGACCTATCAAAGTCTTTTTGGTCCAAAACTGCTTATAGCTCATCATTTTTTCACAACACAGATTTTCCAAAGCAAAAACCCAACAAGGAATTGATATATATTTTTCAAGAAAAAAAAAAACCCAATTCAGAAAACAACAAAATATTCAGAAACCCATTTGCAGAAGCCCCATTTGTGAGTGTGTATGGAGCTTCTGAGGGCCTGAGTTTTGAGTTTTTTTTGTTGTTGTTTTGGAGTCAAAACACAAAGGACTGCAATGAAATGTGAATGAAAGCGAGTGAAAGAGAGGTTTTATCTTAGGTGCCAAAGTGAATAAACAGCGGTGGAAGTTCCCAAATTCTAAATGAGAATGTTTGCAGCCGTCGAATTTTTTAGAGTGTTGTCAATGATTACGCAAACCGTTTTTGTTTTCCTTTTTTTTTTTGGGTTAAATTTTTGTTTTCTTTTGTTTATTTTGTTTCCTTTCACTTTTACTAGTTTTTTTTTTGGTAATACACTTTTACTAGTTGATATCGTTGACTAAAACATTTTTTTTTAATGTAACTATTAATTTATTTATTTACTTTTATTAATAAAAAAAATCTATTAATATTTTAATAGTACTGTATTTGAGCTGGACTGTTTTTTTCGGAGATTCCCAATAATATTATGAAAAATTTTGGTGTCACGTCTAATTACACAACTTTACCCACAATTCGCCTATGTGGCGAGTTATGATTGGTGGAGGGGGTCTCCACATGAACCCATCATCACCCCTCCACCAACCACAACTCGCCACATGAACGAATTGTGGGCAAAGTTGTGTAATTTGGTATAGTACAAGAATTTCTCTAATATTATACCAAGTTTACATTTATTATTAGGAAAAGTTTCAATTTATGGTGTCTGTCCTTGATAATAGATTAAAACAATTTTTTTTAATGTATCTATTAATTAATTTATTTATTGTTAAAAAAAATCTATTAATACTTTGATAGTACTGTATTTGAGCTGAACTGTTTTTTTGGGAGATTCCCAATAATATTATACCATGCATGCATTTATTATTAAGGAGAGTTTCAATTTATAACGTCCGCTTTTGATAATAACTCTTTTATCATCTCATCAGATCAAGATACTAATCAATTTTTGGAGTAGGTGAAGATTAAACTCTAAATCTCTTATTCAACCATTAGAGACTTTGGATGGTAAGAGCACTAATATTGGGGGTGTAAATATCCCTCAGTTGCTATTTTACAACCTAAGTCTCCAAAACCCACTCCATCTGGGTTTGTAAACTTAAAAAAAATTGCAATCTATGAATAGTAAGGTTGTATACATGCAACTTTACTGGGCGTAAGTTGTAAAAAAATATTATTTTAATATGTGGTTGTATGTGAAGAAAAAAAGAAAGTATGGAAAAAGAGACACAATAATACTTTTTATTATTTTATTAGGTAGTTTATATTATCTTATTGGGTTTTATTTAAAAATAAAAATTGAGATATAGAATGAGTTGTAAAATGAATTGGTAAAATAAATAAAATAGTATTTTTTTTTAAAATGATAAAGTATTGTTTGAGAATGTAAAATATGTATTTTTTTTTTTTAGCATCCCTAATTCTCTAAGCATTAGTACTTTGTCTTACATATGTTATAATATGCTATATTGAAACCAAACAGGGCTTAAGGGCATTCACATCCAGTTTCTACAAAAAATTCTATTTTACTATCTTAAATATACTTTATTATTTATACCATATCATTTTTTTTAAAGGATACCGTACCATTTTACAACACCACTAACATCCTAATTTTTGGGACTGTGTTCAAAGTAAGGAATGAATCTAGGGTTGGCGCAATAGTTTGTGATGCTAATGGTTTGTTGGTGGCTGCTTTGAGCAAAAATAATCCATGCTCCTTTGGGTCCTTTGGAGGTGGAAGCCAAAGCATTTGAATTAGGTTTGGAGTTTGCCAAAGATATCGGATTAAAGGAATTTATTTTGGAAAGGGACTCTCTCGATGTGGTTCGTGCCTTTCAATGTTTATCGTTTCCGCCTGTTTCGATTATGCCTATTATTTATGAGATTCAAAGTTCTACCCATAATGTTAAGAAAGTGTTATTTTCTCATGTACGTAGAAATGGAAATAAACCTGTCCATATGTTAGCAAAACATGCTATTTGTATGAGTGACTTCATGGTATAGATGGAAGAGAATCCTTCTATCTTGGAAGAGGATTCATCATGATGTAATCTTTTCTTCTGAAAGTTTTCAAGATTGCTATCAAAAAAAAAAATAAAACAAAAATCCATCACCACCACGGCAATAACACATAAAAAATCAAAGAAAAATCCTCCACCACCACGGCAAATCCACGGCAACAACACACCCACCACCACCATGGACAGAAACCCACCAAAAAAAAAAAAAAAAAAGGCACATCAGAACCCACGCCAGAAACCCACATCAAACCCACGCCGGAAATCCATATCAGATCTCGCCACACCGTGACCATGCCGTTACCACGCCGTGACCACTCTGAATCCAACTCAGCTCCGGTGGCAAACTTTGAACGCGAGAGAGAGAGAGAGAGAGAGAGATGTGAGAGAGGGACTGAGGACTGAGAACTAAAGAAAGAGAGAGAATCAGAGAAAAAAAGAAAAAAGAAAAAGAAAAAAGAAAGGAAGAAGTAGAACTGAGTGAGAATTAGAGAAAAAGAAAAAAGATGCAGAACTGAGGACGAAGTAGAACTGAGTGAGAATTAGAGGAAAAAAAGAAAAAAAGAAAAAAAGAAGAAGAAAAAGAAAGGAAGAAGTAGAACTGAGGAAGAAGAACTGAGTGAGAATCAGAGTAAAAAAAGAAAAAGAAAAAGTAAGGAAGAAGTACGACTGAGTGGGTGAGAGATAGAAAAAAGTAATATAATATTATATACAGTATGCTACAGTATCATCATAAAAGTAAGACGATACTGTAGCACTCTTGCAAAAATTTATACAATTAAGAGACCGGATGAGGAGGGGTTTTGGGAGCTCTGATACTAAATATTACTAATATATGGTATTTGTAAGACTCAATGTGAATGCTCTAAGTTGGATAAAGTGTAAGGCTACAGCTTTTTTATTTTTTAAGTAAGGGTACAACTTGTTGGAATAATAGATTGGGACTATTAGAGCATTCTTATCAAACATGTCAAAAAATATAACATTTAACATTTCAAAACCCAATTTTATAACATATAACATTTCACTTTACAATACCACCTATATCAAAACTTCTATTTTTTTTACCATTTCATTTAAATAATATTTCTTTATTATTTTTCAATAATTTTTTATTTTTCCTCTCTCTCCTGTCTCTCTCTCCTCTGTTTCTCTCTCTTTCACACAACACCGCCGGCGTACCCACCAAAAACCCACCACCCATACCACAACCACCACTAACAAAAAAAGAAAAAAAAAATCACAGCAAAAAGACACCTCCACATCCACTCACCACCACCAACCACAATAGAAAAAAAGAAAAAAAAGAAAAGAAATCTCCACCATCGCCACCACCAGTAAACCCACAAGCAGACCCATCACGCCAAACCAAAACCCACAAAACACGGACACCACTTCCCTCTCTGTCATCATCTTCTTCCACAGCGTGGCTTGACGTCCTCCTTCGCACTTGTAAATCAAATCAAGACCCACCCCAACCAAATCAAGACCCAAAATCGGAAAACCAAATCAAGACCCAAAATTGAATCAAAGATTTGATAGCATGTCGTTTTGTGTCAGCCTCGCACGATCGGAGCCCAATCAGACCCAAGAAGAACCACATAGAACCAAAAAAAAAGAAGGAACCTCCATCATTGCCACCGGACCACAACCATCGGCATCCCATAATCGTCGGAGCACAATCATCGGCGAAGCCCACTCATTGGCGAAGCACAGAGAGAGAAGAGAGAAGAAAGAAGTGAGAGAGGAAAGAGAAAGATAGAGTAGAGAGAGAGCGTTGAGTGAATAAAAAAAGAAAAAGAAATTAGTGAATATGTAGGCTTGATGCTTTGGCCTGGGTTTCGTCGAAGAGGGAGGCAGAGACGTCGAGCAAAGGGAGAGAGAGAGCAAAGAAATGGTGAAACAGGGAACGGAAATGAGAAAAACAAAGAAAAAAAGAAAGTGGGCCCCACTGAATAAAAAAATAATATACGGTTTACAATTGGTGAACAATGCGGTCTCAGATATGAGATTGCACTGTTCATCAATTGCAAAAATTATACCATTTAAAACATTTGATGGAGTAAGCTTTTGGGTTAAAAATGCTAAAAAAATAAGATTTTTCGCATTTGAAAGGTTTGATAAGAATGCTATTATAGTTTTAAATTCAATTATCAAATTTGTTGGACTGTGAGTTATGTCATTCTACCTCAAAACCAATTGGTGATGAAGAAGACACATTCAAATCTTTTATAGCATTCGACATCATACTTTGAAGGCCTATTTTTAGAGTGGTTGTAGGAAGTTAAATTGTAGTCTCCCAAAAAAATTGATAATGTCTAGGTTGATAAGTATTGTTTTCTCACATTTATTAAAAAAAAAAAAAAAAAAAACCTAGGATCGAATACTCTTGAGTTTGGTTTTTTACTTAATATTCAATTTTGATTTACCAAAGGAAATGAATTTCAATAATAAATTAATAATATAAAAAGGCAGCACCAACATTCAAAAAAGTTAGAATCTTTAATTTAGTAATTTTATTGTGCATTCTTTTAACTTAATTGGTAAAATATTTTGTGGTCAGATAAGATATTTAGAATTCTAACATCTACATAAATTGGTAAAGCAACTCCTCTTGTGATAACTAGTATGTCCTGCCTCACTTCTTTATAAATTGCGCTTATTATTATTATTATTATTATTTTTGAGATCCTTTCCCTTCCTTATTTTACAGGCCAAACCAGCCCCTAAGTCATTCTTGAGAGTGAGATTACCGACCTAACTTTAGAAGCAGAAATTCAACCAGGTATGCTTGGCTTTCATGATCCTTCTTCTTTTCTTCCTCTTCTTGGTTCTGCTATGGGAAACTGTTCTTGCTCTTCTTTTAATTATTTCACTAGGATCCCTCCCCCCTTTTTTTACACTGAATGCTTCCCTACAGATCTTGCTAAGGAGTCAGGGGAACAATCAAAGTGGGATCCTTGAGGTGACAGGAGCAGCTCCTCCAATTTAAGAGGAGGTTTCTTTGAATGCACCAAATGAAGCTAGTATCTGACTTTTTCTTTTTCCCCTTTCTATTAACTTAATTAGTAAAATATTTTGTGGTCATATAAGATATTTAGAATTCGAATAATAATGTGCTCCCATAAGTTGAAATTTTATCTCTCTCTCTCTCTATCACATAAATTACAGCAATTTTATTAGTATTTTTTTAATACATATTAATTATGAAATATTAAATCTTCAATCCTCGTAACCTTTTATTAGCATTATTTCAATAAAATATTATTTAAGACTTAAGATATATGGCAATGTATTAATCCGATCTCCACTTTAATTCTTATTTTATTTTATCAATTTTTTTTGAGAAATTTATTTTATTTTATCATTAATTGTTCAATGTCAAAAATCAAAAATCAACCTCTCTCTTATAAAAAAAAAGGGTAAATTGTAAATTACACCTCTAAAATTTGAAGGTATTTGGATATTACATTCTGAAATTTCAAAATTTGAATTTTACCCCATGAAATTAGGAGTGTTTAGATTTTACACCCTGACGTTTCAGAATTTGGATTTTATTCTCTAAAACTTGGAAGTGTTTGGATTTTACAATCCCAAATTCTGAAATTTTAGTATGTAAAATCAAAACACTCTCAAAATTTAGGGAGTAAAATCCAAACACTCTTAAAAAATTTAGTGGGTAAAATCCAAATTTTGAAATGTTAGGGTGTAAAATCCAAACATTTCCAAACTTTAGGGAGTAAAATCTAAATTTTATAATTTCAAAGTGTAAAATCCAAACACCACCAAACTTTAGGAGTGTAATTTACAATTTACCCTAAAAAAATGCATACATAAGGAATATATTTTCTTTTTTGGAGTTGAGATAAAAATCCTAATCTACACGACATATATAGCTCCTCCAAATCCATAACTAAGGAATTCTTTTTTTTTTAGCTGCGTTGGAAATCCTAATCTACCAGACATATATAGCTCCCCTTGGAGCTTGAACTTGTGATGCCACCCCCACAAGCACTTAGCACTTAGTTACATAAGGAATATCTTATAAATATTTAGAATTACAACTTATGTGATTCACATGTGAGGATGATCTAATTTAGAACTTAGTATTTGCTAACTTTATTGGGTGTTTTCATTTAAAAATTATATATATATATATATATATATATATAATTTGTTTAACTGAATGTATAAATTATATATAATGCTTTAAAAAGCTATAATTAGAGGAAAAAAAAGGTTCAAAAATTGTGCTTTAAATAATTGCAATTTCAAAACAGCATACCAAATGAGAACTTAGCCAACAACAAACCCGACCTTGCGTGCCACCATTCCCTTTTTTATTTATTTATTTTTTTTAATTTTTTAAATGGGTTTACTAAATAAAGAGATATAATTACAAATGGAGGCTGGTGAGGTTTAGGACAAACTTTTTTTTCCTCCCCAAATCCTTATTAAACTCTTAAATTTCAGGAATTCTATCCCAGACCAATTCCATTTATATTTGAAAAATCCAAACTTGTAACAAAGTAATGCTACATACAAAAAAAAAAAAAACAAAAAAACAAAAATTGACATTTTTTTCATACTTGGTGAGTTGGTAAGGTTTCACTGATTCTCATATGGACCTACCACTTATATCACTTTTTTATTTGCCACTAACAATCTGTCTTATCAGCAAATATTAAAATTTTTATATCTCTAGACTCTCTCAATACTATTTAACAGAACTTAAGCACTAGAAAGTAACTTAACACTAGATTAATTAAATTTTATGAGGACAAATAGACATGTAAAGGTATTTTAGTAATTTAAATTAATAACTAGGTTGACTTTGGGTACCTAAACTATAAAACCCAAAATTTTTTGAATTGACTATATAATTTTTAGTATAAATACAGTTAACACCCTTGAGATTTGGACTAATGTTAGGTAGGTCTAATTTTTTTTTAAATTAACTAACTTGGTCCCTAATCACTATGAGAGAAATGAGAAAAAAGTTAGTAATTGTTTAGGAACCAAGTTGGTTAGTTTTGAAAAGTTTTAAACCTAGCTGACATTAGTCCAAAACTCAAAGGTATTAACTGTATTTTACCCTAATTTTTATTTCAAGTAGGTTTGGATTGCCTCAATGATGATGACTTTGTACTACAATAAATTAATAACTAGGTTGACTTTAGGTACCTAAACTATAAAACCCAAACCGTTTTGAATCGATTATATAATTTTTTGTGTAAAATACAGTTAACACCCTTAAGATTTGGATTGATGTTAGCTAGGTCCAAATTTTTTTAAAATTAACTAACTTGGTTCCTAATCACCAAGAGAAAAATGAGAAAAAAAATTAGTAATAGTTTAGGGTCCAAGTTGAGTTTAGAAACCAAGTTGGTTAGTTTTGAAAAGTTTTAGACCTAACTAACATTGGTCCAAACCTCAAAGGTATTAATTGTATTTTACCTTAAGTTTTATTTTAAGTGGGTTTGGATTGCCTCAATGATGACGCCTTTGTAGTACAATAAATTAATACCTAGGTTGACTTTAGGTACCTAAACTATAAAACCCAAACCGTTTTGAACCAACTATATAATTTTTAGTGTAACATTTAACACCCTTGAGATTTGGATTGATGTTAGCTAGGTCCAAATTTTTTTTTAAATTAACTAACTTGGTCCCTAATCACCATGAGAGAAATAAGAAAAAAAAGTTAGTAATGGTTTAGGGTCTGATACGTTTTTAGATCCCTGTAAACTAGATTGTTTAACCTAATTAATTAGCCAAGTGATTACTTAAATAAATTATTCAGATCTAGGTTAACACAATCAAATCATATCATATAAGTAATGCGGAAATATAAAGAACACACGATATGATAACCCGGGAAAACCAAACAAGTAAAAAACCTAGGGAGGATTTAACCTAACTATTCTCAAGGTAACAAGCAAAACCACTATGAAAGAACTAAATTTTGTACAATAAGACTTAGACCACTAACATCCTATTGCTACATTGAGTGGAAAACTTACTACCACGACCCCATGATAGCTTCGAGTCCACGAACTACTTCTTTCCTTGGCCTTTCCAACACAAGCAACCACACTTGTGATATAAAAATTATAAAAATAAAAAAAAAAACTCTCCTATTTGTGACTCCAAGACCACTCTTGAAGGTTTAGATCATCAGCACCTTTGATGACTAGAGAAGATAGCAACTTCTACAACACCAAATCTTGAGATTTTTCAAGGAATAACACTGGTAGAAGACATGAGAGGGCTTTTTGGGTACAAAACCCTAGATACAAAAGAGGCACACTCTTCTCTCTCTAAAAAGCCTTGAAAACCCTACCTAGGGTTAGCTTATGATGTCCTTTAAATACTAAAAAAAAAACGGATCGTGATTTGGGTTTCAAATGGATAAGTTATGGCCTTTTTACGTTTGTTGATTTTTGCTGATCTGCAACTTTCAATCGATTAAATCTAATTTTCGATCGATCGAGCCTTGCAGAAATTGAATAGTAATTTCTTGCAATTACTCGATTCCAAACTTAATTTAAACCAAACTTTGAGCAAGTCTAAACCTAGACTAAATATTTTGATCATGGTTTGCCAACATATACAAATTGAAATTCTAATACATTAGTTCCTAAAGTCTTAGAACCTAACAGGGTCCAAGTTAAGTTTAGGAACCAAGTTGGTTAGTTTTGAAAAGTTTTAGACTTGGCTGACATTGGTCCAAACCTTAAAGGTATTAACTGTATTTTACCCTAATATTTATTTCAAGTGAGATTGGATTGCCTCAATGATGATGACTCTGTAGTACAATAAATTAATAACTAGGTTGACTTTAAGTACCTAAACTATAAAACCCAAATTGTTTTGAGCCGACTATATAATTTTTAGTGTAAAATACAATCAACACCCTTGAGATTTGGACTTATATCAGCTAGAGAGAAAAAAGAGGCAGAAAGCCACATTGGATAGAATAAAATAAGTTAATGATATGTTTGTTTAAATAGTAGAGTTTTAAGATATGAAAAAATTACAATTTATCCCTTATTATGATGGGGCGGGGCAAGGTGGGTCTCAAAAGTCTAAACCCATCCTTGCCCCGCCCCATGGTGTAGGGCTAAAATCTCACCCTATTCCCTCCTCACCGCCTTTGTGGGCCAGGGAAAAACCGTGCAGGACGAAGCAGGGAGGGATGAGTCAAGCGGGGCAGGGCAAAATTGTCATCTCTAGTTATAGGTGTCTTAAATTTGATATTTGACATTTATGACCTTATTCTAAGAGAAGTCACTTATTATTAATAATGATATTTTTGAATTACATAAAAGTCTAGTTTAAAAAAGAAAATATAGTATATATATAATATGATTAACTCTATTAAAATTAATGGAAAATTATTAGAAGAAATATTCTATTTGTTATAATGTCTAAGGGTATAATTCTCTCTCAGGAGTCATTATTATGTGTCCAAGCTTATCCATATCATTTTATCAACAAAAAAAGAAGAAGCATATCCATATCATTACAAAAGTCAGACACCTTATTCCTTTACGTTATGTCTTATAGTTATACGGGGAAAAAATGTCCTCTTCATTTACTAAGCATGAAGATTGCCATGGTAAACATCCATATTTTCTCTTCAAAAAAGAAAAAGAAAAAAGAAGAAGCATATTTTCTCTTGCAAAGCGATTAAAGAAATGGGAAGAGTAGATGAGACTACCTCAGTACCCCATCTCAAAAAAAAAAAAAAAAAAAAAAAACAAACAAACAAACTTTATGATAAAAAAAAAATTTATCTAAATAAATTTCTGTTCTGTTTTATTTATGAGAAATATTCAAATATTATACATGAATTAATAAAATGTTATATGTAAATTGAAAAAAGATAATTAATATTATCGAAGTTGAATAATTAAACATATAGTAATAAAAAAGAAAAAAAATTATTGTAATTTATACGCATGAAAAGTATCTTTTATTTTTATAATAACAAAAAAAAAAAAAAATTGTTCTGAATCCTAGAAACAATTTAATATAAACTATATAGTTTTTAAAAAACTTGTGGAACTTTTGGTAAGAGTTTGAATCATAATATTATTTTGAAATGGTAGTAAAAGAGTTTCCCATACAACAAATTATTATATGATATGACATTTAGCACAAAGTAGTGTCTTGCTAGGATAATTAAATCAAAAAGTCAACCATGAGTAAAGAAGATAATTCTAAGATGCCACTCAACCGAGTGTGGCGGATAGGGATGGCAATGGGGTGGAGCGGGGCCGAAGGATGGGATTTTCGTCCCTGCCCCACATGGATTTTTCTTGCCCCATCCCTGCCCCTTAAGGCCCCGCGAAACATCGTAAAACTTTATTTCTTGTTAATTTTCCCTACAACTATTACCATTTTTTCAAATAAAATGACATATTTCAATAATAAAAATATACTTAAAATTATAAATAAATTTATCCTATCAAATCAAACTAATTTTTAGCAAAAACTAAATAATATTATCTAAATGTTTAACAAGACAATACCACGGGGCGGGGATGGGGTGGGGCGGGGCTGGGTGGGTCTAAAAAGTGTAAACCCATCCCCGCCCCGCCCCGTGGTGCGGGTCTAAAATCTCACCCCATCCTCGCCCCACCACCTTTGCGAGGCGGGGAAAACCCGCACGGGGCGAAGCGGGGAGGGGCGGGTCAAGCAGGGCGGGGCAAAATTGCCATCCCTAGTGGCGGACGCCACCAAAGTTACCCAACACTAGTCACTAAATGTGAGCAACAAGCTTGACCGATAAAAGGAATGTGGGTTCTAGTTAGCTCAATTAGTAAACTCTTTGATGGCTGTATAAGAGATCTGGGGTTCAATCCCTACTTACACAAAAAATTGATTGGTGTCTTTAGGGATGGCAATTTTTACCCGATCCGCGGGTACCCAGTCCGGCTCGACCCTAATGGGCCGGATTTTACCCGAACCGAGTCCGAATTTTTGTAAAACCCCGACCCGACCCGACCCGAACCCGACCCGTATCTAATATATATATATATATATTTTTTTTTTTTTTTAAATCCTAGGTATAAATACTACTCTTTCTCTTCAAAAAATCATTTCCCTAACCCTAATTTCTCAACCCTCAGCCGCCCCTCCCTCTCCCTCACTCTTACTTGTTGCCGCCGGTCCCTCCTCCATCTCACCGGTCTCGTTGGTCCCTGCCTCCCTCATCGAGCTGCTCACTCATCCACCTCGCCACAGAGATCGCTAGCTCCTCCTTCACCACGCCGCTCACTCCTCCATCTCGCCGCAGACGCCGCTCACTCCTCCACCTCGCTACAGATGCCGCTCCTTCCTCTAACTAACTTGAAATAGTGGTCGGCTTAGACTTTGATCTGATCTGTATTTTTTATTTTTATGAAAGATCTTATCTGTATTTTTTGTCTTAAACTTTGATCTGTGGGGGGTTTTTGATGGTTTTGTTTTTGGAGTTTTAGAGGGGTTGAAATAGAGGTACTCTGCTTTGATCTGTATTTTTTGTTTTTTTGATGAAAGATCTGACCTGTATTTATGGTCTTAGACTCTTATCTGTAGCATTGAGCAGAATTTTTGTGCGTTTTACTTTGGTTTGCATTGTTGTGATGTTTTCTGTTCTACACGGCTTAAAGATTCAGGCAAAATTTTTTTTTGGATTAGGCCACGGATTGGACCTGAGGTGGCGGGACCCGTGGAGCCCGACGGGGCGGGTTTGGGTTTAGGAAAAAAACCCGTTTAATAAACGGGGCGGGTTTGGGCTTCACAGTCAGACCCACGGGTCGGGTTCGGGTACAAAGAAACCTGATCCGAACCCGACCCGTTGTCATTCCTAGGTGTCTTGGTTTGATGATAAAAAACTATCATAAAAAATGGACGTCATAGATTGAAACTCTCTCGATAAAAGGAATCACTCAATTCAAAAACATAATATAATTATAACAAATTTTTCAGGTATACAACTTCCTAAATAGTCTTTACATCTAAAATCAAATAGATAATAAATTCTCAAAAAATATATTAAATAAATAATAGGCTATAACGGTTAAAATTTTTTGAAACTCAATTAATTGACATCTCCTAATTTCTTTAACGAAAACATTCAGAATTCAAATATTTTCTCTTCCGTTGTAGTTCTCACATTAAAAAAAAAAAAAAAAAAAAAAAAGAAAAGAAGAAGAAGAAGAAGATAAGCTATAACAACTATCAACCAGTTTCCATATATTATAACAATCACAAAGAAAAGACAAGTTGACATCTATAATAAATGGTTTCTCAAAAAATAAGACATCTATAATAAATGACACATCGCCTACATGGCTGTCATAAAAGTTGTTAGAATATTTCTGCATCAATATCCAACTATCCCCATCTCAAAAAAAAAAAAAAAAAAAAAAAAAAATCCAACTATGCATGGTTGTTTGAGTATTTTATTTATTACTAGTTAGTGATAGAACACGAACTTGGTTCATGCCTACAATAACTATTCCTGATATGGAATGTTGAAGTTTCATTTTTTGTATTTTAAAATTATACAAAAAAAAAAAAAAAGATTTTATGGATAGATAGTAAGTAATATATGATTAATAAGAAATTTAGTCTAAATGTTAAGAACAAATAGAATATGTAATTGAATAAAGATATTTTCAAAATATTACTCAATAAATATTTTTTGAAGTGCTAAAACAATGAAAAAGTGTTGCACACTTGCACTAGATGAACTTGAATCTCTCTTATGTTAAACCTAGTGCTATCCTTTCTTAATTTTGCAATACTTCAATAACTTTTTATTAGATTATTATTTTGAAAATCTCACTATTATACCGTATATTCTCTATGTTTTTTTTTTTACTTATATGCCAAATTTTGCGTCAATCAAATGTTATTGGCTTTTTTGATCCATAAAATCACCTCTTTCCTATAATCTTTGATTGTTTCGATATTTTTCTTGGATTTAAATTATAAGGATATAATGTAATCTAATGGTAGATTTATTAAAAACCACATCTAATAGAAAGTTAGTGTTGTACTATTAATAAAAGTTACACCACTTATAACTTTACATTGGATGTGTTTTTGACAATCCATTACTAGATAATATTGTATTTTTATACCCTTTATGTTTGCAAAATCTCAAAATTATCAAAAATCAATACATATCTCAGCTAATGATAAAAAGGAAAAAACTATCTCATCTATAAAACTTTTAAGTTATAGATATATGTTTTCTGTAATTAAAATTGTTGGGTTGTTTAGACCCCTTATTATGAAGCGGATTAACAATTTAAATAAGTCTAATTATGCCAATTTATCTGATAAGGTGTTAAGTAATTAAAATATATTAACCATATGGTATATCTAATATAGTGTCAACAATCGCACAAAATCAATCATAATGAGAGACAATGATATGATTACGGAGTGTAAAACTAAAGGAAAACTATACAAGAGAAAACTTTTACTGGGGAAATTAACCTTCACCATAAACACAATCCACTATATTCAAAGACGTTTTACAACCTAGTATAATACCTTTGTATCTGTGAGAGATCGCCCTGGCCTACCAATGTTCCTTTGTTAGTTGGGCCAAACTTGCGTAAAAGGGTAGAGTCATGTTAATGCCTCTTATAATTGAAGTTTTATTAAGTGTATATTCCCCTAGATAGGGTTTTACATGTAATTGCCAATTATTTTATTCAAACGAAAAAAATTAAGAAAAATAAATAAATAAGACATCAAATAATTAAATATTGCATTAAATAGAAAATAACATTACAAGACCTTGGTCCTAGATACAATTGAAAATTACATTGTTTTAGTACTAGTTATATTCTACAAATTATAAAATTACATAGATAAGAAACTAGTCTAAGAATTTTTAATTTAATTTTGGATGCTAAGTTACAAGGTGGGGAAGGAGTTAGGCAACCTTGCCTAGTCAAATGATCCAAACTATTTTTGATTGATTTATCAACTCTCAACACTTTTTTCAATCAATCGATAAGCTATTGAACAATTATTCAAAAGCTATCGAGAAGTTGTCGAAAATCCAAAAGATATTTTTTCCTCTCTTTGAGTTGGACTTATTTATTTGTTTGAGACTTGAAAGTACACATTCTAAGTCAAATAAACTTACCATTTATCATGGTTTGCAACATAAAACATACTGAACCTAACAAAAATGATAAATAAAACACGATTTTATGAATTAGATAATAAATAACATCCGGTTCACAAAATTTGACATCATACTAAAAATAAAATTAACATTTTTTTCTCAAAATATTAATCATATAATGTTTTAACAAATTAATTATTAAGAGACTTAAACCTTAGATATCTTCGTTAAAACACGATAAAGGTGCCAATCTATTCACCTATTAAAAATTAATGAATGATACAATTTGCATAAAAGTTATAGAAAGGTCTTTTTTTTTTTTTTTTTTTCTTTTTTCTAGAGAGAAAAGGTCATTTTATTATAACTTGTATATTATATCTAAAAGAAGTAGGAGATATTTATGCACTGTGCAATCTATGGGTCCCTTATTAATAGACAAACACAATTGGTTAGAGCAAAATCTAGGCTTTGTTTGTTTCAATAATAATGTTTTTTAGAAAATGAGTCATTTTTCAAGAAACATTTTTTTATAAAACTATCTCATTTTTCAATGTTTGGTAGTAGCTTTAAATGAGTTGAAAAACAACTTTCTAACTTCTCTTATTTAGCTATTCACATGGTGGACAAGTGATGTGGTCCACCATTTCACTAAAAAACTTTCACTTGTTTAAAATTGTTAGTTAGAAATTTTTTTAAAACTGAAATTAATTACTGACTCAGCAATTTTAAACAAGTAGAAGTTTTTTAGTGGAATGGTGGACAAATGACGTGGTCTACCAGGGGACTCTATAATTTCTCGTGAGATAGAGTTGTTTTTCAAAAAAAATTTAATGAAAAACAATCTTTAAAAATATGTCATACTTTTTATGTTGACTAAAAATAATTTTCTTTTAACTCATTTTTTTTTATGCTACCAAATACTGAAAAATAAAAAAAAGTATCTTTATTCAATGATTTCCATCGAAACAAAGTGACATTTAAAAAATAACGCTGGGTCATCAGTTCCTTAGTGGGCATAAAAAATTCTAAGAAAGAGTTACACACCTCACATGCCAAAAAAAAGGCAAAAAGTGGAAGGACAGAAGCCACTTTTGCGTGCTGAGTTGGTTGTTCAGCTAATTTTTTTTAACAAGAAAGCAACTGTATTTTTTTTTCTTTTTAAAATTCCTTTGATATAATATATTTTGTAAAATTTTATTAACTAAACATATAATTTTTTTTTAACAAATATTAATCCAAATGAACTTAGGTAAATTGTTCCTAGGCTGCCAATAGACTTCATCTTTCTAAGCACTACAATATTTACCTATTGATAGATTAAATAAAAAACAGGAGAGGGTATGATTTCTCATTGTTTGGGTTGATTTCAAATTAAAAGCTAAAAACTAAAAAGTTTTAATGATAAACATACCATCAATATTTTTCTAACGAATTCATCATTAATTTGGACTGAATTAAATTCTTTAAAATTAAAATTTTCAAAAATGAAACCGTGTATCAAAATTATTACATAAAATAGAGGTCCATTTGGGATTCACTTATTTTGCTAAAACTGAATTTTTTTTACTGAAAGTACTATAGATAAAGGTAAAAGTTAGCTGAAATATTACAGTGAGACCCATGAATAGTACCACAAAGTGTAGTGGGACTCATGAATAGTAGCAAAAATAAGTTAAATAGTAAAATAAGTTGGCAAAAATAATCATTGCCAAATGGTCACTAAATATTTAAGGAAGTGAAATTATACTTTAGGGAAAAAAAGTTTTCAAAATAAAATTCGATTATAAATATAAGTAATTATTTATTTATTTATTATAAATTTTCAATCTATGACGTCCTCTTCTGATGATTGTGCTCTTTATCATTAGATCAAGACACTAATCGGTATCTGGTGTAAGTGGGTATTGAACCCAAATCTCTTATTCAACTATTAGAGATTTTACCAGTTGAGCTAATTAGAAGTATGAAACTCACATAAATATAAGTAATTTGATATGTAACCATACCTGGGAAAGTGATAAGAAAATGACAAAGATGACCCACCCAAAAAAAAAAAACAAAAAACCCTTAAAACTTTTCATATCATTTTTTGATATGTCAGAAATAAGGACAACCATAACCCTCTCCCCTCTCTCTCCTATTTAACCATAGTTTAAAAAAAAAAAAAAAATACTAAAGTAACACTAGCAACTCAAAATTTTTTTTTTTTTGGCATTTTAGAGAAATTGTTAAAGCTGATTTTTGTGGTTTTCCTTCCAAAATTGAAAGGAAAATGTTTCTAAAGTGCTTGTTGGAGATGCTCTAACAACATAACAAATTTCATAATTTGGTCATAGATAGTGAGTGGTGTATAATAAGAATAGTGTCAATGATGATCTTATATAAAATTAGTGTTACACTAATTTATGAGCAGAACTAAGGGTGGTTGAGGGGGGCAATTCCCCCAGTGATCCAACCCAAATTAACTTGTCATATTTTTAAATTGGCACTCTACTTCAGGGGGGTAAAGTGCCAATTTTAAACCACAGGTAGACAAATTGTTTTTCAGGCAAACTCCAAATGGGCAAAGTGTAATTTGTCCTTAATTTTAATTCTCTTTTAAAATTCTCTCTATAATAAAAATAAGGGTAAACTACGTATTTGATCCCTATCCTATACACCATATTTTAGTTTGATTTCTAACATTTCAATTGTGTTAATTTGGTCCCTACCCTTTCAATACCGTGTCAATTTAGTCACTACCATTATCTTTTGGATGAAAATTGATGATGTGTCTAATGGAAAAAATAAAAAATTAGTTTCCATTAATGTGACAATAAACTAAAATTTTATTTTGACCGTTTGCCATGCTACCAATTTTCATCCAAGATATAATGGCAGACACTAAATTGACACGACATTGAGAGGTACAGACTAAATTGACACAATTAAAAGACTAGGGATCAAATTGAAACATGATGTATAGGATAGGGACCGAATACATAGTTTACCCTAAAAAAAATATCTCTTTTGAATTGTATTTGGAATTATAATTATATATTCATTTTCTTTAATTCCAATTTACTCTTTATTGGCATTTTTGAAATTTCTTACATTTAAAATTAATCTATTTCAAATCAATACAGAAATGATTATGTATAGATTATTCTTTTTTATATACTTTAACTATATGAAATATACTAGTCAAAAAGAAAAAAGAAAAAAAAACTATATGAAATATATATTATATACCAATGGCTATTTGATATTATGGAGAAACATGTACTTAATTAAATATACTTAAGTCCTAATCTAACCCTAAAGAAACTTGTATTGACTTTGACTATTGAGATGTATGTTTTAAATCTTGTTGTATATTAGAATTTTTTTTTTTTTAAAAATTCCCATCTCAATCACAGATTACGTTTACATTGTATTACCTATAGCAATTAAATTTTTGGTCAATTATTTATTAATTAATTTAATTATAATATTTAGTTAACAATTAGTTCTTAATTTTTACTTTTTTATTTTTATATAATTTTGCTCCATTTAAATGAAAATTTGGCTCCACCATTGCATCAATCGATATAATCTATCATTTAAATAAATTATAAATAAATTATAAATTTTATTGTGTGTTAAAAAAATGTTTGAAGAAAGAATATGAACCAAGAAAAGCTCTCAAAAGTGTGAGGCATGGTTACAACGCTCTCAAAAGTGTGAGGCATGGTTACAAAACAATTGTTGAAAGGCCACTCTAGGAATTTTGTTTAGGGAGTCATTAAATAACTTAAATGAAAAAATTTTAATAAAAAGAAAATTTGAATATATTGAATTATTGACCCAAAAAAAAAAAGTTTTACAATTTCCTTCTACAAGTTTTCAAATTTTGAATTGTTACATGGTAGTTCATTATGAGTATTTATTGTCATTGTGGGTAGTTATGTCCATTTTATTTTGTTAAGTTTGTCTAACATCTTTATTTTTATTTTATGCTGTTGTTATTATCTATTTGTCTTTGTTTTTATAAAAATATTTTAAACTAAATGAATAAATTCAACTCATTGGCTTTATATTAATTATTGATGCACATAACCACACTCATTTATATATACATAATACACTACGAGTCTACTAGACCAATCAAATACTTGAACAATCACTAACTTTATAATTTTTTTCTTGAATTTTTTTGACTTTATAATGATAAGTTATTATAACATGATAATAATACATACACATGCAACAAATCCTCTCTATTTCTGAATTACTAAATTATATAAAGTTATATTATATTTAGGGTCATGTTAATGGATGCTCTTAGGACAATTGTTATATTTCCCATGAAAGTAATGTCAAAACATTTCTCTTATATTCATACTGTACACACAAACTTCCCCACACATCATTATTTACATAAATAACATTATAACAAAAATTAATGCACACAATCAATATTTGACACACACACATATAATATAAATTTTATAATAAAAAATGACACTTACAATTACAAACACTTACTTTTACTCTTGGAGTTGGAAATACTTGTAATAAGGGTATATAAAATTTAAGTCAAGGTGTGCAAAAATAATATTTCTAAAAATAAATTAAAGTATTAAACCAACAAAAAAAATTATATATGTTTAAAAAATAAATTTGAAGTCCGGGGGTTCATTTGAACCCCTGAACAAAGTGTAGCACCGCCCCATGACTTGAAAACAATCAAAAGAAGTTGAAATACCTTATCTAGTGGGTTAGTGTGACAGAAAAGTCTATCGTGGTGGGAAAAAGTCTACGATGGGTGAAGTCGGACAATTATTATGTAACTTTGAAAAGAAATTGCTATGCTGATTTTCAACCGATGTGTCAATAATTTGAACCAATCTAATCTATAATCTATAGTAATATAAAGGTACTAGTTCAGGTTATTATTTTCGTTTAATTTGTCAAAAATATATTTTTAAAAAAGTATATATGGAACTCCATGAAACTGACATTTGATTATCAAAGTAATAACAAAAATTATATATTTTTTTGTTAAGAGTTTTGTAACTCAATTGACAGCTTTGAGTATTTCTTATCTAGACATATTATAAAAATTATTATTATTATTATTATTTAAATTTTCAAAGTGAAAAAGAAGTTGGAGAGGTGGTTATAATAAAAATCAAATTAATCTAAAGAAAATTTTCAGTGGGTCTTTGGTTTAATAGCACCTCTACCCCATGTGGTGGGTATATCTCACACATTCCATTTTCAAAATCGTTGCAATATTCTAAATTGTGTAGATCAGATATTTGCTAGTTGGATTTTGGCTATATAAGTAATTACGAGTTCCAATTATAACTTGATTAGTTCTTTTGGGAGCTCATGTCGGTAATGCTGTTAAGAAACCATAACCTGGCCATTATCAATCTCCAATCCACCAACCCGAGTCAAGTTTTGGTGGCAATAATGGTGTTTCCAAGAACTTGATGGTTGGAAATCAACAAGGTACAAAAGAGAAGAAATGAGAGTTGGCAATCATTTACTTGCTAAGAGAGGATACAAGAGGAGGGATTTTTAAAATACAAAATTTTATTTTATTTTTTATTTAAAAGAAAATATAATAGTGTTTTTAATATTAAAAATTAGAAGTAAATTCAAATGGCATTGACACATTGTTTTATTTATTTATTCTTAACTATGTAAAATAATGTGGGAGAAAAGAGGTGGGACTTGAACCTCAAATACTCCACATAGAATGTCTGATGGGTTATCACTTGGATGCCTCATTGTTATTGTTTACTCATTCTTTCTCTCTCATAATTGTTATTGGTGAAATTTTAGTAAGGATTTTAGGTAACTTTTTCAACGACACTATTTTTAGTAATACAATGCTTTTGTGGAAATTATAAGGAATAAAGAACTGTTGGAAACACAGTAGTTTCACAAATGTATTCTGAAAAGTCAATTCAGGCACCCACTCATTTCTAGTGGCCAAACTTTTCAAGACAGTGAAAGTCCATCAAACAACCCACCTTTTGGAAAGAACTTATATAATAAGTTCATCTTTTTTGATCACTGATGTCTACTTCAACATCTCAAACCTACTCTACTGTGTGATATACTTGTGTGGAGGATGTGCATTTGTTTATTGAAAATAGAGCATAGACTCTGAAAGTAGTTTAATTTTAGGTCTTCCTTTCTGGAAATGGTAAGGCCATAAGGTTTCTTCTGCTGGCCGCGTAATGTGGCATATATGCTCCTCTGCTTTTTCACCCTTTTTTATTATTATGAATGTGCCTTTTGGCATTTTAGATGGAAAAGCAAAGGTTTTTAGTTTTTCATTGATTAAAATATGACATATTCCACTTCCGACTTTGTTGACCCTTAATAGTTAATGAAAAGAATCCATAGGATTGACTTCAATACGCTGGCAGTGAGGGATAAGATTTCATCTTTGGCGCATGGAAGGAGCAAGGACTTGGGGTTAGGGGCAAAAGTATTAAAAAAAAATCATTATGAAATACTCTATGACATTCCATTTAGTATTAACAAACGGTGAACAAAAACAAAGACATAAAATTATTGTTTTTTTAATATATTACAATGCAATTATTTATGAAAAGGAAATTTGGTGTATGTCGGTTAGATAAGGGCAAAATTATTTTGTTTAAAATTCTTTTAAAGGGTCATGTTATTTGTTTTGGGTAAAATTGATTAATAGGACTTTTTTTTTTAATTTTATCTTTGGTATTGATAATTTTTGTTGTTGGGCTCATTTTTTTGGGCTTGTTTAGATCTATAATTTTTTATTTTTTTTATTTTTTATGGTCATTAAAAGGATTGATGATATTGTTAAGGAAGTCAAGTGTAATTTTATTGAACCAAATTGCTAAAATTAGTAACTATAGATGTACTACTAATTTAAAAAAAAAAAAAAAAAATTGGGGGCAGTGTCCAAGCATAGCCTTGTTTGGGGGTGACGAAAGTATGAACAATTTTTTTAACCATTTAACAATGAAAATTATACAAAAATAAATTAATACGTGAAAAATAAAACTTAGCATTGATTTTGTGTGCTACAGGAATTTAAATAAGGTAATCGCGTCACGTGTTATACCCATGGCCGAGGGGCCATTATCGTGCCAAGGAGGTCACACCCTTCGATAGTAAGGCCATGTCAGTGGCACGTTACCAGAGGAGGTCATATTATAGAGAAAGAGTTTCGGAGAAGGGGTTAGCCCTGACATGACTGAAGGGATGGTAGCTGCCACCACATTTAATGCATCCCACCAAACCTCCTGTCTGCATTTATGTGAAGAAGACTCCTAAACAGTGCTGTCTTGGCTGCCGCAACTCACAAAGGGTTTAGGAAGGTGCCTGATGGGACAAGCACTCAAGTAGTGGCCTGGACGATCAACAAATGGAGGGCCAAGATCATCTAAATGGAGCTATATAATGTAAGAGACCCTCCAGGGAGAGAGGATCAAAAAATCTGTAGAGAAAACACTGTAGCAATAAGAACTGAAATTATATCCAAGTCTAAAAGAACTATATTCAAGAACCACTCTACTCGGACTTCGCCGAGGAAGGATTTCTTTGCATAGAGCTTGTCTTTCTTTGCTTTCTTATTATCTTTAACCTACTATGCGTGTTGCTTGATCCATTGAAACCTAGCTTTTAAGAACACTCTCTACAAATTCATTGTGTTGGGCTTTTTGAGCCTGAATCCTTCTACCTTTTGGGCTCAATAATCAAATGCTGCCCTTACAGATTTAGTATCTATTTAGTGGTAACAAACTGTAAATAAAAGAAAAGAAACAATTCTGACTACATATCAAATTAATCATGTAGTAAATTCGCAACAATTTCCTTTGACTCTAAATCTAGAAGTTATTATTTATTTTCTCATATAAATAAATTATGCTGTCATATCCTATCTGGTATCTAATTTCACTCGCCTTCCAAAAAAAAAAAAATCAACTTTAAGAGCCAAAAACAAAAATTAAAACCTTTTTTAAAAAAAAAGAAATCCATGATAAATTGATGACTATGACAATAAAAGATAAATTTAAGTTTGAGAAAATGTCAAAACCAAATAATTTGATACAAAAATAGCGCATTCAATGATCCTATCATATTAAAAAAACTAGTTGCTATCCCGTGCAATGCATCGGATAGTTACAAATGAATTAACTTTTTATAAGACAAAACGCTATATATATATATATATATATAGAGAGAGAGAGAGAGAGAGAGAGAGAGAGAGAGAGAGAGAGAGAGAGAGAGAGAGAGAGAATAACCATATTATGTCATTTTTTATAAGATGAAACAAATAGTCAAATACATACTACTAATGTTTCTCTCATACTATTCATTTCCACAAAAACAATTAATAGATTTTCACAACACGAGGGAAGACAGGACAAACATACTTATTGCCTCCTAGACATCAAATTTCAAAATGAAACATACATGATCCACATTTTCATATGCATATTTTTAGATATCAAGATACTTTGATGTCAAACATGAATAAAAATATTTCTTTTAGCATTTACTCAATTTGTAGTTTGCATAGAAATCTCAACCATGTTGCCACAATGCATTAAAAAAAAAGCATTATTCATCATGTAAAACTTTAGTTTTTTTTTTTTTAGAAGGATGTAAAACTTTAGTTAAGTCCATATATTACCTTTAAGGGAGGCATAAAATAGTTGCATATTTAACTTCATAGGATTTATACATTACTAAATATTTTACAATTTTAAGTACAATCTATATCAGTAGGAAATTGTCTAGAAATCAAAACTTACAATTCTTAAAAGTATGATGTCAAGAGCATAAAAAAGCTATAAGAAATTGTAATGCATCCAAATGCTAATAATCACTATTACATACCTATCACAAACTATTGTTACAGTCCCAAGTTTCTTTTCCATGAATTTGGTGAGATTATAGGAAAACAAACCAAATTTCTCATACATATATATTCACTTTATAATCTAGCAAATAAATAAAAGAATTATATTAAAGATGAGAATTGGAGGAGAGGAAAAGAAACAACAAAACTAACCCCGCCCACTACTCTTTTATTCAAACATGAATTACAAAAAATTAATTAACCTCCACTACTCTCGCACATTAAACATCGAATATAGTGGAAATTAAGCAAAACACCAGAACTACAACTTTATACTAGAAATACAACTTTTCATGCAAATTGAAAAATAAGGACTCATAAATAGAAAAGCTACTGACTTACCACAACACAATGGCTCCAACTTGACCATCCGGTTTTGAGAGATGAGAGGTTGCTACAACGATTTTACATTTAGGGTTTGTGGAGCATATATATATATTTTTTTTAAATCCATACGTATTCCATGGCAGTTTTGTATTTGTATGACTTTCACATCTTCAGGACTCTCGAGCCACATCTCAACATTGCCTTTCCACGATAAGGGTAGCGTGATGAGAGGAGTGATTGTGCAAAGGAAGACTGGATTGGGAGAGAAGGAGGTTTATTACGTGTGGATCGTTTGAAGAAAAAATAATTTAAATAAAAGAGAGATGACGTAGAAAATTGTGGTGTGAGTAACAAAAAGTCAACCAAAAGTCAGAGGCAGGAGTCCTAAAAGTGAGTGAGACTAAGGAAGGAGTCCTAAACGTGCTCATATATTATCGAGTTTAATCAAAATTTAGGTTTTTGTATTATCAGGTTTTAGGAAAAAAATCAGAATTTTTATTTTTATTTTAAATAATGCTGACGTAGGAGGCTTCGGTTATTTTTATTTTTATATTGATAAGAAAAGCAAAATAATTTTTTTTTTCAATTCCAAAGATTAAGTATTTTGTAGTCAATAAAAAAAAAATCATTAATAAAATTGGTCCAAAGAATTATCCTTTTTTTTTTCAAAATTAGTAGCACTTCTTAAAATATTTAGCGCCTTTTCCCATATAAAAAAAAAAAAAAAAAATTAGCGCCTTTAATGCAGTAACACCATTGTTTAGGTATTCATAAACTAAAATGTCTTTTTCTTTTTAAAATAAAATATCTAGCACTATTTTTGGGATTTGTGCCTTAAAATCCAATTGATAAGAAATTATATTTCCAATAAATGTGTTCTATTTTATAAGATTGTTTAGTTTTTGAGATTTATTGTATGTGATTTAGGTATGTGAATGAGATTCGTATTAGAATATTTAAATCACAAATTCTTGTGAATTCATAATTTTTGATTTATAGTTTGTGATAAAATTAAGCATTTCATTTGATAAGATTATAACATATCATATAATCTATCTTGGTCATGGCAGTGAAAACTTTTGATTGATAAATAAATAAGAGGTTAATTATATAATTTTTTTTTGGAGGAGTTTCAACCTATAACTTCCGCTCCTAATGATAGCTCTTTATCTCAGACCAAGACACCAATCGGTTTTTGGTGTAGGCGGGGATTGAATCTCAAATCTTTTATGCAACTATCAGAAACTTTACTAGTTGAACTAACTGGAACCCACGAGACTAATTACATACTTAAATCAACATGAATGAGTCTAGAATCATCCAAACAATCCACTTAAAGAAGCATGGTGGCGCATACTCAGAGAATAAAATATGGGTTTGCATTGATAAGTATATAATCTCATTTGAAGGACATAATTAAACATGCAAGGAGATAATCAAGTAGAGTACATAATTAGTGTGTTAATCAAAGAATTAAATCATGTATATAACATGTTAATTGCCCAATTAAATTCATCGAGCATGTTGTTAATCACACCATCCAAACAAGCATGCTATTATTTATGCAAAGAAAGTGCTAAAAAAACAAGACAATTAAAGGGTAAAGAAGCTTACTTAAGAGAGGATTATTAAGGTATTAATGAAGGATTAGTATTTTTGGAATTTTCTAGAGAGAGAGAGAGAGAGAGAATTTCCAACATTTTTTTTAAAAAAAAATTTATTAGGAGAGGCTTGGTTGCTAATGGCAGGTGAAGGGTCAGTTAAATAAATGGGGATTGGGCCTATTTCTTCCCAGCCCCTCTTTTTTACCAATTTCCTACACATTGTCAGCTCAAAATTTTCTATTCTCAGGTTGTATCTTTGAGCACTTGTTTGGAGAGCTTCTGCTAATTCGATTTTTGTGTTCTTGTTGTCATCGAAAAAGACTCGCACCCTACTTTCCAAAGTTACACACTTTATTTCATTTGTTATTGTGGTTGAAAAGTTATTCAAGCGGTTAGTAAGGTGGTTCAGGACAAAAAATTTGCAAAGGTGATTTTTAGACAAACTTGTACACTGATATCTTTCAATCTGGAGATGATCTTGACGAATCGTTTGTTCCAAGACATAGATAACTGATCCTACTTCATGAAAGTACCAACGTTTTGGATTACCCATTCATGATGTGTAGCAAAATTTGGTGCAAAGTTACCGCACAAACTAGTTTTGGACCCAGTAAATGGGTTGTCTAATTCTTCCATTTTTGTGTATTTTTTTGGCCTTTTCGGCCTCTGTTTGGGGTCAAGTGAGGTGTCTTTTTTTTTTTTTTGGGACCGAAAAAAGGTAGAAGTGAGGTGTCTTTAATATTGTTAGATAACACTTTTAAAAAAAAAAATTTAAGAATAACTCAGTTTATAGTTTAAATAGTGTTTATTTTAAATATGTCAAATCACTCAATTTAAGGTGTTTTTTACCCTTTTGAATAGTACCTATTGCAAATAATTTTTTTTTTTTTAAACAAACACACATACATACACAAGAAAGAGAGAAAGATGTTCTAACACAAAGACACATCATAAACTCAACTCAAAAGTTATGGTAAATTTTAAGGAATGGTGAGGTAAGTTATATTACACACAACACATTCTCTTAAATAATATGGGACAATTATCCTTTTTTTTTTTTAGAAATAAACACACACACAAAAGGAAGAGGGAAAGAGACTGCAAATAAATTTGATCATACAAATTTACATTTTATAAATGTTTGAGATTATTGGTTTAGGCATTCAAAAATGTTAACTTGAACCTTTAGATACTCTTACAAGAAAATATGGCTTCGTGAAAATGTGCATTCACGTAAAAGTTACTCTGAAATCTTGTGACCCCAGCTAAAAGTCATTACTTAAATTGTAATGTGCCTAACATAAAATTTCCCATGCTTCTAATAGGTCAGTATTATTAGATAACACTTTTTTTTAAAAAAAAATTTAAAATTTAAAATAACTCAACTTATAGTTTAAATAGTGTTCATTTCAAAGGTGTCAAATCACTCAATTGTATATAAATTGTAAGAGTTAAAGTCTTAATGATCATTCTATAATTAGCTTAAAAATAATAAATTTTCTAAAGTGAGAGCATATCAGTGGATAGGAAATTCATGAGAAAACTTTTGTTGTGGATGACGGTTTTCGTTATCCTTTTTTCTGTTAAAGTGCAAGCTACTAACCTTGTGTCTGCCACTTCCCACCCCCCTTTAGTTCTAATCCTAGTTACTCATCTCCCAAAACTTGATAACGCACGTTTATCTCAAATTTCATGATTGCTTTACAAATCAGATATCTTTATTTTGTCAAGACGTACATAATGAAAGGAAATTTGGAAGATGTGTTTTACGCTGTTATAAAGATTGTGCTATCAATCTAGAGGATAAAAGTGACCAAGATTATCGTATCGCTAAAAAATGCTTGAATTTATGCGTCAATACCTTTAAGAAGGAAAATCCAGAAATCTTTTTCTCTCGTAAGGGAAAGGAAGTAGAGTTAGGAATATATGTCTATCGTATAGGACTTTGTTTTATGGAATGTTACGAGTGAGATCGTTAGCAACACCTTTAGATTTGTTTTAAGGACATGAATGTACATATCTGCATGAACAATACGTCTATGAGCAACCAATACATTTTAGCAGGTCATGATGAGGGAGTTGATACTATAAAGCTTGAAAACACTTTCTAATGATGGCTTTGATAAATTCCTCAATTATGTATATGATGATTATATTAGTTATGAGCTATAGTTGAAAACCACTTGATGCAAACGATTCTCAGTGAATATGGATAGTCAATGCCTTGAGGGTGATCTCCTCTAGAACCTTTGAGGAGTGAGGTAAAAAGTACCAAGCTGTAAATCCAAGAAAAGGAGAACTGGTTTTTACTCTTTTAATGATCTGGGTACAGGATGGTCGAACCACCAAAGGAGCTTTTTGCACAAATTTATTATTAATTCTATGATATTTCCTGATCCAAAAAAAAAAACTCTATGATATTTATAAATTTTGGCCTCATTAACACTAACTTGGGCCTCAAGTATGGCCGATCAACATTAACTTCACCCAATAAGAGATTAATTTCATCCAAAATTAACAATTTTGTATGTTTTTAGACCCCTTAACACAAGTTGTTTAACCTAGTTATTTAGTCAAGTGATTACTTAGATAAATTATTCAGATCTAGATTAACACGATAAAATCATATCATGTAAATAATGCGGAAATATAAAGAACACAATGATATGATAACGTAGGAAAACCAATCCAGTAAAAAACCTAAGGAGGATTTAACCTAGCTATCCTCAAGGTAAAACAGATCCACTATGAAAGAATTGGAGTTTTTACAATAGAACTCAGACCACTAATATCCTATTGCTACATCGAGTAAAAAACTTACTACCACGACCATGTAACAGCTCCGAGTCCACGAACTACTTCTTTCTTTGATCCACTACAACCACAAGTTCTCCTACATGTGACTTTGAGATTCCACTCAAAGGTTTCAGATCTTCTTTAAGTTCTTTAAGCAGCAACTAAAGCAACCATCAAGTTCTTAATGTAAATCTTGATCTTGATAGCTCTATGTGTGTATGAAAGTAAACACCTCTAGATCTCACAAAAGATTCAACACACAACACTCCAAAAAAAACCTTTAAAATGCAGCTAGGGTTTTTCCTTTTATACTTGGAGTAAAACACAAAACCCTACACATTATACGAGTTTGGGCTGAATTGGAATTTCTACAGAAAAATTAATTGTTCATAATCACATGTCGTTGGTCTTGTTTCACAAAAATGCACATCTTTAGCTATTAAAACTTAGATTAATGATATCTTTAAACCTGGTGATCTAATTAAGGCTTGTGACTTGTCATTTTGATCATTATGACTTTAAGATTATTTTAAATGAAGCAATTGGAGATCAATTCAAAATTATGGTTTTACCCCCCAAGGTGTGAAATTACCATTTTGTCCTTGGATAAGGCTGAATGCAGGTTGCAAAATGGAGTGAGATAACTAAAGGATTTGGCATTTAACTTTTTTTTTTTTTAAATATTAATATGTATGATCTAAGGAGTGAGATATGAATGCATGGACATGTGAAATGAATGAATATATGATCATATAATTCAATCTATCATAAAGGTTAAAGGATGTGGCACTCAGTTGGGTTTTCATCACCCAGCTAAGTTTGTAAAATTTGTAAAATTACATCTATAAGTCTACTTTATTGACTTCTTTATTGTTTAATGTGTTATAATAATGGAAATAGTGTCCCGTGGGTAAGTTATCAAGATGGAAATCTGGTGAAAATAATGGAAATATTGAGGTGAACTCATCTAGCTCGAAAAAGAATAAAACCCCTTGTAAGAATTTACGATATTTTCCTTTGAAGTCAATACTACAAAGATTGTTTATGTTCAGTTGAGGCAATGAGGTGACACAAAACAAGTGTGTTGATTACAGAGTATTAAGGCATCAGGCAAATTCCATTGCATGGAGAATATATGATGAGAAACACAAGTCTTGGATAATTGGCAAGCGATGGCTTCAATCCTTCAGGGACTTTAATTTTAGTAATGTTTGCGCGCAAGAAGCATAATCTTCCTCTTATTTTTATTATATATGCATTTGTTGCAAACTGCTTTGAACTTCAACACA
The DNA here is from genome assembly GCA_030820535.1 of Quercus parvula. Lineage (NCBI taxonomy): Eukaryota > Viridiplantae > Streptophyta > Magnoliopsida > Fagales > Fagaceae > Quercus > Quercus parvula. The sequence continues at coordinate 12,295,264 of JAUAME010000007.1, read as the reverse complement.
AAATACACACAATACTTATAATTACCACTAATTATCATGTATTGCATGTTATACATATGAAATCACTCTTTTCCAGCCTTGAACCGAAATTACTCATAAAACGCAGTAGCACTTCCCTAAAACACATATTCCAATTACTGCTTGTTCGAATTTGATGCAAATATGTAAACATCTTAGATAATCCCTCGGCACATGCCAATGGCAGTATCCCACAAACTTTCGGCTACGTGCAATTGTTGCTTCTTCTGCTGCAATTAAAAGAAACATCCTACATTAATAATAATAATAATTGGAATAATGATAATAAATCTTAATTTGCATATGCATCATCTCTTGCACAATATTTTAAATCAACAATTTTGTAGAGCCCATATATATTGTCAAAAATACGATACATTTGCTTGATGCATAAAAATATTAGTTTGTGTCAAGCACAGGATAAAGTTTGCAATCTTGTTCAAAACTATAACTTTGCTTTAGGCTGTGTTTGTTTTGGGTGAAAATCACTTCGAGAAATGCTTTTCCGGAAATGGGGATGTTTGGTTGGTCCGGAAAATAGAATTTTCCGGAAATTGATTTCCGTTGACCGAAAAAAAATGGCTTTGACTACGGAAATCATTTTACACTTTCATTTTCCCTTCAAAGTATTTCCGGAAAGAGAGAGAGAGAGAGAGAGAGAGAGAGAGAGAGAGAGAGCGAGCGCGCGATCGTTGATGACCAAGTTCCAGTCCGACGACCGCGATCCGAGATCGTGATTGACGCTTCGCGAGATCGCGCCGTCGATCGCGATCTCGCCTTCGTGAGATCGCGCCGTCGATCGTGATCGACGGCGCGGTCGTCGGACTGGAGCTCACGAAGCACCGCGCCGTCGAACCCAGTCTCGCGCCGATCTCGTTGATGATTTTTTTTTTTCTGGGTTTTTTCTGGGTTTTGTCCGTGTTTTGCTGGGTTTGTCTTTTCCTTTTTCTTTTCCAAACACCAGAAAATATTTTTCGGAAAATTTTTTAAAATACAACAAAACACATGAAAACATTTTCTTTTCCGGAAAATGAAATATTTTCCGGAAATGCTTTTACATGAACCAAACACAGCCTTATTGGAAAAAGTGTTATATTGAAAAAGAATTTAAAATTTATCAATAAAAAATAATTACCTATTGGTCCAGCTTCATATTTTTAAAAATTTGTACAAACACATCTCATATTTTTCGTTTATTTATTTATTTTTTATATGCAACTCTTTTTCTTTGTGCATTTAGAAAGAGAGGGATATATGACCTTTCTAGAAAGATGGTGGAGACACTAAACGAATTCATATATCACCATTAGTGTATTTTCTTGTAAAGTTAGTTTTGACCATTCATGTAGCGACTGCAACAATAGAAATAACTTCTTTCAACAAAGAAATATATAAAGAATTAACTGTGCAATCAAATAGAAGATTAGTGAATGAATGATTGTTTAGTTATGTACAATGAAAGAGACGTAGTTGATAGCATTGATATTAAAACTATCCTACAACAATTTCAAAGTGAAAGCTCGAAATGGTGTAAAAACCTAAAATGCAATAAATAAAAAATAAAAGCTTGCCGCAATTATGGTATAATTTAAAATCAAGTTCAAACCCCTGACATATGCCAAAAAAACCCTTAGAGCATCCACATCAGTGGATGTAAACTTATCATCTATTTTACACAGAAAAAACTACTTTTTCTATTTATACATCAATTTTTACAAAACACCCACATTGGTTTATCTATTATACACTATATTTTATATAAATAATATTTTTATATTCTTTTTTTAATATTATTTTACACATCCATTAACCTATTCTTCTTCTTCTTCTTTCTTTTTCTTTGTCTCTACCGTTTCCTCTTTCTTTTCTTCCTCTTTCTCTCAAAACCGACATCACTGATCAAACATTCAAACCGACATCACCGATCAACCATCAAAACCCACATCACTGATCAAACATTCAAACCCACATCACTGATCAAAACCCACATCACCCCCAAAACAAAAAAATCAATGAGAATCTTATACCTGTGCTCTTCTTCAGTCCACAGGACACCTCTCCTCCTTTGTGTCTCTTTAGACTTGGACCCAAAATCCACAGCACCCTTCGAATACTCAGAGCCCTGACCCACCAAGTCAAACTCATCCTCGTAACTCGAGAACTCAACTCAAAGAGCTTGTCCTGGACACAGGACCAGGACAAGGCATCCTTTGTGATGATTTGTCTGTGTGTTTGTGTTTGTGTGTGGTTGTGTTTGTGTTTGTGTGTATCTGAGGAAAAAGATGATGAGGATTGAGGAGAGAAGTCAATTTGTTTTGCACAAAGAAGACAGAGAAAAAAAGGCGCAAAACGTGAAATTAATAAAATATGGTATACACGAGCTATAGTGGCTGTGCATATATGCATGGTTACTGTAGCAAGGTGTAAATATGCATAATTTTAGAAGGACTGATGTGAAAGATTTTTTAGGGTAAAATGTGTAAAAGTGGTTGCTTTTTGTATTTTACAAAGGTTTACATCCATTGATATAGATGCTCTTAGGAAGATCTAGGATTCTGCAAGGAAAATGATTCAAGGTCTGAAAGGTATGTTATGAGAAAATCCATTTTCAGCCTTTGCATATAATTTCCAGGAAATCAATGCTGGTTACAATTTCTCCGTAACTTTGGCTATGTAGGATTATCTCATTGTCTAATATATTAAAAATGAAGGCCCTAATTCCAAGGAGTTGACTTAATGATTCTTTAAGGCTGTGGTGACTTTAAGATTATTTTCTAGAGGGTCAATAAGAACATTAATTATATAAAATATAATATAAAAAGAGATTTTTTTTTTTTTTTGACAAGAATATAAAAAAAGAACTTGAATATATTGATATTACACCAAAAAAAAAAATCACAAATTAAAGGACAATAAAGTTTAGCTACAAATTTAGTTGTAGTTTAAGATTACAAACATATCTAATATCTTTTTATTGGAGATGAATTTTGACAAATTCATCGTTGAATTGCATTTTCTACTTATATCCTCCATTTTTGCAAAATTTCTAAAAAATTTAAGATCAATAATTATGTCATCAATGAATTGTTAAAATTGTAAAATTTGTAATTTAAAATTATGCATAAAATATAAACTTATATATGTATGTTGTGAAACTCCCTCCTAGAGACTTGAACCCCGACCTTTGCCCCCCACACCTCACAAGTATCGATAATTATGGAGTGATCATCGCGCTAAGAGTGTGTGATAGTGACATGTGTATTTAGAGTGTAAATAATATGCAATTCAATAATTAGATTTACAAAATATGTAATAATGTTAATTTTATTAAAGGAAGTTGTAACCTTAGACTACAACCAATTTTGTAGTTAAATTTTGTCCAAACTCAAATACATGATTAGTTTTACAATTGTTTTTTTTTACAAGATTTCATATTTTAAAATCGTTATATGATATCTTTATTATCAATCCTATGATCTACATCAGTTTTACAAATTTTTTTTTTTTTTACAAGATTTCATATTTTAAAATCGTTACATGATATCTTTATTATCAATCCTATGATCTACATCTCCTTCAATGTACATAATCAAACAATTATTCATCTGCTAATCTCTCATTTGATTGATTTATTTCAAAAAATTTAAGATCTAAAAGGGCTTTTTCTAAGCTTTAAGATTAACAAATTTCTACTTTTGTTGTTGGATTTTTTATTTTAAATTTATTTTTTCCAAAATTTAGATCAAATTGGTTTGTTATTAAGTTTTTGTGTGTGGTGTGTTCAAAAAGACTAAGATATTATTAGAGGATCATATACAAGAATTTTATTTTAGAGGGTCAAAAAAAAATTATATATAATATATATTTTTTTGCTAGTTTGGGCTTCAAGTGGAGCTGCACATGTCCTAAGGCCTCATGAGATCCATGAGATTCCTTCATGTAATAATCTGGTGTGTGTGTGAGACGGGTGACAGCATACACCTAAGAGAATAGTCAAATATTTGAAAAGGTTTAAACACCCTTGTTTATCAATAAAAAATAAAAAACGAAGCCTTGTACAGGTCATTTTGTATAATTTTTTTGAAAGTTATTTTATGTGAAAAAGAAATTTATCCAATATATATTTATTGATGACATTGACATTTTTGTATTTAAGTTAACGCAGGCAAAACTCTCTCTCTCCCTCTCTCTCTCTCTCTCTCTCTCTCTCTCTATATATATATATATATACACACATACACAATACACATTATAAAAAAATCAAAAACCACTCTCTTCTCCTATTCTCTATGATGTGTGTAGTAAAGATCAAAGAGTGTGTAATAAAATTTGGGAAAATTATTAAGTACTCCCGGAATATCATAAATACGTACTCTTCCCTCTCATATGAATGGTGGGTCCTACCATGAATTTAATTAGGAGGACCTACCATTCATGTGAGAGGATGGAGTACGCATTTATGATATTCCGGGAGTACATAATAATTTTTCTAAAATTTAGGTCTTGCGTTGGGTTCTTTTAGAAAAATTATTAATAAACCATTTTAGTTTTAAAAAAACTATTAATAAATTATTTTAGGAAAATTTTGATATTATTTTTACGAAAAATATAAAAATGGTCAACATTATTAATTATTTTTCAAGTATTTTATAAATTAATATCCTTAAAAGACACCAGTTATCTTTCTCATCGAATTTTCCCAATTAAAATACTCCCAATCTCATGGCAACTTCAACAAGTGATCGGTGGTTAAATGGGTCTCTTTAACTACGTACCGACGCTACTCATTCTATCCAAGAATTATTTAAAGCCATGTTTTCTGTAGGAGAGGTGTGGGAAAGACCGAAAGAGTGTACAAAAAATTGTAGTCATTGCAGTAGAAAGTCAAACTCCATCTCATAGTCTCAAACCATTACTAAACCTCAGCAGTGAGCAGTGCACAGCTAGCAGCTTTGGAAAGCTCGAAAGTCGAAACCCCCATCAGCTAAAATGGCAACACCACCACCATCACTCCAAGCTCCAACTCAAAATCCTCTCAAAAGACCCTTAATCAGACTCTTCCTCCTCACCATCCTCTGCTCTCTCTGCTACTTTCTTGGATCTTACACCAACACTAACTCAACACCAACTTCACCATCCACGCCTCTCTTTCAAGACCAACTCCACTGTTCCAAACCCAACTTCACAATCCACAACACCCACTACTTCTCTCCACCACCAGCTTTAGACTTTGAACCACACCACACTGTCACACTCACTCTGCCACAAGACCAAGGACAAAACATCAAGCTCTTGGACTTTTGTTCTAAGAACTTCACCAATTACTGCCCATGTCATGACCCTCCAAGAGAGAAGCAATTCATTACTGAAAGAAGGCTTCACAAGCAGCGGCATTGCCCTGGAAATGGAGAAAAACCACGGTGCTTGGTGCCAAGGCCGGCCGGGTACAGAAGACCATTTCCATGGCCAAAGAGCAGAGACTATGCTTGGTTTAGGAATGTGCCTTTCCCCAAGCTGACTGAGTTGAAGAAATCACAGAATTGGGTTCGTTTGGAGGGTGATCGGTTGGTTTTTCCGGGAGGTGGGACTTCGTTTACAAAGGGAGTGAAGGGTTATATCGAAGAGATCAAGCGGGTTGTGCCACTGAAATCTGGAAATATAAGGACAGTTCTTGATGTTGGATGTGGGGTAAGTTTGTGTTTTGTAATTGTCATTTGATTTATGTTTGTATTTTAATGTTTTGTCTTATCTGTTACTATAAAGAATTGGATTAGAATTGTTTATGGTTGTGAATGTTGCTTAATTTGGAATCTTGAATATCTAATTTTTTTGTTTAGTTTTCAATTGATTATGCTGGTTTTTTTAGTGAGGATTAACAAGATCTGTCAAATTCTGTAATATGTTTGACACTTTTTCAAATTGATTTTTCTTTGCTCAAGCTTGTAAGTTATATGGGTATTCTATGGATCATGTTTGAAGGCCAATGTGGGATTGAAATGTAACATGCTTAGTTTGAATGGTTTTATATTGAAGTTAGTAGAATTTATTACTACTTAAAACTTTTAACTACTACTTGAATGGTTGATCTAACTTTTGCCCTTTCCAATTTTTTGACTTGATTCTTTTGGTGTTCAGAAGGCTTATAATAGAAAAGAGGCTGCCAATGCAGTCATATTGATTTCATCTTAGAATATCATATTACTAACATAGCTTAGTTACTAAGACCACAATGATAATGATAATTCTATATCTATACAATCGATGGCCCTGTTTTTGGCTCTAATTTCAAGCTTTATATTGGGATCTTTCTGCATTTTGTCTTCTATCTAAAGGGGAACTATTTTAAATCCCATTTATAATGTAAGGCAAGATAACCGCACAAAAGATCAAATGTTCCTATTGTCTTCTTTGTTACTGATACATTTGTGTCCTGGATGATAGTTTCTGCTAACTTTCTTGTCCTCTTTCAAACATGATGAGATAGGCATATATCGGTTAGTGAAAACATGGGCTACCTAGAATAGGCTCACGCTCTATCATTTCCCCCCACTTTTTTCTTTCTTTGTCTAGTTATACTTACTATTAATTTGAATTTTTTGGTTCCCATATAAAAACCAAGATAAAGATTGCGGAAATTAGTACTCTTCTTGTTTCATTATGGGTATATCACATGTTGCCAATGTATGCTTTTGTTCGCACTGTAACCTTTATTAATTTTGAAATTTAGATAGTGTCATGAGATCCGTATTTTGTATGTTGGTTATACACAGACATGTATGCCCTACACCAATTCATGGGTTGTCTTTTGAATGCTTGAATTAAAATATTTTTATTGATCACTTCCAGTTCCTCTCTTAAAATGTTTGGAAAATTTATAACTATATTTTTGTAGGATCATTTTTGCGGAATCTCAGAATCCACAAGAGTTTTATATTTGTTAATTTGCTTCTCCTACTCCTTTCTTCCTCTTTCTAGGCACCAATTTTGGTTGTGATATTGATCACATTGATCACAGTTATATTCATGCTGCATTTAAACCACTCCAATTATAGTAATTTTCTTTATTAAAAAAGGTTTTTTAGGAGTCAGTTTTCAAATTTATGATTCACCTTTCTAGTGTTGGAGAGGAATAATGTCTTGGAATAAAAAATAATGAAAATAGATAAGGAATCCTGATAGCTTGTAATATATAATGTGAGTTATTGAACTATACACAACAAATTTGGGTTACTCATTGTAAGCAGTCTTGTGTATTGCATTACACACTTCTTAGGTTGCAAGCTTTGGAGCCTCTCTAATGGACTACAACATCTTGACGATGTCAATTGCACCACGGGATATACATGAAGCTCAAGTACATTTTGCCTTGGAAAGAGGACTTCCTGCCATGCTTGGTGTGCTAAGCACCAATAGGCTACCATTCCCATCAAGAGCGTTTGATATGGCTCACTGTTCCAGATGCCTTGTACCATGGACTAGTTATGGTACTTAAATTAGAATCTTCAGATTTGAAGCTGTTTGACTCCATATTATTGTAAATCCAAAATCTCTTCTTTTAATGCTTCATGGCACTTGCAGGTCCATGTGGTTTTGAAATTTGAGTTGTTCCATGAGATAACGAAAGCTCATTGGAAAAAAATTTAATGGTAAAATGACTTAGGTTTTTTAAAATCCTAAATTGTCTTTGTTCCAGTGGTGGAAATGATTCATCCTATGAGAGGAGGCTGGAATAATTCCAATTACTAAGTGAATTACAATCAAACCATTGTGTACTGTCGTCTACAAACAATGGCCTGGGTGTGATTGGCTTTATTTCAATAAAATTTGCTTTATAGTCTGATCCTTTTTCATTCACTACAGATGGATTGTATCTGATGGAGATTGATCGAATTTTACGTCCTGGTGGCTATTGGGTACTGTCTGGGCCACCGATAAATTGGAGGGTCAATTTCAAAGGTTGGGAGAGACAGACTAAGGACTTGGAAAATGAGCAAATCAGTTTGGAAGATCTTGCTAGGCGATTGTGCTGGAAAAAGATTGCAGAGAGAGGTTCAATTGCTGTGTGGAGAAAACCCAGTAATCATATGCACTGCATCCAAAAGTTAAAGGCATGGAAATCAACTCAATTCTGCACTTCACCTGATGCTGATGCTGGTTGGTGAGTTTCTTATTCCATTTTCACATTAACATTGTATAGTGAGTTTTATGACATAGGTTGTGTCCAACTGAGATATCAGACGTCCAGCATGGAAAACTTAAAGCAAATTGCACTTCTGCTTTCAGAGTTCCAACTTTGGTTGCTGTGTTTAGCATTGGTACCTTGAAAGAAGCTGAAAATTTCGTTAGTAGAAAGTCTATAAAAGTTTGGAGCTAGTATTATTATTGTAAATTCCAAATTACACTCTTGTCCTTTGCTTTCTTAGCAAGTATATGCAGCATACCACTTCATTTTGTAAATAGGTCTTCAAAAATGTATTCCTGAAAAAACAAAAACAAGAGCAAATTCTATTACAAATACATTGTGTCTTGTGGAATCTCCATCAAATGTAGCACAGGTCGTATGTCCGTTTCTCATGGCAAATAGAAGTCCAAACTCTTCTTGAGTGTTGACAACTATGCTCTCTCAGTATGTGTTGATGACATGGCTTAAAATAGCCAAGCTATTAGCTGAATGTGAGTGGAATTAAAAGATTGATCTTGCTGAAATCTAAATGGTTTAGAAACCTGATGTTTCTTGCACCATTTTTAGCCAACTTTGGGGGTCTGATATGTTTGTCTGTTGATTGTTCATTCTACTTGGTGGATGCTGCATCTAGGGAATTAGGCTTAAGAGAAACTCTCTTGTCCTGTTTATGAGAGACTGCTCTTTGCTAATATTTGGAGTTTGAGTTTGTGAGAGTTTTAATTTAAGCCACCTTTATAATCTCCCCACTGCAGATATAAGCCTAAGGTCAAACTACAAAAATTATCATTTGTGATTCCTCTGTTCTATTTTTTTTTTATTTCTATTTTTCCTAAATCCAATGTAAATAACTGTAATCACAATAAGATGTACTGGGTAATTCTTTATGCATTTCTGAACAGGTACACAAAAATGGATCCATGCATTTTCCCTCTTCCAGAAGTGAAAGATGTCCACGATATATCTGGTGTTGCTCTAGAAAAATGGCCTAAACGGTTGAATGCTGCTCCACCTAGAATTACAAGTAAAATTATTAATGGAATTACGGTGAGGACCTTAAATGAAGATGTTCAGTTATGGCGAAGGAGAGTTTCCCACTATGGGATCATACTCAAATCTCTCAACAATTGTAAATTTAGAAATGTTATGGATATGAATGCTGGCATTGGGGGTTTTGCAGCTGCTCTGACAAAGTGTCCAGTTTGGGTGATGAATGTTGTTCCCTTTGATGCAAAAAATAATACCCTTGGTATTGTCTATGAGCGAGGCCTAATCGGAACTTACATGAACTGGTAAGAGTTAGAGTCAATCTCTCTCTCTATCTCCTGTTTTTTCTTATCTGGTATTTTGTCATGTTTTTGAGAATCCTTGAGGCAGGTTGGGCAATGTATGATCTAGATGGAACAAGGAATTTGTTAATCTCTATGGATTTTTGCAATTATTACATGTAATTCCCTTGATGTGCTATGGTTGGCCTTCAATTGCAAAATTTGTGATGCCTTCCAAAGTATGAGTTTCCAATAGTGTAACTATTATTATGGCATGCTTGAAATGTAAATGTATCAGAAGTTCTGTACGTGACTGTTGCTACTGTATACGCTGGACTCATCTGCCTTCCGAACTACTGTAATGTTTCAATGAGAACCATGCTTACTTCATATATTGTGCTTTTACCTCTATGTTCTATTCAAAATTTTGGGTGATTTACTTTAATTAAATATTGTAGACTATTGGGTTAATGAATTTTTTTTGGAAAAGAATGGGCTGAAAATATGAGAAAAAATAAAAAATGAAAGTCCTCTTCCTCTCTCTACCACCTCCACCTATACCCATCTCCTGTCAAGTGTTTTCTCTGCCACATTTTGGATCATCTGCTACCCAATGCGGTACCCACCATTTTTGGTTCCTGGATTTCTGGGATAATTTTTATTACATACTATTTAACTTGCATTGAATACTATTTAGATGTTCTTTTTTAATTCAAAATTGAGTTTATGGACAGTGTTACTGCTTACTTGCAGGTGTGAGGCTTTCTCAACATACCCACGAACATATGATTTCATACATGCCAACGGTGTATTCAGCATGTACATGGACAAGTAAGCTTTCGTATTTCTATCTGGTTTATTGGAAGAATTGTGGTTACAACAAAACTTCTCTTTCCCAACACCTGCCCGCTTAATGAAGGAAAATTTAATTGGATATAAAGAAAAACACCCTAGGAAAGGAGGGGGAAAAGAAAAACAAAAAAGAGAGAATCAGTAGGAATTAGTTGTATTTTCTAAAGTGATCTTTATTTGTGATTGGTCCTTAAATTTGAGTTAATGCTTCTCTTAGATCCTTAAGTGCAAACTACTGGACCAAAGATTATGATTAAAGTAGGTAAGCTTTTAGTCAGTTTGGCTGACATGAGAATCATGAGATAAAGTGGAAACTCTTTTTCTTTTCCATCAAAGTTGGAGGTCCCCCCATATGCAAAGTTTGGTTGTAAGTTCAACATCTTCATCATTGAAAAGAAGGCTTCAACATCTATACAAACTCATTGTAGTCAATATGTCACTTGATATGGGGTTTCTTCTGCACTCTATAATACATGTTAACGTTTCCTTACGAAACAGACTATTTATTTCCCTTCATTTACTTGTTATTACAATCATTAGTAACAACATTATTCTTACTTTTATCATTAATTCATATAGCATATTTTACAATGTCCTCAAAAGGGCCATCAATTTGGCCCGAGAATTGAGATTATGAGGTGTGTAGAGGCAAAATAATATAGAATTAGAAGTTACAAGAGACAAACCATTTAGTTTTTGGTTGTTCTAGTATTTCTAACTAGAGTTATTAATGTCTCATTCAGGTGTGACATTCTTTATATACTCCTTGAGATGTATCGGATTCTTCGCCCTGATGGGGCTATAATAATAAGAGAACATGTGGACATCATTGTGAAAGTAAAAGACATCACAGATCGGATGAGATGGAATGGCAAGATATTACACAGCGAGAATGGGCCTTTCCACTCTGAGAAAATACTTCTTGTAGACAATTCTTTATAGGTACGTTTATGCTAACCCTTTTTCCAGAGAAAACTAGTTGATTGTTGTCAAGCTGTCAGTAAGTTGTGATATTACAAATACCATGTCAAGAGCACAAGGTGAACTTTTTTATATTTATTGGAATGATATTGTATTTCCAAGAAAAATTGATGCTTACAGTGTGTTAAATGACCACTTATCCAAAAGTTTTAGCTAATGGGGAAAGGATGAGTCTAAGCTACAAGTGTACCCCCAACCTTTCTGCATGTGGAATTTTATTGAAATTAAATGAAAAGCAAAGAGATGGCAAGGTTTGAAGTGAAGTCCTCATACTGTAAGGACCTTGAGCATGATATATTGTCATTTATCTCCGACTATTGAAGTAACGAGAAAAGAGATCTGAGCACCTGATTGCATAAGCATGTGTGAGCTTATTTTAAAAGATTCAGACATGAATTTAGACATCAATACGGAAGTTTTCCAGCATAATAGCAAATACTGCAACAATCTGCAGGGAACTCAGCATAGTAAGAGTACAAGAGATATCTTCAAATTACCTTATTATTGTCATGTACTTTATAACTTGCTTCTGAACTGTACCTTGCACGGTTTGAAGCAAGCTGATCTTATATAATGCATCTCTTATCCTAATCATTTCATTAGCTCTACTAACAAGTATTTCGTTCGAATGAATCATCATAGTTATTGACAGCTCTATTCTTCGGCATCTTTCAAAAGTAAGTGCATGGTAGTAAACTAGTAGTCATATAAATGTTTTAACCAAAATATCTTCACTCTTCCTTGAGCTACTTAAATTTTCCATGAAATATTCCAAACCTCTATGCTACTTAATTTCTTTCTTGATAAATCGCTAATTGTTCTAAGAGTTTAAACTATTAAGAAATGATGAATTTAATCATTTATCTATTATTGTGACACTCTTCCTCGCTTGTTCCATACTTTCCCTTAATAAGTGAGGCCCAACATGTTAGATTTTTTATATTTTAAATGGAAGATAGAGAGAAGATCATGTTGAGCTCAAGATTAATTGCTTTTATTCCATAATAAATTATCAATTGTCCCAAAAGATTATGCTATTAGAAAATATTAAATAAATCATTTAACTATTGTTCTCGCATTTCTCATAAAAGTATTTTGATCCTTTTTATGACGCATTAAAATTTTTGTAACAAAGCTACGCATGTGCAATGAGTTTTTGCTGAATGATATGCATGTAATTTTGACTATATAAATATAGCTTGCATACAAAATTATTGAATAACCAAATTAGTAATACGCTAGTTTCGATACTTTAGGCTTGTGAACAAAATGGTGAACATAAATTGGTGTATGACTATGATTGATTATTTTGGTACTTACCATGAAAAGGAAGACAAATAGAACATGTTCAATTTTTGTTATTCGTTATTATTATTATTATTATTATTATTATTTTTGTATGTAAAAAATTTTATATATATATATATATATATTAATAAAAAAAGTTGTATTTGTAGGGCCAAGCCAGTAAGACCCAAAAATAAATAAAATAAAAGACACGTGGCCTTCTCTATATAGTTTGAAATTTGAAGTCCAGGAAACCTTAAAGCTTCTGTGGCTATAAAATAAGATTGGTTGCTTTTGCTCCTGACAGAGTACTTGCCTTGGGAAGGATTAGGATCCGGTGTTGCCAGGTGCAATTAGGGGTATTCACCAAACCGCATAAACCATACAAATCGTAAAAACCACACCAATACCGCTCGCAAAATGACATAACCGCACCGCACCACAAGTAATATTGCATCGCACCGCACCGCACCACACCACACCGCATGGTGCAGTGCGGTTTGCGGTTCTATAATAAGAAAACTGCACCGCACCACACTCTCTCTATATATTAATATATTTAATTATTTTTAATATTAAATATATTATTAATAGTTTAATAACCCTAGTTTTCAAAAGAAAAAAATAGTTTGATAATCTTAACAAGTGTTGATTAGGAAAGCCAACCCAAAATAAAGAAAAATTAGCTTAATAATTTAAAACTTGGACCAAAACAAAGGGAAAAATTAGTTTTGGGCTGGGTAGAAAAAGCCTAAAATTTGAAAAATATACAAAATTCAAATTATTCAAACTATATCTTATACACCGCATCGCATATGTGACCACAAAAATGAGAAAACTGACGAACTCGGCGAAAAACCTCTCCGTGACCTTCCAAGTTGAAATCGATCAACTAGAAAATAAAGTTGAAGTACACGAATAACAAAAGACCATCCAAGCTTAATCTACCCCATGTACTTGAGCCCTCCAAGCTCCTGCTACCAACGAACTTCTTAGAGTCTTGTCTTCTCTATCTTTTTGAATCTCGCAATTCAGCCCGATTGCATCCGCCACTAAATCGCTCCTTCCAATGCTTCTAAACAATACCAAAAGTTTCACTTAACACTTAGAATGAGTGTAGTAAGTGTTTGGGCTAATAACCTCTCAAGGATCTAGAGATGGAGAGGTAGGAGTTGAGGAAAACCATAAGAAAATATGTAGATGATTGTGGGTATGACAATCTCTAACTCTTAAGTGTATTTGCTAGGGTTTTCTCTCTAAAAAGAACTCATTACAATTCGTGAGTAATGAGGGTTTTTATAGTGTAGGTAAAGAATTTGGTAAAGCAACTTAACTTTTTGCCAAACAGAATGTTTCGCGAGTACTTCGCGAGATGGCCCTTCTCGTGAAACACTCATGAACTTGATAGCCTGACGTGACTCTTCAGCTTCCAGTCATGTGCTTCACACATGGCCTTTTCGTGGGTTGCTTGTCGCGAGTTTGTCGCGAATTGCATTGATTCATCTTTTGAAGTTTGATTCTTCACCGATCTCTCACACTCATCCCTTACAAATAAACCCACATGCATATAGGAAAAATGATTGAAGAAATTACAATCAAAATTTGGCACGGAATTAAAGCCAACACAAGCTAGTTGGAAATCACAACTTTACAGACTTCAATGGTTTCTTGCGAATAATGTTCATCATTGGTTTTGATAGAGATAGTGTCCATGAGCTCAAAATATTAATAAGGTATGGTAACTATAAGGGTCACCAAATAGCCTATGACCCATACCTTGACCCAAAAGCTCGATGGCCAACCGGGCTAATGGGAGGCCGAGCTCGTTGTTATTAAGGCCCATGGGTGGCCCACTAGCTCAATGGGTCAATCCATGGGCTAGCTTTTTATGCCCATGGTCATCTGGTGGGCTAGCTCAATAGCCCAACCCATGGGCCCAACCTATTGCCCAATCCAATAACTTAGAATTCATAACAAAAATATATAGGAAGTATATGAATGATTGATCTTGAGACATTATAGAGGAATTTCTTAAGAGAACTCCCCTTACCACTAAGATACTTAAAGTGATTGTGCTAAACTTAGTTTACTAAATATATATTTTTCTAGTAGTCTAGCAACTTTGAAATAACCATTTGTTTTTTTTTTATTAAAGATAAAAAATTAAAAAAAAACATTTAAAGCATTAATAAAAAAAATTTAAATAGGTTTCCATCAACAAAACAAAAAATTAAATAGATTTGATTGAAAAAAATTTGTAATTAAGTATTAAATTCTTTGATTTTTTTTCCTTTAAAAACAATAGATTGATTATTCGCTTATAAAAAATTGATTATTTCCTTATAAAACTAATAAAATAATATGCTAATACAAGTTCATGGATAGCCCATTAGGCCCAACCCAATAGCCCAGCTTGCTAAAGACAACATGGGCATTGCCCACGGGTTGGGGTTTTCTCTCTCGGCCTAGCTTGACCCTAGCCCATTGATGACCCTTAGGTAACTAGTTACTATGATAAATATGATATATCCATGGGTTTTTGATAGATAATTATAATGGGTTTTGTAGGATGGACAATTATTGTGGGTCTTGGAAATAAATATCATTAAAGAAATGAACATAGGACAAATAGGTTTCATAGATTTATAATAAGGTGTGAAGTAAATATATGTTATAAGTTTAAGATAGATAATCATAACTTTTCATGGGCTTTTATAAAATGATTGCCATGAGTTTAGAAAATAGATAATTGCCATGGGTTTTTGAGATGGGTTCCATGGGCTTGTAATATAGCATAAATTATAGTCATGGGTTTAAGAACTTAAAAAATTTCATTTCTCAAGCATTGCCCATCATTGGGTTTCAAGTAAAATACTTATAATATAGTATTTGTCAAGAATTAATAACCTCGAACTTTTGATAAGATAGTGTCAAGTAGTTAGCTTGAACTTTTGATAGTGTCATGTAGCAATGGGCTTTGATGGTACCAAATAATTAGCTTGGGCTTTTGATAATGCCATGTAGCAATGGACTTTTGATAAATCATTTGCCATGGGCTTGAACCATGAGCTTTAATTATGGGATTTAAATTTCATTGATAAAATAATTTTATCATATGTTTGAACTATGAGCTATTGAGCTTTGTTAAATAATGATAATAAAATTAAATAGAATGTGAGATGTTGGGCTTTTTGTAATGGTTTATATTTGTGGCCCAATCTAGTGATAGGATGGAAAAATATTCATGGGTTAATTTGATAATGGAACAAGAAATATTTATGGGCTAATTTGGTAATAAGAAGAGAACTATTTATTTTGGGGGGGGGGGGGGGAAGGGGAATAATAATTTATTGGTGATATTTTGGTATTTTTGTAGATGGGTAATTTCAATATCAAGTGAAAATAAGACATGTCGTGGTATGAAAAATTTGTACCTCAACAACTATTAGATTATATTTTAAAAAAAATTCATTGCGAGAATTGAAGTCTCATCAATCAATGTATTAATGAAAAGTAAACTTTAACCACAAACCCCTTTGCTTTTCCAAAAGCAAATAACTCTTCAATAATTATATTTAAAGTTTAAGGGGGCAACATTCCCTGCTCACAAGAGTGTTGGTTCCAATTGTGCTCACGACTCTTGTGATTAAGCACTCATTGAAGATGAAGACCTATAAATTGTGAATTTATATTCATCTTAGTCAAAAGAAAAGAAAAGAAAAAAAAATCAAGAGCAGAGAAGAGTTATGGTATGATGAGACTTGTATTGATCATTATGATTTCTGTACTAATGGTACAATCAGATGACAACAATGCAACTCCTCTTTCTCTTCCTTCACCTACACCATCGCCACAATCTCTCCCACCTGTTTCACAACCTAATCATGACCATCTCCTTCCTGCTACATATGATAGTTCTTATGCAAAAGAAGTGATACAAATTGCGAAATGTGTTGCAAGGTACGTGAAAACACTAGTAATGTATGGAATTTTAAAGATTTCAGGAGCAATTACAAAAGTAACACTCCGATCTTTACTTCGTTAAAAAGAAACCAATGGAGATGACATAAAACTCAGAGTCTTTGGATGCGATAACTGCCTCTAAGGTGTAAGTTTCAATTATCCTTATCTATACTACTATTTAAGGAGCTTCCCCTGTTTGGATTCCTCATTTTTTAGTTCAAAAATGCCCATACACTTCTATTTTTAAGTAGAGATAAAATTAAAGGGCATTCCGGTAAAAATGCAACTGTAACTCCCACTAAAATATTGCCTAAAAAATAAGACTATTCTCCTATAATTTTTCAAATTACTTTATTCACTTATAAATTAGATTTATTTTTCAAAAAAAAAATAACACTTATAAATTAGATTCTCAAAATAAAAACACAGAGTTTTTTTTTGCTAAAAAAAAAAAAGCCTCACCAAACGCGCGTAGCGCGTGTGATGAGGCTAGTGTACCAATAATTGGTATTAAATTCTCTCTCTCTCTCTCTCTCTCTCTCTCTCTCTCTCTCTCTCTCTCTCTCTCTCATACTCCCCTCCCTTGAGATTTGGGTGAATGACACTCCACCCTATACTTAAAGGGAAAAAAACACTCTCCTTTCTTGAAATATTAAAGTTTTTATAAAAATCTCTTTACAAAAGTTTAACCATGGTTAGTAAATTTAGAATAAAAATGCAAAATTTATGAACCACCAAAACACTTTCAACGGCCAATCTCTCCATAACCCGTTGAAAAAAAGAAAAAAGAAAAATAATAAGCAAAATTTACACTCAATATTTTTCTTAAATACACTTTAATTAAAATTTTAAAAAATGAATTTTAATTATGAAATAACATAATTTTGGAAACCTACCCTTCAGCAAAGAGTAGGTTAGTACACAATATTTTTAATATTAATTTAACAAAGTTTGGTTAATTGGATATCAAGGGGGGAAAGTGTTTTTTACCTTCAACAAAGTTTGGTTAATTAGATATCAAGGAGGAAAAAGGTTTTTTTTTTTTTTTTTTTTTTTCAAGTTTTGGGTGAAGTGTCATTTTTCCAAACTTCAAGGAAGAAGAGTATAATTACCCATTTTTTCTTTTGTAAATTACCATGTACTTACAATTCTTTATTTTTGTTTTGTTTATTTATTTTTATTTTCCATTTGGATTAGTATAAATTATAGAAGGCTCGCTTTCAAATCCACCATAAAATTCTTAAGTAGTATTCTTCTGTTAAAGCTTTTTTTTTTTTTTTTTTTTTTTTTATATATCAACATAATATTTTACTCCTAATTTTAAAGCTTATGTAATACCCATTACTTATTTTTCTATTTATTTAGTTTTGGATTTTCCAATTTAATTATTACATAAGATGGTTTTTAATGATTTTTAATATAAGATAAGATGAGATGTCATTTAAAAATTGCCACATCATTGTTCCATTAAGCACATAGGAAAGAAACTAACGAAAGTTAACCGATGAACCAATAATGTTCATTTTTTAAACATTATGGGATCTCAATAATGCTCATTTCAAACTTTAAGGATCAATAACACTTAATAGGTACACTTTAAGAACCAACAATGTATTTTGCCTTTTATTTTTATGTGAAAGTTGGGTGTTTAATAAATGGTTTATTAGGATTGGATTTTAGGGTGATATAATTAATCAGTACTTGATTATTTTTAAATAATCAAGTATGGCTTTGGTCTTTTTAAAACCTCATTACATTTAATTAGGCCTAATCTTTAGCTCATTTGAAAAGCCAACATTGTGTCTTACAACCAATTAATTAAAGTTACAAAAAGAAGAAGAGTAGTGAGGCATAACTCTAAGGGGGTGTTTGGTTCGCCGTAATGTTACATTACATCGTAATATTACATTATTATAATCTTACATTAATGTAATCTCAATATAAGAATACATCATTACATTATTTACAAAGGTGGTGAGATTAAGGTTTTTTTTTTTTTTTGAGAAACAAACACACACACACACAAGGGAGAGGGAAAGATGTTCTAACATAAATGCACACCACAACTCCATTCAAAAGTTATGGTAACTTTTAAAAGAGGGTGGGACAAGTTATACTACACACAACACACTCTTTTAAGTAATGTGAGACAATTACCTATTCTTTTTTTTTTTTTTTTTGAGAAACAAACACACACACACAAGGGAAAGGAAGGTGGTGAGATTAAGGTAATGTAATATATTTTATACTTTTAGATTACGGTAATGTTAAAAAAAATAAACCAAAAACTTTAATATCACATTATCGTAATGTCCATCACATTATCGTAATGTCACAGCGAACCAAACACCCCCTAAGCTAAAGAAGCTTATAGTAGCTTAGTCCAAGATTAATTAGGACTTTTGTGTGTGCGTGCTCATGCACGCAAAGGTTTTCAAGAATTAAGTATTTTTTGGGTATATACATGTGAGTGAAATCCCACATGAAATATAATGACAAAAAAAAAAAATTATTAATCTAATATAGTTGAGCCCAAACTCATAGCCTTTTAGGTAAAGTGGTGTCCATATATATTATACTAACTACTCAATTGAATTCTCTACAAAGTGTTATCTCTTCAACAAATGATATCAAAACTTATGGTGGTTTGTGGCAATGAAACAAGGTTATCAAGGTCCTTTTCACAGTTGAAGTAGGGACGGAGTGTGTGTACTTGATGTCCTTACAAGTATAGATCTCACAAGGAAAAGGCCATAGGAAAGGGAGAATGAGCAGGACTTTTTCGTTGGCCCAAATAGAGGTCTCAAAAGTCCACAAAGAAGTAAAGACTCACATGTGAAGGGGGGGGGGAGAGAGAGAGATTATTAGGTTTCCCGCATTGAATAAAAATGACAAAAGAAAATGATTAATATAGCATAGTTGGGTGGTGTCACTACATGCTATATTAACTACTCAATTGGAGTATCCTCAAGATTTATCTCTCCACAACAAAGAGAGAGGAATCTTAGGTTGTGGCTATAAATGAAATCGAAAGGGCTATTTTTTATAGTTGATGGGTACTTTGTTTGAGGAAGAGAGAAGTTATAGAAGGAAAAGGCCAATTGATTAAGAAGAGATAAAAATAAATGTCTATTTAGAATTTGGAAATCTATGAAGTTTGTGATATGCCTTTTATTAGAACCTCATCCCTTTCCCTTGTGTGTGAGAGTTTGTTAATTTCTCAACAACAAAAAAATTGCTGCTATATAATTAGTAAACTTTTTATTTCTAATAATAGATTGTGGTGGCTTCACTTTTTTGTTGTTTAAAGAGGTTTAAACCAAAAAAAAGAAAAAGAAAAAGAAAAAGAAAAAAGAAAGACTGAACTCAATAAAGGAGAAAGTTTAGCTACAAATTGGTTGTAATTTGAAACTACAACCTTACTCAATATCTTAAATTGCAAGTTTTTGTAGTTTAAAATTATGTATAAAATATAAACTTATAAATCATGTAGTAAATAATATCCGATTGACACATATTTGACATGTGTATTAAAAAAAGAACATGCAATTCAACGATTAGATTTTCAAAATTTGTAGTAATTTAACTTAGCTATATGTAGGTGTGTGTGTGTGTGTATATATTTGGTAGAAAAAAATGGGGGTTAGCTAAGCTACGCCAACCCTTATGGATGGGAACTGCTGATAGCGAGACTCGAACCTAAGTGGATTAGACAAAGTGCTCGAGCCTTACCAACTTATATATATATATATATATATATATATATAGAGAGAGAGAGAGAGAGAGAGAGAGAGAGAGAGAGAGAGAGAGAGAGAGAGAGAGAGTTGGGTTCAAGTTATACCTGGTGTAACTCTAAGTAATGTTACACCACTCAATATTTTTTAATTAGATGCGAATATTGACAAATCTACTGTTAGATTACATTATCTTCATATATTCTCCATATTTGCAAAATTTCAAGGTGATCAAAGATTAATAGTCATGTCATTAATCAATTTTTCAAAATCAAGTTTTTGTAGTTTAAAATAATGCATAAAAGATGAGTTTATGGATCAAATGGTAAATAATATCTGATTGATATGAAAATTAGCATGCATGTTAAGAACATATAGAACATGTAATCCAACGGTTAGATTTTCAAAAGATCAATTCAATAACAAGTTATTGGGTGATGTAACATTACTTAGAGTTACACCAAGTGTAATATGAACCTATCTCATATATACATATATACATACATACATATTTATATATATATATATATATATATATATATATATATATATAATAACTAATAGTTGAAACATTTGACTTTTTGTTGACCACTCCTCATTGCGCCACGTGACTATATAAATTAATGCCATGTTTTCCATTAAAAACACATAACAATGTATCTTTTCATTTGGAGGAATAAGATAAACGTTTTAGTGATAGTTTCTCTTGGGTAGTAGTTACCAAATAGCAACTGTGGGGTCACGTCCCCAATTAATCGGATTTATCCGCTTTGGAGAGCCAGTCCCTCACGGTTTATCGGCTCGTCCCCGAGTGTGGGCAGGACCAACCAAGGGCTAGACCTTGTAGTTGTAATCGCAAGTCCCACATCGGTTAGAGTTCCCTCCCACATATGGTTTATGAGCTTCTGGAGCGACCATATGTGTACCACCTCCACACATGTGATGAGGCTAGTTTGTTAGTAGTCCTATTTTGTAGAAAAAAAAAACTTTGTTTATATATATATATATATATATATGTAGGGTCACAATTAACGGCCCAAGTCTAAATTATATGGAGTCTTGGTCCAATGAACCCAATACAATGAATTTATAGAGAATGGGTCGAAGAACTAAATCCTGAAGAACGAGACAATGACTAGTACTAGGTCATGTAACAACTAAACACAAAACAAGAATATTTATCTCCATAGGCCTTCAGTCCAAGGAGGTTGAACGTGTATATGATTGCTCTTAAGTATCAAAATAGTTCGGATTGCTGTCTTGTTCTTTTTTTCTCCTCCCTCATTTCGTGGAGAGTCTCTTACCTTATATAGCCCTTTTTGAATAATCTTCACCCTCCACTTGTTAACCATCTGAACCCTCACTTGAGTACTTGTCCCATCAGCCCCCTTCCCTAGTTCTCTGTGAGTTGCGTTAGCCAAGGTAACATTGTTCAGACGTCTTCTCCACATAAATGCAGCCAATAAAGTAGCTGTTGTGCATTTAATGTGGTGGTGTCAATATTCTCTTAGATACTTTTAGGTCTTCCTCCTTTTCTCATGTCCGTGGAACGCATTCCTGCCACTAAACCTTCTCGAAAGGTCACTTTGATCGCTGTGTTACATATTTTGAACTATACTCATTAAGTCCGAGGAGCATGTACTTCTCGGACGGCCATACATTTGCTTTCTTCTTATGGAATTTGGTTTGGGGGTCTTTCATCATTTATTTGTTTATCCTTAGACCTATTTATATCCTTGGATAAAGCCCAAGGTCCAATATATGATCCTAGGCCCTTGCCTCTACAATATATATAATTTTTATTTTGAAAATCTAATTTATAAGTGAATAAATCAATTTGAAAATTAATAGGAAAGTGGTCCTATTTTTTAGACAGTGTTTTAGTGGGAATTAGAGTTGCATTTTTATCGAATTGTCCTTTAGTTTTGTCTCTACTTAAACATAGAGGTGTAGGGGCATTTTTGAACTAAAAAAATGAGGAATCTAAACAGGGAAAGCCCCTTAAATAATAGTGTAGATAAAAATCGTTCATATCCCTTCATTATTTTAAACATACACAAACTCTCTCTCTCTCTCTCTCTCTCTCTCTCTCTCTCTTAAAACTAGTATTATAACCTTTCACATTCCTTACTCAATTCCCTACTCTGCATTCTCAACGTCTCCGCCACCACCTCCAATCATGGTGTTTTTCAACTTCCTGGTATTGGTCACATTCTCTCAGTTCGACAGGCCGCAGAAACGGAAGTTGGAACTTTTTCACTTGTGGGAGACAATACGGTGTGTTGGATTTTGCTCCTCTTACTCTACTTTGCCTTTTTGTTTAATCATTTTATTTTACTTTTTGGATATGGGTTTGCATTAGAGAGTTTGAATGTTAAATATGATTACAATTACTTTGTATTGTTCTGATGTTAAGTTTGTCTCATAATTTCACAATATCAGTTATGCTTATATACCATACTGATTGCATTGGCAAAAATCAATATTAGTTACATTTCATCAATTCCATCTTGAGTTTGACCCGAAGCAAATGTGAGTATGTGTCATGTAGGTAAAGCATCACATGGGTTTTTGAGGGCAATTTGTGATATTAAGAAGAAATGGTGCAATCTGTCATCAATTCACAAGTAAAGCCACTTAACAAAATTTTAAACTTTTTAAGAAAAATTGTAGTCCCACCTATAAAACAACTTCTTCTATTGTTATGAAAAAAAAAATTATATTCACCATTTTTCCTGATTCACATATTGACCTTATTAAAAATTTATCCCTTAAAAATAGAGGTTAGTGACTCTTACATCATTTTTTCCCTAATAGGAATGAAAACTATAATTGTTTGTGCTTTAAAATAGTGTTGTTCATCTTTATGGAATCAAATCTCATACGATTAATAAAATATATGTTTCATTCACTTTGGTCTACGTTGTTTTAGATTTTATATCATTCTAATTTCAGTTCTGTCATAGGAGATACTCTTAAATTGACATGCAACATATAGTATATTATTAATATCATCTTCTATTTCTAAGCATTTTATGCATTTGTTATGAACCAAATGAAAGAAAATAAAGATGAAAGAAAAGAAGTTGAGAATAAGTTACCAAATGAATATGAATTACTATCTATACCTAAAGGATGATAACCCTTCAACAGATATTTTTTTATTTAATATGTACATTTTCGATCAATAGGCACAATTTCATTTAATAGGCACATTTTCATTCAAGAGGTACCTTTAATCTATATTTAATATGAAGGGTTATGACCTTTTAATAGGTACTTTTTGGTATATCCAATTTGAATAGTTGTGACATTTCAATAAGCACCTTTTAGTATATATATATTACAAATTATTTTGTATATACCTATATATACAATACAAACTAAATTAGAAATGTAACCTTATGTCTCTTATTCTTTTCCAAAAAAACTAATAAATAATACAACATTATTAATGACTAGTATATATATATATATGTATAAAAGTGGACCGCCGAATACATACAGAGACTGAACTCAATATAGTATATGTATTGGGTAAAACATAAACAGAGCAGTCGTACACTTGAATAGAGACAGAGAGGGAAACCCGAAAAGCCCTAGAAGATTTCTTCATCAACTCCTTGATGGATCCTCCACCGGAACAAGTCAACTACATCTGCGGAGGTATCATAGACCCTTTGTTTTTTTGGTTTTCTTGGCAAACAAACATAGACTTATGATTTAAGCAGCAATATTGATAGTGATTATATTATTATTAATGGGTTTTACAGATTGTGGGATGGAGAACACTCTGAAGCCAGGTGATGTGATACAGTGCCGAGAGTGCGGTTACCGCATCTTGTACAAGAAGCGCACTCGCCGCAGTAAGCTACTTTTTCTTTCTTCTTTTTTTTAAAAAACAAAACAAAAATATACCTTTTTGTTTCTTTTGGTATGACAATTAAATTATATTTTTGCTATTATGGAAGTTTGGGATATTATTATGTTATAATTATGATTGAATTGAATATTAACTTTGTGTTTTTTACTCTGTTTGAATTTAATTATTTGATAAACTGTTTGAATTTATTGATAAACTGTAAAGTTGTGCTGATTTTTGTACTTGTCGGGTATGGTAATAGAGGGTAAGAGAGAGTATGACTCCAGATAGAATAGAACTGCAGAGAAGAATACATGTAGTTAATTTTAAATAGTTTCTTGAGAATCTGAAGCCAACTACATAAATTTTGTGACTAAGGCTTGGTTGTTCTTTCTTTCTTTTTTTCTTTTTTCTTTTTTTCGTTGTTGTTGTTGAGGGTTTTAAGTAGTTAACGGAAGGATCTGGAGACATATGCCTTATTTTAGACTTAGTGGGAATGGTGGCTGCTTCCTATAAGTTGGTATTGGCTAGGGCAATAATTTGAGTTTTTTTTTTTAGTGTTAATTAGCAGAGCATAAGACAGGTGCATTATTTTAAGAACTCAAGACCAAGTCGTTCATATTAGATTCCACCTTTGGGGTCATTGAGTGGTGTTCAGGATCAGATCTAAGGTCTAGTGCAAGATTGAAAGATTCTACAGACTCCAAAAAAAAAGCAAGTAATGAATATGTAGGTGTCTTTTTAAAACCATAATTTTTGTTAATAGAATCAGGGCTAAATGCTAAAATATATGCTGTTTTCTTTTTGGAGACCTCCTTTCTAGAAGCGAGAAGTGTCTTTTTTTCTGTGTTCTAATCCCCTCGTTGTAAAAGAGAACTATGTGATGTTGTTTGTTAGTATCTTTGGTGGCCTAGCTTATCCAACAAGACTCTAGTTCTTGTCTTGTAATGTGGAGGTTTTCACTAGTATACCAACTTTCACATTTAGAAAGGATTAATGTAAAGAATGGGAAAGGGATTTAGAGAGTAGGATTCAAGGTCAGCTGGGTCTCCTAAGAACAAGAAGAATAGAGAGAAGATTCAAGAGAACAGAGGAAAGAATCACTGAAGAATACATCTATTTGCTTAAATTCCTTGTGTATACAAGTTGTTGCCTCTTATACTACTCCCTTAGCACCTTACAAGTAACTCCATCTAGTAACTACCACACAGCTATTAACTAACTTGTTATACCAACTGTCAATGT
Source organism: Quercus parvula (assembly GCA_030820535.1). Lineage (NCBI taxonomy): Eukaryota > Viridiplantae > Streptophyta > Magnoliopsida > Fagales > Fagaceae > Quercus > Quercus parvula. The sequence continues at coordinate 12,269,872 of JAUAME010000007.1, read as the reverse complement.
AACTAACTATAACAGACTCATATTCCAGCTATCAATGTATATCAATGTGTAATCAAGTGTGTCAATGTGTAATCCTAACAATACCCTTCCCTTTAGAAGACCTTGTCCACAAGGTGAGGGAATCTTTGCTGCATAATATACAAACTCTCCCAAGTAGCATCTCCAGGACCTTCCCCCTGCCATTGGATTAAGACTTGAGTGATAGCTTTGCTATGAAGCTGATGAGTTCTTTCTTGTAGCACAACTGCTGGTTCTGATGTGACAACTCCGTCCAAATCAGTAGGTGGTAATGTTGGAACAGAGACCACATGTTGCCCCAACTTAGCCTTCAAGCAAGAAACATGGAAAGTAGGGTGGAGCTTAGAATTTGGGGGTAAATCCAATTATATAACTCCTCACCAACCCTCTGCAGAAGCTGAAATGGGCCATAGTACTTAGGAGATAATTTCTTTACTTGGTGGTGCTTTAGGGATTTCTGTTTATAAGCCTCAATTCTGAGAAACACCTAATCACCCACTGCAAAACTCCTTTCAGCTATGTGCTTATCAAAATACAACTTCATAATTTCTTGAGCTGCCACCAGATTATGCCTCAAAAAGGAAGTTAATTGTTGCCTTGATTTTAGATGGGCATCCACACTGTCAACCTTTGTTGTTCCAGGAACATAATCCATAAGCCTAGGAGGTGGATATCCATACAAGACCTCAAATGTAGTAAGCTTGAGAGAGGTATGAAAATTGGTATTAAACCAAAATTCAGCAAGAGGTAACCATTCCACCCAAGAAGCTGGTTTATCAGTTGCAAAAGCCCTCAAGTAACGCTCAAGACTTCTATTCACAACCTCAGTTTGGCCATCTATCTAAGGGTGATAGGCTGAAGACATGGCCAGTTGAATACCTTGAAGCTTCATCAACTCTTGCCAAAAATAAGAAGTGAAAATAGGGTCCCTGTCATTGAAAATTGACATAGGCATACCATGCTATTTGAACACATTTTGCATGTAAAGGGCTGCTACCTTAGAAGCATTATATGGATGAGACAAAGCTACAAAATGAACAAACTTAGTAAACCTTTCCTCAACCACTAAAACCACATCCTTCATCTGAGATTTTGGAAGATCCTAAATAAAATCCATGCTCATAGCTACCCAAGGCTTCTCTGGTATAGGTAAAGGTTGTAACAAACCAGCTGGACTGCAGGTTTCATGCTTGAGCCTTTGACAAGTGTCACACTCCCTGACATACTTCTATACATCAGCTCTTAACCCAGGCCAATAAAAATCCCTTTGGACCCTGTGTAGCTCTTGAGATAGCCTGAATGACCTCCCAAAGGACCATCATGAATTTGCTGCAAGATAGCTATCTTCAAAGAATCACAAATACCCAAATAAATTCTGCCCTCATATAAAAGCAATCCATTCTGCAGAGTAACGCCCTTAGGACCTTCCACCCCTGATTGAAAAGCCTTTAAGATACTCTGGATAAATGGATCAGCAGCATAACTAGCCTTGAGTTTGGACTAACCAATCTCATAATGGCATATGATTCTTTGGTAGGTTAGATAAAGAAAACTTAGAAACTTCCACTATTATTAAGTTGCTCTTTTCCCCAACTGCTATAATTGTAAGAGCCTAGTTATGTGAATATGTTTTACTTCAGGTTATTTATTTATGTATTTAAGCACGTATTTGTGTGTCTCTGTATGTAATCTTATATTTATATACATTCCTTTTAAAGTTGAGATAAATTACCTGGTTTTCAGATCCTCGCATAGTTGTTCATATTTTGTGACCAAGAATAATTGTATTTTCCTTTCAATATTTTTCTGAAACCTTCCTTCATGTGATAGCATTAAGGTGTTTAATTTTGATTATTAGAGAATTATAAATTTTATAAGCAAATTGTATCTGCTTTTTGTTTGGTTTACTAGTGTCACAACTAGGGCATGACAGTTGAGTTATCTGCTTTGGTTGTCTAGCCTACTCTTAAAGGAACAAGGTGTCAATAAATATTGTGATTGATTGGTTTAGGCATTTGAATTTTGATTCATTGTGTTTCAGTTTAGTGTCTATGCAGTGTAATGTTTATCAAATAGGTGGTGTGCTTATTTCATTTATATGCTGGTTAAGTATGATGCGTGAATTTTACTGAGTTTTTAGATGCAGTGTCATTATTTCAATTCCCTCTTCTAAGAGAAGTCTCATCTATTACCAATGTTGGATCACCTAGGAAGCTAGGATGCGTCCAGAATTTAAAATATATTGTTCATTTTTAATGCATAGCAACATGTAAAAACCAATGCAACTCCATGTAAAGGAAAGTGCTAGTAAAATACACTGATAATCAATATTCATGGAATGCTCAAATGCATCGATTGCAAAATATATATTAGTTTGACATTTTGATTTGTGGAGTTCAGCAAAAGATAAAACAAAGGGCATGATTTTGGTTTCTGAGCTGTGTTAGGTTCCAATTTCATTCTTGAATTATCAATTATGTCAATTTAGTACCTAAAGTTATGAAAATGGTTTACTGTTACCCTTGCCCCCACTTTCATTTCAGAAATCAACTGATTTCTGTATATGATTTTGATAATTAATTTCGACAGTGAGGGTAAGAGTTACATTGAATTGTTTTCAGAATCTCAGGGACTAAATTGACATAATAAGTAGTTTTGGGATGAAATAAACTATGATGCATAGTTACTTATCAAAGAAAAAACTATGATGCTTAGTTCAAGGACCGAAATAATTGTTTGACCTAAAACAGACCTCACAATAAATGTCTGGTAGCATATGATGTGCTCATAGAACATTGTTGGTTCAGTTTCTAAGAGTCTTCATTCGACATCTTTGGTTTAAATCTTACAAATCCTGGTTTCATGAGTTATTCTGATTTGCATATACAGTGCCTGCACTTGTTTGATAGCACTGGAGGGATAGTGCTAGTGTATGATGTGCAGATTATTGGCAAGCTTCCATGTGAGATATATATATATATATATATATATATATATTTTACTTTTTTTTACAAGTAAGAAGTGTCCATTTTGAAAAAACTACTCTATGCAAAAGGAGCACCAAGAAGTCAAAAAGTACAAGGAAGAAAAAGAAGAGAACAAAAAAATGGTTACAAAAGAGAGGAGAACTAAAGACCTGAGATTGCTATGATATGCTAGATATACACTGGTAACCCTTTTCCTAATAGTTCTACCTTTTGGGATTGATGGTTTTGAACAATTTTATTCCAAGGTGTTTCAAGCAGAGCTCTTTCACTCTTCTTTTTTTGGATATACCGAACCAACTGCCTCACCATTCATCTTATTCTTATTCTTATCTGGAGTTTTAGAAAGCCCTTGTGCTTTCAAACAGACTTCACTAACAGATGTCTATTGTTATTTTTTTTTAAATTAAATTAAATTAAAAAAATTAAAAATTAAAAAAACACTATCTGATGTAATATGGTTAGAATATGGTAAGTGCTGGGTGGAATTCTAGGTTTTATATTTTGCTGTGCGTCTCAATGTTTTCTTATTTCTCGTGATCTTGTTGGAGCAAATCTTGTTCTTGTAAACCTTGTTGAATTATCTGGTTTTGCAATGCATGTTGCGTTGAACAGTGAATTAATATGGTGCTTTCTGTTGCAGTTGTTCAATATGAGGCACGCTGAAGAAGAGAGGTGGGGAGGCAGGGGCATGCAGCAGCAACAACAAAGACAACAAAGACTATCTGTATTGGGTCCATTTTACAACTTGTTAATTTGGCGATTTAGTATGTAGTCATAGAAGACTAAATTATAAGTTGCACTGTCTAAGTTTGGGATCATTGGATTTGATCTCCCATGATTAAAATTTTTTATCTGGACCTTAATGTTATATAGTTACTTAGATTTCGATTTGATTCCTTTTGTTTATGCCAAGGTTTTAAATTCCGTTTCCTTCCAATGCTCACGAACTCCAGCAGTTCCAGTCTCTCAATTCCAAGCTGTTCCAGATTGTGTTGGATTTTTTTTTTTTTTTGACTAACAGAACTCAAGTGAACCACGTGGTTAAAAAAAAAAACCATTGGGGTCAGGCCTTCTTTCATCCTTTAGAGACTAAGAGTGTGATAGAACATCCATCGACAAAAGGATCATTCCATTAATTTCAAGAGTTTCTACCAACTGAGAGAGAAATTATTGGTGTTAGGCCTTCTTTATTCTTTAGAGACTACAAGTGCAATAGAGCATCCGTCGACAAAAAGATCATTCAATTAATTTCAAGAGTTTCTACCCGATTGAGAGATAAATTGGGTTTCAGTTTTGAAAGAGAAAGAACCCAAGGAGAGAGAGAACTACAGATTGTAAATCCCACCAAATGAATTCGCAACTGCTTACCTTCACAAAATTGTAGACTGCAGCCACATGTCCCTAGCCCAAAAAAAAAAAAAACCCTAATTCTCTTTTCCAAAACTCACATACAGCCCCTTAGCACGTTTTTTATAAATTAAAAAATCTTTTTTTAATTAGTTCTAAGGAAGAAACTATTTTCCGAAATTGATTTCTCAAAACATTTTTCAAATCTCTTTGTTCTTGAGTTGTGATTACTAACAATTATGGTGTTCTTTGATTATCTTTGTCTTTTCCAACTAATCTTTGTGTTATAGGCACTAAGAGGTCGGTTAAAAAACTTCAAATATGTGATTCTAAAGTAAGGTGAACCTCTTTTCCATGGTTTCCCACTTTGCTTAATAAAATTCACAAGATTTTCTTGGTATAGTTCCTCCGTTTTGTTATATTTTATTCATTTGATGTTCTTAATTATATTTGATATGTTTTAATATGATTTTAGGTTGTTTATAATCTGTTTTAGGTTGTTCTTGTTTCATTATTTTGGTTTCATGAAAAGTATAACATGCATGTTTATTTTATGTTAGTTTAGTATACTTGTTGATTTTGTTTCATGTTTATTTGTTTATATTGGTGTTTGTTTTATTTGCTTTATGTTAGTTTAAGTGTTTAGGGTTCTAATATGCATGTTCGATTATTGTTTTAATATTTTTGAATGATTAAATCTGTAAAATTGTAATTTTTTCGAATCTATGCTAAAGGATGTGTACGTATCTTTGAGTATGCGTACACATGATTGAGTATGTGTATGCATCCCGAACACAGATTAGGGAAAAATCTTGTTTTTTATTATTATAATTACTTTTTAACATGTTATTTGATTTTGTTTGACTCTGTTTAGGTTAATATGTTGTGTTTAATTGTTTCTTATGTTTGTTTTAGTATTTTTGCAATGTTTAGTTTATTTAATATCTTTTTCTTTGTGCATTTATATTTAATTGTCAACTTGCTATGTTTAATTTATGTTGTTTGATTGTGTTTTATTTGTTTTTTTTTATACTGTGATATTTAATATGTTGTGTGTTTTATTTCTTTAAGTGCATGATGTATGTTTAGGTTAAGGATTAAAGTCCTCTTAATAAACTCTTTAATTAAATATGGTCTACACATAATAGAGGCCAGCCCACAAGTTGAGTGGTCTTGAGTGTCTAACACATTCCCAAGCTGTACCTAAACTCCGAACCCATAATCTGGTATGTGGACTCATGTATGTAAATGATTGGCCCAAAAGACCTAATAAGGTTCCTAGACCTAATTTAAGTGGTGACTCCATTTTATCTCCGCCATGGTCTACTCAGCCGAGGCGTATTCTCCTTTGTGCCCACAATCCACAAGGATGGTGAATGACGCCATTAATAGATGTCCAAGTACTCAAATTTGATGGGTTTCTATTACTTATTTCATTCCCTCACATTTTAAACTTCCAACCAAGGGAATGATTTTCCATTCTCTATAATAAAAATCCCAAACGAAGGAATGAAAGAGATATTTCACAATTATTATTTTTATTCTTTTCCTTTTTCTCCTTCTCAAAGAGAGAGAGAGAGAGAGAGGTAATTAGGTTCTTAGATTGTCAAAATTTCAATTTCATTATGTCAATACTCAATGCTATTGTTATAAAGTGTTCAAGAGGGGGAAGCCATTTAATAATTCGAGAGACAGCAACTTTCAAAAATTTATCTGGGCAAGCAAGATGATAGAATTCAATTGCTAAATGTATAGATTTGTAAACAAGAAGAGATTGAGATATAGATGTATTATTGAATAGTCTAGCATTTGGGGCTAACCAAAGTTGCCAGGTAAAGAAAGCAAATAACAAATTCCATGGTACCTTTTCGTCAGGGAGAGTTGTTTCAATTGTGGAGTTCAATTTACTGATAAAACTCTAACAATATTTAATTAAAGCCCTAACAAAGGTTAAAACCGAAACCCAAAAAATTGAGTTTCTTCAAATATTGTATCTTAATTTGAAACTGAAAGAATCCCAATTGGGAAACTGGGATATTTGTGATGGATCCGAATGAATGCTCAATCTAACCATATGGTTGGCTTTTTAACCCTTTATTAATACAATTGTTTTGGCTAATTTAACATATGCAATTTCATACTAATCATTAAATAGTACATGCGTCTGATTAGCTAGTGAATAAAAATTGTTCAGGCTGATACTTAGAAATCAAACTTGGCACAAAGATCAAATCATTAACATTAATCTGTGTTAATTTATGATAAAGAAACTGTTTTGGCGTATAATTTGAGATTTTCTGTCAGGCACGAGGAGGAATTACTATTAAACAAAAGAAAAACAGAGCAAACCTAAGTGTAAATCATAACAAGGACCCATTATATTTGCATGATGTGCGACAAAAAAAGAAAAGAAAAAAGAAGCTAAAAACTAATTTATTTCCAAAAAATTGAAGTTAGATTATTTGAAATAAAACAGAGACAAAAAGTAGTGCAAGATATGCAAACTCTACATAAAATAAGTGGGTATTTTATTTTATTTTTTTTAAAAGCTAACTTATAATAAGTTTATTTAGCTTTTTGTTGAAAGTGTTCTAAAATATACTTACCCTTCCATTGCAAGTCGCATGGGTGGCGCTACAGCCAACCCAAGGGGTTCAAATGAACCTCCTGACTTGGCCACCAAAAAAAAAAAAAAAGTATTATATAATTTTTTTTTGTATTTTTTATTTGTTTTGACCCCTAAATAAAAGATTTGAACACCCTGAATCTAAATTTTGTTTAAACCTGGATGAAATAAGCTTGAATATAATTATCTGAGTGCTACTTTTACAATATTTTCACAATAATTTTATAATAAAGTATAAGTTGTATGTTGTAATTGGTTTTTATTTAGACTCACGACTGACCTCACTTTTTTACATACCTTTAACAACTTGCCACCTAGATTTTATTATGAAAGTGTTGCGTCAGTAGCATTACAATTAAAATTGCTTCTTCATTAAGCAAAATAAATAAATAAACCTTCTCTCTGGACTATTCTTAGCTCTAACACTATTAACTCCTTTAGAAAAAAAAACCATGAAGTCGCTATTGGCAAGTCAGTTTTTAAGGGTGAATTTTACCCATGATTTTATATCATTTGGTATTAGAGCCAGTCACCACATAGCTTGTTGAATATGGATATTAAATGAGTTGCAGTTTTGTGGTTGGATCTTAAAAGGGGGACTTAGAAGCTATTTTAAAATATATTGCTAAGTCATTGGCTAACTGAGTGATTCTCAAAAAAAAAAAAAAAAAAAAAAAATTGATATGTGAGTGACACTTTGAAAAAGTGAGATTCCTAAAAAATTGTACGTAAAAGTTAAAAACTAGTCAAATAAGTTGGACACAAAATAATTCACCAAAGAGGGTTTTTTTTTTTTTTTTTTAGTAATTTAATTTGCAAAAAGCTATATTTCACAATGTCAAGACTCAAGGGACAAAAATTCACAAAAAATTATATAAGTAAATCACTTGCAAAAACCTATATTTTGCAATATAATTTGCAGAAAGCTATATAACTAAATAACTATATTTCACAAAAAAGCTAATATATAATAATAAATTAATAACTAAATAATTTGCTAAAGGTTTTAGTAATATAATTTTTTTTTGGGTTAAAATATATAATTTTAAAAAAGTTAATATTTAGCAATGTCAAGACTAAAAAAAAAAAAAAAAAAAAAAATTGAAACTACGTTGAACTTATACACCTTTTTTGATTTTACCTGAATTTGAAACTTGTTGGTTCATTCTTCTCAACACCACTTCCCCACACACACACACACACACACTCTCTTCTCAACACCTTAGCTTAAACCCTGGCCTGAACCCAGAACCCCCATTTCAAAAACATTCCACCTCTAATCTAATCAATTCTTCAAAGAAAGAATATGGGCAAAAGAGTGATAAAGACTCTTCTCTTTCACTCACTCCCTTCTTTCTCTTCCTCTCTTTCTCTCAACTCCAACCCCAAATCTTCATCCATTATCTCCCGCCAAAATCTCCTCTCCGTCATTTCCAGATTCGTCTCCACCTATTCCCCCGACAATCTCGACGGCCTAATCGATCCGGACGACCCCTTTTCGCTTGATAATTCGCGGGTCAAGCCCGTTTCAGCCGAAGATTTTGCCTTTCTGCAGGACTCTTCCATGGATTCCAATGCTGTTAGTGGGTCTTCTGGTGGAAAACTCGACTCCGGTAAGTGTTCAAATGATGCTGCTTTGATAGTTAATGCAATTCATAGTAACGGTGATGTGTTTGGTGACAAAACCCACACGTTTCTTAGGCAGTTTAGGGACAAATTGAATGAGACTTTAGTGGTTGAGGTGTTGAGTCTTGTGCAAAATCCTGAATTGGGTGTCAAGTTTTTTGTTTGGGCGGGGCGGCAAATTGGGTATAGTCACACTGGAGTTGTGTATGATGCATTGTTAGAGAGATTAGGGTGTGATAGTAATGAGAGAATACCGGAACAATTTTTAGGAGAGATTAAGGATGATGATAAGGAAGTGCTTGGGAAGTTGCTTAATTTTTTGATTCAAAAGTGTTGCCGAAATGGGCTGTGGAATTTAGCATTGGAGGAGCTTGGGAGGCTTAAGGATTTTGGGTACAAGCCCACGAGATGGACGTATAATGCATTGGTTCAAGTGTTTCTTAAAGCCGATCGGTTGGACACGGCTTATTTGGTTCATAGGGAGATGTCGAGTTCAGGGTTTAGTATGGATGAGTTTACCTTAGGTTGTTTTGCACAATCTCTCTGCAAAGCGGGGAGGTGGAGAGAAGCTCTCTCGCTGTTTGAGAAGGAAGAAATTGTGCCCAACACAGTTCTTTATACAAAGATGATATTTGGGTTGTGTGAAGCTTCTCTTTTTGAGGAAGCTATGGATTTCTTGAACAGAATGCGGACTAGTTCTTGTATTCCCAATGTTGTGACATATAGGACTTTGCTTTGTGGGTGTTTGAGGAAAAGACAGCTTGGTAGGTGTAAGAGAATTCTTAGTATGATGATCACAGAAGGTTGTTATCCTAGTCCTAAGATTTTTAATTCTCTTGTTCATGCCTTTTGCAGATCAGGTGATTATTCTTATGCCTATAAGTTGCTTAAGAAAATGGTCAAATGCAGTTGCCAGCCAGGTTATGTGGTTTACAATATCTTGATTGGTGGTATATGTGGCAATGAAGAATTACCAAGCTCAGATGTTTTAGAGTTGGCTGAGAAAGCTTATGGTGAGATGCTTGAAGCAGGGGTTGTATTGAATAAGGTCAATGTCAGCAATTTTGCTCGATGTCTTTGTGGTGCTGGAAAATTTGAGAGGGCATATACTGTTATTCGTGAAATGATGAGTAAGGGATTCATACCTGATACTAGTACCTATGCTAAAGTGATTGGCTTTTTGTGTAATGCCTCCAAGGTAGAGAAGGCCTTTTTATTGTTTGAAGAAATGAAAAGGAATGGTATTGTTCCTGATGTTTATACATATACAATTTTAATTGATAGTTTCTGTAAAGCTGGTCTTATTAAACAGGCTCGCAACTGGTTTGATGAAATGGTAAGGGATGGTTGTGCCCCTAATGTGGTGACATATACTGCTCTTATACATGCCTACCTTAAAGCTAGGAAACTTTCCAATGCAAATGATCTGTTTGAGATTATGTGTTCTGAAGGTTGCATTCCTAATGTTATAACATATACGGTTTTGATTGATGGTCACTGTAAAGCTGGGGAGATTGAAAAAGCATGCCAAATATATGCGAGAATGAGAGGTAATGTGGAAATTTCTGATGTAGATATGTATTTTAGAATTGATGATGGCAATTCCAAAGAGCCAAATGTGTTTACATATGGAGCATTGGTTGATGGTTTGTGCAAAGCTCACAAGGTCAAAGAGGCCTGTAACCTGTTGGATGCTATGTCAGTGGAAGGCTGTGAGCCAAACCATATCGTGTATGATGCTCTTATAGATGGATTCTGTAAGGCTGGGAAGCTAGATGATGCACAAGAGGTGTTTGCTAAGATGTCAGAGCATGGATATAGTCCTAATGTCTATACTTACAGCTCTTTGATTGACAGGTTGTTTAAGGATAAAAGACTGGATCTTGCTTTGAAAGTCTTGTCCAAAATGCTAGAAAATTCTTGTGCACCAAATGTTGTTATATACACAGAGATGATTGATGGCCTCTGTAAAGTTGGAAAGACAGATGAAGCCTATAAGCTTATGCTAATGATGGAAGAAAAGGGGTGTTATCCAAATGTTGTGACTTATACTGCAATGATAGATGGCTTTGGGAAAGTGGGTAAAGTTGAAAAATGTCTTGAGCTCTTGAGAGAAATGGGCTCAAAGGGTTGTGCTCCAAATTTTGTCACCTACAGGGTTCTTATAAATCACTGTTGTGCCACTGGCCTTCTGGATGAGGCTCATAAACTCTTGGATGAAATGAAACAGACATATTGGCCAAGGCATATATCAAGCTACTGTAAGGTCATTGAAGGTTTCAACCGAGAGTTTATTATCTCACTTGGGCTTTTAGATGAGATCAGTGAGAATGATTCTGTTCCTATCGTTCCAGTATACAGAATACTGATTGATAGTTTTATTAAGGCTGGGAGATTAGAATCAGCTCTGGAGCTGCATGAAGAGATTCCATCATATTTCCCTTTAAAAGCTGCCAGCAAGAATATGTATACTTCTTTGATTGAGAGCCTCTCCCGTGCAGGTAAAGTCGTTAAGGCTTTTGAGCTGTACACAGATATGGTAAGGATGGGTGGTGTTGCAGAGCTGAGCACATTTGTTCACCTTATAAAAGGGCTCATCAATATTAACAAGTGGGAAGAAGCACTTCAACTGTCAGATAGCATATGTCAGATGGTCAGTCTCTCTCTATCTACATTTTCTTTGCTCAAGCTTTGGTATACATTATGGAAACAAATCATGTTTTTGCCTATTAAAGTTGTCAGTTCTCAAAATTTTGTCAAATGTATATAGTGTCTATCCATTTGGTTGTGAATTGGTTTCTACTTAAAATTTGCAAGATATGAGAGAAAATTGCTCCAAATTAAAATAAATCTGAGTCTTTAGAATAATTACGGGTTCATGAATCTGCACCCTTTAAGAGAATATCTGTTTGCCATCTTTTGTGTCGTGGGATAATGATATCTAACTACATTGAATAGAATGATGAAAGCTGGTTTTCTTGCTGTACTGGAGACTAGCTGTCTGTCATTGCATCTTCTTAGTTATCTACTTATTTTGGTTTGAGTATTTAGCCAAAAAAAGAAAAAGGAAAAAAAGAAAATCTAGGTTTGAGCAAATCCCTGACTAAATTCAATAATGAAAGTTTATATGTTGGTTCTTTAATATCCTGCATGTTTTGGGTCTGTAAATGGAAAAACTGGGTTTAGCATATAAAGGTTAGTAGGTCAGAGTGACACTTAATAGAATTTTTGGCATAAATGCAGATAGATGTAAGGAGACCACTGTTTTCTTCTTTATTTATCCTCTGCTTTTTTTTTTCCCAACTGATTGTAGTCTAAGAAGAATGAGAAACTTCTTGGGAAGTATTAATTAGGAGACTTTTGGATATTTATAATATTGTAGTAGGATAAGCTACTTCAGGAACGCTAAAACCACTTTGGTTGAGGGGGCATCCAGCTGTATACATTACATGCATTAATATTGTGGCACTGGTGGCAGGTCTCACTTGAATTTTACCATTGCCCACATATTAATGATTCTCTTTCAAGTAAAATTATGTTTTAGTAGGTGGCACTGAAAGTGAGACATCGAAACTATTTTGTTGTTTTAAGTGATAAATTGTGCTTGCTTTGTGAAAAGACAAAAGAAGCTGTTACTTTGGAAACAGTGTTGCTGAAAATTTTAGTTGTCCCTTGTATTGTGGTGAAACCTGTTTAAGAATAAATAGGTGTCTAGTTACTTGTCTAATAATTTCTTCTTCTTTTTATCATTTATTTCTCCTTTCTTTCAGCAGGATATCCATTGGCTTCAACAAGAAGATACATCTTCCAGAAATTAGGCTTTTGAGCATATCTATATTTTTTTCTCAAGGTTGATGTGATAGCATAATGGTGCATGTTTAAGTTTTTGCTCAGATAATGACTACATTGGTGGAAACTCTTGATGCACACATGAAATTCCTAGGAGGTGATATGCTGATAGCTATTGCATAATTTGAATTGCAATGAAATGAGTATAAAAAAATATGGACGTCTTTGATTGACTGTTTGAAGCAACTAGAAGCTGAAATAAAGCTTGTGGGAAATATTTTTCCTTTCAATTATTCATTCTCGTAATGTTGGTGAGCTCTCTTTAACTTCTTAACAAAAACCAATTGAAAAAACTTCTAAACTGTTAGACTTATGGTTAAGTGATTAAGTTTATCATTTCCTAACAGCTTAAACTTTTGGGACAATCGGTAATTTAACATGGTATTAGAGCAGGAGATCCTGAGTTCTATCCCTGGCTTTACTCTACCTCCCATTTAAAATGTTAAATTCTCACTTGTTGGGCCCCCACTTATTAAGGGGAAGTTTAGGCCCACAAGTGTGAGGGAGTGTTAGACTTATGGTTAAGTGATTAAGTTCACAATTTCCTAACAGCTTAAACTTTTGGGACAATTGGTAATTTAACATAAACAAACAGAAAGGTCCTATTTGTCCTTACTTGTGTTTATTTTGTGACCATTGCTTACAGCTGATGCGGCTTATTAGGTATGATGCGAGTCAGTGTTGCTAAAACTGATTTACTTCTTCAGTCTCATAAAGTTGGTGAGCTCTCTTTAACTTCTTAACAAAAACCAATCGAAACAAGATTCTTAACAAAGAAAAAATGTCTTCTTTATCCTTATTTGCATTTACATTGTGCACCGTTGCTTACAGCTGACGCGGCTTATTGGGTATGATGCGAGTCAGTGCTACTAAAACTGATTTACTTCTGCAATACCCTCCATTGAATTTTCAAGGTCAGTTTATTCATTAGTATTCGTCTGTGACCTAGATGGTAGTGACTATGTATATCTTGTTCTTTCATCATTCAATGTAAATAAATCCACCATTCCTGTTGCTAGCTTTTAGTAAAATCATGTCATTCATGATGCAGCTGTGTTGTATACAGCTAAAGTTGGTTATTGAATGCAATGCATGATGTGTTACTAGAACTCATTTTTTGCTGCAGATAGCCTTCGATTGTGATAAGGACTTCTGAGGTGTTGGTTCTATCTTCTTTCTTGTGCAGCTTTGACACTGATGATGACAATACATGCATAGACACTGACAAACACACCTACAAATTATCACACTTTTTCCCCCACTCTTGCCTGGGAATGTAGTCACATGAATTTGAATTTAATTGACTGTTTGGTCTCATTGATGATTGGAAATACTCTCTTTCCCACAAAAAGGCCTATTTCAATATAGATCACTTGGATCTAATCAATTTTAATTTATGGAGTAATGTCAGCAAGATCTGTATTATTTCACTGGAGATTCTAATGACATGTTGATGCAAATTTGTATTGCATGTGAATGAAATTTTTATACAGAACAGATTGGTGCTTTTGCCATGTACATATTCTCTTAAACATTGTTGTTGCACTTCAACAACTTTTATAGAGACAGTTGCATGATCCATAGAAAGTGACCCAATTTAAAATTTTAGAAACATGGCACTGTGGAGTCCAAAGGTGAAATCCTTTCTAAAGTTCATTGAATGCAATGGCATCGTTATCAAATATGAAATAATGAGATTACTCCTGCCATATCATAAGAAATCTATGTGAATTCATTCTCATAACATCTCCATGTTTTACAGAAACTAACAATTTGCATGATGGGTGCTGGAGGTTGGTGTTACTCACTTTTAGTTCGTTTGTGCTGTTTTATACAAAGGAAAATTACATTTTTTCAGATTACATCTCCAAATTGGGGAGGCTGTCTTCCAGCCACCTCTCATAGACCATGCACAAGTGGGAGCAATGTGCCTTGGGTATGAAATTTGTTTATCTACAGAAAATTTCTTTTTTATTGTCCCAGATATGCCTTTTTTATGAGAAACTTCCTGTAGTTCGTTACCAACAAAACTTATTTATATGTCCTTTTTTGGAGAAACTTCTTATAGTTCATAATCTAAAAAACTTAATAAATAAATAAAAAAGGGTTGGGGGTGCAATTTGGTTGGAGAATGGAATCTTGAGGCCCAAACACAAGTCCTCCTTCCAAGACATAATGATTATACATACCAATGGTGGAGATCCATGCTAACTCGGCTATCTGAAACCCTCTAGACTGATCTATATACAATAACTGGTAAGATGCTATATAAAAAATAGACTTCTAACAATAATTTATGTAAGCTTCCTCTCTTTAGAGAAATACAAGTTGAGGGCTGAGGTCCTCAAGAATAAATCTCAGATAGAATTTCCCAAGTGTTTTTCATTGTCTTTTCTTTTTGTTACGTGATTCATGACTGTAAAACTGCAGGCATTGGAGTGGCAGTAAGAAGCTCAACAAATTTGTTTGCTTCACTTTCTAATGGGGTACTTTGCCTCAAGTAAAAGTTTCCTTTTTTTGTCGCCTCAGGCGTTTATTTATAGCTGGGACACTTTGAGCAGGGTATTGGATGCAGGAAACTATCATCTAGTGCTTCTTTTTATGAAAATCAGGTACCGTATACTTTAGTCCCCCCCCCCCCCCCCCCCCTCTTCCTATCTTACCAAAGGCATTATTTATTATTTATCATTAAGGGAATTATTTTCTTACAAGCAACTTCTATAACTCTAAATCTTTATTATTTATAATATCATAAGCAACCTCACTCTTTTTTTCCCCTTTCTTTTTTTCTTTCCTATAACTCAAAATCTTCATGTGCTGATGAAATTTATAGAGGGCTTTATATTAAAAACAATATTGAATTCATTTATTATAAATCCTCAACTCCAAATGCAATTTTGAAAATTTTCTTTATTAGAAAAAAAGGTAAACATGTAATTTCATGCTCATTGAGAGAGTGCCAAGACACTCAATAACTTTTTTTAGCTAAAATGACAGGTTGGGTTGGGTTGACACGTGGGTTATACATGTTGATCCCTATATTTCGAAATAAAAAATCCCCATTTTATTTTGTTTTCCCTCAATCAGATAGATCACAGATACAAAAATACTGTCAATTTCAATTCTCAAATTGACCAAAAAAAAGAAAAAATCTCAAATAACCACCTCTGGTCTCTCTCTATTCCCTCACCTTCATAAGTTCTTCTTTTACTGTTGGGTAAATTATACCAACCTCCCTTGTGGCTTCACAAAATAACACTCCTCCCTCAAGGTTTCTATAAATGCAATAAATCCAAATGCTCTCTCATAGTGCTACTTCCTTAATAGAATTTTTCATTTAAAAAAAAAAGATTCACTCATGTTTGCAAACCTTAAGGGCCAGAGTGTTATTTAAAATAACCAAGGGAGTGGAGTGTCATTTCCTCCAGAGTTTTGGTAGGAATATTTTTTGAAATAGAATTTTTCTTTAGGAAAGCCATGCATGCACTTATTTGTCACATCTAATACTATATATAAAAGCAGAAGCCTTTAAGGAGGTGTTGCCACGTTAGGAAAAAAGGCCACTTGAAATGCTGCCACGTGTAAGTTAAAAAGCGATAAATTATGTTGTTTGGCAACGCTATAGCACCGTTTAAGAGCCTCTTATTATAAATAAAAAAATTAACTGCATAAATCAATTAAAAAAATAGGCTTCTTTGCTGTACGGAGAAAGAGGAAGAGAACAGAGTGGTAAAAATACAAACGAAAGGCTTGAGAAAGATATAGTCACAAAGAGAGACAGAGTTTGTATGGCGCCAAGAGAGAAATAGAGAGAGGCGATGAGGCTTGAGAGAGACATGGAGAAAGAAATAGAGAAAAAGGAAGAATTAGACCACTGGAACCACAAGCACATAGAAAGAAAAATCTATGGCCCATCAACACCGGTAAAATTTTTTAGATTTGGGTATGAAATTTTACTTTTAATTGAGTTTTCCTGTTGGGTAGGTTTAGATTTGATTTGTTTTTGTTTTGGGTTTTTAAAACACAGAATGATTGAGAGGGATACAGAGATAGTGTTTGTGAATGTCGTTGCCACCAGCGTCAATCCGGCTTCCTACCACCGTCAGTAGCCTCGCCATAGAAGACAAATCTATGGATCATCAACACCGTAAGGCCATATACGCACCACCATCAAATTATCGGAATAGCCGCCGGTACATTCTTTCCCCCTTTTTAGATCTAGGTATGATTTTTTTTTTTTTTGATAAGATTTATGTATGATATCTGATTTTTTGTTTTAAATTCTTTGATAGGATAGGTTTTTATTTTTTTTATTTTTATTTTTTTATAATTTACTGAAATTACAAAAAAAAAAAAGATTTTAGTTTTGGTTTTTCACTGTAAAGAAACGAAATTAAAAACAGTTTCCTGTAACTAATCTTAATGAAATCCTTGGGATCAGATAAGTGTAGGATTGAGTGTTGTGCTGATATTTGTTTTTTCTTTTTCAATCTTATTTATTTAGGTTTATTGTTCAATTAAGGTTTATCAGAACCGTAGGCACAGAGAGACAGGCTGTATACCTGTAACCGGTAAAGTTTTTGTTTTTTTTAGCTTTCATTTTATAAATCTGGGGATTGAATATGATTTAGGTTTGAATTTATTGGTTGGATTGGTTTAGATTTTGTTATTTGTGTTAGGCTTCCATTAACAATGCCTTCTATAGTATAATACTATAATACCAATTTTAATATAATATGGTTTTTGATATCAAGTAAGTTAGTGATTATGTTGGAGAGTTTGCAATCATCATAACAACAAAAAAGGGATTTGTACTATGTATATCATACCTGTTTGATAAATGTCTTATAGACGTGTTTATTATTGGTATGATTTATTTTTTTGGGGTTTAATATTGCTGTTCTCATCAAATTCAAATTCTTTGAATGTATTAGTCATTGAAGGTAAAAGATAACATTTTTCTTATGCCCATTTTAATTGTAGTTATCTAATCTAATGAGCATTCTCTGCCTATCACATTCAGTATATGAATGACTTATATAATCTCTCTGATGGACAATATTGGGTTATTGAACATTAGAATTTTTAAAATCAAATAATGATGCTTGCTGTTTTGGAAGACAACAAAGCTGGTGTATCTGTTATTCTTTACTATTAGAAGAGAAAGCTCATTACAACTTGAGTCATACAAATCACTCAATTTTAGTCTTTTGAAGATAAATAAGTATGTGTTGGTAGTCCAAAAAACTCTGCCATTTCCTACCAAAGCAATGACCCAACTGTATGTAATTGATGGTCTCCACGTTAGAAAGATTCCACTAATGGTAATGGTAACTACATTTTAGTAATATGCTCACAAATTTTTGATAAAATTCTGCTGTTGTTTTTTATTCTAAAATTTATTTTTATCATTTATAATTTACGTTTTATGATGTGGAAAGAAGCACTAAGTTCCTATTTTGATGTTGTTGTTACTTATATATAACATCCATAGTCTATTGAATAATTTATGTTGCTAGAGAAACCGATTGAAGTGGATAAGAATGTATGATTTTCCTATCAATCTTGATGGGGCACATTATAGAGTATCTCTATTGTTGTTGTTGTTTCTCAATTGTGGTGTTCATGGCATTTAAGTTACATTTTTTTTGGTAAACTGATCATTAATGTAGCTTCAAGCAAATTAAATATACATGATTATTATTGAATTATCAAAAAAAGAAAAGAAAAAAAAAAGAAAAACTTATTGGAGGCCTTTTGTTGAATACCTAGCAGATATAGTCATCTATTTTTACTTACAAAATCCTTATGGAAAAAAAAAAAAACAAGAGAGATGGTTTTGTAGAGCCTAAGAAGTAACAGCCAAGACATACCCTATACTTTATGCTAGATTAGTTAATTGCAACAGATTAGACAAACTGATTAGATAGTTAAAAAAAAAAACAAAAAAACAAAAGAGAATCCTAACAATATATTTTGTTACTGTAAGCTGATGGAAAAACCTAATAGAATTTTATTGTTTTGTTCTGTTTAGTTCAAAACAAAAACTAATTGAATCCACATACTTCTAAAAAAATGACAAAAATATGCAAAACAAAACCAATACAAACCCAAATATGTCAATTAAACAAATCTAAACTGAAATATCAGATAAATACAAGGTAAGTCAGGTCATCCTAACCTGTCAGTTTGATCTACCAACTCTTCTTACAAAATATCCAAGTGTTTTATATGGCAAAGATCGCTGTAGAGCTGTAACTAAAAACTAATTGAGACATACCTCATACTTAAGCCCAGATTAGTTAATTGCAAAATGATCAAATGTATGGGAAAGAGTCTTCCCTAGAAGATTGTAGAGAGCCTTTCAAACCCTATGCGCCGCTAGGTAAAACTTGGAAATTTCTTAAAGCCAAAAAGCTATGGTATTGAATTGCTTTAGTTAGTATAGAAATTGACCAACAACCAAAAGCTCTTTCGCTTTATTCATGAACTAATCTATGATCCTCTTGAAACAAACCTTGCATATGACCTAAGATGGTTTTCAGATTTCAGTCTACCTCAAAGATTAAGTTTTCTTGATTTTGAAGGATTTCAGTTGTGATTGGTGGCGACTATAAATGAGAGTTTCAATTTCAAATAGTGTTTTATATATGGATTACTTTATGTTGTTAAATTTGAGTTTGGTATTGATTCAACATTTGTAATGGTTCATTTATATAAACCTGCCATGTTTTCTGAATTTTAGATAATTATAATTAATTACATGGCACACAATCACGTCTTAAAGGATCTCAGTTTCTAGCACCTCATTTATATTGGCTCTTATTAGGAATTTTGTATTTATAATGACATATTTTCCCCCATATGTTAATGTAGATCACTCATCCCTGACTTATAAGACTTTTGGCTACTATTTGATAAGAGCTACTAAATTAAATTGAAAGGTTAGGAAAGCCTAATTTTCCTTTTGTAGCTATTATTTAATTTGTAACTCTTTGTCCTTTGTTGATGCTTGATTAAAAAAAAATTGAACTAAAATAGTTTTAAAGATGATCAAATATGGACTCTTTGATTCTAAAAAAAATGCTAAAACTTATTTCTTTCCTATACCATGATATGATAGCAGAAAAGAAAAGAAAAAAAGAAAAAAAAAAGAGAGAGGAAAATGCAAGAGAAGCACGCCTAAAAAGTTGGTTGCAAATTTTTGAGAAACGAACCAATAGAAAATGGCATGAAAGAAAAAATAGTTTACAAAATAAACTTACCTAGGCTAGGAAATACAGGGGAATGGTCATTGCTAAAAAAAAGAAAAAAAGAGGGATAGAATGGTGTTAATTCATGACTGCTCTTTGTTGCATTCACCTGGTACAAGTACTAACGTTTATTTGTTAAGAGGTTCACTTTTCTTTCTGCCCCTTTGTACTTATTAGTTCTTTATACATTCCTTTTTCTAAACTTGAAAATAAAACTTTCTATTCACATTTGATTATTAGATATTGACATTGACATGGGCCATTCCTTTGGAGAAACTAGAATGAACATAAGTACAGATGATTCTTTGGTAAAAGGTAGGTCCAGTTGTTGAGATGTTCTTCAAGGAATCCATGAATCAGATAATGAGAATGGTTGTGAAGAATTTCCAAGTAAATGACTTACATTTACAAGAAAAAAAAACTTGACTTTCATTTTGTTCACATCATTAATGTTGTTCCCATATTTTAAAATTCATATAGGAAAATCTACTGAACCTTGGAATTTCGGTCCACCTTATTTATGCATGTATTGTGGTTCAATTTTATGGTATGAAGAGAGAATAGTAAAATCTAAGAGGCCTAAGAACCTAAAATTCTCTCTGTGTTGTATGGAGGGTAAAGTTAAGTTGCCTTTGCTTAAGAAAGTACCTCCTCTTATTGATGAGCTGTTACAACATTCATTTTGTTTGACAAAGGAGCTGAGAAAATTGTATCCAAGACTGTAAAAGAACTTGCAGAGATGCAAGCAGAGGCA
Organism: Quercus parvula; assembly: GCA_030820535.1. NCBI lineage: Eukaryota > Viridiplantae > Streptophyta > Magnoliopsida > Fagales > Fagaceae > Quercus > Quercus parvula. The sequence goes on along the minus strand of JAUAME010000007.1, from coordinate 12,249,412 downwards.
ATTTCAAATAGAAATGTCAATTATATTTCTCTATTGTTTGAGAGCTGAACTTTTTTAAACCTTTACCAACATTGTACACATACATATCATTATATACCATTTAAAAAAAAAAATCACAAAGGTATGCTGCATGTTTTCCGTAGCTTTTCCTCTTAATACTTTATCTTTGTTAATATTTTCCTCTTATTGTCTCGAGCTTCATCATGTAAGAATTCTATAATTACTAATTACAATTTCGAAACAAAATTGTATATTTGGTTTGTGGTCTTTAGCATTTTTTAGTTTTTCTTACGATTTTCATGAATGTTGTTACCTTGGGATGCTGTATTGTGAAATTTCTCCAATGTAGTCTTTCCTAACACAAAAATTGCATCCTATAAGATTTCAACCTCACAAACACTCGATAAAAAGGACTGCCCATTATAATCTTGATATGATTGCTTGATTAACAGTAGAATACAATTACAAAAGTGAATGGTTAGAAGTAAATTATTAATTAGAATGAAGACATGAATGTGAATGAGAATGTAGAAATTTACTTGAAATTCTAAGTTAAAGAAATTCTTATTTTTTATTAAAGACAATAATATATCCAATATGGTTTATATATTGTATCTTAAAATTGGGGTTCACATGGTTTGATTGATTTGGCACATTACTATTTATTGTTGAAGATAAATTTCAATTTTGAACATTTCTTAAAATTAGATAAATTTTCATTAGAATATTGAAGATATTTGACAATTTCTAGCTTGCAAGGTCAGTATAGTACTATGAATGCAATAAACTTATTAAAAAAAAAAAAAAAGAACTAATGGTACAGGTCATGATGTATGTATGTATACTTAACTAAATTTGTGACTGTGAATACAAAAATTGAAGTTGGATGTAAATGTCCTACCAAGGGAGATTCAGAATATAGTTGGCAACTAATATTACTTCCAAACATGTTCTAGAGATTCACAAAATTAGAATGTTTTCAGTTAAAATTATTTGTACTGCACTCACTTTTTTTGTAGCATTTCTGCTTGGAATTCCTAATTTGCACATTATCTACTATGCACACCTGTTTGGTACATAAGAAGTTCTCATCAAATTAAAAATAATATATTAGAACTTCTCATGATGCCTTCAAAGCCAATGTAGTACAATGAAAGCAATCTAAATTTTGCTTATGAGAAAATTGTAACTTATTGTTTTAAGGATTTATAAAATGTTTGTGAATTCTTGAAGCACCTTTTAATTTAAGTGAAAATTATTGCAGGACACAAAAGACAAATTTGTAAGAAAAACAAGGGAGGAAAGTAGTTCTCTATTTACAACTGCCATATTTGCCAAAGAGGAAAATCAGATGATGATAGCATACCAATTCAAATGCTTCACAAACGAAGCACGTCTACTAAACAAAATGCATTGAAGAAGAAGAAAATTTGAAGAGAAAAAAATAACCAATAGATGTACTACATTACCCAGATGAAATTTAATGTATTTTATTATATTCTTATGTTAAGTTGATAGTATTTTAAATATGTAAAATGTTTCCATTGCGTGTGTTAAATGATTTTTATTGAATATTTTTTGGAAATTATTTTTTTTTTAATTTTTTTTATTGTGTATTTAGGATTTAAATCTGTCACTGCCTTACTCTACAAAGTTCTATTTAATTTTTGGTTTTTGTTTTTCCTCTTACATGTTCTTTTATTTTTAAAGAGGGGTTGAATTTGTGGAACTTCAAAATTTGAAAGTATATAATGTTCTTTTTACAAAGTTTATATTTCATAGATTTTGCATGTTTTGATTGTGAAATCTATAAGTATAATGTTCTTTGTACAAAATTAATAACTTTTTAGGTTGTGGCATAAATTAATTTCCTAAGAGATTCCTATGTGTTGGTTTTGGTGTTTATCAAGGTTTTTTTTATTTTTTATTTTTTATTTTTTTTATAAAATAGAATTTCTACTCTAACCTAATCTAAATGTATATGTGTGTGAAAACTCCCTTCTAGAGATTTAAACCCCGGATTTTGCCTCTCACATCCTACAAACACTTATACTTATTAAGGTATTCTAGAGACTCATAAGTTGTAGCGAAAAAAAAAACCATTCAAGAGACCCATAACCTATATCAACAAATAATAGTGAGCACATATATCTTTAACTAACATTACCTCCAAAAAATAATGAGAACCAATCTCTACTAATCATGATATATATATATATATATATCCCTGACAAGGGTGTGAATGAAATGATTCATCAAACTATTATATATGTACATAATGATAAGCAAATGGACAAATACATTTTAAGTACATAGCAGAGGATCAAATGCAAATATGGAATTAAGACTTAAAAAATATTAAACCCGTAATGATAAATTGATTTTAATCTACATAAACATTAAGAGATATCTCTTTTATTTCAAATTTTTATATGCACCTTCAAACTGTCACACAAATCATGATACATAACTCAAGGGCTCTAATTAATATTTTTCTAACTTTCTATTCCATAAACCTGTAACCATTTTTTTTCTTTTGAACTTTTTGGTTGTAAAATTTACTCTAATATTATGCTTTGATTCATTGTGGTTCCTAGGAATGGTAGATATAGTATTTGAAATTGTCATGCAACTTTTAGTTTGATGTGATTCATTGCGGTTCCTAGGAATGGCATTTTTTATTTGAAATTGTCATGCAAGTATTTGAAATTGTCATGCAAGTTTTAGTTCGATGTGATTCATTGCGGTTCCTAGGAATGGCATTTTTTATTTGAAATTGTCATGCAAGTTTTAAATTGGTGTGTTTCAACCTAATATGTGGTTTTTAAATTTAAATTTAAATTAAATTAATTTTTTTTGCTTAGGTTAATTTGTTTCTATGTATTATTTTTTGTAGATTCTTGCTTGAAGCAAATTAGTAATTGCTTCAAAAATAAAATGATCTTTGCAAATTGTTAGCAAATTAGTAAAGGGCAGAGTATTGGAAACCAAAATTGTAGAGCACTCCACTGTAGTGCAGAGTGCACTACGCAAGCCATAATCCAAGTATAAATTTTATAAATGTATTTTTTATATGGTAGAAGCTTGACAAGATGCTCAAAATAAGTCAAGCTTTAATCGCTTAAAGTCAAATTCTTTTTTTAGACACTATATGCTTAAATATACTACATCATTCAAGTTTAAATGTATGCAGTGGAAGTATGATAACTAAGTTTATGTTGGTTGCAAAGTTCATTAATATGTAAAATGATCACGCGCATTGCGCGGGTTAAACACTAGTTTATACAAACCTCAAGGGGAAGTATCATTAATACATACATTTGGAAGAAGTATAATTTCGATAAATCTTAGGATAGGTTGGCCATTGGTGTAATCTATCATTTGTTCTTTCTCCCTCTGCCTCTACTCTTACTCAACCAAACCTCTAGCAACACTACGATATGCCAATCTCCCTCCATCTCTAATTTCAATTCCACTTTTTCAATCGTTCATTCAGTTTTCAATGACCATGCTATTGGATTTTGTTTAAAATTAATTTGATGTATATTCAAGATATGGTTGTATAATATCATGTATTGTTTCATTTCTTTATGATGGTTGTAGCCTCTTTCATGGTTTCATTTTACTAGATTGAAATTCTAAGTAAGTAATTTTAGAACATTTATTTTGCATGGGATTAGAGATTTAACGTTTGGGAAAATGGAGGGGGGGGGGGGGGGAGAAAAAAAAGTCAAGAGTTGAAACGAAAATAAGGAAAAGGAAATGAGAGTACCTTGCATTCAAAGTGTTTGGTTTGCAAGGGAGAAAGGAAAGGAAAAAAAATCCTCATGCTCTAGTACGATTCTCTCTTCTCTCTATTTCCTTCCAATTTGGGAGGAAAGGAAAATGTTGGCCCTATGGAGAACTTTGCATTTTCCCTTCCCTCGTTCCATTTCTCTCCAAACAAATAAAGAGTTTTTCTTTTCCTTCCTACCTTTTCCATCCCTTGCTTTTCCTCCGGCTACCCTTCAACCAAACATATATATTGAACATTTTCTTCCCATAGTGTTCATTAATCACTGTATAGAATATGGATTAGTTCGGGAACTTGCAAAACCTTTTATTTATTTATTTATTTTTTAGAGAGGTGGAAATGGAATACATGATGAAGAAAATGAGGGTTGCCTATGTACTTCAAGGGTTTTGTTTTTTCTAATGCGAAAAAAAAAGGTAAGTTATAATGGATTGAGCTGACACATTAAAGACCAAATAAGTCGAACTCCAACCCGCCCAACTCTATTTGTTACAAGAATTTCACATCAGAAACTAGCAAATTGGATATCAAGGTTTTTTCTTCATTAGAAACTAACTTGTAATCTTTGTATAATTATAAATATTATAATTAAATAACCATATCATATTTGTAATGAGGGATTTTATTTTATTTTAATAGGATAAAAATGTGTCTTTGAAAGTTTAATGGCGTGCATTGAAAAGATAAAAGTTTAGTTTTATTAATTGCATCTGACAAGATATAGATATTTCTCTCTCTCTCTCTCTCTCTCTATATATATATATATATATATCTTTTTTAATTTTTTAAATGTCCAAAATCAGTTATATATATAACGTTCAGGAATCAGGTATTTAGGTTAATACTATCAATTAGCTTTTAAATTTTGGTAGGGTAAGCAAATTTGTTCCTTCTATATTACTCTATAGAAAAATAAGGTAGTTAGTTATATTTTTATTTATTTTTTATAAATAAAGTAGTTATTGATTTATATATTCACACGACATTTTAAAAATAAATGTTATTATTGTGATCCAAATGTTAGAATCATGGCTAATAGAATTTTTTATGAGTTATAAAATATATTTAAAAAATTCGAGGCATTTTCTTTTGTTTTTCTTATCTTTTATAATACAAATAGCTCAGGGTAGAGTTGTCCAACTCACTGACAGACTTGACTCACTTGAAAAATCCAACTAGATTCAAGGCGACTGCCACTCCTACCCGACTACTCTAGCAATTGGCAGTGAGTCTCTTTTTGCACAAATTGATCCGGTGTGTCGGTTGCAGATCTCGTCCCCTAAAAGCCGAAAAACTCAAACTAATTGATTAGGAGGCCCTTTTTTTTGGCGAGATTTGCCAAATCTAGTGAGCTATCAGTCATTTCTAGCAAGATCTCAACTAGATCCGACTAAATTTCTATTGAATCTAGTGAAATTTCACCCGATTTTCACCTTTATCTCACCGGATTGTCATCGTTTTTTAGATCTACGACACCAACCAAATCGACGGCTACCATTTGAAGGCTTGATCTGTCTAATCCAATCAACTTTTTTGATTAGTGGTGGGTTGATATTTGTTCCTCTTGATCAGGTCAGATCTAGGGGTTGAGCCCAAACTTGTGGATAGCCCTAGTTGGGAGAGAGGGATTTAAACATTAAAAATTGGAAAACATTAAGTTATACAAATAGAATCATCTTGAAAAATATACATAGAAAGAAAATACTGCCCAAGATTTAAAATTTAGAACATATAATAATATTTTATAAAGAAATCGAAGTGTTAAAATGAATAATGAATCAAAATCCACCTTTAGAAAAGTTTTAAAGTTTTAGAAATTCCGTGCGATGTTTTAAATTAGATAATGTTTTGCTTAACTTGCTATTTCTCTTTTCTTTTGCTCCCATTATTTATTGTATCTTTTTGATTCTCTTAGATCACATTCCATGGGCTGTGTTGAATGGGATGGGTGTCCACTGGGCCCCTTAAACCGTATTGTTGACTGCTACTTTCAAAGTTTGCGTAAAATTCTCCCCAATATTAATGCCAATCACAACAAGGAAGTCAATTTCATTTTCTGTCTCGCCAGTCCCCACCAAGTCAAGTGGCAATGGAATATTGTTCACTATTAACGTTCCCAAAAGGACTTGCGCTGTTGGTCAATTCTTCTTATGCCCTTACAGTCTTGCACTCATATTTAGGGTCTGTTTGGATAGAACTTATTTTGTTGAAACTGAAAATTTATTGCTGAAATCACTGTAGCAAAATAATTTTTAAATGTGTAAATAGTATCGTGGGATCCATTTTTAATGAAAAAATTGATAAAAAATGAAATTTGTGGGTCCGTGAACAGTCCATAAATGTACTGTTCACTGAAAAAAGTCAACATTTGCGGCTACTGTTCATTGAACAGTAGCCGCACTCCTCCAAAAACGCGTGAAAACAAAGAAAAAAAAAAAAAAAAGAACAAAACGCAGCATTCATAACCGCAACGCAGCTTAAGTGCTATCCAAACTAGCACTTACATAGAAAAATTGGACACGTTAGTTTGAAAAAAAAGCAATCGAGCAACAAATGGTTGAATGTTTCAAAAAAATCAAGGACTTCCTGTTCTTCAAAGTCTTAGCTCAATAGTTCGCCCCTCTCTCTAAAAGCCTAAACGATAAGTTTCTTAACCCAATTCTTGCCTTAAACACTCGGCAATGGTTTCTTCAAGACTTGTCTTCCTCGTTTCCATTTGCATACTGGTTTCTCAAGCCATTGCTCAGCCAAACTTCCTAAACTATTTCTGTTTAGGCAAGGGTAACTACACAAGCAGCAGTACCTACAATACAAACCTCAATCAAGTCCTCTCCTCCCTCTCCTCCAACACAGAAATTGACTATGGGTTCTACAATTTTTCTTATGGCCAAAGCCCTGACAAAGTATATTCACTTGGACTTTGTAGAGGAGATGCCAAGCCAGATATTTGCCGTAGTTGCCTCAATAACGCTACAAATCTTCTCCCTCTGCGTTGTCCCAATCAGAAGGAAGCAATAGGATGGTATGACTATTGCATGTTACGCTACTCATTCCGTGACATATTTGGCATCATGGAAATTAGTCCTCCTTTCTATATGTGTAGCGGGAATAACGTATCAGCCAATTATGATCAGTTCAGTCAGGACCTGAGGACCTTGTTGGATAGCCAAAGAGGTCGAGCTGCTGCAGGCGGTTCTCTTCGTAAGTTTGCGGCGGGAAATGCAACAGCACCAAACAATCAAACACTATATTCACTTGTGCAGTGCACACCTGATTTGTCCGATCAAGATTGCAGGGATTGCTTGTTTGGGGCTATGGAAGATATACGAAATTATTGTGCTGGGAAGCAACGTGGGAGAGTTATCAAACCCAGCTGTAATTTAAGGTTTGACGTCGCTCTCTTCTATGACGCCACAGCTGATAATGCATCAAACAACACCCCTGCTGCAAAAGGTACCAATGCCATTAAGCATAAAATGTAATCCATTTGGATGCAACCTTTTGGTGAATACTTATTTGCTTTGCTGAATGTTGATTAAAGAAAAGAAAAAAGACTTTAAAAAGCTGTATAGAAGCAAATAAGGCCTGTTAGAATTATAGTTAAATGATTAAATTCACAATTTTCTAATAATTTAATCTTTTAGAACAATCGGTAATTTAATAAGGTCAAAAGCTTACAACTTTTTATAGAGGGGTCCTTATTACTTTTCCTATAAGTTCTCAAGTTTGGAAACTAATTTTAATTTTGTTACTCTTTCCATGTATCCATTTGAATCTTTTAACATACATCTGTCAGATTTTTTTTATGTAAACATATTTCTGGTTTTGCAGGAAAGGAGAGTAACAAATCTCAAACAGTCATCATAGTTGTACCCATTATTTTTTTTGTGGTACTAATTATAATCTCCTTCTGTATCTACTTAAGAGTCAGGAAACCAAGGGAGAAACCACAAAGTAAGTAAAATAATTCGTTTATTTCTTTTTGTTATCCCAAAATTTGAATTATTGCAAAGATAATAACAAAAAATGTCAGAAATTACGTGCTTGGTTACATAGATGTGCTTCCGAAAGTTCTCAGGTATGTGTGATATTTGTGGGAGTAAAAAATTCCACCTATATTATGAGCCTATGAGGACAAATTTCCCAGCAAGTATTAACGTAAAATACGACATACTTTGGGGATTATTTATTTATTTATTTATTATATTTCATAAAATGATACTTAGCTACTACAAATTATAATAATCAGTGTGTTCCGTCGATAAATTGACTTGCACTAAAGCAAACAAAAAGTTATTATATACTAATAGACATGAGTTTCCTATCTAGAAGGTTTTGATAAATTATTAGTTTTTAGAGGTCATTGCTGTTGCATGCGCATATTCTAAATTGTGTTGGTTTTAAATAATGCACTAACGTCTTGTTCAGGCGAATCTGGGGATGAGATTAGAAGTGTGGAATCTTTGCAATTAGGCTTTGGCACTATTAAAGTTGCAACAGATGACTTTTCTGATGCGAATAAGCTTGGACAAGGTGGATTTGGTGTTGTTTACAAGGTAAACCTAACATTATCAATAGCCTTAAAAAGGATAATTTAATGGGCAGGACCTGCCTCATGATTGAAGTAGGGTGTTGATTCAAACACTTTCCTTCCCACCCCCACCCCAAATTGGAAAAGTTTGTAGTCAGGATGCACATGTTAAGTCCAAAGGGTTAAATATGTTCTAATCTAATACGGTTTCAGGGTAAACTCTCTGATGGACAAGTTATTGCTGTGAAAAGGCTTTCAAAAAATTCTAGTCAAGGAGATCTTGAATTTAAGAACGAAGTTTTGTTAGCGGCCAAGCTTCAACACCGAAATTTAGTTAGACTCCTAGGATTTTGCTTGGAAGGAATTGAAAGGCTTCTAATTTATGAGTTTGTGCCCAATGGAAGTCTTGATAACTTCATTTTTGGTATGATTTTACTTCTACCCTTATTTAAAAATTATATTCATTGTAATTTATTTTGATTACATGTCTTTTGTGGATAGATTTCCTTCACATTTTAGTCCCATATAATATATTTGATTGACTATGTAGATCCAATCAAGAGTGTCCTACTGGATTGGGCAAGACGCTACAAAATCATTGGAGGCATTGCACGAGGTCTTCTCTACCTTCATGAAGACTCTCGACTTCGTATTATTCATCGGGATCTCAAAGCAAGCAATATCCTATTAGATTTTGAAATGAATCCAAAAATTTCAGATTTTGGTATGGCAAGATTGTTTGAACTTGATCAAAGCCAAGGCAATACTAGTAGAATTGTGGGGACCTAGTAAGTATCAAACTTTTTTTTCTTGACAATCTAGTATCTTACATAGGTATACTTTATGGTTACGTTGTACCAAAAGATACAACATGAATGGCTAATAAGTATTGTTGAAAATAATTGTGAATGTGCAGTGGATATATGTCTCCAGAGTATGCAATGCATGGACAATTCTCAGTAAAGTCTGATGTCTATAGTTTTGGTGTGCTAGTGTTAGAGATAATAAGTGGACGAAAGAATAGCTCCTTCCGCAATGGAGAGAATATTGAGGACCTTCTAAGCTATGTAAGTATTTTTATTTTTAGGTCTAATGGCACATACACCCCATAAGTATAGAGTGGCAGGTCGGACTGCATGTTCAAATACCACCATGTGGTGGGGTGGGGGTGAGGGGATTAAATGACACAACGGGAGTGGAAAAAAATTTGAAACAATACCCTTTTATATTTAGGATGTGGAGTATCAAGTATTCTACCCGTTGGCCTGTACCTATTACTATGGCACTAATATTGTCCATAAAGTTACAAGTTACTGATGTAGCTTGTATAGCACAAATGAAGGATGAGGAGGTTAAAGGAAATGAAGAAATACATCAAGTTGCGTTGCCCAAATATATTTCTTTTTAAAACACAATAAAATAATGTTTTTTTGAATACTAAATTAGTTAGTTTAAATTATCTTGCAGGCATGGAAAAATTGGAAACAGGGTATAGTTTCAAATCTTGTAGATCCCACGTTGAAGGTAGGTTCGACAATCGAAATAATGAGATGTATTCAGATTGGATTATTATGTGTTCAAGAAAATGTAGCTCATAGACCAACTATTGCATCTGTTGCTCTCATGCTTAATAGCTACTCTATTACCCTATCAATACCTTCGAAACCTGCATTTTTTATGAACAATGATACTGAATCAAACATTTGCTTGCAATGGGAGCATGATTCAAGGGTGACAGAGTCAAATCAATCTAAAAGTGGCTATGTCCAAGCTTCAATAAATGAGGTGTCAATCACAGAGCTATCTCCTCGCTAATGTTTAATGAATTTGAAATGTAATACTACTATTATCCTTATTTATTTATTTTAATTGAAGAATACACAATATAACAATATATAAGTTATTGATGATACATTAACAACGGTAGCCTTTTTTTCAAAACCCAAACTATTTAGTGACCCAAAAGAAAATTGGCTTTCTATTTTCTTTTCAAGAAAACAGAAAGCCACATTATGATTTGCCAATCTTATTGTCTCAAATTTCAATTATGATTTGCCAATCTTATTGTCTCAAATTTCAATTTTTCTATTTGAATCATATGATATAAAATTGAATTATAAAAAAAGGATCTGGTATAAAATTAATTTTATGTATATTAAAGATATTGTCATGTGATGTCTTGTAATATTTTACTTATATAGGATGGTAGTGGCATTTTTTCATGATTCCGTATTACTGGATTGAAATTCAAAGTTAGTAATTATGGTGATTCTTAAAAAAAAAAAAAAAAATGGTAATGTTGGAACATTGATTTTGCATAAGATTTAAAGTGTGGCAACATGAGGGAAAACAAAAGAAAGGGGAAAAAAAGTGGAGTACTTTTCAATTTTTTATTTATTGTCCCCATATTTTATTGTATTTTGTTGCCTTACTTAGATGAAATAATTCTAATGAAATCATTTTTATTTTTTATAAAATTTTCAAAATAATTGAAGTACCAAATTGTTAACGATAAACAATAATAATAAAAAAGGAGTATAAGTTATTGTGAGCCTACTTAAAAATCAATAACTCTGTTGTCTTCAGTCAACAAGAAAAATAAAATAAAATAAAACCAATAACAATAACAATTTGCAAAAAATAAAAATAAAATTGTGGAAAAGATTGCGTACATCTAACATTACTCCATTTAGATGCCATTCCATGTGCTGTACGTGTTGAATGGGATGGGATTCCACTAAGACCAGTACACCTGTATGTTGACTACCATTTTATTTATTTATTTATTGTAAAACATTAACTGGATTTCATTAATATGGACTAGAGTCCAATGAGATTACATCATTCAAAATCTGGAGTTCAATTGAGGGAGGAGTATCCTCGACCCATATTATACTATCGGTTACATTCTTTGCATTCCTAGCTAGAAAGTGAGCAGCTGCATTGATGTTTCTTCTGGTAGGCTCAGCCTTCTAGGAGTTGAAATTCAGCAAACATCGCTTCAAGCCTTCAACAATCTTTAGAATGGGAAGGGAAGGAGGGTTGGAACCTTTTAAGGGTTTTATAACTAGTTGGGAGTCCCCTTCCACAACATTGACCTTTAGCCCCAGGTCCCAGGCCAAGAGAATTCCTGCTTCAGCTACTTTAGCTTCTGCTTCTAGGACCCCCAATAGGAAATCTACTTTCTTGCACATTGCGCCCATCAGCTGCCTCTGGTCATTTCTAATAACCACCCCAATTCCACAATAGCCATGTTCTTTGAACACAACAACATCTATATTGACTTTGTACTTGCCTTGAGTAGGAGCGGCCCAGTGCTTGATCATAGGACTAGGTGGGGTTCCTTAGTAGTGGATTGGTATAGAGGCACACACTTTGTCCTCATATTTTTTAGCCTCCCATGCAATGGTTTTCCACCGTTTGCAAACTCCCCCATGAGGAGCTGAGTTTCTGTTGTTCCACAAGCTCTATGCCGTGATTGCAAAACCTTTCCAGTTCTTTTCCCCTTGCGCCTCCATTAGCAGCCAGACCACGTCTAGAAAATCCTTTAGGGGTTGAATTAGGTTGTCAATCCTGAATTTTGTTTCATTCCAAGTTTCCTTTGCAATCATGCATCCTGACAAGATATGGCCAGATGATTCACTATCACCACAAAAGTCACCCTTGTCCTCCGTTAAGACCTTTTGATGTAGCAGACACTGCTTCGTGGGGAGTACATTTCTACAGGCTCTCCACATAAAGTGCTTGACTTTGTTAGGACACTGTAAGTTCCATATGACCTTCCATATCGCTGTCATTTTGGAGTTGTTGGAGCAACCTGGGCTTTCCTCTCTTCCCTTAGTGTCAACGAGATATTTAGATGCTATTCTGTATGCACTATTGACAGTGAATATGCCATTTGGGGACTTCTCCCAGATTTAGGAGTCTGATGGGTTCATGGGGCTGATTGGGATGCTTAGGATAGCCTCAGCTTCGTGGGGGAGGAAAGTGCATCTTATTAAGGCGACATCCCACTCAGCTCTTTCCTGCACAATAAGGCTTGCAACTTTCACTCCATTTCCTATTGAGGGATCCATTTCCCCTCCTAGATTTTAATGCTTCTCCCATCAACAACCCACCTTGCCCCCTCCTTAATCATTGGTTTGGCAACCAATACCATTGTTTCATGATGCCATTGTTGATGCTGTTAGTATGTTGTTTTAGTTTATATTTCTGGGTGTTTAGTATGTTGTTTTAATTTATATTTCTCGGTGTTAAGTATAAGAATTGGAATTTTGAGGTGAAGTCCGTGTGCTTTTTTATTGATATATTTACTCTATTTTCTCCCTTGAAATTTCGATTGAAATGGTAGTGTGTAGATTCAAAACATACATGTGTAATTTCTTCATCATCTTTTTTTCTTGTAAAGTTTGATTTTTCTTTCATCACCACCATTATCAATTCATCAATATTTTTAATCAAAGTTGAGTGTTTGATTTTGTGTGTGTGTGTGTGTATTGTTCCTCTTCGCTTTTGGTTCCAACAAACACAATGGGTTTGGTTTTAGGCTAAATCTCACGTGGGGATTTCCAATTCAGTCTTAGTCCCTCAATAATTCACCCTCCAGGCTTATTGTCACATAGTTTTTCAATGATGCACAATTATTGCTTTAAATTTATCTTACATACAAGCCACCTCATAATTTTGAAGTCCACATTTAAGCCTATCAAAGTATGAATAGAGTAGAGTGCAAAATTGACTTTATAAGTTGACTAACTTAAAACAATTTTAATGGGGATTGAAGTTTAGAGTTTGCTCTGAGAATTGGTTCTAATAGCTTGATTTTGTAGATATTAGACATAACTCTTGAAGTATGTAATCAGCTCTTTATGGAATTGTAATAAGAGCTGTATGATAATCAATTTCAGGATCTATTTAATTGTATCATAGGAAAATAAGGTCTCAAAAGTTTCTACTTCATTGCTTTAACAAAAAATATTGTTGTCATTCCTGTGGACCCAATAAGTATGCAGTGCTTATTAGAGCGAATGATGAAAAAAATAGATTAAAAAAGAAGAAGAATGATGACTAGTTGTTATGTTCCATTCAAAAAGGTTAAGCTCTTTTAGCGCCTCAATGGCTTTAACACCTTGCCAAAATGTGTTGTTACAAGGTAACCCCCAAGTGGGCCAAATTGCATCTTACTATTTTAAGCTCACCATCACATTCTTCAATTTGAATAATTTTCTTGGAACGCTTTGTGTCAATTTTGGGAATTTATCCAGGTAGGCAGTTTTCTTCTCTATTTCTAATCTACCTATAAATTTCTATCTTTATATTCTTTTGTGCAATTTCTATCTCTAACCAACATATGAATTTCTATCTTTAAATTCTTTTGTGCAATTTTTTTAATGAATTAGTACTAAAGATTCATGATGATATCACTTAGCTATTGATTGTTAATTAATGATTGTTTCAAAAGCTTAATCTATTAGGAAATGGTGAATTTAATCACTTAATCATAATTTTAACACTCTTATCAGAGAAAAACGTTAATGGGAATGTGCAATGGGAATTGGAATTGTGCATGTTGATCTATAGAACAAATGGGATTTAATGGGGTTTGATGGATAACTTAGTGTCATATATTTTGGTCTTTTACAGGAAGTTGAATAATATTAGACATAGCTAGATTATGGATATAATATATGTTTAGTTTTGAACTTGAGTTGGTAGTGTGTTAGGGTCATATTTTCTATGTAATTGGTTAATGCTTTGATAAAATGCATTACTTGTAATTAGGTAGATCTAAGTTGGTTTTAATGTATCAAGTATTATGTTGTTCAAATATATCAAGTGGTATCATTAAAGACATGAAGGTTGATCCAAGAAACAAGTGAAAAACGTTGTTTCATTAAGTCTCAACACAAACTCGACAGATGCTTCTATTGAAATTTAATGGAGAAGCTCGACACAAGCTCGATTTATTGAGATCTACAATTTTAGAATTTCTAGATCTAAAATTCAGCTCATAATGACTTGGATGATTAGGATTTCTCTTCTTACAACCCTAGTCATATATAAGGCTCACACATGAAAATAGAGACTCAGAACTCATACACTCTACAGGAAGCTATTGCGTTTGTGCAACTTAGGGTTTTGTAACCAAGTGCTTCTTGATCTTCATCGTTTAATTGACTGTTTGGTCTCACTGATGATTGGAAATACTTTCTTTCCCATAGAAAGGCCTATTTCAATATAGATCACAACATGGATCTAATCAATTTTAATTTATGGTGTAATGTCAGCAAGATCTGTATTATTTCACTAGAGATTCTAATGACACATTGATGCAATTTTCTATTGCATGTGAGTCGAATTTTTATACAGAACATATTGGTGCTTTTGCCATGTACATATTCCCTTAAACATTGTTGTTGCACTTCAACAACTTTTATAGAGATAGTTGCATAATCCATAGAAAGTGACCCAATTTAAAATTTTAGAAACATGGCACTATGGAGTCCCTAGGTGAAATCCTTTCTAAAGTTCATTGAATGCAATTGCATTGTTGTCAAATATGAAATAGTGAGATTACTTGTGCAATATTATAAGAAATCTATGTGAATTCATTCTCATAACATCTCCATGTTTTATAGAAACTAACATTTTGCATGATGGGTGCTGGAGGTTGGTATTCGAATGTTCAATTAGTGTATAAAATACCTATGAACGTTTAGACCCCCAATTTACAAATTACCAACACAAGCTTATAATCAAATAATGTATGTGTGGAATATGATAATAAGCTAAAACAGAATTGGTAAAACAATCTAAACCATAATTAATTACAACCACGACAGTAATTAAAAGACAAAGATTAAGGGAAGAAAGATGCAAACACAAAGACAATACAATGAGGTGTTATCAAACTGAAGTCCTCTGCGTAAAACCTCTCCACCGCCCTCCAAGCGGTCAATAATCCACTAAGGAATAAAGTTGAGATACATGAATAGCAGAAGACCCTCCAAGCCTAATCTACCCAGTGCACCTAAGCCCTCCAAGCTTCTTGCTTCAATAGGGTTATGCCGAACCTTGTCTTCTCTAGCTTACCGGATCCCGCAATAGCCCATTGCATTAACGAAAATGAATTGGTCCCTTCTAAATTGCTTCCCAAGCACCAAAATACTTTCTCACAGATATGGGTATGGTAAGATAAGGATTTGGCTAATGTACCTCTCAAGGATGTATCAATGGAGAGGATAATAGTAGAGGAATTTGGAGAATCAAAGGATGAAAATTGTGGATGAGTTAATCTTATTTTTATCTAGGGTTTCTCTCTCAAAATTCTCTCTGGAAACTCTCTACATTTCGTGGGAATAACGGTATTTATAGTAGGGTGTGTATGGAATGCGAAGAGTCAGTTACAACCAAATAGGGTGTTCTGGCGACTTGAGCTCGCGACTGGAATGAGTTGTGAGTTTGAGTTGTGACCCAACTACCTTGCTAGACTAGAGGTTTTGTCCTTTAGTGCAATAGCTGGCGAGACCCTTCAGCTTCCCCTGCAAGCTTCACACGTGTGCCATTCTAGCGACTTGCTAGTCGTGATGCTCTTCTTGATTGCACACTCTTGAACTTTTTTTTACACTCTCTCATACACTACCCTTACATGATTCCCACCTAAATACAGAGTTTCTAAATGCTGAATTACAAGCAAATTTGGCACGGAATAAAGCTAACAAAATGATTGAATAAATTCAACCTTACAGTATTACTCACGTTTAGTTCGTTTGTGCTATTTTATACAAAGGAAAATCACATTTTTTTAGATTACATCTCCAAATTGGGGAGGCTGTCTTCCAGCCACCTCTCATAGACCTTGCACATGTGGGAGCGATGTGCCTTGGGTATGAAATTTGTTTATCTACAAAAAATTTCTTTTTTATTGTCCCACAATGTCTTTTTTATGAGAAACTTCCTATAGTTCATAACCAACAAAACTAATTTATATGTCCTTTTTTGGAGAAACTTCTTATAATTCATAACCAATAAAACTTAATAAATAAATAAAAAAGGGTGAGGGATGCTATTTGGTTGGAGAATGGAATCTTGAGGCCCAAACACAAGTCCTCCTTCCCAGACATAATCATCATACATACCAATAGTGGAGATCCATGCTAACTCAGCTATCTGAAACCCTCTAAACTAATCTATAGAAAATAATTGGTAAGTTGCTATATAAAAAATAGAATTCTAACAATAATTTATGTAAGCTTCCTCTCTTTAGAGTTTAGAAAATAAAAGTTGAGGGCTGAGGTAGAAAAGAGCTTTTAGATTCGTAATTTGTTGCATACCTGGAGGGCTGATATTGTGTGTTTGTAGGAGACCAAACTTGAATGGATTACGAGTTTTCATTTTTTATCGCCTTAGGTGTTTATTTATAGTTGGGACACTTTGAGCAGGGTATTGGACGCGGGACACTATCATCTAGTTCTTCTCTTTACGAAAATCACGTACTGTATACTTTAGTTTTTCTCAACCACCCCCTATCTTACCAAAAGCATTATTAATAATTTATCGTTAATGAAATTATTTTCTTACAAGAAACTTATGTAACTCTAAATCTTTATTATTATAATTCATAAGTGCCCTCACTCATTTCCCCCCCCCCCCCCTCTTTTTCTCTCCTATAACTCAAAATCTTCATGTGCTGATGAAATTTATAGAGGGCTATATATTTAAAATTAGATTGAATTCATTCATTATAATCCTCAATTCCAAATGCAATTTTGAAAATTTTCTTTATTAGAAAAAAAGGTAAACATGTAATTTCATGCTCATTGAGAGAGTGCCAAGACACTCAATAACTTTTTTTTTAGCTAAAATAACAAGTTGGGTTGGGTTGACATATGGGTTATACATGTTGGTCCATATTTTTAGGAATAAAAATCCCCATTTTATTCTGTTTTCCCTTAATCAGACATATCGTAAATACAAAAATACTATTGATCTCAATTCTCATATTGGCCAAAAAAAAAATCTCAAATAACCACCTTTGGTCTCTCTCTATTCCTTTACCTTCATAAGTTCGTCTTTTATTGTTGGGTAAATTATACCAACCTCCCTTGTGGTATCACAAAATAACACTCCTCCCTCATGGTTTCTATAAATGCAATAAATCCAAATGCCCTCTCATAGTACTACTTCCTTCATAGAATTTTTCATTTAAAAAAAAAAAGATTCACTCATGTTTACAAACCTTAAGGGGCAGAGTGTTATTTGTGATAACCAAGAGAGTGAAGTGTCATTGATGTAGAACAGACAACACATGCCTTCCTAGAGTAGCAGGGGCACAAAAAGTCATAACGCAAGATCAATGGGGTGGGGGGGGGGGGGGGGGGTGTTAGTAGAGGCCATTGGGGTGACAGTGTTAGAATTGCATGAAATTTGGAAGGTTGAAGAGAAATGTCGTTCTAATCCAAATTCATGACAACTTCCATGAACATCGCCAAATTTTAGGCGAATTCCTTCATTAAGGCCCCAAAAACAGTGTTTTTGCTATTTATAGTAATATTTGTTTTTCCTTAATAACTTTTAGTTTAGAAGTCAGAATAAGGTTCCGTCTGTTTTGGGATGACCTTTAAGGTCAGTAGTTTATGATTCTGCATTAAACTCAAATTTTCCATTTTTGGTAAATTTCGATATTTTGTCACCTAATCACATAATTAGTGTGAATTAGGGTTTCAGATGTTTTTCTCAGTATTTATATGTTTTGCAGCCGTTAGAGGCAAATCAAACTATTATCAATAAACATAGACTTTTGTCAAATTATTTATCTAGTGGATTCCAGTTTTCTTCTCCTTGTGGATTCGAGGTTTACTACCAGGAACTAATAGTTTAGTTTCTGTTCCATCAAGAGAGCATCATGTGTGCTTTCTTTAGGCTTCCGTGACATCAGTAATTTCCTCCAAAGTTTTGGCAGGAATATTTTTTGAAATAGAATATTTCTTTAGGAAAGTTAGGCATGCACTTATCTGTCACATTTATACAAACCTCAAAGGGAAGTATCATTAATACATACATTTGGAAGAAGTATAATTTTGATAAATCTCAAGATAGGTTGGCCGTTGGTGTAATCTATCCATTGTTCTTTCTCCCTTTGCCTCTACTCTTACTCAACCAAACCTCTAGCCACACTACAATATGCCAATCTCCCTCCATCTCTAGTTTCAATTCCATTTTTTCAATCGTTCATTCAGTTGTTGATTGATGGGAATATGTACAAAATTCCTAGACCTGTGAGATGCAAAAATATAGAAAAATATATGCCAAAGAAAAGTAATCACACATAAGACAATATTTACATGGTTCGGCAATTTGCCTACGTCCATGGAGTTGTAGGGATTTCACATTTCTCAAGGAAAAATACAAAGTGCGACAGTACAATTTTTCTCTCTCAAAAATGATATCAAAACCCTAATCTCCAAAACAACAATTTTTATATCCTATGCACAGGATTCACAATGGGCTACAAAAATGGGCCACAAAAATGGGCCAAAAAATATTTGTAGACACTCGATTTTGCACTCGTAATTTAATCAAGGAAGATGGCTAGAATGACCATTCATTTACCCAAAAAATTATAATTGCATTACATGCATTAATTCATTCATTGCATATCATAAAAATGATCTTGAGATTCTCATGGTCACAACGGTGTGCCTAATTTCCAGATCGGACCATTGGATTGAAAGATATTGCATGATCAAGTTTGCACGGTCTGCATACATTTTGTTTAGGTGGAACCAACCACACATGATTAATTTAAATTAATTCTGATTGGCTAGAAAATTAAAATTAATTAAATAATTTTGTGATTGATTGTTAGTTGGTGTTAAAAATAGGCTTGCTTGCATGGAAATAAAGAGGATAATCAATTAACTATAAAATTGTGGATAATCAAGACTTTTTTGAGTATTTATTTACAAGATAATCATTGTTAAAAAGACGTGAATTATCAAAAAAAGAGTTTAATTTTTAGAATATGGATTAAAAATGCGTCTAAGTGCAATTCCTGGTTCAATAAACCTCAAAAAAGGAGTCCAAAATGGACCAAAACTCACACACGAGACCGGCACCCAATAGCGCCATTCGGCACTTTTGGAGTGTTGATCATTGGCACAAATGCGGGCCACAGCCTGAGGGCACTTGGATTGAGATAAAACTCATCCTACTTAAGGCGTGCTCCTAAGATAGATTTACTTTTGTCTATGTTCTCACTAGCTAATTCATTTTTAACATCATTGTTCTCAGTTTCAGTATTATTAGTAGGAGGAACAAAAATAGTAGTACTAGAAGTAGCAATATTAGGAAAAGAGAAATCATACCCTAAATCGGTTCGATCAGAAGCAGATTTTTGTAAACTGAGCATCTCATTGAGCTTTGCACTTGAAGTCCTTTCCAACTGGGCTCTGACTTGAAATAGTTTTGCCTCAAGCTTCTTGGTTTTCTCAGCTAAGAAATTATTCTCAAATCTTAGTGCTCCAATGGTCTGATTTGCTTCATCAAACTTAGTGGAGATTTCTTCTCGCTCAAGCTCCACATCACTAAGCTTCTTGGTGGCCAATCTATACAACTTCTCATGCTTTTTCGAGACCTTGTATAACTTTGCATAGGCTGTGTGGATGTCATCTTACTCATCCATCTTTTCAAACTTAGATTCCACCAATTCCTTTTCTTCATCCACATCTTCAAAGATCCCTTCAATAGGATTTATGGTGGCAGTAAAGGCATTTAGGATTCCATCATCCTCATTATCAGAATCATCCTCAGGCTCAATGTCACTCAACGTAGCAGTAAGTGCCTTGCTCTTCCCAATGGTCTTGAGATACATAGGGCACTCTTGTTTCATGTGATCGAAGCCCAGACACCTAAACCATTTTGGTCCTGAAGGAACAGTGTACTGACCGCCATCTCTAGCATCTTTCTTCCCTTTATCTTGGCTCTTGAACTGTGAGGAATTGGATTGCCTATGGTCCTTGTCGAAGCCCTTCCCATTGGCATTCTTCATGAACTTCTTGAATTGCCTTGTAAAGTAGGACTTCATTTTAGAATCTTCATTTTCTGAAGACTCATCAGTATCACTACTCTTGGCCTTCAATGCCATGCTCTTGCTCTTACTTGATTTCCCGATCCTTGTCAAACCTAACTCATAGGTCAGCAGACTGCCAACCAACTATGTTAAGGGAATTTTGTCAATATCCTTCAATTCCTCAATCGCGGTGATCTTGGCATGAAATCTCTCGGGTAGAGATCTGAGCACCTTTCTCATAATCTTGGGTTTAGGAATGGTTTCTCCAAGATTAAAGGCTGAGTCCACTATGTCCTTGAGCTTGGCATAGAACTCATCAAGCGACTCATCCTCCATCTTGATCTCTTAAAAGTTTGTAGTGTGCCTCTTAAGTTTTGAATTCTTGACAGCCTTGGTTCCCTCATAGGTTTTTTGGAGGATGGTTCGTGCTTCCTTGGCAGTTTTAGTGGAGGATATTTTCTTGAACTCCTCATTTGTGACTACACTAAATAAGGCATTCAATGCCCTACTGTTGAAGTTTGTTTCCTTGATCTTAGCATCATCCTAGTCGGCCAGCGCTTTTGTAGGTTTGGTCTAGCCTATCTCCATAGCTTGCCACAGTTTATCATCTAAAGATTGCAAGAAAGCTCTCATGCGTACTTTCCAGTAGGCATAGTAAGTGCCATCAAATAAAGGAGTTATCTTCCTCTTCAGAGTCATCTTTTTTGTTTTCGTCCACATTTTGATTTCCTCCTCCGGCATTGGTTTGCAATATTTTGATTAAACTAAATAAGTATACAAAAAAATTATTACTATGCAAATTATATTTACAATACATAAAAAAGATATTGAAACGCATTAATTTAACGACATCAACAACAATCCCCACAATGAATAACAATGGTATTATCAACATCAAAGAATACATGATCCTTACTAACAAGAACCTTGCAGTTCTCTTGTGCATGAGAACTTCAAAGAATAAATTTGCCACCAATAATCACATTAATAACATTTTCATAACAAATACTACAAATCATGTACTTTGCATGGATAGGTAAAGAGATACTAATTTAAATCACATATTTTTAATCTAAATTTAGCAATCCTAATAATTGAAATCTATAATGAGCAACTTTGCAACTTATGTCAACAACCTCAAGAAAATAGCAAACAATATTAATATTGATTATACTAAAAAATATATAAATATACTTGTGTAGTAGGTTCTTGCATAGAATTAAAGCTCATCTTTTTCAAAGCATTTGCTATCATATGAAGCATTTTCTCTTTCGATTGATTGATTGTTCCTTGCAATTCCATTTTCTCAGCAGTATTTTTATCCTCTACCTCTTTAAAATGAAGCTCAAAATTCTCTTTTTCTTTTAAGCGATCCACTTGACATCGCTTACTACACTGGGTAGATGAACTTGGGCCATACACATCTCTAGGCTTGAGACCGGCACCCATGCCAAGCACACGACCACGAGTAGGAGGTCTAGTCACTTCAAAGAATATTTGACTATCATTAACAATCTCACCCTGAGATGCAACCTTTGATTTTCCTGCATCCATTTTTTTTCCTAAAACAACATTTATTCTGTTATTAGATATATACAAACTTTAAATTCAATAAGACATTTAAAAATAAAAATAATTATAATAATTATAATAATAACATACATATAATTTTTGTGTTTTTTCACTAGCAAAAGTAACACCATCCTTTTTCATATGCATTGACCTGAAACATTCGATTGGGCTTGGTTCGCATCCATTCTTCTCCTCCTATGACCATTTTAAAAGGAAAATCATAAGATAAATCAATTCAATATACGAACTAATGTTATAGAAATTTAACATGGCAATTTTATCATACCAATTCGTTTTGCACTTAGCCATTGGCCATTGGTACAGAACCTGAAGTCGCAATGATAGCTTGATTTTCTTTGAGATTTTTTTTTTTTTTTTTTTTTTGGTTTCTATCTCTCTTTTCTTGGTTACATGAAAAAATACACTAAAGGAGTTAATTTTTAAACATTTGCTTCTAAGAAAGATTTTAGAAAAAAATATATTAAAAAAAACTATTAATAAAGTTCATTTTATAATCACCTTCTACTTGCGGTCATTCCATTTGTTGCACATCTCTTTCCAAATTGTTGGAGTTACATCATCTGGGGGATGCTTGTACCATTCATCTCGAGGAATTTTATTTTTTACACATTCTTCTCTAAGGTGCCACATCCAATCAGGATAGTGTCGTTTTACATGCTCATCAAATACCTCCCTCTCAAGAACTAAGTCATCAGTCTCAAATTGTGCTTCTTTGTATAACTCATAAATCATATTCGGTTGTTCTTTAGGGTATTCTAAAAAAGTTGTCCATGGCCTAGTAATGTTTTGGTGGAACTTGGTAGTAATCTCTTGGGGTATTTTCTTTTCTATGAATCTAATAAAATGAAAGAAACACAAAGCATGTAAAATATTACATATAAATGAAATGTAAGCACTAAAAAAAAATGATTAAAATAACAAAAAAATAGGGAAAAAAGACCTTCTGTCATGTATCTCACACTTGCAGTTATGACCTGGATAAACACCCTTAACCTTTCCCTGACCTCTTTTCTTTTGTACAGTAGATCCTACCAATAATGAAATAAGTAAAAATAAATAAATAAGTTTTAAGCATACAATTGGTATATTAGCATATAAACTTTAGGAAAATATTAAGTAAGTATTACCTTCACTGCCCCCATTAATCACAATAATAGAAGAAACAAGTGCTTCATTATTTGGAGACTCAGATGATGAAGGTGCAACTTGTGATTGACTAACACTATCACTCTTATCTCTCACTTGTTTTATAGTTCGCTTCTTACCTTTCTTTGCTATTCACCTGTAATATAGTTAAAAAGAAAGCCACATCTTTGATAAGTTGCAATTATTTAGTCAACAAAAACATAATTAAAACTAAGGACCATATTAGAAATATCAATATAAAGATAAAAATTATTTGTTCTCATTCATAATCTAAAAATAAAATACAACTAATAAACAATCATATCCTCAACATTAATGTTTCTACTCTAGTTCATCTCGTCATCTTCTTCATTTGCTTTGGATACATGTGTATTGAATCTTTGAAAAGCTTAATTAAATTTTGGAGGTCCACTAATTTAATTAAATAATTATGTACAAATAGAATGCATTGATTCAACAAATTGCTAAAGTTTAGCAAAAAAAATTGCTAAAGTTACTTTTAACGGTACACTTATATTATTAAATATCCACAACACGAATACTGTTATTATAATACTATCATTACACCATTATTATAGCTTCAACAAATACTTATATTTTTGAAAAGTGGTCAATAGTACTATTCTAGTCTCCCATTGCAGTTTCATAGACCAAAAAAAAAAAAAAAAAAAAAAAAATCAAATGGACATTAATTAATATTATATTATTATATATTTACGACACAAATACACAAACACCAACCATTCATTCAAATATATATATATATATATATTATTAATTTTAAAAAAAATATTCAATCATTCATTCATTATCTTTTTGGCTCAGCACCCAACCATTCACCATCACTTTATCTCTATTCAATGGATTCATTTAACCAATGTGTCCTGCAATATAACTTAAAACTGTACAAAAAAAAAAAAAAAAAAAGTGCATACAAAGAGAGTGAGAGAGAGTAAGTGATACTAGTGACTCAACAAGGCAATTGGATTCTGGAAAGTATGGAGAACAATGGTGTAGAGACAAGCAAAGATACTAATGGTGCAAGAGAGTAACCGTAAGACAGCATTGCGTAAGACAGCATTGCGTTTTTTATTTTTCTGTTTTTCGGTTTTTGTGCAGGGAATTAGGGATTTGTTGAGGAAGACAAATTTGGGCTTTTTTTGTTTTTTGTTTTTGTAATTAGGGATATGTTTACCTGAAAGGAATTTCATATATTTTTGGGTTTTTAACCTTTTTTCTTAAACCTTTTTTTGTTGTTGTTGAGAAGATGGGTTTGTTAACATTATTGTACCAACTTTATTTTATTTTTTGAATTATTTTCAACAAATTCATGAGGGTCAATTATAAAATTTTGAAGTATAAATTAACTTTTTTTTGGGATGATCTGACTTTTAAATTTTTTGCTACCTAACTCTAAATTTTGAGAGGGGTGGGGGTAGGAGGGAGGGAGTGGTGGTAAAGAAAATTTTAACCTATGTTGCAATTTTGTTCCATCTCAAATAGCAAGTTTCAAAAGTAAGGGAAATATAACCTTAATATTGTGTAGGTGGATTTTTTGTATGGAAATATAACCTCAATATTTAAATAAAAAAAATTGTGTATTTTATTTGGCAAAACCACCCCATTTGAAGGGAAAAGACATTTTTCACTTGAAATCTCATTAACCAATTTTTTTAATTAATATTAAAAAATGTTGTATACTAACTTGCTCTCAATTTTCCAAAATTATCTTATTTTATAAATAAAATTTACTTATTTAAAATTTTAATTAAAGTTTTCTCAAAAAAATTAATTAAAGAGTATTTAAAATATTCTTCCAATCCAATGGTCAGATTTTGGATTTGAGTCTAGAACATTATGGAAATGTGTTATTGTACCAACATACCAAGAAATTTTGATTGATTACGCTCTTCTAATCCAACCGTTTGATTGAGCTTATAATTCATCAAAACCAATATTTTATCCCACTATTTCAATCCAATGGTCAAATTTTAAATCTGATTGTGGCACAAGATGGATGCGTGTAATTGTGTCCACCTATCATGAAACTTTAATCACTAAATATATCCAATACTCTTCTAAGAGAGTTATACATTATATAAGTATTATTAAGAATTGAGAAAATGATCTACAAAATACAACCAAAAACCTACAAAATGACCTTGAATGGATTTGCATATGACTTTTGACTTTGACATTTTAAAACTTGAAACAGATAAAGGCATGAAAAAAAAAAAAAAAAACCCTTAAAACACTAACCAATACTCAAAATCCACTTAAAACCTCATCGATCAACCTAATTTTATCAAATCCAATGGTCTTGGAACCAATTTTGAAAAGATTGACCAAGTTTAATAGACTTTGACGAAGTTTCACAAGATTTGATTACTCTGTTCTTATAATCTAACTGTCTAATTGTCACTATTATTTACAAATACAAATATTTCACCACATTCTACCAATCCAACAGTCAAATTTTGGATCTCCATCTGGTTGCATGATGGACATGTGTTGCTGTACCCACTATGAACCTTTGATTAACCCCATTGACACAATCCAACCATCCAAAATGGCTAGAAAATGACCGAAATACCCATAAACTTCTAAAGTAGTGAAAGTGCCCCTAAAAGCTTCAAAATTATCAAAATATATTTTTCATCTGAAATAACCAAAATAGCCCATCTAATTGTCATTGTACTTTAGAAACACAAATATTTAACCACAAGATGGACCCGTGTCGTATCTGCCTATAATGAAACTTCAATAACTACAAATATCCAATACTCTACTAATTAAGAGAGTTATACACTATAAATATTACTAAGAATCAGGAAAATGATATGCAAAATACAATCAAAAACCTAGAAAATGACCTCTAATGGATTTGCATATGACTTTTGACTTTGCCGTTTTAAAACTTGAAACTGATAAAACCATGAAAACCAAGAAAACCTTAAAACACTGACCAATACCCAATACCCAATACCCAAAACACACTCAAAACCTCCCTACTCAACATAATTTGATCCTATCGAGTGGTCATAGACCCAACTTCGATGGTTGATCATGTTTGACCAAATATTGACCAAGTTATTTGTAAACTTTGACTACTCATTTTTCACAATTTGATCGTCTAACTGATGTCATACTTCGCCCACACCAATATCTCATCACATTCTTCCAATCCAACAGACGGATTTTGGATTCGAGTCTAGAGCATTATGGACATGTGTGGTTACCCCAACACACTAAGAAATTTTGATAGGTCACGTTCTCCTAGTCCAACCATGTGATTGAGCTCAAAATTAATCAAAACTAATATTTTATCATAATTTTTCAATCCAATGGTCAAATTTTAAATCTAACTATAGCCCAAGAGGGATGTGTGTCATATCCGCTTATAATGAAACTTCAATCACTAAAAATATCCAATACTCTACTAAGTGAGAGAGTTATACACTATATAAGTATTACTAAGAATTGAGAAAATGATATGCAAAATACAACCAAAAACCTACAAAATGAACTTGAATGGATTTGCATATGACTTTTGACTTTGCCCTTTTAGAACTTGAAACGAATGAAAGCATGAAAGCCAAGAAAACCTTAAAACACTAATCAATACCCAAAACCCACTTAAAACCTCCTTGAACATCCTAATTTGATCAAATCTAGTGGTCTTAGAACCAATTTTGAATTTCGACCAAAGATTGACCAAGTTTAGTAGACTTTGACGAAGTTTCTCAAGATTTCACTACTCTATTTTACAATTTAACCGTCTGATTATCACTATAATTTACAAACACAAATATTTCACCACATTCTACCAATTCAATGGTCAAATTTTGGATCTCCATCTGGTTTCATGATGGGCACATGTTGTTGTACCCACCCACTTGGAAACTTTGGTTAACTCATTGACACAATCCGGCCATTCAAAATTGCTGAAATACGCCATCAAAGTTAGGAAATGACTGAAATACCCATAAACTTCTAAAGTGATGAAAGTGCCCCTAAAAGCTTCAAAATGATCAAAATACGTTTTACTTCTGAAATGACCAAAATAGCCCTCAAGTACTTGGAGGGTCTTTTCAGATGTTTTTCGTTGTTTTCAAAATTAAGACAAAATTCTAGAGTTTTAAGACAAAATTGAGGAAAATTTATCATTCAAAGTAAATAATCATTTTTTATGGCCATATGTATGTTGGAAATTCTTTTATTGTGACAAATGTACCTTACCATTGTTAATAAATTTTTTCCTTATGAAAATTTTGACTATTAATGATGACCACAACGTTTGTCACAAATAACAATGCAATATATAGTGATGGAAAAAACCATCAAACAGATGAAAAATAAGGGCATGATTTCCCCCTTTTAAAAAAATTACCAATGTTGACCATGTAGGTCCATTGCAAATATTATTTATTGGGAGGATCCAATTCGATTACTAATACATTCTTTCATTTAAAGCAAATTAACTATTTACTACAGTTAGCATGTTCGTTGTAAATACAAATTCAATTAGAAAAATAAAAAAAAATAATTGCGATAGATAAATGTTGTGACAAATGTGAAAAGGAAGGGGGAAATTTTAACCCCTGTACCAAATCAAAGAAAAAAAAAAAAGGTTATATCTAGCTAGCTGTGGAATATTGTTCATTATAAACGTTCCAAAAGGACTTACGCTGTTGGTCAATTCTTCTTATGCCCTTACAGTCTTGCACTCATAATTACATAGAAAAATTGGGCACGTTAGTTTGGCAGAGAAGTATCGAGAAACAAATGGTTGAATGTTTCAAAAAAATTCATGGACTTCCTTTTCTTCAAAGTCTTTACTCAGCCCACTAGTTCACCCCTCTCTCCAAAAGCCTAAATGATAAGTTTCTTATCCCAAGTCTTGCCTTAAACACATGGCAATGGTTTCTTCAAGACTTGTCTTCCTCTTTTCCATTTGCATTCTGATTTCTCATGCCTTTGCTCAGCAGCGATACTTCCTATACCATCAATGTTCAGACAATGGTAACTACACAAGCAACAGTTCCTACAAAGCAAACCTCAATCAACTCCTCTCCTCCCTCTCTTCCAACAGTGAAATTAACTATGGGTTCTACAATTTTTCTTATGGCAAAAGCCCTGACCAAGTTTATTCACTTGGACTTTGTAGAGGAGATGTCAACCCAGATATTTGCCGTAGTTGCCTCAAGAACGCTACAAATCTTCTCACTCTGTTTTGTCCCAATCAGAAGGAAGCAATAGGATGGTTTGACTATTGCATGTTACGCTACTCATTCCGTGACATATTTGGCATCATGGAAGATAGCCCTGCTTTCTTTATGAGGAACGTGGATAACGTATCAGCCAATTATGATCAGTTCCGTCAGGACCTGACGACCTTGTTGGATAGCCAAATTGGTCAAGCTGCAGCAGGTGGTTCTCTTCGTAAGTTTGCAGCGGGAAATACAACAGCACCAAACTCCCAAACACTATATTCACTTGCGCAATGCACACCTGATTTGTCTGCGCAAGTTTGCAGTGATTGCTTGAATGGGGCTATGGAGTTTTTACCATACTGTTGTGATGGGAGGAAAGGTGGGAGAGTTGTCAGACCCAGCTGTAATTTAAGGTATGAGGTCTATCACTTCTATAACGCCACAGCTGATAATGCATCATCACCATCACTGTCTCCACCACCGCCTCCAGTACCATCAGTATCTCCTCCAGTACCATCAGTATCTCCTCCAGCATCAAACAACACCCCTGCTGCGAAAGGTACCAATGCCATTAAGCTTAAAATGTAATCCATTTGGATGCAACCTTTTGGTGAATACATATTTGCTTTGCTGAATGTTGATTAAAGAAAAAAAAAAAAAAAATATATATATATATATATATATATATATATATATTTTGAAAAGCTGTATAGAAGCAAATAAGGTCAAAAACTTACAACTCTTTATAAAGGGGTCCTTATTACTTTTCCTATTAATTCTCAAGTTTCGAAACTAATTTTAATTTTGTGACTCTTTCCATGTATCCATTTGAAACTTTTAACATACATCTGTCAGAATTTTTTAAGTAAACATATTTCTGGTTTTTGCAGGAAAGGAGAGTAACAAATCTCGAACAGTCATCATAGTTGTACCCATTATTTCTTTTGTGGTACTAATTATAATCTCCTTCTGCATCTACTTAAGAGTCAGGAAACCAAGGGAGAAACCACAAAGTAAGTAAAATAATTCATTTATTTCTTTTTGTTATCCCAAAATTTGAATTATTGCAAAGATAATAACAATAAATGTCAGAAAATATGGGCTTGGTTACATAGATGTGCTTCCTAAAGTTCTCAGGTATGTGTGATATTGGTGGGAGTAAAAACTTCCACCTATATTATGAGCGTATGAGGAAAAATTTCCCAGCAAGTATTAACGTAAAACACGACATACTTTGGGGATTATTTATTTATTTATTATTTTTCATAAAATGATACTTAGCTACTACAAATTAAAAATAATCAATGTGTTCCGTCAATAAATTGACTTGCACTGAAGCAAACAAAAAGTTATTATATACTAATAGACATGAGTTTCCTATCTAGAAGATTTTGATAAATAATTAGTTTTTAGAGGTCATTACTGTTGCATGCACATATTTTAAATTGTGTTGGTTTTAAATAATGCATTAACGTCTTGTTCAGGTGAATCTGTGGATGAGATTAGAAGTGTGGAATCTTTGCAGTTAGGCTTTGGCACTATTAAAGTTGCAACAGATGACTTTTCTGACGCAAATAAGCTTGGACAAGGTGGATTTGGTGTTGTTTACAAGGTAAATCTAACATTATCAATAACATTAAAAAGGATAATTTAACGGGCAGGACCAGCCTCATGATTGAAATAGTATATTGATTCAAACACTTTCCCTTCCACTCCCACCCCAAATTGGAAAAGTTTGTAGTCATGATGCACATGTTAAGTCGAAAGGGTTAAATATGTTCTAATCTAATACGGTTTCAGGGTAAACTCTTTGATGGACAAGTTATTGCTGTGAAAAGGCTTTCAAATAATTCTGGTCAAGGAGATCTTGAATTTAAGAATGAAGTTTCGTTAGTGGCCAAGCTTCAACACCGAAATTTAGTTAGACTCCTAGGATTTTGTTTGGAAGGAATTGAAAGGCTTCTAATTTATGAGTTTGTGCCCAATGGAAGTCTTGATAACTTCATTTTTGGTATGATTTTACTTCTTCCTTTATTTCAAAATTATATTCATTGTAATTTATTTTGATTACATGTCCTTTGACTATGTAGATCCAATCAAGTGTGTACAACTGGATTGGGTAAGACGCTACAAAATCATAGGAGGCATTGCACGAGGTCTTCTCTACCTTCATGAAGACTCTCGACTTCGTATTATTCATCGAGATCTCAAAGCAAGCAATATCCTACTAGATTCTGAAATGAATCCAAAAATTTCAGATTTTGGTATGGCAAGATTGTTTGAACTTGATCAAAGCGAAGGCAATACCAGTAGAATTGTGGGGACCTAGTAAGTATCAAACTTTTTCTTTTGACAATCTAGTATCTTACATAGGTATACTTTATGTTTATGTTGTACTAAAAGATACAACATGAACGGCTAATAAGTATTGTTGAAAATAATTGTGAATGTGCAGTGGATATATGCCTCCAGAGTATGCAATGCATGGACAATTCTCAGTAAAGTCTGATGTCTTTAGTTTTGGTGTGCTAGTGTTAGAGATAATAAGTGGAAGAAAAAATATCTCCTTCCAAAATGGAGAGAATATTGAGAACCTTCTAAGCTATGTAAGTATTTTTATTTTTGGGTCTAATGACACATACACCCCATAAGTATAGAGTGGTAGGTCGGAATGCATATTCAAATGGCTCAACGGAAGTGGAAATTTTTTGAAAGAATACCCTTTTATCGATCTTTAGGATGTGGAGTATCGAGTATTCCACCCGTTGGCCTATACCTATTAGTAAGACACTAATATTGTCCATAAAGTTAGAAATTATTGATGTAGCTTGTATAGCTGGTTGGCTTTATACCAAATACATAGGAATCTAGCACAAATGAAGGATGAGGAGGTTACAGGAAATGAAGAAATACATCAAGTTGTGTAGCCCAAATATATTTCTTTTTTAAAACACAATAAAATAATGTTTTCTTGAATACTAAATTAGTCAATTTAAATTATCTTGCAGGCATGGAAAAATTGGAAACAGGGTATAGTTTCAAATCTTGTAGATCCCACGTTGAAGGCAGGTTCGACAACCGAAATAATGAGATGCATTCACATTGGATTACTATGTGTTCAAGAAAACATAGCTCATAGACCAACTATGGCATCTGTTGTTCTCATGCTTAATAGCTACTCCATTACTCTACCAATACCCTCAGAACCTGCATTTTTTATGAACAGTGGTACTGAATCAAACATTTGCTTGCAATGGGAGCATGATTCAAGGGTGGCAGAGTCAAATCAATCTAAAAGTAGCTCTGTCCAAGCTTCAATAAATGAGGTGTCAATCACAGAGCTATCTCCTTGCTAATGTTTAATGAATTTGAAATGTAATACTACTATTTTCCTAATTTATTTATTTTAATTGAAGAATACAAAATATAACAATATATGAGTTGTTGATGATACATTAATTGCGGTAGCATTCTTTTCAGAACTTGAACTATTTAGTGACCCAAAAGAAAATTGGTGTAATTTATGCATTTGTTCTTTCTCTAGCTCTAGTCTTATTCAAGAAAACAGAAAGCCACATTGTGGTC
The DNA here is from genome assembly GCA_030820535.1 of Quercus parvula. Taxonomy (NCBI): domain Eukaryota; kingdom Viridiplantae; phylum Streptophyta; class Magnoliopsida; order Fagales; family Fagaceae; genus Quercus; species Quercus parvula. Next base: position 12,217,481 of record JAUAME010000007.1, on the reverse strand, counting down.
TTATTTATGGTCGCCTTTGATGATTACATTCTCATTCTATTTTATGGAATACACCCTTTTCCACAGCCCTACAAGACATTCTTTGTGTTTTTGGAGGTTCTTGTATTTGTGTTGGAATCTGGGATTGTGTTCTTGCGTGTGAAGTTTCTGAGTTTGTGTTTTTGTCCAAGTTGATCGAACTCAGATTTGAATTCATGTTTTTTTTTTTTAATAAATTCAAATAAAAAAAATCATTATTATTATACACCATTAAAGTTGCAACAAATAACTTTTTTGATGCAAATAAGCTTGGAGAAGGTGGATTTGGTCATTCTTATAGCTTCGTCAGTAACTTGCATCCGTCTAGGCAGAATCTTGTTAATTAGCCATTTTTAGGCGACTTTCATATTTCAAGATCTGCTCTTATCAAAACATTGGCTGAATAGTTCTTATTATTGCTTTCGAGAATGAGTACAATTGTCTGTTATATCTACTGGTGGTATTTCTTCAAGTGCTAAATATTCCATGGTCACTGGAGTTTCTGCCCGTCTAGGGTCTCCAGGTGATAGCTGCCTTGTCTGGAGTAATGGACTACCTGGTAGGGTCCTTCCCATGTGGGGCCGAGCTTTCCTTGGGCAGAGTCTTTAGTTGCTGGGGTGTCCTTGCACAGGACGAGGTCTCCTTGCACAGGACAAGGTCTCCTACGTTAAGTAGTCTGAGCTTCATTCTCTTGTTGTAGTATTCGGTCATCTTCTACTAGTACTTCATCATCTTGTCGGAGGCTTTCTCTCTCATTTCGTCTAAACAATCCAAGTTGACTCGTAGCAGGTTGTCATTATTCTCCTTGTGGAACATCTCTCGCCTGGTGCTAGTTACTTCCACCTCGATCGAGATTACTGCCTCGATATCATAGGTGAGTCTGAAGGGGGTTTCTATTGTTGGGATTCTTGTCGTGGTCCTGTAAGCCCACAAGACGCCGGGCAATTCTTCTGGCAAGGCACCCTTTGCGTCGTCTAATTTGGCCTTGATAATCTTAAGTAGTGTTCAATTCGTCACCTCCGTCTATCCATTTGCCTATGGATGTCCCGAGGATGAGAACTGGTTCTTGATTCCTAGGCCTGAATAGAAGTCCCTGAAACTTTGGTTGTCAAACTATCGCTTATTATCTGATATGATCGTCCGTGGAGTCCTGAACCTGCAAATTATGTTCTTCCACATGAAGTTCTGGATTCTGGCTTCAGTGATGGCTGCTAGTGCCTTTGCTTTAACCCACTTTGTGAAGTAATCAATGGCGACTAGTAGGAATTTTACCTATCCTTTACCTTAAGGCAACGGGTCGACGATGTCGATTCCCTATTGTACAAAGGGCTAGGGTGAGGATATTGTCATCAATCTCTCTGCTAGAAGGCATTGGACATTCCCAAACCTTTGGCACTTGTCGTACTTCTTGACGAGCTCCCTTGCATCTACCTGCATTGTAGGCTAGAAATAACCTGTTTTGATAACTTTACTTACTAGTGATTTGGGGCTTTCATGGTCTCTGCAAACTCCTTCATGGATCTCCTCTAGAATATATTTGGCTTCTTCTTCGTCCACACACTTCAGGTAAGACATGGAAAAGCCTCTCTTGTATAGTGTGTTGTTCAGGATCGTGAACTTGGCTGCTCTTTTCTTGACCTTCCTAGCTTCCTTGATGTCTTAAGGGAGGTGCCCATCCTAGAGAAATGATATGATTGGTGTCATCCAGCTATCTATGCTCTGGATTGCAAATGTGGATATTTCCTCGATGCTGGGGCGTTTCTGGACTTCCATTATCAAGCCCATGCTTGCCGCTCCTTCTTCCGACGATGCTAGCTTTGTGACTTCATCTGCTACCATGTTCTGGCTTCTGAGGATCTACATAAATTCCACTTTATCAAATTCCTGAGTCAGATGCTTTGTCAGCCTGAGGTATTTCTGCTTTCTTTCCTCCTTCGCTTCATATTCTTCCTTAATCTGCCCTATCACCAACTTTGAATCACTCTTGACCAGCAGGTTCTTAGCTCTGAGTGCCTTCCTGAGTCTCAATCTCATCAGTATCCCTTCATACTCGATCATATTATTGGTGGCCGGGAATTTTAGTTGAACTCCGTATTTGAGCACTTCTCCGTCAAGGGTGGTTATGATGACCCCTACTCCCCCCCTCTTTTCGGCTGACGAACCATCGGTCTCTACTATCCACCATTTTGTCTCATTGGTGAGGCTATCCTCGTCCGGGAGGGTGAACTCGATGATGAAGTCCGCCAAGGTTTGTGCCTTAATGGCTATCCTAGGGTGGTACTCAATGTCGAACTAACTGAGTTCAATTACCCACTAGACCATTCTCCCTACTGCTTTAGTCTTGTTCATGGACTTTTTGATGGGTTGATCCATCATCACCAAAATGAGGTTCGCCTGAAAGTATGGTCTCAATTTGCGTGAGGCTACTATTAATGCGAATGCAATCTTTTCAATCCTTGGGTACTTGGCCTCAACACCTTGGAAAGCTTGACTGACGTAGTAAACTGGGAGCTGCGTCTTGTCCTTTTCTCGAATCAGGGCTGCACTCACGGCCGTGACTGATACTGCCAAATATAAATATAAGTTTTCCCCTTCTTTGGATGGACTCAAGAGGGGTGGATTTCTCAGGTAACGTTTAAGTTCCTAAAACGTTGCCTCGCATTCGTCAGTCCAGGTGAGAGCTTGCTTCAATGTCTTGAAGAAGGGTAAGCATTTGTCTGTCGCCTTAGGGACGAACCTGTTGAGTGCGACAACTCTTCCTGTGAGCTTTTGGACTTCTTTGATGGTCTTGGGTGATGTCATGTTGAGTATGGCATTCACCTTCTCCGGGTTTTCTTCTATCCCTCTTTGGGACACCATGAATCTTAAGAATTTCCCCGAGGCTACACCAAAAGCGCATTTTCCAGGGTTCAACTTTATCTGGTATTATCTGAGGGTGGTAAATGTCTTCTTTAGGTCATCCAGATGGGTAAGTTCTTCCTTACTCTTGACGAGCATGTCATCCACATACACCTCTATATTCCTGCCAATCTGCTTGTTGAACATTTTGTTTACTAACCTCTGGTAGGTTGCTCTGGCATTTTTCAACCCGAAGGGCATTATCTTATAGCAATAGAGCCCCTGACTTATGATGAAAGTAGTTTTCTCCTGATCTTCTTTAGCCACTTTTATCTGGTTGTATCTTGAGAAAGCATTCATGAATGTCAGCAACTTATGCCCGACTGTAGAATCCACCAGTTGGTCTATTCTCGGCAAAGGGAAACTATCTTTCGAGTAGGCTTTGTTCAGGTTCGTGAAGTCCACGCATATTCTCCATTTCCCATTCGCTTTCTTCACTAGGACAACGTTTGCGAGCTAATCAGGATAGTAGACCTCCCGGATAAAGCCTGCCGACAATAGTTTGTTAACCTCGTCTGTAATTGCTTGGTTCCGTTCAGGGGTGAAGACTCGTCACCTTTGTTGGACGGGCTTTCTTTTCGAGTCCATGTTCAGTTTATGCTGAATAACTTTTGGAGATATGCCTAGCATGTCCTCGTAACTCCATGCGAAGACGTCCAGGTTCTTTTTAAGGAATTGGACGAGCTTTGTTCTCATCTCGAGACTTAGTGTCGTCCATATTCTTGTTGTCTTGCTTGCCTCTCCTTTAACCAATTCCATTGTCTCTAGGGCTTCCACTTTATCTTCTTCCTTCTCCTCGATCATCCACGTATAGTTCTCCTTTACAGCTAACACGGCCTGGTAGCATTCTCTGGCTAGGACTTGATATCCTTCTACCTCGCCAACACCGTTCTCCGTTGGGAACTTTACCTTTAGGCAATAGGTGGACGTGGTTGACTTCTATCGGTTAAGCGTGGGCCTCCCAATAATCACATTGTAAGACGAGGGGCAGTCTACCACCAAGAAGTCTAACTGATGGGTCAACTACCTCGGGTAGGTCGCCACCTTTACTATCAATGTCACTATGCCCTTGGGATATACTCTGTCTCCGCTGAAATTGACGAGAGGGGAGTCAAATGGGCGCAATCTTCTTGGATTTAGCTTCAACTGCTGGAAAGCGGGAAGGTAGATGATGCCTGTAGAACATCATTTTCCACGAGGATCTTATTGGTATTGAATCATTCTATCGTCAATGTTATGACGAGGAAGTCGTTATGAGGTTGCTTCACTCCCCTAGCATCTTTTTCGTTGAAAGACATGTCCTGGTTCATCCGTCTTCGTTTCTTGCCTCTGACATGCTTTCCTGAGGGATCTATATGACCCACCAATGAGTGGTCCTCCTGCGATTGTTTTTATTTCCCCGATCACACTCTGCAGAGGCTAGAATGTGTGGTCCTCGTCTCTGGGCAAGGACTCGTGATGGTTTTTGTTGTCATCTCTAGATTTGCTAGACTCACCCTTCTTCACATACTTTTGCTGTTTTCCTTTCCGTATCAACTCCTCTATCTGCTCCTTTAGACCTCGGCAATCTTCTATGTAGTGGCCATGATTCTTATGGAACCGGCAGTACTTCTTCTTGTCCGGGACATTGGGGGACGAATGTAATGGCCTTGGCCATTTGAGGTAATGTTCATCCTTAATCTGTGACAAAATTTTGTCCACTGGCATAACTAAAGGAGTGAATTTTACCGTTTGAGGAGTTTTTTCGTCTTTCCATTTACCCCCATCACTGGTCCGATGATCTGGACGTTCCCTTTTTTGTCCTCTATGATCGTCCTCCTTCCTTCCCTTGTCTGTTGGCTTCTCCACGTCCCTTATAGCGGCTAATGCATCTTTAGCATTCATGTACTTTTGTGCCTTCAAGAGCATCTCTGCCATCGTTTTAGAAGGATTCTTCAAGAGTGAAACCACAAACTCTCTGGACTTCAGCCCCGCCTTAAAGGTCGTCAACTACACTTTGTCGTCAGCTTCGTCTACCTCCAAGGTTTCCCGAGTGAAGCGTTTCACGTAAGGCGTTGTGAGTAAGTGGTGAGCTAGCCTTCAGCGCTTCATCAACTGCACTATGCCTTCAGGGTTTCTTTCTCCCTTTGCCTAATGGTGAGCAAGTGGTCTACTGGCCTCTTAGGGCATTGTCCCCCGACGAAGTGGCGCAGAAAGGCGTTGCTCAACTACACGAATCTATCAATGGACGATGTTGGTAACTTTGTGAACCATTCTCTTGCAGCTCCTTTAAGAGTGGTGGGGAAGAAATGACACAATATCTCGTCAGGGGGCTGTTAAAGGCCTAGCGTCGTCTTGAAGGTGTTGAGGTGGTCTTGGGGATCCTTGAGTCCATCAAACGGCTCAAGCTGAGCCAACCGAAATTTTGATGGAACCGGGCATTCTAGGACTGCTATAGTGAAAGGTGAGTTTGTTGTCCTAACCATTCTATCCAGGCTCCAGTCCGTTTTCTCCTTGATTGCGTTCCTCATCTCGTCCAACTCTTTCCTTACTTCTCGAAAAAGATCCGAGTTTTGTTCATTTGGAGTAGTAAGCTATCTCCCTCATCCTCCTAGTTGGCTCTGAACCGATTCTCCTCTTGTTAAAGCCGTAGCCTCATTTCCTGATTTTGTTTGGTGAGCTCTTCGATGGTGGCTGCAAGAGCCTGGACTTGCTGAGCTAAGGCCACTGAATCTTGATTGGACTCCATCTAAATGTAAATGTTGGTTGGAAACTTACGCTTTTGAACCTAAGTATAAAAATGTCGTCCCCACAGACGACGCCAAATTGATGAAGTACAAATTCGTTAGTCGAAGTAAATACGTTCAGATGGAGCCAAACCCTTGGCTATGGAAATGATGAAGCAGCTCCCTCAAGATGGTCACCGGTGTGGTGCTTGCCACAATGTCTTTGATGCCAAAGTCAGTATAAGGAAACTCTTTGCAGAGAATAAATCAATAATATAACAATGAGTATTTTTGGGAGTGTCTATGTACCTTGGTGTTGGGGGGGTTGTATATATACATTCCCATAGTCCCTAGCCGTTGTGACTGTTATGGTGGTTTTAATGCTTCTTTTGGTAACGCCTCATGGTTAATGATGTAAGCTTTGATGGGCTTCCAATGGTTTATACAGCTGTCCTTGTAACCGTCCGAGGCATTTATTTGATTGCATTGAATGGCTTCTTTACCTTTATCAGTAATGTAGGTCATATCGTTAGAGGAACTTGGTTAATTTGTCTGTCTATATTGTCTCGTGGGTTTGGATGAGGTCGTCCATATAAGCTGAGTTCGTCAATCTCATCATATAACTCATAAAACATATTTGATTGTTCTTTAGGGTATTCTGAAAAAGTTGTCCATGGCCTAGTAATGTTTTGGTGGAACTTGATAGTAATCTCTTGGGGTATTTTCTTTTCTATGAATCTAATAAAATGAAAAAACACAAAGCATGTAAAATATTACATATAAATGAAATGTAAGCACTAAAAAATAAATGATTAAAATAATCAAAAAATAGGGAAAAAAAGACCTTCTGTCATGTATCTCATACTTGTGGTTATGACCTGGATAAACACCCTTAGCCTTTCCCGGACCTCTTTTCTTTTGTATAGTAGATCCTACCAATAATGAAATAAGTAAAAATAAATAAATAAGCTTTAAGCTTACAATTGGTATATTAGCATATAAACTTTAGGAAAATATTAAGTAAGTATTACCTTTACTGCCCCCATTAATCACACTATTAGAAGAAACAAGTGCTTCATTAGTTGGAGACTTAGATGATGAAGATGCAACTTGTGATTGACTAACACTATCACTCTTATCTCTTACTTGTTCTATAGTTCACTTCTTCCCTTTCTTTGCCATTCCTGTAATATAGTTAAAAAGAAAGCCACATCTTTGAAAAGTTGTAATTATTTAGTCAACAAAAACATAATTAAAACTAAGGACCATATTAAAAATATCAATATAAAGATAAAAATAATTTGTTCTCATTCATAATCTAAAAATAAAATACAACTAATAAACAATCATATCCTCAACATTAATGTTTCTACTCTAGTTCATCTCATCATCTTCTTCATTTGCTTCAGCCACATGTGTATTGAATATTTGAAATGCTTAATTAAATTTTAGAGGTCCACTAATTTAATTAAATAATTATATACAAATAGCATGCATTGTGTGAGGTTGAATTTAATCAACCATCTTGTTAGCTTTATTCTGTGCCAAATTTGCTTGTAATTTAGCAATTAGTAAACCTATGTTTAGGTGGGAATCATGTAAGGGTAGTGTGTGAAAGAGTGTGAAGAAATGCTCAAAACTGTGCAGTGAAGCAGGGAATTGCGGCTGAATCTCCGCTAGAAGATGCACACGTGTGAAGCATGCAGAGAAGCTGAACCGTCATGCCAGCTGTAGCATTATAGGACAAAAAGTCTAGTCTGGCCATTCAATTACCTCGCGGCTTGGACTCGCGACTCAGTTAAGTCACGAGGCCAAGTCGCCAGTTCACTCTGTTATGGAAAAATTGACTCTTCCCATTCCTTTCTCACTCTAGTATAAATACCCCTTATACCCATGAAATATTGAAAGCTTCTAGAGAGAATTTTGAGAGAGAAACCCTAGAGAAAAACAAGATTGACTCATCCACAATCGTTACATAGTGACTCTTCAAATTCCTCAACTCTTACCATCTCCATTTTTACATCCTTGAGAGGTTCATTAGCCAAAACTTTTCTCACCTTACCCGTATCTGTGAGAAGGCTTTTTGGTGCTTTGGGAAGCAGTTCGGAAGGAACCAATTCATATTGGTTGATGCTATGGGTTATAGCGGAATCCGATAAGCTAAAGAAGAAATATGTTCGGCGTAACCTCGTTGGAGTAGGAGTATGTAGGGCTTAGGTACACTAGGTAGATTAGGCTTGGAGGGTTTTTTGCTGTTCATGTATCCCAACTTGATTCTTTAGTGGATTATTGACCGCTTGGAGGACGGCGAAGAGGTTTTATGCCGAGGGCTTCAGTTTTCTCTTCGATAATACATCATTGCGTTGTCCTTGTGTTTGCATCTCTCTTCCCTTAATCTTTGCCATTTAATTTCTATTGTGAATGTGATTTTACTTGGTTTAGATTGTTTAGGTTTTTTGTATTAAGCTTATGTTCATATTCCGCACATTAATTGTTTGATATTAAACTTGAATTGGTAATTTTTTAATTGGGGGTCAAAACGTTCATAGTGTTTTTCACACATATTGAACATTCACACTTATTCAACAAATTGCTAAAGTTTAGCAAAAAAAAAAAAAAATTGCTAAAGTTACTTTTAACGGTACACTTATATTATTATATATTCACAACACAAATAATATTATTATAATACTGTCATTATACTATTATTATAGCTTCAACAAATACTTATATTATTAAAAAGTGGTCTATAGTACTATTCTAGTATCCCCTTGCAGTTTCATAGACAAAAAAAAAATATTCAAATGGTACACTAATTAATATTATATTATTATATATTCACAATACAAATACACAAACACCAACCATTTATTCAAATATATTTTTTTAATAAAAAAAATTTTCAGCCGTTCATTCATTATCTTTTTGGCTCAACACCCAACTATCCACTATCACTTTATCTCTATTCAATGGATTCATTTAACCAGAGCGTCCTGCAGTATAACTTTAAGCTGTACGAAAAATAAAAAATAAAGTGCAGACAAAGAGAGTGAGAGAGAGTAAGTGATACCAGTGGCTCAACAAGGCAATTGGATTCTAGAAAGTATGGAGAACAATGGTGTAGAAACAAATAAAGATACCGACGGTGCAAGAGAGTAACTGTTATTTTTTTATTTTTCTGTTTTTTGGTTTTTGTGCAGGGAATTTGGGATTTGTTGAGGAAGACAGATTTGGGTGTTTTTTTTTTTTTTTTTTTTTTTTTTTTTTTTTTTTTTGTAATTAGGGATATGTTTACCTGAAAGGAATTTCATATATTTTTAGGTCTTTTAACTTATTTTTTTGGTTGAGAAGATGGGTTTGTTAACAATATTGTACCAACTTTATTTTATTTTTTGAATTTTTTTCAACAAATTTATGAGGGTCAATTATAAAATTTTAAAGTATAAATTAAATTTTTTTTTGGGATGATTTGACTTTTAAATTTTTTGCTGCCTAATTCTAAATTTTAAGAGGGGTGGGGGTAGGAGGGAGGGAGTGGCAGTAAAGAAAATTTTAACCTATGTTGCAATTTTGTTCCATCTCAAATAGGAAGTTTCAAAAGTAAGGGAAATATAACATGAATATTGTGTAGGTGGATTTTTTGTATGGAAATATAACCTCAATATTAAAAAAATAAAAAATAAAAAATTGTGTATTTTATTTGGCAAAACCACCCCATTTGAAGGGAAAAGACATTTTTCAATTGAAATCTCATTAACCAATTTTTTTTAACTAATATTAAAAATGTTGTATACTAACTTGCTCTCAATTTTCCAAAATTATCTTATTTTATAAATAAAATTTACTGATTTAAAATTTTAATTAAAGTTTTCTCAAAAAAAAAATTTAATTAAAGAGTATTTAAAATATTCTTCCAATCTAATGTTCAGATTTTGGATTTGAGTCTAGAACATTATGGAAATGTGTTGTTGTACCAACATACCAAGAAATTTTGATTGGTTATGCTCTTCTAATCCAACCATTTGATTCAGCTCATAATTCATCAAAACTAATATTTTATCCCACTATTTCAATCCAATGGTCAAATTTTAAATTTGATTGTGGCACAAGATGGATGCATGTCATTGTGTCCACCTATCATGAAACTTCAATTACTAAATATATCCAATACTCTTCTAAGAGAGTTATACATTATATAAGTATTACTAAGAATCAAGAAAATGACCTACAAAATACAACCAAAAACCTACAAAATGACCTAGAATGGATTTGCATATGACTTTTGACTTTGGCATTTTAAAACTTGAAACAGATAAAGGCATGAAAACCAAAAAAAACCCTTAAAACACTGACCAATACTCAAAATCCACTTAAAACCTCCTTGATCAACCTAATTTTATCAAATCCAATGGTCTTGGAACCAACTTTGAAAAGATTGACCAAGTTTAATAGACTTTGACGAAGTTTCACAAGATTTGATTACTCTGTTCTCATAATCTAATTGTCTAATTGTCACTATCATTTACAAATACAAATAATTCACCACATTCTACCAATCCAACGGTCAAATTTTGGATCTCCATCTGGTTGCATGATGGACATGTGTTGCTGTACCCACCCACTAGGAACCTTTGATTAACCCCATTGACACAATCCGACCATCCAAAATGGCTGAAACACTCCATTAAAGCTAGAAAATGACCGAAATACCCATAAACTTCTAAAGTGGTGAAAGTGCCCCTAAAAGCTTCAAAATGATCAAATACATTTTACATCTGAAATAACCAAAATAGCCCATCTAATTGTCACTATAGTTTAGAAACACAAATATTTAATCACAAATATGGACGCATGTCGTATCTGCCTATAATGAAACTTCAATAACTACAAATATCCAATACTCTACTGATTAGGAGAGTTATACACTATAAATATTATTAAGAGTCAATAAAATGATATGCAAAATACAACCAAAAACCTACAAAATGACCTCGAATGGATTTGCATATGACTTTTGACTTTGCCATTTTAAAACTTGAAACTGATAAAAGCATGAAAACCAAGAAAACCTTAAAACACTGACCAATACCCAATACCCAATACCCAATACCCAAAACACACTCAAAACCTCCCTACTCAACATAATTTGATCCTATCGAGTGGTCATAGACCTAACTTCGATGGTTGATCATGTTTGACCAAATATTGACTAAGTTTTGTAAACTTTGACTACTCATTTTTCACAATTTGACCGTCTAGTTGATGTCATACTTCACCAATACCAATATCTCACCATATTCTTCCAATCGAACAAACGGATTTTGGATTCGAGTCTAGAGCATTATGGACATATGTTGTTGTACCAACACACCAAGAATTTTGATCGGTCACGTTCTCCTAATCCAACCATTTGATTGAGCTCAAAATTCATCAAAGCCAATATTTTATCATACTTTTTCAATCCAATGGTCAAATTTTAAATCTAACTATAGCACAAGAGGGATGTGTGTCATATCCGCTTATAATGAAACTTCAATCACTAAAAATATCCAATACTCTACTAAGTAAGAGTGTTATACACTTGTAAACACCCAATTTTACAACTTGCATTTAACCAACCAGTTGATCTTTACATTTGTGATACAAAACAAATCTTGATGTTCTAACGATCATAATGGTATGTCATGGGTTTTGATCGGACCACCTGATCAAAAGTTATCTTACAAACAATTTTCAATGATCATGGCTCGCCTATACGATGGGCCTGATCACATCCTATTCTAAACACTTAATTTTGATTGGTTCTTGATAAGTGAAATTTTTACATGATTTTTATTATCCTCTTACTTATTAAAATTCTTAGTTTTCCTTTATTTCTTTTGATTTGATTTGATTTTTATTTATATTTATCTATTCATTTGTGCTTTGAAGGAATGAGAAGATTTCGGATTAATCTACAAGGGCTTTACATGCAAAGTGGGGCTAGGCCAATTGAATTAAGTCAACTTACATCCAGCCAGGCATGAATTCAAGAGAAGACCAACCCAATTAAATTTAAGTCCAACTGGAGCAAGGAAATCAAAGGAAATTTGCACCAAATCCAAGTCCAATTCGGATTAGGATTCCATCCTGCACATCAGTTAGTATTTTCAACATAACTTTGGGCTCAGATGTCCAATTGAGATGATTCAAGTTGGGTTGGAAAGTTAAAAGTTAACTTAAAGGGCTACAACTTCGTAGTTTACCAAAAGCCTGAATTCTGAAGTTAAATGGGCCAAAATAGTCGGTTAAGTGAAGCCTAAAAATCTGGAATTTTCTCCAAATGAGAATTCAACTTGTAATAGGATTCCTTTACCTATTTAAAGGTTCTTTAGGGAAAAAATTCAGTGTGTTGCATTGAAGTATTTTTTTGGGTAGTCTTTCTGAAGAGGAGGATTTGAGAACAAAGTCGAGAGCTTTGTGTTAATCAACCAATTCAGATGAAAGACATAAGTTTTATTTGTTTTCTTTTCAATTTTTATTATGAACTAAATTTTATTTTCTAGAGTGTTGATGTAGTCTAGCAATGAACACACAATTTATATTCTGAGTTATTTTATTTTTAATATTTCCATGATTGAGTGTTTAATTCTTATTCTTAATGCTTACTATTTTTTTTTACGAATTATAGTTTGATCAATTGAATTACAATGAGACCAAGAGGTGATTTGTTAATTTTAGTTCTAGAATTAAACACCATTAGTTGAGCGAAAGTAGAGATGCTTTACCGCGATTAGTGTGATTTTTTTTTTAGAAAATTCAAGTATGTAATGAGTCTCCAGTTAATTAAATTCGCATAGAGATATGGAATTGTTAGTTGAAGATATTTTTGATATTATTCGAGAGAAAATATTGAATAGTTGAGAAATTTTTAATCATCAACTGGAGATTATTTGGAATTTAATAATTAGGAAGAATAAATTGTGTGGGATTTGTTAGGTGAAATCAATCGTTCTAGATCCATTTTTATCATGTTTTTTTCTTTACACTTTTAGACTTTTATGCTTTGCTATATTAATCTTTATTAAATAGTTTAATTTAATCTAGATAATAGAACGTTCCTTTTATTTTCGATTTTCCAAATAGTAATTAATTTAGTGAATTTCGGTATTCATTAACATAGTTAATCCCTGTGGGTTCGACATTCATTTTCTAAAAACACTTTATTACTTGTTAAGATTCTGTGCGCTTGCAGATTATTTTACGCGAACAAGTTTTTGTCACAAGAATTAATTTAAAATTAATTAAGTGTGATTTTTGATTGGATTTCATTTTATTTCATTTTTTTTAAAAGAAATAATAAAAAAATGTTTTTCTTTATGGCATCTTATATGCTCTTTTAAAAATTTTGGAGATATGATCCATGAAAAATTCAAAAAAACAGAAAAATGCTCAAAAAACGTCATTATCTTCAGCAAGCAACTTGGATCGCATTTTTGGCCAGAAAAACATTGAAATTTGGATTTCTCTATTTCTATAAAAGTTGTAGAGACTTAAATTTCCTTTCAAAAAACATTAATCCCGAATCAATTGGAATTTTGAGCAGCAAGTTATGGCCAAAATATGAAACAGGTGCAGAAGATAACACAAATTCAGCATTATCTTCAATTTTCTCTCAAAATTTCAAATGGGGATCAACAACAAATCCGTCCAAGCCTATCTAATAGACTTCTCCTTTCCCTTTGCTTCAGAAGAAATATTTTTGAAAAATAAATTGGATAAAGAAACAGATACATCCTGTGAAAAAAAAATTCAAAAATGCTCAAAAGACGTTACTATTTCCAGCAGCAATTTGAAACACATTTTTGGCATGGATTCCATTGAAATTTGGCTTTCTATATTTCTGAAAAAGTTGTAGATAATTGGATTTCCTTTTAAAAAACACCCGTCTTGAATCAATTGGAAGTTTGAACGGAAAATTAGAGCCAAAAGATGAAGCAGGTGCAGCATCATTTCAAAATTTGAATGGAAATCAACACCAAATTCGTTCCAGCTCATTTAAACAGGTTATCTCCTCCCTTAGCTTCAGAAGAAAGCTAATAACTTAGCTTTAAAGCTAGGCCATCCCTTCCCCTATAGATAGAGAAGACCTCTTCCATTTTCTGGACCCCGAATTCCCTCTGGAGAGCTAATGAGAAAGTAGAAAAGAAAAGCTATTGTGCAATTATTGTTCCTACTTTGGTTGTAGTTTAGTACTTCCTTGCTTTCTCCCTAGCCCTTTAAGTGATCACTTCCCCCTTTTAATTTATGCTGGTAAGTAGTTAATTGTGTTCTTTAATTTTTTATACATGCTTGAATAAATGCTTACAAATCACCATTCACTTCTTTTATGCTATGCTTGGATGAACATGCCTTTATGTCTTATTGATTTTCTCTTACATGCTTAGATGAACATTTCTAGGTAATACACAATTTTCTCTTGAATGCTTAGATGAACACTTCTAGGCTAATATACAATTTTCTCTTGAATGCTTAGATGAACACTTCTAGGTTATAGCACAACTTTTTCTCAAATGCTTAGATGAACACTTCTAGGTTAAAGCACAAATTTCTCTTGAATACTTAGATGAACATGTCTAGGTAGTTATTTTACTTTTTTTAAATGCTTGAACAAACATGTCAAAGTATTTTGATTTTCTCTAGATAAACATGTCTAAGGATTTTTCTTTACTTCTTTTCATAGTTGCTTGGATGATCAAATATGCTTAAATGTTTTATTTTTATTTGTTTTTCTTTGCAATTATGTTGATGACAAATAACATGACAACTTTGTTTTTCCTTCACATGCTTAGATGAACATGTCTAGGCTAGGAATTCTTTGTTTATATTGATCTCTTGGATGAACATGTCATTACCTTTATTCTTTTTTTTTTTCATTAAAATTGTTATCTAACAGGTTTCATTTTTTTGTTTTTTTTTTTGTTTCTCTTTATGTCAAATTCCCCTAACACATATTTGTTTACAATTCTTGCAAATTACATGTTTATATGACATATTCTTTGTATTTGTTTGACATGATATGACATTGGCCACCTTAACCTAGGAGACCGGTTTTACCGGGCGAGATGGGTGCTTAATCCATTCCCATCTCGTAAATTAGCCTCCGAACTAAGATCAAGGGTTCTAGACTATGCTCTTGTACGTACAATTTTACATTTTTTAGAATGTAACTAGGAAATAAGGTAATGTAATTTACTTTTTGTAGATTGTATCTATGACAAAAAAGCATTGTAATTTTTTGTTACAAAATTTGATGTAAATTGTCATATACATTAATACAACATAAGTATTTTTTTATTGAAGGTTTTCTTATTTTTCCTTTAAAATTAAATAAGTGGTGGCTCCATGTAAAACCCTCGATCTAGGGGGGAGTACATTTTACAACACTATATAAGTATTACTAAGAATTGAGAAAATGATCTACAAAATACAACCAAAAACCTACAAAATGACCTTGAATGGATTTGCATATGACTTTTGACTTTGCCCTTTTAGAACTTGAAACTGATAAAAACATGAAAACCAAGAAAACCATAAAACACTAATCAATACCCAAAACCCACTTAAAACCTCCTTGAACATCCTAATTTGATCAAATCCAGTGGTCTTAGAACCAACTTTGAACTTTGACCAAAGATTGACCAAGTTTAGTAGACTTTGACGAAGTTTCGCAAGATTTGACTACTCTATTTCACAATCTGACCGTTTGATTATCACTATAATTTACAAATACAAATATTTCACCACATTCTACCAACCAATGGTCAAAATTTGGATCTCCATCTGGTTTCATGATGGACACATGTTGTTGTACCCACTCACTAGGAAACTTTGATTAACCCATTGACACAATCTGACCATTCAAAATTGCTAAAATACGCCATCAAAGCTAGGAAATGACCGAAATACCCATAAACTTCTAAAGTGGTGAAAGTGCCCCTAAAAGCTTCAAAATGATCAAAATACGTTTTACTTCTGAAATGACCAAAATAGCCCTCATGTACTTGGAGGGTCTTTTTAGATGTTTTTTATTGTTTTCAAAATTAAGACAAAATTGAGGAAAATTTACCGTTCAAAGTAAATAATCATTTTTTATGGCCATATGTATGTTGGAAATTCTTTTATTGTGACAAATTTACCTTACCGTTGTTAATACATTTTTTTCTTCTAAAATTTTAACTATTAATGACGACCACAATGTTCGTCACAAATAACAATGCAATATATAGTGATGGAAAAAACCATCAAATACATGAAACATAAGGGCATGATTTCCCCCTTTAAAAAAAATTATCAATGTCAACCGTGTAGGTCCATCGCAAATATTATTTATTGGAAAGGATCCAATTTGATTACTAATACATTCTTTCTTTTAAAGAAAATTAACTATTTACGACAAGTAGCATGCTGGTTGTAAATACAAACTCAATTAAAAAAATTAAAAAAAAAATTAATTGCTATAGATAGATGTTGTCACAAATGTGAAAAGTAAGGGGGGAATTTTATCCCCTGTACCAAATCAAAGAAAAAAAAAAAGGTTATATCTAGCTAGCTGTGGAATATTGTTCATTATAAACGTTCCAAAAGGACTTACGCTGTTGGTCAATTCTTCTTATGCCCTTACAGTCGTGCACTCATAATTACATAGAAAAATTGGACACGTTAGTTTGGCAGAAAAGTATCGAGAAACAAATGGTTGAATGTTTCAAAAAAAATCATGGACTTCCTTTTCTTCAAAGTCTTTACTCAGCCCACTAGTTCACCCCTATCTCCAAAAGCCTAAATGATAAGTTTCTTATCCCAAGTCTTGCCTTAAACACATGGCAATGGTTTCTTCAAGACTTGTTTTCCTCTTTTCCATTTGCATACTGATTTCTCAAGCCTTTGCTCAGCAGCCATTACGCCATTTTTGTTTAGACAATGGTAACTACACAAGCAACAGTACCTACAAAGCAAACCTCAATCAACTCCTCTCCTCCCTCTCTTCCAACACTGAAATTGACTATGGGTTCTACAATTTTTCTTATGGCAAAAGCCCTGACCAAGTTTATTCACTTGGACTTTGTAGAGGAGATGTCAACCCAGATATTTGCCATAGTTGCATCATTAACGCTAAAAATCTTCTCACTCTGCTTTGTCCCAATCAGAAGGAAGCAATAATATGGTATGACTATTGCATGTTACGCTACTCATTTCGCAACATATTTGGCATCGTGGAAGATAGCCCTACTTTCTCGGCGGCAAACGATAATAACGTAGCAGCCAATTACGTTCAGTTCCGTCAGGACCTGACGACCTTGTTGGATAGCCAAATTGGTCAAGCTGCAGCAGGTGGTTCTCTTCGTAAGTTTGCAGTGGCAAATACAACAGCACCAAACCTCCAAACACTATATTCACTTGTGCAATGCACACCTGATTTGTCTGAGCAAAATTGCAGTGATTGCTTGGTTGGGGCTATGGGAGGTATAACACAATGTTGTGATGGGAGGCAAGGTGGGAGAGTTGTCAGACCCAGCTGTAATTTAAGGTTTGAGGTCTTTAGCTTCTTTAATGCCACAGCTTATAATGCATCATCACCATCACTGTCTCCACCACCGCCTCCAGTACCATCAAACAACACCCCTGCTGCAAAAGGTACCAATGCCATTAAGCTTAAAATGTAATCCATTTGGATGCAACCTTTTGGTGAATACTTATTTGCTTTGCTGAATGTTGATTAAAGAAAATAAAAGACTTTAAAAAGCTGTACAGAAGCAAATAAGGTCAAAAGCTTACTATTCATTATAAAGGGGTCCTTATTACTTTCCCTATAAATTCTCAAGTTTCGAAACTAATTTTAATTTTGTGACTCTTTCCATGTATCCATTTGAAACTTTTAACATACATCTGTCAGAATTTTTTAAGTAAACATATTTCTGGTTTTTGCAGGAAAGGAGAGTAACAAATCTCGAACAGTCATCATAGTTGTACCCATTATTTCTTTTGTGGTACTAATTATAATCTCCTTCTGCATCTACTTAAGAATCAGGAAACCAAGGGAGAAACCACAAAGTAAGTAAAATAATTCATTTATTTCTTTTTGTTATCCCAAAATTTGAATTATTGCAAAGATAATAACAAAAAATGTCAGAAATTATGGGCTTGGTTACATAGATGTGCTTCCTAAAGTTCTCAGGTATGTGTGATATTTGTGGGAGTAAAAAATTCCACCTATATTATGAGCCAACGAGGACAAATTTCCCAGCAAGTATTAAGGTAAAATACGATATACTTTGGGGATTATTTATTTATTTATTATTTTCATAAAATGATACTTAGCTACTACAAATTAAAAATAATCAATGTGTTCCGTCAATAAATTGACTTGCACAAAAGCAAACGAAAAGATATTATATACTAATAGACATGAGTTTCCTATCTAGAAGATTTTTATAAATAATTAGTTTTTAGAGGTCATTGCTGTTACATGCACGTATTTTAAATTGTGTTGGTTTTAAATAATGCACTAACGTCTTGTTCAGGCGAATCTGTGGATGAGATTAGAAGTGTGGAATCTTTGCAGTTAGGCTTTGGCACTATTAAAGTTGCAACAGATGACTTTTCTGATGCAAATAAGCTTGGACAAGGTGGATTTGGTGTTGTTTACAAGGTAAATCTAACCTTATCAATAACCTTTAAAAGGATAATTTAATGGGCAAGACCAGCCTCATGATTGAAATAGGATATTGATTCAAACACTTTCCCTCCCACTCCCACCCCAAATTCGAAAGGTTTGTAGTCATGATGCACATGTTAAGTCCAAAGGGTTAAATATGTTCTAATCTAATACGGTTTCAGGGTAAACTCTTTGATGGACAAGTTATTGCTGTGAAAAGGCTTTCAAATAATTCTGGTCAAGGAGATCTTGAATTTAAGAATGAAGTTTCGTTAGTGGCCAAGCTTGAACACCGAAATTTAGTTAGACTCCTAGGATTTTGTTTGGAAGGAATTGAAAGGCTTCTAATTTATGAGTTTGTGCCCAATGGAAGTCTTGATAACTTCATTTTTGGTATGATTTTACTTCTACCTTTATTTCAAACTTATATTCATTGTAATTTATTTTGATTACATTTCTTTTGTGGATAGATTTCCTTCACATTTTAGTCCAATATAATATATTTGATTGACTATGTAGATCCAATCAAGTGTGTACAACTAGATTGGGCAAGACGCTACAAAATCATAGGAGGCATTGCACGAGGTCTTCTCTACCTTCATGAAGACTCTCGGCTTCGTATTATTCATCGAGATCTCAAAGCAAGCAATATCCTACTAGATTTTGAAATGAATCCAAAAATTTCAGATTTTGGTACGGCAAGATGGTTTGAACTTGATCAAAGCAAAAGCAATACCAATAGAATTGTGGGGACCTAGTAAGTATCAAACTTTTTCTTTTGACAATCTAGTATCTTACATAGGTATACTTTATGTTTAGGTTGTACCAAAAGATACAACATGAAAGGCTAATAAGTATTGTTGAAAATAATTGTGAATGTGCAGTGGATATATGCCTCCAGAGTATGCAATGCATGGACAATTCTCAGTAAAGTCTGATGTCTTTAGTTTTGGTGTGCTAGTGTTAGAGATAATAAGTGGACGAAAGAATAGCTCCTTCGGAAATGGAGAAAATATTGAGAACCTTCTAAGCTATGTAAGTATTTTTATTCTTGGGTCTAATGGCACATACACCCCATAAGTATAGAGTGGTAGGTCGGACTGCATGTTCAAATGGCTCAACGGGAGTGGAAAAAATTTGAAACAATACCCTTTTATCTTTAGGATGTGGAGTATCAAGTATTCTACCCGTTGGTTTGTGCCTACTAGTAAGGCACTAATATTGTCCATAAAGTTTCAAATTATTGATGAAGCTTGTGTAGCTAGTTGGCTTTATACCAAATACATAGGAATCTAGCACAAATGAAGGATGAGGAGGTTAAAGGAAATGAAGAAATACATCAAGTTATGTAGCCCAAATATATTTCTTTTTAAAACACAATAAAATAATTTTTTCTTGAATACTAAATTAGTCAGTTTAAATTATCTTGCAGGCATGGAAAAATTGGAAACATGGTATAGTTTCAAATCTTGTAGATCCCACGTTGAAGCCAGCTTCGACAACCGAAATAATGAGATGCATTCACATTGGATTACTATGTGTTCAAGAAAACGTAGCTCATAGACCAACTATGGCATCTGTTGTTCTCATGCTAAATAGCTACTCTATTACTCTACCAATACCCTCAAAACCTGCATTTTTAATGAACAGTGGTACCGAATCAAACATTTGCTTGCAATGGGAGCATGATTCAAGGCTGGCAAGGTCAAATCAATCAAAAAGTAGCTATGTCCAAGCTTCAATAAATGAGTTGTCAATCACAGAGATATCTCCTCGCTAATGTTTAATGAATTTGAAATGTAATACTACTATTTTCCTAATTTATTTATTTTAATTGAAGAATACACAATATGACAATATATGAGTTATTGATGATATGTTAACAACAGTAGCATTCTTTTCAAAACCTGAACTATTTAGTGACCCAAAAGAAAATTGGTGTAATTTATCCATTTGTTCTTTCTCTAGAGGTAGTACTCTTATTCAAGAAAACTGAAAGCCACATTATGATTTGCCAATCTTACTGTCTCCAATTTCAATTTTTCTATTTGAATCATATGGTATAAAATTGAATTATAAAAAAAATAATAATAAAAAGGATTTGATATAAAATTAATTTTATGTATGTTAAAGATATTGTCATGTGATGTCTTATAATATTTTACTTATGAGTAAGACTTAGGTACTGATTTTTAGGTTCTCCTTTTAAAATTTTGCCATGTGGATATTTTCTCGTGGGATGGAAGTGTATTTTTTAATTAGGTAGTTACATGACTAAATCTTAAGAGGGAACCTAAAGAACAACACCTAATGTACTGTACCTAAGTTTTGTCCTTTACTTATATAGGATGGTAGTGACATTTTTTCATGATTCCATATTACTGGATTGAAATTCAAAGTAAGTAATTCTGCTGATTCTTTAAAAAAAAAATAGTAATGTGGGAACATTGATTTTGCAGAAGATTTAAAAGTGTGGCAACATAAGGGAAAGCAAAAGAAAGGGGAAAAAAAAGTTGGAGTACTTTTCAATTTTTCATTCCTTGTCCCCATTTTTTTTTTTTTTTTTTGTATTTTGTTGCCTTACTTAGATGAAATAATTCTAATGAAATCATTTTTATTTTTTGTAAAATTTTCAAAATAATTGAACTAACACACTGTTAATGATAAAAAAAAAAAAAAAGAAAAAAGAAAGAAAGAAGAGTATAATTAAGTTATTGTGAGCCTACTTAAAAATCAATAACTCTATCATCTTCAGTCAACAAGAAAAATAAAATAAAATAAAATCAATAACAATTTACAAAAAAAAAAAAATAAATGTGGAAAAGATTGTGTACCTCCAACATTACCCCATTTAGATACCATTCCATGTGCTGTACGTGTTGAATGGGATGGAAGTCCACTAAGACTAGTACACCTGTACGTTGACTACCATTTTTTAAATTTACAGAAAAGTCCCAGTGGTGTAAAGTTCAAGGAGGTAAAGTAAGACTTGGATTCCTAAAATTTTGATAAACTAGTATTTAATTATTTATCTCCATGATTATGAACCAATCTGATATGAGAAGTATAATGCATATATTGAATATATGTGATATTTGTTGTTATTTAGTAAAGGTAAGACTAAAATGATAGGAGTCTTTTAGTTCAATTAATACCTCCTTATGACAAATAAAACTACCCTCAATTATCAAATTATAAAAATAAATAATAAATAAAAACATAAGCTCAAAAGAGGCCAATACAATTGTAGCTCTCCGTAATAAGTCAACCATGCAAGTCCTATATATAAAGAAAAAAATTTATAAGCAAATATTTTAGAGCTAACCTTTTTATTTATTTTTTTGAATAGTGATATCCTAATCAAAACTTTATGTTCAACAAAATGAAGGGGGAAAAGGGTATTTACCCCTAATTTGAAAACTATATAGCAAAATGCTCATGCTTTGAAATTATTTAATAAAATCCTCCTGTTTTAATCGGAACTCAATTTCAACAAAATCGAATTTTCTGAAAAACTCGATATCCTCAAAATCAAGTTTTACGTATATTTTTAAGTAGAACTTGACATTAACAATGTCGAGTTCCACTTAAATTTTCAAAAAAATTTAAGTGGCAAAATATTCATAAAACTCAACATTACTAATGTCCAGTTCTACTTATAAATCAATTTTGTTAATGTCATGCTTATATATTGTATCTGTTCCCCTTGTGAAAGAAATGGGTAGTTGTGACTATTGGGGTAGTTGGCCTAGTGGTCATGGGATCATTTCTAATGGTTTGGGAAATGGACGTCTCATATTCAATTCCCGCAATAGAAAGTGCTCGAAAAATAACTTTATGCTCACTGAATGCTCACTTACCCATTTTTCATTCATGGAAAAAAAAATAAAAAAAAATAAAGCACACACACACAAACGAAAAGTGGTTGTAGGCTCCATGTCTAATTTATTAGTAAAAAAAAAAAAAAAAATTCATTGGGGGTGGTTGTTACATACAATGTGACACAACACTGTGTCTTATCTATAAACTCACATTTGCAATTATGAAAACACAAT
Organism: Quercus parvula; assembly: GCA_030820535.1. Lineage (NCBI taxonomy): Eukaryota > Viridiplantae > Streptophyta > Magnoliopsida > Fagales > Fagaceae > Quercus > Quercus parvula. The sequence goes on along the minus strand of JAUAME010000007.1, from coordinate 12,195,111 downwards.
GTGTTTTATCCTTATTCATTTATGTTCTTTGTCTTCCTCCCCACGATAATCTTCTTTTAGGAAAAATAATTAATTTTGTTACTTGGAAACCAACTTGCAGTCAATTAGGCTATATGATCTTTGCTTGCGGCATCTCTAACTATTCGGTTAGCGTCTTTCACTTAATGAATCACGCGTTTTTTAAAGCATTACTATTCCTGAGTGCAGGTTCATCATTTGTTGTGCCGGGTATTCCTTTCTCACCCTAAGTCCAAACTAGTTCCAACCTTGCCATCTCGTTTCCCATATGGACATATACACGAACAAAAGGAATCTTTGAAAAAACTTGAAAGCAAGTCAGAATATAATTTTTAAGTTTTAACTGATGAAGTTGCCACATATATAGAACGCTACTCAACCTATCAAAAATAAGAGGCTGGTGGTGAAAATGTAGGGCAAGTGGGCAACACATAAAAGTAGAAAGATAGGCTGTTTATGGCCAAATCAATGGTGGGTGAGGTTTAAGACTGCCACCCATTTCTCTCTATCGTTTCACCTTTCTCTGTTTGTCTTTTATTTCTAGGTATTAAACCAATCTTCTCTGAGATTTCACCGAATAAAAGTCCCACTAAACATTGGCCGAAATGATACTCCTCCTTCAAGGTTTATATAAATGAAAATATATGTCAATGTTTGACTTGCAAAAAAGATATTGCCTTTTTTTATATAACTGATCATGCCAAAACAATGGACAAAATAAGATCTCCCCTCCCGTGAAGTTTGTATAATTAAAACTTAACCTCAAATGGTTTGTAAAAGTGAGTAATATTTTTAAAAATAAAAAATAAATATTTCATTCGGTAAGTAATATTGTGAGGCGTCATTTTACACATGTTTGGGAGGAGTATCATTTTGATCAACATCAAAGAAGATTGGCCAATTTATCCATCTGTTCCTTCCTTAGCCCTAATCTTATATATTCATGCAAACAGGAAGCCACATTACGATATACCAATCTCACTTTATATCCAATTTCAGGTTTTCTATTTAAAATTTTCATTTAATTGTCAATAATGGTGCTGTTGGATTAGAATCATATGATATAAAATTTAAATATAAATGAAAATGGATTTGATATAAAATTAATTTTATGTATATTAAAGATATTGTTAATTAGGTGATGTCAGGTAATATTTTATTTATATATGATGGTAATGGCCTTTTTTTCATGAATCTGTATTACTGGATTGAAATTCTAAGTTAGTAATTTTGGTGATTCTAAAAATGAAAGGTTAGTAATGTTGGATCATTGATTTCGCATAAGATTTGAAGTATGGAAACATGGAGAGGAGGGGAAAAGAAAAGAAAGTAAAGAGAAAATAGAGTACTATTCTATTTTTCTTTTCTAGCTTGTTGCCTTTTTTTATGTTATATTTTGTTGTCTTGGATGCAATAATTCTAGAGAAACAATTTTTTTTCCATAGAATTGTTACAATAATTAAAGTGACTTAAACTAACAATAAAATAGTATAAGTTGTGGGCCTACTTAAAAATTAATAATAATTTGCACAAAAATATTGTGGAAAATATTGTGTTCTTCTAAAATTACTTCATTTAGATTCCATTCCATGTGCCGTACGTGTTGAATGGGATGGGAGTCCACTAAGACCACTGCACCTATATAGTTGACTACCATTTTTAAAGTTAGCAGAAAAGTCTCTCCCATAAGTCCCCATCCAGTTGGGGTGCAAAGTGGAAGTAGGGCAAGTAAGACTCGGCTTCCCTAAAATTTTGATAAACTAGTATTTATCTCCATGATTATGAACCAAATCTGCTATAAGAAGTATGATGCATATATTTAATGTATGAGATAATTGTTATTATCTAGTAAATGTAAGATTATAAGAATAAGAATCTTGTAGCTCAATTTGTATGTCGTGAAGTCTAGGGTTCAAACACACACCATAGTTTATCAAATTAAAAAATAAATAATAAACAAAAGAAGGGGGCAAAGAGAATAATATATCGGTGGCACTCTTTAATATGTTAACCATGTAAGTCCTATCAAGAACAATTATTATGAGCACTATTGCATAGCTAGAAATTCTTAAGCAAAACCTTTTTAGTTTTTCTAATTGATGTCCTAAGCAAATTAATCGTTATGTTCAACAAAATGAAGATGTGGTATTATTTATGGTCGCCTTTGATGATTACGTTCTCATTCTATTTTATGGAATATAAACACCCTTTGCCATAGCCCTGCAAGACACTTTTTGTGTTTCTGGAGGTTCTTGTATTTGTGTTGGAATTTGGGATTGTGTTCTTGTGTATGAAGTTTCTAAGTTTGTGTTTTTGTGCAAGTTGATCGAACTTAGATTTGAATTCTTTTTTTTTTTTTTTGCAAATAAAAAAAATCATTATTATTAGCATTATTATTATACACCGTTAAAGTTGCAACAGATAACTTTTTTGGTGCAAATAAGCTTGGAGAAGGTGGATTTGGTGTTGTTTACAAGGTAAACGTAACATTATTATTAACCTTAAAAGGGATAATTAATGAGCAAGGACCAACTTCATGATTATAGTACGCTATTGATTCAAGCAGTTTGTATTCAAGATTCACATATTAAGCCCAAAAAGTGGAATTTCCTTAAGGGTTAGATATGTTTTAATCGAATACATTTTGGGGTAAATTCTCTGATAGGCAAGTTATTGCTATGAAAAGGCTTTCAACAAATTTTGGACAAGGAGATCTTAAATTTAAGAATGAAATTCAGTTGGTGGCCAAGCTTCAACACCAAAATTTAGTTAGACTCCTAGGATTTTGCTTGGAAAGAAATGAAAGGCTTTTAATTTATGAGTTTGTGCCCAATAGAAGTCTTGATATTACTTCATTTTTGGTATGATTTTACTCATACCTTCATTTCAAATTTATATTCATTGTAGTTTATTTGGTTTACATGTCCTCTATAAATAAATTTTCTCACATTTTAGTCCAATATAATATATTTGATTGAATATGTAGATCCAATCAAGCATGCACAGCTAGATTGGGAAAGTCGCTACAAAATCATAGGAGACATTGCTCAAGGTCTTCTTTAACTTCATGAAGATTCTCAACTTCGAATTATTCTTCGGAATCTCAAAGTAAGCAATATTCTATTAGATTCTAAAATGAATCCAAAAGTTTCAAACTTTGGTATGGCAACATTATGTGAACTTGATCAAAGAAAGACAATACAAATAGAATTGTGGGTACCTAGTAAGTATAATACTTTTTTTTTTTTTTTTGGGACAATCTAGTAAGCATACTTAGTATACTTGATGTTTACTTTGTACCAAAAACAACATGGAAGTCCTAACAGATAATGTTGAAAATAATTGTGAATGTGCAGTGGATATATGTCTCCGGAGTATTTAATGAATGGACAATTCTCAGTAAAATATGATGCCTTTAGTTTTGGTGTGCTAATTTTAGAGATAATAAGTGGACAAAAGAATTGCTCATTCCAAATTGGAGAGAATATTGAGCACCTTCTAAGCTATGTAAGTACTATTATTTTTTAGTCTAATGGCACATACATCCCATAAGTTTGGAGTGGTAGGTAGAACTACATGTTCAACTACCACCATGTGATTGGGGGGGGGGGGGGGGGGGAATGGGGGATTAAATGACTCAATGGGAGACAAAAAATTTAGGGGGGGGGGGGGAATGGGGGATTAAATGACTCAATGGGAGACAAAAAATTTAAACCAATACCTTTATCTTTATGATGTAGAGTATGCTACCCATTAACATGTATCTATTAGTAAGGGTGACTTCAAATAAACCCCCTAACTTGAAAATTTTGTGTGTGTGTATATATATATATATATGTATATATTTACCAGTTTAATTTACCCTTAAAAATATATTTGCACACCCAAACTTAAATCTTGCATTCCCTTATCACATATCAGCCTAGCCTAAAATTGAACAACACAAATCACAAATACACAAATCACAGATCTCTCTCTCTCTCTCTCTCTCTCTCTCTCTCTCTCTCTCTCTCTCTCTCTCTCTCTCTCTCTCTCTCTCTCTCTCTGTGTGTATCCTACTCTAAAAGTAAAGAGTAAGCATTTATGAGTTGTGTAGTATCTCTCTCTTTATTTTAAATTTATATATTATGTGTGTGGGTGTGCTTAATACTAATTGTGTTCGTTATTTGCTTTTATAATATTATTTGTGTGAATTATGATGTGCGTGAATGTGTGTATATATAGTATAAACATAATATAAATTTACATAATTTAATAATTAGGAAATACATAGAGTTTGTTATATGATTATATATAGTTATCAATTTATAATAACCTTTTGTTTAAAATTTAGTGATTTAATAAACAAATACAGTAATAAAATTAGTGATTGTTTAAGCATTTGATTGGTTAACTAGACAATTAATGTATTATTTATGTATGGATGAATTTTGTCATTTAGTTTAAAATATTTTTATAAAAACAACGACAAATAGATAATGAAAACTACATAAAAATAAAATTGTTATAAAAATAAATAAATAAAATGGTCATACTTACCTCTATTGAAAATAGATAATGACAACTGAAAATAAATTATCATATAACAATTTCAAAATATGAAAACTCTTCAATTATTAGTGTGTGTGTGTTTTGTGTGTGTCAATAACTCGATATATTCAAGTTTTCTTTTTATTAAATTTTGTTTAATTAAAGTTTCTTAATGATCCTTGAAAAAAATTTATGGATCCGCCACGGTGTATTATTAAGACACTAATAATGTCCATAAAGTTACAAATTATTGGTGTAGCTTGTATAGTTAGTTTGCAAATACATAGAATTCTAGCAAACATGAAGGATGAGGAGCTTCAAGAAATGGAAGAAAAGAGTCCAGTTGTGTGGCACAAATATTTTTCTTTTTAAAACACAAAATAAAATAATATTCTTTTGAATACTAAATTTTTCAGTTTAATTTATCTTATAGGCATGGAAAAATTGGAAACAAGGTATAGCTTCAAATCTTGTAGATCCCACATTAAAGGCAGGTTTGACAGCTGAAATAATAAGATATATTCACATTGGATTGCATTGTGTTCAAGAAAACATAGCTGATAAACCAACTATGGCATCTATTGTTCTTATGCTTAATAGCTACTCTATTACTCTACCGACACCTTCAAAACCTGCATTTTTTATGCACAGTACTATTGAATCAAACACTTTTTTGCAATGGCAGCATGATTCAAGGGTGACAGAGCTAAATCTACCCATACAAGCTTCGATAAATGAGGTGTCAATCATTGAGCTATCTCCTCATAAGTGTTTTGTGAATTTGAAATGTAATATTACTATTTTCCTTATTTATTTATTTAATTTAAGAATAAAAAATATATGAGGTATTAACAACTAATCATTCTTTCAAAATTTAACCCTTTTTTTTTTCTTAGTGACGAAAAAAAGAAAGGTTGAGATTTTTTTTACCGTATCATGGGGGTTGATTGCCAAAGTCTCAAACACTCTGCTTGATTCGCATTCCTCGTGTGTTTCCCACCGAAGCTTCTAATGCAAAAACATAGGTCTCAACATAATGCCAAATCACTCAACCACATTACCAAAACTGAGGCACATTAAATGCTTCCAGATGCAACCCTGTACCAATAGCAATATTTTAATTCCAAAATGTGCCTTTAGAATGGCTGTCATCTCTTCCATTATGATAAATCAAGCTTAGCTTGTCCACATCATCAGGGGCGGAGGGAGGGGGGGGGGGGGGGCGAGGGGGGGCAGGTGCCCCCCCTGAACTTCGAAATTTTTTTAGTACTAATATGGTACATATATTGCACATGCCACCCACACAAAAGACATTAGGTTGTAGTTGTACAGAAGATGCAAATCCTACTACTTTAAGGAAATAGGAATCATAGGGGAATGAGGTTGACATAAGGAAAAAGCAATCATAGGGAAATGGGGTTGACCTAATAATGATTAAAAAAAAAAGAAAAAGAAAAGAAAAGAGGATCATATTGTCAAATGACAAAGGAATTACACTACCTAATAATAATACTAATAGGACTCTATAAAAAAAATATATATATATATATATATATATATATATATATATATATTTATATATATAGAGTATAAAGGAGTAAAGGATGCCTCATATTAAAAAAAAAAAAAAAAAAAAAAAAATCTTTTGATACTAGTCTCTTTTGATTTTTACCTTAGAGTTTTTGTTGAGTTTTTAAAAGTATTCAGCACTTAAAGGAATTGGACTGCTTGCTGAAAAGATGGTAGAAATGAAAAATGATATTTCATATCCATTGGTTTACTTATTAGTGACCTTGTCATTGATCTTACTAGTTGCAACTACTATTATTGAAAGAGATTTTTCAGCAATGAACATAATTAAAAATCGACTACGCAATCAAATGAGAGATCAATGGATGAATGATTATTTAGAAAGATATATTTAAGATTATTGAGTGTGAAAAAATCATGCAGTGGCTTCAAAATATGAAAAATTCTCAAAGTCAATTAAGTAAATTAAGCTAGGTGTGAAAAGTCAAATTAAAGTTTACATTTTATGTTAGATTCTATATGACAATTACATTAGCATATAGTTGCTTATTTATTTTGTTATTAATATTGATTAATTATTTTAGATTAGTTTTTTACTTTTAATCTTGCCCCCCCTGACCTAAATTCCTGGCTCCGCCATTGCACATCATCATTCAAATATATATTCTTTTGTCTTTACAAAAATTTGTTAATATTATTCCCTCCGTTCCAATTTATTTGTCCTGTTTGAAAAGTCAAACTTTTTAAGGGAATATTATTTATTATCTTTTCTACCTTATAAAAATGTATAAGTTTATAAAAACTACCCTTAAATAAATTTATCAGTTTTTTTAAAAAGAGTTATTCTTAATAAGGCAACTAAAAAGGTCCTCCAATTAAATTGATTTTTTAAATATTAGTTAGTTTTCTTTTCAAATAGTTTTGAAAATAAAGTAGGGTTATAATAGGAACATTAGTAAACTAATAATTTTTATTTTTAGAAGCAAGATAATATTTTGAGACATCTCAAAATGGAATAGAGGACAAACAAACTAGAACAGAGGTAATACTAATTAAATATTAATATTAGTTATTGATGGGACTGTGGGACAACTCAACTGGTCGGATGCGAGGTGGCTACTAATATTAATTATTGATGAGTTATAGGAATAATTTGATATTTCCTTCTTCATTCTAGGAAGAAAATGCTTATTTCAAGTCACAATATACAAGCTATTTAAACAGCTTGTATATTGTGACTATATTTTAAATTTTTGGCAAGTTATAAATAATCATTAAATAATTCACCGCCTTTTTGGATAAAGTAACCCAATACTTACAAAAATACTCATTAAATTAGGTTTAACATTATTTAAACAAATTGTAATTAAATCATGTAATTTATTATCTATGAATTCTTTGATTTGATTTTTTATTTACTAATACTTATTAATTAAATATATATCATATATAAATATATTGTTTTATCAAACATTTCATACATTACACATGTTAGCAACTAATTGTATATATAATGGTGTCTTTTTTAATAACTTTGACTACTTAGTTGCTTATATAATTACTAGTTTTTAGCAAATAAGTGGTCAAAGTTATTAGAAAAGATACTATAAAATATATATTTAATTTATGAAAAATTAACATTACTACGTTGCTTTTATAAAATTACTCAAGTAAAAACAAATATACAATTCATTTTACTATGCTAATTTATCAAATAATATATATAAAATCAAAATCTTTGACTTTTTTTTTTTTTTTTTTTTTTTGAGATTTCTACTAATATTACCATGTAAACTTTTAAATCCGTTTCACATTGTTATTTTTTAGAAACGTGCTTTCGCATGTATAAGTCACCATTAGAAAATATTAATAACAAATAATATTATAATTATAACACGTCATCATTTAATTCAAAATTAAACTTTTCTATATCATTTGGAATGAGTAATAATTTAATTCATTTACAACAAAATTAATTGTGTTCATCAAGTGGATCCTAAAAGTAAAACCAACAATCTATAATCTACATTTTAAAATGAGAACACATCATCCTACCAACACAATTTGATGGTAATCACTACAGTTAAATAAATTAAAAACATAAAAAGAACCGTAAGTTATGTTTCTGTAGGAATATCAAAACTAAACTAGTAAATAAATTGAAAACATTGATTTAAAGTGCCTTAGTTACTTTCTCTTATTTGAGTATCGGTTGAATATCTATCAAAATTTGTAACTTGATCAATCGAGATTAGATCGAGTGACTGTCAAATTCTAGATAGAATTTCTTATTGAGCTGCTTCAACAAACTTTTGAATTCATGAATAATAGTTATTGTAAATGATACATAGTCATGGACATAAATGCTAACCTAAAAACTTATGAGAAATGAAAGAATTGGGAAAAACCAAATTGTATTGAATTAACTTAACTTGTGCATTTATATACAACATCAAGTTCAGATAGGAATGAGATAGGAATGAAATAGGAACGAAAAACAAAGTGTATAGCTAACAAACTAAAATAACAAACTAACAGCCTCTCTCACGTGTGACTAACCGCCCAACTCGCGTGTGAACACTAATGAAGAGTAAAAACAATGTTAAACTACAGGTCGTATATATACAAACATATCAATAAAACTACTAAGCTACAAGTGCTTCAGATATCATTTCTTGAACCTCTGCTATATGTGTTGAGTCTTGTGTCTTCTGCTCTAAACGCTTGCCTTGATCTTGATACTCCCCCTCAAGATGGACTGTGGGTTGATAAATGTTGATGAGTCCCATCTTGGATAAGAGCTCTGAGAACTGTTTATGACTCAAAGCCTTAGTGAGCAAATCTGCTAATTGAGATTGAGTTCTGACGTGAATAAGCTTGATAACCCTCTCCAACACCTTATTCCTTACAACATGACAATCAATTTCTATATGCTTCGTACGTTCATGGAAAACGGGATTAGAGCCTATGTGGAGAGTTGCCTGGCTATCACAGAACAACAAAGCTTCTCTACTATGATCAACCTGAAGATCTTTTAGCAAATAGAGAATCCAAACTATCTCACAAGTTGAAATGGCCATGGCCCTATGCTCTGCTTCTGCTGATGATCTGGAAACCGTGGACTGTTTCTTTGATTTCCAAGAAACTAGTGAATCTCCAATGAATATACAATATCCAGTAACAGACCTTCTGGTATCTGGACATGAAGCCCAGTCAGAATCTGTAAAACCTTTTACATGTAATTCTAAACTTGCTGAGAAGAAAATTCCTTTACCCGGTTCATTCTTCAAGTACTGCAAGACCTTAAATGCTGCCTCAAGGTGTGGTTTTCTTGGTTTAGCCATAAATTGGCTTAGTTTGTGGACTGCATAGGTAATGTCGGGCCTAGTGATGCTTAGATATAGAAGCCTTCCTACCAATCTTCTATACTACCTTGGGTCATCAAGTAATAAGCCCTCATGTTTACTGAGCTTTAAGTTCTGATCCATGGGAACTTTGACAAGCTTGCAACCAAGAAGCCCTACATCCTCCAAAATCTCAAGAGCATACTTCCTTTGACACAAGGAGATGCCATTTTCTGTCTTAGCTACTTCCAAACCAAGGAAATACCTCAATGCACCCAAGTCTTTCAACTGGAATTTCTGGTTCAACATCACCTTAAACTGATCAACTTGCTCCTTGTCATTGCTTGCTATGAGAACATCATCAACATATACTAACAAAACAATGAATGAATCTCCTTGTTGCCTTGTGAAGAGTGAGTAGTCAGCTTTAGATTGAGTGAACCCAAGCTGAATCAATGTGTTTGAGAACTTTGAAAACCACTGTCTTGAGGCCTATTTAAGACCATAGAGTGATTTGTTTAATCTGCATACAAGTTACTCTCCATGCTCCCCCTTGCTGTGAAAACCAGGTGGAAGAGACATGTACACTTCCTCATGCAAGTCACCATGAGGAAAAGCATTGTTGACATCAAGTTGGCTAAGAAACCAACCTTTCATAGCAGCCACTGCAAGAACACATTTCACAGAAACCATTTTGGCAATAGGGCTGAATGTTTCAAGGTAATCCAAGCCCTCCTTTTAAGTAAATCCCTTTGCAACCAACCTAGTTTTATATCTTTCAATAGCCCCATCAGCTTTGTCCTTAATCCTATAGACCCATTTACATCCTATAGGATGTTTATCATAAGGTAAAAGAGTGATAGTCCATGTATTATTGGCTTCTAAGGCAGAAATTTCAGCATCCATAGCATCTTGCCACTTGGGGTCAGTTACAGCTTGTGAAAAATACTTAGGTTTTGTGTTGGTACAAATTGAGCAACAAAAGGATTTGTAGGAAGGAGATAGATTGGTATAAGAGAGGTAGGAAGAAAGAGGATGGGAGGTACTTGAGTGGGATTGATTGGAGATGAAAGCTGATGAAACTTGGTTACAATGATAAGCTTTGAGATAGGATGGAGGTTTAGGCACCCTACTAGACTTTCTAGAAGCAGCAGTATGCACAACAGGAGTAGCAGAAACAGCATGATCAAGGACATCATTAGCAACATGATCAAAAGCATCAGGAAAAGCTTGATCATCTGTGTCAAGATCATGATGAATCTGAACAAAGGAGTCAGTATTGACAGATGAGATAGGATCAAGAAGAACAGAAGGAATGGAAGGAATGCGAGGCAAAGGAATTAGATCAGATGAAGGAAGTAAGGTGTGTGAAGCAAAGGGGAAAACCTTTTCATGAAAGATGACATCTCTGGAAATGAAAATGGAATGAGATAGAAGATCAAGCAGTTTGTAACCTTTGATGTTAAAAGGATATCCTAAGAACACTGACTTCCTAGCTCTAGGAGTGAACTTATGCTTATGTGGATTGACATTAGTAGCAAAGCAAAGGCAGCCAAAAGACTTGAGGTGAGAATAAGAAGGAGTTTGATTGAAAAGAACCTCATAAGGAGACTTATGTTGTAGGAAAGGGGAAGGAAGTCTATTGATCAAATAGACAGCTGTGAGAATGCAATCACCCCAGAAAACAAGAGGAATGTTGGACTGAATTTGCAAGGCCCTAGCTGTTGCTAGAATGTGCTGATATTTCCTCTCCACAATTGAATTTTGTTGTGAAGTGTAAACACAGCTTTGTTGATGAATAATATCTTTAGAAGTGTAAAAATCATTCATGATAAACTCTAAGGCATTATCAGTTCTAATGGATTTAATTGAGGTTTGAAACTGAGTATGTATCATATTGTAAAATGAAATGATCAAAGGCCTAACTTCAGATTTAGCTTTCATGAGGAAAACCCAAGTAGCTCTTGATGCATCATCTACAATTGTGAGAAAATACCTATGCCCAGCAGTAGTAGGAATAGAGAATGGCCCCCAAACATCCATGTGAACAAGATCAAATGGATGAGCAGCTCTTTTATTATCAAAAGGGAAATGTAGTCTCTTTTGTTTTGCCAAAGGACATATAATGCAATCTTTAGTACAACAATTTTGCAAGAAAGGAAAGAGATGACCTAAAGAATGAAGTTTTATGTTAGATGGATGTCCTAATCTAGAATGCCATAGAGAATACAAGCTGGCATGAGAAACAAAAGAGGAAAAGGCAGTGAAAGAACTGAACTTACTCTTGAGGAGAAAATCATCAAGAGACTTGGAAGCTTTTGAAAGGTTGGATGCTTGTAACAGATAAAGTCCATCATGCATTTTTCCTATTCCAATCGTGTTCCAACAGGTAAGGGCCTGTATAAAACAATAAGTGGACAAGAATACAACACAGAGAGGTTGAGAATGGGTTAAAGCACTGACAGATATCAAGTTAAAAGAAAAGGAAGGTACACAAAACATATTTGTTAAGGTAATGTGTGAGGAAAGTTTAATTGTACCAACATGAGTCACAAGAGCAGCCTCCCCATTAGACAATTCAACCACAGTATGTGAAATTGCAGTAAAAGAAGTCAATAAATGTTTTGAACAAACTATGTGATCTATAGCACCAGTATCCATAACCCAAGTTTCAATACCAAAGGCCTTTCTATTCACAACCTTAGTAGAAAAGACTGAATGTGGTGAGCAAGAAACAATACCTGCAATTGCATTGGATGCCAAGGAAATAGCATTAACCATGTGAGGTTCTTGGACTGTTGAAGGTTGATGAACTCCAATCAAAGACAGAAACTGTTGGTACTGATCAGGAGTAAATGCAGGTGCTTGAGTAGTGACAGCATGATTGTAATCAGTGTTTGGAACCAAGCAATGCCCTTGAAATTGATTTGCCATAGGATTATGATAAGTGTTTAGAGTCAAGCAATGATTTTGGAACTAATTTGCAACAGCTGAAACTTGATGAGCCATCATGTTTTTATTCTTGAATTTGTAACCTGGTGGAAAACCATGGAGTTTATAACATTTTTCCATCGTGTGACCCAGCTTTCCACAGTGAGTGCATAAAGGCCTGTCCTTTCCTTTTGGATTGTTGTTGAAGCTCTTGGTAGCCAAAACCGTAGATTTAACTCTAACAAAATTGGTGACAAATCTCTGCATTTCTTCTTGGATGAACAAAGAATGAGCCTTATTAACAGAAGGCAGTGGATCCATGAGTAAAATTTGTGTTCTGACTTGAGAAAACACATCATTGACTCCCATTAGAAACTTCATTGTGGTTTCTTTGGCTTGAAGATCCTTCAACCTCTGATTAATATTGCATACACACTTACCACAAGTGCATTGAGGAAATGGACTAAGATTTTGCCGTTGATCCCACAAGACTTTAAGCTGAGTGAAATAATTAGTGAGTGATTGTTCTCCCTGATGAATTTCAGCAATTTGCCTCTGGATATTGAAAAGTTTGGTGCCATTTCCTTGACTGAATGTGTGTCGAAGTTCAGTCCAAATCTCAAAAGCAGTATCTCTGTAAATGATACTACCCTGAAGTTTTGGTGATACTGAGTTAATGATCCAAGTACCAACTATGTTATCAGCACGAATCCATGCTTGAATAGTTGTTGGTGAGGTCACGAGTGGAGAAGAAATAGTTATATAACCATCTATAAATCCAAGCTTATTCTTCCCAATCAAGGATTTCCTCACTGACCTTGCCCAAGCCGAATAATTTTCTTCTCCAACCAAAGGCTAGAAGTAAGAACAGCCCCTGGATTTTCTCCAGGATGTAAGAACAGGGGATCGTTGAGATTATATGATTCTTGCGAAGAGGATGAAGATGCAGTGGTGGAAGTATTAGTAGCTGTTACGTTGGCCATTAAAGCAAAGGAAAAGCTTTGGAAAAGATTCTGAGAAAGCCTGAGAAAGCTTGAAGAGAAACAACAATGGCGGACAAGAAAAATTCCCAATTCTATAAAAACCCTAGAATTCTAAGCTTCTAGAGAGCTCTGATACCATATGAGAAATGAAAGAATTGGGAAAAACCAAATTGTATTGAATTAACTTAACTTGTGCATTTATATACAGCATCGAGTTCAGATAGGAACGAGATAGGAACGAAAAACAGAGTGTATAGCTAAAAAACTAAAATAACAAACTAACAACCTCTCTCATGTGTGACTAACTGCCCAACTCACGTGTGAACACTAATGAAGAGTAAAAACAATGTTAAACTACAAGTCGTATATATACAAACATATCAATATAGCTATTAAGCTACAAGTGCTTCAGATATCATTTCTTGAACCTTTGCTATACGTGTTGAGTCTTGTGTCTTCTGCTCTAAACGCTTGCCTTGATCTTGATAAAACTAAAAATCTTCTCTTTGGCAATTCCATGACGTAGTAGATTTTGAGCTTGACTGAAATACCCATTGTTCTTCGTTCTTCTTGAATTGAAGTAGATTTTGAGATTGTTGTTCTTCTTGCTCGGATGATTATGACAAAAAGCAAGCTTTATATATATATATGAATTTATTCTATTCGTTTGTTCTGATTGGGCCTTATAGAACTCTTATTTATTTATTTATTTATTTCCCCTCTCTATTGAAGAGTTATTGGATGATCATTAAAGAAAGTAGTCACTCAAACTATCACGATTTTAAAAACCAAACCAAATAAAAAGAAAGGAGTAGGTGGCAGTAAGTGAAGGTATTTAAAATGAGGTGTTTACTTTTGAGTGATAAGATTAGGGGTCTGTTTGGATACCGTTTATTTGCTGAAAACTGAAAACTTATTGCTAAAAATGCTGTAGTAAAATAATTTTTAAATGTATGAATAGTGCTGTAAAACCCAAATTTACTTAGAGATCTGCGTTTTGTTGAAAACACTAGTTCGTGAATAGCACCCATAGAGCCCACTAAAAAAATGCAGAAGGCACAGATTGAGCAAAATGCCCAATCCAAACACACGGGTGTTTCTTTTGCGTCTCTTTCTACTCCAAATGTTCTGACTTTCTCTTTCTCCATTCAATGTAGTATTAATTTCCTAGAATCCTGGAGTATTGTTATTATTTGTTTTTGAGTCACGTTAATAGATACTCTTACAACAATCGTTAATAAACCATAATAGGAAAGTTTTAACACTACTTTCATAGGAATTATAAAAAACTATTTATAACATTTATTATTTTATCATTCTCCCAATAAAATATTTCTAAAAATATCTCTTAAACCAATGCCCATAGGGTATTGGTTAACATTTCCCTCTATTTTTTAGTGAACTCCTAAAGCCACTTATTGCTTTCCATTCATAAAAGAAAATATTAACGAATGCCCTAAAGATAATTGTTAGTGAACCATTTTAGGAAACTTTTATGGAGAAAAAAAAAACAATTAATGTTTTGACAGTTTTTCAATTTCTCATAAAAGTGGTATAAAAACTTTTCTGAAATTGTTTATTAACAAGGGTCATGCTAACGAGTGTCCTTAAGGTAATAGTTAACAATCCATTTAAAGAAAAATTTTATGGGAAAATGAAAAAAAAAAAAAATGTTTTAAAAGCTTTTTTCATTTCCAATAAAAGTGCTGTCAAATTTTTTTTAAAATGGATTATTAACCATTGTTCTGAGGGCATTTGTTAGCATGACTCTATTAACAATATCCCCAAAGACACTCATTAACATGACCCAAAAAAGAAACCAAACAATAGTTAATAAACTTTTTTTTTTTTGGGAAAAAACATAGCCATACAGTGATACAAATACAACACAAACATTGACATAAATATAATTTAAATCTAATAAATGCTTTTTAAAATATATATATATATATATATATATATATATTTATATATATACATATGTATATAAGTGGTAATTATTAGATAATAAAAAATATATAAATTAAATAATAAATGAACTTTAGTATAATTTTGCTATTATGTCTTGTGAATATATTTTTAAATTAAATATTACAAGTTATAAATTTATTATATATCTTATTATTTATTTTTATAAATTTAAAATTATTAATTATTTATTTATGATGTCATTAATTCGAACCAAAAAATCAATTACCATTCTCTTTTTTCTGTTCTTTGATTGGTCTAGTTTTTAAAACCATGAAAGCAATAGTAAAAGTTTTAATTTAAATCATGTTTTGTAAATGCCTTCAGGTTAACTCGCAACAATTGTCTTTAAAAAACCTTGTCTTCCCCTTAAAAAGAAATGCAGTTTCTTCTAGGAAAGCAAACAAAAAGTTCTTACTATTTTCATATAAAAGGGCGCATTTGCCATGCAAAACCAAGTGGCCTAACCAAATTTATTCTTCAAATAAGGTTTTTTGTTTGAAAAAATTAAATAAGGCCTTTTATGACCTTTATTTATTTATTTATTAGAAACAAATTAGGCATTATGACCCATTCTTCAACGAAACAAAAAGTATAGTGAGATATCATTGCACTCTTTACGTACGTTCTTTATTTTAGATGTTGTTAAATAAGCAAATTTTGGTGGATATGAAATTTTACAGTAATTGTTATTTCTATAAATTAAAATAAAATATAATCATTATAGGTTACTATATATATATATATATATATATATCTTTTTCTTTTTTTTTAATCGTTAGGTCGAACAGGGAAAGTTTGGTTTACTCGTGAATATAAAAGCCTTTAATTAGTAGCCATTATTATGTCATCGTGTGACTCTCTCTCAAAGCTTGAAATTCAATGGCAAGCTGTGTCAGATTTCATTCATGCTTTCTTGTTGCCTCTATTCTCTCATGTTATACATGTTAGAGCAATTACATCAGTTTGGGCATAATTGTGCAAAATGGAATAACTAACTACTTTTACACAATTTGAGCAAAAAAAACATCCACACCAGCTTGTGCATAATTGTGCATTTATGCACAATTGCTATAGTAACTGTGCATATATGCACGGTTACTGTAACATGTGCATTTGTTATTTTATTAATTTCCGTTCGCACCTTTTTTTCTCTCTCTTCTCCTTGCACAACCAACGAACTCAGTTTTTCTCTCCTCATCTTCTTTTTTCTCAGATGCACACAAACAAACACACCCACACCCACACCCACACACAAACACACCCACACACAAACAAACCTACACGGACAAACCAACAAAGAGACAGATCGGAGCTCATGGGTCTTGATCGATGCTTGATCGGAGCTCGTGGGTCCTGATTGGTGCTTGACTAGAGCTCGTAGGTCTTGATTGTTGCTTGACTGGAGCTTGTCTTGATCGGTGCTTGTAGAACGATCGAAGCTCGTGGGTCTTTTGCTTGAACGGAGCTCGTGGGTCCTGATCGGTGCTTGACTGGAGCTCGTGGGTCTTGATCGGTGCTTGTGGAACAATCGAAGCTCGTGGGTCTTTTGCTTGAACGGAGCTTGACCGAGATGGGTCTTGCCTGATCGGAGCTAGGGAGATCTGACCGAGAGGGAGAGTTGATCTGTGTTGGTATAGAGATGGGTAGAGAGATGGGACTTGCTGGAGATTGTTGCTGGAGATGGGTAGAGAGAGAGCAACAAATCGGAAAATGGGGAGAGAAAGAGAGAGGGCACGCGTATATAGTGGTAGTTGAGAGAAAAAAAAAAAAAAAAAAAAAAAGAGAAGAATGAATATTTTATTGAAATATCTTGTAAAATAGATAAACTGATGTGGGTGTCTTGTAAAAATGATGGTGTAAAATAGAAAAAATAGGTTTTAAGTGTGAAATAGACGGAATCTTATGCACAAGTTGATGTAATTGCTCTTATAGGCTTTTTGGCTACAACTGATAATAATGTCCCCCAAGCACAAATAACAAGATACGAAGGTCAGCATCTCATGAAGATCTCAATTGGAACTCCACCTGTAGACATCTATGGTCTTGCCAATACAGCTACTGGCTTTGTGTGGACACAATGTCTACCTTGTGATGTCTGCCTCAATCAGATTAATCCCAAGTTCGATCCTCAAAAGTCTTCCACATACAGTGAAATTTCTTGCCATTCAGAACAATGTCATCAAACAGAGATAACCACGTATTCTCCTCAAAATATTTGCAATTACGATTGTGGATATGCAACTGGTTTTACTAAGGGTCTGTTTGGATGGAGGAGTGGAAAATTGGGAGAATGAAAAATTAGTGGGAGGATGGAAAAGTGAGAGGATAGAAAATATTTAGTTTTCCCTCTGTGTGTTTGGTTAGAGGGATGGAAAAGTGGGAAGGTGAAAAACTCTTTTGTTTGGTTGAAAAGAAAAATGAGATGATAGAAAATGTAGTTTATATAAATTGACTATTATACCCTTGTTACATAATAGGTAAGAAATAAATTTATTTGTACTTATTAAATAATATAAAATTTACCAACAATTATATTTTTCAATAAGAAGTGTTATGTTTATAACATTTTTCGTAATACTTTCACAACAAAATTTATGTGGAAAGTTGTTACTAGTTTTAATTTGAACCCACCATTGAAATTATTTTTTTACTCACAAATATTAACTAATAACAATCTGTTACTTAAAATTTATTGTGAAAATATTGTAGTAATATTTTTCAAATAAGATTTTTTTTTAATATTATTTCTCTTTTCTCTCTTTTCATTTCATCCCTACGTTTTTTTTTTTTTTACCCTATCTCCTCCACACACGTTGTATCTCTACCCCCACCCCCTTTATTTATCTTTTTCTCCTTCATTCAAGTCTCCAGCACTCTCTCTTTTTTTTCTCCAGTTCGCTCTCTCTGGTTTTTTTTTTTTTTTTTTTCTTGACCAACCAAGGAAGCAGATAATAAAGAATCCAATATTTTTACCTACGTCTTTGAACATTCTCAAATTTCTTTGTAACTCTTCGTTGCTCTTTCGAGCACTCTGTTTTTTTTTTAATATATATATATATATATATATATATCTCTATCCCCCTTCTTTTATTTGCTTTGTCTCCCTCATTCGAGAATGTTCCAGGCTTCCAGCACTAGCAGGCGCAACTCTCATTCTCCAGTGCTCTCTCTCTGTTTTTTTTTTTTTTTTTTAACTTGATTCCAGAGGGCATTTGTGGGAGGGCATTATGGTAAAAATGCATTGAGGCAGTTTTCTCTCATTGCTTTTCCTCCCGATTTGGAAGGAAAAAATTTGTGGGCCTGGGAGAGAAAATTTTCTCCCAGGTTTTCCACTCCCCCTGTTTTCTTCCCATTCCCAAACAGAGGAAAATTCAATTTTCCACTCCATTTTCCTTCTTTTATTTTCCATCCTTCCTAAATTCCACTCAACCAAACACAATGTAAAGGTATTATGGCCGAAAAAAAAAGTCACCATCACTTCTACCACAGGGAAAGAAGTTTCCTTTGAAATTGCTTTTGGATGTGTCATTTTTATTATATCAGTGAATTTTGACAAATTCACAATTGAACCACATTTTTTTTATTTATATTTTTTATACTTGCAAAATTTTCAAAAGATCAAAGATCAATTACTATGTTATCAATCAATTGTTTAAATTGCAAGTTTTTGTAGTAAAAAATTATGCATAAAAAATAAATTTATGAATCATATAGTAAATAACATCTAATTAGCAAAATATTTGACGTGTGTTAAGAATATAAATAATATACAATTTAATTGTTAGATTTTTCAAATATATAGCAATGTTAAACTTCTTAAAAGAAGTTGTAACTTTAGACTACAACTAAATTTGTAACTAAACTTTATCTAAAAAAATAAAAACACACTTAAATCAAAATCCGTTCTTAATTAGGATTCCTCGTCATAATTAAATATTTAAATCAAAATTTCAAATCCAAAAATAAATAAATAAATTTTAAGTTTTTAACATCAAACTTCACAACCCCTTCACAATATATATAGTCGCAACAGCCAACAACGAATCAGCCTCCACTCAATTACCAACTTATGCCACCTCTGCCGCCGCCTCCACCTCAATCTATCTCCGATGAAAACGTGTATGACTCTCTCTCTCTCTCTCTCTAACCCTTTTTCTTCTTGAATGAAATATGTTCTGCAACTTTCAGTTTGAAAGTTGAAACACGTTTTTGGATAGAAGAGTAAGGTAGACTTTATTTTTATATATTTATTTTTTTGCGAAATGTGTTCTGCAACTTGAGCACTTTACGTTTTGCTAAAGCAAAGTAGACTCTACGGTGTAGCTGATATTTATGGGAATAAGATTCCATTTATATTATGAGAAAAAATTTCCGTAACTCGAATCATTTTATTTTTAGAACCCCCAATTATTAATGTAAAACACATAATTTGAAGAATAATTTTTAATAAAACGATACTACCAATTAACAATAATAAAAGTACTCTGATCATTTTATATACTAATAGGCATTACGTTTGTATTTGGCATCTATTTTTTTTTTTTTTTTTAAATTTTATAAACAGTTTTTGAGGGGTCATTATATTGTTGTTGCACGCTCCTATTTTAAATTGCGTTGCTCTTCAAAATAAGGCACTAAAACGTCTTTTTTAGGCGAAGCTGTGGATGAGATGAGAAGTGTGGACTGGAATCTTTGCAGTTAGACAGACTTTCGCACTATTAAAGCTTCGGAAAATGACTTCTCCCTTGCAAATAATAAGCTTGGAGAAGGTGGATTTGGTGACATTATCATGGACCTTAAAAAGGGCCATTTAATGGACAAGGACTAGACTATTGGTTTAAGTGTTTGTCTTTCCTAATCTCCCACCTATTGGACTCAAGATCAATAATATTGTATTTGGAAAAGTTTATATAGTGGGGATGCACAAAATGTTAAATAATAAAAGTAGAATTATCTGGGGCAAAATATGTTTTAATGGAATAATCTCCCAAAAGCTTGGATATTAGATCATGTTATATCTACAGCATTTTCACAACAAATCTAAATAATAGAGTGTTATTAGTTGTTATTGATAGATAAAAAAGTAATTCTCCTAGTAAATCTAAATTAGAACCTATATAACTTAGTAACTTTGATTTGTTGTGAAAATACTGTGAAAAAGATTAAAAAAAATCTAATAACTAAAAACAAATGCACAACTTTTACCATAATTCTTCATGTGGCAGATTATAATTGATGAAAAAAAAATTGCGGGTCAATGTGAAAGTATCCTACCAGGGGCGTAGCCAAGATTGAACACTTGGGGGGGCCGGGTTGTAACAGAAATTTACTAAATATAATTCTGAAGTCTATTGGATACAAAATTATCAACTTTCATATACCATCATATACTTGAACATGTTGGGAATTCAACCGAAATTTCAAACCTGAGAGAAACAAAAAAATAGAGAAAAAAAACGCCAAAAGAAAAACAATCACATGCACAAGACAGTATTTACGGGTTCGGCAATTTGCCTATGTTCACAGAGTTGCAGGGATTTCACTATTATAAAATAAAATTACAATGTGCGGTTACAGTGTTTTTCTTTTTCAAAAAGAACAAGATGACAAAACCCTAATCACAAAAAAAAACGGCTTTTATATCCTCTGCACAGGATTCACAATGAGCACAAAAACGGACCAAAAATTTTGTGTCGGCCCAAGCCTCAGTTCCATGGACTAAGCCTTAGTAAATCTCCCATTCTTCGGGTCAGGTTGGGTCATCAATCGGATCAAATCATGCCTGACGACGATTTTTCATAGAATAAAATTCATCCATTATCATCTCTATAGTGAAATTCCCTGCAATTTCCTTCTCTATATAAACTATCATATTATCTGCCAAAAACTCATCCTCCATTCTATTGCGAAGTCCTGTTTTTAACAACTTCATAGCTGAGAAAGCTCGTTCTGTAGTTGCTGTAGAAACTGGAAGGGTCAACACAAGACGAATAAGTCTATCAATCAAAAAATAGATATTAGACTTTCCTGAAATTTGTAATTCCCTACATAGCTCGGAAATTGTACTCATATTCTGAAAATCTGGATGTTTTATCACATCAAGCTCATAATGTTGCAATTGAGACTCCAAAAGTTCTTGTTCATGTTCAGTGAAATCTTGAGGATAATATTTCTTAACCAAATTGCATATATGAACAATTTTGAATAATCTAAAAGCATCCTTGGGATTTAAAGCCGAACTAAGAATGACAAGTTCTATTGTTAGCTCAAAAAATCTACTTTTCAATTCTTGCAATTGAAAGTCTATTGCAACTGTAAATATGCCAATTCTAAAATGATGTTCCATTGTTAAATCATCATCTTGACGACGATATCTACCTCGACCTTTAGTGTAACGAGCATTCATATCAGGAATATCAATTTCATGTTGCTCACAAAATAATATAACACTAGCAAGTAAAGGCTCCCATCCATCATCTCTCAACTCTTGAATAAGTGATTTTGTAGTTGAAACTAAATGCATGGCATTTAAAAGGTCTTGAGAGTGTTGTTGCAAAGCTTTACAAAGAACATTAGTAATTCCCATTATCTCTTTCATCAAATGCAAGATTAAAATAAATTCAAATGATGCTAATACCTGATAAGCTCCTTCGGCATCACCGCGTTGTTTATAGTTAGCCCATTCCTCAGAGATAGTGTTAATAACTTTGCAAGTAGCATCAAACATTCTAATCAAACTACAAATAGATTGAAAATGAGATCCCCACCTAGTATCTACAGCTCGTTGCAAAGTACCAATCTGGTTTGCACCTCTTCCAGTCTCAATTTCATTAGAAGCAATCATATTCTCAACTTATTCTGCTTGAGCATGTTGCAATTCATCATTATGCTTACTAGAACCAACAACAATATTGATAATATTAACCAAATGATCAAAGAATTGATGAACATCTTTTACTTCTCTAGATGCTGTAACTAGAGCTAATTGCAACCTATGAGCCATACAATGTACATAATAAGCATATGGGCAATCTTTAAGAAAAAGAGCTTGTAATCCATTCCATTCACCATGCATGTTACTAGCCCCATCATATCCTTGACCTCGAATATTTTCAATGTGGAGGTTGTAATGAGAAAGGACAGCACATATCTCATTCTTTAAAGTCAATGCAGTAGTGTCTCTAACATGCACAATATGAAAGAAACGCTCTTTAATAAAACCTTCTTTATCAACAAATCTCAAAATGATGGCCATTTGCTCTCTCTTTGACTCATCCCGGGCTTTATCAACAAGAATGCAAAATTTTGCATCCCCAATTTCTTCACGAATAGCATTTCGCACATTACTAGCAAGAATATGCAAAATCTCCTTTTGAATTGTGGGTGATGTATATTTGACATTTCCTAGAACATTTTCCAAAACAACACTAGCTACTTTGTCATTGAAAGTTGATGTGAATTTTATCAATTCAATAAAATTACTCCTATTTTTTGAATCAAGACTTTCATCATGACCTCTAAAAGCACAAGCTTAGAATGCTAGCCATCGAGCACACTCTACTGAGGTTTTGAGCCGCAACCAATTATTCTCTAATTATTTTGACATTTATTTCTCAATTAGCTTGTCAATATGTCATGAATAATTCTTTAAATCCTAGCAACATTTCACAGCAATTTTATGTGGGGAGTTTGGTTCTTTCCCAACATGACGAATTAAAGGACAATTCATTCCATCTTTCACCTTTTTCCAATTATTAAAATCTGTTGAAATGAATACATCTGATCCGGGACGACCTATTGGTTTCTTACTAAAAAGGTAGCAAGGTAGGCAATATATTGCATCCATTGAAGGTGAGTATTCCAACCAATCCTTATGTGACTTAAACCATGAAGGTTGAAATCGACGACGATGAGTATCATCATTGTATGGATAATCTATATTTTTAGGTTGATATGGACCTTCTTTGAGATAAGCTCGTCGGATTTCATCTTGTTTGTTGATAGGAAATTCACATATTTGTTTACGTGATCCTGGATCACGATCTATCTCTTCAAATTGAAGTTTTGGACATTTGGAGGGATGTTCATCAGGCATTGAAGTATTAACATCTGTTTCTACAGCCACAGGTGTCCTAATTTCTGAAGTGCTAACATCTTTTCTCTTAAAAGAATGCATCAATTGTTTTTCATTTGCTCATAATTCTTTTAGCTTTAAGAATATGACTCAAAAATTAACCTGAAAAAAATTTTAAAAAATAAAATTTTAATTAGAAATTTTTACTTAATTATATGAATGTTATTCATACTTAAGAAAAAAACAAAATTTCCACTATAATTTAAACAGTCAACCCATTTTTAATACAATTTTAATTAATAATAACCCCTCAAACAAAAACAAAAATAATTTAATTAATTTGTCTTTTATAATGTATTGATTAATTTAATTATATAGCTTTAATTATTGTTGTTTAGCGTAACAATAAACTATATTGCTTTAATTTATTTGTCATTAATTATACAATTAACTAATTATAGTATAATAATGATACTGTAACTAATTAACTATCTATTGTATCCATTAGCTAATGGACCGCAACTAAAATAATATTAATCAATAAAAGTTGGATGGTGAAGTCCTTTAAAAAAAAACAAAAAAAAAAAACTGATATTATTTATATTATATGATTTTCAAAAAAATTTTAAATTGTTTTTTTCCAAGTTTCAATTCCAAAATTGAAATTTCCAAAATTGAAACTTGGGTAATATGTGAACACAAAACACACAAACACACCCACCAATAAGCCCAACCCAACACACAAACACACCCACTGACCCACCAAAAATAAAAACACTTATAACACACAAACACACAACACACAACCCACAAACACACAACACACAACACAAACATTGTTGTGGTTGTACAACAGGACCCAAAAAAAAAATATATATATATATATATATATATTGTTATGAGTGCAGGTATGTCACACACTCACTGGACAGCCAAATTATTAAAAAAAAAAAAAAAAAAAAGATGCTGAGGGAGGCCGGACTTATAAGCATATTCCATTCTTTATAACTATATCTATAAAAGCATATTCATAATTCATTCAGACTATTCAGTGAGATAAAAGACTAAAGAGACTAAATTTTCTCAAAAAAAAAAAAAGACTAAAGAGTAAAGAGAGAGAGGGTTAGAGAGAAAAACCTTGAGGGAGGCGGAGGCCGGACTGTTGGAGGTGGAGGAAGCAACGGCCAACGAGGCTGACGATTGACGAGCACCGCTCACGGCTCACCGGCGCAGAGGCAGAGGCGCAGACGGCAGACGGCAGAGCGATCTACGGCGTCTACGATGTCAATGCGATGAGGCCCTCCATTGCGAAGACGACGACGAGGAGCTCGCTGCGGCGACGACGACAGCGACGGACTCCGTGGGTTACTAGGTTTGTGTATTGGGGATTTTTTTTTTTTTTTGATAAACTCCTCTGTGCTCTGTCCTCTGTGTTAGTGTGTTTGGTTTGCTAATTTGCTGAGTTCTGATTTTGGTTTGCTTTTGTATTGGGTAATGGGGATTGATCTCTGCCAGGCCAGCGACGTGATGGGATTTTTGCAGGCGCCGACATGATGGGTTCGATTTCTATTCTCTGTTTTTTTTTTTTTTTTTTTTTTTTTTTTGATTGAGAATCTGTGGGCTTGCCGTGAGCGAGCTACCTGTAATGGGCTCGCCGTGGGCTTCGCTTGCCGTGGGCTACTGGGCTTGGACCGCTTGGTTTTGTTTGTTTGTTTGTTTTTTTTTTTTTTTTTTTTTTTTTGGCTTGAAAGTAGAACAGATTACAGATAAATTTTTTTTTTTTAATTTGATGGTGTTACTAATTTTTGATTGAGGGTTGGGAGAATTTGTGAGAAATGGGTAGGGGGGCCGGATTATTTTTTCTTCATAGGCTAATGGGAAAAAAAAAAAATTTTGCAGGGGCCACGGCCCCCCCAAGCCACTATGTGGCTCCGCCCCTGTATCCTGCAGCCAATCAAAGTTTACCACATAAAAAAGTTATGACAAAAGTCATGAGTTTATTTATTTATTTATTTATTTTTAAAATTTTGAAAATGAGTCATGAGTTTATTTGTTGTAGTAGAACTCGAAAACGATTATGTCCCTAGCATTACTCCAAGAGATGCGATTCCATGTGCCATGTTGAATGGGATGGAAGTCAGGACCCCTCCACCTACAACTATGTAGGTGGAGTTGTCAACCCAACTTTGGTCCTTAGTCTCAAATTAAGGACCCAACTTTCTTTTCGTGTGCCAAACGATCTAATCCGTGTCTCTTTTGCTTCAACTCTCCTTTTCTTGGGCAGTGACTTTAGGCGTATGGTATACCCAGATCTCTCTTTTCTCTTCAGCTTGTTCCACACGCCTAAAATGTCAGTCTCCAGAAAAGTGATGCTAGCTTTTGAGTCTTTTCCAATTACCTCATTGGTGAAGTGTTTTATTACCAAGCGTGGGCTGGACCATAGAGGGTATGTGCACCCTGCAAAATTCCTATATCAATATGAAACTTTCTTCACCTGAAATCTAGCGGAAATTTTATGGAAAACATGGTAAAAGTATGTTCAAGACTTCTCTTCTTGTCAACCATTTTCCTGTTCATTGCTCAAGCCATTATTGCTCAGCCAAACTTTGAAAATCATTTTGTGCGTTTAGACAAGGGTAACTACACCAGTAATAGTACCTACAAAGCAAACCTCAATCATCTCCTCTCCACCCCCACTTCCAACATTGAAATTGACTATGGGTTCTACAACTCTTCCAACACTGAAATTGTCCAATTTTAAGGAC
The DNA here is from genome assembly GCA_030820535.1 of Quercus parvula. Classification (NCBI taxonomy): domain Eukaryota; kingdom Viridiplantae; phylum Streptophyta; class Magnoliopsida; order Fagales; family Fagaceae; genus Quercus; species Quercus parvula. The sequence continues at coordinate 12,168,965 of JAUAME010000007.1, read as the reverse complement.
CCACCAATTATTGTATTGGTCCCTTATTTCCTCCCGATCTGAATAAAAATTGTGTCCCATATTGTTCATTATTTCCTCTAATAACGTCTTCTGTATTTTTTGAAAACACGTGTGGATGAAAAAGTGTGTGAAAATACATATAATGTTATTTAAATACTGAAAATTGTTATTTAACCATGGTAACAAATGGGCCTGAATGTTTCAAGATTATGGACTTGCAATGCTTCAAGGTCTTTGCTCAGCCCTCCTAGTTCACTCTTCTCCCTAGCTATAAGCCTCTACAAGGTTTCTTATCCTAAGTCTTGCCTTAAACCCATGGCAATGGTTTCTTCAAGACTTCTCTTCCTATTTTCCATTTGCATACTAACTTCTCAAGCCTTTGAGCAATACCTCCTATGGGGGTATAGGCCTAAAGAGGTTTGGATAGCCCATCTGTAAGGGTTTAGGCCTAAATGACCCAAAATAGTTCACATGACCGAAGCCCAAGATTATTGGGCTAGAACTGTCCCACTGAGAGGCACGCAAGGATCGGGACACAATGGTCGGTAGCGCCATTTTAATGGGGGTCGTGTTTGGCCCGGCGTAGGTACTGATCAGTGGGCCCGATAGGAAAACAAGGGTGGTTCAGGTTGATGGCTGAACGTTAAATAATGCCCTTAGGGAATTCACCACCAAGCACTAGGTGGCATTCGGAACAAGTTACGAGGGCATACTCTAAAATCGTGAGGATCCTTGGGAATTTACATGGACATGGGAGGATGTGTGTAACAGGAACATAATAATGACTAACCCACTATCTAAGTGCTATAAAAGGTGGAAGAGGAAGAGAAAGAGAGGGGGGGGGGGGGAAAGTGGAAGGAAGAAACTAAGGGAAGGAGAGATAAAGAGCAAAACTAGAGGGAAACACTTGGGAACTGAGGGAAGTCAGGGGGAGGGCCTCAAATTAGGGCTTAGACAGGATGAACTAGACTAAGCTGAGGGCCCAACTACCGTCTTGCTAGGGGTATTTGGTGCCCACAATTGGCGCCGTTTGTGGGAATCTTACTTATTCTGGGGTTTTTGAGTTGGTTTGATATTGTTTGATCATGGAAGGTCCGCATGCTGGAGAAGGTTCTGAGGCAGGAAATCATTCAAAGCCTCATCGCAGGGTCATAGGAGGCTAGAATGAGCGTAGAAAGGAGTAGCAGCACATGCAAGATGGGCACGAGATGAGGGTAGACTTAAACGAGGGATCTTCATATGGGGAGAGAACTGTATCTTATGTCCCAGAGCAATCTTGTCGGGGTGATTGGCAAAAAGAACTAGAGAACCTACGAAAGCAGGTTAATGATTTGGAAATCGAATTGAGAGGCCAACACTGCAGAAGAAAGTAGGATGATTTATTTGTCGATCTTGACTACATTTCGGGGGCATCATCCCAAGGCAGTGGTTCGCATAATTCGAGGGAGAGATCTTATGAGACAACTGAGTGGCATAGCGAATCTCGCTGTCATGTTCGACATGGTCATTATAACGCGGCTCTCAATGCTCTGAGTAGAACACTGATGAGGGTTGCTCGGTCATCGTTCTTTGAACAGATAGAGCGCATAGAGATGCTTAGGTGGTTTACCCTTCCACTATTTATCATTTATGATGGAAAAACCGATCCAATTGAGCATGTTAGTCATTATATACAAATAATGTCGCTTTATTCTCATAATGACAGGTATTCCTGTCTAGTCTTGGCCCAACTGCTATGAGATGGTTTAACGGACTGAGGAAATGATCAATTTGAAATTTTGGTGAGTTGATACAGGAGTTCGGTGCTCAGTTCATAACATGTAGTAAAGTCCCACAGCCCATAGATGCTTTGTTGTCTATGAGGATGAAGAGTAGGGAAACCCCCGTTCTTACGTTAATAAGTATTGGGAACTCTATAATGAAATAGGAGGGGGGAACAAGCAAGTCACCGCTAGCACTTTCTGGTTGGGTCTCCCCGAGGATTCCAAGTTGAAGGACTCTTCGACCATGCGACCCCCAAAGAGTATGCATCAGTTAATGAGAAGGATTGAAGAGTATAAGAGATTAATGGATGATCACTTGTAGGGAAAAGGCAAGGCCCCGACCTCCTCACAGTATCGTAAAGAATATCATCTTGACAAGTTCCAATAAAGGCCTAGAAGAGAACTAAGGGTTCCCGGTGATGATTTGGCACAATGACCTGAGGGAGTTAATTTGGCATTCAAGGAGCCCATTTATAAGATCCTTATATGTATTAAGAATGAGCCTTATTTTCAGTGGCTCGGTAAGATGGGCGGTGATCCGGCGAGGAGGAACCAAAGTTTATATTGTACTTATCATAGGGAGAAAGGCCACACCATCGAACAGTGTCATGTCTTGAAGGATCATTTAGAATAACTAGTAAAAGCAAGGCACCTCAAGGAGTTTTTGGAAGGTCAAGGGGGAGGGAATGCGGGCCAAGGGTTAGGCGGCTGAAAAGACCGCGCTCTTCCCCCTCCATTAGGAATTGTTGAGCTTATTCATATGACCTCATGAGGCATAAGTTGAAGCAGTTGGAGGGTGATTTTGAGTGTGGTGTCTTCTCCTAAAGTGGACAATAAGGGCTGGCAGGAAAAGAAACTCAAGAGGGCAATTACCACTATCACTTTTAGCGAAACCGATTTGGAAAGGACATCCTAGCCACATGATGATGCTTTGTTGGTAACATGTAGTATTAGTGGTTTCCTAGTTAAGAGAGTAATGGTGGATCAAAGGAGCGGGGCCGAAATTATGTACCCCGACCTCTATAAGAGGTTGGGACTGAAACTTGAAGATCTAAGTAAATATGACAACCCCTTAGTGGGTTTCGATTGGAAAGTTGTGACACCTGAGGGGAAAATAAAGCTGCCAATAATGACTGAGGGTAAGGAAGTGGAAGTTAACTTTATAGTGGTTAATGCCTATTCACCCTACACGACGATACTCGAATGTCCTTAAATTCATACCATGGGCGCAATTCCTTCGATGCTATACCCTAAAAGATCAAGTTCCCTACTGAAGATGGAGTCACGATAGCTTGTGCCAATCAGAAAGTAGCGAGATAGTGTCTGGTAGCTGTAATAAACCACGGGATAAAGCAAAAAGAGCAAATGGATCGGGAGCAATTATAGTAATTACCGATAGCCATGAGTCTGGTGGTTGTGGATAGTATGGAAGAGTTGGTCCAAGTCAAAATATTGCCGTATTCAGGTAGGTATTTCCGAATCGATAAGAGCTTGTTGGTGGGGGATCGAGTGGAAATCCTGTTGTCATTGGTGCAAAACTTTGACGTGTTTGTGTGGAGCCCATATGAAGTACTTAGGGTGGACCTGGCTTTTATCATGCATCGATTAAATGTAGACCCCTTAATCCCTCCTAAGAAGCAAAGGCACAGAAGAGTTGCAAAGCCTCAAGTTTAGGCTGTAAGGAGGAGGTGGAGAAGCTGAAGGGGGGTAGGAGCGATTAAAGAAGTGTTTTTCCCAGAATGGTTAGCCAACATGGTGGTTGTAATGAAAAAGAACAACAACTGGAGGGTTTGCGTCGATTTCACTGACCTTAACCGAGCATGTCCAAAGGATCATTTTCCAGTGCCAAAAATAGATCAATCAGTAGATGCAACAGTTGAATATCAGAGAATGAGCTTTTTGGATGCATTCCAAGGTTACCATTAGATCTCGCTAGCACCCAAGTACCAAGAGAAAACATCCTTCATCACGCCCAAAGGGAATTATCACTACATTGTAATGCCCTTCGGGTTGAAGAATGCAGGAGCCACATATTAGCAAATGGTCACCCAGATGTTCAAGGACCAGATTGGTGAGTTTGTAGAGGTATACATTGATGACATGGTGGTAAAAACGAAAGGGATTGAGGGGCATACGTTTGATTTAGCCAAGGTTTTCGATGTATTAAGGCAGCACCAGTTGCACCTCAATGCCAAGAAATGTTCCTTCGGAGTAGGATCCAGCAAGTTTTTGGGCTACATGATAACCACTTGGGGAATAAAGGTGAACCCAAATCAGATTTCAGCAATCCAATAGTTGCGACCTCCCAATAACTCGAAGGAGGTACAAAAACTTATAGGAATGATCGTTGCCCTGAACAGATTCTTTTCAAGATCGGCGTACAGTTGCTGATCATTTTACTAGTTATTGAAGAAATGGAAAGGTTTTCAGTGGACAGAGGAATGTGAAGCGGCATTTAGAGATTTGAAGTCTTACTTAGCTAGCCTGCCAGTTTTGTTGTGACCGGAGCCCGAGGAGGACCTTTTCCTGTATCTAGTGGTTTCTAACCATGCCATAAGCTCAGTATTGATTAGGCAGCATGAAGGGATTCAAAGGCCCATATATTATGTTAGCAAAATCCTAATGGATGCAAAGACTTGGTATTTGCCATTGGAGAAAATGGTAATGGCCCTAGTCCACGCTACGAGCCCGAGAAGGAGGCTATGACCTGTGAACCAAATTATGGCAGGCTAGCTTGGGGACTGTGTCTTCTGAGGGGTTTTATTGAGTGGTAGAGCAATCGACCGACCCGAAGCTTCGATGGGCAATCGGGTAACAAGAGGGGTGCTTTCCTCGGTCACAACACCATTAGTACCTTTATGGCATTTTCGCTATTTTCGGGACACAGGAGGAGTAGTTTGTTAAAGGGTCGGCTAAGTCAAAGGTTGGACCCCCGAGGCCTGTGCAGCCAAAAACCATTGGTCCAAGGCCATTGACCACTTCTTCACTATTTCTTCTATCGGATTAGGGAGCACAGGATTTGTCCCTTTGACAACTGAACCCTCTTCGTTAAAATCTCCTAAGAGTAGGGCATCCACAGGAATATTTTATGCACGACCTTAGAAAACAGTATCCCCCAAACCATCTTGAATGGGTTCTAGGGAGTCATGCCTTACCAATTGGGGGCCTAAATGTCTAGCTTCCTCGAATGTGAGCCCTCTAAGCAAGAAACCTAGCAGCCAAACATCCAAGTATGATAACAATGGGCTACCGACCGTCAGAGCACTTGACAAATTTTGGTAGCTTGTATAGGAGGGCACACAACCCAAAATCAGATGGGAGGCCCTTAGCTGACCATCGTAATGCACAAAAAACCTTTGAATGTAGAATGAAGTTGAGCTCCTTCACGCGCACCACTCATATATCCGGCTGGAACTTCTTAGAAACTACAATCAGGAAAAGAGGAAATGTAAATGAAAGATGAAATAGGTAATGAAATGGAATAAAAAGCAAAGAAGGGGAGGAGGAAAGGAAGACTTAGTTGGTGAATGCATATAGATTAGTAAAAGAGGTACCAACCTATCTGACGGGGAAAGGTCAAACAAGTCATCTCTCCGTTCAGCTAATTCCCACTCACTCTCACATATTCCTCCGCTGAGTTCCTGTTGGAATCGAGGAGGCAAGATATTAACCTAACCATGGTGTTTCGGGTTTGAAGGTAGTACCCATGCTTCAGACTTCCCCGGATGGCATATAGGAAGTTGATGTCATGATGGGTCAACTCAAGCCATACAAGTTGTTGAGATGCCCCACACAGTTAACTACCCTATAGAAATTAGGTAGGCATTGATCGGGGCTAAGGCCATAAAAACTGAGGGTTTTAAGTAATAGGGGGTCTATGGGAAGCCTAATCCCGCCCTTAAGGATGGACATTAGAGGAAAAAACACAACATGAGGGAGCCTTTGGTCTACTATCTCTCCCTCGTGACAATATGAAATTTCTACATCATGAGGGATATTATACTTGACTATGAAGGATTCTATATTTTCCCTAGTTTTCAATAGGTATGCAAAAGACATATTGTTGAATCTAACTAAGTTAGGCAAAGATAGTCAAAGAGAAGAGGACTTACAGAGTGATTTCTTGTAGAGGAGAGTGATCTTGTAGGGAAGTTAAGGGCTCGGGAGCAAAGGAAGGCAGTGTTTAGAACTTGACATAAACTAAACAAAACGAAACGCTGATTATGGGTAGTATTTATAGGCACAAGGGCCATTAATCGTAACTACCCAACTGCAACAAATGCAAGCAATCATTTCCCTTCACACGCGCCTTGGTAAACAATGCGTCAGGCCATTTGAGCTGTTCGATATTTCGAATGCTGCCACGCCCACAGAAGGAGTGTGTTGTCTTGTTCGTTGCATTAATTGGTTGATTGTTGGCCTTCTTGAGGCGCAATCGCCAATTTTATCTCGAAAAGGTGACAAAATGCCCTCGAGCTCCGGGTGAAGAAACCCCGATCCCATCTCCGCTTTACTTAAATAGGATCGTGGAGGGGCTATTGTGGGGGTATGGGCCTAAAGAGGTCTGGACGGCCCATCCGCAAGGGTTTGGGCTTAAATGACCCAAAATAATTCGCATGACCAAAGCCCAAGATCATTGGGCTCGAACAGTCCCATTGAGAGGCACGCACGGATCGGGACACAATGGTTAGTAATGCCATTTTAACGGGGGTCGTGTTTGGCCCGGCATAAGTATCGATTGGCAGGCTCAATAGGAAAACAAGGGTGGTTCAGGTCGATAATCAAATGTTAAATAATGCCCTTGGGGAATTTGCCATTGAGCACTAGGTGTCGTCTGGAACAAGTTACAAGGGAATCCTCTAAAGTTGTGCAAATCCCTGGGGATTTACATGGGCATGGGAGAACGTATGTAACAGGAATATAATGATGACCAACCCACTAACTAAGTGCTACAAAAGGTGGAAGAGGCAAAGAATGAAAGGGGGGAAAAAGTGGAAGGAAGAAACTAAGGAAATGAGAGATAGAGAGCAAAACTAGAGGGAAACACTTGGGAACTAAGGGAAGTCAGGGGGAGGGTCTTAAATTAGGGCTTAGACAGGACAAACCAGACTAAGGTGAGAGCCCCATTAGTAGGATCAAAATATAGCCCACATATAAATTAATTGGGGGCCCAACTACCGTCTTGCTAGGGATATTCAGTGCCTACACCTCCTATACCATAGTTGTTTAGACAATGGTAACTACACAAGCAACAGTACCTACAAAGCAAACCTCAATCAACTCCTCTCCTCCCTTTCTTCCAACACTGAAATTGACTATGGGTTCTACAATTTTTCTTATGGCCAATACCCTAACAAAGTATATTCAATTGGACTTTGTAGAAGAGATGTTATACCGTATAATTGCCGTAGTTGCCTCAATAACGCCACAAATCTTCTCCCACAGTTTTGTCCAAATCAGAAAGAAGCAATTGTATGGTATGAAGGTTACATGTTACGCTACTCATTCCATGACATATTTAACATCAAGGAAAGTAGTCCTCCTTTCTGTGAGTATAACAACATTAGCGTATCAGCCAATTATGTGGTATTATGCAGACAAGGTGCACCCAGGAAAGAAGTTTATCTATTTGCAAAGGACGCTGGAAACAGGTTGAAAGTAGGGCGGAGGGTGAGTGTAGCGGATTTGATCATCTTCTGCTCGTAGGGATCCGGGGCACCGCCTAGAAGCGTCATGGACGAACCTAATCGTCTCACAGTTACGCGAACCAGCTTAATTAGCCACGACTGATAAGAAGTCAGACTAGTAAAAAGAGCAGTACGCACCCACATTAGAATACCTTCCAGCAGAAAAGACCAACTAACTACAACAATAGACTGAGAGAATACCATACCAATAGACTAAACGAAGACCCCCCTCCACAAGGATAGAACACACCATAATAATACGAATAAACACCGCCCTCCTATCATTCACTAGGCTTTAGCTTTAGCGCTCAGAGGGATAAGGATAGAGATCATTGAATTCATTTGATCAGATTGCTCTGTCTAATACCATGTATGTGAAATATTGAACTTGTAGTGTGCTAGCGCCCCTAAACGAGTAAGGCTCTTCTTCTGCGAGACTCCATCCAAATCCGCCACTCGTTGGTTGGTGTTCCATTCTTTTTATTGAGACTATGCCTTCAATTCCATTCAGTGTTTCCCTAGTCGCAGTATAATTGCTCAACCTAACATGCATTTTCTTTTTTAATGGGGGCGATAGGCACCCCGCAGTCACGCATTCGTGTATGTGAGGAATTCCGCCCACGGGAGTGAGTTTGCTCCGGTTAAAAAGATGCATACCTTTAGTGCCCTGGGGGATCGAGAATTCTGTTTGCTTTTCCTAACCCTAGAAATGAAATATTGTCAATCATTACGTAACGTAATAAATAGTAGAGGTACGACGGGCATGCTTCCTAACTACCTAACGTTGAGCTAAATGCCCTCCTTTCCAGCTCTGTCTTAGTAGAGCTTCCACCTCCTTTCAGTTGAAAAGCCAATTCTTTCGAGTGGGAAGTCTTATGAATCTTAATTGTCACTTCTTTATTACTTCTTGTATGAAACAGAATCAACTTGAATTCAGGACAACTATTCGAAATCTTAGTGAAAAACTGGATTGGTTATCTCATCTTTGCTTTTCGTGAAAAAATACCAATTGAAGTGGAGGGTTTCTTCAAACAACAAGTAGCTGGGTTAACTATTCAATCAAATGATATTGAGCATGGAGAAAATTCCAATTCAAATTGAATGGATTCAAAACGATGTTACCGCGCAGACCAGGATTATTATAAATGGAAACCCTCTCTTTCTGTATAGAGGGAAACATTTTTTCTCAATCAAGAATGCCTCAACTGGATAAATTCACTAATTTTCGAACATATTTTTTGATAACCTTCTCACATGCCGATCGCCCTTTGAACGATCAGAATAAGGTAAAGCTTGAAGATAAGTTTTGTACTCTATTAATTTCTCAGTCCCTCTAGTCGGGTGGGCGCCGGCCGGTCTTTCGACCAGATCCCCCTAAAAACCGTACGTGCGAGTCTCCCCGCTACTACTGTAGTAGGAGGCGAGGTCAACGGTAAGTGGACGAGAACCAGTAGATAATTCCACAACATACACATTAGCAAGAACGCCTTCTCCTATAAGAAGTTGTTACAGAATCAGCAGCTATTAAACCCCCATGGGGGAAGGCACTAACTTATTTTAGGTAGTGGTATGGAGTTACGTCAGCTGTAGATATAGTCTAGGCTAAGGGACAGACTTCATCTCTTCTATTCTCTAATTGCTCCTAAGGATTTTTAGTGTGTTTTCCCGGCTTTTTCATTGCAAGCCCTTCCCTCCCTGCCAGTTCCAAAAGGTTAAAGATGATGCGCTTGACATCGTGATTTGGTGCCGGAATGAATTGGTCAAAACAAAATTCTCTTGCAAACTGGTGGGGATTTTACTGTTCTGCCCGAAGCACGTTGCCCTGCCACAATGTTAGAATGTCGCATTGCAACGGTAGTTTACGCGGCAGCCAGGTCGGCTCTTTCAAAGCTGATGTCCTTTTCAGAAGCGAAATCCATTAATTGTCACCCTGGGATTGAGCGCCTTTCTTTTGAATCAAAGTAGGTGGAACTGTTGTATTTTAGTCGGTCGGGGGAAGCTGCCATTTTTACAAAAGCTCCGCTTCCTCGTCTTGCTACTGGCAAAGCTTCTACTTTGCTTACTTCTCTCGCGTCGGAAATAAATAGAATATTTCGTAAGTCAAGGGGCTATTGTCGGAGCGGCCAATCTCAACTCAAGATCCAAGTCTGGTCCAGGGGGTTCTAAAACGCTTTCACCCATTGTCCAAGATTCCCCACTGTTGCCCCCGGTGGGAGTCCAGGCCGTGTCTCAGTCCTAGTGTGGCTGATCATCTGAAAAGACCAGCTAAGCACCAATTAAGAATCTCCAAGGAATTCCAATAATTTTTGTTATACTCTTGTTCCAACCCTCAATTCTTGCAATCTTTCTAAAGCAAGAAGCGCCTTAATATTCTAATATTAGTAAAGGCGCCTTAGCCTATCTAACGTAAGGGGACTTTTCCCCAACTTCCATTGATTCAACTGAAATGAATGATTCAACCGCTACTTCAACAACATCAATCCATGAAACTGATACAGAACAGAAGAAAGGCTTTCTTCGTCTGCTTAATTTGCTATGGATGCCCATTAAAAAGATTCATTCCCCGGTGGATTGATTTGGCTATTGCTTTTCAGCATCAAGCTTATCTAAGGGCTTTGGAACATTCATTTAGCGGATTTGGGCGCTCTAGCCAAAACAAATCATATTTCGGCTATTACCTTCTCCATTACTATGTTCTCATACGCAAGAATACCCCCGTTAGCCGGCAAAAGCCACCGAAATGCTCATTTTTTGGTAGAATTAGTCGGGGGCCTAAGAGGCAGCGGTTTACCCTGTGACGGATGTCAGCGGTTCGAGTCCGCTTATCTCCAAATCGTGAACTTAGCCGATACAAAGCTATATGATAGCACCCAATTTTTCCGATTCGGCAGTTCGATCTATGATTTCAAATTCATGGACGTTGATAAGATCCTTCCATTTAGTAGAACCTTAGGATGGCATAGCCTTAAAGTTAAGGGCGAGGTTCAAACAAGGAAAGGCTTACGGTGGATACCTAGGCACCCAGAGACGAGGAAGGGCGTAGTAAGCGACAAAATGCTTCGGGAGTTAAAAATAAGCGTAGATTCGGAGATTCCCGATTTTGGATCAGTTCAATCAGGTCCTGAGGAACTTGTTGGATAGCAAAAGAATTCAAGCTGTAGCAGGTGGTTCTCTTTGTAAGTTTGCAGTGGGAAATGCAACAGCACCAAACTTCCAAACACTATTTTCACTTGTGCGCGCAATGCACACCTAATTTGTTTGGGCAAAATTGCAGTGATTGCTTGGTTGAGGCTTTTGGAAATATTCTGCAATGTGGTGGCGGAAAGCAAGGAGGGAGATTTCATACACCCAGCTGTTATTTTATTTTTCAGGTCTACCCCTTCTATGACACCTCATATCCGCCATTAACCTCTCCATCACCACCACCACCACCACCAGTATCTTCTCCACCATTAAACAATACCTCTGCTACAATAGGTACCAGTGCCACCTTAACCTTAAAGCATAATAGATTAGGATGTAACTTTTTGCTATATACTTGCTGAAAGTTTATTAGAATATATAGTTATATCTTTAAAATCAATATTTATTACACACTGCCTTATATACACAAAGTGCACAGAATTTAGTTTAAAACTAAAATCGTGACTCCAAGACATGATTTTAGTTCAAAAACCAAAATTGTACATACAGTGTGTGCAACAAGTAGTATGCATTAACAATTTTCTTTTATTTTTTCAAATTAATATATATATATATATATATATATATATATCTATTACAAAGCTGTATGGAGAAGCAAACAAACTTAAAAGCTTCCAAATATTAATTTCCACATAACTTCTATACTTTCGAAACTATAATTTGAAGCTCTTTTCATTTATTGCTTGAAAATTTTAACATTCATCCGTCCAAATTGTGTGTGTGAACATATTTCTGGTTTTTGCAGGAAATGAGAGCAATATATCTCGAACTGTCATTGTAGTTGTGCACATTATATTCCCAGCAATTATTAAGGTAAAACAAGACATAAGTTGGGGAAATCTTTTCATAAAACGATACTTAAATAATGCACTAACGTCATGTTCAGGCGAATCTGTGGATGAGATTGGAAGTGTGGAATCTTTGCAGTTAGGTTTTGACACCGTTAAAGTTACAACATATAACTTTTCTAATGCAAATAAGCTTGGACAAGGTGGATTTGGTGTTGTTTACAAGGTAAATGTAATATTATTATTAACCTTAAACATATTAAGTCCAAAAAGTGGAATTGCCTAAGGGTTAAATATGTTTTAATCTAATAGGGTAAACTCTCTGATGGGCAAGTTATCGCTGTGAAAAGGCTTTCAACAAATTCTGGACAAGGAGATCTTGAATTTAAGAATGAAGTTCAGGTGGTGGCCAAGCTTCAACACCAAAATTTAGTTAGACTCCTAGGGTTTTGCTTGAAAAGAAACGAAAGACTTTTAATTTATGAGTTTGTGCCCAATAGAAATCTTGATTACTTTATTTTTGGTATGATTTTACTCCTACCTTCATTTCAAATATATATTCGTTGTAATTAATTATGGTTTACATGTCTTCTATAAATAAAATTTCTCACATTTTAGTCCAATATAATATATTTGATTGAATATGTAGATCCAATCAAGCGTGCACAGCTGGATTGGGAAAATTGCTACAAAATCATAGGAGGCATTGCTCTAGGTCTTCTTTACCTTCATGAAGATTCTCAAATTTGAATTATTCATTGGGATCTTAAAGCAAGCAATATTCTATTAGATTCTAAAATGTATCAAAAAATTTTAGACTTTGGTATGGCAAGATTAAGTGAACTTGATCAAAGTAAAGACAATACAAATAGAATCGTGGGTACCTAGTAAGTATCATACTTTTTTTTTTTTTGACAATCTAGTAAGTATACTTGATGTTTACTTTGTACCAAAAACAACATGAAAGTCCTAACAAATAATGTTGAAAATAATTGTGAAAGTGCAGTGGATATATGTCTCTAGGATATGCAATGAATGGACAATTCTTAGTAAAATCTGATGCCTTTAGTTTCGGTGTGCTAATTTTTGAGATAATAAGTGGACAAAAGAATAACTCATTCCAAATTGGAGAGAATATTGAGCACCTTCTAAGCTATGTAAGTATTATTATTTTTGGGTCTAATGGCACATACATCCCATGACTGCCACCATGTGATGGGGGGGGGGGGGGGGGGGTTGGGGGATTAAATGACTCAATGGAAGACAGAAAATTTAAACCAATACCTTTATCTTTATGATGTGGAGTATACTATCCATTGACATGTATCTAATAGTAGGGGTGACTTCATATAAACTCCCAAACTTGAAAATTGTGTGTGTGTGTATATATATTATTTTTTTTTCAAGTTTAATTTACTCTTAAAAATATTTTTCGCACCCAAACTAAAATCTTGCATTCTCTTATCACATATCAGTCTAGCCTAAAATTGAACAACAACACAGATCACAGCTCTCTCTCTCTCTCTCTCTCTCTCTCTCTCTCTCTCTCTCATTATCTTAGTATATCCTACTCTAAAAGTAAAGAGTAAGCATTTATGAGTTGTGAGTATCTCTCTCTTTATTTTAAATTTATATATTATGTGTGTGGGTGTGTCTGTTACTAATTGTGTGTGTTATTTATTTATTTTTTTTTATAATGTTATTTGTGTGAATGGTGATGTGTGTGAATGTGTGCATATATAGTATAAACATAATATAAATTTACATTATTTAATAATTAGGAAATACATAGAATTTGTATATGTGTATATATAGTTATCAAGATTTAATAACTTTTTGTTATAAATTTAGTGATTTTGTAAAAAAAAATACAGTAATAAAGTTAGTGATTGTTTAAGCATTTGATTGGTTAACTAAACAATTCATGTATTATTTATGTATGGATGAGTTTGTTAATTTAGTTTAAAATATTTTTATAAAAACAATGACAAATAGATAATGACATAAAAAAGATTGCTATTTGCGACGAAACTTTTTCAACGACTACAAAAAGCTGTTGTAAAAACTAGCTTTTGTGATGGCAAATCTCTTCCACCGACAATTACTCATCAAATATTAATGCATTTGTGATGGTAAAATGAGTCTATCAAAAATGCCTATGATTTTTGTCGAAAATGTGATTTTTTTTGGAGGGAAGTGTTCCCGCCTTACTTTTTACGATGGCATAAAAATGTCCGTCGCTGGTGAAGTATTAATTATGATGACTAAAGAAAAACCGTTGAAACTATTAACACTTGTGACGGCTTTGGTAGGTCAAAAATGCAAAACATATATTTTTTATGGTGTTAGTATTTGCAACAAACAATCTTCCATCGTAAATATAAAAGAGGGTATTATTTACGATGACAAAAGAAACACTGTCGGCACTATTAACACTTGTGATGGCTTTTGTGCATCAAAAATACAAAATATATATTTTTTATGGTGTTATTATTTGCGACAAATATTATTCCATCATAAATAATAATAAAAAAGGTATTAGCAACAAACATGAAGCCATCGAAAATGTTAAAATATTTTGGAGGGAAAATTACCCCTTACTTTTCACATTTGTGATGACATTTATCCATCACAATTAATTTTTTTAATTGAGTTTGTATTTACGACAAACATGCTGACCGTCGCAAATAGTTAATTTACTTTAAAAGAAAAAATGTATTAGTAATGGAATTGGATCCCTCCCAATAAATAATATTTGCAATGGACCTACACTGTCAACATTGGTAATTTTTTTAGAATTTCATGCGCATTTCGGTCATTTCCTAGCTTTGATGGTGTAATTTAGCCATTTTGAATGGTCGGATTGTGTCAACGGGTTAATCAAAGTTTCCAAGTGGGTGGGTACAACAACATGTGTCCATTATGAAACCAGATGGAGATCCAAAATCTGACTGTTGGATTGGTAGAATGTGGTGAAATATTTGTGTTTGTAAATTACAGTGATAATCATACGATTAGATTGTGAGAATAGAGTAGTCAAATCTTGCGAAATTTCGTCAAAGTCAATTAAACTTGGTTAATCTTGGTCAAAATTCAAAGTTGGTTCTAAGACCACTGGATTTGATCAAATTAGGTTGTTCAAGGAGGTTTTAAATGGGTTTTGGGTTTTCTTGGTTTTCATGTTTTTATCAATTTCAAGTTTTAAAATGGCAAAGTCAAAAGTCATATGCAAATCCATTCGATGTCATTTTGTAGGTTTTTTGTTGTATTCTGCAGATCATTTTCTCAATTATTAGTAATACTTATATAGTGTATAACTCTCTTAATTAGTAGAGTATTTGATATTTTTAGTGATTGAAGTTTCATTATAGGCAAATACGACATGCATCCATCTTGCGCTATAATTAGATTTAAAATTTGACCACTAGATTGAAAATGTAGGATAAAATATTGGTTTTGATGAATTTTGAACCCAATCAAACGGTTGAATTCGGAGAACGTGACCAATCAAAATTTCTTGGTGTGTTGGTACAACAACACATGTCCATAATGCTATAGACTCAAATCCAAAATCCGACCATTGGATTGGAAGAATGTGGTGAGACATTGGTGTTGGCAAAGTATGACATCAATTAGACAGTCAGATTGTGAAAAATGAGTAGTCAAAGTTTGCAGAACTTGGTCAAACATGATCAACCATCAAAGTTGGGTCTATGACCACTCGATAGGATCAAATTATGTTGAGTAAGGAGGTTTTGAGTGTGTTTTGGGTATTGGTCAGTGTTTTTTAAGGTTTTCTTGGTTTTTATGCTTTTATCAATTTCAAGTTTTAAAGTAGCAAAGTCAAAATCATATGCAAATCCATTGAGGTCATTTTGTAGGTTTTTGGTTGTATTTTGCATATTATTTTCTTGATTCTTAGTAATATTTATATAGTGTATAACTTTCTTAATTAGTAGAGCATTGGATATTTTTAGTGATTGGAGTTTCATTATGGCAGATATGACACACGTCCATCTTGTGTCATAGTTAGATTTAAATTTTGACCAATGGATTGAACGAGTAGGAAAAAATATTGGTTTTGATGAATTTTGAGCTTAATCAAACAGTTGGATTAGGAGAACGAGACCAACACACCAAGAAATGTTAATAGGATGTCAAGTGGAAAATGTTTTTTCCCTTCAAATGGGGTGGTTTTGCTAGATAAAATACACAATTTTTTTTTTAGTAGTTATTATTGGTTATTAATTTGGTAGTTTTTATCGATATATGAGACAATGACATGCATCAATCATGCGCCATACTCATATTCAAAGTTTGACCATTATATTGAAAGAGTGGGGTAAGATATTGGTTTTGGCAAATTTGAGCTTAATTAAATGGTTGGATTGTGTGAACAGAGTTAACCAAAGTTTCTTAGTGGGTGGGTATAACGACACATGACCATCATGCTACATACTGAGATCCAAAATTTGACTGTTGGATTGGTAGAATATGGTTAAATATTTGTGTTTGTGAAGTATAGTGACAATCAGACGATCAGATTGTGAGAATAGAGTAGTCAAATATTGCGAAACTTCGTCAAAGTCAATCAAATTTGGTCAATCTTTGGTCAAACTTCAGAGTTGGTTCCAAGACCATTTAACTTGATCAAATTTGGTTGATCAGTGAGGTTTTAAGTGGGTTTTGGGTATTGGTCAGTGTTTTAAGGTTCTCTATTTTCATGCTTTATCAATTTCAAGTTTTAAAATGGCAAAACAAAATAGTCAAAAGTCACATGCAAATCCATTAGGGTCATTTTGTAGGTTTTGGGTTGTATTTTGTAGGTCATTTTCTTGATTCTTAGTAATGTTTATTTAGTGTATAACTCTCTTGGAAGAGTATTGAATATTTTTAGTGATTGAAGTATCATGATAGGTGGATACAACATGTGTCCATCTTATGAAAAAAAATCAGATTTAAAATTTGACCATTAGATTTAAAGAATGGGATAAAATATTGGTTTTGATGAATTTTGAGCTCAATCTAACGGTTGGATTGTGAGAATGTGACCAATCAAAAATTCCTGATATTTTGGTACAACGACACATGTCCAAAATGCTCTAGACTCAAATCCAAAATTTGACTGTTGGATTGGAAGAATGTTGTGAGATATTGGTGTTGGTGAAGTATGACAACAATCAGATGGTCGAATTGTAAGAAATGAGTAGTCAAAGTTTGTAAAACTCAGTCAAAATTGGTCAAACATGATCAACCATCGAAGTTGGGTCTGTGACCACTCAATAGGATCACATTAGGTTGAGTATGGAGATTTTGAGTGGGTTTTAGGTATTCTTTTGCGTTTTAGGGTTTTCTAGACTTTCATGCTTTTTTTTTTATAAAATCTTCTTTACCAAAATTCAATAATGATTAGTGCATACATTACTGAAAAATATTAAATAATAATGCAAAGTTTATCAAGCACCAAAATACTTGTAACAACAAATCTCTCCACAACCCGCTAAAAACTAAAAAATAAGAAAAAAGTTGTACTAAATATTTTAAATTTTGTATTTTCTTAAGTTTTGGAGTGAGAGTTCCCGCTACAACTTTTCCTAATTCTAGTGGTCTTTCAAAAAAATAAAAAGGATTTATTGTGTCAAAGCACAATTGTTGTCATGATAGTTGAGTTTGAGCTAGCTTTACATGGTTGTTCTAGCCTCTAGGTCTCTAACTCACTATCAGGCTTACTCTCATTTGATTCTAAGAAAAAAAGGGTTTGCTCTCATTTTTTATTTCTCATAGATCCTCTAGCAACCCACCGCTGACCATCTCCTCTACTTGCTGCCGGTAAGGTACTCTCTCTCTCTGTCTCTCTCTCTCTCTCTGGTTTTGTGATTTTTTTTAGTTAAAAGGGCTTACAAAGTGAAACAAATGACCATACATGGTTGTCCTATTCCTATTATTTGTGTTTGTAAATTTTAAGGTATTTGTAGTTGTGTCCAGGGCTGTCCTATTCCTATTATTTTTGAAAAAAGAAAAAAAAAATTGGAGTTAAATTGACAACTAGATGAGCAGTGATGTGAGGCCACTAGAAGAGCAAAAACTAGAGGCAAAAGAAATAAAGAACTATTGATGTGGGGCCACCTTAATATGATTTAATCGACATTATCCTATTGAATTTTACATGAATGTTTTTTTTTTCCCCTTTGTTAGGGTCTATAATTCTTTACATTGGGATTCTTACTTTCATTGGAGAAACCAGTAGACTATAATATTTGTTAAGGATAACCATATTATTTAAAAGTATCTTATCCTCTAGATTGTTTGATTTGAAAGAATCTGCAGTATGAAAATAATTGTTATTATTATTATTATTATTTTCATATTATGAAAGAGAATAAATTATTTTAATCTTTATATTGATCTTTTTAATATGGTCCTTAATTTTAGTTTTTTTTTTACTAAATAATTACAACTTATCAAAGTGGTGGCTTTCTTTTTAACTATGTTACAAATGAATGACAAAGAAAGGTAAGAAGCGAGCTATAGAACAAGCCAGAGATAAGGATGATAGTGTTAGTCAATCACAAGTTTCACCTTCATCATCCGATTCTCCAATAAATGAAGCACTTGTTTCTTCTAATAGTGTGATTAATGGGGGTAGCAAATGTATTACTTAATATTTCCCTAAAATTTATTAGCTAATATACCAATTGTATGTCTAAAGCTTATTTATTTATTTTTACTTATTCCATTGTTGGCAGGATCTACTGTACAAAAGAAAAGAGGCTGAGGAAAGGCTAAGGGTGTTTATCCATGCCATAGCTACAAGTGTGAGATATATGACAGAAGGTCTTTTTTCTCTATTTTTTGGTTATTTTAATCATTTATTTTTTAGTGTTTACATTTCATTTATATTTTATATTTTACATGTTATGTGTTTCTTTCATTTTATTAGATTGTTTAGTCCGAAAATATTTTTAAATGACTGGACCTCCTACTTGTGGTCGTGTGCTTGGCATGGGTGCTGATGTCAAGCCTAGAGATGTGTATGACCTAAGTTCATCTAGCAAGTGTAGTAAGCGATGTCAAGGGGATTGCTTAAAAGAAAAGGAGGATTTTGAGCTTCGTTTGAAAGAAATAGAGGATAAAAGGTTTACTGAGAAACTGGAATTTGTGGGAATAATTAGTCAACTGAAAGAGGAAATGCCTCTTATTATAGCAAATGTTTTGAAATCGATGGGCCTTAATTAAATGCAAGAACTTACTACACAGGTATATATATATTTTAGTATAATCAACATTAAATTTTTTTTGCTATTTTCTTGAGGTTGTCAAAATAAGTTGTAAAGTTGCTCATCATAGATTTCAATTATTTGGATCGCTAAATTTAGATTAAAAACATGTTATTGAAATTAGTATCTCTTTACCTATCCATGCAAAGTACATGATTTGTAGTGTTTGTTATGAAAATGTTATTAATGTTACTAATTAATTTAATTATTGGTGGCAAATTTATTCTTTGGAGTTCTCATTCAGAAGAGAACTACAAGGTTCTTGTTAGTAGTAAGGATTTTTTTTTTTTTTAATTGATGATACTATTGTCAATAGTAAGGATTATGTATTCTTTGATGTTGATAATACCATTGTCATTCATCGTGGGGATTGTTGTTAATGTTAAATTAGTACGTTTTAGTTATATCTTTATTATGTATTGTAAATATAATTTGCATAGTAATAATTTTTTTGTATACTTATTTAGTTTAATCAAAATATTGCAATCAATGCTAGAGGTGGTGATCAAAATGTGGACAAAAATAGAGAAGATGACTCTAAGGAGGAAAACTCTCAAAAGGAGGACAATGACTCATACGATGATTAGTCTTCCATATTTATGTTTTCAAGTTTGGTGAAAGATATTATAGCTTTCATGTATTAATGAACATCTGATGCTATTTTGTAGATGTTTTAATGTTTTTGTTTTTATTGCATTATGCACTACAATAATGGATTTGTGCTAGTTATTTGAACGGAGAAACTTTTGGGAGATTTATGTTTCCTTGCAATTAAAGTATTGGAAATGATCTCTCCTTTATTATCAACAAAGTTATTTTGTTGCAAATAATGTATTAGTGACGTGGTAAATAGTTTTCAATAATGGTCAAAGTTCATTGAAAAAGGTAAATGGTCACATTGATAATGTATTGTTGATGACAAACCAAGTATTTTACGACAATTTTTATTCATCGGAAAACTAAATTAATGACGACTATAGTTCATCACAAAAGCTATTTTCGACAACAAACCAAGTAAGTACGACAACTTTTATTCATCCAAAAAAAGTATTAACAACGGCGTTAGTTCGTTGCAAAAAGTATTTAGTCGTCCGACTTCCTCGTATGAAGTTGTATTGTTGATGACAAACGAAGTAACTATGACAGCATTTCGTCATCGAAACTATGCATTAACAACGACCTTAGGTCGTCGCAAAAGGTATTTGGTCATCCAACTTCCTTGTATGAGGTTGAATCTATGACGGAAATTATCTAGTAGTTACGACGGAGTTGTGCTATAGAAAATGAGTGTTAGCGATGGCCTCGTCAATAATATAGTATTATCGACAAGGCTTTTTCCAACAGTCGTCAACGGCCTTTTGCCGTCGGCAATACTAATCTGCAACAGCTTTCTATGTTGTTGCGACGAACTCTGGCCGTCGCAAATAGAAATCTTTTTTGTAGTTAAACTACATAAAAATAAAATTGTTTTTTTTATAAAAAAAAATGGTCACACTTACCCATATTGACAATAGAAAATGATAACTGAGAATGAACTATCATATAACAATTTAAAAAAATGAAAACTCTTCAATTATTAGCGTGTGTGTGTGTTTTTTGTTTGTTGATAACTCGATATATTCAAGTTTTATTTTTATGAAATATTATTTAATTTAAGTTTTTTAATGACCCCCTGGAAAAGTTTTATGGAGCCGCCATGGTCTATTATTATGACACTAATAATGTCCATAAAGTTACAAATTATTGGTGTAGCTGGTATAGTTATTTTGCAAATACATAGAATTCTAACAAGCATGAAGGATGAGGAGCTTCAAGGAAAGGAAGAAAAGAGTCCAGTTGTGTAGTACAAATATTTTTCTTTTTAAAACACAAAATAAAATAATATTCTTTTGAATACTAAATTTGTCAATTTAAATTATCTTACAGGCATGGAAAAATTGGAAACAAGGTATAGCTTCAAATCTTGTAGACCCCACATTAAAGGCAGGTTTGACAACTGAAATAATAAGATATATTCACGTTGGGTTGCTTTGTGTTCAAGAAAACGTAGCTGATAGACCAACTATGGCATCTATTGCTCTTATGCTTAGTAGCTACTCGTTTACTCTACCGACACCTTCAAAAACTGCATTTTTTATGCCCGGTAGTATTGAATCAAACAATTTTTTGCAATGGGAGCATGATTCAAGGGTGACAGAGCCAAATCTACCTATACAAGATTCGAGAAATGAGGAGTCAATTACTAAGCTATCTCCTCGCTAGTGTTTTATAAATTTGAAGTGTAATACTACTATTTTATTTATGTATTTATTTAATTTAAAAATAAAAAATATGAGTTATTAACAACTAATCATTCTTTCAAAACTGGACCTTTCTTTTTTTAGTGACCAAAAAAAGAAAGGTTGAGATTTTTTTTACCGTATCATGTTGTTTGATTGCCAAATCCTCAAACACTATGCTTGATTCGCATTCCTCATGTGTTTCCCACTGGAGCTTCTAATGCAAAAACATAGGTCTCAACATAGTGTCAAATCACTGAACCACATTACCAAAACTGAGGCACATTACATGCTTCTAGATGCAACCCAGTACCAGTAGCAATATTTTAATTCCAAAATGTGTCCTTAGAATGGCTGTCATCTCTGTTATTATGATAAATAAATCAAGTTTAGCTTGTCCACATCATCATTCAAATATATATATTCTTTTGTCTTTACAAAAATTTGTTAATATTACTGATTAAATATTAATATTAGTTATTGATGAGTTATATGAATAGTTGGATTTTTCCTTCTTCTAGGAAGAGAATGCTTATTTCAAGTCACAATATTCAAGCTGTTTAAACTTTTTTTATTTATTTATTTATTTTTATATAAGATAGAAATTCTACTCTAACTCAATCTAAGTATACATGTGTATGAAACTCCCTCCTAGAGATTTGAACCTTGGCTCTTGCCCCCCACGTCCTACAAGTACTTATACTTGTATATTGTGACTATATTTTAAATTTTTGGCAAGTTATAAATAATCATTAAATAATTCACTGCCTTTTTGGATAAAGTAACCCAATACTAACCAAAATTCTCATTGAATTAGGTTTGACATTATTTAAACAAATTGTAATTAAATCATGTAATTTCTTCTCTATAAATTCTTTGATTTGATTTTATAATTACTAATGCTTATTAATTAAATATGTATCATATATAAATATATATTTTTTTATCTAACATTCCATACATTGTACATGTTAGCAACTAGTTGTATATATAATGGTGTCTTTTTTAATAACTTTGACGGCTTAGTTGCTTATATAATTACTAGTTTTTTAGCAAATAAGTGGTCAAATTTATTGTTTCTCAAAAAAAAAGTGGTCAAATTTATTAGAAAAGATAGTATAAAATATATGATTTAATTTATGAAAAATTAACATTACTACGTTGCAGATATATAATTACTCAAGTATAAACAAATATACAATTCATTTTGCTATGCTAATTTATCAAATCTATATAATAATTAATAGTCGAAATATTTGACTTTTTATTGACCACTTCTTATTGTACCAAATGATTACATAAATTTATGTCACTTTTGCTTTAAACAACACTGAACAATTGTGACTTTATTTTATTTATTTTTTATTTTTGATGCCCTTAAGTCTCTACCCCTAAATCTTGATTTAGAAGAGAAAGATATTGAGAAGGGAGAAGGTTATCTCGGGTGTATCCCCTTGATGAAAATGTCAGAAAATATCTTGAAACTACTGCATTTGATTATTCAAAATCCAAGGTTAATCTGAAAATTAAATTCAAATTCTTCGCATTTTGTGCTACTCTGTTGTAAGCGCAGAAAGGATCACATTATGTCCTATGTTGAAAATTGAGTGAAAACTCCATGCTTATAAAACTCCATGCCCAAACTCCAGGTTTTTTGGGCAGCCAACTTTAGTGCTAATGGCTGTATACAAAACTCCATGCTTATTCTAATTTTGTCTTTTGAAGAAACTGTCTTTCAACTTCTGAATTTGAAACTAACCATTTTTTTTCCCTTTTTTTAAATGTTGAAGATTTACATTGGAGGTTTATGTTATCTGCTCCCTCTAAGTGTTCGAGGAAATGCCTAGACAAAACTTTCCATCACTTAGGAATTATAAGGGAAAAATCTTATAGTTTTCTATTCTTTCCTAAAGTTATTTTGTATCTAAACTTCACTAAATTCACCAATGATATCTTAACTGCAAAGTGAGTCCCAAGCATTGTTTATGTTAAATTGCAAACTGGTGTAGTTTCAAGCATTGTTTAGCATTGAATATGTTCAATTTATATTTTAACTATTTTTTTAGTCATTGTTCCCTGTTTTGGCAATCTATCTAACAGTAGATATTGCTCTATACACTCTTATGCAGGGTGAGTGCACTCTCATTATCAGCCCATGCTACTATTATGTCTCCTGGTGCAACCATGGACTTCTTTCCTGTGGAACATGTCACTTTTTAATGTTTGAATCTGATTGGCTGATTTGCAATCTAAGGGTAGCCACTCTTATATCTTTTTTCCCTCTGTTTTGCAGTCATACATTTTTTTTTTTTTTTTGCTTAGTTTTAATAATTTTTGAGTTTGATTATTAAATTTTTTTGGCCCTTTAGAAGTTCTAATATCTGAGATTTTGAATTCCTTTTTTTATTTTTTGGGTTTATTTTGGTGTTAAAAGTTAAATCTTTCAAAAGATTGGTAACCTACATGATTATCCAACTCATGTTAAATCTTTTGAATTGTGGTTTATCTTCTCAATCTTGTGATTTTTGGTTAGAAATGCAAGATTCTATGAAAATTTGCAGCTTCAATTTCTGTTTGGCTGCTTTGAAAATGGACAAAAAGGAGATGAATTGAATTTGAGTCCTATGTTTTATTTTTCTTTTTGTGGTCGTTTCCTTCTTGGTATACAATCACTCAACTAAATGTAGCAGATGGCTTATTATGTCAGATTTATGCTGGTACATACTTTTCATATTTGCTTCTGTTTTTGGGTGTTTGGATTTGGGCTTTGGAAGCATTAACTACTTACTAATGGTTGTGAGGTTTGAATGGCTTTGATTGTACATTTCTTTCTTACTTTTGTTGTTGGCATTTTAAGTGAATTTTAATTTCAATGTTTCTAATATGTAAGATGCACCTTCCTCATAATTAACATCTAGAACTTAGTTGCTCTTATGATGATCCCTAACTTTGGATGTATAGATTCACACAATTGAATTTAATGGTAAGAAGAGAAATTATTAAATTAACAACACTGTGTAACTTTGTAAAGGGTGAATCTATATTAAGTTGTAATTGACTGAAAATCAATAACTTCATATGTACACATTCATTCACAATTGGATTTGCTGGTCACAAGAGAATGTTTTAAATGAGATCAATGCTGCGTGATTGTTGGATAGGTTGAATCTATATTGAGGTGTAGTTTTATGAAAATAATTGATTAGCTAAGTTTAAGATTTCAGCTAGAATTTATGCACTTCAAATAAATTCTGAGCTACATTTGCTTGATGAACAATGAATGTGGTATAATATGTATTTTCAAAGTAATCTATAGTAAATAGAACTTACTCTTCTTTTTAAAGTATTTTTGCTTATGTATATATTACTCAGTCTTACCTAATGCGTGCTTATGATGGAGGATTCATTGCTGCTCAACACTGGACTACAATTTAAGGACTGCAATGTATGCTTTAGATAATATTTAGAAAAATACACTTCATTTTATTATTAATTCAAATACTTAATTGCTGCACATATTATATGCTTTTAACAATGCTAATGCATAATTCTTCCATTGCATCTTTGTCATGCTTTGAGTTTTCTATTTTTTTTTTTCCTTCCAAAATGATTATGTCAGGAAGAACAAATGGCTATTTATCTTGATCAAATGTAACAACAAATGATTATATATGCTAGGTGTTAGATAAAAGGCCTCAATATGTACTTTGATTCCTTATACTCATCTAATCTTATCTTCTTTTGTTTCTATTTAGCTTAGAGGTTATATACCACATTTGGATGCTAAGATACATTAAGAAAATAACCCAATGTTTCTTTATGTTTCATTATCAAAAATTTTACCGTGCATCGCACGGGTTAGTGACTAGTAATATATATAAATCAAAGCCTTTGACTTTTTTTTCTTTTTTCTTTTTTTTCTTTTTTGGTTGAGATTTCTACTAATATCACCATGTAAACTTTTGAAATCCGTTTCACAATGTTATTTCTTAGAAAAGTGCTTTTGCATGTATAAGTCACTGTTAGAAAATATTAATAACAAATAATATTATAATTATGTCACATCATCATTTAATTCAAAATTAAACTTTTCTATATCATTTGAAATGAGTAATAATTTAATTTATTTACAACAAAATTAATTGGGTTCATCAAGTGGATCCTAAAAGTAAAATCAACAATCTATAATCTACATTTTAAAATGAGAGCACATCATCCTACCAACACAATTTGATGGTAATCACTATAGTTAAATAAATTAAAAACATAAAAAGAACCTTAGGTTATGTTTCTGTGGGGATATCAAAACTAAACCAGTAAATAATTGAAAACATTGATTTAAAGTGCCTTAGTTAATTTCTATTGTTTGAGTATCAATTGAATATCTATCAAAATCTGTACCATGATCAATTGAGATTTGATCGAGTGACTGTCAAATTCTAGATAGAATTTCTTATTGAGTTGTTTCAACAAACTTTTGAATTAATGAATAATAGTTATTGAAAATGATACATAGTCATGGACATTAATGCTAACCTAAAAACTAAAAATCTTCTCTTTTGCAATTCCATGGCGTAGTAGATTTTGAGCCTGACTGAAATACCCATTGTTCTTCGTTCTTCTTGAACTGAAGTAGATTTTGAGATTGTTCTTCTTGCTTGGATGATTATGACAAAAAGCAAGCTTTATATATATGAATTTATTCTGATTGGGCCTTAGAGAACTCTTATTTATTTATTTATTTTTCCCCTCTCTATCGAAGAGGTATTGGATGATCACTAAAGAAAGTAGTCACTGAAATCATCATGATTTTAAAAACCGAACCAAATAAAAGGAAAGAAGTGAGTAGATGGCAGTAAGTGGGGGTATTTAAAGGGAGGTGTTGACTTTTGAGTGCTAAGAGTAATATGGTGTTTTTTTTTTTTCCCCTCTCTCTCTCTTTCTGTTCCAAATATTCTAACTTTCTCTTTCTCCGTTCAATGTAGTATTAATTTCCTAGAGTCCTGGAGTAATGTTATTATTTATTTTTGGGTCATGTTAATAGATGTCCTTAAGGAAATTGTTAATAAATCATAATAGGAAAGTTTTGACATCACTTTTATTAGAAATATAAAAAGCTATTAACAACATTTATTGTTTTATCAATCTGCTAATAAAATATTTTTAAAAATAGCTCCTAAACCAATGCCCTAACATTTCAATCTATTTTTTGATGAACTCCTAAAGCCACTTATTGCTTACAATTCTTAAAAGAAAATGTTAATGAACGCCCTAAGGGCAATTGTTAGTGAACCATTTTAGGAAAGTTTTTATGAGGAAAAAAAAAATTAATGTTTATGACAATTTTTCAATTTCCCATATAAGTGGTATAAAAACTTTCACAAAATGGTTTATTAAGAATAGCCCTAAGGGCACCTATTAGCATGCCCCAAGAAAGAAACCAAACAATAATTAATAGCCTTTTTTTTTTTTTTTTTGGGAAAAAAACATAGCCGTACAGTGATACAAATACAACACAAACATTGGCATAAATATAATTTAAATCTAATAAATGCTTTTTTTAATATATAAGTGGTAATTATACGATAATAATTAATATATAAATTTAATAATAAATGAACTTTAGTATAACGTTGCTATTATGTCTTGTGAATTATTTTTTTAATTTTTTGAAATATATTTTTAAACTAAATATTACTAGTTATAAATTTATTATATATCTTATTATTTATTTTTATAAATTTAAAATTATTAATGATTTATTTATGACGTCAATAATTCGAACCAAAAAATCAATTACCATTCTCCTTTTCTGTTCTTTGATTAGTCTAGTTTTTAAAACCATAGAAACTATAGTAAAAGCTTTAATTCAGATCATGTTTTATGAATACCTTTAGGTTAACTCGAAACAATTGTCTTTAGAAAAACTTGTTTTTGCCTTAAAAAGAAATGCAATTTCTTATAGAAAAGCCAAACAAAAAGTTTTTCCTATTTTCATATAAAAAGGTGCATTTGCCATGCAAAACCAAGTGGCCTAACCAAATTTATTCTTCAAATAAGGTTTTTTGTTTGAAAAAACTAAATAAGGCGTTTTATGACTTTATTTATTTATTTATTAGAAACAAATTAGGCTTTATGACCCATTTTTTAACGAAACAAAAGATATCTTTGCACTCTTTACGTACGTTCTTTGTTTTAAGTATTATTAAATTAGCAAATTTTGGTGGATATGAAATTTTACCGTAATTGTTATTTCTATAAATTAAAATAAAATATAATCATTATATTTTAAGAGAGATAAAGGATGATGCATTGATGATATGGAAGTGCTTGGGAAGTTGCTTAATTTTTTGATTCAAAAGTGTTGCCAAAATGGGTTGTGGAATTTAGCATTGGAGGAGCTTGGAAGGCTTAAGGGTTTCGGGTACAAGCCCACGAGATGGACATATAATGCATTGATTCAAGTGTTTCTTAAAACTGATCGGTTGGACACAGCTTTTTTGGTTCATAGGGAGATGTCGAGTTCAGGGTTTAGTATGGATGAGTTTACCTTAGGTTGTTTTGTGCAATCTCTTTGCAAAGCGGGGAGGTGGAGAGAAGCTCTCTCGTTGTTTGAGAAGGAAGAAATTGTGCCCAACACAGTTCTTTATACAAAGATGATATCTGGGTTGTGTGAAGCTTCTCTTTTCGAGGAAGCTATGGATTTCTTGAACAGAATGCGGGCGGACTAGTTCTTGTATTCCTAATGTTGTGAGATATAGGACTTTGCTTTGTGGGTGTTTGAGGAAAAGGCAGCTTGGTAGGTGTAAGAGAATTCTTAGTATGATGATCACAGAAGGTTGTTATCCTAGTCCTAAGATTTTTAATTCTCTTGTTCATGCCTTTTGCAGATCAGGAGATTATTCTTATGCCTATAAGTTGCTTAAGAAAATGGTCAAATGCAGTTGCCAGCCAGGTTATGTGGTTTACAATATCTTGATTGGTAGTATATGCGGCAATGAAGAATTACCAAGCTCAGATGTTTTAGAGTTGGCTGAGAAAGCTTATGGTGAGATGCTTGATGCAGGGGTTGTATTGAATAAGGTCAATGTCAGCAATTTTGCACGATGTCTTTGTGGTGCTGGAAAATTTGAGAGGGCATATACTGTTATTCGTGAAATGATGAGTAAGGGATTCATACCTGATACTAGTACCTATGCTAAAGTGATTGGCTTTTTGTGTAATGCCTCCAAGGTAGAGAAGGCCTTTTTATTGTTTGAAGAAATGAAAAGGAACGGTATTGTTCCTGATGTTTATACATATACAATTTTAATTGATAGTTTCTGTAAAGCTGGTCTTATTAAACAGGCTCGCAACTGGTTTGATGAAATGGTAAGGGATGGTTGTGCCCCTAATGTGGTGACATATACTGCTCTTATTAATGCCTACCTTAAAGCTAGGAAACTTTCCAATGCAAATGATCTGTTTAAGATTATGTGCTCTGAAGGTTGCATTCCTAATGTTGATGGTTGATGGTTTGTGCAAAGCTCACAAGGTCAAAGATGCCCGTAACCCGTTGGATGCTATGTCAGTGGAAGGCTGTGAGCCAAACCATATCGTGTATGATGCTCTTATAGATGGATTCTGCAAGGCTAGGAAGCTAGATGATGCACAAGAGGTGTTTGCTAAGATGTCAGAGCATGAATATAGTCCTAATGTCTATAC
This sequence comes from Quercus parvula, assembly GCA_030820535.1. Classification (NCBI taxonomy): domain Eukaryota; kingdom Viridiplantae; phylum Streptophyta; class Magnoliopsida; order Fagales; family Fagaceae; genus Quercus; species Quercus parvula. The sequence goes on along the minus strand of JAUAME010000007.1, from coordinate 12,140,263 downwards.
TTATAGCTCTTTGATTGACAGGTTGTTTAAGGATAAAAGACTGGATCTTGCTTTGAAAGTCTTGTCCAAAATGCTAGAAAATTCTTCTGCACCAAATGTTGTCATATACACAGAGATGATTGATGGCCTCTGTAAAGTTGGAAAGACATGAAGCCTATAAGCTTATGCTAATGATGGAAGAAAAGGGGTGTTATCCAAATGTTGTGACTTATACTGCAATGATAGATGGCTTTGGGAAAGTGGGTAAAGTCGAAAAATGTCTTGAGTCTTGAGAGAAATGGGCTCAAAGGGTTGTGCTCCAACTTTTGTCAACTACAGGGTTCTTATAAATCACTGTTGTGCCACTGGCCTCCAGGATGAGGCTCATAAACTCTTGGATGAAATGAAACAGACATATTGGCCAAGGCATATATCAAGCTACCATAAGGTCATTGAAGGTTTCAACCGAGAGTTTATTATTTCACTTGGGCTTTTAGATGAGATCAGTGAGAATGATTCTGTTCCTATCGTTCCAGTATACAGAATACGGATTGATAGTTTTGTTAAGGCTGGGAGATTAGAATCAGCTCTGGAGCTGCATGAAGAGATTCCATCATTTTTCCCTTTAAAAGCTGCCAGCAAGAATATGCATACTTCTTTGATTGAGAGCCTCTCCCATGCAGGTAAAGTCGTTAAGGCTTTTGAGCTGTACATGGATATGGTAAGGATGGGTGGTGTTGCAGAGCTGAGCACATTTGTTCACCTTATTAAAGGGCTCATCAATATTAACAAGTGGGAAGAAGCACTTCAACTGACAGATAGCATATGTCAGATGGTCAGTCTCTCTCTATCTACATTTTCTTTGCTCAAGCTTTGGTATACATTATGGAAAAAAATCATGTTTTTGCCTATCGAAGTTGTCAGTTCTCAAAATTTTGTCAAATATATAGTGTCTATCCGTTTGGTTGTGAAATTGGTTTCTACTTAAAATTTGCAAGATATGAAAGAAAATTGCTCCAAATTAAAATTATGGGTTCATGAATTTGCACCCTTTAGGAGAATATCTGTTTGCCATCGTTTGTGTTGTGGGATAATGATATCTAACTATGTTGAATTGAATGATGAAAGCTGGTTTTCTTGCTGTACTGGAGACAAGCTGTCTGTCATTGCATCTTCTTAGTTATCTACTTATTTTGGTTTGAGTATTTAGCCAAAAAAGAAAAAAGTAAAAAAGAAAAAGAATATCTAGGTTTGAGCAAATCCCTGGCTAAATTCAATAATGAAAGTTTATATGTTCGTTCTTTAATATCCTGTATGTTTTGGGTCCGTAAATGGAAAAAATGGGTTTAGCATGTAAAGGTTAGTAGGTCAGAGTTACACTTAATAGAATTCTTTGCATAAATGCAAATAGATGTAAAGAGACCATTGTTTTCTTCTTTATTTATCCTCCGCTTTTTCTTTTTTCTTTTCAACTGATTGTAGTCTAAGAAGAATGAAAAGCTGCTTGGGAAGTATTAATTAGGAGACTTTTGGATATTTATAATATTGTAGTAGTATAAGCTACTTCAGGAAAGCTAAAACCACTTTGGTTGAGGGGGCATCCCGCTGTAAACATTACATGCATTAATCTGTGGCACTGGTGGAAGGTCTCACTTGAGTTTTACCATTGCCCACATATTAATGATTCTCTTTCAAGTAAAATTACATTTTAGTAGGTGGCACTGAAAGTGAGACATCGAAAACTATTTGGTTGTTTTAAGTGATAAATTGTGCTTGCTTTGTGAAAAGACAAAAGAAGCTATTACTTCGGAAACAGTGTTGCTGAAAATTTTAGTTGTCCCTTGTATTGTGGTGAAACCTGTTTAAGAATAAATAGGTGTCTAGTTACTTGTCTAATAATTTCTTCTTCTTTTTATCGTTATTTATTTCTCCTTTCTTTGAGGAGGATATCCATTGGCTTCAACAAGAAGATACATCTTCCAGAAATTAGGATTTTGAGCATATCTATATTTTTTTCTCAAGGTTGATGTGATAGCATAATGGTGCATGTTAAAATTTTTGCTCAGATAATGACTACATTGGTGGAAACTCTTGATGCACACATGAAATTCCTAGGAGTTGATAGCTATTGCATAATTTGCATCGCAATGAAATGAATATAAAAAAATATGGACATCTTTGATTGACTGTTTGAAGCAACTAGAAGCTGAAATAAAGCTTGAGGGAAATATTTTGCCTTTCAATTATTCATTCTCATAAAGTTGGTGAGCTCTCTTTAACTTAACGAAAACCAGTTGAAAAAACTTCTTAACGAACAAAAAGGTCCTATTTGTCCTTATTTGCATTTATTTTGTGCACCATTGCTTACAGCTGATGCGGCTTATTGGGTATGATGCGAGTCAATGTTGCAAAAACTGATTTACCTCTTCAGTCTCATAAAGTTGGTGAGCTCTCTTTAACTTCTGAACAAAAACCAATAAACAAGATTCTTAACAAAGAAAAAATGTCTTCTTTATCCTTATTTGGATTTACATTGTGCACCGTTGCTTACAACTTACGCGGCTTATTGGGTATGATGCAAGTCAGTGCTACTAAAATTGATTTACTTCTGCAATTCCCTCCATTGAATTTGTCAAGGTCAGTTTATTCATTAGTATTCTTCTGTGACCTAGATGATAGTGACTATGTATTTCTTGTTCTTTCATCATTCAATGTAAATAAATCCACCATTCCTGTTGCTAGCTTTTAGTAATAAAATCATATCATTCATGATGCAGCTGTGTTGTATACAGCTAAAGATGGTTATTGAATGCAATGCATGATGTGTTACTAGAACCCATTTTTTGCTGCAGATAGCCTTCGATTGTGATAAGGACTTCTGAGGTGTTGGTTCTATCTTCTTTCTTGTGCAGCTTTGACACTGATAATGACAATACATGCATAGACACTGACAAACACACCTACAAATTATCAAACTTTTCGCTCACTCTTGCCTGGGAATGTAGTCACATGAATTTGAATTTAATCGGCTGTTTGGTCTCATTGATAATCGGAAATACTTTCTTTCCTACAAAAAGGCCTATTTCAATATAGATCACAACATGGACCTAATCAATTTTAATTTATGGTGTAATGTCAGCAAGATCTGTATTATTTCACTGGAGATTCTAATGACATGTTGATGCAAATTTGTATTGCATGTGAATGAAATTTTTATACAGAACAGATTGGTGCTTTTGCCATGTACATATTCTCTTAAACATTGTTGTTGCACTTCAACAACTTTTATAGAGACAATTGCATGATCCATAGAAAGTGACCCAATTTAAAATTTTAGAAACATGGCACTGTGGAATCCAAAGGTGAAATCCTTTGTAAAGTTCATTGAATGCAATGGCATCGTTGTCAAATATGAAATAATGAGATTACTCGTGCCATATCATAAGAAATCTATGTGAATTCATACTCATAACATCTCCATGTTTTACAGAAACTAACTTTTAGTTTGTTTGTGCTGTTTTATACAATGGAAAATCGCGTGTTTTTCAGATTACATCTCCAAATTGGGGAGGCTGTCTTCCAGCCACCTCTCATAGACCTTGCACAAGTGGGAGCAATGTGCCTTGGGTATGAAATTTGTTTATCTACAGAAAATTTCTTTTTTATTGACCCATATATATCTTTTTTATGAGAAACTTCCTATAGTTCATAACCAACAAAACTTATTTATACGTCCTTTTTTGGAGAAACTTCTTATAGTTCATAACCTACAAAACTTAATAAATAAATAAAAAAGGGTGGGGGGTGCAATTTGGTGGGAGAATGGAATCTTGAGGCCCAAACACAAGTCCTCCTTCCAAGACATAATGATTATACATACCAATGATGGAGATCCATGCTAACTCGGCTATCTGAAACCCTCTAGACTGATCTATAGACAATAACTAGTAAGATGCTATATAAAAAATAGACTTCTAACAATAATTTATGTAAGCTTCCTCTCTTTAGAGAAATAAAAGTTGAGGGCTGAGGTCGTCAAGAATAAATCTCAGATAGAATTTCCCAAGTGTTTTTCATTGTCTTTTCTTTTTGTTACATGAATCATGACTGTAAAACTGCAAGCATTGGAGTGGCAATAAGAAGCTCAACATACTTGTTTGCTTCACTTTCTAATGGGGTACTTCGCCTCAAGTACAAGTTTCCGTTTTCTGTCACCTCAAGCCGTAGGCGTTTATTTATAGCAGTGTATTGGATGTGGGACACTATCATTTGGTGCTTCTTTTTACGAAAATCAGGTACCCTATACTTTAATTTTTCCCCCCCTCCTTTCTTAGCAAAAGCATTATTTATAATTTATCGTTAAGGAAATTATTTTCTTACAAGCAACTTCTATAACTCTAAATCTTTATTATTTATAATATCATAAGTGACGTCACTCTTTTTTTCCCCCTCTCTTTTCTCTCCTATAACTCAAAATCTTCATGTCCTGATGAAATTTATAGAGGGCTTTATATTAAAAATAATATTGAATTCATTTATTATAAATCCTCAACTCCAAATTCAATTTTGAAAATTTTCTTTATTAGAAAAAAAAGGTAAACATATAATTTCATGCTCATTGTGAGAGTGCTAAGACACTCAATAACTTTTTTTAGCTAAAATGATAAGTTGGGTTGGGTTGACATGTGGGTTATAGTGTTATACATGTTGGTCCCTATTTTTTGAAATAAAAATCCCCCTTTTATTTTGTTTTCCCTCAATCAGACAAGTCACAGATACAAAAATACTGTCGATCTCAATTCTCAAATTGACCAAAAAAAATCTCAAATAACCACCTCTGGTCTCTCTCTATTCCTTCACCTTCATAAGTTAGTCTTTTATTGTTGGGTAAATTATACCAACCTCCTTTGTGGTTTCACAAAATAACACTCCTCCCTCAAGGTTTCTATAAATGCAATAAATCCAAATGCCCTCTCATAGTGCTACTTCCTTCATAGAATTTTTCATCTAAAAAAAAAAAAAAGATTCTCTCATGTTTACAAACCTTAAGGGGCAGAGTGTTATTTATAATAACCAAGGGAGTGGAGTGTCATTTCCTCCAAGGTTTTGGCAGGAATATTTTTCGAAATAGAATATTTCTTTAGGAAAGTCAGGCATGCACTTATCTGTCACATTTATACAACCCTCAAGAGGAAGTATCATTAATACATACGTTTGGAAGTATAATTTCAATAAATCTCAAGATAGGTTGGCTGTTGGTGTAATCTATCATTTGTTCTTTCTCCCTCTGCCTCTACTCTTAACCAAACCTCTAGCCACACCACGATATGCCAATCTCCCTCCATCTCTAGTTTCAATTGCACTTTTTCAATAGTTCATTTAGTTGTCGATGACCATGCTGTTGGATTTTGTATAAAATTAATTTGATGTATATTCAAGATATGGTTGTATGATATCATGTAATGTTTCATTTCTTTATGATGGTAGTAGCCTTTTTTCATGATTACATGTTACTAGATTGAAATTCTAAGTTAATAATTTTAGAACATTTATTTTGCATGGGATTAAAGATTTAATGTTTGGAAAAATGGAGGGGGGTGGGGGGGAAGAAAAAAAAATGTCAAGAGTTGGAACGAAAAGAAGGAAAAGGAAATGAGAGTACCTTGCATTCAAAGTGTTTGGTTTGCAAGGGAGAAAGGAAAGGAAAAAAATCCTCATGCTCTATTACAGATTCTCTCCTCTCTATTTCCTTCCAATTTGGGAGGAAAGGAAAAATGTTGGCCCTATGGAGAACTCAGCATTTTCCTTTCCCTCATTTCATTTCTCTCCAAACATATATATTGATCATTTTTCTTTCCATAGTGTTCATTAATCACTGCATAGAATATGGAGTAGCTCGGGAACTTGCAAAATCCTTTTTTTTCTAGAGAGATGGAAATCGAATACATGATGAAGAAAATGAGGGTTGCCTATGTAGTTCAAGGGTTTTGTTTTGTATTTTTTTTTTTTAAATGTGAAAAAAAGCAAGTTATATCGGATTGAGCTGACACATTAATGACCAAATAAGTCAAACTCCAACCCGCCCAACTCTATTTGTTACAAGAATTTCACATCAAAAACTAGCAAATTGGATATCAAGGTTTTTTCTTCATTAGAAACTAACTTGTAATCTTTGTATAATTATAAATATTATAATTAAATAACCATATCATATTTGTAATGAGGGATTTTGTATTATTTTAATAGGATAAAATTGTTGGGCTTTGAAAGTTTAATGGTGTGCATTGAAAAGATAATAAATAGTTTAGTTTTATTAATTGCATCTGTCAAGATATATATATATATATATAGAGAGAGAGAGAGAGAGAGAGGTATTGTTGACTGCCACTTACAAAGTTTGCATAAAAATCTCTCCCGTATTAATTTCAGAACATGCGCGCGCCAATCATAACAAGGAAGTCAACTTCATTATCTCTTGCCGGTCCCCACCCCCACCAAGCCAAGTGGCAATGCCGGTGCCAAGTGGTGCAAGCAGGACCTGACTTCCCAAAAGTTATAACAAACTTGTAATTTTTATTTTATTAAAGACCGACTATTTTATTAGAGCACAGAACACATGTACAATCATCACGTGATGTAAAGAAAACATGTAAGAGCATTCACATCAGTTTGTTTAAATTTTTTGTCTATTTTACACAAAAAAACTTACTTTTTTTATTTTACATATCCACTTTTACAAAACACCTACATTAATTTATTTATTTTACACATTTATTCAATAAAATATTCAATCTTTTTACATTTTTTATTATTTCCTTCCCTCTCCTCTCTCCTCTCTGGAACCCTCTCACAGATCCAACACAAACCCAAAATCACCCACACCCAGCCGCCAACTACCATCTTCTCCGTCGAGCTACAGCCACTGCAATTGGGACAACGAGAAAAGTCACTATGAGGCCAAGTCGAAGAGATTCAAACCAAAACGAAACAAGTGTTTGTTGAATGCCTTTGAGAGGGATAGAACAAAGAACTGCCCACTGGATGGGGCGAAGACATTCGTCAAGGAGTTTTGTGACGAAGTAGAGGATGAAAATGGTGAAAGTGAGGCCTGCATGAGCCATAGTGATGTAGAGGGCAAGACGGACTTGTGGGTCGCCTAAGAGAGAATTTTGATCTGGGTTCAGTTTTGGTGGTGGGGCGTGAGTTGGTCTGGGTGGTGGTGGTGTTGGTGAAGGTTTGAGGTTTGAGGCGGATCAGAACATGTCTTGCCATGCTAGGGTTGGTGATGATGACGATGAATTTGAGTTTTTGGATTCTAGGTCTGTGTATGGAACTAGCTCCATTTGTTTCAGTTTTTTATGCGAGAGACAGTTGTGTTTTATGTTGTTTGTGTTTGTGATCAAATAGAACAAACCCGTCGGAATCACCAGTGAGTTCAACAGCAAGTTGAGATGATCGGAGAGGCTGATTGGCGAGTTCAATAGCAAAGTTGAGATGAGAGAAACAAAGAGCTGTGATTAAATGAAAAACAGAGAGTTGAGATGAGAGTTAGAGGTAGGAGAGAGAAAAAAAATAAAAAATCAAATACACAAGCTACAGTGTCCGTGTAAATTTACACGAATACTGTAGCCCGTTGATAATTTTAGACAAGTTTACACATTTTTAAACGGACTGATGTGGGTGTTTTTTACTTCAAAATGTGTAAAATTTATACTTTCTTCTATTTTAGAAGACTATAAACGGACTGATGTGAATGCTCTAAAGTTTTACTAGTAATTATTCCCTGTACCAAATCAAAGAAAAAAAAAAGGGTTATGTCTAGCCGTGGAATATTGTTGATTGTAAACGTTCCCAAGAGGACTTACGCTGTTGGTCAATTCTTCTTATGCCCTTACTGTCTTGCACTCGTATTTACATAGAAAAATTGGACACGTTAGTTTGGCTGAAAAGTATCGAGAAACAAATGGTTGAATGTTTCAAAAAAATCAAGGACTTCCTGTTCTTCAAAGTCTTCGCTCAATAGTTCGCCCCTCTCTCTAAAAGCCTAAATGATAAGTTTCTTAACCCAATTCTTGCCTTAAAACACATGGCAATGGTTTCTTCAAGACTTGTCTTCCTCGTTTCCATTTGCATACTGGTTTCTCAAGCCATTGCTCAGCCAGACTTCCTATACCATTTCTGTTTAGACAAGGGTAACTATACAAGCAACAGTACCTACAATACAAACCTCAATCAAGTCCTCTCCTCCCTCTCCTCCAACACAAAAATTGACTATGGGTTCTACAATTTTTCTTATGGCAAAAGCCCTGACAAAGTATATTCACTTGGACTTTGTAGAGGAGATGCCGAGCCAGATATTTGCCGTAGTTGCCTCAATAACGCTACAAATCTTCTCCCTCTGCTTTGTTCCAATCAGAAGGAAGCAATAGGATGGTATGACTATTGCATGTTACGCTACTCATTCCGTGACATATTTGGCATCATGGAAGATAGCCCTGCTTTTTATATGTGGAACATGAATAACGTATCAGCCAATTATGATCAGTTCAGTCAGAACCTGAGGACCTTGTTAGATAGCAAAAGAATTCAAGCTGCTGCAGGCGGTTCTCTTCGTAAGTTTGCGGCGGGAAATGCAACAGCACCAAACAATCAAACACTATATTCACTTGTGCAGTGCACACCTGATTTGTCCGATCAAGATTGCAGTGATTGCTTGGTTGGGGCTATGAGAGATATACCAACTTGTTGTGATGGGAAGCAAGGTGGGAGAGTTATCAGACCCAGCTGTAATTTAAGGTTTGAGGTCGGTCTCTTCTATGACGCCACAGCTGATAATGCATCATCACCATCACTGTCTCCACCGCCTCCAGTACCGTCAGTATCTCCCCCAGCATCAAACAGCACCCCTGCTGCAAAAGGTACCAAAGCCATTAGGCTTAAAGTGTAATCCATTTGGATGCAACCTTTTGGTGAATACTTATTTAATTGCTTTGCTTAATGTTGATTAAAGAAAAAAAAAAGACTTTAAAAAGCTGTATATTAGCAATTGAGGTCAAAAGCTTACAACTCTTTATAAAGGGGTCCTTGTTACTTTCCCTATAAATTCTCAAGTTTCGAAACTAATTTTAATTTTGTTACTCTTTCCATTTATCCATTTGAAACTTTAACATACATCTGTCAGATTTTTTTATGTAAACATATTTCTGGTTTTGCAGGAAAGGAGAGTAACAAATCTCGAACAGTCATCATAGTTGTACCCATTATTTCTTTTGTGGTACTAATTATAATCTCCTTCTGCATCTACTTAAGAGTCAGGAAACCAAGGGAGAAACCACAAAGTAAGTAAAATAATTCGTTTATTTCTTTTTGTTATCCCAAAATTTGAATTATTGCAAAGATAATAACAAAAAATGTCAGAAATTATGTGCTTGGTTACATAGATGTGCTTCCTAAAGTTCTCAGGTATGTGTGATATTTGTGGGAGCAAAAAATTCCACCTATATTATGAACCTATGAGGACAAATTTCCCAGCAAGTATTAACATAAAACACGACATACTTTGGGGATTATTTATTTATTTATTATTTTTCATAAAATGATATTTAGCTACTACAAATTAAAAATAATCAACGTGTTCCGTCAATAAATTGACTTGCACTAAAGCAAACAAAAAGTTATTATATACTAATAGACATGAGTTTCCTATCTAGAAGATTTTGATAAATAATTAGTTTTTAGAGGTCATTGCTGTTGCATGCACGTATTTTAAATTGTGTTGTTTTAAATAATGCACTAACGTCTTGTTCAGGCAAATCTGTGGATGAGATTAGAAGTGTGGAATCTTTTCAGTTGGGCTTTGGCACTATTAAAGTTGCAACAGATGACTTTTCTGATGCAAATAAGCTTGGGCAAGGTGGATTTGGTGTTGTTTACAAGGTAAATCTAACATTATCAATAACCTTAAAAAGGATAATTTAATGGGCAAGACCAGCCTCATGATTGAAATAGGATATTGATTCAAACAGTTCCCCCCCCCCCCCCCCCCCCCCCAACCCCAAATTGGAAAAGTTTGTAGTCATGATGCACATGTTAAGTCCAAAGGGTTAAATATGTTCTAATCTTATACGGTTTCAGGGTAAACTCTCTGATGGACAAGTTATTGCTGTGAAAAGGCTGTCAAAAAATTCTGGTCAAGGAGATCTTGAATTTAAGAATGAAGTTTCGTTAGTGGCCAAGCTTCAACATCGACATTTAGTTAGACTCCTAGGATTTTGCTTGGAAGGAATTGAAAGGCTTCTAATTTATGAGTTTGTGCCCAATGGAAGTCTTGATAACTTCATTTTTGGTATGATTTTACTTCTACCTTTATTTCAAAATTATATTCATTGTAATTTATTTTGATTACGTGTCTTTTATGGATAGATTTCCTTCACATTTTAGTCCAATATAATATATTTGATTGACTATGCATATCCAATCAAGTGTGTACTATTGGATTGGGCAAGACGCTTCAAAATTATAAGAGGCATTGCACGAGGTCTTCTTTACCTTCATGAAGATTCTCGACTTCGTATTATTCATCGGGATCTTAAAGCAAGCAATATCCTATTAGATTCTGAAATGAATCCAAAAATTTCAGATTTTGGTATGGCGAGATTGTTTGAACTTGATCAAAGCGAAGGCAATACAAGTAGAATTGTGGGGACCTAGTAAGTATCAAACTTTTTTTATTTTTTTTTTTGACAATCTAGTAAGTATCTTACATAGGTATACTTTAAGTTTACATTGTACCAAAAGAAACAATATGAAAGGCTAATAGTATTTTTGAAAATAATTGTGAATGTGCAGTGGATATATGTCTCCAGAGTATGCAATGCATGGCCAATTCTCAGTAAAGTCTGATGTCTTTAGTTTTGGTGTGCTAGTATTAGAGATAATCAGTGGACAAAAGAATAGCTCCTTCCGAAGTGGAGAGAATATTGAGGACCTTCTAAGCTATGTAAGTATTTTTATTTTTAGGTCTAATGGCACATACACCCTAACATGTGGTGGGGTTGGGGTGAGGGGATTAAATGGCTCAATGGGAGTGGAAAAAATTTGAAACGGTACCCTTTTATCTTTAGGATGTGGAGTATCAAGTTTTCTACCCGTTGGCCTGTACCTATTAGTATGTCACTAAAATTGTCCATAGTTACAAATTATTAATGTAGCTTGTATAGCTAGTTGGCTTTATAGCAAATACATAGGAATCTAGCAAAAATGAAGGATGAGGAGGTTAAAGGAAATGACGAAATACATCAAGTTGTGTAGCCCAAATATATTTCTTTTTTAAAACACAATAAAATAATGTTTTCTTGATGAATACTAAATAAGTCAGTTTAAATTATCTTGCAGGCATGGAAAAATTGGAAACAGGGTATAGTTTCAAATCTTGTAGATCTCACATTGAAGGCAGGTTCGACAACCGAAATAATGAGATGTATTCACATTGGATTACTATGTGTTCAAGAAAACGTAGTTGATAGACCAACTATGGCATCTGTTGTTCTCATGCTTGATAGCTACTCTATGACTCTACCAATACCTTCAAAACCTGCATTTTTTATGAACAGTGGTACTGAATCAAACATTTGCTTGCAATGGGAGCATGATTCAAGGGTGACAGAGTCAAATCAGTCTAAAAGTAGCTCTGTCCAAGCTTCGATAAATGATGTGTCAATCACAGAGCTATCTCCTCGCTAGTGTTGAATGAATTTTAAATGTAATACTACTATTTTCCTTATTTATTTATTTTAATTGAAGAATACACGATATATGAGTTACTAATGATACATTAACAACGTAGCATTTTTTTTAGAACCCGAACTATTTAGTGACCCAAAACAAAATTGGTGTAATTTATCCATTTGTTCTTTCTCTAGCTCTAGTCTTATTCAAGAAAACAGAAAGCCACATTATGATATACCAATCTTATTGGCTCCAATTTCAATTTTTCTATTTGAATCGTATGGTATAAAATTGAATTATAAAAAAAAAAGGATTTGATATAAAATTAATTTGATATATATATTAAAGATATTGTCATGTGATGTCTTGTACTATTTTACTTATATAGGATGGTAATGGCCTTTTTTTCATGATTCTATATTACTGGATTGAAATTATAAGTTAGTAATTTTGGTGATTCTTAAAATAAATAAAACATGGTAATGTTGGGACATTGATTTTGCCTAAGATTTAGGGTGGCAACATAAGGGAAAACTAAAGAAAGGGGAAAAAAGTGGAGTACTTTTCTATTTTTCATTTCTTGTCCCCATTTTTTATTGTATTTTGCTGCCTTACTTAGATGAAATAATTCCATTGAAACCATTTTTATTTTTCATAAAAATTTCAAAATAATTGAAGTAACAAACTATTAATGATAAACAATAAAAAAAAAGTATCAATTATTGTGAGCCTACTTAAAAATCAATCACTTTGTTGTCTTCAGTCAACAAGAACAATAAAATAAAATAAAATCAATAACAATTTGCCAAAAAAAAAAATTTTTATTGAAAAGTTTGCGTACCTCTAACATTACTCCATTTAGATGCCATTCCATGTGCCATACATGTTGAATGGGATGGGGGAGTCCACTAAGACCAGTACACCTGTACGTTGACTACCATTTTTAAAGTTTACAGAAAAGTCCCAGTGGTGTAAAGTTGAAGTAGGTGAAGTAAGACTTGGCTTCCCTAACATTTTGATAAACTAGTATTTAACTACTTATCTCCATGATTATGAACTAATCTGATATGAGAAGTATAATGCATATATTGAATATATGTGATAATTGTTGCTATTTAGTAAAGGTAAGAATAAAATGATAGAAGTCTTTCAGTTCAATTAATACCTCCTGAAGTCATAGGGTTCAAATCAAACTACCCTCAACTATCAAATTATAAAATTAAATAATAAATAAAAAACCTAAGCGCGAAATATTTTTTTTTTGGTAAACAAGGAAATATCATAAACTACAAAACACTGGTAGCAGCACCAGTTTTACAAAGTCTTGGGCGACAAAAGCCCATTACATCATCAGCCAAAGGCTGCACAACAACAGAGGGGGGGGGGGGGGGGGAAATAAAAATAGCATCCAGCTCAACAGAGACCGAACCCATCTTAGCTAAAACATTAGCACAAAAATTTGCTTCCCTAAAGCAATGAGATAACTTAAAGCGAGGCAGCCGCCGCAACAAGTCCCTACAATCATCAACAATACCAGATAAATCACCATTTAAGACTAAGTTATTAGAAACTAAGGATAATGCTGTGGAAGAATCAAGCTCTATCTCAACTGCAGAAGTGCCATTCTGTAAGCATAATTCCAAACCTTCCCTCAAGGCCCACAACTCCGCAGCAATACAAGAGCAAACACAAATGGATTTAGCAAAACCCACAACCCACTGCCCAGAAGAATCTCTAAGCAGCCCTCCACAACCTGCCTGCCCACTAGAGCCAGCCACCGAGCCGTCCGTATTGAGTTTAAGCCAACCAACAGACGGTTTCAACCATTGGATCTGTTTCAAGAGCCTAACAGTACTGGTGTTAGTCTCCAAAACACAATAAATCAGCTCACGGGACTGCATTTCCACCACATGAACCAGCCTCGGATATGCAGGCTGCTGCTCGAAAGTCTTCCTGTTCCGTTGCAGCCATAAGTTCCATAACCCAAGCAAGAAAAAATGGCTCCATTCATAGTCTTTACTAAGCGCGAAATATACCAATATAATGGTCGCTCTCCCTAATAGGTCAACCATGCAAGTCCTATATATAAAGAAAAAATTTTATGAGCAAATATTTCAGAGCTAACCTTTTTATTTTTTTTATTGATATCCTAATCAAAACTTTATGTTCAACAAAATGAAGGGGAAAAGGGGTATTTATCCCTAATTTGAAAACTATGTAGCAAAATATTCATATTTTGAAATTATTTAGTAAAATGCTCATGTTTTAATTGGAACTCAATTTCAACAAAATCAAGTTTTGTGAAAAACTTAATATATTCAAAATCAAGTTTTATGTATATTTTTTAGAACTTGACATTAACAATGTCGAGTTTGGAGTTCCACTTAAATTTTCTAAAAAAATTAAGTGGCAAAATATTCATAGAACTCAACATTGCTATTGTCGAGTTCCACCTGTAACTCGATTTTGTTAATGTAATGCTTATATGTTGTATCTCCTCCCCTTGTAAAATAAATGGGTAGTTGTGACCACTGGGGTAGTTGGTCTAGTAGTCATGGGCTCATTTTTAAGGGTTTGGAAGATGAAGGTCCCAGGTTCAATTCCCGCAATAAAAAGCGCTTGAAAAATAACTTCATGCTCATTGGTTGTTACATATAGTGTGACACAACATTGTGTATTTTATCTATATACTCACGTTTGCAATTATGAAAACACAATGTGGTTTATCCTTATTCATTTATGTTCTTTCTCTTCCTCCCCACGATAATCTTCTTTTAGGAAAAATAATTCATTTTGTTACTTGAAAACATCATTTGTTGTGCCGGGTATTCCTTTCTCACCCCAAGTCCAAACTAATCCCAACCTTGCCATCTCGTTTCCCATATGGACTATTTATACACGAACAAAAGGAAATTTTGAAAATACTTGAAAGCAAGTTGGAATTTAATTTTAAAGTTTTAACTAATGAAGTTCCCACATAGAACGCTTCTGAACCTATCAAAAATAAGAGTCTGAGGTGAAAATGTAGGGCAACACATAAGAGTAGAAAGATAGGCTGTTTATGGCCAAATCAATGGTGGGTGAGGTTTAAGACTGCCTATAGTACAATTTAAATAGGGTGGTGAAGTAAGCCTAAACCCATTTGCCCACCCAAACCTGCCCACTCTAATTGAACACAAATCCACCCAATTATTAGTTGGGTTAAATGGGCATCATGGCAATTAGACCTAGTTATTATTGAGTTTTAACTAAAAACCCAATAAGACCCATTTAACCCAAAAACAATATACCCAAATTCAACCCAACCCTTCCCATAAAAAAATTATTAAAGAAAAAGAAAAAAAAAAGAAAAGAAAAAGAGCCTCAGACGTTTCAGCGTTTTCATTTTCCATCACTTTCTCGGCATCCAAACATTTCTCTCTCTCTCACGCTCTCTCTCTTTCTCTTTAGAGTGCTTTCAGTGCTGATTTTCGAGTTGTAAACAAAACGAAGCCGTATCCTTTGGCTTTTCCGGTGGTTTTGTACATGAAGAGAGCTTCTTCCACCTTGGAATCATGAACGTCATTGAATGAAATCGAAGAGAATTGGCAATTGATGACCTTGTTTCCGCGCTTTCTGAGAGATTGAGAGAGGGAGATCAAAAGCCTAGAACTAGAACAACTACCACTACTACCACCACCACCACCATTCATCATAACCTTCTTCTTTGTCTTCTTCCTCAGAGATCTGACTCGAACCTTTCGCCTCTCGTGCTCAGAAGCTGTCATTTCAGCCTCACAACAACTCTTTCCCTTCCCTTCTACTTCTTCAATTGACGCCGCCACTTCCTCTACAAAATTATCTGCTGAAATCTGACATTGACGATCAAAGCCAAAAAAAAACAAATACGAGAATCAGAGAATAGTGGAAATAAGAAAAGAAAATGCAAGAATAGTGAGTACATTTAATTTGAATTCTTTCGATTCTGTTCCTGTTTTGGTGATTTGTTTGGTTGCTGAGAAAGTGCGGGAAATGGAAGCTAAATGCTTAATAAATTAGGCCCCTTCTTATGTTTATTTAAAAAATAGATAAATTTTGTTGTTTAGATAGTGCTATTTGCATGCCGAGAAAGTGTGGGAAAATAAAAGGAGAAAGATGATCCAATTTGAAGCGATTTTCTTTTCAAGCTTGTATCTTTTGTTTAATTTGATTTTTTGGGAAAGTAGAGTGGAGACTAGAGAGAGTGGAAAAGGAATTCTAAGAAAGTGTTGGGGATTTCACTTTAATGGCATATTGGTAATTTTGATAATTGGTTAATTTGGTAAGTTGAGGTTTACCCATAATAATTGAGTTGAGTTGAATTTGGGTAAGAAGTAATTAGTTAAGTAGGTTTTAATGCGTAAATGAGTTTTATATACTTAACCTAATTACGCTCACCCCAAACCCTCCCATTTGACACCCCTAAATTTAAAGGAGGGGGAAAAAAGGTTCTAAAGTTCTACTTCTAGGGCCATATTGATAGTTTGCTGGAATTTTTGTGATCATCAAAACAATATGGTTCGAGCTTGGTGGGCTAAAAGTTTGTCAGTAACAAAATTGAAGGATGTGGCTTCATGAAGAAAATGGGTGAAGAATAGTTTATACTTCATAGGTGGAAAATGTTGAAATACAATGAATATCAGTAGGCATGTCAACGGAAAAAATCTACGGAAAATCAAATTATCAAGGCTTGTAAAGTTGCAATGTTTACAAGATTCTTTTATATATAAATAAATACGTATGTTGGAGTTGGATTTAGAAAACAAAACCTATTTATCTACTTTGTTTCTATCATCCTGAAATTTCCAGGGGTCCCTTGTGCCCACATTCATTCACTCATGAGAATCTGATATTGATACGTCTGCTGCAAAAGGTAACAATGCCATTAAGCTTAAAATGTAATCCATTTGGATGCAACCTTTTGGTGAATACTTATTTGCTTTGCTGAATGTTGATTAAAGAAAAAGAAAAAAAAAAAGACTTTAAAAGCTGCATAGAAGCAAATAAGGTCAAAAGCTTGCAACTCTTTATAAAGGGGTCCTTATTACTTTCCCTATAAATTCACAAGTTTCGAAACTAATTTTAATTTTGTGACTCTTTCCATGTGTCCATTTGAAACTTTTAACATACATCTGTCAGAATTTTTTATGTAAACATATTTCTGGTTTTTGCAGGAAGGGAGAGTAACAAATCTCGAACAGTCATCATAGTTGTACCCATTATTTCTTTTGTGGTACTAATAATAATCTCCTTCTGCATCTACTTAAGACTCAGGAAACCAAGGGAGAAACCAGAAAGTAAGTACAATAATTCGTTTATTTCTTTTTGTTATTCAAAAATATGAATTATTGCAAAGATAGTAACAAACAAAGTCAGAAACTATGTGCTTGGTTACTTAGATGTGCTTCCTAAAGTTCTCAGGTATGGGTGGTGATATTTTTGGGAGTAAGAAATTCCATTTATATTATGAGGACAAATTTCCTAGAAACTATTAACGTAAACCACGACATAATTTGGGAATTTTATTATTATTATTATTATTTTCATAATATGATACTTAGCTACCACAAATTAACTATAGTTAGTGTGTTTTGTCAATAAATTGACTTGCACTAAAACAAACAAAAAGTTGTTAGGTTCTAAAAATTTAGGATTAAATGTTTAAAATTATATTTTGTGTGTGTTGGCAAACCGAGAACAAAACATGTCTAGTCTACATGTTAGGCATTGCTCAAAGGTGTATGTTTCAAGCTTCAAGTTCGAGCTGATTGCATAAAAGAAGAGTCGGACTCTACCAAGCATGATCAATTGAAAATTAGATTTGATCAATCGAAAATCGCAAAAATCAGCTTCTATAGAATTTTAAACAAGGCCCAAGCCCATAAAGATCAACAACTGAAGGTGATCTTAAGCCTTTGATTGGGATCTCAAAGTCACAAGTCCGGGTGCTTGTGTTACAGTAAGTCCAAGAAAGAAGAAGTCCACAGATTTGGAGTTTGCACATGGTCATGTCATGATCATTAAGTTATTACTTGAGGTGGCAATAAATTTAGGATTAAATCTGATTGTAAAAACTTCAATTCTCTTATAGTGGATTTGCTTTACCTTGAGGATTGCTAGGTTAAATCCCCCCCCCCCCAAAAGTTTTTACCTTGAAACGGTTCGTTTCATTGGTTTTCCTAAGCCATCCTATCGTGGTGTTATTTACTTTTCTGCTGCTATGCATGATATGATTTATTATTGTTTAATCTAGATTTGAAAAATTAACCTAAGTATTCACCTAGCTAATATATTATGTTAAACAATCTGGTTTAAGGGATCTAAACAAACAAACAAGTGGTATCGGAGCCGGTTAGCTCTTGTTTTTAGGTTTCTATACCTAGAGTTGATCCTTGACCCCTGA
Source organism: Quercus parvula (assembly GCA_030820535.1). NCBI lineage: Eukaryota > Viridiplantae > Streptophyta > Magnoliopsida > Fagales > Fagaceae > Quercus > Quercus parvula. The sequence goes on along the minus strand of JAUAME010000007.1, from coordinate 12,122,136 downwards.
TGTCATGGAACACAGTCACTCTCTACTGATATCTCCTCACTTTGATGGGAATAACTATGCTTATTGGAAGCTTCTGATGGAACCCTTCTTGAAATCTATTGATGAGAGAGTATGGCTCTCTGTTGAAAACGGATGGAAAAGACGAACCACTGCTATTGGTGAATGAACTACTGCCTAAAAAGAAGCATCAAGATTTAATAGTAAGGCTATGAATGCAATATTCAATATTGTTTCTATGGAAGAATTCAAGAGGATCTCAAATGTGGAGATTGCTCACACTGCATGGAACATCTTACAAACAGTGCATGAAGGCACTAAAATAGTAACAATTAATAAACTGTAGTAGTTGACCTCTAGATTTGAAAGAATTAGAATGCTTGATGATGAGTCTTTTGACGAATTCTATGCTAAGTTGAATGATATTGTCAATTTTGCTTTTAATTTGGGTAAAGTTTATGATCAACCTAAAATTGTTAGGAAAATTCTTAGATCATTAACTGGGGACTTTAGACTAAAAGTGACTGCCATAACTGAAAGTAAAGATGTGGACTCCATTCATGTAAATGAACTTGTAGGATCTCTTCAGTCCTATGAATCTAACTTACCAAAAACTAACAAATCCAAATCTATAGCTTTAAAATCTGTTGATGATATTAATGATTGTGGAGTTGATGAATGAACTCTTATCTACTGAGATTGCTTATCTTGCCAAGAACTTTAGAAATTTTCTGAGAAATAATAATAGAATGACGAGAAATAAAAACAATGTTGACCCTAAAAATGTGAAGAAGAATAACAACTAAAAATAACAATTCTGAAAAATCAAAAGATAAAGTTGTTCAATCTTCTAACAAATATTTAGGACAACAATGTTTTTGTTTTTAGGGGCATGGTCGCCTAAAATCTGAATGTTCCACATTTTTTGAGATCTAAAGGAAAAGCTATGGCTGTCACTCTAAGTGATGACGAAGTTTCTGATCATGAGTTTGAAAGTGATTAAGAAGGAAACTTTATGGCTTATACTGCTATTGCTGTAGTAAGTGAAACTGAGACTACTAATGAGAACCCTTCTTATGGGAAACTCTCTGAGAATGCTGACTTGTAAGAGGCTTATAACAAGCTTTGCAAGATTGCAACAAAGGATGCAATGAGAGTTGATATAGGGCTGAAAAAGATAAACACCCTTAAACAAGAGAAGAAAAATTTGTTGTTAAAATTGTTTGATGCGAATGAACTCTTAAATTCTGTTAAGATTGAAAACATGTCTTTGATTGAAAAAGTTAAAATTTTAGAATTAGAATTATCTATTGCTGGAGAACAACTGCATAAGTCTTCTACTTCTAAACTGGATGATATGCTAATTATTCAAAAATCTGTTTCTGATAAGATAATATTAGGGTTTGTTGAGAGTGGTTCTACTTCTGTTGTTCATCCTCCTAAGCTTATACCTACTACATCTACTTCTATTGTTCATCCTTCTTTATCTGAAATTAAGGTACCTAAGGAAGAAGTTCTAGCTTCTAGAAGAACTAGGGTAGATCTAAGTGAGTCAAAACCTAATAATCTCAATCAATCTGGAAGTAAGAAACAACACAAACCTCAGTGTTTTTGTCATTTTTGTGGTGGAGCTGGGCATATACTACCAAATTGCTTTAAGCTGCAAGCTTCAAAGCAAGCATTCAAACAAAAAGTATCTGTGCCAAAAACATAAGATTATATGGCACTTATTCATGCATTGGTAAAGGTTCTTAACCTTTATGCCAATACTAGTATTGAAATTTGGGCTAATTCTACAAGAAACCCCAACTCCAATTTTGCATCTAAAAGAGTGTGAATGCAAAAGACTCAGTCTTAGTGAGTCTGTCTGATATGGTCCTTACACTAATTCTTTCAATCTTTCGTGACCAAAAATGTTTTTCATTAGGGTTTGCATTTGCATGACATTCATGCATTTCATTCTAGGTTTGCTTTTAACGTTTCTAAGTTTTTATTTAATTAAAAAAAAATCAGAAAAAGAAGAAGAGGTTTTTGTATTATACATCTTCAAGATGTGTAATTAAGGTTGGCCTATGAAATTTTCATTTCATGAATGTGTACCTTATTTAGCTTTGATAAGTTTTATTTTTCTGCACTTTGCTAGTTTGTGCTATGTACTGGTTATATTGTGTGAGTTGTTTATGATTTTTAAACACATACTCTTGATTTTGAAGTCACATTCTTTTGATTGTAAGGACTAAAAAATCCCAGGAGAAAGGAATAAATAACCATCTCACCACTATTACTCATCAATCATGAACACTTATGTGCAAATCATAAAAGCCATGCTTGATAAGGTGTAGCACTTGCATGGCGAGATATTTAAGGCGTTGCTTTCAAAATAAATAAAAAGAGGCAAAAAGAAAAAAAAAATTACAAAGAGAAATATGCTTCAAAAGAAAAAGAAAAGCAAAAGAATTAAATAAATAAATAAATAAATAACTGCTTGGTTGCAGGCATATTTTCTAGGAGATGTGAGAGTTATATAATGTAACTATTTGGATTATAGTCACTCTCAAATGTGGAGATTGCTCACACTGCATGGAACATCTTACAAACAATGCATGAAGGTATTGCTCACATTGCATGGAACATCTTACAACAATGCATGAAGGTACTAAAGCAGTAAAAATTAATAAACTTCAGCAGTTAACCTCTAGATTTGAAAGAATTAGAATGTCTGATGATAAGTATTTTGACGAATTCTATGCTAAGTTGAATGATATTGTCAATTTTGGTTTTAATTTGGGTGAAGTTTATGATCAACCTAAAATTGTTAGGAAAATTATTAGATCATTAACTGAGGACTTTAAACCAAAAAGACTATCATAACTGAAAGTAAAGATGTGGACTCCATTCCTATAGATGAACTTGTAGGATCTCTTCTGTCCTATGAATCTAACTTACCAAAAACTAACAAATCCAAATCTATGGCTTTAAAATTTGTTGATGATGTTGATGATTGTGGAGTTGATGAATGAACTCTCATCTACTGGGATTGCTTATCATGCTAAGAACTTTAGAAATTTTCTGAGAAATAATAATAGAAGGGCAAGAATAGAAACAATGTTGACCCTAAGAATGTGAAGAAGAACGATACAACTAAAAATAACAATTCTGAAAAATCAAAAGATAAAGTTTTTCAATCTTCTAACAATTCTTTAGGACAATAGTGTTTTTGTTGTCCAAGGTATGGTCATCTAAATTCTAAATGTCCCACATTTTTTAGATCTAAAGGAAAAGATATGATTGTCACTCTAAGTGATGATGAAGTTTCTGATCATGAGCTTGAAAGTGATCAAGAATGAAACTTTATGGCTTTCACTGCTACTGCTGTAATAAGTGAAACTAGGACCGTTGATGAGAACACTTTTGATGGGAAACTCTCTGAGAATGCTGACTTGCAAGAGGCTTATAACAAGCTTTGCAAGATTGCAGCAAAGGATGCAATGAGTGTTGATCTAGGGCTGAAAAAGATAAGCACCCTTGAACAAGAGAAGAAAAAATTGTTGTTGAAATTGTTTGAAGCCAATGAACTCTTAAATTCTGTTAAGATTGAGAATATGTCTTCAATTGAAAAAGTTAAAAGTTTAGAACTAGAATTATCTATTGATAGAGAACTACCTACATAGGTCTTCTATTTCTAAACTGGATGATATGCTAAATGTTCAAAAATCTGTTTTTGATAAGACAATATTAGAGTTCATTAAGAGTGGTTCTACTTCTGTTGTTCATCCTCCTAAGCTTGTACATGCTACATCTACTTCTACTATTCATCCTTCTTTATCTGAAGTTAAGGTACCTAAGGAAGAATTTCTAGCTTCTAAAAGAACTAGGGTAGATCTAAATAAGTCAAAACCTAAGAATTCCAATCAATCTGGAAGCAAGAAACAACACAAACCTCAGTGGTTTTGTCATTTTTATGGTGGAGTTGGGCATATACTGCCAAATTGCTTTAAGTTGCAAGCTTCAAAGCAAGCATCCAAACAAAAAGTGTCTGTGCCAAAACCATAAGATCCTATGGCACTAATTCATGAATTGGTAAAGGTTCTTAAACTTTATGCCAATACTGAAGTTGAAACTTGGGCTAATTCTACTAGAAACCCCAACTCCAAGTTTGCATCTAAAAGAGTGTGGATGCAAAAGACTCAATCTTAGTGAGTCTATCTGATATGGTCCTTAGCTAATTCTTTCAACCTCTCGCGACCAAAAATGTTTTTCATTAGGGTTTGCATTAGCATTACATTCATGCATTTCATTCTAGGTTTGCTTTTAACGTTTTTGATTTTTTATTTAATAAAAAAATCTGAAAAAAGAAAAAGAAAAAAAGAAGAAGATGTTTTTGTATTATACATCTTCAAGATGTGTAATTAAGGTTGGCCTACGAAATTTGCATTTCATGACTGTGTACCTTGTTTAACTTTGATGAGCTTTATTTTTCTACACTTTGCTAATTTGTGCTATGTAGTGCTTATATTGTGTGAGTTGTTAATGGTTTTTAAACACATACTCTTGATTTTGAAGTCACGTTCTTTTGATTGTAAGGACTAAAAAATTCTAGGAGAAAGGTATAAATAACCATCTCACCACTGTTACTGCTTGCTCACTCCCAAGTGCTTATGCTAATTCTTTCAATCTCTCGTGACCAAAAATGTTTTTCATTAGGGTTTGCATTTGCATTACATTCATGCATTTCATTCTAGGTTTGCTTTTAATGTTTTTGAGTTTTTACTTAATAAAAAAAAATCTAAAAAAAAAAAAGACGTTTTTGTATTATAGAAAATTACACACAATGAATAGCATATTATTCAAGAAATTATGTAAAGATAAATAATAGGGACTAATTCAAATCATGGCTTAATTATACAAATTAAGCATAGTAATAAGGAGATAACACTCACATAAATATATAACAAGTATACATTTTAAGGTGTTATCACACCCCCCAACTTAAATCTTGCTAGTCCCTAGCAATTCACAAAGCACCCATGTCTACTAAAAGTGAAAAATTAAAACTAAAATACAAGCCACTTTCATAGGCTATATGACTGCACTTCCCATGTGCAACAAGTCTTTAAACCCCTGGGTCACCCTAATGGACGAATTTACTCTCGTGAGGGTTTGCAGTGACTCTACCCACAAAAGTCAAAGGTTTCCTAAAAATTCTTGTAGCAAATGATGGGATACTATCCATCATATTAAAAAGTTTTCACTAGCTTCACTTTTGGAGTTTGTGTGTGCATAGCCCATCCAATCAAATCAGCTTTTCCAAACATGCATAGACCAAGAATAGTCTAGATTAGAGCCTCTACTCCAAAACCTCTCTTAAGTCATCAATACTCTGAAAGAACACACATAGAAGTAATGGTTTCTCTCTTCAAATCACATGTGAACAAAAAGGAAAGAAGAATTTTTAATAATATCACATGTGTATACAAAAACAGCCGCTAAAACAATGGAAAAAGATCTCTTGGAAAGGATGTTGAATTCCTAGAAACATAAGGTTAATAACATTCTCATCCCTAGTTTTTATCCCAAACACATACCAGCCATGCACCTTTAGGATCAAGTAGGACTTGAAGCTCAGTGGTAGTATAATCTTATGGCTAGGTAAAGGCAAACTGCTCTCTTTGAAATATGAGGTATATGAATCAAATGCAGAAAATTCAAGCCAAACCCAACTCATAGTAGTAACAACAAACTTGAATCAAAACAACCTTTACTCAACCATATAACCCTTCTGAAATACATAAAAGATGTGTAAGACACCAATGATTTATTGATTGATTATGTATGTCTCCTCTTTCTTATTCTTTTTCTCTCTTTTTTTTTTTCTTTTTTTTCTTTTTTTTTTTTTTTTGAAGAAAAAAGAGGCAATGGTGGTATCTAAGCACATCAATTGCTCAAAACTTGAACCCCCATGAGAATACCCATAAATAAAAATGTTTTGTGGTATCGTAGAAGTATTTCTCATGGCTCAAATGATGGTAACAATGGTTAATGTAAAGGTAAGTTGAATATTTGTTTAGCTGGTGACAAAAAATTGGTGGTATTAGGCTCTCATCTCCTAAAATTTTACATAAACCAGCATGCCCAAGGACAAAAATAAGTAGGACCATGGTATATCTCCCCATAATGTTTCCAGTAGTCAACCAAAAAATATAAAGATCTTTTACAAAAAATGAAGCATATGGGAGAGATTTAAGAGTTCAAACAAAGATATACTCTCACAAAGAAAAGTAAGGCTCAAGAACTCTTCATATGGGTTAAGTTTCAGCTTATATCTATCTTGTTCATGATCCATGCATATCCAACATCCAATCGTCCGCTAACCTAACTATTGTGCTCAAAAGTTTCCAATTGTTCTCTTCATGAAAGAGTCTTAATATAACAAATAGTATAACCAACTCAGCATTATTCATTCCATCACATGATATAAAAATTAAGCTTATAACTCTTCTGCATTCAAATTCAAGGTTTTTTTTTTTTGTTGAAAAGAAAGAAAGAAAAATCATGCAAGGTGTAGCAAAAAGTTTAAACCTCTCCCCCCAACTAAAATATTGCATTGTCCTCAATGTATCAAAGCCAAAATAAATTTAAGTATAAAGGGAAGAAGTTGCCTTAAGCATTTAAATTTTTTTTTTTTTTTGAAATTTCTTTCACACCTACAAATGTTAGCTCACAAAAGAAAAATAATAACAAAACAAAAAACATAAAAAAAAAAGGTAAAAAGAAAATAAAAGAAAAAACAGAAAGTTAAAACAAATATAGTACAACTTCATAAGACTTTTTCAGAGTTCACTTAGCATCCCAATAGGCAGGGATCTCTATTGACATAGTCTCCTCCTCTAGTATAACTCCCCCTAAGAATGGTTTTAACCTTTGTCCATTTACTTTCAAAATCCTACCATCTCTAGAGTCCTCAACTACTACAGCTCTATGGTTAAACACTTCCCTTACAATGAAAGGGCCATTCCACTTAGGTTTTAACTTACCTGGGCCTAAATATGCATATTTAAGACCACCGAGCAGCGGCTTAAGCTCCAACTGTGGTGCCTTTTCATTTGAATGCACGAGCTTTTTTCATTTTCTAGTAGCTCCTTAAAGCAAGGCTTCCATCCTTTATTAATTGCCATCATCTGTTGTTCTTCCAAAACCTGTGAGGAATCCAACAAAGAAAAATTTTCAGATACATGAATATCGCATTTTAAATCATAAGAACCAACATAATTATTAAGAAGAGTTATAAGAGGATCGGAAAAACAATTCTTATTAAACTCTTCCACCGCCCCAATGAGGTTCACATAAGCATAGTTATCATCCTCATGTGGTTGTTTAGCCACATGAAATATTTTTAGCTCCAAAGTCATGGAACCAAAAGTGAGTTATATCCTTCCATTCCTGCAATTAATTAAAGTATTAGTTGTGGCAAGAAAAGGTCTACCCAAAATAATAGGGGTATGAACACTAGGATGTAAAACTGGTTGGTAATCTAGAACAATAAAATCAACAAGATATTAAAATTGTTCAATTTTCACCAACATATCCTCAACAATCCCTCTCGACTCTCTTATAGAGTGATCATCCAATTGTAAAGTTACTGAAGTAGGTTTTAACTCACCAAGTCCAAGCTTTTGATATACACTAAAAGGGATCAAATCAACACTTGCCCCAAGATCTAGCAATGCATGCTCCATGATGTAATCTCCAATAGTACAAGAGATTGTAGGACAACCTAGATCCTTATGCTTTGGTGGGGTCTTATGTTGAATAACTACACTTACCTATTCTGTTAGGAATGCGGTCTTCTTCACATGATGCTTTCTCTTGATGATGCATAATTCCTTAATTACCTTGGCATATGCAGGCACTTGCTTGATAACATGCAATAATGGCAAATTTATCTTGACTTGATGCAAATGCTCTAATATCTCAGATGTGATGTCCAATTTCCTAGGTAATTTTAAGGCTTGTGGAAATGGTGGAGGGATTGGGCATTGTTCAATGTCATCAAGCCCAGGTGACTCAGTTTCATCCTTCTCTTCTTCAACTGGGGTCTCCTTAGATTTCTTAGTTATTAAAGGAGCACTTTTATCAATCTCTTTACCACTCCTCAAAGTGGTCACAGCTTTTACTTCATCATGTTTATCTTTAGCGCCAATTTTTAGATTTTGATTGATGAGATTGGGTTGAGTTTGGGAAGGAAGCTTCCCTTTCTCTATCCCACTCAATGAATTTGTAAGCCTAGTTATATGACTCTTGGTCTCTCTTACCTCTTCATCTAGCCTAGTGAGCATGGATTCAAACTTTTGATTTTGCTCGCTTTGCCTTTGAATGAAAGTACTAAGTGCATCCTCCAAGGAAGGTCTAGATGATGATAATGAGGATGATGATGCATGTGGTGAATTAAAATTCCTTGGAGCAGGAGGATTTAACACATTGTCACTCTTATAACTCAAATACATATGGTTTCGCATATTTGGGTTATAATTGTTAGAATGCAAAGAATTATTTGGCCAGTATGAATTAAATGCATGTACTTGTTCTTCTGGAACATTCAAGAATGATGAAAGTGATGCATTTTCATTTGTAGCATGGTTTATCTCATGACAGATTTTACACACCTCCATTGGGTCCTCTCTAAAGGTAGCACTAACATTCTTACTTCCTTTCATTTTGAGTGCGTCAATTTCTTTAGTTAACATGCTGATTTTTGCACTCATATTATCATCTTCCCTCAACTTGAAAACACTTCCACTAGAAATGGTAGTGTTAGTTCTAGTCCTATCAGTGGAGTCCATAGGGCTAGGTCTAGTCCATGTGTTAGAGTTTTTAGCTATCTCATCAAGATAATCCATTGCATCTTCAGGTTCTTTTTGTAAAAAGTTCCCTCCGCATGAGAGTTGAATAAACTATCAATCCCTAGGTGCAAGTCCTTCATAAAAATAGCTAACCAACCTCCAATCTTCATACCCATGAGTTGGGCAGAAATTGAAAAGATCTTTGTACCTTTCCCAAGTTTGGTATAAGGTCTCATTTTCTCCTTGGACAAAACTAGCTATCCTTTTTTTTATTTGCTGGACTTTTTGAGGAGAAAAATGTTTCTTAAAAAACTCTTGGGCCATCTCCCCCCAACTACCTATAGACGTAGGATTTAAGGTGTAAAGCCAACTTCTTGCCTTATCCTTAAGTGAAAAAGGAAAGAAACATAACTTAGCAATCTTGATAACATTTTGTGCATAGAAACTACTAATTACCTCTTCATAAACTCTAACATGGACATAAGGATTTCATTTTCTTGTCCCCTAAAGTCACGAAGAATTGCTAATAAACCTTATTTCAGCTCTACATGTGGTGCATTAGGTGGAAACATGATGCATGAAGGAACAGAATTTTGTGTGGGATGCAACAATTCATACATAGTTCTTCTATTCTCCTCATGATTATTACATGTTTCATCACCCATGATTGATGAAGAGGGTACAAGCAAAGGTGTGTCAAAAAGATTACAAAGTAAGTTTCAAAAATTTCTAATCTGCCTCTCTTGTTTCTAACCCAAATGCTCATGCAACAATGAATGCACAATAAAATAAAATAAAATAAAAAATAAGGGAAAAAATGGAACGAAGTTACCAATAGAAGAATTTCCACCAGCTATGCTTTGCTCCAAAAAATTGCCTCTGAACACGCAACAGCTCCCCGACAACAGTGCCAAAATTTCTTGCTCACTCCCAAATGCAGGAGATCGTAGCAATATAATTCTCGGAGTAACAAGGTCGAACCACAAGGAGCAAGGTAAATTCAAGGACAATATACTTAAATAACAATTTGGGTGAAGAAGAAAAGTACTTTTGCTTGGTAATTGATAACAAGAATGATAATAAAAACTTATTTAATTCAATAAAGTAAATACTAGCGCATCAGGGTGTTTCCCTATATCAATATGAAATTCTTTGTGATCCAAGAAATTATATATTTCATAATTGATTGTTCTTATACAATTAAAAACTTATGATTCGATTGAACTGAGACAATTCAAAAATGCATGATAATCTCGATTAATAATGTTGTTAGAATAGTTTTCAAAAAAACCCACACTACAAGAAAAACGAACTATTGCAGCGGACCTATTGCGGCAAGTGCGAAAACTGCCGCTATATCTCACCTATTGCGGCGCGTTTTTGGCCTGCTGCTATACATGAGATCTATTACGGCATTCTATATGCCCGCCACAATAGTTTTAGTATTTTGCGGCGTACTACAGCAGCGGGCTAATGACCCACTGTCCTTTTTGCGGCGAGTTTGACCGCCGCAATAGACCTTCAAATTTTCCAGCCCCAAAATTTTCCTCTATTTTTTTCGCCATCCCACTTAAAGACCAAACGGTAAATTACACCCGATTGACATGAAAATTGGCATGCATGTTAAAAACATATAGAACATATAATCCAACGATTGGATTTTCAAAATATGAATTCAATAATAAGTTATTGGTTGGTGTAACATTTTTTTAGAGTTATATCAGGTGTAACAAGAACCCAATCCTATATTTTTTAATTCATTATGGATTTTGACAAATCTACCGTTAGATTACATTATCTTCATATATTTTTCGTGCTTACAATATTTCAAGGTGATCAAAAATTAATAGTCATGTCATCAATCAATTTTTAAATTCAAGTTTTTAGAGTTTAAAATAATGTATAAAAGATGGATTTAAAGATCAAATGGTAAATTACATCTGATTGGCATGAAAATTTGCATGCATGTTAAGAACATATAGAAAATATAATCCAACAGTTGGATTTTCAAAATATGAATTCAACAATAAGTTATTGGTTGGTATAACAATTTTTAGAGTTACATAAAGTGTAACTCGAACCCAACCCTATATTTCTTAATTCGATGTGAATTTTGAAAATTTTACCATTAGATTACATTATTTTCAGATATTTTTCATACTTACAAAATTTTAAGGTGATCAAAGATTAATAGACATGTCATCAATTAATTGTTTAAATTCAAATTTTTGTAGTTTAAAATAACGCATAAAAGATGAGTTTAAAGATCAAATGGTAAATTACATCCAATTGGCATGGAAATTGTCATGCATGTTAAGAACATATAGAAAATGTGATCCAACGGTTGGATTTTCAAAATATGAATTCAAGAATAAGTTATTGGTTGGTGTAACATTTTTTAGAGTTACATTAAGTGTAACTTGAACTCAATCCTATATTTCTTAATTCCATGTGAATTTTGACAAATCTACCGTTAGATTACATTATCTTCATATATTTTTCATGCTTATAGAATTTCAAAGTGATCAAATATTAATAGTCATGTCATCAATCAATTGTTTAAATTCAAATTTTTGTAGTTTAAAATAACGCATAAAAGACGAGTTTAAAGATCAAATGGTGATTACATCCAATTGGCATGAAAATTGGCATCCATGTTAAGAACATATAGAAAATGTGATCCAACGGTTGGATTTTCAAAATATGAATTCAGCAATAAGTTATTGGTTAGTGTAACATTTTTTAGAGTTATATAAAGTACAACTTGAACCCAACCCTATTTTTCTTAATTCCATGTGAATTTTGACAAATTTACCGTTAGATTACATTATCTTCATATATTTTTCATGCTTACAAAATTTCAAGTTAATTAAAGATTAATAGCTATGTCATCAATCAATTGTTTAAATTCAAGTTTTTGTAGTTTAAAATAATGCATCAAAAATGAGTTTAAAGATCAAATGGTAAATTACATCCGATTGGCATGAAAATTGGCATGCATGTTAAGAACATATAGAAAATGTGATCCAACGGTTGGATTTTCAAAATATGAATTCAACAATAAGTTATTGGTTAGTGTAACATTTTTTTGAGTTACATTAAATGTAACTTGAACCCAACCCTATATTTCTTAATTCGGTGTGAATTTTGAAAAATCTACTGATAAATTACATTATCTTCATATATTTTTCATGCTTACAGAATTTCATGGTGATAAAAGATTAATAGCCATGTTATCAATCAATTGTTTAAATTCAAGTTTTTGTAGTTTAAAATTACTCATAAAAGATGAGTTTAAAGATCGAATAGTAAATTACATCCAATTGGCATGTAAATTGGCATGCATGTTAAGAACATATAGAAAATATGATCCAATAGTTGGATTTTCAAAATATGAATTCAACAATATGTTATTAATTAGTGTAACATTCAATAATATGTTGTTAACCGTGCCTTTTTCTAAATCCGTCCGTTTGATTATGACCCTAATTTAAATAAAATTATCATTAATATTTAAATAAAATTATCATTTTATTTAAAGATCATCACTTTAATTTTGTAAACTAAATAGTGTGAGAGTTTTAATAAGAATCTCTCTCTTTTTTCCTTAATCTTAAAGTTTTTTTTTTTAGTTGAGTCTTTCTTCTTCTTCTTTTTTTTTTTAACCCTAAAGTGAGTCCTTTTAAGAAGAAAAAAAAAATTCTAATGTGTGGTCTTTTTGAAAACTAAATAGTGTGAGAGACCCAAGAGGAGTCTCTCTCTCTTTTTTCCTTCATCCTAATTTTTTTATTTTTTATTTTTTTATGTGAGTCTTTCTTTTTTCTTTTTCTTTGTATTGAAACTTAAAGTGAGTCCTTTTTTAATATATATAAAAAATCTAATGTAAGGTCTAATTAAAAAAAAAATTATAATTATTTTTTTAATCCTAATTCTAAAGTAAGTCAAAAATTTCAATTTTATATTATATATTGATAATAATAATGAACAACTAAAACGGCTGATGCCTTAGTGGTTAACACGTGTGTCATGCATATTTTTCAAGGTCCCATCCATGGTTCGAACCTCCATGACAGCCCTTTTTTTTTTTTTTTTTCCTATTCATTTTTAAAGTTACTATTATCAACCTCTTTTTTTCTTTTTCTTTTTCTTTTTTATAGTTACTATTATCAAACCTACGTTGTTTTAGTTATATCTAAAACTAAACATAAAAAACCCTACACATCTCTTTCTCATTCAGCTGCCCTCCTCATTCCCCATCCCCTTTCTCATAACACAGTATTCCACCATATCAAAGCTTGACCCCTCCCAAGTGGTGGACGTCTACGTCCGAGTCATCGGCGGTGGGGCTGGAGCCGCCAGCTCATTCGCCCCAAAGATCGATCCCTTGGGTCTTGTTGGAAAAATAGCATGAAGTAAATAAGAAATTGATGTGTTATATATTCACTTGAAGATGTTATTATAAGTGGTGAAAATCCTTGAGTCCCACATTGGAAATAATAGAAAATATAAGTTTTGGGTTGGATATTGGGTTAGGCTTTAGGCATGCGTGGACTAGGCCCACTTATCCAATTAATAATAATATTTTATTATTTTATTATTGAGTCAATGTCTGTGCACAACAGTAATCTCTGAAATAATGTTTCAGTTTCAAGTAACATATAGTTTTATTGTCCCTCATTCATGAAATAAGAACTTTTCAGAGAAAACTCTCCAAGTGAGAAATTTTGATCATTCATTTTGTGTCAAAGAGAGAGAAAGAGGCATTGAGTAGTTTGTAGAGCACGACCTTGAGTGCTTCTTCTTCGTGCTGTTTGATCATTTTATCCTAGGAGGCAAACGTCCACAAGTCTTAAAGTACTATAGTGAAAGTGTGAGCGGCAAAATCTGCTTCAAGGAGATTGTGTAAAACACAAGACTTGATCTCAATTGTTTATCCTTTCACGCATTGTTCATCCTTTAAAGCATTTGTTCTGTGAGTTTTCAGTTATTTGCAGATTTCTTATTATTTATATTCAGTATTTGTATATTACTTTTACCTATTATATCTATTTTATGTTTTTGTTTAATTTTAAATACATGTTTTGTTACGTTCCTTTTACTTTATCACATCAGTAAATTGTTGAAATATACTCAACAGGTATCTCTCCAAAAAAGATCGAAGAAGACATCGCAAAGGAGACCGCCAAGGATTTGAAGGGCCTCCGTGTCACCGTCCAGAACCGCCAAGCCAAGGTCTTGGTTGGGTCCAAAGACGACAAGCTCGTCATTCCGCCCTCACCCATCAGGGAAATTCCCACCAATGGTGACCATCCGATTATCCTCAACAACGTTGTTTCTATTAAGTCTCAGTGGTCGCCTTCTCTCTCAACCCCCAGAGTCTATGGTATGCTTCTTCTTCTATGTAAAAAGCACAGCTTTTGATTAAAAAAAAGTTGTATTTGATTATATGGTGCAAGAAATTAGATGGGTGTTTTTTGTTATTCTAATTTTCTTACTATATCTGATGGTTTATTAAGTTGTATAATATTTTATCTGTTTCTTTTTGTTTTGATATTTTTAGTGATGTTTGATCTATATATAATGAAATGGGATGTGGGGTCTCTATGGATTACCTTTTTCATTTTCTACATGTTTGAAGAAATCTTTTTTTTTTTTTAATTTTTTTTTATATTCAACTATTACATTTGTTAGTCTTAGCCACACAGTAATTGACACGCTTCCTTGTTGATTTCATTAGCTAGGTTGGATTTTTTCAATTTTCATATATCCTTATGTTTGCTAGTCTTTTATGATTTGAATCGGTTTATTCCATTCATTTATCAATCAGTAAGTTTCACTTTTGGTTATAAATAAATCCATTTGTTTAACTGCACTTTCTGAATATGATCTTCCTCCTTGGATTTATTGTCTATTAGTCTATAAATGTTTATGGACTTCTTTGAGAAGAAAGGTTTTCTTTTATTCTTTTGGCTAATAGGCTCTGATTGTTATGAAGGACAATCAAAGCAAAAAAAGCTGTTCAAAGCTATTAGATTCGATTCTTAGAGTGGTGTTGTAAGGAAGACTAATATGAGATTGATGAAACCTTTTTTGAGAATAAACTGGGAATAATCATTTTGCATAAAATTGGGGTGGTAAAACAATTGAGTAAACCATCTTCTTCTTTTTTTTATTTTTTTATTTATTAATAATTCCTTCCTAGTGATAAACAAAATACTATGTGGTTGCTTCTTTTTATTAATAATTCCTTCTTTTTTATTTTGCACAAGGATACCAGCATCCACCACTGCCGCCGCCACAGCAATATCAACACTACCACTGTGAGCATCACCACTACGATGATCAGCCCGGCTGTCTCTCTTTCTTACGTGGCTGGTAATGCCATTTTATATATAATTTATGCCATTTTGCTATGTTGTTTGGTTTATGTGTTGTTAGTTAAATTCATGTTCAAAATATGTAGGAGATATTTATGTTGTGAGATTGCACTCTAAAGTCTATTTAAAGCAATAGACTGAAGGCTTTTGTTAACGTAGTGCCCTTCGTTAATTAAACAAAATGGCTGATATTTCTAATATAGACGTTTAGCCGTTTAGGTCAAATTCCGAGGCATCAAATTAAAAGAAAAGAAAAGAAAAACTAAACAGTAATTTAAAAAAAAAAAAAAAAACCCCAAATCTACTGGTAACTAGCTAATATAACATTTATAATTTTTACAATGCCAAAATTTCTTTGGTTAAATTTCTTTTTTTTTTTTAAAGTAAAAAAGAAAAATGAAAAAACTAAAACTGAAGGTAAAGTACACAAAAAACAGGACAGAGAGAGAGAGAGAGGAGGAAGCGTAATATTCTTTGTCCAAATTTCAATTATATAGATACCCATTTGAGGTTTATTGATTAAAGTTTTAATATTTATAGTCTTAGCAACCATGATGTGGTTAACGAGAGGAGGAAGCATAAGGAATTTGTGGGGGGATTGGATCGAGATGCTACTGAGGAGGATCTTAGAAAGGTTTTTAGTCAGGTTGGTGAGATCACTGAAGTGAGACTTTTGAAGAACCCAGTGGTATCTTTTCTATTTCATTTTTCCTTTTTATACATTATACTTGAGGTGCTATTAAATATAAATTTTTTGAATGTTTCTAGGAAACTTATCCTGAAATTATTTTTTAAGACTTGTACTATTTGCTAAATTTTCAACTTTTTGAGAATGGTGGTTCTTGGTATAATAGGTCTCATCCATTGGACACCATGAATGACCTAATTGTTTATTTATTTTCTTTAAAAAAAAAATCATAGCATATTATGGAGATACTTAGTACAATAACATTCTTTGTGTTAAGACTATATATTATATATTCAATATAATATGTTGCTTTTTCTTGATAATTAATATATGGGAGCCTTAGTGATTATCAACAAGTTGATCACGTATGACTATGAAATTTCAACTGTCAGGTTAATGGGAAGCAATGTGGGGCGGCTCCAAGTGAAGATAGTGACACTATTTTTGTTGGTAACATATGCAAGACATGTACAAAGGATGTTGTGAGTAATCTATGTTCTTCTTACCTTTGTGTCTTTGAAGCCAAACTTTTCACTTAGCAATTAGGTTGTGTGAATTGAGTATGTTTGGATTTTGTCCTTTTATTTCAGTTGACAGAACAGCTTGCACAATATGGAGTTGATAAATTTGAAGACTTGACACTAGTTGAGGACATGAAAAATGAGGGGGTTGAATCGCGGCTTTGGTTTTTTAGATTTCCCATGCAGGGCAGATGCCTTGGAAGCTTGCAAGCGATCGCAAAGGAGGGATGTTGTGTTTGGTATAGATAGAACGGCAAGGGTCGCATTTGCAGACACCTTCATTGAACCTGATGATGCAATTATATCTCATGTATGTACTTGTTTCTTGTCTTAATCATTCATTTCTGTAGGTTCTTGTGCACACTAGGAGTCAGTTACAAAATTGGAAGCTGCTTCTCTTAAAACTAGAATTTACATATGTATTTTTATGTGTGTGTGTGTGCTCTTGTTTGTTTGCATATGTTGGAAACAAATAAAGGAAATTGGCATGCATCAGTTAGTTTTTGATTCCATGAACTTCCTTGAGCATTTTTTTCCTCTTCATGCAAGTTGTTGTATTCTGTTTGTTTTTTGTTACTGCTGTTTAGACCTTGAAAATTATCGCTTAAATATAAGTGTGCTTATAGTTTGTGAAACAGTCAAAGTTGAATGGTTTACTTCATATACAGGAAGAATTGTGGTGTATTCTTTGAATGGAAGAAAGCTTTGAATTTGGGGAGATTTTATCTTCCACCTATTTTGGAAGTCATCCAAGTACTTAAAATAAGTTAGATTTTCTTCAATTATGTTTAAGCTAGTTTTCCTTTTCTAACATTAAGGTTTCATACCTATATGCTGTAAAGTTTTCATTAAGGAATTTGAGGCCCTTCTTTATGTAGTTTAAAAAGATTTTTGTACTCAGTCAACTCACTATATTTTTGACAGTTAGTTGGGTCTCTTGTTTATTTCTTTATTAATTGTTTTTGAATGCCTGAAGGGCTTTTTATTATATATCTTTCTTGAAGTTAACATGTACAAATCTTGTGCTTGACATGAAAGTAGCTTTTCATGATAACTTTTCTTTTTCAGTTGAAAGGCATGATTATGTTTTTATAATGATGCAGTGGGCTTAGATATATTGTGTAGGTAGTATCAAATTAAAATATGGTTCTAGAATGGTGCAGCCATTGAAAAACATTATATTGATATTTCTATCCTTTCTTAAATTTCCTTCACTATCTGTAATTAATGGGTCTCAAGGAAAAGTCAAAATCCTCTAAAGTTAAAATCTTTACTATTGGCCGCTCTATCTCAACTTTTCTTATGGTTTTTAAATGATGAATCTATAGGTCTACTTGCTTCTTTTGTAACTTGGATCAGCCAAATGCCACAGATCGTTCTAGAGTCGAAAATCCCAAAGGTATTGACACAAAACCCAATCTTTATCTTCTTTTTACAAGAATGCTTGATTTTGTTTTTTAATAAAAATTTTATTTACCACTTTATTGGCATACACTTTAACAACTCAAAAAATTGTGTAAAGAAAAACTATACTGGTTTTATAGTGAGAAAAAGTTATAAGAATAATTGCAAGCACTTTTTTTTTTCCATGTGTTTGAATCTCATTGGTTTGTGAGTAGTGGAAAAAAAAAAGTAGATCAATTTGGAAGTTACAACAATCTGAATATAATTTGTGTTTGAACTCTCAAAATTTTTGTGAGTTCCACTTATTAAAATAAGAAATAAAAACATTTTGAATAGATAAGGTGAAATGCAATTTGCATATTATTGCAAACAAATCATTATAGATAACCAATTAACCATACATGTAGGACCATATGTATCAAATTTATTTATTTATTTATTTTTGTTGTATTATGTTGCATTTTGTTCATTGTTGTGCTCCTAATGTCTTAGTGGAGCTAAAATTATTACAGGTTAATTGTAATAGAAATGTGGTTTTAGAACCCAGGAGGAAGGAAAAAAAAACCTATAGCGGCAGGCAAAAACCGCCGATGAAGGATTAAAATTATGAAATAATTGAAGCCCTATAGCAGCGCTTATTGACCGCCGCTAAAAGGCCACTTGACTAGAATGGCAACCTCATATGGCGGTGGTTTTTAGCCCGCCGCAATAGACCAAAAGCACTACTAAATGGCAGATCTATTGCGGTGTTTTTTGTTACCGCCACAATAGTGCTATTGTGGCACCGCAAGGCTAGCAAGTAGAACCGCCGCAGTAGGCCAAATGGACCTTTAGCAGTGGTTTTTTGGGCTTTTGCAGCGGTTTTGGCCTACCGCAATAGGCCAGTTTTTTTGTAGTGCCATTCACTTTAAAACCTGATTTCTATTTGAAACTATTATAAATTCATCTAAATAACAAGGAAAACATGATTGAACTTATTGAAAGCATGGAAGAACTAATACATCAAAAGAAATCTAAGTGAACAATCAAATACGTCGTTGATAAAATCCTAGAAAGAATCACATTGAATATTCATACCGTATAGAAGAAACATAACCCTTAGTCCTAGCAAAGAGTTTAGGCTGCCATTAGAGAAAGGAAAATACAAGGTTTTCTCTGCAAAATTCGTTCTACACAGCCTCCCTTCCCAAAACCCTAATGTCTAAAGTGTCCAAAGAAAATAAAACTTTTACTATTTTAATTTTCGTCCAAGTTTACAGCAGTAACTTGTGAGTTAATTTCAGCATTTAAGAATTAACAATTTTGAAAAACTAAAAACTGGAAAGTTGTAGATATTTAAGTCACAGTTCCAACCATCTGGCTTTGAGTCAATTGGAGTTTTGAGGAGAGAGATACGCCCAAAATACTGATTAGTGCTCAAATCAGATTTTTCCTTTTCAGATTCTACCTTTTTGATTTCTTTCCTTATTTGAAGCTTCTAATCATGGTAGATGATCCAAGCACTCCAGCTACACCTCCTTAGACATTTAAGTATGGTCTTTTAGCTCCACTTTAATGCTAGTTTGGCCTCCATTCTCTCACAAATTCCTGTAAATTCATCTTTTTCTCACATGATTTCCTGAAAGAAGAAAATTACACACAATGAATAGCATCTTATTCAAGAAATTATGTAAAAGTAAATAATAGGGACTAATGCAAATCATGACTTAATTATACAAATTAAGCATAGTAATAAGGAGATAACACTCACATAAATATATGACAAGTATACATTTTTAGGCGTTATCAATTACTCACCAATCATGAATACCTATGTGCAAATCATAAAAGCCGTGCTCGGTAAAGTGTAGCACTTGCACAACAAGATATTTAAGGTGTTGCTTTCAAAATAAATAAAAAGAAGCAAAAAGGAAAAAAAAAATACAAAGAAAAATATGCTTCAAAGGAAAAGAAAAGCAAAAGAATTTAATAAAAAAAATTTCATGGTTGCAAGTGTGTTTTCTAGGAGATGTGAAAGTTATATGATGTAACTCTTTAGGTTATAATCACTCTCAAACTAATGTGGTTGATAATGTAGAAATTGTGCTTATTTTCCATCTACATCACCTTTTGGGTAACTCATACAGTTACTAGTTGCACACACCACAAGCAAATCTTTGTTAAACTTGGTACATGTGATTATGTGTCAATTTTTGTGTCCATCCAAGATTTGACTTCTTGATATGTTTAATACTTTTTGGAGGTGTAAGGAAAGAAGTGTGTGATGAAATTTATTTTGACCTGACAAAGAAATTTTTTTTGAAGTGAAAGATTTTTTTTTTTTTTGAAATCCTTTGGAGTCATTAACATGCATCCCATATCATTAAAATCTGTTTTCCAAATGGTTTTGCAGAAAATTTCCAGTTTTTCAAAATTTCTTATTCTTCAGGATTCGATTGATCGAACCTATTTTTTGATCAATTAAAAAGAAAAAGAAAAACCTAGTTTTTAAGGCTTAAACTCTCAGGTTGTCTTGATTCCTGTCGATCAGACAAATCTGTTGTGCATGCCCAATATATAAGACTGTTGGGCTTAATTCATATTTGGGCTCACAATCTATTTGTTTTGTGGGCTTTTGGGTTTCCTACTGTGGGTGGTCTTATGCTCGGCAGACCCAAATATGCTTCTATTTCCTCACACCTTTCACTCTTCCTCACAGAATCACTCATTTGCTTTCTCTAAGTGTTTACTCTCTTTTCCTAGTACTCTTCCCAAAATTGCCAACCCCCTTCCCATCTCTTGTTTATAGCTCAATATTAGTGGAAGAGTTATGAATACTCTAGGTTATTAGTGGGCTTAGGGGTTCAATTCCATCATTTCAAAGTGGATGTTTAGGTAGGAATGGGAGAAGTGGCATTGGAACTGCTTCCCACATCAGAAGATCTACTCGACAGCAACATTCCCAAGGCAATGCCAAGTAGCCAAGGGGCGGTGTCACTGAGCGGCTGCCCTCCTGCCCGGGATATAATTAACCAAATAAGACCCAAGTGATGAAGCATGATAAGTGTGGACCCAAATTATTCATCCAATGGGCTCCAGGCTGGCATGAGTCATGGGCCTATGGCCCTGGTGGGCCTAGGGCCTAGCCTCGGACAAAGGGGTTGGGGTCATGGGTCGTACCATTGGGTCAAGGTTCAGGGCCCAGGTAGGCCTGAGGATCCTTATGCTGTACATCTGTTTTTACATGTTTTTTTATTCCTGTTCCGATTCCTCTCGATCGATAGAAAATTGTACTTTAAAAACAAATAGGAATCAAATCACAGTTCTTTAGAGCTTTATCCTCTTCTTCTTCGATTCCTCTCTCGATCCCTTCTTACTTTTTTTTTTTTTTTTTGAGTCAAAGTCTCAAAATTTTTCTTCCTCAACACCAAGTAAGACTTTTTTACCCTTTTTTTTCTTTAAATTACCTGTATTCATGCATTTTCAATTTTTTTTTTTTTTTAATTTTCGAACTAAAGAGATTTAACGGTTTTTGCTGATTTTGAGTGTTTTGATCCAATTTGTTGGATGGGTTTTTGTTCATGCATCATATTAACATGATCCCTAGGCTTTAATTAAAAAAAAAAAAAATCACAATTTCTTCAAAATTTTGAAATTAGGGTTTATGTGTTCTTGAGAAAATTGAGGATATTGTTCAATTGGGCTAAATTGATTAAAATTGACCCTTGATATTGCTTAATTGAGTGATTATAACAAGTTTTATACTTGTTGTGTTGTTCAATTGCTCAATATAAGAATTTTTTAAAATCAGTGTTTTCAAATTTGAGGATTTTGATAAATTTCTAATTTTCTTGGTCAATTTTCAAAATTGAGATGAAATTAAATTGTTTTAGAGCATTAGATCATGAATCATCTGCGTACTAGTGTCATGCATTGTATAGTTTTTCAAAAATTTCATGTTTTCCTGTCTTTAACTCTATCTGATGCACTTTGCCCTTAGTTTTTGTTTTTTTGTTTTTTTTAACCTTAGACATGGCTCCTAAGATTGGTAGGAAATTCAAAACCAAAGCAAATAGAAACCCTGCTTCTTCTTCTTTTTGCCTCTCCTAATGTTTTCTCAAATACCAAATTTGTCATTTTAAATTATCTTGCAGGCATGGAAAAATTGGAAACAAGGTATAGTTTCAAATCTTGTAGATCCCACATTGAAGGCAGGTTCAACAGCTAAAATAAAGAGATGTATTCAAGAAAACGTAGCTGATAGACCAACTATGACATCCGTTGTTCTCATGCTTAATAGCTACTCTATTACTCTACCAATACCTTTAGAACTAGTATTTTAATATGAACGGTGGTACTGAATCAAACATTTTCTTGCAATGGGAGAATAATTCAAGGGTGACAGAATCAAATCAATCTAAAAGTAACTCCATCCAAGCTTCGATTAATGAGGCATCAATCACTGAGCTATTTCCTCGCTAGTGTTTAATGAATTTGAAATGTAAGACTAATATTTTACTTATTTATTTATTTTAATTGAAGAATACACAATATATGAGTTATTGATACATTAACAACTTAGCATTCTTTTCAAAACTTGAACTATTTAGTGACCCAAAAAAAAAAAAAGGGATTTGTTTATTGTATTATGGTGTTTGATTGCCGAAGTCCTCAAACACCATGCTTTTCCTCATGTGTTTTGTGTCCAATGGAAGCTTCTAATGCAAAAACATAGGTCTTAATATGGGGTTTTTTTTAGCGCCCCCCCCCCCTCTCTCTCTCTCTCTCTCTCTCTCTCTCTCTCTATATATATATATATATATATATATATATATAAGCTGAAGCGTATCATTTATTGTTATTACACTCTTATTGAGCCACATTAGCGGCCATGTCATCTACTTATTTCCAACATTTTCTCTCTCCTCTTTAATTATTTTTCTCCTTATTATTTTATAACCTTACAATTACTCTTCCTCCAACATTTTTCCCACTTTTACCTTTTTATTTCCCTACTACTCAATATCTTAATCTTACAATTCTCTTATCCCTTCATCTTCCTTTCATTTTGACTCTTCTTCTCTCAATTTTATTCACTATAAATATTTTCTTTTCTCTCTTCCATTCAATCCATATTTTCCCACACAAAACTATGAATTCTCTCTCTCTCTCTCTCTCTCTCTCTCTCTCTCTCTCTCTCTTCCTTTCTTTTGGTAAATTTTAAATTCTTTGTTGCACATCTAATTTAGGTTGATGAATTTTTTTTTTGTTGAACTCTACTTTGGATTGATGCATTTGGTTTTATTTTAATTTGTTATTTTTTTATTTTATTTTATTTTATTGTTAAATGTTATCCAATGATATTATATAATTATGTAATATTATTCTATTCTATTATGTAACATAACTTGGATAATTTGTTGTTTACAATTATACATTTTCTTTTGAGTACTTTTCTACTCATCTTATTTATATAATTTTGATATTTCTATCACATTGTCTCTTAGAATATGTGATTAAAAATAAAAATAAAAAAATGAGAGAAAATATAAATAATTTAATGATATGGAGTGACTGAATTTAAATGTTGAATAAAATAATATGAGAAGAAAAAAAGTATAAAAAAAAAAAAAAAAAAAAGATATAACGATAAACCAAAATTATTCAAATCTTCCCATGTAATAGAATAATACTATATCCTTATATACTATTTTTAATTCTTTATAATGCAATTGGATAACATTTAACAATCAAAGAGAATAACTGTAATATTTGAATGTACCTATCAATTATTTAAGGAATATCAATTGTAAATTTGTAATGAGATTTGATTAACATGACAATCTCCTTAAGAGAATAAGAAATTTAAATAATTAATTTGGAACATAAAAAAATTTAGTTGTAGAAATAAAAAAGGAAAACATAACACACTATAACAAAAGTTTGAAGAATATAGATTGTAAGGGCCGATTTTTTGGCTAGGGCCCTAAACAGAGTTGGGTTTTAGCCCAATAAGCCCAAACAATAAATTTATAGAGCGTGGGAGAAAGAACTAGCCTGATCGTAGAAAAAAGGTAATGATCGTCGATGATTTAGAAGAATTAATGTGGATATAAGATAAAAAGATTATCCTCGGTATAGGCTGAATAGTTTTTTCTGGTAATAATTGTTTAACGAGTAAAGTTATTAGTGTTCAGTAATTTGCTCTCAAGGCTTTTCCTGGCATTTTTCCGATGATTTTTTCTAGGCCACCTTTCCATGTTATATACCATGATCTCGGTATCATCTTTACCATACACGTGTAAATTGGGTTCTGGGAACTTCCTCCTATTCCATCCAATATCTCCCTGAACTCTCAACTAGTAGCTGTAAGGCTGCTTGATCACTATTCAGGTATCACCTCCACATTAATGCGGCCAAAGAGTTAGTTGGAAAGCATTTAATGTGGAGGTAACAGCTCTCGTAGATATTTGTTATCCTCTTCCCTCATCCCTTATCCAATGTCCAACTCCCCGTTATAATGCAACTTTAAAGAAATGTTCAGGATGATAGGAAGGTTTTAATCACCTCGGATTTATATTTCTGAAGTGACTTTTCACCTCGGATGTATTTAGGACTATCATAAATAATCTTTATTTCTTCTTTCCATGTCATTCCTGTTATTACCTTAGTTGACCATCCTCGGACCGGTTAGTGTCCTTGGATTGGGCCATAGGCCCTGTTCATACAGTTTCAACAGTACCTTCTAAACAACTGGCCCTCACAATAGCTCCTCAAAATCTTGCTTTTCGACTCCTCAAGAGGAAAGGAGGATTTTGATATCCTCATCCCATCCCTTCCGTGGTTTTGTTGCATTTATCTGAGCCTCAAAACGCCTTTTTACCTGCTCAAGGCACATCTTTGATGCTTCGGCATCCAGAGTGTGCCATCATTTAATTTTGGCAACTCCCTTGTCCCCCACATCCAACGATAGGATGTAAAAATCCAACAATGGAGGATTTCTCTTGGTATATGAGCGAGAATTTTCCAGCTTGTAGTTTTCATGCCACTATAAATAGCCTTTCAAATCAATTCCTTTTTTACTTTCAACAGTTACATGATCCTATAGCTCATACATTGAATTTGTCTCTCTTTCTCACTTCCCCGTGCGTCCACAAATACAAAAAATTTGTCCAAGGACCTCTTTTTCGAACCTGTAAGTTTCCTTGAACTCCTTTAGTTTTTATTCCAACTTGTGAAATTTTCTTTAAGAACTTCTTAGAAAATGGGTAGATTCAAACATCTAGTTGACTCCGAGGAGGGTATGAAGAATTTTAGGACCAAGTACAAGATTCCACCAAGCGTGGGTGTCAGGTACACTACCCAGGGGGAATGGTTTGATGATAGAAAGACAGGGAAGGTGATCATTCCTATGATTGCCTTCATAGAGGGAGGGATGACCATTCCTATGGATACCCTCACTAAGAACTTCCTTAGATTCTTTAGGCTTTCTCCCACACAATGTGCCCCAAACATGTTTAAGGTGTTGGGGAGTATAGAAGTCCTAAATGAGAGAATGAACCTAAATCTGACCCATCACGATGTGAATTGGATATACAACCTACACCATATGAAGGGGCAGGGGTATTACTTCAAGTTAAGGTACCCTGAAATAAGGTTGATCCAATGCCTCCCTATATCGAACAAGGGCTTAAAGGAGGACTTTCTAATTTTTTCTGGGGGATGGCATGATGGTCTACCCTGTCCAACTAAGGAGGGGACACCAGGTGGGGTTCCAACTGTAAACTTATATGCTTTGGTTGGTACTTTTCTTTCGTTTCCCCCTATCTCTATTCTTATTGAAACACATTTTTATTTGTTTTAATGGTTTCGCAGATAGCCGTTCTACCAAACCTCTGCTCAGCTTAGTTAATAGAGTGAGCCTAGACAAAATCCTACAATCCGAGGTGTATGTAAACGAATCTGATGGCCAACTGAGATCAGCGTACCTAATCCTCGGATACATGCCTATTTCCCATGCATTCCAAGCCCCCAAGTGCGTGATAAAGGCCAAAGATCCACGGCTCCATCGCATTAGCGTTGCCTACGAAGGGTTTGTGGTTCCTGAAGGCATTCCAATCCCTGAAGGTACACCGTTCACCCAGCCACTTACTGTGGCCACTCTCTCGGCAAGAATATCCTCATCCCCTCCCATTCCTCAAGAAGAGGAAGAAGGAGAAGAAGAAAAAGAAGAAGAAGGTTTTGTGGACCTAACAGACTCTTTGGACGAGTTTAAAGCATTCAACCAACTACCATCTCCTAAGAGCCTACTAGAAGAAATGGGTATTCAAAGAAAGTAGAAGAGTTTGATGGAGCTGATAGAGGACCAATCAGGGAGAGGTGCACCTAGGAAGTCTACTCAACCTAAGCTTCCTCCTCCTTCCTCCGAAGTCTCCTCCCCCTACTCCTCAACCACCTCAGCCTACCAGAACTGAACCTATCAATCCAAAGAGGAGAAGGGAGCAAAAAGGGAAGGACGTGGTTGAGACTGGAAGATCTCGACAGACTCATGAAGACGAGGCTCAACGAGCTGCAAAGTAGCAAAAGGTTAGCCACGCAGCACAACGGGGCCTGGAGAGATCAAACACTTAGCCTCCAGAGCCACAAGCCTGGCACCCAGCACCCATGCATGACGGGGAGCCCTTGAGGGATGATGCATCACTCAAGAACTTCAACAAGGGCATTGGGTGCCACATTGCCTCAGCCGTGGAGAAGGCCTTACTGCTCCCACAAGACGTGACCGAGCTAAGAGGCATGAGGAAGAATGAAGTCTTCCTTCACTGTAAAAGATATTTGGTGATGGCATAACGTTAACCCTTTTTTTTTTTTTTAGTTATACCTATTATTTATGGATATATACTGTTTGTTGGTTATGATATTAATCCTTCTCTTTCAGGCTATCCAAGCCACCTTCAAGCTTGAGGAAATTACCAATAACTACTACCAGCAATTAGAAGATGAGAGGAAAAGGTGAACGACAACTTGTCAAACGTTGACCATTGCCAAAAATAGCAATGTCGAGCTGAAGAAAAAGTTGACCAGTGAAGAACAAGCTCGCCGTAGTGCTAACTCGGCTTTGGGGGGCACACAGAGGCAAGTCAAGGACCAGAGAAAGTGCCTGCGCGAGATGACTAACCAACTGAATGCTTCTAAGGAAGAGATGGCAGTCCTCAGGGCACAACTGGAGGAGGCCTAAAGGCTCAAGGATCAGGCCGAAAAAGCAAAAGCTAAGGCGAAGAAGGCAAAGGCCGAGGCTGAGAAGGAAAGGGACATGGCCGAACAACATGGCTACGACATCAGCGTAGCTAAGACTGAGGATACCCTCCGAGCAAAGGTCCCCGCTGTATGCCGAGCCTACTGTGCTCAGACTTGGGTAGAAGCCCTCAACCGAGTTGGGGTTGAGACTTCTTCTGAGTTGAGAAGGTCATAAAATATCTTCTTCCCTCCAGCCATACGAACCTCAGGCCTTTCTTCCAATCAAAAGGAAGCGGTTCCTGCAGCTACCGAGCCAGCCAAGGAAGCCCAAATTCAGAATCCTCCTCCTCCCAGTCAACAGAAGCAGGCCAAAGAGCCTGAAGCTCCCAAGGACGCCTCCTCAGACAAGGCAGCATAGGTTCCTAAGGATGGGGCAGCTTCTCAAAGTTTTAAGCAAGTTTTAGCATTAACTACTTTGCCCGCTGAAGGAGCTTCTAAAGAAAAGGACAAGGAGGTTCCCCTTGAAGTAGCCGACAAAGCCCCCAAGGCCAAGCTTCAGATAAAATTAAAGTCATAGCTCTTTTTCTTTTGCTGGATAATTAAAGTTAGTGTAATGAGAGATTTTTTTTTTTTTTTTTTTTTGTTTCTGAAAGCATGTTCTATTGAGATGTGTACTTTACCTTTCTTAAAATTTATATAAGTTATTATTACTTTATCATTTATTTGTGTGATTTTCATTTTGACTGTTCTTTGTTCATACATAATCATATGCCATAAAAGAGCAAAGCTTACTGATGTAAGGGAGAGCACAGTTTTATATATCTTAAATAAGGATCCAAGTAGATTATGATCGCTAACTCACAGCACTATTAAGATATACTTTTAATCTATCAACTCTTAATAAGTTTCCAAGTCTAAGGCACTACCTAAGCGTGTAAATAACAGGCAAGTCTTGAGTACTTTAAAACGCTTTAAGTGATGCTCATAGAATTTACTTTGACTTATAAATTGGATCATAATTCCGTTCAAAGGGTATTAATTAAAACTAAGTTTATGGTCCGAGGAACCTAACATAACTTAGTTTCTGTTTAATACTTCAGTAGATTTCAAAGGGTATTAATTTCCACTAAGTTTGTGGTTCGAGGAACCTGACATAACTTAGTTTCTGTTTAATACTTCAATAGATTTCAAATGGTATTAATTTCCACTAAGTTTATGGTTCGAGGAACCTGACATAACTTAGTTTCTGTTTAATACTTCAATAGATTTGGGAAACACAAGACAAACAACTGGAATAAATTAGAAAAGAATCAAAACAAACCTGTTTTTATTAATAGTAGTACCTCTTTAGGTTGTTTACATTCCAAGGATGGAGTACAGTTTTTTCATCTAAATCTTCCAAGTGGTATGCACCTATTCCTGCCACCGACGTGATGCAATATGGTCCTTCCCAAGTAGGCCCCAATTTTCCCTAAGCTGGGTTCTTGGTATTTCCCAAGACTTTTCTTAGTACCAAATTTCCTGGGGCTAACGGCCTTAGCTTCACATTCGTATCATAACCTTGCTTAAGCTTGTGTTAGTAATAGGCCAGTTGTACCATTGCATTCTCTCTTTGTTCTTCAATCAAATCTAGACTTTTCTTTAGCAGCTCATCATTGCCATCTGAGGTGAATGCGTTAGTTCTCAACATTGGGAAACCAGTTTCTAGAGGAATTACCACCTCGGCCCCATATATCATTGAAAAAGGAGCCTCTCCTGTTGACCATCGAGGTGTTGTTCGATACGTCCAAAGGACATGCGGT
Organism: Quercus parvula; assembly: GCA_030820535.1. Lineage (NCBI taxonomy): Eukaryota > Viridiplantae > Streptophyta > Magnoliopsida > Fagales > Fagaceae > Quercus > Quercus parvula. Next base: position 12,093,294 of record JAUAME010000007.1, on the reverse strand, counting down.
AGCTCATCCACCCATTTTCCCTTTGCATCATCCAACCACTTTTTAAGTTCATTCACTATGACATTATTGACAGCTTCGACTTGCCCATTTCCTTGTGGATAGGTTGGAGTGGAATATCTATTCTTTATACCTAGGTCAGAACAATATTTCCTGAAAGCTTTGCTATCAAATTGAAGGTCATTGTCCGAAATGAGAGCATAGGGAACCCCGAATCGAGTAACAATACTCTTCTAGATAAACCTTTTGACATCTACATCCTTGGTGTTAGCTAAAAATTCAGCTTCGACCCACTTGGTGAAATAATCTGTACCGACCAGTAGATACTTTTTATTTCCTATTGTTTTAGGGAAAGGACCCACAATATCCAAACCCTATTGAGCAAATGGCCAAGGGCTGGAAAGAGGAATGAGAACTCCTCCAGGCTGGTGAATGTTTGGCACGAATCTCTGACACTGATCACATTTCCTAACATATTCTTGTGCCTCATTTTGCATGCCTAGCCACCAATATCCTTGAGTAATAGCCCGATGAGACGAAGATCTACCTCCTGTGTGACTCCCACAAACTCCTTCATACAGCTCTTCTAGGAGAGATTTCGATGCTTCTCTGTTGGCAAATTGATTTCATTGTAGTGCAACTGTTTATGGAAATCTTCAAATTGCTTCTCAGTAGTCTTAAGGCCTGCTTCAGCGCTGTCCCTCGCCCTAACTGCTTCCTTCATCTGCTCGGCCAGTTTGGATTGTTTTTCTTTTAAGGCGCCCAACTCCACCTCGATCTCGGACCGAGCAACGAAGGCCGCCCCGGCCTCATTGCAGGCATTGTTAACCCAATTCTCGGCCACATAAACCTGCTGGGTAATCTGCGTTATAAAATAAAAGTTTTGTTTTTAATATAAAACACATAGCAAAAACTTATGAAAATAGCTTGAAAATAGCAAAAACTTAGGTAGGGTAATAGATTAAGCTACATACCATGGCCAAGTCTCTCTTAAGGGATAGGAAGAGCTCATGTTGACCGAAACGCCTGTAAGCCTCCATGTCTTTTGGAAGGAGGAAGGGCTGCTCCAAAGTCTCAGCTACATGACCTGCATGCCCCCCGTGGTAATGCCTAATGGAGGTATCCCAGGCAATGGGGACACCATCCACTTCCAATTTGGGAGACCATATGTGTAATGGATGGCGCACTTGAGCCACGGGACAATCTTCTCGGCTTTCAACAGAGTTAGACCTCCTATTTCGTTGGTCCTAGGACTTCCTCTACTGTTTGTTTCCCTTTGAAGGGCCTATCTCGCCCTCTTCAAGATCCTTTTGCTGCCTCTTTCTCCTCAACTCAGGGTTGGGTTTTAGCCCAAGATTAGCAGGAAGCTGAGGAGAGGGAGGAGGAAGGTTCACTGGAGGTTTGGACTTGTTGATGTCTTGGGGGATAGGAGCCATGTTCCTCCCCTTCATAAGTTCTCTCAAACTTTTGCCAGATTTCAGGGCCATTTCTTCAGCTTCATTGTCTAAAAAGTCCTCCACATAAGTGACTATAGGAGCAGGGGTTTGAATGCACGAGTACTCGTCAATTTCTTCCTCAACCTCCAATATAACATTGGCTTCTACTCTTTGCGTTTCTTCTTCTTCAAATTGGAACCGGTCAATTTCTTCCTCAAGCGAAGAGGAAGATGCAATCCCTTCCTTAGCTACAGCTTGCCCAAGAGGTACTTGCTGAAATGGCTGGGCGGCCAAGGGAACACCTTGCGGAACAAGATGATCGACTGGCGGAAAGTCGTATAGGGCTAAAAAGTTAGGCTGAGACACGTCTATATGAGCTAGATGGTAGTCATTTGCCCTAATAATGTTGCCGAAGTCCAAAAAGGATCTCGACAGAGGTTCGTAGTCCAAAATTAGATGGGCAGCTCGAAGTTGTCTGTCGTCGTTCACAAAAATTTGAGATCTCAATAAATAGTTGAGCGCAGGTATATTGATTAAGCTTATTCGAGGATATACTTGTGTTTTATCTGTTGAACAAAGAAAAAATAAACAGTTAGAAACCTGGAGTTCATTATAAAAAAAAAAGGGAAGGAAAATCTTTTTGACATAGTAAAGCAAAGCCGAGGACGAATAACTTAAATCTAATGTTAGAAAACCTAAATCTAAGGTACCCCACCTAGCTCTCCTAGCTGGGTTGGGCAAGGAAGACCGTCATGCCAAGGGCCTGATGCAATTAAGTAGTCATCCTTCATCCCCTTGTTAGACTTGGGAAGACACGAAATGAGCCTGACAACATCGGGCCGAGATTTAAGGTAAAATCCCACTCCTTTTTGTTTATAACCCTCGTAAAGGTGGACTACGTCATGCCAGGTTAGCCCCAAACCTAAGTGTCGGTCCGGAGCGTCAACTGCTCCTAGAATCCTAAAAAAATTAGGTGCGCATTGTTGGGGGCAAAGCCTATGGTTACATAAGTAATCTCTTGTAATCCTACCCATGGGGAGAGTCATTCCTCCCTTTATGAAGGCTATCATGGGGATTGTGACTTCTCCTACCTCTCGGTCAAATGCTAATCCTTCCAGGGAATAATATCGCAATGATACCTCCTGGGGTATGTGGTATTTCTCTTTGAATATTTCTAACAAGGCTAGGCTATCCACTAGATACTTAAATCTACCCATTCGAATAAGTAGAAAAGAGAAAATGCTAGAGGTGACAACGGGGTAATAAGGAATGATAGGCCGAGGAGACTGTCCGAGGAAATAAAGAAAAATTCGAAGAAACCAGAACTTACATGAACTAAATCAAGAATTGATCTTTGAAGTTCTTAAGAGGATTTTTGGAAGCTTTTGAGGAAACAGGACGGATGGTCTGATGATCGGTGTGAGTTTAAGTGTTTGAGTGCGCTGGAGATTCTGAACTATGGTAAAGAAAAGAAAAGGTAACTCTCTTATCAGGTTTTATATAAAAAACTGAAAATAAGGGGGAGTTATTCCGCCTAAATCTTGAAGGAAAATGTGGTCCGTTGGATCAAAACCCATCCGTTGGATGTCAAAGACACAGCGCCACCCAAGGTAATTAATGATGCTTCGCGGATTCCGAAGCGTCAGAAGCAATGGTGAAATGACTGAAGTCATGTTCATATGTGCGTAAATTTGGATATTTTTACAGTTTTAACCATGGTTACTTTGGCAAGTCAAAATTCTATTTTTACTCCTCAAATAAAAGGGAAAAACTAAAATTTTGAGGGGCTATTGTGGGGGCAAAAGCTCAAATCTGTACATTGGGCCCTAAGCCCTATTTGCTAATATAAATACATTCGAGGAGAAATAAATGACTGAAGAAGCCCCAGAATAAATAATCGCGTAAGGAAAGGGTGGGGGGTTGAAGTCCGAGGAGGTTACCCTCCTCGGACCTGACGAATATCAATCGAGCAAGCATCCAGGTGACTTAGGTAACCTTCTAGGAGGCTCCAACGATGAGGATAGACTTCTAGCACATATGGAGAGGATAAGAATATAGAAATATATAAGGGAAAAGCTACTACCACCGCATTAAATGCACTGCAGCAACTTTCCTAGCTGCATTTATGTGGAGAAGACCTCTGAACAGTGCAGTCTCAACCACTACCGTTCACAGAGAGTCAGGGAAGATGCTTGATAAGACACATACTTGAGTGTAGGGTTAGATGATGAACAAATGTACGATGGAGATGACCTAAAAAAGTTTATATAATGTGAAAGATCCTCCATAAGTGGGGATCGAAAAAAATACAGTGGAGGAGAATAGAAAAAGAACTACTATAGCACTAAGCGTTAAACTATCTTTCAGAAATAGTGACTTGATTATTAATCCATCTCCTCGGACCTACATTTCATTCATAGTTACGTGCAAATTCATGTTCAGTTACACTTGAAATCCTAGCTAACCGTTGTTCAATCCGTTAAAAGCCCAGTTCTTTCACCCACTCTCTACAAATTTATTGTATTGGGCTCGTTGGGCTCATAACCCAATTCTTGTGGGCTTGGGCTATGATTTGTGACCCTACATTAGTTTATTGTTATCCTCAAAGTTAAATTTGAATCATCACAAAGAATTAGCAATCAAAGTCTAGATTTATTTATTTATTTATTTCTTATTTGATGAGAAGCTTATGAGTTAAATTTTATTCAAACTGAAATAGAAACGTTTAGATCATGAGCAATAACTGCTTCTAAAAAAAATCATCAACCTGTTTTTCATTTGTCCTTTCTTTTTCCTAGTTTATTTTTATCAATCATTTGGGTTATCATGGCAGTCTGGACCAGAAACTCTTGTTTTTATCAATAATTTGGATGAGGTATAGGACTCCCTAAAGTACAATTTAAAAGAGGGGAAAAGAAGTGGGAAAAAAACCGCCTCATTGATATGATATTTTTTTTGGACTCAATCAAGTAGTCTAATAATTTTGTGTTAAAAACAAGACTAACAATTTGTTCATTTAGTTGGACTCAAATTTGAACACAAAGTATAACAAAAAAGAAAATCTATTTTAAATCATATGTCTGTGTATCGTATGATACAATATGATTCATATGATACATACCTAAGTATCGTATGATTTATAAGTACTTCTAATATGCTTTTACGATACGAATTTTTTTTTACATGACATGATATGATATTTATCGTAAGATATACAAAAACTATATATATATATATATATATATGATATCTCCTCCACTTGTAAAAAATGGGTGGTTGTGGGCTCCATATGTGATTACACAAAGTAATTGTTACACACGGTGTGTAATAGATTTTACCTACATTCATATGTATTATCTTTTTTTTGTTTTTCCTCTCCAGGATACTCTTTTTCGAGGAACAAATAATTAATTGTGTTCACTGAAAATATCATTTGTTGTTCTGGGTATTCTTCTCTCACCCTGAGCCCAAACTAATTCCTACTTAGCAATCCTGACTATTTATACAGGAACGAAAGCAAATTCTGAAAAAACTTGAAAGCAAGTTGGATTTTAACTGATGAAGTTCCCACATAGAACGTTGCTGAACAAGAGGCTGGTGGTGAAAATGTAGGGCAACACAAACAAGTAGAAAGATGGACTGTTTATGGCCAAAGCAATGGTGGGTGAGGTTTAAGACTGCCTATATATAGTACGATTTAAAAGAGGGGAAAAGAAAAGAAAAAGTTCTAAAGTTCTACTACTAAGGCCATATTGATAGTTTGCTGGAGTTTTTGTGATCATCAAATTCAAAACAATATGGTTCAAGCTTGGTGGGCTAAAAGTTTGTTAGTAATAAAGTAAGTATGTGTGGCTTCATGGAGAAAATGGGTGAAGAATAGTTTATGAGTTCTTCTAGTAGCAATGTAGGAAAGTTGGGGCAATGCTTGTGTTATTAAAATTTTTTGTTGTTTATATAGGTGGAAAATGTTGAAATAGAATAAATATTAGTGAGCATATTTCAAGGGAAAAAATCTACAGAAAATCAAATTATCGAGGCTTCTAATTGTAAAGTTGTAATGTTTACAAGCTTGTTTTATATAAATAAGTACGTATTTTGGAGTTGAATAAACAAACCAAAACCAATTTATCTATGTTTCTATCATCCTGAAATTTCTAGTGGTCCCCTGTAGTTGTAGTAGATAATGATTTCGGTCCAAGCCATTGATACAAGCTGTTCAAAGGTTGTCAGCGTGAATTGTGTTACCGTGGCAAAAGTGAAGTACAATTACGGTTCTTTTATTTGACAATAACCAGTATGGTGGGTGAGATTTATGACTGCCCAGAGGCCATTGCACATTTGACGAGGAATTTGAAAGGAAGCATTAAAAAATACTATACAAATTTTCCCATTAAAAAAGGTACAATTTTTTGTTATGAATATTACGAATTCGAAATGATTAAATATATATATGTTATTTAATATCATAAGTGATTTGTTAAAGTAACCTCACCTTTTTTTTCCTTTCTTTTTTCTCTCTTACAGCACAAAATATTCGCGTTTTTTTTTTTTTTTTGGACAAGAAAATCTTCATGTGCGGATGAAATTTATATGGGATAATTACACTTTGCCCATCTGTTGTTTGCCTCTAATTCTAAGTGTCTACCTATGATTCAAATTTTGACACTTTGCCCACTTATGATTATCACCGTTTATGTGCCATGTACCCACCTCTCCCTCACCATTACTCTAACATAGAAATATGTAAAAACTCACTCCCATCCAAATCAAAACACTGTCTTTCCCAAAAATCACTCACTCACTCTCATCCGGCTTGCTCACCAAAAATCACTCACTCACTCACTCCCATCGTTCATGCAAACCGAACTGAGGAAGACAGCTCCTCTGTTCAGCTGTGGCAGGAAGACTCACTCATGGGTATCGTGCAATGCACTTCGCTTCACTTGAGGTAACTGGGATTTGAATGCTTAAGGTTGTGCATGCAAACCGAGCCAAGGAAGATCAGGATTATTGCTCCTCTGTTCAGCCATTGCAAGTAGATTAGGATTTTGCTTTTTAATCTTTGAAATCTAAGGTTCTAAATTGGGTTTTAAAATTCCTTCTTCCAAAGTGGGTTTTAAAATTGGGTTTAAAAATTCTTTCTTCCAAATTCGGTTCTTGCTTAACCATGGAACTGGTTAAGCAAAAACCCTATTTTTTTTTTTTACAGAGTCAGAGAAATTTCCGAGTTGAAGAAATTTCCGAGCAAAAACCCAATTTCTTTTTACAGTTACTCCTCATTTTTATATGTTGTAGGCTTTGATGATTGTTCTGTTTAGTATTACCCACCTCTCCCTCACCCAATCATAAAGATGATTGTTCTGTTGTAGGCTTTGATGATTGGCATCATTTATGTGCCGTGATTTATGTAAAAACTCATTTATGCTAAAATCATCTTTCTGCTAAAATCATCTCTAACATAGAAATATGTAAAAACTCATTTTTGCTAAACTCATTTATGTGCCGTGATTTTTATTTTGGCATCAATATCTGCTAAAATCATCTTTATATTGCTGCAACTTCTCATTTCTGTACTTGTTGGTTGGACTGTATTGATGATTTTCATTTTGGCATCAATATCTGCTAAAATCATCTTTATATTGCTGCAGTTTCTCATTTCTGTACTTGTTGGTTGGACTGTATTGATGATTTTCATTTTTGCATCAATATCTGCTAAAATCATCTTTATATTGCTGCAACTTCCCATTTCTGTACTTGTTGGTTGGATTCTAGGGCAAGCTGTGGACTTAAACTTTCAGTTTTTCGAGACAGCAATGCTTTTTTATGACTGTATTAGTAGTAGCCTTCATGCTGCAGGTATGTATTTCAGTGACAAAGAATTAAAAATCTCTATAGTCTGGTCAAATGTTTATAAAAGAAGAAAGCATTTTAAATAATATTTGCGATGGTAGGCTCTGATATAAGCTGGATGGTTATATATGCATTTTTAAAATAAGTCCAACTGCATTTTGAGTTCTCTTGTTTGCTCAATTCTGTTTTGAAATAAGTTTGTGATAATAATGGACCTTGTTTGCTCAAGACTAGTTCTAGGTCTTGGACCAGTGAACTAATGGACCTTGTTTCTCATTTGTGGAAAAATAATGCAATGTGCAGGTGTAGCTGATGAGGTGTTGTGTCTAGGTCTTGGACCAGTGAACTAATGGTGCTGCTCTTATTACTACTCTTATCCATATAGGTATTGAGTCTTTATTAACAATAGAACTAGATGCCTCATTTTTATATGTATGCTTTAAGGTTTTGATCATCTTCATTTATAAGTTCAAAAAACCCCAAGAAGGAATATGCTTATCATAAAAAAAAAATAAAAAAAAGGGGGCAATTTTGTTGTGTTTTATCATCTTCATTTATTCTGTTGTGTTTTATATGCAGATGGCTGACTTGGCATTCAATTTTGAGATTCATCATGGTGGCCAGTTTGTGTGGAACCCATATTTGGTATATTTAGGAAATAGTACTTCTTTTGTTGATAATGTTGACCCAGATAAACTTAGTTATTTTGAAATACAAGATATTTGTTCTGATGTGGGGGTAGTTAGTACAAGTAGGTATCATTATCTTATTCCTAGAGGTAATTTGGAGCAAGGGTTAAGGCTTATAAATGGAGATGATAATGTAGTTTATATGTGTGAGATTCATGCTGCATGGCCTACAGATAAGATAACACTATATGTTGAGGGTGGTGAGGAGCCACTTGCAGTTGAACAACCATTTGGTAATGAGGAAGTAGCAAATGATGATAATGTGCATGAGGTGGGTGAGAGTGATGATGATGTGCATGAGGTGCATAAGGGAGGTAATGTGGATGCTAAAGGAGGTGGTGGACAAGATTTTGATTGGTTAGAGGAAGGGTTTGAGGGGCCAAATTTTAATGATGATGTATTTGGAAATGTAGATGATGGGTCATCTACACATGCAGCCCCATATAGACCCTCTGAAGGAGATGATGGGCCATCTACCCATGAGGATGTACATGTGTATGCAGTCCCACATAGGACTACTGCAGCTGACAATGACCCACCTCTTGAAAAGGGTGAATGGATTGACCCACCTCTTGAAGATGACATGGAAAGTTTAGTAGGGTCTAATGATGATCAGCCAACACTAGCTGCAAAAGAACCTGAGTTTAATGTCCAAATTGACATGAGAAAACCAGAGTTAAAGAAAGGAATGAAATTTCCAAACTCTAAGTTATTTAGGGAGACATTGAGGGAATATGCTATAAAGAAGCCAGTAGATATTAAGTTCAAGCTGAATGAGAAGAAGAAGATATCAGTTTATTGCATAAATGAATGTGGATGGAGGTGTTATGCATCTCAGCTACTTGGGGAGTTGACATTCCAAATAAAAACATTCAATCCATAGTGCACCTGCCTAGATCCTTCAAACACAGCCAAGTGACTTCAAGTTATGTTGCAAAGAAGTTTATGCAAGAGTTTGACAAAAACCCCAATTGGAAAGTGGCTGGTGTTCAACATCATGTGAAGCAAGCACTTGAATTGACATAAGTTACAGTCAAGCGTATAGGGCAAAAAGGAAAGCTACTGACTTGATTACTAGGGATGAATAGCTGCGATATGGGAAGCTTAGGGATTATGCAGAGATGATAAGATTGAATGATAAAGGAAGTAGGGTTATTTTGCAAACTGAAATGGAAGATGAAAATGCACAGCCCAAATTTAAGAGAATGTATATCAGGTATAATGCACAAAAACTTGGGTTTTTGGGAGGCTGTAGACCAATCATTGGTTTAGATGGGTGCCACCTGAAAGGCAGATTTGGGGGGCAAATACTTTTTACCATAGCTAGATATGCAAATGAAAATATTTTCCCAGTTGCATTTGTTGTTGTTGAGTAAGAGAACAAAGATTCATGGGTATGGTAACTTGTACTACCCTCTTTGTAGGCACAAGGTAGTAAATCTACAAAAACAAAGCAGAATGAAACACCTCAAACTACATCTCAACCACCAAGTACTAGATCTCAGCCTGCATACAGAGCTTTTGGTCAAACCGCATCTCAACCTGCACCAAACAATAGATCTAAGGCAGCAACTCAACCTCCAACTAGATCTAGGGCCAACTGGTTCTCTTCATCCTCACAACCGAGCTTCCATACCCCTAGAGAGACATGAGATTCTTTACCATCTCAGGCACCTCTGTCGTGTTCTATTTTGCTTATTTTTTTTTCCACTTACTTGCTATTGTTGGATCATCTTACTAACTGCTAGATTTTGATTATGCAGCCAAGTGCATCTGTGAGCACTAGTGGTGTACCAAGTCAAGGAAGTGGTGGTGGTGCTGCTAGGGGGTTTAAAGGCAGAAAGTTTCAACTAGTTAGTAGAAAGGGCAAGAATGCAGCTAGCAAGGGCACCAAAAGTAGTAAATGACAACTTGGAAGATGTTAAAGTTTCAACCACTTTTTTTGTTATAGTTCCCACTTTTTTTGTTATAGTTCACACGCTTAATGTATATGTCAAGTGTCAAAAACACTATTGGCAATTTTGGTTGGAAAATGTGTATGTCTGAACACTAGTGGACTAGTAGTTAGGTTTTAGTTGGAAGATGTGTAAAGTCACAAGATGTGCCAAAAACAATGTTGGCAATTTTGTATGCATATTACATAAAGTATTTTGTTAATGTCTTCACTTTTATTTTGTAAAGTCATAAGATGTGCTCAATGACTGTCTTCACTTTTATTAATGTTAATGTGCATTGACACAGGATAAAGTATTTTGTTGTGTTGTGCTTGTTTTTGCTTGTCTTGTGCTTTTGGTGGACTATGTGTTTTTCTTATCTTGTGCTTTTGGTGGATTTACATAGGTGTATGTACTCACACAACAAATCATGTGTATGTGTAAAACATGTTCCATTTATAGGCAGGTGTGCATTAACACAGGTGTATATATTGAACCAACATGTTCCATTCATGTTATTATGTTATTAACATTTCCACATAACACTTTATGCCAATATATATCAATCACAGCATGAAGTAAAAAAAAAAAAAATTTATACTAAAGAATATTTGCACAAAAAAAACACTTTCCATTTCAGGAGAAAGATACAATAATCAGGGACTTTGTATTTCAATTACCCAATAACATTTCAACATCCCCCCAAGCATCATGGCAGATTAAGGTTCCTCACCCTTACATTATTGTTCATTGAGGCAAAACACAACAACAACATTACAAAAATGAAAAATAACCATGACAAAACTAGTGCCACCTTGTACAATCTCTCACTCTCTCTAACTCTCTTAAGTTTCTCCCTAATTTCTACATAAAGCTCATGAGTTTCTCTTTCCCTCCGGTTAAATCTTTCTTCCATTTCCCTAGTTGTCATTTCTCTCTGATTTGCAAATTGCAATTCATTCTCAAGCATACTTATCGTTTCATGGTCACTCTTACAAGTTTCGTTATCCACCCACTGAAAGAAGCCACATTTGGGACCAACTTGATCATTACAATTATAACAATTAAATTCACAGTTCACAATTAATCACAACTAATAATTCAATTCAATTCAAATACAACAATGTAATTGTTACTTACATTAAATTGACTACAACCGAGGAATCTTCCTCCATAGTTACCAACTTTTCGACTTGTTCTTAGGGCACAATTCTCAAGGGTACATAAATGACCATCTTCGGCATGGTAGAAACCACTAGTTGTAAAGCCATTGACAGTTGATGAAGACATAGCAAAAATTTGTTACAAGCTTATAGACCAACAAATCTGTTACAAGTGGCAAGAATCAACTCATCTAAATTTAGTAACAACTACTCATGCTACAACCATATTGTTAAAAAAGTTGATGGGCCATAGACCTTTATTTTAAAGTAATAAAAAAATGCAGATATATTCATAATTGTTTGAATGCTTTTTATCTCTACTATTTTATTTATCAAATTCATAATTGACTGAATAATTATTTAAATAAAATCATGAGCATTATTCAACTTTTAAAGGGAATGGAGGGTATTGGTCCTATGACAACTTTTAAATTATATTAGGTAAACATTATTTTTTTGGACAAGTATGACCTAACACAATTTAGAATCTTCAATTCTATTAGGTAAACATTAGTTCACTGGTCAATTAGTTCACTTTACTATCATACAAGTCAATTAGTTCACTGGTCCATTAGTTCACAACAAGCAATAAAACCCTGTACACCTACATTAACTAGTCAATGAGTTACAACCAGCCAAACCACTGGAACCAGACACTAATCCTATCATGCTGTCCAAAACAAACTCAATTAGTAACATTCTAATTAATCTAAAAATCAGAACCAATGATCAATTTGGTGACAGAAGCAGTAAATCAAACTGATTTCAAACTGACAGAAGTAGTAACCAATGATCGAACTGATTTCAATTTGGTAACATTCCACAAAAACAATTAAACATTCAAAGTAGCCATATTATCTAAAATCCTTCAAAACACATACCAAAATTGAAAAAAAAAACACACACACACACACACATTTTAGAATCTTCAATTCTATGGCAACTTGGCCTCAAGGAATAAATCAACAGTTAAATTTACCACAGTACATGAGGAGCAAAATAAGATTAGTGTCAATGCAGTTAGTGTCTACCACCACAATACCTCCGTAACATTCGAATTGAAGAAAAAAGCCAATCAGCTACTATGAATTATGGTCTAAATCCAACGCAATCTACCATATAAAAATTAATTAAAAAATAAAAACACCATTAATATTTTATACTTTTCCAAATCCTTCAGCTGGCCATTTTAGAATCTTCAATTCTATGTGGCAACTTGGCCTCAAGCAATAAATCAAGTGTCATATTAACACAGTTCAAAAACAAAGTTATACGAAAGTTTAGGAATATACCCAAAACGAAAATCATCAATACAGTAATACTAAACAGAAAAATCATCAAAGCCTACAACATATAAAAATGAGGAGCAACTATAAAAAAAAAAAAATTAATAATAAAAAAAAGGGTTTTTGCTCGGAAATTTCTTCAACTCGGAAATTTCTCCATCTCTGAAAAAAAAAGGGTTTTTGCTTAACCAGTTCCATGGTTAAGCAAGAACCGAATTTGGAAGAAAGAATTTTAAAACCCAATTTTAAAACCCACTTTGGAAGAAGGAATTTTAAAACCCAATTTAAAACCCTAGATTTCAAAGATTAAAAAGCAAAATCCTAATCTACCTGCAATGGCTAAACAAAGGAGTAATAATCCTAATCTTCCTCAGCTCAGTTTGCATGCACGACCTCAAGCATTCAAATCCCAGTTACCTCAAGTGAAGCGAAGCGCATTGCACGATACCCATGAGTGAGTCTTCCTGCCACAGCTGAACAGATGAGCTGTCTTCCTCGGTTCGGTTTGCATGAACGATGGGAGTGAGTGAGTGGGTGATTTTTGGGAGTGAGACTAAGTGATTTTTGGTGAGCAAGCCAGATGAGAGTGAGTGAGTGATTTTTGGAAAAGAGAGTGTTTTGATCTGGATGGGAGTGAGTTTTTACATATTTCTATGTTAGAGTAACGGTGAGGGAGAGGTGGGTACATGGTACATAAACGGTGATAATCACAGGTGGGCAAAGTGTCAAAATTTGAACTACAAGTAGGCACTTAGAATTAGAGACAAACCACAGGTGGATAAAATGTAATTATCCCAATTTATATCAAGGGATTTATATTAAAATATTTTTGAATGCATTTATTCTAAATCCTTGACCCCAAATGCAATCCTGAAAAGGTAAAACAGGTAATTTTCATGCTATTTGAGAGAGTGCCAAGACAGTACTCAAACAACCTTTTCAGCTAAAATTCATAGATCATAGGCTTGTCCAATTGAAGGATACAATAAATAAGGGAAGGATTAGCATCTATCAAAAATTTTGGCCAACATCTGTGGGAAATTCCCCAACGACATTGATTGTTAGAACAATTGCTTCAATTGATGCAAAATTGTGTAAAATGGAAAAAGTAATTGATTTTACACATTACTACAATAACCATATATATATATATATATATATCTATATGCACGGTATTGTAGCATGTGTATTTAATATTTGAGAAATGATATGTCTACAACATTTTTATAACAAATCCTAAGTAGAAAGTTGTTACTGGTTGTTATTGTTGGGTTAAAAAAGTAATCTTAATGCTAAATTCAAATTTGAACCAGTAATAACTAACCACCCATGATTTGTTGTAAAATGTTGTAAAAATTTTGTGGATGTAGCACCTCTTTTAATATTTTATTGTTTTTTCTCCATCCACCTCTCTCTCTCTCTCTCTCTCTCTCTCTCTCTCTCTCTCTCTCCATTTCATTTGGGTTCCCTCTCTTTCCCAATGATCACAGCAACTCAACAAAGAAAAAGAAGACAAATAGAAAAACTCCAACTCAGAACAACCCATCTATCACCACCGCAACCCATACCCATCGAAAAACACATTCCAAATCCAAACCAAAATCAATAAAAACTAAATCCAACAGAAAACCCATATGAAAAATCCAACATTAACCCACATGAAAAATCTAATCGAAATCAGTCAAATTTGTCGCCATTGCTACAGCCGAATCTACCTTGCTGCTTCCGCCGCATCTACCTTGTTGCCGCCACCGCATCTGCCTTACTACCATTGCTAGATCCAACCCAAATGGAATTAGATTGACATGGGTTTGTATTGAAGTGAAGTTTTTTGGTTTGTTTATGGAGTTTCCTTATTTATTAATGGAGTTTTCCGGTAAAGAAAGGGGCAAAAGAAGAAAACTTGATCGGTGAAGAAAGATGAGAGAAAGAAGAAAAAGAAAGAAAATTCACCGTGTGAGAGAAAGAGAGACAGCGAGAATAGTGTTCAGAAAAGAAAAGAGAGAAAGTGGGATTGACAAGGGATGTTGAAATAATAAAAAAGAATATAAAATGATTATTTAATGAAAAAATATTTTGTATAAAAAAATATTTTGCATAAAAAAATATTTTGTATAAAATGTTTTGTAAAAATATTTTTATAAAATAAAAAAAATAATTTTTTTTTTAATGAAAAGAAAATTTGCATCAATTGATGCAATTGCTCTTACCTAGCAAAAATAAAGTTCAATTAACCCAAGGGTAGAAGTAGGTATGTGTTGTGGATTTTCGGCTCTGCAAAAAGAGGTCTAACTCATGTCTCACCTATGAAAAAATGACTAGGCTCAGTGCGTGGAAATCCAAGCAAAGCAAGTCTAAAAAGACTATCTCTCTCTCTCCTATGTAGGAGTTTCTCTCTTTCAGTAAATGCGAGCTATCTCTATCCAGTAGAATCAACTATAGGAGTTTTCCTTTGGATTTCTCTTCCCACTGAGGAGAATCCACGCAAATCTTAGAATGGAACAAGGAATCGTTGAAAGCCTACAGAATCTGCAACTTACAAAAGAGGAGGAAGAAAATATCTCTATATCAGCTATAAGTAAACCAGAGCTGCTTGAGGAATGTTTGCTAAGCTTATTTGGGCGTTTACTCTCAGATAGACAACAGAATCTAAAAGCTCTCAAGAGTACTTTGAGATCGGCATGGAAGATGGGTTCAGATTTAAGAATAGTTGAGGTGGGGAATAACGTTCTACAATTTAAGTTCAGCTCAAGGTACCAAATGGAGTGGGTTGAAATAAGTGGACCTTGGAATTTTGAGAACAACTTACTTTTTCTCTGCAGATGGAGAAAATGACTCTCTTCAGCTAACATCAATTTCACTCACTCACCCTTTTGGGTTCAGGTATGGGGTTTACCCTTTGAGAATATGACTGAGGAAGTGGGTAAGGTTATCGGAAGTAAAATTGGTCAAGTGCTTGAGGTAGATAAACGGTCTTGGCAAGATGAGCAAGCCATGTTCATGAGGATTAAGGTAGAAATTCCTATTGACAAACCCCTGAGAAGAGGGGGTATATCTCTAATGAGGAAGGAGGAAGAAGTTGGGTTATATTTAAGTATGAACGGCTTCCAACGTTCTGCTTCAATTGTGGAATTCTTGGGCATGATAACAGACACTGCCATGTGAGCTTGGAAGGGCAACAGACAAACTCTCAGTATGGTGAATGGCTTAAAGTAGGTAGTGTAATCAAAGGAGGATCGGATTAGATAAGACCATCAACCAGCAAAGGCAAGGAGTCTAGTGAAGTTAAGAATAACGGAGGAAGGTTTCAGACGGAACCGGGTAAGGTTGGAAATTCAAATTCAAATCAAAATCAAACTAGAAGTGGGGAAACCAAGTTGCAGAAGGAAAGTCAGATCAGTGGTAATGCAGACATAGAGATGTCAGATTCTCTGTCAGTAGATAACTCGGGGAGATGGGATAGAATAGAAAAAGAAGGACAAGATTTGAGGCAAAAGGAAGAAAATCCTAAAGGTGGAATGGGAACTAAACAGGCTCTGGTCAGAGAGTTGTTCAAAAAGAAGGAAGATGCTCTATCAAGTGTGGGCTGGAGTCAGAAGTCCAATGAAGACATATAGGAGGTAACCAGCCTAAATAAAAGCAAGTTAAAGACAAAAGAGAATAAGGTATGTAATTCCTCTGAACTGGACTCAGTTAAATATGAAAAAGCCCAAAGTAAAGGAAAGTTAAAAAAGATAGCTAGGGAAATGGGCAAGACCCAGAATCAAATGTCGTTTGCCCAAATCCCTTCAATAGGCAAAAAAAGGGAGAAAAGAACAGAGGATGATGAAGACCCATGTGAGAGGCCTATGAAGCGCATGTGTGATGCGCATGCTATTGTTGATGATCAGATTGATGAGCTATCAGCGGTGACTACTATGCAGCACCGTCGGGAGCAATGAAGGCCTTAAGCTGGAACTGCCGGAGGCTTGGGAACCCCTGGACAGTTAACGCATTGCGAGAAATGAAGCAGCATTGGGATCCCGATATAGTCTTCTTAATGGAGACTAAATTGCATAAGAGAAATATAAGGCGAGCAAAAGAGAAAACTGGCTTTGTTTTTGGATTAATGGTGCCTAAATCTGAGAATTGTAGCGGCATGGCGATGCTATGGAAGAAAGAAACCAAGTTGGAAATTATGGGATATGCTGGAAATTTCATTGATGCAATAGTCACAGATGAAACTTCAAATTTCAAATGGAGAATTACCGGCTTTTATGGATATCCTGAAATGCAGAGAAGTAAGGAGTCATAGGACCAGCTCAAAGCATTAAACAGAAGGTATCAGCTACCTTGGTTGTGCCTTGGGGATTTTAACGAGATTCTCTCGATGGATGAAAAAATGGGAGGAGCTCGTAGGACACAAAGGCAAATGGAAGGGTTTAGATCAGCTATCAATGCCTGTAGCTTCAAAGACCTGGGGTTTATTGGCCCTAAGTTCACATGGTGCAATATGCAAGAAGGGGATGATAGAGTGTATCTAAGGCTTGATAGAGCTTTAGCAACGCAGAGTTGGACTAATAATTATAAGGAGGCTAGAGTTCACCATATAGTGGATTCAACCTCAGATCACTTTGCTTTGCTAATTTCGGATTCTACTGCTTACCAACTGCCCAGAAGGAGGAGGTTTCATTTTGAGGCAATGTGGATGAAAAAGGAAGAGTGTAGGGATATTGTTGAGGCTGCTTGGAGAAATAGTACAAACCAGAATAACCCTAGAGGCATGGCAGAGAGACTAAACCAGTGTGCAACAGAGCTTAATAGATGGAATATGTCCACCTTTGGGCGGGTACCAAAGCAAATCCAGACAAAAAAGAAGGCTCTAAGTGATATGGTTGCAATGGATAGGAATGGAAGCTTGGAAGGAGAAATCAACCGGTTGAGAAAAGAGATCAATGACCTCCTTGACAGTGAGGAAATTATGTGGCAGCAAAGGGCTAAAGTTCAATGGCTTAGGTTGGGAGATAGAAATACTAAGTATTTTCATTCTAAGGCATCAGAGAGAAAAAAGAAAAATACAATTCTCGGCCTTCAAAATGAGGAGGGCAACTGGTGTAGTTCCAAGGAAGATATTGCGAGCATTGCAGTGTCGTACTTTGAGAAGCTTTATGCTACCTCCTTCCCAAGTAGCATAACAGAAGTTACAGCCACAATCCCTACAAAGGTGACCAGTGAGATGAATCAAGACCTTATAAGAGAATTCACAAAGAAGGAGGTTGAAGATGCTCTCAAACAGATGCACCCCACAAAAGCTCCTGGGCCAGATGGTATGTCTGTTATATTCTTTCAAAAATATTGGAATATTGTGGGTAATGATGTTATATGCATGGTGCTAAATGTTCTTAACTCAAATGAGTCTATGGCTGAGATAAATAGAACTAATATAACCCTTATTCCAAAAATAAAAAACCCCACCAAAATAACAGAATTTAGACCTATAAGCCTAAGTAATGTTATTTATAAACTCATATCCAAAGTCCTAGCTAACTAACTAAAAACCATCCTTCCCCAAATAATTACTGAAAATCAAAGTGTTTTTCCTTTCTGAACGGCTTATTACTGATAATGTGTTAACTGCTTTTGAACTTATGCACTACTTGGAACACAAGAAAGAGGGGAAGGATTGTTTTATGGCTGTCAAACTTGATATGAGTAAAGCATATGATAGGGTGGAATGGGGTTTCATTAAAAAATTCATGGAGCAATTGGGTTTTCATGAAAGATGGATCAGCCTTATAATGCATTGTATTACCACTGTTACCTACTCTGTTCTAATTAATGGAGAGGCCCATGGGTGCATTGTCCCCTCAAAGGGACTCCGTCAAGGAGACCCCCTCTCACCCTATTTGTTTCTTATATGTGCTAATGGTTTCTCATCTCTTATAAATGATGCAATTAGGAATAATTTGTTCAATGGTGTATCTATTTGTAAAGGCAGCCCTATAGTCACTCATTTATTCTTCGCCGATGATAGTCTTCTCTTCTGCAAGGCAAGTATTCAAGAATGTCAAAAGCTTATGGCAATCCTTGACCTTTATGAAGCAGCCTCTGGACAAAAGATCAATGCAGATAAGTTCTCAATAGCTTTTAGTCAGAACACTCCATCTGATTTAAAAGCTGAGGTGTTGGAAGTTATGGGACCGTTGAAAGACTCGAAGCATTACATGTACCTTGGGCTGCCTTCCATCATTGGCAGATCCAAAACGGATGTTTTTGCAAAAGTGAAGGAACGGGTTGCTAAAAAATTGTCTGGGTGGAAAGAGAAACTTCTATCCATAGGGGGGAGGGAAATCCTCATAAAAGCAGTAGCCCAAGCTATCCCCACCTACACCATGAGCTGCTTTCTTCTTCCTAAAAGCCTTTGTGATGAAATTGAAGGAACGATGAGAAAGTTTTGGTGGGGTCAACAAGAGCAAGAGTCGAGAATAGCGTGGATCAATTGGAAGAAGCTTTGCAAATCGAAATTAGAAGGAGTTATGGGGTTTAGAAACCTTCAGGCCTTTAACCTTGCCATGTTAGCAAAGCAAGGTTGGAGATTGCTCTCAAACCCTCAATCCTTAATTGCCCGAATTTACAAGGCAAGGTACTACCCACACGGGGACGTCCTTAACTGAAAACTTGGATGCAGCCCGTCATATGCTTGGTGTAGTATTTTCCAAGCTTTGGAAGTAATCAGAAAAAGAACTCGATGGAGAGTTGGAAATGGTCGGCGTATTCATATTTGGGAAGATAAGTGGTTGCCTACCCCCTTAACATATAAGGTAATTACTCCCCCTAAGCCCATTAATGATTTCCCTATGGTGTCGTCTCTAATAGATTATGAAACTAAAAATTGGAAATCTGATGCGATTCGAACAATATTTTTGCCTTTTGAGGCAAATACTATTCTGAATATTCCTTTGAGTTATAACTTTCCAAAGGATAAGCTCATTTGGGTGGGCAACAAAAAAAGGGAGTTTACTGTTAAAAGTGCATATTATATTGCACTAAGCCTGGTGGAAACTGAAGAATGTGGAGAATGCTCAAATGGGGATCAGAGGACTCCCTTATGGAGGAAAATATAGCATTTAAAGATCCCAGCAAAAATAAGAATCTTTGCTTGGCAAGCTTGCATGAATGGCCTCCCTACCAGGTTGAATCTTTGTCGAAGAGGGGTGAATATTAATTCTGTGTGCCCAATGTGTGAGCAAGAGCCTGAATCCATCTCCCATTCTCTCCTCCATTGTAATTTTGCAAAACAAGTTTGGGACAAATGGGAAGGATGTCTGATAAACATGAAGGTAAGACAGGGTGATTTCACAGATTTTGCACTGCAAATGCTGAATACTGGAGCTTCTCAAGACCTTGAAATTCTCTTGGTAACATCTTGGTCTATATGGTATAATAGAAATCAAAAGGTATTTAATGATGGGAGCCTCTCACCTGACCAAGTCTGGTTTTTTGCTGCTTCAACCAGATTTGATTATAGAGAGGTGGCTGCTTTGTGTAATCATAATCAGACTTCTGATGTAGGGAAGTGGGAAGCTCCTCCTCCTGGCTTGTGCAAAGTAAATGTGGATGGAGCTGTTTCTGAAGATGGCAGTATGTCTAGTGTTGGGGTAATTATAAGGAACAATGAAGGTGCGCCCATTGCAGCTCTATGTAAGCTCTTGCCTGGCCATTATTCAAGCTTGGAAATAGAAATCATTGCGCTGTAGAATGGAATCATCTTAGCCAAAAAAAAGGGGCTCACTCAGGTCATTTTTGAATCAGATGCTCTCACAGTTATTCAAGAGCTCCAGGTGAAGGAAGTGAATGGCAGTTCAGGTCATCTGTATCAAGGAATCATCGATCTCCTTGAGTCTTTTTGTAGTTGGAAAGTTTGTCACCTGAATAGGGAGTACAACAAGGCAGCACATGTCCTTGCTCAATTTGCAAAATGTAATGGAACAAATCAAGTGTGGAAAGAAAGGGTGTGTCCCTTGGATGATACAGCATATCATTAAGTCTGAATGCTCGTAGAGCGCTGTGTCTGCGTTTGTTGTTTGTTGTTCTTCTTTTCAGTTTCAATGAAGTTATATTTCTCATCCAAAAAAAAAAAAAAAGCAGAGCAAGTCTGGTTCACAAATGTGAAAAGGAAATCAATGCGCGGACCTTTCCGCAAGATACATGCTAAAATGGCTCCAAATTAGAGCGTCCATTTATTTTCCTATTTGTTTTATTTTATTATTTATAGTTTATTATATTTTTTAAATATTATTTATAAATATTATTATACTATTTTAACTATTTTTTATTTTTATTTACAATATTTTTTAAAAAAAATTAATTTCAACAAAATAAAAGAAGAGAGCCAATTCTACGCCCATCAAACAAAAGCCAAACGTGTGGGACACGCTGAACGTGAAGAAGAAAATTGGCTGAAAAAAAAGCCAGGCCTTTCAGCTTTTGAGTGATGTTGGCTTTTGAGTCTTTTGAGGCTTTTGAGTGATGCTGTCTCTTCAGCTTGTTCCAAACGTGGGAAAAAACGGTTTGGAATCGATAATGCTCCTATAAAAATTTTTACCTCACACACGTTTTTACATTTAGGTTCACTATCCACGTTCTAGGCTCAGGCTCTGAAAGCCAAACCAAATGAGCGCTTATGCCCTTACAATATAAATAAAATGAGAGTGAAATGTTTATAATATTTTCACAATAAATTATAGGAGGTAAATTATTATTAACTCTAATTTAAATCTAAACCTATCAATTATGATTAATTATAAAAGTATCATAAAAATGCCATAGACATATCATTTCTCGAATAAAATTGTCTCATTTCGATTATTTTATACTCCATCAATTAAAGTTGTTACATTTTTTTTTTTTTAACACTAAAAGTGGGATGTGAACATTTCTCCCACAAACCAAATAGGGAGTATATTTGCATAGAATTTGGACAGTTTTCATTAGTATGGCAAAAAGAATTTTGAAAGAATGTTTCAAATACCCACATTGGAGTTTCAAGATTATGGATTTGCAATGCTAGCTTCAAAGTCTTTGCTCATTTTGGGTGTGTGGCACTCATGGGTTACAGCCCACACTTGATGGAATAATTCATTTGAGCTTGTCTTTAAGAGCCTTCATAACCAGAAATGTCATCTTATTCTATTTTAACATTTTAAAAAACTACTTTATCAATTATACCATACCATTTTACAACACACCTAACATCCCAACTTTTATTTTTCTATTCTACTCATTAAAATAATATATCTACACAATAAAATATATTTCTCAAAATATATTTTCATCACCTCTTTCTCTCTCTTCCTCTCCTCTTTCTCTCTTTTCTCAATCATTCTCTCCGGTTTCTTTTCCTCTTCATTTTTGTGTCTAAAATACACCATAAAAAAATATTTTTAAAAACCTAGCCGCCACCACTACCACTCACATCTAAGCAAGCCCACCCACTCAAACCAGCAAACCCACCAACAACAACAAACACAAGAAACTGCCACCACAAGAACCACTAAGAAAAAAAAAAACTGCCAAATACCACTAGAAACCCACCACAGAAATCACCAAACCCACCACTTAGACAACAAACCTATCACCAATCTAAGCAAACCCACAACTCAGACCACCCACCAACCACAATCGCAAGAAAGAGCCACCACAGAGGAAAACAAAAAACAAAAAGAAACTATCAATCTCGCTGACAACCACAACACTAAAACCACCACGTTGATCTCCAGCTCGCCATTCCACCACGATAATCAACACCACCAACCTAGACCCACGTCGCTGCCACCACCACATCAACAGAACTTTTATGCCACGCCTACCTCTGTCGCTACCACCACCACACGAGGTTTTAGGTTTGAGAAAAGGTAATTTCTAGTTTGAGGAGTAGAGAGGGTAGAACAAGAAGAAGGGAGAGAGAAGAGATGGAAGACGAAGAGAATCAAAGAAATGAAAGAAAGAGTGATAAACTATAAATTTATATGGTACTGTAGAGGGAATAAAATATATTAAAAATTATACAATGGAGCTACAATGCAATTCTACATTTAGAATCGCACTGTAGCACAATTGCAATTTTTTTTTGCAATAGTCAGCTTTTACAAGTTCGGATGGCATGGGGGTTTGGATTTTTATGCTAAATTGAACCAACATATGGCATATGCCATTCATAATGTGAATGCTCTAAGGTCTTCAAGCCAACCATCTCTCTTAATACACTTGACATTAAGTGTTTGTTTGGCAAAGATTATTTTTGCCAACTTATTTTACTATTTAACTTATTTTTATTACTATTTATGGGTCTCACTGCACTTTTTGGTACTATTCATGGGTCTCACTGTACTATTTCAACTAACTTTTATCTTTATCTATAGTCATTTCAACAAAAAGTTTTCAATTTTAGCAAAATAATCGGATCTCAAATAGACTCTAAGGTGTGGTTTGGATCCACGTTTTGTGCATTCACGTTTTCCGTTTTCCTCTTTTTTTTGTTTGTTTGTTTTTTTAGCCACAGTTGTTGACTTTTCTTCAATGTACAATGCACATTTCAGCAACACAAGTGGGTCTCGTGTATTGTTCACAATACCCACAAACTTCATTTTTCAGCAATTTTTTCATTAAAAATAGGTCTCACGGCACTATTCACACATTTAAAAATTATTTTGCTACAGTATTTTCAGTTTTCAGTAAAATAAGTTGTATCCAAACGAACCCTAAGTATAGGTTTGGATTCACATCCACGTCCACGTTTTGCTTCTTTACGGGTTTTCAACCTTTTTTTTTTTTTTTTCAGCCGCATGTTTTGACTTTTCAACAATGAACAGTGCACCTGTGCACTATTTATGAGTCCCACAAACTTCACTTTTCAGCAACTTTTTCATTAAAAATGGGTTCCACGACACTATTCACACTTTTAAAAATTATTTTACTACAGTGTTTTCAGTTTTTAGTTTCAGCAAAATAAGTTATATCCAAACGGACCCTAAGTGTCTGTTTGGATAATTTATTTTTTGCCAGCTTATTTTACTATTCAGCTTATTTTTGCTACTATTTATAGGCTTTATTGCATTTTTTGATACTATTCATGGTCCTACTATACTATTTCAGCTAACTTTTACCTTTATCTACAATAATTTCAGCAAAAAGTTTTCAGTTTCAGTAAAATAAGCGGATCCCAAACAAACTCAAATGACTCCACTATACTATTTCAGCTAATTTTTACCTTTATTTACTATATTTTCAACAAAATTTTCAGTTTCAATAAAAAGTGTGTGTATGGCTCTAAATTAAAAATGCTAACTTATTTTACTATTTAGCTTATTTTATTATTTATAAACTCTAGTACTTTTTGATATTATTTATAAGTCTTATTATACTATTTTAACTTATTTTTATCTTTATTTACAATAGTCTTAAAGAAGGATTCTCCCAAAAAAAAAAAAAGTTTTAAAGAAAATTTTAATTTTAGTAAAATAAGGATCCCAAACAAAAGCCAAGCGTGTGGGACATGCTGAACGTGAAGAATAAAATTGGCTGAAAAAAAGCAAATCCATTCTGCTTTTGACTGATGCTGGCTTTTGAGTCTTTTGAGGCTTTTGAGTGATGCTGTTCCACGCGCCTGAAAAGTCAGTCTCCAGGAAAGTGATGCTGGCTTTTGAGTCTTTTCCAATTACCTTATGGCCTATTTGAAAGTTTAGAAAGGGAGGAGAGTAGAGGGGAGTAGAGAGGAGGAAAGTAGTGGGGAGGAGAGTAGAGGAGAATAGTTACCCTCTACCTTGTTTGGATGTTTTTAAAATTAGTAAGGGAAAGGGAGTAATTAATCATTTCTCTTGTTTGGATGTTTTAAAAATTAGGAGGAAGAGTAGAGGAAATGATTTAAATAGACAAATTTACCCCTATTTTAAAATAGACTTGCAACATTGGTTTATGATTAATTTGTTAGATTAAATAATTATTTAATCAACATTCTCATTCCATCAAATACTACTAATAAAAGTATAAAACTACTATTAACTATTATAAAATAATTTTTATTACCTCAAAAAAAATTATAATAAAAAATCATAAACATCCTCCAATTTCCTCAACTTTCCCGATAAACAAACAATTCCCACAGTTTCTCACTCCCCAAACACCTCCTCCACCAACGGCTTCATGATTCCAGCTTGGACGGCTCTGATCTTGTTTTCCTTTACAAAGCATAAAGAGTACAGAGCCGTTGACGTCTCCTTTTTCCTGCGAAAACCATCGCTTTCTAGAAGATTCACCAATAGGGGAATCGTTTCTGACCGTCCAATCACGGATTTGTTCTCATCTACTTGAGAGAGTAAGCAGAGCGCAAGCCGAGTTCTCTTTCGCCGTCGGAGTTCCCAATCTCAAAGCTCGAACCAGTGGCTTAATCGCGCCGAAGGAGGCTATGAACTCCTTGTTCTCGTCGCAAAGTGAGAGATTCAAAATCGTCGTGACACCGTACTCTTGGAGTTGAGGATCGGCCGAGGAAATCAACGAGATTAACGGCTTAACCACGTCGGCTTTCGCGATTTTGAGCCAGTTTTCGAGCTTGTTCTTCGCGATTATGGATTTCTCTTTTTTGTTTAGTTGCAAAGAAAATACTGGATAGAAATAGTAAAGATACTTGTAGGGACACAAATTGTAGCCCAAACCCAGGTAGAAACAGGGGATGGGCCCAATAAGCCCAATACAATAAATTTGTAAGAGAGTGGGCGAAAGAATTGGGCTGATAAAGGGTCTTACAACAATTAGTAGAGGTTAGGAGTTTGTCCGAGGAGAATAAAACACACAAGCAAGTAATGATCTCTAGTCCGAGGAGCAAATTCGGGACGAATTGGTTATTTCGAGTAATGTCCGAGGGGTAGGTTCTTGAACAAAACAATTGTTTCAGATGATGTTCTTCCAGATGCTACAGTAATTCTTCCTAGATGTTCTCTCTCTTTTTTCTCGTATATCCCTCCTTCTGGAGGTTTTACTCCATTATATAATCCTTCATTGTTCGATCCTATCATCCACTTGTCTACCATCTAGCTTGGTACTTGAGTTTCTGTTTCTTTTCCCACAGCTTTTTGATTTTCTGGGGGTAAAGGTGATCGAAAACACTGTTCAGAGGTCTTCTCCACATTAATGTGGCCAGGAAAGCTGCTGTGATGCATTTAATGCGGTGGTAGCAGCTTTTTCCCAAGATATTTCTGTATCCTTATCCCTTCCGTGTACATTTGTAATCTATCTTCACCTCTGGAACTTCCTGGAAGGTGGACTAGGGGGGAGACGAGGCCCACCTCACGGACATATGCCAGACCCGAGGAGGGTATTCCTCTCGGATCAATATCCCTGGACACTTACATGCTCTACTGTTAGTTACGAGGTTTCCTTATGATTTCCTCTCCTCGGACGCATTATTGATAAAATGTGGTACTTAAGCCCACTACAAGGGCCCAAGTTTTTGCTCCCCCACAATAGCCCCTCAAAATTCTAATTTTTCCCTCTTATCCGAGGAGAAAAATTAGGATTTTGATGTACATCCGTAATTACGATGTTGTCCTTAACGATATTTAAATTCAGGCGCGTGTAAGGGTCATTTCTGCCATTTCGCGAGAGCTTCTGACGCTTGAGAACTCGCACAATCATCATTAAACGCTTAGGACTGCGTTTCACTCCAGACATCCAACAGTGGAATACAAATCCAACAGTCCAGATCTCATCTTCAATATTTGGGCGGGATTGTGTATTTTCCTTCTTTCTTCCCAACTATAAAAACCTTCAGGCGTTATTATTTTTTTATTTCTTATCAGAGCTTGCAACTTTAGAGCGTTCGTGCCCAGGCATTCATCATACCTTCACAAGAAAAAGAGTTTAACGATCTTCCAGAGACAAGAGGACCAATCCGTACTCATCCTCACGTAAGTTTTGCATTCTGAACCTCTACTGTATCCTCGGCTAACCTCCTCGGCTAACAACTCCACATTCCAGAGACTAACAATGGGTAGATTCGAGCGTTTAGTAAACACTCCGGTTCTAATAGAGTTATTCAAAGAAAAGTACCACATTCCCCAGGAGGTGGTGGTACGTCACTGCACAACAGAGGGGGTGGAGTTTGACCGGAAGTAGGAGAGGTGGTAATCCCTATGATTGCCTTCATAGAAGGGGGAATGACCATCCCCATGGGTAGGATTACACGAGATTATCTTCGTGCCCATAGACTCTGCCCTCACCAGTGTGCCCCCAACTTCTTTAGAGTCCTAGGATCAATCGACGCTTTGGACCGGCATCTAGGGCTAGGACTGACTTGGCACGATGTCACCCACCTATATGAAGGCCATATAGAGTCTCGGGCAAGCTTTTACCTTAAGTCCCGTAGCAATGTGGTCAAACTGATATCCTGCCTCCCCAAGTCTAACAAGGGGATGAAAGACGACTATCTTATCCTGTCGGGGCCTTGGAGTGACGGCCTAGCCTGCCCAACCAAGGCTGGGAAACCAGGTGGAGCAACCTAGATTTAGGATTTCTAACTTTAGCATTGAGGAGTACTTAGATATTGTTTTAATGCATTTACATTTATTTATTTAGTTATTTTATATTATTATTATTTTTTTTTTTTGTTGCCGAGGCTCAACTGTGTGATTTGTTTGCTTGGCAGATAAGCTTTTTACCAACCCCAAGCTTAGCCTGATCAACGTTCCAGCGCTGAACTATTTGCTTAGATCAGAAATTTTTGTGAACGACGACGGGCAGCTACGGGCAGTTCACCTCATTTTGGACTTTGAGCCAATTTCGAGGTCATTTTTAGATGTCGGCAACTCCATCCGAGCGGGAGACCATCGTTTGGCACGCATAAACGTGTCTCGGCCAAACTTTCTCGCTCCCTACGATCTTCCTCCAGTTGACCATCCCATCCCACAGGGGATTCCCATCGTTGCCGAACCATTACGGGAAGTACCCCTTGGGGAGGCCATCCTCCGAGAAGGCACAGCTTCTTCCTCCTCTCTCGAACAAGAGATTGACAAGTTCAGGTTTGAAGAAGAAACAGTCCTTATATCGGAGGCCGAAGAGGGAGCGGACGAGCAGTCGTGTGTGCAAACTCCGGCTCAGGCGATAACTTACATTGCCGATACAACTGACGAGGAGGAAGACATGGCTCCCAAGACTGGTCCTACCTTGAAGGAGCTGATGCGGAATAGGAACAAGGTGCCATCCCCTCATGATAAAAACAAGTCAAAACAATCCGCAAACCCTCCTCCTCCTCCACCCAGGTGCCTATCGACCTCGGGCTGAAACCCAACAAGGATTTGAGGAGGAAAAGGCCAGTGGAGCCTACTGAGGAGGGAGAGTTAGGCCCATCAAGGGGCGCTAAGCAGGCCAGACCAACACAAGAACATCGGGGTAGGAGGTCCCATTCCATGGAGAGCCGAGAGGAGCAACCAGTGGCCCAAGTTCGTCGGTCACCACGAACTTGGTCGCCAGTACTGGAGGTTGATGGTGCTCCCATCGCGATGGATGCCTCTCTTAGGCACTTTCGTGGTGGTCATGCAGGCCGGATGGCTGATGCTCTGCTACAACCTCTCCTCCTGCCTGTAGACCTGGCGGCCTACAGGAGTTTCAATCATCCTGACCTATTCCTTTCCCTAAAAAGGGACTTGGCTATGGTAAGTAATTCTGTTCATTTTTTTTTTTACTTGCATATTATTATTTTTTTTTAAATCTAAGCTACTTCACTGTGCATAACAGGTCGCGCAACAAGTTTACGTGGCTGAGGAGTGGGTGAAGAACTCTCGTGATGAGACGAGGGCTGCCCACGATGCCCGAGAGACTGCAGAGGCTCATCTAAATGTGTTAAAAGACCAACAAAAACAGATGGCCGAGCAGGTGAAGAAAGCTCTCCAGGATAAGGCCAGTGCTGAAGCTGGCTTACAGACGACTGAGAAGCAGGCTGAGACTCTTCGCAACGAATTACACCTCTGCGAAATCAATCTAGCAACAGAGAGGCAGATGGTGAAAGATTTGCACGAAGAGCTTCGCAAGGCCAAGGAAGCTGCACAGCTTCTGAAGGAGGCGGCCGAGGCTGAGAAACAGGCCTCGTATGCTTTGCGAGTGCAAGAGACTCAGAGCAGGCTGACTGAAGAATTTTCTTCCGTCGCCAGGGACTACTGCGACATTACTTGGGAAAAAAGCCCTTGATGCCGCTGGAATCCCTGCTGATTCCAGCCTTAGGAGGCCTGAGAGCATATATTATGATCCTGATATTCAGGCGCTCCCAGGTTCCGACTCTCCTCCCCCAGAGCAGTCAGCCTTAGCATCTGAAGCTCCTGCAACAAGTCAAGCTCTTCCAGCTTCTACGGAAGTCCCAACAGATTCCCATCAAGACGCTAGTCGAGGGAAAAGGGTTGAGGTTCCCCAGGATAAGACTCCAGATGCTGCCCCTTCTCAGTCGGAACAAGTTGCTGACCACCAAACTCCCAAGATAAAGACTTAGGATATTTATTTTAGTATTGTTTTTTTTTTTTTTTTTTCTATGTTTACTGTTTTATAGACTTGTACCATGTTCTAATTATCAATGATGATATACTCCTTTTGTTTTACGTGTTATGGCAAGTAATGGTGAATCCTTCTGCTGTCATTTCATTTTCTCTTTTACTTGTGTGATATGAATGACTAATTTGATTAAGCAGTTCTGGAAATTGGGTTAACATACGAACCAAATAAATATAACCAAACTTAATAAGAAATTTGAATCATACACATATCTATGTTTGAATAGTTAAAAGGAAATTAGAACAAGTGTTAACTAACCCAAATCATTTGGTCAGAGGACTCATGCATGATTGGATCTAAGTTTAAACACATCATAGAACGGCGAGTGTTAACTAACCCAGATCATCTGGTCCGAGGACTCATGCATGATTGGATTTAAGTTTAAACACCTCATAGAGCGGCGAGACTGTTAACTAACCCAGATCATTTGGTTCGAGGACTCATGCATGATTGGATTTAAGTTTAAACATCTCACAGAGCGGCGAGAGTGTTAACTAACCCAGATCATCTGGTCCAAGGACTCATGCATGATTGGATTTAAGTTTAAACATCTCACAGAACGGCGAGAGTGTTAACTAACCCAGATCATCTGGTCCGAGGACTCATGCATGATTGGATTTAAGTTTAAACATCTCACAGAACGGCGAGAGTGTTAACTAACCCAGATCATCTGGTCCGAGGACTCATGCATGATTGGATTTAAGTTTAAACATCTCATAGAACGGCGAGAGTGTTAACTAACCCAGATCATCTGGTCCGAGGACTCATGCATGATTGGATTTAAGTTTAAACATCTCATAGAACGGCGAGAGTGTTAACTAACCCAGATCATCTGGTCCGAGGACTCATGCATGATTGGGTTTAAGTTTAAACATCTCATAGAACGGCGAGAGTGACATACACATTTCACATATAGAACAAATATTGATCAAATACACATTTATTAATAATAATACCTTTTCAAGTTATTGACATTCCAAGGGCGGGGTACTACGAGTCCGTCCAGGTCTTCCAAGAAATAAGCTTCAGTACCAGCGTTGGAGGTAATACGATATGGTCCTTCCCAATTCGGCCTTAACTTTCCCCACGCTGGGTTTTTTGCCGAGCCCACAACTTTTCGCAACACCAGGTCACTTGGGGCCAAAGGTCTTGTCTTTACATGGGCGTCATAACCTCGTTTTAGCTTCTGTTGATAATGGGCCAATTGAACCATCGCGTTTTCCCTTTTTTCATTAATCAAGTCTAGACCTCTTGCTAGGTTTTCATCGTTGTCTTTTGGATTGAATGAACTTGTTCTTGTCGTCGGGAACCCAGATTCCAGAGGGATGACTGCTTCAGCTCCGTAAGTCATAGAAAAAGGGTCTCTCCGGTGGACCTACGAGGCGTGGTCCTGTACGTCCAGAGTACATGCGAAAGTTCTTCCACCCATCTGCCTTTCGCATCATCCAATCTTTTCTTCAATCCACTTAGTATGACTTTATTTACAACTTCAGCTTGTCCATTCCCTTGAGGGTAGGCCGGAGTAGAATATCTGCTAGTAATCCCCAGCTCGCCACATTAATTTCTGAACATCTTGCTATCAAATTGGAGTCCATTGTCTGAGATGAGTACATGAGGAACGCCGAACCGCGTAACGATGCTTTTCCAGACGAATCTTTTTGCATCCACATCTCGGATATCGGCTAGAGGCTCTGCTTCAACCCACTTTGTAAAATAATCAGTGCCGACTATGAGATATTTTTTGTTTCCCACAGCTTTAGGAAACGGTCCGACGATATCTAAGCCCCATTGAGCGAATGGCCATGGACTAGATAATGGATTGAGGACCCCCCCTGGCTGGTGTATACTCGGTGAGTACCGCTGGCATTGATCACACTTTTTGACATATTCCAAAGCTTCTCTCTGCATGTTCGGCCACCAATAACCTTGTGTAATGGCCCTATGCGCTAAGGACCTGCCTCCAGTATGGCTTCCACAGATTCCCTCATGCATCTCTTCCAAGAGCAATTCAGTTTGATCAGGATGAACACATAGCAAATAAGGCCCAGAAAAGGAACGCCTATATAGCTTGCTATCCTCCGACAGCCAATAACTAATAGCTTTCTTTCTTATTCTGTCAGCTTCGATTTTCTCTTCGGGTAGAATATCTTCCCTTAAGAATTGCATGACAGGATCCATCCAACTTGGCCCCATTCTCACCTGATTGATTTGAACCACGTTCGCTTTTGTCGAGGGTCGATGCAGGTCCTCAACGAGGATTATGCGAGGCAAGTCCTATGCCGAGGAGGTTGCAAGCGTGGCCAAGGAGTCAGCATGCGCGTTGCCACTTCTTGGGACATGTAGCAAGCTAAAAGACACGAATTCCATCTGCATAATCTTAACTTGGTTAAGATATCCTCGCATTCTTTCGTCCTTGGCTTCGAATTCCCCTTTGACTTGACCAACAACTAGCCTTGAATCCGAGAAGAGTTTTATGGACTTTCCTCCCATCCTTAGGACCATAGCCATCCCTTCTAACAAAGTTTCGTACTCCGCTTCGTTATTCGTGGCGGGGAAGTCTAACCTCAGAGACTTTTCAATGGTAACCATCTCAGAGGACGTCAGTACTAATCCAACACCTGCACCTTTTTGATTTGATGCTCCATCTACACGCACTTCCCACGTCGGAGGGAAACATTGGGAGACACTACCGACCAGTTTTTCATCCTTTTCCCCTTGTGCTAGCAATCCATCCGCTTCAGGTTCGGTGAATTCTGCCACCAAGTCGGCGAGTACCTGTCCCTTTACTGAGGTACGAGGCATGTACTTGATATCAAAAGCTCCCAGGATTGTACCCCACTTGGCTATCCTTCCCGTGTAATCTGCACTTTTAAGCACGGTCTTTAGTGGGAGTTGTGTAAGAACAATCACTGTATGTGCTTGGAAATAGTGGGGTAGCTTGCGTGTGCCAAGCACCACTGCCAGAATGGCTTTTTCCAGTGGAAGGTAGCGCACTTCCACCTCGTGCAACGATTTACTCACGTAGTACACTGGCCGCTGTACGCCGTTATCTACTCTTATCAACACCAAGCTTACTGCGTAGGAGGCCACTGCAATATAGGCAAAAAGAACCTCATCTGGCTCTGGACTCGACATGACCGGCGGTCGAGCTAGATAATCCTTGAGTTGCTGAAAGGCTACGTCACATTCTGTCGACCATTCAAAGCCCTTCCACTTATTGATCAATAGGAAGAAAGGTCAGCACCTGTCTGCCGATCGAGATATGAATCTATTCAAAGCAGCGGCCATTCCAGTTAGTTTTTGCACCTCTTTTGGGTTCCGAGGAGTTCGCATATTGGTGATGGCCTTAATCTGATCAGGATTGACTTCAATTCCCCTATGAGTAACCATGTAACCCAAGAATTTGCCCGACCCTACACCAAATGAGCATTTGGAAGCGTTTAAACGTAGTTTATAGCTTCTGAGAATTTCGAAGACAACTTGGAGGTCTCCCAGGTGCTCGGATACCTTTTTGCTTTTCACCACCATATCATCTATGTAGATCTCCATATTCTTTCCTAGTAGTGATTCGAACATCCTCGTCATCATTCTCTGATAAGTGGAACCTGCATTCTTCAAACCAAAAGGCATCACTTTGTAGTGGTAGTTCCCCACTGGCGTAACAAAAGCAGTTTTTTCTTGATCGTCCAATGCTAAAGGTATCTGATGATAACCCTGAAACGCGTCCAAGAAACTCATCCGAGGATGGCCGACTGTGGCATCTACTAGCTGATCGATTTTGGGCATGGGGAATGGATCTTTCGGGCAGACTTTATTTAGATCTGTGAAATCAACACATACTCGCCACTTCCCTGTCTTTTTCTTGACCACTACAGTGTTTGCCAACCACTCGGGATAGAAGACCTCCTTGATAGCCCCTGCCTTTTTGAGCTTCGTCACTTCCTGACGGACTGCTTCTGCATGCTCTTTGGATGGCCGACGAGGCCGACGAGGGAGCTGCTTCTTAGGGGTCATCAACGGATTAACATTCAAATGGTGACAAATGAAGTCTGGATCCACTCCTGGGGCCTCATAAGCATTCCATGCAAAGACATCAATGTTTCGTTTAAGGAAATCTACCAATTCTTCCCTCTCTTACTGAGGTAGTTGAGATCCGACTTGGAAAAATTTCTCCGAGTCATCTCCTATTGCGATTCTTACAAGATCCTCGCACTTCACTTCCTCGGATAACCCATCACTAGATAACATTGGGGGTTTTAACTGCTATAACTCCTCTTTCTGAATCTTAGATTCTACTCCAGGCTTGTGTCGGATTGCTGCTATCATGCATTGCCGCGCCATGGTTTGATCACCCAGTATCTCTTCTATCTTGCCTCCAGATGGGTATTTGATTTTCTGATGCAGGGTGGAAGAGACTGCCCCTAAAGTATGAAGCCAAGGTCTAGCAACGATTGCCGTATACGGGGAATAAGCATCCACCACTATGAAATCGACCTCCACTATCTCCGATCCGGCTTGCACTGGTAGTCTCACTTGTCCCTTCGGGACAATAATCTTCCCCTCAAAACTTACCAGAGGGGAGTTGTAAGGCGTCAGATCTTCATTTTTTAAGTTTAGCCCCTTGAAGAGGTCGGGATACATGATCTCGGCTGCACTGCCTTGATCCACCATCACTCTCTTTACATCATAGCCTCCGATTCGGAGGGTAATCACCAAAGCATCATCATGAGGTTGAACAGTTCCGACCTTGTCCTCGTCCGAGAACCCCATGACTAGGAACCGATTTAACTTAGCTCTCTTCAGCTCATGGGAATCATCCTCAAGGTACAGGCGAGCCACAGACATTACTCTGGAGGGGCATGACCCTGTTCTGCCAGGCGCCGCAAAGATAACGTTAATAGTTCCAAGAGGGGGTCTTGGAGGATTCTCCCTCTCTGGTCGAGGATCAGTCTGACCACCCAAACTGCTGGAATGATGCAACAGCTGTTTCAATTTACCTTCTCGGACAAGTTGGTCAAGGTGATCCCATAAACTTCTACAGTCCTCGGTAGTGTGACCATGATCCCTATGATACTGACAATAGAGATTTCGGTTTCTCTTTTCAGGGTTTCCCATCATCTTATTGGGCCATTTGAAGAAGGGCTCATTTTTAACCTTTTCTAGGACTTGGTGTACGGGCTCTCGGAATACAGCCCCGACTACCTGGC
Organism: Quercus parvula; assembly: GCA_030820535.1. Classification (NCBI taxonomy): domain Eukaryota; kingdom Viridiplantae; phylum Streptophyta; class Magnoliopsida; order Fagales; family Fagaceae; genus Quercus; species Quercus parvula. The sequence continues at coordinate 12,059,163 of JAUAME010000007.1, read as the reverse complement.
TGTTACTGGATATCTGCTGCTCAGTGTAATCCTTTCTCGGCCGGTTATTATAATACCTGTTTGGCCTAAATTCTCTCCTTTCTTGAGGGACAAGCTTAGCTTTCCCTTTTCCTTCTTGTTGCTGTTGTTGATCATCTTCTATCCTTTTATACTTATCCACTCTATCCATTAGTTGTTGCAAGCTGGTGACCGGTTTCCCTGTCAAGGACTTTCTCAGACCATGCTCGGAGGGGAGCCCAACCTTGAAGGTTCTGACAGCGACCTCATCAAAATCTCCATCAATCTCGTTAAACATCTCCCAATACCTCTCGGCATACGACCTCACAGACTCTCCTTCCCTCATTGTCATTGACAACAGATAATCTAGGGGTTGAGGAACTCTGCTGCATGTGATAAACCGGGAGCAGAATGATTGAGTGAGCTTCTTAAAGGAACTGATGGAATTAGCTCTCAACCCGTCGAACCATCTCATTGGCATCGATCCCAGGCTGGAGGGAAACACTCTACACAACAAAGTTTCGTCCTGAGAGTAAACCGCCATCTTTTGTTTGAATTGGCTTACATGTTCTACAGGATCGGTACGTCCGTTGTACATGGAAAACGTAGGCTGGTGAAAACGCCTGGGAAGCTTTGCCTTTTCTATTCCCCGAGTAAAGGGGGACTTAGAAATTTGGTCCAGAGCCCTCTTCATGACCTTGGTTCCCACTCCCCTTCTAGACGAACTCTTTCTCCCCTTCTTGTGAGAGCGTTCCTCTTCGTAGGAATAGGATTCACTGGGTGGAGTTTCTGAAAATTCCCTATAACTGTCCTCTCCTTCCTCATTGGAAGAGACATCAGAACTTGAAGGGGTTTGGTTTCGCTGTGCTCGACGAAGTTTCTTTTTCAAGTCCTCTATTTCTCGTTGCAAATCCTTTTCATTAGCGTGCTCATGCACCAGATGGCCCCTTCTTCGATAGCCACTTCTATCTGCACGGACGGTTTGCGAGCTACCCTCCCATTGGTTATCTACGTGATTTTCCTGTTCAAGGTCGTGGAGTTCGCCTTGTTGATTGACGTTCCCTGACTCTGCATGAAATAGGCTAGTCTGCTGTGGTTCTAAACCCGCCATAGCTGTTGTAAACCTTCACTAGCACTAATTCTCCCCACAGACGGCGCCAATTGTAGGGACACAAATCGTAGCCCAAACCCAGGTAGAAACAGGGGATGGACCCAATAAGCCCAATACAATAAATTTGTAAGAGAGTGGGCGAAAGAATTGGGCTGATAAAGGGTCTTACAACAATTAGTAGAGGTTAGGAGTTTGTCCGAAGAGAATAAAACACACAAGCAAGTAATGATCTCTAGTTCGAGGAGCAAATTCGGGACGAATTGGTTATTTCGAGTAATGTCCGAGGGGTAGGTTCTTGAACAAAACAGTTGTTTCAGATGATGTTCTTCTAGATGCTACAGTAATTCTTCCTAGATGTTCTCTCTCTCTTTTCTCGTATATCCCTCCTTCTGGAGGTTTTACTCCATTATATAGTCCTTCATTGTTCAATCCTATCGTCCACTTGTCTACCATCTAGCCTGGTACTTGAGTTTCTGTTTCTTTTCCCACAGCTTTTTGATTTTCTGGGGGTAAAGGTGATTGAAAACACTGTTCAGAGGTCTTCTCCACATTAATGCGACCAGGAAAGCTGCTGTGATGCATTTAATGCGGTGGTAGCAGCTTTTTCCCAAGATATTTCTGTATCCTTATCCCTTCCGTGTACATTTGTAATCTATCTTCACCTCTGGAACTTCCTGGAAGGTGGACTAGGGGGGAGACGAGGCCCACCTCACCGACATATGCCAGACCCGAGGAGGGTATTCCTCTCGGATCAATATCCCTGGACACTTACATGCTCTACTGTTAGTTACGAGGTTTCCTTATGATTTCCTATCCTCGGACGCATTATTGATAAAATGTGGTACTTAAGCCCACTGCAAGGGCCCAAGTTTTTGCTCCCCCACAATACTAAATTGAGTAGAAATTGTGTTTGGTTTGTAAGAAAGCACTGGAAAGATTTGTCATTTGTAGTGTTAAATTTTCTTAGGAAAAAAACAAAAATGATTTATATAATCGGTTTGTAATTTTGTTAATTTAGAAATGGTAAGTTGGAGAATTCATTTGGTCAATAATTTATCTACTCTGCTCTTCCTCCAAATCTCTCCAATTTGGGGAATTAAAAATTAAGGTTTAGAGGGAGTTGAAACCCCTCTAAATCCCTCCAAACCCCTCTCCCTCCTTCCTTAAAAAACTTCCAAATAAGGTAATTGAATTACTCTCCCTCCCTCTACTCTACTCCCTCTCCTTTTTTAAACATCTAAACAGGCCATTAGTGAGGTGTTTTTTTTTATCAAGTGTGGGCTGGACCATAGAGGATATGTGCACCCTACAAAATGCCTATATCAATATGATAACTTTCTTCACCTGAAATCTTGTGGTAATTTTATGGAAAACATGGCAAATTTATGAGTTTTACTGTAATAGTTTAGCTAATTTTTAGCTTTATTTAAAGTATTTTTAATAAAAAAATTTCAATTTTAGTAAAATAAGCAGATTCTAAATAAACATATGTGTTTGGATCTAACGTTTTGCCCGTTTCACATTTTGCGTTTTCTTCTTTCTTTTTTTTCACGCGTTTCAATTTTAGGGGACAACTAGCACTGTTCATGCACTATTCATGTCCTATTTACGGGACCCACAACCACATTATTCAGAAAAAATATTAAAAATTGGTCTCACGGCACTATTCACACATTTAAAAATTATTTTGTTATAGTATTTTTAGTTTTCAACAAAATAAACTGTATCCAAATGGATCCTAAGTGTCCGTTTAGATAGCTTATTTTTTGCCAGTTTATTTTACTATTGAGCTTATTTTTGCTACTATTTATAGGCTCTATTGTCTTTTTGATACTATTCATGGTTCCACTATATTATTTCAGCTAACTTTTACCTTTATTTACAATATTTTCAGCAAATTTTTCAGTTTCAGTAAAAGAAACGGATCCCAAACAAACCCTAATAACTCCAATATACCATTTCAGCTAACTTTTATCTTTATTTACGATACTTTCAATAAAATTTTCAGTTTGAGCAAAAAGTGTGCGTATAGCCAATTTGGATAAAGCATTTGCGCGTCTGCATTTTCAGTTTGTGCATTTTGCCTCTTCTTTTTTTTTTTGGTTAGCCGTGTTTTTTGACTTTCGGTCAATGTACAATGCACACCAGTATACTATTTAACAACTTTTTAATAAAAATAAGTCACATAATATTATTCACATATTTAAAAATTATTTTGTTACAATGTTATACTTTAATTTACTTTGATACTATTTATAAATTATACTATTTTAACTCACTTTTATTTTTATTGTATGGTAAAGAAAATTTTAATTTCAGTAAAATAAAGATCCCAAACAAAAGCCAAGCGTGTGGGACACGCTGAACGTGAAAATGAAAATTGGCCGAAAAAAAGCAAAACCATTCTGCTTCTGAGTGATGCTGGCTTTTGAGTCTGTTGAGGCTTTTGAGTGATGCTGTCTCTTCAGCATGTTCCACGCGCCTAAAAAGTCAAGAGCAGTTTGGTAGATGTGTTTAAAAATATATGTTTTGTTATTTGTAAATTTGTGTAAAAATATGCATAGGTATAAAAAAATATATAAAAATATGTGCAATGTTATATAAAAATTGAAAAAAATGTGTTTGAATGGATGTACCAAACACCTTTTTAGACTCCAGGAATTTTATTTACAATAGTTTTAAAGAAAACTTTAATTTCAGTAAAATAAACATCCCAAACAAAAGCCAAGCGTGTGGGACAAGCTGAACGTGAAGAAGAAAATTGGCTGAAAAAAAGCAAAGCCATTCTGCTTTTGAGTGATGCTGGCTTTTGAGTCTTTTGAGTGATGCTGTTTCTTCGGTATGTTTCACACACCAAAAAAGTCAAGTGTTTGAAAATATGTGTTTTGTTGTTTATAAATTTGTATAAAAATATATAGGTGAGAAAGTATATAAAAATACATATAATGTTATTTAAAAATTAAAAACGTGTGTTTGAATGAGTGGTGTACCAAACACCCTTCCAGTCTCCAGGAAAGTGACGTTGGCTTTTGAGTCTTTTCCAATTACCTCATTAGTGAGGTGTATTTTTATCAAGCGTGGGCTGGACCATAGAGGTTACGTGCACCCTACAAAATGCCCATATCAATATGATAACTTTTTTCCCCTGAAATCTTGCGGCAATTTTATGGAAAACATGGCAAAAGTTTGTTCAAGACTTATCTTCCTGCCAGCCATTTGCCTGTTCTTTGCTCAAGCCCTTATAGCTTGGCCAAACTTCCTATATAGTTTTGGGTGTTTAGACAAGGGTAGCTATACCAGTAATAGTACCTACAAAGCAAACCTCAATCATCTCCTCTCCACCCTTACTTCCAACACTGAAATTGACTATGGGTTCTACTACTCTTCCTATGGCCGAGACCCTGACAAAGTATATGCAATTGGACTTTGTCGAGGAGATGTTAAGCCAGATGAGTGCCGTCGTTGCCTCTATAACACTACAAAATTTCTCACACAGCATTGTCCCAATAAGAAGGAAGCAATGAGACAGGATGAGTATTGCATATTGCGGTACTCGTTCCGCAACATATTTGGGATCATGGATGATGATCCTGTTTACACTCAACATAATATTATTGATCAATCTGGCAATTTGGATACTTATAATCGGGACCTCAGGACCCTGTTGGATGGCCTAAGAAATCAAGCTGCAGCAGGTGGTTCTCTTCGAAAGTTTGCAGAAGCAAAATCTACGGGAATAAACAACAAAACACAATATGCACTTGTGCAATGCACACCTGATTTGTCTCAAAAAGATTGCAGTGATTGCTTGCTTTCGGCATTTGGACAGATTCCTCGTTGTTGTAATGGCAAGATAGGTGCGGTAATTTTTACACCCAGCTGTAATTTTCGGTATGAGGAGTACAACTTCTTTGGCCCCGTAACTGATATTGCACCACCATCGACCAATACCTCCGTAGCTGATAGTGTACCACCATCAACCATTACCTCTGCTGCAAAAGGTACTTTTCCTGCATAATTTTTCAAGTTTCGAAACTAACTAGAATATTATATAACACTTGAAAATTTTTGTGTGAACATTAATTTTTATGATTTTTGCAGGAAATGATGGTAACAAATCTCAAACGGTAATCATAGTTGGGTCCATTATTGCTTTTGTAGTAGCAGTGGTACTAATAATAATCTCCTGCATCTACCTACGAGTTCGGAAGCCAAGGGAGAAACCAGAAAGTAAGTTAATTAATTGGTTTATTGTTAAGAAAGTACGAAACTACCGCGGAATTTTATTAAAAAATCTTATAATATGACGAAATACTTATATATGATAAACTAGGCATTAACTTGCATAGACAAACTATTAAAAGTGATATCTGAAAGAAATTATCTGCAAAATTATGTTAGTAGAATGTTTTACAATTCATGTAATATAAGTATTCTCTATCAAACATTGCATAGGCTAAAAGATGTTTTTTTTTTTTTTATAGCGTTTATAACTCAAAAACTTCTCCATCAAAAATCGTATATGCCAAAAATTTTGCAATACTGGGCACTGTAGTACAATTCTATCATTTTTTTATTAATTTCTTTCTCTCTCTCTATCTCTTGTGTTTCTCTCCTTCCCTAGTCTCTTCTCTCTTCTCTCTCACTTCTCTTCTGTCACACCATCTCACCCAAGTTTCTCCCTCTCTCTCTCTCTTTTTTTCCTCTCTTCTCACTGGTTCACTCTCCTTCTTCTCACCGATGGATCATGGTGGTGGTGGATCGTGGATCGTGGCTGAGATTTGCTCCGATTTGATGGATGGTGTTGGTCTGATTTGGTGGATTGTGGCTAAAATTTGGTTTGATTTCTTCTTTGGAATCTCCGATGGTGGCTGAGATTTGGTCCGATTTTGGGTTTTGTGGTGTTGTCTTCGAATCTCTGGTGGTGGATGCTGTTGTTTTTCTGGGTTTTGTGGTGCTGTCTTCGAATCACTGCCTTTCCTCTCATTTTCTAGACCATCATCATTCCTATCAGCAAAGCCTCGTACTCTGCTTCATTATTTGTAACCGAGAAATTCAACCTCAAGGATTTTTCAATGGTAATCCTCTCTGGTGACACTAAAACTAGCCCCACTCCTGATCCTCACTGATTAGCTGCTCCGTCAATGTACAATTCCTGAGGCGGTGGGCATTGAACAGAGGCCACGCCGATTGACCCTTCGTCCAGTTTCTTACTTCCCCCTTCCACCTCTTTAGGACATTCAGCAAATTATGCCACCAAATCAGCAAGTACTTGCCCTTTTATAGAAGTACGAGGTATGTACTTTATATCAAAAGCCCTTAGGATCGTGCCCCACTTAGCTATCCTTCCAGTATAATCAACACTTCCAAGTACTGACTTGAGTGGAAGTTGAGTGAGTACAACCACAGTATGCGCTTGGAAGTAATGTGGAAGCTTTCTTGTAGCATGGACCACGGCTAATATCGCATTTTCCAATGGCAAATAGCGCACCTCGGCTTCGTTAAGTGACTTGCTCACATAGTAGACCGGTCGTTGTATACCATTGTCCACCCGTATGAGCACAAGGCTTATGGCATATAGGGCAACTGCAAGATAGGCGAAAAGAACTTCATCCACCATAGGGCTAAACATAATGGGTGGATGGGATAGATATCGTTTAAGTTCCTGGAATGCCATGACACACTCCTCGAACCACTCAAATTCTTTCCATTTATGCAGCAGAAGGAAAAAAGGCCTACACCTCTCTGCCGACCTAGATATAAACCGATTCAAAGCGGCCATCATTCTAGTAAGCTTCTGCACCTCCTTGGGATTCCGAGGTGGTTGCAAGCTATTTATGGCTTTAATTTGGTCTGGGTTCATCTCAATTCCCCTGTAAGTCACCATATACCCCAGAAACTTTCATGAACCCACTCCAAAAGAGCATTTAAATGCATTCAAACGCAGTTTGTGTTTCCTTAGGATTTCAAAAATGCTGGTAAGATCCGTTAAGTGTTCGGACACTAACTTGCTCTTCACAACCATGTGATCAATATACACTTCGACATTTTTACCTAGTTGTAGTTCAAACATTTTAGTCATTATCCGCTGATAGGTCGACCCTGCATTTTTCAGGTCGAAAGGCATTACCTTATAATGATAATTTCCCACAGGAGTAACAAAAGTTGTTTTTTCCTGATCATCAGTTGCTAGAGGTATCTAATGATATCCTTGGAAGGCATTCAAAAAGCTCATCCGAGGATGGCCTGCTGTTGCATCCACCAATTGGTCTATCCGAGGCATAGGGAATGGGTCTTTAGGACAAGCCCTATTGAGATCTGTAAAGTCCACACACACCCGCCATTTTCTTGTCTTCTTTTTCACTACTACGATATTCGCCAACCACTGAGGGTAAAATATCTCTTTAATAGCCCCTACCTGTTTAAGTTTGGTTACTTCACTCTTGACAGCCTCTACATGTTCCTTAGAGGGGCGCCGAGGTGGCTGCCTTTTTGGAGTAACCGATGGGTTCACATTCAAATGATGGCAAATGAACTTTGGATCTAGCCCTAGAGCTTCATAGGCATCCCATGCAAACACGTCTACATTTCTTCTCAAAAGTTCAATCAACTGTTCCCTCTCCTGTAAGGGGAGTTGAGCCCCAACCTGAAAGAATATCTCCGGATCATCTCCAATGACCACCTTGTCTAGGCCTTCACATTTCACCTCATCAGCAAGCCCATTGAACAGAGATGTTGGGGTTTCTAGCTGCTATAAATCGTTTTCATTAGTGGCCGAGGTGCCACTCTCTGGCTTATGTTGAATTGCTGCTACTAAACACTGCCTAGCCATAGACTGGCTTCCCACTATCTCCAGCCCTTGACCTCCAGAAGGGTACTTCACCTTTTGATGAAGGGTTAATGAAACAGCGCCCAAAGAATGCAGCCAAGGCCTGCCCATAACGGCCGTATATGGGGAAAATGCATTTACCATGATAAAATCTACTTTGACCACATCTTCCCCAGCTTGCACGAGTAATCTTATCTGTCCCTTAGGGACAACCATTTTACCCTCGAAACTCACCAAAGGTGAGTTGTATGTTGCCAAATCCTCATGCTTTAAACCCAACCCCTTGTAGAGATTAGGATACATAATTTTAGCTACATTTCCCTGGTCAACCATGACCCTCTTTACATCGTACCTACCAATCCTAAAGTTAACCACCAGAGCATCATCATATGGCTGTATGGCTTCCAGTTTGTCTGCATCCGAAAAGCTTAACACCAGTGGAACATTCGTTTTGATTCTTTTCGGCAGTGAATTAGGGTCATCATCTAAATAACTGGACACTGACATTACCCTAGAGGGACAAGATCCAGTCCTCCCCGGAGCAGCAAATATAACGTTTATGGTGCCGAGAGAAGGTTTCGAGGCAGCGCTTCCTTGGAACGCCGAGCCACTCTGGCCTCCTTGGCCACTGGAATGATGTAGGAGATGCTTTAACCTCCTATCTCAAACCAATTGTTCCAAATGATCCCACAAATTTCTACAATCTTCAGTAGTATGGCCATGATCCTGATGATAATGGCAGTACAGATTTTTGTTACGATTCATCGGATCTCCTGTCATCTTGTTCAGCCACTTAAAGAATGGTTCATTCCTAACCTTCTCTAAGATTTTTTGCACTGGCTCCCGAAACACAACGTTGACCGCGTGGGTGTTGGCAGATCCAGATTGCCCTGTGAAGTCCCTCCGAGGTCGATTGTTCTGTGCTCGATTCGACTTGGAATCCCTCGATTCGACCTGGAATCCCTCATCTCCTGAGGGATCACCTCGCTTTCCCCTTTCCCTGTAGTTGATCCTCCTCAATCCTTCTGTATTTGTCAATCCTATCCATCAACAAGCGTACACTGGTGACAGGTTTACCAGTGAGGGATTTTCTCAAATCATGATCGGCCGACAATCCAGCCTTAAATGTGCTGATAGCCACATCGTCGTAGCTCCCATCTATCTCGTTGAACATTTCCCAGTATCCATTTGAGTAAGCCTTCAAAATTTCCCCCTCTCGCATGGACATAGAGAGCAAAGATCCTAAAGGCAATGGGACCCTACTACACGTGATAAAGCGAGCGCCAAAAGACTGGGTAAGCTTTTTAAAAGAGTCAATGGAATTTGCCTTCAAGCCATTAAATCATCTCATCGCCATTGGACCTAAGCTAGATGGAAAGATCTTACACATTAAGGCCTCGTCTTTAGAATGAACGACCATTTTTTGATTAAAATGGCTGACATGCTCCACCGGATTCGTCCGACCATTATAAAGAGAGAAAGTCGGTTGATTAAATCGTTGAGGAAGGCTTGCACCCTCTATCCGCCGTGTAAAAGGCAATTTCACAACTTGGTTCAACGCTTCGTTCATGGCCTTGTTTCCAAGGCCCTTGTGCGATGGACTCTTATTCTTACGCCTATGGCTACTGTATTCCTCGTTGCCCAAGAAAGTTTCGCTGGGTGGAGTTCTAGATCGTTGCCTGTACATGGCGTCTTCTGTTTCTTCAGAAGAAGACTCAGACCTAAGCGATGATCACCTTCGCCGTGCGCGACGCAACTTCTTCTTCAGTTCGTCAATCTCACGTTACATGTCTCTCTCATTCTTTGCATGGGAGACATGACTTTTCCCACATGACTGACTCTTATTAATATGCGTGGTTTGCACACTTCCTTCATGATCTCCCCTTTGTTGAGGGTTCACGACTGAGTTATTACGTTGGGAACCCCTTGATTCCGCCTGGTGCGGACTATCATTACCTTGATGTGGCCCAATTGTCGATTGATGCGAACCTGATTCTTCCATTTTCAGCACTAAACCAAAATCTCCTTCTGATCAGATCAAGCCTTTCCCACAGACGGCACCAATTGTAAGAACCAGTTTTGGCTTGAACCCCAAAACAGGAATGGACTCAGGCCCAACAAGCCCGAACAATAAATTTGTAGAGTGTGGGAGAAAAAACTAGTCTAAATTTAGAGAAAAGATATCGGTTGTGTGTGTTTAGGGGGAAGAGTTACACATGCAAAAATACAAAAAGCATCCTCGGTTATACCCTAGTAGTGTGATCTATAGTTTAGAGTTTTTCCTTTGTATTGTTGCATTTCTTCAACCTTTCTTTTTCTTTATTTTTCTTTTTGTCCTCCCCTTTTTCTTGAATGCCTTTTCATATTATATACCATGATCTCTGCATCATTCTCACCGTACATGTGTGAGTCAGGTGTTGGGAGCTTCTCCCTATCCCATCTCACACCTCCTTGAACCTTCTACTATTAGCTGTAAGGCTGCTTGTTTACTGTTCAGGCATCATCTCCACATTAATACGGCCAGAGAGTTGGTTGAGAAGTATTTAATGTGGAGATAGCAACTTTTATAGATATTTGTTATCCTTCATCCTCATCCTTTATCCAGTATTTACCCATCCCCCTGTCATGAAATACCTTTAATATATTATATTAAGGGGATGAGAATGTTTTTAGCCACCTTGGACAGCGGTTCCGAGATGATCATTCTCCTCGGATACGGTTAGGTCCACCATAAATATACTTTACCTCTTCTCATAATACAATCTTCATCTCTTCCTTAACTAATCGTCCTCGGATATGTTCTTATTCTCGGACTGGGTATTGGGCCATAGGCCTAGCCTTTCAACTTGAATAGTACCTCTGGGATCAATTGGCCCCATAGTAATAAAATTGAAGTATGTGTGGCTTCATGGAGAAAAAGGGTGAAGAATAGTTTATGAGTTCTTCTAGTAGCAATGTAGGAAAGTTGTGGCAATGCTTGTGGTATTAAAATTTTTTATTGTTTATATAGGTGGAAAATGTTGAAATAGAATGAATATCAGTGAGCATATTTCAAAGGAAAAAATCTACAGAAAAACAAATTATCGAGGCTTGTAATTGTAAAGTTGTAATGTTTACAGGCTTGTTTTATATAAATAAGTACGTATTTTGGAGTTGGATAAAGAAAACAAAACCAATTTTTCTATGTTTCTATCATCCTGAAATTTCTAGTGGTCCCTCGTAGTTGTAGTAGATAATGACTTCGGTCCAAGCCATTGATGCTGTTCAAAAGTTATCAGCGTGAATTGTGTTACTGCGGCAAAAGTGAAGTACAATTATGGTTCTTTTATTTGACAATAACCATTATGGTGGGTGAGATTAAGGACTGCCCAGAGGCCATAGCACATTTGACCAGGAATTTGAAAGGAAGCATTAAAAAATACTATACAAATTTTCCCATTATAAAAGGTGCAGTTTTTTGTTATAAATATTACGAATTCGAAATGATTAAATATATATATGTTACTTAATATCATAAGTGATTTGTTAAAGTAACCTCACCTTTTTTTTCCTTTCTTTTTTCTCCCTTACAGCACAAAATATTCGTGTTTTTTTATTTTTTATTTTTATTTATTTTTCTGACAAGAAAATCTTCATGTGCCGATGAAATTTATATCAAGGGATTTATATTAAAATACTTTTGAATGCATTTATTCTAAATCCTCGGCCCCAGATGCAATCTTGAAAAGATAAAATAGGTAATTTTCATGCTATTTGAGAGTGCCAAAGCAGTACTCAGACAACCTTTACAACTAAAATTAACAGATCACAAGTGCAATTGAAGGATACAATAAATAGGGTTGTGTTAACCTGCACTGGGTGCCCGTTAACAACACATTTTTTAGCTTTTACACTATGTTTGGTTGGGGTGAATTTAGGAAGGATGGAAAAAATAGAGAGGAAAATAGAGTGGAAAACAATGTTTTCCACTGTTTGGCAAACGAGAGAAAATAGAGAGGAAGGAAAGTCTGGGAGAAAATTCTCTCTCCCGGTCTCACAAATTTTTTTCTCCCAAATCGGGAGGAAAAGCCTGAAGAGAAAATGCTCTCTCGGCACTTTTACCATAATGCCCTCTGGAATCAAGTAAAAAAAAAAAACAGAGAGCACAATGGTAAAGCACAAAATTGATGGAGCTCTCAATCAAAATACAAACTCAAATCAAAATTTTAAAACTAATCAAATTAGAACCCAAAAAAAAAAAAAAAAAAGCAAAACTGACCCATTTGAGCCTCGGTGGGAATAGGACATGCAGTGATGCTTCTTAAATGCTTTGGAGTAGACATAGTCCTAGAGAAGAAAATGAGAAGAAAAGAAAAAAGAAAAGTGAAGATAAGAAGAAAAGCTCCTGACAAGTGAAGATAAAAAGATAAAAAGAAAAGTGAAGATAGAAACAAGGGAAAGGTGTGGAGGAGAAAAAAAGAAGAAAACAAAAAGAAAAGAAAAGGAACGTGCGGGTGAAAAAAAAAAAAATTAAGGGAAAAATAAAATAAATGATAAGAAATTGAGAAATGCTACTATAATATTTTTACAATAATTCTTAAGCAGTGGGTTATTACTAATTAATACGGATGAAAAAAATATTTAAGTGATGTGTTCAAATTAAAATCAGTAATAACTTACCACATATAATTTATTGTGAAAAATGTTGTGAGCGTAACACTTCTCATTGAAAAATATAATTGTTGGTAAATTTTATATTATTTAATGAGTACAAATAAATCTATTTCTTACCTATTATGTAATAAGGGTATAATAGTCAATTTATATAAACTACATTTTCTATTCTCCCACTTTTCTTTTCAACCAAACAAAAGAGTTTTCCATCCTCCCACTTTTTTATCCCTCTAACCAAACACACACAAAGAAAAACTAAATATTTTTTACCCTCTCACTAATTTTTCATCCTCTAACCAAATGGACCTTAAAGAAAGGATCAGCATCTATCAAAATTTTCGGCCAATATCTGTGGGAAATTCCCCAATGGCATTAATTATTACCTAGTAAAAATAAAGTTCAATTAACCCAAGGGTAGAAGTAGGTATGTGTTGTGGTTTTTTGGTTCTGCAAAAAGAGGTCTAACTCATGTCTCACCTGTGAAAATGACTAGGCTCAGTGCGTGGAAATCCAAGCAGAGCAAGTGTGGTTCACAAAATGTGAAAAGGAAATCAGTGCGCCGACCTTTCCGCAAGAAATGTAGGGAGCAGCTTATGTCCAGTGATCAGTGATCACTGGACCCGTTAGGATACGGACACGTGTCCAGTCTTGGACACGTGTCCGCATCGCAACGTGTCCAGTGCTCACTGGCACTGGACAGAAGCCCCTATGTATATGCTCAAATGACTCCAAATAGAGCGTTAATTTTTTTTTTTTTTTTCTTAGGTAATTGTTTATGCAGGGGCTCTAAGGAGATCGGGTACAACTTGGGCCAGCAGAACCGATGGTAAATAGAGCGTTAATTTATTTTACTATTTACTTTATTTTATTATTTATGCTTTTTAATATTATTTATAAATATTATACTATTTTAACTCATTTTTATTTTTATTTACAATAATTTTAATAAAAAAATTTTAGTTTAAGTAAAATAAAAGATGAGCGCCAATTCTACGCCCATCAAACGAAGGCCAAACGTGTGGGACACGCTGAACGTGAAGAAGAATATTGGCTGAAAAAAAGCAAAGCCATTCTGCTTTTGAGTGATGCTTTTTGAGTCTTTTGAGTGATGCTGTCTCTTTAGCATGTTTCACGCGCCTAAAAAGTTAGGACTTGTTTGGTACGGAAAATTCTTGCCTAGTCCCGCATTACAAGCTCACCAAGCTTTTTCTCAAAGAAATTTAAAAAATAGGGTCACCAAGCTGACCTTTAGTGCTAGTTTGGATACACGTCTGCGTTTTGAACCCGTCTGTGTTTTGTGTTTTTGTTCTCTTTTTTTTTTTTTTTTTTTTACGCGTTGTGGAGAAACGCGGTTACTGTTTATGTACTGTTTAATAAACAGTAACCGCAAATGTTGACTTTCCTGCAGCAAACAGTGCATCATGTACTGTTTATGGATCCACAAATTCCATTTTTTAGTAACTTTTTCATTAAAAATGAGTCCCACGGTACTATTTACACATTTAAAAATTATTTTGCTACAGTGATTTCAGCAATAAATTTTCAGTTTTAACAAAATAAGTTCTATCCAAACAGACCCTTAGTCCCCGCCATTAAGAGCAAAACATGTAAGATGAAAATGCTGACATCATTTAAACAGTATAACTCATCAAAAATGGCAAATGCTGGTCTTCCCGTTAACTTCCCCGTTAGCCAGCTGTTTTCAACAGTTCTTTCACCAGTTTTAAAAGTTTTCGAGCCCACCTTAATTTCAAATTTCAATCCACCCGCTTGTTTCTTATATTTCATTTCTCCACTTCAGCATAAAAAAGAAAATCACTTTATTGTAACTCTCTCCCAGCCGACACAGCCATGGTCTCACTGGTTTTTTCACCTTCTTGTAGCTTTTTTCAATTTTTGTTTATCACTAAAAACTTTGAAATTCATCTCTCATGTATTGTGTTTAATTTTGTAGATCATCAGCATGCACGGGTTGAAGAAAATCCACAAGGTTCAAAAGGTGACAATGAAATCGCACTTTCTAATATCTCTTTGTCTCTCTCTTTCTAAGTTACTGAACTTATATATTAGTGTTAGCCTCTGTTTGATTGCCGAGAAAGTGGATGTGAAATCAATTGTAAATGTCTTAATTAACCACTGTTTCCATTGCTGTACAAATTTTTTTTTCTCCTTTCAAAAGTTCAAAAAGTATTTTACATCCTTACTCAATTAAGTGTTGTTTTACGTTTCTATCTATAGTGCTCTGAATCGTCAATGAAGTTCTTAGCCTCTGTTCGGTTCTAGAGAAAATAGGAGGAAAAACTTGATGCCAAATTTAAGTTGTAACCACCATTTTCATGGAATCATAGGTGCTTAAAGGTGATTTTGGAAGGAGCGTTAGCCATATGACCCTAAACACAACTTTCAGCTTGAACACATGACCCTCTGTTTGTAGTAGGTGGGAACAGGGGACAAGCTTGGGGGTTGTTTATTTTTATTCATGGTGTATCCTCGGGAACAAGCTTAGCTAACTTTGCATTTTTAATTTTAGAGTGGTCATTTTCTGTTTTCAAATATTTCCTTAAAAAAAGGGAACATAGAGTAAAGGAGGAATTAAAAATAGTAGAAAAGCCTCGTCACATTCCCAATGAATAGGCTGCTCGGGAAACATTTTCTTGTGAATATGTTCCTGCAATATGTTTATTTTATATGTCAAGAGAGTAGGCTACAGTATATGAGAAGGACCAGGCATGTCCTTATCTTCCTGGAATTGTGTGCTTTAAATTGTTTGCAAATATCATGAACTTATGTGAAGGATCTTTCCTTGAAATGGCTTTTAAGTTTTTATTACATTTTACAATTCCTTTGTGTCACTATTGGTGTTATTACTTGTTAGTTTACTTAAATTGTTGGACTGGATATCTTAATTTTTTCTTAACTTTTTTTTTTTTTTTTTCATGTAGATACTGTTCATTGGATCACATTCCATACTTGGGAGGGAAATTGTTGTGAATGCTAATCCTGATATGATTTGGAAGCATGAAAGGCCATTGGTTTAAAGCTAAGAGGACACAACCTAACAAAATCTCCACCAGCCAGTCCTTGGCATTGACACAGGCACACTCTACTGGTACTGGGCTTCATACCCATTATAAAAATCTCAAAAACATTCAACAATAAATGAATCAGATTTATAAAATTAAAAAAAAAAAAAAAAAAGCAATGAAAGAAATAGATAAAGGTGTGTTAAAGGAAACAGAGATTTCAAATTTGGTGGAGGTAAAGTAGAACAGAAGAGAAAATGAAGAGAGAGAGAGAGAGTTGAAGAGAAGAGAAAAGAGAGAGAATGAAGACGGAGGATTCTGAAATTTACATTTAAACCCAAATCTGACCCACCAATTACATCCCAAAATTTTGAATTTTTTTGAATTTGCTTTCACTGTTTTATGGGTTAACAGACGTTAGGATTATCGATGGTTATTGTGTTGATGTGGCAGTTATGATGATGTAATCTATTTTTTATATAGTGGAATCAGCTTATTGGCTGAGACTACAAAGTCGGCAAGCTGACCTAGTAGTCTTGGACTAGCTAAGAATTTTCTGTTTGGTAGAGGAGTTTGAGTAATGTTATTGGTTGTTTTTTGAAATACGTATGAGTGAAAAAGTGTGTAATATTATTTAAAAATTGAAAATATGTTGTTTAGATAGTCTACCAAGGAAAATTATTAGGTATTTCAAGAGTATTATAAATGTGTAGTCTTTCCTCTCACATGAATGGTGAATCTTGCTGTAAATTTA
This sequence comes from Quercus parvula, assembly GCA_030820535.1. Lineage (NCBI taxonomy): Eukaryota > Viridiplantae > Streptophyta > Magnoliopsida > Fagales > Fagaceae > Quercus > Quercus parvula. Next base: position 12,042,796 of record JAUAME010000007.1, on the reverse strand, counting down.
ATTAGTAGATCTTATTATTCATATAAGAGGATAAAGTATGCATTTATGATATTCTGAAAGTACATAATAATTCTCCGTTTACCAAACAGGGCCTCAGTCTTCAGGAAAGTGATGCTGGCTTTTGAGGCTTTTTCCAATTACCTCATTAGTGAGGTGTTTTTTTATCAAGCGTGGGCTGGACCATAGAGGGTATGTGCACCCTACAAAATGCCTATATCAATATGATAACTTTCTTCACCTGAAATCTTGCGGTAATTTTATGGAAAACATGGCAGAAGTTTGTTCAAGACTTATCTTCCTGTCATCCATTTGCCTGTTCTTTGCTCAAGCCATTATTGCTGGGCCAAACTTCCTATATAGTTTTAGGTGTTTAGACAAGGGTAGCTATTCCAGTAATAGTACCTACAAAGCAAACCTCAATCATCTCCTCTCCACCCTTACTTCCAACACTGAAATTGACTATGGGTTCTACAACTCTTCTTATGGCCGAGACCCTGACAAAGTATATGCAATTGGACTTTGTCGAGGAGATGTTAAGCCAGATGAGTGCCGTAGTTGCCTCAATAACACTACAAAATTTCTCACACAGCATTGTCCCAATAAGAAGGAAGCAGTGAGACAGGATGAGTATTGCATATTACGGTACTCGTTCCGCAACATATTTGGGATCATGGATGATAGTCCTGTTTACATTCAACATAATATTACTAATCAATCTGGCAATTTGGATACCTATAATCAGGACCTCTGGACCCTGTTGGATGGCCTAAGAAATCAAGCTGCAGCAGGTGGTTCTCTTCGAAAGTTTGCAGAAGCAAAATCTACGGGAATAAACAACAAAACACAATATGCACTTGTGCAATGCACACCTGATTTGTCTCAAAAAGATTGCAGTGATTGCTTGCTTTCGGCATTTGGACAGATTCCTCATTGTTGTAATGGCAAGATAGGTGCGGTAATTTTTACACCCAGCTGTAATTTTCGGTATGAGAAGTACACCTTCTTTGGCCCCGTAACTGATATTGCACCACCATCGACCAATACCTCCGTAGCTGATATTGTACCACCATCAACCATTACCTCTGCTGCAAAAGGTACTTTTCCTGCATAATTTTTCAAGTTTCGAAACTAACTAGAATATTATATAACACTTGAAAATTTTTGTGTGAACATTAATTTTTATGATTTTTGCAGGAAATGATGGTAACAAATCTCAAACGGTAATCATAGTTGGGTCCATTATTGCTTTTATAGTAGCAGTGGTACTAATAATAATCTCCTGCATCTACCTAAGAGTTCGGAAGCCAAGGGAGAAACCAGAAAGTAAGTTAATTAATTGGTTTATTGTTAAGAAAGTACGAAACTACCGCGGAATTTTATTAAAAAATCTTATAATATGAAGAAATACTTATATATGATAAACTAGGCATTAACTTGCATAGACAAACTATTAAAAGTGATATCTGAAAGAAATTATCTGCAAAATTATGTTAGTAGAATGTTTTACAATTCATGTAATATAAGTATTCTCTATCAAACATTGCATAGGCTAAAAGATGCTTTTTTTTTTTTTATAGCATTTATAACTCAAAAACTTCTCCATCAAAAATCGTATATGCCAAAATTTTTGCAATACTGGGCACTGTAGTACAATTCTATCATTTTTTTATTAATTTCTTTCTCTCTCTCTCTCTCTCTCTCTCTCGTGTTTCTCTCCTTCCCAAGTCTCTTCTCTCTTCTCTCTCACTTCTCTTCTGTCACACCATCTCACCCAAGTTTCTCCCTCTCTCTCTTTCTTTTTTTCCTCTCTTCTCACTGGTTCACTCTCCTTCTTCTCACCGATGGATCATGGTGGTGGTGGATCGTGGATCGTGGCTGAGATTTGCTCCGATTTGATGGATGTTGTTGGTCTGATTTGGTGGATTGTGGCTAAAATTCTGTTTGATTTCTTCTTTGGAATCTCCGATGGTGGCTGAGATTTGGTCCGATTTTGGGTTTTGTGGTGTTGTCTTCGAATCTCTGGTGGTGGATGCTGTTGTTTTTTTGGGTTTTGTGGTGAATCTGTGGGTCTCCAATTTTGGGTTTTGTGGTGAATCTTTATGGGTCTCTCCGTGGGTTTTTCTGCATCTGCTAGTTTTTTTTTTTTTTTCAGTGGTGATGGCTGGGATGGATATAGGTTTACTGGGTTGAGATGGAAGAGTGTGAGTTTGTTGGATAGATAGGTGGGTATGGGTGGTTGGTGTTTTTTTCCGGTGGTGGTGGATGGGGTGGGTATGGGTTTGCTACGTTGAGATCGATGGTCAGGTTTTGCTGGGTTGAGAGTGACGGAGAGGAAGAAAGAGAAAGAAATATAATTGAAGAATAAAGAAATAATAAAAAAAAAATTTAAATAAAATAGTAAAAAATATAGAACCTTAGACGCTGGATATATTGTAAAATGAATGGTTAAAAGCTAAAATTTTAAGTTTTAAAGTGGTATATGTTAAAAATTTTACTCACCGATAAGAATACTTTTAAATAAATACTAAATAAACACTTTTTTCTACGTATTTTAACACTACTAGTCATGTAAATTTTCTGACACATTTTAACATAAAAATTGATAAGTAAAAGTGTAGAGATTTTATTTTTTATTTTTTTATTTATAATTCAATAGTTATAATGGGAGGATATTTTAACATAAAAAGCAAACCAAAGCTGTCCTTATCAAAAGGTCAATCTTTTATAAGTATGCATCAAGGCAATGCTCCAAAAAATTTGGTTTGGTTTGATTTTTTATTATTATTTATTTTTATAGAGAAAAATTGCATTAGTTTTGTATACAAATGTTAAAGCCAAGATCCACACACACACAAAAAAAGAAAAAAAGAAAAAGAAAAAAACCCAATAATAAACAACCAATGAAGAAGCTAAAGTTGTAATCAAAATATGCCAAAACTATTTCATAAACAAAAACGTGAATGAGAGAATTTTTACCTCGATGGAGAGATCTCATATTAGAACACCCAAAGAGAAAGAAAGAGGGATCGAGAGTGCTTAGTATATATATAGAGGCAACGTCCCAAAGAGAGAGAGAGATTTCTTTTTCTATTTGCTTTGGATTTTACTTTGATATGGTTTTTTTTTTTTTAATCCTAAGTTTTTTTTTTTTTTAATCCTAATTTTTTTTTTTTAATACTAATCTTAATAAAAAATTTAAAAAACTGATGTGTCAAAATTTTAAAATGTCAACAAAAAGTAAAAGACTTCTATTTTATATAATAATTAGTATTATGTCCTTGCAATGCACAGCTTAATAAAAAAATTATATATAAATAAATAAAAACATTTTTTTTGATAATATAATCAAATCTAATAACTAATAAAATAGTAAAAATATTTTTTTAAAATTAAGTTACATGGAAAATGTATATTATGTAAGTTTTTTTTTTTTTTGTAAAAAAAATATTATAAAATATTTTTAAAAATTATGGCAAGTTTTAAATTTCTAAAAGCTCTTAGTAGTAAAATTGTAATATATATGAATGTATGGAACTTAAAAATCTTTCCATAATACTTGCTAACATGTATGGTAGCGGAAGTACTAATCATATATAAATTTCTTATATATATATATATATATATATGACTAAAAACAAATTCCATAAATTACAAATATGTAAGTATTTAGACTGTAATGTAATGTTTACATATAAATTACCAGTCATAGCCATTTTAATGTTGCCATAAGTGAGGAAATAATCAACATAATCAATTAAGAATACCAAATCAAAAAATAATATCAGTAATCAAGATGAATTGCATTATCTAAAATTTTAAAAAAATCATATAATTTAAGCCGTAATTGAACTTCCTTAATGGAAAAGTTGATACTAAAAAAAAAAAAAATGAAGATAGCTCTTTTCACATAAATCTCCTAATTTAATATGGTAGATGAGTTCCATCCCAAATAAATTCACTGATAAAATTTTGACAGAAATAAAAATTCTATAAATATTAAATATAAATATATATATATATATATATAAATAAGTATCTAAACCTTCTAGGATACCAAAATAAAAATAATTAAAAAAAAAAGATAAATAAAAGAACACAAAGAGAAAACAAAAATTATATTGTAATGTAAATGTAAAATTTTACGTATAAATTACCTGTGTATCTAAACCTTCTAGGGCACCACAATCAAAATAATTTAAAAAATAGACAAATAAAAGTACATAAAGAGAAAAAAAAAATTTATTGCAATGTAAAGTAATGTAAAGTTTACATATAAATTACCTATGTCTAGCCATTTTGATATTGCCATAAGTGAGCAAATAATCTGCACAATCAATTAAGACTATCAAATCAAAAAATACATCAGTAATTAAGATGAATTGCATTATGTAAAATATTTTAAAAAAATCATAGAATTTAAGTAATAATTGAACTACGTTAATAGAAAAATTGAAACGAAAAAAAAAGAACATAAATAAATAAAAAGAAGATAGCTATTCTCACTAAAAAAAGCCAAATCCTTCCTTAGCATTCTTAAATAGTAGAGTAGAGTAGACTTAGTAGAGTTTTAGTTCAACTTAATTTCTCTTGGATTCAAACTTAATTTGTAGAGGTGTGAAAAATAATCATGTTAACTCAATCGAATATAATGTTGCAGTTTTTTTTTTTTTAATATTTTATTTTAATGTGTAGTAATTTGGTTTTTTTATTGATTGATTTTAGCATTCTTAAATAATTTTAGTTCAACTCAATTTCTCTTGGATTCAAACTTAATTTGTGGAGGTGTGAAAAAATAATCACGTTGCTATTTTTTTTTAATCCAAAAAATTGTAGCTAATAGGTGTAGTAATCTAATTTAAATGAAAGAAAAAAGGATTAGATGAAGATGAAGATTTTGGTTTGTAATCAAATTAAGAAGAAAATAGATGATGAAAAGAATTTGTAGTGTAATTAAATTAAGATTTTTATCAACTTAGAAATTATAAGAGAAGAAGATAAGGAAAAAAAATTATATCTATTTTTTTTTTACGAGTAGTAATTTGTTTTTTTTATTGATAGAATTAGTATTCTTAAATAGTTTTAGTTCAACTGAACTTCTCTTATATTCAAACTTAATATGTGGAGGTGTGAAAAATAATCATATTAACTCAATCATATATCACATTGCTGTTTTTTTTTTTTTTTAAATCCAAAAAATTGTAGCTAATAGGTGTAATAATATAATTTAAATGTAAAAAAGGATTAGATGAAGATGAAAATTAAGAAGAAATAGATGGAGAAAAGAATTTGGATTAATTGTTATTAAATTAAGATTTTTATCAACTTAGAAATTATAAGAGAAGAAGATAAGAAAAAAAATTATATCTATTTTTTAAAATATTCTATAAATATTGCTGCAATTTAAGATGCATTAGACCTCTTTCTTTTTTTAGTGTAGTATACGGTTACTACAATTTAAGATGCATTAGACCTCTCTTTTTTAGTGTAGTATATGGTTGTTGCAATTTAAGATGCATTAGACATTTTTACTTTAAAAAAAAAAAAAAAGATGCATTAGATTTTTTTTTTAGTAGAGTAATTAAAAAATAAGAAGAATTAGATTACACTACGTCTACGTTGCTGCAATTTAAGATGCATTAGAATATATATATTTTTTAATGTAAATTTTATCTTTTTAAAATTTAAATTTTTTTTTTTTTTGCAATTTGGTGCCGCCACTTGGCACAATCATGGTACTTAAGCTCAACTTTTATTATATAGTATATAATATAGATAAAAGGGTCATTTAATCTATTAAGAGTACATTTAAAAATAGTTTTGTACCATTCGCATTAACTTGTACAAAAATTCATGTCTATTTTAGCATAAGACCTTACTTTTTCTATTCTTCATAACCACTTTTCAAAAACATACACATTAAATTATTTATTCTACACTCTATTTTATTTAAATAAACACATTTTCATTCTTTATTTATTATTATCTTCATAAATATAGAGAGAGAGAGAGAGAGAGAGAGAATTTGATGTGAGTAAGAGGTGAGGGGAAAAAATTTATGAAATACAACATTATACATGGTTACAAATGTGGTAATACATAACATATGAGTCAATATTGATCTATTTTCAACATATTTATCATTTTGCCTAATTAATCCCATCCATCTTTTCAACATGCAATTCAACAGTGAGATTTTCAAAATATTAACTTGAAAAAAAGTTATTAAGTTATGTTATTGAGGTAATATTTTGAAATTTTCATCATTGGATTGTTTATTTTTTGTGTTTTTATTATGTTAAATTTTATGCTAATCGAATGTTATTTACTATTCTATCCATAGACTAACTTTTTATGCATAATTTAAAATTTAACCAATTTATGGATGAGGTAGTTATTGATCTCTAGTCATCTTAAAATTTCATATGCATAAAGGTTATAAGAAGAAAATGTAATCCAACAATAAATTTTTTAAAATTGACATCCAATAAAAAATTGAGTGGTGTAACGTTTCTAAAATTTACACCAAGTATAACTTGATCTTGACCTTTTTATATATATATATATATATATATATATCCTTCATGTCTGTAAATAGTAAATAACATTTTATTAGCATGAAATTTGGTAAGTACATAGATAACTTGTAGTTTTCAATGGTAAAGTTTTCAAATTATTAAATTAATAAAAAGTTATTTGATGATGTAACACAAAATCTAACCGTAATAAAGTTGAACGTTTTTTTTTAAGAAAACAATAAAGTGTAACTTGATCTTGACTGTATACTTTGAGAGAGAGAGAGAGAGAGCGAGAATTTTAAAATTGATATGTTAGCTTAGGAGATTCAAAAAAAAAAAAAAAATTCTTAAGGGGAGCTCATAATTTTTGGGACCAAAGTATAACAAGCAAAATTTTGATTATATTTATTTAATAAAAAATATTTTAAAAACAGTGCTCCTGGGGAAAAAGTTTTTAATTGTTACGGATGAAAAAGGCAAAAAGGAAGATGAAAAAAAAAAAAAAGTTTAAAGGGTATTTTAGTCTTAACGGGAGTATTTTAATTTTTTTTTTAATGCTTTTCTGACATTCACCCAAATCTGTTGTTTCCTGTTCATCATAAAATGCAGGGATATGTTAGTCAATTACTATAGCTTAACGAATGCCCCTGGATGCACTTAGGGCAATCTATCCCATAAATTAATGTTAAATTAAATTAGAGAAATGATATGTCTACAGTATTTTTACAACAAATTCTAAATGGCAGGTTGTTACTGGTTGTTATTATTAGGGCAAAAAAGTAATTTTAGTGTTAGTTTCAAATTTAAACCAATAACAACTAACTACCTATGATTTGTTGTAAAAATGTTGTAGACGTAGCATCTCTCATGAAATTATATATTTGGTAATTAATGATATGTGACGTTGTAAAACTTATGTAATAAAATTTATAAACAACACTATTGTTATTTAGTTTATTAAAATAATTTTTTCAGAAATGATTAATTTAAGATTAATGATTACCACACGCGGTGTGTTTGCACACATAAGCTGAAAATACTATTTCAATTAAAATTGTGATTTTTTTTTTCAATTTCACAATTATAATTGAAATCGTGTTTTCAAAATATAATTTCAAAGGATGTGTGTAATAATAATTAGTCTTAATGTTTTTTGAGAATACTAAATATTTTAACACACACATGTGGGAAGAGGGGAGAAGGTTTTTTAAAGAAACTTACTGTGGTGTATATCCAAAAGGATCTAATGTTAAACTACTACATAATTTGGTGAATATTTCTTATAAAATGATACCTAGCTTCCACCAATTAACTTTCAATATGTTTGGTCAAGAAATGACTTCCATTAAAATAACTAGAAAATTATTAAATACTACTCTATTGGGCATCTAGACTTTCATAAATAATTAGGTTTTAAGAGGTTAGTCAAAAAATTTCACACCCAATTGATGTGGCAGAGTGTTAGTAGTAGGTAAAATTAATGTCGGTTATGAGTCCAGCTAAAAACAATTATATTTTGACCAATTCAACTATTATAAAAAATGTTATGAAATTTGTTGTGCACGTTAATATTGCCTGATAGGTTATTGGTGTTGCATGCACGTATTTTAAATTGTGTTGCTCTCTAAATAAGACACTAATAAGTCTTGTTCAGGCCAAGCAGTGGAGCAGATTGGAAATGCGGAGTCCTTGCAGTTAGACTTTAAAACTATTAAAGTAGCAACAGATGATTTTTCTAATGCAAATAAGATTGGAAAAGGTGGATTTGGTGTTGTTTACAAGGTACTGTTACATTATCATTAACTTCAAAAAGAGATAATTTAATGGGCAGACCAGCCTCATGATTGAAGTATGCTATCGGTTCAAACAGTTTCCTTTCCACCCCATGGATTTGGCTGCTGGGCCATACAATCCGACCGGGTTAACCGAAAACCGTCTACCAAAATGGTTCTTTAACTCTAAAAACTGTCTCATGCAAAAAATCAGCGAATCACGGTTGAACCTTCGGATTTGAAAACCATGGATGGTCCTCGCAGGTTCAGTTAAAAGCTTTTCTTTCTTTCTATTTTGGGTACTTACAGGCTCAGCCATTGTTGAATCTTCATTCTTCAACCTTGGACCTTTGGATCGCGCCACCATTTCCTCTTATTCTTCTTCTCAGTCTCGCTCGCTCTCTCTATCATGGTTTTGGTGACTGCTGTTTCTGCATTTTTCTCTCTGCGTTTTTTTTTTCTTTTCTGATTGTTTTTTCTGCATTTTTCTCTCCCTATGCGTTTTGCCTTTGCACTCTGCTGTCTTCTGGTCTACTCTGCAAATGATCCATGATGGACAACTTGCTTTTCAGTCATCCACTAAACATATGTTGTCAACCACTCTCTTTTTAAAATGTTATTGGGCTTTATTCTTCATTTAATCAAATATTTTAATGGTCTGTCCGCCAACTCTTCTAATTCTAGCTTTTGTTTTTGTTTATTTTTTATTTAAAAAATTTTCATAAATGGTTGACTATTCAAACGGGCTTGGGCATAAAAAAATTATTGGGTAGTGAAATGGGCTTGGGCATAAAAAACTATTGGGTAGTCAAAAGGGCTTGGGCATGACTTAAGATAATTTAGACATAAGCTCCCAATCCTTCCATAAAAAAGTAATTTATTAAGCTCTAATAAAAATTATTTATATTTGGTTAGAATTTAATATTTTTTATTTGCCTTATGAAAGTTATGATATAAAAATTAAAAAACAAAAAATTGAAAGATAGATCTTTATATTTATTTGAACGATTTTACTTAATTTTTCTATTTTTTACTAATTTAATATATTTATTTATATTTTAAATAATTATTAAATTAATTATGATGTCATTAAGGTTTGACCTCAATTCAATCTCAAAAATTTTAAACTTCTCATTTTTACAGTTCATTGAATAATCCGGGTTTCAAAACTATGACCCACCCTCAGCCTAATTGGAAAAGTATGTAGTTAGGATTGACATGTCAAATCCAAAGGGTTAAATATGTTTTAACCTAATATGTTTTCAGGGCAAACTCTCCAATGAACAAGTTATTGCTGTGAAAAGGCTTTCAAAAAATTCAGGACAAGGAGATCTTGAATTTAAGAATGAAGTTTTGTTAGTGGCCAAGCTTCAACACCGAAATTTAGTTAGACTCCTAGGATTTTGCTTGGAAGGAATTGAAAGGCTTCTAATTTATGAGTTTGTGCCCAATGGAAGTCTTGATCACTTCATTTTTGGTATGATTTTATTTCTACCTTTATTTCAAATTATATTCATTGTAATTTTTTTTTTAACATGTCTTTTGTGGGTAGATCTTCTTCATATTTTAATCCAATATAAAATATTTGATTGAATATGTAGATCCAATAAAACGTGAACAATTAGATTGGGCAAGACGCTACAAAATCATAGGAGGCATTGCTCGGGGTCTTCTTTACCTTCATGAAGATTCTCGACTTCGTATTATTCATCGGGATCTCAAAGCAAGCAATGTCCTATTAGATTCTGAAATGAATCCAAAAATTTCAGATTTTGGTATGGCAAGATGGTTTGAACTCGATCAAAGTGAAGCCAATACAAGTAGAATTGTGGGGACCTAGTAAGTTTCATACTTTTTTTGCATGACAATCTAGTATCTTACATAGGTATACCTTATGTTTACATTGTACCAAAAGAAACAACATGAGAGTATTAATAAGTATTGTTGAAAATAATTGTGTATGTGCAGTGGATATATGTCTCCGGAATATGCAATGTATGGACACTTCTCAGTAAAGTCTGATGTCTTTAGTTTCGGTGTGCTAATGTTAGAGATAATAAGTGGACGGAAGAATAGCTCCTTTGGAAATGGAGAGAATATTGAGAACCTTTCAAGCTATGTAAGTATTACTATTTTTGGGTATAATAACACATAAATCCCGTAGGTAGGATTCCCTGTTCAAACCCCATCATGTGATGGGATAGGGGGAGGGGAGGATTAAACTCCTCAGCAGGAGTGGATAAATTTGAAACAATACACTTAGCTTTATGACGTGGAGTATTCTACCCGTTGGCCTTGGTACCTATTAGTATGGCACTAATAATGTCCATAAAGTAAAATTATTGGTGTAACTTGTATAGCTAATTGGCTTTAAAGGAAAGCAAGAAATACATCCAGTTGTGTGGCCCAAATATATTTCTTTTTAAAACACAAAATAAAATAATTTTCTCTTGATTTCTAAATTTGTCAATTTAATTTATCTTGCAGGCATGGAAAAATTGGAAACATGGTATAGTTTCAAATCTTGCAGATCCCACATTGGAGGCAGGTTCGACAACCGAGATAATGAGATGTATTCACATTGGATTACTATGTGTTCAAGATAATGTAGTTGATAGACCAACTATGGCATCTGTTGTTCTCATGCTGAATAGCTACTCTAGTACCCTACCAATACCTACACAACCTGCATTTTTTATGAATAGTGGTACTAAATCAAACATTTGCTTGCAATTCGAGCATGATTCGAGGGTGACAAAGTCAAATCAATCTAAAAGTAGCTCTGATCAAGCTTCACTAAATGAGGCATCAATTACAGAGCTATCTCCTCGCTAATGTTTAAAGAATTTGAAATGTAATACTACTATTTTCCTTATATATTTATTTTAATTGAAGAATACACAATGAGTTATTGATGATATCTTCTCAAAAAAAAAAAAATATAATAATAATACAAAAAAGAGTTATTGTTGATACATTAACAATGTAGCATTCTTTTCATAACCCAAACTATTAAGTGACCCAAAAGAAAAAGAAAAAAAGAAAAAGTTTGGGATTTTTTTTGCTGTATTACATATGCCATTTGATTGCCAAAGTCCTCAAACACCATTCTTGATTCACTTTCCTTGTGTTTTGGATCAAGGACAGAACTAGGATTCAAACCGGGGGGGGGGGGGGGGGGGGGGTCAAAGTTCTTTATTCAAGAATTTGAAAAAAATTGGAACATTAATACTAGAGGTTAACAATGATGCATTATTAGCATTAATTTTTTTTTTCTTTTTTTAAAAATCAATAACAGATTTTATAATCAAGAGTTTTGTAAGTCAATTGGCACGTATTGATATTTTCAAGGTTTGACTGAGGTTGGACCAATTCTTTATGTTGGAAAAAACTAGTTTTGCATCTCATACAAAACATATAGTGGAAGCAATATAAGTATCTTGTTCATTCATGTAAGATAACATGGAATATCTAGAATTTTAGAAACAAAGAATAGAAAGGCTAACCTTGATGGAGTGAAATTCAAAAACAAAAGAACTTAGAATTTGGGAAGATCTTCACTCTTCACCCAAATTCCACAAATACCCAAGATGTGTGGTCTCTCAATCAGTTATATACAAACTTGTTCAAGAGAGAATATATATATATATATATATATGAAAAAAAAATCTTATTTCTCCTTTTATCGTACACACGTTTTTTTTTTTAACTGTCAAAAGGCAGTTACTTTATTTAATAATGTTAGAATATATGTGATTCAATGTTAGGAATATATGTCAACATTTTATGTAATTGACTAATCATTTGACAAAACGCAATTTACTTGTAATTTGGTATATCTAGGATGAGTTTTTTGCTTCAAAAAACAAGGTTTCAAGTTCAAATATTAAAGTCATGCAAGTCTGTCTAAGAATCAAGTGAGAAAGTGCAGGATTTTGAAACTCGACAGCTAGCATCTATCGATGTTTAAAAGCTGCTAAAGCCCGTGGCTCGACAGCTAGCTCGATACCATCTATCGAGGTTTATGAAATTCAACTTTTTAGAGCTGATTTCAATCCAATCCATGGGTGTATGTTTGAGCTTTCTTTTCTCACAACCCTAAACATATATAAAGATTATTTTGAGGGCCGTAAAAGGTTGCACAAGAGCACAATTCCACAAGTGTGAAAAAAAGTGTGACTGGAAACCTAGTTTGTCCTAGTTTCTCTTTCTCTTGAAGAAGCTGTTATGTTTGTGCACCATAGAGTTTTGTGACCAAGCAACTTCATGATCTTCATCGTGTGATGAATTGAAGAACTTTGTAGCCAATATCCTTCTCAAGTTGGTGATCAAGTTACATATTAGGATCTACGTAATTGGTTAGTCATGTACTGGGAGTTGTTCATTGAAAATGAGAGATTGTCACTATAAAACAAGTCCAATTGGGTATTGAGGTAAGGGTTCAACTGTAGGTTGATATAAGGTACTGGGATTTCTTTACTTGTAACCACTTGTTTTGATAATAGTGGATTCTCGAGAGTGGTGACCTTAAAATCACCCGGTGGGGTTTTTGTCGTGTCGGTTTTCCCCATTCATAAACAAATCACTGTGTCAATTTAATTTCCACTACATACTTAGTTTAATTGGTGATTTGTTTGTGCTGCCATGTACATTGCATGTTAATTTGATTAATTAATAAACTTGGTTATTAGTTAATTAATTAATAATAGTGGATTCCTTTACTTGTAACTGTTTGTTTTGATAATAGTGAATTCTTGGAAGTGGTGACCTTAAAATCACTCGGTGGGATTTTTGCCGTATAGGTTTTCCCCATTCGTAAACAAATCATGGTGTCAATTTAATTTCTGCCTCATACTTAGTTTAATTGGTGATTTGTTTATGCTGCCATGTACATTGCATGTTAATTTGATTAATTAATAAATTTGGCTAATTAATCAATTAATTTATCACAAGTGGTCAATATATTCTTGGCCTATCAAATAACTCTTATTAAATAAATAACTGATTATCTAATTGGGCTAACCTTTTGGGCCAGCCCAATTGAGCTTTAGTGTGTGGCTTTGGATGGGACTAAAGGAACAAATAAAGCTCTAGCTCTAATGGGCATTAGTCTTATTTGTCAACTCTTGACAAGCCCAAAATTACCATTATTTATATTTAATATCACTATATAAATATAATTGCATTCTAGGCTTTATTAATAAAATTAAATCCCAAGACTTTATTATCTAAACAATTAACCCCTTCATGAAAATATTCATAGTAATACAAAGTCATAATATATAACTACCACTTTGAAAATTACTACCTCTTGATCCTTAAGTATCCAGTTTAATCCTTTAAGCTATTCATATATTTTTATGAAATCAAATTTCATAAAATATAAATTTTAGTAACTCCTTACTAAAGTGGTCAAACCTAACAGTCTGAATAATCAAACTCATTAAACTTATTTTAAGAGAATATTTTATATCTCTACAAAGAGACTATGAATTTCATCTTGAGAATATGTGTTCCTTCAGCACTACGTGTGGCTATCCAATATATTGAAGTTTTGACCGTTGAATTAGATCTCACTCCTGATATATCAAAACAACCTACATTTCATGATTGGGTTCACTATCATCTCAGGATTAAAAGTTTATGTAAATTAAAGTCGTGGGATTTATTATTCATTTGACAGTCATTAGGAGAATAATAAATCTCACAGCGGTCCAGTTCAATATGTCTTAACTCTTAAAATATATCAACATATCGACTAGAAGTCTTCACTTCCATAATCAAGACAAATCATCTTAGTTGATATGTTATAGTTTTCGCAGATGAAATGCCCAATTTCATCACCGACTACAAACTAAAAGTCTGAGTTTATAAAGAACTTGTGATCTATATCTTCTGTGACTAAATCACATAAATCACATACTATGCATCTCATGGACTATATGATAATGTCCAAATATTTATGTTACCATTATTTTAGATAATAATAAAACAACTTTATTAATCATAACATTAAATCATACATAATGTCATACATAGTATCATATAATAGGATTTAAGGGCACTAATCCTAACACTTTATTCAATCCACATTATAAATTTTTTTTTAAAAATCTATTTATTCTTTTCGCATAATTCTATACCTAATAATTTTATAATGCTATATATAAAGGATTCAAAGAAAAAAAAAATACAAAAACTATAGTTAACAGTTCAAATCCATTTCTAGTATTACAAAACAACTAAAATAATGGTTAATCAATATCATGCACTAATATTCAGCAAAAAAAAGGGCGAGACAATTATTGGTGTCTTGGTTAAGGATTTTTTTTTTTTTTTTTTAATAATTACTTGGTTAAGGTTGAGGTAGCATAAAGATGTGAGATCATCTTTTCCATTAAAAAATTTCCAAGTGTGTCTCAAAGTTAATAAAACATTAAAAATTAATAAAATTCTATCATTCAAAAAAAAAAAAAAAATTCCATTAGTTCATGGGTTGAGTTAAAGACACTAGCTGATCCAAATTGTTGGTAACACTAATTGGTGTGTGGATGGAGTGATTAGCAGCATAGAAGTTGTCTCTGTGACTATGGGGCGGAGTCATTTAAGAGGGACAAAGAGCTTTCTAATGAGAGATAGAAATTGGGTAAAGATTATTGGGTTTTAGTGATTTGCTTTTTTAAGGATTTATAATTAATTTGTTATAATTTCATTTTTTTTACATAGACCTTGTCCAAAGATTCTTTTTATTATCTAAATATGTGAATTGTTTGGTAGATTTTCCTTGTTGTCCGGATTTGTAAATTGTCCAAATGTTTAGCTAAATGTTTTTCTTGATATTCTTGATTTAATAATTTTTTTCATTTTTGGTTTCATGGGTTAGCTTGTAAATTTTTTGGGAGAGAGGAGCCAAGTATATATTAATTTTAGAGCCAAGAGTAAATTTTTTATGCTAATATATATACTAGGGAATATTTTTTCAAAGGCTGGAGGGGGGCGGGCCCCCCCTCAGCCCCAAGATAGTTCCGTCCCTATTTCGGATCCCACGGAAGCTTCCAATACAAAAAACATAGGTGTGAACATGGGTTTTTTTTAGCCCATTACTAATAATATTGCTCTATTAGTACTAATGATATTCTCCTTCTGCATCTACCAAAGAGTCAGGCAGCCAAGGTAGAAACCAAAAAGGCACATATTTGGTTTATTCATTTTATGCAAAAATTTGAATGTGAATTATCACAAAGAAATAACAATCAAAGTCTAGATTTTTATTTTTATTTGACGAGAAGCTTATGGGTTAACTTTTCTGCAAATTGAAATAGCAGCGTTTACATCATGAGCAATAACTGCTTCTAAAAACCTTGGAGTTTCCTTCATGCAAGTCACAAAATCATCAACCTGTTTTCATTGTATAAATGACTCATCACAATATTCCATTAGGTAAGTAATATTGTGAGGAGTCATTTATTTTGGGAGGAGTGTCATTTTGATCAACATCAAAGAAAATTGGTGTAATTTATCCATTTGTTCTTTCTCTAGCTCTAGTCTTATTCAAGCAAACAGAAAGCCACATTATGATATTCCAATCTTACCGTCCCCAATTTCAATTTTTCTATTTCAATAATTTTCATTTGATTGTGGTTGATGGTGCTGTTGGATTTGAATCATATGATATAAAATTAAATTATAAGAAAAAAAAAAGGATTTGATATAAAATTAATTTTATGTGTATTAAAGATATTGTCATGTGATGTCTTTTAATATTTTATTTATATAGCATTGGAAATGGCCTTTTTCATGATTCCATATTACTGGATTGAAATTCAAAGTTAGTACTTTTGGTGATTCTAAAAAAAAAGTTAGTAATGTTGGAACATTGATTTTGCATAAGATTTAAAGTGTGGCAACATGAGAGAAAACAAAAGAAAGGGAAAAAAAAAAAAAAAACAAAATACAAAAAGTGGAGTACTTTTCTATATTTCATTTGTTGTCCCCATTTTTTATTGTATTTTGTTGCCTTAGATAAAATAATTTTAAAGAAACAATTTTTATTTTTCATAAAATTTTCAAAATAATTGAAGTAACAAACTGTTAATGATAAACAATAAAAAAAAGTATAAGTTACTGTGAGCCTACTTAAAAATCAATAACTCTGTCGTCTTCAGTCAACAAGAAAAATAAAATAAAATCAATAACAATTTTGCAAAAAAAAAAAATGTTGAAAAGATTGCATACCTCTAACATTACTCCATGTGTTGTACGTGTTAAATGGGATGAGAGTTCACAAAGACCAGTACACCTATACATTGACTACCATTTTTTAAGTTTACAAAAAAGTCCCAGTGGTGTAAACCTGAAGTAGGTGAAGTAAGACTTGGCTTCCCTAACATTTTGATAAACTAGTATTTAACTACTTATCTTCGTGATTATGAACTAATCTGATATGAGAAGTATAATGCATATATTGAATATATGTGATAATTGTTGCTATTTAGTAAAGGTAAGAATAAAATTATAGGAGTTTTTAAGTTCAATTAACACCTCCTGAAGTCATAGGGTTCAAATCAAGCTACCATCAACTATCAAATTATAAAAATAAAAAATAAATAAAAACATAAGCGCAAAAGAGACTAATATAATGGTGGCACTCCGTAATAGGTCAACCATGCAATTACTAATTTTATTACTGTATTTTTTTATTATTAAATCACTAAATTTATAACAAAAGGTTATTATAACTTGATAACTATATATACACATATAACAAACTCTATATATTTCCTAATTATTAAATTATGTAAATTATATTATGTTTATACTATATACACACACATTCACACACATCATAATTCACACAAATAACATTATAAAAAAATAAAAAATAACGCACACAATTAGTATTAGACACACCCACACAATAATATATAAAATTAAAATAAAGAGGTACTTACAACTCATAAATGTTTACTCTTTACTTTTAGAGTAGGATATACTGAGAGAGTGAGAGAGAGAGAGATCTGTGATTTGTGTTACTATTCAATTTTAGGCTAGGCTGATATGCGATAAGGGAATGCAGGATTTAAGTTTGGGTGTGCAAAAATATTTTTAAAGGTAAATTAAACTAGTAAATATATATATATATATATATATATATATATAGACACACAAAGTTTTCAAATTAGGGGGTTTATTTGAAGTCACCCTTGCTAATATATACATGTCAATGGGTAGCATACTCTACATCATGAAGATAAAGGTATTGGTTTAAATTTTTATCTCCCATTGAGTTATTTAATCCTCCATTCCCAACCCCCTCCCCCATCACATGGTGGCAGTTGAACATGCAGTTCTACTTACCACTCCAAACATATGGGATGTATGTGCCATTAGACTAAAATATAATAGTACTTACATAGCTTAGAAGGTGTTCAATATTCTCTTCAATTTGGAATAAGCAATTCTTTTGTCCACTTATTATCTCTAAAACTAGCATGCCAAAACTAAAGGCATCAAATTTTACTGAGAATTGTCCATTCATTGCATACTTCGGAGGCATATATCCACTGTACATTCACAATTATTTTCAACATTATCTGCTAGGACTTTCATGTTGTTTTTTGTACAAAGTAAACATCAAGTATACTAAGTATACTTACTAGATTGTAAAAAAAAAAAGTATGATACTTACTAGGTACCCACGATTCTATTTGTATTGTCTTTACTTTGATCAAGTTCACATAATCTTGCCATACCAAAGTTTGAAATTTTTGGTTTCATTTTAGAATCTAATAGAATATTGCTTGCTTTGAGATCCCAATGAATAATTTAAAGTTGAGAATCTTCATGAAGGTAAAGAAGACCTCGAGCAATGCCTCCTATGATTTTGTAGCAACTTTCCCAATCCGGCTGTGCACGCTTGATTGGATCTACATATTCAATCAAATATATTTTATTGGACTAAAATGTGGGAAAATTTATTTATAGAAGCCATGTAAACCAAATAAACTACAATGAATATAAATTTGAAATGAAGGTATGAGTAAAATCATACCAAAAATGACGTAATCAAGACTTCTATTGGGCACAAACTCATAAATTAAAAGTCTTTTCATTTCTTTCCAAGCAAAATCCTAGGAGTCTAACTAATTTTTGGTGTTGAAGCTTGGCCACCAACTGAACTTCATTCTTAAATTCAAGATCTCCTTGTCCAGAATTTGTTGAAAGCCTTTTCACAGTAATAACTTGCCCATCAGAGAGTTTACCCTAAAATGTATTAGATTAAAATATATTTAACCCTTACGGCAATTCCACTTTTTGGACTTAATATGTGAATCTGAATACAAACTGCTTGAATCAACAGCCTACTTGAATCATGAAGCTGGTCCTTGCTCATTAAATTATCCCTTTTAAGGTTAATAATAATATATGTTATGTTTACCTTGTAAACAACAACAAATCCACCTTCTCCAAGCTTATTTGCATCAGAAAAGTTATTTGTTGCAACTTTAACGGTGTATAATAATAATGTTAATAATAATTATTTTTTTATTTGCATAAAAAAAAAAAAAAAAAAAAAACAAGAATTCAAATCTGAGTTCAACTTGCACAAAAACACAAACTCAGAAACTTCATACACAAGAACACAGTCCCAGATTCCAATACAAGAAACTCCAGAAACACAATGATTGTCTTGCAGGGCTGTGGCAAAGGGTGTCTATATTCCATAAAATAGAATGAAAACGTAATCATCAAAGGTGACCATAAATAATACCACATCTTCATCTTAAGAGAGTAAAAATGCATATTTCATTAAAACATGTCTTGGAAAAAACAAATTCTCTTACAGAAATTATAATTATATTACAAAGTAAAGATTCACTGTTTCAATTTAATCTGAAGCTTGGAAATCTTGTTAGTTGGTTTATCCGCTTCAGTAGGAATTGTTTCTTCCTTATCTTTGGAGGCTCCCTTACCAGGCATGGTCGTTGAAGCTAAGGCCTGTTGAAAATCTTGGGAAGCTACCCCATCTTGAGGAACCTCTGCGGCCTTATCCGGGGATGTTTCCTTTGAGACTTCAGGTTCCTTTGCCTACTCATGCTGATTGGGAGGAAGAGGATCCTGAGGCTGCACTTCCTTGAACATGTCATCAACTGTAGAAGTCAACTCACCTTGAGTGGAAGGAAGGTCTGAGGTTCGTATGGCTGGTGGGAAGTAGATGCTTTTTGGCCATCTCAGCACGGAAGAGGCCTTAACCCCAGCTCGGTTTAGGGCTTCCTCCCAAGTTTGAGCGTAGTAGGTTCGACATACGGCAAGGACCTATGCCTGGAGGGTATCCTCAGTCTCAGCCACGCCGATATCGTAACCATGATGTTCAGCCTTGTCTCTAGCCTTCTCGGCCTCAGCTCTTAGCTTCTCAGCATGATCTTTGAGCTTATGGGCTTCTTCCAGTTCCTTCTTAAGGGCTGCTATTTGCTCTTTGGAAGAAGCCAGTTGATCATTGGCCTCACACAAAAGTTGCATCTGCTCTTCAGCCTGCCTCTGAGTGCTCTCCAGGCCCGAGTCAGCACTCTTTCTAGCCCTTTCCTCCTCGGTCAGCTTTTTCCTTAGGTCTTTATTGCTTTGGTCAGCAATGTTGAACGACTGGACAGCTGCTACGTGCCTTGTCCTCTCGTTGTCCAACTATTGATGGTAGGAGTTTGTTATCTCCTCGACCTTGAAAGTGGCTTGGACAACCTAAAAGAAAAAGGGTTAGTAACCTGATAAATAAAATAAAATAAAAAAGAAAAGAAAGAGGGGGATAGTATCATACCATGCCAAATATCTCTTGAGGTTAAGGAAAACCTCGTTCTTCCTAATATTCCGTAGCTCGGTCATATCTTTAGGAAGTAATAAAGCCTCCTCCAAAGATGAGGCCACATGGCATCTAATGCCCTCGTTAAAACTCCTGATTGATGCATCCTCTTTCAGGGGTTCATCGTTGAGCATGGGGGCTGGAAGCCAAGCCTGAGATTCTGGAGGCTGATTACCTCCCCTCTCCACCTTTCTCTACGATGTTTGGCTAACTTTTTGCTGCTTTACAGCTCTTTGGATCTCATCTTCATGAGCAGGACGAGATCTCCCAACATCCACTACATCTTTTCCCTTCTGCTCTCTCTTCCTTTTCGGATCAGCAGGATCAGGCTTAGGTGGCAGAGATGGCTGAGGAGGAGGAATAGGAGATTTGGGAGGAGGTGGAGGAAGTTTTGGCTGTGTGGATTTCCATGGTGTATCTCTTCCGAGCTGAGATTCTATCAAATCCATTAAACTCCTTTGGGATTTCCTCTGAATGCCCATCTCGTCAGGAGTGATGATATCCACTTGTTGTTGAGAATCAATGTTAGCCGATAGATCCTCGGAAGAGAGAGGTTGATTGAACACTTCAAATTCGTCCGAGGATTCTAACAAAGTCATAATCTCCTTTAGATTTTTTTCTTTTTCTTCTTCTTTTTCTTCTTCTTCCTCTTCCTCTTGAAGAACGGGTTGGGATGAGGATGCTCTTATTGAAGGGATGGCCACAAAGAGTGGCTGAGTAAGTGGTGTACCTTCAGGAATTCGAATACCTTCTGGAACTACGAATCCTTCATAGGCAACACTTATACGGTGAAACCGAGGATCGTTGGCTTTTATCACGCACTTGGGAGCTTGGAATGCGCGAGAAATGGGTGTGTACCTAAGAATCAGATGCGCAGCTCACAATTGACTATTGGCTTCATTTATGTACACCTCAGATCGCAAAATTCTATCTAAGCTCTCTCTGTTGACTAAGCCGAGGTGGGGTTTGGTGGAATGCTTATCTGCGAAATCATTAAAATGGTAGAAAAACTTTGTTAAGAGCAGAGATAGGGCAAAATAAAAGAAAAATACAAGCCAAGGCACATAAATTTACGGCTAGACCCCCACCTGGTTTTCCCTCTTTAGTTGGATAGGGTAGGCCATCATGCCATTCCCCAGAAAGAATTAAAAAGTCATCCTTTAAGCCTTTGTTTGAAGTAGGGAGGCACTAGATTAACCTTACTTCAGGATACCTCGACTTAAGGTAATATCCCTGTCCCTTCAAATGGTGTAGGTTATATATCCAATTCACATCATGATGGGTCAGATTTAAGTTCATTCTCTCATTTAGAACTTCTATACTCCCCAATACCCTAAACATGTTTGGGGCACACTGTGTGGGAGATAGCCTAAAGAACCTAAGAAAGTTCCTAGTGAGGGTACCCATTGGAATGGTCATCCCTCCCTTTATGAAGGTGATCATAGGGATGACCACTTCTCCTATTTTCCTATCATCTACCCATTCCCCCTGGGCTGATGCCCACTCTTGGTGGGATCCTATACTTAGCCTTAAACTTTTCCATACCTTCCTTGAAATCAACTAAACGCTTGAACTTACCCATTTTCTAAGAAGTTTTGAAGAAAAATTAACAAGTTTGAAACGAAAATTAGGAGGGTTCAAGGAAACTTACAGGTTTGAAAAGGAGGTCCTTAGACAAATTTTTAGTATTTTTAGATGCACAAGGAGATGAAAGAAAGTAACAGATTCAATGTATGAACTCTAGGATTGTGTGATTGTTGAAAGTAGTAAAAGAAATTAATTTGAAAAGCTATTTATAGTGACACAAAAGTTACAAGCGAGATAACTCTCGCTCGTAAACCTAGGAGAATCCTCCACCGTCAGATTTACATCCTGCCGTTGAACGTGGAGGACAAGGGAGCCGCCAAAATTTAATAATGGCACGCTCTAGACGCCAAAGCGTCAGGAGCGTGCCTTGAACAGATAGAAAGGCATTTGGGAATTTGGGTAAACAAAGTTTAACCATAAACGGGATGGGTTGAGGACATCAAAATCCTCTTTTCCTCCCGAGAAGTCGAAAAACAAGATTTTGAGCGGCTATTGTGGGTGCCTTATTTTAGAAGGTACAATTAAAACTGTATGAATTTGGCCTAAAATCCAATGGCCCAATTTGAGAATGGCCAAATAAAGGTCATAATGGGAAGGGTATAAGAGGAAGAGATAAAGATTGTATATGATAGTCCAAAATACATCCGAGGAGAAAAGTCATCTCGGGAATGTAGATCTGAGGTGATTAAAACCGTCTTATCATCCTGGACATTCTTCAAAGTCGCATCATAATGGAGGGTCAGACATTGGATAAGGGATGAGTAAAGGGAGGCAACAAATATCTTCAAAAGCTGCTACCTTCACATTAAATGCCTCCCAACTAACTCTCTGGCCGCATTAATGTGGAGGTGATACCTGAACAGTGGTTAAGCAGCCTTACAGCTACTAGTTGAAAGTTTTGTGAGGAGTTGGATGGGACAAGAAGGAGTTCATAGAATCTAACCTACACGTATATGGTGGAGATGATACCAGAATTATAGTATATAACATGGAAATGTGGCTAAAGGGAGGGGGCATCAGAAAAATACTAAAGAAAAAAACCCCTAGGAACAATTCACTGGATAATGGTAATCATGTTCATCAACAAGATATTATAACATAGCTCCTCAGGTCATGCCAATGACCATTTTTTCTTATCTTATTTGTGTTTAATGCTCTTAATATTGCAACTATTATGATCTTTATTCTGAAATAAAATTAGTTCTTTCACTCACTCTCTACAAATTCATTGTTTGGGCTTATTGAGTTAAAATTCAATCCTAATTTGGGTCCAACCCAAATTCAGTCCTTACAAAAGGGATCATCAATCTTTTTATTTATTTTTCATTTTTTTGGTGAAAGGGAATATAAATTAATTAAATGAAGTTAAGCTGTACAAAGTCTGATTCTCCTCTTTTCAAAAAAAAAAAAAAAGTCTGATTCACCTTTTACTAAAAAAATAAAAGAATGAGGGGCCATTTGGTATGTGTGTTTAAAAACTGAAAATTGTTGTTTAAAAATATTTGTAGAAATACGTGTGGGTAAAAAAGTGTATTGAAATGTGTGAAATGTTGTTTAAAAACTGAAAATGATTATTTAAAAATACAAACCAAACACCTCCTGATTCTCCAAAAAAAAAAAGGGGGGGAGTACAAAGTCTGGTACATAACAGATCGATAACACCGCCATCAATTAAAAGTTGAGTCAAAATACTAGGATTAAAGTACTAACACAAAAATATCATTAGTTGACCTCTTCGCATGAGCCAAATAACCTCAACCCATACCTACTTTTACCCTTGGGTTGTTGATTTGAATTTTATTTTGACTAGGTTTAGCAACAATCAATGCCATTCGGGAATTTCCTACAGATTTTGGCCGAAAATTTTGATGGATGCTCATACTTGTCTTATTTATTGTATCCTTCTATTGGACAAGCTTGTGGTCTGTGAATTTTAGCTGAAAAGGTAATCGAGTGTCTTGGCACTCTCTCAAATAGCATGAAAATTACCTATTTCCTTTTTATTAATGGAGAAGATTTTCAAGATTGCAATAACACACGAAAATTTTCTTGTTAAAAAAAAAAAAAAAAAACCCATAAAGAGAGAAGGAAGAAAGAAAAGGTGAGGTTACTTGAACAAATCACTTATAATATAAAATAACAAAAATAACATATATTTAACCATTTCAAATTGTTACTATTCATAATAAAAAATTGCATGTTTGTTTTATGGGGAAAATTGTATATTTTTAAGAGCGGTGTTTATTTTACATACTCTGTTACGCATACAAAAAATCAGTTGAAATCATGACTTCTCCAAGTAAAAATTATGACTTTTTCGGTGGAATATTTTACTTGCATAAAGTGTGTAACAACGTTTTACCTATCTTGAATACTTTAATCAAGCCAACTTAAAATTGAAGTTCAAATTTCTGGTCCAATGTGCTATCGGCACCTAAACGCCAGCAACTCATCAACATAATGGTTCTTGTCAAATGAAACAAAGTAAATAGGTTTTGTTTTCTTAATCCAACTCCAACATACGTATTTATTTATATATTAAAGAATCCTGTAAACATTGCAACTTTACAAGCCTTGATAATCTGATTTTCTGTAGATTTTTTCCGTTGACATTTGACATATGCCTACTGATATTCATAGTATTTCAACATTTTCCACCTATGAAGTATAAACTATTCTTCACCCATTTTCTTCATGAAGCCACATCCTTCAATTTTATTTTTGTTAGAAATACCGAATTCAATAGTATTGTATTTCATAGTAAAAGAATATACATGAGTGTCTTTATATAGGAGGCAGATATGTGCAGTACAAGTAAGAGTGTAGTGCAAGTATGTATACTATACAAGTAATCTAGGTGGGCCTAAAGCCCACAACACTATACACGTTAACAGCCCTCCTCAAACCTTTATTTAGATAGTAAGTGATGTAACAATTTCTCATTAAAATAAATGGAGATTTCAGTTAAAGTACTGGAGGTAAGCTAAACCCCTATTTTATATTCTAATAATTTTTCATGTTTGCATACACTATTTAACACCCCATTTTGCAACATTTTATTTCCATAATTTTTTTACTGTTTAAGTTATAGAAGTAAATTAAAATGGTAACTTAATTTTTGCAAAATCCCAAGCTGTTAGATTGCATTTCAAACATCTTTCTCAAAAAGAAAAAAGAAAAAAAAGATTGCATTTCAAACAAAATTACCTTCTTTCGGTGATTAAAATAATGTACATATCACTGTTTTATTAACATTCAAATTTGATTGGTCAATTCTTCTCAAAAAAAAGTTTGATTGGTCAATCCACGGTCTTAACAAAGACATGCACGCGTAGCATAATCCTAAAATTAATTTTAATTGGTCCATGAAAAAGATTACTTAAATTCTAACTGAAAGATAAGATCTTATTGGTTGTTATTGTTTAATTATAGCGGACATGCAAGTACACAATTATTCCCTTTTTCTAGATTAAGTTGATTTTTAATTAGATATTGTATTTATTGGAACTTAATCATTTTCTTGTATTTGAGAAGAAATTCGAGATGAATAGGAAGGAAGCTTAATAGATTGGAATGAATCAAAAAATTTCGTCTATAATCAATTAGTATAAACATCAACAACTTTAAATTAGAATAGTTTTTGCTCAAAAAAATAAGCTCATGGGCCAATAAAATCCTATCTAATGGGGAGATAGATGTAGCTAGAGCTGAAAAAACAGCATATAACCAAGGTATATCTTTTTTATCAAAGGTTGAATTGATCATCAAAAGAAGAATTGTGCCAAAAATTAAAATACATTCCAGGAAAACAAGACTTTCATCAAAGAGAAGCAAAAGAAAGGCTTTCATAAAAATTCTCATCAAATTGAGAATGAAGTTTTCATTCTGTACATACCAAATCATGAATTAGCTAGTAACTGCATTCAATTGAAACTAGAAAATTTAGACCTACTTGCCATCCACACTAGAATAAATAATGAAATTTTTCGAGAGAGCAAAAAAAAAAAAAAAAAAACTATTTAATTAAATAAAAAGCTCATCATTTTTTTTTTCTAGTTTCCCATGTCAGCTTTTTATTTAATTAAATAGTTTTTTTTTTAAGCTTTTGAATCATAGTGGAGCACTTATCAAAAGATGATTCCAAATAAGTTTAAAATGCTAAATTATTTCCTTAAAATAATAAAAATAAAAAATGATTGAAAATAGATCAAACTTAGTTGACTAGTCCAAGACCCAAGTACCGTTTACTCGTTTGGTACTTGAGTCTCGGCTTGATCCTAGTTAATATTTAATATAATATATAGAAATACACTTAACCCAAAAGGTCAAAGTTTAATAGATATGAGTTCAATTATGTTATATTAACCA
Source organism: Quercus parvula (assembly GCA_030820535.1). Taxonomy (NCBI): domain Eukaryota; kingdom Viridiplantae; phylum Streptophyta; class Magnoliopsida; order Fagales; family Fagaceae; genus Quercus; species Quercus parvula. The sequence continues at coordinate 12,016,703 of JAUAME010000007.1, read as the reverse complement.
CTTATAATTTTCATCATTATTTAATATGAGACTTCACTCATACATGTACATGTAGCAACTTAGGTCACCATGTATCAAATCATTATGAAAATTTTATTTTTTTCCTAGATATTAACAGGAATAAAACTCTTGATCCTAGCATCAATTGAACGAATTTTGGTCCTCAAAAAAGTAGGAGAAAAACCCTTTCCTATAAATAGCAAGGGTATCCCAACTTCAAAGTGAAAGGATTTCCACATGCTCATATATAATTAATCATGTAGATCTAGGGTTATAGTTTGATTATGCATTCTAATTACAGATTCGACATATTTTCTATTTTCCTTTTGCATCGTATAAAGTATTTAGAAAAAATTGAAAATATCATTACCTTAGTTTGATTTATTCATTCACATGTTCGTATAGGTTTAACCACTTAAATCTATAATTATGAATTCAAAGAATGTAGATTATGATAAGATCCAAGTATATGGATTAGGGTTTCCATTCCAATATTTAAGTTTAGGGTTTCATCTGATCTTAGGTATTAAGCCCAAGGTTAATTCATACATCATAAATACATATTCATTCGTTTTAATTATCAATCTCAGCATGTTTAACTCATTCTTTGCATCATAAAACACCAAAAAACGATTGTGCTTTAATTCTTATATTTTATTTTCAAGCCATCTAGTACACATCTTGGGTTTATGATTCATTCTCACATGTCATATATAATTGTTCTAGATTTTGATACTTAATCTTAATCAGATATATTTGATTCCTTTAACCAAGCCAAAATAGTCAATACTAGCCATTTGGCCCTGATCTATTTGACAACCTAGCCTTATGGCATTCAGGTCTTTGTTATTTGAACGAGATTATTTTGTTTATCCTTATTCCGCATTAATTTATCTTACTCATTATATTTGGCTTTCGTTATTAAATATTATTATACTTTGTTTATTTTTAGTCCAAGTCTTGCATTTTAAAAAATTAATCTTTTCCTATTATTACTACATCTAATTATCTATGATTCTTTGTTCATTTCTATGATGAAAAAAAAATTACTCTTCTATGATAGTTTCGCCTTCCCCCTGTTGAGCACTAAACAATAACATCTGTTACTTGTACCGGGTTGTCGATCTCACCCATTTCAATATTTTTTAGATTTAGATTTAGACTTAGAGAAAGATTTGATGTAACAAAAAATTTGTGGAGTCGTGAAGACTTGTCGATCCCTTAGCTATTATGGAATGCTTGGAAAAGTAGCATCTTAATTTCATAATTTGTACTTTAGAGTCTTATATCTTTTGTAACCAGTTGGAGTTTTTGAGTGTGGAACTCTTTTTTTTTTTTTTTTTTTTTGAGAAAGAACACTGTAACTTTATTCAAAAAAAGCCAAATCGGCTTGAATTACAGCAGAAAGATGTGGAGGAACATCTTCCATCTACACTATAAACTCGCTAACATATCTAGCATGTCTAGCACTGTTATGTGCGGCATAATTGCCCTGTCTCCTAACATGACTATAACTCACGTCACCAAACTGACTTGACAGCCACTTAGCTTCCTCTATCAAGTTTCCAAACTTAGCATGCTCCATGTTGTCCCCTACCAGAGCATCAATGGTGATCTTGGAGTCCCCCTCAAGGATGAAAGACTCAAGACCGATGTCTCCAGCAAATCTCAATGTCTTTATTGCTGCAAGAACTTCCACTGCAGTGACCGAGTAGGGGAGAGGGATCTTTTCCGCCATTGCAGCAACCATGAAACCCTGCTCGTCTCGAATCACGGCACCAACACCAGCTGAGTCGTCCTCCCTAAATACAGCCCCGTCAAAGTTCACTTTGTGTCGTGGCCAGGGTGGAGGTTTCCAGATGACCCGTTCAGAACCTCGAACGGATGGGTGGGGGGGTTTAGGAGGAATGGAACGCACATAATCAGCTCGGATTACCCGCACCTCAGGAAGCACTTGCTGAATCGGGAAGAGCTTGAATATTCGAAATATGTTTATGATGTTATTTTTACCTTGATATATATATATATATATATATATATAAAGGTTTGGCCTTTGCTCTGTTTAGTTTTACGTAGAATAGTTTTGTATAGGATTAATAATATGTTAGGGTTTTTTTTTTTTTTTTTTTTTTTTTTTCATATACTGTGAAGTTCATAAAGATATGAATGTAAATAGTAACAGAATATACATATATTCCATCCATGAAATAATTATAATTAGAACTAATAATTGTCAAGTCTTCAAAATACAGCCGCCACGTTTAAAGACATTAATATACCTAGGCGAAATTAATCTATACACCGACGGTTAAACTCTCATTCCTAAAGGTGTCTTTATCATCAAGTCCTACTTGGATGTCTGATCACATTACAATATTGATCATTATTGGGAGGTATGGGCGTTTAGAGAGAGTGACAAGACTTAGACCACAAGGGAAAATTTTATGCCATCGATCGTAGTGGTAGAGATTTTATATTAATATTTTTAACACAAATTCGGGTCAAGGAAGGGAGTCCAAATAACCATGTAATTGAATACCAAGTCTACAAGGCACCAAATTCAATGTTCCCAATAAGTTTCTCCTACTTGAATGGGAGTTTCATCTAAGGAAATTATTGTATATACTTGATTTTTTTTTTTTTTTTTTTTGGGTTAAGTTTATTGTATGTACAAAACAGGGATGTACCTAACAGTCGATGACTCCAATTATTTGTAGTTCTCAACTAGCCCTTTCACAAAACTAGCATAAATCATATAATAATGTGTATAATTAAATAACATAAATGAGTTTAAAGTTGCACCTAAAATTTTGCAACTCAATTGACATTCCTAATATTAGGAGGCGTCTAATGTTAAATCCCCTCTCTTCCATTATAACCATCGAATCATCAAAATAAATAATAAGTTTAGAGTCACAACACAAATCCCGGCCACTCTCCATCCAAAAAAAAATCTACTAACTCAATAGTAATAAAAGAAAATGTTGTGAAAACTTTTTTTTTTTTTGTGAGAATTGTGAAAACTGTTATGACTAATTAAATTACATAAGCATTTGGCAAAAATATATCATATATCATAATTTGGTAACGAGGAAATCATGACCTTTCCCATGAATATTTTTATTGACCAATTAAAACCTACTTAACAAATTGATTTTCACGTGTTGAAGGATGGAGCGGGGTTCGAGCTGTCCATGTCCTAGTGTCGACCAGACATGGCAAACGAGTTCAGGTCGAGTCAGGTTGACTCCTATTTTTCACATGATTTAAAAAAAAAAAAAAAAAAAAATAACATGTATTTGTCATTTGGAAAGTCATGCAACAAATTACTTGATGTAAAATGCATTACTTTGAATTCACCACTTATATCAATAATGAACTCGGTTAAACTTATTAATACTTATTCAATAATTTTAAAATTATACAAATCCCAACATTGCTAACTAAAACAAAATAACACAAAGATAAGTAAAATAAATATACAAGTTTTATTTTTACACAATATTAACATCCCAAAATATAAAACAAAATTACAAATTACTTATTAGATAACTCATTTGACAAAGAATAAAAACATATAACAAATTTACAATCTTAAAAATTAATTTTATAATCTATTATCAATTGTGGTTGGCACTCTATTTCAATTTGAGAATATATATTAAAGTTTGATTGTTTACTTATTTATACATAGTCTCTTTTATGAATATCATATCATTGTTAAGCAACACACACTCCAGGAAATATAATAATTTATTTTGAAAAGCCATTTATTTTGGACATAAATTGTTAAAAAATAGGTCTAAGCATTCATAATTTATACTAATTTGATACTTTGGCTTCACTATTTTCACACTTATAAATGTTTCTCACACATATTTACAATTTTAAGTCTATTTTTTTACTCTACTGTAACCGGATTATCTTGACATGTACTTTGTTATTTGATATCTAAAAATCTTTACTCATTACCAAATGCTCAACTATTCATCTTTCAATTCATTTGCATGCAGTTATATAAATGTCTCAATTGTTTCCTTAAAACTCATAACAAACAATTAAATCAATATTGTCTTTATTTTATTTTATTTTTTTACCAAAAAAAAGTTTTAAAAAATAGCTTGGGTTGACCCAAAAAAAATACGAGTCAGGTCACGGGTCATCTTGTTTTTGCTTCGGGTCAAAAGAATCAAGTTTGGATCTGGTATTTTTCGGATCGGATTGGGTCAGGTTAGAAAATTCTGACCTATTTTGTCATGTCTAGTGCTAACTGTCAAGCCCTATTCCCAAGAAGTGACCCAATCTTAGGGCAAAAAAAAAAAAAAACTTTGGCAAGGCTAAGTAAGTGGGTCCCTTGGAAATTGGGTATCAGCGTATTGGTTAGACAGAATCAGAGAGCTTAGGCCCAAGAGCTAGAGGCATCAACGCCCCTTCGTGATGGTTAATGGTCCTTTGGCATGTTCGGGAAAAATTGACTGTAAACAATTCTTCCAATTCGATAGAACAGGCTGATCCGATTATCCAAACAAAGAAACAAGAAATAGAAGAAAAAAGAACAGGCTATCCAGGGATAATTGCTGACTCCATTTATCCATTTATCCATTCTACCTCCATAATGTTTCTTGGATATCAACCCGGGTGCTTTAGCCAACATGAGTGTATCTCAATGTAATGTAGAGAGAGAGAGAGTGAGAGAGAGATATGATATAATATTTTTGAAAAAAATAATTAAAATAATTAAACTTTTGAACAACTTGGAATGCAAATACTAACCTGAAATTGAAGACCAAAGATTTGTTTGTTGATAGCGAATGAAAACAGCATGAAGTTTCTATCCATTCTCTCGGAAAATTATTAGGTACTCTCGGAGTACCATAAATGCGTGCTCTTTCCTTTCACATAAATGGTGGGTCCCACCATGAATTTAATTAGTGGGGTCCACCATTCATGTGAGAGGAGGGAGCATACATTTATGGTACTCCGGGAGTACACAATAATTTCCCCATTCTCTCTCTCCTCTCTTATTTTTCTTTCTCCTTTTACACTAGGTATAAGTGTAAATTCTTTGAAATAACTTCTTCCTTTTTTTGAGATGAATGGCAGAAATTGTATTGATATAAAAGGTATACAATCCCGTGGACATAGCCACAGGCATGAGTGGCCCCAACCACTTAGTTATGCTGAGTCCATGCAGTGAAGGACTCAGCATAACAAGGTGAGTTGATTTTAATTTTTCATCCTTCTACTTTTCTATTCCCAACCAAACACTTACAATGAAAAATAAAATTTTTTATATCTTCCAATGTTTTCATCTTCTTAAAATTTTCTATCCACTCATTTTTTTTATCCCTCAAAACAAACGAAGCCTTTAAAGTTGTAATAAATGACTTTTCTCTTGCAGAGCCTTAAAAAGGGTAATTTAATGGGCAAGGACTGGCATCTAAACTAGACTATCAGTTTAAGTGTTTATCTTTCCCTAATCTCCCTCCTATTGGACTCAAGCTCAATAGTTTATACTTTATTGATTATTGGTTCACTGTTCTTCAAGCTCAATAGCTTATAGTCTCTCCCAATCTCCCTTTTATTTGACTCAATTAGCTCAATAGTTTATACTTTATTGACTATTGGTTCAAGGTTCTTCAAGCTCAATAGTTTATATTTATAGTCTCTCCTAATTTCTCTCTTATTGAAGTCAAGCTCAGTAGTGTAATTGGAAAATTTTATAGTCGACAAAATGTTAAATAAAAAAAAGTAGAATTATCTAAGGGTTAAATATGTTTTAATCTAACATATTTTTTTAGGACAAGCTCTCCGATGGACAAGTTATTGCTATGAAAAGGGTTTAAACAAATTTGGGAGAAAGAGATCTTAAATTTAAGAATGGGGTCCAATTAGTGGCCAAGGATCAACATTGAAATTTAGTTAGACTCATCGGATTTTGCTTAGAAGGAAATAAAAAACTTTTAATTTATGAGTTTGTGGCTAATACAAGTCTTGATCACTTCATTTGTGTCTAAAGGACTAAAACAATCTAATCTCGAAAGTTAAGTGAAGTAATGGGAAGGATATACACACACCTTGCAAGATTCGGAAAACAGTCTCCTAAGAATTAATTAATGGCCGATTGCCAACTTATTACAAAAATAACAATTAGACAGTCATAGCAACGAAAATCATATCATGCATGTCACAAAATAAAAATAATTTATTATAAAAATAAAACAACATAAATTTTTTTTAGCAATGCTAGAGACAGAAGATTCACACAAAAGAAAGATTTGTCCCCATATAATAAAACTTTAAGGGAGTTCTATTAGGTTACAATGGTAAATGACCATGTGAGAATGCTCAAACGCAAAATTGGATGTGAATTCTAAAAAATGCATGACAATGTTAAATGCAACCAATATTAGGGGCAATTTCTTGAGGATATTTGTTTTTAGTTAATTATGTCACAATATCCATTTTCTCATCTTTTGATTTTTTGACAATAACAAAAACATTATTATTTTACGATATTTTTCTTGAATTTCACATGATAAAAATACATACATATATATATATATATATATATATATAATGGCACTTGGATGATGAATGAATATATTTTTTTTATTTGATGTGAACAACATGAAAAGTATGGACATTTAGGCATTTAGCTCACCATTTTCTTGGGCCTAAGTCCATGTGTGTCTCTTTTAGTCTAGGACTACAAGATCAGCATGCTATCCTTGTAGTCCTAACCAATAGAAAAGGGTCACATCATTAAAAGTGGATGAGATCAACCTAATTGCCATGTCATAATAACACACCCTCACATTTTAACACCTACTAGTCACTAACCTGTGCGATGCACAGGAAAGTTCTTAGAGGATAGTGTTAACCTGCACAGTGGAGTTATATCATGGCTGCCAGAGTTTGTTCCTAAAGTTGGACTCAAAATTGTCAAAAATGAAATTTTGAGCATTTCAGGTGCCAATATTTTAGAGCATCTTGCTAACTCTTTCATTGAGGCACTATGTCATTTGAGACAACAAAATAACTATTATGAGAATTTGATTAGAAAATTCTATATTGCATTGAAAGAAAATAAAAGTACATCAAATATTTATACAAAGTTTGAGAGTAACTAACTTCTTACTAACTCCACAATATACAGATCTAGCCTCTACAACCAATCAGATTAATACACGTGTATATAAATAATAGTTATGAATTAAACTAATCCTAAAGTACAAGTAATATAGCTGTTTTAAATATAAACATTGTTGTTTATATAGTCACAGCTACAATTCTTCCATTGCTCTATTATGATACTCTGCCTCTCTGCCTGAGTTAACAGCTACAATCCAAGCTTGCTTGACCTTCAACATGAGTCCTTGTGATCTTGTTCTTTTGATAACTATGAAACATCATGGGTTTCTTTGTCTTAATGGAATTGTCCAGGTTGGTGTAAAGATTGCCAAAAACACAAAGGCTTAAAAGAAAATACTGACCTCTTTATATAGATATGGAGAGTGCCACCTAATTGAAAAATAAAAAAGTAACAAAACCTAGAAAATGAAAATTCTTAATTACAATTCAAGTAGAATTTGATCTTCTAAGTGTATACTTCTTTGACCCACATGAACTGCACTTGCACATAACTCTAAGATGGGGGGAAATAAAATAATAAAGAAGCATCTTAATGAATCCTTCAACAAAACAAACAAAAAGTTGCTATAAGAATTGCATAAGAAGAAAATAAATGTGGTGGTGAGAAAGGAGTGCATAAAGGTCCTACAAGAATATTAAAGAAAAATATGTCAACGTACATGTAATATTTAGAAATGAGTTCAAGGCTTACATATGAAGGATTGGAATATATGTTCCTTCCATGCCAACAGCTTTGATGGCCTTAAAACTTAAATTCTGCATTTTGATTGAACAGTACATTGAGACAACAAATAATCAAGTGAAGATTATGAAATACAATGCCTAAAAATGAGTGTAAATATTAAAGTATTAGTCCTGTTTGTTAAACCCATTCTGAGCAAATTCAAAATTTCATTTGGGAATTGGCGATCAGCAAAAAGTTTTTCATTTCAAATTCAATTCAAAAATCAAAAGTTGTCCTATTTCTTCATTTTGGGAACTCTCTCTCTCTCTCTCTCTCATCATCACCATTTGGCTGCCCTTTCCTTCCACTGCGATGTTGACATCATTGGTACTACCACTGCCCAGTAAGTTTTTGTTTCTATCTCTCTCTGTCATTTTTTTAATGATTTTTTCAATAACCCAGTTTGGTTGTTGGGAAAATGAAGGAAAGTAAGCTCTATTTTGTGGGATTTATGGGTTGTGTTGATCTAGTGTCTTTCACAACCCCCAAAATCTTCTCTTTCTGATATCTCTTTCTAACATCTGAAGTTGCGAAGGCTCTTTTATTTTCTCTCATTTTCTATTAAGTTTTTTCCCCGAAATTACATTTGTGAGAAAAATCCAAACCCACAATTTAGTATTGAGAGGAGACTTGTACCTGTTTGCTGAAATGACCCTATAAAGATAGAGACTTCTTGTTCTCATTCTATCATTTATTATCAACAAAATGAGCTACAGTTTACACAAGCATTGTCAAATTTCCAATAATGATAGATGTCCAGGATGGGGCATCCACTAAGTCTTTAAATTGTTGTACCAATATCAACTAACCAATTCAGGGTTCGTTTGGGAACAGCTTATTTAACTGAAGTTGAAAACTTTTTGCTAAAAGTGTAGAAAAAAAGTTGAAAAATAAGCTGAATGTACAATGGAACCCATGAATAATATAAAAAAATGCAGTGGGACTTATGAATAGTAACAAAAATAAGTTAAAATTGCAAATAAGCTTAAAATTTCAGCCCATCCCAAACGATCTCTCAATGTTTACAACATGCATAACCCAAGCAAAGTATTGATTAAAATGAATTTAACTTTATTAATGCCTAGCAAGAATCAAGCCCAGTTCATGCTATAACACTAACGGTTCACTGTATCATATATCTTGACTCAATATTGAGTATAGGAACATGAAGACCCCAAGAATCTTGATCTAGTCATAAATTTTATCAATGCTCCATTAAAGAGTATTCGAGAAAATGATAGACCCAACTATTAGTAATCACAAACAAGACTCTCACTCACGAGCTCATTGTTCCATTTTTCTAACATTTCCCTATCCCTGTCTTGTTTCTAGGTTCAGATTAATGATTAAATAAATAACAGAAAATGGAGTCATCTAACCCAATATTTTTGGGGTCGGCTATGAATCCTCAACAAGACTTGTCAGAATCGGCCACATGTATTCTTTTCCACAAAATGAAGTCAACAAACCTAACCCAAAAAAAAAAAAATCCTAGAAACACCCATTTGAACAGAATAAATATGATTTACCAACTAGCAAGCCTATCTAAAGACAAATATATTAGGTTGTTTTTATGTTTGAAGAAATCTAGTATAATATAATATAAAAATCTTCGAATAAAACAAAAGTCATTTCCACTAATCCTTTGACTAGGTTTAGAGTTCTCTTAAAATTTAAACAATGTGTATCTCTTTGGTCATACTATCACCCAATCCAAAAAAACATTTTTTTAATTAAAAATAAATAAAAATAAAAAAGAGACCCTTTACAGTATATTATACATTTGTGAGAAAAACTCTAACCCACAATTTGGTGTAGAGAGGACACTTGTACCTGTTTGTTGAAATGTCTCAATGAAGATGGAGATTTCTTTGTTCTCATACTATCATCTATTATAAACAAAATGTTTGTTTGAAATGTTCCAATCCACTCAGAGATAGAGAGAGAGAGAGAGTATAAAAGCAAGGAAGAGATGAAAAATATATATATAAAGGCAAGTAGCAACTTGTTACATTGAACTGGTACCAGTTCACTATAGCAAGTTGTTAAATTTTTTTAGATATGACACCATCATTGTAGCACAATTTTGGCTGTTTGTAGTACTAAAAATAACTTTTTAGTATTTTAACATCATCATTGTGAGTATTCTAATAAGTGTTAAAATGTGTGGGTATGTTAGTATGATGTGGCAATTAGATTGATGTCATTCACTTTTAATGATACAGCCCTTTTTCTTTTGGTTGGGACTACAAGGTCAGGTAATTCAGACTGCCTTATAATACCTGGGGGAGACATGGTCACTGCCCAAGAAAAGGGATGCAATGCACTATATGCACTTGTGCAATGCACACCTGGTTTGTCTCAAACAATTACCTTGACCCTTCCGAATTGAGCACTACGCATCTGTTAGTGAGTTGTCGATCTCACCCATTTCAATATTTTTTAGGTTAGATTTAGACTTAGAGGAAGATTTGATGTAACCAAATATTTGTGCAGTCATAAAGACTTGTCCCTTAGCTATTATGGAATGCTTGAAAGTATCTTTGTACTTTCCAGGTACATCTTCGTAGTTTTTTACCTTTCAATTTTTTTTTGTAGTTTCCCTCATTCCTTTTATCAAACATGTATAATGATGTGAATTGAGCTAGAGTCTTTTACCTTGGGTAACTAGCTGGAGTTTGTGGGTGTGGAACTTGTTTACTGTGGACGTTTACCTTTCGCTAGAGTGAATACTTTGTACTTGGATCAGTATAAGTCTTTGGATGTCACCTGGTACAAGGGAAAATTTATTGGGGTCACGGAACGGATTCCAATGAACATGCAGTTGACTACGGCCGATTCAATGTTGCCCCTTGCCAGTAAGTTTCTCCAACTTTGGGTGGAAGTTTCATCGACGGAAAATTATGGTATATACTCCAGTTTTTTGTTAAGATTATTGTATATACAACAGTGCCATACCTAACAGTCGAGGACTCCAACTAATTGTTCTCAACTGACAGCCCTTTCACAAACCTGGCATAAATCATATAATAATGTGTGTGTATAAATAACATAAATAAGTTTAGCGTGCTAAACTCTTAATGTGACACGCGTCACGTTGAGAGAATTGCAACTCAACTGACACTTTTCGATATTTTGAGACCTCCATTATTAGATCTGTTCTCTCTCATTGTAATCACTGAATTATATATCAAAATAAACGATTCTAAAAAAAAAAACAAAAAAAAAAATCAAAATAAACAATAAGTTTAAAGACACAACATAACACTCTCCCAAAAAAAAAATACTAACTCAACTATTATGAAAAACATATATTGTGAAAATTATTATAACTAAAGCGTTATGTATATTACATACAGGTTCAGCAAAAATATATCATAATTTGGTAACGAGGAAGTTACAACCTTTCATTTTCCATCGTTTGTCTCCATCCACTTCTGTTTCCATCAATTTTTTTTTCTTTTGAAAAATGGTCAACAATTTTATTTTATTAGGGAGATTAGAATAGGATTAAATATTCGAATCGCTAGACGCTGCTTCATTGAATTAAATAAAACGTTATTAGAGAAGAAGAAATAAATGAAAAGAAGTAATATAATATTATTTTGAAACAGAAAACGAAGTATCAAACCACGTACATAAAATATTAGCCTAATTAAGAGTGTTCGGCAAGTGGGGCAAGAAGCCTCTCCAATATTCTACATTTCTACTAATAAGTAATAAGTTAATGTTTGGCAAAAAAAAAAAAAAAGGTAATAATTTTTTTTTGAGTAAAAAAAAAAACTAATAAGTTAATAACTAGTATTTAACATTTATCCCTCGTTCTACATTAGTACTTTATTGAAATATAAATGCCTTTCGAAAAAAGTGCAATACAATTTAAACAAAATATAGAGAAAGGAGGTGAAAAGATGTCTTTCGGGATCATGCGATAAAATTGAAATGGTATATAGAAAGTGGATGAAAATAAGTTCTTGTCTAAGTAAAGAAAAAATAGTGATTTTCTTTCTTTCTCTTTATATTATCTTAAAGCAGAGGGGAGAGGTTTTTTTTTTTTTTTTGGGTTAAAATTAATTACAAATTACATCTTAGGATAATTAGTGGATATCATACCAAAAAAAAAAAAGTAATATAGAAACTTACAAATATTTAATTAAATACTGAAAATTAAATTGATAGATAATAAAAGTAATCTCAATAAAAATTTCAGTATATTCCAACTACCTTTGTTTCTCTCTTGTCTAGATCATAATCATTGGCTTCCATGGTTGACCAAAGATCCACACAACTCACACAATATATATATGTATGTATATATATATATATATATTTGTTTCTTATGCCCTTGCACGTACACTGACCAGAGACTTGTGGGTTCAACTAATCCAATCACCAATTTAATCTTACCATATGATCGACAACCCTCATGTGTTTGGTTGGTAGTGGTTTGAAGAATTTCAAACTAGAAACGATTAGATCAACTGGTGGGTTGACATTAAACTTGAGATCAATGAACTTCTTATCACCTGTAATATACTGAATTACCAATCACATCCATGATGTTTAAAACCAAGTTTAGATTAAATTAATTGATTAGGTTGTGTCACAAACCTAATTATGGGATTAAATTAAATGATTAATCACCTCAATTTTTACTTAGCCCTAAAAAAAAAAAAAAAAAAAAGTTTTACTGTTCAAGTCAATAAAGAAAGGTTTTAAGTCCAGCTATCTTTGACAGCCAATGTACGAGAATTTCGAATCATTCGTTTATGATAGTTTCAAAAGATGGATTCAAGAAATGAGATTATGAAATATCATTATCAAGTGGTTTCTGACATTTTGTTTGGATAGTCAGCCAAAGAGTGACATTCTTAACATTTTTCAGATATAATAATAACAATAACTTCTAAGCATATAAAGGGGCATAACGTTTTATTTAGAAGCTACTGTCATGTGATCAAACATGGTTACAAACAAAAAGAAAATGACAATTGGCTTGTAATGATTTTTTATGTAGGTTTCAATTTTAAATAACCATCATGCTGCACTATTGTTTGGAAGCATGGTTACAGACTTACAGGAATGCTTGCGTGATGGTATTTTGTCTAAAGCTATAAAGTCCAAACCAGTGCTTTCCTTTATAAAATTTGTTTTTGTCTTTGGCTTAAAATGTGCAAGAATAATAGTGGATTATACTTAAGTCTCTTTCTTGTTGAGTAAGAGATATGGGTCGATCCTCACCAACACCAAAACACGAAAAATATTAATAGGTTGAATATTTTTTCTTCACCTAAAAGAATTTAAGTAACAATAGGTTGAATGTTTCAATTCTACATCATGGACTTTCTTCTGTGCGTCAAGAGTCAGCTCTAATACAATGTTTATAGTCACCCCACCAGTTCATCCTTCTCCATAAAAGCCTATATGATGACTTTCTTGACCAAAATCTTGCCATAATTTGATGTAAAACATGGCAAAAGTTTGTTCTAGTCTTCTCGTCTTGTCTTCCATTTACATGTTCATTGCTCAAGCCATTGCTCAGCCAAACTTCCTATACCAATTTTGTTTAAACAACGGTAACTACACAAGCAACAGTACCTACAAAGCAAACCTCAATCACCTACTCTCCTCCCTCTTCTCCAACACTGAAATTGACTATGGCTTCTACAATTCTTCTTATGGCCAAAACCCTGACAAAGTATATGCAATTGGACTTTGTAGAGGAGATGCTAAGCCAGATGTGTGCCGTAGTTGCCTCAATAACGCTACAAAGCTTCTCACACAGCTTTGTCCAAATCAGAAGGAAGCAATAGGATGGTATGACTACTGCATGTTACGCTACTCATTACGCAACATATTTGGCATCATGGAAAATAGTCCTTCTTTCTATATGTGGAATTACAATAACGTTTCTGCCAATTTGGATAAGTTCAATCAGGACCTTAGGACCTTGTTAGATGGACTAAGAGTTCAAGCAGTAGCAGGTGGTTCTCTTCGTAAGTTTGCAGAAGCAAATGCAACAGCACCAAACCTTCAAACACTATATGCACTTGTACAATGCACGCCTGATTTGTCTCAGCAAGATTGCAGTGATTGCTTGACTGGGGCTTTCGGTGATATTCCGAGTTGTTGTGATGGCAAGCAAGGTGGGAGAGTTGTTAGACCCAGCTGTAATTTTCGGTATAAGGTCTACCGCTTCTATGACCCCGTAGCTGATATTGCACCACCACCATCACCACCACCGTCTCTATCGCCACCATTAGCATCATCAACATCTTCTCCTCCACAATCCACCAATACCTCTGGTGACAAAGGTACTTGTGTCTTTAAACTTAATGCATAACAAATTTGAAATTTACCTTTTCAAAAAAGAAATATATGGAGGGGGAGGGGGGTCCTTATTACTTTCCCAGCAAAATTTCTCTATTTTCAAAACTAATTCAAATTTTATAACACTTGAAAAATTTTATGATTCATCCGTCATAATAAATTTGTGTGAACAAATTTCTGATTTTGCAGGAAATGATGGTAACAAATCTCAAACAGTCATCATAGTTGTGCCCATTATTGCTTTTGTGATGCTGATAATAATCTCCTGCATCTACCTAAGAGTTAGGAAGCCAGGAAAGAAACCAGAAAGTAAGTTAATTAATTGGTTTACTGTTATGAAATTACTGTAGATTTTATTATAAAATGACATCATGAAATAATAATATAATAAATAAATATTTGAATTATTTTTTTATAATCCATGATATATTAGTTTGTAAAACTTATATAATAAAATTTATAATATTCTAACTTCCAACCCCCACTCTACTGTTATTTGTTATTTATCTTATTAAGAGGAAGACATTTCCTAGGGATTATAACTTAAACCATGACATAATTTGGAGAACATTTCTTATAAAATGATACTTATCTTTCACCAATTAACATTCAACGTGTTCGTTCAAGAAATGAGTTCCATTATAACAAACAATTTTTTTATATACTAATCTATTTGGCATCTAGACTTTGATATATAATTAGTTTTTTAGAAGCTGTTGTTGTTGCATGCACTTATTTTAAAATGCGCTGCTCTCTTAATAAGGAACTAATAACATCTTGTTCAGGCGAAGCTGATGAGATTGAAAGTTTGGAATCCTTGCAGTTTGACTTTGACACTGTTAAAGTTGCAACAGATGACTTTTCTGATGCAAATAAGCTTGGACAAGGTGGATTTGGTGTTGTCTACAAGGTAATGTGACTTTATCATTAACCTTAAAGGCTATTATCCACTTCATTTTACTTGGAATGAAGAAAATTAATTTAACCAGTAAATTTTTTCCCCCTCAATCTAATAGCATCAGAGTGCTTCAATACACAATTAAATTTATAATATTTTAATTTGAAGCATAAAATGGAATCAGTCTCACCATGTAGAGACAGTTGTTTCAAACTCTCCCTCTTCTATATGGAGTCAACGATGCACAGCATGTTATGTGAAAAAGTTTGTCATCACGATGCACAGCATGTTAATTCCAAAATGGATATCTGCATAAGGGTTAAATATATTTTAATCTAATACATTTTTCAGGGTAAGCTTCATAATGGACAAGATGTTGCTGTGAAAAGGCTTTCAAAGAATTCTGGACAAGGAGATCTTGAATTTAAGAATGAAGTGTTGTTAGTGGCCAAGCTTCAACACCGAAATTTAGTTAGACTTTTAGGATTTTGCTTGGAAGGAAATGAAAGACTTTTAATTTATGAGTTTATGCCTAATGCAAGCCTTGATCACTTCATTTTTGGTATGAGTTTACATCTACCTTCATTTCAAATTATATTCATTGTAATTTTATTTTGGTTTACATATCTTGTGCATAGACTCCCTAAAAATTTTTAGTACCATATAATATATTTTATTAAATATGTAGATCCCATCAAGCGTCCACATCTAGATTGGATGAGACGCTACAAAATCATAGGAGGCATTGCTCGAGGGCTTCTTTACCTTCATGAAGATTCTCGGCTTCGTATTATTCATCGTGATCTCAAAGCAAGCAATATCTTACTAGATTCTAAAATGAATTCAAAAATTTCAGATTTTGGTATGGCAAAATTGTTTGCACTTGATCAAAGTGAAGACAATACAAATAGAATTGTTGGGACCTAGTAAGTATCCTTTTAGGTATACTTGATGTTTACTTTGTACCAAAGAAACAACATGAAAGTCCTAACAAGTATTATTGAAATAATTGTGAATATGCAGTGGATACATGTCTCCAGAGTATGCAATGTATGGACAATTCTCAGTGAAGTCTGATGTTTTTAGTTTTGGTGTGCTAGTTTTGGAGATGATAAGTGGACAAAAGAATAGTTGCTTCCACAATGGAGAAAATGTTGAGGACCTTCTAAGCTACGTAAGTATGACAATTTTTTACTAATGTTATATACACCTAGATTGGTAGGTAAGATTGCAGGTTCAAATCTGTGTATTACATATTTTGATAGAATCTCTTTTTGTATGTGTGTTGGGGGGGGGGGGGGGGGGGGGGATTTGATTAAATAGACTCAAAAGGAGAAAGAAGGGAAATTTCAACCAACACCCTTAGCTTTCTGCTGTGGAGTATGCTAATCTGTTTTTGGGCACATGTCCCTTGTGCCTACTAGTATGACACTAATAACATACATAAATTAATATGATATCTAGGTAGCTTGTATAGTTAGTAAGGATGGGGAGTTTATATAATATCTAGGTAACTTGTATGGTTAGTTGGGATCAACATGAAGAATGGGGAGTTTAAAGGAAGGGAAGAACTATCTCCTATTGAATAGAATTTTTCTTTCTTTCTTTCTTTTTAAAACACAAAATAAAATAATGTTCTCTTAAATATTGTGTTTTTTGGTTTAAATTATCTTTCAGGCGTGGAAAAATTGGAAACAAAGTACAGCTTCAAATCTTGTTGATCCCACATTAAAGGCTGGTTCGACAACTGAAATAATGAGATGCATTCACATAGGATTATTGTGTGTTCAAGAAAATGTCGTTGATAGACCAACTATGGCCTCCGTTATTCTTATGCTTAATAGCTTCTCTATTACTCTACCAATACCTTCAGAACCTGCATTTTTTATGCATAGCACTACTGAATCAAACATTTCCTCACAATGTGGGAGGATAATTCAAGGGTGATAGAGTCAGATCAATCTAATAGCAGCTTTGTCCAAGCTATTTCCTTGCTAGTGTTTAATGATTTTTTTTTTTTTTTTGGTTGTTGTTGTTGTTGTTGTTGTGGAGAAGGTATGGATTTGAAATGTAATACTAATAATTTTCCTTTAAAAAATAAAAAAAATAAAAGCGTACACTATATAGAGTTATTAATAATAAATTATCACCTTAACAATCTTTCCTAAACCTTAACCATTTATTGACCCAAAAAAAACATATCTCGATTAAAATTATTATTCAACTATCTTGCTAAACCTTAGGATTTGGATCCACCGGGTGCAATTACACTAATTCTTCTCACATCAATTTTTACCATCCTATTTTTTAACTTTTTAACTCTTTAACACTCTTGTTGAGATTGAAAGTTGAAAATTGAACTTTTAATCTCAGTCATCCAATGTTATTGCATTAGGTGTAATACCCTAGGTTAAATTCATTATTCAACAATGATTGATCCATGACTTTAGCATGACACCGTTATTATTTAGTATTAATTGCTTTGAACTAATATTGTATATTTAAAAAATGGATATTTCTATGATCTATGTTTCGGTTTATGGTTTGGATTTTTTTTTTTTTTTTTTTTTTTTTTTTGCGTAATTGTTATGTGGTGTCAATTTGGCAAAGTCCTCAATACTAAACTTGATTATCGTTCCTCATATTTTTGCATCTTAAGAAAACTTTTATGGTTCGTTTGGATTGAGGGAGAGGAAGAGAGAGTAGAGTAGAGTAGATAAGAATTTGTCAAAAATTAGCCTATTTCAATCAACTCTATTCTACTCCCCTCCACTCCTCCTCCCTCCCCCCTCAATTCAAACAGGCCCATAATACAAAAACCTATGTCTCAAAATAGTGCCAAATCACTCAATCACATTACCAACACTCAATCAAAATTTTTTTCAAAAAAAAAGGCTTATAGCCCAATGGCCCCAATCTCTTTTCCTCTTCATTGTCGCACTTCAATACCATCTTAGCAACCTTCTATAAAAATTTTTGAATCATGTTAAGCTCAATGGTGTCTCCAAGTTGAACATACGGTTCCCAAAAAAAAAAAAAAAAAAAAAACAAACAAACAAACAAACTCAGTTTACCATATAAAAATCAAATGATAGATTACAATTTATTCATGTGGTTTGCCCTTGTCATTATTTAGCATGTAAAGTTTCATTTGTTACATTTACACCCGTAAAATTTGAACTGAAACTAATTTGTTAACTATTCAACCAAATTAATGGATATTGCACTAATCTGTTTGGCAAAAATTATTTTTACCAACTTATTTTACTATTCAGCTTAGTTTTGCTATTATTTATGAGTCTCAATATACCTTTTGGTACTAGTCATGAGTCTCACTGTATTATTTTAGCTAACTTTTACCTTCATCTACAGTATTTTCAGCAAAAAGTTTTCAGTTTCTGCAAAATATGCGGATTACAGACGAACCCTTAAGTGAATGAATGAGAGTGTCCAAGACCTCTTTCATTTAAGACATTAGATTTTGACATACACATTTCAAAGATTTTTTTTTTTTTTTTTTTTGGGTTTTTGATCTAAATTAAACTTAAAATAATTAGCACACATCACAAGAGTAAAAATCTACCTTAAACATACTCCCACTATCTAAATTAATTCTATGTACTTCTCAGTTCTAAGTATGTTATGGAAATATGGTTTGTTAAAACAATTTTTACATGTCAAGAATTAATTCTTAGGGCACATGCGCCATATTTCTTAGCCTAATCAAAAAAATAAATTGTATTTCTCAAAGAAATCATTTTTATTTTGCTAAATGCAAAATTTAATATCATGTATTAATTTGTAAATTTTATATTTGACTAAGAAATAATTATGGAATTAAATATTTTAAATTTTAAATTAATTCAATAAAATAAAAAAATTCCCCATTTTTCTTGATATTGGTAAAATTATTTTTGTGCGTATAATTTAGAGTAATTATGCACTATTTATTCATATAAAAATCACACAAAGCATAATATAGCATAAATTTCGGTAAATAAAAACATAAAATCAATATTTTATTTTATTTCATTGTCATTCAAGACAAATAACAATTTTCAATTCAATATTATATTTTTCTAATTGATTACATATTTTTGAAAATTTTTATTGATTTAAACATAATCCAATTATATTTAATTCAAATAAAACATTATGTTCAGCATAAATATTAACTATAAAAATATAACAATTTTTAAAATGTAATGTTGGATGTACATAATCAAACGTGTCAAGCACCTCTACCAAATATAACCACATGCATCGCCACTCATGATTGTGATAATGGAGAAGATTTTACCCCTTAATATTGAATAAATTGGACATGGATATGTACTTGCATAACAATAACAACAACAACAAAAAACAAACAAACAAACAAACAGGGACACGTATGATAGGAATAAGAGCATTAATATTAGTTGTGCTAAAAAATGTTATTTTGACACATTAAAAAGTTATTTTATCTATTTTAAGTTTTAAGTACACTATTTTACAATATATTATACATCACATCATATATAATTTTATCACTTTATTTAAACATTATTTCTTTAATATTTTTAATTCTTTTTTATCATTAATAGAAGAGAGAGAAAGTAATAAATTTTTTTTTTATTTTCATGTATAAATTTTGTTTTCTTTTCTTATTTTGTAGAATTATATGACTAGTAAATTTATGTATAATTCAAAATTTATTTTTGAGTGTTTTCTTTTTATTTTTGTGTGAAAAAGAATAACAAAAATTAGAAAAATGTTTTTTTTTTTTTTTTGTTTGCATGTGAAAAAACCCATTAAAGACTGAATAAATGTCATAAGAACAAGAAATTAGCAATTTATATTAGTTTGATATGTTTAACCTTTTTATTCAACTTTTAATATTTTAATAAATTTCATTCAGAAAATATATTTAATAAAATTATATAAAATTATTTATATATGTATTTATATTTTATAGACATGATGAAAATAAATAGAGATGATTTATTCAGGAAAAAAAAAAAAAAAAGAGAACTAGACATTTTCAGAAAGTCAATTTTTATTAATTTTTTTGTTCGTTTAACAATCTATCTGAGGAGCGAGAACCGATCTTGGGCTTTTTTTTCCTGAGATTTAAAATCTATTAGAGGTTTTTATTAGGGAAGGGAACTATTGAATAACAATTTCCTTTATTTGATTTATGTGATAGAGAAGAAAAGGGGAGAAAGCCAATTACTTGGGCCCTCATTTTACAATTCGCCCATTTTGGGCCAAAAATAGAGAGAAACAGTTCAGCACAAAAATTGAGTCTAGCGTAATTATCTTTCATTTGTTAGAAAATTATATTTTTGTCCATTATTTTTTTATCACTCTCTCAATTTCATGGGGGCATTTAAGTAAAAAAATACACTATTCTTTCCATTTCATTTCTCTTAGCAACACAAACATAAGAAATAAAATAATTTTCTATTTTATTTTCTCTTTCCCTCCTTATTTCCAAATATAAATGATAAGAGATTTTTTTTTCATTTCATTTATTTTCACTTCCTTCATCTGCATCCAAACACAGCAGCAGTAGAAAATTAGCAATATAAAATTCAAAACCCTTGTACTTTAGCAGCCATAAGCCCATGTACATTTTGCCAATTTACAACTTAATAACGTCTATCTCTCATTCTTTTTCAAACTGGATAGATTCAGTTTCAGCTCTATGTCCTATTCTTTCATCTTTAACAATTCAACAAAATAATTTACACAATTCTAATGGCTTTTCAGATTCTATCGTCTACATCTCTAATCTAAACTGCAAGTTTTTGTTTTTTTTTTTTTTCTTCTTTTTTTGTTTTTTTTTTTTTTTTTTTATCATTGACTTTTGTATGAGTTCTTACTTGCCATGGCTTCCAAGGATTCAGAGTTTAAGGAGTACTTATTTGTGGGTGAATAGGATTTTTATCTATACCACTATATAAAAGGTTTTCCCTATTTAAGTTTCTCATTTCTGTGGTTATAAAATATCTCCATCCTATTCACTTTGCAAGTTTTCAACTAATGGGGATAAACGCATAAAATAAAACTCTTATACTTTAGCAACCCACAACCCACGTATGTTTTGCTAGTTTACAACCTAATAACGTCTATCTCTCGTTCTTTTTCAAAATGTATAGATTTAGTTTCAGCTCTATATCCTATTCTTTCTTTTACACAATTCCAATGACTTTTCAAGTGCTATCTTTTACTTCTCTAATCTAAATTGCAAGTTTTTCTTTTTCTTTTTCTTCTCTTTTTTTCATCATTGACTTTTGTTTGAGTTCTTACTTGCCATGGCTACCAGGGATTCAAAGTTTGAGTACTTATCTATGAGTGAATGAGATTTTTTTATAGGAATTCAATGGTGTTTGAAGATTGTTCATTACCCGTGGCTGACTTGGATATCATCGTGTCTCAAAGACAAACTCTCACCAACGTGTTTCCAAACACTCCTTTGCACTAACATGTTTTTATTTTCACCTTTGTGTTTTTTAAGTAAACTTAATTTTCAATTTCATATATATGGGTTTTCTCTCTTTGTAAATTTATTTGGAATTGTTATTATTATTATTTTTTTGCTTTCTCAGGTAAACTTAGTTTTAAATTTTGATAGTTTTTAGACCCCTTAAAACCACAATTGGATTAACCTAGATAATTAGCCAAGTTTTTACTTAGTCAAATTATTCAAATCTAGGTTAAACACAATCAAACAATTATATCATGTAAAGCAGTGGAAAAATAAAAGACACAAGATATGATCACCTAAGAAACCAAACCGGTAAAAACCTGGGGAGGATTTAACCTAACTATTCTCAAGGTAAACTTAAATCCACTATCTTGAAAGAATTGAAGTTTATATAATAAGACTTACAAGCCCCCACGCTCGACTTCTTATTGCTACCTACCAGTAGAACTTACTGACACGATTACGTGCAAGCTCTGAATCCACGGACTCCTTCTTTCTTGGATTCACCACCAGATACAAGCACACCCGCTTATGTTTCTTTAGGCTTCAATGACAGCAACTGGATTGATCATCAAGGTGTAGAAAACTTCTTCTCCTTGAAAACCCTAAGTTTATGTGAATGAAAGCTCCTCAAAGATCTCACAAGAGATTCACATAAACCACAATATGAGCAACACTAAAATGTGGCTAGGGTTTGCCTTTTATACATAGGGCAAATTAGAAATCCAAAACGTTTTAAATAACATAGGGCTGAGTTGGAAATTTGCATAAAAAAAACGTCAGACCCGATTTTCAATTGATCGAGCCTAAGCTTCGATCGATCGAAAAAGGCTGAAACAGTTTTTTTAATCCTGCAATAATTTAATCCAACTTTACAACAGTAAACCAACTCTGAGCAAGTCTAAAACAAACTAAATACATTGTTTTGATCATGGTTTGCCAACAATACAAATTAGAGTTCTAAATACATAAAAACCTAAGTCTTTAGAATCTAACAAATTTCATATATATCCACTTGTTAACCTTGCTGCAATTCTTTTAAATAATTTTAATGACTTCACCCATTCAATCTTATATAATTTTTGTTATGATTCTTTCATATCTCTAGAATCCTTTGCACCTTTAGCAAAAAAAAAAAAGAAGAAGAAGAAGAAGAAGAATCCTTTGCACCCTGTTTATCTTTTCCTCCTTTTTTCTTTTTTTCTTTTTTTTTGTGTGTGTCAATATTTCAAACTTTCTATCCAAAAACAAACTCATTTAAAAAAAAAAAAAAAGAATTCAAACACAAACTCTCTTCAAAGTGTTTCCATCTTTTCCTTTTTCCCCTTCTCTTTTCCTTTTTATTTTTTATTTTTTTTATTTTAATTTTTTAAAATTTTTATATTTTCAAACTTTTCATTCAAACATAAACTGTTTTTTTTTTTTTAATAGGAATTCAAACACAAACTCTCACCAACTTGTTTCCATCTTTTACATTTAAAAAATAAAAATAAAAATAATCTTATACCTGCAATCAAACACAAACTTTACATTCAAACACAAATTTTGCACCAACGTGTTTCCAAAAGTTTGCTCTTTTCCTTTTTTTTTGGATATTTTTTAGAAAAATAAAAGTACAAACTTTTCATTCAAACAAAAATTATATATATACAGACAGTGCGGAAATATACAAAAGAGAGGGCCAATTGAGGCCATCTGCTTACATGAAAATGAAAAATAAACTGGGGTTGCCATCTGATTACAAGATTAAGGGTTGTAAATAAGAGGGCTCTGAGGTAGTTTGCAATTTCTGCCTAGTGTGTTTCTGCCAGACTAGACCTAAACAAGAGCTAAACCAGACCTTTTTCTCAACCTTTTCTTCCATCCTATCAAGCTGTTTTCCTATGACATGAAGACATTGGTTGGTGTAGTTATTCTGTGCAATGACTTTGCTAACTACAACTTCTTCACTAGTGGGGTGTTGGAAAGGTGATGCAACTACATCAGCTTTCTTATGTTTGAAGGTGATCTTATCCAAGGGTGGGTGACAACACAATTCTTTTTGTGCCATTCAAAATGGTTTTCAAAGTATTCAAAGAAAGGAACATTGTTGGATGTCTCTTTCATGAATTCTTTCCATTTTGCCAAAACTTCTTTCTTCTGTTCACGGGTATGGTTGGCTCTATAGGCTTCTCTCTTGACTCTATTTTTCTCTAGGTCAAATTCTTTACCTAAGGCTACCATATCAGGGGTGAACTCTTTCTTGATGGTCATGAGTCCTTTGTAAGGATCAACTAGTGACACATCTTTTGGTTCTTCTGGGGCTTCTAAATCCGAATGGGATGGAGAAGGGGTTTTTCTACTGTTGTTGTCTTTTTGATCAACAACTGACTCTTGTCTAGCTGTGTAGCAAAGGGTGCTAACCTGAGATTTAGTTTGGACACCTTGGAGTTCTAGACCTAAATCTCTCCCGGATTTGGGGAAAGGTACATGAGGTTTGGAAGAGCTACACTGGGATGCAGGTTTATCACTAAGAGGGATAGGTGACTGCTTACTAGGTAGGGGTAGATCTACTGGGGATCTAAACCTGGGATCATCAAAGGTTGGGGGAAATCGAAACCTAGACTGGTCAAAGCTAAGTCTAACCGTACCATCGGATAACTGCTGGACAAAATCTAAGTTTGGATTTTGGGATGGATCTTGGATCTGGAGAGGGTAATTCTCATTTTCTATAGTCCAATTTTATGGAAAGGTAACCTCTGACCATCGTAGGGTTTTGGGTACCTAGATGTTGGATCTAGGATCTGTGGTTTGAATTAGAGTTATTTCTCTCGGTCTCCTTTTGTCAAGGGCTTGGGCATTGAGGTTTGTCCTTAAGCACTTGTAATAGATCCTGTATATCAAGGCAATCTGGCTAGCTCCCTGCACCATGAGGGTACCATGGGTCTTGATATTTAAGGTAAGGGCTTTCATGACATGGGGGTCATGGAGGTGGATTGTGAAATTGGGGAAACAGTTAAAATGAATTGGTCCTCCGCTAAGACTGGTTTCTATGGTGCCTAGAAGACTGTCATTAAACCT
Source organism: Quercus parvula (assembly GCA_030820535.1). Classification (NCBI taxonomy): domain Eukaryota; kingdom Viridiplantae; phylum Streptophyta; class Magnoliopsida; order Fagales; family Fagaceae; genus Quercus; species Quercus parvula. The sequence continues at coordinate 11,992,064 of JAUAME010000007.1, read as the reverse complement.
TATATGACGGGTGTTTCTAAGGGCCATAAGGATTGAACTGTTCAAACCTTCTCTGATAAGGGGTTTAACTCCAACTTGGACTAAACCTATGTGCAAAAAGTTGTGTCCTTGCTTCTTGTGCGCTCTAATGGTTGCAGGAGAAAGCAAGTAACATGTCTCAAATTCTTTGTTAATTCCATAGATCTATTCTATGGTTTTAACATGGTAATCTGTCTTGAAGATCTTTTTGTTGATCCACGAAGACTTGTAGATTTTACTAGTGGGCATCTTTGGGATGTTCCAATCTCCTAGCTTTAGATCTACATCTGACAGCTGGTAATCTTCCGAATTGATAACTTCATCTTCTTAAGGTATCTCTGGTATGAATGGGGGAATGGATGATCTAGAACTGGCAGAAGAGTTACTCCTAGACAACCACCTATTCATCATACTATGACAAAAGTTTAAGATGATACAATCACTACCTAATCACCTTTATCCTCAAATTTCTGGATCTAACCTTAGATCTGAAACAGGGAATACACACGAGACTTCAAAAACCTCACTGTACTAACTACACACCTCTGAGCGCGTCTACGTCCTCTTTCACCTCAACGCCTAAACGTCTTCCCTCGGCTAAACGGCAACACGGCTATGGGACACCTGAAGACTTACAGGGTTGTACAACGATACAGATCGGGATTTACTTTTCTGTTCTCAACAGTACACATCTGCAACAAACTTTTGGGCTAAAACACAGAAACAAGAAAAAGCAAGTAACTGGGAAATGAAAGATCAACTTGAACAGTTAACACAGAAAAATAAACAGTGGGTTAGGAAGGAAGCTCAGCCTACCAAATGATAGATCACAAAGAAGAGATAATAAATGTAGAAGACGATGAATGGTAATGGAAGTGCTATCAGAAAATAGATGTAAAATAAAATAAAACTTGTAGGAGATAACATAATCAAAATAATGATAATGCACAAAAATAATTGATAACTATGGCGGTAGAACCTGCCAACTTGATTGAAATTAAACAGTAACTTACAACTGACCGGCCAACTTGGCTCTGATACCAAAAGGGGACGTAAGTTACAGACAGTGCGGAAATATACAAAAGAGAGGGCCGATTGAGGCCATTTGCTTACATGAAAATGAAAAATAAACTGGGGTTGCCATCTGATTACAAGATTAAGGGTTGTAAATAAGAGGGCTCTGAGGTAGTTTGCAATTTCTGCCTAGTGTGTTTCTGCCAGACTAGACCTAAACAAGAGCTAAACCAGATCTTTTTCTCAACCTATATATATATATATATAAAGTCTTAACATTTCATTCAAACACAAAGTTTGCAATTACCAACATGTTTCCATTTAAGTTTGCTCTTTTCTTTTTTAATTTTATTTTTATAAATATTTTAAATAATGAGAACCTTATTTTTAACTCTTAAACCTTTTTTTAGGTTGACATATCCACAATTGTTTTGGATTGCATAGAGGCTAGGGCACATTGGAATATTGGATCAGTCCAGGTAAGAGATTTTAAAAAAAAAAATTGTATGATTTAAGCCTCACATGAAATGATTGCTATCTAAGAAATTGTTATTAAAGATTTATTTTGTAAAAGAAACTATATTTATCATTTGTGTAATTCTATGTAGGATTCAATTTACTATTTTTTGATAATTACTAATTTACTACCACATCAATTTACTATTTGTTGATAATTACTAATTTACTGCTACATCAAAAATGTTACGTACACTTTTTATTTATTTATTTATTTTAAAGGTAGTTGCTAAATCTAAAAAATTTAAGCTTTTTAAATTTTTTTAAATATATATATATATATATATATATATTATAAATGTGTAGTAAGTGGCTAAATTTTAGGATTGGAAGTAAGTTGATAACTCTCATAAATAAATCAGAATTAGCTTTTAAAAAAAAAATAATAACTAATAAAGGAAAGAGGTGCAAATAAAAATTTGGACACATGAATCATTTTAAATGATTTATTATTTTTCCACACTTTACAAAAAAAACAAAAAACAGTGCATCCTTAACGACTGTTTTAATTTTTATTTTGTAAAGTTTAATCATTTTTATTCATCATTATTTGAAATTGCTACATTTTCCAATCACAAAAATATCTAGAAGTATGATGAGATTTATGCATTTATGGGTGAAATATTTTTTTAAATATAAATATCACCACACTTCTAAATATTTTTGTGATTGAAAAATGTAACAGACTCTTTTGAGTACGCACTATCTTTTTTTGTTTTTCCGTGAAGTATAAAAAAAGATACATCATTTAGCTTTTAGTTTTTTTGGTAAAGTATAAAAACTAGAAAAGCTTTTTAGTTTTTAGCTTTAATGTACAATTTTTTACAACTTTTTTTCTTCCGCTTTTTTCACTTTTTAAAAATTTATCAATGTTATCACTGTACGTCCTTGGTGCGATGGTCACTTCACAAATATAAGTGCTTGTGGGGTATGAGAGTAAGAGCTGGGGTTCAAAGGGGAATTTAGGGGGCGTTTGGATTGGCAAATTTGGTAACTCAATTCTCAGTTTCCATAACTCATAACTCAAAAATGGTGAAACCCATGGCAAAAAGGTTGTTTGGCAAACGATAACTTTGTTTCCATAACTCTGTTTCCATCACTCAATTCTTTGATTTTTGAGTTATGAGTTATGGAAACTGAAAACAACTTTTGGCTATTTTCAGTTTTCATAACTCATAATTCAATGGCATTTTTGTAATTAAACACACATGAGGGACCCGCAAACAGTACCAGCTGCAACTTTTGACCACTTTGACTTTTTTTTCTTTTTTTTTTCTGGGTTGGCTGTTCGGTTCTTTTTTTTTTTTCTTCTTTTTCTTTTTTCATTGGTTCGGTCTATTGGTCTTTAGTTCTGGTTTTTTTTTTTTTTTTTTCCCACTAGTTCGGTCTTCAGTTCTTTTTTAGCTTCAGTGAGTTTGGGTACTGAAAAAAAAAAAAACTGTACCGGCTGACAGGTATAGGCCCACAAATAGTGTAAAAAATATTAAGTGATAGAAATTGGGTAATGATGCCAAACGGGTGTGAAAAATTGAGTGATGAGTAATGAGTGATGGAAATTGAAATATGGAAATTGAGTGATCAAAAAAGTGAAGCCAAACAGCCCCTTAGATTCCCCTTTTAAACCCTTCATAGTAGGAATGTGGATGTATAATTCTATCTTGTAAAAAAAAAAAAAAAAAAATTATCAAGGTACTAGTTTAATATAGGTACAAGTATTCTTAGCAGCAAAAAGTTTTTTCAAGGTACAAGTTTTTTAAAGGTACAAGTATTCTTAGCAAGCTTATTAGTTTTTAGCTTGAGTATAAAAGCAACACTCGTCAAGTCCATTTTCAAAAGACGCATATAATTTGCTTTTTATATTCCTTCCCTCTCTTCTCTGCTTTTAAAAATGGCGGACAGAAAACAGAAGGGGCAGACACCACAGAGCCTCAACGATCGCCATTACCGTCTTCTCCAAGACCTCTCCACTCCTCCAAGCACTCTTTCGGTACTCACTCCGTCATATCTCTCTCTTTAAGAAATTATTCAAAATTTACCCTAATTATTGAATATTGTGTGTGTGTGTGTGTCTCTCTCTCTCTCCTCACTCTTTTTTCCATAAATATTTTTGAAATGCCTTAGAGTAAATGTTGATTACTTTACTGTGTAGAAGTAGGAGAAGCGAAGCCATCGATTGTCAACGAAGACGATGATTCTGATTCTTTGCTCGGTATTTCTTTATTTATTTTCCCATTTTATATCTTGTACGCCATGTGCATGTATAAATTTCTGTGTTTTTGTTGTTTTATTATGTGGTTCATTTTGAGTGGGTTTGTAGAGAAAGAGAAGCCGGTGAAGGTATGCGGCGTTTATGTTCAGTTTCGACTCGAGATAATAATAGTGCTGATAAAAATTTTTATACACTCTTCCATGTCAATTTCATTATATGGTTGGGTTTATCGACTGTATTGTCGATTTTCGTTGTTGGTTAATGAAAATCGACATTACAGTTGATTAACCCAATTATGTAGGTTAATGACTAATTACAGTTGGTTAATGACTAATTTGTTTTGTTTTGTTTTGGGACCATATTTGACTATTTATATTTTTTAGTCAAAATAATTTTATTATGATTTAATCTTTTGTTATTTTTGGGATCAAAATTAACTTATTTTATTTTATTTATAAATAGTAAAAATATATTATAAAAAGAAGAAGGGAGAAGAAGGATGTCACTTGAGTGTACATGAAGTATACATCAGGGACAAAGTGCAAATCAAGTGCATAAAGTACAAAAGTCCATAAAACCATGGACTAAAAAAAAGATATAACCTAGTGAATGCCAAACAAGGTAAACACCATAGACCATGATCGTTCATTCTAATTTTCAACATGTCAAATGTTAAAGGGCTGTTTGGTAAATGTATTCAAACACATGTTTTCAATTTTTAAACAATATTACACGTATTCCCACACTTTTTCACTCACACGTATTTCCAAAAAAATTGAAAACTATGGTTTAAACACACGTATCAAACGGGCCCTAAACTATTTGCAGACCCTTTTGTTTTTCTTCATTTGTTTCACCAATTTGTCTAGAGAAATTATTTATTTGAGGTTGAGTTACAGGCACCAAAGAAATCCTGCAAAGCAACTTTTCTGCTCAAAAGTTTTTTTTTTTTGCCTTACTAACTCATAGCACTTCCCTAATGTTTAATTCCAGGTTTTGGAGTGCTTGCTACGGCTAGCCTCTATAAGGCGATCATTTTTTATAAATGATGCCACACAATTGAAGTTTTTGTCACATTTAATGACAGGTACCAAAGAAATCCTGCAATGTGGAGTTGATAAACTGGATTATATTTGTGTTAACTTCATTTTTTCAACGTTATTTGTGAATGCTACTATGCGGTAAATTTTTTGAACTTTTTTTAATTTATAAAATCAACTTTGCAACTCGGTAAATCTAAGATAATTGAATTTTTTAAGTGAAATAACCAGTATTGATTCAATTACACGATAAGGTTGAAGATCTCTTGTATTTGGACCAATTAATTACTGTTTTCTTTTTCTCTATATTATGTTGCATCAGTTTTAAATATTTTGTATTATAATTTAAAATCAAACTTGGAACTTAGGGATGCTTTGATACCCTAAATCACAAGTTTTATTCTCCTACTATATAGAGATTGAATAGTATTGGTCATATGCCAAAAATAAATTCAGTAGGTTGCAACTAAATACAAAACAGCAGCATTAAGACGTCTGAAAAACATAATGAAATATACAATTACTACACAGCAAAACACGATAAACCACGTAATATTATTTTTAATGCTGTCTAAAATTGGATTAGGTCTACTGCAAATTTACTTCGATCACAATGTGAACACCCCTTTATTTAAAGCTATTAACATTTTTCCTCTAATAATTTATTTCTTATTAATAACCTTGTCATAGTTAGGCCTGTAATACCAACAACCCTCCCCACTCCAAAAAAAAAAAAAAAAAAAAACTGAAAAAAAGGAGAGAAGAAAAAGAAATAACATGTTGGGTGAGATGTTGCTATTTTTTATTTTTTTCTACCATGTATCCCTAGGCTAAGGTAAGTTTTTACTACAGCAAAATGATTATGGGCAGCAGGATTATCTATGTCTTCTGTATCGTTGCCCCTTGAGGAAGACGAGTTGTAATTGAGTATGTGCTAGTTCTTGCTTGACTATGATGTAAATAGGGAAAACAAGCGAATAAAAAATATTTAATATTTGTCATTTCTAGTAATTGTATCTCCTACATATCTACAAAGGATATCATATATTAGATCACTTTTAATCAAATCAGTTAATAAATGAAGAGAAGCCACAGATTTCAAACTTAAATATATAGAAGGAGCTGCGGCATTCAAGGAAAAAATTGACAGCAGTTTTTTTTCTTCATTCTATTGGCTTGTCACAATTTTTGAATCCTTTTAATTTTGCTGAAGCATGACAAGTTGGTTTTTTGATGAAAGAGCATTTCCAACTTTTCCATATTTGTGTCAAATGGTTCATTTGGAAGGAAAGGAATTACTAGACATTCAAAGACATTGAACAACCTATGGTGGTAGTGAAGTTGATTTTTCTGCGCACTTTGTCCAATTGGATGGCTACTATGGGTGGTCATTCCTTCTCAGGTTTGTTGGATCTTCTTGATTGTTCTACTTTTACATAATTTAGATGCACCTCCATCACGCTGGTGCTTTTTCCTTGTCTTTGTTTTCATGTTGATGGGCAAGTTCAAGGGGTTCTTCCTTAGAAAGATTCCATATATTATTTAAAAAAAACTAGTTAGCATAAAAATTATATAGTTTAGACTTGTGATGATTTAAAACCAACATTTAAACTCTCATGGGAAGGGATGGAAAGGGTAGTAGGGGGAGGGGGATTTCGGCTTGTCACTTGTGAGGAGATGCTTGTTGATTTCATTAGAGAATTCATTCTTACTGTATACTTACAAACAAAGCATTCCAACAATAACCATGATGTTTTGATTGTTTCTTTTAGGATATGTTTTATTTCCCTGCTATTTATTTGGTGGAAATTTCTTTCTTAAGAATAAATTCCTTAGTTATTTTCCTTTTTGTAGCTAATGGAAAATATGTGATGAATTTACTTAAGGATTCATAGACATAAGTCAAGACTATTGAGCTAGTGATCTTTTCCCAAAGAAATATTTCTTGAGTTTTTATCCAGCAAAGCAATTTGGGAAAGCTAACCCATAAAAATTTAAAGAAAAATTTTATGCTTTCTGTAACTCTCAATAATTATCATCTTGAAAATTGTAATTGTCAAAGTTTTTTCACATTGTGAACCAAATGATGATGTCAGCATTAAGTGTAATGATATTTAACTTGTACTGTTGGGGTGATTTGGGAGAATTCATTTACATAACTGGAATGCATTGATTACTTTAAAACTTGGGTTGTTCTCGGTATTTGCACAAATATTTAACATTTATTGCCCATCAGTATACTAAAATAATAGTGTGTGTGTATATTGATTATATTTATTTATGGATAATTTTATCCCTGCTGAAATTTGTTCCTTTTTGGTTTGGAGGCAGGTCTTGCTGATGATGTTAATTATCATGCATTTTGTTGTCTGCTTGGCCACTTTAAAGTGAATTATCAGGTGACTTTGACTATATGCTCACTCAATATATGCATTCAACTACTTCTTTCGAGCCTTATGTCGTCTGTTTGGCTTAATTCCTTCCTGTTGATTGGTAATTTTCTTTATCTGAAAATAATATATAACTATAAGATGCTTGTCTTTATAATATCCATTTTAACTACCCGGCCAAAAAAAATTGAAAAGCTCCACCTTCATCACATCAAGGCTTTGTTCTCTTGTAGGACAAGAACATTTTTTTATTCTAGATGCTGTATTTTATGGACATATATTTGTGTTATCTTTTGAAAATTGTTTGGAGGAAGTATAAGAAAAGTGTAATCATGAAAAGGAACTTATAGCAATGCATATGCATCTTCGTTTTTGTGAAAAATTCTCTTTTTAAGATAATATATAAGTACATGGATTTCCGAAATGTTTTACTCTAAATGCCTAGCTGGATGGACAATGTTATGTGAGTTATTATAAATTTGCTTGATGGACAGCCTATACGATGGTGGGGCTTCTTGTTATGTCTATTGGATGGACTTTATCAGAACCATGTTGCCTATATTTGGTCTCTACTTCCTTTCTAAAACTTTCACTGAGACAATTCTACACCCGGCATTGTAGTAACGTTTTCAGTTTAAAGGGTGGTTGTGGAACCTAATTCTTGTTTCAAGCTTTCTTGAATTAAAATCAGTGGTACAATGTTAGTTGTAAGAAAATTTTATAATTGTAGAAGGAGAAATGAGTGTGGATTTAAGACTGATTGGGTGTGTATGTGTTTCTTACCTATAAAAGAACTGGAATGATGTTCCTAGAACTTCGGTGCCCTTTTGACCCTGTTGGCAGAACTTGGTGCCTGTTTTGGGGTTTGTTCACACTGTTGACAGTGATCTGAGGTGTAGGGACAGTCACAATTTAGTCGTCCTACCAATCTTGTTTGAATTCAACTCTGCTTGGGTCATGTGAGTGGTGATTGTGACGTTGACTTTAGAGAGGGTCTAAATATCTTGGTCTGCGTGTTGGTGTGGTCACCGACTTCTAGGAAGAGGAATGATGTTGTTGCTGGAGTTGGTTAACACCAAAGTTGCTGCAAAGTTATGGCGTTGACTGTGAAAGGGGGCTTTAGTTCTCTGATACAATGTTGTACTTTGGGAAATGTGTTTAGGGGTAATTAATTTACCCAAACACACATACGTATTAATTTTTTTGGATACATTTTAAGTGGGAGGGGAGATTTGAACCCTGAATGTCTTTGTAAAACACTAGGATATGCTATTTGATCTAAAGGTCACTCGCGCAAATACATATATTTTAGAGGTGAGTAATTTCAATATTACAAATTTATTCCTCACTTATACATATTCATAGCAGTCTGCATTCTTTGTTGCCAGAGGTAATTATGAAGTTGGCGCTGATTTACAACTATCAAAAGAAGTTGTTGGTCATAATGTTTTATGCAACAGAAACAAAGGAAGGGCTGGGTAGCGAGTCATAAGAAATGAGCCCTTTAGTTGCTGGAGGAGTATTTCGTTGGGGATGTTGCCACAATGACTTTTAGAGTGATCGATAATGCAGTTAATATTTGCGGTTCACTTGTTACTTAAAGTGAAGGATATGGTTAGTCCATTAATCAATTATTCATCCAAAGCTTATGGGGAACTCTATTTTTGGGCCGGATGTATTTTATACTATTGAACATTTGGAAGGGTGCTTTTGTCATGGGATGAGGGGGTAAAGCCTGAAGGAGGATATGAAGCTGATTCTATTTCTCATTTGTTCAAAGATTGAGGATGGTTTTACTTGGGTAGTTACAAGGGTGTATAAACTGAATGATGATGTGGGGAAAGTAGAAATAGGGTAAGAGTTCTCGTTTATGAGTTGTAATGGGAATAGACAGGTCATATTCGGGAATATTTAATGCACAGACATTGGGGGGACATTTTATTGCATTGAGATTTCCTAGTGAGAGATATGGTTGTCTTAAATGTTGTGAGCTGTTTTGGAGTTGTATACTTCTATGTTATACAATGCATTGGTGGATATTCCTTTGAAGGGCAGCCTGTACACATTGGTCAAACAATCAATTGTCGCCTACATTTCTTATATGACCATAGTTCACAACAATAATAGAAATAATCCTCTAATTGGAAGCACACCTAGAGGAAATAAAGCTCCCCCAACCTGAAATCATAGACAACGGGTCACGACAGAGTTTCAAACTGAACATAGAAACTTCCAAATCCATTTCAATTTGTGTGAGGGGGGTTAGAGTTCTACGTGGGGGGGCTTCTGACTTCTATTATTTTATTGTCCATGTTCTCTCTCTCTCTCTCTCTCTATATATATATATATATATATACTTTTTTTTTTTTTGTTAATGCTGATGGTTATACTGATCGGATACGCTTAATAGCAAACTTCATGTTGAATCTCTTCATTCCTGGCAGGTTCATTTATCCCCCATAACTTTTGAAGATTTTTTAATGAAGAAATTATGCAATTTTCTCAAAAATTGCTGATGAATTTGACTTTAACACCATCTTTTCTTGCTTGAATTGCAATTTGAAAGTTGTGGTATGTTTGTAATGGAGATTATGGAGCCTATCTTGCAATTGTATATGGTACTTGATTGAATACTCCCTTTCCCAATTTCTCTTCCTTTCTGCAATAATTTGAAATTACATGTAATTTGCTTTGTATAGGATGGTGCGACCCTCCAATTCAGTGCAGATGACGTTCAACTCTCTTTGGCTGAAGTCAAACTTGCTTGGATAGTGCATATTGTTGCTGCCATTCTTAAGACTTACCAAATTTCTGGCTTCAGGTTAAATTTTTATTGCTGATTACGATTATAGCTTTCAGGAGAGAATTGTGTATCTCATTAGGTCCATTTGCTTGTCTATTCCAGTGGAGAATTGGAGTATTTGATGCAAAACTTTCAGCTCGTGTTTGGCAGTTCATAAATGTGAAAAATAGTGGGTGGGTTACACAATCAGGTATGTCATCAAACCAAGTTGGCTTCTTCTTTTTTGTGCATTCAGATTTTTTCAGCACAACTTGAAAATGCAATATTTATGGTGTGGAATTGTCACATTTTATATCCATTTTTTCCTTCTTAAACATGTCTTTATAAACATAAACATGACATCTTTGTATTAGGAGCTTAGGACTTACAAGTTTATATTAAATAGTTATCTCATATATGGTTGTTGTAAGGGGATATTTTGGGCAATTCGTATGTGGAGTCTATTATTCATGTATTGCCCATATCAAGTTGTATCTAAGCCTGTTGCTACTAGTACTGTGATAAAGCTTATTGTTTGAGGTCTGAATATGACTTCATGAATCAATATGAGGTCTAAAGTAACTTGCTTGACCAGTCACAATTGTAGGGCATTATGAAGCATATGATACCACTATGTTATCCGACCTCGTTAATAATCCACAGTTTGAAACTTCTAATTCCTGGTCTTTGCATAAAGTCGGGGTGGTAGCCAATCTGATTCAAAAGATCTCAGGTTTCATTAGCACTGTAAAATACCTGGAATGCTACTTCAGTTTTCCTTTTTTTAATAGTTAAGCCCAAACTTTTGCAATAATGTACTATCAGGTTATAAATAAACTTGTCATTTGGAGATTATATAATTGTTTTCCCACTTAGACCATAGCCCGATTTGACTAGTTGCCACTTGTTATAAGTAATATAACTGTGAGGGACAAATTAGAAAATATTATATAAATAGATGTGTGGTTTTGGGGTAATTAATTTTTAATCCTGCACACTTCCCAAAGATTAGCACTAATTAAATTGTATTGCACTTGGTGTTAGTTACCTCCAATTGAGTTGAACCAACTGTGAGTCTTACAAAAGAAGTTCAGTGAAAAGTGCTTGCTGCATTTTGGAATTTTTACTTAGTTGTCATCTTTTAAATTTTATAGTTATCATTTTTTATATAATCCATTCTTGAAAGATAATGTATCATTTACTAGTATCTATTTCTTTGTTATAAAGAGTGTGATGTATGTTGTCTATTAGTTGTCGCTCAAATGACACCTCCTCCCCTCTTAAGAAAGCGTGGAGATGAGGACACTTCTGTTAAGAGAGAGAGAGAGTGTGGACGTGGTTTCTACCTTGTTTGTTGACTTCTTTCTTTAATCTTTGATGCAGTATGCTTTACTACTGGATTCTTCTTCTGTTGCTATCAATATTCTTACTACTGTCATTGAGCCAATTTGTTAATCTCTGGATTATTGTTGAATACCATTTCTATGTTTTGATGTTTGCAACAAAAGTTGACCTTGTTTGTATTACATCACACATTTATCTTGTTACAAAATTATCTCTATGACATGGATGTGGATATCCATATGAGTTCCTACAGAACCATCCCCATTCAAATCAATTTTGTGGGGTGTCCTGACAATAAAGGAAATGACATAGAGTAATGTCTTCACCATGTGTCTTTTTACTCCTTCCCCAAAGACGTGCAGCAAAGAATAGAAATTGAAAATCTTGCTAGTTTGAGGACAGTTCCTATGGCTTCAGTGATCTTCTTCAATTCCATTTTAATCACTGATCTTTTAAATCTTGCTAGAATGACACTTGGGAGTCTGTTTTGTGCGTCATGACTTCAAAAAGAGAATGCATTATGAATCAAATATGTATGGCTGAAATACCAGCCAACATCTTGGAATATTATAAAATAGGATTGGCCTTGGTACAATTATTGCAGAAATTTTGTATGTTTAAAAAAAAAAAAAATTTATTTATGATGTCCCTCCTACCAAAGGTGCTAATAATTTCTGTTTATTTATAGAATTTTTTTGATGACCACATTCATGCTATTGGAATAATAGTTATTAATTAATCTCACCATTTCATTTCCTATTAGCTTATGTTGTTAGGACAAGTGCTAATTTATCATGGTATTTGCCTCCATTCTACCTCATTTAAAAAAAAAAAAGTATAAAATCCCCCACACACACACGCATGGGGGATTGTTAAAATAATAGTTAAATGACTAAATTCACAATTACCTAGCAATTTATGCTTTTGGGATGAGTTGTAATTTATCACATGGTATCTTGGGAGACAAGTGAAGAGCTTACCATAATTTTGCATCTTTGGATAAGCAACTTTTTCATTTTAGATCCCAGAACACTTTTTTTCCTCCCACTTTTTTGTTTAATTTATTTTCATGTTTTGCCAAGAGACTTGAAACTTATTTAGTTGGAACCTACTGGTGTTTCCAAAGAAGACATCTAGGGTTTAAGTTCACCCTCCCCTGTTGTAACTATCATATTTATTGTTTTGTTTTGAGGCTTGTTGGAAAGTATAATTCATTTTCTATTTCATTGAAGACCAAATTGAGACTTTGATTGCCAAAAATTCCTGGGATTGGTTAATAAATCAAGGGATTGATTGCTTAAGACAATCGTGGGATTGAAGCAATCAGTATGCAATTCAAATTCAAATTATCATTGGCTTTTGTATGTAATATCCCTTATAAATATGGATTCCATTATAATGAACTCTTTAAGAAAATTGAATGAGAAATGAAGCCCTTTAGGCCTCGTCCCATGGATGTTGGCCACAAGCCCAAACCACATAAACTCGTGTTTTCTCTCTTCTCATTTCTCTTTTCTGTCACATTATCACAAATTTTTACATGATATCAGTCCATGTCAATTGGGCCTTGCTTGAATCTCTTCATTCACATAATATTCTTGTTATTGATGGTTTCCATATTCTAATATGATCACCTTGTCAATAATCCTTTATTATCTACCTCCTTTTGCTTCCCATTTTCAGTTGAAAATATTACCTCTTCATTTTGTATATTGGTAATTTTACCTGCAATTCTGGTGAGAAATTGATACAAAGTGGTACTAGCACACTCTATTGGTCTGATGTTCATGATCATGCCTTGCATTCTTCCAACTTAAGTGAATTTGAAATTCAAACCTGTACCTTTTTTCCCCTTTCTTTCTTTTTGATTGAGTTCAACCCTCTTCATGTTCCTTGAGGCTTTTTTGCAGCAACTATATGCTCGTCTATCTGAACTTCATTGGAATCCATGATTATTTACTATTATTGGTTGCTATTGTAGGAAGATTTTTACAAATTTGAAGTCGTACTCAAAGGAGACAGATCACATCTTCTATTAACTGTTCTTTTGAATTCAATTAGTTTAACTTATGGCATGATTTATTTGTATTTGCAGTTTAAAGTGGTTATTAACCATACCTTGAGTGTTTTCTTGGAAATGACATCTGGGTTAGTTTAATTACTTCAGATTCAGTTTGGAAACTTTTTATTTTTTATTATATTAATTTTCTTGAGGTTGAGCTTTGCCTACCATGATTTCTCCCAAACCCCGCGTCAGTGGGAGATTGGTGCACTGTGTGCGACCTTTTTATTATATTAATTCTCTCTGCTGTGTATTTACATCAACATGCAATTTTGTGTAGATATATGTCGGGAAAGCTGCTTTCTGAAGTTGGATATCATTAAATCCATTATTTCATGAAAATATCACTCTAAGACACACACACACACACACACACACACACATATATATATATATATATTTTCTTTTATTTTGGCTTTGTTCTCATATTTAAATTTACACACAACTGTAAGTTAATATTGGCCAATAGTTTGGTAATATGTTTGTTAGTTTTCCATTTTCAGAAAGAGCGCTTCCATTTCTTAGATGATTACCGAAGTTCTCATAGTTGAACAACCTTTTATTTCACTATTGCTGCATTGATTTTCATCAAGGACAGCCTTTTGACGTTCAAATCTTCAATGGATCCTCTTCCACTGGTATGCAATTTTGTTTAGTCACCCAGTTGAGAGTTTTAAGAATGCTCAACTAAAGTATTCCTGCATTTTTTATTTTATTTTTTATTTTGACATAGAAAAAATGGTTGGATGTTGAAGTACTCTTTTTATTCCTTTTTTTTTACATGGATCTTGTAATTTAATAACTGGCTTAGGGTTAAAAACTAAATATCCATACTACTATTATTTATACATTAGGCATTAAATACAATATTACTAAATTGCCCACGTAACTTTAATGATTTATCATTTTATTTAGTAGTGACATCATTTGATGAAAGTTCGATGAGATTGGAATGGTACAGGTACATTTAACTTTCTGAGGCAAATGATCTTGATATAACTCATTACCCTTTTATGGTTTTTCAATTTTGGTACTTTTTAGTTAAAACTATTGTTGCCTTGTGGTGTACTGGTTCCAATTTCTTGGAGCACAGTTATTAAGGATCCCTTGACACTTCACAAATTTTTTTTGATTATTATGAAATCACTTAAAGCCATCTTTCGAAAGAGGTTTGTATTTATTCTATCCCTTTTGCATGATAACTTTTTTCTTAATAATTATTTTAAAGCTGACCTAGAGGGATAAGTTTTAGAACAATTGACAAACCATGAACACAAACTTGTCTAGGTATAGATCTTAGAATCTTTAGGGTATATTAGACAATGCTCAAGGTGTTATAAGTCAGAATACAAGAAAAAAGAAGCTGCAAGTTTAAGATTTCGAAATATGTCAGGTTCGACCAATCGAGACTATGGTTCGACCAATCGAGATGCTTTTTTGCAGATTTTTATTTCGGCCCAATAGCTCACTAAGCCCATTAAGTGATTAGGGTTTCAGATCTAATTCTCTTAGTTTACATAGAGTGGGAAGAGAGTGAAAGGGGAAGAGGGGTTTCCTTTTTACTTATCCTGCATAGTTTTTTAAGTTTTGAAACTAATACGAATTTTATAGCACTTGAAATTTTTATGTGAAAATAATTCTGGTTTTTGCTGAGAAAGATGGTAACAAATCTCACTCTGTCATCATAGTTGTGCCCATAATTGCTTTTGTGGTAATAAAAAGCTACTGCATCTACCTAAGAGCTAGGAAGCAAAGGGAGAAACCAAAAAGTAAGTTAATTAATTATTTTATTGTTATTGATGTATTACAAATTTTTAAAAAAGGAAAAAACTTATATAATGTGAAAATGAATATAATTTGTCACTTTAATAAAATGTTAAATTACTTTTTTGTAATTTATGATATATCAGTTTGTAAAATTTATGTATTAAAATATTTAGTATTCTAAGCATCACTCTATTGTCATTTGTAGAGTTATTTGTTATTTGGCTTATTAATTAAGAGGAATATTTTCCCAAAAATTATTATTAAAACATGGCATAATTCTTATCAAATGAAACTTCGCTTCCACCAATTATCATTCAGCATGTTCGGCCAAGAAATGACTACCATTAAAACAAATAAAAATTTATTTTTTCCCATTCTCAACCAAAAAAAAAAATTATACAGATCTATTTGTGGTCTAAGAATTTGATAAATAACTAGATAATGTCCCACGCGATGCGCAGACACTTTGCAAATTCATTTGGAAATAATTTTTATGTTTCTTGTTGTATATAGTATTTATGTTTTTCCAAACTATTGTCGAATGCTTTAGCTCCCTTTTCTTAATTCATATTTATAATTTTTCTTATTCTAGAAGTAGTTCCAAACTATTGATTGGCTCTTGTTTGCTAATATTGATATATTAGATTGAAATTGTATAGTTTTTATGCATTTCTAGGAGATCATATTATAATAATTTAATATTAAAAATAATATGTAGAAAAACTAGTACTAAATCGCAGTTACAGTAAATAGAATAAGGTATAATGAAAATACTTACTTTCCAAACTGATGATATGTCCTTTTCTTTAATTAGCTTTGTTAGAGTATCCATGCAATTATCGTCAATGTTCATATTCAAAATATTTTTAGTATTTAATATATTTGTGAAGCAAGCTCCCAAGCATTCAAATATGGTATAAGGAAATTCAGTAATATATAAATAGTAGAAGGAAAATTGCCAAAAAAAAAAAATCTAAAAGATTTTGTACAATTTTTTAAATTCATATAAAATAACTTCATGTTAACTATTATCAAATTTTCTCAAATCTATTAAATTATAAACCTCATTCTTAATTTTAAATACAATTCTAATAGTTCACACTAATAAGGGAAAAAATTATTTCATTTATGTGTGTGCAATACAATGCATTAGTATCAAAGTAAAAGTAAAAAGAAAAAAAATACAAAAAAGACTATTGTAGAGAATAAGTAAAAATACAAAAACACTAACATAGAGAATAAGTATATAAAAAAAAGGTTAAATTAGGGTTGAAGATTGACAAAATAATATACAGTGACAAATATATCTATCAAATCAAAAGTCTCAAAGCCCATAAAAGGTTCTTCATGGCTTCAACTTGTTGGCAAAAATCCAGTCACACATCATCGTAAACCCAACACAAAAGTTTCAACTCCAAAAATCTCAAACAACCAAAGGCCCACATCCAATCACAACCCTCACAAAACCCACAATGAACTCTGACCTCCGCATCAAAACCACAAGTCATTTACATTCTTCCAAGTTTGGAGAATCTAGTATGTGTAGTTGAGTTAGGATGATGTAAAAGACTATGGGCAGGGGTATATAAAGTAGTAGAAGTGCAAGAGGTGAAAACCTAGAGAGGAAAAAAATAGTCTTGAAACGATGTACATAAGAAAATAAATAGTCTTTATCTCTTAATTGGTGTTTATTTAGTAAATAAAGAGTACTTATCTTGGTGAGAGATAGATGAATAGTCTTGAAACGATGAACCAAAGAAAACAAAAAATCCATATCATTTATTGCAAGAGAATCCTCAAGGAGAGCGCCACTTGGCAAAACCTCATGTTCTCTCAAATGAGGTCTTTTCTTTTATATATATATTGATGATTGATTGACTAGTTTCTTTTAGAGGCCTTTGATATTGCATGCATGTATTTTAAATTGTTCTGCTCTCTAAATAATGCCCTAATAACGTCTTGTTTAGGCAATGTGGTGGATGAGTTTAGAAGTGTGGAATACCTGCAGATAGACTTTAACACTATTAAATTTGCAACAAATGACTTTTGTGATGCAAATAAGCTTGGACAAGGTGGATTTGGTGTTGTTTACAAGGTAACGTGACATTTTCATTAACCTTAAACAGTATTATCCACTTCATTTAACTTGGAATGAAGAAATTTTATTTCACAATTTTTTTTTTTTTGTTAGATGTATATATAATAACATCACAGTCCATGGTATACATCATTAAATTTATTATATTTTAATCTGAAGCATGAAATGGAACTAGTCTCACCAAGTAAAGACAATTGTTCAAACTTTCACTTTTCAATTAAAGGAATCAAGATCTATTGTCCCAAAAAAAATTATATTATTTGAAAAAGTTTGTTGTCACAATGCACAACATGTTAAATCCAATTGAGACAATTGGTTCAAACTATCACTCTTCAATTAATGGAGTCCAGATCTATTATCCAAAAAATAAAAAGTGTATTATTTGAAAAAGTTTGTCGTCACAATGCACAACATGTTAAATCCAAAAAGTATATTTTCCTAAGGGTTAAATATATTTTAATCTATAATACATTTTTTAGGGTAAACTCTATAATGGAGAAGACGTAGTGAAAAGGCTTTCAAAAAATTATGGACAAGGAGATCTTGAATTTAAGAAGGAAGTAATGTTGGTGGCCAAGCTTCGACAACGAAATTTAGTTAGAATCTTGGGATTTTTCTTGGAAGGAAATGAAAGATTTCTAATTTATGAGTTTGTGCCAAATAAAAGCCTTGATCACTTTATTTTTGGTATGAGTTTACCTCTACCTTCATATCAAATTATATGCATTGTAATATCTTTATGATTTGTACATCTTTTGTGTATAGACTCCCTCACATTTTAGTACCATATAATATATTTGATTGAATATGTAGATCCTATCAAGCATGCACATCTAGATTGGGCAAGACGCTTCAAAATCATAGAAGGCATTGCTCAAGGGCTTTTATATCTTCATGAAGATTTTCAGCTTCATATTATTCATCATGATCTCAAAGCGAGAAATATCCTATTAGATTCTGAAATGAATTCAAAAATTTCAGATTTTGGTATGGCAAAATTGTTTGCACTTGATCAAAGTGAAGAAACTGCAAGTAGAATTTTTGGGACCTAGTAAGTACCCTTGTTAGGTATGCTTGATGTTTACTTTGTACAAAAGAAACAACCTGAAAGTCCTACAAGTATTGTTGAAAATTTATGAATATGCAATGGATATATGTCTTCAGAGTATGCAATGCATGGACAATTTTCAGTGAAGTTTGATATTTTAGTTTTGGTGTACTAATTTTAGAGATAATAAGTGGACAGAGGAATAGTTGCTTCCGAAATGGAGCGAGTATTGAGGACCTCCAACGCTATGTAAGTATAACTTTTTTTTTCTTTCTCTAATGTTGCATACAACAAGTATGGAGTGGTAGGTAAGCTTACAGGTTCAAATCTCATCAGATGTGTTAGTTAATTATATATTTTGAAAGAATGCTACTCTCTCTCTCTCTCTCTCTGTGGTGTGTGTGTTTTTTTTGGGGGGGGGGGGGGGGGGAATTTATTAAATAGCCTTAAAAGTCAAAAGGACAAAGAAGGTAAATGTCAACCAAATACCCTTAGCTTTATGATGTGGACTACGCTATCTTTTGAGCTTATTTTTGGGTATATGTCTCTTGTGCCTACTAGTATGACAGCGAACATAATATCTAAGTAGCTTGTATAATCAGTTGGGATCAACATGAAGAATGTGTATTTTAAAGGAAGGGAAGAACTATCTCATATTGAATAGCCCTTTTTTCTGTTTAAAACACAACAAAATTGTGTTCCTCTCAAATATTGAGTTTGTTAGCTTAAATTATTTTGTAGGTATGGACAAATTGGAAACAAGGTACAGCTTAAATCTTGTTGATCCCAAATTGAAGGCAGATTCAACTACTAAAATAATGAGATGCATTCACACAGGATTACTATGTGTTCAAAGAAATGTAGCTGATAGACTAACTATAGCCTCGGTTATTCGTACGTTTAATAGCTTCTCTATTGCTCTACCAATTCCTTCGGAACCCGCATTTTTTATACACAGCAATATTAAATCAAACCTTTCCTCGTAATGGGAGCATGATTTATAGGTGACAGAATCAAAAGGCTCGATAAATGGAGCTTAGTATTGAGCTATCTCTTGGCTAGTATATGATGAATTTGAAATGTTATTCTACTAATTTTTCTATTTCTCTTTTTGAAGCTTTTTTTAATTATTTGAGAATAAAATATAAATATATATATATTATTAATGATGAAACAGTTTAACCTTAGCAATCTTTCCTAAACTTGAACCATTTAGTTGTTATACTATGTAAGATTATATAAGATTGGGATTGGATCAAAAACTCCTATGTACTAGACCTATTAAGATATGGACACATGACAAGTATTTAATTCATATTCGCATCCCAGTAGCCAGGTCTAGTGTACAGAAACACTAGATCTAAGCCGGTTCCTTGACAAGATCCATACTGTGCTTGATTCTCATTCCTCATATGGTTTGCATCCCAAGAAAACTCTTAATGCGAAAACCTAGGTCTCAAAATAGTGCCAAATCACTCCAGCACATTACCAACGGGCTTAATAGCCCAATCACCAATGGTACATGTCTCTTTTCCTCTTCACTCTCGCGGTTCAATCCCATCTTGGCAACCATCTATAAAAAATTCTTCAATCACATTAATTGTTACAAGCGTTTAATAAAAAATAATAATACTAAGTTGTACTAAGCTATTATCTTGCCTTAGAAATTGTTCATAACTTCATATACTTGCAGATGCTACGGTCCTACCCAATAGCCATACCTTCCAAATTTTCAGAATGGGTGTTCTCACTTCTCAAATATAAATGGAAAAGCAGAAGGCAAAAAATAAATAAAATAACGAAGGACGAAATAATGTGGCCCACGGGAAAGGGGGGATTTTGTGAATATCCCATTGACTTTCTTTGCTCATATAAAATCTTATCATTAGGGACGTGTGTCATTAATTTATCTTTACTTCAGGAAATGTTGTCTTTTTCTTGATGATAGCTATAGGCATAAATGGATGACCAAATTCCACAACCAACAGCGACGATATATATATATATATATATATATATATATATTTCTTGCGTAACCTTGAACTCACCAGACAAAATTTAAGTAACAAATGGTTGAATGTTTCAAATCAACATTAGAATTTTCAACGTCAGATATGGACTTTTCGTTCGTCAAAGTTAGCAGTAATACAATTGCTTAACAAAAAAAGTTGGACAGTATTAGAAAGGTCTACCTCTCCATAAAAGCCTATATGACATGTTTCTTCACCTAAATGTTTGCCATAGTTTTAGGAAAACATGGCAATGGTCTGTTCCAAACTTCTCTTCCTATCTGCCATTTGCATATTCATTGCTCAAGCCTTTGCTCAGCCAAGCTTCCTATACCATTTTTGTTTAAACAATGGTAACTACACAAGCAACAGTACTTACAAAGTAAACCTCAATCAACTCCTCTCCTCCGTCTCTTCCAACACTGAAATTGACTATGGGTTCTACAATTCTTCTTATGGCCAAAACCCGGACAAAGTATATGCAACTGGACTTTGTAGAGGAGATGTTAAGCCGGATGTTTGCCGTAGTTGCCTCAACAACGCTACAAATCTTCTCCCACTGCTTTGTCCTAATCAGAAGGAAGCAATAGGATGGTATGACTATTGCATGTTACGCTACACATTCCGCGACATATTTGGGATCATGGAAGATAGTCCTGTTTTCTATATGTGGAACACTAATAACGTATCCGCTAATGTGGATCAGTTCAATCAGGACCTGAGGACCTTGTTGGATAGCCAAAGAATTCAAGCTGCAAAAGGTGGTTCTCTTCGTAAGTTTGCAGCGGGAAATGCAACAGCACCAAACTTCCAAACACTATATTCACTTGTGCAATGCACACCTGATTTGTCTGAGCAAGATTGCAGTGATTGCTTGGTTGGGGCTATGGGAGATATACCACAATGTTGTGATGGGAAGCAAGGTGGGAGAGTTATCAAACCCAGCTGTAATTTAAGGTATGAGGTCTCTCTCTTCTATGACCCCACAGCTATAACTGTACTATCGCCTCCGCTAGTGCCACCCGTATCTCCATCTCCACCGTCAACAAATTCCCCTGCTGCAAAAGGTACATATGGTATTAATCTTATATGGATAGCTGTGACCAATATGTTAATAGAATTATGATTAAATGATTAAATTCACCGTTTTCAAGCATCTTTCATTTTGGGTTTGAGATAATTTGTGATTATCATGATATCTGAGTAGGAAACTTTGAGTTCAAATTTTATATCTACTCTATTTCCAATTTAAATAGTTAAAAGTTCGTGTGGGGTATGTATTTTAATTTTTCACTGACCAGGTTCTAAGAGACCTTTATGTTTCTGTTCATTTTTGAGAAATCCATAAATCATGGTTTAAAATTTTATTTTCTTTTTGTTTTTTTATTTCTTAATTTTATAAACTACTTCTAATTACGACGAATACAATAGAACAATGAAATCAAGCATTTTTCTGTCTTTTGCAGGAAAGAAGAGTAACAAATCTCTAATTGTCATCGGTATAGTTGTGCCCATTGTTGCTTTCGTGGTACTCATAATCTCCATCTGCATCTACTTAAGAGTAAGGAAACCAAGGGAGGAGCAACCAGAAAGTAAGTAAAATGATTGGTTTATCACTTTATTGTAATTTGTTGTCGAAAAGGTTGAATTTTGAATTTTTACAAAGGAAATAATAGTCAGAGAACATGTGCTGACTGTGCTGTTATCTCATATTGTAGGTTCTGAGTTATAATTGTGGAAATATGTACGTGATTGAATTAGCTTTTTGTTGAAGACTTTTATATGTTGAAAATTGACAAAAATACATTTTTATAGAAAAAAAAAAGTGATATATATATATATATATATGATTTTCTTAAAAAAGATAAATTAATAAGTTAAAAACAAAAATGAATTGGAGAATATTTTCTGTCAATCGATACTTAGGTGCCATCAAGTAACAATAAATAATCTAATTAAATAAATAAAAAATTAACATTAAATTATTGTGCTCTCTCAAATAATGCTTCCACTTATACAGATAGAAAATTATTATAATGGATCTTGATAATATTAATAAAAAAATTACAACAATATCAATAATTAGTTGTGGCTGGAGAGGTCATTGCTGTTGTATATATTCAGACTTCTACTAAAACAAACAGAAAATTATTACAATAATGAATATTACCAATATAAATAACTAGTTGTGGTTTATCAAAAAATAAATTAAAGTTGTGAAGATGTCATCGAAGTTGAATGCAAGATTACCAAAATAAAAAAATAAAAAAAGTTGAACGCACGTATTTTAATTTGTGACGCTCTTCTTCTTTAAATAATGCACTAAAGAATTTGGGTATGTGTTGTCCTTCTTCTTCTTCTTCAGGCGACGAAGCTGTGGACGAGATTACAAGTGCGGAAGCCTTGCAATTTAACTTTGGTATCATTCGAGTTGCAACAGATGACTTTTCTGATGCAAATAAACTTGGTCAAGGTGGATTTGGTGCTGTTTACAAGGTAACCTCACCAACTGACCTTATCATTAATTTGGAGGGAGTAAAATTAATGAATCTAATGACACAATAATTTTCATCACATTTTTCATACTTGTTTATATGATATATGTTGTGAATTATTTTATTATAAAAGTTATATCAACAGTAGTCTTATATGAAAATGATGTTGTATTAAGTACAACTTATCATATCAAAAAGTTGTGAAAAAAGTTATATAATTTATGTGAAATAACATATACAAAAAGTAGAATTGATGGAGGGTTAAATGCGTTTTATTCCAACATATTCTTCAGGGTAAGCTTTCCAATGGACAAATTATTGCTGTTAAAAGGCTATCTAGAGATTCTGGCCAAGGAGATCAAGAATTTAAGAATGAAGTTTTGTTAGTGGCTAACCTTCAACATCGGAATTTAGTTAGGCTCCTAGGATTTTGCTTGGAAGGAACTGAAAGGCTTCTAATTTATGAGTTTGTGCCCAATACAAGTCTTGATCGCTTCATTTTTGGTATGGTTGCACTTCTACTTTTATTTCACATCATATCCATCATATTTATTTTGGATGGCATGTTTTGCAAGGATAGACTTTGTCACATTTTAGCCTATTTAACATAATCATATCTTTTGCTGAATATGCAGATCCAATTAAAAGTGTGTATTTGAATTGGGAAAAGCGCTATAAAATCATAGAAGGCATTGCTCGTGGACTTCTTTATCTTCATGAAGATTCTCGACTTCGTATTATTCATCGCGATCTTAAAACTAGTAACATTCTATTAGATTCAGAGATGAACCCAAAAATTGCAGATTTTGGCCTAGCAAGATTGTTTGCACTTGATCAAAGTGAAGACAATACAAATAGAATTATGGGGACCTAGTAAGTATGTTTGTATGGTAAAGCTAATGGTTTCTTTGTACCCTAGAAACAACTTGAAAGTCCTAACAATCATTTTTAAAATTAATTATGGATTGTGCAGTGGATATATGGCTCCAGAGTATGCAATGCATGGACAATTCTCAGCGAAGTCTGATACCTTTAGTTTTGGCGTGCTGGTTTTAGAGATAGTATCTGGGAAAAAGAACAGTTGCTTCCGACATGGAGAAAATATAGAGGACCTTCTAAGCTATGTAAGTATAATTATTTTGGGGCCTAAAAAAACTCTCTCAAGTCAGTAGGGATTGGTGAGTTTTGCAGGTTTAAATCATGTGTGGGTTAATGATGCAAGCCAAAGAAAATAGTATGATTATCTCTAGCAACATGTTGCTTTTAAATTCTCTATTTTCCATTTTTTGATGGATAAGTATCCTCATGAAAATTTATCTTATGAGACCTCTCTTATAATATTTGGGATTCATATATACGTGGATTCTATATGCTATGGGAGGAAGGTCTCGTGCAACTGTCTCGTGAGATACCATCTCTAAAGAAAGAGAGGTGGGGGAATTTTGAACCAATTCTTTTAACATTGTATACTATTAATATCCCTGAGGTTCTCTTTCTGGGCATATCACATGCCTCTATTGATATGATACTAAATAAGTCCAAAGTTGGTTTAGTCTTTTGGTACTGCCATACTGTACTAGATATTTAAAATATAATCTTGCTAGTCTGAATGATGGGTTTTTTAAGGAGAAAAAGCATCTTGAGTTTCCACTACATACAACGAAAACACAAGGTACCACCTTGTTTAACTCTAATAACATATCTATTAATTTAAATTATCTTGCAGGCATGGAAAAATTGGAGAGAGGGAAAAGCTTTAAATCTTGTAGATTCCACTTTGAAGGCCGGTTCAACAACTGAAATAATGAGATGTATCCACATTGGATTATTGTGTGTTCAAGAAAATGTAGCTGATAGACCATCCATGGCCTCAGTTGTTCTTATGCTTAATAGCTACTCTCTCACTATGCCAAATCCTTTACAGCCCGCATTTTTTATGGATAGTAATATTGAATCAGACACATCCTCACAATGGGAGTATGATCCAAAGAGGACGGATTCCGATCAATCAAAAGGCAGCTTGGTCTAAGTCTACGCTATCTCCTTTCTTATTGTTTAATGAAGTTGAAATGTACTACTATTTTATATGTTTTTTATTTTTTATTTATTTAAGAATATATAATATATGATTTATTTATGATTCATTCAAAACTTGGCATTCTTTTCAAAATCTGAACCATTTAGTGACCAAAAAAAAAAAACTTTTCTCAATCAGACTGATGGCTATCCATGACTTCAGTATGACACCATTGATATCTAGTAGTTGAGTACTTTAAATTAAGAGAGATGCTATGTCCGCAACATTTTTACAATATTTTCATAATAAATCATAGGTGCTTAGTTGTTATTGGTTCAAATTTGAACCTAATACTAAGATTACTTTTTTATCTTAACAATAACAACCAGTAATAACCTGTCATTTAAAATTTGTTATAAAAATGTTGTGAAAATGTTGTAGACATATCATTTCTCTTAAATTAATATTTTGTGTGTGTGTATATATATATATATATATATATATGAAATGAGTTCAAGTTACACCTGATATAACTTCACAAGAGTTACACATTTTTTTTACCATAGATTACCATTAGATCTATTGGTTAAAAAATTATACATGCCTTCTCATTAATATTCTAAATATTGGATTAATGAGTTACCAAAAATCTTCCTTTCATCTCTCAAAAAAAAAAAAAAAAATTCCTTCTATTTATTCCTTATTCTTTAAAATTAAATGCCTTCTCTCTCTAATCACCAAGTACACCTCTTCTCTCACTAAACTCATCTCCTTCTCCCATGGCTTCACGCCTTAATCCTTTCCACAACAGATACATGATATCTCATATCTTCATTTACGAGTAGCTGTTATAGGCTTTCTTAAAAATTAAGCAGTTTATTCAATTATAAGAAATCAAATGTTGAGGCAGTATTTGAAGAAAATTAAATGCCTTCTCTCTCTAATCACCAAGTACACATCTTCTCTCTCTAAACTCATCTCCTTCTCCCATGGCTTCACGCCTTAATCCTTTCCACAACAGATACATGATATCTCATATCCTCATTTACGAATAGCTGTTATAGGCTTTCTTAAAAATTAAGCAGTTTATTCAATTATAAGAAATCAAATGTTGAGGCAGTATTTGAAGTTTGCACAGTATGTTTAGGTGTTTTTCACTTCATTCATTGGGATGACAAATAAATTCCGGTAAAAAGAAAAAAAAAAAGTGCTAATGATATATATATATATATATATATATATATTGGCTAATATAGTGCTATATGCGTGTTGAATGGAATTATGGAAGACCACTGCAGCTGTATATAGTTGACTACCATTTTCAATGTTTGCCGAAAAGTCTCATCTCTCCCGTGTTAATTCATTCAGAATATGCGTCCATGGTAACGAAGCCACTTCATTTTCTCTGGCTTGTTCTCATCCACTTTTGTTTCAATCAGCCTTTTTTTTATGGGATTTCAATTAACCATTTATTTATTTTATTTTGGAGAGTATATTACGTTTCAAACCACTCAAATTTTTTTTTTTGAGAAACAACAGCTCAAAAACTTATACATGACAAACGGGTCGAGTTCTAGTAAAAAACTGGGCCACCTTAAACAAGTTAAAAATTGGTCCAACAGTATTCTTTTCACATGAAAAAAAAAAAAAAAATGTATTTGCATATTTGCCACTTGGTGACATATTTAGATCATAAACATATTAGTAGGTTTTAATTAACTTAACTAGTAAAGTCTCTGATTGTTGAATAAAATATTTGTGATTTAATCTCTACTTACACCAAAATTTTATTAGCATCTTGGTCTGATAATAAAAAACTATCATCAGAAACGGACGCCATAGATTGAAACTATCTAAAAAAAATCATAAACATACTAGTATTAGTATTGATGTAGTGATCATAAACTTGTTTTTTCCAAAGAAGTCTATTCTAGCCTCAGATACTCCCAGATTTGTGTCTATCATTTGTATTTTTACTTACTATTACATTTTTTATTAACTTGCTATTACATATATATAGCTGCAATATGTGATGACATAATTCTTTAAATGTCATTGCTCTATCTACCAAATCTGGAATGAAAAAGGCACTCTTTCTTAACAAATTCCAATACTTGGTTCAAACCCACCATAAAAATTGAGACAAATCAATTATAATGTATATATTTTAAGTTCACACAAATCAATTTCAAAGTTAACCAATGATAAAGATTTGGAGTAAGGACATTAAACTTTACTCTTTTGGTTTTTTTTTTTTTTTTTTTTTTTTTTTTTTTTTTTTAAATTTTATTTTTAAGTGCCTTTTAACGTACAGCCTTTTTTTCTTTTCTTTTTTTTAACTTTTAACTCTTTAAATGTTTATATATATTATAGTGGTCTGACTACCTGTGCCGCTAGCACTGAAGGTTTGGAAGTAGCATATAACATATAATTGTGAGTTAACTTGTTTTGAAAAATTGTTTTTGGTCGGGTTATGAATTTTATTTTAAAAAATTGGTCGGGTTATGGGTTAACTTGTTTTTGCTTTGGATTAAAAACTTCAGATTCAGATTGAGTATTTTCCTTCTAGTTCAGGTCAAGTTATTAGGTTGGGGCCAAATTTGTTACGTCTACAAAAATTACTTCACCAGTGTAATAAAACACTTGCCTGACCATGCAAGTGCATGTAGCCTTTTGTTGTAAGGGAGTTTTTTTTTTTTTTTTGAAACTGAAACCAAACTTTCAAATAAATCAAGGAAAATCAATGTTCACAAATTCAACAGCAACTGATGGAACCTCTTCCATCCAGAAAGAATCAACATTAACATTTTGTGCATATCTAGCAAGCACATGTGCCACCCTATTACCATTTCTTTTAGTACAACTCACAGAAGCCCACTCCAAAGATCCTAGCAGATGTCTGATGTCCCCAACCACGTTCCCCATCGTTGACTGGATGTCCAAGCCTGAAGCAATACATCTTCTAACAGAAACGCTATCACCTTCCACTATAAGCACCGAGAAACCAGCATCAATGGCGAATTCCAAAGCCTTGCGACATGCGAGTAGTTCAGCCACTTCACTTCCTCGAACCGTCGGTCCCTTTACTGTCATTGCAGCCATAACTTCTCCAGTAGAGTTTCTTATCACAGCACCGAACCCAGAACTAGCGGAATCCTCGAACACTACAGCATCATAATTAAGCTTGTACACAGCCTGTGGTGGGGGTACCCAACGCGTTCCATCACTCTGCACTACCTGCCGAGTCGCACCGACCGCCATATCCGCTTGTAGGCTAACCTGTGATTGCTGGAACTCCTCCAACAACTCAGCTGCACGCCTGTTCAACCAGCCCGGTTCCAGGAGCTTGCCGCCATACACAACTCTGTTCCGCTGGTTCCAAATCAACCATGCCTGCACTAGCAACATCTCCACCTCTGTTTTGTTTATCCGATCTAGCAGATACTCCAACAAAGCTAAAAAATCAAGCTGGCCCGTCCCACACTTCTGCAAAGCCCTGACACTACCATGCCAAACATCTTGCGCCGCTGAGCATTCCCATAAAACATGAATAGTTGATTCCTGGAATAAGCCACATAACGGACACAGATCATCCAATAAAATCCGTTTCTTCTTGAGGTTCCCTCTAGTAGGCAGAATATCATGACACGCCCTCCACCCAAACACTTTTATCTTGTTAGGGATCCGTAACTTCCATATAGCAGCCTATACTTTACAACCTCCATTACCCGTTGATGATTCAGCCCAATCCTCCTTCTTCAATAAAGCTCTTGCAACCTTATAAGCCGACTTCACTGTGAATATGCCATCCTTATTATGCTGCCAATAAACAGAATCAGAGACTTGCCTTCGACTTAGAGGTATATCACATATAGCCTCCCCTTCTTCCCGATTGAAGTGAGCCATGATAAAGTCTCGTCGCCATACATGGAGGTCTTGGTTAATTAAACTTGACACCCAGACATCCTCTTCATCTTCTCTTACCGACAAAAAAGGCTTATTTGTAGGGTACTCTGAAATCCACCTATCCCGTTAGACCTTAATAGAACGGCCATCACCTACTCGCCAACAATGTCTCTTTCTTAAAATAGGTAATGCCGCTACTAAACTCCTCCACACAAAAGAACAATTAGGTGACTCTATAGCCTCAAGCACTGAAGTTCTAGGGAAGTACCTTGCTTTAAAGCATTGAAAGAGAAGAGAAGTTGTATCCTTTAAAAGCCTCCACCCTTGCTTAGCCAACATGCCTAAATTAAAAGCTCTAAGGTCCCGAAATCCCATTCCACCCTCCTTCTTTGACAATGTCAACTTATCACAACTCTTCCAATGAATTTTCCTCTCATTCCCAACTTGACCCCACCAAAACCTAGCACATAAACCATCCAACTCCTCACATAATTTCACTAGGAGTTGAAAAACACTCATTGTATACGTTGGGATAGCCTGAGCAACCGCCTTGATGAGAACTTCTTTCCCAGCTCTAGAAAGCATCATCCCCTTCCACCCCTGTAGTTTTTTCCACACCCTATCTTTAATAAAGGAGAAGGTATGGTATTTTGACCTTCCAATTAAGGTAGGCAACCCCAAATATGATTCAAACCGAGACACTTCCTTCACTCCAAGAATCCCCAAAGCCTCCTGCTTCTGGCTAACAGTGGTGTTATTACTGAAATACACTGAAGACTTTTCCAAATTTATGCATTGTCTAGAGGCTTTAGCATAAACTTGAAGGATCCCAACAATAGAATTAATCTCCGCTGAAGAAGCCCTGCTAAAAATCAAAGAATCATCTGCAAAAAGAAGATTAGTAATCTTTGGTGCATTTCTACAGATAGACACCCCATGCAGGTTCCCTCCCATCTCTGCTCTATCCAATAACGAAGTAAAACCTTCAGTGCATAACAGAAATAAATATGGTGAAAGGGGATCACCCTGACGAATTCCCCTAGAGGGCAGCACATTACCAAATGGTCTCCCATTCACAAGAACAGAGAATGAAGTCGTCGTGACACAACTCATCACCCTTTCTATCCATGTTTCAGGAAAACCCAACCGCTGCATAATCCCCTGAAGGAAAGGCCACTCCACCCTATCATATGCTTTACTAACATCAAGTTTCAATGCCATATATCCTTTCTTCCCTTTCTTCCTGCAGTGCATAGTGTGTAGTGTTTCATAAGCAAGCAACACATTATCAGTAATAAGGCGTCCAGGGACAAATGCACTCTGCGTGGGGGATATGATATTAGGTAACACCTGCTTCAGTCTATTGGCTAATACTTTAGAGATTATTTTGTAAATCACATTACACAGACTTATAGGCCTAAAGTCAGACATTTTCTCCGGGTTCTTCACTTTAGGAATCAGCACAATGTAAGTATGATTTATAGCAGGCAACATATGACCATTATTCAGAAAGCCCAACACAGCATCAACTACAGTATCACCCACAACATGCCAAAATCTTTGGTAAAATAAAGCATTCATACCATCAGGTCCAGGTGCCTTTGTTGGTCCCATTTGGAACAACGCCATTCTAACTTCTTCAGCATTAAACTCACTGGACAGGGTATCCTGCATTTCCGGTGTCACCTTCCTTGGGACTGCATTGAGACATTCCTCCATCTGATCACAATTACCTACACAAAACAAATTGTCAAAATAACCAGTAGCCACATTAGCTATCTCATCCATCTCCTCCACCCACTGCCCTTGTGCACTTTGAATCCCCTTAATAAAGTTTCGCCTTTTTCTCTGGGACACTTTTGAGTGAAAGTATTTAGTGTTTTTATCACCATGTTTAAGCCACAGAACCAGTGACCTTTGTGCCCAATAAATTTCCTGCTTCAAAAGCAAGTCATCCAACTGTTTGCTGACATTCAAGTATTCGGCCTTAGATTCTTCAGTCACCACTTCAGCACTATTTAATACCTCCAGTCGGTTTCGCAGAGTTTTAATGGCTACATCATTCGGCTCTGACTTTGAAGACCCCCATGCTTGCAATTCCTCACCACAAAACTTAATCTTCTCCATTATTGAAGCTAAACCCGGCTCCCCCCCTCCCACCATATCCCAAGCATCTTTAACCACTTCACCACAATCCTCCCACAGTAACCAAGCTTCTTCAAATTTAAACCCCTTTTTGAATTTTTGCTGGAACCTGTGAGCACTCTTTACATGTACCAAAATTGGCAAATGATCCGAAGCATGGGGTGGAAGATGAGAAACTATAGTTATTGGAAATTTAGCCTGCCATTCCATAGTTGCCACAGCCCTATCAAGTCTTAATTTGGTATTAGCATCACCAGGCCTCTTATTAGACCATGTGTAAGTATACCCTCTGTATCCCAAATCCTTTAAAGTACAAGAGTCTAACACATTTCTGAAAGCATTAATCTCTGCTGAATTAGGTGGCCTTAAACTTAATTTCTCTGCACTATTTAGAATTGCGTTAAAATCTCCCGCACAAAGCCATGCACCATTAACAAAACTCCTTAGATGTTCAATCAGCTGCCAAGACTTATCTTTTAACTGAGCCTCAAGCCAGCCATAAAATCCAGTAAAAAACCAGACAAACCCATCTTCTTTAGTGACC
This sequence comes from Quercus parvula, assembly GCA_030820535.1. Lineage (NCBI taxonomy): Eukaryota > Viridiplantae > Streptophyta > Magnoliopsida > Fagales > Fagaceae > Quercus > Quercus parvula. Next base: position 11,960,660 of record JAUAME010000007.1, on the reverse strand, counting down.
TTCATAAGAATATGATTAGGAGAATAATTAATCAAGTCCATTACGACCTCCTTCTTCCATAATAAGGCCAAACCACCCCCTGCATGTGGCTGTTTAACAATAATTTTATTTTGAAACTTCAAATCTCCAAACAAATTATCAAATCCTTCTTTATCTAGACGTGTTTCCATAAGAAAACACACATTGGGAGCTTGTTCCCTCACAAGTTTGCGAAGGCTTCGACCTGTCCAAGGGTTCCCAAGCCCTTGGCAGTTCCAACATAACAGCCTCATTGCTCCCGGCAAGGGTGGTCATCCACCCCCGCCGATCCCTCAATAATAAAAGCTGCTTCATTCTCAAATTTCCCCCTCTTAGTTCTTCCCTCCTCTCCCTTAGTATTCTGGTTCCTATCTACTTCAACAGGAATTGGTCTTTTTCCATTGGATGGCAATAACACCTTCTGCAAACCCCCAAGCCCAAAATCCATCCTATTGAATCTAGTCCATGTTGACTTGGGCTTTACACCATTCGGCCCAATTGGTTGATTTTCTGAACAAGCTTTAGCACCTTTTAAGCCCATCACGTTAATGTCTTCTGCCTTGCCGTCCAGCCCACTCGGTGATCCATCAAGCACTTGTACCCGGTTTGCCTTAAGTTCAGATACAGCTCTGTGCACGTCAGCAGTAGCACTGACCACGTAAGTTGCATGTGCGTGACTGTGTTCCTGAATATGTGCCTTGATTCCAACAGATTCGGACTGTCCTTCATCATCATTCCTAGGGTTTTTGCACTGTCCAGCTGCCGCCGCCAACTCTGTACCCAGTTGCAGAGGCGCTTCACTCCTAACCGGACCCCCTTTAGACTTGTAAGAACCAGCGCCGGATGATTCACCACCACCCTCTGTACCATATTCAGCCCCCCCTGTTTTCCTTTCAAAAGAACCACCTCTTGCTCGGCCTCCCATGGCTTTAAGAAAATCTCCATATTGGTAGTCAATTGATCCCCCGATTGTAGTTGCTGCAAAGTGTTCAGCACAATTTCTTACATCACGGCCAAGCATGCCACAAAAGTGACAGAACAATGGCAGCCGTTCATATTTAAACTTCACCCAGTGTTTTTCTCCATCAGACCCCGCAATAAAGCTTCCCCTACGAATAGGTTTCGAGATAGGTAGCGCCACCCTCACCCTCATAAAATAGTGCAACTCGTCCTGCCCTCGTCTCTGCTCAACTTCCTCAACGACCCTAAGTCTACTCCCTACTTCCTTAGCAACCTGTGATGAAAACATGTCTAGCGGCGCCCCCCATATTTGAACCCAGAGAGTTGCCGTCTCCATTCTTATATTTTCAACAGTCATACCTTTCCTCCAACGCTTAAGCAGTAGTAATTGATTGTCAAAAGTCCATGGACCTCCTCTTAAGACTCTATTTAGATCAAATTCAGATGTGAATTTAAACTGGAAAAGGTTCGACCCTACCTCTGTGATGCGTAACCTGTCCTCTAAACCCCAAGCCTGTCTCATAGTATTCTTTGCTGCTTGCTTATTAAAAGATTTGCACGTTAAGAACTTACCCAAAAAACTGAGATTGCAGTCCTCAATGGCTTCCAACCTTCCTTCATCAGAGATGGTAATCACCTCCTCTTCTTCCGTAGTCAACTTCATGTTCTCCATACTATGCACGACATTGTCAGCCATGGTAAACAAGTATCACTCACCAAACTAAAGACAGAAAAAAGAAAAGATGCCCTAGACCTAAGTCAAGGGAGGGAGGAAACTCGTATTCACGACAGAGAGAGCTCCACGGGGGAGAGAAATTATGCCTACCCAAAAAAGAAATTAGGTAGTGTCTTGGCTTCTGTAAGGGAGTTTCTTTAAAAGTTGGTTAAAATATAATCTATAAAAGTATAAAGTTCTCTCCCAAAAAAAAAAAAAAAAAACTTTCAAGTTCTGTCATGTAACACATTCTGTGAAATTTTTATTTATTTAACCTTAAATATAATCAAATTTTAGTATTTATATCAAAGTATTAATTAAGTAATAGATAGATGCATTTATTTCAATGTATTAATATGGTACAAAAAATTTGTTTGGTTAATTAAAAAGAAATTAAAAAAAAATAAAAAATTCTCTCTCTCTCTCTCTCTCTCTCTCTCTCTCTCTCTCTCTCTCTCTCTCTCTCTCTCTCTCTCTCTCTCTCTATATATATATATATATATATAGTATAGACACACACACTAGCCTCATCACAATGACTCTTTTTCTAGGGGGGGGGGGGGGGCGGGGGTTAATGTCATAATTTTTCATTCATATCAATTTGAAATTTACACATTTGTAAACTACTTATACAGCTAAAAGTATCATGAGGCAAACTCCAAAAAATGAACAAATACACGTAAGAACATATAAATTATAGATTATCTTTCAATATAAACTATAGATTAGCTTCAATAACCTGTATGCATTAATATTGTACTTTCATCAAGTTAGAAAACTACATGATGAAAAAGAAACTGGAATGTACCAATTTAGTTGAAAGATTGTTACTTGATTGTTTGATAAACTCCATGTTCAGTGTAGGTTTATTTTATTGAAGGAAACCAATTAAATCATTCAAAAATTATCAAAAGCATCCAAAATCTTACTCAACAATTTATTTTGATACAATATCAAAATCATATAACTTTTTGGATGATATTGAAAAACAACCTAGTTTTGGAAAAATAGAGTTTTTGTTTTGACAAAATGGTCACTCCTAAGTGGTTTTGCAAATAATATCACAATAAGCATGTTGCTGACAACAATGAATCTTTACAGTCACCAATCAAATACAATTAAATCATAGTAATCTTCTCCAAAAATTTCTATCTCCATCAACTCATCTGGATTTGGAACTGACTTCATTAAATCCTTCAGAGATGAAACTACAAATACCTCCAACAATGTAGTCATTGAACCATCCAAACCCCCCCCCCCCCCCCCATGAACTATGGCTACACCTTCCTCTTTCTTGTCAATAAACTCAAAGCAAATTCTCTAGCAATCCGAAGACCTTTTGTATAAGGAGAAAGGACACCCCCAATTTAGAATGCTTTTAATATCCCACTTAAGCTTTTACTGTCAATCATTGATGTCTTCTGAGATTAGGTTCGAGAAGAGGTAAATCAACATTAGAAAAAGAAGTTGGTGTTTAAGTGGATAACATTGGATGAATACAATCCAGCCCAAACCAAACCCCTTGCACTTGCTGCTTTTACTTGCACTTAAGTAATCGTAGAAATTAAACTAAAACTAATAAAGCAACTTATGATTGAGAGTGCTGTGTTTGACACAACCAAGCAAATTGAAATAATATATAAATATTTATAAAGGGGGATTAATAGACAGGAAAAATATAACAATTGTAATCTTTATCAGGGAAATGAAACTCATTATCAACCTCAAAGCCCCATGAAAATTTAGTTCTATATGCTACTGGGGTTTAACTTTTCAAGTAGTGATTAAAATGTTGGATCTCTTACATAGAATGCACTAAAAAATTAAACATGTGACTCTAGGCTTACTAAACTTAGGAAGGCACTTCCCAAATTATTAACTTTTTCCCCAAAAATATAGAAGAGCTAGAAGAGCCTCTTACCATGAGTGCATGCTTAGAGGCCAGTATTCCGTAATTGTCATCCGTTTTTTGGCAATTTTTTTAATGTAGTAATCAATGTCTTAATGATTAGAAGATGATGCTATAATTCCATATTAACCTTTAGGGGGAGGAAAAAAAAAAGATCCTCTAAATAAATCTTATAAATTTACATATATTGAAAATGCATAATGAAATTGTAACTATAAAACTACTTACAAATTACATGTGAAAATATTTACAAAAGCTATTATGAAGAAGTTGATGGATAAATGTAAAAACTTGAAATATTTACTTCAAGTAAAACTATAAAATAATTCACTACATTAGAAACATGGAATAGGTCAACTTATTAAAATTATGCATGCTATCAGAGAAAATAGGCATTTGCCCCTTTCGCCAAAACTTTTCAGCAAAATGCCCCATATCTGAAACTAATTAGGGAAATGCCCCTATTTTGAAACTTGATTTTCTAAAAATCAAGTTTCAATTTAAAACTCGATTTTTAGTCAATCGAGTTATAGCAAACTAAAAAATTATAAAAAAAAAATTTTGGAACTCGAGTTTATTGAACTCAAGTACCATGTGAAGTACTCGAGTTCATGGAACTCAAGTTCCTTGAAAATATTCAGGTGGAACTCAAGTTCCATGAACTTAAGTACTTTACATGGTACTCAAGATCATGGAACTTGAGTTCCAAAAAAAAAAAAAAAATCCTAAGTCTGCATTTGTTATAACTTGATGTTCCAAAAATCGAGTTTTACATTTGGAACTCGATTTTTAGAAAATTAAGTTTCAAAACAGGGGCATTTCCCTAATTAATTTCAGACATGGGGCATTTTGCTGGAAAATTTGTGAGAAATGGATAAAAGCCCATTTTGGCCTTTGTTCCACATTCTAATTGCTTTCCAACAGCATTTGCTATGTACAACACATCAATAACAAAAAGTTAAAAAGAGCTTAAATTTAAAATTTAACAACTACCTTTTTATTTTATTTTTTACGGTAAAAGGCTAACATTTTTAAATTTTGGTGTTGTTGTTTTTGTTTTTGTTTTTAATTTTATTTATGACATTGGGAGAGTGTTCCCATTTATAGGCAATGTTTTTTCAAATTTAGCTAAAATTTAGGAGTTTTTAAATCAATAATTTTACATGTCTAAACCTACTATTTAAACTTTACAAACAGGTAAATTTAAGGGTATTTTGAGTATCAAAATTGAGAATCTCAAATAGGAGAAACCCCTTAAATAGTAGTATAGTATATATAATCTCTTATTCAGCTATCAAAAACTTTACCAGTTGAACTAACTGAAACCCTCTTAAATTTTGTTAATATTACATCACTGAATAATTTTTCATATTGTAAGACTTGATAGTGAAAAATACCAAAGAATGAGAGCTTTCAATATCATGAGAATACAGTGGATAAATTGGAGAATTATATATATTAGGTGTTAGAAATATATTGTTAAATGTTAAATTACCAATTGTCCCAAAAGCTTAACCTATTGGGATATGATAAATTTAAGCTATTGGGATGTGATTAAATGATTAAATTTACCACCTCACATTTAAATTCCCATGTGTTAGGTCTCACCTATTAAAAGGTAGTTTCGGCTCACACATGAAGGGGAGTACTAGAAATATGTGGTTAAATGATTAAATTTACCATATCCCAATAGTTTAAGTTTTTGGGACAATCAATAATTTAACATGGTATCAGAGTAAGAGGTCTTGAGTTTGATCCTTATCTCCTTCACTTTACTTCCAATTTTATTTCTCACCTGTTGGGCCTCAACTATTAAAATGTAGTTTCGGCCCACACGTGAGGGAGAGTGTTAAGTATGTGGTTAAATGATTAAAGTTACCACATCTCATGAGTTTAAACTTTTAAAACAATTAGTAATTTAACATTAGGAAGGTTAAATTTATGTACAGTACCTTAGATTTCTATCTTAAAATTCAGTTATGTGTTTTTTTTTTTCTCTCATGGGATGAAAGTGTATTTTTAGTTAACCATATAGCTGAATTTTAAGAAGGAAATTTAAGAAACAACACCTAACTTTTGCCCTATTAGGAATCTTGTGTGATTGTAGATTATCTATTAAGTTAAAGGAAAATTTATATAAGACTAACTATGTTCTCTTGCTCATAGGCATTGTTATGCTATTAAGAAGCAACATATTTGTGGGGGGTCAATATACAAAAAGTAAATGAATAACACAATTAATTTATTATTTATGGGAAAGGATTTACAATGGGAGAACTAGGAAAGAAAACAGATCATAAGTCCAGCACAACATAGAAAGATATCTAATATTCTTGAATTAGTTTCTCTGACCAATGAAGCATATTACAATGAGGATTCACACTAATGTTAGGGATATTATACAAAGTAATAATGGAAGAACAAAACTAACATAAAAGATAAACAGAAAATAGATAATTTAGAGGCACAATATTGTTTTACTTAGACAATATTTGCCCCCCTCACTGTTGTTGTTAAAGGGTTATCACAAATTTGTTCCTAAGATACAACCAAGACGTTGGGTTCATCAGACAACAATTCTTGAAAATAACCACAGGATTTCTTATGTTTCTCTCTAACTTACTATTTTTTGGAGTTGGTTATTTTTCAAGTGATCATAAGCTCCTATTTATACCCATAGGGTTATATTACATCAAAAGGCATGTATGGAGAGTTAAAATATTTCATAAAGCTGTTCACAAGGTTCGAAACATCTTCAAACTCTCTAAACAGTCATTAGAAAAATCCTGATTTTCGATTTTCGATCGGTCGAAAATTCATTTCAATCGGTCGAACAAGAATCAAGCAGCGATCAAAACATCCAGAAACTCCAAGATTTTTTCTTTACCATTTCGATCGATCGAGCCAAAATCCCCCACTAGGTTGTAATAATATATGTCTCACTTGATTGATATTCAATTATGCATAATGAAAGGTGTCTTTTAACTTAAACCTTTCCTTAGTGTAATTGCTCAAGAAATCAACAAAGTTAATGGTAGCTTGGTGCTTAAACCAAAACTCGTATGTGTTGAAATCGGAAACAACACACACATGAGAACATCCACAACACATTTATAAATCCATTGTTGTTAGCACTATTATGGCATTGTGCTCTTCTCGGTTTAGTGAACATTTACAAGAGAAAACCCTTTACTCTTGCTAGAAGTGGCACCACTTCTATATTCACAAAGGTGAAGTTCCTTTTTATGTCCCTGTTACATAGACATTTATACTTTATGAACTTCATTAAGAGTGTAATAAATCATCCTCAATTTCATCGTAACAGTCTGCACTAATCCATCTTGAATGAGACACAAAATTAGTGCTTTTACTAACCACATATCAATAGCTTATTGTTACCCTTTAAACCTCTTTAGAATAAATCAATTTGAGGTTGGGTTCCCACTATTGGTGATTCTCTTAAAAGAAGGGTTTTAGTCTCATTCCAATGGATGTTAACCCAATCATATCTCGAGACACTGCTTTGGTTAAAGGGTCTGCCAAATTACTATTTGACCTTACATAGACAATTGAAATGGTACCAAATTCTATTAATTGTCTTATGTAATCATGTCTTAGACTTATATGTCTAGACTTTCCATTGTACATTTTATTGTATGCTCTGCCCAAGGTGATTTTACTATCACATTACACCAAAATGGCTGGTATTGATTGTGGCCACAACTTTATGTCTAACAACATATTTCTTAACCATTCTGTTTCCTTGCTTGCTGCTGCCAAGGCTATAAATTTTGATTCCATGGTGGAGTGAGAAATACACATTTGTTTCTTTGATGCCCAAGAGATGACACCCCTACCAAGAGTGAATATCCAACCAGACATGGAATTGCTATCACTCACACTAGTAATCCAACTAGAATCCGAATAACCTTCCAACACAGTTGGAAATTCAGAATAAAAGAATCACAAACTTATGGTTTTTTTTAAATAACCAAGAACTCTACCAATTGCTTTCCAATGATCCGCATTTGGATTACTTGTAAATCTAGAAAGTTTTCCCATTGAAAATGATATGTTTGGTCTTGTACAATGCATAGCATACATCATGCTACCAATAGCACTAGCATACTCGAGCTATGCAATTGCTCTTCCAGTGTTTTCACCTAACTTTATACTCTGATCGAAAGATGTATTTGCTTCCTTTATATTAACATGTTCAAATCTTTGAAGCACTTTCTCAACATAATGAGATTAACACAATGAAAATCCTTCACCATGTCTTTTAATTTTGATTCCCAAAATAGTATCTACTCCATTTAAATCTTTCATTTGAAACAAAGAAGATAGATTCTTTTAATTTCACATACACCTTTCATATTCGTACCAAATATGAGTATATCACCCACATAAAGGCATATAATGACTCCATATTCCTTTGTGAATTTGGAATACAAACATTTTTCAAAACTATTATGCACAAAACCATCCGACAAAATCGCTGAGTCAAACCTCTCATGCCATTGTTTTGGAGCTTGTTTCAAGCCATACAAAAACTTGACTAACTTGCAAACTTTCTTTTCATTTCTAAGAAGTAAAAAACCCTCAGGTTGTTCCATGTAAACTTCCTCATCAAGATCATCATTTAGGAAAGCTGTCTTAACATCCATTTGATGTACAATCAACTTGTATATGGATGCAAAAGCTAACAACACACGAATAGACGTGATCATAGCCACCGGTGCATAGGTATCAAAATAGTCTACTCATTCCCTTTGTTTAAAACCTTCTGCCACTAACCTTGCTTTAAAGGTTTGTATTGATCCATTAGTATTATATTTTCTTCTAAATACCCATTTACAACTAATTGGTTTAGAACTAGTAGGTAGATCCACTAGGACCCAAGTATTATTGGATATTGAGTCCATCTCATCATTCACAGCTTCATCCTCTATATTAAACACTATAGATATTTTATTTAGGACCACTTGTCAATTTCATTCAACAAGAAACAATTAAGCTTGATAAGAAATGAAGTCTGGACCAAAGTCCTTTACTTTTCTTATCTTTTGACTCTTTCTTTGTTTACTTGGTGAACCACTTTCAATCCTCTTAGTACCACCCAAAGTAGTATTAGGATTAGAGTCACCTTGTTGTGTTTGAGTAGGTATCAAATCATCCATGGAATCTTTACTGAATTTATCCTCAATAAACCGAACATCTCTTGATTCCACTACTATATTAGAGTTTAAGCCTAATAATCTATATGCTTTTAAATTTTCAGCATAACCTACAAACACACTTTTTATAGCTCTGGGTCTTAACTTTGTTATTTTTGGATCAACCACTCTATAAAAGGTATAAAAGGAAAAACACCCCCACACTTTGATATAATCAAGATTTGGTTTCCTTCTATTCCATAATTCATATGGAGATACTTTAATCTTCTTAGAAGGTACTCTATTGTGCACATGACATGCTATAAGCAATGCCTCTCCCCATAAATTAAATGGGAGCTTTGCACTTAAGATCATGACATTTACAATGTCTACAAGAGTCCTATTTTTCCTTTTAGCCAAACCATTTTGTTGAGGTGTATAAGGGACTGAATTTTGGTGTATTATACCATGTTCCTCACAAAACGTAGAAAAATCATTAGAAAAAAAATTCATGACTTCTATCACTTTGTAGGATCTTTATTTTCCTATCCTTTTGATTTTCTACTTCAGTTTTATAACGTTTGAGCATGTCAAAAGATTCATCTTTATTTCTCATTAAATACACATATGTAAATCTAGAGAAATCATCAATAAATGTAAGGAAGTGTCTTTTACCTCCTTTAGTTAATACATCATTCAACTCATATACATTATTTGACTCAGAAAATGGTTTCTTTGTCATCTTTGCTTGAATACAAATTTCACATTTCTTTTCATCATCATGCTTATATGAAATCATACCATGCTTTAAGATAAACTTCAAGTATTTGAAATTTAAATGTCCTAGTTTAGCATGCCATAAATATGAAGAATCAATAAAATAAGCACAACTAGAAACTTCTTTATTAATAGTACTTAGTTTGTACATGTCATCAGTAGCATATCAATTTCCTACAAATATCTCATTCTTGGACAAGATTAACTTATCTGATTCAAGTACAGCTTTTACACCACTCTTACATAACAAATTGGTAGACATAAGATTCTTCTTAATATTGAATACATGAAAAACATTGGTCAAGATCAGCATCTTGTCGGAACTCATTTTCACTTCAACAGTGCCCTTTCTAAGAACCTTTGCTTTATTGTGGTTGCCTATTAGCACTTGTTGTCCCATGGAAGACTCATCATAAATCCTGAATTGCTCTTTGTTGTTGCACACATGCACCATTGCACCTTAATTGAACTACCAATTAAAAGGATTTGCAATCACAACCATATGAACTTCAATGATCATATCAATATGTATGCCACTTACCACAACAACAATGTCCTTAATGACATTCGTTTCAATGGCATTACATTCTTCATCATTTTTCTTGTTCTTTAAAAGTTATATTCGCGAATGTAATGGCCTTTCTTTCCATAATGGAAACAAGCCCGGTTCTTCTTGTCCTTCTTGAGATTATTGGAGTTGTTCTTCTTGAAACCGCTCCCTCTTTTGTTAATTTTCAAGTACTTATTGGTCTTACTCGAACTCCCACTTTGAACATTGTTCACATTCACTTTAGAATCGGTGTTAGTCCCATCTCTAACCTGGCTTTCCTCTTCAATTCGAAGATGTTGTCCGAATTGTTCTAAAGTGAGATCTTCTGACATATGCAAAAGTTTCTTCCTAAAATTATTCCAACTTGGTGGGAGTTTCGCAATGATTGCACCCACTTGGAATGATTTAGGAATATTGATTAACAAATCACGAAGTTTATTGACCAAAATCTGTAATTCATGTACTTGATCCAATTATAATCAAAATAATTTTGAATAATAAACTTATTCATACCTATTTTCTCAGTTTTGTACTTTGCTTCCAAAGCATTCCAGATTTCATTCGGTGACTTCATTGATGTGTAGAGATCATAGAGACGATCTGAAAGAGTATTGAGAATGTGCCCTCTGCAAATCAGTTCGTCTTCCTCCCATTTCTTTCTTTGTGCCTTTATCTCATTAGTGTCTTCATCACTCACAATAAGAAAAGACATCAAATTCGAGTCCAAGATATAGAAAAGTTTCAGTGCAGTAAGTAGGAATTTCATCTTATCTTTCCATCAAGAGAAATTGGTTCCATCAAAGCGATTCAATTTCACCAACTCATAATTCAACATCTTCAATGCTGAAACATCACTTGTTCCTTCCGTCGTAGGAAATATTGTCTAAGATTGTTGGGGATATTATACAAAGTAATAATGTAAGAATAAGATTAACACAAAAGATAAACAGAAAATAGATAAGGAGGCACAATATTGTTTTCTTTAGACAATATTTGCCCCCTACACTATTGTTGCTAAAGGGTTATTGCAAATTTGGCCCCAGGAGACAACCAAGACATTGGGTTCTTTAGATAACAATTTTAGAAAATAACCACAGGATTTCTTGTGTTTCTCTCTAATTATTTTTCAAGTGATCATAAGCCCCTATTTATATTCATAGGGTTATATTACATCTAAAGGCATGTATGAAGAGTTAAAATGTTTCATAAAACCGTTCACAAGGTTTGAAACCTTTTCAAACTCTTTGAACAATCACCAGAAAATTCTACAGAAAAATCCTGATTTTCGATTTTCGATCGGTTGAACAGGAATCGAGTAGCGATCGAGACATCCAGAAACTCCATGATTTTTTCTTAACCATTTCGATTGATCAAGCCAAAGCTTCGATTGATAAAAAATGCTTAACTTCCAATTTTCACTTAGAAAATTTTAGAATTTGAATTTTCATTTTATGAAACAATATTCTCCAAACTCAAATATCATTATTACAACCTATCCATGTATATACCTATATATACAACAACTTAACAATCTTTTATCTCTCTCTCTCTCTCTCACAAATAGGGGAAGAGTCATATTTATACTAGTTCCACTTTCCTCTCTATGAGAGATTGTGTGGAGAAGATAAGAAGATGTTTGTCGGATAAGTTATCTCCTCCATGTTTTGAGGGAGTAAGTGGGTTAATGAGTAAGGAGCACTATTCAAGCAGGTCATTAAGTAATAAATGCAGCCCTTGTTAGGTGGAGTAAGCAGCTTTAGGTGCTATTCTTCCCTCATTCCTTGGTTGACTTTTTCCTTTGGTTCACAAATATCCCTTGTCTCTCTTGTTATCAATGGTATCTTCAGTTGTGGCTGAGGAGATTGTTCTTCCTTGGCAGCCCACTAGGGAGAAAAGGGGTCCTTTGGTGGACCATGTCCCTTCAAAAACCATATATCTGATCACTGTTCTTTAGTAGTGTTTTGCTTTTTTTACTTCCTCTCCCCTATTCTTACCTTGGGCTAGCCCAACAATCCTTCTCATCTTTTGATCTCAAGTGTTTTTGGGCTTTTAGGCATGTGGTACTCATCCTACTCCTCACAATATTAATAAAATAAGTGTAGTTGAAATGAGAATGCTAAAATGGATAAGTAAAAATATATTCGGAAAGTAGGATTTGAAATGAGAATATTCACTTAAAGATAGAGATCATATTTATAGAACATTGCATTACGTGTATAAATTCCAAAAAATTATCAATAAACTTTGGATGTCCAAAGTTTGGTTGGGAGGATGAAAAAGTGAAAGAATAGAAAATAGAGAGTGGATGAAAAAGTGGGAGAATAGGAAAAAAAATTTATTCTCTCTCATTTGTGATTGGTTAGGAGGGTGGAAAAGTGAAGGATTGAAAACTTTTTTGTTTGATTAAGAAGAAAAGTGAGAGGATAGAAAATGTAATTTATATAAATTGACTCATATTCTCTTATTAAAAAAATTATCTAGTTAAAAAAACAATAAAAAAGATCACAAAAAAAAAAAAAAGAACTCAACCAACCAAAAAAACCAATCATGCCAAGTTAAAAAACAAAAAAGCGAAATAACCCAAAAAAAAAAAAAATCATGCCCAATTAAAAAAAAAAAGATTTGGAGATAAAAGAAAAAAAAAGGGTAGTTGAGCAGTTACAAACAAAGGCTTAACCACCTCCACAGTGGGCTTTGACATGGGCATTTTTATCGAAAACTTTTTGCACAATTTTCTTTCAAATTTGGAGAAATTGTGTTTTGGTGGACCAGGGGAGAAAATTCCTAGGTCCCACCAAAATTCTCCCCACCCCCCCCCCTTCTCCTTAAGGGAAGAATATCAAAATGATCCAAAACTTTAAATGTCTAATTTGCAATTTAATCAATTCTAGAATTATTACTAAAGTGTCATAAATTAGATGTGGGTCATGGAGATATGAACTCTAGTTCAATTTATCAAATTGAGGTATGATTCTTGAAAACAACCAAATTTTTTTTAATTTTTTTTTTTTTTTAAATTTTAATGGATAGTTACCCATTTTCGAAATATAGCATTAAAAGACTAATTTACCCTTTAAAGTCTATGTTTGGAGGGAAGTGTAAATTGATATTTTTTTATGTGAATTTTGACAAATCCACTATTGAATTATATTTACTTTTTAAATCCTTCATGCTTGTAAAATTTCTAAAAGATCGAAAATTAATAGTTATGTTATCAATCACATGCTTAAATTTCAATTTTTTGTAACCAAAAGTTATGCATAAAATATTAATATATGGATTGAATAATAAATAACATCTAATTGGTACAAAATTTGACATGCGTGTTTACAACATAAAGAATATGCAATTTAATGGTTAGATTTTTAAAATATATAGCAATATTAATTTTGTAAGAGAAAGTTGTAGTCTTAAGTTACAACTAAGTTTGTAGCCAAACTTTACAAAATTGATTGTAACCTAAGATTACAACATTACTCAATATTTTTTTATTGGAGGTGAATTTTAACAAATTCACAATTGGAATACATTTTATTTTTATATCCTCCACATTTGCAAAATTTCTAGAAAATTAAAAATCAATAGTTATGTCATGACCTTTTTTGCCACATAGCATAATTTTTGGAAATATATTTAAGAAAAAAGTACCCGATCAAACTTATTTAATTATGTAACATTTTTTTTGGAACTCGAATTTGTCAAACGAGAGTTTCAAGTGTACTCGAGTTCCAAGCATTATGGCAATTTGATCAAACATAATGCTTGGAACTTGAGTTTGGTAATTGGTATACTTGAGTTTCACTTGAAACTTGAGTTTGACAAATTTGATTTCCAAAAAATACTACGTAATTAAATAAGTTTGGTCAAGTGCTATTTAACAATTTTTTCCTAAAATTATGCTATTTAGCAAAATTTTCCGCTATTTCATTAATAAATTATTTAAATTGTAAGTTTTTGTAATTTAAAATTATGCATAAAATATAATTTTATAGATCATATAATAAATAATATTTTTTTTGTTTGATTGTTGAGAAAGTATAGTAAATAATATCTAATTAAAAAAAATTATGTTTATATTAAAAGAACATGCACTTTTTTTTAAAGAAGAACATCTAATCTACTAATTAGATTTTCAAAATACAAAATAATATTAATGATATTGATAAAGCTTGTGTTTACCTCTTTTTTTTTTTTTTTTTTTGGGTGAAAGGCTTCCTTTCAACAATTCGAGAAAGGTTTCTATTAAAAAAAGTTAAAAACAATGGGCACGGTAAATCTGGTATGTATGTATCACGCCTGACCTGGCTCTTGCCTTGTCAACATTTTGTAAACGGATTTCTTTCTTTCACTTGCCAACAACAAAAACACAACACTCTTTTGGTAACGACTCATTAGTCATTTCAGAGGCTATACTCTTCTGTTCTCGGAGCCCCGACTCTTACAGAAGGTACGAACTCCTCGTTTTTAAAAATTCCTTATTCAGTGTTTGGTTCCTGAGAAAGCTAAGGAAACGAAATCGAATATTTTCACTTTTAAAACGAAACATCGGATCCAGTATTTTCGTTTTTCAAGAAATTGAAAAACCTATTTCAATTTTTCCTGATATATATCAGAAATGAAAAAAGGTTTCTGAAATTTGAAATCCGATTTTCTTTCCTCTTTTTTTCCTGAGTTTTCTCAGCTGCCAAACACAGTATTGTTTCAAAAATTACACCCATTTGTATCGTAGTTTAGGGTTTATTATTTTTTTTCTCTTTGCTATTAGTTGCTAGTTGTTTCTCTGTGATTGAATTAGGATTGGGATTCCAGATCGTTCATTTATGAAAAAAAAAAAAGCATTTTTATTTGGAATAAAATTGAAATTTGGAGGAAGTTGAATGATTAAAAGGTGATTATGTATGTTGAATTTTATAATATGAAAAGTTGTGATGATTGGCTTTGAAAAGGTTCTTACACATTAACTTGCAAGCATTGAGTACACAAAATTTCTCTTTTCCATAAAGAATTTTCGGGTACTGAGATTTCTTTATTATTGTTATATTTTAATGAGCAATGGGCACTTGAGAGCTAGAAAATAAACTAAGGTATAGATTGATAACAAATTCAGTGTTGATAATTGCAGTTTAAGTGCTATATTTTTTGTTAGTGTGTTGGTATTGCATAATTGTTTAGCACTTGTTACAGACCAATTAATCTACTGAATCCCCATCAAGCTGTTGCTGATTTTTTTTTTTTGGTTGTTGATAAATAACAAAGACTTTTATTAATAGAATAAAAGGGAAGCTCTAAAAAATTAGCTTCCTAAAGATTGCAACTGAAGACTTTTATGATCCATAAAATCAACTAAAGAGTTACTAGAACAGTAGAAGCTCCCTCTCTTATTCATTGTACAACATTCAAAAGGAGAACACAAAGCAGAAGCCTTAAGTTCAACCATGGATATCTCGTCCCCTTCGTGCTGCTATTTTGTTCCTTCCAAATTACCCATGTAACAAAATGACTCATTACTGACCAACCCTTTCTATCAAAATAAAACATCAATCACCACCAAGTTGTTACTAAATTTTAATGTCTAACTTACATGTAGGGTTTTAATTTTTAACTCATTCTATTCTTTATGTGCTACTTCCTGTAAATTGTGTAATAATTTTTTAAAAATCCTTTTTTCTATAATTAATAAATTTATTTTTATCACAAATGCAATGAGCAATACTACTGTCTTTTTTGAGCAATGCTATGGGTGATGCAACCAAATACTATCTCCTTTACCGCTAATACCACTAGCATAAATAATGCCATTGATGATTTTATCACCAATTGAATGGTTAAGCCTCATTGTTATCATCATCACCACCACAATCACCATGGAATGTCATACTAATGCTATTGTTGGTGTCATCAACACTGCTGCTACAACCAACTTGATGCTACTTGCACTACCATACCACTTATTGGAAGCATAGACTAAACCCAACACTACTCATAATTGCCAGCTCTGCAATCCCTACTATTGAAAAGTTTTTGCTACCACCGCCATCAGTATTTTTCTTTTAAAGGAAAAAAAAAAGGAGGAAGGATTATCATACTTCAGAAAGTGGTGTTAATTTAATCTTTTTTGTACTTATACTTACGAAATATATACTTCAGTTAAACATTTTTACTACTAAATTCGGAGTTTTTAAATAGCACTTAACTCTATAACTAACATGCAAGGTATATAGAAATTGGGAGCCGAAAATGCGTGAGGAATGCCTATATATGCACTAGTGAAAAGGTGTTGATACCATTACCATCAATATATATATATTTTAAAAAGAAAAAACACAAAAAAGAAGGATTGTCATACTTTACCAATTGGACTTATCAAAAATGAAATCATACTTCTGCAATTTGTTGTTATCATGTTCGAAATTATTTTTATGATTTCATCTTTTTGTGCTTATACTTTCAAAATGAATAATTTAATTAAACATTTGTACTACTAAATTTCAATTTTATCAAAAGCATCTAATTCTATAGTTAGACATGCAAGGTATAGAGCAATGGGAGCAAAAAATACACAATGAACGCCTATCAATTTCTATATTTAGTATATGGATGTTTGATAGGTGGTAAAAAAGTTAGGTCTCCAGACTTATACTTTTTTTCTTTTTTTGGAATACGGTTTGGTGGGAAATGAGTTTGTTCAAACTTGTTGTGCTTTCTCTTTCAAGAGAGCCAATTGGTTAATTTTCATACAGTGGCTCAGGTGGTGAACTTTTTAAAGTCTCCATAAGTTTGTTACAAGCCTTGTTTATTGTAGAACATTTTCTCTGGAGTTTGGTGTTGAACCTGGAGTTGCTTAAGCTGTAGGTTTGAACTTTGTTCTCTCCCTCCCACTCCTTCCCCCAAAAATGTTGCATTTGATGTAGGTTGGGTCTCGTTTTTCATTCTATGTTTGTCTTACATTGGGTTTTCAATATTACAGCAAAAACAAAGCCTTAGTCCCAAGTTTTTGGGGTCGGTTATGGATCCTCACCTGATTAGTTAGGGTTGGCCACATGTATTCTTCTCCATTCTATTCTATTTGAAATCATACCTCTTTGTTACGTCCTTAATTGATGTCATTTTTTTACTACTTCTATTAATGTTATTTTTCTCTTTCTCTACCTTTTTTCCGTTCTCTCAACTTGAATTGATTCACTATTTCTTACTTGTGCATAAGTTGCTCTCCTTTACAAATGACAAAGTCATCTCAAGCAACTCTCCCACATCATCCAATTAATCTATTTTTATGGGTTTTCAATGAATCTATTTAAATTTTTTTTTTCCAATAAATCTATTATGTTTATTAAACTGTCTTTGTAATATTGAAGTGTGACATTAGCATTGATTTAGATTTCATCTTTTGTATTGTGTTCTTTGAACTGGTCACTACTTGGTGAGAGCCTATGGAAGTTTTCAGTCAGTAAAAGTTTGTATTTTTTCCAGACGGATGGGAATGTCTCTGTCCTCTCTTACATTTAAGGGTTCTATTAATGAAGCGATTCTTGAAGCCAAAAAGCAGAAGAAACTATTTGTTGTCTATATTTCAGGTAAATGCTTCTTTCATATGGTTTCTAATATTTTGGTTTCATGGATGCGACACTCTATTTATTGGAGTGTCATGCTCTGGTGATACATTGAACGGTCTTCATTGTGAGAGCTTCTTATTATGTGTACAGAAGAATGGAGAAGACAGCATCGAGTTTAATTTGATTATAATAATTATAATTCTGTCTAAGCAAACCATGCTTAAAAGCTTTTTGTGTCTTTTTATTTAGAATATTGTTATGTTAATTGTATATTCTTGGTCAAAATATTGCTTTTGTCCTTAAAGTCTGATTTTTTTTTTTTTTCATCCCTAAACTTTAAAAAGTTCATTTTTTAATCCTAAACATTGTGAAGAGTTTTTTTTATTTTTATTTTTATTAATAGTTTATGAGCAAAAATAGGGACAAACAAAGAACTTTTTTAATAGTTTAGGAATGAAAAAGAACTTTTTTTTTTTAATTTTTAATTTTAATTTTGAAGACTAAAACTGAAATTTTCAATAGGTTAAGGATGAAAACTTTAGAATTGCATATAGAAATGTACTTTGTTACTGTCAAGTTTTTTTGATTGGTTAATGTTTTCAGGTGAAGATGTAGAGTCCAGTCGTTTAGAAGAATCCACATGGACAGACTCAAATGTTTGTTTTATTTCTCTTTTTAGTGATTTTTAATTGGTTAGAGTTTTCCTCAGTTCCTTTATTAAGATTTGTTTCTTATGTTCAAATGCTGCATTCAGGTGGCAGAGTCACTAGCAAAGTACTGTATTTTTTTGCATATCCCTGGAGGAAGCACTGATGCTGCAAACTTTTCTGCATTATGTATCCTGCTGGAAGATGATAAATCTTGCTTTCCTTTAAGTTTCTCTTTTCAGCTATTGCATTCTTTAGTGTATGTTAATAAGAGTATACAAAATAATAATTTGACATTGAGCTACAAGAATAATATAGCTGGCTTAAGAATGTTATTGTTATTTTTTATTTTATTTTTTAATTTTAGCTGCGTTTTCATTGTTAGATAACTGGATACTCACACTTGCCACTGTGTATCTTTACTCATTTTCAAGGTTTTTTTGTGTTAAAAAATGGTCACCTAGAGATGAGCAATCAATCTTTCAAATTTGCATTACCTCTATCAGCACATCATGTGAAGTAGGTGGCGACCACAGCCAGAGCATTTCAAGATTATTGCCAAAGTAATTTTAAGTGTACAAATGATATCTTTGGTGAAATAACAAGCACTAAACCATCTTATTGTAGTTGCCATCATCAACAAAGAAATCTCTTCTTTACTCATTGGAAATTAGATTCATTTCATACTTCTAGAAGTCCTTTTGCTTTCTGATGTTTCTAGATTCTCTTTCTTCTTGTACATAATTTATTTTTCCTTTGTTGTTTGTACATATTTTTTGGCTACTTCATCCTTTTAACGAAGTAGCCTTTTCTCAATAAAATTTTTTCTTACCTATCAAAAGGAAGAAAATAGATTCATTTGATACCCTTTTTTTTTTTTTTTTCAATTTTTTCATAGATGTGTAATGGAAAAATATAGAGACTTATGTTAAGCTCTCCATATAGATTTATATTGACCTAGAAAAGGCATATGATAGGGTTCTTAGAAAGGTTATATGATGGGTTTTATGGGGAAAAAAGTTTCTCTAAAGTATATTAAGTTGATTAAGGATATGTAGGACGTGGTTGTAACTAGTGTGAGAACATAAGGAGGCATCACGCCAGTGAGCTCTAGCTCTAGTAACACCTCCTCACCTTAAGAGTGAAGTCTTAAGTTCGAGACCCATCAGTTGCTTGTAAACTTACCAAGAAAAATATAAATAAATCATGTGAAGGCATCACAAGTGAATTTCCTATCACTATATGTTTGCATCAATGATCAACATTAAGTTCATATCTCTTAGCACTAGTGATGAATTAGTTCACTAAATCAATTTAAGATGAAGTCCTTGGTAAATATTTTTGCACATGATATAATTTTAGTGGATGAAATTAGATGTAGAGTTAATGTCAATATTGAAATTCAATCAATGCTTTCAAGTAAGTACTTTCAAATAAGTAAAACTAGAATAGAGTACATGGAATGTAAGTTTAATAAGAATAGAAATAAAGAAGAGGCTATAAGGCTTGATGGTCAAGAGATATCTAAGAGTGAGAGCTTTCAATACCTTGATCAATAATTCAAAAAGATTAGAGAGCTTGAAGAGGATATGAAACATATGATAGTAGCAGTGTGGATGAAGTGGATAAGTGTATCAAGAGTTTTGTGAGATCGTAAAATATTTCTGCACCTATTAAGTTAAAGGTAAAATTTTATAGGACTACTATAAGACTAACTACGATCTATGGTTTGAATGTTGGGCTGGTAAAAGCAACTTGTTCTTAAAATGAGTGTAATTGAAATGAGGATGCTAATATTGATAGGTGGATATATAAGAAAAGATAGGATTGCAAATGATAGAATTTGCTAAAAATAGTGGTGGCCTAACTTGATGAAAAGATGAGTGAGGGCCACTTGAGATGGTTTGATCATGAGTAGATTGGAGCAATTAATATATTATTGAGAATGAGGGAGTTTGTTTTTGATAATTTGATAGTTACAACAATGGGGCAGGGGAGCATGTTGTGCCATTGAACTACAAAGCTCTTGATAAAAAAAAAGTGAGTTGATTCAAGTTGAAGGAACGAAAAGAGATACATGAAGACTTAAGATAACATTAGTGGAAGTAGTAAAAAGGTCATGTTGTGCCATTGAACTACAAAGCTCTTGATAAAAAAAAAATGAGTTGATTCAAGTTGAAGGAACGAAAAGAGATACATGAAGACTTAAGATAACATTAGTGGAAGTAGTAAAAAGGTCATGTTAATTAAGGAGGTAATAGGGAGTATGACTTTCGATAGAATAAAATGGCAGAAAAGAATGCATGTGGCCGACCCTAACTAGTCTGTTAAGGATCCAAAGTGGACCCCAACATTTTGGGACTAAGGATTGGTTGTTCTTGTTGTGTTTATTAATATTTACTTGCAACCAGTATATGTCTGCTCAAATATTTTCTCTTTTGGTTATATGGTCACCAACTAGTAGAAATGTGAAATTACTAGCTAAGCTCAACTTTTAAGATTGCATAAATGCTCTTTTGCTTTTGTTTATTTGCTAAACTAACCGAACTTGTTTTATTATTGGTGAAATCAAATTCCAAAATTGGTGTCTCCAAAATTTCACAATCATTTCTATTACCTATAAAAATAATCAATATTATTTCATCAATGTGTTCTAATAATTGCCACAACAATTATTTAAACATTTTTTCATTTTATTATGCTAACTTTTAAGCATTTTCACTGTTCTCACGTTCTAATCCCAAACACATCCACCTTCCTGCCTGTATAGAGAGAATGGGGGCATCACGGCTCAATTAATTCCTTAACATGTAATTTCTACTTGCCTTTTATCTTCTTTGAATTCATGTTACATTGCAGCTGTGAAGCAGCTAGTTGTCAATGAGTTGGTCCCATAACATCCTATTTTGTGTGTATGTCAATCTGGGCCATCTTGATGCCAGCATTGTTATTCTTTTATCTTACCTAGTAAAATTGTATCTTTTTTATATTTTAATTTTTCACCCATTTTTTATGAAATCAAGCACACATCCTTGCATCAATCTGTTACAGATCCTCAGAAGTCTATTCCTTGCATAACTGCTATTGGATACAATGGTGTACAAGTTTGGCAAAATGGTATGATGTTTATATCTAAAAATGCAAACTTTGTTTCAGGTTAAAATATATTACCTGTAACCAAGAACTTAGTATTTGGTTATTTCTTCCTGAATAAATTTACAGAGGGTTTTGTTGATGCTGAAGATCTGGCATCCAGTTTAGAGAAGGCATGGTTGAGTCTTCATGTACAGGTATGTAGTTGTTCATTTTCCTCATCATTACTCATTACTTGTGAGTGCCCATTTTCTTTTCTGGGTTTGCTGCTCCCAAGCCTCGTGCACTTACTTTGATGACACACCATGTTTGAGGAGCTGATCTCTGTTTGAGCCTGGTTCTGACCAAGTTGTGGAAATGGCCAGGGAAAAAGGTTTAAACATCTTGGTTGTGTATAATATAGTTGCTGCTGCTGTAGTTTTTGACACTGATCCTCTAAAAATGCTGTGTTGATAAAAGCATGCTTTAAGTGCAAAACACCAACCCTTAATAATTTTTGCACCAAAAGTGAATCACCTTTGGAAAAGCATGCTATAAGTATGCTTTTTGATCATTTTCAATAAGGGCAAAGGGAAAAAAAAATGCACTTTATATATATATATATATATATCTTATAATGAATCACTTATTAAATTTATCAATTAGATCTTAATGTCTTATTAAAAAAAAAAAAAAAGATATTAATACTATTAAAATGGATCTTTGATTTCTATTTCTTTTTGGTTTTAGATCAGAAAATGGACCTTCTATTTGCCATACAAAGATCATATTATGGTGTTATACAATATACATAAGCAAGCCTCTCAATCCCTCATACAATTTTGGTTGAATTGCTAAGTGTACCTAAAAGCGCAGAGCCTTTAGCACTTTTTGCTTCTAAAGCAAAACACATTTGAGAAAGTATTCCCAAGGAAGACTTGCTTTTTGGAGCTTTAGCGCTTCTAAAGCGAAATGCATTTGAGAAAGTGTACCTAAGGAAGGTGCACCTTTTGGAGCTTTGGTGCTTCTAAAGTGAAACACATTTGAGAAAGTGTTTGTAAGGAAGGCATGCTTTTTGGAGCTTTAGAGCCGTTATGGGTTATAGTTTGGAGGATTGGTGAATCTAGTGTCATAGTTTGGAGGATTGGTTTATCTAGGGTTATAGTCTGGAGGACTGGTGTATCTAGGGTTTAGATATTTTTAAAAGAAGGGTTTTGTAGGGAATAGAAAAGATAGATTTAGTGTTGAAAAGAGGAAAAAAGACAAATTGAATTTCTAGAATCTGTGAACAGTATGCATGAACAGTGTTCTTGCAAGTCCTATTCGAGTGGATGGCAGTTCTGCCATGTCATTCTTATTCTTCTCTTTTCGAGCTTATTCATTGCTGTAATCTTGCTTCAGAGTGTTTTGCAGTACACAGATTGTGTACTGCAAGGCATCCTTATTCGATTTTCAAATAAAAGTTTTACTTATCAAAGAAGTATGCACGAACAATGTCTGTGAACAGTATTGTTAATAGTACCACAAGAAAGAGAGGAAGCAAGAAGAGAAGAGGAAGGGAGGAAAAAGAAGTTAGCTGCAATATTCAAAACAGTCAATATTGATCAACTTCATCTATTCTTCGTGTACATTAAGCATAAATATATAGTTATCAAAAAATATATATATATATATATACAAGGAATCTTTTTTGTACTGGTAGTATTAAGAATCTTAGTTTGACTATTAATCTTAAAACCTAATAAAAGACTAGTTTAGACTAAAAGAAAATAAAATCTAAGAAACTTAAGATCTGCTAGAAAACTTTAGATCCAACTAAACTTCAAAAATACCCTTAATTCACCGGGGTTGTGGAAATTACAATTTTCCCTTGATTTCAAACTTACCATAACATTTTAGATAAATGCCCAAATTAAAAATTGTTTCAACCTTTGGACATATGTAATTAGACATTTAATGCCATGTGATTTTTACTTCAATTGCACTTCACAGATGGATCCATTCATAGTTGAGTGACTAAATTTTATGTTGGCTGTAAACCTACCACACATTACAAAATTTTAGAAGTCAATAAAAATATATATTGGAAACGCTCAATCTCTTCACCACACAGCACTAGATGGAAGATTCCAAAGCAAAATGCAAAGTTTCACTTTTCACTTTATGACATACATACTCTCTCCTCTACTTGACCCAATGGATAATTCCTTCTTTTTTTTCCGTTCCCACAAATTCGTGGACTTTGGAGTTGTCCCTAAATCCATACCCTCCTCTTTTTCTTTCTTAGGCATTCTAATTTCTCTCGAACCCAATACCTAATTTAACCCCTTTTCTTAAAAAAAAAAGGTCACTCATAAGAAAAAAGAGAGTATGATTTATATTATGGCTATCAAATATCATGGTTAACTATATTTGGTATAGCACAAGAGAATTATGTGGAATGTTGTATTTCAATTTTATATGATGAGTGTCAGGGTTGTTCATGTTGTGTTGAAGTTAAGGTATTCTACTATATAGGTCAACCAGAACCCCAACCCATTCGTGTCGAAACCCCTCATTTCTAACACGACCCAATTATTAAGTGAGTTGGCATGAAGCAACCATCATAACTCGCTTAAATGAACTTGGTCATTTCAAGTTGATTGTAGGTAACGCATAGAATTGACCAATTTATTAATTATGTCAAAGTCGGATGACAAACATATTTACAATAAACATTTAACCTCAAAAAAGCTTGTTGTGTTTCAGAGTTGTATCAAATATTACCATCCCTAATTAGTTGATCAATTGATTTTCATGTGGTCCAAATAAATTTTTTTTTTTAAATTATAATATAAATAATATAAAATATCATAATATAAAGGGTGCTTGTCACATGAGAAATCCTTTGATCAAATGACTCTTTCGAAGTCAAAGAGAACTTAGATATAGGAAGGTCTGTTAGGTAATTTTTTTCAAATTTATTACATTTTATTTAAAATATATGGTTAACTTCAACAATTAGGCTCATGCTTGTGCTTTGCACTAAGTTCCAAGAGGCCTTTGTGCTTGGGTGCACTTTACTCTTTTACCATCAATGCCTTTATTAAAAATTCTAGAAGAAGACATTAAAAAGGGGCAGAACTTAGATACAATTCCTTATATACTGTTACTTAGGTTCCCTTCTTAAAATTCTACCACTTGTCTAAATGAATAACTAAACAAACGGGGGTTTAACGCTGTTCTCTAATTTTTTTTTTCCCTCTTGCGCCTGTGAGAAAACCTGACTGCAAATCTCTCAAACTTCTCCCAAACAATATCAGAAAATAAAATCTGGGTTCAAAAGGAGAAGCTTGGAATGATCTTCTCCATTAATCCCATTATTTTCATTAGAAGATTAGTTGATCTGTTCATACTTTGTATGCTAGACAGATGGCTTTTTAAATAATGAAAAAAAAAAAAAAGAAGAAGAAGAAGAAGAAGAAGAAGAAGACTGCCATAGCAACATACTGCTTGGATAGATCTAATCCTCATAAGTTTGGAATAAATAGCCACTAGAACAGTAATAACTCTGTCACATTCATTCCCAATAAACACAAATTAGAGAAAAAAAGGGGGGGCAAAACTACCCTCCCCCATCAAAACCTACTCTGCTACAACTCCACCCAAACGCAATCCTCTACATGCTGCAACCACCTCTATAATCATCTTCGCGTCATCATTCTCTCCAGGTTAGACCCAAGTGATTGTGTGTGAGAAATCAGATCTGAAGCCAATGGCTTTTCTCACAGACCAGGGAAAAAAAAAATACAACAGAAACTTATGGTACTTTAACAGTGTTTGTTTAGTTATTCACTTAGACAAGTGGCAGATTTTTAAGAAAGGAACTTAAGGAACAGTATATAAGGAATTGTATCTAAGTTTTTCCCCATTAAAAATATTTATAAGGAAAAAAAGTCACTCCCTACCATTCTAGTGCTTTTTTATCTTTGCCTTTTAGGTATATTTTGAATTTTGATTCAATCATGTATTTTCATTTTGATCATTGCAATCAAATATCATGGTTGTGTATATTTTATAAAGTACAAATGAATTATATTAAATGTTATATTTTAATTCTATATGATTTGTTGGCCACTTGGTTGTCATATTTTCCAATTAATAGTTGTTTTCAATTTTGTTTTGTTTTGTTTTGTTTTTTTGGAAATGTGCTCTTTACTTCAATCAAGTAAGCACTTATGATTTGCACTTTGCGTGTAGGCTCTAGGAGGCCTTTTTGCTTAATTGCACCTCATGCTTTCAACAACACTATACTGATGTGCCATGTCAAGCAAACTTTCCCTCACTGAATACTTCCCTTTATAAAATGATTTTATACCCCTTCCAAGACCAACTTACTTACATTTATACTTTAGAAGTCACGGTTATGGCTGATAACACAGAATATAATCTCTACTTTTCACACATGAAACCAAATCCATTCTTTTTCTTCTTATTGCTGATAATAATACTGTAACAATTATCAGCTAATCACTGTGAAAGGCCTGATGCCATTAATGGGCACCTGAGAGTTACCAGGCTTATGAACCTCTGTAGTGTTTTTTCCATGACAAGTTCATATGTGATGGTGAATTGCAGGAAACAACCGTAACTTTCCTGACTGCAACACTTGCTTCAAAGAACTCTGGAGCATCTACTTCTGTTTCTAATATTGCCTCATCTGTTGAACAAAGTTCTTCAAGTACAGTTGTTCCATCACCTCTAACAGATGGGCATGTGCAGTCTGAAGAGGCTAAGCCAGTGGTTATCTCTGAGGTAATAGAAGAAAAGAAAGACCCTGAATGCATAGTTGAGGTAACTATAACTGGAAGTTGTTGCCTCTTTGATCTTTTATATTTATTAACTGCAATCGCATTACATGTTATTCCTTACATTCATTTACATGGACAGGAGAAAAATACTGAATTGGATGACAAGAAATCTTCAAGATCATATGATGCCAGCGAGTCAAACAGTGTTTTGGATGGACAGTCCTCGTCCACTGAAGTAGCTAAAGGTTCTTCTGGTCCTGTACTGGCCAATGTAGAAAACTTTAGAGCTTATGATAACTTTTCCAGTGCTGAAGTCGGTTCTCCTGCCCCAGAAAACATCAATGATAATGGTTCAGGGTTTCCTGGAGGAAGTGCAAAATTGGTTGATACTGAAGTAAAAGAAGCTGAACAAGATGAAAAGGCTGAAGCTGTAAATGATAAGCAGGCTTATGCGTTGGATGACTTTGTAAGAGATGATAAATCAAGTGATGTCCATTTAAATATCCGATTGCCCAGTGGTGTTAGCCTGCAAGAGAAGTTTTCTGTTACCAGCACTTTGAGAATGGTGAAAGAGTATGTTGATGAAAACCAACAAAGTGGGCTTGGCACCTATGATCTCGCAATTCCTTATCCCCGCAAAGTTTTTAGTGGTCAAGGTATGAGTGTCTAATCATTCTTGGGTAAAAATGTGGGAGGGGGGCAAAAATTAGTTACTACAACCAACTATAAAGTTCACATCAATATGGTCCCTGCTTTTTTAATTGGGTCAATTTAGGCCTTGAACTTGCACATCATGGTCAATGTGGCCTTCTATTTCTTTTTGCTTTGTTCCTATTGATAAATTACCAATTGTCTCAAACGCTTAAGTCATTAGGAAATGTTGAATTTGATTATTTAATCTTAACACTCTCCCTTCAGGCGTGGGCCTAAATTGCCCTTATTAAGTGTGGCCCAACATGTGAAATTATTTTTTAAATGGGAGGTAAGATGGAGACAGTTTGAAGTTTGAACCGAGGACCTCCTACATTAATACAACAATAAATTATCGATTGTCTCAAAAGCTTAATCTATTAGGAAATGATGAATTTGATCATTTAATCTTAATACCTATTAAAGGAGAGCCCAGGTCTGGTACTGCTGCAGGAATGTGAAATTAAATTCCCCTCCTCCCCACCCCCTTTCTACACCTTGCAGCAAAGGTCTAAATCTTTCCTTCCTCATCCAAAGTTTAACAACCAAGAATTTAAGATAGAAGAAATGGAGAAAGAATAAGAAGGAAACAGAGAAGATGAAGCCCAAGGTTATCGAGTTAGCCTTGCCCTAGCTAGTGCTGCTCCTATCGAGATTGTTGGTAGAAGCAACTAAGTGATCGCCTAGAAGATCAAAGCTTAGGGACACCGACTCTTTAATTTTAATTCTTTTTTCTTTTATTTATTTAGTTGGGTTTATTCACTTATAAACTTTGTTATACTCCTGATTCTTTGCAAGCTGTACTAAGAAGTTATTTTATTTTTATTTATTTTTTCTTTTTTATTTATTTTTTTAAATTCCTCAACGAATCTGAAGTGGACATTGTTTTAATTCATTTCTGATTTTTAGTTTAATTGATTCCTATGACAAGTTTTCAGATGGGCCTCGGGTAGATTTTATTTGTTCTTTTATTTTGGTTTTAGAGTTCTTGGGATATTTCGTAATTCCAATGAACCTAATCTTTTGGTCTCCCTCCCATTCTTCCATTTCTTTGGCATCCTCCTTACCATACACAAAAAAAAAGGGGGGGAACAAAAACAAACACAAAACAATAAATCACTAAAATTTTAGGAAAACTGAGGTTTACGCAATTTTCGAAAGTAGAAAAGTAAATTATTGAAAGACACCCAGTCACTTGAGAATTGGCTGAGGTGTGATGCATGAAGACTAAGAAGGAAAAGCTTAATAAGAATAGAAATCCCATTACTATGGAGGAGGCTACCTCAATCATGGCTAGAGTGAAGGCCTGGTATCAGACAATGATCTCTAGTGATTCCACTTGATTTTCCTCAAGTGCTTTCTTTGTTAATGATGTTGTTTACTCATTCAATGATAATGTTATTATTGTTTGTGGCAGTGTCAAGAAAGATCTTTCCATTGTATTCTTCTTAGTTTAATATGTTGATACATACAACATCGTGAATAAATGATTGATATTTTGATTACTTTCATTTGTTGCAGATTTGAGCAAATCATTGTCAGAGTTGGGCCTACTTAATAGGCAAGCCCTGATAGTGGTTCCACATCATAGAGCTGCAGGTTATCATGGAGAAGCATCTTCGTCCTCTTACCAAACAAATTTTACTAGTGCTGATTCTTCAAATGGAACTAATGGGGGATATTTTGCATATGTGAGGAGGATTTTATCTTACATGAATCCTTTCTCCTATCTTGGTGGTGGTGCCAGCTCATCGAGTTCTGGACACGAATCTAAAAATGGCATATGGCAATATAGTGAGTTTCTTTACCTATAACTAAAAAAGCAATATATTGAGTTTCCTTTCCTTACTCTCTCAATTATATGCATTGAGGTGTAAGATCTAGGGTCAAGGAATATTTATTTATTGGATGTTAGTGTTGTATGAAGCCACAAATAAATTATTTACCATTTTCACAAATTTTCATATATTTAGGTAAGAAAGAAACAAATAAATATTTTTGACAGGGAATGGCCCACCTTCGAACAATGTTTTATGCATGGAGTGTAAGATGAGGTGGTAATGGGATTGTCTATGCTATGTACATAATCTTATCCATCTGCATGCTTCTCCTACTGCTATGAACTAGTTAGCTAAGTATCTAACATCTGGTACAAAGACCCATTATCTATGAGGATGGCATACCATTTAACAAAAATGCGTAAATGAAATGTGGACAAGGAGAAAATGGAATGAGCTATATTGGCTACTATGAAATAGCTTCTTGTGTATCTAACAAATCTCCATTCCCTACCAGGAAGGCCCACCATTTAAGAAAAGTTTGTTAATGAAATGTAGATGAGGAATTGTTGGAATGAGCATCTCTTCTCATTTTTTGTTTGTTTGGTATTTGTTGGGTGATGCCGCAAAAGGTGGTGGATTTGTTGGATTGTTGGTCATGCTATTTCAAGCGGCATCGTAATATAGTTATTTGGAGGTTTGTGCCGCACTGCTTGATGAGGTGTATCTGGCGGGAACGGAATTCTAGAAGTTTTGAGGGTCGCAAATGGTCCTTTCTTGAGCTGAAGTCTTTTTTCTTTTTTACTCTTCTCGATTGGTGTTTTGTTTTACCATCTTTTTCTTGTTTCTCCCTTCCCGTGTTGATTGATCATTGTACCTTGGTTTCTTGATGTTTTTGCCTTTTTCGTACATTTCCTATGTACTAGGCTGAGTTTTAATAAAGTTTTTATGTTACTTATCCAAAAAAAAAAAAAAAAAATCCCCACTCTATATGTTTCTTTCATTGTTTGTAACCTTTTGGATTCCTAGTATGGATTATTTTCTCTGAACCTATTGAAGTCTATTGGAATGAAAGCTTCTTGGTTATTGTTTATTAAATTATAATATTATAAAAAAAAAGTTCTCTCACCTATGGAAGAATTGTCTTTTTTTTTTTTTTTTTGAACCCTTGACATTAGTAATGGAAGGTTTATCTAATTTTGAGGCCTGCTTGGTAAATGAGCCAAGCTCAAGCAAAGGAATTTGTTTATAAACAAGCTTGGGAGCATAGCCTCGAGGATAAAAAAGTTGAGCCTAGGCTCAACTTAAGCTTGTTATGGAATTGATATGGGCTTGAGAAAAAAAATCTTTAAAAAATATTGAAGAATTCAGCTCAGCTCAGTTCATTTACAACATATATTTATATGGAAAATAATACTTTTATATATATATATATATATATATTTATTTTAGGTGCAATTTATTTTGTCTTCCCTCCCACCCCCCCCATTAACTTGGTATACATTTATAAAGCTTGTTTGCAGGATTAAGCTTGAGCTTTGTGATTGGCTCGATAGCTTGACTAATGAAACAAGTCCAGCTGAGCTGTGCTCAAGCTCTTTGAGTTTTTGTCAAGCCCAAGCTCAAACTTTATGAGTTTGAGCTGAGCTTTGAACTCCCTATAAATTTTGCGAAGCTAAGTTCAAACTTCAAGACTTGGCTCTGCGTGGTGTGATTACAGTCTAATATATTACTTGCAGTGATGTAAAAAATCAGCCTTCCTGAGCCCAAGACAAGCTCGAGCTGAACTTTGAACATCCTATTATTCTTGCCTTTCTATTTTAAACATTCAATACTGGGCTCTGCTTGGCTTGATCTCAGTCTGATATATTACCCACATAGATGTAAACTCCTTTGGTTCCTTTTTTTCCCCCTTTGATTTATGTGTTTCTGGAAATACTCTCTTAAGACTGACCTTACAGGAAATTTGTTGTGCGAAATGCTTTCATGTTATATATATCAACCTATTCTGTTTCACTATTTGCCATTATAGGCCTAAACTCACTCTTTAGAATAACTTGCTTTCCTTACCTATACTGTCTATGCTATTGCAGGTCCAAATCCTACACATCAGAATAATTTAGCTGGAACTGAGAGGTCCTACTCGCAGTATTCTGCAAACCAAAGCACTTCTGCAGCTGGCAGAGATGATGATGGCAAAAAGAGGCAACCGACAACATCCCATTTTGGGAGCAACATTCATACACTAAAGCATGACGAAGATGATGGCAGGTTTAGTGACAGAAATGCCTTCTGGAATGGTAATTCCACGCAATATGGTGGTGACAATGATGGCAAATAAGGTCTTGAGGCATAACCCACTGGCAATGCTTTGAGTTTTTCCATTGCATTTGAGTTCGGCCATCTTCATTGCTTGTCCCTTTTTAAAAACCTTTTAACTAAAAACTTTAGTTTATATTCAATATAGAATAATGTAGATATTACCTACTATAAAGCCAGTAAATTTATAGCATCTTATGTAAGATAATATCTTGACATCTCGTCACTTAACTTGTAATTGTAGTTATTTAATGCCCATATGTGAAGGGTAAACGGAAGAATAAATCCAATGAGGCCATTGAAATGTTTTTTTACTAGATCTGTGTATGCTCTCTGTTCTTACTTAAACATGCTTCCTTGTATTATTGAGAAATGGAATTGCAAAGAATTTCATGTTGTCTGTCAGGAAATGTGCTAAATCTTGTGTTATTGCCTTACCATGGAGAATATATATATACATCACCTCCTATCCACATTATGTATTCTTTTAAGCTTAAATATTACTGTGGATTTAATATAGAAGTTGTATTATCATTTTGTTGAGATTGTGGCTGGAAACAACTTCAGGGCAATGACTTTTGATTCTCGGTTGAACTTATATACCTATTTGAATTCAATTCGTATTTAGTTGAGAATGTCTCTGAAGCTGGCTACCCTCCTCGGTTTGCATATTATTTACCAGAAACAAGAGCAAGAGTAGTTTGTAACTATGTATTTTGAAGACGGTCTTTTTAATTGCCATCATTGTGAGGCGATTATCTTGTCCGAGAGATGAAGGGCAATTCTTGAATGGGCTCACCTTATATTTTGTGAGAGATGAAAGGCAATACTTTAATGGGGTTGGCTATATGTCTAACCTATCCAATGGCTCTGCATTCATGTTTAACCCAAGAAAATATTTCCAACAGCCTCTCTAAACCTATTTTTCTCTCCAATTTGGATAGTAAACCCACAAAGTCTAGCTCCAACAGTTTATCTATTTAACCGAATCTAATTTTTTTTTTTTTTTTGAGAGCTACATACTCTCCACACATGAAGAGCAATTGTAGCTCTATTAACAATTTTTTTATATACTAAAACATTTAACTTCTCTCTCCATATTGAATAAAATATTTAGCCATCTCTCTCCATCTTATTTCCTCTGTCTCG
Source organism: Quercus parvula (assembly GCA_030820535.1). Taxonomy (NCBI): domain Eukaryota; kingdom Viridiplantae; phylum Streptophyta; class Magnoliopsida; order Fagales; family Fagaceae; genus Quercus; species Quercus parvula. The sequence continues at coordinate 11,928,577 of JAUAME010000007.1, read as the reverse complement.
CTCTAATGTTTCTCTTCTCATCAAGAACAAGACCAACTATGTCCTATTTGTATTTTTTACCTAGGGTTAAACCAAAAACGAAAGCCAAACCACAGTCATCTAGATTGATATCTCCCTCCACTTCCCCAATCCATCGCCACAATCATCTATATTGATTTCTCCCTGTATATTTTTTACCTAGGGTTAAACCAAAAACGAAAGCCAAAAAATATACAGGGAGAAATCAATATAGATGATTGTGGCGATGGATTGGGGAAGTGGAGGGAGATATCAATCTAGATGACTGTGGTGGTGGATTTGGGCAGTGAAGTGCGGTTTAAGGGGTGGTCGACCCAATCTGGGTAACTAATCACACATTAGAAATCCCAAGGCTTCTATGCCACTTTATTCACTTTATTTCGTCTCCAACACATGTTCACTAGCCCTTATGCTAGCACAAGTTGCGCAAATGAATTAGGGTAAACGCTCACACACTAGAGAGTGATGAGAGCCCACACAAAGAGACAAGAATTGTCATACATTGGTGGTCGAATTGAGACTTGGATCTAACACACTCAACTTACAATCTATATTTTTCTATCACACATGGTAAGTTTGAACAACTCTGCAATAAAAAAATCTTTGTTTAGGTGAATGGTTTATTAATATGATGATTTTCTCACTTAAGCATTGAATCAGTACATTTGCTTTGATCCAAAGTCATAGATTTTGAAATGATTAGGTCAATTTATTTGGCTTAAAATTAAATCTCTCATCATAATTTGAAATAACTTTCTTTTTCTACAAGTTCTCCCCATAAACACAAGCTTTCGAGTAGTACCTCGTGCAAATAAGTTTGATTATATACTTTGCCTTTTCATAAATGTTTAGTAGGATGATTAGAACTCTATATGCACAAATAACAATTGTTTATTACCAATATTCTCTTTCAATCCATAATTAATCTATATATATATATATATATATATTACAAATCTTAAAAAAAGGGTTCTTGAATGTAACAAATTGTGATTATTGGTTTATCCATTCTCAAACATTAACTTGAAACTTATGGGACTCATACAAAATAGACATGGTTCTTGTGCATTAACATATAAATTATTTTTGAAATCTTTTGGCCCCAGCCATAAGGCATTACTTAAATTATAAGCTACTCACACCATTTTGTACCAAAAACTATCATGTGTAATGTGTTAGAAGTAGCTTCTCTAGCTGTTTATTATTCGACCCATTATTGTTGGATCTCTCCAAATCTTATGTAATATAACTTATGTCTTGTAACTGTTTTCTATGGTATCAAAAAAAGAAAAAAGAAAAAAGAAAAAAAAAGAGTTAGATATAGTCTTCAACTATGTTAATTAGAACTATTTAGAATTCAAAATAAAGGGATCCAACACTAAATAAATTTTGACAAATTAGGATTGAGGTTTTGAAGAGGAATTCTAACTAAATTAGGTAACCTATTTATTTTTATTTTTTTTACAAATAGTCCAATTTCATTTTTTATTTATTCATACTTATTAACCATCAATTATCTATAAATATATATATATATATATTTTCACAACTAGCCCATACATTGCACGGATTAGCGACTAGTCTATATATTTCTAAAATAATAATTCTCATAGGCATTTTATCAAACATGTGACATTGAACTACAAATGGTGGGATTATATTCAGCATGCCACTTTGTTGGTGGTAATTTATAGTAAAAGAGACATGATAGAAATAGAAATACCACTTAACACTCCAATATATTTAAACATTATATATATATATATATAATACTAAACATATTAAATATTAAAATATTCAATATTGGACATAAAAAAATCAAAATTGCATTATCAATTTATGACCTTACACATTCTCTTGAATGAACATATGAATACTAAATTATTCTCAAGTGCATTATGGCAAAATAAATTGTCATATGAACTGAATAGTAGAAAACACACCCAATATTGCATTATGAGTTTATGACCTTACACATTCTCTTGAGCGGTCATACATTAAGTTATGCCAAAGTGCATTATGACATAATAAATTGTCATATGAAAATGAATAGTATAAAACACACCCATGAAGAAAATAAATGAAAACACACCCATCAAGAAATTCTGAATTTTCTTTACTAAGATTGAGATGATTTCTTCGATTAGAGATAACAATTCAACAAAAAGTCATCGTCTCAATTTGGTAAGTATTTCAATGTGCTTACAATCTCTTGATCTTCACTCTATTTTTTAATTTTTTTTTTTTGGGTACATTTTAAATGTTTTCCACTTCTTCTTTTGAGTGATGGTTATTTTCCTTGATCACAGTTTATCAAATCACTTCCATCATATCGAAATAAATTACCATCTTGCTAATTTCTTATTTTGTTTTAGTACATCATCTTTTGCCTCCCATTTGTTTATTTTATTTTTTGAATAGCTTTGTTATTTTTTAAATTAAATACTACACAAATTCTTGCTAAAATCCTTTAATCTCATCTAAATATATGCTAATTTATAATTTCTTTCTTAGGATACCTTGGGAGAGGAAACAAAATATTATGATTCATAGGTATGGTGTTTCTCTTTTTCTTTATATTTAGGATTATACCATGTGTTTCTCTTTTTCTTTGTATTTGAGATTACACCTAATCTCTATATTGTTTTTTCATTAATTTTCAACAAAATACAATACAAATAACATTATGGTAATTCAAACATAGTAAAGGTTTTTTTTTTTAAAAAAAAAAAAAATTTTATTTTAGGATCTAATCTCTAAATCTTACCATTTATAATTTTCAATTAAACAATTATGGGACACTTACAATGTTTGAGTATTGCATCCATTTTATGACTATGGGAATGCATGCAATATTTTTTTTATGTTTTCCATGATTAACCTAATATCCATTACTTTGGATTTAAAAATTCTCTCAACTAAAGCATATACCTTGATGTAACTTATTCTAAGAAAATTCTACAACTTAATTTAAATCATGCTAGCCAAATAGATATATATATATATATATATATATATATATAGACACACACACTATTATTACCTTACCTCAGTTAGCTTAAACTTATCTCATTCTCAAGGGGAAAAAATGCTTAAAATTATCTCTTTTTCAGAGTTCAATATGTTCTTTGTATTTATTAAGATCAGAGCACAATGATTTTGTATCCTTCTATATGAATTAAATCATCATACCTTATTTAGCTTAAACTTATCTCTTATTCTAAGTTCAATTTGGCTACAACATGTTGCTCTTCAATCCATAATACTCCTTAAATATTTTAGCGTAATGCATATTTCTTTAGTACTTTTTTCTTATATTCATCTGCATAAACTTCTTATAAGTTCTTGAATTGATTAGAATTAAGAAGGTTATATCAAAGAACCAAAACTATTAAACACAAAATTACTATCATAATTTTTTTTTTTCTTTAGGATAATAAGTGATAAATGGTTGTTAGTTTGTTTACATTTCTTTGTAAATAGTTGTTGTTGGTTATTTTGGGTGATGATGTAGGTATTACTGATCAAATTCTCTTACATTTTTTTATCACTAAAATTATGTTTCACATATGTCACACTTTTTAGCAAGTGTTTAGAATATATATATATATATGTGATTTCATTGGCAATTCTACAATCAGCAATGCAATACTCTTGTGGTGTAATTTATAATTTATTTCATTGATTGTTAACACGTGATAGTTTATCATTCAATATCTTTCTCTCTTCCTTCTTGCTAGAACGTATTTAACAACTGTTATCATATTGGACAACACAATATGAATTGGATATATATATATATATATATTTGTTTAGGCTTGGTTCTCCACAAACAAGTATGCTCTTCTTTGAAGTCTTTTTTTTTTTTTTTTTTTCCTCTTACTTTTTTTTCTTGGCTTATTTGTTAAAATTTAGAAATTGTGTTTGGCTTCATCTTGCTAGGTTCATTTTGCATGATCATTGGTTTATATGCTATAATTTGGGCTAAAGCTGTAGATAACTGGAAGAGATCAAACTAGATATAGTCGTTGAGAACAAGAGTATTAAATGTATGAACATGTGAATAGCTCAATAAAATAAACTGGTTCCATGGTATTAAAACACAATTATGAGCATGTATAAACAATTCTATCATGACTAATTTTGCTTTCTCCTACCCCTTTTGTGTTATTTATTGATTGACTCAGATTTACTACACATTTAGATTCCTCTATTTTTTAGGTTTATTAAATTTTGGAGAAAAAATTCTATAAAATAGTTGGTTTTCATATATGAGTTTAATGAATATCAAAATATAAATTGTTATAGCTTGGTTTAATAGACAAGGTTTGTATAAATTGCTCATTAACTTCTCAAAAAATGAAAAATAATGTTAGCTTCCATATGAAATAATCAAGATTTATGTTCATGTTCTAATCAAAATTATACATTCTCCATTTTTTTTTATTGTGTTGGGCTTTGATGCATATTTTGTTATATTACAACATGTTACAAGATATCTTGCCATATATAATAATTGGAAGCAAATTGCTACATGTTTCCTTGGAAATATGTGTGTGTATGTGTGTGTGTGTGTGTGTGTGTGTGTGTGTCATGGGCGGCTCTAGTAACAATTCAGGGGGTTCAAATGAACCCCCTGACTTGGCCAAAAGAAAAAAAAAAATTATATATAATTTTTAATTTATTTTTTGACCCTCCTAAAATAAAATTTTGAACCCCCTAGACCTAAATTTTTTTAAAGCCTAGTTGAAATGAACTTGATTATGATTATCTTGAAAAAAAAACTCAATATCATACCAATTTTACCTAAAATATGGGGGAACAGTAAGCCTAATAACAAAAGTATAAATTTATTTTCTTAAATTAAAAAAAAAAATTATTTAGATCTTAAAAAATTTAAAATAAACTAATGCATAAAAGTTTATTGTATATAGATTTCGCTTGGAGTTTACTTAACAACAATAATTCACATGTTTATTGTATTTAAAAACAATTGATGATTTCCAAGATTTAATCTTAGCATTTAGCAACAATAATTAGTATCCTTATCATATTAATAAACTATTATAAAACAAAAATCGTATTAATAAACAATATGCATTAACCTTATAGTTTATCTTATATGAGAAACACTATATTAATAATACCTTCACAACAAATTTTAAGTAGCAAATTGTTACTGGTTGTTACTGATGGGAAAAAAGTAGTTTTAGTAGTGAGTTTAAATTAGAACTAATAACAACTTATCACCTAAAATTATTAGAAAAGTGTTATGTAAATTTTGTAGATATAGCACTTTGTAATAAAGAAATCACATAGACTGTAGGATTCATTTTTTACCTAAAATGTATCTTCTTACTGACCCCCCTAAAAATATATCCTAGAGCCGCCACTAGTGTGTGTGTGTGTGTAAAAATCAAGATATATATAGACTTCTTTACCTACAGAATATATACTACATATTACAATATAATCACATTATTTTGAGATGAGTTTGTGACTATTACTTATAAGTCTCAAGTCCAACTCAGGTCGGCCCATCTACCCTTTTTTTTCATTAAAAAAAAAGGTCTCAAGTACTATTCTTATTTTTAACTTCATCACCAAAAAAAAAAAAAATTGTGATGTCAAATTTTTGCAACTAATCTATATATACATATAAAACCGAAACTTTTGAAGCTCCCACAATTTTCCACGTTATCTTTATTTTTAAAACATTAGCATTATAAAATAAAAATTCTGATTTTAATAACTATTTCTCACTATTTCTCCCTGATACTCCTCCTTCCATATAAAAACCCGATCAACTCTTTCTCCTCCCATCTTCCTCTGTATCACAAGCGCAGCACAATCCACAACCAAACCAAAACAGTAAACATGAGCACAAACTCAAACCAAAAGTTTCTCCAAAAAAAAAAAAAACAAAAAAAAAAAAAACAAAAAAAAAAAAAACAAAATAATCCCATCTCCCTCTTCGTCATCTTCCTCCTTATTCCATAAATTTCTTCAAACACATTACAAGATCGCAAACCAACAGCATGCATCGCATCACATCTCATTTAAAGACCCACAGACACAAAAGCTTTGAAAAACCCGTCTTTTTTCTATCCAACGTCTCTTATGCTCTTTGATAACTTCTTAACTCTTTGACAACTTCAGAAGCCAGAAATACTTCCTTAGAATTATCCCAAATCTGCCAATCTGATGCTTCTCTTTTTGTATCTTGGTTTCTTCTCTTCTTCACCTTTGTTTCTTGTGAGCTTTGCAATACAATTTTTTCATCATGGTCTCTTCCTCTACTCTCGGTCTTCTTCATTTTTTCTATTAGATCTTTCTCTATTGGTTACTGCTTCTCTCTATTGGTTTTTGAGTTTTGCTTTGGGTTATCAAGTTATGAATGACGAAAGGTAAAAAGACCCAACTACCAAGACTTTTATTTTGTAAATTTTGAAATGTAAGTACATATTGGAAGAGAACATGTGGAGGAGATAATATGAATGTTAAGAAAATAAATAAAACCTAAAAGCAACAGAGAATGAGTGGAGGTGAAAAAACGTTAGTTATAAAAAATGAAAAAAAAAATTTGTTGTCAAATGTTTGGTACTTCGGTACTTGAGACGAGATATGTGTAACAAAAATATTGTTAGAGATATTACAAATTGGGTTTTACTAAAGTATACTTTTAGGGTATATATTACTAAATCATTTTAGCAAATTTTTTTGGCGAAAAATTAAGTAGCTTGAAGAAGTTGAGAAAAGAGAAGAGCCTAAGAAAGGGAGGAAATACATTCTTGAAAAGTATTAGATAAAGCTTGAAGATGTAAGCACAATTGTATATTTATTCTATTTACTGGGTCTTTTGTAATCTATAAATATATATAAAACCGAAGTTTTTGAAGCTCCCACAATTTTCCACGTCAGCATAATATTTAAATAATATTTAAATTAAATTAAATTTTCCACCTCATCACTGTTTTCTTTTTCCAATGCAAATTAGACGTCTAGGCAAATAAGTACACTCTCCCACCGCCACTACTCTCTCCTATTTAAGAATTGCTTGCATAGAAAACCTAAGCCCCAAAAACTATTCGCGGAGAAGATGATGTTTGAGGACCCTCACCGCAAAGTGAATATTGAAACTGACATCTTTTTATAAAGGTTGGTCAATATCTTATATTTATATGTATGGCCGTTGGTCACCACTATTTTTTTATTATTTTTATTTTAAATTCTTTTTATTTTAGATTTTATGATTAGATCTGCTATTATCTTCTTTTGCCGCAACACAATTTTCTCCTTAAAACTTATTTTTTTTCAAGATTTTTTTTGAGGGTGGCTCATGCTTCACAATTCACATATTCCACTTATGTACTAGACTCCTCTCCTTCTTCGGTCAATGCATCAAGGTTAGGGTTATTTGATTTGTTCAATAAAAATTATAGATTTGTTGGTTTTTCTTATAAGTTTGTCAATTGTTGTTTTGTTTATTTAATTGCTGGGCCTGAATCTTTTAATTAAATCTTCAATTTTTTTTAACCTTTTAAAAGTTTTAATATTTTGAATTTTAACATTTAAAAGGTAACTCATATTTCTCTAATATTTCTATGTTGTGTAGACATATTTCTCTAATAAATTCTTGGCTCAAAATCTTCTAATTTTTTGGTTTACATATGAATTTTTAAGTTCATTTTTTGCAATACATTTAATTGTCTGGCCAATTTCAATAGTAGAAAAGCTATAATCATGGATTCCCTTCTTTCTATTGTATTTCTCTATTGCGTAATTATATATATATATATATATATATATTGTTTTATTTCAATACTTTTGAAGCTTTGAATCTTCTGATTTTTTTTAAAAATTTTTCTTTTGGCCTTTTGGAAGTTTTAACATCATAAATTTTGGGTTTTATTTTTTCTATTATTAGAAATTATCTAGAAGATTTCAATGAATATCCATGGATTATTCTTTTTGAGGGTAACCCATCTTTATCTTATATTTCTATTCCTAACTTTTTTTTCCTATATTTTTTCTTTAGTTGTCCATGTTTACGTCTCTTTTGTTTTACTTATTTTTACTTTCATGGCATATGTACATGTTGTGTATATTCTTTGATTCTTTCTTTAATGATTTTTGTGTGAGTATGTGTCATCGTATCTGGGTACTTAGGCAAAATCTATAAAGACTAAAGATGCTTCTTTTTTTTTTTTTTTGGTAATGAATCCTGCGTTTTTCATGACTTTAGTGAGTCATATTCTTAATGATTGAAATGGTTTTGTATGACGTGGATTTTGTTCATATTGGTTTCAAAGTTTATTTCTTGGCTTATATTATAGATTGTAATATATTTATTCATCAAACTGTTTAGTTGAGTTTGTTTTCGAAATTGTTTTCAGTGTTGGACATTTTCTTGAAGCATGTTGGTATCATATATTAAAATACTGTTAAGTTGATAATAATAATATAGTTTAATAAATGTCTGAAACGTATAGCTGTTAACAAATGTTTTAGCTATATGATTTTATTTTACAAATTCAATTTTGGTGTTGTAGTAAAATAAACAAAGATTAAATTATATATTGTACTCAATACATTTCCCGTGCATCGCATGGGTTAGCGACTAGTACTTATTAAACCAAATGTAAGAGCACATTATGATTATAGCAATATATTACTTCATAATATTTGTATTTATCTCATTTTTAATATTACTTCATAATATTACATGCATGTTTCATCTTATATTAGAGCCAATTTAGCTTTCAATAATTGAAATTTGAAAAATGTTTAAACCTAAACATGTTAAACATTTGATTTAATTTAAAACAATCCCGTGCATCGCACGGGTTAGTGACTAGTAATAACTAATAGTCGAAACGTTTGACTTTTTGTTGACCACTTCTCATTGCGCCACGTGGTTACATAGATTAGTGCCACAAGCCTACATTTAAAAACACCGAAAAGTTGTGTCTTTTCATTTTGCCTGTACGTAACCCTCAAAACAGCGTAAAATTGTAAATAAATTCAAACCCAGCATTCATTTTTCAAAAGTCATTCGATTCTTGACGTTAGGCGATCTCAAACTCACATGCATGTCTGATTCTCACATTTTTACCCAAAAAACCTAAAATAATAATAAAACTTATAAGCATTACCTCTCCATTTGGTTCTCAAGAGAAGAAGAAGGGGGAAAAAAAAATCATAAAGAAATATTCCCCCATTTTCTTTTAGAGAAACCAAACACAAAGCCTAAATACATTTCAATTCACTAGATCTATTCCCGTGGAACCAAGAACCTTCTAGAATCCGAAAATAGAAAACAAACTCAAAAACCGTTTTTGTCTTTTTTCCTTTCTAGGAGAGGTAGATTAAATACAAATAGATTAAACAATAAAAACATGTAAAAAAAGAAAAACAAAAAAAAAGAAAAAGAAAAAGCCAAGACAGAAACAAAGTGATAAGGATGAGAATTTGGATTTGTGAGAGAGAAAGTACTTCAAAAATTGGATTCTTTCATTCAGATTAGGACTTAGGAGAGAGAGAGTAATTTTGGAGAAGACCCATAGGTTTTTTGTGTTTTTAAGAAAGATGAAAGAGAAGAATCTACCAAATGAATGTGAACAACTATTTATACCCAAAAGATTATGACCCTTCAATAAGCACATTTTCGGTCAATAGGCATATTTTTATTCAATAGGTACCTTTTCGGTCAATAGGCATTTTTTCATTTAATAGACACATTTTCATTCAATAGGCATCTTTGATATATATATATATATATATATATATATACAATATGAAAGGTTATGACCTTTCAATAGGCACCTTTTGGTGTGTGTGTGTATATATATATTGTATATACCCATATATGCGACATTTTGTCTCTTATTCCTTCCCACAAAAAAAACTAATAAATAAAACAACATTGTTTTCTTCTACCTAACTAATAAACTTTGTATTATTTCTTTCAATATCTTTTTTTTTTATTTAATAATTTCATGCATTTTTGCTTACATTCCAACTCAAAAATAATGACTTTTCCCCCCCTAAAACTCATCCAATAACTATTCCCATGCATCGCATGGGTTGGCGATTAGTAATAATTAAAATGAAAGTATTCCCTATAGGATATGGACTAAAAATGCTCAAACTCCAATTTACGCAACCTTATTACCTTACAAGGCCATAAGGTTATGTAGTTTGGAGAATAGGTCAGAATAACTATCCTTTTGTATGAGATTACAAAGAGTTTGGTTCTCTGTGCGAGGGAGGGAAAGGCTTTCTTAGTGATGCATGCTGCCATGGATGCTCTACTTTCTAAACTCTCTTCTTCTCTTTTCCAAATGTCACTTTCTCCCTTTTTCTCTCTTCTTTCAATTTCAATTCACTATTCTAATTGCCTCGGTTACGATGTTCGCATACTCATGGGTACTGTTTCTATTTACACCTCAACTCAACCCATACTCTTTTTCTTTTTTGACTGGTTCCCATTTGTTTTCGGTTCTTGATTGGTTTTTACTGGTTTTTTTGCCAGTTTTCCCAGTTTTTACCGAATTGGTTCCATGCTTGGTTTTCGATTCAATTGGTTGAACTAGCTAGTTTGGTCTAGTTTTTACAACAATGGTAAGATCCCCCCAACAAATCATCAATATATATAAAAGCAGAAACCTCATGTAAGAGTGCATGAGGTCCTGTCAAGTAATACTCTAATTTTGCATTTAACCTTTTTTTTTTTTTTACCAAAAAAGAAAAGAAAAACCTCTTTCATTAATTTTTTTTTACTATTACCCAAAAGTTCACATTAATTTATTTTACTGTTATCTCATTAATGTTTCATTAATTGACTAAGCTTACAACACATCTTTCTCTATCCTTCATGTCTTTTAGCATACCCACCACTATAGTATTTTTTTTATAAAAAAAAAGCAAAAATAATAATAATTAAGGGCTAATAGTAATAACTAACCAAATAAGGCCTTGAAGAGAGATAGAGAGACACAAAAATGTTGTAAATTGTTAAGTATAAAATGCATTGTTTCACTATATATTACCAAAATAAAAGACCTGAGACTGACAAAACATTTGAAAGAAAGAGAGAGGAATCTAAGGGGTTACCACCTCCGTTATATATAAAGGCCTCCCACTACTATCAAGACACCAAAACCCCTATAGGTAATTTTTTTTTTCTTTTTAAAATTAGGGACTTAAATATGATTTATGTTTTGGTAATTTGGTTGGATAGTTTTTATTTTGAATATCTAAGTAGAGAGAATATTTGGTGTGCAATGTAAAACCATATTCTACCATGGTTTAATTTTAAATCATCTATAAGATACATATATTTACACTTACCCACATCATATCTTAATGTCACACATTATCGATGAGTAGAAGACGGCGAAAGAGTTGGGTATACTTTCATTTCATGGTATGAAATATGTGAAGACAACACAAATTAATTGATTTTCATTGTCCCATTACTCTTTTGCATTTATCATTGGTTTCATGATTTAAAAAAAAAAATTAATCTTACCTTGAGAAGGCTACAAATATATAGTGAAACTATTAAACTAATTTTTAATATCTCAAAAAATATATATTTCTTTACTCTAATTTAGTTTACTTTTTTTTTTTTATAATATATATATATATATATATATATATATATATATATAACATTATCCAAAACCATTTTACATAAAATATCAAAAAATTATATGTGCATCCCAGACAACTTACTAGTTAATATCAATATCAAAAGCTTCATCAACTACTTTGAAAATTTGATCAAAATCACCGGAGCAGAAATCTTTATCATAAAATTTAGTATTGAATATCTATCCATTCTGCGCCTCATGCCCATATTCTGAAACCGAATCAGGAATAGTATCCAATGGTGGAAGAGTCTGGTCAGATGCAGCAGCAGAAGTAATGCCATCAATGTGAATGACAGGATGTTGGTTAGGAACGGGAATCAGCGGCCGAAGAGTGCTCTTAGATGCATCGGTATTCTCATGTTCACCAGCCGCCAGCTGCTTCTTTCTTGGACTATCTAGTTGGGATAGGGACTATGGATGAACCTTCCTCTTCCTAGAAGTGGTCTTGGCTTGATCGTATATACATAGCCTGCGCAATACACAGGAGGCAACAACAACATGATCAGAAGGCAACTGCAGTATGAAACCATCAACCATCAACATCAAGGGTGAATTCGTGCATAATGCAACAGCCATTCATTGGCGACCAAGGATTCTCATAGTGAAACCAGCGTAGCACTTCAATCCAATGGGTAATCCCATGGGAGATGGTACGGTTCCAATGATTTGCCTGTAACCTTGCGGTAAAGGAAGTAGGTAGGCAATTCATGGTCAGTGGTATTATTACCGAGGACCCATGATCAAATCTTTGTCTTTGGGCTTGGGGGTCAGGGTTAGATGGTTCTTGAAAAACCCTAGTTTCAAATATGAAATTGGGTATTTTTCAAAATCAAAACTTACGGAAACTAAAACAGAAACAGTAGCAGATACAGATATAAAAACAAGTACATGGGTATGGGTTTGGGTTTCAAAAGCAAAATCTCTCTCTCTCTCTAAATTCAAAAAACACTGAGCGTATTTTCTTTCTCTATCTCAAAGCGTAACTGTAAGCATACTGTGTGTCATAGGGTCAAATTTTCTACCTATGATGGCCTTAAGTCCCTGACTTAGGCTCAGCCAACACCACAGACACACTGCAATAACACTTAAAATAGATTATCTAGGGATGTCTAAGCACACAGCACACACAATATTTATAGGGAACCCACCCCCTACCTTTATTACTAAATCTCAAGTACAAAAGAAACCCTTTTACAAGCCTAGAGAATTACACAGAATTTACCCAAGGCCAAAATACACTCTACTGTTGACACCCCCAATAGCCTTAGGGTTAAATACATAGAATTAATTGTTATCACAGTCACTACCTAGTAACAGTCTGGGTCTTGGATAATCTGCCAATTGTGTTTTGACTTAGGATACCTTCAACTAATGTTGTCTTGGCTTGCTCTCCACATTTCCAACCCTTACACAGCAGGTTTGATCATTAAGAAAGCTAGGAACTACTTGGTAACTACCACTACACATGCACAACCCATGTCTCAGCAGGTGATAAGGCCTCTACCCATCCTCCAGCAACCCACCAGCATGTTCTCACATGTTTTAGGGAGGCTTGGCCCATGCTCAAGGCCTCCCATCAACACTACAGCCCACACAGCATGCCCACATGTAGCACACAAAGTAACTGCCATCAGCCTACTAGCACTTGTCCATGCATTCAGCTAGCCCCCACTAGCCCAATGCCTTGCACATAGCATTTTATCATCACAGCAGCCCAGTCTTGCCTTGCATTCAAGCCACCAAGTCCACACACAAGAAACCAGTAACTAAGCCACCAATGCCATGCACCGCCACATAGGGTCAGCATCACTTGTTGATGCCTATCATCAAAATCCATCTCTACCTACCATGGCCCTCCTTTGCCATGGCCTTGGGGCATCATGTGGAGCAAGGTGCCTCAACATGCTGCCCCTCATTACTGCTTATCGATCCAACTCGAGTAGGGAGACTTGGCAGGTCCCCCTCGAAGAGCACCTAGAAGCATCATTAGTCAAGCATGAGGAGTCATAAGTGTGTTGAGAAAACATGAAGACATGTGATTGACTCAATGCTGCCCAAGCACCCTCATTCCTCATGCCATTATCAGCAACAAGTAAAGCTCCTAACACTGTGTTTGTGTCTATGTCTTTCTCTGTGTGTGAGAACTGAGAAACAAAGTAGGGTTGAATCTATTTATTTGACACCAAGCCGCTTCTGCCTAATGCTATGTTTGGAGGTTTTGAGAGAGATGAGAGTAGAGGAGAGTAGAGGGAAGGAGAGTAGTGGAGAAGAGATTAGAAGGGAATGGTTATCCTCCACCTTATTTGGATGTTTTTAAAATTAAGTAAGAGGGAGGGGAATAATTAGTCTTTTGATTTGTAATTTTGTTAATATAGTAAGAGCAAATTTGGTAATTCATTTGGTCAAGCATTTTTATTCTCCACTCTCCTTCCAAATCTCTTTAATTTGGGGGAATTAAAAATGAGGGGTTAGAAGTAGTTCAAACCCCTCCAAATCTCTCCCCCTCCTTCCTTGAAAAACATCCAAATAAGGTAATTTAATTACTCTCCCTCCCTCTACTCTACTCCCCCTCCTTTTTCCAACATCCAAACATAGCATAATGGCTAGCGGTCACTTTTTTCTAAATCCCCAATTGGATTTTATTACACTAGCCCTATCTTTTTATGGCCCATGCAATCCAGCCCACCTATCATTTCTACTTCTACTAATCTACCAATTTGGTTTCGGTTTGTGCTCTTTTTTTTTTTTCTTCTTTTAAATATTAATATGGGCTGACATGGTATTGTTATGCTGACACATTAAATTTTCATAATATTTTCACAAGACATGTATAGATCAAAATAAAATAATAAAATATGTGATTGGGACCAACCACAATTAAAAATAAATGTATTGTAAAAATGGTATAACATCTTGATGTTGCCGTCTAGAATTTGTGAAAACTACTATTGATGGATAAAAAAATGATACCAGTGGTGGGCCTGGTTTAAAACCATTATAACAAGTTGTCATCTAGAATTTGTTGTGAAAATGTTGTGTATATAGCATTTCTTTGAAATAAATAATTAAATATTAGACGAGTAATACCACCGTTGAAAATAAAGGTATTATGAAAATGTTATGACATTTAGTTGTGTTTCCAAACTTCTTTTTTGGTTTAGTCAAATTATGTAAGCCAAAATTCACTATTCCACGCATAACTTTCTTGGTCTAGTTTTTTTTTTTTTTTTTTTTTTTTTTTTTTTTTAATGCACAATTTAAAGTGGTAGTCTCAGTTCAAAATCAGTAACAATTTGCCACCTAAAATTTGTTGTAAAAATGTTGTAGACATAAATAATAAAATATCATACCAGGACTTACCATAGTTGGAAATAAAAGGCATTGTGAAAATGATGTGATATTTTGTTGTGTTTCTAGACTTATTTTTTATTTTACCATATAAGGATATGAGCACAACTACTTTTTCATAATTTTAACATGACACCAAAGCTACTTTGAATTGCCACATGTCAAACCCAGCTCTCGCCACTTCAACCCTAGTGCCACATCAGCATGGTCATATATGATCATCTTCTACAGTACACTAGCCAGTCTAGCCCGGGTTCGACCCAAGTCAGACTCAACCCTATCTAGCCCAGTCCAAACTAGTCCGAATTGTTGAACTGGTAGTATAATTGAGATATGTTTGTGAAGGTACTTTTACCTTGATTTTTTTATCTGGCTTATCTTGCTCTGTATAATTTTAATGTTTTATTATGTGGATAGTTTTGGGAGGAAATTAAATTTTATCACCTTATACTATACCCTATATTACACTTTGCACCTTTAACTTTTTGAATGCACATTTTGCACCATAAACTATGACATTTGTTACACTTTGCACATTGACGTTAAGTTTTCTATTAACTTGGATGGAAATTTAAATTTTAGGATGCAAAGTGTAATCAAGAATATAGTTTGGGGAGGTAAAGTGTAATTTATCTTTTATTTTTAAAACATTGAAAAGATGGACAATTAGGTCTTTTCGCGTGATACTATATTTTTCCATCCAAATTAATAGAAAACTTAATGTCAAAGTACAAAGTGTAACAAGGGTCATAGTTTAGGGTGCAAAATGTGAATTCAAAAAATTTAGGGTACAAAATGTAATCAATGGTATAATTTTGGGTGGTAAAATGTAATTTATCCTAGTTTTGGATATGTTTCACTTATTAGTGTTCCACCATGTGCATAAAGATATGGACTTAGGTCATGACAATTGGTCACATTCATATAAGTTTGACAATAAGCCATGTAACTAGGTTTGAAGAATTCTTTGTTGTTCTTGCTAGTTACTTATATTCATGGTTCGATCCTTTCACCATTTCTTTGTGATGCCAAGTGAACATTCTTGAGTTACAGCTATTTTGATGCCTTTTGAGCCATTGATTCTTTATTCGTGTTTTGCAATGATATCAAATAAAGGGTTTGGCTTAACTTCATTACTTTTTTTAATTGGAATTTCCTTTTTATTTTAATGATAGACTTTCACATCATCTACTAACTAAATAAAAGGTAGAGATTAAAGTCCACTACCAGGTGCCATTGTATATTTAAAATAAAAGAACATGTTCAATTAAAAAAAGTACTGGAAGTAAGCCAAATCATCAAATAAAAAAATGGACTAATAAACTCATGTCACAGATCAATGATGAAGATCACATTTATGACAAGGCAACTACACCGCAGGTTCAAAGGCATTACCCTTTAACCAACATTATCAAACATATTCCCACAAAATTTAATGAAGTATGCTTATTTATATCGCCTTGCATAGTGTTTCAAGACATAATCATAATGAGTTACTCTCATTTCATGGGAGTTATGAGGTGCCTAGCACCTTTCCCACAAACAGAATTCTTGAATTTGTGTTTTTCATTCAAGATACGATTTGACTTGGTCTAGGTTAAAGGACCTCACTATCCTTAAAACTTGACCATAGATTAAAACCAATCAAATATTAGTAACTAATTACACCTTAGAAATCCCAACTCATGTATGTCACTTCAATCACTTTATTTCATCTCCCCTAAGCTAGCACAAGTAACTCAAACGAATGAGGGTTAACGCTTATACAATTGGGAGTGAAAGCGCAAATAAAGAGACAAGAATCACCATCCATTGGTGATTGAATTGAGACTTGTAATTAACACACTCAACTTACAATCTATATATTTTCGGATTTGGATCCTCTCCATTTCTCTTTGAAATGGAGAGTGTCCAGTTAAGGGCTGAGATTTAACTAAAATCAATCTATGTCCTGAAATATGCCACATCATTTAAAAGACATTAACCTAACATTTCAAGGAGACTAACGGAGCCAAGGAAAACAAATGCGTTCTTTCATTTGACTCTTTGGGGCTCTCTCATCTTATCTCAGATTCTTTCTCACTCTCAACAAAGCCCAGCCATGGCCGACTTCTCATTGCACGCATAGCACTGCGACTGACAATTCTTATGATTGGAATCACCCTGAAGATTTGATATTAGCTTTCTAAACCCCACCCAAAAAAAAATCATAGTTCAAATTTTAATATCTGATATATGGTTTTGCTCTTTCTTTTCTTGTTTTCTTTGTCAGAGAGCATCCTTTTCTTTCATTCATAGCACTAAAGATTATACCTTTCTTTGATTGAAAATTTTTCCTTTCCTTGCTTTAGATTTGTGGTAACTGTAGTAGGTGTATGAGTCTCTCATCTCAGTGTCTCTCTTTTTTCCCTTGGGTCTCATTTTCTTTCACTTTTGATCAGTTTGATAACTGTGTTTTATTGTTGGGTGTAAAGCTTGATAATTTTGGGGTTTATGGGTATGAACGGCATGCCTGTGATTGAATAAGTTGAATAAGTGACCTACTTATAGATGGAGTGTGATGGGTCTCTAGGTTTTGGCATTAACTAAGAGTAAGTTCCAATTTAGTTGATTGAGGAAAAGGATAGAGAGTTAGAGAAGAAAACCTGTTGAAACTAACATTAGTTTAGCCTTTTACTCGATTAAGTCTCTTGTTAGGTGCGGTTTGGATTCACGTTTTGCACATTCACTTTTTGTGTTTTCCTCTTTTTTTTTTTTAGTCGCAGTTGTTAACTATTCTTTAGTGTACAGTGCACATTTCAGCAACACAAGTGGGTGCCGTGCACTATTCATGGGACCTACAAACTTCACTTTTTAGCAACTTTTTCATTAAAAATGGGTCTTACGGCACTATTTACATATTTAAAAATTATTTTGCTACAGTATTTTCAGTTTTCAATTTTTCGCAAAATAAGCTGTATCCAAATAGACCCTTAGTCGGTGTCTTTGGAACTAACAAATTAGGTTGGTTTGGAATCAGGGCTGACTCAACCATAAAAGCAATTGATGCAATGACCTAAGACCCCCAAATAAAAAAAGGCCCCTCAATGCAAATTAATTACGGCTCCTTCACCTAGGAAAAAAAATTTAAGGCACCACTAATAGAAATAAATTGATATGAAGAGCGAGAATTAAGGACCCTTGAGAAGAGAAAATTAGGCCCCTTTGTAACCGATGGTTTATCAACAAAAAAATAAAAAAATAAAAAAATATAGCCCCCTTTCCAAAAGCATAGAAATTGAAGAGATAATGTTCCTATTTAAAATCTGAATTAATGGCTTTATAATAACTTCATTGATAAAAACTAACATTTATTACTTGAATCTATAGGAAAAAACAGACAGAAAAAATAATTTCGCTCCATCTTAAATCTCAAGAAATCAAATACAATATCTATTAAATTTTTTTTTCTTGCTCACCTTGCTTCTCTCTAGTCTGCATCTTAATTCTATTTTTTTAGCATTCTTCGTTGTTGGCTAGCTACTCTTCTTTGATCTTCATTCGGGTTTGCTTCTATTTGCTCTTCCTTTCTTTTTATTCTTCTTGCTGCTGATTTTTTTTTTTTTTTTTCCTTAAGGAATTGGAACTAAACACTCTTTAGTCATAGTCACCACCACAAGTTTTTTACTAGACTTTTAAAAATTTTAATATTTTTCTCCAAAGTACAAGTTGTACACATTTATGGCTGGGAAGCATTCCACTTCTTTTTATGCTATGAGTTATCATGTCAACCTGCAGGAGTTATCAGAACCCATGTGAATTGCAAACTACAGTTACACGTTTCTTACAATTAAGCAATTTTTGAAAATGAATTTTTATATATTTTTTGTTTTAATTCGAGTTTTAATACAGATTTGGCCGTTCACCTATTTTTATTTTAGTGCTTCTATCCTCAACCTACATCTAGGCTATCTAGTGATTATTGTTATTTTTTTGCTTTTTTTTCATCCATTTAGAAAGTCATTAATTTATTATATCTACGAATGTTATCTTAATTTAATAAAATTATAAGTTTAGGATAATATATTTTGTATTAAAATTAATTTGTTAAGTAATGTGATAAATAATTTTTTTATTTGTGCAAGTTTAGAGTGTAAAGTGATCATATTATTTTCTAAAGTTGCAATTGTGTTTTGATAAATAAGGTTCTATTGTTCTATACTTTAATTTTTGTTTTATTCTAGATAATTCATAATTTTTCTATTTTAGATAATGTTTTATTTTAATTATAAATGTTTACTAAAAGATTAAGTGATATTAAAAGAAAACGTTAATGAAACTTAAATGTAAAAATTTAATTATTAATTTTGTATCTGAGAATAATAAATAGATTATAAATATATATAAAAATCAAAAGTTAAATAAATATTATTATTAATATTTAAATAATTAAAAAAAAAACCTCGTCTCAAGTTTTCGCCTAAGGCCCCTAAATTTTTTGAGCCGGCCCTGTTTGGAATTATACCAATACATCTCTTGGGCGATTTTTAACATGTTAGATATGCCACTTGTCATGATGGAAGAAAAAAGATAAAGTTTAGTTACAAAATTAGTTGTAGTCTAAGGCTACAACCTTACTCAATAACATTCACATTACTACATATTTTATAAATCTAACCGTTAAATTGCATATTCTTTATATTCTTAATACACATATCAAATTTTGTGTCAATTAGATATTATTTACTATATGATCTATAAGCTTACATTTTATGCATAATTTTAAACTACAAAAACTTGCAATTTAAATAATTTATTGATGACATAGTTATTGATCTTTAATTTCATAGAAATTTTGCAAGCATGGAGGATATAAGAAGAAAATGTAATTCAATAGTAGATTTGTCAAAATTCACTTCCAATAAAAAGATACTCCCTCCGTCCCAATTTGTTTGTCCTGTTTGAAAAGTCAAACTTTTTAAGAGAACATCATTTATTATCTTGTTTGCCTTATAAGAGCATTGGCATCCGAGGGTGTAAAACACCCCCAATTGCTATTTTAGTCACTGAGATCATAAAAACATGCTCCATCCCGATATGCAAATTCTAAAAATTTTACAACATGTAAACAATAGGTACTTATATTTAGAACCTACTGTTCACGAGCCTGTAAACTGAAATATATTAATTTACTCATTTCTCTCTCTCTCTCTCTCTCTCTCTCTCACTTTTTTCTAAACCTTTCAACTCTCTACTTGCTCGGTGCTTGAGGGTTTTGTGTGGATTTTCCTTTGATTTTTTTTTTTTTTGTGTGCATATGGTGTTGCCGTGGTGGTGGGGGTGTTGCTGTGGTGGTGAGGTGGGTGGTTGCCGTGGTTGTGGTGGTGAGGTGGAGGGTGCGGGTTTGTGGATTAGTGTGGTAGAAGTCTGCATTTGTGGATCGGCGTGGTGGAGGCCTGAGTTTGTGGGTCGACGTGGTGGAGGGTGTGGGTCGGCGTGGTGGGAACTAGGGTTGCTGGTTTTTTTTTTTTTTTTTTGGTGGTTGCAGGGGTTGTGCGTGGTGGTGGGTGGGTGTATCGATGGTGGGGACTGTGGGGTTGCTGGGTTTTTTTTTTTTTTTTTTGGGTGGTTGCTGTAGGGTGTGTGTGGTGGTGGGGTGATGTACTAGTGGGTGCCTGAGCACTGGTGGTTGCTGGAGAGAGGAATTTTATATTATTTTATTAAGTAGTTTATATTATTTTGTTAAGTTGTATGTAAAAATAAAATTTAGGATTTAGGGTGAGTTTTAAAATGGGTTGGTAAAATAGATAAAGTAGGTTTTTAGGGTCTAAAATAGAACTTTTTTGGCCACTTGGATGCTAATGCTCTAAAAATGTATAAGTTTACAAAATTACCCTTAAATAAATTTATCATTTTTTTTTAAAGAGTTATTCTTAATGAGGCAACTAAAAAGGTGTCCCAGTTAGATTTATTTTTTAAATATTTGTTAGTTTTCTTTTTAAATAGTTTTGAAAATAAGGTAGGGATATAATAGGAATATTAGTAAATTAATGACTTTTATTTTTAGAAACAAGATGATATTTTAGGACATCTCAAAATGGAATAGAGGACAAACAAACTGGGACAGAGGGAGTACTAAGTAAGTTGGTAGCCTTAGACTACAACCAATTTTGTAGCAAAATTTTGTCATTTAATAAAAATTACTCTCTCAATTTCTGTTTTTGTATATTGTATTAAATTAAATAGATACTAGATACATTGATTTGTTAGCCAATTATCAATCACGCAAATGAAGATCCAATGGGAAAAGTTTTTGATAGAATGTCTTTATTTACTTCATCGGAAAATCCTAAGACAAAAATTTCAGGAAATCTTAGCAAAACATGTCTATCCCTAAGAACAGCAATTATATTATTTTATGCTTGAAAAATAAGAACATTAAAAGCTAGTCTAGTTTTCATCTATTGCCTTATCTTGAATCCTCTTTCAAGTCTCCTTCGTCAAAGACTTCAAGTAGTACTTTTGTTCCAAAATTTGTGTCTCTTCTTTAGTCCACACTTTTTCGGTGATCCAAGTCAGATATGAGTAGAAAGTGAAGTTTTCATCCATGGTCATACTAACAATTGATGGAGACACACCCTCCAGTACATATTGACTGAAACAATGGTCAGCATTATAGAAAAAAGTCAACCTAAGTCCAACTAGAGAAATGTGATCCCATCCAAGTGATTAAATGATTGGGATGGCACAGCTCCACCAAGTACACACCCAGCAAACGAGCTCTCTAATTTGCTTGCTCAAGTGTACTAGCCGATCCTTTTTAGATTAACATGCAATTCTGAGCCATCTTCAACTTTTGTATTGCTTTGGTGCATAATTTTGATCCCATTCGATCTTCAGTACTCTTGGAAAATAAAGTACACCTATGTAAAATGGGCTAAAGTTAAATTTTATGACATAGTTCATTCCTGATATCAATTTATGCAATTGAATTTGAAAAAATGAGGCATGAATGAAATTTCGTGTTTTGTCACCTTGTAAATGTTTCATATAAACCAAGCCAATATATATTGAATTATAGCCAAGATTTTTTAATAACGTGATTAAAAAATGAGTTCTAGTCCGATGAAACCCTATTTAAGATCAGCTTGAAGAATCAATTTGTTAACTTATGTATATGCAATACTGTCAGGCACTTTAAAACTGGGCTTGTGCCGTTCAGGACAAACTGTTTCCCACTCGGCACTTTCTTTTAAAAAGCCTTTCAAGCTTCAGGCCTATCATGACTTGTCCACATGAACTCTAACAATTCACCCATCATTCAAGCAAGATAAAGAGAATCCCGGTTCAAATATCCAACCAATATCCAGCAGTTTGCCAATCGTGCAAAACATCAATTGCTAATGTAAAAACATGATCGGTTTCTTCACCAATTTTATTAACCTGTTTTCCAAATTCCCTAAACTAGGGATATTGGCCAGGATGTTTCAAACTATGCCCAAATTAGGGGCATTGGCTCAATGGTTCTCAAAGCATATGTCTACATTAGGGGCATTGTCCAAATGATAGTGTCTCCACTTACATGGATTAAAAATATATATATATATATATATAAATATATATATATCACCTAACAAGCTAGGGGTATTCACCCAAATGATCGTCTTTGATTTACATTGTTCCTAAAAATCATGTCCCTAACAAAGAAATTGCAATAAAAGAAAAAGATGTTGTTCCAGCCCACGGAAATGGGAAATGATTATTTTTATCACCTCTACCATTTTGCTTCTCGATCAACCCAGATATCTCTGTATAATGTTTATCAACACCCCATCCCCGCCAAACATAAAAGAATAATTTCAGAATGACTTCACAATCTTTGTGATCTACACACATTTAGCTTTAAAACAACCAATCATCTCTATTCTCAAAATTAATCCTTCCACAGATTCAAGCAAAATTTGTACAAATAACACATTTGTATTGAAGTACAACCAAAATCCAATGACAGGCTGCTTAGGTCTATCGCTGAAACTTGTTCATAACAATGAAACAGCCACAAGTTAAAACAGAATACTTCATCCCACTTTTGTACAAGCAACAAGAAATCACAGACCCATGATCCTGGCAATTTAATTGCTAGACATCATGAAGGTGAAAATGGCCAAATACCACAATTTTCAGAAATTTGTAGCAAAAAAACACTGTTTCGGAACTTATTAGAGAAATACCACTTTTAGGGTACTCAAGTTTGGCAAACTCGAGTACCATTTGGAACTCGAGTACCATTTGGAACTCGAGTACCATTTGGAACTCAAGTTTAAGAAACTCGAGTTCCTAGAAGTTTTGCCATCGTGACACTGCTGAGGTAGAAATTGGGTGATTAAAAAAAATAATGTGGTACTCGAGCTTGGTATACTCAAGTACTGTGCAACACAATACTCGGGTATACCAGGCTCGAGTACCTTTTATAAATAAAATGTTGTTTATTTTATTTTTACGATACTTGAGCTCACCAAGCTTGAATACCTTGTAACTTCTTTTTTTTTTGGTTGGGATTATTGACAAATAAACATAAACATAAATGCAGTTTATTTTATTTCTACAGTACTCGAGCTCACTAAACTCGAGTACCTTGTAACTTTTTTTTTTTTTTTTGGGAATTATCGACAAATAAACATAAACATAAAAAGAAGTAGCTTTTTTATGTTTTTTTTTTTTTTTAAATAGAAGCATTGTAAAATATAGAGATTTTAATTTCAAAATATGAATTTAATTTCTACATTAAGTAAAAATGTTCACTATTTTCTCATAAAAATTGTTCACTGTTTTCCGCATAAACTATTTTTAGCATTTTTCATAAAATTATTTTCTGTTCAGCATTATTTAAAAAATTGTTCACTCTCTTTTCTGCGTAAATTATTTTTTGTTCACTATTTAAAAAATTGTTCACTGTTTTCTCATAAAACACCTAGTGAAATCGTGTTTTCTAAATTTAAACGCCAAATCTAAATGCTTTTTCATGTTTGAATTTCACAATAATCGAATCTATTTTTCTGCATTGATAAAATCTGTTTCTACATTAATAAAATTTGCTCTCTGCACATCATGTTTACTGTATATTCGAATATGCTTACTACATTCATAAAATCTGTTTTTTGCATTAATTAAAACTGTTCACTGTTTTTTCATAAAAATTGTTCACTGTTTTCTGCATAAACTATTTCTAGCATTCTACATAAAATTATTTTCTGTTCAACATTATTTAAAAAATTGTTCACTCTCTTTTCTGTGTAAATTATTTTCTGTTCACTATTTAAAAATTTGTTCACTGTTTTCTCATAAAATACCTAGTGAAATCGTGTTTTCTAAATTTAAATGCCAAATTTGAATGCTTTTTCATGTTTGAATTTCACAATAATCGAATCTATTTTTCTGCATTGATAAAATCTGTTTCTACATTAATAAAATTTGCTCTCTACACATTATGTTTACTGTATATTCAAATTTGCTTACTGCATTCATAAAATTTGTTTCTTACATTAATTAAAACTATTCACCGTTTTCTCATAAAAATTGTTCACTGTTTTCTGCATAAACTATTTCCAGCATTCTGCATAAAATTATTTTCTGTTCAGCATTATTTAACAAATTGTTCACTCTCTTTTCTGCGTAAATTATTTTTTGTTCACTATTTAAAAAATGTTCCTTGTTTTCTCATAAAACACCATTGAAATTGTGTTTTCTAAATTTAAATGTCAAATCTGAATGCTTTTTCATGTTTGAATTTCACAATAATTGAATCTATTTTTCTGCATTGATAAAATCTGTTTTTACATTAATAAAATTTGCTTTCTACATATCATGTTTACTGTATATTCAAATCTGCTTACTACATTCATAAAATCTATTTTTATATTAATTAAAACTGTTCATTGTTTTCTCATAAAAATTGTTCACTATTTTTTGCATAAACTATTTTTACGATTTTGCATAAAATTATTTTCTGTTCAACATTAATTAAAAAAATGTTCACTCTCTTTTCTGCATAAATTATTTTTTGTTCACTATTTAAAAAATTGTTCACTGTTTTCTCATAAAACACTTAATGAAATCGTGTTTCTAAATTTAAAAGCCAAATCTGAATGTTTTTTCATGTTTAAATTTCACAATAATCAAATTTGTTTTTCTGCATTGATAAAATCTACTTTTAGCCATATAGTCTACCTTTCTAAAGCATCAAGTAGCTGAATGATTGTGTCCGTCTATTTGCCTACCTTCAAGCTTTGCAAGTAACAAATCTACTTTTATAGGGATGCATACACCTCCCATTGTAGTCTTTTAAAGCTGGCCAACTTTCAGATTATGCAGCCACTTCTTTCATACTCATGGCCTAGTTATCTAATCATTAGTATTGCATAACTGCATTGTACAAACACTAGGAATTGCACATTTTTAATTACATTATTATGTTATTCTCATAATTTTTTTAAAGTATTTTTCATGTGTATTATTTTCATACTAAGCTACATTGTATTTCTACAAAATTTAATGCAACACAAGTGCTAAATGTCTCTTTTAGATTTCTATTGCCTATTGCTTACATGCTTTAGAAACCTAAAGATTTTCTAGCTGATTGCTGAATGGGGAACAATACACAATATCTGGTCCAATCAAAGTCCACTCACATAGGCTTAATTTATGCAGTAATCTTCCGATCAAAAGTATGAGTTGAGATTAGAACGTAACCATTAGTAGAGGAAAGTCAATTAAATTTTAAACAAGAGGTATAGAAAAATTCATGTTTCTTTAGCAATTTTATGAAACAAAGTCTAACAAGATACATAGCTACAGTTAACACTGAATTAAATAAACTCTCTATTACACGTGGAACAAGAACTTGGAGACAATGTCACTTTGCAAGAAATAGAAGTGGTATCAACTTAAAACATAACAAAAGTGAAATGTCCTATAATATTTAAAAGATTTTTGTTTAAAATTTTTTTTTTCATATAAAAAAAAAAGATATTTGTTTTGTGATGCGTTTGGATGGCTATCAAATTATCTATCATTTTGCCATTTTGGAAGGAATGTAATAGAATGATTATATATATATATAGAAGGATTTTTTCAAAATTTAAATTGAAAGAAATGTATCAAATGATACCCTTAAAGTGTGGATGAAATGTTTTATAATGCTTAAATTTATAAAAGATACTAGTGAAAGTTCCATGCGTTGCATGGCTTTAATCCTGAATTTTCTTTATATATATTTTTTGAGAAATTATAACTAAATGAGTTATTATTACATAATTTTAGAATTATTTTCTAACTAAATGAATGATTATTATAATATAACATGCATAATTTTGTACATTTGTCCTTATATATAATATCTGTAATTAAGATTATCAATAAAAACCTTTCTAATTTTTTTTTATAACTCCTTATTTATTAATGAAGGAGAATGATTTTAACTCAAGCAATTAAATCTTTTATAATACTTGCATATGTGTAAGTTGCAACTAAAAACAAAAAACAAAAATGTGGGGGTGCAAGAGAGATTCTATGGCAAGACTATTGGTGAATGTATATAAGTTTTAAAATTTTGATAGGAAGGTAACAGAGTGAAACACAAGTGGGTTAAGTGTCAAAAATGAAATCATGGGTGGGTAAGTTAAATTTGAGACAAATCATAGGTGGGTAAAGTGTAATTCCAAAAAAAAAAAAAAAAAGTGGGTTCAAAGGACTAAAAAACCACAATCTTTTAGTTCTACTAAGGTGAGTTTGGTTTAGCTTTTTCAAATAGTTCTTTTGGAAAAAGTCAAAGTTTTAAAAAGTGTAATATGAAATTGAGTTTTTTTTTTTTTTTTTTTCAAGTAGTATGTTTGGTAAAAACTATCAAAAAATGCTTTTTGACAAAGTTGAGTGTTTGGTTAATACTTATAAAAGTGGTGGTTTGAGTTGTAAATTACCAAAAAAGACAAGATATATATAAATATATATGTTTTAATTACCTCTCTTAATGCAAGTTATGGACACAATATTTTTTCAAAAATTTCACAATAAAGTCTGCATGACAAGCTGGAATTCAGATTAGTTTATTTCCCAAAGTCATCCAAGAAGTAGCCGCACAGATTGGAGGACTAAATTATATGAAGATCACTATCTAGAGTACTCTTCTAGCTTGGGACAGTAGTTATTATATGGAAGCTCGGTCAGCACACATTTTGGTTCTTATTCATGATTGGGGTTGTATCATTGAATACAACTGGTATATAGGAGATACTTATTTACCACTTGATTATCTGGATGCTCTGGCTTAAGAATGGTCTAATTTCATGAGTAATAAGATTTATGAGATAAAAAAAGAATTAGACAGAGGCTTCTAATTATATAGTTACACGAAAAGAATAGCCGTATATGGTCCAATACCTTTAGCAAGGAGGCTATTTGGGAAAAGAAAGATTGTTAAGGATCCTAGAATGATACAGATTGAAAGACAGACAAATAGATCACTATTCACTGGCGACAAATCACTATTCATTGGCGACATATCACTATTCACCAGCACGCGTGAATAGCTTCCAGAAAGATACAGACAGATATTCAAAAGTTACTACTGTTTACTAGCATGTGTAAAAAGAGATCTGATAAATTCCCGAGATCTGAAAGATTCCCAAACAAACGCAGAAAAACTATTACTCATCAGTACTAATTTCCATACCACCGACAGATTAACTTGAGTTAAATTTACCTACTCTAAGTTACTTTACCATGGTTCATTTCACCTATAAAAGAGACGAACTACGAAGACAGAAGAAAAGTTTCTAAGTTTCTAAGATTCTAAGCTTTTAAGTTTCAAGTTTTAGAAAGCCTTTTGTAATAGCCTTCCCTCTCCCTCAGAAAGACTTTTGTACTCTCTCCCCATCTTGTAATCTTGTAAACTTTCTCTTCAGACAGTTTTATTTTCAAGCTTGTATCAAAGACAGCAGTTTGTTTTCAAGTTTATCAAAGACTGAAGTTTTTATTCAAGTAAGATTTTACTAGTTTCTGTTTTCATATTTCATACTTCATTTTAACCTTATTTTGAATATATCTATTTTGCTATTTACTTCTTTATTATCTATTTTATCATTGTTTATGCTTCCATATTATTGTTGTGCTCTCCTGGGTAGTTATTGGTATTAGAGCATTCGGATCATAAAACACCTAATGAACAGTGAATAATTTATGCAAAAAAAACAGTGAACAATTTTTCAAGTAATGTTGAACATAAAATAATTTTATGCAGAATGCTAAAAATAGTTTATGCAGAAAACAATGAACAATTTTTATGAGAAAACAGTGAACAATTTTAATTAATGCAGAAAATAGATTTTATGAATGCAATAAGCAGATTTGAATATACAGTAAACATGATGTGGCACCAACTGCGGCATGAGTAGTTTTTTGAAGACACGTCACCAGCCCACTGCTGTAGCACCAACTATAGTCATACGAACCACATGAGCCAACAAACGCCACTATTTCACACGTGCTACTTAAAAGCTCGGCACGATTTCACACATTGTCCAGTCATATCATCTACATTCATGAGAATACTTAAATATATGAATAATCGTACCCTAGTGCCAGGGACATAGCACCGTGTCAATTAAATATGATGCTTTATTCAAGAACATTACAACTACCACTCACATCTTCAAATCTCACTGTGACATTGAGAACATTTAAAATCCTATTCATGTAGTGTTTTTCCAGCCTGTATTGACATGACAAGCCCTAATAACTAAAATTATAATGCTTGGAACATGAAATAAGGTTATAAATGCAACACAATAATGATCTTATTTCTACCCTACTAACTTCGTAGATTGACTAAGCTATGAGTCGCAACACCTCAACATCAAATCGTACAATGTGAAACAAGTTTGGATCTACTTCAACAAATGGATTATCACAAGTTCCAGTAAATCAACAACTACAGACATACACAGACCACTATGGAGGGAAATAGTTGGAAAGAAGAGAGATTTCCTTAATATGTTAATATACATGTACGAGAGTCTTGGAAGCATCGGGCACATCATGGTCGGCAAACCTACAAAACTAAGTACAGATACCACTGCAATAGAGTTCACCGTAGCAGAACCACCATGGTCAACCCTATACGAGAAGAGGTGTGAGTTGGAGGTGTATTGTTGATGGCATGGGTTACCAGTTCCTAAGGCACGCTCAGCCGAGTTACCTAGAGATGAACCTACCAACATACTTGCTTGTCTTGAACAAGAGAACAATCAAATGCAAAGACGATTAGACTGTTTTCATGCAATCCAAAAAGCTAGGAAGCATCTAAAGGGGAAGGCGCAAGAGCGAGCCATCAAATCTATTAATGAAGTTATTGCGTTAGATGATGAAAGAGATATTTCAAACTTCTCAGATTCAAGTAATGATGATTTCCAAAAATTTCTACCTACCTATGTTAGACGTTGTTGTTAATGTCTACACGTTCTGTGCAATACAAAATGTTGTTGTTAATGTCTGACAACTGATGATTATATACATTCAACTTTTGCAAATCTAAAGATTAATTGTTCATTAGTTTTGGCTAAGTTTATATGAAATCACTTGCTCATTTTTTCCCTGCTGTTCTTTGTTGCTACATATGATTCTTGTGCTTTGGTTGGACAATGTCCTCTGCTTTGTAATGTAGAAAACACCTTAGGAAGTGAAATGCCTCCAGTTAGATATGTTGATGTTTCCAATATTCTGTTTGTGTAATTTGAAATGTTACACACATAACACTTATCACCCAAATTAGATTTATTGTACATTACTTGTTGAGCCCTGACCAGAAGTACCCATGTGCTATTACTTCTAACCAGTAGTCATAGATTATGGAAAGAGTGTTTCGACTAGCATCCTTGAAAATGACCAAAGATAGTAAATAGTTCTACATGTGCTGCTCAACAGCTCGGCATTGTTAAGCCCTGACCAGAAGTACCCATCCACACTCATGTGAATACACAGATATGCAACCCTTTGTAATGCACCGTTTTCAAGGATGCAGAGCATCCCTGGAAAGTTTATGCATCAATTTTGGGGGTGAGCTGTCCACCATTGCTACACTGATGTTCGCAGTGCTACATGTGCTGCTCAACGATTTGGTACGTTCTTTGATTTTCCATTGAGTTTACATGATTTTGTTCATTCAACAATTTTGAAATTTTCATAAAATTAGGATGATTAGTACATTAGTACACAATTTTAAATTGAATTTTCACGATTTTGTACATTAGACGACTTCAAATTTGGAAACAAATTTGGACGATCTGTACATCTAATGTAATTATTTTCCATTGAGTTTACTCAATTTGGTATGTTCTTCAATTTTCATTTGAATTTTCACGATTTTACACACTCAACGAATTCGAATTTTTCAACAAATTCGTACTATCTGTACATCTAATGTACACTATTTTTCCTTGAGTTTTCACAGTTTTGTACATTCAACGAATTCAAAATTTTAAACAAATTCATACGATCTGTACATCTAACGTACATACTTTTCCATTGAATTTTCATTTTTTTGTACTTTCAACTAAGTCAAATTTCTCAACAAATCTAGACTATCTATACATCTTATGTACACCTTCATGACTTGGTACGTTCATTGATTTTCCATCGATTTTTCCCGAATTTCTACATTCAACTAATTTGAACTTTTTTACAAATTCGAATTATTCAAGGCATTTACCATTAGGTGATTTATACAAATCATTCATTTTACTTTCATGGGGTTTGTCCATTATTCATATGGTTACATATTTAAAAAAACACAAAAACCGCGCCAATGCTAAAAACAGTTTATGTAGAAAACAATGAAAAAAATTTATGAGAAAATAGTGAACAGTTTTAATTTAATGCAAAAAACAGATTTTATGAATGCAATAAGCAGATTCGAATATACAGTAAACATGGTGTGCAGAGAGCAAATTTTATTAATGTAGAAACAAATTTTATCAATGCAGAAAAATAGATTTGATTATTGTGAAATTCAAACATGAAAAAGCATTCAAATTTACCATTTAAATTTAGAAAACACGATTTCACTAGGTGTTTTATGAGAAAATAGTGAACAATTTTTTAAATAGTGAACAGTGAATAATTTATGTAGAAAAGAGAGTGAAATTTTTTTTAAATAATGCTGAACAGAAAATAATTTTATGTAGAATGCTAGAAATAGTTTATGCAGAAAACAGTGAACAATTTTTATGAGAAAACAGTAAACAGTTTTACTTAATGTAGAAATTAAATTCATATTTTGAAACTAAAATCTCTATATTTTACAATGCTTCTATTTAAATAAATAAAAACATAAAAAAGATACTTATTTTTATGTTTATGTTTATTTGTCGATAATCCCACAAAAAAAAAAAAAAAAGTTACAAGGTACTCGAGCTTAGTGAGCTCGAGTACTGTAGAAATAAAATAAAAAGCATTCTATGTTTATGTTTATTTGTCGATAATCCCAAAAAAAAAAAAAAAGTTACAAGTTACTCGAGCTTGGTGAGCTTGAGTACTGTAGAAATAAAATAAACATCATTTTATTTATAAAAGGTACTCGAGCTTGGTATACTCGAGTATTGTGTTGCATAATACTCGAGTATACCAAGCTCGAGTACCACATTATTTTTTTTAATCGCCCAATTTCCACCTCAGTAGTGCCATGGTGGCAAAACTTCTAGGAACTCGAGTTTCTCAAACTCGAGTTCCAAATGGTACTCAATTTTGCCAAACTCAAGTACTATAAAAGTGGTATTTCCCTGATAAGTTCTGAAACAGTGTTTTTTTGCTACAAATTTTTGAAAATGGTGGTATTTGGCCATTTTCACCCATCATGCAAATATGATAACTTCCCATAGCTCCTCAAGTAGACACAGTGGTTGTTTTGGCTGGAGTCTTAACTACGGGCTTTTCCTTGAAGCCTAACATCTTATTTAATGCCCCAATAAAGGCCTTGACACTACAAACAATGATATCCATTCCTGCACCAATTCCACTGGCACAAAAACAAAGCAGATTTTATGTTCAATGAATCTGGATTTTAAAGAATCAAATATGCCAAATAAAAAGAAAAATCTATATATATGGTTGGGTTCATGTTATATTTAATGTAATTTTAAGCAATGTTATATCATTCAATATTTTTTTTGACATCTGTCGTTGGATTACGTTTTCTATTTATAATATCCATAATTGCAAAATTTCAAGATGGTCATAAATCAATAACTATCTCAACTATCAAACGTTTAAATTTTAAATGTTTGTATTTTAAAATTATGCATAAATATGAGTTTATGAATTGAATAGTAAACAACATTTGATTGAAACAAAATTTGGCATTAGTATTAAAAATATAAAGAACATGTAATCCAATGATGGGATTTTCAAAATATCAATTTAAAATTTTAGTAGGTGATGTAACATTACTTAAAGTTACACTAAGAGTAACATGTGTGTGTATACATACATACATACATACAGATATATATATTATATGCCATACCCGAATGTGCGATATACTGTTTCTCCAGTATAGGCATGAGTAGATGCGTGACTATTTTCCCCACGTATTAGAACACGGGTGGTAGCAATTGCATCAATGCCTTCTGTGACTGCAGTCATGGAGTACTCAAGAAGGGTTACAGGTTCCTGGGTACAAGGGATAAAGAAGAATCCTTAACAACACAACTCATGCTAGATTATTGAGAACAACCTCAGCAAATATAAATTTTACAATATGAAAATTGATCAAAATCATAAGATACTCAAGTTTGTTCTGTACAAACAGTTTTCTACGTAAGGAGAATTCCAATTTTAAGCTTTTGTGACTTGTATATCCCTTGACCATTTTTGGCTTATAAATTGCTAAAAACAAATCAGGATTCAAAATATATTCCTCAAATTGATTTCTCTTTTAGCTTACTTATCTTAACTAGCATCAATCCCATGTATACCACAAACTTGTCGAGGCAGGAACTTGGATCTAGATGAGAGTATAACGGTGGATTTTGATGAGCTTCTTTTAATTGGTTTATTCAATTTTATTTTATTTTTTTAAATACAGCTGTACCTAGATAAAAGTGAGGCTTTGAAAAAATAGTACCTAGTCAAATAAACAAAATAAGCTGAAACAGACCCCAAGACAATCAACTATTTGAATACCATGAGTACCATAAATTTAGGTTCTTCAGGAGAAAGATCATCATTGGATTCTTAATTCTTAGTCCTATTCCCCAACACACACACACACACACACGCACACAATACTGGATAGAGAGATGTAACCCCATGTAAGTGCTGTCTGTAAGTCCTCACATAATTATAAATAATTAAAATAAACTTATGGATAATATAAATTTATTAACTTTCATCTCAAACCTTCACAATGAGATTAACAGCCCTGTAAGCTGAATCTACTGGCCCTGTTCCAACAGAACAAGCAACATGCTCTGTTCCATCAGCATCAATGAGTTTAACAGTTGCTGTAGAAAGACCCAGAGTTCCGCAAGTAACCTGTGTATAATGTTCATGTCAATTGGAGGGAATTCCATCAAGCCAAATTGGACAATGAACAGAAAATTTGAAAAGTAAATTTATTTACCTGCACATCATGAAGTTTCCAAACAACTTCTGGCTGAAAAACTTCATCAGATACCAATGCTCTTAGGTCAGCATCAGTAACTCTCTGGGACATTGGCAAAAAAATAAGAGTGCGGATAAATATGGAACCAGAAACAAGGATGCCAGGTACATGTAAACATGTCTAAACAGTTATCTACCAAGAACTCAAATTATAATTCAAGTTTCAACAATAAAAAGACTTGGGCTTTGTTTATTTCAGCAATGATATTTTTTAGAAAATGAGTCATTTTACAAAAAACATTTTTTATAAAATTATCTCATTTTCCTATGTTTGGTAGCAAGAGTTGAAAAACAATCTCCTAACTTCCCTTATTTAGCTTGTGAGATAGAGTTTTTTCCGAAAAAATATAGCGGAAAACGATCTCTAAAAATAAGCCATACTTTTTTTTTTTTTTTTTTTTTACTACCAGACACTAGAAAACACGGAAAACTATCTTTACATGAGGTTTTCCATTGAAACAAATGGAGCGTTAATGTTTTTAAATTTATCAATTTCTAGAGAGAACAACCTGATAATTTTTCATCTAAAACCTGAGTCTGACACACACACACTAACAGGCACTCCAGACCTAAGCTAGTACACTAAAGAATTCATTACCTAAACATGATGCCAACTTCAAAAGGTTCAACAAAGGATCAATTTCTTCTTCCTTTTTCAAGGATAGGTAGATAGATGGGGAGGGCGGAGGTGGGGTTCAAATGACAAACATGACTCATGAGACACCACAGTCCATAGAGGATGCCATTACCACTATGCTATCAATTGAAACCCCAAAGAATCAGGTAATATGATCCAAATTCCAAGAGTCTATGTTATTTTTATTTATCAAAATATGTATGTATGCGTGTGTATAGCCTATAGCTAATTTACTTACTGTTAAGTCCAAGATCAATGTGAGGCACACTTGGTATTTAGCATAGTCTAATTTACTTACTGTTGAATCTTATGTTGGATCTTTTTACTTCAATATGTTGATGGTTTTGTTTAAATTTGACCCTTCCAAAATCTCTGGCCCAAAAGGAACTCCTTGAAAATTGAAGAATAAATGGATAGTTTTGGTTATTAATAAGTTATCTGGACATGGGTCTCGTGTCCTGGTTTGGTGATTAGTTATCTCTTATTCAGCAGTTGGCACAGTTCCACTACAAATAAAATTATCCACAAGCCTAGAGCTACACGCTGTAAATTAAAAGAGAGTAATTCAAAGAATTTTCCAAGCTGCCTAGGAATTGTGGCATGAAACCTTGCATTAGCTATCATACTTAAGCAAGTGGGTTTGAGGCCTATATATCTTGTAATTCCTCTACGTTAAAGTTAATATAGCCTTAGACAGAACTTCTAACCAATTTTTGAACTTAAAAACCTGTTTATCAATCCTTGCATTCAGTAAGCCCTAAGCTTAATCTAACAACCAAAACCTTCAAAATTGTTGCAATCCAGAATTTTGCAACACTCTGTACACTTCAGCAACTTTCTGCCTTGCAAATAAAACCATATCAGAATCTACTTCATTCATGAAGCCTTTTTTTTTTTTTTTTTTTTTTATAAGTAATAAGGATGTTATTGTTGGAAATAAAACAAAATACTGATGGGCCTTTTCTCACTTACTCTCACACACTACTTAGTGTATAGAAGAGACTCACACTCACAAATTAAATAAAGGGAGAGAGAGTGGAGAGGGAAGAGTTAGAACTCTTTAAGGCTTTGTATTTCTCTTCAACTCTTACATAGAACTTGATGGATGAATGGATTTATATAGTACACCATCCAACCTTTAACTCCCACTAAATTTATTTTTCTAACTCATACATTCATGAATCCCACACATAACTTCAATAAACTTCCCACTAATTTAACTTATGAAACTCACACTTATTTATGAAAGATTAATTAAAAACAAGTTTAACTTCTAACATCCCCCCTTAAACTTGTTTTCTTGATTACTCCAAGTAAGGCTTGCAGCTTGTTGGATGTGTCATACTTGAGTGGTTTAGTGAGTATATATGCAACCTGATCATGTGACTTCACGAACTCAAGATGAACTTCCTTTCTTGCAATACATTCTTGAATAAAATGATACCTTGTGTTGATGTGCTTGCTTCAGTCATGAAAGACTAGATTCTTTGCAAGAGCTAGTGTTGACTTATTGTCCACAAATATCTTTGTAACTTCTTCTTGAAACATCTATAACTCTTTCAATAAACTTCTAAGCCACATTGCATGACAAACACCAGAGGTAGCAGCAATGTACTCAGCTTCACAAGTGGAAAGCATCACGATTGACTGCTTTTTGGACATCCATGTAAATGCAGTATCACCCATATAGAATACAAAACCAGTAGTACTCTTTCTATCATCCATGTCTCTGGCCCAATCACTATCATTGTAGCCAACAAGTTTAAAATATTTAGAGGGTCAATACAACAGTCCATAATCCAATGTATCTTTTAGATAACGAAGAATTCTCTTGGCAGTCTTCAAATGAGTCATCATCGGTGCTTTCATGTAACGACTAACTAGTCCAACGCCAAAAAGAATGTCTGGTCTTGTGCATGTTAGATACCTCAAACTTCCGACTAAACTCTTGAAGAATGTTGGATTAACCTTCTCTTCATCGTCATGCTTTGACAACTTCACTCCACATTCTATAGGGGTGCTAACTGGATTGGAATTTAACATCTCAAACTTCTTGAGAATATCCTTTGCATAACCTTCTTGGGAAATAAAAATCCCATCCTCCATCTGCTTCACTTCAATGCCCAGATAATAGGCCATAAGTCCAATATCTGTCATTTCAAACTCCTTAGTCATTGCTTTCTTGAAGTCTTCAAACAAACTTAGATGGTTGCCTGTAAAAATCAAATCATTTACATACAGACAAACAATTAAGATATCTCCATTTTTATGCATCTTACAATAAAGCGCATGTTCATGCGGGCATTTAGAAAACCCATTAGCCTGGAAATATTTGTCAATTCTATTATTCCAAGCTCTTGGTGCCTGTTTTAGGCCATATAGAGCTTTGTTCAACTTCAAAACTTTAACTTCCTACCCCTCTACAGCATAACCTATAGGCTGCTCAACATAAAGTTCTTCCTCAAGGTAGCCATTCAAAAATACAGATTTTACATCCATTTGGAAAATTCTCCTTTGATTCTGAGCTGCTAAAGAAATTAACAATCGTATAGTTTCCAAACAAGCAACTAGGGAAAATACCTCATTATAATCAATACCTTGCCGTTGACTATAGCCTTTCACCACCAATCTTGCTTTGAATCTCTCTACCTCTCCTTTTGCATTCTTCTTCAACTTGTACACTCATTTTACACCAATTGTCTTCTTTTCAGTTGGAAGAGTTGCAAGCTCCCATATATCATTCTTCTTTATTGCCTTGATCTTTTTGTCCATAGCATTTCTCCATTTTTTGTCTCATACCACTTCTTCAAATCCTGTAGGTTCACAATCAGTATACAGACAAAAAAGTGTTACATCATCTGTAATCTCTATTGAATCACAAAGATCCTAGAGACTTCTCATTTTTCTTGATCTTTCACTAGAACTTCCTTCTAGTAAAGATGATAATGATGGACTTTCATGAATGGAAGATGATGCTGCTGGTGATGGAGGTGGAGTGGTAGGCTCTTTGTGAACTTCATTCACTTGATCTTCCTCTTCAGATAGACGAAAGAAATCATACTTCTCCTCTTCTTGGGTGCTTCAATCCCATGTGCTTTCTTCGTCGAATTCCACATCTCAACTAATAATGACTTTTCTAATGCTCAAATTATAGAGCTTATAGCCTTTAGAGTTTAGATCATAGCCAATGAACACATACTTCTTGCTTTTATCATCTAGCTTGGATCTCTCTCGATCTAGTACATGTGCATACGCAATGCTCCCAAACACATGAAGATGGGAAACTGTAGGCTTCTTCCTTCTCCAAGCTTATTGTGGGGTTTTTCCTTGTACACTTCTTGTGGGGCAACGATTGGACAAATAGATTGCACAATCTATAGCTTCAGCCCAAAATTCTTTAGGCATTTTCTTACTCTTCAACATGCTTTTGGCCATATTAAGAATTGAACGATTCTTTCTTTTTGCTACACCATTCTGTTGTGGTGACCTTGGAATTGTTAGAGGGCGGCGAATCCCATTTGCTTCACAAAAATCTTTGAATTCATTTGATGTGAATTCGCCTCCTCTATTAGATCTTAAGGCCTTAATTTCATGGCCACTCTACTTTTCTACAAATGCCTTAAATTTCTTAAATGCACCAAATGCTTCAGATTTCTACTTCAAAAAATAAGCCCACCTTTTTCTACTAAAATCATCAATAAAGAGAAGAAAGTAGTTACTTTTACCAAATGATGATGGCTTTATAGGTCCACATACATCAGTATGAACAAGTTGCAATGGCTTGGTTGCTCTTGTACTAGCTTCTTTTGGAAAGCTCTTCCTTGATTGCTTACCAAGGAGACATCCTTCACAAAGCTGGTTAGGATGCTCAATTGAAGGCAATCCTCTCACCATCTTCATCTTTGTCAACAACTGTAGTCCTCCAAAGTTTAAATGCCCAAATCTTAGATGCCAAAGCCAAGAAGAATCTTTAAAACAAGCCTTCAGACATCTAATAACATCAGTTTGAATATTTAACAAGAACATTCTATTTCTTGTCATAGGCACATTAGCTATCACATTATTTTGATGATCCCTTATTAAGCAACTACGATCTTTCAACTAGATATCATAGTCTTTTTCAAGGAGTTGTCCCAAACTCAAAATATTAGTTTTCATGCTTGGCACATAATATACATCAAAAATAAATTGATGATCTCCATTCTTTAAACGGATAAGAATTTTACCTATCCCCTTCATTGAAACTTTGGATGAGTCACCAAAGGTAACACTCCCAACCATCGATTCATCAATCTCCATAAACATCCTTTTATTCCCACACATATGGTTGCTAGCACCAGAGTAAAGATACCACGCACTATTTCTTCTTTGTCTTCTCCTTTGTATGCCAACAACAAAGTCGGCTCCACTTCTTCATTTTTATCTTCAACATAGTTAGCTTTCTCCTCAATAGTGTTAGCGGCATTTTTACATTCAGAAGCATAATGCCCATACTTTTGACAATTATAACATTTGATATTAGACTTATCATACCTTTTTCCATATGGTCTTGAGAAACTTCCTCTTCCACGATCTCTTGTGGATTGTGAACTTTGACCCCTCTCTTCATAATTGAGAGAGTTTTGACCATTCCTACCTCCAGATCCTCTCCCTCTACCACATCCATGTCCTCGGCCTCTTTGGCTACTTTCATGCCAACCTTTCTCATTCAAGGTGAGCTTTGCTTGTAGGACTTGCTCCAAAGGCTTTTGCTTCTTCTTATTAAGCCTTTCTTCATGGGCTTGTAATGATCCCATGAGCTAGTCAATGGTCATTGACTCCAAGTCTTTTGATTCCTCAATTGCTACAATGATATGGTCAAACTTAGAAGTTAATGACCCTAGGATTTTTTCTACCACACCGACATCATCCAAGTTCTCACCATATCTCTTCAATTGATTTACAGTTGCCAACACCCTTGAAAAATAATCTAAAATAGATTCAAATTCTTTCATGTGCAAACCTTCAAACTTGCCTCTCAATGTTTGAAGGCGAACTTTCTTCGCTTTATCAACTCCAGTTAGAGAGTTTTTAAGAATCTCCCATGCTTGCTTGGATGAAGTTGAATTTGCAACTTTCTCAAACATAGTTTCATCCAAACTTTGATAGATCAACGTAAGAGCTTGTTGATCTTTCTTTCGAGCTTTTTGCAAGGCTTCCTTTTGGTTTGGGGTCAAAGATTTTTCATCTTGCAACTCCACATAACCTTTCTCCACAACCTCCCATGCATCTTGGGATCCAAGCAATGCCTTCATTTGGATACTCTAATTTTCGAAGTTTTGTTTGGTAAGTCGAGGAAATTGGAACGACACCATCCCATTAGCAACAGCCATTATCACCACAAATCGATTGGCTCTGATACCACTTTGTTGGAAATAAAACAAAATACTTATGGGCCTTTCCTCACTTACTCTCACACTACTTAGTGTATAAAAGAGACTCACTGGTGCGGACACGAGGTACAAGCCCCCAATTACACGCACGTATAGGAGGAAGAGCAAAAAGAAGATGGCCCAACCTGTGGCCTTATGGATGGAGCATACTAGTTATTGGGCTTGACATTAAGCAAGCCCGAACATTTAATGATTAGGGTTTCTTTAGGGTTTCTTTATGCATTTTTATTGTTAGC
Organism: Quercus parvula; assembly: GCA_030820535.1. Classification (NCBI taxonomy): domain Eukaryota; kingdom Viridiplantae; phylum Streptophyta; class Magnoliopsida; order Fagales; family Fagaceae; genus Quercus; species Quercus parvula. The sequence continues at coordinate 11,888,559 of JAUAME010000007.1, read as the reverse complement.
TATTTAAACACTTTTTCAGATTATTGTAAGATAGTTTTTGAGAATTATTAAAAAGAACGTGTGTTTTCTTTCACTGGTGCCGACTCCAGTTTGCTTGGTGCTGACTCCAAGCAGCCCTTAGGTGCTGACTCCTAGGGTTTATCTTTTATTCTATTGTTAATTTGGTTGTCCTACGTCAGTTTTGGTATCAGAGCAAACTTCCGGTCCATACAACACAACCGTAGACGACCAATAGAAAGCAAAACCATCCAGCCTAAACCAGCTAAATATGTTAGTACTTTTCAAGTATTTGCCCCATGAGATCTTTAACAAGCCTAAACCAGCCCCGGCAATCCGTGTATACCCCGCAGCCCCACATGAGTTTTTCATCCCCAAGCCAATAGAGAAGCCAGTGACACCACCCAAGCCAGTGACCACCATCCGTGCCCGCCTCTGATCACAAAACCCACACCCACAAACCCAAAAAAAAAAAAAAAAACAAAAAAAAGACCCACATCGAGACCCATTGGCAACGTCGACCCACCACCACCTACATCGACCCACCAAGCTGAGATTGACCCACCAGCCGCCGAAACCCACAGACTAGCACTTCGCCGCCGTCGACGCTATCTTCACCATCAACCGCCGTTGCTGAGTGCGTCGACCACCACCGATGCCAAGACCCAAGACATTGCGCCACCACTCCTCCACAATTCGAGCTGCCGCAGTCTTCCCTGTCATCTTGCACTGCTGCAGTCGTTGATGATTAGCACCGCCATCCATCGCCGAGCCGATTTAGCTCTCTTTTAGTTTCTGTGTCTTTTTCCTTTAGAGTGTAGTATGAATTCCTTAGTAAAGTCTGTCGTTTGAATTTATTTTTAAAGTCTATAGCTTTTTTTAGTCCATCACAGCAGTGTAATTTTATTTTTTTTTTGCAAAAAAAAAAAAAAAAAAAAAAAAAAAAAAAGGGTACTGTTACTGTGACACAGCCCATGGCATGTGTTGGGCCTCCTTAAATTGCTCTTTACAGGTTCACTTGTCTAAGTCAGATCCACTTACTCGAGGAGCTAAGCCCGTGACTATCTAGTGTGAAAGGTTGGCCACTGACTAGGGTACAACTCTTACTCTCTTTTGGTGGGTTCAATTTTGTCTCATTGAAAAATATTATCTTTATATTTTTTATGTGCATATCCCACCATACCCCATTGGCCTACCCACTTTGTGCTTAAGTTAGCTATTTTATTATTTGTGCTTTCTTTCGGTATCCATTCTAAAATTCAAAAAAAAAAAAAAAAAGCCAATTTCTTTGAAATATTTGATTCTCATTATTAATTGTGGAGCTTATTGGAAATTGACTTTTATTTGGGCTATCTTTTAGTATTGTGAACCCTGTCACTACTTGACTGCAATTTACTCTTTTGATTCATTGATCTAATCTCTACATGCACTCTTGCTTGACCTTAATTTTACATTGAGAATTGGTTACCTGAACTTTTGTGAATCTCAATTGCATTCAGAAATATAGTGTGCATGCATTTACGTAGTGGTCGCATCATGTCAAACTCTGAACATCAATCCACTTCTGAACCTAGGCCCTCCTTAGAGCAAACCATAGACGACCTAGCAAAAAATGTCTGTAGTTTAATGGATAGGGTTGGGCAAATTGAAGCGTCTCGAAGAGAAACTAGTAACCATGAAGTAGATAACATACTTAGGCAAAATCACCACGGTTACTTTAATAGGGCTCCAAACTTTGAACATGATCACTATAATCACAATGACCTTAGGGATTTTGATGATAGGATGTTCAAGGAAAAGATAGAAGCACCCACCTTTGATGGCTGCCTTGACCCATGGGTTTTCACTGATTGGTTACATCAAATGGATAAATTCTTTGACTACTACCATTGGGCTATGAATAAGAGAGTGAGGTATGCCAGGATGAAGTTAATTGGAAGAGCCGACCACTTCTGGGAGGACTTTGAGGATACCCTTAGGCGACGGCATAAGCCCCCCGTTACTGATTGGCTTGAGATGAAGGGTGTACTCTCAAGGAATTATCTTCCTTCAACTTATAGGAGCTCCCTCCTTAAGGAGTGGGATCGCCTAAAGCAAGGCACTGCTCCTGTGGTTGAATATATAGAGAAGTTCAAGGAGTTCAAGAGGCAAATTCGAATAGTCGAGGAAGAGGTTGTCACACTCAATAGGTTCAAGAAAGGTTTAAATGCTAACCTCCTAGGCGAGATTATCACCCGAAGAGTCACTACCTTGACAGAAGCATATGACCTCGCTAGGAATTGTGAATTAGCATCCAAATCTATCTTTTGGCGACGTTCTGAGCTCCAAAGTGTTCCCACCAACCCTCAACCTTTTGGTAGCAAACCTAGGCTTGCCTTACCCCCTAAGGCCAACCCCAATAGCACCCCAATAGAAAAAGAGGACAAGGGAAAATGTGTGGTCAATGAGCTTTCAAGATTAGGCTTTCGCCTCCAATGCTTCAAATGCAATGGGGTTGGACACATCGCAGCTAGATGTCCCTCTAAGACCCTTGTTATTCAAGAGGATGATGAAAAGGTAGACGATGTTGAGGAGCTGGTGTATGATCCAAATGTTGAAGAAACCCAAGATGTTAAAGTAGAATGGGAAGATGATCCTAGCTACCTCGCATGCATTAGAGCCATTTCTCCCCAGGTTGATGATTTCAAAAACTTTGGTGTCCCTAGAGTGAATGTGGTAAGGTGTGCTTTGGCAGAGCAAAAGGGCACTGATGATTGGCGAATGAGTGCCATCTTTCAAACTTACACTAAGTGTGGAGACAAAACCTGCAAGGTTATCATAGATAGTGGAAGTTGCATTAATGCAGTGTCTTCTAGCGTTGTTTCCCGCCTAGGCTTGAAATTGACCCCACACCCTAACCCATATAAAGTTTCTTGGGTAGATACCTCCTCCATAGCCAAAAAAGACAGATGTGTTGTCCCACTTCAATTCCTCACCTACAAGGCTGAAATATGGTGTGACGTAATTCCCATGGATGTAGGGCATATCATCTAAGGTAGACCTTGGCTTTATGATTTGGATGTCACCCTTCATGGGCGATCCAACTCTTGCTCATTTCTATTTGAAGGTAAGAAAATTGTGCTCAATCCTTTGAAACCCAAGCCAATCGACATGAGCAAGAAGACAAAATCACTAAAGGCGAAGGGCCTGAACATCATAAGCACAAAGGCATTTGAAAGGGTAGCTGTCCAAGAATCTATTGTGTTTGTCTTAGTTGCTAGGGAACTTCATGGAGAGACCCGTGAGGAGCAACTTGAAGAAGTGACGTCAATGCTCCAAGAATTTAAGGATGTTTTCCCTGAGGAACTCCCCGACCATTTACCACCCATGCGTGACATACAACACGCAATCGATTTTGTGCCCGGAGCGACCCTACCTAACTTGCCTCATTATAGGATGAGCCCTGCAGAGCATGCCGAGTTGCAGAGGCAAGTAGAAGAATTATTTAGAAAGGGTTTTGTTTGTGAAAGCATGAGTCCTTGTGCAGTCCCTGCACTCTTAACTCCAAAGAAATATGGAACTTGGAGGATGTGTGTTGATAGTCGTGCCATCAACAAGATCACTGTGAAATATCGTTTTCCTATCCCTCGATTGGATGACATGTTGGATATGATGGCTGGAGCAACGATCTTCTCCAAGATAGACTTGAAAAGCGGCTATCATCAAATTAGGGTTCATTCTAGTGATGAGTGGAAAACTGCCTTTAAGACAAAGGATGGTTTATATGAGTGGATGGTCATGACTTTTGGATTGTCCAATGCTCCTAGTACCTTTATGAGAGTGATGACTCAAGTGCTCAAGCCTTTTTTGGGGAAATTCTTGGTTGTATACTTTGATGACATCCTCATCTATAGTAAGTCTAGGGAGCAACACTTCGACCACCTAACTCAAGTTTGTACTACCCTTAGGAAGGAGAGTTTATATGGTAACCTTAAGAAGTGCTCTTTCTTCACCGATAGAGTCATCTTCCTAGGTTTCATAGTATCCTCTGAGGGAGTTTCTGCCGACCCCTAAAAGGTTCAAGCAATTGTGGAGTGGCCCGAGCCCAAAAATATCCATGAAATTCGAAGCTTCCATGGGCTCACTTCCTTTTATCGCCGATCCATCAAGGGGTTTAGCACCATTATGTCCCCCATCACTGACTGCATGAAACAAGGGGAGTTTGTTTGGACTAAAGCTGCTGTTAAGGCTTTCAATGAGGTAAAGCAAAAGATGATTGAGGCACTTGTCATGCGTCTCCCTAATTTTACCAAGCCTTTTGAAGTAGAATGTGATGCCTCCAGTATTGGTATAGGGGGAGTACTTTGTCAAGAGCGTCACCCAATTGCTTATTTCAGTGAGAAGTTGAATGATGCTAAGCAAAAGTACTCCACATATGACAAAGAGTTTTATGCCATTATTCGAGCTCTTTGGCATTGGCGCCATTACCTGTTGTCTCAAGAATTTGTTATCTACTCTGATCATGAGGCCTTGCGTTATCTCCATTCCCAAAAGAAGCTGAATTTTAGGCACGGTAGTTGGGTTGAATTTCTGCAACGCTACCACTTTGTAGTGAAGCATAGAGCGGGAGTTGAGAATAAGGCTACTGATGCACTAAGTCGAAGGGTGTCTTTGCTATCCATCATGAGTGTTAAGGTTACTGGGTTTGAACGACTTAAGGATGATTATGAGTCATGCCCAGATTTTGGGGAGCTCTACACTAGCCTAAGTAATATCCCACGGCCAATCTTGGATGATTATACCCTTCAAGATGGTTACTTGTTCAAGGCCAACAAGTTATGTATCCCTCGATCTTCAGTGAGAGATTTCCTAGTTTGGGAGATACATGCGGGAGGTCTTGCAGGTCATTTTGGCCGAGACAAGACAATTGAGGAAGTGGAACGTCAATTCTATTGGCCTGGTCTTAAGAGGGGTGTTGCCAAGATAGTTGGTCAATGTCGTACATGTCAACTAGCCAAACATCGTAAGCAAAACACTGGCCTGTACACACCTCTACCTGTGCCAGACCGCCCGTGGCAGGATGTGAGTATGGACTTTGTGTTAGGTTTGCCCCGCACCTTTAGGAAGCATGATTCCATTCTAGTAGTTGTTGATCGCTTCTCCAAGATGGCTCATTTTCTACCATGTTCTAAGACCTCTAATGCTTCTAAGATTGCAAAGCTCTACTTTGATGAGATTGTCAAACTTTATGGTCTTCCCAAAACCATAGTGTCTGATAGGGATGTTCGCTTCATGAGTTATTTTTGGAAGACCTTGTGGCATTTAGTGGGCACCAAATTGAAATTTTCCACGAGATTCCATCCTCAAACTGATGGTCAAACTGAGGTGGTTAATCGTAGTCTAGGCAACCTCCTTCGGTGTCTAGTGGGTGAAGCCAATCGGAATTGGGATTCAATTCTTCCTGTAGCCCAACTCGCATATAATAGCTCTGTCAATAGGTCTATAGGTGTTAGTCCTTTTGAGGTTGTGCATGGATATACACCTAGGAAGCCCTTAGATCTTTTGCCTATGTCCCCACATGTTAGGATTTTTGAGTTTGCTGAGGCATTTGCACGACATATTCATGATTTGCATAATGAGATTCGCAAAAAAATTCAGGCAAGTAATTCTCAATATAAAATTCATGCTGACACTCATCGACGTCATGCAGAGTTTCAGGTAGGGGATTATGTCATGATTCGGATTCGACCTGAACGGTTTCCCTCTGGGACCGTTAAGAAATTGCAGGCTCGTAGTGTCGGACCATTCAAGGTATTGAAACGAATGGGCCCAAATGCATATGTCATTAACCTTCCTCATGATTATGGTATTAGCTCCTCCTTTAATATTGAGGATCTAGTTGCTTATAAAAGCCCCACAGCTATTCCTAATACCCCTTTTGATGAGTCTTTGCCTAATCCTATTGATGCCCCTATTCCCACTCCTTCACCCTTACATTTGCCCTATGCACATAAAGACTCTATTGATGCTATTTTAGATGAGCAGATTGTTTCTACCAGGGATGGAAGAGTTCATCGTTTCTTAGTTCGGTGGTGAGGGCGATCAGATTCTGATTGCACATGGATTACTCGAGATGAGCTACGGCGATTGGATCCCGATTTGCTGGAGTACTATCAGAGCTCTTCAGATTTCCACTCGACGGGGTCGAGTTCTTCTCACCCGAGGGGAGTTGGTGCGGACACGAGGTACAAGCCCCCAATTACACGCACGTATAGGAGGAAGAACAAAAAGAAGATGGCCCAACCTATGGCCTTATGGATGGAGCATACTAGTTATTGGGCTTGACATTAAGCAAGCCCGAACATTTAATGATTAGGGTTTCTTTAGGGTTTCTTTATGCATTTTTATTGTTAGCTATTTAAACACTTTTTCAGATTATTGTAAGACAGTTTTTGAGAATTATTAAAAAGAACGTGTGTTTTCTTTCACTGGTGCTGACTCCAGTTTGCTTGGTGCTGACTCCAAGCAGCCTTTAGGTGCTGACTCCTAGGGTTTATCTTTTATTCTATTGTTAGTTTGGTTGTCCTACGTCACTCACGCTCACAAATTAAATAAAGGGAGAGAGAGTGGAGAGGGAAGAGTTAGAACTCTTTAAAGCTTTGTATTTCTCTTCAACTCTTGCATAGAACTTGACAGATGAATGGGATATAGTACACCATCCAACCTTTAACTCCCATTACATTTATTTTTCTAACTCTTACATTCATAAATCCCACACATAACTTCAATAAACTTCCCACTACATTAACTTATGAAACTCACACTTATTTATGAAAGATTAATTAAAAACAAGTTTAACTTCTAATAGTTATATTCAAAAACACTACCTTATGCAGAAAAACATAAGGCAGAGAAAAATTATAGAGAAAGAAGAGAAAAAAAATAAAGAAATAAAGAAAGAAAGAAAAGCTACTAATTACAAAGGAGAGAGCTAAGGAACATAGGGAGAGAATCACTAGTGGTGAGACCCCAAGCCCTAGACCAGTGAAAAAGTGAGCCACTAAAAGAAGCCAATAGCTGGTTGTCAAAACTTTCCATGTCCTCAAACATCCTCCAATTTCGTTCCCTCCATAGATTAAGCACAACGGAGCTAAATTCCAAATGCTAGATGAATGCTTTCCAGGCCAATTCCACCAACCAAAGAGAGTATCCACAACCGATCTTGACAAGACCCATAAAATCCCAAAAGATCTAAAAGCCAAACTCCACAACCGGTAAGCCTTACCACAATGAAGTAGCAAATGATCCACCGTTTCCCCATTACAATGACACATAATGCACCAATCAACAAAATCCATCCATCTACCCCTTAAATTGCCACATGTAAAGATCTTATCTCATACAGCAATCCATACAAAGAAAGAAACTTGCCGAGGAGCCTTAACCATCCAAACACCTTTCCAAGGAAAGATAATGAGCAAGAGGCTTCTTAACTTATTATAAATCGATTGGATGTCAAAATTCTCATTCTTTGTCAACTTCCATCGCAAATGATCTCCATTCTCAGTATGAGGTAAATTAGAACCCAAAGTACGAAGAAATTCACCCACACCACCCATTTCCCAATCATTTGGTCTCCGAATGAAACGAACATCCCAGCTTCTTTGTTCCTCTATGCCCAACTGTTCAAGAGAAGAAGCCACTGATGCCTCTTTGTTGGAAGCAATCCCATACACACCCGAAAAGGTTAATTGAAGTGGAGACTCCCCACACCATTGATCTGTCCAAAGCTTCACTCTATCCCCCACCCTTACCTCAAACCGAATATTTTTGCTAAAAACCTCCCAACCCATTCAGATACTTCTCTACAAACCAAACCCATGCACCCCTCTATCTAACTTGGAGGTCCATCCCCCCCCCCCCCCCCCCATTCTTCCCCAAATTTTACAGCTACAACTCTTCTTCAAAGCCTTATCTCCTCAACCCCAAACTGCCATAACCATTTCCCTAGTAAGGCTTTATTAGGAGTAGTTAATTTCCTTACTCCTAACCCACCATTTTCCAGAGGTGTACACACCTTGTCCCATCCCACCAAATGTGTCTTGGACTCCCCCCCATAAGAAATCCCTTTGCAACCTCTCAATTTTATTGGCCACATGCGTAGGGATAGTAAAAAGAGATAAAAAGTAAGTAGGAAGACTAGATAATGTACTCTTCAGAAATGCCAATCTTCCACCTTTTGACAAATACATCTCCTTCCACCCAACTAACTTTCACTTAATTTTCTCCAAGATAGGATTCCAAATAGTGGGGGACTTCTGGGATACCCCTAATGGCATACCAAAATAAGCCATAGGCAAAGATCCAATCCGGCAACCCAAAATCTCTGCCAAGACATGGACATTAGGAACCTCCCCAATGGGAACCATCTCGCTCTTTAAAGCATTAACCTTTAAACCTGTCACGGCCTAGAAACAAAGAAGAAGCATTCGAACATGTAGAATCTGCTCCTCATTTGCATCGCAAAATAGAATCGTATCATCTACAAACAAAAGATGCAAGACACATACCCTTCCACCCCGTCTGCCATCAGCCTTAAAACCTCGAAGTAAACCAGTCCCTTCAACTCTTTTCATCATTTTAATGAAGACCTCCATCATAACCAGGAACAACATAGGAGATAGCGGGTCCCCTTGTCTCAACCCCCTCGAACTCCCAAAAAAGTCAGCTAGAGACCCATTAAACAAGACAGAGAATTGGACTGTAGATATACATGTACGGATCCACCTACACCATTTCACCCAAAATCTCATTCTCTTCAACAAATCTAGAAAAGCCTCCCAATTCACATGATCATAGGCTTTCTCAATGTCTAGCTTACAAATAACCCCCGGAATCTTACTCTTCACCCTATTATCAACACACTTATTAACAATAAGAACTAAATCAAGTATCTGTCTACTACCCATAAAATTGTTCTGAGACTCAGATATCAATTGATCCAAAACCTCTTTCAGCAGTTTGCCAAAACCTTAGCCAAGATCTTGTATACACTCCCCACCAAACTAATAAGTTTGAAATCTCGAATATTGGAGGCATCATTCTTCTTAAGGATTAAGGCTATGAAAGTTGCATTAAGAGATTTTTCAAACTTACTGTGTTGATAAAACTCTTCAAATACAGCTAAGACATCTCTTTCCACAGCTCCCCAACAATGGTGATAGAAGGCCATTGTAAAACCATCAAGACCTGGAGCTTTATCCCCTTCCAATTCTTTGACAACTAGAAGAATCTCCTCCTTTTCAAACCTCCGTTCAAGCCAATCCCTTTCTATTCCCTCTATCTAATCAAACTCCAAACCTTCCACAAAAGGCCTCCACTCCTCTGTCTCCTTGTACAAGTTTTTATAAAATTGTACAACTTGGTCCGCCATCTCTAATTCATCCTCATACATAACCCCATCCACCTCCAACATACTAATATGATTATACCTTCTCCGAGAATTAGCCACCTTGTAGAAGAATTTGGTATTGTTGTCTCCTTCCTTAATGCATAGCATCCTCGATTTCTGTCTCCACGAGACTTTTTTCCAAAGAGAGAAGGTTCTGTATTTGAGATCTCACCATTGCCCTCTCACCTATCTCCACTTCAGAAAGGCCATACTCCCCTTCCTTAGCATCCAATAATTTCAAGGCCTCCAACAATTCTTTCTTTTGACGACCTACATTTCCAAACTCACTGCGGCTCCACTAAATATCTTCTTTCAAAGCCTTCAGCTTCTTGGCAAGCACAAAACTAGGAGTACCTAAGAAGGAATATCGATTCCACCAAGAATGAACTCTATCTGTGAACCCACCCATCTTTAACCACATGTTCTCAAACCTGAAAGGACTCTTCCCCCTCAATATCCCTCCTGCTTCCACTAATATGGGGAAGTGGTCTAAAATAGGACGAGGTAAAACCTGCTGGATCACAACTGGATAGTGATCCTCCCAATCATGAGAAACTAGAGCCCTATCTATTCTATACATCAAAGGCTGATCCGAACCACTAGACCGAGTATAACTCCCTCCTTCCAATGGCAAATCTATCAAATTAAGTTCCTCAATGAACTCAGAAAAATTCTCCATAGCCGTAGTCGGGCGTGATCCCCCTAACCGTTCACTTGGGAAGCGAACGATATTTAAGTCCCCTATGTAACACCATGGAACTTCCCAAAGTTGCTGAATTCCAATTAGCTCATCCCACATCTGCCCCTTCAAGTTATTATTATTCGGACCATAAACCCCAAAGCATGCCCAAATAAAACCATCCCCCACACCCTGCCACTAAACTGACACGGAAAAGTGACCCACCATTGCCTCTAACTTTTCTAAAGCCCTCCTATCCCACATCATCAAAACCCCACCAGTTGTCCGATCTGCATCCAAAGTCACCCAATCTACATAAGGGCAACTCCACAAGCTACAAACCAACTGTCTATCCATGCCAGCAAGCTTAGTTTCTTGAAGGTAGACTACATCGCAATTCCACTCACGTAGTAGAATTCTAACTACCAAACATTTCCGTGAATCATTCAATCCTTGAACATTCCATGACACCATTTCCAACTTCATAAAAATTGTAAACTCCTTATTACAATCTCAGTATTGCAGTCAAAGAAAACTATCTACCATCATAATTAACTGAAGAAATCAAATTCCTCGACACCCTCTTCCCTTTATCCTTGGAGACAACTTTTCGGTGGGCTGCATCTCTCTTGTGCATCAAATTGGTAGCCTCAATCTCCCCCTCAAGCCTTTGTAAGAGCATAATACACATTTTCTCATGCCAACCCAAAGAAAGCCCCATCATCATACTGAAACCAGAGATTCTATGTTTCACCCCATTAGAAATATTCAAAGTATTACCAAACCCCATCACCTCATTATTACTATTCAACTCATCTGACATAACCAACCCCAGAGAATTAATAGTCATCAAAGGGGAGAAACAATCCCCATCACCCAAGCCCATGTTTGCACTAATTGCATCTACCTCAGTCAATGCCAGCACCGATAACTGGTTAGCCTGATGGGAGGTGTCTATCCCCTGAACATCACCCACACAATCAACCCGACCACCTTCATCTCCATCTTGAATACCCAAATCCGCAGTCCCAACTCTCGATAGACTCAGAACATAATTGGATAACACAAGACCATTTGTTGCCCTATCACCCTATGTTTCTGCCTTACCCAGTAGGATCGAAGGCTCATCGGCGTGAGACCCATCGGAAACAGGACCCTCAACCTCCACCGATGTCTTTGCCAAGTAACCCATGTTCTCAGTTTGAGGAACAGGCATCATCTCCGTCCTCGTAGAGTGGGCTAGAGCTGCATCAGCGCTATTTAGTGTCGCCGATGAGTCCTCGGCCTAAGACCCATCAGAAACAAGGCACTGGGTCACCGTCGATGACTTCGCGGGTCAACCCATCTTCTAGGTGTGACCAGCCGAGGTCTCACAAACAACTGAGCTCATCGCCTTCCTCGAGGAGTGGTTTCGCTTTGTATTGGCCTCAACCATCGACGCCGGTGACTCCTCAGTGTGAAGTCCACAACCACCTATGATGTCGACCTCCCTTGTAGACTCAGCACGTCGATCCATTGCCTCATTCTGAGCAACAGAAGCTTCGTGAGATGCGTTGGGCTTCACAAAGCCTTGTAACCCATTTCAGCTTTACTTGGCCTCAACCCACAATTAAGAGTGGGTAGTATGGTCAATAAGAAGTGCAGTAAAATGACTAAAATCTAGTCCTTAAATGATAAATAGCAACCGTTTCATTTTCCTTTCATCACAAAACATGTATGTCTTACTATGCAGGAAACCAGAAATCAGACTATGTTCCTCTGTTAGAATCAGCCAATTAACCAATTAAAAGTTTGAGTATGTTGTACTTTTCTTATCCTTCTGCCAATGAGCTCTAACTCAAATGGCACTTCACTCCCTCCTTCCAATGGATGGACTGGGAAGGTGAGGTTGTGAATTCAAAATTCATTGGGTGCATGTCTAACTCATCAATAAAATAAAATAAAAGTTTTTTTCCTTTTTCTTTTATTGCTTAATTGCATGTAGGAAACTGCACCATGCAGTGCTGATTTTTCTTATCAATTACTATTATTTCTAAAATTGAATCAAATTCAGATTTCTTCTATTTTAGTCAGAGAAGTTATAAACAGAAATGCATAAAAGTCAGAGCTCAAACCATAACTCAAATATACTTTTAAAAAATAAATAAATAAAGACCACCTTTCTCTTACTCACCTTTTTCTGATCAGCTACTGCTTTGAAACGCCAAAATATATTCTCAAGTTGTTCATTGTCAAGCTCATAACCAAGCTGAAAAATGAGGAAGATTGAAGTGTAAATGCTTAACCGCAAAGAAAAGGAATATCATAAACCAAAAACAAAGCACAATGATGCAAACAGCAGAGTACCTCTTCAAGTCGCTTTTTCAAGGCATGGCGTCCACTGTGCCAGCACAATGTATGAACCAAAAATTTATATTAAAATAGTGTCATTTCATATTAAAAATAAAAATTCTCAATAACATTTGCTCACATGCATGATACACCCATGGACATAACTATAACAACAAACATAAATAAAAGTACTTTACTACATTATGAAAAAAAAAAAAAAGCAGAAAATATTAAGAATTAATGTCTATTTCTGCTTGTGATTGATAGTTGAGGATCATTTATTTATTATTTAGACAGGGTCGATAAGCTAATCCAAAAGAAGTACTAAATCAGAGGCAAAATTTTCAGATAAAAGACGAGCAGTTTGGAATATTTATTTAGTTCCCCCAATCTACTTTATGCTGTTATAGAACTTTTTTTTGATAAGTTATGCTGTTACAAAACTTGAAAGGAAGAAATCCACCATAGTCTCAGAATGCTAACAAAATTTGGTGGGCATAACAAAATTATCTTTCTCTTAGTGGGAACTAATGAAGTTGAAATACATGAACTGTGGCTGATACAAATGAAAATTTTCCATAATGAAACACAGCAATACCTAAGTTTCCCGAGGATGATACCAGCTTCATTGGATCGCTCGTAACCAATATCTTCAGGAGCTATTATTTCATATGTGCCTTTGTGCTTAAGCATTCCATCCTACAAACAAATGGCTTTATTGTAATTAAATTTTCAATTACAACAACCCCCCCACACCCCCCCTCCCCCAAAAAAAAAAAAAAAAAAAAGAAAGAGGAAAAATAAATTACAAATGCAGACAAACAAATACAAAAGTTTTGAGATATTTGTTTATAATGCAAACCTGATACACACACACATTAGATTATAAAATATAAGTTCGTAAACCTAGTCCATTCCTATTTTGTGCAAAACAAAAATATTAATTCTTTGATTCCAATAAAGTAATAGGGATCTTGAACTAAGGAAAAGATTCTAGATGCTAAAAAAGGCTGGTATAGCTTTTGTCAATGTTATACCCCGTAACTTTTTCTCTTTTGTTGGATGTGCTTTTGTCTGCAAAATATCAAAATGATCATCATAGATCAATAACTATCTCATCTAAAATCTATATATTAGATTAAATTTTAATTTTTTGTCATTAAAATCATACACAAAACATGAGTTTATGGATTGGATAGTAAATTAGATCCAACAATAACAACAAAGCCTTAGTCCCAAAAATTTTGGGTTGCCTATGAATCCTCAACAAATTAGCTAGCATCAATTGGATGGTAAATAAGATCCAATTGAAACAATATTTTGCATGCTTGTTAATCATAAACAGAACATTTAATCCAACAATTGAATTTTCAACATATAAATCCAATAAAAAATTATTATAGCTTATTGTTAAAGTTTTAATAAATTACTCATATCAACAAAAAAAAAAAAAAAAAAAAAAAAAAAAAAGTTATTATAGGGTGTAGCATTGACAAAGAGTTACATCAAGATTAATCTAATATAACCCATTTATATATATATATATATAGACACACACTTGACTGTAAGAGTTTGACCAGGCTAACCAATTTAATAACCTGTCTTGTAGGGTTGGCAATAAAAATTCAGAAGCCTCTAAAAAACTTGATATGAGTTTACTAACTTCACATACAGCCATAACCAGTATACAGTTGTAAAATTAATTTACCTACTTACTGGTTTCCATACAGGTGGAAGAGTTTCAAATCTCTTAATTATCCAACTAAATCCATCTGTATGACTACTAACACCCCAAAAGCTAGTCCTTCTAAAACTATATCAACCTCTAACGCCCATCCTCTTAAAAATTAAAAAAAAAATTAAAAAAATAAATAAATAACACAGAGAGCCATAAAGAGGCCTCCTCATAAATTCTATTTCAGTTGTTCAATATAAAATGTAAAGTGCTTCAGATTTCTAAATCAATTTTGTTTTCCAATCATGAGCAAACCTTGATAGATAATAGATTGCTTTTCTAGCCACTTCCTACCAACTCTTCAAAATGAGCTAAAACAGATAGGGTGCAGTCACAGAGATAATAAGTGATAAGTACCTGATGGATACCACTTTCATGAGCAAAAGCATTACGACCAACAATAGCTTTGTGTGGCTGCACATGCAACCCAGTGTACTCCTCAACCTAAACAATTATGCCTTGAGTATCAAAAGTGCATTCAACCAACAATGAAACAATAGGTGTAATTTGTACAGTGAAGAAATTACCATCTTGCTTGTCACATAAATGTGCCGTGTATTAATTCCAGTATAAAGACCTCCCAAGACATCCCCTTCATGGCATTTTAAGATCATTACAACCTGCATATTTCAAAAGTATGTTAGAGCACTTTAAACAACAAAAGGGTAATCATCAATGGCAAGGAGAACAATGAAACAATATAGAAGAATATGAAGAATTAGCTATCAAAAAATCTTTCATGAAGCCACAACCTTATAATTGAACCCTTTCTCAAATAAATAAATAAAAAATAAAAATAAAAGGTGGGGGTGATGGGGAGTTCCACTTCAGTTATAGCTCATTGGCTTAAACAATTTATTTTAAAAGGATGAAAGATGCCAAAAACAAGACCTGGTTACAAACCATAACAAGTCTGCATAATCTTATACAGCTTAGTTTAATTTGCTAATAAAGAATGCAAGATGGCATACAGGTAGACAGAAAACATATCAAGGTCCATTCTACACTAAGATCGGAAAAGTTATCAAATTTTGTGTTTGAACTGTTGGAATGTTGGGAGGTCAGTTTCAATGCCAAAGAGGAGCCAAGGAGTGGCGAGCCTTGTGCATCATGTATGTGGTTTGAAAGAAAGAGACAGGCCTTTGATGGCGTCCTGCCTATGTCATCAATGAGTTCATTTTACGGGCATTGTTTGATTGGATGTATGCTCTAGGCGGCACCCCCTCAATGTCTTTGGTTAATTTTATTGATTCTCTTTCCTTTTGAGTTCTATTCTTTGAATTGGGCTAGTCTATATCCTTTTTCTTTCCTTTTCCTTTTCTAATAAAATTTTTACTTAAAAAATAAATAAATAAATAAAGAGAGAGAGAAAAGACTTCCTGTCATCATGAAGCCAAATCTTGTCTCCTTGATTATACTCTTCATGATAATCTTCATAAATTAGTGGAGAATCCCAATCTACGGCACAAACCCCTTCAAAAGTTTCATCCTTTAATTCAAGTGCACACATTAACTGATCCTCCCATATATGGTTCTCCCTCTCGGCTCCACTTTTAAAGCAACTATTATATGGAAAGGCATGCTTGAGAAAATGGAGAGATGCCTGGCCAGTTGGAAAAGAATGTATGGCGGCTTCTCTTTAAAGGATAACTTCCCAGAATTGTATAGCATTGCTTGTAACAAGGATGCTTCAGTGGCATAATTGTTGTCTCCCTCAAGAGATAGTTATCACTAGAATGTCAGTTTTGTTTGTCCAGCACAAGATTGGGAGTTGGAATCGATTGCAACGTTCTTAGATTTGATATATTCTGGTTTGATGAGAAGTAATGCAGTGAATCAGCTCTATTTGAAACCTTCTTCCAAGCAGATTTTTTATGTTTGATCCTATTATAGGGTCCTACATTCTAATACCCAACTCTCTTTTCCTTGGAATACCATATGGAAGCCAAAAGTACCAATAAAGGTTAGTTTCTTCCTTTGGTCAGCTGCTTTGGGGAGGATTTTAACTGTGGATAATTTGAGGATTTTAACTAGGGCTGTGGATCTTTTACTAGCTGGCCTAGTAAGTTCAACAAGCATAGATCCGCAGCGATTTGGGCCATGATCCCTCATTGTCTCGTGGGTTAACTGGCAGGAACGGAATGCTTGTACATTTGAAGGAAATGAGAGATCAATCTATAACTTGAAGCTACTTTTCCTCCAAACTTTATTTGAGTGGACAAATGTCTCAGGGCCTTTTAATTTTGTTTCTTTAGCTAATTTTCTTAATTGTTGTAATTTTCATGTTTTGTAGTTCTGTTTTTTGCTGATCCTTAGCACACTGCCTTTGTGCTTTGGTTCTTTGTGTACTCTCTTTCCTTCAATGAAGTTTTATTTATTTATTTTAAATGTTCTATGGTTCCAACATCATGAAAGGAGTTTTCATTTTCTATTATCATTCTCATACTTGAGACTAACTTCCGGTCTGTGCAGTCGCCTTTTGGAATCTCTGTACTGTTTCCCACCAGTTCTCGTTGCTAAAGAACTTGTACAACTCACGACAAATTTTCAATCATACACCTTATCTCATCCATCTTCATCTGTTGGTCTTGATTTTTTCTAACCCCAAGACCTCTACCATGACCAATCATAGCTAAAAAGTTGCAAACTTGGACTCTAATCTAAATTATGTGGCTTAGATCTAGAATATTTCGCTCTGATACCACTTGATGATGGTAAGGAGAACCTAGATCTAGTGCAGGAGAAGGCTTCAAGGAGAAATTCCAACAACAAACAAGATTAAGGCAAAGAAAAAGATAATAAGATTGAAATTGGAACAACCAAATATCAATTTCTAGGCTCAGAGAGATCAACAAATATTCAAATCACAAATAAGAAGAGGTTGCCTACAATGACTCAAAAGAGGCTATTTATGATAGCCTTTAGTAACCCTAGTATCCTAACCCTTTATCTTACATAAAACAAGTTAATCCTGACAATCCAACTTCATTAAAAGTCATACGACCTTTTAAAATACTAATGACATAATGATAAATAAAACATAAATTAGATAAATAAAAAACAATGAACTAATGGGCCTTCTTTTCTTTTTCGTTGATCTTAAAATCTCCTGCATCAAATTTCTAACTAACAACGGCATCCAAAATGCTTGTATACTTTAATTAGTGAGAATTTTTTGAAGAACAAGGGGAGAGAGAGAGAGAGAGAGAGAGAGAGAGACTTATAAACATGGACATACAGAAATCGGGATCAGAAACAAGATGCATTTGATTTTGAATTACTTTTTGATGACATTGATCAAGTGAATATATCAATATGGATGCCCAGAAGCCTTGTAAGTCCCTATAATATCTTCAGACATATGTGAGTAGCATATGTTCTATGGCACACCATAATAATATTGGAGGCATCCGAAGGATGGTAATTACTTAAGGCTGCAATGGGAGACGCTAATGCTCATATGCAAGGCCTTTTGAATGGGAATGAAAGTGACCTCATTTAATGACCAATTATAATTTGGTGTTAGGTTAGTGAACGACAAGAATCATGTTCTCATAAATTATTTGTAACGGCATTCACAAATAGGAAGCATAGAAACAAATTCAGGATATGGAAAGAGATTATACATATGTGGCAAGAGCACACACCAATAAATAAATACAAAGTTTCATATGCATGTCAATTTTTTGTTAAATTGTTTGATATTCTATAGTTCTATGGAATAATAATTTTATCATTCAAGTATCCCTAATTTAAAAGTTGGTCAAAATTTAGCTAATGAACTCTAACTCAAATGACACCTTCTTCCTTTGTAAGAGCAAGGTTGAGGGTGAGGTCATGGCTTCAACGTCCATCATTTGCAAGTGTAACTTACCAATAAAAACAAAGTATCTTGAACCCATTTTATATATTCAGTTACAGATATAATCGTAATCTCTAGTTAAATATGCACAATTCTAAAATTTCATATATTTAGCTAGGAGTATTGGATAAGTTTATGTGTCTCCCTGTTACAAGTATCCATGCCACATAGAATTAGATGTTCATTTTCTGCAGAACGTCACATGATTCAGTACTTACCTCCTCTAGTGAAGCATTCCCAGCTCTTTCACCAATGCCATTGATTGTCACTTCCAGCTGCCTCACACCAGCATAAGCCATCAGCTGTCCACGTGTAGGGTAAAGATGAAAGAAGAGACGTAGTATAAATGAGAGTGGAGGCCCTAAAGGAAAAGGATCGAAAAAGAAGGAGAGAAAGGACTGTAGTAATCAAAATTGTATTAGTAATCTGTTCAATTGATTTATATTAGAACTTACCTCTTCGGACCATGCCGAGAGTGAATTTATTTGGATCAATCCTTCTTGCTTTTGTTTGATTATCTTTCAAACTCATTCTATCCATTGTTCAACTCATTAGGGCCTAATTCTCTAACCCACTCTCTACAAATTTATTGTACTGGGCTCATTGGGCCAATATCCCTTTACATTTTGGGTTTGGGCTCCAAAACATGTGCCCACAATTGGTGCCATCTGTGGGGAGAACTTGTGTGATAGTAAGTGCAACGGTCAACTATGGTAGGATTAGGTCCTCATCAGCAAGAGTCCACGGGATCCTAACAACAGGATGATTTCCTTAATCTGAACGTAGGAGAGATCGAGAGGGTAGCGTGCATACTACGCATACAAGCAGAAGCCACTCTCAAGTTGGAAGTCACGTCTCTCAAGAGCAACATAACAGAGCCATGCAACTGGAGATTGACCAGTTAAAGAGGAAGTTGTGCCTTGCATGGCGAGAACGAACCCCCTCCAACTTTGACGTTTCCTTTGGGGGTAAAGAGGATGCTAGTTATAGGTGAAGGTCAAGAACTCCACCCTGCGAGTCTTTTTCCTACGATGAAGAACACCATCACAAACATCGACACAAGAGCCCGCCTCACAGAGACCTAAGAAATGACGCTATGAGTAAAGCATTGAACCAGATTTCCAAGTCGCCCTTCACGCATAAGATTGAAGTGGCAATACTTCCTTGGCGGTTCCATCAGCCAATGTTCACCATCTACAATGGTCAAACGGACCTTGTGGAGCATGTGAGCCACTTCAATCAAAGAATGGTTGTCCATTCCAAAGACGAAGCCTTGATGTGCAAGGTGTTCCCATCCAGTTTGGGACCCGTGGCGATGAGATGGTTCGATGGCCTAAGGGCAGATTCCATAGATTCCTTCAAGGAGCTCACCCGGGCATTTGGCTCTCGTTTTATTACGTGTAGCAGGTTCCTCGGCCCTTGGATTCCCTACTGTCCTTATTCATGCAAGAAGGGCAAACTCTGAAGACATACTCAGATAGATACTGGGAGATGTTCAATGAAATATATGATGACTTTGATAACATAGCCATCAGTACTTTCAAGGTTAGCCTCCCAGCCAAGCACAGTTTAAGGAAATCTCTAACCGGCAAACCTGTCATTAGTGTGCACCAACTCATGGACCGGATTGATAAGTATAAAAGAGTTGAGGAAGACTAGCAACAGGGGAAAGGAAAGGCTAAGGTTATTCCTCAGGAGATGAGGGATTTCAGATCAGACCGATACAACAACAATCGACCTCGAAAGGACTTTGCTAGGTAGTCAGGATCTGCCAATACTCAGGCAGTTAACGCGATGTTCCGGGAATCGGTGCATCAAGTTCTGGAGAATATTAAGAATGGGCCATTCTTCAAATGACCAAATAAGATGGCAGGAAACCCCATGAGGCGCAATCAGAACCTTTATTGCCAATATCACCAGGACTAGGGACATACTATAGAAGATTGTAAAAATTTGTGGAACCATTTGGACCAACTGGTCCAAGAAGGAAAGTTGAAGCAGCTTTTGCATCATTCCAGTGGCTAGGGGAGCCAGACAGGCTCGAAACCCCAAAGAGATGCTTCTTCAAGACCTCCTCTAGGCACGATAAATGTCATCTTTGCCACTCCAGGGAGGACCGGGTCCTGCCCCTCCAGAATAATATCTATCACTCGGACATCTGCCGAGAACTCAAATTCTGAGCCAAAGAGAAGTGAGTATTCAACCGGCGCTAAGCTTTTTGGATGAAGATAAGGTTTGAACCATACAATCCCATGATGATGCTTTGGTGGTCACGCTAAGGATTGGGGGGTATGACATGAAGAGGGTGATGGTGGACCAAGGCAGTGATGCTGAGATTATGTACCCCGATTTGTACAAGGGGTTGAACTTGAGACCTGAAGACTTAACAGCCTACGATTCTCCTTTGGTGAGTTTTGATGGGAAGGTTGTCATTCCGAGGGGTCAGATTATACTACCCGTGTAAGCTGGTTCAAAAGTGGTGGAGGTGGACTTCATCGTGGTGGATGCTTATTCCCCCTACACGGCCATTGTGGCTAGGCCCTGGCTTCATGCCCTGGGAGTCGTCTCTTCTACTCTGCACCAGAAGGTGAAATATCCAGCAGGGGGCCAGATTGAAGTTATTGTTGGGAGTCAATCCACAGCTAGGCAGTGCCTAGTGGCTGCCATCTTACATCAACCCGAAGCTGAGTCCTCAGCCTCTACTGAAAAGGGCTTATAGCAATTAAAAGCTCCAGAGTTGCCTATCAATGGATTAACCGAGCAGGCAAAATGTGAAGATTTAGAAACGATTATTGTTGGCGATGACCCGGAGAAGTTCTTTCAAATTGGAGCTCAGCTGCCTCCTCTAGAGAAGGAAGAGCTAATAGAGTTTCTTAGGAGAAATATTGATTTGTTTGCATAGAACGCTTATGAAGCCCCAGGGGTGGATCCGAGCTTCATCTACCATCATTTAAACATTAATCCATCTGTCACCCCCAAAAAGTAACCACCTCGATGCTCATCCAAGGATCATTCTGATGTTGTCAGAGACAAGGTGATTAATCTTAAGCAGGCAAGGGCTATTAAGGAGGTTTTCTACTCTTAATGGATGGCCAATACTATGGTGGTGAAGAAGAAGAATGGGAAGTGGCGAGTGTGTGTGGATTTCACAGATTTAAATAAGGCTTGCCCGAGATCCCTTCCCTATGCCTATTGCCTAGGATAGACTAGCTGGTGGATGTGACTGTAGGCCATCCTCGGATGAGCTTTTTAGACGCCTTTTAGGGATACCACCAAATATCACTAGCCTTGGATGATCAGGAAAAGACAGCTTTTGTCACTCCCACTGGAAATTACCATTACAAAGTGATGCCATTTGGTTTGAAAAATGCAGGGTCTACCTATCAAAGGATAATGACTAGAATGTTTGAACCACAGTTGAGCAAGAGTATCGAAATCTATATAGACGATATGATGGTGAAGAGTAAGGTAGCGTCCGAGCATTTGGGAGATCTCGAGAATATTTTTGAAATTCTAAGGAAACACAAGTTGCGCCTTAATGCCTCTAAATGCTCTTTTGATGTGGGATCAGATAAGTTTCTGGGCTACATGGTAACTCACCGGGGAATTGAGGTTAACCTCAATCAGATTAAGACAATTAATAGTTTACAACCACCTCGGAATCCCAAGGAAGTCTAGAAGCTAACCGGAATGACTGTTGCCTTGAACCAGTTTATCTCTCGGTCAGCTGATAGATGTAAACCCTTCTTCCAGTTGATGAACAAGTGGAAGGAATTTGAGTGGACCAAGAAGTGTGCTTTGGCTTTCAGGCAACTTAAGGAATATCTCTCTTGGCCACCTATCATGTTTAGTCCTACGATGGACGAGGTCTTGTTTGCTTATATTGCTGTGACCCCTCATGCTGTAAGCCTCATGTTGATACGAGTTGATAGCGGCATACAAAAGCCAGTTTATTATGTGAGCAAATCACTACATAAGGCCGAGGTCTGTTACCTACCACAGGAGAATGCCATTTTGGCGATGGTACATGCTACATGTAAACTCCACCATTACTTCCAGGCACACACGGTTGTAGTCATAACTCAGCTTCCGTTCAGAGCTCTACTCCGAAGTGTTGATTGCACGGGGAGGATTACAAAATGAGGAACGATCCTAAGAGCTTTTGACATCAAATACATGTTTCGTACTTTTGTTAAGGGTCAAGTCCTCGCAGATCTGGTAGCCGAGTTTGCTAAATCCCCATTAAAGAAAGTGGTAGAGATGTAGGGCATGGATGGAAAATCAGTTGGCACAATCTCTCTGCAAGAACCTTTATTCTGCAAGGTATATGTTAATGGTGCAACGAGTCTCTAAAGTGGGGCTAGTTCTAGTTTCTCTTGAAAAAATCACCATTGAAAAGTCATTAAGATTGGGCTTCTCAGCCACTAATAACGAGGCTGAATATGAGACTTTACTGGAAGGAATGTCCATGGTTCAAAGAATGGGCGAAAAGGCAGTGGAGATGTTCTCGGACAAAAGATTGGTCGTAGGCCAAGTGAAGGGAGATTTAGAAACAAGAGATGAGAGAATGCAAGGATACTTGAGTCAAGTCAGGCATTTGCAATCAATGTTTGAATCTTTCAACCTATTACACATCCCTAGAAGTGGAAACACACATGCTGATTCCCTAACCATGCTTGCAACTTCCTCGGTGCGGAGCTTACCTTAAGTCATCTTTGTAGAGGACTTGTGCAAACCCACAGAGGTAAGAAGAGAGGTGGTCCATGTTCACCAAGTTAGAGTAAGGCCTAGTTGGATGGATCCCGTGGTACTATTCTTGAAAGAGGATATCCCGCCTTAGGAGAAATCAGAGGCTAACAAGATACAGAGAAAGGCTCCTCGGTTTTGGCTATCCGAGGAGTAGAAACTGTACAAGCGCTCCTTTTCTGGGCCATATCTACTCTGCATACACCATGAAGTATCAAAACTACTCCTAAAGGAGTTACATGAAGGGATTTGTGGAAGTCACACGGGAGGCAGATCTTTGTCTCACAGAGCTATCACACAGGGATATTGGTGGCTAAATATGCAAAAGGAAGTACAAGAATATGTGAAGAAGTGTGATCAATGCCAAAGATTTGCACCAAACGTGCACCAATCAGGAGGAGTCCTTAATTCTCTATCCAGCCCTTGGCTATTTGCTCAATGGGGCTTAGACATTGTTGACCATTTCCCCAAGGCAACAGGGAACAAAAGGTATTTGTTGATCGGCACGGACTACTTCACTAAGTGGGTTGAAGCTGAGCCCTTGGCAAATATCAGGGACGTGGATGCTAAGAAATTTGTTTGGAAGAACATTATCACACGGTTTGGGGTCCATCGTACTATCATCTCAAACAATGGCCTTCAGTTTGATAGCAAATCTTTTAGGAGATATTGTTATGACCTAGGAATTACGAATAGATATTCTACCCTAGCTTATCCCCAAGGGAATGGACAAGCCGAGGCTGTTAACAATGTCATAGTGAATGGACTCAAGAAGAGGTTGGATGATGCGAAGGGAAAATGGGTGGAAGAGCTGTTGCATGTCCTCTAGACATACCGAACCACACCTCACAGATCAACAGGGGAGACCTCATTTTCAATGACTTATGGAGCCGAAACGATTATTCCTTTAGAGACTGGCTTCCCAACACTAAGAACAAGTTCTTTCAATCTGAGCGATAACAATAGATTGCTAAAAAAGATTTTAGATTTTATTGAAGAAATGAGAGAAAATGCAATGGTTTAATTGGCATATTACCAATACAAGCTCAAGCAAGGTTATAATGCCAATGTGAAGCTAAGACCGTTAGCACCTGGTGACTTAGTGTTGAGAAAGGTTCTAGGTATTGCAAAGAACCCAGCATAGGGAAAGTTAGGGCCCAACTAGGAGGGGCCATATTGCATCACCTTAGTGGTTGACATAGGAGCATATTTCCTCGAAGACCTAGATGAACATGTAATACCACATCATTGGAATGTAAACAGCCTGAAAATGTATTATTATTAATGAAAGTTTCCTTTGTCATATGCTCATTTATTGTGTAAATACATCGTACTTCCCATTATTATCTTTATAAGTGTTAAATAAAACCTTAGTCATGCCTGGTTTCTCGAACCACATATTTTGGGAAAATTAACATTCAATGACATCTTTATAAGTGTTAAACAGAACCTTAGTCATGTCTGATTCCTCGGACCACATACTTTGGAAAAATTAACACTCAATGACATCTTTATAAGTGTTAAACGGAACCTTAGTTACTTTGAGAAAATTAACACTTAATGACATCTTTATAAGTGTTAAACAGAACCTTAGTCATGCCTGGTTTCTCGGACCACATACTTTGCGGAAATTAACACTCAATGACATCTTTATAAGTGTTAAATAGAACCTTAATCATGCTTGATTCCTCGAATCATATACTTTGGGAAAATTAACACTCAACGACATCTTTATAAGTGTTAAATAGAACCTTAGTCATGCTTGGTTCCTCGAATCATATACTTTGGGAAAATTAACACTCAACGATATCTTTATAAGTGTTAAACAGAACCCTAGTCATGACTGGTCTCTCAGATCATATACTTAGGAAAAATTAACACTGTGATATCTATTGATCTTTTACTAAGTGTCAAAACAGATCCAGGATTATACCCAACTCCTTGGATTGATGGCTTTGAGTAAGTTGAAGTCCTTATTTATTTATCTAAGTGATAAGCAGGATGAATGTTGTCTACCCCTTTTATTTTTTACAAAGTATATATTTATCTCCATTAGACTCAGCCTTCATTGCAGAAGGTTCAATTCTCCATACAAGTATGTGGTAAACCTCTTTCTTGCTGGAACTTACTCAAATTACTTAAACTGTTAGCTGTGTATTATTGTTAGTTTTTATTAAAGACAGAGTAGCAACAGTTCAATGCTATTTATAATAGTAATAAACTTCAAAGCACATAAAGTAAAGGTACAAGAGATAAAAAGAAAAACATTTTCATTAAATAGAAGAGGGAGTACATTATATACATTGACGGAATGCCACTAAAAAACAACAAAAGAAACTACAAGATAAGTCCTAAGTGCTACTTCTTGGCCTTGGGGGGGTCTGCTTTTTGGCTCGGCTAGGTGGCAGGAACATTCTTGACCTGAGGATCAATCTCTTTGGTATTGGCCTCTGTCTCCTTCACTTTGGCCTTAGCAGCATCATTGGCCTCTGAGGAGGGCTTAGTCTCCTTTCCCTTACCTTTGTCTTTAGCCCATCAGCCCCTTGGCCTGGATCTAAGAGGTATTGTTTCCAAGAGTGTCTTTTGAAGAGCTAGCCCAACCTTACTTTAAGCAACTTAGCCCTTCTAAATTGATCACTATTCACCAAATATCACTCCCTTAGATTTTGTTATCAGAGCTTGAGATCCTTAGGAGATCAAGCCTTGCGTTCCACATATTCATTTATGTGCCTCACATTCTAATGGTCTCAATCCATAAGATTTCTCTAGTGTCTCTGTCTTTGCCTTTCTACCTTATCGACACACACTCTCTCTCTCTCTCTTGATTTCTCAGTGTTTTATAAATCATTCGCAAAGCGATACATCTCATGTCTTTTGTAAATCATACATGAAACAGTGCTGATTGGGATTGTTTCTGGTGGTAGTATGATGGAAACAAGGCACAAACAGTTAATTGTGTTAAGTAGTGTTTTCGTAATAAGAGTAATGGTTTTCTTTTCTTTTCTTTTCTTTTTCTTTTTTTTTTTTTTTGGCTGACAGACACGATAGGTATTTTTAGTCGGTGTCCTTGGGACTAACAAATTACGTTGGTTTGGAATTATACCAATACATCTCTTGGGAGATTTTTAACATGCTAGATATGCCACTTGTCACGATGGGAGAAAAATTAGGAAAAATTACTCTCTCAGTTTCTGCTTCTGTATATTGTATTAAATTAAATAGATACTAGATACATTGATTTGTTAACCAATTATCAATCACACAAAAGAAGATCCAATGGGAAAAGTTTTTGATAGAATGTCATTTTTTACTTTCATCGGAAAATCCTAAGACAACAATTTCAGGAAATCTTAGCA
Organism: Quercus parvula; assembly: GCA_030820535.1. NCBI lineage: Eukaryota > Viridiplantae > Streptophyta > Magnoliopsida > Fagales > Fagaceae > Quercus > Quercus parvula. Next base: position 11,862,423 of record JAUAME010000007.1, on the reverse strand, counting down.
AAACAATGTCTATCCCTAAAAATAGCAATTATATTATTTAATGCTTGAAAAATAAGAACATTAAAAGTTAGTCTAGTATTTATGTATGGGTTGTGTTAACGGGTACTTTGTGTTAACGGGCACTATAAGGTGCCTGTTAACAACAATTTTTTTGGTAGCTTTTAGCAATTTTTATAAAAAAAAAAAATCTTTTTTGGCAGTTTTTTTAACTACTTTTTTCCTTTTTTTTTTTTTTTTTTAAGTTAGACCCATAAAGGAAAATCTGAACAAGCATGCTTGTTAACGTTGCCCTTCATCTATTGCCTTATCTTGAATCCTCTTTCAAGTCTCCTTCCTCAAAGACTTCAAGTAGTACTTTTGTTCCACAATTTGTCTCTTCTTTAGTCCATACTTTTTCGGTGATCCAAGTCAATGAGTAGAAAGTGAAGTTTTCATCCATGGTCGTACTAACAATTGATGGAGACACCCTCCGGTACAAATTGTCTGAAACAATGGTCAACATTATAGAAAAAAGTCAACCTAAGTCCGATTAGAGAAATATGATCCCATCCAAGTGATTGAATGATTGGGACGGCACAGCTCCACCAAGTACACACCCAGCAAACTTACGTACTCCCTAATGTGCTTGCTCAAGTGTACTAGCCAATCCTTTTTAGATTAACATGCAATTCTGAGCAATCTTCAACTTTAGTATTGCTTTGGTGCATAATTTTGATCCCATTCGATCTTCACTACTCTTGGAAAAGAAATTACACCTATGTAAAAGGGGCTAAAATTAAATTTTAAGACGTAGTTCATACCTGATATCAATTTATGCAATTGAATTTGAAAAAATGAGGCATGAATGAAATCTTGTGTTTTGTCACCTTGCAAATGTTTCATATAAACCAAGCCTATATATATATTGAATTATAGCCAAGATTCTATCTTGGATCTCAAAATTATAGCCAAGATTTTTTTTAATGACATGATTAGTTGATCAACCAATAAAAATGAGTTCTAGTCCGATGAAACCTTATTTAAGATCAACTTGAAAAATCAATTTGTTAATTGAAGTATATGCAATACTGTTTGGCACTTTGAAACTGGGCTTAAGTGCCGTTCAGGAGAAATTGTTTCCCACTCGGCACTTTCTTTTAAGAAGGCCTTCAAGCTTCAGGCCTATCATGACTTCTCCACATGAGCTCTAACAATTCACCCATCATTCAAGCAACATAAAAAGAATCCCGGTTCAAATATCCAACCAATTTCCAGCAGTTTGACTATCGTGCAAACATCTATTGCTAATGAAAAAACATGATCGGTTTCTTCACCAATTTTAAACTAGGGGATTCGCTTGCTTTCCAAATTCCCTAAACTAGGGATATTGGCCAGGATGTTTCAAACAATGTCCAAATTAGGGGCATTGGCTCAATGCTAGTCAAAGCAAATGTCCATATTAGGGGCATTGTCCAAATGATAGTGTCTCCATTTACATTGATTATAAAAAAAATTTATTAAAAAAAAAAAATCACCTAACAAGCTAGGGGTATTCGCCCAAATGATCGTCTTTGATTTACATTGCTCCGAAAAATCACTTCCCTAACAAAGAAATTGAAATAAAAGAAAAGGATGTAATTGTTCCTGCCCACAGAAATGGGAAACAATTATTTTTATCTCCTCTACCATTTTGCTTCTTGATCAACCCAGATATCTCTGTATAATGTTTATCAACACCCCATCCCCGCCAAACATAAAAAAATAATTTCAGAATGACTTCACAATCTTTGTAATCTACACACATTTAGCTTTAAAACAACCAATCATCTCTATTCTCAAAATTAATCCTTCCACAGATTCAAGCAAAATTTCTACAAATAACACATTTGTATTGAAGTACAACCAAATTCCAATGACAGGCTGCTTAGGCCTATCGCTGAAACTTGTTCATAACAATGAAACAGCCATAAGTTAAAACAGAATACTTCATCCCACCTTTGTACAATCAACAAGAAATCACAGACCCATGATCCTGGCAATTTGATTGCTAGGCATCATGCAAATATGATGACTTCCCCCCATAGCTCCTCAAATAGACACAGTGGTTGTTTTGGCTGGAGTCTTAACTGGGGGCTCTTCCTTGAAGCCTAACATCTTATTTAATGCCCCAATATAGGCCTTGACACTAGAAACAACGATATCCATTCCAGCACCAATTCCACTGGCACAAAAACAAGGCAGATTTTATGTTCTATGAATCTGGACTTAAAGAATCAAATATGCCAACTAAAAAGAAAAACAATATGTATGGTTGGGTTCATGTTATACGTAATTTTAAGTGATGTTATATTATTCAAATATTTTTTTTGACATCTGCCGTTGGATTATGTTTTCTATTTATAACATCCATAATTGCAAAATTTCAAGATGATCATAAATCAATAACTATCTCAACTATCAAATGTTTAAATTTTTTGTATTTTAAAATTATGCATAAATATGAGTTTATGGATTGAATAGTTAACAACATTATATTGAAACAAAATTTGGCATTGGTACTAAAAAAATAAAGAACATGTAATCCAATGATGGGATTTTCAAAATATCAATTTAAAATTTTATTAGGTGGTGCAACATTACTTAGAGTTACACTAAGAGTAACTTGATCCACACACATGCGCGCGCACACACACACACACATATATATAATATGCCATACCTAAATGTCCGATGTACTGTTTCTCCAGTATAGGCATGAGTAGATGTGTGACTGTTTTCCCCACGTATTAGAACACGGGTGGTAGCAATTGCATCAATGCCTTCTGTGACTGCAATCATGGAGTACTCAAGAAGGGTTACAGGTTCCTGAGTACAAGGGATAAAGTAGAATCCTTAACAACACAACTAATGCTTGATTATTGAGAACAACCTCAGCAAAGATAAAATTTACAATATGAAAATTGATCAGCATCATAAGATGAGAGTTTCTTCTATACAAACAGTTTTCTACATAAGGAGAGAATTCCAATTTTAAGCTTTTGTCACTTGTATATCCCTTGACCATTTTTGGTTTATAAATTGCTAACAAATCAAGATTCAAAATATATTCCTCAAAGTGATTTCTCTTTTAGCTTACTTATCTTAACTAGCATCAATCCCATGTATACCACAAACTTGTCAAAGCAGGAACATGGATCTAGATGAGAGTATAAGGGTCGATTTTGATGAGCCTCTTTTAATTGGTTTATTCAATTTATAAAAAAAAAAAAAATACAGCTGTACCTAGATAAAAGTGAGGCTTTGAAAAAATAGTACCTAGTCAAATAAACAAAATAAGCTGAAACAGACCCCAAGACAATCAACTATTTGAATACCATAAATTTAGGTTCTTCATTGGATTCTTAATTCTTAATCCTATTGTTTCCCCCTGCCCCCATACTACAGGCTAGAGAGATGTAACCCCTGTAAGTGCTGTCTATGAGTCCTCACATAATTATAAATAATTAAAATAAACTTATGGATAATATGAATTTATTAACTTTCATCTCAAACCTTCACAATGAGATCAACAGCCTTGTAAGCTGAATCTACTGGCCCTGTTCCAACAGAACAAGCAATATGCTCTGTTCCATCAGCATCAATGAGTTTAACGGTTGCTGTAGAAAGACCCAGAGTTCCGCAAGTAACCTGTGTATAATGTTCATGTCAATTGAAGGGAATGCCGTCAAGCCAAATTAGACAATGAACAGAAAATTTGAAAAGTAAATTCTGGATTTACCTGCAGATCATGAAGTTTCCAAACAACTTCTGGCTGAAAAACTTCATCAGATACCAATGCTCTTAGGTCAGCATCAGTAACTCTCTGGGACATTGGCAAAAAAATAAGAGTGCTGATAAATATGGAACCAGAAACAAGGATGCCATGTACATGTAAACATGTCTAAACAGTTATCTACAAAGAACTCAAATTATATTTCAAGTTTCAACAATAAAAAGACTTACCCTCTGTTTATTTCAGCAATGAAATTTTCTAAAAAAAAGAGTCATTTTACAAAAAGCATTTCTTATAAAACTATCTCATTTCCTTATATTTGGTAGCAAAAGTTGAAAAACAATCTCCTAACTTCCCTTATTTAGCTTGTGAGATAGAGTTGTTTTCCAAAAACAATCTCTAAAAATAAGTCATACTTTGTATGTTAACCAATGATAGTTTTTCTTTGACTCATTTTTTTTTAAGCTACCAAACACTAGAAAACACAGAAAACTATATTTTCACGAGATTTTCCATCAAAACAAACGGAACGTTAATGTTTTTAAATTTGTCCATTTCCAAAGAGAACGACTTGATAATTTGTCATCATCTAATACTTGACTCTATGACAGACCCACACTAACAGGCACTCCAGACCTAAGCTAGTACACTAAAGAATTCATTACCTAAACATGATGCCAACTTCAATTGGTTCAACAAAGGATCAATTTCTTCTTATTTTTTCAAAGATAGGTAGATAGAGGGGGAGGGGGGAGGTGGGGTTCAAACCACAAACATGAGTCACATGACTCATGAGAGACCACAATCCATAGAGGATGCCATTACCACTACACTATCAATTGAAACCCCAAAGAATCAGGTAATATGATCCAAATTCCAAGAGTCTATGTTATTTTTATTTATCAAAATATGTATGTATGTGTGTGTATATATATATACACACACACACATACATCCAAGATCTATGTGAGGCACACTTGGTATCTAGCATAGTCTAATTTACTTACTTTTGAATCTTACGTTGGATCTTTTTACTTCAATATGCTGATGGTTTTGTTTAAATTTGACTCTTCTAAAATCCCTAGCCCAAAAGGAAATCCTTGAAAATTGAAGAATAAATGGATAGTTTTGGTTATTAATAAGTTATCTAGAAATGGGTCTTGTGTCCTGGTTTGGTGATTAGTTATCTTATTCGGCATTTGGCACAGTTCCACTACAAATAAAATTATCCACAAGCCTATACCTATACACTGTAAATTAAAAGAGAGTAATTCAAAGAATTTTCCAAGCTGCCAAGGAATTGTGGCATGAAACCTCACATTAGCTATGATACTTAAGCGAGTAGGTTTGAGGCCTATGTATCTTGTAATTCCTCTACAGTAAATTTAATAAAGCCTTAGACAGAACTTCTAACCAATTTTTGAACTTAAAACCTGTTTATCAATCCTTGCATTCAGTATGCCTTAAGCTTAATCTAACAACCAAAACCTTCAAAATTGTTGCAATCCAGAATTTTGCAACACACTGTACACTTCAGCAACTTTCTGCCTTGCAAATAAAACCATATCAGAATCTAATTCATTCACAAAGCCTTGTCACCCATTTCCACATGTTTGACCCATTTCAGCTTTACTTGGCCTCTCAACCCACAATTAAGAGCAGGTAGCATGGTCAATAAGAAGTGCAGTAAAATGACTAAAATCTAGTCCTTAAATGATAAATACCAACAGTTTCATTTCCCCTTTTTTTTTTGATAAGTAATAAGGATTTATTGATAATGAAAAGAGAGAGACACCCAAGTACACAGGAAGTATACAGCAGTTTACATATCAAATACAGAAATTACATAAATCAAGAAAATCCAAAAAAGAAGAAAAAGGATGGTGTCTCCACACTGAGAACCAGTCCATTAAGGTTCTGAAAAAAAGAAGCTTGAGATCAGGCATAGAACGCTCATTGTCTTCAAAACACCTACTATTTCTTTCCTTCCAAATACACCACATCAAACAATGAGGAACAACCATCCATATATCTCCATTGCGATGGCGACCAAATTGACCTTGCCAGCAAGCAAAAAGCTCAACAACAGACATTGGCATAACCCAACAAACTCCAAATAAACCAAAAACCATATCCCACATCTCCAGAGCAACCGGACAATGAAGGAATAGATGGTCAACGGTTTCATTGCTACACTTGCACATATAACACCAATCTAAAATGCAAACCTTTCTTTTCCTTAAATTGTCAATTGTTAGACATTTCCCTAAGGCAACGGTCCAAACAAAGAAAGCCACTCTAGAGGGAATCTTTTGCTTCCAAATGCTTTTCCAAGGGAAAAACTGATCACTATGGCCAACAGTTTCATTTCCCTTTCATCACAAAACATGTATGCAAGTTTGTCTTACTATGCAGGAAACCAGAAATCAGACTATGTTCCTCTGTTAGAATCAGCCAATTAACCGATTAAAAGTTTAAGTATGTTTTACTTTTCTTAACCTTCTGCCAATGAGCTCAAACTCAAATGACACTTCACTCCCTCCTTCCAATGGATGGACTAGGAAGGTGAGGTCATGAATTCAAAATTCATTGGGTGCGTGTCTAACTCATCAATAACATAAAATAAAAAGTTTTTTTTTTTTTTCCTTTTTCTTTAATTGCTTAATTGCATGTAGGAAACTGCACCATGCAGTGCTGATTTTTCTTATCAATTACTATTATTTCTAAAATTGACTCAAATTCAGATTTCTTCTATTTTAGTCAGAGAAGTTATAAACCGAAATGCGTAAAAGTCAGAGCTCAAACCATAACTCAAATATACTTTTAAAAAATAAATAAATAAATAGCACCTTTTCTTACTCACCTTTTTCTGATCAGCTACTGCTTTGAAACGCCAAAATATATTCTCAAGTTGTTCATTGTCAAGCTCATAACCAAGCTGAAACAAGAGGAAGATTGAAGTGTAAATGCTTAACCGCAAAGAAAAAGAATATTATAAACCAAAAACCAAGCACAATGGCGCATACAGCAGAGTACCTCTTCAAGTCGCTTTCTCAAGGCATGGCGTCCACTGTGCCAGCAAAATGTATGAACCAAAAAATTTATATTAAAATAGTGTCATTTCATATTAAAATAAAAATTCTCAATAACATTTGCTCACATACATGATACACCCATGGACATAACTATAACAATCAACATAAATAAAAGTACTTTACTACATTATGAAAAAATAAAAAAATAAAAAATAAAAACAGAAAATATTAAGAATTAATGTCTATTTCTGCTAATGGAGCAAGTGATTGATGGTTGAGGATCATTTATTTATTATTTAGACGGGGTCGACGATAAGCTAATCCAAAAGCAGATACTAGATATAAAAGATGAGCAGTTTGGAATATCTGTTTAGTTCCCCCAATCTAATTTATGCTGTTATAAAACTTTTTTTTTTGATAAGTTATGCTGCTACAAAACTTGAAAGGAAGAAATCCACCATAGTCTCAGAATGGTAACAAAATTTGGTGGGCATAACAAAATTCTCTCTCTTAGTGGGAACTAATGAAGTTGAAATACATGAACTATGGCTGATACAAATAAAAAATTTCCATAATGAAACACAGCAATACCTAAGTTTCCCGAGGACGATACCAGCTTCATTGGATCGCTCGTAACCAATATCTTCAGGAGCTATTATTTCATATGTGCCTTTGTGCTTAAGCATTCCATCCTACAAACAAAAGGCATTATTATAATTAAAGTTTCAATTACAACCCCCCCACCCCCCAAAAAAAAAGAGAAAAAATAAATTACGAATGACATTTGTTTATAATGCAAACCTCACACACACACACACACACATCAGATTATAATATACAAGTTCATAACCCTAGTCCATTCCTATTTTGGGCAAAACAATAGGTTTTGTCAATGTTATACCCCGTAACTTTTTCTCATTTGTTGGATGTGCTTTTGTCAAATCCACCGTTGGATTACATTGTCTCCTTATATCTTTTGGCTTGCAAAATATCAAAATGATCATCATAGATCAATAACTATCTCATCTAAAATATATATATTAGATTAAATTTTAATTTTTTGTGATTAAAATCATACACAAAAATGAGTTTATGGATTGGATGGTAAATTAGATCCAACAATAACAACAAAGCCTTAGTCCCAAAAATTTTGGGTTGGCTATGAATCCTCAACAAATTAGCTAGCATCAATTGGATGGTAAATAAGATCCAATTGACACAATATTTTGCATGCTTGTTAATCATAAACAGATCATTTAATCCAACAATTGAATTTTCAACATATAAATCCAATAAAAAGTTATTATAGCTTATTGTTAAATTTTTTAATAAATTACTCTTTCTTATCAACAAAAAAAGAGTTATTATAGGGTGGAGCATTGACAGAGAGTTACATCAAGATTAATTTAATATAACCCATTTATATATATATATACCTATCAAAATATATATATATATATAGACACACACTTGACTGAGTAAGAGTTTGACCAGGCTAACCAATTTAATTACCTGTCTTGTAGGGTTGAAAATAAAAATTCAGAAGCCTCTAAAAAACCTAATATGAGTTTACTAACTTCACATACAGCTGTACCCAGTATGCAGTTGTAAAATTAATTTACCTACTTACTGGTTTCCATACAGGTAGCAGAGTTTCAAATCCCTTAATTATCCAACTAAATCCATCTGTATGACTACTAACCCCCCCAAAAGCTAGTCCTCCTATAACTATATCAACCTCTAATGCCCCTCCTTTTAAAAAAAAAAAAAAAAATACACAGAGAGCCATAAAGAGGCCTCCTCATAAATTCTATTTCAGTTGTTCAATATAAAAAGTAAAGTGCTTCAGATTTCTAAATCAATTTTTTTTTTCCAATCATGTCCAAACCTTGATAGATAATAGATTGCTTTTCTAGCCACTTCCTACCAACTCTTCAAAATGAGCTATAACAGATAGGGTGCAGTCACAGAGATAATAAGTGATAAGTACCTGATGGATACCACTTTCATGAGCAAAAGCATTAGGACCAACAATAGCTTTGTGTGGCTGCACATGCAACCCAGTGTACTCCTCAACCTAAACAATTATGCCTTGAGTATCAAAAGTGCATTCAACCAACAATGAAAAAATAGATGTAATTTGTACGGTGAAGAAATTACCATCTTGCTTGTCACATAAATGTGCCGTGTATTAATTCCAGTATAAAGACCTCCCAAGACATCCCCTTCATGGCATTTTAAGATCATTACAACCTGCATATTTCAAAAGTATGTTAGAGCACTTTAAACAACAAAAGGGTAATCATCAATGGCAAGGAGAACAATGAAACAATATAGAAGAATATGAAGAAATTAGCTATCAAAAAATCTTTCATGAAGCCACAACCTTATAATTGAACCCTATCTTAAATAAATAATAAATAAATAAAAATAAAAGGTGGGGGATGGGGAGTTCCACTTCAGTTATAGCTCATTGGCTTAAACTATTTATTTCAAAAGGATGAAAGATGCCAAAAACAAGACCTGGTTAGAAACCATAACAAGTCTGCATAATCTTATACAGCTTAGTTTAATTTACTAATAAAGAATGCAAGATGGCATACAGGGAGACAGAAAACATATCAAGGTCTATTCTACACTAAGATCAGAAAAGCTATCAAATTTTGTGTTTGGACTGTTGGAATGTTGGGAGGTCAGTTTCAATGCCATAGAGGAGCCAAGGAGTGGCGAGCCTTGTGCATCATGTATGTGGTTTGAAAGAAAGAGACAGGTCTTTGATGGCATCAAATGTCCTGCCTATGTCATCAATGAGCTCATTTTGCGGACATTGTTTGATTGGATGTATGCTCTAGGCAGCACCCCCTCAATAGCTTTGGTTAATTTTATTGATTCTCTTTCCTTTTGAGTTCTATTCTTTGAATTGGGCTAGTCTATATCCTTTGTCTTTCCTTTTCTAATGAAATTTTTATTTAAAAAAAAAGACCTTCTATCTTCATGAAGCCAAATCTTGTCTCCTTGATTATACTTTTCATGATAATCTTCATAAATTGGTGGAGAACCCCAATCTACAGCACAAACTCCTTCAAAAGTTTCATCCTTTAATTCAAGTGAACACATTAACTGATCCTCCCATATATGTTTCTCCCTCTCAGCTCCACTTTTGAAACAACTATTATATGGAATGGCGTGCTTGAGAAAATGGAGAGACGCTTGGCCAGTTGGAAAAGAATGTATGGGGGCTTCTCTTTAAAGGATAACTTCCAAGAATTGTATAGCATTGCTTGTAAGTTGTAACAAGGATGCTTCAGTGGCAAAGTTGTACAACCCACGACAAAGTTTCAATCATACGCCTTATCTCATCCATCTTCGTCTGTTGGCCTTGATTTTGTCTACCCCCAAGACCCCTACGATGACCAGCCATAGCTAAAAAGTTGCAACCTTAGACTCTAATCTAAATTATGTGGCGTAGATCTAGAATATTTCACTCTAATACCACTTGATGATGGTGAGGAGAACCTAGATCTAGTGTAGGAGAAGGCTTCAAAGAGAAATTCCAACAACAAACAAGATTAAGGAAAAGAAAAAGATAATAAGATTGAAGTTGGAACAATAAAATATCAATTTCTAGGCTCAGAGAGCTCAACAAATATTCAAATCACAAATAAGAAGAGGTTTCCTACAATGACTCAAAAGAGGCTATTTATGATAGCCTTTAGTAACCCTAGTATCCTAACCCTTTATCTTACATATAACAAGTTAATCCTAACAAAACAATTTCATTAAAAGTCATATGACCTTTTAAAATACTAATGACATAATGATAAGTAAAACATAAATTAGATAAATAAAAAACAATGAACTAATGGGCCTTCTTTTCTTTTTCGTTGATCTTAAAATCTCCTGCATCAAATTTCTAACTGACAATGGCATCCAAAATGCTTGTATACTTTAATTAGCGAGAATTTTTTGAAGAACAAGGGGGTGAGAGAGAGAGACTTATAAACATGGACATGCAGAAATCAGGATCAGAAACAAGATGCATTTGATTTTGAATTACTTTTTGATGACATTGATCTAAGTGAATATGGATGCCCGGAAGCCTTGTAAGTCCCTATAATATCTTCAGACATATGTTAGTAGAATATGTTCTATGGCACACCATAATAATATTGGAGGCATCTGAAGGATAGTAATTACTTAAGGCTGCAATGGGAGATGCTAATGCTCATATGCAAGGCCTTTTTAATGGGAATGAAAGTGACCTCATTTAATGACCAATTATAATTTGGTGCTAGGTTAGCATACGACAAGAATCATGTTCTCATAAATTATTTGTAATAGCATTCACACATAGGAAGCATAGAAACAAATTCAGGATATGGAAAGAGATTATACATATGTGGCAAGAGGACACACCAATAAATAAATACAATGTTTCATTTGCATGTCAATTTTTTGTTAAATTTTTTGATATTCTATAGTTCTTTGGAATAATAATTTTATCATTCAAGAACCCCTAATTTAAAAGTTAGTCAAAATTTAGCTAATGAACTCTAACTCAAATGACACCTCCTTCCTTTGTAAGAGCAAGGTTGAGGGGGAGGTCATGGCTTCAACACCCACCATTTGCAAGTGTAACTTACCAATAAAAACAAAGTATCTTGAACCTATTTTATATATTCAGTTACAGATATAATCTTAATCTCTAGTTAAATATGCACAATTCTAAAATATCATATATTTAGCTAGGAGTATTGGATAAGTCTATGAGTCTCCCTGTTACAAGTATCCATGCCACATAGAATTAGATATTCATTTTCTGCAGAACCTCACATGATTCAGTACTCACCTCCTCTAGTGAAGCATTCCCAGCTCTTTCACCAATGCCATTGATTGTCACTTCCAGCTGCCTCGCACCAGCACATGCCCCCTGAACAGATGAAACAAAAAATGAGTGCAATTTTTTTTCCCCAATGAATAAACAGAGCAAAAGAAAAGATGGACATACCGATACAGTGTTAGCAGTAGAAAGCCCAAGATCATTTTGGCAGTGAGTTGAAATAATAACATTTTCAATTCCAGGGGTATTGGCCTTTATATCAGAAATCAATTTCCCAAATTCAGTTGGCACAGTAATGCCCACAGTGTCAGGTATGTTTAGAGTTGTCGCACCAGCCTTTATAACTTCACCCAATATTTCATAAAGGAACTCCTTATCAGATCTGGTAGATTCAAAGAAACAAAAGATTGTTAGGTTTTCTAATCTAATGAAGAATAAGGCCAAAATACATTGTTAGTTCCTAAAATTTAGCCCATGAGCGATTTTAGTCCTTGAAGTTTAAAGTAATCTCTTTTAGTCCCTAACAAATTTAATAGTTATCATTTTTAGTCCCTAAAAAACTAAAAGTGATCACTTTTAGTCCTTATGGAATGATGATGCATCAGTTATGCCACATTGTGTGAGGGACTAAAAGCAATCACTTTAAGTTTGAAAGGGACTAAAATCACTCATGGGCTAAACAGCCTAAAATTTAAGGACCAACAATGTATTTAGGCAATAAAAAAAAGAGCCAATGACCAACTATAGAGAACAATCATCATCGAGAATAGGCTTTTTCCTTTTTCTCTCTTTTTGGTTTGCTAGAAGTCTATAATCTTATTGAGAATAAAGCACAACAAATAGCAACACATCAATAACTCTATCAGAGTTCTCAATAAAACAATAAAAAATGAGAAATCAGGAAACCTCTCATGTACAAAACGAAAACCATTCACAATAAACAATTTTTCTTAGATAGCCTATTCACAATTGTCTACCAATCACCTCTCCCAGACCATGCAAAAGTGGGAGTTTTGTGTACTAGGTACAAGCTTTCTTTTTATTCACAATAAACTAACATGTGGAGGAAGTGTAGAAAACAAAGTCGAGCTAAGCGATTGAACACTTAAATTTGACAGGACTGTCCCAAGAAAATACAACATAGTCATTTTTCAATTATACTGTTCTACTTTTTTTGCCCCAATACCAACCATTAATTGAAAATGGCTTCCCATTTCCATCAAAATAAGTACAAAAGTTACCCATTTGCAAATTTTACAACAATGCAGAGCAAGTCCCTACTTTATCACATTTAGCTAGAGTACCAATTAGTCAATATCTCAGCATTTTAAAATTTCACTTGTTTTTCACAAACCCATTTCAGAAAACTGAAAAAGCAAGGTGAAAAGCAAACCTCCCAGCATCTTCGGGGCTAAACTCGACGTCATCACAGCCCAAGCTCCTTGCAAAACTCACCATACTCCTTGCAATCTCAATGACCTGTTCTTTGGTCTTCCTCAACTTGAATTCCATGTGAATAGCACTGGTGGCAATGAAGGTATGAATCCTGGGTCTTTTAGCGTACTTGACAGCTTCCCAGGCTCTCCGAATATCTTTCTCATTGCACCGAGAGAGGCCACAGATGACCGGAACGTACCCATCGGCATCGACAGCATTGCCAACCTCCTTGGCAATGGACTTCACGGCCTCGAAATCGTCGTTGGAGGCGGCGGGGAAGCCAGCCTCGATGATGTCGACACCGAGCTTGGCGAGCTGCCTGGCAATGTCGAGTTTTTCCTTGGAGGTTAGAGAAGCGCCGGGGGATTGCTCGCCGTCGCGGAGAGTGGTGTCGAAGATGCGGACGTAGTTGGGATCCGAGATGCGGTTGGGGATGTAATTGGGGCGGCGGCGAGGGGAAGGTGTGGGTGTGGAGTTTGATGGGGTCTGTTGGGGGTGGGAACAGGAGATGGCGGTTTTTTTTAAGGTGAAAGGGAATGAGTGTTTTGGGGAGAAATGAAGAGGAGAGTGGTGGTGGTGGTGTGGAGTTATGGGGTTTAGTGGGGAAATGGAAGTTGTAGTTGTGGGTGTGGGGGAGAACTTGAGGGTTGAGAAAACGGCGGCCATGGGTTAGAGAAAGAGAGAGAGAGAGAGAGAGAGAGATTGTTAGCTGTTAAGCCCTGAAGGAGAGAGTGGGGGTTTATGACATCGGGGGATGGGGGTGTATCATATGAATATACCTTGTATGAATATTCGTCACTTTTTTTCCATCACCACCATGGAGTGTTGCGAGTTTATAATCTTACATTTTGTTGATTTTAACCAATTACAAATGTGCAAGTGATCTTAGGATTCGTTTGGAATGAGAAAATTGAATGTAATGAAAAAAATAATTTTAGAATATTCTTTATTTCCTTTGTTTGGGAGTTTTAATAAAGGGAATGGAAAACTCATCCTCTTATTTTGAAGTTTAAGTGAGAGGGAATGAAATGAATAGGAAGGAACACTCATTCTTATCTATTCCCTTCAAACCTTAAATTTTCATTCCTCCGAAATTGAAAGGAATGAGAGAGAATGAAATTAGATTTAATAATTTTTTTACTAAAACTCTTAAAATACCTCTATATATTCAATCATTTATTTTAAAATAAAGGTCTAATAGTAATATTGTCATAAAATGACTCAATTCCATTCCCTCCATGTTGTTCTCAAACAAGATTACTTACATTCCATTCATTTCCATTCTTTTATTTTAAAACATCTAATCAAGGTTATTTAATTCCATTCTATTCATTTCCCTTACTTAAATGCATTCTATTTCATTCCATTCTATTCATTTTTATTCTCTTATAATCATTTTATTCCATTCCATTCCACAATTTTCTTACGTGACATATTGTGATTAATTGTTTCTCACTTTTACTTTGACTGACCATTTTTTTTTACTATTTATAATGGGTTATGTTAACGAGTGCCGTATGGCATTGTTTAAGAATCCATTTTAGGAAAGTTTTGATATCACTTTTATGGGAAATGAAAAAAGCTGTCAAAACATTAATTGTTTTTTTTTTTTTTTTTTTTCCCATAAAAACTTTCTTTAATTAGATTCTTAACTAATACTGTACGGCACTCGTTAACATTTCCCATTTATAATTAATCAAAAGAAAGAATTGTAGCAAAAGTTGTGAATTCGTTTTTGTTATTAGATTTTTTTTTGGATAAATTCGCCACTTTTTTTCTCCAAGACTTGCCAACTCAGAGTTGTGGCAAGGTTGCATAAAAAAAGGGTCTAAATTTTTTCTATGTTTATATATATATATATATATATATATGTATATATGAAGTGTTTTCTATGTTAATAGAAGAACCTTATGGATATGTCACTGACTAAACCAACGAGTGCCAGGAAGATAGAGTTGTGGGCCTTGTGGCCGCGTTGAATTAGTCTAGGGGTTGGTGATGAAAGTGTAATCTTCAATTTTTATTTTTCTTGGCCTTTGTTTTTCTACACCCTATAAGCATTTATATTTGTGATATGACAATCACACCAAAAGTATGCAATGAATTGATAGCTCGCGAAAGCAAAAGTAAAAATCAAAGTGAAAGACGGAAAGTTATATGAGGGGACCATATTTAGAATATTTTGGACATTTTCACTGTTTTATATTTGTACTTTGTACAACGTTTTTATAGTGACAATGACAATGCTCTTATCTTTCATGTATTTATTTATATATAATGCTAAAACGTAGATGAGGCTTTTGCCATTTAAGAGCATTCCTATCAAGAGAGTCAAAATTTTTATCATTTAACATCTCAAAATACTAGATTCTCAACAAAAAAAAAAAAAAAAAAAATCTCAAAACATTACTTTAACAATTTTAACACTTCATTTTACAATATAACAAACATCAAAGGTTCTTTTTTTTTTTTACAACTTCATTTAAATATTATTATTATTTTTATTCTCTCACTATATTTCTTTCTCTCTATTCTTATCGTGTCTTTCTCTTTCTCTGAAGAAAACCACCACTTTCTTCTCAATCCAAGCAAACCATAGCCACACCCACACCCACAGCTAGCCACTACCAACCACCACCACCAAAAAAAAAAAAAAAAAAAAAAACCACTAGTCGACAGCCACCACAATCCCCAACCACCCAAAATCACAAACCCAAACCCACTGCAAGACCCACAAGCTATGCCACCCACTTCCGCTGAGAAACACCACGAGACCCATAGAGCAACCCAGCAATTGAGCAACCAAGACCCATCAAAACCCATCAACAACCCACCATGCCACCAGACCCATCAAAACCGTCGCCGAGGCACCACCGATACAAAACAACCAAGACCCACTAGCATCGAGACCCACCAAATCAGACCCACATCACCACCAAATCATACCCACATCACCATCATGGAAACCACCATTAGAATCACAAGTTACCTCCAAAAAAAAAAAACCCATAAAACTTCAAAACTTCAACACCACCACTACCACTGTGATTTTCAATTGTTGATGCCACTGAAAGAAGAAAAGAGAGACAAAGTAAGACTGATGAGAGGAGAAGAAAGAAGAGAATAGTGAGAGAGATCAAACCTGTGAGGAATTATTATTATTATTATTATTTATTTTTTTTTTTTTTACAATCTAGCTACAGTGAGCTATCATTGATAACAACTCACTGTAGCTGAATGCTAAAATATTTAGCATTTAGCATCTTTATTGTATGTATGTTTTTATGATTTAAGGTGTTAAAAATGCTAAAAAATAGCATTTAACATTGTTAACACCTTTGATGAGAATGTTCTAACAAATGCGTAGAAGCAAAGGACCAAAGTCTCTTTCTAACCTATTCTTTTTAATTAAAAAAAGAAGCAGCAGCCAAAGTCTGAATATTTTTTTAAAGCTCAAATCTATTCAAAATTTTATTTAAAAATAAAAAAACTAAACTAAACTAAACAATTTTCTTATACATGTTGTTAATCTTCTTTATATATATATATATATATATATATATGCAATGTCTGTGTATCATTAATTGACATTTACATATGCACTATGTAAGAGATTTTTACGTGTAGTTGACATCTATCTATCAATATCTATCTATTTATCTACTAGCATCATCACACACACTTTACGCGTGCGATGAGACTTTTTTTTATTTCTTATTTTGGGTTAAAGCCCGTGTGATGAGATTTTTTTTTTGAGTTTAGTGAATAATATTTAAAAGTGAAATAGAGATAGTATCCTATTTTTTAGGATTTTTCTCTACATGAGAGTTGATAAAAGTTTGAAATTCTAAAACTTATAAATTTTTTAAAAAATAATAAATTACTCTCTTAACCAGTTTTTGTTTTAAAATTTAAAATTATCTAACTAAAAGATATGGGTATTTTAGAGAGTTTAAGAATTTGTGTGAGGATATTTTAGTATGCAAAATGATGAAACTCAAACAAAGAATCCTTTTACTAATAGTATAGAATAGATAGATAGTATATCATCACACATACATCTGCACTATGTAAGAGTCTTTTACGTGTAGTCGACATCTACCTATCAATTATCTATTTATCTATCATATATCATCACATATACATCCGCACTATGTAAGAGTGTGTAGTCCACATCTATCTATCAATTTATCTATAAATAATATATCATCAGGTGTGTGTGTATGTATTATATCATACATCATATCATATTGTATCATATCATCATATATACTATATAATAAAAGTTGGGTTTAGAAGCCGTGGTTGTGCCAAGTGGTTTCATCAAAATGTAGAAAGTTTTTTAGATTTTTCTACATTAGATATAATTTTTTTTTATTCTTATCTTCTTCTCCTATAGTTTATAAGTTGATAAAAAGTTTTAATTTGATTACAATCCAAATTCTTCATCTAGTCCTTTTTGTTATTAATTTATCTTTTACTTTTTTTTTTACTTAAATTATATAACTACGCAATAAAATAACATTAATTTAACTACATGATAAAATAAAAGCAATGTTATTTGTTCATTTTTTTAGATTTTAAAAAAATAGATATAATATTTTGTTCTTATCTTCTTCTCCTATAATTTATTAAACTTTTCATATTATTGCATTTTTTTTTTCTTATCAACTACTTTTAGTGTTTTGGCTACACCAAATTGCAAAACTTGTTAGATAGAAACAAAACTTAATTGTTCTTATCAACTATTCCTTTACAACTTTATAATTTCTTTAGATAGACACAGAACCTAAAAGACCAATTTTCAGTTTCCTTTACAATATGAAAAATGAAAATAATTTTTGATTTTTGCCTAAAATAAGTTACCAAACAAGTTTTTTGCCTTAGGAAACAGAAAATTGTTTTTGAAAACAGAAAACTAAGAAAAAAAATAGTTACCAAACATACCCATTGATATCAAGTTATCAACTTCTCTTTCTTTCTTATTTTTCCTCTTCACTTTATGAATTATCTACAATTTTTGTCAACAATTTTAAGTATTAATTTATCTACTTTTAAAATCTTCAATAAATACAGTTGACTAAGTTTTAAAAAATATGAAATTCTATTTCAACTAAAACCATGATTATTGTTTCCATATATATTAGCTAAATATTTGCAGCATTAGAGTTAGCCAAATAAGCAAAAGAAATTGATACTAATGTAATTTGGATAAAGGAGACTTCTACATTTGTTGAACAATTAATTGCTCCAGTTTTATAATTCCATACAAATATTACTTCTACTATTTCACATGAAAAAATCCTACTTATATTCTTTTGGAAAACGCATTAGTTCCACCAGTTTTGGTGGCTTCTTTCACTTTTTATTTTTGAGAATATATATCACATTGAATTTCTATCGATTATATGTTCTACGTCTTATTTTGATAAACAACTTATATGTTCTACCTCAATCTAATCTTGTTATAATATTCACTTTAATTAAAATTATTTTTATGTTACATAGATTATCCTGAAGCTTTGAAGCACAAGCTATGAAGTTTCCTGATCTTGAAACTTACCCTTCAATTTGTTATCTTGAGTGCAAAGTCCACACAGATGCTATTATATAATTTATATCTATTCCATTGAAGCTTCAAGAGAGTGGATTACTTCAAGTCTGGATGCTACTCTTATATTTTTATATGTGGATCTCAAATTTATGCCACAAGTTTTTGATTATTTTTTTTTTCATTTATTTAGTTCATCATTTGTTTTATTGAGATTTCTAAATATTTAATTTTTTAAAATTATATATGAAAGGATTATACAAAACCAAACATGATATCGCATGTTTTTTTCCCCATTTTTATGGAGTATAAAATGTTGCCAAGACCCATTCGGCATGACAACAATTTCTTAGAATTATAAAATGTTGGTAGGATTGTAGAGAGGGGAAGATAGAATTTAAGGTGAATTATGTAGATAACTTCTATATGAACGTTAAAATTTTGTTAGAATGGCAAAAAAATAATTTAATTATTAGGACTCTAAATGATGTATTGGTATTAATAGTATTTAAGGTCCATTTGGTTAAGTGTTTTGTGAGTTTAAAAGAACGTTTTTATTAAAACTCAAAACTTTATTTTGCAACCACAACTCCCCATAGCTCATACAGCAGCTTATACACACACACCCTTAATATTTTATAGTAATTGTCGTAAAATGTAGGTGGATGTTTTTTACTAAGGCATGTGAAGATCTCATATTTAATCATCTCAAGCAACTTCACGTCATACATAAGATTATCTCTTATTCCTTTTTTGCTTGCATAATGGGTCAAGAATGTTAAATAGTGCTCATAAGCCTCAAATGATGTGTTTTATCTCCTAAAAATGCTCATTTATTTTTCAATTTTTTTGCTTCAAAATAAAGTTTTTTGGTCATAGGAGTCATTGGTATAGTTCATTTTAAGTAATTATTCAATACTCTTGGAATACAATTATAATATTAGGTCATACTACTATATGCATAAAAATTGTTTACACTCTCATTAATTATTAAAATAGTTACAATAAATCAAACTCTTTTGCCAAGAATTTACTATAAATAAATATACATTTCCTAAATTATAAAAATTTTAATTTCTACTTCATCTAAAATTAGATTAGCAAGAGTTTCAAGTAATATAAAATAAATAAATAAAATATTATTTTGATTGTTTTGATTATATATCATTATTTTATGTTTTAATATTTAAAAGTTACATATTACACACCATGTTTATACAAAGTGTTAATATATATATATATATATACTAGGTAGGGTGGCATGTGCAAGGCATGTGCTAGCTCTTGAATGAGAAAATTAAAATAAAATTTCTATTTGAAGAAGTATGAAACTATATACATAAAAAATATATGTCATACAAACTATATACATTGGGAGTGGAGTTTGATGCAGTTTGTTGTGGGTGGGAATAGGAGATGGTTGTTTTTTTTAAGGTGAAAGGGAGTGAGTGTTTTTGGGAGAAATGAAGAGGAGAGTGGTGGTGGTGGTGTGGAGTTATGGGGTTTAGTGGGGAAATGGAAGTTGTGGGAGTGGGGGAGAACTTGGGGGTTGAGAAAACGGCGGCCATGAGAGAGAGAGAGAGAGAGAGAGAGAGAGAGAGATTGCTAGTTGTTAAGCCCTGAACGAGGAGAGTGGGGTTTTATGACATTGGGGAACGGGGGTGTGTCATATGAATATTCCTTTCACGTACCTGACTGCTTTTTTTCTGTCACGCACACTTACCACAATGAGTGCTGTGAGGTAATAATTTTGGAGAAATGACATATCCACAACATTTTTACTATATTTGTACAATAAATCCTAAGTGTCACATTATTATTGTTGGGGCAAAAAAGTAATCTTAGTGTTAGTGATGATGCACAAAAAATTATCAGTGAGTTGATCATCCACACATTTCAATGGGTGCACTTGAAGAACAAAAGAGAAGAACCAATCAAATAGCACCGATGGGGTACCGGTCAAAGACCCTCCAAAGGTTAAGTTAGAAGAGAGCTCCAACAATGCTAGAGAGTATGAGCTTTAAAGAAATTGTGCGTACCTTTGTGAGAGAGGGTTTTGGGGGTTATATAGTGGTATAGATTTGACTTTAATTTCATGAGGAGAAAGGCATTTCCTTATAGGGAGAACTCTCCATCAAATTTCAAGATTTTTCGGGATGGTCTTCCTTATAGATGACCCTCAATTATGGTTGGGCATAGGGTGCAAGGCTTTTCCATATCGGGATTCTTGATGAGCACTTCCAGCCACGTGGGAGCCACGTGAGCATCGTGCATCCCCTTTTATTGGGTCCGTCAGCCTGGGGTCCGTCCGCCTAAGGTTCGCTTCCTCTGGATCTGTCTGCCAACAGAAATGCATTCATCAGTCTTGTTATGTCATCAGCTTTATAGGTCTAAAAATATCCTTATCAACTGCCCCCTCAGCACATGGGTCCGTCAATTTCACCTTGAACGGACTAATGGGGTGACAAATTCTTGCAGCCATTGTCTCTTATATATTTGTGTTTGACCTCTTTCTTTTGTGTCATGAAAAATTCGTAAGTGCTTTAATCGATCCTTTTTTTTTTTTTAGCTTTGTTCATCATTTCATTTTTTTCTTATTTTTTTGGGAACCGTTAACCCATCACTTTTAGTTTTAGATAAGCTTTCAATCCTAAAAGGTTGAATGTTTCGTTTTCAAATGTTAGGACCAAGGCTCTTCGCATAATACAACAACTATTAAAACACATAGCCAAAAATTAATGATTTTATATTTTGATGACCTAGTGGTCCAAATCAAAACTTGAGTTGAAAATGGCCAACAACACATCACTGAGCATGAAAAGGGCACCATAGATTAGAGATTGGAGAATTCGGTGGAAACCGGAAAGTAGCCAAACACGCGCACAAGTGACAAACCACAAAAAACTTCTCTTGGTATAATAAACTGAAATTATCGCAACAAAATCAACGCTTTCCGTCCATGTCATAATGACGCACAATGTGTGCACCATACGTTACTTTTCTGATACTCACTAACTAATCTCACCTGCCATCTAAAGCGCATCAAGCATGCGTAGTTTCTATAAAGCCAAACTAGCCAGATGGCATGTGTAAGTGTAACAGGCAACGATGTTAATGTGGATACCTTTTTCGGGTGTATCCGTCTGCCTTGTGAACCAGTTAATTAGCAAATACATTCAAGTATCCCTCACCCGTCTTTCTTGCGGACTCTTGCTAAACCAGATAAACATCCACACACACACAGTCACACCTTAAGCTTTATTGAAGGCATCGAACTCGCACGTTAAGTTCAAGAGTTTACCTTTGCTCTTTCAAGATAATGAAAAGCTGCTTCATTATAACAGCCTACGTAATGGCCATATTGCCCCCTAAGCATCTGGATAATGCTTTCACAAGCTTGTAAAATTGTTGGAAAGCGTATATACCAATTTTTCATTATATGTACTTCATTCAGGTAGGGATACATTCAAGGATGTCTTACACCTTTTTCAAATGTATCCGTCCACTAGTGGATTAGATGTACTTTATTATATCACTTTCATCCGTCCACCATGTGGACTTAGACAATGTATCCGTCCATCTTGTGGACAAACTTGGATGCCTTTTGACACATCTGTTTATTTTGTGGACTTTGTTCATATATCCGTCCTTCTTGTGGACTTATAACATGAGTTGGCATCCGTCCACTTTGTGGATTTTATAAATTTTTTATACTAGTTTGTATCCGTCTGTTATATGGGCTTGGTAAATATTGGATACTAGTTTGTATCTGTCCATTCTATGGATTTAGTAAATTTTTGGATAATAGTTTGTATCTGCCCATTCTATGGACTTAGTAAATTTTTGGAGGGTTGTTTGTCACTTTGGTGACTTGGATGATTTCTATTTGAGTCAATCATCTTTGGAGGATCGCTTGGATCGTTCGTCACCTGGATCATTCATCGCGTTGTAGGTAGGAAGATTTGGATCTTTTACCAAGGTACTTGTTAGTGGATTGGTTCATCCGTCCATCCGTAAGTAAGAAATTTTTTTACCAAGCCACTTGTGAAGGGCTTGGTTTGTCCATCCTCTAGTAGGTAGAAAGATTTGGACTACTGACCAAGATACTCGTAGGTGGCTTGTTTCGTCCGTCCACCCCTTAGTTAGAAGGATTTAGATTTTTTACTAAGGCACTCGGAAGTGGCTGAGTTTTTCCTTCCTCCCGTAGGTAGGAAGACTTAGACTTTTGACCAAGGCACTCATTAGTGGCTTAGTTCGTTTTTCCACCCATACGTAGGAAGATTTAGATTTTCGACCAAGGCACTTGTGGGTTGCTTGGTTCATCTGTCCACCCATATGTAGAAGACTTATATTTTTACCAAGGCACTCATGAGTGGCTTGGTTCATCTATCCTCCCGTATGTAGAAGACTTATATTTTTACCAAGGCACTTATGAGTGGCTTGGTTCGTCTATCCTCCCACAGGTAGAAAGAATTAGCTTTTTCACCAAGACACTTGTAGGTGGCTTGGTTTGTCCATCCACCCGTGGGTAGGAGGATTTAAAAAACTTTTTTACCAAGGCACTTGTGAGTGACTTGGTTCATCCGTCCTTTCGTAGGTAGAAGACTTATATTTTTACCAAGGCACTCATGGGTGACTTGGTTTATCCGTCCACCCGTAGATAGGACTTAAAATTTTTTACCAAGGCACTTATGAGTGGCTTGGTTCATCCTTCCACTCGTAGGTAAGAAGACTTAGAATTTTGACCAAGGCATTTGTGAGTGGCTTGGTTCGTCTTTCCACCCGTAGGTAGGACTTAAAATATTTTACCAAGGCACTTATGAGTAACTTGGTTCGCCCGTCCACTCGTAGGTAGGAAGACTTAGAATTTTGACCAAGGCACTTGTGGGTGACTTGGTTCGTTCTTCCACCCGTAGGTTAGAATTTTGACTAAGGCACTTGTGGGTGACTCAGTTCGTCCGTTCTCCCATAGGTAGGAAGACTTAAAATTTTGATTAAAGCACTTGTGAGTGACTTGGTTCGTCTGTCCACCCACAGGTAGGAAGACTTAAAATTTTTTCCAAGGCACTCATGAGTGACTTGGTTCGTCCGTCCACCCGTAGGCAGGAACACTTAGGATTTTGTCTAAGGCACTTGTGAGTGGCTTGGTTCGTCCTTCCACCCGTAGGTAGGACTTAAATTTTATACCAAGGCACTTCTAGGTGACTTGATTCGTCCGTCCACCTGTCGGTAGGAAGACTTAGAATTTTGACCGAGGCACTTCCGGGTGACTTGGTTCATCCTTCCACCCTTAGGTTAGAAGACTTAGAATTTTGACCAAGGCACTTCTTGGTGACTTGGTTTGTCCTTCCACCCGTAGGTTAGAAGACTTAGAATTTTGATCAAGGTACTTGTGGGTGACTTGGTTCGTCTGTCCACCCATAGGTAGGAAGACTTAAAATTTTATCTAAGGCAGTCATGAATGACTTGGTTCATCCGTCCACCCATAGGCAGGAAGACTTAGGATTTTGTCCAAGGCACTTGTGAGTGGCTTGGTTCATCCTACCACCTGTAGGTAGGACTTAAATTTTGTACTAAGGCACTTGTGGGTGACTTGGTTCATCTGTCCACCTGTAGGTAGGAAGACTTAGAATTTTTACCAAGGCACTTGTTGGTGACTTGATTCGTCCGTCCACCCGTCGGTAGGAAGACTTAGAATTTTGACCGAGGCACTTCCGGGTGACTTTGTTCGTCCTTCCACCCTTAGGTTAGAAGACTTAGAATTTTGACCAAGGCACTTCTTGGTGACTTGGTTTGTCCTTCCACCCGTAGGTTAGAAGACTTAGAATTTTGATCAAGGCACTTGTGGGTGACTTGGTTCGTCCGTCCACCCATAGGTAGGAAGACTTAAAATTTTTTCTAAGACAGTCGTGAGTGACTGTCCGTCCACCCATAGGCCGGAAGACTTAGGATTTTGTCCAAGGCACTTGTGAGTGGCTTGGTTCATCCTACCACCCGTAGGTAGGACTTAAATTTTGTACCAAGGCACTTGTGGGTGACTTGGTTCATCTGTCCACCTGTAGGTAGGAAGACTTAGAATTTTTACCAAGGCACTTGTGGGCGACTTGGTTTGTCTGTCCACCTGTAGGTAGGAAGATTTGGAATTTTGTCCAAGGCACTCATGAGTGGCTTAGTTCATCCTTCCACCAGTAAATAGGACTTAAATTTTATACCAAGGCACTTATGAGTTACTTGGTTTGTCCGTCCACCCGTAGGTAGGAAGTCTTAGAATTCTGACCAAAGCACTTATGGGTAACTTGGTTCGTCCTTCCACTCGTAGGTTGGAAGACTTAGAATTTTGACCAAGGCACTTGTGGGTGACTTGGTTTGTGTTTCCACCCGTAGGTCGAAAGACTTAGAATTTTGACCAAAACACTTGTGGGAGACTTGGTTCGTCCATCCACCCCACCCGCAGGTAGGAAGACTAAAAATTATGACCAAGGCACTTGTGGGTGACTTGGTTCATCCTTCCACCCATAGGTCGGAAGACTTAGAATTTTGACCAAGGCACTTGTGGGTGACTTGGTTTGTCCATCCACCCCACCCGTAGGTAGGACTTCGTTTTGGATGAGAATCAGGTGTCGTTGGCATCCTTGATCGTCAGTACCCTTGGTTGTTGATCCATC
Organism: Quercus parvula; assembly: GCA_030820535.1. Classification (NCBI taxonomy): domain Eukaryota; kingdom Viridiplantae; phylum Streptophyta; class Magnoliopsida; order Fagales; family Fagaceae; genus Quercus; species Quercus parvula. The sequence continues at coordinate 11,837,144 of JAUAME010000007.1, read as the reverse complement.
CCATTGGGATGAGGATTAGGTGCCCGTCGGCTTCCTTTTGTAGTGTTTAGCCATGAGGTCATGCTGAAGCGTTGGCATTTGTCGTATGCTTTTACGTAGGATTGGGCATCCTTCTACACGATGGGCCACTGGTACATTGGCCCCGGGATGCATGATGCCCGAACTTTCAACCTTCGGGACGCGTTGTAGTCCTCTGGAAGTGTCCCATTCTTAAGGTAGAAGGTGATTGGAATCGTGCAACCAATACCTGCTAGTATCACTTGAATTTCCAGTTCCTTAGTGACGACCAATAGCCATATGTTCAGTAGATGCAGCCTTGGCCAATCAATCAACATGTTCTTTTCTTCCCTTAGGACTTGTACAAATTCTACTGCAAAATTTTGATCTGTCCATCTCTTAACAACGCTAAGGTACTTCATTCACTCTCCTTTGGTTTCATAGTCTTCGTTGATAGTCCCGTTAGTACAGCTTTGTACTTAGTTTCGTTATTAGTTGTCGGGAACCGGAGTTGAATGGTGCACTCTATGATGTCCTCTTCAAAAGATTGTAGGACTACCTCGATCCCTCTAGCATGTTTATTGGATGATCCGTCCATTCAAACCTTCCATGGGGCTGCAACCCCCCTACTTTCTGCCTTGTTCGTCATAAATTTTGTGACGAAGTTAGCTAATGCTTGGGCTGAGGCTAACTTCCCCATAAAGAGATATCTTTCTTCTGCTCTCCTAAGCACTCGACTGGTGTAGCATACGGGTGATTGCACACAATCCTCCTTTTGGATGAGAGCTGAACTAACAACCGTGAGAGATACGGCCAAGTAGAGGAAAAGCTCTTCATCGGGTTTGGATGGATTGAGGAGTGGTGGAGATGTGAGGTATGCCTTCAGTTCCTTAAATGCTCTTTGGTATTCATCAGTCCACTCAAATGCTTTCATCTTGGTCGTCCCTTTCTTGGTGATTGTCCATCGAGGGAAGGCCGTTGTTGCGTTTGCTGCTGCCCTATTCGTTATTTTGATGGTTCAAATACTATTTGTTCCACTGGCCCAACTTTTGCTCCAGCAACTCTCCAAGGCGTTGGGTGGATTTTCGATCTCTTGGTTGATAGTAGCCATTGATCATTTGGACCAAGCAACTCTTTGTCTTAGGAGCGGTGATATGGCTGATCACTCGTTTTCCCACAGACGACACCAACTGATGATGCCGAGAATTGTCAGTAAGTCACATAGCTTTCACGTGCTCGAGACAAAGAGTTGCAAAACAAAAACAAAAACAAAAAAAAAAAAAAAAAAACCTTAGGAGAGTACCGGTGTGGTACCGGCCAAAGACCCTCCGAATGTTAAGTTAGAAAACTTCTCACAACTCTAGAGTGCCAAAGTTGGGGTGAATTATGTGTACCTTGGTTTGTGAGGGTCTTGGGGTTTTTATAGTAGCATGAGGTTGACATTCATTCCTTGGCTTAGAAGATCTTTCCTTGTGGGAGAGATCTTCTTTAATTTGCATATCTTATGAGATCCTTTCCTTATAGGACTCTCTTGATTAGAGTTAAACGCGAAGCGCAAGATATTTCCTTATATGCTTATGCGTGGAGGCCAAGGGAGGCCACGTCAGCCTAGTTAAGGGTTCGCTTATCCTCTTCAGCCTCCTTCTGTCAACCTCTTACCCTATCTACATATTCTAGTCGTCTCATTCAAATGTTGGTTGAACTTGAGGTGCAGTCATTAGCTTTGAAATGGAACCGTCATCTTTATCCTATTGTTGTTGGGTTATGAATGTGCAGGTGAGGCTGACGAGTTCACTAGGACCGTCGCTTTGGCCTAATATGGACGACCTTATTAAAATCACAGAATTATCCTTATCAGTTAGGTTCAAATTTGAACCTATAACAACTAACCACCTATGATTTGTTATAAAAATGTTGTAGACGTAACACCTCTCGTGATAAAATATATGTTTTTGAGTAATTTTAGGACCCAAAATTTTTCACAATAGAGCATATTATGCTGGTTGAACCTACAACTGAGATTACTTTTTGTTCCCAACAATAATAACCAGTAATAACTTATGATTTAGGGTTTATTGTGAAAATGTTGTAAAAATATTGTGGATATAGCATTGCTCTTGTGACAAGTAAATCCAAAACTTTCTTACGTGACATATTGTGATTAGTTGTCTCACTTTTATAATGACCGACCTTTTTTTTTACTATTTATAATTAATCGCAAGGAAGAATTATAGTAAAAATTGTGAATTTTTTTTTGTTATTAGATTTTTTTTGTTGCATAAATTCACCAATTTTTTTTTCTCCATGACTTGTCAACTCAGAGTTGTGGCAAGGTTGCATAAAAGAAGGGTCTAAATTTTTTCTATGTTTTTTTTGTTTTTTTTTTGTTTTATATATATATATATATATATATATATATATATATGAAAATTTTTCCATGTTAATAGAAGAACCTTATGGATATGTCACTGACTCAAGCCTACGAGTGCCAAGAAGACAGAGTTGTGGGCCTTGTGGCGGCTTTGAAATTTTGAATTAGTCTAGGGGCTGGTGGTGAAAGTGTAATCTTCAATTTTTGTTTTACTTGTGTATACTATTGGGGGATGAGACTTCAAGATGCCCTTACCCTCTACACCTTTATGTGGCGTTTGGTACGGGGTAATATTTTAGTATTTCTAGGAATGTTTAAAGATTCCCGTGTTTGGTTGCAAATCACTCTAGAGAATCAAATGCTAAGGGAATTTTGATTCCCCCTTTAAACCTCTCTTAGTAGGAATGTGGATTCCCTTTAAAACATGTGGGTATCTAGATTTCCAAACTTAAATAAAATTATATTTTTTATAAATTGACAATTTTAACCCTTTTTCCTTATCATTTAAGCAATTAAGATAAAATATAAAACAAATCATCAATATCTTATCTCTTGTCTTTTTCTTTTTTGAGAAACAAACACACACACACAAGGGAGAAGGAAAGGGGTTCTAACACAAAGGCACACCACAACTCCACTCAAAAGGCATGGCAACTTTTAAAGAAGTGTGAGACAAGTTATACTACACATAACATACTCTCTTAAGCAATGCGGAACAATTGCCCATTCTTTTTTTTGTTTTCTCGTCTTATAGACCTAAACGTTGTCAGGTTGTTTTGTTATGGATTAAACTCTTTTAAAAATTATTATTAAGAATAAAGCATTTGAGAATTTAAATAGTTATTTTTGTATTGTACTAGCTTGTCATTTTAAAATGTTAGACTACAGTTTTAATGAATTTGTCATAATTAATAGTTTATATTTTTTTTTTCATTATTTATTTATAGGAAGATTTTTTTTTTTTCGAAGGACTTAGTAGTTCACATTTAAATCTAAGGATAGAATGAGAAAAATAAATAATTCATTTAAAATTCCTAAGAATAAACCAAATATTATCATCTTACAATCCTAAAAAATCTTAAGAGATTCCTAATGAAACCAAATATAGGAATAGTTACATTTCTAGGTATCTAGATTGCAAGGGATTACATTCTTAGGAATCTGGATGTCAGGAGTAATGTGGATTCCCCCATACCAAACGACATGTACAAGTATTTATATTTATGAAGGGACAATCACATCACATGTGTATGGATGAAATAATAGCTCACGAATGCAATAAGATCAAAGTGAAAGACCGAAGGTTATATGAGGGGACCATACTTAGAAAATTTTGGACATTTTCGCTGTTTTATATTTGTACTTTGTTCAACGTTTTAATAATGACAATGACAATGTTCCTATTTTTCATGTATTTATTTATAGATAATGCCAAAATGTAGATGAGGCTTTTGCCATTTAACGAAGGCACAGGGGCAAAGTCTCTTTCTAACATGTTCTTTAAAAAAAAAAAGAAAAAAAAAAAGAAGCAGCAATCAAAGTTTACATTTAGCTCTCGCTTAAAAAGTCAGTTTATTTTACTATTTAACTTATTTTTGTTACTATTTATGAGTCTCATTGAACTTTTTGATACTATTCATGGGTCCCACTGTACTATTTCATCTAACTTTTACCTTTATCTACAGTACTTTCAGTAAAAAAATTTCAGTTTCAGCAAAATAAGCGGATTCTAAACAGATCCTTGTCTCAATATTCTTTTAAAGCTCAAATCTATTCAAAATTTTATTTAAAAATAAAAAAACTAAACTAAACAATTTTCTTCTACATGTTGTTATTTGTTAATGCTTATATATATATATATATATATATATTAGTTTAAGGCCTGTGCGTTGCATGATTTTATTATAAATTTATATAATATAATAATAAGAGGAATAAATTTTATTGGTGCAACAACAATCAAATATAAAATGATAACTCCTCAATGAAAATTCTTCTAACACACCAATTGTGCTATAATGAGACTTGTAGTTACATGTATCGAATTTTTTACATTAGAATTTTGTAACTATTGGATCTGCAATATAAGTACTAAGTTTTTGTAAGAAATTTGCAGGTTTGTTAACAATAATATTAATGAAAAGAAAATGTTAGAAGTTGTTTTTACCTTTGGGAGATTGTTAAATTTCTCTTTGTAAACTATATTTTTAGTGTATCATTGTTCTTGTTTGTCATTGTTATTTATTGAAATCTTTAGTTCTTTAGGGCTTGTAACTCAAGACAAAGTAACGTACAATTGGCCATGGCTGAACATCCTTGACTCTTTTTTTATTGTCACAGCATAACAGATTTTTAAAGGAAACTATTTTCTTTTTAGGATGAATGATCTCTTGCACAAATATTTGATTCTTGAATAGTATTTTTTTTGCCTTTTGGAGATTGAATTTTTAGCTCTTTGCATCATTCATTCATAATGGATTTTCGCCTTAATCTTGCACCTCTTGCTATTTCAATGTTGTTCAACTATTTTAAGAAAAATTAAAAGTTTATGCCAAAAAATATTAATTATTGAACTGAAAACAAATTTATTAACAAATAAATGTACACAATTCAAGCAAATGAGTTTGTAATTTGCTACCAATTCATTATGTAAAATAATTGTATGACCATATTAGTACATTCAAATGTTCATTGCTTATATGGTCTGTTTGAAAGAATAGTTGATTCTTGAATAATGATTCTTTGCATTTTTCTTGGTTGAATCTACCAATCTTGATTATCGTAAATTGATAATCGATCTTCGTTTTAATCTTGCAACTCTTGTTATTTCAGCATTGTTCAACTATTTAACCCAAAAATAAAAAATAAAGGCAAACGACTATAGTATAGACAACCAAACTAACAATATGTATATTTGAAAGACAAATCAAGTGCATGTAAAAAATGTGGGTTCCAGTTAGCTCAATTGGTAAAGTCTCTGATAGTTGTATAAGAGATCTAGGGTTCAATCCCCACCTACACCAAAAACTGATTGGTGTCTTGGTCTAATGATAAAGAGCTATTATCAGGAGAGGACGCCATAGGTTGAAACTCTCTCAAAAAAAAAAAAAAAAGTGCATGTAAAAAATACTTGCTTGTAGGTCAGTGGTGGTGGTTGTGATGTCTCCCATGTCTTGTATATCTCTTAAGTAATCAACAAATGATATTCTAAATTCTAATACTTGCATGAATAAGGTTATTTTGAAAAAATTAGAGAAAAATTAAATAAAATAAAATAAAATATAATTGTATTTGAAGACATAAAAATAATTTTATTATTTTACTTCAAAACTTACACCAAATCAGGTCTCATAAGTTTATTATTTTCTTTAATATTAAATACCTCCCACATTCTTGTGACTCTTACTCTACATTCCAATCATTTTTTTCAGTGTCAATTTCATCAAAGATGTTATATCTTTGATTTTGTCTACCATTCTGATAAAATATTATAAACAAAAAAAAAAAAAAAAAAAAAAAACATCAAAATGTTATCAACACTTTATCATCATATTAATATCAAGATAAAAAAATTATGATATTTATGTAAAGTACTTTAATTAAAATAACTAATAAAATAGAGATGCATTCCCCTTTTCTTTATATCATGGTAATGTTAAAAGTGCTCACTTTTATGGCGTTTGTCCACAAATTGATTTTCTAAGCCATTAAAAAAAAATCAGTTTGTGTATGTACGTCACTGTATACCAACTCTTTAAGATGAGTTGTTGTTTTTATTATTGTGTTTTCTTCTACCAGGATATCATTGAGTGGATTCTTCTAATCTAAGAGTCATGAATAACCCAAAAATAAGATTTTCCTCTAAATCAAAATTGAGGGTAATATAAACAAAATAAATAAATTGTTATCAACAATTTACCATCAAATTAAAGTTAAAAAGAAGATTGTTCTCGAAATCAAAATTAATGGATGGAAACAACATAGTAACATTAGAACCTATGTCATAAACATGTAATTTATTTATGATATACAAAATTGGAACTCACTTTATCTTTGTAGTTAACTAAAAACTTTAATATTAATAAAATAAGGGAGATCGTGAGAGAAGAATTATAAAAAGAAAAATCTTACATTCAAGTTCATAACGAAAATTTTTAAATAATATACAAAATAATATAAAATCACCTCTAACCATATTTAACGATTGATTCCCAAATTATAAACATAAAACTTAAGGATATAAGGTTTGATGGGTAATGCAAGTCTAGCTCGTCCTTGAGTAGTCGTCCATATAATGTCAACTCGTCTTGGAACAGTAATTCATAGAATATAGAATACCAGGAGGTCCCCCGCTTAAGGTATGGGTCTTGAGAAAGCCTCGTGCAGAGACTAAGAGGTCGTCTAGACCCTAAGGGGGTCGTCCAGACCCTGATGAGGTCATCCAAACATGGACAACTCTTAATATAAGTTTCATCTATATTGAACACGTGGTAAGATCTTGAATCGTTATGACTTCTCATTGAATAAGTTAACCTCCAATAACTTCCAATAATAGTTATCCTTTGTTCTCCACAAATGTGGGGGAAGTTACTAGCCAAGTAATTGCCTCCACAACACTATATATACACCCATCCTCAACAGAATAAAGCAGGTTATTCTTCTAAACACAACCTTGAGAATTCTAAAAATTCTATACCAAAGAAAGAGAGAAACTGACTTTATCATCGGAGGATTCGTGACTGGCCAACCCCGGTCTCCTTTGATTCCTTGTTTTCATCTTCTAGGTTTTCAAGATCACCAAGATCCAGAGCATCCAGCCTATTGATTCTTAAAACATCATCAAGGTTAACAAAAGACAAAACAAAATACAAAAAATCTATTCAATTTGATAAAAAAATAAAAATACATACCTCTACAAGGTTATGTAGGTGGGAGAAGGATAGAGTAAAAACTTGTACAGTAGGTAGCAATAATCATAATTTTATCACATATATTTATACTCCATGTTGAAGAAGTTGATATGAACAAAAAACTGTGCCGTGTGATGAGAGAAAATTGCAAAATATTCTAAACTAACGTCTAACATGAAATTTGTAGATAAAAAAAAAAAAAAAAAAATTGTATTTCAGGCACCTAATCTGAAAAGTTGGATAAAAAGGTTATATATATATATATATATCAAATTATCCATTAACGTAGGCCTCATGTGTATCAATTAATTAGAACTCTTTTGTAGATGAATAAAAAAATTACATTTCAGGCACCTAGTTTGAAATATTTTAGATTAAAAGGTCTCATGTATATCAATTAATGTAGGCCTCATGTATTTAGAACTCTATATCTATATTAATGTTAATAATAACTCTATATTAAATTCTAGAGTTTGTCCAAAGAATAAAAAAGTGAAGGAAAAAAATAAGTAGTTTTTTTAAAAACTGAGTCCAAGAGATGTTAAATTACAAATTATATGGATGGACAATTTTAGTATACCCATTAACGTAGGCCTCATGTATTTAGAACTCTATATCTATATTAATGTTAATCATATACAACTCTATACTAAATTTTGGAGTTTATCCAAAGAATAAAAAAGTGAAGGAAAAAAATAGTTAAAAAAGAGAGTCCATGAGACGTTAAATTAGAAAAGATATAGATGAACAATTTTAGTTTTTGCTATTCAAACTAATTTGGTCTCCACATTGAAGAATTTTATATGAACAAAAAGTCTAAATCTAATATTAATTGAATAGAATTTTATAAACTAAAATTCTAAGCACTTTGTTGCAACCTTAGACAAAATAAACTAAAGAAAAGAACAAATTAAACACTACGTTGCTGTATTTTTATCCACTTAGAAATACATCAAGTGTAATTCAACTTTAATCAAATTAAGATTGATATCCACTTAGAAATTATAGTTGAAGAAAACTTATATATTTTTTCTTCAAAAATCTAAAAATCTAAGAAATTTTTTGCAATTTGGTGCCGCCACATGGCACAACCACGACGTTTAAGCTCAACTTTTTATATATATATATATGCAATGCCTGTGTCTTATTAAATGACATTTACATATGCACTATGTAAGAGTTTTTTTACGTGTAGTCAACATCTATCTATCAATTATATATCTATTTATCTACTAGCATCATGAAACACACTTTGCGCATGTGATTAGACTTTTTTTTTTTTTTTTTTTATGTTTAAAACACGAGTGATGAGACCTTTTTTTTTTTTTTGGGGGGTTTAGTAAAATAATATTTAAAAGTGAGATAGAGATAGTATCCTAATTTTCAGGATTTGTCTCTGCATGAGAGTTGATAAAAGTTTAAAATTATAAAACTTATAATTTAAAAAAAAAAAAAAATTACTCTTTTAACCAGTTTTTGTTTTAAAATTTAAAATTAGCTAACGAAAAGATATGGGTATTCTAAAGAGTTTAAAAATTTGTGTGAGGATATTTTAGTACGTAAAATGATGAAACCCAAATAGAGAATTCTTTTACTAATAGCATAGAATAGATAGATAATATATCATCACACATACATCTGCACTATGTAAGTCTTTTATGTGTAGTTGACATCTATCTCTCAATTATCTATTTATCTATAATATATCATCACATATACATCTGCACTATGTAAAAGTGTGTAGTCCACATTTATCTATCAATTATCTATCAATTTATCTATAAATAATATATCATCATATGTTTGTGTGTGTGTATTATATCATACATCATATCATATTGTATCATATCATCATATACTATATAATAAAAATTGGGCTTAGAAGTCGTGGTTACACTAAGGGTCCGTTTGGATACCACTTATTTTGCTGAAAACTGAAAACACTGTAGCAAAATAATTTTTAAATGCGTGAATAGTGCCGTGAGACCCATTTAAAATGAAAAAAGTTATTGAAAAAAAAGGTTTGTGGATCCTGTGAACAGTGCACGAGACCCACTGGACAGTCACAGAACGTACTTCTCAACACAAAAAAAAAAAATGCTAGACACAAGACGCTGGCATTATAAGTTGTATCCAAACGCTGCTCAAGTGGTTTCACTAAAATGTAGAAAGTTTTTTAGATTTTTTTAAAAATTAGATATAATTTTTTTTTTTTGGTTTTTATCTTCTTCTCCTATAGTTTTTAAGTTGATAATTTTTTTAATTTGATTACAATCAAATTCTTCATCTAATTCTTTTATTATTAATTTATTTTTTACTATTTTTTTACTTAAATTATATAACTACGCAATAAAATAACATTAATTTAACTACACGATAATAAAAGCAATGTTATTTGTTCATTTTTTTAGCATTAAAAAAATAGATATAATATTTTGTTCATATCTTCTTCAGCTATAATTTATTAAATTTTACATATTATTGTATTTTTTTTTCTTATCAACTACTTTTAGTGTTTTGGCTACACCAAATTGCAAAACTTTTTAGATAGAAAAAAAACTTAATTGTTCTTATCAACTTCCTCTACAACTTTATAATTTCTTTAGATAGACATAGAATCTTAATTGTGGATATCAAGTTATCAACTTTTCTTTGTTTCTTGTTTTTCCTCTTCACTTTATGAATTATCTACGATTTTTTGATACACAATTTTTATCAACAATTTTAAGTATTAATTTATCTACTTTTAAAATCTTCAATAGATACACTTGACTAAGTTTTAAAAAATATGAAATTCTATTTCAACTAAAACCATGATTATTGTTTCCATATATATTTACTAAATATTTGCAGCATTAGAGCTAGCCAAATAAGCAAAAGAAATTGATACTAATGTAATTTGGATAAAGGAGACTTCTACATTTGTTGAACAATTAATTCCTCCAGTTTTATAATTCCACACAAATAAAATTTCTATTGTTTCACTGGAAAAAATCCTACTTATATTCTTTTGGAAAATGCATTAGTTCCACTAGTTTTGGTGGCTTCTTCCCTTTCCTGGGAGTCGATGACTATTCATAGTATTAACTTGACACCAAAGAAGCGTTCGACCCAATGCTTTATTTCTGTCCTAGTTGATCCCGATTCGACATTAGAAGTATATTGATTTTTACCCAATAACCAAATACTTTTGTTTGTAAATACTGCATATTTGATTCCATTCATAAATCTATTTTCTTCCCTATGAGTTTTAGTCTCAATAAGAATGCTAGTTCTTACTATTCATATGTTATGATATGAATATACCACACTGATTTGTTTTGTATGGATGATGTGATTCCATTGATACAAAGACAATTCCAATAGACTTATTGGAGGGTCCCATTGGTGTGCATCCAATAGGAATTGAACCTACGAATTTGCCAATTATGAGTTAGGCACCATTCGGCCATGGATGCTTAGTGGGGATCCTCGTACATGGTGAATAACCAAATTCCAACTGAAATGAAATCCTTAGGATAAATCAATGTAATTTAGGAGGACTCAATGAAAGGACATTAATTCAAATCTTGGATTTTCAAATTTAGAGAGATATTGACAGAGATCAAGAATTCTCACTATTTCTTAGATTCATGGACCCAATTCAATTTAGTGGGATCTTTCATTTACATTTTTTTCCATCAAGAACGTCTTATAAAACTCTTGGACTCCCGAATTTGGAGTATCTTACTTTCATGCAATTCACAAGGTTTAACAAGCAATCGATATTTCACGATTAAGGGTGTAGTACTATTTGTAGTAGTGGTCCTTATATATCATATTAACAATCAAAAGATGGTCGAAGCCTCTCTGGGATGTAAAATATATCTTTTCTCACCATCCCCATAGTGTATGAGACAAATGTATGCATTTCGATTAGGGTCGTATTCTATGGTTACGATTCTACCATATGTGTCTTTTTCATTCCGTCGAAAATCTATTTTACAGTATAGAAGCTTATGACCTCCCCCTCTATGCCCTGCGATAATGATTCCTCTGGCATTACGACCTTTACTACAATGATGTTGTCCATAGATCAAATTATTTACTGGATTGGATTCCACTTGACTGTCAACGGCTCCATTGCGTGCGCTTGGGGTAGAAGTTTTGTATAAATGTATCACCATGCTAAGCTTGTACAGTTTGGGAAGAGGTTTTGATTGATGAAAAAGAAGAATCTACTTCAACCGATATGCCCTTAGGCATGGCCATACATAACATAGAAATCACACTTGGAAAGGGTGGACAATTAGCTAGAGTAGCAAGTGCTGGAGCGAAACTGATTGCAAAAGAGGAGAAATCATCCACATTAAAATTACCTTCTGGGGAGCTCCGTTTGATATCCAAAAATTGCTCAACAAGAGTCGAACAAGTGGGTAATGTTGGGGTGAACCAGAAAAGTTTGGGTAGAGCCGGATCTAATCATGTTATAATATTCACTTTAATTAAAATTACTGTTATATTATAGAGATTATCCTGAAGCTTTGAAGCCCAAGCTATGGAGTTTCATGATCTTGAAACTTACGCTTCAACTTGTTATCTTGAGTGCAAAGTCCGCATAGATGCTATTATATCATTATATCTATTCCATTGAAGCTTCAAGAGAGTGGATTACTTCAAGTTTGGATGCTACTCTTATATTTTAATTGTGGATCTCAAATTTATGCCACAATTTTTTGGTTATTTTTTTTTCACTTATTTAGTTCATCATTTGTTTTATTGAGATTTCTAAATATTTAATTTTTTAAAACTATTTATGAAAGGATTATACAAAACCAAACATGATATCGCATGTTTTCCCCCCCATTTTTATGGAGTAAAAAATGTTGCCGAGACCCATTTGGCATGGCAACGATTTCTTAGAATTATAAAATGTTGGTAGCATTGTAGAGAGAGGAAGATAGAATTTAAGGTGAAGAATTATATATATAACTTCTATATGAACATTAAAATTTTGTTAGAATGGCTAAAAAACAATTTAATTATTAGGACTCTAAATGATGTATTGGTATTAATAGTATTTAAGGTCCATTTGGTTAAGTGTTTTGTGAGTTTAAAAGAGCATTTTTATTAAAACTCAAAACTTTCTTTTGCAACTCCTCATAGCTTGTACAATAGCTTATACACACACACACCCTTAATATTTTATAGTAATTGTTGGAAAATGCAGGTGGATTTTTTTTACTAAGGCATGTGAAGATTTCATATTTAATCATCTTAAGCAACTTCACGTCACACATAAGGTTATCTCTTATTCCTTTTTTCCTTACATAATGGGCCAAGAATGTTAAATAGTGCTCATCAAATAACATGTTTTATCTCCTAAAAATGCTCATTTATTTTTCAATTTTTTCGCTTCAAAATAAAGTATTTTGTTCTAGGAGTCATTGGTATAGTTCATTTTAAGTAATTATTCAATATTCCTAGAATACAATTATAATATTAGGTCATACTACTATATGCATAAAAATAGTTTAAACTCTCATTAATTATTAAAATAATTACAATAAATCAAACTCTTTTGCCAAGAATTTACTATAAATAAATATACATTTCATAAATTATAAGAAATTTAAATGTCCAATTCATCTAAAATTAGATTAGCAAGAGTTTCAAGTAATATAAAATAAATAAATAAAATATTTATTTTGATTGTTCTAATTATATATCATTATTTTATGTTTTAATATTTAAAATTTATATATTACAAACCATGTTTATACAAAGTGTTAATACATATTTATTTTGATTGCTTTAATATATATATATATATATATTGCATCTAATTTGGTATTTTATATATGTTAAAAGGTCAAAAAATCTGTACAGCAATCATATAGCGCTCTTAAATTATACACTGTCATGTTTTTCCAAACCTTACAAAATGAGAGTGCTCATTATTTTTAAATTTCTATTTAGTGCTTGGTGCCACTTTCATGATCACTTCTATTCTATAGTTTGTTTGTTGTGTTACATGAATCTCAATGAATTTATGATATAAGCTTGATGGTGAAAGGGTCTACCATTAGTTTTGGGTCTCACTATTCCAGTTGGAGGGTATGAGTATTGTGAGTTTATAATTTTATAAAGATTTGATTGAACTTCATGCATCACATATCATCTTGGAGGGGGAGTGCTTGATATTGCTGGTGCTTAGTTGTGGTCAATTGCTTATTCATTCTACGGTCTATCATTAAAAGATATACTCATTTTCAAGTACAATTTTGATGAAGAGAAGATGTGAAGAGAGCATTGGAGCATTTGATTTTGGTGCATTTGTTGGGGACTTGTCTGTCCCAATGGTTGATGGATGGGTTGAAATTGCTGCAAAGATCCTCAAAATGGTTCCATTAGTTATAGGATCTTTTTGTGATGTATAGGATCTTTTGTCAGTGGAACTTACAAGTTGATATATTTTTTGTTGGAAAATTACAAAATTTTGGCAATGAAATTCAGAAATTTAAGTGTATAGCTGTTTTGGCAATGAACTTCAAAATTTTAAGTATATAGCAATGAACTTGAATGCTTATGTTTTGGGCAGGAGTTTGTGATATTAAGTATATCAGCTGATATATTAAGTATATAGCAGGAACTTGAATGCTCTATTAAGTATATGGTTGATATATTATCTGTTTTGGGCAAGAATTTGTGGTTTAGGAAGGAAAAAAGAAAAAACCTATTGCCGCATCTCATAAACGCAGCTATAGACAAAACCCTATAGGAGGCTTTAGCTGCGTTTCTAAAACGCAGCCAAAATTGTACCTACAACCGCATTTTTTAAACGCAGCCAAAATTGTACCTACAACCGCATTTTTTAAACACAGCCCAAACATGGTCTATAGTCGCGTTTTAAAAAATGCAGCTATAGATCTCTGCCTATAGCTGCGTTTACAAAAATGCAACTATAGACTTGTTGGACCTATAGTTGTGGTGAATAGGCCACACATGTAAATGCGAGTATAGAAAATGTAGCTATAGACCAAATGGGGCTATAGCTGCATTTTTAGGTTCTATAGTCATGTTTTATAAATGCGGATATAGCCCTCGTTTCTCATAGTGTCTGCTTGAGCACCCATAGGGGTCCTAATGACCGAAATTATCAAGCTGCTAGAAAGTGCTTGCTTCTTTGCCATAAACCAAAAGTAAAACTTGCCTTTCATGTTAAAATTTGTTTATTTTTATGTTATGGAAGGCATGTTTCGAGGACCTTTGGCAGTGGATTTAAATGTTGGTAATCAATCTCTCTCTCTCTCTCTCTCTCCCCACATAAATGTAAATATGCATAAACAATATATCTAGTGTAATCAATACTGTCGATACCCTCTCGCTGATACAACGAAATATTGACCACCCATCATAGGCTCGAGGATAAAAAGTTGAGCCTAGGCTCAACTTAGTCTTGTTAATAGAGCTTGATAAGGAATTGATATAGATGCTGCCTAGCTCAGCTTATTTACAACCCTATATTTATATGGAAAATATTCCTCCCTCCCCCAAAACAACCAAAAAAGAGAAAGCTTTAACAAAGCATGTTTGACAGATTAAGCTTGAGATTTGTGGTTAGCTTCATGATTTGACTAGTGAAACAAGTCAAATCAAGCAGAGCTCAAGCTCTTTGAATTTTAACAAGCCCAAGCTTGAACTTAGCTTAAGTAGAGCTTTGAATGCCCCGTAAATGTTTCCAAGCTAAGTTCAAACATTCAAGACTTTGCTTTGCATGGCTTTATTACAACATATATCTTACTTGTAAAAATGTAAAAGATTACCCTATATGAGCTTGGGCTGAACTTTGAATATCCTATTAAGTTAAACATTCAATATCGGGCTATGCTTAGCTTGGTTATAGTTTGGTATAGTTTGTTACAGGGCTGGCCCAAGATTGTTTAAGCCTTAAGGCGAGAATTTTATAGGGGTCTTTTTACATCTAAATATCACTTAAATAATATTTATTTAATTTCAAATACATTATTAATTCTTACTTATTTATATGACTAATTCATCCAAAGTGAACTAATGATAATTACTATATAGGTTTTACAAATTGGCATATCACCAATAAAAGAAAAGTTATTCAAACATTCATTTTATTATATTATTTAAGTAACACCAATCATATTCCTATCACATCAGTTTGTAAATTTTTTTCCTAAAATTTGTATTAGCTTTAGCATTTTTCATACACTCAATGGTGACTATGATGTATTTTATTTATTTATTTTTTTGGTAGACAACATGCTAAATTTATTACAAATTTTACTACAAAAAACTTATAAACTGATATGGTAATGAGGTGGCACTTCAACAAAAGAATAAATGAGTCTTAAATTAATTCATTGGTGACATATCAATTTGTAAAACCTATGTAATAAAACTTGTAATATACTAGCATAACTCTAATATTTTAGGTCTTCTTAAGATTGGAATAAAATATACACCTAACTTATGTACACTTTTTCTTTAATTTAAAAAAAAAAAAAATTACCGCCACATATTTGGGGGACTTTTTATGTCAGGGGGACTTAGGCCATGGCTTAAATGGCCTAGGCCTAGGGCAGCCCTGGTTTGTTATATTAGCCACATAGATGTAGACTCCTTTTGTTACTTGATTTATGTGTTCGTGGAAATACTCTTTTAAGACCAAACCTTTTGCGAAAGCTGCTGTGCAAACTGCTTTCATGGCATTAGCATTGGCATATACATCGACTTGTTCTGTTTTGGACCTTTTGGTATTTTCCATAATAGGCCTAAAGTAATCTACTCTTTAGAATAACTTACTATCCTTTAATTGCAATACTGCTAGAGAAGTTTGGCATATTGCAGATCCAAAGCCTACAAAGGAGTTTGGCATACTGCTAGAGAAGGTGAGACTAAGATTATAGCATCTTATGTTAGATAATAGTCCTTTTTTTTTTCTTTTTCTTTTTTCTTTTTTCTTTTTTTGTGTTTGTGGAAATACACTGTAAAGACCGGACCTTGTGCAAAACCTGCTGTGCAAAATGCTCTCATGGCAATCGACCTGGTCTGTTTTGGTATTTGGTATTATAGGCCTAAAGTAACCTACTCTTCAAAATAACTTACTCCTTACCTATTATCTCTATTATATTGCAGATCCAAAGCCTACAAGAAAGCAGGTCGGCAAACTTTTAGAGAAGATGAGGTCAAGATTATAGCTACTTATGTTAGATAATTTCTTGACATCTTGTCACTTTAGCTCATAATATATAGTTATTTAATTCCTATATAGGACTAAGGGTAAACGGAAGAATAAATCCAATGAAGTCATTGAACAGAGTATTTCCACCATTCCTGTCAACTAATAATTGTCATATTGAGAAATGGACTCGCAAAGAATTTCATGTTGTCCATCAAAGAGTGAGTGCACACTTGAGCCGTACACTAGCATTCTTGTAAGAGTTGTTTGTTAGGCTTTGGCTAACTCATTAGCATTATAGAAAAAAGTCAATCTAAGTCAGAATATGATCCCATCCAAGTGATTGAATGATTGGGATGGCAAAGCTCCACCAAGCACACACCCGGCAATTAAACGTACTCTCTAACATGCATCCTTTTTAGATTAACATGCAATTCTAAGCAATCTTCAACTTTAGTATTGCTTTGGTGCATAATTTTTGATGATGCAGTAGATCTCACCAGTGAGTTGCACGATCCTAACGCTCGAGTGAATCACCTACACAAGAGAAGAAAGCAAAAAGACCTAGCAGAGGAAACCGGTGTGGTGCTGGTCAAATACCCTCCGAAGGTTAAGTTAGAAATATTCTCACAACTCTAGAGTGCTAGAGAGGGGTCAATTATGCGTACCTTGATGTGAGAGGATGAGGCTTTTATAGTAGTGAAGATTTGCTTCCCTTCCTTGTAGTCCAAGTTTTTTCCTTATAGGACTCTACTTGAGGAATCCAAAACGTGGTGGACAAGTCATTCCTCCGTAGAGAACTCTTTGATTTAAGGCGCCCCTTCCGGAATCTTCCAATACTTGGGCTCTATTCTTATTGGGTCCTTATTTTATGTAGTGTTATATTTGTAGTGGACATATACAAGGGATGGGCTTGCCTTTTCTTTGGCCCATGAACATAGATCCGTCAGGCCCATCTGACTAGGCCCATTGGGCCTTGTTTTTATCCTCTTCAGTTGCCCCCTTCACCCCATTTGGTCCGTCGTTATCTGCGGAAGGGGGCCAATTGGGGTGACGGTCAAATAAATACATGCTGACAGTTCGATGTCCATGGGTTGACGGTCAAGATATAGACATGAACGATGACAAGTTTAGCTTAGATGACGGTTGAAACGCTGAGTAGACGGTGACATAATCAGTGGGATAACGGTTGAAACGTCCAGCGGACGGTGACAAGGTTTATGGGATGACGGTTTGGAAAAAATGAGGTCGTCAGGTGTACAGAATTCTGACAAGCTGCCTAGAAGCATTTATGGTGCACGACACGTGTCGTCTCTCGGTTGGCTTGTATCTTGGATCGAAGCGTCGCTTCATCTTCTGTGCACCTCTCCTATAAAAACCACCATCCTTCCTCTCATTCCTTTGCTTTTCGCAGAAAACACATTTTCAGAGCGAGTCCGTCATCTTTGTCAGAGATCCGTCCATTCAACTCCTGCATCATTCAATCTCATCTGCTCACTCTTTTCCTCGGTAAGTGATTCAATCCATTCAATTTGTTTCTTTTTTCAGCTTTCATTCTCCCTTTTTTAGCAAAAATTTATGGTTTTTTGCACCTGTCACCCTTTTTCAACCCGTAAGTCTTAGGTTCTGTCACTATGTGTAGGCAATGTCTAGTGCGTTAAGTAACCAGTTGTTCGTCTGTGACGGGGCGAGTTATAAGGAATTGTACCCGTCGAGTTATAAGGAATTGTACCCGTCGGGTTATAGAGATCCAGACGATCTAAGCAAGAGGAGTTCGTCTGCCTCTTCCCCGTCCTCAAAAAATGAAGATATGGAGGTGGCTGAACCAGAGGAAGGTTCTGATGACGGTGAAGAACAAAGGATTAAGTCCGTTGTAGGTACTGACGGACTTAGGGAGCTCGTCATGCTACCAGAGTGGACGGTCAATTCCTTTACGTCTACGATCAAGGAGGCACACTTTAAAACCCTTAGAGCTAATTACCAAATACCTGACTACATCCCCATCCGTCTACCTTATAAGTCAGAAAAATGCTACTATGAAGGGATAGACGGTGTAGGGGTGTACGAACAGGTGCTCAAGGCAGGCCTTAGGTTCCCCTTGAACTCCCTACAACACGAACTTCTTAAGTACTTGGGCTTGTCCGTCAGCCAAATATCCCCGAATGCTTGAAGGGTCTTTATAGTGATGGAGGTCCTATACGGAGCCATGTCAAACGGTTCCAGATCGTTGACAGTACAGGAATTCCTCCATTGCTACCGTCCAGATGAGATTGAAAAATCAAAGGGAATGTATAGTTTTGTTCCTAGAAAGTTCGTCCTTAAAGTCATCTACGAGACCCTGGACTCCAATCGGGACTGGAAGAGCCGTTACTTCTTCCTGGAGGGCAACAGTTGGATGTGTCACCCAGGGAAGACGGACTATATGCCAGTTGACAAAACTTGGGGAATATTAGATCCGTCTAGTATACACACCCGTCACATAGTGTATGTAAACTTCTTTTAATTCCCTTAGTACTCTATCATTGTTTTGATTACTCCGTCTTCTTCTTATTTTTTACAGTATGACGGCATCCCCAGATTGACATTGAGGAGTATAACTTTCTTGAAACAAATTTCGCGAAGTCTAAACCAGAGGAACGGACTTGGGCTAAGCTCGTTAACCTCAATACCGTCCACTAGTATTGTGACGGACCTGAACCTACTCTGGCGGCCATTAAGTACGAGGAACGTACTCGTCAACGTAAGTTCGTCGACCCTTACGTTTAATTAGCTTGTTTTTACAGCCAACTTACCCGTCTACTTTTTTAGAGATGGATGACGCAAAAAGAAGGGCAGCTATAAGACTTCAGGTCGTGAAGAACAAAGATATCGACGTGGGTACCATAGGGACGGGTTCAAGCAAGCCATCCGCCAAAAAGAGACCGTTGCTCAAAGGAGACCGTGCACCTAAGAAGCAGAAGGTTTTCTCGGTGTCCGTCCTCGGTCTAATGGCAGAGGGTACTAAGATGGTAACCTCAGCCAAACATGGGGGCGGAAAGGGCCTCATGATACCTCCTTCGGGCAGTCAAAAGAAACTGCCCGTCTTACTCCGTGAAGATCCTAAGTATGCCTTGGAGAAGCTCTCGTCGATCATTGGCAATGAGGATTATGAAGAGTTGGGTAACCACTCGACGGAGGCCATAAGGGAGACGGGCCTCTTTAGTATTGCCTAGGTAAGGGCCCATCATACTATTGCCCGTGAATATTCTTTGTTTGAAACTAACTCCCTCTCTCTTCAGGCCATGCTCATGACGAAGGGGTTGATGGAACGGTCTCTTCATCACGAGACGGCGCTTGGACGAGTGCGTGAAAAGGCCAAGTTGGCGGAGAAAGAACTGTTCGAGCTGAGGAACTGGAAGCTAGTGACGGAGCAAAAACTTAAGCTTGCCGAACAAGCCAAAGATGAGTTCCAAAAGTTGACGGAGGAGTTGAAGAAGACTCTGAAGGACAAGGAGAAGGAGGTCCGTCATGCCAAAGAGGCAGCTGTGCTGGAGTATCGCGACTCCGATGCCCTTATAGCATAGCTCGGAGTCTCATACAACGACGGTTTTGACGATGCCCTCCATCAAGCAAAAGCCTTGTATCCAAAGCTTGATTTTTCCTCCGTCAACATCAGTGTTCCTGAGCCAACGTCCGTTCACCCCAAGCAGTTAGACGACACAAACGAGCTCTTTGGAGAGGAGGTCCCCGTTCCCATTGCCCCTGTGGTCCTGACGGTTGAAGGGGAGGAAGCCCGTCAAGCTAAAGGCTTCGTGGTCCCCGATGCATAAATTTTTTTTTTCTATCCGTTACTATTTTGTACAAGTATTTTGAGTATAATTATGTTTTATCCGTCATGTTTTGGGTTATGTTTTACCCGTCGTGTTTGTAGACATTTTTATTTTTGTTTATTTGCTTAAACTCTTATTAATGCAGCCTCATTATTCTGTTGGTATTTTGCTTGGGGTGTGTCCGTCTATTTTATTTAAGAATGTTCACGGACTATAGATTATCTATGTTTGTAGACTCCATCCTCATTGAGGCTCATTCCTCTAAGAATATGTTGAATAGTGGGTCCGTCCTATGCATCTGTTGGAACATGAGTCCGTGCACTTTGTGGATTGGTCTGATAGTGTAGCCTCGTGGGGTCCGTCCACTTTGTGGATTGTCTAATAGTTAATCCCTGAGGGTTCGTCCACTTTGTGGGCTGAATATTGATCCTTCGTGAGGTCCGTCCACTTTGTGGATTTAGTTAAATAGTTAGTCTTCGTGGTGTCTGTCCACTTTGTGGACTTGTGTAAGTATTTGACCCTTGTTGGGTCCGTCCACTTTGTGGACATGAATCTTGATCCCTCGTGGGGTCCGTCCACCTCGTGGACTTACGTAAGTTTTTGACCCTTCTTAGGTCCGTCCACTTTGTGGATAAGAATCTTGATCCCTCGTGGGGTCCGTCCACCTTGTGGACTTATGTAAGTTTTTTACCCTTCTTGGGTCCGTCCACTTTGTGGACAAGAATCTTGATCCCTCGTGGGGTCCGTCCACCTTGTGGGGTTATGTAGAAGTTTTACCCGTATAGGGTTTGGACGAGATTGGTAGTCAACCCACGTAGGGTCCGTCCTCTTATAGTAGTAATAAAACATAGCATAGTCTGAATGTTCTTCCATAAAATTTAAAGCTGTAGAAAAAGTACCTACCCCCTTGGGCTTAAAAGGGTACTGAAAATTATTGTAGCAAAAATTTGTCCAAACAAAATAAAACTAGCAAAATTTTAAAGAAGACTAGTAAAAATAAATAAACTGGGAAATAGGAGGAGGTCGTCGACCATCATCTCTACTGGTAGTATTTCCGAAGGTGTTCCATCATCTATAAGCGAGGAGATTTGGACAAAAGATAATACCTGTTTGGATGTGCTCATAAACTTCGCAGAAGCTGCTTTTGCAAGACGGTCGGCACATTCGTTTTCCTCCCTTGGGATTTGAACGAATTTGACTTCAAGGCTGTTGATTCGATTCTTCACTTCTTCCAAGTATTTCTTTATTCTTTCATTTCTGCACTTGTAGTCGCCGTTGATCTGGCTTGTTATTACCTGGGAATCGCAATGTATGATCATATTTTCAGCACCTGCTACCTTCACGAGGTCCAACCCAGCCACCAAGGCTTCATATTCGGCCTCGTTGTTGGTCGTAGGGAAATCTAGTCAGATTATGCATTCGATTTTATCCCCTTCTGGTGTTTGTATTACCACACCGGCACCTCCTGCGTGCTGGTTTGATGATCCATCCGTGTGGATGCTCCATAGTCCGAGTCTTTCTGCCCCCTTGCCTTCTGACTGAGTATATTCGGCTATGAAGTCTGCCACTATTTGCCCTTTTACTGTGGTTCGCGGACGGTATTGTATGTCAAATTCGATTAGCTCAATTGCCCATAAGGCCATCCTTTCGGCAGCCTCTGGGCTGTTCATGGCTCTTTTCAAAGGCTGGTCCATCAAAACTATGATGGTATGGGCTTGGAAATACAGCTTGAGCTTTCACGCCGCTGTCACGAGTGCAAAGGCCAACTTCTCCATCCTGAGGTACCTCTCTTCCGCTCCTCAGAATGCCCTGCTTGTAAAATAGACGGGCCATTGCGATTCTCCCTATTTTCTTACTAAGGCCACACTGACTGCTGCTTGTGAAACTGCTATGTAGAGGTAGAGTTCTTCTCCTGGCCTGGACGGGCTGAGTAGTGGTGGGGACGAAAGGTATTTCTTCAAGTCCTCGAATGCCCTCTGGCACTCGTCCGTCCACTCAAACGATTTTCTCAGAACGCAGAAGAATGGCAGACATTTATCCGTCACTTTGGAGACGAATCTATTTAGGGCCGCGACCTTGCCGTTCAAGCTTTGCACTGCTTTCACCGTCCTCGGGGGCTCTAGCTCCAATATGGCCCGCACTTTCTTCGGGTTGACCTCTATACCTCTTTGGGACACCATGAAGCCCAAGAATTTCCTGGCTGTAACCCCGAACACGCATTTGCTTGGATTCAGCTTCATGTTATATGATTGAAGGGTATCGAATGTCTCCTGGAGGTCGTTTAAGTGGTCATTCTCGCGTAGACTTTTCACCAGCATATCATTAACGTAGACTTGTACATTCTTCCCAATTTGGTGCGTGAACATTTTTTTCATTAATCTCTAGTACGTAGCTTCTGCGTTCTTGAGTCCGAACGGCATCACCTTGTAGCAAAAGAGTCCTTGATTGGTGACGAAAGAAGTTTTCTCTTGATCCTCTTCGTTCATTTTGATCTGATTATAACCTGAGAAAGCGTCCATGAAGCTCAGGAGCTCGTGTCTGGCCGTCGAGTCCACCAAAGTATTTATCCGAGGGAGGGGATAGCTGTCTTTTGGGCACGTTCTATTGAGATCCGTGAAATCGACACACATCCTCCACTTTCCATTAGACTTCTTGACCATGACCACATTTGCCAACTAGTCGGGGTAGTATACTTCTCGGATGAAACCAGCTTCTAGCAGCTTCCTAACTTCTTCCACTATTGCTTTGTCTCGCTTTTGCGCGAACACTCGCTTTTTCAATCAGATTGGCGAGGATGCCGGGTTAACATTCAGTTTGTGAACTATAACTGAGGGATCGATCCTGGGCATGTCTTTGTGGCTCTATGCGAATACATCCTGATTCATCCTTAAGAAAGCTGCGAGGGCTTGACGTATTAACGGGCTGGCCAACACGCCCATTCTAGTCGTCCGTTCAGATCTTGATTCATCGAGACTTATTTCTTCCAACTCCTCAACCGGTTCTACCGTGGTCCGCTGTTCTCCTATACACATGGTCTGCTGATGATCCTCCATTTCTAGCGTGGCGATGTAGCACTCGCGAGCGGCCACCTGGTCTCCTCGCAACTCTCCGATCCCGTATTCTGTAGGGAATTCGATCATTAGGTGGTATGTCGATGTTGCTGCTTTCCATGAGTTCAGCGTGGGTCGTCCAAGGATACCGTTATAAGCAGACGAACAGTCGACCACAAGGAAAGTCATGTCCTTAGTGATTTGCTGCGGATAGTCGTTGACTGTCATTGAGAGTGTGATAGCTCCTAACGGGAGTACCCTTGTTCCTTCAAAGATAACCAGCGGAGCATTTGTCGGTATCAATCGTGCTCTGTCGATTCCCATCTGCTGGAACGCTGGGTAGTATAGGATGTCTACAGAGCTGCCATTGTCGACCAGCATCCGGTGCACATTGTAGTCTCCTACACGTACGCTGACAACGAGTGCATAATCATGTGGGTGATGGAGACGTCTCGCATCTTCCTCCAAGAATCCAATGATCGAGCTTTCCCTCCGTGCTATCATGGGTACAGAGCCCGTTAGCTGGACGTTCTGGACCATCTTGAAGTAGGTCTTTTGAGCCTTTTTGGACGATCCTGTAGTTGCGGTTCCCCCTACTATCATCCTTATGTCTCCAATGAGGGGTCTCGGATGGTCGTTTTCCCGTCGAGGGGCCTATTCCCTAAGATGTGTATTCGTTCTCTCCTTGCTGACAAACTTCTGCAACTTCTCTTCTCTGATGAGGGCCTTGATTTGCTGCTTTAAATCATAACAATCCGCTGTGTCATGACCGTGGTCATGGTAGAAGCGGCAATACTTGTTTCTTGATCGCTTGGTTGGGTCGCTCTTCAACTTTCCTGGAAACGTTAGCGCTCCTTCGTCCTTGATCTGCATTAGGACTTGGTCTAATGGGGCATTCAGGGGAGTGAAGCTTGTAAACCTTCCTCCTGGGGGCTTGGAACGCCTTTCATCGCGTCTGTCTCCCGTCCTTGGTTTTTTCCACCCTTGGACCTGGCGTGCATCTTCTAGTCTCTCCCTTTTCCTGGGTTTGTCTTCCCTAGCCAGTAGCGCGTCCTCCGCATTCATGTATTTTGTGGCCCTATAGAGTACCTCAGACATGGTCTTCGGGTCGTTCTTATATAAAGAGAACAAGAATTTTCCCTTTTGCAGGCCATTGGTGAAGGCTGCCACCAAAATCTTGTCATCGGCCTCATCAATCGAGAGTGTTTCTTTGTTGAAGCGAGTTATGTAGGACCTCAGTGTCTCGTCCTCCCGCTGCTTGATGCTCATCAAGCATGCTGTAGATTTCTTGTACCTATGCCCCCCAATGAAGTGTAAGGTGAACTGGGCGCTTAGTTCCTTAAAAGTGTTGATTGAATTTGACGTCAATCTGCTAAACCAGATTCTTACGGCGCCCTTCAGCGTCGTAGGGAAGGCCCTACACATGATCTCGTTTGGTACTCCCTGGAGGTGCATCAGGGTTTTGAAGGTTTCCAGATGATCGAGTGGGTCCTTGACCCCATCGTAACTCTCAATCTGCGGCATTCGAATTTCTGTAACAGGGGACAGGAATTGACGGGTATAGTAAACGGTGAGTCGGTTCTGTTTACCAAATCGTCAAGGTCGCTGGAGACTCGTCCCTTGATGGCATTCATCATAACCTCCATTTGTTCCTTCATCGCCTGCATCTCCGCGAAAATAGGTGGCGGGGCTGTATCTATGAGAGAGGGCATGCTTAAATTCCGCTCTTCGGGTCTACTGGGCTCGTTACTGCCCTCTAGCCTTTCGGGTCCCCCTCATTCAGAATTGTTACCCTAGTTTTCCTCTTGAACATCGTGTCCTGCGTCTCTTTGACGTAGTTGTTCCTCCATATCATGATTCTATTTCGTGAGGCGTTCCACCGCAGTCATGAGGGTTTGGACCTGTCTTTCTAATGCGGTGGATCTCGGTGGCTCGTCTCCTTGAACGTTGTTGGTGGTGGCCATCGAGCATGTGAGTACCATGCAACTCTTGTGTCCGGGAAGCGACAAGTCTGGCTAAACAGTTACCGTTTCCCACAGACGACGCCAACTGATGATGCCGTAGATCTCACCAGTGAGTTGCACGATCCTAACGCTCGAGTGAATCACCTACACAAGAGAAGAAAGCAAAAAGACCTAGCAGAGGGCACCGGTGTGGTGCCGGCCAAATACCCTCCGCAGGTTAAATTAGAAATATTCTCACAACTCTAGAGTGCCAGAGAGGGGTCAATTATGCATACCTTGATATGAGAGGGTATTGAGGCTTTTATAGTAGTGAGGATTTGCTTCCCTTCCTTATAGTCCAAGTTCTTTCCTTATAGGACCCTACTTGAGGAATCCAAAACGTGGTGGACAAGTCATTCCTCCGTAGAGAACTCTTTGATTTAAGGCGCCCCTTCCAGAATCTCCCAATACTTGGGCTCTATTCTTATTGGGTCCTTATTTTATGTAGTGTTCTATTTGTAGTGGACATATACAAGGGATGGGCTTGCCTTTTCTTTGGCCCATGAACATAGATCCGTTAGGCCCATCTGACCAGGCCCGTCGGGCCTTGTTTTTATCCTCTTCAATTTTGATCCCATTCGATCTTCACTACTTTTGGAAAAGAAAGTACACCTATGTTGTAACACCTCATAATTTTATTATTTATTCAATTTTTATATGTAAATTTTTTTTTTTTTTTGGAAAGATTCTTATACGTAAATTAAAAAGGAGGCCCACGATTAAATGTATTTAATTCATCTGGGCCTAAGATAAATACTATGGAATATGGAGCCCAAGTGGGGTGGCATAAGTAAATATATGGTCCTTGATAAGCTTAGAAAAAAAAAGGGGGAAAACCCTAACCTTTTATCTGAGTTATACGTGTATATAGGTATATATATAAAAATAGAAGACCTCCTCTCTTTAAGTGACAGCAAGCAATCTTTTTGTTTTACTCTTCTCTGCGGCTATGTAGGAGAATCAGGTCAGCTCTCCTCTTTATTTGGGTTCTTGTATTTATGTGATACATAGCAAGTGCCTATCTAGCTTAAGGGCTATTGATATATCACACACCTAGGATGGAGAATTTATATGTATATCAGTCTTTGTGCCGCACAGAACATAGGGGTTAGGTGTGGACTAGGGAAATCAACATTGTCATCATGTTAATAAAAAAAAAAACTGATTATGGCTAGAAAATCATCCCACGTTTTCAGGAAGGAGTTGTGCTTGAAATTACTTTAGTAGCTAATAGGACAATATGCATGACTTCATAAAATCTAACCTATATTAAAGGCAAAAGGACTTCTAGGCATCTGTTCTGATCTCAACAACCCCCACTTATCCTTATATTATGGGAAAGGATGTCCTATGGTTATTATTATATTAGACTAGAGTGATGGATATAGCTACATGACAACAAAGGATGTGAATTTTAGATTGATGAGATTTCCCTTATTCGGTCATTTTGAAGTTCGTGAATATCCGGGTTCATTTAGATGCAGCTTATTTTGTTGAAAACTGAAAACTGAAAACATTGTAGCAAAATAATTTTTAAATATGTGAATAGTACCGTGATATCCATTTTTAATATATTTTTTCTGAATAAAGTGGTTGTGAGTCCCATGAACAATAAAATTTGTCTCCTAAAAGCTAAAACGCATGAAAAAAGAAGAAGAACGA
The DNA here is from genome assembly GCA_030820535.1 of Quercus parvula. Classification (NCBI taxonomy): domain Eukaryota; kingdom Viridiplantae; phylum Streptophyta; class Magnoliopsida; order Fagales; family Fagaceae; genus Quercus; species Quercus parvula. Next base: position 11,810,152 of record JAUAME010000007.1, on the reverse strand, counting down.
AATGCAAAATGCCAGATGCGGGATAATTCCTATCCAAACGCTCACTATATCAATGGAAAAATCAGATTAGGCAGCAATATTTTTTTAAGTTCAAAAAAAAAAAAATTTTTGATCAAAGACTGAAAGTGAATTGGATAGTTAAGTGAATAAATGAAAATTTGTGAATATATCAGTATTGTCTAGGATAAAATTGTTTAAGCGTGAAAACATATTTTTAAGTAGGAAATTGTGTATTGATGGACCTATCTTTGGTGTTGCTGCTAAGTTCTAATTCTACTGATCTGTTGTGATTCAAGAGATGTTGATTTCTTTTATTTTTGCAAATAAAAGGTAAGTGGTGTTTACTAATTTTGGGGATTTTCCCAAAACAGTGTTGATTATTAAACTATTTTATATAAAAGAAATATGTTGATATTCTATATATAAATTGATATTTTATGAATGTTTGAAGTGCATATTGACTATTCGTTTTATGAAAAACTTGTGGAACAACCTAAATTTATTTAAACTTGTATGTGTGAATATATCTTTATATTTTTTAGAATTATGAATGGATTATTTTTGTGAGCATATTGAATATGTTTTGAAAACCTATGACAAGTCGTGATTAAAAGCTCAATATTGTATTTAGTCCGTAGCAAAGGACAATCATGCTGCAACTAGTCCTTAGCAAGGGATGGTCCCAGAAAAGGGGACAGTGCACATTTGATAGCTCCTTAGCAAAGGAGTATACTATTGAGGATCCAAAAAGGAAACTCCTTAGCAAGGGAGTGCATCTTCAAGTTCCAAAGGAACCATCCTTAAGAAAAGGGATGAAAATGAGGTTCTAGTCCTAAAAGGGGACAACACAACCCTGTCAACAAGGCGTAAACGTTGACCACAAGAAAAGCCTAGGAAATTGTTTATATGATAGTATTGATATATGTATTATGATGGCTCATAATATAAAGATATTATTTTTATGTGAAATATTTGATGACAAAATATTGATGAGTTACAAGTTATGAATTTGTTGAAAGAATTATTTATTTGAAAAGTTTATTCTCACACCCCCAATGTTAGTGAATTCCACTTATTGAGTTATCTCACCCCCCTTTATTTCCCCTTACAAATATATTAGGGGGATTATTAGAGTAGAGATTCTTGGAAGACAACAGTTTTGAACTATTTTGTGAAACTGAGGATTTTATTATTATTTTTATGGCATTAAACATTGTATTGGAGAATTATTTTGAGGATGTTTTATCTTTGGTGGATTAGAGCTCTAACATTTTTTATGAGATTTTAGATTGCTGGATGCTTTTATTTAATATTCTTTATGGATTATTTAGATTGAATAGAATTTTATTATTTATGATTTTGGGCATTACATATGTAAAAGGGGATAAAATTAATTTTTAAGACATAGTTCATATCTGATATCAATTTATGCAATTGAATTTGAAATAACGAGGCATGAATGATTTCTCGTGTTTTTTCACCTTGTAAATGTTTCATATAAACAAAGCCTATATATATTGAATTATAGCCAAGATTTATTAGTTGATCAACAAATAAAAATGAGTTCTAGTCCGATGAAACCTTATTTAAGATCAGCTTGAAAAATCAAATTTGTTAATTGAAGTATATGCAATACTATTAGGTACTTCAAAATGGATTTGGATCCTCTCCATTTCTCTTTGAAATGGAGAGTATCCAATTCATGGACAAGATGTATTTGAAATAAATCAATGGTGTAAGATGTGCCACATCAATTAAAATCTAAAATACCTAACTCTGGAAAACTTAACTGTGGTTAATTGTTCAGTTAAACCTCAGCAAACCCATCTAATTTGAATATTTTAAAATCTCAATTTCTCTCTCTTCTCCATTACCTCTCTCTCTCTCTCTCTCTCTCTCTCTCTCTCTCTCTCTCTCTCTCTCTCTCTCTCTCTCTCTCTCTCTCCCTCAACTTTGTCGTCGCCGTTGCCACAATAACCAACTTGCCAAGCCACCGTTATTGCGCTGGCCACGTCTCACACAAGCCCAACATTGCCAAACCTACTGCCCAGTTAGCTTTCTCTCTCTGTCTCTTATTTCTTATTGATAAGCTCTGTTTGGTTGCTTAGAAAAAGAAGGAAAATAAATTATTATACCGCTATTTTTTATTGAGTTCTTCATGCTGATTTTGATCTCTTTTCCTTTTCTTTTTTTTCTTTTTTTGTTGTTGTTGGTTTTGAGCTTGGGGATTGATTGAAATTTATAAGAAATTGTCTAATTGAAAGGGAAGAGCTAGGAGAAATGAAGTGGCATACAAATGAGAAGAAAGTGGTTGATTGAATCTTGGTGAGAAGCTGTATTTGCGAGTTAATTCAGAACATGGTAAAATACATTTTAAACCATTTTTTATTCTTTATCAGGAAAACTAATTTAACTAAAGGATATGATTATGTTAGAGAATTTATTAAAGTGGACAAGAATCTCCTTAATATATATGTTTTTTTTCTTTTTTTTCTTTTTTTTAATTTGTTGGTTTTGCACCTTGGCATGCTTGAATCATACATTTACATTGTATCATATCCCCTAGCTAACTAGTGCTTGAATTTTAAATGGCCTTTGGGTTGATATGTAAAAATGCTTGTGTGAAGGGGTTTAAAGCATTGAACATTTGGCTTACTGCATATAAAAGCATAAATATTTATCATCAAAATATCTATTATTAAATGGCTTTTGAATGCAGTTTCTTTTCTTGCTTTGGAGTCTAATGAGTCGATGAATATTATTCTATTTCTCTCTTTGAATTCATGTTCTTTTGAAACAGAAGTGTTTGGAATTTTGTTTTGCTTCTTACCTAGTTTCCTTTCCGCTAGAAGGTATATTTAAAAGGAGATAGCGCTTTTGTTCTTATTTTGGTCCATTTTCATGGCTGAGTATGTGGACCACTTTCAGTTTGTCATGGTGTATTTGCACTATGCGTAGAACTTTTAATTAGAAGGTATGAATTATTAAGGAATTTTATTGTTTTTTTCTTTTTCTGATGTACATATTGCATATGATTTTTATTTTTATAGAAAATGAGTTGAAGACTTCAAGCAGCCTTGCAGCCCAACTGTAAAAAGGTTTGAAGAGAAGGGTATAAGTGTTATTCATGAAGTCAAGTGCAAGCTTTGTTATGCAAAATTTCATGTACCAAATTTTGCTCGTTATCAAGAAAAGGTTTTGAAGTATTCCATGCCTTGTTGAAGACAATGTATCTTGAACTGAGCAACTTTAAAATTCAATTTTAGTAAAGATTCACATTTGATATATTCTAGCTTGTAGGACAACTTGGAGTCTTGGACTATTATTTGCACATTTTGTATCAATTTTTTGGATAGTTTTTGTAGTTGGCTTTTGAAGATACTCAAATATGTTGGTTTTCATATGAACATATTTAGCACTACTTACTTGTGTATAACAGTGCTGATGCACTTTTACATTAACATTCAAAGCTATTAAATCACCCTTTTACATTAATATTCAAAGCTCTTAAATCATTGCAACTAGTGCGTACTTGTGTATAACATATTTTCCTATTTTTGTGTTGTTTTAAAGAAACCATAAACCAAAGGAATACGTATCGTTCGCATCACTATGAATTCATAAGGCATCATCAACAATAAAGTAAATTGCTTCAAGTTGAATACTTGATGGTCCATTACAATCAAAATTTGATCTAAAAAAGAACAAGTTTTATTAAAATGTACATTTTGATTACAAAGGCCATAATAACAAGAGTTCTATTGAAATAAACACTTTGATAACAATGTCAGCCACTTCCACATTTGGCGTGTCTCTTGCTTGTTGACCATACATTCCCTCCACAGTCTGCAATTTTCAGTCTTAGCTTGATCGCTTTAACTTGTCTTGTGTTATACAGCTTGCCTTGGTATGAAATCTCTTCATTATTAAGTTTTTTGTACCAAAGCTCTAGAATCCTAGGTTTCTCGACATATGAAATGCAATTGCCTAGAGTACCTTGCACTCTGAGAGTCTTTCCCCTCAAGTTACTGATAATTCAAAATAATGCAGGAAAGTATACCAAGTAGGGAATGATGAAATCTACAAGCAATATCCAACAAATGCCAATCATTAATATTGTAAACTTCTCTATTTTCCAACAGGTTTAACTATTATGATTTAAGTAAAACACTAAGCTTGTATTTTGATGAATACTCGCAACCAATATTATGTTTTTCGTGGGATTGGGGAGAGGGGAAAGAAGAATAAAAATAATTAACAACTGATTAAAAGCCAAAAATTGAACATTCACAGTATCATACATTTAGTTTACGCATCCTCAGGCCAATGTGATTGACCTTACAATAACAAACAAGGCTATAAGCTTTTTATAAGGTGAATTAGTGCACTCATGCATGCTTACCAAATAAAAATTGTCAAAATTTTTCCCCTAAGTCCTCCCCAAAAGAATAGTAAAAAAATCATATTGAAAGTTTGCAAACAATTAACCAAAAATTTAAGATAATTTAATAAATTAGAAGATGAGGCACAACAAAGGGAAGAGAGTTTACCCTAGCTTACAAAAAATAACTCATGCTTTTCTTATATGTTGTCATTTACATGACTTTTTTCTTCAACTTTTGCAAATTATAAAGATTTTTTCATTTTCCAATGATTAATTTTATTTCTTCTCACACCCTTCCAGTACTAGCTTTGCTTATTGTTTTCCTTTTTCAGATTTTTCATCTTAGTCTCAAGAAACTTGGGTGTGGTATCAAAACAACCCAAAAATCTCATACCTTTTGGAACAAATTCAAATCAAAACAACCCATAAACCCCATAAAGCTGAAACACCCACCAGCAATTTTGTTTTATCCCAAAGCTCAACCCACATAGAATGGAAACCAAACTTAGCATGACAAAATCAATAATAAAAAAATAACAGTATACTAATTTATTTTCCTTTGTTTTCCAAGCAACCAAACAGAGCTGATAAATAAGAAATCAGAGAGAGAAAACTTACTGGGTAGTGGGCTCGTCGATTTTGGGCTAGTGTGAGATGTGGCCGACGAAACAACTGTGGCTTGGCACGTTGGTGATTGTGGCAGTGGCAATTGTTGGGGAGATAAACACCTTGAGTAGTTTCCTTGAGTAATTAATATAACATATAGAGACACACTTTAACCCTAAAGGCCTAAGCCCAATGGGTATGTGCTCAATTATGTTATATTAATCACTCATTCTTCTCATTTTTATTCAATGTGGGACTTCACTCACACGTGTAACCCAACAATCTCCCCCTCACATGTGAGTCTCTGCCTCTCTGTGGGCTTCAAGACCTCTCTATGGGCCATGAACAAGTCCTACTCACTCCCCCTTGCCTAATGGGCTTTTCACTTCATCAATGCATCATCCATGGGTCTCTCGTACGCCATCCATGGGAACCACGTGTCAACCCCGCACGCACATCCATGGGAACCCCGCACGTCTATGCCCATGGGAACCTCGCACCACACCATTATTTAGCACCATTAGCAATATTCCTTTGTTGGGCTTTTCTTTTCTTTCTTTTTTTTTTCTCCAGGATCTTTGTGTGTGGGCCATTTAGGCTTTCTCTGTCCCCGCTAGGTAGGGACCATGAACACATCACCACCTTCGCCGCACACCACCATGGGCTCTGATACCACTTGTTGGGGAGATAAACACCTTGGTGAGTTTCCTTGAGTAATTAATATAACATATAGAGACACACTTTAACCCAAAAGGCCTAAGCCCAATGGGTATATGCTCAATTATGTTATATTAATCACTCATTCTTCTCATTTTTATTCAATGTGGGACTTCACTCACACGTGTAACCCAACAGCAATGGCAAGGTTGAGAGAGAGCAAAGCATGGCGATGGAGGAGAGAGATTGAGATTTTGAAATATTCAGATGAGATAGGTTTGCTTACTTAACTCAATGTTTAACAATAGTTGAGTTTCCCCATAGTCAAGTGCTTTAGATTTTAATTGATGTGGCACTTTTTACACCCTTAATTTATTTTAGATGCATCCTGTCCATGAAATGGACACTCTCCATTTCAAAGAGAAATGGAGAGAATCCAAATCCCTTTAAAACTAGGCTTAAGTGCCGTTCAGGAGAAATTGTTTCCCACTCGGCACTTTCTTTTAAAAAGGCTTTCAAGCTTCAGGTCTATCATGACTTGTCCAAATGAGCTCTAAAAATTCACCCATTATTCAAGCAAGATAAAAAGAATCTCGGTTCAAATATCCAACCAATATCCAGCAATTTGCCTATCGTGCAAAACATTGATTGCTAATGAAAGAGCATGATCGGTTTCTTCACCAATTTTAAGCTAAGGGATTCGCTTGTTTTCCAAATTCCCTAAACTAGGGATAGTGGCCAGGATGTTTCAAACTATGCCCAAATTAGGGCCACTGGCTCAGTGGTTCTCAAAGCATATGTCCATGTTAGGGGCATTGTCCAAATGATAGTGTCTCCATTTACATTGATTATAAAAAATAAAAAATAAAAATTCACCTAACAAGCTAGGGGTATTCGCCCAAATGATCATCTTTGATTTACATTGTTCCTAAAAAACACTCCCCTAACAAAGAAATTGCAATAAAAGAAAAAGATGTTATTGTTCGTACCCACTGAAATGGGAAACGATTATTTTCATCTCCCCTACCATTTTGCTTCTTGATCAACCCGGATATCTCTATATAATGATTATCAACACCCTATCCCCGCCAAACATAAAAGAATAATTTCAGAATGACTTCTCAATCTTGTAATCTACACACATTTAGCTTTAAAACAACCACTCATCTCTATTCTCAAAATCAATCCTTCCACAGATTCAAGTAGAATTTCTGCAAATAACATATTTGTATTGAAGTCAAATTCCAATGACAGGCTGCTTAGGCCTATTGCTGAAACTGTTGGAAAAATAGCATGGAGTGAATAAGAAATTGATATTTTCTATGTTCACTTAGATGTTATTAAAAGTGGTAAAAATCCCGAGTCCCACATAGGAAAGGAAATAGATAATATATGAGTTTATATGCCCATGAGTTGGACATTGGGTTGGGCTTTTGGAATATGTGGACTGGGCCTACTTGTCCAAATAATAATTTTTGATTATTTTAATTTTTGATTCAATTAGTCTATGCAAAAAGAGAGAAAGAGACATTGAGTAATTCGCAGAGCATGACCTTGTATGCTTCGTTTTCGTGCTGTAGATCATTTTATCTTGGGAGGTAGACGTCCGTGAGTTTTAAAGCACCACAGTGATTGTGTGAGGGGCGAAATCTGCTTTAAGGAGATTGTGTCAAACACAAAACTTGATCTGAATCATTCTTCCTTTACACATTTGGTCTCCGAGTTTTTAATTTATTTGCAAATTTCTTCTTATATATATTCAGTATTTGTTTATTGCTTTTGCCTATTACATCTATTTGTATTATTGCTTATTCTTAGATATGTGTATTGTTCCTTTTGCTTTATCACGAAAGTAAATTATTGAAATATATCCAACAGAAACTTGTTCATAACAATGAAACAGCCATAAGTTAAAACAGAATACTTCATCCCACCTTTGTACAATCAACAAGAAATCACAGACCCATGATCCTGGCAATTTGATTGCCAGGCATCATGCAAATATGATGACTTCCCATAGCTCCTTAAACCGACACAGCATCAGTAACTCTAGATTTACCATGAACAGAAAATTAGACAATGAAGTAACTTTGGATTTACCATGAACAAAAAATTAGACAATGAATAGAAAATTTGAAAAGTAAATTCTGGATTTACCTATAGATCATGAAGTTTCCAAACAACTTCTGGCTGCAAAACTTCATCAGATACCAATGCTCTCAGGTCAGCATTAGTAACTATCTGGGATATTGGCAAAAAATTAAGAATGCGGATAAATAAGGAACCAAAAACAAGGATGCCAGGTACAAGTAAACATGTCTAAACAGTTATCTACGAAGAACTCAAATTATATTTCAAGTTTCAACAATAAAAAGACTTAGGCCCCGTTTGGTACATGTGTTTAAAAATTGAAAATTGTTATTTGAAAACATTTGTAGAAATACGTGTGAGTGAAAAAGTGTGTAGAAATACATGTAATGTTGTTTAAAAACTGAAAATTGTTGTTTGAAAACACAAACCAAACACCCCCTTACCCTCTTTTTATTTCAACAATGATATTTTCTAGAAAATTAGTCATTTTACAAAAAGCATTTTCTATAAAACTATCTCATTTCCCTATGTTTGGTAGCAAGAGTTGAAAAACAATCTCCTAACTTCCCTTATTTAGCTTGTGAGATAGAGTTATTTTCCAAAAAAATTTAGTAGAAAACAATCTCTAAAAATAAGTCATACTTTTTACGTTCACCAATGATAGTTTTTCTTTGACACATTTTTTATTTATTTTTTATGCTACCAAACATTAGAAAACACAGAAAACTATCTTTTCATGAGATTTTCTATCAAAACAATGAAGGGTTAATGTTTTTAAATTTGTCCATTTCCAGAGAGAACAACCTGATAATTTGTCATCTAATACTTGAGTCTATGATAGACCCACACAAACAGGCACTCCAGACCTAAGCTAGTACGCTAAAGAATTCATTACCTAAACATGATGCCAACTTCAATAGGTTCAACAAAGGATCAATTTCTTTTTATTTTTTCAAAGATAGGTAGATAGAGGGGGATGGGGGAGGTGGGGTTCAAATGACAAACATGACTCATGAGACACCACAGTCCATAGAGAATGCCATTACCACTACGCTATCAATTGAAACCCAAAGAATCAGATAATATGATCCAAATTCCAAGAGTCTATGTTATTTTTATTTATCAAAATATGTATGTATGTGTGTGTGTGTGTATATATATACACACACACATACATCCAAGATCAATGTGAGGCACACTTGGTATCTAGCCTAGTCTAATTTACTTACTTTTGAATCTTACGTTGGATCTTTGTACTTCAATATGCTGATGGTTTTGTTTGAATTTGACTCTTCTAAAATCTCTGGCCCAAAAGGAACTCCTTGAAAATTGAAGAATAAATGGATAGTTTTGGTAATTAATAAGTTATCTAGACATGGGTCTCGTGTCCTGGTTTGGTGATTAGTTATCTTATTCAGCATTTGGCACAGTTTCACTACAAATAAAATTATCCACAAGCCTATAGCTACACGCAGTAAATTAAAAGAGAGTAATTCAAAGAATTTTCCAAGCTGCCAAGTAATTGTGGCATGAAACCTCGCACTAGCTATGATACTTAAGCAAGTAGGTTTGAGGCCTATATATCTTGTAATTCCTCTACATTAAAGTTAATAAAACCTTGGACAGAACTTCTAACCAATTTTTGAACTTAAAAACCTGCTTATCAATCCTTGCATTCCGTATGCCCTAAGCTTAATCTAACAACCAAAACCTTCAAAATTGTTGCAATCCAGAATTTTGCAACACACTGTACACTTCAGCAACTTTCTGCCTTGCAAATAAAACCATATCAGAATCTACTTCATTCACAAAGCCTTGTAACCCGTTTCCACATGTTTGACCCATTTCAGCTTTACTTGGCCTCAACCCACAATTAAGAGTGGGTAGTATGGTCAATAAGAAGTGCAGTAAAATTACTAAAATCTAGTCCTTAAATGATAAATAGCAACAGTTTCATTTTCCTTTCATCGCAAAATCTAGTACTTTTCTTATCCTTCTGCCAATGAGCTCTAACTCAAATGGCACTTCACTCCCTCCTCCCAATTGGTGGACTGGGAAGGTGAGGTCATGAATTCAAAATTCAGTGGGTGCATGTCTAACTCATCAATAACATAAAATAAAAGTTTTTTTCCTTTTTCTTTTATTGCTTAATTGCATGTAGGAAACTGCACCATGCAGTGCTGATTTTTCTTATCAATTACTATTATTTCTAAAATTGACTCTAATTCAGATTTCTTCTATTTTAGTCAGAGAAGTTATAAACAGAAATGCGTAAAAGTCAGAGCTCAAACCACAACTCAAATATACTTTAAAAAAAGAAAAGAAAAAAAAAGACCACCTTTCTCCTACTCACCTTTTTCTGATCAGCTACTGCTTTGAAATGCCAAAATATATTCTCAAGTTGTTCATTGTCAAGCTTATAACCAAGCTGAAACAAGAGGAAGATTGAAGTGTAAATGCTTAACCGCAAAGAAAAAGAATATTATAAACCAAAAACCAAGCACGATGGTGCAAACAGCAGAGTACCTCTTCAAGTCGCTTTCTCAAGGCATGGCGTCCACTGTGCCAGCAAAATTTATGAACCAAAAAAATTTATATTAAAATAGTGTCATTTCATATTAAAAATAAAAATTCTCAATAACATTTGCTCACATACATGATACACCCATGGACATAACTATAACAACCAACATAAATAAAAGTACTTTACTACATTATGAAAAAAGAAAAGAAAAAAAAAAGCAGAAAATATTAAGAATTAATGTCTAGTTCTGCTAATGAAGTAAGTGATTGATAGTTGAGGATCATTTATTTATTATTTAGACAGGGTCGACGATAAGCTAATCCAAAAGCAGATACTAGATCAGAGGCAAATTTGGCAGTTTGGAATATTTGTTTAGTTCCCCCAATCTAATTTATGCTGTTATAAAACTTTTTTTTGACAAGTCATGCTGTTACAAAACTTGAAAGGAAGAAATCCACCATAGTCTCAGAATGGTAACAAAATTTGGTGGGCATGATAAAATTATATATCTCTTAGTGGGAACTAGTGAAGTTGAAATACATGAACTATGGCTGATACAAATAAAAAATTTCCATAATGAAACACAGCAATACCTAAGTTTCCCGAGGACGATACCAGCTTCATTGGATCGCTTGTAACCAATATCTTCAGGAGCTATTATTTCATATGTGCCTTTGTGCTTAAGCATTCCATCCTACAAACAAAAGGCTTTATTGTAATTAAAGTTTCAATTACAACAACCCCCCCCCCCCCCCCCCCCAACACACACACACACTCTAGATGCTAAAAAAGGCCGGTATAGCTTTTGTCAATGTTATACCCTGTAACTTTTTCTCTTTTGTTGGATGTGCTTTTGTCAAATCCACCATTGGATTAAATTGTCTCCTTATATCTTTCGGCTTGCAAAATATCAAAATGATCATCATAGATCAATAACTATCTCATCTAAAATATATATTAGATTAAATTTTAATTTTTTGTCATTAAAGTCATACACAAAACATGAGTTTATGGATTGGATAGTAAATTAGATCCAACAATAACAACAAAACTTTAGTCCCAAAAATTTTGGGTTGGCTATGAATCCTCAACAAATTAGCTATCGTCAATTGGATGGTAAATAAAATCCAACTGACACAATATTTTGCATGCTTGTTAATCATAAACAGAACATTTAATCAAACAATTGAATTTTCAACATATAAATCCAGTAAAAAGTTATTATAGCTTATTGTTAAATATTTTAATAAATTACTCTTACTTATCAACAAAAAAAAAAAGTTATTATAGGGTGGAGCATTGACAAAGAGTTACATCAAGATAGACACACACTTGACTGAGAAAGAGTTTGACCAGGCGTTTAATAACCTGTCTTGTAGGGTTGGCAATAAAAATTCAGAAGCCTCTAAAAAACCTAATATGAGTTTACTAATTTCCCATACAGCCGTACCCAGCATGCAGTTGTAAAATTAATTTACCTACTTACTGGTTTCCATACAGGTAGCAGAGTTTCAAACCCCTTAATTATCCACCTAAATCCATCTGTATGACTACTAACCCCCCAAAAGCTAGTCCTCCTATAACTATATCAACCTCTAACGCCCCTACTTAAAAAAAAAAAAAAAAAAAAAAAAAAACATAGAGCCATAAAGAGGCCTCCTCATAAATTCTATTTCATTTGTTCAATATAAAAAGTAAAGTGCTTCGGATTTCTAAATCAATTTTGTTTTCCAATCATGTGCAAACCTTGATAGATAATAGATTGCTTTTCTAGCCACTTCCTACCAACTCTTCAAAATGAGCTATAACAGATAGGGTGCAGTCACAGAGATAGTAAGTGATAAGTACCTGATGGATACCACTTTCATGAGCAAAAGCATTACGACCAACAATAGCTTTGTGTGGCTGCACATGCAACCCAGTGTACTCCTCAACCTAAACAATTATGCCTTGAGTATCAAAAGTGTATTCAACCAACAATGAAAAAATAGGTGTAATTTGTACAGTGAAGAAATTACCATCTTGCTTGTCATATAAATGTGCCGTGTATTAATTCCAGTATAAAGACCTCCCAAGACATCCCCTTCATGGCATTTTAAGATCACTACAACCTGCATATTTCAAAAGTATGTTAAAAAGCACTTTAAACAACAAAAGGGTAATCAATGGCAAAGAGAACAATGAAACAATTTAGAAGAATATGAAGAAATTAGCTATGAAAAAATCTTTCATGAAGCCACAAGCTTATAATTGAACCCTTTCTTAAATAAAAAAAAAAAAAAAAAAGGTGGGGGGGATGGGGAGTTCCACTTCAGTTATAGCTCATTGGCTTAAACTATTTGTTTTAAAAGGATGAAAGATGCCAAAAACAAGACCTGGTTAGAAACCATAACAAGTCTGCATAATCTTATACAGCTTAGTTTCATTTGCTAATAAAGAATGCAAGATGGCATACAGGGCGACAGAAAACATATCAAGGTCCATTCTACACTAAGATCAGAAAAGTTATCAAATTTTATGTTTGAACTGTTGGAATGTTGGGAGGTCAGTTTCAATGCCATAGAGGAGCCAAGGAGTGGCGAGCCTTGTGTGTCATGTATGTGGTTTGAAAGAAAGAGACAGGTCTTTGATGGCATCAAATGTACTGCCTATGTCATCAATGAGCTCATTTTTGCAGACATTGTTTGATTGGATGTATGCTCTAGGCGGCACCCCCTCAATGTCTTTGGTTAATTTTATTGACTCTCTTTCCTTTTGAGTTCTATTCTTTGAATTGGGCTAGTCTATATCCTTTGTCTTTCCTTTTCCGTTTCTAATAAAATTTTTCCTTAAAAAAAGAAAAGAAAAAAGACCTTCTATCTTCATGAAGCCAAATCTTGTCTCCTTGATTATACTCTTCATGATAATCTTCATAAATTAGTGGAGAATCCCAATCTACGGCACAAACCCCTTCAAAAGTTTCATCCTTTAATTCACACATTAACTGATTCTCCCATATATGGTTCTCCCTCTCCGCTCCACTTTTAAAGCAACTATTATATGGAATGGCGTGCTTGAGAAAATGGAGAGATGCTTGGCCAGTTGGAAAAGAATGTATGGGGGCTTCTCTTTAAAGGATAACTTCCAAGAATTGTATAGCATTGCTTGTAACAAGGATGCTTCAGTGGCAAAATTGTTGTCTCCCTCAAGGGATAGTTATTACTAGAATGTCAGTTTTGTTCGTCCAGCACAAGATTGGGAGTTGGGATTGATTGCAACCTTCTTAGATTTGATATATTCTGGTTTGATGAGAAGTAATGCAGCAAATCAGCTCTATTTGAAACCTTCTTGCAAGCATATTTTTTATGTTCGATCCTATTATAGGGTCCTACATTCTAATACCCAACTCTCTTATCCTTGGAATACCATATGGAAGCCAAAAGTACCAATAAAGGTTAGTTTCTTCCTTTGGTCAGCTGCTCTGGGGTTGTGGATCTTTTAGCTAGCTGGCCTAGTAAGTTCAACAAGCATAGATCTGCAGCGATTTGGGCCATGATCCCTGATTGTCTCGTGGGTTATCTGGCAGGAACAGAATGCTTGTACGTTTGAAGGAAGTGAGAGATCAATCTATAACTAGAAGCTACTTTTCCTCCAAACTTTATTTGAGTGGACAAATGCCTCAGGGCCTTTTACTTTTGTTTCTTTAGCTAATTTGCTTGATAGTTGTAATTTTCATGTTTTGTAGTTTGTTTTTTGCTGATCCTTAGCACACTGCCTGTGTGCTTTGGTTCTTTGTGTTACTCTCTCTTTTCTTTGTGTTACTCTCTCTTTTCTTTCATTTTTTATTATCGTTCTCATCCTTGAGACTAACTCCTGGTCTGTGCAGTCACCTTTTGGAATCTCTGTACTGGTTCCCACCGGTTCTCGTTGCTAAAGAACTTGTACAACTCACGACAAATTTTCAATCATACGCCTTATCTCATCCATCTTCATCTGTTGGTCTTGATTTATTCTACCCCCAAGACCTCTACCATGATCAACCATAGCTAAAAAGATAATAAGATTGAAGTTGGAACAATCAAATATCAATTTCTAGGCTCAGAGAGCTCAACAAATATTCAAATCACAGATAAGAAGAGGTTGCCTACAATGACTCAAAAGAGGCTATTTATGATAGCCTTTAGTAACCCCAGTATCCTAACCCTTTATCTTACATATAACAAGTTAATCCTGACAAACCCACTTCATTAAAAGTCATATGACCTTTTAAAATACTAATGACATAATGAGTATTAGCATCAGAGAATTCTAATTCTATTCTATTTTACCATTCCAAAAAGCCACTTTATCATTATACCATCCCATTTTACAATACCTCATACATCCCAAAACTCTATTTTTATTAAAAATTATTTTTTAATCTTTCTTTATTATTTTTTTCTAACTGAAACTTTTGGTTTTCCTAAGCTTTCCAACAGTCTTTTTTTTTCCTCTCTTTCTCCCTCAACCTCTAGCACCGATTCAACACACAAAGCCACATACACAGAACCATGATACACCGATCAACCTATCCAAACCCATCACCACACACACAGAGCTACACACACACACACACATACAAACACAAACCATCAAACCTTAAACAGAGCCACACACACACACAATCCATCAAACCAGTTGAAGCCAATGATCAACCCAGAAAAACCCAGTAGAACAAAAACCCAGAAAAACCCAAGCCACCACTGCCCACTGCTCACCAAAATCCCACCTGAACAAAAACCCATATTAAAAAAAAAAATAAAAAAATAAAAAAAAAACCCAGAAGAACCAGCTACTTCAGCCACAACCCAACCACAACAAAGCCACACACATACAAACACAAACCATCAACAGAGTCACACACACACAAACCAGTTGGAGCCAACAACGGCCATCACACCCACCACCCAAGCCACCGATCAGCAAACCTAAGCCACCGATCAACAAACCCACGTCGCCGATTTGAAACCCAGGCCGTCGAAAATACCAAAAAATCATCACCAGAGCCACCATTGGAGCTACCGATGATCAACCCAAACAATCCACCCACCGATCAACAGATCCACCATTTCACACCCACCGATCAACCGATCCAAACCCACCATGAACCAATCCAAACCCACCATCAACCGATCCCAGCCCAACGATCCAAACCCAGCTCATCGATCCACGCTGATCCAACCTCCAACCTCAAAAATCCAAAACCCAGCACCGATGCAATGAGAGAGAGGCCGTGCAATGAGAGATGAGAGAGAGGCCGTGTGAGATGGGTGAGAAATTTTGGCGATGAAGCTTCAAAGAGGAGAGAGCAGATGGAGAAATAGAGAAGGAAGAGAGAGAAGAGAACAAAAAAAATGAGAGGGATGAGAGAGAAATTTCGGGGGAAATAGGAGGAGTAAAATACATATATTTTTTTTTTGCAATACTATGAACGGTGCAATTCTATGTTTAGAATTGTATTGTAGCAGTATTGCAAAAAAATTTGCAATACTACTGTTTACAATTCCTTGATGCAAGAGTTTTTTAGGCTTAAAATGCCAAATTTTCCTTAGGTATGGCATTAGCATTCCCTAATGCTAATGCTCTAAGTAAAACATAAATTAGATAAATAAAAAACAATGAACTAATGGGCCTTCTTTTCTTTTTCGTTGATCTTAAAATCTCCTGCATCAAATTTCTAACTGACAACAGCATCCAAAGTGCTTGTATACTTTAATTAGTGAGAATTTTTTGAAGAACAAGGGAGAGAGAGAGAGAGAGAGAGAGAGAGAGAGAGAGAGAGAGAGAGAGAGAGAGAGTTATAAAGATGGACATATAGAAATCAGGATTAGAAACAAGGTGCATTTGATTTTGAATTACATTTTGATGACATTGATCTAAGTGAATATGGATGCCTGGAAGCCTTGCAAATCCCTATAATATCTTCAGACATATGTGAGTAGCATATGTTCTATGGCACACCATAATAATATCAGAGGCATCTGAAGGATAGTAATTACTTAAGGCCGCAATGGGAGACACTAATGCTCATATGCAAGGCCTTTTTAATGGGGGCGGGGGGGGGGGGGGGGGGGGGGGACGGGTATGTGTCATATGAATATTCCTTTCACAAACCTGACCGCTTTTTCTCTATCACGCACACTTACCACAATGAGTGCTGTTAAGTTATAATTTTGGAGAAATGACATGCCCACCACATTTTTACAGTATTTTTACAACAAATTCTAAATGTCACGTTGTTACTAGTTGTTATTGTTGGTGCAAAAAAATAATCTTAGTGTTAGATTCAAATTTGAACCTATAATAACTAATCACCTATGATTTGTTGTAAAAATGTTATAGACTTAGCATCTCTTATGGTAAAATATATGTTTTTGAGTAATTTTAGGACCCAAAATTTTTCACAATAGAGCATACTATGCTGGTTGTTTGTCACTAGTGAAGTGGTATGTACACAATATTTTCATAATATTTTCATAACAAATCATAGGTAATTAGTTGTTACTCGTTCAAATTTGAACCTACTACTGAGATTACTTTTTGTTCCCAACAATAACAACTAGTAATAACCCGCCATTTAGGGTTTGTTGTGAAAATGTTGTGGATATAGCATTACTTTTGTGACAAGTAAATCCACAACTTTCTTATGTGACATATTGTGATTAGTTGTCTTTCACTTTTATATTGACCGACATTTTTTTTACTATTTATAATTAATCACAAGGAAGAATTATAGTAAAAATTGTGAATTTGTTTTTGTTATTAGATTTTTTTTTGTTGAATAAATCCACCATTTTTTTTTCTCCAAGACTTGTCAACTCAGAGTTGTGGCAAGGTTGCACAAAAGAAGGGTCTAAATTTTTTCTATGTTTTTTTATTTTTTTATTTATTTTTATTTTTTATATGAAGTTTTTTCTATGTTAATAGAAGAACCTTATGGATATGTCACTGACGCAAGCCTACGAGTGCCAAGAAGACAGAGTTGTGGGCCTTGTGGCGGCTTTGAAATTTTGAATTAGTCTAGGGGCTGGTGGTGAAAGTGTAATCTTCAATTTTTGTTTTACTTGTGTATACTGTTGGGGGATGAGACTTCAAGATGCCTTTATCCTCTAAACCTTACAAGTATTTATATTTATAGATTGACCATCACATCAAATGTGTACGAACGAAATAAAGCTCACGAATGCAATATAATCAAAGTGAAAGACCGAAGGTTATATGAGGGGACCATGTTTAGAAAATTTTGGGCATTTTCACTGTTTTATATTTGTACTTTGTTCAACATCTTTATAATGACAATGACAATGTTCCTATTTTTCATGTATTTATTTATATATAATGCCAAACGTAGATGAGGCTTTTGCCATTTAACGAAGGCACAGGGGCAAAGGGCCAAAGTCTCTTTCTAACATGTTCTTATAAAAAAAAAAAAAAAAGCAGCAGCCAAAGTTTATATTTAGCTCCCGCTTAAAAATCTAACTTATTTTACTATTTAACTTATTTTTATTATTATTTATGGGCTTCACTATACTTTTTGATACTATTCATGGGTCTCACTGTAGTACTGTACTATTTCATCTAACTTTTATTTTTATCTACAGTACTTTTAGTAAAAAAAATTTCAGTTTCAGCAAAATAAACAGATTCCAGACAAACTCTTATCACAATATTCTTTTAAAACTCAAATCTATTCAAAATTTTATTTAAAAATTAAAAAAAAAAAACTAAACAATTTTCTTCTACATGTTGTTATTTGTTAATGCTTCTTTTTATATATATATACTAGTTTAAGACCCGTGCATTGCACGGTTTTATTATAAATTTATATAATATAATAATAAAAGGAATAAATTGTATTGGTGTAACAACAATCAAATATAAAATGATAACTCCTTAATGAAAATTCTTCTAGCACACCAATTGTGCTATAATGAGACTTGTAGTTACATGTATCAAATTTTTTACATTAGAATTTTGTATCTATTGGATCTGCAATATAAGTACTAAGTTTTGTAAGAAATTTGTAGGTTTGTTAACAATAATATTAATGAAAAGAAAATGTTAGAAGTTGTTTTTACCTTTGGGAGATTGTTAAATTCCTCTTTGTAAACTATATTTTTAGTGTATCATTGTTCTTGTTTGTCATTGTTATTTATTGAAATCTATAGTTCTTCAGGGCTTGTTATTCAAGACAAAGCAACTTACAATTGGCCATGGCTGAACATCCTTGACTCTTTTTTTATTGTCACAGCATAACAGATTTTTAAAGGAAACTATTTTCTTTTTAGGATGAATGATCTCTTGCACAAATATTTGATTCTTGAATGGTATTTTTTTGCCTTTTGGAGATTGAATTTTTAGCCCTTTGCATCATTCATTCATAATGGATTTTCGCCTTAATCTTGCACCTCTTGCTATTTCAACGTTGTTCAACTATTTTAAGAAAAATTAAAAGTTTATGCCAAAAAATATTAATTATTGAACTGAAAACAAATTTATTATCAGATAAATGTACACAATTCAAGCAGATGAGTTTGTAATTTGCTACCAATTCATTATGTAAAATAAATGTATGACCATATTGGTACCTTCAAATGTTCATTGTTTATATGGTCTATTTGAAAGAATAGTTGATTCTTGAATAATGATTCTTTTCCTTTTCTTGGTTGAATCTACTGATCTTGATTATCATAAATTGATAATCAATCTTCGTTTTAATCTTACAACTCTTGTTATTTCAGTATTGTTCAACTATTTAACCCAAAAATAAAAAATAAAGGCAAACGACAATAGTATAGACAACCAAACTAACAATATGCATATTTGAAAGACAAATCAAGTGCATGTAAAAATACTTGCTTGTAGGTCAATGGTGGTGGTTGTGATGTCCCCCATGTCTTGTATATCTCTTAAATAATCAACAAATGACATTCTAAATTAATTTAGAATATCATTTGTTGAAGACATAAGGTTATTTTGAAAAAATAAGAGAAAAATTAATTAAAATAAAATAAAATATAATTGTATTTGAAGACATAAAAATAATTTTATTATTTTACTTCAAAACTTACACCAAATCAAGTCTCATAAGTTCATTATTTTCTTTAATATTAAGTACCTCTCACATTCGTGTGACTCTTACTCTACATTTCAATCGTTTTTTTCAGTGTCAATTTCATCAAAGATGTTATATCTTTGATTTTGTCTACCATTTTGATAAAAAATTATAAACAAAAAAAAAAATCAAAATGTTATCAACACTTTATCATCATATTAATATCAAGATAAAAAATTATGATATTTATGTAAAGTACTTTAATTAAAATAACTAATAAAATAGAGACGCATTCCCCTTTTCTTTATGTCTCCCTGTTACAAGTATCCATGCCACATAGAATTAATATTCATTTTCTGCAGAACATCACATGATTCTGTACTCACCTCCTCTAGTGAAGCATTCCCAGCTCTTTCACCAATGCCATTGATTGTCACTTCCAGCTGCCTCGCACCAGCACATGCCCCCTGAACATATAAAACAAAAAATGAGTGCAATTTATTTAAAATTTTTTTTTTCCCGATGAATAAACAAAGCAAAAGAAAAGATGGACATACCGATACAGTGTTAGCAGTAGAAAGCCCGAGATCATCTTGGCAGTGAGTTGAAATAATAACATTTTCGATTCCAGGGGTATTGGCCTTTATATCAGAAATCAATTTCCCAAATTCAGTTGGCACAGTAATGCCCACAGTGTCAGGTATGTTTAGAGTTGTCGCACCAGCCTTTATAACTTCACCCAATATTTCATAAAGGAACTCCTTATCAGATCTGGTGGATTCAAAGAAACAAAAGATTGTTAGGTTTTCTGATCTATTCAATATCTATATATATTACTAAAAGCTGGAGCTTGGTATTTATTACTGCTGTGCTCTTATTGCGCCACCTCATCACAAAGTCATTCACCACGTAATTATTATTTATTATTTATTCCTATTTTTTTACTAAAAAATAAATAAATATATAAATAGATTATTGACTTTACATATTCATTTTTGTCGATTTTAACATCTATATATATATTTCTTTTTTATTTATAATTTTCCTATAGTTTTTTCTTACATTCACTTATTTTTTAAATATTTACACTTTCTTCAACTTTTCATCTTCCCTTATCTTTTCATCTCCTCACTACCCTCTACTTTAATATTGCTATTCATCTTCATTTATTTGTCTCTTCTTATATCTTTCCTCTTACTATAAATTTGTCACTCTTTGCCATTCTTTGCATAGTTTTCTCTCACAAAAAGGTTCTCTCTCTCTCTCTCTCTCTCTCTCTCTCTCTCTCTCTCTCTCTAAATGCTTTGGTGGATTTTTTATTTTTTATTGCATCTCCGTTTTAGGTTGATAAATTTTTGTGTTTTTAAGAACTCTAATTTAGGTTGATATGATTTAGTTTTGTGTTTTAAGTTATTATTATTATTATTTTGCTCTTTGATTGTTAAATTTTATCCGATTACATTATAAAAAATTAAAGATAGTAGATAAAAATAAAATAGTATTCTATTACATAACATAATTTGGATAATTTAGTATTTATTGTTATATCTTTTAATTTTTCTTATTTTTTTCTTCTCTTCTATTTTACTCAATATTGAAATTCAACCATATCCTGCTTATCATTAAATTATTTATATTTTCTCTCTTTTTGTTTTAAAAAATAAAAATGTAATATTTTGCTTAAATTCAAATAAAATCAAATTGTACTCATTTTTTTTAGGCGTAAATGCACTTTTAGTCCATATATTTTTAGGTCATTTCTATTTTGGTCCCTACATTCTCATTTCACCACTTTTAATCCCTAAACCAATTAACGCGTGACATTTAAGTCCTTACCATCACCCAACTAATAGAAAAAGTTGACATGGCTAATGGCACATTAAAATAATAATTAAAAAATCTTTTTTAGCATTAAAAAATGCCACATCAGCATCAAAATTAATTTTAATTAAATAAAAAAAATTAAAAACAAAAAATTACATGAAGTGAGATCTAAGAACATAAGAACTTGTTCTTCAATGTTCTTCTTAAATCAAAAAATAAACCCAGCAACGACATCAAACCCAAAATCAAAGAGCAAACCCAGAATAAAAGAACATGAACATCAAACCTACAAGAAAAAAAAAAACATGAACATCGCCAAATCAAAGAGCATGAACAAGAGCAAACACAGGAAAATGAAGATTGATACAAACCTAACTAGGGGTGCCCACGAGTCAGGTCGGTTTGGGTTTGAGCTCAACTTGCAGGGTGGTAGAAAACGGCACCCGCCATCAACTGAAGTCGAATCAGATCGAGTCAATTATCGAGTATGGCGAATCGAGTTTCAGTTGAAATCGAAGTGGCAAATCCTGGCAGAGAACTGAGTAGATGTAGGTGGAGCTACGCACAGTGAAGGGAGATCTAGCCATGAGAAGACAGATTTGAGCTCGACGAAGACATATCTAAGCTCGATGACGGGAGATTTGAAAACAGAGAAGACAGATCGGGTCGTGGCAAAGGGAGATTTAAGCAAGAGCATGACAAAGGTAAATCTAGGCATGACGAAGGTAGATCTAAGCAAAGTGAAGGCAAATATGGGCAAAGTGAAAGTAGATATGAACCTAGCCCATTCTCTTTTTTTCTCTAATCTCGATCTTACTTGCCCTCTCAGCCTCCATGGCTAGAGCTTCAAGCTTTGTAGATCGAAACCCCATAGTGAATCTTCGATCTCACCTTCTCTCGATACGAACCAAAGGGGACTCGTGGGATTGTTTTGGTGAATAGATTCAATGCTTCGCTATTGTGGTTTTTATTTGCGGATGGAATGGTAAGTCTGGGCAAATGCTTGTGCAAAATTTGTATGATTGGCTTTGAAATTTGTTGTGTTTGGATTTCAAATAAAGGAAAATGTCGTTGCTAGGTTTGCTCTTTGATTATGGGTTTGATGTTGTTGCTGGGTTTGATGTCTTTGATATTCAATCTAGATTTGCTCTTTGATTCTGGGTTTGACATCGTTGCTGGGTTTATTTCTTGATTTAAGAACATTGAAGAACAAGTTCTTATGTTCTTAGATCTCAATTCATGTAATTTTTTGTTTTTAATTTTTTTATTTAATTAAAATTAATTTAGATGCTGATGTGACATTTTTAATGCCAAAAAGATTTTTTTAATTATTATTTTAATGTACCGTCAGCCACATCAGCTTTTTCTGTTAGTTGGGTGACGGTAAGAACTTAAATGTCACGCGTTAATTGGTTTAAAGACTAAAAGTGATAAAATGAAAATGTACGGACCAAAATAGAAATGACCCCAAAATGTAGGGACGAAAGGTGCAGTTACACCTTTTTTTTAACATTTACACTTTCTCCAACCTTTCTCCTTCTCTTTACCTTTTCATCTCCCCAAAAATTCTACCTTGATATCACTCTTCCTCTTTCCTTTTATCTTCATTTATTTTGTTCCTTTTTATTATCATCCTCTTAATATAAATTTGTCATCCACTCTTCCATTCTTTACATAATTTTCTCTCACAAAAAAGTGGTTATTTCCCAATCTTTCTCCCTCAATTTTTTGGTGGATTTTTATTTTTATTTTTCTTGCATCTCTATTTTAGCTTGTTAAAGTTTTGTATTCTTTGGAACTCTATTTTGGTTGATGGGATTTAGTTTTGTGTTTTAAGTTTTTTTTTTAAAATTTTTTTATGACTTTGATTGTTAAATATTATCATATTTCATTATAAATAATTAAAAATAGTATATAAGAATGTACTATTATTATATTACATAGAATTATTTGGATAAGTTAGTGCTTATTGTTATGTATTTTTTTTTCTCATATCATTTTATTTATCATTTCAATTCGCCATATCCCCCATATATATCATTAAATTATTTATATTTCCACTCCTTTTTTATTTTATAAAATTTAAAATATAATATTTTGCCTAAATTAAATAAATAAAATTGTCCATATTAAGTGGAGTAATGCTAGGGAAACACTCATTCTCACACCCAATGCATCAAAGAAAGAATGAAATACAAAACAAATCAAGTTAGAAACACTAAATTTAAAAAAAAAAAAACTAATAATGCATATTTAATGTCATAGAATCATCATCAAATTTTGGAAAATGATAGGTTGCCAATGGGGAGAGAGAGAGAGAGAGAGAGAGAGAGACCAATACAAAGTAATAAAGAGTAGATAAAGAAAAAAAAAAAACCAAACATCAATTAGTAATCATTGATTGGAAAACAAAGAGGTTGTAAGGAGAAGTAAAAAATAAAATAGAGATTACCGTGTGAAGAACATTTAAAACTTTACAGTGTAGTAACATAAATTGTTGAATTCACTTAAAAAATTAAATCAACAATCAACAATTAAATACAATCATAGTACTAATTTTAAATTTAAAACTAATCAAACTCTAACTATGGAAACCATATTAATCATAAGTAAAAAAAAGATGTTCTCTAATAGTAATAGAAATTACATAAGAAATAAAGTTAGAGAATTTAAAAATCCATTTTTTGACGTTTCGTTTAACCTTATTTATAATATATATATATATATATATATATATATATATATATATATATATATATATTTATATATAATTTTCATATACTATTACTTTCGAAAATCTAATGAACAATGCTACCTCTCATTTATCGTCTTTGTTATGCAAATCATCAGTTAGTAAATATATGATAATGGTAAGAAGCGTTACAAATAAAATCACTAAAATATATATATATATATATATATATATATATATATATAAAATTAATTAGCCACTATCATTATGGAGTAGTAGTAAAAAAGGTATATTTGTGTGGCGTTTGGTACGGGGTAATGTTTTAGGATTCCCATGAATGTTTAAAGATTCTCATGTTTTGTTACAAATTACGCTAGGAAATCAGATGTTAGGGGAATCTAGAGCCTATTTGGCTTCACTTTTTCCATCACTCAATTTTCATCACTCATCACTCATCACTCAATTTTTCACACTCGTTTGGCATCATCACCCAATTTCCATCACTCAATATTTTTCACACTATTTGTGAGCCCATACCTGTCAACCGGTACAGTGTTTTTTTTTTTTTTTTTTTTTTTATAGTACCCAACTCACCGAAGCTAAAAAAAATAAAAATAAAAAACCGAACAGCCAACCCAGGAAAAGAAAAAAAAAAAGAAAAAAAAACGAATAGCCAACGCCAACCCAGAAAGAAAAAAAAAAAAAAAATTGAACGGCCAACCCACGAAAAAAAAAAAAAAAAAAAAAACAGCCAACGCCAACCCAGAAAAAAAAAAAAAAAAAAAAAAAGTCAAAAGGTGGTCAATTTCAGTTTCTATAACTCATAACTCAAAAATCAGAGAATTGAGTGATGGAAACAGAGTTATTGTTTGCCAAACAAAGTTTTTACTATGAGTCCCACTATTTTTGAGTTATGAGTTATGGAAACAGAGAATTGAGTTATCAAAAAACCCAATCCAAACGGGCTCCCAAAATTCTCCCCTTAAACCCTCTCAGTAGGAATGTGGATTCCCTTTAAAACAGGTGGGAATCCAGATTCCCAAGCTTAAAGGAACTTGTATTTTTTATAAATTGACAATTTTAGCCATTTTTCCTTATCATTTAGCAATTAAGATAAAATATAAAATAAATCATCAATATTTTTTCCCTCATCTTTATCTTTTCCCGCCAAAATAACATAAATAGGATAGACAACTCTGTTGATATATTCTTTATCAAAGTTTTATTTAGGTTTCACGTGTGGAAAAAAAAGTTTGAAAGGAACTCTCCATTATTGCCAAGTATTCACTTTTGCTGTTGTATGTGTGTTGCTCAACAAATTATTAATGGATTTATTTTCATGGAAATTTGTTAATGTATCTATTCGTATCTTAGATCTTGGTTTTGTTTAGTTGCTAAAAATATAGATTTGAATTGGTGGCTTCATCTAGGTTTTTTTTTTTTTTTTTTTTTTTTTTTTTTTTTTTTTTTTTGGCTTTGTCTCTAGATTCATATGTTACACAGGGTGAGTAACCAACCAATCCTAAACACAATATATGCTTTTTTTTTTTCCAGCCTTGATTCATTGGTTTGATATTATTGTGAGAATATATAGTGGAGGAAACTCATTTTACTCTTTTGCATTGGTCATTTACGGGCAATAGCTAATCTAAGATTAAAAACAATAGATTTTTTTTAACTAATAATAATTTATTAGTAAGTATCCCAAGTAGTTTTCTTCCATTATACTAGTTACATAGCTATATGTCACACTAGAAGCTAGTCTAGTAGCAATTGTTTTAATAATTTGTAATTTTCTTGTATGTTAAGTTTTATTTCTTGTATATGATTGCAGTAATGGCTCAACCACCAAGGAATCATAAAATGAAAATTTTAGTTGTATTGCTACATCAATTAGATTTACTACATCAAATGTGGATGACGTTAGCACACATGTCTACAATAGTGATTCTTTCTAGGAATAGGAGAGTTGGAAGAATTGGAGGTTGGGGTGACCAAATATTAGAGAGAGCAAATGTGAGAGTTGTGAATATGAATCAAATGGTTTGGATGGATGATACAACATCCATAAACAATGTACGAATGGACAGGAGAGCATTTAGAAAACTTTGTGACATGCTCCACATACATGGGGGTTTGAGGCCATCTAAGAATATGGAAATGGATGAGATGGTAGCGTCTTTTCTACATGTACTTGCACATCATGCAAAAAATAGAGTTGTAGCATGACAATTAGCTTAGTCGGGTGAGAGTATAAGTAGAAACTTCAATGCTATATTGCATGCTGTCCTTCATCTTCATAGCATCCTTTTTAAGAACTGTACTGATGAAAGATGGAAATAGTTTAAGGTACATTACTATTTAGATTAGAATTTTTCTATGTATTTCTTATTATTGATTTAAATTTAATGAATAAGTCCTATAATAGAATTATCTAGGTGCGCTAGATGGAACCTATATTCCAGTCAATGTGTCAATTGAAGACATGCCTAGATATCAAACCAGGAAAAATGAAATAGCCAACAATGTGCTGGGAGTGTGTTCACACGATATGCAATGTATCTATCTATTGCTAGGTTTGCAATTTATCTATCTATTGCTAGGTTGGGAGGGTTTAGCTGGTATAGAAGGGATCAATGGAAATGGTTATGGTTATGGTTCCCAAACACAAATACCTAATGAAGGTGCTAGCTCAAAGAATCTAAATAAGAAGAGGCCAAGTTCCAATGATGAACTAACTGAGAACTTAATGGAGATAATGAAAGACATTGGAAAGAAGTATGAAGAAACTATTGGACATATGGCCACCTTTGCATCTTGCTTCAAGATTGAGTTAGTGGAAGCTGAGAGAAGAATGAAAGTATTCAATAAACTATTGAAAATCTAAGGACTTTCTATATCAAAGAGAATCAAAACTAGAGAATTGCTTACAACTAATACACGTAAATGTGATTATTTTTACTCATTACCTGAAGATGTTAGGTATGACTATGTTATTCAAGTGCTCACAGATGCAAGGGTGAATACATTATATATGTAATAGATCGCCTTTGTTTCATTGTTGATGAACTACTTTTACTTTTATTGCTACTTCTATGATTTTATAGACCTAAACATTGTCATGTTGTTTTGTTATGGATTAAACTCTTTTAAAATTTATTATTAAGAATAAAACATTTGAGAATTTAAATAGCTATTTTTGTATTGTACTTTTCATTTTGAAATGTTAGACTACAATTTTAATGAATTTGTTATAATTAATAGTTTATATTTGGTTTTTCATTATTTATTTAGAGGAAGATTTTTTTTTTTTAAAGGACTTGGTAGTTCACATTTAAATCTAATAATAGAATGAAAAAAATAAATAATTCATTTAAGATTTCTGGGAATAAACCAAACATTATCATCTCACATTCTTAAGAATCTTAAGAGATTCCCAATAAAACCAAATATAAGAATAGCTACATTTCTAGGAATCTAGATGTCAAGAGTAATATAGATTCTCCCGTACCAAACGCCACCTTAAGGTTTTTGTTAACTTAAAAACTAATGGTTAATAACTAAAATTATAGTATTAATAAAATATTTAACAAGACCATCCTAAAAAAATTATCATGCGTAATGCTCGGGTATGCGATTAGTGAAGTATAAAGGCCAAAATGCATTTTTAGTTCCTAAAATTTAGCCCATGAACAATTTTAGTTCTTGAAGTTTAAAGTAATCTTTTTTAGTTCCTAACAAATTTAAAGTTATCATTTTTAGTCTCTTGGAAACTTAAAAGTGATTGGATTTAGTCCTAGCAAACTTAAAGTGAGCATTTTTAATCCTTAGGGAATGATGACACATCAGTTATGACACGTCATGTAAGGAACTAAAACAATAACTTTTAAGTTTGCCGGGGACTAAAATACTCATAGGCTAAACAACCTAAAATTTAAGGAACAACGGTGTATTTAGGCACCCAAAAAAAAAAAGAGCCAATGACCAACTATAGAATTAGTCATAAACACAAATCTTAGCATTTTAAAATTTCACTTTTTTTTCACAAACCCATTTCAGAAAACTGAAAAAGCAAGCTGAAAAGCAAACCTCCCAGCATCTTCGGCGCCAAACTGGACGTCATCACAGCCCAAGCTCCTTGCAAAACTCACCATACTCCTTGCAATCTCAATGACCTGTTCTCTAGTCTTCCTCAACTTGAATTCCATGTGAATAGCACTGGTGGCAATGAAAGTTTGAATCCTGGGTCTTTTAGCGTACTTGACAGCTTCCCAGGCTCTCCGAATATCTTTCTCATTGCACCGAGAGAGGCCACAGATGACCGGAACGTACCCATCGGCATCGACAGTATTGCCAACCTCCTTGGCAATGGTCTTCACGGCCTCGAAATCGTCGTTGGAGGCGGCGGGGAAGCCGGCCTCGATGATGTCGACGCCGAGCTTGGCGAGCTGCCTGGCAATGTCTAGTTTTTCCTTGGAGGTTAGAGAGGCGCCGGGGGATTGCTCGCCGTCGCGGAGAGTGGTGTCGAAGATGCGGACGTAGTTGGGGTCCGAGATGCGGTTGGGGATGTAATTGGGGCGGCGGCGGGGGGAAGGTGTGGGTGTGAAGTTTGATGGGGTCTGTTGGGGGTGGGAACAGGAGATGGCTGTTTTTTTTAAGGTGAAAGGGAGTGAGTGTTTTTGGGAGAAATGAAGAGGAGAGTGGTGGTGGTGTGGAGTTACGGGGTTTAGTGGGGAGATGGAAGTTGTGGGTGTGGGGGAGAACGTGAGGGTTGAGAAAACGGCGGCCATGGGTTAGAGAGAGAGATTGCTAGCTGTTAAGCCCTGAAGGAGGAGAGTGGCGTTTTATGACATGGGGGGACTGGGGTGTGTCATATGAAGACCTGACCGCTGCTAGCTGTTAAGCCCTGAAAGAGGAGAGTGGGGTTTTATGACACGGGGGACGGGGTGTGTCATATGAATATTCCTTTCGTGGACCTGACCGCTTTTTCTCTGTCACGCACACTTACCACAATGAGTGCTGTGAGGATATAATTTTGGAAAAATGATATCTCCACTATATTTATATAATATTTTTACAATAAATTATAAATATTATATTGTTACTGATTGTTATTATTGGTGCAAAAAAGTAATTTTAGTTTAGATTCAAATTTGAACCTATAACAACTAACCACCTATAATTTGTTGTAAAAATATTGTAGACATAATACCTCTCGTGGTAAAATATATGTTTTTGAATAATTTTAGGACCCAAAATTTTTCACAATAGAGCATACTATAGTGGTTGTTTGTCACTAGTGAAATGGTATGTACACAATATTTTCATAATATTTTCACAATAAATCATAGGTAATTAGTTGTTACTCGTTCACATTTGAACATAATACTGAGATTACTTTTTGTTTCCAATAATAATAATTAGTAATAACCCGTCATTTAGGATTTTTTGTGAAAATGTTTTAAAAATGTTGTGGATATAGCATTACTTTTGTGACAAGTAAATCCACAACTTTCTTACGTGACATATTGTGATTAGTTGTTTCTCACTTTTATATTGATTGACATTTCTTTTTTCTATTTATAATTAATCGCAAGGAAGAATTATAGTAAAAATCGTGAATTTGTTTTTATTATTAGATTTTTTGTTGTTGCATAAATTCACCATTTTTTTTTCTCCAAGACTTGTCAACCCAGAGTTGTGGCAAGGTTGCATAAAAGAAGGGTCTACATTTTTTCTATGTTTTTTTTTAATATATGAAATTTTTTCTTTGTTAATAGAAGAACCCTATGGATATGTCGCTGAGTCAAGCCTACGAGTGCCAAGAAGACAGAGTTGTGGGCCTTGTGGCGGCTTTGAAATTTTGAACAACTAAAGAGAACAATCATCATTGAGAATAGGGTTTTTTCCTTTTTCTCTCTTTTCTGGTTTGGTAGAAGTTTATAATCTTATTGAGAATAAAGCACAACAAATAGCAACACAGCAATAACTCTATCGGAGTTCTCAATAAAACAATAACAAATGAGAAATCAGGAAACCTCTCATGTACAAAATGAAAATCATTCACAATAAAAAATTTTTCTTAGCTACGCCATTCACAATTGCCTACTAATCGCCTCTTCCAGACCATGCAAAAGTTGGAGTTTTATGCACTAGGTATAACCTTTCTTTTTATTCACAATAAACTAACATGTGGAGAAAGTGTGTAGAAAAAAAAATCGAGCTAAGCGATTGAATACTTAAACTTGATAGGACTGTCCCAAGAAAAAACAACAGTCATTTTTCAATTATACTGTTCTACTCTTTTTGCCCCAATACCAACCATTAATTGAAAAATGGTTTCCCATTTCCATCAAAATAAGTACAAAAGTTACCCATTTGCAAATTTTGCAACAATGCAGAACAAGTCCCTACTTTATCACATTTAGCTAGCGTACCAATTAGTCAATATCTTATAGAATTTGTCATAAACACAAATCTTAGCATTTTAAAATTTCACTTTTTTTTTTCCCAAACCCATTTCAAAAAACTGAAAAAGCAAGCTGAAAAGCAAACCTTACAGCATCTTCGGGGCTAAACTCGACGTCATCACAGCCCAAGCTCCTTGCAAAACTCACCATACTCCTTGCAATCTCAATGACCTGTTCTTTAGTCTTCCTCAACTTAAATTCCATGTGAATAGCACTGGTGGCAATGAAGGTATGAATTCAGGCACTGGCGGAGCCAGAATTTCAAATTTAGGGGGGGCAAGATTAAAAGAGAAAAGATTGAAAGTAAAATTATTCTAAAAAATAGCAATTCAATATTAATAACAAATAAGCAATTATATGCTAATGTAATTGTCATTTGTCACACACAATCTAATACAAATGTAAACTTTAATTTATTTTTTTATACTT
Organism: Quercus parvula; assembly: GCA_030820535.1. Lineage (NCBI taxonomy): Eukaryota > Viridiplantae > Streptophyta > Magnoliopsida > Fagales > Fagaceae > Quercus > Quercus parvula. The sequence continues at coordinate 11,779,402 of JAUAME010000007.1, read as the reverse complement.
AGTTTAATTGACTCAAATGCCCTCAATGTAAATAGTTAATTAATGATAATCAAATTGAGAAATTAACTTGAATGCGTACAATTTAATCATATAATTTGATTATTTCTTCAAAGAAATTGAAAAAATAAATCAATACAAAAGTGTTAAGAATATAGCAATATGCCTACAAAGTTGTATACGTGTCTCATTGCAGGGAATGCTTTTAAAAAACTAAGTAAAATTCAATTTTCTTCTTTAATTCTTCTAAGTAGTTAAAATTTTGGATTATAACAAAAATTCAAAATTTGAAATAGTGAAGAGAAGGAAGAGAAAGATTAGTAGATGTTCTAAGGTTTCCTTTAACAGTTAGTTTAGAGTCACCATTATTATTATTATTTTTTTCACAATCATTGAGCTAACAATTTGTAAATGTAGACAATAAAATAATGTCAATGATAAACCAAAATGAAAATAAATAACATCTTAAAAGTTGTGGAATTTGTTGTGGAAAATATTTTTTTTATTAGCATTGCTTGCTTTTCAGTAGTGTACTTCTACTAACGTGTATAAAGGCATGGGAGAGTTTTTTAATTTTAAAAAAATTTGTGGGACTGGCACCTGCTATTCAATCTTGATTCTAGAGTCCAAGACTTACCATGAGGAGAATACTAGTTTTTTGCTTTTGAGAAGCTTTCTGTCAGTGGATGGTGCAAACTACTTTCAACTATAATAAGAGTATATCATACATGACTTTTTTGGCGAGCTCAAGGGGGGCAATTGCCCCCTCTCGCCCTCCCTTGGCTCTGCCCCTGATTCCTGGGTCTTTTAGCGTACTTGACAGCTTCCCAGGCTCTCCGAATATCTTTCTCATTGCACCGAGAGAGGCCACAAATGACCGGAATGTACCCATTGGCATCGACAGCATTGCCAACCTCCTTGGCAATGGTCTTCATGGCCTCGAAATCGTTGTTGGAGGCGGCGAGGAAGCCGGCCTTGATGATGTCGACACCGAGCTTGGCGAGCTTGATGCGTATGATGAGGTTTTTTATTTTATTTTTTATTTTGTGTTTAAAACACACGTGATGAGGCTTTTTTTTTTTTTTTTGGTTTAGTGAAATAATATTTAAAAGTGAGTAGAGATAGTATCCTAATTTTTAGGATTTGTTTTCTACATGAGAGTTGATAAAAGTTTGAAATTCTAAAACTTATAAATTTTTTTAAAAATAATAAATTACTCTTTTAAAAAGTCTATGTTTTAAAATTTAAAATTATCTAACTAAAAGATATGAATATTTTAGAGAGTTTAAGAATTTGTGTGAGGATATTTTAGTACGCAAAATGATGAAATCCAAATAGAGAATTCTTTTACTAATAGTATAGAATAGATGGATAATATATCATCACACATACATCTACACTATGTAAGAGTCTTTTATGTTAAGTTGACATCAATCTATCAATTTATCTATAATATATCATCACATATACATCCGCACTATGTAAGAGTGTGTAGTCCACATCTATCTATCAATTTTTCTATAAATAATATATCATCATGTGTGTGTGTATTATATCATGCATCATATCATATCATATCATATCATCAATACTATATAATAAAAGTTGAGCTTAGAAGCCGTGATTGTGCCAAGTGGTTTTACCAAAATGTAGAAAGTTTTTTAGATTTTTTTTTTTAATTAGATATATATATATTGTTCTTATCTTCTTCTCCTATAGTTTCTAAGTTGATAAAAAATTTTAAATTGGTTGCAATCCAAATTCTTTATCTAATCCTTTTGTTATTAATTTATTTTTTACTATTTTTTTACTTAAATTATATAACTACGCAATAAAATAACATTAATTTAACTACATGATAAAATAACAGCATGTTATTTGTTCATTTTTTTTTTAGATTTAAAAAAAAATAGATATAATATTTTGTTCTTATCTTCTTCTCCTATAATTTATTAAATTTTACATATTATTGTTGTAAAGTTATGATTTACAACTATGTTTTATGTTGGCTTTATTTTATGACAAAAAGTATTGTAATTGCATTAATTTATTTTCTTATATTTTGTAGGATTTTATTGTATTGGGTTTAGTATTAAGTTGGTGAACAATCAAGCATGAAATGAAGATCAGTGCAATTTCGTGACTAACTCGCAAGAAGCTCGTGAGTAAAGGTTCCCGCGAAAAGGCCACATGAGAAGCACATGATGAAAGCTAAAAAGTCAAGTGTCAAGTTATATTTTGCGAGTACTTCGTGAGACAGGCCATCTAGCGAGGTACCTACGAAACTCTTAGCGAGGTACCTACGAAACTCTCTGCCTGGAGGATTTTAAGTGTGACTTTCTTACCCTTCACCCATACTTATACACCCTCATTACTCACAAAAGTAAATGAGACTATTCAGAGAGAAAACCCTAGATAGGTTTTTACAACACAACACACCCACCATTTTAGAGAGAGAGCTACTCATCCTTTAGTGAGAAATCATTGTAATCCCTTCTCCTTCCCTCTCCCATTGTTATACCTTGAGAGGAGATTTGTACCCAAATACAACCCACACATATTTAGAGTGTAGAGTGTTTTGGAACTTGGGTTGCTTTGGAGATTTGCCAAAAGAAGTCAAATTGGCTTGGCGGATGCAATTGGGCGGTATTGCAAGATCTGGAAAGCTAGCGAAAACAAGACTCTGAGAAGTTTGTTGGTAGTAGAAGCTTGGAGGGTTCAAGTACATTGGGTAGACTATACTTTAAGAGTCTTTTGTTATTCGTGTACTCCAACTTATTCACTAGTGGTCGATTTCAACTTTGAGGGTCGCAGAGAGATTTTTCGCCGAGTTCTTCGATTTCCTCTTCGATAACATGTTTTGGTGTTATCTTGTATTTGCATCTTTCTTCCTTTACTCTTAAAGCTTTATATTTATTGTTGCTTGCTTGCTTGTGGCTTAGAGAGTAGTTCTGATGATTGTGCTTCATTTACTCTTGTTCCGCACTTAGATAAGTTAGAGTAAAAGCAAGGCAAAAGTGCACTTTTCATCCCTACATTTTGGGTCAATTCCCATTTTGGTCCCAAAATTAATTTCATTGCAAATGTCATCCCTAAAAATTGAAAATCGTTTTTAAAATTGTCTTTGCTGTCAACCAACCAACAGAATAATCCTATGTGTCTGACGGATCTCCACGTGTCAAGCCCACTTATTAAAATAATAATCTATATTCCTATGTGTCAAGCCCACTTATTAAAATAATAACATATATTCCTACGTGTCAAGCCCACCCACCCTAAAATGCACATGCCACTCACGTGAGGGACACCTCACCTATCCACCTCAGCTTCCCGCCTCCCAGACCTTTCACGTGACCCCACTCTCCAACTACCTCAATTACCACACAAAAAATCCCTAAATTTGACAGAAAACCCTAAAATTCCCACTTCATCTTCCTCAGCTCGATCCCTAAAATCTCTTAATCAAACCCAGAACGACATGAACAGACCGAGGAAGAAGGAGGAAGAAGAATGGAAGCTAGCTCTGCATCTACCTCTGCATCATCGGAGGGAAGCTTGAGGAGGAGAGCACCACGCATGTGCTATTGCCCCTCCCCTCAAAAGCTCATGCTAGTGGTTTCCTAGACAGATAACAATCCAGGGAGAAGGTTATATGGGTGTCCCAATTACTAGGTAAGTGAAGTGCAAGTTGGGTTTGTTCATTTTGTTCATTTTATTCACTTGGGTTTGTTGTTTGTTCATTTTGTTTTGAATTTGGGTTTAATTTCAGATTGGTAAGAAGTGCAAGTTCTTCCAATGGGTTAATGATGAGATTTGTGAGTGTGGGAAGGTGCTTATCCACAAAGATGAGGCAGAGAATTCTCAAACTCCAAGCCAAGGTTTCAACGTGCAAGAAGAGAGAGAAGTTTTTGACAATGTGTTTGATATTGGCAGTGCTGCTGTGTGGGATATGTCTTTGTGTGATTCTAGCTTTGGTGGGTTAGATGGGTGGGGTATGGTGTAGTATGTTTTGGACAATGTGGGCGTAGGCAGGGTTAGGACAAGGTTAGGACAAGTGGTGTAGATGATGATGTTGCTATATCCTGTGTATCCCATTGGTTTCAGTATGAATGAAATATGGAATGACAGAGTTCGATGTTAATTTGGTCTGTAATGTTGGAATTGTTAATTATTTTACTTAATTGCAATTAGATTACAATTTACCAAATCTGTAATATTGGTAAGCTAAACATTGTTAATTTACCAAACCTACAAAATTGATATACACATACTGTGGCCAATTATGTGCTACAATTAGTTTACCAAGTTTACACAAGTTTACCAATTTTGCAATACACTAGTTATGTTTACCAAATCTACAATGCACAACACAACAAAACTACCAAATTTGCAAGGCACAAGACAACAGAACTACCAAATATGCAAGTTATGTTTACCAAATTTGCAATGCACAACACAACAGAACTACCAAATCTGCAATGCACAAGAAAACAGAACCACCAAATTTGCAAGTTATGTTTACCAAATTTGCAATACACAACACAACAGAACTACCAAATTTGCAATGCACAACACAACAAGTTTACCAAACATGCAAATTCTGCAGTTCACAATTCACAATTTTGCATATACTACAATTCACAATTCTGCAACCACTACATATACTACAATACACAAATCTGTATTAATAAGTAAACCAAAGTAAACCAAAAAATAGGCCATGTCTGCCAATTACAAAAATAGGCCATGTCCACCAGCCTATCCCCTTGGACCATGCACAGATGCCTAGCTCTCAGCAACCATTAGTGCCTCCCTGTACCTTGATGTATTTCTTGATGCAATCAGAGTTTTATTTATGACTGCCCCCATCCTTCTCTTCCTTGGATTGGTGTTGGTTTGATTGTTGGTTGCAGGGCTATTGGTTGTAGGGTGGTTGCTGGTTGTAGGGTTGCTGCTTGGTGGATGCTGGTTGCTGATTGATGGCTACTGGTTTGCCTGTCTTGTGCCTTACTGGATGCTTCTAGGTGGCAACTTTGATGGCCTGGTGCCTTGCTAGTTGGTCTTGTGTTGCTGGCTTGATGGCATACTTGTAGCATTTGGTTGCTCTTGGGTTGCTCTTTGGCCATTGCCATTTGTCTTCAAGTAGTAGCAAATAGAACTAAGTTAGAACATTAATTTTTATTTCAAAACATGCAGAATTAAAAAAAAAAAAAAAAATTTGTTTTACCTTCTTTGGTCTATGTCTCCTCTGGTTTTGGGCACCAGGCAATGAAGAAATACCTTCATCCTCACCCTTGCAACTTCTTTTGTTGTGGTCTATCTTCCCACAAGACTTGCACCTCTTGGCAATACCCATGCCCTTGCTGTGACCCCTCCTTGGCTCATTTGGTTCTAAGACCCTCTTCTTCTTGGGTCTGCCTAGTGCCTTCTCTTTATGGGAGGCTGCACAGGAGGGAGACAAGTTGGGGTCCACATATTGGCACCGTTGAATGGATCAATGGTGTGCTTATAACATGTTTTGTATGTGTTGGCTTGGTAGTAGGCATTAATGTATTTCTCAGCTTGCTCTTTGTTGAAGAATATGCATGAAACTACATGGCAGTATGGGATACCAATGATATCCCATTTCCTATAGCTGCACACCCATTTAGCCAGGTCTACAATGAAGCTCTACAGTCCATTCTTCACCTCGAACTTGGTGTTAGAAGCCCAACAAGCTAACCACCTACCACTGTCCACCTTCTCCCTATGTAGTCTTTTACATATATTAAGGCTAAGCTTAGATTCCACCCTCATAACACTGTTTCTGTTTTGCTGGAATCTGCTCATTAGGTATAACCTTATGTCCTTAAGCTGCAAACAGGAAAAACCCACAAGTCAGTGCATGCAACAAGGTATACAACTAACCAAAATATGCAAATTCGACCTACCAAAATCCAACAATATACATACCATGCTAATGATGGGTTTCCCCCTGAATTTCACTATCCTGCTATTGAAACTCTCACACATGTTGTTGATGACAGTGTCACTTAATGCATCATTTCTGAACATGTGTCTAGCCCACACTGTTGTGGTATGTCCTTTCAACCAATTATATGCACCCTCATCAATGTCCTTCATCTCATTCATTATCCTTTCAAATTCATGTGCATATGTGGCTTTAGCTGCTTTCCAAAACAACTCCCTAATCATTATGCCAGGATGCCGCTTCCTTAGATTGTTGTACAAGTGTCTACAACAAATTCTGTGCTCATACTGTGGTTAATTGTCTACAAATGCCTGCACCAACCCCTACCAAGAAAATCAATAGTAGGAAAATCAACAGTGGTTAGCATATATACATATTTCACTACTTGTTCAATGCAGTTAAGTTAAAAAATGAGCATGTTCTATAGTGATACCTTTTGTTGGTCTGATATGAATGTCCACCTCTTCTCATCACCAATGTCTACTAGTAGTAAATTTATAAACCAAATCCATGAGTCCTTGGTTTCTACTTCCACCATTGCAACTGCTAGAGGGAAATATTCTTCATTGGGGTCTTGGGCAACTGCAACCATCAGTTGGCCCCTTATCTTGGCCTTTAAGTGACAAACATCCAACCTAATTATTGGCCTACAACTTACCTTGAACCCCTACTTACACCCAGACCAATATATGTATAGTCTCTCAAAATAAGATAAACCAGCTTGTAAGTCCATCTCAGCTGTTAAGTCACCTTCATTGAATGTGTGTGTCTTCATTAGAACTGTACTACCAGGGTTGAACCTTCTCAGTTCTACACAGTAATCCCACAATTGATTGTACTACTCTACATAAGACTCATCAACAAACTCCTAGGCCTTTTCCCTAGCCCTGATGGCTTTTCCTGCACTGATATTTACAACATACTTCTCATGCACAACCTCTTGAATTTCCCTTAGCTTAATATTAGGTTGTCTCCTCACCTTCTTCATCAACTTCTTTGCAAGGAACTTGGCAGAACACCTTGGGTTTTTGTAGCTCCTAGTGCAAGTGCGCTCCATGTCCAGAGTCTTCAGCTGCCAATTCATCTCCCTTGGCAACTTTGCAAGGTAAGCTGTAAACTTACAGGGAGGTTGGCATTTGACTCTAACCCTAACTTTGTCATTCTTCATAAACTTCACCCCCCCCCCCTTTCATCCACCTTTCACTACATATTCAGTAATGGCCTCCTTAAATTGCTTAGCTGAGGTAAATAACATGTGCTTCTTAAATACCAAGTGTTTAGGATTGGACACAAGTATAAACCCAAGGAACTTCTTCCTCCTTCTTCTGACATTGTTCACAACTGTTTTATTGACAGTAGCACCACCCTCACTGTCACTTCCATCATCACCATCACCCTGAAACTCACCATCAAATAATGACTCACTTAGGCTCAACAGCTCCTCAATAGTGTAGTCAGAGTTCATTACCCCATCCTCCATCTGATCACGCATGTGCATCATCTCCTCACTATCACTGCTTGCACTACCTTTACCCACATATCTCTGGTTAGGGTTCATTGATCTTGCCCTTTCTACATCACTATCCTCAAAACTATCATTACTGACAGTGGTGACAGCCCCATCCTATTGTGGTTCCTCTACAATTGGTTCTTTCGCTGGTCTCCTGCACCTAAGTATTTCCACTTCATTATCACTATCATCATTCTTATCACTTGTATCCCTTGCACTACCACTGCCAAACTCATCACCAGCCCTGCCACCATCCCTACCATTAGCATTGCCACCATCCCAGTGAGCATCACCATCACCCTAGTTATCATTACCATAATCCCAGTGAGCATCACCATCACCCCAATGATCATTACCATCATCCCAGTCATCATCATCCTTAAAATTATCACCACTACTGGCATAATAGCCCTATCCATTATAATAACCATCAACAGAACATTCAAGCTCACTAGAGTTGCAATTCTCAGAATCACTAACAAAACAAGGGTCATCATGATCAGGCTCTACAACAATATCTACAGGCACACCATTACTTCCATTAATAAGCATAGGTTCATAAACTGGGTGCTCTACATAGACATGAATCTCTCCATGACCCCTCACCAACTTAGTCATTGCCACTGCATCATGATCATCCATAATTAGTTGGAACACCCCATCCTTCTCATAATCCCCAGGCCTTCTGTACCACAACGTACTCACATGTGTATACCTAAACTCTCTATAGATGGACTCAATTTCTACCTTAGACCACTTGTCAGGATCACAATCATCTACTACCCCCACCTCACCCCCCACATACTTCTAAGGATTTACATCAAAATACCCACCATGATGCACATACAAAGTAAATAGCTCATATATTCTACATGCATGAGATATATTGTCAACAAACCAAATAGTCAACATTATTTAATTAATCCACTACTAATAAAACTACATCTTAATGCAAGCAGAGGGAACACATGGACCATCTTACTCCCTTAAAGGCCAAAAACAAATCACCCATCAAAGGCATAAACAACCATTTAAATAGTGATAAAGGTATAAACAACCATTTAAATAGTGGTCCCTATGCATATTGAGTTTGTGAAAAAAGTTAGAAAGAGAAATATATAGTGTGCAAAAGATACACAGAGAGAGAGAGAGAGAGAGAGAGAGAGTGATAGAGATACATGCACAGAGAAAGAGAGAAAGTGGACTGAGCTACCTTTTCAAGCTTCAACCCACTATTACAATCTTGAAACTGCTGTAGATTTTGGATTAAAACTTCAACCCACGACGTTCTCCCTTGTTTTCTTCAGGTCTCAATGTGCAGAGAAATTGATTTTTCTAGGGATTTTGTTGTTTTAGGGGTGTCTATTAGTGTTGTACTGGGTTTGATTTAGAGATTTTAGGGATCGGGCTGAGGAAGACGACGTGAGGATTTTAGGGTTTTCTGTGAAATTTGGGGATTTTTTGTGTGGTGACTAAGGTAGTTGGAGAGTGGGGTCACGTGAGAGGTTTGGGAGGCGGGAAGCTGAGATGGACAGGTGAGGTGTCCCTCGCGTTAGTGGCATGTGCATTTTAGGGTGGGTGGGCTTGACATGTAGGAATATATATTATTATTTTAATAAATGGGCTTGACATGTGGAGATCCATCAGACACGTAGGATTATTCTATTGGTTGGTTGACGGTAAGGAAAATTTTAAAAACGATTTTCAATTTTTAGGGATGACATTTGCAACGAAATCAATTTTGGGACCAAAATGGGAATTGACCCAAAATGTAAGGACAAAAAGTGCATTTTTGCCTAAAAGCAATTAAGCCGTAATTTAAAATTGGGGGGGGGGGGGGGGGTTCTAAACAAGCATTAGTGTTTCACACTAATTTGAGCTTTCAATTGGTATCAGAGCAAGTACACTTGTTTTGGTTTTATTACCCAAGTGTGATCCTTAACCCTTTGTGTTTATTGCCATGGATAGTCTTTGTATGCTTCTATGGATGTTTTGGATGATGTTGATTGTAACATGTCACATGTTTGTGAAAATACCTTTATGAGTGTTTATCCTTATACTTGTGATGACATATTACATGAATCTTTGGGTGTTGTTAAAATTCCAAATGTCAAACTCTTGAAGAAAAAGGCTAAGTAGTTTCATGATAATTTGAGCAAGTTCATTTGTGAAAAGGATGATTTGATTGCTAAGCTCAATGAATCCAACAAATTAGTTGAGAAGTATAAGAAACTTACTGAAAATTCTTTTGAAAAGATGAAAGAGTTTGAATGTTTGAATATGGACATGGATGCTAAACTTGTTTTGTCTAACAAACTTGTTGATTATCTTAAATGTGAAAATAAATCTCTTAAGATGCATGCCAAGTGTTAAATTGCTAAACCTATTGCTAAAAAGGAAGAAAATCTTTGTTGCAATCATGTTATGTTGCCTGATTTTGTGCCTATTGTGAGTTCTACCTTTAAAGACAAATCGGTGTACATTCCTCCACACAAAAGAAACCAAAAAGTGGAGACAAAGGCTTTTAAGCCTAAGCCTTTGTTTAGGTCTTATCCTAGGGATTTGAATAGATGTAAGTTTGTTCCTACTTGCCACCATTGCAATGTGATTGGTCACATAAGACCTCAATGTTCTATGTTGAAGAGAAAATAAAATCATGTTGCTAGATTCCTCCTTAAAAAGCCTAGTGGACCTAAACACATTCTTTATCACCATTGTGGTATTTTTGGTCATCTAAGACCTCATTGCTCTAAGCTTCAAACTCTTAAAAGAATCAAAAGAAAAGAGAAACTTGAGCTTCTTGGAAGTTGTGCTTTGCAAGCTAAACCAGATTTGATTGAAAGTGGTAAGTTGTTGAAGCATGTGTGGTGTGCTATCGCAAGCAATTAAAAATAAAACCTATACTCCTAAAAATATATGTAATAGTGCGAGTAAGGATTGTTCCCACGGAGAGTATCTAGCCTAGTTTTATGCTATGTGAACAAGGAGGGGGGGGGGGGGGTTGAGTATAATGAAAACGATTTTAAGAAAAACAATTAAGGAACAATTCAAATTAAAATATCGAAATCAATCAAGAGAACAAACCTTGGTCCAAGTCAACATCCACCATCGAAATTTTACAACTGATCATCGATGCAAGTATATATCAATTCACACTTTGAATATTCACCGTTGGAACTATTTCCTATCTCTCTTTAGTCGTAATTAATTAGAAAACAAGCGATCTAATAAACCCTAACTACTAAACAACCCAAGACAAGTACTAAAGGTTTAATCTAGTAGCAGCCTTAAGAATTAGAGAGATCGATAAAACTAAACAACACAAACACAAGCGGTTGCATTTATTTAGTCGAGCATTCTTCCTAAGATCTAATAATTTCTAATGCAGCAAATCATTAAATCTTGGTTGCTTCACAAGTTAGAGAGATCAAACAATTATGAATTTGATATCTAACCTAGCAATAGATTGCAACGAATAATAAACTAGTAGGCCTCCTAGCAATTAAATGAGACAATCATGAAAATAAGCACAAAAGAACATCTGATATTCAAAGCATAAATTGAACAATAAAAAACAAATTAGATCTCACAATTTTATTGATTCCGAGGCTTCAGTTTCCTTCAACCAAGTATAAAAGTTTAGACACGCAAGGCCATGATGAAAACTCAAAGGAAAAAATCAGAGAAGAGGGGAGAGAGAGGCCTCCATAGTCCTAATATAACTAAGAAAGTGGTGTTTTTCAGCTGGAAATTTCGTACATCAGATCTGGAGGCTTCCAAAAATAAACCACATCAGATACACATATTAGAATTTCAGGCAAAGGAACATTCCAGAACGTCAGCAGTGCAGGTGCAGCAACTTCAAGCCCGATTTCGACCTTGATGCCTCCCGTATCTCTCAAAACTCAAAACATGAAAGTTGTAGAGCTTTATCTTGGCGTTCCATAGTATCTTGAATCATCTCAATCGGAGCTTGGATGAGAGAGTTATGCCCAGATTATGAAGCGATATCAAAGCTGTCCAAAATCACCAAATTAGCTACGTTTTGCACTTAACGCCTCCATTTGCATCCTAAATCAAAATATAAGAATAATGAGTACATTTAGGCACCAAATAAATATAAAAGACTAAACATTAAGGGAGAAAAATGTGACATTTTGCATTCTTATCAATGTGGTTAATACTCTTACCTCCTTGTCTATGTGCATCTCTAGTTCTCATTCTTCCAACCCTTGTCTCACTTCTAATGAGACAATCATTCCAAACAATCATTCTGTTTGGATAAGGAATGGTTCTTATGGTTGAGCTTATGTTCTTTTGGTCCTTGATCTAATTCTTTCGATCTGTGTAGGACTCTTCATGCATTAGATGCTTCATTATCATGCATTTGTGTATCATATATCTCTTTATATGTTTTTTTTTTTTTTTATCTTACTTTATTGCTTTGTTTTTTAGTGTGTTAAAAAATTCAAAAACCCATAAAAAGTAAAAAATCTCAAAAAGTTTGATTGCTTGTATAGATCTTCAAGCTTGTCATGAATGATTAGTCAATAGTCTTGTTTGATCTTGATACATGCATAGACTTGTTCCTATACATCTCCTCACATTTATTTTTATGTCAAAAGCTCTACAATCGTGAATCTCTAAAAAGAGAAAAAGCTGAAAAAACCTTGCTTCGAAAACTAGTTTGAGTAGGAAAAGGTAGAGCAAAATGTATTCAAAATGTATGATGTCAAAGCTAAAGGCTTATTCCTCAAAGAAATATAAAAAATTTCATAGCATCATTGCTCAAAAATTGAGTTGTTTTGATCAAAAAGTACGAAAAATGAAAGCCAAATGAAAAGCTTTCAATCAATACAAACACTTTGGTGGGGGATCATATAAGTATATTTCTACTAGTGAGATTGGTCACTTGACTTCGAGCTAGTTGTGTATGATTTGATTGAATTGATTATTGAACCTTCATACTAGACTATGGACTAGTTCATACTTGCTTCACACACACAACACACAAGTCTAATGTTCAATGAATGCCTATTTCATTTGTGTGATTATACATGTTCAAATGTGATGTGTGTGTACTCAATTATATATGGATCAAACCAAAAAGATTTTTGATCATTTTATTTGTATTTGGAAGTGTTTTTCATCACTCTCTGTTTCTAGGTTTTGTACCTACTTTGCTTTTCAATGTTTCAAGCTTGTTTTTGTGTTGAAAAACAGGGGTCAGAGTCTTTCATGAGTCGTTCGCAACTTGGCTGCAAGTCACAAAGCTAAAAAATGCATTTTTGGTCATCAGGCAATGAGTTTCGCAAGTAACTTGCTAGTAACTTGCAAGTAGGCTATCTTGCGAAATTTCCAGCTATTTCACGAAATTCCCAGATCGGCTATTTTATGGGATTTCGTGAGTTTTGGTCCAAAACTCATCATATGACTCTATTATGACTTCATCCTCTCCAAACCCTCTTTTTCAAAGCTTCTACATTAAAACTCAACTAATTTCAATTGTTTTACACTCCATAAACATCTCTAAGGTAATCTTTAACACTTCTAATTGATTTTGATCCTTAGATTATGTTCTTGGGAGTTTTATATTCATTGTTGGGACATTCTCAAATGGGGATTGGAAAGTTTAATTTTTGTCAATCTTTTTTTATTGGGATTTGTTTCTTTTGATGATTGGATTTGAATGTTGGCCTTTTGTGGCAAAAAATAACATGTATTAAGGGTAGATTTTCACATGTTCATCATATATCTATAGTGTGTGCACGCTAGGTGTTTAATAAAATGCTTCTATGGTATTTTTTTCACTCTTTTGGACTCCAATGAGTACCAAACTTTGCGGGTTTTTTATGTTTCCTCATTAGGAATATATTTTGATCATTGGTTGTGTATTTTACACACCTTGCCCCATATGTGCATTTCTCATGCTTGGTTCATGCATTGCACATAGCCACCTCTTACACACAACCACCTCTTGCACACACCTTTGCTACTCTTGTCATGCCTTGGTATACTCTCTAGTATACTTTATTCTTCGTAGCATTTTGTTTTTAAGGTGTTTTTGTCTTTTGGTTGAGCTTCATTTTCTCATTTATCTTGTACACCTCATGTATCTTACCCTTGTTCATATCTTCTTTTCTTTCCTTTCTTCCTCTTGATTCATTTGTCTATTCATGACAAAAAGGAGGAGAGTATACTAGAGAGTATACCAAAATGGATCGTCATTTTTATGACTCATATGCACATTCTCAAGGGGAGAAATTCCATAGGGAAGATGCATATACCAAAGGGGAGAAGACATTTCTTTTCAAGAAAACCTTGTTTTGTTTGTTTTACTCTTTGTTTGTTTTCTTGTTTTTCTATATGATGCTTTGAGTTATGTTTAGTATCTATGCTTTGTTGTTCTCATCGCATTGTGTTTATGTGTTGGACATGCATACATCCTTATGCTATTATGCTTTGTTGATTGCATATTCAGATGATCATTTGCTTTGCTATGTGATCATTGTGGTCATTTCCATATGATTGTTTAGTGTTTGATCAAGTTGCTCATATGTTTCACATCTTGTTTACTTGATCGCTTTTTAATTGCGACATTATTCTTGTCATTTTATTACTTGCTTTACCTTGAGGGTCTAATGTGTTTTGTGCAAATGTTTCAAAATACAGGTATTGTGTTCCAAGTTCATCATAGGTTTTAGATTTAGGTGTGAGTGAGTTTTGTCATTGTTCCCAAACTCACGTTTAAGTCTAGAGTCTGTTATAGAATGTTTTTGTCACGGAATAATTAAAGGGGGAGATTGTAAAGTTGTGATTTACAACTATATTTTATATTGGCTTTATTCCATGACAAAAAGTGTTGTAATTACATTAATTTATTTCATTGTATTTTGTGGGATTTTATTGTATTGGGTTTAGTATTAAGTTGATGAAAAATCAAGCATAAAATGAAGATTAGTGCAGTTTTGCGACTAACTCGCAAGAAGCTCGTGAGTAAAGGTTCCTGCAAAAAGGCCACATGAGAAGCACATGCTGGAAGCTGAAAAGTCAAGTGCCAGTCTGTATTTCTCGAGTGCTTCACGAGACAGTCCATCTCGTGAGGTACCCGTAAAACTCTCTGCCTGGAGGATTTTAAGTATAACTTTCTTACCTTTCACCCATACTATATATACCCTCATTACTCACAAAAGTAAAGGTGGCTATTTAGAAAGAACCCTAGATGGGTTTCTACAACACAACACAATACACCCACCATTTTAGAGAGAGAGTTCGTCATCCTATAGTAAAAAATCATTGTAATCTCTTCTCATTCCCTCTCCCATTATTATACCTTGAGAGGAGATTTGTATCCAAACACAACCCATACCTATTCAAAGTGTAGAGAGTGTTTTGGAGTTTGGAAAGTTTTGGAGATTTGCCAAAAGAAGCCGTTAAGGCTTGGCAGATGCAACCGGGCAGTATTGTGGGATCCAAAAAGCTAGTAAAGACAAAACTCTAGGAAATCAGTTGGTAGCAGGAGATTGGTGTAGGGAATTAACCCGAAATTCTCAACCTATGAGAAACAAAAAAAAAAAAAAAAAAAAAAGAGAAAACACATGTCAAAGAAAAACAATTACACGTACAAGACAATATTTACATGGTTCGGCAATGCCTATGTCCACGGAGTTGCAGAGATTTCACTATTATCAGGGAAAAATATAAAATGCGGCAGTACAGTTTTTTTTCCCTCTCAAAAACTACAACAACAAAACCCTAATCACCAAAGCTTCGGCTTGAGCCTGTCGGCCCAAACCTCCGCTCCATGAACTAAGCTTCAAAAAATCCCTCATTAAAAACTACGCAACATTATTGAAGTTGGGTCGATTTAGGTCGTTAACCGAATCAAACATAGTTAGACTCCACAAAGCCTAACAAATCTCCCACTTAGAGACTAGTTCAATCACCAACATCAACCGAAATCCTCCAAAAACAATCCCTCATCCCTGCAACTCATCCTCTTGTCCTCAAGTTAGAAGACCAACTGAAGTTGCACACAACTTTAGCTTCTCAATAGTGACACTCTTAGTCAACACGTCTGCTAGGTTCTTAGATCCACAAATCTTCTCAAGTATTACCAGATTATCTTCAACAAGGTAATAAATAAAGTGATATTTAGTCTGTATATGCTTCGACTTTGAATGAAAAGCCAAATTTTTACTAAGAAAGATTGCACTCTGACTGTCACTGTGTAGAATGTCCATCTCCTGCTTCTTACCTAATTCATCTAAGAAGCCATGTAGCTAAATCATCTCCTTTCCAGCTTCAGTTGCTGTAACATACTCAGCTTCTATAGTAGATAAAGTAACAATCTTTTGTAGATTTGAGGCCCATGATATAGCTGTACCACCCAAAACAAATACAAACCCAGTAGTACTCTTTCTACTATAAATATCACTAGCAAAATCAACGTCTACATAACCCTACAGTTTCAAGCTTGCACCTGTGAAACAAAGACATGTATCTGATGAACCTTTCAGATACCTCAAAACCCACTTGACTGCCTCCCAATGCTGCTTTCTTGATCTACTCATGAATTTGCTCACAACTCCCACTACATGTGCAATGTTTGGCCTTGTACACACCATAGCATACATCAAGCTGCCAATCGCTGAGGCATAGGACACCTTACTCATAGGGTCCCTTTCTTCTTCTGTCTTTGGTGATTGTTCTTTACTTAGTTTGAAATGAATACCCAAGGGTGTGCTCACCGGTTTAGCTTCATTCATATTGAACCTATTGAGAACTTTCTTCACATACTCTAATTGTGAAAGTTTCAATGTACCATTAGCCTTGTCTCTAATGATTCTCATACCAAGGATTTGCTTTGCAGCTCCCAAATCCTTCATTGCAAACTGTTTTGACAATTGCTTCTTTAGATCATTAATTTCCTCAATGCTAGACTCTACAATGAGCATATCATCCACATACAACAGTAAAATGATATAAGAATTGTCAAAGAACTTAAGATAGCAACAGTGATCAGCTCCACATTTCTTAAACCCAATTTTTTGCATAAAACTATCAAATTTCTTGTATCACTGTCTTGGAGCTTGTTTTAGACCATACAAGCTCTTTCTCAGTTTGCAGACTAGATTCTTTTGTCCCTGAACAATGAACCCTTCTAGTTGAATAATGTAAAGGTCTTCCTCCAAGTCACCATGAAGGAATGCTATCTTCACATCTAACTGCTCAAGATGTAAGTTTTCTGCAGCCACCATTCCCAGTACCAGTCTAATGGTTGACATCTTCACAATTGGAGAAAATATCTTTAAGTAGTCAATACCCTTCTTTCGTTGGAACCCTTTGACAACTAATCTGGCCTTGTAACGCTTGCTGCCATCATGCTCATTCTTTATTCTGTATACCCACTTGTTGTGCAAAACCTTCTTTCCTACTCTCAATTCAATCAATTCCCATATTTGATTCCCTAACAAAGAATCCATCTCATTCTTCATGGCTAACTCTCACTTGCTTGAATTTTCATCCTACAAGGCTTCTTCATAACACTTTGGCTCACCACCAACAATCAACAGGAGATAATTTAAAGTGGGTAAATAACGCTGTGGAGGTCTAATGGTCTTGGAAAATCTACGGACTTCAGCTACAGGTGTACTCTGATCTACCTGTGAATCTACATTCTCCTTATCTTCTTCACCCCTTTTCTGGACAGTACTTTCAGTCAATTCATCGAAGTTGACAAACTTAGATTTCTTTTGATCTATCTCTGTAACATTTGACACTATAGTTGACCTGTCCTTGTATATAACCTGTTAATTAAATATCACTTTTCTACTTCTGATGATTTTCCTGTTTTGTTCATCCCAAAACCTATAGCCAAATTTCTCATCACTATAACCAATGAAAAAACATATTTTAGACTTTGCATCAAGTTTACTACGAGCATCAAAATCAATATGAACATATGAAACACAACCAAAAACTTTTAAATGTGAAAACTTTACCTCTTTACCATTCCAAACCTCCTTAAGAAGTCTGAACTCCATGGGAACTAATGGTCCTCGGTTTATCAGATAAACTACAGTGTTAACAGCATCAGCCCAGAAAGTTTGTAGTAGTCCAGCATGCAACCTCATACTCCTAGCACGCTCATTGAGAGTTCTGCATTCTGCTGTGGTGTCCCAAGAATGGTTTTCTCTATTCTAATTCCTTGCGCAGCATAATACTTACTAAACCCTCCATCTATGTACTCTCCTCCATTATCTAACCTCAAACATTTTACTTTCAAACATGTTTCTGTCTCAACCATGGCCTTCCACTTCTTAAAGGTTTCAAATACATCAAATTTATTTTTCAGAAAATAAACCCATACCTTTCTGCTTAAGTCATCAATAAAAGTGATGTAGTACCTTGAACCTCCAAGGGATGCAACCGGAGAAGACCCCCACAAATCAGTGTGTACTAACTCCAATTTTTCAACCTTTGGTGTCCTACTAGTTTTTAAGAAGCTCACATTTTTCTGCTTTCTTAAGATGCGGCTTTCACACATGTCAAAATCAATGGACTTTAGTTCTGGTAGTTTTCCTCTTGACAGCAGAATCTTCATCCCTTTCTCACTCATGTGACCAAGTCTGTGGTACCATAGGCTTGTATCAGTACTTGCTTCAGCAATTGCAATTGTGTCTCTTGGACTTAAGGTCATATATAGAGTACCAATCTTCTTTCCACGAGCCAATACTCTGGCTCCCTTTGTAACCTTCCAAGTACCACCAACAAATAATATTGCATGCCCTTCATCATTAAGTTGTCCAATAGAAATCAAATTCCTCCTCAAATTAGGAATATGTCAAACTTTATCCAGTAACCAAACAGACCCATTAGGCAACAATATACAGACGTCTCCTATACCCCTAACATTCAAGGCTGTACCATCAGCTAAATACACATTACCAAAATCACTTGCAGCATAGTTCTATATGATTTCTCGGTGTGGAGTAGTATGAAATGAAACTCTTGAGTCCAAAACCCAATCATCAAGTGGGTTGTCTACTGTAAGAAGTAATGCATCCTGTATCTCTTCTGTTACAGCATTAGCAGAGTCATCTTCATTCTTCTTCTTAGGACTTTTGCATTGCCTCCTAAAGTGACCTGTTTGCCCATAGTTCTAGCATTGTACTTGTTGGCCTGATCTAGATTCACTTCTGTTCCGATTAGAATTTCTAGGTTTTGATCTTCCCTGATTTGAATTTCTATCATTGCCTCTGCCTCTGCCTCTTGTCTCAAGGTTTAGGGCAGAACCAGATCTTGAGGTTTCACCTGCATCTCTTTTGCGATTCTCCTCAACCAGAATTAAATCTCATATGTTATTGTACTTTAGCTTTTCCTTTCCTGTAGAATTGCTTACTATCATTCTCATTGCCTCCCAATAGTTTAGCAAAGAAGCCAAAACGATCAGTGCACGGATCTCATTATCAAAATCAATTTCTACAGATGACAATTGATTTGTGATAGTGTTAAATTCATTTAGATGTTGTGCTACTGATGCATTCTCTGCCATCTTCAGATTGAACAATTTCTTCATCAAGTGCACCTTGTTGTTTGTTGATGGCTTTTCATACATACCAGACAAAGCCTTCATTAGATCTGTTGTGATCTTCTCCTTTACAACATTGTGTAACAGACCTAGACAGAGTTAACTTAATAACTTCCAGTACCTGTCTGTCAAGAAAAGCCCATTCCTCAACCTTCATAGTCTCAGGTTTTGACCCTAGAAGCGGCAGATGCAACTTCTTCCCATAAAGATAATCCTCAATTTGCATCCTCCAAAATCCAAAATATGTGCCATCGAAATTTTCTATTCTAGACGCCTTTCTTGCTTCCTCTGCCATTGCTCCCACTCAAACCTAACCCTAGGCTCTGATACCAGTTGTAGGGAATTAACCCGAAATTCCCAACCTGTGAGAAACAAAAAAAATAGAGAAAACACACGCCAAAGAAAAAACAATCACACACACAAGACAATATTTACGTGGTTCGGCAATTTGCCTACGTCCACAGAGTTGCAGGGATTTCACTATTATCAGGGAAAAATATAAAGTGCGACAGTACAGTTTTTTCTCTCTCTCAAAAACTACAACAACAAAACCCTAATCACCAAAGCTGCAATTTTTATATCCTGTGCACAGGATTCACAATGGGCTACAAAATGGGCCAAAAACATTTCCCGGGGGTGCTTCGGCTTGGGCTTGTCAGCCCAAGCCTTCGCTCCATGGACTAAGTCTCAAAAAATCTCCCATTAAAAATCACTCAACATTATTCGAGTCGGGTCATCAACCGAATCAAACATAACTAGGCTCCACAAAATCCAACACTTGGAGGGCTCAAGTACATTGGGTAGACTAGGCTTGGAGGGTTTTTTGTTATTCATGTGCTCCAACTTATTCACTAATGGATCGATTTCGATTCGAAGGGTCGCGGAGGGGTTTTTCGCCGAGTTCTTCGGTTTCCTCTTTGATAACACGTCTTGGTGTTATCTTGTGTTTACATCTCTCTTTCCTTACTCTTTAAGCTTTATATTTATTGTTGCTTGCTTGCTTGTGGCTTAGAGAGTAGTTCTAGTGATTGCGCTTCATTTACCCTTATTCCGCACTTAGATAAGTAAGAGTAAAAGCAATTAAGCCGTAACTAAAAATTGGGGGTCTAAATAAGCATTAGTGTTTCACTCTAATTTGAGCTTACAATTGTATTTTTTCCTTATCAACTACTTTTAGTGTTTTGGCTACACCAAATTGCAAAACTTTTTAGATAGAAACAAAACTTAATTGTTCTTATCAACTATTCCTCTACAACTTTATAATTTCGTTAGATAGACACAGAACCTTAATTGTGGATATCAAGTTATCAACTTCTCTTTCTTTCTTATTTTTCCTCTTCACTTTACGAATTATCTACAATTTTTTAGTACACAATTTTTATCAACAATTTTAAGTATTAATTTATCTACTTTTAAAATCTTCAATAGATACACTTGTCTAAGTTTTAAAAAATATGAAATTCTATTTAAACTAAAACCATGATTATTGTTTCCGTATATATTTGCTAAATAATTGCAGCATTAGAGTTAGCCAAATAAGCAAAAGAAATTGACACTAATGTAATTTGGATAAAAGAGACTTCTACATTTGTTGAACAATTATTTCCTCCAGTTTTATAATTCCACACAAATAAAATTTCTACCGTTTCACTTGAAAAAATCCTGCTTATATTCTTTCGGAAAACGCATTAGTTCCACCAGTTTTGGTGGCTTCTTTCACTTTCTATCGGTTATATGTTCTACATCTTATTTTGATAAACAACTTATATGTTCTACCTCAATCTAATCATGTTATAATATTCACTTTAATTAAAATTATTTTTATGTTACAAAGATTATCCTGAAGCTCCGAAGCCCAAGCTATGAAGTTTCATGATCTTGAAACTTACCCTTCAATTTGTTATCTTGAGTGCAAAGTCCACACAGATGCTATTATATAATTATATCTATTACATTGAAGCTTTAAGAGAGTGGAGTACTTCAAGTCTGGATTCTACTCTTATATTTTTCTATGTGGATCTCAAATTTATGCCATAAGTTTTCGGTTTTTTTTTTTTTTTTCATTTATTTAGTTCATCATTTGTTTTATTGAGATTTCTAAATATTTAATTTTTCAAAATTATTTATGAAAGGATTATACATAACCAAACATGATATCGCATGTTCCCCCCACCCCCGTTTTTATGGAGTAAAAAATGTTGCCGAGCCCCATTTGGCATGGCAATGATTTCTTAGAATTATAAAATGTTGGTGGGACTGTAGAGAGAGGAAGATAGAATTTAAGATGAAGAATTATATAGATAACTTCTATATGAACATTAAAATTTTGTTAGAATGGCAAAAAAATAATTTAATTATTAGGACTCTAAATGATGTATTGGTATTAATAGTATTTAAGGTCCATTTGATTAAGTGTTTTGTGAGTTTAAAAGAGCGTTTTTATTAAAACTCAAAACTTTATTTTGCAATCACAACTCCTCATAGCTTATATAACAGCTTATACACACACACACTTAATATTTTATAGTAATTGTTGTAAAATGCAAGTGGATTTTTTTACTAAGGCATGTGAAGATCTCATATTTAATCATCTCAAGCAACTTCACGTCACACATAAGATTATCTCTTATTCCTTTTTTACTTACATAATGGGCCAAGAATGTTAAATAGTGCTCATAAGCCTCAAATGATGTGTTTTATCTCCTAAAAATGCTTATTTATTTTTCAATTTTTTCACTTCAAAATAAAGTATTTTGGTTTAGGAATCATTGGTATAATTCATTTTAAGTAATTATTCAATATTCCTGGAATATAATTATAATATTAGGTCATACTACTATATGCATAAAAATAGTTTACACTCTCATTAATTATTAAAATAGTTACAATAAATCAAACTCTTTTGCCAAGAATTTACTATAAATAAATATATATTTCCTAAATTATAAGAAATTTAAATTTCTACTTCATCTAAAATTAGATTAGCAAGAGTTTCAAGTAATATAAAATAAATAAATAAAATATTTATTTTGATTTTTTTGATTATATATCATTATTTTGATTGTTTTAATTAATATTTAAAATTTATATATTACCCACCATGTTTATACAAAGTGTTAATATATATATATATATATATATATCGTAATAATAATATTAATAGTCTTTATCATGTGGCTTACTAATTATTAATATAGTTTTGACTTTTTACATATATCTTTTTAATTAAACCGTGCATCATACTAACGTGTATATAAAATATAAGTTAGATTTAGAAGCCGTGGTTACATTAAGTGACTGCACTAAATTATGGTAGTATTTTAGATAGACACAGAATAATAATTATTCTCATCAACATTTTTTTTATATATTTCCAGTTGCACTGGCTATGGATCAGGCTACTTCTATTTCACTCGGCCGTTACAATCTAGCTGAACCCTTCATGAGTTTAGCATTTTTATTAGCAAACTATAGATATCGTGGTACTCACTTTGTAGGTGTCAGAATTTTTCGGGGTTTATCAAATCTTAAACTACAATTAGTAATTGTTGATTTGTTGTAAATTTCCTTAGCGGCTTGCAGAACTTTATTATCCGATCGATTTGATGCAACAATAAAACTGATTGGGTCGGATCATGGACGCCCATGCCTAACTTTGAGTTTATGTGTTAATTTATATCTCCTTCATTTCGATTCTTCATTTACGTTACTTTTTAATCTTTCAATCTCTTTTTTCTCTAAGTGCAAAATTGCATAGCTCTAATATCTTTTTTCGTAATAGGATTTGAACCCATGTTCCTGAGGTTCTTGAATTAACATTTTTTGTATATTTAACTTTCCTTTTTTTTTTTCTTCTTTTTTTTTTTTTTTTTAAGTCTGTGGTAGCTACTTGTTTTTTTGAGGGTTTGGTATTGGTATTTCATTGGGATTAAAAACGTGTATTTTAAGGGTTTTAATTGGTAACGTATATTCTTCTATGAATATAAATAAAAAGTGAAGAATAAAAAAACTTAAAATAACATTTCTGATCACAATAATATGGAAGAACCCTTTTTTTTTAATTTGAATTATCAAAAGACTTTCCAAAGGTGAGGAAATTCATGAAATAGAAAATTTTGGATAAACTTTTTAGAAGGTGAGGGTAGTCATGAAATACCCGGTCTACACCTAAAGCTTTTTTATTTTAATTAAAGGGTACTTTTTTTTACTTCTTTCTGTTACGAATACTTCTTTAACAATTTTTTTTTTTTTTTTGGGGAGAATGTACTTCTTTTACAATTAGACATCTATGACTCTAGACGATGTCATAGATATGTACTTCTTTTACTATTAAAAATGATGGTAGTCTTATTAAGCTATAGACAAAACAAATCAAATGTTTACAAAGTTGGTGGAATTATAGAAATGAAAAACTTCTTTTAATATTGAAATGATGGCAATCTCCTTGAAAAACATTTTTGACATTTGTAAAGTTTAGGATAAACTACAAATTATATCCCTAAAGTTTGGGGTGTTTGGATTTTACACCTTAAAATTTCAAAATTTGGATTTTACCCTGAAATTTAGGGGTGTTTAGATTTTACATCATAACATTTTAGAATTTGGATTTTACCCCTTAAATTTTAGGGGTGTTTGGATTTTATTCTTCTAAAGTTTGGAAATATTTGGATTTTACATTCTAAAGTTTTAGAATTTGGAGGTGTAAAATCCAAACACTCCTAAGTTTTAGGAGGGTAAAATCCAAATTTTGAAAAGTTAGGATGTAAAATCTAAACATCCCCAAACTTTAGAGTGTAAAATCCAAATTCTGAAACTTCAAAGTGTAAAATCCAAACACCCTCAAACTTTAGGGGTGTAATTTGCAATTTACCATAAAGTTTATTGCTTAAATAATTGTAACAGTAAATGAGTCTCCCTTAATTACTCCTAAAAAACACCTCTCATTTTTAATCAATATTTATTTATTTATATATAAAAGCAAAGACATCATGTGGGAAAGCGTGAGGTTCTGCCAAGTAGCACATTGTATGACATTCTTTTCATTTAGGCTTCCACCTCATCTAAATTTAGCATTTATGTCAAATTATTAAGCAATGGTAAATGCATTTATTTCAATGTATTAATAAAATTCAAAGAATTTGTGTACATTTATAACTTTACATGCTTTGAATTGATACAAGTGGATCTAAAAAGTCATGGGAAATGTAGGAATAAGAAAAACATTTCAATTTTATGCATAAAACTACCTTCAATGTAGAATTGCAAGAGTCGGATTCAATGAATTGGGTAAATACTATTTGTCTCCACATTTGTCCAATATAAATCTCTATTTCCATTGGACTTAAAAATTAAACTTCCATAATTTTCTCACAATATCTTTGTTTTTCTTTTTGAGAGGTATGTTAATTTTCAAAATATTATGTTCATCTCAAATATTTTGTTTAGATTTTATGTATACCTTTTTACTTATGTAGTATTGTAATTTATTTAGGCTTATTTTTTCATATTATGTGCCAATTTATATTTTTGGTTTTCCGTATGATGTGTACACTTGGTAAGGATCTATTTTTCGTAACTTTTAGTTCAACTTAAATTTGGAGGTTAAATTGTGATATTATTGCATCACTATGGCATTATTTTTTCTGTTGTTGTATTATGAAATTCTAGAAGTTTTTATAACTAATTGATATATAAAACATAGATAATACAAGATAGACATCTAGGAACCAACAGGTTTGTAGGTTAAAAAAACAAATCAACCAATCAATATATAGATATATATAAAAGTAGAGACCTCATGTAAGAAAACATGAGATTCTGCTAAGTGACGCATTCTATGCAAAGAGAATTGAAATATTCTCTAGTGTCACATCAGATATAAGAACAAATTAAATATTGACTTTTTATTTCATTTGGTTTAATTCTTCAAGATTTTTCTAATTAAAAAGTAAATATTTTTTTGTATATTTTTGTTCAATGTTTCAAGACTTTTTATCATTCACACATACACACAAAACTCTTTACATTTTAATTCACCATTTTCACCTCTTGCACTTCTACCCTTTAAATATACATACTCATAGCTCTTCATGTCATCTCATGTCAAATATACACAAACAAAAAACGATGTCACTTACATTCAATCTTTCGATGACACCTACCTAGCTCTAACATTGTTATTTCATCTAATCCTAACCTGTATGAATTGACTACAACTAAGGAATGAGGTCTTGCATTTTATATTTAGTGACAACGGCAATTATGATTTTGATATTAAGGTTGGACTTTGTGGATTTGTGAGTTTTGTAAATAATGTAATTGACTATGGGTGTTTGGGATATGTATTTTGTTTTGGAATTAAGGAGAAAGAGAAAGACATTCTATATCAAATTTAATTCTATAATATTCCTTCAAATTTTTTTTTTCTCATTCCTTCAAGTGGATAATTATAATGGATATATGTATACAATTTATAATTGTTGCTTTTTATGATGAACTCATTGCTAATAAAGTTCCATAATAATTATGCTATAATACATATACAACATTCTCCAAAACAGTCTTGCATATATAAAATATTAGAACATTATTCGTGTATCGTACGGTAATTTACTTGTTACCTTAATTGGTTTATAACTTAATGCTTAGAAACTACACTACTTCAACCACAACAAAATAGCAATTAAATGTTGAAGCTTTTTTTTTTTTTTTTTTTTTTTTTAATCTCATTAAATTACTCCTAAAAAACAATGTAGCGAACGAATTTCCAACAATATTTCATTATCATTACATTAATCCGATGACCACTTCATATAATTAGATAGATATTCCAAAATTATTTCCAAGGTGCTAGCCAATAGATTGAAGCAAATTCTCCCTGATATTATCTCTCCAACCCAAAGTGCCTTTGTACCGGGCCACCTCATCATTGATAATGTCTTAGTGGCTTATGAGACACTACACACCATGCATGGGAGGAAAAAGGGAAAGAAGGGATCTGTGGCACTTAAACTAGATATTAGTAAGGCATCTGACCAAGTTGAATGGAATTTCCTACGTGGCATTATGGAGAAGTTGGGTTTTCTGGAGACTTTGGTGGATAGAGTGATGGGTTGTGTAACTATTTCTTATTTTTTTGTTCTTAATAATGGTACACCTTATGGTAATATTTCTCCATCTAGGGGACTAAGTCAAGGAGATTCTCTCTCACCTTACCTTTTTCTCTTATGTACAGAGGGTTTTACTTCACTATTACAAAAAGTGGAAATGGAGGGGCGAATTAAAGGAGTATCTGTTTGTAGAAGAGCCCCACGAATTATTAACTTATTGTTTGCAAAAGACTCACTTCTGTTTTGCCAAGCCAACAAGCAAGAAGTGAAAGAGATTACAAAAATCTTGAAGATGTATGCTAGTTCTTCGGGGCAATGCATCAATCTGGACAAATCATCGGTGTACTTTAGTGGTAATACTCCCATGGAACAAAAAAATTAGATAAAAGGTGCTTTGAGAGTCAAGGAAGTGGACCGGTTTGACACTTACTTGGGTCTGCCAATGTTGGTGGGTCGAAGAAAATATCACACATTCTCTTATATTAAAGATAAAGTTTGGAAAAAGCTCCAGGGATGGAAGGGCAAGATGCTATCTAGAGTAAGGAAGGAAGTGTTAATAAAGGCAGTGACTCAATCTATTCCCACATACGCCATGGGGGTGTTCCAACTACCCATAAGACTATGTGAAGAATTGGATGCAATGTGTGCCAGAGTTTGGTGGGGATAAGTGGGGAATGAAAGAAAAATTCATTGAAGGAGCTAGAGCAAACTCACTGAATCCAAGAAGATGGGGGGAATGGGTTTTCAAGACCTACGTTCCTTCAATTTAGTCATGTTGACAAAGCAAGGGTGGAGACTTATACAAGAACATGAGTCACTGATGTATCAGTGTTTTAAGGCCAGATATTTCCCACGATGTCAGTTCATGGAAGCCTTTGACTCACCAAATAAATCCTATGTGTGGAAGAGTATTATGGCAGCAAAGCCGATCTTAAACAAAGGGTGCTGTTGGAGGGTTGGTGATGGAGTTGACATCAAGGTTCTATCGGACAAGTGGATCCCTAACCACCCAACAAATGGAGTGAGTCACCTCCAGACGAGATAGGAAGGGACTGGTATTTTTCTGAACTTATTGACCCGGACCTGAAATGGTGGAGGAGATCTTATCACTGCACATTTTCACAAGGATGATGTGGATGCTATATTGCGATTATCCTTGAGTCATAAACATGCCCCAGATGCCATAGTTTGGTTACACAATAAAAGGGGAGTATACTCTGTAAAATCGGGCTATCATGTGGCGAGATAGGTTTTCAAAACGGAGGATTGGGCGGAAAGCTCCTCTGGACCGAGAGGAAGTTAGGTATGGTCTAAACTATGGAAGCTTCATGTGCCAAATAAAATAAAAGTTTTTGGGTGGAGAGCTTGCCACAATATATTGCCCACCCTTGACAATCTTGTGCTGAGGAAAATAGTTGAGGATGATGGATGTATGCTCTGTTCAAGGAGGGTTGAAATAGGGATCCATGCTTTATGGGAATGTGCAGTGGCGAAAGATGTAAGGTCGGGTAGCATGATTAGACTACAAAAATTTGGTCACGGGTAGCAGGACGTATTCCATTTATTTCAAGAATTGCTGCGTAAACTATCCACAGCTGAGTTCGAATTATTTTTAGTTCAATCTTGGATTATCTGGAACCAAAAGAACACGGTGGTATATGGAGGTAAGTTAAAGGACCCGAGGTGGCTAAATAAAAGAGCAAAGGAATTTTTGGAGGACTTCCATCATGCACTGGGACAGCTACGAATTCCAGTAATACATCCAGGTGATAATGTATGGCATCCACCTCCAGAATCTGCCTTCAAGTTGAACTTTGATGCTGTGATCTTCTTGGAGTTGAACTGCTCAAGAGTTGGGGCGATGATCCGGAATGAGAGGGGCGAGGTCATGGCAGCAATGTCAGCAAGAGGTCCACAGGTTGTAGACACTAGTGAAGAGGCCGAAATACTAGCATGTAGAAGGGCAATGGAGTTTGTGAGAGAGGCGGGATTCACAGAATTGGTTATTGAGGGAGATAATGTCAATGTTATGAAATCAGTCTCGGCTTCAGGGGCAGACCAATCAAGGCTTGGTCATATCATACAAGATATCAAATGGCTTACACAAGGTCTTCGAAAGGTGTCCTTCAGTTACGTGAGGAGGGTTGCTAATTCCGTGGCACATGGGTTAGCTAGATACGCAAAATACGTAAAGGAAGACGTGTATTGGATAGAGGACAATCCCCCACCTGTGCTGAAAGCTTTGTATTATGATCTTTCGCATTTAAATAAATGAAAGTTCAAACTGTTTTCAAAAAAAAAATTACTTAGAAAAAAAAAAAAGTAATGCTACATCCACAAATTATTTTACAATATTTTTACAAACTTTAATGTGACTAGCTTCTTATTGGTTATCATCTAGACCTACCATTAACATTACTTTTTCATTTACCAATAACTATTTATCACATCAGTAATTTGTAAAAAATTTTGAAAAAAGTTTGTATCTCTAGCATTACTCTAAAAAAAAAAAAAAATCTCAAAAACATTTACTTTATAATTGCAAGTGAATGGGAATGGTGAGAGTTGAGTTTTAATGGGGATGATCACATCACTATAATATTTATTTTGGAGTTATGTTTACTAATTAGGGTTCGGCATTCGATCCAGTTTAATTCAATTTAGTCCATTTCGGTCCACTTTGGTTCACTTTGGTACATTTTAGTCCACATCGATATACTACTTAAGAATTGGAAATGACAGATTTTGGTTGAGAGTACTATCAATTATTTGAGTATTATCAATTGTAATTATATGATAAGTTTTTATTATCATGATAATCTCCTTAAGAGAATAATAAATTTGAACTTAAAAATTTTAGATATACCAAAAGAAATTAGGAAAATATAATGCATAATAACAATACTTAGAAGAATATGGACCCCTTCAAAAAAAATAATATCAATAAAAAATACAAAAAATGATAAAATTATATATTTTTAAAACTAGAGAGATAGAAATTGCTTTTAAATATTGTGTAATTTTTAAGGAGAACAAATTATTTACAATGAAATTTAAAGAATAATTTATATATTATACTCCCATTTCAAAATAATTATATATTCTCATGTATTACATGGACTTGCGACTAGTTGTTAAAGAAAGCACAAGGCGAGAAGAGAATCCATGACATCATATTTGCAAGGCAAGGTTTGCATGTGTCCCACTTTTTTTTTGCAGATGACAATCTACTCTTTAGCCAAGGAATGGCAATAGATCTTGGACATTCTATCTATGTATCAGCAAGCATCAGGTCAACAAATTAATATGGGGAAAGACAATTTTTTTTTTTTTTTTTTTTTTTGTGTGGGTAAATTGCATGATAATCTCCTTAAGAGAATAATAAATTTGAACTTAAAAATTTTAGTTGTGCCAAAAGAAATTAGGAAAATATAATGCATAATAACAATAGTTAGAAGAATATGGACCCCTTCAAAAAAATAATATCAATAAAAAATACAAAAAAATGATAAAATTATATATTTGTAAAAATAGAGAGATAGAAATTACTTTTAAATATTGTGTAATTTTTAAGGAGAACAAATTATTTACAATGAAATTTAAAGAATAATTTATAGATTATACTTCTATTTCAAAATAATTATATATTCTCATGTATTACATGGACCTGCGACTAGTTGTTAAAGAAAGCACAAGGCAAGAAGAGAATCCATGACATCATATTTGCAAGGCAAGGTTTGCATGTGTCCCACTTGTTTTCTACAGATGACAATCTACTCTTTAGCCGAGAGGAATGGCAATAGATCTTGGACATCCTATATATGTATCGGCAAGCATTGGGTCAGCAAATTAATATGGAGAAAGACGATTTTTTTTTTTTTTTTGGTGGGTAAATTGCATATTACATTCCTAAAGTTTGGGAGTGATTGGATTTTACACCTTCAAGTTTCAGAATTTGGATTTTATCCCCATGAAGTTTGGATTTTACACCTTGACGTTTCAGAATTTGGATTTTATACCCTCAAATTTTGAAATGTAAATTTTATACCCTCAAATTTGGATTTTGCAAATTTAGGGATAAAATCTAAATTTTGAAATGTCAGGGTGTAAAATCCAAATACCCCAAATTTTAGGGTTTAATTTGCAATTTACTTTATTTATTTATTTATTTAGTGGAAGAAGCTGGCTTTATATATTGTTCTGCGTATATTACTGGAAGATAAGAGTAGAATATATTTTACGGATACATGCTTAGAAAAGCAATAGTTATTAGTTAGTATGGAAGTCAAAGTTCTATGGCTGCATGAAATTTAGAAAATTTCGTACATTTCGCTGTTGTGTTTATTTTGTATTTAATCATAAAATGACAAATGACCAAAAATCATAACAATGTAAATGTTTTTATCTTTTATTTATAAAAACGTTCTGTAATCTTATTGTGATTTTTTTAATTAAGCTTAAAGGGAATTGGGATACATATTGAGGAGGAATTATTCAATACTCGGGGTCAATTGTGTCATCCTTGCACCATGCCACTGTGTTTTAATTGGCTAGGTCAAAGTGAAATATTATATCTAAAATATTTTCACAATAATTCTAGGTGAAATATTGTTACTTAGTATGCAAAAAAATAATTTCAGGCTCAAGTTAGATACAAAAACAGTGGTTGGCTCAAATTATTCCTGGATCAAACGAAGGCAAAATATCATAGAATACTTAACGCAATTTAAAGTTAGAGTTAAAAATGCCGAACTTAGTGTACACACACACACACACACAAAAAAAAAAAAAAAAAAAAAAACCCTCTTAACTTTGATTGTCCCTTTTTTTGGGGAGAAGTTGGTTCCCAAACTCGAATGTGTGACTTATTTGATTGTCCCTTTTGATGGAAGATATTACTCATTGTACCGTGCACGATCATTAGCAAGCACAATTCTTGCTTAGAATCAAAAATTCATTGGTTTATCTTTAGAATTTCTCTCTCTTGCTCTTGAATCAATAACCACAAATAATGCTAAGGCTATCACTTGAAGTCCTCTCTCGACAATATCCTTGTGGGTTTGATATGGTGCCATTTGAAAGGAACCTAGGTTTCAAGTTCCATCGACATCTGATGGTTTTAGGTAATGATTTATGTTCATTGTCTTCCTTTTTTTAGTTATGAATAAATGTTGAGCTATAAGATTTGGTTTGTTAACGTCTTTTATAATGCTTGTGCACCGTGATTTTTCTGTGCTACCCATATGTACTACTGGTTTTAGCAACAGTTCATAATAACATTGTTCAGAATAACTTGGGAATTTCACTGAATTTCATTCCAAGTCTTTGTAATATGCATGAATAGTTCAGGCTTAGTTCGAATTCAAACTTTCCAAGAATGACTTGAGGCATATCGCATGCATCATCATGTTCTACTCCCAATTTTTAGCAGTTGATTCGTTCTGCTGTTCTGCATAATAATATTTTTTTTTTCTTAGTCAAACCAACAATTTGTTGGTTTGACTTATTGCTAACAATTTTTGTCCTTTGAAATCAGGGGGGAACTACGTTCAAACTTTTTAAAAAAAAATACTATGTATAATTATTAAATATTTGGAAAGCATTCCCAAATAAAAATAAAAATTGATCCATTGACTAAGTGGTTACGTTATAGATTAGAGATTGCAATTTTTTTTTCTTGATTTCATTTTTTATTGTTAAATTTGCTATTATATCCCTTAATGTTTTAGACCATTTGTGGTGTTGAAGACTCATTGGTTCCATTCTTTTTTATCCATTCAGGTAGGCAATTCTGTAAATTGATATTAAAAATGAAAATTTAAGAATTTCACTATCCTGACTAATTTATATGAAAAGATTGTCATCAACATAACTTTCATAAGAGATAATAAGTTCTTTTTTTTATATATATTTAAAACAAACTAGACAACTTTGTATATATACTCATTAAAGTTTAAAATATAATAAGTTATCCTTAAAAATTAATAGAGAATATATACACATCAAAGTTTTTTTTTTTTTTGAGAAAATATATACATCAAAGTTGATACCTTTGTATCCATCTAACATATTTATTTATGAATACTGACTTTGTCTAATATTAGAATATATATATATATATATATATACACACACACTAGTTAGGGCAGCCGTGAAAAAAAAAAGTAGTGATTAAAGTCAATTTTAGATTTTATTTGTGTCACTAAACAAATATATAAATCATTTTATTTTTAAAGTACGCATAGATTTACATTAATAAAAAAAAACATTAATTTTAAGAATTTTGATAATTAAGTCATAAAAAGTTAATTTCATTCGTATAAGAATTTTGATCAACCACAAAATTAAGATTGCTATTTAACATATAAATATCTATTTTACTCTAATAGTTTTTTAGTACCTATTTGTTAAAGGCAATATATCTACCATCTAAAACTTAAAATATATGAAGAAAATTTTTTGGATGTTAAAATTTAGTGGGAGTAATTTAGACATTACACAATAAAATATTTTAAAAATCATAAGCTTTCATTAGGGTTTAACTGAGAGAATAACAATATGACGTATTTGCTATTTTCTAAAATATTAAGGGAAAAATTGTTTGATTTTAAAGTTTAAAAAGGAATTATAAACTATCACAAACATAAAGGATGAAAAGTGTTTTTTTTCCTAAGTTTTTGTTTTTGTTTTTGTGTGTAAGACTTTGTTTTTACTTAAAATTGTTTGCAAAAAAAAAAAAAAAAAAAAAAAAAGGTCAACCCAAGAAAATTGTATGTGAAATAGTGAATTTTGGCTCAAATAAAACTAATTAACCAACAAAAAATTTCTAAAAACACAAAAAAATGGCACAACATTTTCATAATACTTTTATAATTTTGTTATATTTTATTTTGACTAGTAAAGAATTAACAGCTTAACAGTTTTGAAAATATTATGATGACAAAAAGATGTCTTAACATTTTCACACAAAAAATGCTATGTCCATGACATTTTCACAACAAATCATAAGTAGTAGGTTGCTATAGGTTGTTATAGGTTGGCAAAAAAGTAGTTTTATTAGTAAGTTTAAATTAAAACTAATAACAATTTACTACCTATGATTTATTATGAAAATATTGTGAAAAATATTGTGAATGTAGCACTTCTTTTTTTACAATACCTTTATTTTTAGTTGTGGTTGGTTCCCGTTAATATATTATTATTTTATTTTGACATATAATGAATTAACACATCATCAATTGTGAAAATATTGTGCCAATTTGTTGTGTTAATATTTTATTATAATGTGAAACAATGTGAATTGGACAACCAAAAATAATATAGCAAATCTATTGAAGCTTTACACAATCACCAAAAAAAAAAAAAAAAAACAACCAGCTAAACAATGAAAATTGAACAAACCAAAACTACTATAGCCAAGCTACCATAACTTTTCTCATTCGCTCATGTTGTGAAAAATGTTGTTGTTTTTTAGTTGTAGTTGGTTCCAATATGATATTTTATTTTGACTTATAAGGAATTAACACCTCAATAATTGTGAAAATATTATGACAATTTGTTGTGTTACTAACTTATTATATATAAACTAGGTAACTACTAAGTAACAGTTCATATGTCTATAAAAAAATTTAAAAACAAAAAAGTTCAACTGACGATGTTACTATGAGAAAAAAAAAGGGGGGCTAGTGAACAGTGCGAGTTGAATAAACCAAATACACTGTAGCTATAAGGAAATGTTGTTGTTGTATCATTTGTTTTTTTAATAATACCTTTATTTTTAGTTGTGATTGATTCCGGTATGATATTTTATTTTGACCTATAAGGAATTAACACCTCAATAATTGTGAAAATATTGTGACAATTTATTATGTTCCTAACTTATTATATATAAACCGGGGTAACTACTAACTAACACTTCATATGTCTATAAAAAAATTTGAAAACAAAAAAGTTCAACTGACAATGTTAATTACTACGGAAAAGAAAAAAGGGAGGCCAATGAATAGTGCGAGTTGAATAAACCAAATACACTGTAGCTATGAGGATTGGCTCTTTTTATATATACTAGTAAGGGTTGCACGTGCAAGGTACATGCTGCCCATTGAGTGAGAAAATTTAAGATAGAATTGTTTTTTGAAGTAGTATTAAACTATGTATTTAAATTTAGAATAGTTATTTTAACATATAGCTATCTATTTAGTATGATAATTTCTTAGGAAAAGATATTTGGTATCAAATGACACCATGTCAGCGATATCAAAATCTAATAAGTATGAGACATGTCAGCAAAAAATAACTAATACACTAACAATTGAAAGACATGTGTTAGTGGGTAGTTATTTTTGCACACATATCTCTTGTTTATTGGATTTTGATATGGATGACGTGCTATCATTTGATACAAAATACTTTTTCATTTCTTAGAACCTATTTACTAAAGACAAGATCTACTCACCAAAAAATAAAAATAAAATAAATAAATAAAAAATAAAATCTACTGAGAATGATGACAAATGTTGTCATATTCCAACAATAAACAACTAAATTTTGATAAAACATTGTCAAAATATTTAAATTTACGCAATAAATGATGACATATGCTAAAATTGAAACTCTTCATCAAATTAAATACCTACAACCATTTTATAATTTTACTGTGACATATGGTGGGCTCTAGTATGATATTTTATAATTTTATTTTAGAGTAATGTTACATCTACAACATTTTCACAACAAATCTTAAGTGGTGAATTGTTATTGGTTTTTACTTGGGACAACCACTTAAAACTATGCATTAAAAATAAAAAACAAAACAAGACAAAAAACCAACAGAAGAAAATTGTGCTTGAAACAGTGAATTTTTGCTCACCAAATT
The DNA here is from genome assembly GCA_030820535.1 of Quercus parvula. NCBI lineage: Eukaryota > Viridiplantae > Streptophyta > Magnoliopsida > Fagales > Fagaceae > Quercus > Quercus parvula. The sequence goes on along the minus strand of JAUAME010000007.1, from coordinate 11,744,347 downwards.
TGAGTCTGACTGAACCAAAAAAGAAGTCTAGGAACACAACAAAATGTCACAATATTTTCACAATACTTTTATTTTTAGCCGTGGTAAGTTTCGGTCTGATATATTATTATTTGTTTAATAGAAATGCTATCTCTATAATATTTTCATAATAAATTCTAAATGACAAGTTGTAACTGATTTCAAAATGGACCTACAATTGATATCAAATTTTTATCCATCAATAGTAGCTTACCTATGATTTTTTGTGAATTTAATGTGAAAATGCTTTGAACTTAGTATTTTTTTTTTTTTTTGATCTATAAGAAACTGAGACCTCAACAATTGTGAAAATATTGTGATAACAACAAGTGTTACAACATATTCACAAAACATTTATTTTTAGTTGCGGTTGGTTACAATCTCATATTTTATTATTTTATTCCAACCATTAAGAAATTAACACCTCAATAATTGTGAAAATATTGTAAAATTTGTTGTGTCAGTATAACGATATATATGTCAGCTCATATAAATATTTTTTTTTTAAAAAAGAGCACAAACTGATGACTGAAAAAAATAAAGAAATAAAAAGCCAATGAAGTGATAAATAGAACATATTGAACAAACCAAAACGTACTTTAACTTTTACACATTTATAGAACAAGTATTACAAAATTTTCACAAAACATTTATTTTTAATTGTGATTGGTCACAATCTCATATTTTATTATTTTATTTCAACCTATAAGAAATTGACACCTCAATAATTATGAAAATATTGTGAAATTTGTTGTGTTAGTATAACAATATATATGCTAGCTCTTATAAATATTTATAAGGGAAAAAAAAAAAGCACAAATTGATGACTGAAAAAAGAAATTTGTTTTGTCAGTATAACAATATATATATATATGCCAACTCATAAATAAATAAATAAAAATCGTGTCAATATAATAATATATATGCCAGCTCATATAAATATTTATAAAAAAAAAATTAAAAAAACCAATGAAGTGAAGAACAGTACATATTGAACAAACCAAAAAAGTATTGTAGCTTTTACATACTCACACAACAAGTTTTACAATATTTTCACAAAACATTTATTTTCAGATGTGGTTAATCACATTCTCATATTTTATTTTGACCTATAAGAAATTGACATCTCAATAATTGTCAGTATAATAATATATATGCAACACCTGTAAATATTTAATAAAAATTAAAAAAAATTAAAAAACACAAACCGATGACTGAAAAAAAAAAAATATATATATATATATATATATATGTGCATGTACAACGTATGTTTGAACTGAGCATCATGCATTCTCCTCCTTTGTAGAGTCTCTCTGGTTGCCTCGTCTACAACGCCTTCACCTTAGTTGTGTCTTCTCTCCACCATTCCTCAGACCTCCTTAGTTCTTTCCATCTTCCTCTTCACACCCACATCTATTTCTCCTTACTTTCTCCCATGGCAGATCCATACTTACACAAATATAAAGTAAAAGCTAATGGCTCATCCGGATCCCCTGCTCTCGCAAGCCTAGGTTCAGCAGGTAGATTGTCACTATGTTCAAGCCCAAGCGGAGTATACCAACTCAAGTCGCCCTCCTCTACCTATATTTTTGTTCAACAAACAAAAGTAAAAGCCATCTTAGCAAAGGCATTTTATTGCATCCATGGTGCTTCTTTCAATGCAAAAGATAATCGAAAGAAGGCTCTTGGACTTGGTCCTAGGACTACTGATGGCCATCATTTGATCTCAAAGAATGCTCTTCAGGTATGCCTTTTTGTGATATTGACTTCTTTATTTCTGAATTTTGGATCCAAGTCTACAACTTACAATTTGATTGGAAGTCCCCTGAAAATGCTATTAAAATTGGTAACATTGTAGGTAGATATTTAGAAATAGATAATTCAAATGGTGGGTTTGTGGCTTGGGAAAATTGCCGAGTTATTAACGAGTCAAGCTTTGTCGAGTATTGAATGTTCAAGCTTGGCTTGAACTTAAACCAAGCCTACAAACTATGTTTGAGGGTTAGCTTGCCAAATAGTCCAAAAGCTTGAGATCGACTTGGTTTTGGCTTGACTTGATTCATTAGTCAAGTCGAGCTTAAACTCAAGTTTAATATTAAGCTTTTGAGCTCAAAATACAATACAAATACATTATTAAGCCCATTTAATTTAGACAAGTAGTCCCTAGTCCCAAGTCCCAACTTCCAATTAATTAAAAGGCTTAGTAAGATATTTGTTTATTTTCCAAGCTCATATCAATTATATTACTAAGCCCATAAACTAGCTTTAGCTCAGCAATTTTTTATCAAGCCCTATTATTCATGAGCTCGTTCATGAACCTTTTTTCTTTTTTTTCTTGAGCTCAACTCATTTATTAAACAAGCCTAAGTTTAAGGCTTAAGTTTCGCAAATACTCAAACCATTTTATCAAATAAACCATAACAAGCCAGCCACCATTATGAAATTTAAAAAATAAAATACAAATTGTAAAGTATAAATGATGGTAGCTATCAACCACTCTGTACATATAATAAACACAATAAAATATATCAATATATTACAAATATCAAAAAAGTAGTCAATAAACAATTAAACATAAAATCCTAAACTAATCACAAAAACCCAAAAGGGCCAAAACAGACCTCAGTGAGAGATATTACCACTGGGCACACTCATCGAGTCCAGCTATGGCTTAGCCACAACTAAGGTCACAAAACAGCAACTTGTGGAGGCGAAAGTGTCGAAACTTTGCAATGTGGAGACAATGGCAACGACGTAAGGGAATTTTTTTTTTTTTTTTTTTTCAAGTAACTGCAGATATGTATTAGAACTTTTTTTTTTTCCTTTTTCCTTGTTGATTTGTATTTTTTTTTTTTTAATGGAGCTTTTTAAGGTGTTAGATTTGGGAATTTGTTATATGTGGATAGGCCAAAACTTTTATTTCATTGGGTAGTTTCAAATGATTTGTTTTTAGTAATGCTAGAGATACAAACTTTTTTACAAAAAATTTTACAAACTATTGATGTAGTAGTTATTGATAAATGAAAATGTGATATATGGTGGGCCTAAATGAAAACCAATAAGAAGTAGGCCACATTATCAGTTTGTAAAAATGTTGTAAAATAGTTTGTGACCGTAGCATTACTCTTTTTCGTTTTGGATATTTTCTAATCTCAAAATCCTAGGTGGCCGGTAGTTTAGGACCCGTTTAGTAATGTTGTTCTTGTAATGTTGTTTGTATTTTTTGAAAATATGTATGGGTGAAAAAATGTGTGAAAATACATGTAATGTTGTTTAAACACTGAGAAAACTTTTGTTTAAACAAGACTCTTGATTTCCATAAAATTTATCAATATTATAAATAGAAATTTTGAAAAGTCGCGCGGGGGGCATGGCCCCTCCCTAGCTCCACCAGTGCCCAAAGGTCTTGTGGACCTTATTTTGAGTCGTGTCCTCTACATATTCGGTTTTGTTTAATGGAGGTGTTCTTGAGTCTTTCAAACCTTCTTGTTTATAAGGCAAGGAGATCCACTTTCCTTATCTTTTTATTTTGGCTGTGGAGGTTTTGAGTCAACTTATTAAGGAGAAGTGTAGGGAATTAACCCGAATTCCCAACCTGTGAGAAACAAAAATAGAGAAAACACACGCCAAAGAAAAATAATCACACGCACAAGACAATATTTACGTGGTTCGGCAATTTGCCTACGTCCATGGAGTCATAGGGATTTCACTATTATTAGGGAAGATACAAAGTACAAAATTGCGGCTACAATCTTTTTTCTCTCTCATAAAGAACACGGCAACACCACTCAATAAAACCCTAATCACCCAAAGTCAATTCCTATATATAAAAATGGGCCAACAAAACTAGGCTCTGCAAAGCCCAACAAATCTCCCACTTGGAGACTAGTTCAATCACAACATCAAACCGCTATCCTCCAAATAACAATCCCTAATCCCTGCAACTCATCCTCCTGTCCTCAAGCTAGAAGACCAATTGAAGCTGCGCACAGCTTCAATTTCTCAATAATGACACCCTTAGTGAACATGTCTGTCGAGTTCTTAGATCCACAAATCTTCTCAAGTATTACCAATTTATCTTCAACAAGGTAACAAATAAAGTGGTACTTTGTTTGTATATGCTTCGTCTTTGAATGAAAAGCCGAATTTTTGACAAGAAAGATTGCATTCTAACTGTCACTGTGTAGAATGCCCATCTCCTGCTTCTTACCCAATTCATCTAAGAAACCATGTAGCCAAATCATCTCCTTTCCGACTTCAGTTGTAGCAACATACTCAGTTTCTGTAGTAGACAAAGTAACAGTCTTCTGTAGATTTAAAACCCATGATATAGCTGTACCACCCAAAGTAAAAACAAACCCAGTAGTACTCTTTCTACTATCAATATCACCAGCAAAATCAGCATCTACATAACCCTGCAATTTCAAACTTGCACCTGTGAAGCAAAGACATGTATCTGATGAACCCTTCACATATCTCAGAATCCACTTAACTACCTCCCAATGCTGCTTTCCAGGCCTACTCATGAACCTACTCATAACTCCCATTGCATGTGCAATGTCTGGCCTTGTACACACCATAGCATACATCAAGCTGCCAATAGCTGAGGCATAGGGCACCTTGCTCATATGATCCCTTTCTTCTTCTGTCTTCGGTGATTGTTCTTTGCTTAGTTTGAAATGACTATCCAAAGGTGTGCTCACTAGTTTAGCTTCATTCATGTTGAACCTGTTGAGAACTTTCTTCATATGCTCTGACTGTAAAAGCTTCAATGTACCATTAGCCTTATCTCTAATGATTCTAATACCTAAGATTTGCTTTGCAGCTCCCAAATCCTTCATTGCAAACTGTTTGGACAATTGCTTCTTCAGATTATTAATCTCCTCAATGTTAGACCCTGCAATAAGCATATCATCCACATACAACAGTAATATAATTTAAGAATTGTCAAAAGACTTAACATAGCAACAGTGATCAGCTTCACATCTCTTGAACCCAATTCTACGCATAAAACTATCAAATTTCTTGTACCACTGTCTAGGAGCTTGTTTTAGACCATACAAGCTCTTTTTCAGTTTGCAGACTAGATTCTCTTGTCCTTGAGCAATGAACCCTTCTGGTTGAATCGTGTAAAGGTCTTCCTCCAAATCACCATGCAGGAATGCCATCTTCACATCTAACTGCTTAAGATGTAAGTTTTATGCAGCCACCATTCCCAATACCAATCTAATTGTTGTCATCTTCACAACTGGAGAAAATATCTCTATGTAGTCAATGCCCTCCTTCTGTTAGAACCCTTTAACAACTAATCTGATCTTGTAACGTTTGCTACCATCATGCTCATTCTTTATTCTGTATACCCACTTGTTGTGCAAAGCCTTCTTTCCTACTGGCAATTCATTCAATTCCCATGTCTGATTCCCCAACAAGGAATCTATCTCATCCTTCATGGCTAACTCCCACTTGCTTGAATTCTCATCTTGCAAGGCTTCATCATAACACTCTAGCTCACCACCATCAGTCAACATGAGATAATTTAGAGTGGGTAAATAATGATATGGAGGTCTAATGTTCTTGGAAGATCTCCAAACTTTAACTATAAGTGTACTCTGATCTACCTGTGAATTTACATTCTCCTTATCTTTTTCACCCCTTTTCTGGTTAGTACTTTCAGTCAATTCATCTAAGTTGACAAACTCAGATTTCTTTTGATCTATCTCTGTAACATCTGACATTACAGTTAACATGTCCTTGTACATAACCTGTTCATTAAATATAACATTTCTACTTTTGATGATTTTCCTGTTTTATTCATCCTAAAACCTATAGCCAAATTTCTTATCACCATAGCCAATGAAAAAACATATTTTAGACTTTGCATCTAGTTTACTACGAGCATCAGAATCAACATGAATATAAGAAACACAACCAAAAACTGTTAAATGTGAAAACTTTATCTCTTTACCGCTCCAAACCTCCTCAGGAAGTCTAAACTTCATAGGAACTAATGGTCTTCAATTTATCAGGTAAGCTGCAATACTAACAGCATCAACCCAGAAAGTTTTTGGTAGTCCAGCATGCAACCTCATACTCCTAGCACGCTCATTGAGAGTTCTGTTCATGCGCTCAGCCACACCATTCTGCTGTGGTGTCCCAGGAATGGTCTTCTCCATCCTAATTCCCTTTGCAGCACAATACTCATTAAACCCTCCATCTACGTACTCTCCTCCATTATCTGACCTCAAACATTTTACTTTCAAACCTGTTTCTGTCTCAACCATGGCCTTCCACTTCTTAAAAGCTTCAAATACATCAGATTTATTTTTCAGAAAATAAACTTATACATTTCTGCTTGAGTCATCAATGAAAGTGATGTAGTACCTTGAACCTCCAAGGGATGCAACCGGAGAAGGCCCCCACAAATTAGTGTGAACTAACTCCAATTTTTCAGCCTTCGGTGTCCTGCCAGTTTTCAAAAAGCTCACATTTTTCTGCTTTCCTAAGATGCAGCTTTCACACATGTCAAAATCAATGGACTTCAATTCTGGTAGTTTTCCTTTTGACAGCAACATCTTCATCCCTTTCTCACTCATGTGACCAAGTCTACGGTGCCATAGGCTTGTATCAGTACTTGCATTAGCAACTGCAATTGTGTCTCTTGGACTTGAGGTCATATACAGAGTACCAGTTTTCTTTCCACGAGAATACTCTAGCTCCCTTTGTAACCTTCCAAGTACCACCAACAAATAGTATTACATGCCCTTCATCATCAAGTTGTCCAACAGAAATCAGATTCCTCCTCGATTCAGGAATATGTCGAACCTTCTCCAGTAACCAAATAGATCCATTGGGCAACAATATCCGGATATCTCCCATACCTACAACATCCAAGGCTGAACTATCAGCTAAAACACCTTACCAAAATTACCTACAACATAATTCTGTATGATTTTTCGGTGTGGAGTGGTATGAAACGAAGCTCCTGAATCCAAAACTCAATCATCAAGTGGACTGTCTACTGCAAGAAGTAATGCATCCTGAATCTTTTCTGTTACAGCATTAGCAGAATCATCTCCATTCTTCTTCTTAGGACTTTTGCATTGATTCCTAAAGTGACCTATTTTCCCACAATTCCAGCATTGTACTTGTTGTCCTGATCTAGATTTGCTTCTGTTCCGATTAGAATTTTTGGATTTTGATATGCCCCGGTTTGAATTTCTATCATTACCTTTGCCTCTTGTCTCAAGGTTTAGGGCAAAGCCAGATCTTGAGGTTTCGCCTGCATCTCTTCTGTGAATCTCCTCAGCCAGAATTAAATCTCATATGTCATTGTACTTCAGCTTTTCTTTTCCTGTAAAATTGCTTACTGCCATTCTCATTGCCTACCAACTGTTTGGCAAAGAAGCCAAAACGATCAGAGCACGAATCTCATCATCAAAATCAATTTCTACAGACGACAATTGATTTGTGATAGTATTAAATTCATTTAGATGTTGCGCTACTGAAGCATTCTCTGCCATCTTCAAATTGAACAATTTCTTCATCAGATGCACTTTGTTGTTTGCGGACGGCTTTTCATACATACTGGACAAAGCCTTCATCAGATTTGCTATGGTCTTCTCCTTTACAACATTATGTGCAACAGACCTAGACAGAGTTAACCCGATAACTCCCAGTAACTATCTGTCAAGAAGAGCCTATTCCTTAGCCTTCATAGCCTCAAGTTTTGTCCCCAAAAGAGGCAGATGCAATTTCCTCCCATAAAGATAATCTTCAATCTGCATCCTCCAATACGCAAAGTCTGTGCCATCAAGCTTTTCTATTCCAGACGCCTTTCCTGCTTCCTCTACCATTGCTCCCACTCAAACCTAACCCTAGGCTCTAATACCAGTTGTAGGGAATTAACCCGAATTCCCAACCTGTGAGAAACAAAAATAGAGAAAACACATGCCAAATAAAAACAATCACACGCACAAGACAATATTTATGTGGTTCGGCAATTTGCCTACGTACACGGAGTTGCAGGGATTTCACTATTATTAGGGAAGAATACAAAGTACAAAATTGCGGCTATAATCTATTTTCTCTGTCATAAAGAACACGGCAACACCACTCAATAAAACCCTAATCACCCAAAGTTGGTTCCTATATATAAACATGGGCCAACAAAACTAGGCTCCGCAAAGCCCAACAAGAAGTGCATAGGAAAAGTGTGGAATTCTGTTAAAATTTCTATAGAGGACCTAGCTTCTTGCATCTATTTTTTGCCGACGATCTTATGCTCAACGCAGATTGGTGTAACTGTGGAAGTGTCAAGGAGGTGTGTAACTGTGCAAATTGGGTAGATATTTAGGATTTCCTATAAGGCATGTTGGTTAGCAAGGTGGAAAGCTAGGCTTCTATCCTTGGCTGATAGAACTATCCTAATCCAATCCAATCCACTTACTCGGCTAATCATGGAACTGTCTTATTGTAAAATTTGTTGCACTACCTTCTAATTTACTTAATAACATTAATCATGTTAATAGGAACTTTCTATGGGGATCCTCTGATGATTCTAAGAAAATGCATTGGGTCGGGTGGAGGAAAGTTACTAAATGCAAAAAGGATGGTGGCTTAGGCCCCCAATCAAACCAGGATAAAAATCTAGCTATTCTGGCTAAGCTTAATTGGAGGTTCAACACCAAGAGAGAATATGTTTTCGCCAAAATCTTGGATAAAAAATACTGCTCCCCTAGTAGGCTGGCCTCCTTAAATCTTGACAGGTTACCTTGTTCTTGCAATTGGAAAGCCTTAAGAGAAGATATTGATGTTTATAACGAGGGCACTTAATGGGTTTTAGGTGGGGGGTAGTAATGTTAGCTTTTGGAATGATGCTTGGTTGTCTGTGGAGCTTCTAAGGAAGCTTAGATACATGGTCCCTTATATCTCCAAGACTAGGAGGTGGATAAAACCTATAAAGCACGGACGCGGCACCAGAGGTGCCGCACCCACGTCCGATGTGGCGACGCGCCAGGGAAGCCACTGCCCGCGAGTCCAGCCGCATCCCGCCGCGTGGATTCCACGTGTTTTTAGCCGACTCGCGCCGACGCAGCTCCAACTCGGGCCGATTCGTGCGGAATAGGGTCGACTCGGGCCTGAATCGGCCGAAACGGACGATTCAGGCCGAAATTCAAAAAAAAAAAAAAAAAAAAAGGTGCAAAACGCACCGTTTGACTAATATCTAAACCCTACTTCAGCCCACTTCACACAAATGCCAAAACATAAGCTCTCTACCTCTCCTCACATTTCGTCTCTCACTTGTCTCTGTGCTCTTTGCCTCTCTGCCTCTATTTCGTCTCCCTTGTGGCTGTGAGACACTCAGCCACTCGGCACTCACTCAGTTTACTGCTTCAATTCATTCTTTCTTCAGCTCTCTCTCACACATTCTTAACTCAGGTATCATTATAAAGCTTTCAATCTTAGTTTGATCTTTGATTTGTGATTTGTGACTTATGAATCTGTGATTTGTGAATCTTAGTTTTCAATCTTAGCTTTATTTAGTTAATATTTGTTACTTATTACTCATTGTGAATCTATTTTGTGAATCTGTGTTGTGAATATGTGAACTTGGGTTTGATTTATTATTAATTTATTTAGTTAATACTTAATAGTTATTATTTGTAGGTTAAATTGAATCTATTGAATTTGCAATGGATGAAGTTACTAGCATAGAAACTTCATCTCAAGAAGTGCCAAATGCTGAATGTCCTCTTTGGCAGTATCTGACTAAAGTAGAAAAACCACCCAGTGCTTGTGTTAAAAAAGGTGGAAACACATACTTTAAGTACAACTATTGTAGTATAGTTTATTTGGGATCCTATTCTAGGGTTAAAGCTCATTTATTAAAAATAAATAATAACGGTATTAAAGCATGCCCTATTGTGACACCGAGCCATAGGCAGGAAATGCAGTGAATGCATGATCAAGTTGAGAATGATAAGTTAGAAAGAGAACAGAGAAGTCTAATTCCCTTACCCCCACCTCTTCCAAGCTGTGGGCCTATACCTATTTTCCCATTTCGAAGACAGGAAGGGAGTGATACTGATAGTACAAGTCCGGTTAATGGTAAGAGGAGGAAGGTGGCTGGGATTTCTCCTATTGAGAAAGCATTCTAGAATAATGCTAGACATGAATTGGATAGTAGAATTGCTAGGATATTTTACACCGGTGGACTTCCATTTAACTTTGTAAGGAACCCATATTATCATAATTCATATGCATATGCTACTACCCATAGCATTCTAGGTTATGTTCCTCCTGGATACAATGCCTTGAGAACAACACTTTTGCAAAAGGAAAAAGCTCATGTTGAAAGACTTTTGAAACCAATTAAGGACTGTTGGCTTGAAAATGGTGTAAGCATAGTTTCTAATGGATGGTCAGATCCACAAAGGAGGCTTCTTATTAATATTATGGTTGTATCAGATGGGGATCCAGTATTTATAAAGGCAATTGATGGGTCAGGTGAGTTCAAAGACAAGCATTATATTGTTGGGGTGTTGAAGGATACTATAAAAGAGAATGGACATGAAAAAGTTGTCCAAGTCATCACTGATAATGCTAATGTGATGAAGTCTGCTGGAGCTCTTATTGAAGGTGAGTATCCTAAAATATTTTGGACACCCTGTGTTGTCCACACTTTCAATCTAGTTTTGAAGAATATTTGTGCAGCAAAAAACACTGAAAAGAATAAAGTTACATATGAGGAATGTAGTTGGATTACACGTATTGCTGATGATGCATCCTTTATACGTGTTTTTATTATGAACCATTCAATGAGGTTGGCAATGTTTAATGAATTTTGTTCATTAAAATTGCTCCAAGTTGCTAATACTAGATTTGCTTCAATTGTTGTAATGCTGAAAAGGTTGAAGTTGATAAAAAGATGCCTTCAAGCCATGACTATTAGTGAGCAATGGGCTTCTTATAGGGAGGATGATGTTGGAAAAGCTCAAAAGGTGAAAGATATGATTCTAAGTGATCTTTGGTGGGATAAAGTTGATTATATCCTTGAATTCACAGCACCTATTTATGATATGCTATGAGTAGCCGACACAGATAAGCCTTGTTTTCATCTTATGTATGAGATGTGGGATTCAATGATAAAGAAGATGAAGGCAACAATATATCGACACGAAGGCTTGGAAGATGATGAGTATAGCTCATTTTTTAGTGTGGTGTATGATATACTTATTGATTGATGGACTAAAAATTGTACACCACTACATTGCTTGGCTCATTCCTTAAATCCTAAGTAAGTACATTTATTTTCTATTTTCCTTAGTTCCCCTTTCTAGTTAAACACACGTTTCATCTATATTAGTTTTTTAATCTTTAACTAGGTATTACTCAATTGAATGGCTTTCGGAGAATCCAAAACGCATCGCTCCACATTGGGATCATGAAATTTCTATGGAAAGGAGCAAGTGTTTGGATCGATACTTTAAAGATGAGAGTGAATTAAAGGTGGTGAAGTTTGAGTTTGCTGCATTTTCAAGAGGGAGGTTTCCTTCACCAGATGCCTTGAAAGATAGGTGGGACTTACTCCCTTTGGTTTGGTGGCAGTACCATGGCTCCGCATTTCCAACTCTTCAATCCCTTGCCTTGAAACTTCTTGGACAACCTTGTTCATCCTCATGTGCTGAGAGGAATTGGAGCACATACAAATTCATTCATTCCTTAAAAAGGAACAAAATGGCTCCTGCACGCGCTGAAGATCTGGTATATATGCATTCTAATCTTCAACTCTTGTCAAGGCGCAATGTGGAGTACGTAAATACAGCAACAAAGATGTAGGATATTGCAAGAGACTCTTGGAATGAGGGCGACATTCATGGAGGAGCTAGAATTCTTAAGAATGCAACCCTTACGCTTGATGAGCTAGAGTTGGAGGCCATGATTATTGGGAATGCTAACACTAGTGCTACTACTAGTGAAAGTGAAGTTCGAAGTAAAGTTATTGATCTTGATGATGAAGAAGTTGGTGTTTGATTGTCTTGTTGATTGTCTTATTCATTATCTTTTATTTAGTATTAATTTCGAACTTGTGAGTTATATTCTAATTTCCAAACATCTTGGAATGTTTTAGTTTCAATCTTGTGAGTTGTGTTTAATTTATGAAAATCATGTTTTAGTTATTATCTACTATTACTCTTAAATTTGGTATATGTTTGTATAATGTGAAAAAGTATGCTTAGCAATATATTAAAAATATAAATAAAAATATTTTTAATAATTTTTTAATCGCCGAGTCCCGCCGCACTCGCACCCACCTTTTACAAAAATTGCTGAGTCCCGCACCCACACCCGCACCCGAATCCCGAAATGCACCCGTGCTACATAGGATAAAACAAAGCAACACCATTTATTTCCTTTGCTCCTCCTCTTAGTGTGATCTTAGAAATAATAGCTATTCCATTCTCTACGCTGCTAACAATGAGGACAAGCTGGCTTGGGGTTTGGAGTATGTGTAAGCCCATTGGGCTTTAAGCCCACTATGTTCCACTACTCTATCCTTCATGAGTATCTCTGACGCCACGCTCTTAGAGTCTAGACTACAAAACCACAAGACCACTACCACTATCACCATTGCTCTAATCAGCTCACTATTGCTACTGCCCAATCAAGCAAAAATCAGTCCAAACCTCACGAACTAGCAGTATATTATTATTTGAGATATGTTTATGGAATAGTTTTGTATATGTTTCACAAGTTAGTGTTTGGTCCACAAAGAATCTGACTTGGGTCTTGACAATTGGTCACATTTATATGGATCATACAATTTCGACAATATAAGCCATGTTTGAAGAATTATTTGTTGTACTTGCTAGTTCCTTGTATTCATGGTTCGATCCTTTCCACCATTTCTTTGTGATAGCCAAGTCAGCATCCTTGAGATACAGTTGTTTTGATGCCTCTTGAGTCACTGATTCTTTTTTCGTGTTTTGCAATGATATCGAATGAAAAATAGAACAAGAAACTCATGCCATAGATCAATGATGAAGATCACACTTATTACAAGGCAGCTCCTACATAGGTTCAAACTTCAAAGACATCATCCTTTCTTTAAAAAAAAAAAAAAAAAAAAAAACAACAACAACAACAACAGTATCAGACATATGCCGCTCACAATTTAATATATATTGTGCAGCATAGCATTACAAGGGATAATCATAATGAGATACTATCACTTCATAGGAATCATAAGGTATCTAACACCTTTCCCACAAGTAACAAAAGCTTCGAAATTCTATTTTTTATTCAAGATACGATTTGACTTAGCCTAAGTTAAAAGATTTCAGTATCCTTAAAACTTGACCATAGGTTAAAAGTTAAAACCAATCAAATCATAGTGTCTAATCACATCTTAGAAATCTCAATGCTTGTAGGCCATAGGAATCATAAGGTATCTTAACATCTTAGAAATCTCAATGCTTGTAGGCCACTTCATTCACTTTATTTCATCTCCAACACATGGTCACTAGCCCCCAAGTTAGCACAAGTAGTGCAAACAAATAAGGGTGAACACTCACACACTTGAGAGCGAGATCGCACACAAAGAGACTAGAGTCATCATTTAGTGGTGGCCTGATTAAGACTTGGAATCAACACACCCAAACTTACTATCTATATTTTTCTATTGCATATGGAAAATTTAAACAACTCTACAATTGAAAATAACTTTGCTTGGGTGAATGGTTTACTAATATAACATTTAATTTTTCTGGTTTAAGCATTGAATTAATACATTTATACTTCAATTCGAAGTCATAGATTTTTAAAAATTTAAGTCAATTTTTTTTATTGGCTTAAAATAAAATGTCTCATCATAAATTGAAAGAACTTTATTTTTCTATAAGTTCTCCTCTACATAAACAAAAGATTTCAAGCAGTATCTCCTGCAAATAAGTTTGATTACATACTTTGTCTTTTCATAAATACGTTTAGTAGGATGATTTGAACTCTATATGCTCAAATAAAAATTTTCCATTAACAATATATTCTCTTTCAAAATCTTTAAAAATAGGTTCTTGGATGCAACATATTGTGATTATTGGTTTATCTATATATTTTCATGGTTCTTTTGGATGTAATATCAACTTGAAAATTATGGGACTTGTAGGAATATACATGGTTCTTTTGGGAAAAAAAAAGTACATTAACATAGCAATAATTTTTAAATTTTGTATCCCAAAAAAAAAAAAAAAAATTAAATTAAACTTTGTGACCCTAGCTAAAAGGCATTACTCAAATTGTAAGATTTTTAACATAAAACTACTCATACTTCTAAAAGATCATTATTATTATACACACTTATTTAAAATATATATTTTGAGTATCAATCAATTTATAGATTAAATAGTGATTTTATCTCAAAGGTGTCAAATCATTCAATTTTCAATTTTATATAAGAGATAAGAGTTAAATCCTTAATTATCATTCTGAATCTAACTTAAACATAAGATATTTTTCAAAGTAGGAGTGAATCAATGGACAAGACATTGAAGTGCAAACTATAGACCCTATCTTTACCACTTTCCATCCTTTCCTTCTTTAGTTCTAGTCTTTCTTCCTCATCTCTCAAAACTTGATAACTCATAACGTTTTATCCAAATTTCATATTTGCTATAGAAATGAAATTATTAATGGTCAACATTTAACAAGAGAAACAAATTTAGAGAAATTTGGAATGTGTGTTTTACATAGTTTCCATCATTGCATGAGCATTTATATGCATCATAGTGACTCAGATTATCGTGCCGCTATACAGTACAAAAAAATAAAACTTGCTTTTCATTTTGTAATGTGTTTATTTGTATGTTACGAAAGGCATCTTACAAAGCATCTTTAGATTTGGTAAGCATTCTCTCCCTCTCAACATGAATGCACATGTGCATAAACAATGGACAAAACTTAGGTACAATACCTTAGGTGCTGTTCCTTAGGTTCTCCTTTTAAGATTTAGCCATATGGCTACTTAATTAAAAAATACACTTTCATCCCATGAGGAAAAATCCACATGGCAGAATCTTAAAAAGGGTACCTAAGGAACAGTACCTAATTACTGTACCTAAGTCTTGCTCATAAACAATATATATACATATATATATATATATATATATATATGTATGTATAATCAACACTGTCAATACCCTCTCATCGATATGGGGAACGATCGACCACTCTTGACATCAACGTGCAAATGAGCGAAAGGAGGCAACAGGACTTTCCCTCCTTTCCTTCGTTCTTTTGGAGAAGAGAATGTGTGGTGTGAATGAGTGCATGATGAATGTGTGAATCCTAGATGCATGTTTCTTTTTATCTAATTTTTTAAAAGACAAAAATACTCTTTACACCTTCTAAGTTTAGGGCCACTTCAAAATCGGTTGCTTGACTTCAATGGTTTCAATTTACAATGATGTCAACTTTTTGTCCAAAATGACTTCGTTTATGGATGAGTTAATGTCAAGATATAATAGCCAATAGTGTCAGTTGCAAGGTATGAAAGTTGAGGAACTGATTTATAAGTGACCCTAAACCTAGAGGGTGTAAAGTGAATTTCAACATTTTTTTAAAAAGGTATTTTATGAGCTAAGAAAAATTATACCACCCAAGAAGATGTTTGCTTTGTACATTGCTCGATTGTAAGACACTCCAGAAGTTGGAAAATGAAACAAGTGCTAGAACCTAGAAAGATCAATTTAGGATCTTACATATCTTTGAATAACAATAAATGAAAACCAACTAGCATAGGTCATTAATGCTCTTATGGTCTTGTTGTAGAAGAAACGACTTGAAGGACAAACTACACTGTTAATAAAATATATTAACAGTGTAGTATAACTAGTGATTCTAGTACGATTGGACTATCCCTTTAACCCTTCTTTATTGGTTTTCAAGTTCAATTGACATGTGATGTTTTTAGGTAATGAGTTCTGTTGATTTTTTTTTTAATAAAATGAATAAATGTTGAGCTATAAGATATGGTTTGTGAACGTCATTGATCATGCTTGTGCACCATGATTTAAACTACTCACAATATTTGTTTAATATATCTTGAACCATTGACAAAACGTTATAACTTTATTTTATTTTATTTTATTTTTTAAAAATAGTATAAGTTTAAATTTATTATTAATCCTTCAAATTTAGCCAATGAACCATTTTAGTCCATTATATAACTTGATTAAACTAAAAATTAATACATCATTTTATAGGAACAAAAACGACCACTATAATTTATTAGGAACTAAAATCAAATTTATTGAAGAGTAAAAGCGACTAATTGAATTCTTTTTTTACACTAATTAAAAGCGATCATTTTAAATTTTAAAAACTATAATCATTCATAAACTTTCTTTTAATGACTCATTGGATTTTCCTCATTGTTTTTTTAAAAAAGAAGAGGGTATTTTGACCCACAATGTAATGCCAAATCATGGAATAGCAAGGTATACGTTGACGGACAAAAGAGAATAATAATTAGAAGAGCAAAAAGAAGGAAGGAGGCCAGCAGTGCACGGCACTCTGAAATGAGAAAAAGTACCGACAAAGCATCCCTTTATTCTAAAATCAGCAGATACCCAAACAGATAACGCCACTTTCTTTTTACCTTCTCCTCTTCTTTTTATTTCCTCCCAACAAATCTAAAATAAAAATAGAATAAATTATTAATTTTTTTTAAAAAATGTCAACTTACTAAATCATCCACGTCTATTTTTAGTCACGATTTACTTGATAAGTCAGATGATTTATATTTAACTAATACGTGTGAAAATGCAAATTACATCAATTAAGTTCGGTCATTTGTTATTTTAGTCTTTTTAAGTTTTATGTTTGTTATTTTGGCTCATAAGTTTTCATTTTATGTCGGTGTTAGTTCTTCCTTCATTTTGTTAAAAATGTCATCATTAAGAAAGATTGCTTCTTTTTTTTTTTTTTTCGTGAGGATATTTTAATAAATTTTTTAGTCTTAAAAATTTATCAATTTATAATGAACAGGAGAGAGAGAATAACAAAAAAATGTGAATTTACATGACCAAAACACCACAAACAAAACTTAAAGAACGATAATGAAAATTAACCAAACTTAATCATTGTAATTTGCATTTTTACCTAAATATCTTCGTGAATCGCCACGTAACAAGTCTAAAAATGATTTATTGGAGCGGAAAAATTAATATCCCCTATTTTAAGACGTGGTGAGAAAATAAAACGTGTGTGTTGTGTGTGGTATAAGTAATTTAACCCCGAGTGTCAATAAAAAGGAAGGTAAAAAGGAAAAAACAGAGAGCCACCCCGCGTTGCCTCTCTGTCCTTTTCCTCTTTACACAAGTTTTTGGTTTTCTTTCTCTCCCAAAAGTCCCAACACTCGTAACCAAAACATAAAAACAAATTCTCTCGCTCTGCTGTTGTTGCTGTTGTTGTTGTTGTTGCTGTTGTTGTTGTTTTCTAAAAACGCAATCTATAGCTGGAGAGACAAAGACACAGAGAGAGACAGACAGAGAGAGAAACAAAAAAAAGGTATATATTTATTGATGTTGTTTTTTTGATTCAGTCCTGTAATTTCGGGTTCTGATCTAAAGCCTAATTTGGGTCCTGTTTTTTTTCTAATCTGTCAATTCTCTTCGCCATTAATTTCTCTATTCTATCCTTTCATTCCCAGTATTCAATTTATGCCCTATATATCTTTTGCTAATTTTGTTTAATATTTCTCTCTCTTTTTTTCCCAAATTTGTTGAGTAATTCATCAAATTTGGGATCTGGGTTTTGCTTATTTTGCTTATAATTTTGGGGTGGCATTGTCAAAATTTTGAAATTTGATTGTGGGTTTTGGTTTATGGAGCGTGGAGATTTTCAACGTCGACGTGGTTTAGTGGTAAGGATTAATGGGTCTCTCTTTGTTTCCTTCTAGGAGATTAGGAATTTTGAGATTCTATGTTGCTTTTTGGGATTTTGATTCTGTGTTCAAATTTCTGGGTTGTGAATGATTTGTGTAATTTGCATTGATGTGGGAATTGTTTCCTTATCTTGGGTTATGTTTTTGGAAAATTTTCACTTTTGTTTTTGTTGTGCTTTCCTTTTTCTTTCTTTTTTTCTCTTATTATGGGAACAAATCCTATGATTAAATCCTAGCTAGTTCAATAATTGACCGGATTTACATAACATAAAAATAATATGATTAATAATTAATTCCTAATCATTTCTGGATTTTCCTGATTGAGCACATTATTGCTCTGCTTTCTCATGTTATATAACTTTTTTTTTTTTTTGAATTATTATTTTTGTTTTTATGATATTCAAATAATTATTTCTTCTGCCTTGGATGTGTTAGTTGTCTCTGTGTGATA
Source organism: Quercus parvula (assembly GCA_030820535.1). NCBI lineage: Eukaryota > Viridiplantae > Streptophyta > Magnoliopsida > Fagales > Fagaceae > Quercus > Quercus parvula. The sequence goes on along the minus strand of JAUAME010000007.1, from coordinate 11,725,937 downwards.
ATATCTGCTAATAACAAAAACAACTTGAAGAGTTTTAGAGACCATTAATTTTTGTTGTTTTTGTAATGTAATTGTGGAAGATTGCATATTGGCTATTTCCTGTATTTTGTTAAATTATTATTTTTAATAATAAATGAATGTTTACACAACCAAGGTGGACTCATCGATTTTTTTTTTTTTTTTTAAACAAACAAACACACACACAAGGGAGAGAGAATGAGGTTCTAACGCAAAAGCTGTACGATAGGTTGTTTGCGTGGAATTTAGCCTCTTTTGAATTTATATTTTTTAGGTTTTCTGCTATCCAAGCTAATAACCCAGTCTTTTGGATTAAATAATTCAGCAGTTGTAAGCCGACACTGTATATGGCATTTTAAATTACTGGCCTTTATCCTTTATCACCATTCTAGGATCCCATTGGCACATTGTCATTTGCATATTTATTTTACAATTTGATTGTTAAATTAAGATGTTAAATGTTCAGTGAATATTTGTGGCACCATGCAGGCACATGCACCTCCTCCTGGTTACTTTGTTCGTCTGGATACCACTAGTGCTCAAGACAGTCTAGATCTGAGGAAGAGAGTCAGAATGCGTAGGTGGCTCTGTTGTACTTGTCAATCAGAGGAGGCTTACCAATCAACAACCGAAAATGAGCGTTTGAAGAGCCCCAAAAATTATGCAGATGGTATATTGTTTCTGACTCTCACTCTATGCTTGTGTAAATTTGACCAATGGAAAAAGTAAAACAATTTATGCATACTGATTTGGTTATAGTAATAGAAATTAAGAAGTAAATTAATTACTGGTTCCATCTGAAATGTCTTAGTATATACTATTAATTGTAACATGTGTAGATATGTTTCTCTTTCCAACAGTAAGTAGAAACTGGAGGCCTGAAATATTGATCTGAATTTTGGGAATTGTAAATTTGGTGGGGCTACCTAGAAGCTTTAATATATAGAACTAATAATGCATTTATGCTCTCTAGGCCTAGGCCACAGCCACAGCCACCACACAGCTTCTGTCACCATCATAATTGCTAGTTGCATTATTTGATTGCCATACTGACTGAGCCACCTTTGTCAAATCATTGCTCTACAGCTAAACATTGTCTTTTTCTTCTTTTTTTTTGGTTAGCGAGGATTCATTCATGAATGGTTTGATAATTTCCTTCTAAGTTTGTTAATTTCCCTTTCCCTTCTAGATTAAGATCTCTTTGGAATACTTACTTCAGTTACATGAGAAATCTGAATGTAGTGTAAGAATTAAAATATCTTCCTGTTTGTACATTGAATTTGAAACTAATAGTTATTTATTTAAAAAATTTAGCAAAGAGGTTGTTCACCTCCTATATCAATGTGATTGTTATGGGAGGTGAACAACCTCTTTGATAAATTGCTTGACTGCATCATTAGTAGTTTCAATAGTGAAGTAACTTGTATAGATTGATTTGCAATATTATGAATTTTATGTGGAATGAGATATAAATTCATCTGTAATAATTTCTAGTCTCTGCCATGCATACTCTCTTTTGACAGATCAGTAAATAATATTTAATCTTATGTTCTTTACCACTTGTATCTCATCTTCTTTGATTTAGGGCACCTAAAAGCCTCTAGGGTGGCAGCTCCTGTCAAACCTGAAGTGCAAAAGCCAGCACCAACAATTGAAGTGCCTGCATTGTCTCTGGATGAACTGAAAGAAAAGACAGATAATTTTGGATCAAAGGCCTTGATTGGTGAAGGCTCATATGGAAGAGTATATTTTGCAAACTTGAGTAACGGAAAAGCTGTGGCAGTGAAAAAGCTTGATGTTTCATCTGAGCCCGACACAGATTCTGATTTTTTGACACAGGTGTCTCTAACATAAATATAGAATCAGTATCTTATCTTTATGAGTAAAGCAATTTAGTTTGATTTTTTATTTTCCTTTTAGTTTGTTGACATATCTGGCTGCATTGATATTCTTGATAGGTTTCTGTGGTTTCAAGATTGAAGCACGAAAATCTTGTTGAGCTCCTTGGTTACTGTGTGGAGGGAAATCTTCGTGTGCTTGCATATGAGTTTGCAACCATGGGATCTTTACATGACATATTGCATGGTAGGCAAACGCCAGCTTGTCCTATTTCAAATCTACAATTGGCTTTCACTCACCTGAATTAGTATTGTAGAAAATAGGATTTTGATATCATTAGTATTAAAAATTACAGGTAGGGAGGGGGTGAGGGTATCATCTACTTCCTTAGTAGATTTTATGGATCTCTTTACACTTTAATTTTGAATTCATTTGAAGACTCTATCATTTAAGAGTACCTCCCCCCCCGCCCCCCTCTTTTAATAAAATTAATTATGACTGTACAAAATTACAGGTAGGAAGGGAGTTCAAGGGGCACAACCTGGTCCGACACTTGACTGGATGCAGCGGGTTAGAATAGCAGTTGATGCAGCAAGGGGATTGGAATATTTACACGAGAAGGTTCAACCCTCCATAATACACAGAGATATCAGATCTAGCAATGTGCTTCTCTTTGAAGACTTCAAAGCCAAGGTTGCAGATTTTAACCTTTCAAATCAGGCTCCAGACAATGCTGCTCGCCTCCATTCTACTCGAGTTTTGGGAACCTTTGGTTATCATGCTCCAGAGTAATGTTTCTTAAACTCCATTCTCTTGTGCTTATACTTTCATTATTATTTTCCATGAAGCTATTGTTTAGATAGTTTAATGCTTTGGTTAAATGATTTTTGTGTCCATTTTACCAATTGATGCTATCCCAACATAATCGCAAAGGATCAGTTTTCATTGTGTCATCAGACTTAAACCATACTGTTACAGCTGTTAATTATTTTCTTTCCTCTTTGTTGTTGTAATTTTTTCATTTCAAATGCTCTAACTAATGCCAATGAGCTCTTATTTTAAATGGCACCTGAAAAAGGTGAATGGTAAGATCTTGGGTTCATGACCACCAAGGGGAAAGAACTGTTAGGTTGGGAAATATTATCTGAAACATTAACCATTTAGGTAATGCTTGTCCTGAATTAATGCCAGTACAGCTGTTACCTTGAAAAGCAAGTCAAGCATCGGTGCAATGGCGAGTGCCTTTGAAACATCTAAGGAATAGGACAGCCTATTAGCCCAGCAGAATATTCTAATAGAAGGCAATTACAAGGGATCAAATTTTGTTGGTTGAGTTCACCTTAGTACCACGCTTATGGGGTCACTTGTTAAACTCTCCCCCACTTCCTTTTTGCTGAGGAGCACAATCCAAAAGAACAAAATAAATAATAATATTTATAATAATCTACTTTGTTTTTATTCCAATAAACAAAAAAATATGTATCAAAGATAGGCAATGCTAAAGCTTTTTTTGAAATTATCTTGAGAGAATTCTTTGGATCTTCAATTGGTAGTTTACATTATGATGACACTTATTCAAAATCAATTTGGTTGTCATATTAAAAGAGCCCAATCACTTGATGGTGTTATGTAGCATAAGTTAATTTTAAGAATGTTTTGAATGGCTTTCAGTAGTCCAGACGGGGCATTTATCCTATAAACTTTATACTCTCGTAATAGTCATATTCAGCACACTGACATTGTGTTAGATACTTGCACAAGCTGGAAGGCTATATTTTTCTAATAAATATCTCTCTCATCACGGATCTAATTGTTAGTTTGGGCAAAGTTTTAGCCCTCCAACTGTTCTAAAGTGTATGAAGCAGCTGCTTTTCCACACCAAAATGATATTTTTAGGCGTTCTTGGTATATTAGTATGATCACCATGCAGATTACTTCTTTAAAAGCATTCCATGGAGGTAGAATTGGTTATGACGTAAATTCATGGCTGCTTTTTGTTGTTTATTAGAGAGATAATATTGGCTATGAAGGATTTTGTATAATTTGTCCTCTTGAAATGATTTTGCAGGTATGCAATGACTGGACAGTTGACTCAGAAGAGTGATGTATACAGCTTTGGGGTTGTTCTTCTTGAGCTTCTGACTGGGAGGAAACCTGTTGATCATACTATGCCTCGTGGACAACAGAGTCTTGTGACTTGGGTGAGCTTGTCTGCCTTGTTTCTTTCAGTGTGATTATTTTTATTCTGTTTCTCTGGTATGTCTTTTGTCTACCTTCTCTTTCAAATTTGGTATGGTTTTATCATGCAACTCTTTTTTATAGGCTACTCCAAGGTTGAGTGAAGACAAAGTTAAACAATGTGTGGATCCAAAACTGAAGGGAGAATATCCTCCTAAAGGAGTTGCTAAGGTATCTCTCTCTCTCTTCACTCACACACACACACACACACACACACGCATACATCTAAGCTCAAATCTAATTTTCATTAGTAAGTAGTAGCTTACAAATGTGATAATGCTTTTTGTTTGGGAATGCAGTTGGCAGCTGTGGCAGCATTGTGCGTGCAGTATGAAGCTGAGTTCCGGCCAAATATGAGCATTGTTGTCAAGGCTCTCCAGCCACTTCTGAAGCCGATTGCCCCAGCTCCAGAAACTTGAACAGTTTTTTTTCCTTGTGTTGGAATTTTCTGCCTGTGCACAGTTTGGTTTCATTTGTTTTCTGATTTCATCAAATTCTATATTTATCTTTTTTTTTTTCTTTTTATAATTTCTCGTATATGAGATCGGATGTGTAGGATTGGACTTGCCCCTTCATGCCATTACTAACTGCTGTCTGTTGCTGGTATGCACCTGGGTTTTGAAGTCTATGTAGTCATAAATTGACTATGGGGTTGGGTGTGGAAGAAGTGTTTCTCACTGGATATTATTTGCTGCCTGTTCATATTTGTGGTATAAATGGGCTCCTTGCATGTATTTGTTATCCTATACAGTAATATGGTTTGAGTCTAGGCTTGATTCCAGTTGAGCTATCCATATTAACAGTCTCTGCTTATTTCTCACTTCTATATCTTGACTACAAGAACACATTGGAACTGAAACGTATGTTTAAAAAATGACCCAGTTGCTAGTGTCAGAACGCCCGGTGCAAATACCAATATGTGCTCTAAAGCATAATTAATGTGGAGCAGTTTTATATGGATAAACAAATCCTAAATTCCTATGTGATAGTTTAAGAGCCTCATTTAGCAGTTATATATGCTTATAAGTTACTGACCTTGAGACTTGCTTTGCTCTTGAACATGATTTATGTAAGCGCGTGAACTAAGGCAGGTCTTAGCAGCCATTTTTTTTTAACTCTTATCTGCTTAGAAGTCTTATTCTAGTTGCCATTCCGTTCAGATAATAATCATACATAGTTTCTCCATACAAACCCTCATGAGTCATGACCCGGTAGGTCCATTAATTAAAGCTATTGCATTCGACTTCAATCAAAGAAAAAAGAAATTATATATATATATATATATATATATATATATTTATCTTTCTAACCTTTGGGTGTTTTGAGGGGAAGTAACGGTCTATTCCGGAAATTAAATCTTTCTTGCTCCACACCTTGTTGAATTGGAGTTTGGTTTTTAATCTTTTTCCATGTTCTAATTTTCTAGAAATACTTGGCCTTTGTAATTTAAGAGTTTAACGTATTGTTACCCTGTTCACCCCGGTGTACTCAATCTTTGATCAATACAATTTCGTTATTATTATTATTATTATTATTATTTTAAATTCTTACCTTTATAATGGTTTGGGAAACAAAAGTATAGAATAAAAATATATTAGATTAATTTGCATTTTGCCCCTTAAACTATAGGATCAACTTCAATGTCTACAAGAGTTCAAGCAATAACCTTATAGTAATAGTATTTTTTTACCAGGTGGGGTTAGTTGCCTGTAGGAGTTTGATTAACATTTAGGAATTAGAATTGTTGTACAGTATGTTCTACGACGTGCAACTAACCTAAGTGGAGTTCTCATGTGTCATAAAAATAATAATAAAAATAAAAGATGGCCAAAATAAACAATTAAACTAGCTTTTTTAAATATAAGTTTGTTGAGGATGTGTTGTGACAAGGGCCAAAAATGCAAGAACGGCCAAAATCTCCCCTTGGGTTCATTATAAGTGATTATTTGTGGAGAGTCAAGCCAAAAATCCCAAATGTATAATGAACGAGGACTAATAATGCTTTAACAAGAGAGAAAATTGAAATACCAATGGCAAATGTAGAAAAATACTTAAAAACAATAAGTTTGAAACTTTGATCTATAAATAGTAGAAAGAGGAAATTGAGAGAGGTTGTGAGGGAGAGGAGGGTTCCTCTATACCAATATTTCGACCTCAAGCTTTAGAATTGTGAAAATGTCTACTAGCTGAGTGTGCTTTTACTCTAAAGTTTCAGCTCCAAGGGTAAAATGTGATTTGCTTATTTTGAATTTGATTGGGGCATTTTGTATTGAATTTGGGGTGTTCTTAGTGATTGATTTTTGGTCAATAGAAGAGGTTTTGAACCCCAAATGTATCAATCAAAGAGGTTATTGTTAGATTTGCTTTAATTGGATAAGAGAGTTAGCATGTTTTTTTACATAATTTGGGAAATAAAATGGTTTGCTCTCTTTGGTTGATTTAAATTAGCCATTTTAGACTATTAGAATGCTCACCTAACTAAGGGCTAGCAGCTAAAGTCGGGCAATGAAAGTCAACCATGTTTTAGAGGCAAAAAATGTTAGTGCTGAAAACTTGGGTTACAAACAGTAGGAGCATAAGACCTCATTTGGAGTGGAAATTTTAGACACAAGCTCTCCTCCATAAGCTTGAGGTGCTACCAATGTCCCAAGTGGCACACATGTACTTTGCTCATGCAAAAAATCTGAAAGAAACCGACTAATACCCTCCAAATCACACACCCTCAATTCCTTAATATGTTACATGAGCTTGGACGATGCCTAAAAAAATAAAAGAAAATAATAGCCTCATCAAATGCGCTTCAACACAAAATCCACATTAACCATTTATTGCAAAAATAACACTCTCCCATGGTTCCACCCAAATTGTAAATCTGTATAAACCGAGTTCTTGAAAGGAAAGAAATGAATATGTCAAACCAAATCAACACGTACCTAAATGTAAACATAATCACATTGATGTTAATGATTCCTCTCCTAAATATAAACACAATCACATTGCTGGTTATGATTTCTCTTCTACATTTAACTTTAAAACTGTGTAGAAGACAAATGTACCCTTTCAAACCAAAACAGCTAATAAAATGACTTCTAAAAAATCCTAATAAAATGAAATATAACCCAAAAAAAAAAAAAAAAAGGAAGATAACAACCTGCCTATATCTAGCCTAAACCCTTACAAGAATAATTTCAATGTGTCAAAGGAAACAAACCTTTTTGAAATTAGAGATGGTGATGAAATGAGTAAAAGGTTGAGACAATCCAAAAAAAAATTCTATGCAAAGAAACTAAAAGGATACATGTGGGATATATTTATATAGATATTAGCCTCTGAGCACTCACTCAAGTGCGTGCTCAGAGGCCCTTTTATTTTTTTATTTTTTATTTTGTAAAGATTAATAATTTGCATCTATTATAATTTAGAAATATAATTTATTTTTCAAACAAATAAAAAAGATAAATTTTAGATCTAAGCAGAAACTGTAATTTCTTTTTTGAACGTAAAGGGAAAAAAATCCTAAAATTTTTTAAGAATTCTCTTTTTGAATTCAAAATGAAAATTTTTATTTGACATTTATGACTATATTTCTAAATGAATTTACCCTTCATTAATGAGGATATTTTTTAATCACATAAAAGTCCAGTTAAAATAGGAGAATCTTTTTATATATAGTATTAGCCTTTGAGCACGCACTCACGTGCATACTCAAAGACTCTTTTATTTTTATTTTTTTTTAATAAAGATTAATAATTTACATCTATTATAATTTAGAAATATATATTTTTATTTTTCAAACAAATAAAAAGGATAAACTTCGAACATAAGCAGTAACTGTAATTTATTTTTTAAACATGAAGGGAAAAAAAATCCTAAATTTTAGGAGTTCCCTTTTTAAATTCAAAATGAAATTTATTATTTGACATTTATGACCCTATTTCTAAATGAAATTACTTTTCATTAATAGAGGTATTTTTGAACCACATAAAAGTCCAATTGAAAGAGAGGAATCCTATTATATATAGTATAGATGGTGTGTACTAATTTTTAGGAAAAAGATGAGTCATAAGTGTATAAACTAATTGTTAGGAAAAAAAAAAAAAAAGATGTGTCAAATTTTTAAAATTTAGATATATTAATTGGAAAAAAAAAAAAAAAAAAAAGGAATCCGTAAGTCTTGAAAAGAAAAAAAGAAAACGAAAATCGTGTCTTAGTAGGAAGGTAGGGCCCGGTAGTTGGTTTTATTTTTATTTTTTTTATTTTATTTTTTGAAAATATAAAATTTAGGATCAATTCTAAAGGGTAAAATGTGGAATTGTAATTTTTTAATTTAGCTAAAATTTAGGAGTTTTTAAATTGTTAATATCTAATCTTATTAGGAGTCCAAACATGGGAGAATTTAGGGGTACTTTGGGCATACAAAATTAGGAGTCCAAAAAGATGATGCCCTATTAAATAATAGTACAAAAATCTAGCTTCTAAGCATGTGCAACAGCTCTTCTATTTTTTTTGGGCAAAGGTTAATAACTTGTATCTATTATAATTTGGAAATATATTTTTTTATAAGCAGTAACTATTATTTCTTTCTTGAATGTGTGTTTGAAAGTGGTGTAGTGATATAGAGAAAAGTTTGGGTAGGAAAAATAAGAAGAACGTGAGGAGTAAGAAGACTAAATTTTAGGAGTACTCTTAGTTTTTTATTTTTAAAATTGGGAGTGTTTTACTTTTATTTTGATGATAAAGGAATAAAAAATGCTAAATTTTAGGGAATAAAAAGATGAATGCAAAGGAAAAAAAAAATCATAAATTTAGGATTTCTCTTTTTGAATTTAAAATGAAATTTGCTATTTGACATTTATGACTCTATTTCTTAAAGAAGTTACCATTCATAATGAGGGTATTTTTGAACCAAATAAAAGTCTAGTTCAAAGAGGGGAATCCTCTTCTATACTACTATTTAAGAAGATTCCGTTTAGGTAGGGGCAAAATTTGGTAAAAATGCTTTTTTAACTCCCACGTAAAACACTATCTACAAAATAGAACCACACTCCTAGTACACTTACGTTGGTTTTCAAACTCAGATTGCTTCTTTTTCAATTCTGCAATTCTTTCAATTCTGTGTTAATCTTCTTTTCACCATTATTATCATTTTTTCTATTTGCTCTGCTTAAATTTGCTCCTACTCAACAGTATGTTTATGTCAATGTACATTGGTCTTTTCTATTTTGGTTTTCTAATTCATGAATAATTTATTATGTTCTAGAAACAAATCAAATATTTGTGTAAAATAGCCCTTTTATCTAAACCTCACCTTTAATTTCTTTCACATATTTCTTCAAGGAACGTGCACTGGGTAATTTCTTTCACATATTTCTTCAAGGATTGGGGTATATTTCTTTAAGGAAGATGCATTAGGTTGTCTATCTTCAAGATTTTCATATCTAAACTTCAAGGAACGTGCACTGGGGTGTGGATCTTCAAGATTTTCATGTGCTCTGTCCTCCAATTCCAATGGACTGTTTGAACTTTGGACTTGAAGTGTAGTTGTTAAGGACTCTTTGCCCCACATGACACTACTTCATTGGCAACCCACGCCACGTCAACATATTATTGATTTTTTGGATGAATCTTTTTAAAGCCCAAAATAAGTTTCTATCTCATGGATTGGGCTCACATGACCCACAAGATCCTTACTTCAAGAGGTAGGTTCATGGTCCACATTTCCTCTTCATCAATTGGGATCATAACCCCACGACATCAATAACATCAACATATGGATCAGGCTCAAGCAATAAATCGAAGCTTACGACTCATATTACCTCTCTTACACTCATGGAAAGCAGCTTCTCCAACAAAAGCCCATATTTACACAAAATGACAACAAAACCCAAGGTATGTAATCTCATCTTCGCTTATGATCTAAGCTCATGAGTCTCTTTGGGGAAATTTTGAGAGTCGTGGTTTGGAGGGCCAAGAGGCATGTTCAGTAAAGCTCCAGTGGTTTAAAGTTGATAAAAGAAACATGTTGCTTGGCATGTCTTCTCCAACTCTCTGAACTTTGACGAGTCTGTGTGTAACGGGTAACATATGATAAGCATCTCTTATCACATAGCACTTTAGATGATAAAACTCTCTATTGCTCTTTTCTTAAAATCTAATATTTATTATATGACAAATACTCAATATCTCTAGCCATCTGAATGCTGACAAAATAACTATTTATTTAATCCCCAACTATTCCTATACAAATTTAGAAACTTTATTATATTATTCTACATAAACTACATTACTACTTTCAGCTAAAATTCAACTCAAACACATGACCTAATTTGATTGGCTATTTTTAATGTCCAAATATATAAAATATTCATGATATCTCTAATATCCAGCTGCTGTCTGCCATAATCAGACCAAATATTTCTCTGCTAGCTGCTAGAACAGAGCATTAAATGCTCTTCTTGCTCACCAAGATTAAGTCAAAACACAATGAGACCTTGACTAAATCTCTAAAGTTTCATTAACATTCAACCAATCATTCTATTACTTACTAAAAATGTGTTGTAATAGAATCTTGGACCAAAAAGACAAATACCCAAAAAATGAAACATTTCCAGCAGAACACCAAAAGTATGTTCAGCACTTGACACCTGGCTAGAAGTGACATCACCAGCCATTTAATGCTCGAATCCCAGCAACCTGACATTTGACCTCATCTACTTCTGCCCCAAGCAACAGCTGTCTTATAACAGATGTGACAACTTTTCCTAACAGTTAAGACAACTTTTTCAAAATAGCTATGACAGCTAACCCAACAGCCTTAACATTACAAATTTTTCCTTATTTGGTTAAAAACTAAAACCAACTAAAGAAACTATCTTTTTCTTATTAAAATACTTTCTTTTTCTACTACTATTTCCTCTAATAGCTATTACCCAAAACAGCAAAAATACCTTAAAGCTAAACATACCATTTTTTGGCCAAATCCTAGGATGGATTTTTTGAAGATTCATTGCTGATTATGACAGATTTTGGCTGAGATTATTTGCTAAAAGCCCCCCTTAAACTCAGTTATAAATGGAACCCCTCATCAATATTCTAAAGGAAACCACTAGAGAAGAACAACTCTCTCATAATCTTCTCTGTTCTCTCTCCCTCTAATTATCTTCTTGAGCTCTTAATAAAATTCTAAGCTTCTGAGTTTTTAGTTTCCAAATTAGGAACTAAACTCTTCAGCCCTTAATTCATAAATGTCCTTCACAAGCTTTATTCCATCTTGTAGCAAAAAATCCCAACAACAGCGCTAAACACACTACAACACCATTACTCTCTTATACTCCATATTCAAAAAATACATCTATCTTGCTACCCATATCTCTAATCATCTCTTTCTCCATTTCTCTTACACAATCCTATACACACTTACTACACCATTACATATAACACACCATAACTCTTCTAAACTTCACTCTCATACTCTCTCACTTTGAAATTCAATTGTTTTGCTGCCCATAAACACATCTCAATACTCTTTTCCACCCCTCTTATGAAAGCCCTTCTCATGGAAGGCATAAACTTCTATTATTAAAACCCTTCTCCTAGAAGGCACAAATATATCTTACATAAAACCCTTCTCTTAGAAAGAACAAATACTTCTTACAATAGCCCTTCCCATGGAAGGCAATCCTATTCATAGTTTCACAACAACCAAAATAGCACTGTCAAGGGAAAACTCATTTAAGTGCATGATAAATGGGACAAGCTTAATCAGCCTCTACACACAGCTAGACATACTCTTTCTCCCTCCAGTTGCACCCATTTTCCCCTTTAATCTTGAATTTATCATGACAAACTACCTCTCCACTCATAGATGCTACACTGCTGGAGTCATTTTGCTAGAATCCTATCAACTCATAGATGCTACACAGCTGGAGTTACAAACCATACAAAGATAAGCGACTTTGCTTCCATATCTTTAAATATACATCATTGAATACATGATTACTTTACATTTAAATACATATTACTTTATTCCAACTACTATTACAACTACTAATCAAAGCAATTATATCAAACACATATTATATATTTATTCAACTATTATCATGACACTTAAACTTTGGCTTTAATGGTTTTGTAGGCTTAAAAGTATGCTGGTAGCCATTGGAACATGTGGCCCAATGTTGAGTTCCGAATGCAACTCCCCAAACACAACTCAGGCCTAACAAGGTCACCTCTCTAGTGGACAACACGTGGCCAAGCATCGAAAAAAGGCCCCCAGACAGTAGTCAATGGCAAAAATGTAAGTATCTTTGATGACCTCTATTTAGAAGCCTCATGCATATTAGGTTCTTTGTATTACAGCAAATTACGTTTGCTTTTATGAGTTGCCATTCAATTACGTTTGATTTTATGAGTTGCCATTCGATATTTGGTTTCCTGTATTTGGTTTATATTTGGTTTCCTTACTTTGTTATCATTATCTTTTTCATATCATTATCTTATATCTTTTCTTTTCTTTTCTTTTCTTTTATTTAGTCAGTTTGATGAGTGTTTAATATTTTCTCTAATTAATGAGTCTTTTTCTCTTACCAAAATTCTGGGTTTAATTTTTAAAAAACTTATCCAAACTTCATTATCTTTTCTTAAAAAAAAAAAAAAAAAAAAAAAAAAAAACCTACCTAAACTAATTTTTTATCTTACCAAAATTTTTCCGGTTTAATTAACAAAAATTTAAAATAGTAAATTAACAAAAAATTAAAACAAGAAACGTACAAATAAAAACTCTCCACAATAGATAAAATACAAAGTTCCTATAAAATAATAATAACAATAATACTTCCCACACGTTACTTTTGTCTTTGTTCAAAATTCAACATTTTTTAATAATAAAAAAATTAAATTCAAAATTTTTGTGAACAAAACACCTCAATCCTCACATTACAAATCTCCCAGATAGTAGATTTATAAACACACACAAAAATAAAAATAAATAAAAAATCTCACCACCTATGTACACAACCAAAACTACCCACTTTTCTAAAAACCTAACTTTATAACTTCTAACCCCATGCATATGATAGTTATAGTGGGAAGTTACATGTAATTAAGATTCCAGATACTCTTTGTGATGAATTGACAAGTATGATTAGGAATTTTTGGTGGGGTCAAAAAGATAATGAAAGAAAGTTGGCTTGGCTGAGTAAGGAGAAATTTTGTATGCCTAAATCAATGGGTGGTATGGGTTTTAAACAATTAAAATCTTTTAATTTGGCTTTTCTTGCTAAACGGGGTTGGAGGTTACAGGTTGGCCAAAATTCATTGGTATATCAGGGTTTAAAGCAAGATACTTCCCAAATTGTGATTTTGTTCATGCATTTATTGGTAACAAGCCTTCCTATGTTTGGAGAAGTATAATGGCTGCCCAAAAAGTAGTTAAACAGGGGATGAGATGGCAGGTAGGTAATGGATCTAATATTCAGGTGTGGGAGGATAAGTGGGTACTAAATTCTTTAACTTACAAGGTGGTTTCTCCAAGAATTGATGCATTTACAAACCTTCACGTTTCTAAACTGATTGATACAACAAATATCTGTTGGAAGTCAGAGTTGCTTGATCGGGTTTTTTTGCCTTTTGAGGCTGAAGGTATTAAGAGTATTCCCTTGAGCTCGCAACTGCCTGCTGACAAATTGATATGGGTAGTGATGGTACACAGCAAAATCAGTGGACTGAATGCTTTGGGCTTCGATGGCAAGAGAATCACTTGGGAAACCTAAAAGGATGAATACACAATCAAAGGTGATCGGGGAGGATAGGCTAAGAACCCTCCAATGATAAAGTTAGTATTGCTCTTAAATTCTGGAATTCCAATCTCTTTGGAAGTGTTCGAAAGACTTACCCTTTTTTCATGTAGATGAGTGCTTATATAGCATATCCTTGAGGCAGTTACTTGTCTAGTAACTTCTCCTATCATTGAGGATCTCGAAGGGTTCGGAGTTAACTTCCATAACTGCTATGGAAGTTATATTGTTTGGTCTTGTTTTCCATAATCGTCATTGGAAACGATTTGTAATAATGAACCTCGATTCTCACTTGTGTTCCGTAATAGGAATGTGGAGGTCGTCCAAAACTTGTATGGAGAAACATGCTTAGAATGTAAGGAGGTCATCCAAACGTCTTTTTGGATGGATGACCTCATCACGGACGAGCGCTCTATGTAGTCCATTTCTTCTATTCTTACCTTAGACGACCCTCATGGACGAGCTTGGAGTTGGCTTTATAATACACCATCAGTTGCCCCTTTGTACATGGGTCGTCTAAGGAAACATATAGCCTAATGTCATTCCTTGGATGTATGCATTTATTTCAGCGATTAGATGTGCCACGTGTCACAATCCTATTGGTGACTGGTCGCGTCAATTCATTTTTTCGAGGAGTATGCCACGTGTCACCTTTTGGTTGGTTATGTCGTTTCAGATGCTAAAGTTTGTTGCCTATAAATAGTAGAATTCCTCCCCTATCCTTTACATTTCTGAAATTTTCTCCTTTGACATCCCTCGTCTTAACGCCTCGTCTAGAAGTGTTTTCTCTCATCCTTAGTTCTCCTCTGTCTAGAGCCAAGTATTTTCCTCATCCTCATTCTTAGGTTTTCCTTCAAATTTCAAAATGTCTGAAATTGTTGTCTCCTCGTCTAGTAATAGTGTAGATAAACCTATAGACGAGAACCAAAACTCCAATTATAGTGGCTCTAGTAGTAATAGTAGCAGTAGTAGTGGTAATACCACGAATGAGGAATACACTTCTGGTGTTCCTAGAGTTCCTCTTGAGGTTCTTCTGGAACACCTTAGGACGAGGGCAGCTTCTAAGGCTGGCACCTCGATGAGTATTCCTTCGTCTCCTCCTTTAGATGAAGAAGAAACCGTGTACAATTGTGCTATAGGCATTCCTTCCAAGATAGACGAGAGGAGGCTTGCAGCACTTAGGAGTTGGTACCAGATCCCAGATGACCTTAACCCTGGGTTAGCCGTCCGTGTAGAATGGCGTTGTCAACCTCATTTTGGGATAGGCATCTATGAAGCTTATCTTCTAGGGGGGCTTGGTTACCTTTAAATGTTTTTGCTAGAGAGTTACTTTCTAGGTTAGGTTTCGGAGTGTGTCAACTTAATCCCAACGCATGGAGACTGATTGTTTCTATGCAAGTTTTGTGGAAGGAAGTATTCGAAGGGGATCGTCCTCTCACTATGGACGAGTTCCTTTTCTGTTACAAACCTTTTGAAATTAATCAATCCCAAGGGTTTTATCAATTTACAGCCAGGGTAGTGACTGTAGATTAATTAAGTCTTTGGTTACATATGACAAAAACTGGAAGACAGAGTTTTTCTTCATCTCTGATTTCTGGTCTGGGCACCCTGTTGAGGTTGGTAGGGATACATTTACCCCATATACTGGAGAGTTAGGCAACCTTCGTCCTGAAGGTATGTTTATGTTTTGCTTTATCGTTTTAAGTGTTTTCATCTTTTGCTTGCAATCATCTAACCTCATTTTTTTTCTCTCTCTCTCTCTCTTTTTTTAGCTGTTGGACGTCCTTCTTTAAGTAAATTTCATCGTGACCGCGTCCACAGAGCTCGTCTACATGCTGATAGGAGTTTCTACTCGTTGGTCACTCTTCAACGTCTAGCTACATGGAGACTTGGTCCTAAGCCGTCCATTGAAGCCTTTGCTCACAAGCTTACTGTTCGTAGACATGAGTCCCCCTTTTTTTATGTATACTTAGAAATTTCTCAAGTATTATTTTACTTGTACTTTTTAACTAACATTTTATGCTTTTCTTTTAGGGATGGCAACTATGAAGGAGAATGAGGTGATGGACGAGGTAGTCAGGCAAGGGGTGCAATCCTAGCCTTGTCCATTTGTAGGTGAAAAAAGAAAAAGTTTATCAAAAGGAATTGACTTGGGAAACCTCCCAAGTAGGCGCAAGGAGAAAAAGGCCAAGCACAGGTCGTCCTAGTCTGGGATGGTCAAGCCCAACTTTCCTGTACTCCCCATCCAGGATCCCTCCGTCCAGATTCTCAATGTTGACTTAGAGCCTAGAGATCCTCCATCCGTGCAGATCTCATCCACAGTCAATGTGTCTGCCTCATCTCAACATTCTCGACAAGTACCTCAAAACCTTATTGAAAATGAAGACTTAGCTTGGGAAAGGTTTGAGAAGGTCGTGATAGACGGGGACATGGCGGTGTGCTATGGCATGTCTTTGAAGGACTTTGAGCACTCTGGTGTTCATGACCTTTTCAAGGTATGTGAGCTTTTTTTTTTTTTTTTAATCTCGTCCTATCAGTAATGTATACATGTGTATTTTGTCTAACAAAATTCTAATTTATGTAGGCAATGTCTAAGTTCATCACTGCATCCAGGCAGGCAACAGAGCTGGACAAGACGAGGATCCTGCTGGAGACAAGGATCTAGGAGGTTAAGGACGAGTGCAAGAAGTGGGTTTAGGTGGTGGCTAAGGCCAAGGATGATGCCAAAGAGCTGCAAAATTATGTTGAGGAGTTGAAGACTAATGCCATAGAGAAGGATACTTGTCTTGATCATCTCAAAAAGAGGAATGACGAGCTGAGTACCCTTTTTGAAAAAGCCAAGGGAGATGCAGTTGTGGAGTTCAAGGCATCCAAACCATTTACTGATCTGCTAGACACCAACTACGCATCAGGCTTTGAAGATTTTAGAATGGAAGGTATAGAAAACTTTCTTGAGGCTGACTTTAGCTCCATTAAACACAACCTTGGTGGCGCTGCTACAAGCTCCCTCTTGTAGACGAGCTTAGAGGACATAAATATTGAGGACGATGCCACCACCCAGCCAGCTCAGGACGATCCCAGTGTTGATGCCTCTCCTTCATGAAGATGACATATTATGTTTACCCTTGTATTTTTTTATTTTCTTTTTCATTTGGTCCGTTGTTTTGGACCATTTAAATTTTATTTAAATACATTTAACTCGTCCATAGTTTTAGGACAAGCTGTTTAAAGAATTGCTTTTCATTAAGCTTTATTTTATAAGGGTTTTGGACATTGATCGTCCACCCTTAACAGATGAATGAATGTTTATTTTCTTCACCTTTCCTTTTACTAAACATATTATTGCATGGACGAATGTTTTCTACATCCATAATATTGGTTTCAAACTTGACTCGTCCATGATAAGAACTCGTCGATGAATGGTGCTCCTTTTGTTAGTTATATTTGTTCACAGCTTTCATTATCCCTCATCCATAAACTTGACGATTCTTTACTCGTCTTTGGGTAAACTGCCAGCTTTTACTCATCCAAAGATTGACTGGTTAGTCAAATTCCTTTATGGACTTTGAATATTTTTGCATGCACACTTTGTCTCATCCATTGGTTGGATGAATACACCTTAGGTTTTACCTCGTCCATTGATTAGAGGAAGATGCCTTAGGTTCATTTTTCTTTGCTTTATCCTTATTAAGGAAAGCTTATATACGTTACATCCTTGCGTCCAGAGAATTTACTCGTCTTAGGCTTTTAGCCTTCTTATGGATTAATTCGAACGAAAATAATATGAAAACTGGGAATTCACACAACATTATGTACATAACATAAATATCGCTCATTGGCGAGGCATATGTGTATGATTTATATGTGTATACACTAATTTTTGGGAAAAAAAGATGTGTCAAACTTTTAAAATTTAGATATACTAGTCGTTAACCCATACTATGCACGGGAACCTATCTATTTGTAAGGTAAACTAAAATAATTTTATAAAAAATTTAATAAATTACACCTGTCATTGCATGATTTGCTCTTGTATGACTTCAATTTGTATTACAATTTGATGAAGAAGTCATTGCTTGAACGTGCAATGCCTTACAAAAAATTTGTCAGACAGTTTAAGATATTGCAAAAAAATAACTCAAAAATTCAGATATTAAAACTTTTGAAAGACCAAAAAATATTAAAGAATTAGATGATTCACTACTTAGAAATTATTGAAACAAAACAAAATATATATGACTAAACAATAGAGAAATATAAGAGAAAGATGGGTTACATTCGAAAGAATAATTTCAATTATTGAAAGTTTTTTTATCTTGTAAAAATGGTTAAAAAGAGTTTGGTGGTTCATGTACGAAAATTACTTTTTAAAAAATACATGAAAAACCATAAAATAAATTTTTTTTTTTAACAAAGTAGAGGAGAAGAAAATAACATAAGAAGAACCCATACCTCTACTCGGCTTTAAAAAAAAATATATATTGGGGTTTGCTTTACTTTTATAGTGTTCATGATTAACCTCGCAAATTTGGAGATAAATTATCAATGTTTGAGTTTGAGTTTAAGTTTAAGTTGGACTTGTTAAAGAGATAGAGTTTCACTCCTTATTAAGTTTGGATTAAACAAAAATAGTTTTGTTTTAAAAAAAATGATAATGATAAGTTTGAGTTTAACTTGGACTTGTTAGAGAGATAGAGTTTCACTCCTTGTTAAGTTTGGACTAAACAAAAATAATATTATTTAAATAAAATAATAATTTTATTTAAATATTATGCTGACGTGGAAAATTGTGAGAATTTCAGAAGTTTTGGTTATATATATATATATATATATATATATATATATATAGATTAATAGGAAAAAAAAGAAAGAAAGAAAAGAAGAAAGAACCCATAAGTCTTGAAAAGAAAAAAAAAATTGTCTTAGTGGGAAGTTAGGGAGTAGTAGTTTTTTTTTTTTTTTTTTAATCTAAAATTTAGGACCAAATCTAAAGTGTAAAACGTGGAATTGCAATTTTTTTAATGTATTTAAGAGTTTTTAAATTGCTAATTTTACATATCTACTCCTATTAGGAGTTAAAACATGAGAGAATTGAAGGTATTTTGGGCATACAAAATTAGGAGTCCAAAAAGAGGAAACCCTTTAAATAGTACTCCAGTATTTATCTATACTATTAACAATAGGATTCTTTGTTTGAGTTTTAACATTTTGCATACTAAAATATCTTCATACAAATTCTTAAACTCTCTAAAATACCCCTATCTTTTAGCTAAATAATTTTAAATTAAAAAATACAAACCGATTAAAAAGTGTAATTTACTATTCTTAAATTTTAGGCTTTTTCCTTTATCTTTTCCATTCAGCCTAAAAACTTAGGACATTCTCAAAAAAAAAAAAAAAAAAAAAAAAAAAAAAAAAAAAAAAAAGAGCCTAAAACTTAGGACACTATCACTATCTTATTTTTAAACATTATTCCACGTTGGCACGTTACCTTGCCTCTTTTGAAAAAAAATAATACAAATGGTTATTTATATATCACTTTTAAACATTATAAAATTAAACCAAAAAAACAAATAAATAAAAAATGAGTATTATTGCATGCGCAAAGCGTGTATGATAAGTCTAATACTATTTATAAGAGGATTCCTCTATTTGAACTAGACTTTTAAGTGGTTCAAAAATACATTTTTTAATGAAGGGTAACTTTTCTTAGAAATAGAGTCATAAATATCAAATAATAAATTTCATTTTAAATCCAAAAAGAGAACTCCTAAAATTTAAGATTTTTTTTCCCCTTCACGTTCATCTTTTTATTCCCTAAAATTTAGCATTTTTTTTTTCATTTTTCATTAAAATAAAAGTAAAACACCCTCAATCAAAAAAAGAAAGAAAGTAAAACACCCCAATTTATTATTTTTTTTTTGGAGAAAAAACACCACAATTTAAAAAATAAAAAAAACCGAGATCCCTTGTTGCAATGGTCACTCCACAAGTATAAATGCTTGAGAGGTGTGGGGGTAAGAGTCATGGTTCAAATCTTCAGAAGGGAGTTTCATACATATATATACTTAAATTAGGTTAGAGTATAATTTCTATATTGTATATATATATATATATATATATATATATATATATATATATATATATATATAAACAAAGAGAAGTCCTTAAATTTAGCTTTCTTTCCCTTCACTCTCATCATATTTTTCCTACCCAAACTTTTCTCTATATTACTACACCACTTTTAAACACACATTCAAAAAAGAAATTACAGTTACTGCTTATCTCTAAAATTTATCATTTTTATTTGTTTGAAAAAAGAAAAAAAAATATTTCCAAATTATAATAAATGCAAATTATTACCAAAAAGAAAAAAGAAAAGAAAAACTTCTGAGCACGCACAACGCGCGAGCTTAGAGGCTAGTAGAAGATAACATCCTGTCTATACCTAGGCCAAACCCTTACAATAATAATTTCAATGTGTCAAAGGAAACAAACCTTTTTGAAATTGGAGATGGTGATGATGAAGTGAGCAAAAAGTTGAGACAATCCAAAAAAGCCTCAGCAAAGAAACTAAAAAGATAGGCGTGGGATATATTTAAGGCGAAAAGCACATTTTAGTTCTTACATTTTTAGGCTATTCTCATTTTAGTCCCTACATTTTATTTTTACCGCTTTTAGTCCCTATCTTGAAAAACGCTTCCCGTTTTAGTCCCTGCCGTTACATCAGAAACGGAAAAAACTGACGTGGCAAACGGCAGAATAAATAATACTAAATTATTGTCCACGTGGCCTAAATTAATAATAAAAAATGTTACGTTAGCATTTAAATTTTAAAAAAAAATTATTAATTTTAACTAAATAAAAAAAATTAAAAACTAAAAATTATAGGAATTGAGATCTAAGTGTGTGTTGAACAAGAATAACAAGAACACAAACTCAGATCCAAGAACACAAACCCAGAAATTTTAAAAAAAAAAAAAAATCAAATTCCATTACTTGAATTTGAGAGTACCAAATTACAGAAATACAACCTAAAAACAAGAAACGAAATCCAGATCTAGAGGCAAGATGTACAACAACCACCATAACTAAGTACACAAATCTAATCATTAGTGTAAATTTAACAGCACCGTCGAACCCAACCCCAACACCACTGATTCAAACCCATGGCAGCAAACCCACGGCAAGCAAATCCCAGACCCACAGCGGCAAACCCAAACCCACGGTGAGCACACCCTGATTTCGTTCAACCACCCAAACATAACCCCAATTCCAACCCCATCTCCACCCAAACGCTAATCCAAACACCACCTAATCACCACTCCAAAGGCCGACCCAAACGCTATCTCCTCTTTGTCTTCTTCTCTTTCTGCCCCAGCTATCTCCTCCTCCTCCGACAAGTCTAGCAACTCGTTCTCAAACCTCTTCCGGTTCGTGTTTGGCGAAATCATCAAGCCCCTTCAGCTCTTTACCCAATTCCTTAACCCTTCGATCCCCTTACGATGTGATCCCCAGGATTTTCTGCTTCAGCTCCACCATTGCTAGGTGGGTTGATATGGAGGGAGATCTTGTGTTTTGCTTTGTGGCTTTTGGATTGGATTTGGGTTCTTGGCTTCTGTTGTTGTTGGGATGACATTTTTTAGAGAAGAGAGAGAGAGAGAGAGAGGCATTGTTGGTGTTGTTACATTTGAGATCTGGGTGTTGTTTTTTTGAGTGAGTTTGAGCGAAGGAAAGAAAGTGTGTGTGTGTGGGTGTTTTTTTTTTTTTTTTTCTTTCTTGTATCTGGAATTGTGTTCTTGTTTTTTTGTTTTTCTTTTTAAATTTCTGGGTTTGTGTTCTTGGATCTGAGTTTGTGTTCTTGTTCAACACACACTTAAATCTCAATTCCTATGATTTTTAGTTTTTAATTCTGTTTTTAATTTTTTTTATCTAGTTAAAATTAATAAATTAATTTTTTTTAATTTAAATGCTGATGGGGCATTTTTTATTATTAATTTAGGTCACGTGGACAATAATTTAGTATTATTTATTCTGTCTTTTGCCACGACAGCTTTTTGCGTTTCTTGATGTAACGGCAGGGACTAAAACGTGAAGCGTTTTTCAAGATAGGGACTAAAAGCAGTAAAAATAAAATGTAGGGACTAAAATGAGAATAACTTGAAAATGTAGGGACTAAAATGTGCTTTTCGCCTACATTTAAATAGATATGACGTGTGCTAATTTTTAGGAAAAAGATGAGTCGGATGTGTATACACTAATTTTTAGGAAAAAAAAAGTGTCAAAATTTTAAAATTTAGATATATTGATTGAAAAAAAAAAAAAGGAATCCGTAAGTCTTGAAAAGGAAAAAAAAAAAAAATCGTGTCTTAGTGAAAAGTTAGGGCCGTCAGTTTTTTTTTTTCTTTTGAAAATCTAAAATTTAGGGCCAAATCTAAAGTGTAAAACGTGGAATTGCAATTTTTTTATTTTTTTATTTAGCTAAAATTTAGGAGTTTTAAAAATATTATTTTACCTATCTAACCCAATTAGAGTCCAAATATAGGAGAATTTGAGGGTTCTTTGGGCATATAAAATTAAGAGTCTAAATAAAGAAAGTCCCTTAAATAGTAATGTAGGTATAAATAGATGATACATGAATTGGGTCCAAAGGTCAGACTCGATTAAATCGGACTTGTAGAAAATATGTCGCGAAAATAAATATCAACAAGGTTTAAATTTTATTTTTTTGTCTTATCTTTACCCAAAAATCTATAAAATATTACAGGATGTCCAAATTCTAGAACTCTTTTGATCATGACCTGTTATTATTTATTCTATTTTAAAAGGAAAATTAATGTACAGATTAATCATTTGCAATTAAGAAAAAAAAAAAAAAAAAATCTACCGTTCAAACTCCACACCCGTAGTGCACAGTTACCCGCACGTGCAAGCCAAACGTGTCACTGTGTCAGGTGCGATCATTCAGAACTTGTATATAAAGGGGTTAAAGCATAACCCCTTCAAGCCTCTAGACCTTCAAAACAAACCAAAAGCTCTCTCTCTCTCTCTCTCTCTCTCTCTCTCCCTGTTACAGTTTTGGCATTTTGGTATGGATTCTGATACTTGCGTTGGATTCAAACGAAGAATCACTGATATTGGAGACAAACAACAGAGTGTACCTCCACCACAGTCACCGCCAAAACCCTGTACCACTCCCAAGGAAGAGGAAGAACTTGAGCAACATGTATCTGACAACAACAACAACAACAACAACAACTTGAGTTTCCTCTCCGACTCCAAGAAACCCAAGTGTTCTTCTCATTCTGAAGCTCCTTCTTCTGAGACAATAATCAATGAACAAAATCAAGAACTGGGTTTTTCTTCCTCTGCCGAAACTAGTCCAAATGTGTTGGATTCTTTGCCTTCTGGGTGTGGCTCTTTTGTGAGAAAGGTTGAGGATTTTGGCCAAGAAGAGCCAAAGAATGATAGTTGCGAGGTGGGTTTTGTCTCTGATGGTGAGGCCAAGCAAGAAAAGTTTGATTTTGTTGAAAAGATTGACAATGGAATCTTGGTTTCTGGTTCTGCCGGCAAAGAAGAGAAGGCCTCTCCTGTTGAAGAGAATGAGGATAAGTTGGGGAAAAAATTGGAACCTGAAAGTCTCTTGGAAGTGAAAAAGAAGAAACTTTTGAAGGAGCTTGAAGTTGCGTTGATGGCTGAAGATAAAACCAATGCTGAAAAGGTCTCTGATTTTGAGGGTTCTTTGAAGATTGAAGTGATTGATGAAACGGCATTGATTGAAGTGAATGATCAATATGCTGCAGAGAAGAAATGGAACAAGAATGGGAAGCAAGAAATGGATGGAAAGAAGGTGAAGCGGTCACGTAGAAAGGCGAAAAAGGCTTTGGAGATGAATGGAGGAGGGAGGCCTAAGAATGTTCTTGTGAGTGGTGAAACAAAGAAGAGTGGTGATGGAACCAAGAAGGTGTACTCGAGGAAGGAAATGGAGGCCTTGAGGTTTGCAAACATTGCAGAGCAGCGCAAGATTTGGAAAGAGATATACAATGGGCTTGGGGCTGTCGTGGCAAGGGAGTATGAAGACTTGGCCAGCTCTAAGCATGTCCGCGTGAATTTTGATCCTCGAAACCGCCTTGGGATGAAGGCAGAGGCTTCTCCCATTCTCAGTAAGTTTTGTTATTTCTTTCGCTTTCTTTGTTGTTACTTATGGATTTTTAGTTCATAGAATTTTATTTGATTGGTGCAAACCATGATGAATGAACTTTTTGATGTGGATCTTTGTATCAATTCCCCAATAACTCATAGAATTCCTTTCTTGTATCTTGTGACATTTGAAGTCTTTATTGTTTGGAAGAGTCTATGCCATCATTGCCAATTTTGCTGGCTTGAAGAATTGCGAGGATTGTGGTTTCCATGCAATATCATCATGACAGTGAAAATTCACTAGCTTGAAGAGTTGTACCAGATTGTGGTACGGTTTGTGATTAATTGTCTAAAAACATTTAGAGGTTAAAGTAAATATATGCGATAAAATGTATTCCTGGCAGCACACTTTTAAAAGAAAATTTATTCGTGGCAGCATCAAGAATGTGCACTTGTTCTCCTTTGCTTTCTATACTGATAAAAGCATTACAAGCCATGTTCAAGAGATGACCTTAGATGTCTAAAATCTAATAGTTGCTCAAAATTGGGAACACAGTTAAATTAAAAAAAAAGCATGTATGAGATAATCTTTCTTCTCTATTTAATGTAAAGGAACATAGCTTGCTCTTGAAGGCCCAAGTTTTTTTTTTTTCCTTCTAAATATTCTTAGATATCGTTCTCTGCTGTATTGTTGTAAGGTATACTATTATATTAGTTTCCATTTGATGTTAAAA
Source organism: Quercus parvula (assembly GCA_030820535.1). Taxonomy (NCBI): domain Eukaryota; kingdom Viridiplantae; phylum Streptophyta; class Magnoliopsida; order Fagales; family Fagaceae; genus Quercus; species Quercus parvula. Next base: position 11,701,174 of record JAUAME010000007.1, on the reverse strand, counting down.
GAATTTCCTGCATTACCTTTAATTTTCTTGGAAAACCTTTATTCTAAATTAAATCCATTGTGATATTGAATTGATACAAAGAAATATCACCTGGTTTTGAGGCCATCCAGTGGTCCTATATTTACTTTTGCTTGTGTAGTTGGTTTCAACACAATGCTTAGGCAAGGGATCTATGAAACATGTAGAAGTTTGGGCCCCTTGTATCCTGAGCATGCTGGAAGTTTAAGCCCCTTGTATGCAATCTGTTTGATTGCATTAGGCATCCTTTCATTTGAGTAAAAACATACCTGTGTAGTTTGTGTTTGTGTTTGGTTTCTTTTTTATTAGTTTTGTTGTCCTATGGATTTTTTATTTTAAATCCCTTCTACCTCCAGTTCATTTTGTCTTTTAATTAGTCATCATTTTATATTTCAATTAATCACATAGCAATTTTTTTCCTGGCTTATTTCAAGAAGAGTATATTTTGGGAATTGCAATCAAATGGGCTGTTATGCATGTTATCTGTAATCAACATTCTACCTTCTAATTTGGCTATCCCTAAGAGATGTAAGCAGCATTCTCTATCAGATCGTGTTCTGGGTAATTGGTGTACCATGTAACTGGTAACCAGTTCCATTCTACCTTCCACAATGATATGTCTTCTTGGTAACACACACTCCATTCATTTTGGCAGAAATTCCACATTCTTTTGGTGTTTAGTATGATGAAAAAATTCAAATCAATGGTAAAAATACTTTTTAGGACTGAAAACGTTTTATGGAGTGGTATATACTCAATGGGCCCCCATGAATAAACTACACTCCACAGAAAAACTCTTCAAAGGATATGTGCTCTCTCTTCTCTTTGCGCCCTTTCTCTCCATGGTCTGATCCTTGACTGTCGTTGACCGACAAATGATTTTTCCCCAAATAACCTTTTTTTGCTCAAACTAATCACTTCCCTACTTCAATTTTCCTGTATTTTTTTTTTTTTTGGGGGGGGGGGGGGGGGTTTGTTGTTGGCTTGAGGCTCCCAAAAATAAAAGAAGATTTTTTTTTTTGGAGTCTCTCTCTTCTTATTTTTGGATGAAAGTTTTTGTTCATATAGTTATTTGGATATTGGATTACAAAAAATACAAACAGTTTTCCATGCATGCCAAACAACAAGAAATGTTTCCTGCCTTACTTTCAAGGTTATGACTGAATATAGGAAAACAAGTCATTTTCCAGAAAATGTTTTCCATCAAAACAGAGCTATAAATTGAAGTACTCAGGTGTTCAAAACAAGTTTTAGAACTGGCTGCCCTTTTTTTTTTCCTTTTTTTTGGGGGGGAGGGGAGGGGAGGTTGAGTTTAAGGTGAACTGGATTTACTTCGCCTTGTCATGCACCTAGGTGAGCCATGGAGTGCTCATTGTGAGACTGGAACCAAAAGTTGCATCGTGCATGTTATGAATCTACCTTCTGCATGATTTAATCCATAAAGTGTAGCCAAAATGATGTGCTAATTCCAGAGGTATTTGGATCTTTATTAGGGTTTCTAGTGGCTTCATTTTTGCATTTACTTCTTGCTGCTGCTCAAGTTTTGTAATTGGTTCATTTCTCAAAAAATCTTTTGGGTTCTGTTTTCACTTTAAAAAAAAGCAGGTTACTGTTTAGGATCTTTGACATTTATTTTTTCTTTGATCATGACAATGTCATGGTGATTTTATATTTTTATGAACAATCCCCTTCTCTTTCCATTCTTGTATCCCATTCTCTTAATTATGCAATTGCTCGCACACTATTTATTGTGCATAACCAGCTTGTTTTTGGTCTGCGTATGCTAAGAAAGTTAGTCTTTCTCTGAGATTTTCCTCTTTCCTGAGAGACACTATCGGTATTTTTTTCCCTCTTAAAAACATGTTGAGAGTCATAGACATTTCTAAGAGCTTTTCTTCATTCACCCTTTCTCACTTGGTAGTTGGCCCTAATTGTGTCGATTTGATGGTTCTAATTCTATTGTGCACAGGCGTGGTTGCTGCAAGGGGAACAAATCACATCTTCGTGCTTTGAAGAATGGCCTACAGGAATCTGCAGAAGACCTTATGTGCAACATACAACATTTCCCACATAGATCCCTTGATTTGTACATTTGGAAACATTATGGTTGTAGTATACTGCTTGTGTACAATCTTGTACATTGATATTGGAAGATTTAGGTTTTGGTTTCTAGAAAACATACTTTGGTCATGTGGATGATAATATGTTCCATTCTTTTGTAAAGGAAAAGTAATAAAGTGAGCACAATTGTTTGTCTAATTCATAGATGAATTGCAGATCATTTACCTGTTCACTGTTAGTTGCATAAATGTCAAGAGTTGAACACTTCATTTCCCCTTATTTCCTCTAGACAAGACATTTTGGTTTTCAGGACTATGTGACATTGCTAAAATTTTATGATGCTTTCAGGGGAAGCATGTCCTGAAAATATGGATAGTGATATTAAAAAGATGGAGAATATGGAAACAGAAAGTCTGTCTCCTTTGGATCCTGCATGTAGTCACATAGTTAGTGGTGAAGATGGCTACACAGGTCCAGAAGAAGAGTGCAGTGAAGATGATGACAGTGATGAAGATTATGCAAGCATACAGAAACCTGCCTTTTTGGTTGAAGGAGAACCCAATTTCGATTCTGGTCCTCCAGAAGATGGATTAGAATATCTCAGGCGTGTCAGGTAGATTCTCTCTCTTTCTTTGTATTTTTTCTCAATAGACTCTTTTTCTTTGAAAAGTAAATCAAGGCTGATACCTGAGCATTGATTTGGAGCTGGTCTGTGGTTGTGGTCAAAAGTGGGCCCTGCATTATTTGGTGTGTGCTATATTTCTGCACCACATGGCAAGATATGTTCCAAATTTGGCCTCATATTAGCAAATGCGCCAAGTTGATTCTGAAAAAATCACACACATCCAAATATTTTCAGTCTCTCTCTCTCTCTCTCTCTCTCGTTGTGTTTGGAATAAGAGGAATTGAAGTATTTTCAATTTTGTTTTTGCTCTTTAGGGGAATTGGGTATTTCTTTCTTTCCTTTTCTGTTCATGGTTAAATACGAAGGTAGGAAATATTAAAATCATAATCTTTATATGCATTAGCTGCAATTCATTCCAATGGTGGATGCTTCCTCCCAGATCTCATATAAGATCAAATCCAAATGAAATTTTTTTACAAATCCTTCCTGATGCTAGTGTAGGAAATGGGAGATTGCTATTTCTAATGAGTCGTGAGCCATTTACCTTATTAAAAACCTTAGTCCAGAAAGGAGGCCAGAGAAGGAAGGGAGGCTTGAGGGGAGCTGAAGGGGCTACATGTTTTTACCTTTTCATTTCATCAAGCTACAAATTTTAGCTTTAGAAGTCAGGGACTTATTTAGCCAAAACAAAGTGGGAAGCCTTCTATCATTCACCTGAAGGTGGGGAGGATAGGAAACCCCTATGTACATACATACATTAATAAATAAATGCAATTGCTTGGAGAAAGATGTTGGTTATTGATGAGGGTCAAGTGAGATATTCAATATCTAGAATTGTAGCTTAATATGGCATAAGTGGTTGAGGTTTAAGACACTGTTCTTATGTGAAAATCTATGGCTGCGGTGTATGGAGAAGTATGTCAAGAGCTAGTTAGTTAGCGAAGGAATTCAGATTCAGTGTTAGTCTTTGGGTGGATTCTTGTAAATGATAAGGGGTCTCTCATTTGGAATTTTTTCTTTTGATAGGCAATGTAAAATATTATTAAAAAGGTAGCCAACCTGAGTACATTGGAGATCTACTATGGGGGCAAAAATCAGGAACCAAAATTACAATAATCAAGTAGAATAGGAAAGGAAAAACAAGAAGAATCAGACAAATCTACACTCCAATCAAGGAGAGTTTGCAAGAAAAAAAAAAAACTTAATCTCTAGAATACTTCTTGTATACTTGGGTGACTCCTTTTTGATTTATATATATTTTTATTACCTATAAAAAAAAACAAAAAAAAACGCATGCCTAGTTGTTCTTTGTGCTTCTTAAAGAAACTCTAGAAAGCACGCTTGAGGTGTTCTTCATTAACAAGCTTCACTTTGGTCTAGGAAAGTGCTTAGACCTTGCGGCTTTGAGCATGCTTTTAATAACATTGTTGTAAGAGCAGAAAATCAAAGCTAGATGTATTGAATGCTATCACTCTTAGTGTATTAGGGTCTATTTTGGAAAGAATGCAATGCTTGATCATTTGATGGGACTAAAGCATCCTTGCTTCATTTGAAATCCTCTTTTCTTACATCTTAGTTTGAGTGGTTGAAGAATTCTGGGGATGTCTGTTCTTTTTTAGAGTTCTTATACCTATGTATTTTTAGGTCTTAGTTTTTTCCTTGGCTCTTGTAAATACTCCCGTGTACTTAACCTTTGCATTTTTTCTTTCTTTTTAATAAAATGTTATTACTTGTCCACAAAAAGAAAAAAAATTGGTTGAGTGATGTGGCTGCTGGTTTGATTGCCAAAATATGTGCATTTTTAGGATAAAAAAAGGAGCAAGATCAGCACATGGGAATACACTTCCAATCAGCAGTCAGAGTGACTTCATCACTAGTTTGCCAATCAACATTATGAAATCCAATGGGTCACTTCTTTTGAGGGAAGCTTTCTCCAGTTGTCATACATGTTGGAATCTTGATTGATTGAGCATGGGCTTAGTTGTAACTGAAACACATGTTGGATTGAGTTGGTCACATGTCTTGGAGTTAGTTAGGGAAGTTGGTTACTTTCAGCGCTTATTAATTAGTTGGATAAACTTAGTTAGGGTTAGTTCACAGATAACACATTAATCACATGTATATTCTTTAGCTCAATTAGTGGGCCAATGGGAATGAGCCATGTGTGTGGCCAATGGGAATAGATATGAGTTATATAAATTGAACCATGTTTCCTATCAAAAAAGAAAAGAAAAAAAAGAACCATGTAACCCCTCATTATCATCAATTAAAGAATAATGAAAGTTGTTGCCTTTGTGCATGTTTTCTCTTGCAGGTAGACATATTCTCATTACTTGGAGGTGGTGACTTTCTTTAAGTAGACATATTCTCATGCAATTATCAATCACTCATGCAAACCATCATCGATCCAAAACCCTAGATCAATCCTAAACATCCACTTAATCCATCTCTAACCCTAAAACCATTATCAACCATCAAATCCACCACTTTAAATTTAAGGTCATACCCGAAATCGGCCTTAGGCATCAAATTCTAGGTTCTCAATCATCAAGAATCTTCAACAAACCCTAATCCCTAATTGTGTTCCTTACATGCACATACTTTAATGTGTGTTTGTGAGAGAGAGAGAGAGAGAGAGAGAGAGAGTTTCCATGGTTCCTAGATCTCAAATGTTCTGGTCTGGGTATTCTTTTTTTTGCATGCATTTGGAAATTCAAGTTGCTGCATATTTTGTTTGACAGATAATTAAAATAATAATAATAATAAATAAATAAATAAGAAATTACAAAAAATTGAATGAAGGACAGACCAGAACTTCCAAAAATGAAATTATATTTGCTTATGGGGACAGCATGGAGTACCCTTCTTTGGGTCATCTTCTGGGGCCATGGATAGGGGAACGCCACCACCTCTCTACTTCCCTCTTTTTCCTTACCCAAAAGGAAGAATATATAGTCTTGGCTTTGCTTATCTTTTTCATCTTCTTCCTCTTGGACAAGTGAGCAGGCATACAAGTTCAGTTTCTGTAGGAGATTCCACACAGTTCAGTTGAGCAACCTAAGAGGCAGGCACTATTTAAATTTGTTGGCATCTGCATTAGGTGGTGATTAGTTGACCATGTAGACGATAATCCATTACTAGTATGGATGGCTATGTATGTTTCTTTTGAAGTTTTGTCTAGCTCGAAACATTTTGGCCTTTGTGGATCTGGTTTTTAATTTTGATCACTGCCAACCTGACTGCACATCTGATTGGGGAATTGGCTTTGCCAACTTTTGGAGGGAATTTCAATCTAATATTAATTATATTGAGCCTGGATTTGAGCTGGATCAAGTTATACACTGAAAGAGTAAGGTGGAGTGTGAGGTCGGGGGTTAAGACCCACTGGTTGCGTAACTTACCAATAAAAAATTTGAAAACTAAAAGTACTGTTTAGGTCATTAGCACAATTTATTGTTCAGGCTCTAAGGGAGGGGGCCCTAAAATTAAAAAATAAAGCACCTAATCAAACATTCACAGCCTGGCCTTGTTCTGCTTTATTGAATATTGATCATCCTTGGTCAGGGAGTCATTTGGAGAAGTAGCATCCTCTAATTTGTGCAGAATTTAGAACACATTCCATCAGAAAACCCTTGTTGGTCAGCGAGATTTATTGGATCAAGAGGTCCACCAAATTTATTTTATTTTATTTTTTTTTGGGATGGATCTTATATGTTATATGTTGTTTAACACAGAACCATTACACCAGAAACCTGATTTAGATTGTGTTATGTTACTAGATTTATTGATATATTTTTCATCAGTTCGAACTCAAACTGGGTGTGCATTAGAAATCTGTACTAAAACTGAGCTCCTTAAGAAGAAAGGAGAACTGTAATATTTATATCAAGCTAAGAAGTTTTCTCTCCTGTTTAGGTGGGAAGCTGCTCAGATTCCAAAAGTGAAGGTGGCAAAGCTTGATAGAAGTAAATTTAGCAAAGAACAGAGTGTTTATATGCCCCAGATTCCTAATATTGCTGAGTGTCCAGACCATCTACTACCGCTGAAACAATGGGAGGATGCGTTTCTTGCTGATTTTACGGAGCTGCGGCTGGTATTTTTTTTCCCTTGCCTCAAGTACACTTAGAGCTCGGTTGATTGTGTTGTTTTCATTTTTGTTGTGCATGGAACTAATTATTCGTATGACAACATTTTGCTTCAAATTGATGCCTGTATCTCTTTATTTCTTAATATTATGTGATAATTACCATTGTAAAACACTATCTAGAAATTACTCTCCTATGGTTGGGGGAAATTAGAAACACCTGCATAAAGTTAGTAAAACCCTCAGAGTTTTGAAGTAAAATGAATTCATCATATTTTCTGTTTGAATTGATAGGTTTTACATTTTCATGTGCATGTTTCACATTAAACACGAAATTTAGCCCTCAATTAGCTCTTTGAATAGACAAAGCCATTACAGAGTTGGCATTGAGGCCCAAATGAATGATATTTTTGTGTTTGAAGTGACATGTGTCACAGAGGAGAATTCATCAATTGTGACTAAAAGTATGAGGATTTTATTTCTGCTCCTCACAACAGTTTTAGTGATCGTTTCTAAAAGATGGGAGGTAATTTTTATTTGCTCCTAACTGCGGGAAGGTAATTTGTATTTTTCTTAGATATTTTATTTTATTTTTATATTGCGCAATATGGCATAATGGGTAGAAAAGACTTGCCTTTTCAACAAACTCCATCCACACATGCAGCGTTCTATCTCAAGTTGGTTTTTGGAAATAATGTGAGGAGATTGCCTCATATTACTCAAGGAAGTGAACAATTTTATCATATTCTTTCCCCTGTTTCTGCAAACACAAAAACTGCATTTTTGTGTGGAAATATTTGAAATAGTTAAATACATGTCATTGCTTAAAATTTATACATAACTCAACTGGAAATTCTCCTAATTAGTTTTAGGTATGAAACTGCTACATTGTCATTTCTATGTGGAGAACCTGACATATTTTTTTTTAATGCTTAATTCTCTTAATATCAGGCCCTGTCGCATCTTGAGGGTTCCGATGAAAACATTTCTGGAAAGTTGCAACCAGCATTTGTTGTCAATGAAAAGTGTCATTCCCGCCAGCAATTTCAGGATATGGTTTTTGAAAATTTTGATAACCTTGTGACTGAGACAGTCCATTCCAAGCAGCCTCATGATTGCTCTGGTTCCCAAACCTTCATTGATCAGCCTTCTTTGTTGACTGTAGAGGACCAAGCTTCCTCTCTACCTTTGGAACATTCAGGCCCAAAAACTTCTGCAGATGAAAGTTCTGGCCCTTTGTTGTCAGCAATCTTAAGAATGGACTCTGTAGCTCGAGTGTCAACATTGAGGAAACGCATAGGCTTGGTGGAGAACATGAATACTCTGTCAAGAAATGATTGTGTGTGGCTATTCGCCCTATGTGCAGTAGTTGATACTCCACTAGATGCTGACACTTGCGCCTCTCTTCGAGGCCTGCTTCGAAAGTGTGCTACAGTACGAGCTGCAAAGTCTGAACTTGATGATGAGGTTGTAATGCTAAATATTTTGGCTACAGTTGCAGGCAGGTATTTTGGGCAGTCGGGAAGTTAAAGCTTCCTGGTTAATTGTCTCTGTTTCATGAATAATGGACTTCAATTCATTTATCAAGTAGAGAGGAGAGATGTTATATAAGAGAGCTCACTTGTATCTTAACTGGGGAGATGTGTGACCTTGTTAACTAGGGAGATGTGTGACCTTGTGTGATATATAAGAGGCATAGAAAACTCGGTTTGTTTATGGATGGAAAAAAAGAAAAAAGAAGAATATTTGTTGTCTGCGAAATGCAATAAGTATTAGAATGTTTAAACTACATACCAAAAAGGGCATCCTAAAGGACACACAAGGAGATCGTTAGGTTCACATTACACATCTTTGACCATATGTGTGAGTCTCAATGATTTTCCATAGTTATTTGACAATGCTATGCCTTGTAATGAAAATAATGCATGTGGCCGACTTTCTATTGAAGATCCATAGTGGACCTCAAAAGCCAATAGAGCATGTCAAATAACTATGGTTTTTCATAGTTTTTTGACATGCTCTACAATTTGCGTGCTCACGTTCACTGTCACAATTTGACGAAGATCTTTTTTTTTTTTTTCTTTGTGAGAATATTTTGATGAAGATCTACATGAACCACGCCAATGTTTACTTATAATAGGACATCCAAGGGCCAATCCTCTCTCTGTATGCATGTACAGTAAAATCTCATAAAACAAGAGGGATATTAGTCTACATTAAAAAAAATAATTAGAGTGTTATATATTGATATTAGTCTCCATTCCTTACAGTGCAAAATTGTTCAACAACAATATGATCATCTTCGTTTTGAATTGATTTAAATTCATACCACCATATTATATAGCTACTGTGAGAACTATACAAATTTATAAATCAACTCACCCACATTTGAAAGAAGGACGGAGATGATGAAGACGAAAAAGATTGAAAACTATGGAAAATTTGAATTACTTCTTTTAGTCACAATAGGTCATGTGACTAGATCGGTTTCTGAGGGTTAGAGTGATGCTAGATAAGTTTATGAGGGTTAGAGTGAACCTTCAACTGCATAAACCCCTCAGGCGTGGAGGCAAAATAGCCAGCATGGAAGGTGAGAAATTTTGGGTGAGTTTCAGGTATGAAAGACTTCCAACCTTCTGCTTTCATTGTGGTAGACTGGGGCATGATTTAAAACACTGCCAAGAAATATCAAACAGCCAAGATTCATCCAGTCAATATGGAGATTGGCTCAGAGCTCAGGGAAGTTTTAAAACAAATTTTGATAGATCAAGGTCTACAAGCAGTGGAGGAAAAGATGATAGCAATGAAGATAAGGTTGAAGAACTCTCTCCTTCCATGGTCAAGAACTCTGCCATGGACGACGGAGGAAGTACTTCAAATGCCGGTGGAAACCGAACTGAGAAATTTTAGAACTTGGGAAAAGCAAATGAGCCAGAGAAAGCAATACACGGATGGGACAACTCCGCACGTCTCGAACAGGTTCCAATGCAAGTGTCAGGGGCACGTGATGCTGCTGGTTCTCCCCCTCGTTGTCTCCAGCAGAGTTTCAAAAATGAAATGAAGGCAGCTGTTGCCGTGTCTCTTGTGGGCCAACCAGCCCAAACCGAAGCTGTGTCTCTAGTGAGTCAACCGGCCCAAATTGCAAAAGACCCAATGGACGTAAGTAGTCCACTGAAGACAAGCACAAATACAAAACAGGGAAACACAACACAGTTGGATTCTAGTGGCCCAGTAGCTGAAAAGAAAACAAAAGCAAAAGTCCATATAAAAAAGATAGCAAGGGAATACCACAGAAATAAAAGCCCACAGCCGGTTAAAGAGTTACTATCAGTGGGAAAAAAAAGGGGAGGGAAGCTTATATTTGACAAAGAAGAAGAAATCATTATGCAGAAGAGATGCTACACAGAAGTTCACACAAACCAGACGGTGTCTAAGGAGAGATCGGCGGTGGCTGCAACGCAGCGCCGCCGGGAGCCATGAATCCCATAAGTTGGAACTGCCGGGGACTTGGGAACCCCCGGTCAGTTAGAGCGCTGCAAGACTTAGTGCGGCATTACAATCCCAAAGTGGTCTTCCTCATGGAGACAAAAGCAAAAAATAGAAGGATGGAGAGAATTAGAAACAGGCTGGGTTTTGCAAATGGCCTTTGTGTTCCTTGTGTAGGCCGAAGTGGTGGACTTGCTCTTATCTGGAATCGGGAAGTCGATATCGAAATCAAGAGCTATTCAAAGAATCATATTGCTGCAGTGGTTAAGGAGCAGGGCAGCAATTCCTGTTGGAGATTAACCGGCTTCTATGGGCATCCGGAAACCCATCGAAGGTATGAATCATGGCAACTCTTAGCTTTCCTCAACAGTCAGTTTCAACTCCCATGGCTTTGCCTGGGAGACTTTAATGAAATTCTATCAATTACTGAAAAAGAGGGGGGTGCTATCCGAACCCAACAACAAATGGATGGATTTAGAAGGGTTATTAATTTTTGCAATTTTCAGGATTTGGGTTATTGTGGGGCTGATTATACCTGGAGTAATATGCAGGAAGGAAATAATAGTATAAGTCTGAGATTAGATAGGGCCTTAGCTACTCCGGATTGGGTAGAAAAGTTTGGGAATTTAAAAGTGTTTCACATAGCTGACTCTACATCGGATCATCACGCATTACTAGTCACATACTCTTTATACAATCGCTACTCCAGAGAAAAACGCTTCCACTTTGAAGCAATGTGGGCAAAGAACAATGACTGTAAATCTGTTATTGAGTCATCTTGGGGCATGGGAATTGATCTAAACACTCTAGAGGGAATTGTGGAGAATATCAAGCGTTGTGCAGCTGACCTTAGAACTTGGAGTTCTCAAGTGTATGGGCAAATTCCGAAAAAAGTCCAGGACAAAAGGAATGCTTTGAACAATCTAACTCGGTATAACAAGGATGGGGTCTTCAGTAATGAAATCAACTATTTAAAGAGAGAAATTAATATCCTCCTGGATGATGAGGAACTATATTGGGGTCAATGAGCCAAAGCTCACTGGCTCAAGGAAGGGGACAAGAATACAAAATTCTTCCATGCTCAAGCTTCGGAGAGGCGCAAGCAGAACACCATTGTTGGAATTTGGGATGAAGCTGGTAACTGGTGTGATGAAAAGGAAAGTATAGCCCATACAACCATTAATTATTTTGAGAACATTTACACAACAACCCACCCAGTACAAATAGAGGACATAACTGCAGCCATTCCTGCAAGGGTATCGGATGATATGAACGAAGGCTTAGACCGTGTCTTCACCAGGGAGGAAGTTGCTACTGCCCTTAAACATATTCACCCCACAAAAGCACCCGGCCCTGACGGTATGTCCGCTCTATTTTATCAGAAATATTGGAATGTTGTGGGTAATGGTATCACTAACATGGTCCTTAATGTTCTCAATAATAATTTATCTGTTGCTGATCTTAACAAAACTAATATTTCCCTCATCCCAAAAACAAACAACCCAAAGAAAATGACTGATTTTCGCCCCATTAGTTTGTGTAACGTAGTGTATAAGCTCGTATCAAAAATTCTGGCCAATAGGTTAAAACCTCTTCTGCCTCACATCATCTCTGAGAATCAGAGTGCCTTCACCTCTGATCGCCTCATCACGGATAATGTGATTGTGGCTTTTGAATTAATGCATTTTCTAAACCACAAAACTGCAGGAAAGGAAGGATTCATGGCAGCCAAAATTGACACGAGCAAGGCTTTTGATAGGGTTGAATGGTGTTTCATTCATGGGTTGATGGAAAGAATGGGCTTCAGTACTAGGTGGATAAACTTGGTTATGGAATGTATCTCTTCAGTTTCATATTCAGTCCTAATAAACGGGGCTGCTTATGGAAATATCAAACCAACTCGTGGGATCCGACAGGGCGATCCCCTCTCCCCTAGTCTCTTCCTCCTTTGTGCTGAGGGTCTCTCTGCCCTCATTCATAAAGCTGCCCGGAATCAATGCCTAACTGGTATCTCAATTGCCCGCGGCTGCCCTAGAGTGACTTATCTTTTCTTTGCGGACGACAGCATCCTCTTCTGCAAAGCAACCCCTGTTGAATGCCAAGTATTAAAGTCGATCCTCCGTAGTTATGAAGAAGCTTCAGGCCAAAAAATCAACACCGACAAATCCTCAGCGTTTTTTAGCCCAAACACAAACCATGATACTAAGAATGAGATCTTCAATATTTTGGGGCCAATGCAAGACTCAAAGCATACTAAATATTTGGGGCTTCCTTCATTCATTGGGAGATCAAAAACTGAGGTTTTCTCTATATTAAAAGAAAGGATTGGCCAGAAGTTAGCCGGTTGGAAAGGCAAACTCCTTTCAATGGGGGGGAAAGAGGTCCTCATCAAAGCGGTGGCTCAAGCGATCCCGACATACACTATGAGTTGCTTCCAACTCCCTCAAAGCCTATGCGATGATTTGGAGAGTTTGATGAGAAATTTCTGGTGGGGTCAAAAGCAAAATGAAGCAAAATTGTGTTGGGTCAGCTGGAAAAGAATGTGTTTTTCAAAAGCTGATGGTGGCTTGGGGTTCCGAAATTTGAAAGCTTTCAATCAAGCCATGCTTGCAAAACAGGCGTGGAGAATCCTTTCTAACCCTTCTTCCCTTGTTGCACAGGTCCTTAAATCAAAATACTTTCCCAATGGTGATGTTCTTAATGCAAAGCTTGGGAGTTTGCCTTCATACTCATGGAGAAGTATTCATGGCAGCCTTGAAGTCATAAGGAGGGGCTCTCGCTGGAGAGTAGGCAATGGAAAGTTAATCCACATTTGGGAGGATAGGTGGCTGCCTACCCCATCCACCTATAAAGTTATTTCCCCTCCAAACAATAATCCTGAATTTCCCATGGTTTCTGCTCTCATTGACCCTCTCTCAAAGTGGTGGAATGTCCCCTTGGTCAGAGCTTCGTTTCTCCCTTTCGAGGTGGATTCTATCCTAAGGATTCCTTTGTCTTATAGCATGCCTGAAGATAAGCTAATCTGGGTGGGCAATAAACGAGGTGAATTTACTGTAAAAAGTGCATATCACATTGCTTTCAACTTGCTTGAATCAAAGAAGGGTGGGGAATGTTCTTCAGGGGACCCGTATAAATCACTTTGGAAGAGACTTTGGAGTCTTAATCTACCTCCCAAAGTCAAGGTTTTTGCTTGGAGAGCTTGTATCAATGGTCTCCCCACCATGGATGCTATTTGCATCAGGGGAATCAGTAATGAAAGGGGCTGCCCAATCTGTAAAAAGGCTCCTGAATGTATTAATCATGCCCTCCTCCACTGTGACTTCTCAACTCTTGTCTAGAATCAATGGACAGAAAATCCCTTGGACATGCATGGGGTTCGATGGTCTTTTATTGACTCAGCCCTGTTCATCCTCTCCAATCGCTCTCAGCAAGCTCTAGAATTGTTCTTTGGAATTGCTTGGGCCATATGGTATAATAGAAATAAGGTAATCCATGAGGACTGCTATCTTTCTCACCAACAAGTTTGGCAACTGGCTTTGAGTGTGGTGGAAGATTTTAGTAATGTTGCTGCTTGGGACTTCTCTCAACCAAGAGCTCTTTCTGTCAAATGGACCCCCCCTCCTTCTGGAATATTCAAAGTAAACGTTGATGGGGCAACCTCGGACCTTGGGGGGAACTCAATTATTGGAGTAATAGTCAGAGACTACACTGGTCTGACTGTTGCTGCCAGCTGCAAGGTCCTTCATGCATGCTATTCTGCAGATTTGGTGGAGATCATGGCCCTCCTTCATGGCATTCTTCTTGCCCGGGATTTGCAGCTCTCTCGGGTTATCTTGGAGTCAGATGCGCTGGTTGCAATTCAGGACATAAACAGCAAGTATACTGGCAGTAGCTCGGGTCATCTCATTATGGATATTCTGCATTTTTGTAGCTCCTTTGAGTCTTGCTTCTTTCAGCACATAAGCCGAGACTTCAATCAAGTGGCTCATGAATTGGCTCATTATGCTCGCAGGACAGGTTCTTTCCAGCTTTGGTTGGATGTAACCCCGCCTTTCCTTTCATTGTTAATCCATTCGGATGCTTGCTAAGTTGTTCTTCTGTGCTGGTTCTGCTTCTGCAGACCTTTGTGTAGTTGTATTTCCTTCTTGGTTTTAATGAAAGCTTTGTCCATTTTCAAAAAAAAAAAAGGTCATGTGACTAAGAATATCTGTGAGTGATTTTATGATCAAAGGGTAGATTTGAATAATGTTCCTTCAAACCAGTTTAGAGGTAAATTTTGTTCTCTATCCCTATATATTATAAAAATCTCATAAAACAAAAGGGGAATTAGGTTATATTTAAAGAAATTCTAGCAACATATAATTAGCAAACACGTTACAGTGTAATTTAGCTCAACGACAGCACTATCCCCTTCATTATGAATTGATTTAAAATCAATACCAAGAAATTTGGGAGAACTATATACAAACGGAGATGATTAATACGAAAAAGAAGTTAACAACTAGTCTACCCATGTGTTTTGCATTAATGCCAAAAACAAAAGACTATTGTTGATATTTATAGCATACAAGTTGTTGTGATTAAAATAATGCAAACCCAAACGTAAATTATCAAAAGTAATGATATCTCAATGATCTATAAGGAATAACAAACACTAATGTAAAAACTTCTATCATTAAGCAGAGAATAAAAATAGTTGTTTGTGTATTTTTTTCATCCACAGATGGAGCACGGTAATATTAAAGCTTTCTCTAATTAGAAATAGCAAAATAAATTTGAGAGAAATTAATGGAGAAAACCACTAGGTATTCAAAAAACCACCTAATTCTTTGTCATATGAACTTGAATTATTTTCAACTCAATTCGGGTGGAGTGCCAACTTGTCTAATCAAAAGATAAAACAATAAAATACTCCAACAAAGTGTAAAGTAGATTGAATGTGAGTTGATTGAGCAAGTAATTCCATTGACATGCTTGAAAGGAGAGCAAGCATTCAATATATTCTCAAATCATAACGAATCATGGAGTTTAATTATTCTATATATTCAAAGCTCATTTTAAATCTTAAGAACTTTTCAAACTGCAATGATTTCAAATAGTAAAACCTCAATTTTAAAATTCAATCATCAATTAATCCATATAAAGTACATAGAAAATCCCAAGAACTCATAATAAAAAATGTTAGGTTTCACCTCTAACCCTAACTAGAGATCCAGACACCTATAGTTATGTGAGATAAATCCACAAAAATTCCAAACATCCAAAATAAATAAACAATAAGATGAAAAAAAAAAATGTTCTAGGTTTTTTTATTGCTTCTTTTTATTTCCACTCATCTTTGACTAGATAAATGATTCAAAAGCCATGTCTCAATTGATATTGACCAATGGATTCCCTTATTTGCTTAATGTTTGCATGATTAGCTGATTATTTTTTTAATATCATACAAAAGGAAATTACAGATTATGAGTATGTTTTAGAGGAAAATTTCAAAATTTCACATTTATGTGTAAGTGCAGGAATAAAGAAAAAATATATGTGATAATGCTTACTAAAACTAATATAATAGTGTAATTTTAAGCAATTATCCCTAACGATTGAAATTGAAGAGAGGAACATCAAAGTAAGCTATGAACATGTAATTTATGAATAAAAAAGTTCTTAAGATTGTATTTTCTTTGTGCCACAGAGCCAGTCAATTGCAAGCCAAAATTTTGTAAGTTTAAATAACGAAAAAAACCTAAAGTAAGCTGTAAACATGGAATATGCTGATAAATAATGCTTAAGATTGTGTATTATCTTTGTGCTAACTTTAGTTTTAAATGATTATTTGTGATGTAGTTATTCGCTAGTTCTAAATTTTTTTTTTTTTTTTTTTGGTTTTTCATATTTCAAATCAATTAGGTTAATACCTTCTCCAAAAAAAAAAAAAAAAAATTCAATTGGGTTCATACTAAAATTTATATATGTGTGTGTCCCGGCCCAAACCCAAAAGGGTACAAAGTATGAGAAAAACATCTCAAAGGTACCTATAAATTTTTTCTTTTTGATAATTCAATCCAATTAAATCATATCAAGTACAACATTAAGAATTATGGAAATGCTAATGAATGCCCCTACAGCATTGGTTAATAATCCATTTAAAGAAAATTTTTATGAGAAAAGAAAAAAAAGCAATTAATTTTTTGACAATTTTTTTCATTTCCCATAAAAGTGGTGCCAAAACTTTTCTAAAATAGATTGTTAATCAATGCCTTAAGGGCACTCGTTAGCATGACCCTTATCATAATGATTCTATTAAAGATACTTCCAAAGTAAGTCAGGACTTTATGTAATAATTACAAGGACCATTGGTCACAAAAGATTGGAGGTTTGAATAAATAATTACACATCATTAACTTATCCCATCTGTGGAAATAAAGTCGCAACCACTATCATATACAAAAGAATGAATCAAGCCTACTCTAAGATATACATCATCTAAATATCTTCATCACAAAAGTCCAACCTTTATTAGTAGTTAGTCTAACTACTGCTAGCCACAAAAACCTGTCTCAAAATGATCGTTGCCTACTCTAAAAAGCTTGTAAAAGAATGGGATGGGATAGAGGCCAGTAAGTAGCATAATTAATGGGAGTGGGGGAAATGCAAGTTTCATGATAATGAGCATTTTACAAGACATGCCATAGTTTGGGAATTTCCATTTAATTTATGCAAAATCAATTTCATTAACAACACGACAAGAATGATAGAAATAATATAGCACCAAACTTCCCAAAATAACTATGAAGCTATATTTTATTCACTGTGAGCCATAAAAATATCCAATACCATTTCAAAACTAGAAAACTCACCCAAGGTGCTACAAAGACGGTAATGTCACCAAGATATCATACCGCCACAAATAGGTCAGAACCCAAACACACTAGCATGATATGTACCTCTTTTGGCATGTGGTCTATCGGCCTTGCCTAGCCTCACCCATACCCTCAAGGATTTACCTATCCCTCATGGGCAATAGGAGATAACGGGTCATGTAGTATCTCTTTTGCATGTGGTCTCTTGGCCCTATCTAGCCTCACCACACACTCAAGGATTTACCTCTTCTCCTCATGAGCAACAGGGAATGACGCGTCACACAATACCTCTTTTGCATGTGGTCTTTTGGCCTTATGGGCAGCAGCCTCATCCACAAATTCAAGGATTTACCCGTGTCATGCAAAATGGGAGCCTCCAACCTGGCTTGTCATCAAAAAGACGGGGTAATCACATGTCACAAAGAAGTTGTCACAAAGACAGGGTAATCACCAACATCATAGCACAAGGGCAAACTCACATCAAAAGCTCACACTTATTGAATTTGGGCATTTTGGGTTAAGTGTGTCTCCATACGTTAGATGTTATATCTATGATTGAGTAAGGTTCAACACATTGTGAGTCAAGGCAATTGTGTATTGGTGACTCTTGTAGTTGTGCAAAGAAACTCACATGTCCATCCCAAATATGATTGAGTAAAGGGCACACTATTGGTGCAACTAGAAAAAAGTCAGAACGGATTCTTATAAAAATAAATAAATAATTAAAATTTTTGAAGGGGTGCCCAATATATTTTACTCTTTTCAATATTCAACATCTTTTAGAGCATTTACAATTCACAAACTAACTTTGTTCCAAATTTTGATTAGCCTAATTGATATTCATAAAATCAAATTTATTAAGCGTATTTTATTCATAAAATCCATTTCCATAACTAATTTTAATTTTTTTGAGTTAAATATACACAAACTTAACATGCAATTGCCTTTTTTACCACAAAGAAAATAAACAATCTTAAGCGTTTTTTATTCAAAAATTCCATGTTCAAAGCTTATTTTAATGGTCCTCCCTTTGATTTCTATCACTAGTATACTATAAATATCAACGAAGATCTTTTGTATTTGGCATTAGCGCAAATCCCATGGGAAGACTAGTTGTCAACTTTCTTTTCGTCTTAATCATCCCCATCTTTCCTTCAAACTCAAGTGAGTTCATTTACACATGTATTTTTATTTTTATTTAGATAATTAAAAAAATTACCACAGAGGATGAGAGATTTGAATCTTGTATATCTCCATTAAAAACACCATGAGGTACCAATCAATTGAAATACAAGATTCTTGGCATACTCATTTGTATATAGTTCTCTTGAATTTCATGATATTGATTTGGGGTAACTACAATAAACTCACTTGTTGTTAGGCCCGTATTCACGTTGTCAACCTGTGATTTGAATGTTTGCACTTTACTCACACAAGGTCCCCTCCATTAAAGGCTCCAAAACCCACCTTTGTTAAACACGGGGTAAATATGTATTTTTCCCCCTATTTATGTCTCCCTCCTCCAAAAAAAAAAAAAAAGAAGAAGTGAAAATAAGATCTAGAAGTTAGGGTTTTTAAAAAAATTAAGAACAAAACATAATATGTATCCCATTTCAATCTTCTCCCCACAACTCATTTCAATTTTTTATATCTAAACCTTTTTATTAACTTTATTAACTCTATGTTTTTAATTTGGTCTATTTGGTAAGGATTCATAGCCATCCCCAAAACTTAGGATTAAGGCTTCTTGTCGTTATTATACCAAGATTTTAGGTTCCTCAAACACATCAGACAATTGGTAGGAATTCATTTCGAAATTATCCATAAACAAAATCATTAACAGTCTCTCATATAACATAACTTAAATCTATTAAAACACAATTGAGAATAACAAGAAATCCCCAAAACTGCAAAACATACATTGTAAGATGTATCATATACATTGTTGTTGTTGAGCAATTTTAGGGCCCGTTTGGTAAGAGATTTCTAGTAACGTTGTTTAAGTGTTGTGGAAATACATGTGGATGAAAAAATGTTGTAAAAATATGTACTGTTGTTTAAACAACAGTACCAAGTAGGCCCTTACACTTTTAGGTTTTTGCACTATAACATGTTTTTACTTTTTCAGTCATATATATATATATATATATCATATCTCCTCTCTACATGATAAATAAGTTGAAGTCCATCCATGATTCATAAAGCATAGACAATTAACACTTGAGCTTCATGGTCTCTATCGACCTTATAGGTTACGTCAATGATAACACTTGGGCTGCAAAACTTTCATTTGCAGAAGTTTTTGGGCTTGAATGCTCCAAAGGTAGAGAGGAAGCACAGTCTTCTATAGTCTAGGGCCGGCTCAACTATAGATGCAACCAATGCAATCGCGTGAAGCCCCCAAATAAAAAAAAAAGGCCCCTACTTGTAAAAAAAAAAAAAAAAAAATTATACACACACATAATATATTTATCTATATATTTTAATTTTGAAAACTTGTTTAATCCTTTTATTGGTCAATAGAATGAAGAAAAAGGCCCCATTGTATCACTATTATTATTTTTTAAATCTAGACATTGCCATTGCACACACAGTTGATAGCAATGACAGGACATCACACTAGCACACATACATTGCACAAAGGCCATAGCCACACCACAACTCACACCTGGCCGGCTGGCCCACACACACTAACCCACGACTCACACTCAATCTCAATGTATACTCATAACATAGGCACACACCTACTACAATGTACACTATCTTTTAGACTTTTACTTCTGAATACCTGAAAATCCTGCTTCTTTTGCCAAATTTTCGAATTCTCTATCTGTCCTCTCCTTTCTCTCAGGGTTTGTATTCACCAAGAACAAATATAACTGAAACAAGCTTTTATCATCACCAGCAGTTGCAGGGGCTTCCGGAATCACCAAATCTACTACTATCACTTTTCCCTGGTCTGGTAGTGCTTCATAGCAATTTTACCTTCAACCAGTTCACGCTGAACACATGCCAATGCATACACGAAGAGTTTATGATTGAAACAAAAACTGTACCAATCACCATTGGCAAAAGGGCAAAGAGAAGTCAGGCAACACTAACTTTTGGCTCTACAAGAATGCAAAGATACAGTAAGAGCAAAAGGTTCACTTACAATCAGCATGGGCCAGAACGTTGCCTTCAATTCATTAAAAATACTAACTGGTGATGCAAATCGCAAAAATCCCAAAGCAGTAAAATAAATGTTGTTCCAAATTACATAATTCCCATGCAAAAAAGTTAATGCCGAAATGTAAAATGGTAACTATCTAAGATCCTACATACCTAACAGCAAGTGGACCTGGGGGCAGTGCACAAGACATATGTGTGGAAACTTGGCCCACGCCCACAACTGCACCAATAGCAATGCACCGCCAATCTACTTAGCTGTCTTCTCTGATGCGTTACAGAGGTGTCTATATAGCCAACTTAGTGCTGCACTACCCCAGTTGTAATTCTTTCCATTGTTGATTGGATTGAAAAATTGTAGATACATGACTGATAGCCATTCACCAGACTTAACCATAAATAGCACACCACCCAACATCTCTAGTATGTAAAATCAAGCGAATTGCAACACAAGCAAGTCAATGGTGCCAGTTGGGAAAGGTTGCTACCGTGACTCGAGCCAAGACATTTATAACCTCGCCCCACACAGCATTGCAGTGTTCTCACTAGCACTAATGTCTTTGCTTGACAACCAATGGCCTAGCAACTCAACGCAAAGGTTGCCCCAATCGTTCATATGGGTATATCCCACCACCAGCAAGCCATCTACAGGTACCCCCATTATAACCTCCATGTCTTGTAGCGTGATGGTCATCTCACCGTGTGGCAAGTGGAATAAGTGCGTCTCCAGCCGCCATCTCTCCACCAACGCCATGATCAGTGCATGGTCAAGGTCTGTATTTAGGACCTGAAGTAGCCCACCTAACCCAGCATCTATGATATAAGCACCAACCCGTGGATCTCACCCACCTTCGGGCACACCACTAAATCAATGATGATAAGTCAGTACACCTGGCACTTCCTGGAAACGGAGTAGTGTTGTATTAATAATAGCATTCAATAAGCGTGTATAATTACGCTTCTAACTTAAAGGCCGATGCTAGGGACAAGTGCATAGTAAGAAAAATCTTTGTAGTACATATATTGAGTATGATTTTGGACAAGTGCATACCTGGTTTGCCGAAGGAGCATCCCAAAGCAAACTTGAATGATGCTCAGGCTGCCTTGTCAAGGTAGTACTCATAGAGGGTCCCGCACAATGTGGGTCCATATCTGGCATAAATTAAAGGTGATTAATGGCCCATTAAGTGACTACTAGCCGAGTACATATAGTAGTTAGGCCAACTGTACTTAAAAGCAATAAAATAAGTTTCTAAAAAAAAAGCAATAAAATACAACAATATGCATCCTAGTACAAGACATTTAAATAGGAGCTTATACACCATAAAACATCAGGATAAAATACTATCAATAGGTCCAAATCCAATGGTTTATTCTTTAATCCCAATTAACAGTACTAGACTTTGGGGCACAAAAGAATAAAGACCCCCAATGGTTTATTCTTTAATCCAATGGTTTAAAAGATATTTATCTAAAACTATAAGGTTGATATAAAACTATTTGAGACCATGAGATTTAAATCAAACTTTTCATAAACTATGTGAGGCTAACAATTTCACAACTTGTGATTATTTTAATTTTGTGATTCATGGGAAGTGTTCTTAGGAGTTAGGACTTGTGTTTAGAGGGAAGTAATTCTCTTTTTAAGGAGCATGACACATGATAAAAATTCACAAATTGGGTTCCTACT
Source organism: Quercus parvula (assembly GCA_030820535.1). NCBI lineage: Eukaryota > Viridiplantae > Streptophyta > Magnoliopsida > Fagales > Fagaceae > Quercus > Quercus parvula. The sequence continues at coordinate 11,679,185 of JAUAME010000007.1, read as the reverse complement.
TTTTCTTTCTTTTTCTTTAATAAATTTCTTTTGTAAGCTTGAATTTCATTCAAAAGAGTGGCTATATACCTTCTAAGCAGATCCAATGAACTACTAGTAGATTACCCTTATTGAAACAAAAGCACTCATTAGAATTGTAGGGCCTTTTAACCCAAAGAAAAACAACAAGAGAAAAACATTTTAGCCATTTTTTTGAGTTCCAACTTTTGTATACATAGAAATATGTGGTTTACATTGAGGTTTGGCCATTTTTCATATTATTGGGAGGGTGACTATGTTGAGGGTATTGAAGCTCATACATTTACAGCAATTTTTAAACAATTCTGAGCCCTAAAATTCACAACATTCTGGACAAGGACATGTTATTTATAATCCATAATCAAAATGGAAATCAATAACGTAACTTCTTGTACAAAAACACACACACACACACACACACACACACAAAGGAAAATAATCAAGAAGCAAGGTGCATTGGATAGCCATGAAAGATTTGTGGTGGCCTAGACAGCTATGGTTGTGGTCCTATTCAATAAATCAATGGACCATGCTTGTAAATTTAATCCCAATCCCAATTACCGCAAATAACCCCAACCCCCAAACTGTCCTAAACCAAATGGTCAAACAAATATTGAGAGTAAGATTGAGTATGTACCTTGTGATTTGAAATTGAATATGTAGATCACTAACTAAAGACCTCGATATCGTCAACGTCGAGATTGAGAATAAGAGTACAGAGCGAGAGTGAGAGGGAGAGTGAAAGTGAGAGTGAGAGCGAGATTGAGATTGAGAGCGAATGGCAGATTAAGAGCGAGCGGGAGAGTGAGAGAGAGAGGGAGATTGAAAGAGTGAGAGGGAGATTAAAGGAGTAAGACTAAGTGAGAGAGAGGGAGATTGAGAGAGTTAGACTAAGTGAGTGTTAAAACGGGAGTGATTTTAAACTTGCATAGTATTCGAGTTCAAAATACTCAAGTCTCTGGAGCTTGGTACCCAAGCCAAACCCAAGTTCATTAAACTCAAGTATGGTGGACTACAATATCATGGAACCCGAGCCAAACCCGAGTTCATTGAACTCAAGTATGGTGGACTACGATTTATCCTGGAACCCGAGCCAAACTCGTGTTTGGGGAGATCAAGTACTGTTTATGTAAAATAACACAGTACTCAAGTCCTATGAACTCGAGTTCAATCCACACAGTATTCGAGTTTGGTACTATCGAGTACCAGGTGGCATTTTTTTAATGCACAAAATCTAGCTCAACAAGTGCCATGCTGGCAAACTCACTAGGAAATCGAGTTCACTGAACTTGAGTACTATTTAAAACTCGATTTTATGAAGCCCGAGTACTAAAAAAGTGATAGATTGCTAAATACTTTCGAAATAGTGCTAGATTGCCACAAAGTTTTCCAAAATGTGATATTTGGCTATTTTCACCAAGTGTTTTCTATAGATTTGAGTTTCTGTCCAAACCAAAGACTAGAAAATGTGGAAAAAAAATTTATTTCAAATGCGGGGTGTAAGAAAAAAATATGGTTTTAAGTAAAATAAAAAGTAAAGGGAAAGGGAAATAAAATGTTAGAAACAAAAGATGGATAATCCAACTTGAACTTTATCTTTGTTTTAAGATTTCACCTTCTACTAAGAGCTTTTTTGTTTTTTGTTTTTGTTTTATTCAATAGTTAAGGGAGGGAGCATTTGAACCTAGGACATCTCTATTGCATACAAAATGTTAGGGTCATATTTTTCATTAGTTGGCATATCTTTGACAAAATGCACTTGATTTGTATTTGGGTAGTTCTAAGTGGATTCTAGAATATTATGAAGTATGTCTTATGAGAAAAACAAGTGATGTTATTGAAGACATGAAAAATGTGTAAAGAAACTAGTGTGAAAAGTTGAAAAGAGTGGACCTCGACACAAGCTTCTATTGAGAATTAATGAATCTCGATACAAGCTCAATATCTCTCGATTTATCTAGTTTCGCAGATCTAGAAATTCTAGATATGTTTTTCAACCCATGATGAATTGGACTTTTAGGGTTTCATTTACTAAACTCCTAGATTATATAAAAAGATTATTTTAAATTCGTCATCATATACAAAGACTTAATTAGAGAATCTATACATTTATTGTGAAGCTATTGCGTTCTTATGCACTTCAGGGTTTTGTGACTAAGTGCTTTCTTTTCTTCAAGTATATTGAAGAACTTTGCATCCAACAACAAGCTTCAAGTTTCTGGGAGATAGTCACGTATTGAGATCCATGCAAAGGGAAGAAGTCTCTACAAAATCAAGACCAATTGGGGATTGGTGTAAGATTCCTTGAACTTATAATCTCTTGATTTTGATTAGTGATTCTTGAGAGTGATGAACTAAAATTCACTTGATAAGGTTTTTGCCTTGTGAAAGGTTTTCTCCATTAGTTTACAAATTACTGTGTCAATTTACTTTCTACTATATTTTAGATTATTTTGTGATTTGTTCTTGCTTTCACGATATTGCATGTAATTTGATCTTATTAATCAACTTTACTAATTGAATTAATTAACTAAAGTCAATCTATAATCCAACAACAAAGAAGTGTTACTTGAGCAATAAGACTCTTTGCGTAAGAGCTTTTGTTTTAACTTAGAACATTAATGAAAGAGCAATAAAATTTGTAGTCTAGTCAACTAGTTTATACGGTTTTTTGTTGTTGTTGTTGTTGTTGTCAGTGTTACCTTTCACGCTCAATCAAGTTAGCGCAAATAGAATATAAATCTTATGATTTTTTTTTTTCAGAAATTCCAAGTTCATAACTTTCTTTATATTTTTTATCCATTTTTTATTTATGAATTCCATGGTTCACAGTTTACAGTTTACTTTACTGTTCCTCCCTCCAATTCTGTAGCTAGTATATATGCTATAAAATATAAATATTAGCAATAGTCTTTCGTATTCGGCATTAGTGCAAACCACATGGGCAGACTAGCAATGGGATGTATGTGATACAGTCTCGTATTAATTGTAGACGTTTAAGCACAACATGGCATTGTGCATGTTTAGACTCAATTCACATGATGAGTATAGACAATGTTAAAAAAAAAAAAAAAAAAAAAAAAAAAAAACCAAAACAATGACATTAATATCAATTAGAACACCGTAGAACCCAATCCCCTCTCTTCTTTCAGCCTAATTCCCACAATTCAACACCCACATCATCAAACCATACGCCTACAATAATCTACCATAATCTCAGTAGCGAACAAAATTTTTCTTCAAACTTTTCATATATATATATATATTAATAAATTTTGAAAATCTAACCAGTAAATTTTAATGTTTTTATATTTTTAACATACATATCAAATTTCATTTAAATAAGATGTTATTTACTATTCGATCAATAAAATTATTTTTTATATACTTTTTAAAATTACAAAAACTTAAAATTTAACATTTGTTTAATAACATAGCAATTAATCTTTAAACTCCTTAAAATTTTGCAAACATATAAAAAAATATAATAATAACATGCCATTTAACTATTAAATTTTTAAAATTCACCACCAATATTTATAGATAAATTTAAAATTTAAAAGGTTTTTCTCCGATCAGCAACTATCCCCGCCACCGTATCAAAATTAGCTCTTCAAAATAAATACCCAAGTCCAACCCGGTTGCCCATAACGATATTTGGGTATCCAACTAGTCCGCCATTCTGCAATCGCAGTCACTGGCAATGGTGAATACAAGATCAAACTCAGTCTCTGCTAAAGCTCCAGACCCAAATGTATCACCAAAACCGGAAATAAAGTATGAGAACCCCACGATATCCCGAACCCGCACCACCTCCATCGTCTCTTCCTCACTCTTCAAATCTGTAAGTATCTTTGCTTTTTTGTTTTGTTTTTGTTTTTTGGGCTTAAAATTTGTTGTGCAGGTTTTACTGAATGATTGGTGGCTGGAGAAGCCTGCTAATGGCAAGGGTTTAGCTATTGGAGGGTTTGCTTCTTTAGAGTAAGAGGGCTTTTCGCTTTTCACTTTACTCTTTTTTTTTTCCCCATATAATAAAAATGCTATCTTTGTGTGAAATTTGAAGAAATTTGAGAGAAATGAAGAGAACCCAGATGGGATTTGGATGTTGTTTAAGTTTTCAGAGTAGTTGTAGTTTGAATTATGGATTATTATAAATAAATAAATAAAACTCTCATCATTGCCAGTGAGAAAATGACATTCTTATTGGATTATTAGGAAAGAACAAGAGGGCTATCTGTTTTATACGATTGTTCTTTAATAAAATCGATTGGGATTTTTTTTTTTTTTGGTTTCTTTTTTGATTTTATGATTCTTTGTTCCCTTAGAGATGTTTTATGTGGTAGGTTCCAATTAGCTTAATTGGTAAAGTCTTTGATGGATGAATAAGATATTCAAGGTTCAATCATCGCCTATATCTAAAACTGATTGGTGTCATGGTCTCATAATAAAGAGCATAATCATTAGCAATGAACACCATAGGTTGAAACTCTATCATAAAAAAATTTTATGTGAGAGAAGGAAATACAATTTGGGTTAGAGTTTATTGGCGATTTTCATCAGAAAAGTAGATATTCTGTTGATACTATAAAATTGAACAGCCCCACAAGAGATTTACACTTAAAAAAAAAAAAAAAGTTTAGTGGATTTCCTCTGCCGATGAATGTTGGCTAATCATATCATAATTGCAAAATTATTGTTATTTTTTAGATTGTTGTACAAACAATCCCTTGTTTATTTGATTATTCTTAAATCCTTTGAGTTCCTTTACAGGAGAGTAGGAACAAGAGTTTTTCGCTCTGCTGCAATTTCCAAGAGACATAATACTGTCACCCTTGAGACAGCAGATGGCATCAGCATTACAATCTGTAATTTCATAAATAGTTCTCGAACGCATCAAAATGGCTTTGATTCGGAGGTATGTAATTCCTTGTTGTTGCATTACTGGCTGCATGATATGACTTTCATCTTGGGTATAATTACTGTTTGAAAATTGAGCATGACTCAAGTGAGATGAAGACCTACTTGGACTAGTATTATAGGCTGGTATGAAAGGTTTAATATTAAGTAAAGGGAAATGCTAATGAGTGCCCTTAGGGCACTGGTTAAGAATCCAGTTAAAGAAAGTTTTGACGTCATTTTTATGGGAAATGAAAAAAACTGTCAAAATATTAATTGTTTTTTTTTTCTTTTTCTATAAAAACTTTCTTTGACTGGATTTTTAACTAGTGCCCTAAGGGCACTCGTTAGCATGATCCTTAAGTAAAAATGAAACCATGCTATTAAGAGTTAGACAGTAATTTTTTTTTTTCCCCTTTGGCTATATGTCTGTATTATTATTTATGTCTGTAAATGTTCTTGCTAACATGTTCTTTTAACATAAGTTCAAATTCTTAATTCTGATGTGAAAGGTATGCAATCATTTCCAGTTTGGATTTCCTTATAACTGGGAGGAGTACGCTGTTGGTTGTTCTGGTGACAAACATAGGTCTTCGGCTTCTAATGAGTTCAACATGTCTTCAGGTGACAGTGCAAATAAAACTTCACCATTTTCTTTCAATGATCTCCCAGTGACCAGAATACATGATCTCTTACTGCCCTCTTTTGGAGACCCAGAAAATTGTTTGCTAACAAAGAGCATTTTCAATGATATACTTGGAAAATCCAAGGGAAAAAATGTGGATTCTAGGTCAGATGAGACCCCAGTTAATCAAAAGGAGACTAAGGTTGATAATAAGTTCGACATTGATAATAGTATTTTGAATTCAAGGGATCTGACAAAAGAAGAACATCAGAAAGCCAGTTGTCATTCTGAGATGGCCACGAATGTCCTCACCTCAACTAGAGGTGTTTGCACAAGAAGCATGACTAGATTGAAGAATTCTGGTGTGAAACATGAAGTTGTTTCATCAAATTCTCATGGTAAGAGTACAAAAAGTGCTTCAAACGTGAGTCATCCAACCAACTCATTTGGAGAGGATAGTGTAACCTTAGTAACTGCTGTTAAACGTAAAGTAGGAAGACCAAGAAAAAGTCTGAGCTATCTGAACAAATGATCTGTAAGGAAAATTCTTAACCAGTTACTGAGAGCTATTAGTTGAATTACTTTGCAAAGAATGCTGCAAATGTATAAGAGAATCACACCTACATATCAGTTAGTAATATCATGTTTCAGTTAAGATATTATATTATGTTTTATTTGACTGCTGAGTTTTTTGCAGAAAATACTGCAAGCGGCTTATTTTTATTGTCTTTTCATTAGTTGTAGGATGGCAAAGACTTGGATGTTAGTCATTTTTTCTAGGATATCTTGAATGGTCTTAAAACCTCATATTTTAGCTCATAGGATGTCATTCTTTGTCATTTCATTGTAAAGGTTTCTATTATCTGGTTGATGAAGTTGTTCACCATTGTTTTGATGGAAGTTCTGTCTTTGCCTTTCGTTTGCAATAATTGGCAAGTGTTGGTGTGGACAGGACATGATATTCATCTTACCAGTTCCCCGTCAGCATTTAAGTCTTCTATGCCCAACACATTTAGTAATGAACTATGCCCACAGGGAGTAATAGTAACTTCTTATTATAATTTCCTAAACAAACATTTTGTGGGATTCCAATGTCAAAATTTGTAGCCTATCTAATGGTTTATTAGGTGTTCAAATAGGTGATAAAGTTTGTCAAGACCCTACTTTGTTATATTGATACACCAAAACCCTTAAAAGCAGATGCAGCACCACAAACACTAGCATTTCTTTTTCTTGGCCATAGACTAGCTTTCTGTGAAGTCATGAAAGTAATAATATCTTCAATAGTTCATTTTGTATAAAGTTGAGCAGTTTTTACTGACAAATTTGCTGCCCCTTCAAAGTACTTTGCTATAGAACATATTACAATTTATACTTAGAATCTCCAATCTGCAAGAAAGCCTAGGTCTTTGGTAAATTAGAAGGGCAATTACTGCTAGATTTATGGAATGGTTTAAAATTTTCCTCAAGCCATAATCTGCATGGCCTTTGAGATAGAATACAAAGTTATTTTATTCTAGAAAACTTTTGGCCAATCAAAGATGCATTACAGAATATGGTCCTAGATATGACTGTGTAGGCAGTTCCAGCTGCTATTGAGGCTTATATGAGTCTACTTGTATGACATTATGGTTGATGCCAGAGCTTCTCTTATGCATTGTGAATTATGGTTATCAACTTCTACAAGGGTCTAATTTTGTCGATTTTAGAATTGATTCATTTGTTAGGGAATTTGAATGTTCTTGGCATGGCTAATTGGTTGCTAAGAAACCAATGGATGATCATTTTTTTAAGTAAATAAGGCTTTAAGAAGAAGAAAATGTAGGACTTAAATCAAACAAAAACATGTTTGCGTGGAAACCTTCTTTGTCTGAAGAGGGAGAAAAGCACAGGTTCAAGCCAATCGAATAAACACATACACCTTTGTAATCATTTTCAACAACATAACAGATTATTCGATTCATCGTACCACACCTAATAACATCTCAATAAACTCTCAATTTGGTTGAAATTTTATGGGTATTAGAATTGATTGGGTGTGATTATGCTTATTCTTAAATATGTGATAAAATAATGTGGCATATTAAGATTGAAGAGTGTAAAATTGAGTTTTACACCTCATACTTATAGAATTTAATCTCATAAAAAAAAAAAAAAAAAAAAAAAAAACACCCTCATCATATGCTAATGTAACATATCTTTAACCATATATGGAATCTCAATGGTGTGTTGTAGTAATTTGACAACACTATGCCTTTCAAAAAAAATAACAAAAATAATACATGCGGCGGACCTTATTATAATGGTCCATAGCAGACCCCAAACCCCCCGATACATCCTCCACAAACCTACTTGAAACATTTTCAATTCGCACCCCCCCCCCCCCCCCCCCCCCCTCCCCAACTTTTTACACACACTATATTCAACATTTGAAATAGCAATTGCATCTAGCATGAATGAGCCCCTCACAAATTCCACAACGCGCTTGGTCAAGGCTCCTGCATTTCCAGTCACAATCTATTGAATTTCTATATGAACCATGCCAATGTTGGCTTAGTTGCGAACAATTGAGGTCACTCTCACATACAGGAGTCAAGTATTCCTTTGTAAGTGCTACTTCATAAAACAAAAGGGATATTATATTAGTTTACATTGGAAAATAATTAGAATATACTAAGTGTTATATATTGATTCCCACAAAATAATTAGCAAACACCTTACAGTGCAAAATTGTTTGACATCAATATGATCACCTTTGTTTTGACTTGATTTAAAATCGTAGTATAGCTACTTGCTAGAGCTATACATATTTATAAATCAACTCACCCATTTTCTATAAAAATAAAATAATAAAAAATGAACCCACCAACGTTTGTAAGAAGGATGGAGATGATGAATACGAAACAGATGTAACCTACTCTGTCCATGTTTTCACTATTTTGCACTAATGCCAAATAAGAAAGACTATCACAGTATCACTGCTATTTATAACATAAATTGCTATGTTTCATCCTTATATCTAACTAGTCACAGAAATAGGCGTAACATTTTAATAAGTTATTAACGGGAAGTTCGAGTTATTTATCTAATGTACTCTTAAAAGGTGCTGAAAGCTCAACTGAGGCACCTTTTTTTTTTAATTGTGGGAACCTAAGATGTGTAGGCTTGCTTTGCAACTCCTAGGCATGCTTGGCAACGTCCTCGGCCGTCCTCGGCATGCTTTGCAACGTTCTAGGCATGCTTGCAATGTCCTCGGCCAACCTCAGCATGCTCTTGCAAGGTCCTAGGAGTCCCACATCGAAGAGAAACCCTCTCACTTGCTGCCTTATAAGCTGTGAAGTCAAGGGAGTAGTGAGACTCCTAGGACCTTGCAAGAGCATGCCGAGGTCGGCCGAGGACATTGCAATCATACCTAGGACGTTGCAAAGCATGCCAAGAACGTTGGCAAGCATGCCTAGGAGTTGCAAAACAAGCCTACACATCTTAGGTTCCCACATTAATAATTCATTAGTTTTACTACATTGCGAGAGGGAGAAAGCGTGGCTCTTTACAATTAGCTAGTTTTCTTTAGCCTTATAAATTTCTCAAATGTCTTCGGCCATTCTAATAATAAGTGGGACGACACCTTTTTTTCGGGTGGCTTGCTAGCAATATTGTTAATGAGAATTTTTGTTCCCTAAAAATGGAGTATGGAAAAGTCTATAAATTTTTCAATATTCGGGGATATAAAATTAAGTTAACCTTGCAAAGATGTTAAAGGACAATATCATTGCCATTGTCCCCATGACAGACCTAGACTTTCATATTTTGGACTCAAACCAGTTACACAATGTTGATACTGTATTTTGTCTGGTCCCGATTCATGTGTAAAAACAAATGCCAAAATCCAAAAAAAAAAAAAACAAAAAAACAAAAAAAGGTGCAAAATGCAAGTTTCAAAGCCAAAAAAGGGTAAAAAATAAACACAACATGATGGATCAATGGGTCACAACATTCAAAAACCCTTTGAGAGCAATTAAGACCAAAAACCTAATCTGGGTATGGTCAAAAAGTTGACTTTTTGATCCAACCAATGATCGAGTTGAATCTTAGACCGTCTCGCATGTCATATTTTTTCCTTCAAAACAATAGGTCACAGGACAAAATCAGAGTTAAAACGGATGAAGATATCAACAAAATACCAAAACCCTAATTAAATACTTAACTTTTTTTCATTTAAAACAGGCTATTTTTGGACAAATTTTGTGCAAAACACTGTATTGATTGGGCAAGAATTAGAGCGATCTGGCTAAACCAGCTTGAAGTATGAGATCTCTGCCATCTCTTATAAAAAGGGCTCGATGATATTTTCCATGTATTGGAAGGAATAAATTTTTTAAGGAAAACGTCACAAAATTTCTTGCACTATGTCTCCTCCCTTCCAAACACAATATCCTGACAACCGTAACTCCAAATCTTACAAAGTTAGAACTTATAGAAAGTAGACATCCAGAGATTTCTAGAGATATAAAGTTTGAAGAAAACAAAACTCAGAAAGACCTCCAAACAGTCGCATGAAAATCAGACTAGAAACTAGGAAAAAGACTAAATAGCTTGCTTAAGTGGCAAAAATGGGGAGGCTATGTAATGGTGTACCAAAACACCATCACATGGCCTCCCATTTTCTTGGCTCATCTATAAATACCCCCAAATTTTTGTAGAAAATATATAGAAAAAATAGAGTTTTGGGGAGGAAAAATAAAAAAGAAAAATACTAGAAAAAATCATAAAAACACTAAAAAATTCTTAAAAAATTTCTCTCTCCTCTCTTTAGGAAACCCACCACAAAAATTACCCTCTCATTTTATTTGTAATCTTTGTGGGTAAGGTGTAGGGATGGGATAGTTTTTTTAATAACTAATGTAACGTCCCAGTCACAAAAATGGGGGGAGGGGGGGGGGGGGTCAGATATTTTAAGAGCATCCACACCAGCTCTTTTATAAATGTGTAAAATACACATTTTGACCACTTTTACACATTTTGAACCAAAAAACACTCCACATCAGTCCATTTAAAAACGTGTAAAATCATCTAAAATTTCCAACGAGCTACAGTACCCGTGTAAATTTACACGGGCACTGTAGCATGTGTATTTAATTTTTTAATAGTTTTTTTCTCTTTCCTCTCTACCTAACTCTCACCTCCCTCTCTCTCAGGCGCACAACACAGCTCTCAATTTCTCTCATCTCATCCATTTTTCTTCCTCTAGCTTCCACCGATCTCCATCGCTACCGATGAGAACGAGGTCGAGCAAGCCAAGTCATTGGACGAGTCCGTCGCCTACAACACGAACAGAGTTCTCCGACGAATCCATTGCCTAGAATCTCATGGGTTTTGATCCATTTTTGGTTGAGCTTGAAGCCGGCGGCCATCGTGAGGAGGTGGCAGTGCTGCGAGGCACTTTGGTTGAGGCCGACGGCCGTCGCGAGGAGGTGGGTTTTGATCCATTTTTTCTAGTTTTTTGGTTGATTGTGGGTGTGGGTTGGTGGGTTTTGATCTTGATTGGCTTGGCTTTTCTGGTGGCAGTGCTACGAGGCACTTTGGTTGAGGCCAACGGCCGTCGCAAGGAGGTGGGTTTTGATCCATTTTTTCTAGTTTTTTGGTTGATTATGGGTGTGGGTTGGTGGGTTTTGATCTTGATCGGCTTGGCTTTTCTGGTTCATTGGTGGGTTTTGATGATCTTGCCGCCGATTGGGTGAGTGATGATTTGGTTGGGTGGTGATGGTGGTGATGATGGTGGTGATGGTGGCTGGGTGATGATGGTAGCTGTGGGTCTATGAGAGAGAGAGGGGCGGTGAGGGAGTGAATAATAAAAAATTGTAAAATAATGAATATTTTACTGAATAAATGTGTAGAATTGATAAACTGATGTGGGTGTTTTGTAAAAGTGGATGTGTAAAATAGAAAAAGTAGGTTTTTTCGTGTAAAATAAACAGAAAATTTAAACGAACTAATGTTGATACTTTAAGTGTCCCACATGCTCCCATCCACCCACCATTCTCCACCACTCATTTTCACACTATCCCTTTTCTCTCTTTTGGCCGATCAACAAGGATCCTCTACTCTTGTTTTCTTTTTCATCTTCTCACAAATACAAACACTCATCTCACACTCCTTCACACTCTCCCACCAGTACCTCCATGCCACCATCTCCATCATCATTTTTCTGGCAATGTCACCGAAAAATCCTTAGGAACCTCTAAGCATCTTCATCTTTTATTTGAGGTAAAATTTCTAATCCTTTTGGTGAGTTTTATATTTTGCTTGAGGTTATATTTTTATCTAAGCTTTAATAATGATACCCATGTGATTTATGAGCATTGGAATTGATATTTATGTGTTTGTATGTTTGAGTTTTGTAATGGTGGAATTATTTGATGGGTGGGTATATGGTTTGTGCTAATGATGACTATCTAAGGTTTATTTATGGAGGAAATTTAGGGATTTTGAGTTATAACATGTGATGGTTGGTAAATCTAATTTTTCCATTGCTATTGGATTTATTTGGAGTTATTTGAAGTTCTAAATTTCTTGTCTTGGAGGATATTTTGATTCTGCTTACATGGGTCTCTTGATGATGTTGTGTAAATCTTATGGAAGCTAGTCATAATGTTGGAGACGATATTGAATGGGTTAATTTTATAAATTGGAGTCTATGCCTTGTGAATTAATTTGTTGAGAAACTTTGGAAGAGGAATATGTTATTGATGAGGTTAAATACTAGGCTTGCCTAATTAAGTGCTTATTTGGCAAATTTTTAAATTGTAACTAGATACAATTTCAAGCTCTATGCTTATTGTGATAGGTTTACTTAATACTGTTTAGGTTCTAGCTAATCTCCTTGGAGCTTGGAGAGTTAGGTTTTTGCGGTTGTGAGGTAAGTAGCTTTTTTATGGGATTTTTGAAAAAATAACCATGTTACATAAATGTTGTTTTTGGGTTAGACACTTTTGGAAACTATCCATGGAAACTATATTTTCTTAAAAACTATTATGTCGTAACCTTAATATATATATATATATATATATATATATATATATATATATAGGAGATTCTAGCCTTTTGCCCTCAATTTTTAAAAAAATTAGAAATATGCCCCTATTTAGAAACTATATAGGGATATGCCCTTGTTTCGATACTCAATTACCTTAAAATCGAGTTTCAATGAAATACTTGATTAGTAGAAAATCGAGTTATGCCCAATAAAACTATAAAAAAAAAAAAAAAAAAAAAAAGCATGGAACTCGATTTTAGGGAAGTCGAGTTTCAAAACGCCGCTATAGGGCTTTAAAACGTCACTATAGGGCTTAAAAATGCTACTATAGGGCTCCTTGAACCCAGTATGGGGACTTATAAAAAAATTTTCAGGAAAACGCCGCTATAGGACTTTAAAACGTCACTATAGGGCTTAAAAACGCCACTATAGGGCACCCTGAATATGGGGCAATCACACTTATAAATTTTTTTTTGCATGGAACTCGATTTCCTGAAAGTCGAGTTCCATGCAAATTTTTTTTTTAAAGTTTGATCGGGTATAACTCGATTTTCTACGAATCGAGTATTTAATTGAATTCGATTTTAGGGTAATCGAGTATCGAAACAGGGGCATGCCTCTATATAGTTTGCAAACAGGGGCATATTGCCAATTTTTTTTTTAAAATTAAGGGTAAAATGCCAGAATCCCCTATATATATATGATTATATATGATTATATATGAAAATGCATCATATTTGGTATTACATTTGGGAAAAAGCATGAATTGTTTATATGAAAAAATGAGCATCTTTTATTTAATCTTTGATAAGGAAATCATGGATTTTATGTTATATTATAAAATTTAAAGATGCTTATCTCGCCTTGTTAGATGGGAAATTGATAGAAAATCTTTTGACAAGAACGAAGTTGAAAACCTTACAAACTTTGTAGAGGTTAGATTATTTAAGGTTTTTCTGAAACTACCTATATATGAACTATGTGTTTCAAAGTACATTTAACCTGTGAGCTTTATATAGTTTTAACACCATGCCATGTGTGATTTCCTGGTGATCACCCGATTTGGCTTTCGTAGTCTTTGTGACAATGAAATCAAATCTAGGTCAGTGCCCTTTCACTTTGAATGAAACATTCTTCCCTGTTGCCCATAGGGGGAAAAGGTTCCTGATTGTGTATGGGTGAGGCTTCTGCACGTGGGACCAAGAGACCACATGCAAAAGAGGTCCTATTTGACGCATTCTCCCTGCTGCCCATAGGGGGAGAGAAAAACCTTGAAGGTCCATGGGGTCAAGAGTTTGCATACCAAAGAGGACAATATCATGCCAATTGTGAATAGATTGATCCCTTGACCGGTCTATGTAGTAGTGTGGTATATTTGTAATAATTTACCTCATGTTAGATATTATGCATTTGGAAATTATATTGTTGGTGCTCACAGATTATAGTATATAATTTCAAGGTATTTACTTTGAGAAATTTTGTATTTCATTATTTAATCATTCTTGTCATATTATTATTATTGAAGATGAAACTTGCATTTTCCCCACCTCCATTAATTATGATACTTACTGGGCATTAGCTCATCCCACCCTCTAAGAGTTTTACAGATTTATTAGCTATACCTTGGGTATGAAGCTTACTTCTTTGGTGATTATTAGAGTGCTATGTTAAATTTGGAGACTCTTGCTGTAAATGGTTGGTTACTTGATCTTACTATGTTCAACAAGACCTTAATTAATTCTATTGGAGGTGGGTCGCTTGAGGTTTGTTAGCCTTTGGCGTGATAGGCCTAGACTCGATGTTAGGGTCCTTATTCTTGATAAGTTTGTGACTTTGTGTAATTTAATCAGAGTTTTGTAATATATTCATGTATTATGTGGAGGCACATGATTTTTAGTTATTGTTTGTAAATGTGTTATAGAGCTCTGACTTGTAATGTGGAGATTTTAGTATGGTTATATATTCTTATCCTGTGGAAAAGAAAGATCTCCTTTAGTTTGATTTGCCAAAAAGGAAAAATCTATAGGTACCCTTGGGATGTATTTCTCATGCTTTGGACCCTTTTGAGTTTGGGGCGTGACAATACCCATCCCATTTCTCTCTACTTCTTCCTATGTAAACATCATCCATTTTTATATATATGAAGTTCCATTTATTTACTTTGTCTCTTTACTTTATCGCTTTAAATTTCTAGCACTTTATTGTTATGATTGTGTATATCTATCTCTCTCTTCCTTTATGCTTATATTTATTTGTTGTTGATTGTGATGTTGTTATGTTCCTAGATGGGTATTGAACCATCACCTAGACCTAACATGGGTAGTACCCTTAGGGGGAAGAAATCTCATTTCTTCTAGGCATCTAGGGACATTTTATGTTCTTGTTCATATAATGTCATCCCTTTTATTTAATGCTATTCCCCCTTCCCCTTTACTTTTATTGTCATCCATTTTATTTAATGTTTCTCCCCCTTCCCCTTTACTTTAATGTCATCCCATTTAATTTTTGCTAATCCCCACTCCCCTTTTATTTATAGCACTTTTTTATTTCCCTTGTCCTATACACACACACACACACTACTATCTAATCATCTAAGAAAAAATATTTTTCTATCTATCCCTTTTAAATGGGTTTTAAACCTTAAGTAAAGCACAATATGAGAATGTTGTCTTAAGGATGGTTGATGACTTAGAACTCCCATCTATTTTTGACAAAACACCTATAAGGCTTGAAAGAGATTAAAACTTATTTAAGAGGGATCTCTAAAAATATATATCTTTTAATGAACCTTTACATTTACTTGTCATTTAAATTCAAGTTCTCTACTTTTATTGTCATTTAAATTTCAGCACTTTACTTTTTCTTGTCATTTAATTTTCTAGCAACTTTATTTACTTGCCTTTATTTTGCTTGTACTTATTTACTTGTCTTTGAGTTTATAGCACTTATATTGTTGTTGCTCTTTACTTTTCTCATTAACATTGTTGCCATAAATTGATAGCTTGAACCCCAGCACTTGCCCCCCCCCACCCCCACCCCCACCCCCACATTCTATAAGCACTTATATTTGTAAAATAATAATTGCACCAAGAGTCTGCGGCGGCTAAAAAAAAATAAAAAATTTAAAATTTAAAAATAAAATCCTTTGTTTACAAATCCTCCCTTAAACTTCCTTTTTTTTTTTAATTGTTCTTTCAAAAAAAATGTTTTCTTTCCTATAAAAATGTTCTTTCTAATATATATATATATATATATATATACATTCCCTACCCTTTTAAAATGAAAATCTGAAAATGTAGCCCTTTTTAAATTTTTTTTTTTTAATTCTTCTTTCTTCAAAAAGAAAATGTTTACTTTTACCACGTTGGAAACTTTTTTTCTAAAATATGATGAAGAAAATCTTTTGAATGCGAGGCAAAACTACACGGTTGGTCTCTCAAGTTTAGCTTATAAGCTCAATTAGTCCCTCAAATTTCAAGTGAGTACTATTAGTCCTTTAACTTTCAAAGATAAGAACTATTAGTCCTTTTATTAATTGTCGTTAATGTAAATGTCCATGCAACTAACGGAATAGTGGTGTGGTATCTTTTTAAATGATGCGGTAATTTTTATTAAAATATTACAAAACACACTTAACATGTCAAAAACGCATGAACTCAGTTACTTGACCCGTTTCCTAACTGTCATTACGCCTCCACACAACCATTGATATCCCACTGCTCATCCTCCCCTCTCCGTCCAACCCTCTCAACTATTGTTCTTTTCCTCTCTTTCCGCTGCAAGTGAAAGATTGTTTTATATTGTTATCTGTATTCCCCTTTACCAAACACACAAAGCCATTATTAGAAAACAACCACAACCAAGATTACATTCTCAAATTGTTTCCAAATGCATTTTACACCGTTTACTTGACTAGATATTTGAACAAACATTCTCACTGATTATGATAGAAATGAAAAAGATATAAACATATCTAAAAAAACCATGGTGGGCTTTCTGATAACCCAACAATCCAACATTTATATTGAAATCGACTTGTTGCTTGCTGGGTTTGGCACTTGCACTATTTGAATCTTTCCCTTGGCCCTTAGGACAATATTTCTCCTAAAAATTAGAAGAGAACAAGAAATCAGCGAGAGCGAGAGCAATAATAAAAGGACAATAGGAGGGTTGGCCGGAGAGGGAACAATGAGCCGGGAGGAAAAGAACAATAACTAAGAGAGTTGATCGAAGAGGGAAGAATGAGCAGTGGGGTATCAATGGCTCATGGCTGTGCAGTGGGAGGACGACCCTTGATTTGGGTAATACCAGTTAGGAAACGGGTCAGGTTCATCAGCTTTTGACGTTTTAAGTGTGTTTTATAATATTTTAATAAAAAATTACAGCATCACTTAAAAAATGCCATATCACTATACTGTTAGTCACATGGACATTTACAGTAACAGTAGTTAATAAAAGAACTAATGATACTTATCTTTGAAATTTGAGAGATTAATAGCACTTACTTGAAATTTGAGGGAAATTGTGCTCACAAGGTAAATTTAAGAGATCGACAATGTAGTTTCGCTTTTCTTTTTCTCCAAAGTCATGGGATTTTTGGAACCCAAACTTTTTCTTTTGAAAATAAAACCCATGAACTTTTTTCTCTTTTAAAAATCTTTTGTGTTCAAAATAATTTTTCCCCACCAAAATATTTTCAACATAAGCCTTTTTCTTTAACAAAAAAGTCATGAGAATTTTTTGGTTCAAATCTTTTCAAAAGAAAAACCCATGAATTTTCCTATATAATAAAAGAGTTTTTCAATCCTCCACTTTTATAAAAATATTTTCCAAAATGAAGCTTTTTCCTCCAAATCTTTTTCTCAAACAAAATCATGGGATCTTTTAAAAGCTATACCCTTTTTTTCCCTAAAAAATAAGCCCATAAATCTTTTTAAAACTCCCTTTTTTAGTCTTCTTAAAATTAATGCTTTCTTTTCTTTACCAAAAAAAAAAAAAAATTTTTTAGAAAGTTTCAAGTCCCCCAAAATTTTCAATTTTGTAAGGTTGAATTTATTCAATCATGTGTTGGCTTTATTCCATGGCAAATTTGCTTGTAATTTAGCAATTAGATACCCTGTATTTAGATGGAAATTATGTAAGGGTAGTGTACAAAAGAGTGTGAAGAAAGCTCAAGAAGTGTGTACTTAAGAAGAGCCTCGCGACTGGATCTCGTAACTGGCAAGTCGCCAGAATGGCACACGTGTGAAGCATGCAGGGGGAGCTAAAGGGTCACACCAACTGTTGCACTACAAGACAAAACTTCCAATCTGGCTAGGCAGTTAGCTCGCGACTCGTTCCAATCGCGAGGTCGAGTCGCCAAAATGTCCTATTTGGTTGTAACTGACTCTTTGCATTCCTCATACACCCTACTATAAATACCCTTATACCCACGAAATGTAGAGAGCTTCCAGAGAGAAACCCTAGAGAAAAACAAGATTAACTCATCCACAATCTTCATCCTTTGATTCTCCAAATTCCTTTACTCTCACCCTCTCCATTGACATATCCTTGTGAGGTACATTTAGCCAAATCCTTATCTCACCATACCCTTATCAGTGAGAAGGTATTTTGGTACTTGGGAAGTAATTCAGAATGGACCAATTCATTTGGGTTGATGCAATGGGCGATTGCGGGATCCAATAAGCTAGAGAAGACAAGGTTCGGCGTAACCCTATTGGAGCAAGAAGCTTGGAGGGCTTAGGTGTACTGGGTAAATTAGGCTTGGAAGGTATTCTGCTATTCATGTATCCTAACTTCATTCTCTAGTGGATTATTGACCGCTTGGAGGGCGACGGAGAGGTTTTTTTGTCGAGTACTTCGGTTTCCTCTTCAATAACACATCGCCATGTTATCTTTGTGTTTACATCTCTCTTCCCTTACTCTTTATCTTTTAATTACTACTGTGGTTGTGATTAATTTCGTTTTGGAGTGTTTTACCAATTTGGGTTTTGCTTATATTCATCATTCTACACATATATTGTTTGTGTATAAGTTTGTGTTGGTAATTTTACATTCGGGGGTCTAAACATTCATAGGTGTTTTACACACTATTTGAAATTTCAGGTTTCTATGGTATTTTCAAAAAAAAACCCTTTCCTTTAAAAATGAAGACTTATTTTCAAATCTTGTCTTGTTCAAAAGAAATCTCTTCTTCAAAAAATGATGAAAATAGCTTCTTCTTTTTTTCCCCCTAAAACTTCCTCTTTTCAAAACATAATCTTTCTAAAAAATTGTATTCTTCCCAAACCTTTCTTTTAAAAGAAAATATAATAAGACTAACTTTAAAATAAAATTAAAAAAAAAAATCTTTTTCAAACTTGCTCATGCAGTGTTATTTAAAACTTTCCTTAGGATTGCATATTTAGGGATTTGTGCCTATGGTTCAATTCCATTGAACCCATAGGCACCAATCAAGCTTATGTAGTCCATTTCTTTTCTTTGTGACTAATACATTTCCATCGTCATCTTTTTTTACATGGTAAAAATGAGAAAACAAGGTGGATGACAACAAGGTGCTTTCCTTCCAACCCTCTTCTCTTATTTTTACATTGTAAATTATCCTTGTATAATATTTAATGTTCACATGCTAGTTACATAGTAAATAAATACTCACATGCTATTGTATATGTTATTTTTGGCCCTCACATGCTATTTACGTATATATTTCACATGCTTTGATTATAAATGCTCACATATGTGTGTGTGTGTGTGTGTGTGTATATATATATATAGGTTGAGCAAAATATTTTCACAAATTTAAAATGCCAAGTATCCTATTTCTTCACCAAAAGATAATGTCTGAATTAAATTAAAATGAGGTATTATTTTTTGATAGGCGTTGTGGGTGCCTAACACCTTCCCCACACATAACCGAACTTCCGAGTTCAAGATCTTTGGTTCAAGGCTTTTGGTTTACCTTAATTAATAAATCCTTAAAATTAGTTTAGTTAATTAGGTAACTTAAAAAGAATTAGACAAATAGGTGACCAATCACACCTAATACAAAACCAATGGTTGGTGGCAACTCCTAAAATAAAAGTAAGAAAAAGGGACTCAAAAACACACACCTCACTCTAGAAACATATGCACACAAAGAGTCATGTCACTAAGGACCCAATGTGCGATAAACCAAAAGAAATGGGGAAAAGCCCCAAACCGGCTTTTCTTTTTTTCCCCCTTTTGCAACATCCACACATAGCTAAGAGAGAGAGCTGACCAGCTAAGTAAAGCAAAGTTGTTGACTTCATTGATGTAGAACAAACAACACAGGCATTCTTGGAGCAGCAAAGGCGTTGAAAATCATGGCGCAAGATCAAGGGGTGCTAATAAAACACATCGAGGCGACAGTCTTAGAATTGTATGAAATTTGGAGGGTTGAAGGGAAACAGTCTTCTAATCAAGACTTGAAGGCAAGACACTTATCAAATTAATAAAAACTCAAAGTTTTCTCTATTTTCTCTTGTGGATTCTAGACTTGTCTTTGTGTGGATTCAAGGAATCCCTCGCAAATTCGAGGTTTACTACCATAAGCTAACAATTTGGTTTCTATTCCATCTAAGAGAGGATTGTGCGTGCTTTCTTATAGTTTCATCGACATCAATCACCGAGAAAAAATCATGGCCACAGTATCGCTTTTGTTACTTTTATTTAAGTAAAATGAAACTAGAGATTATTTTTATGGAATGCATCGACCTAGTTACGAATTTTAATGATTAAGGATTGTTGTCTATTGTCTTTGAATGGGTTATTTTGTTAATATTTTGTTCATTTTATTTTATTTGGCCTAATCATGTTGTTATTTAGGCTCATTTTTATTGTTGTTATTTGGAATTTTACTTTTTTGTTTAAATGGTGGCCCAATTTAAAACCAATAACAGCTAGCCATATACGATTTGTTGTAATTTTTTGTGACAATTGTAGACATCTCATTTTATACCCCTTACGACTTGAGCCCCCGTTTCCTAATGATGATAACACTAGAAGGTTTAGGGCCTAGCTATGGAAACTCTCTATTTGAAGGATGTTTTTTTGAAAGAGAAAAACCTTGCAGAAACCCTGAGGGTGTGTACACGACCTTAAGCCTGCGTACGCATCCTTAACTCATGCATATGCAGCCATGAGTATGCGTATACACCTAGGGTTCCAAATTCTATATAAGGCAAGTTTTTATGAAAATTAGGGCAGAGGCAATCCCACATCCCTTGGAGTCACCTCCGCCCCTTCTCTTTGAACACTATAAAAAGGCCTCACGACCCTTTTCCCAAAAACATAGAATCTACTCCAAAAAAATGATTCAAGAGAAGTTTTTTAATTTAAAAAGCATCCTAAACTAAAGTTTCTTGGCTAGGACTTATTTTAGTCCAAAGCCTCCTAATTAAACTTATTAGCCCTTTGGATATTTTATTTTGTAGATTGACCAAAGAGAACGATCAAAATCAAGCTCTAGAAGCTATTATGTGAGGTACTTATTCCTGCCTTTATCTTTTTCTTTTGTTGTTGTTGTTATACCTATTTTATTGCTTTAATATTCCTTTGTGTAGTTTAGTTTTGTTGATTGTTGGTTTAGGAAGCGTGCTAGATTGTTTAGATTAGGTTTTGATCGATAAGTTTCTAGGTAGAGTTGCATACACAAGCTTGTGCTATGGTGATGGGTGCTTAACACATTCCCATCCCCATACTTAAACCCTGGACACGTGTGTAGACACCTCATTTTGTACCCCTTACGACTCAAGCCCCCGTTCCCCAATGACGGTAACACTAGAAGGTCTAGGGCTGATCTAGGGCCTAGCTATGAAAACACTTTAGTTGAAAGATGATTTTGGAAGAAAGAAAAATCTTATAGAAACCCTAAGGGTGCATATGCAACCTTAACCCTTGCATACGTAGCTAGGGTTCCATAAATCTTTGTAAGACAAGTTTTATGGAAATCGCAATAGAGGCAATCCCACATTGCTTGGAATTGCCTCCGACTTTTCTCTTTGAATAATAAAAAAAGGCCCTATGGCCCTTTTTCCAAAGACACATAGAATCTACTCCAAAAAAATGATTCAAGAGAAGCTTAGTCCAAATAAATTGTTTGGAATAGCCTTCGCCCCTTCTTGGCTGGGAATTATTTTAGTTCAAAGCTTTCTATTTAAACTTACTAACCCTCTAGGTATTTTTTTTATTATTATTTTTTTTTTATAGATTAACTGAGGGGAACGGTTAATATCAAGCTCTAAAAGCTTCTTGTGTGAGGTACTTGTTCTTCCTTTTATCTACTCCTTTGTTTTTTTTTTATACCTATTTTTCTGCTTGAATACCTTCTTGTGTAGTTTAGATTTGTTGTTCGGTTGATTAGAAAGCGTATTAGGTTGTCTAGATTAGGTTTGATTGGTGTTTGCTTGCTGTGTTTCACCCTCTACCTAGTCCACCCTAGGCCAAGGCATACTTCCCATGAGGAGAGATCCCAAAACTTGTTGCAAGCGCTTATGCCCACAATGGCGATTCCACTGGGGATAGAGAAGTTTGACTCTAACATATTCCATTGCCTAATCTTAGCAAATGCTTTTTTAATATGGTTTTTGCACATACTATCACTTGGTTCTTTGTCCCTTTGCCATGGTTGGTGATGAGTGGCGAGGTGGAGGCTCCATTTAGGGCCAAGACTTTATGAAGTTCATCCCACCAACTCACAATCTGTGTCATTGCCTATGATGGGTTTTGAGTACACTAAAGGTTTGTTTACAAATCCATATGGGGTCCATTTAAGCCCAGGGTTGGAATAATGGCCCACCTAGTTGTGAGTGACCTATTGATCTATCCCTTTTAACTTTAAGGAGCTTACCCACACATAGAGAGATCCTAGATCCTATCAAAGGAGGATACCCTTTATATATCTAGTTTGTTCAACCATAACTCTTGTGATCACCTAATTCTAAAGGACAAATAAAATATTAAAATTGGGAGGATGAACCAAAAGTTATGGCATACCCTAAGATTTTGGGATGAAAAGAAAAGAAGTATCTCACATATAAGAGGATTATCCTAAAACCCAAAGGTATATCTTTACTTGAAAGATTCATAGGGTCATAGCCCATTTGCTATCATAAGCCTAAATTGGCGCCTATTTGAAAAAGAAAGTCTTGGGCCTAAGGTAACAAATACACTATAGGCCTAGCAACCAAGATCCTACAAAGTCAATGAACCTCTCTAGTTGTAGGCCTCTTTGTTGCATGTAAAAGCCAAGATGATGCAAGACTCATGGACCTTAAGAGGAAGGTCATAATGTGTTCTAGCTAGACGGCTACTTCAAAAAAAAAAAATTTGAAATGATGAATGAAATGAATGAAAAGTGAAGAGCCTGAAAGTGATGAATGCATTGTTAGCCCATATTTGAGACAAAGGGTTGGAAATTTATAAGCACATTCTAATGAAAGCCCATGAGTGTAAGATTAGAGCATATTGTAAGTGGACCAAGCCCTATGAAACTATGGACTTAAAGATTTTGTAATTGGGCTTTCATTAAAATGGACTTAAAAGATTTTCTTAAGAACATCTAAATAAAAGAAGCTTTTAAGTTGGGATATGTACTTAATATAAAAGTGATTTCTTTTTAGGCACCATTGTATCACCAAGACAAAGTAAGCACATCCCTACCCCAATCTAGGTTTGACAAAGTGACCGAAGACATTTGACCAAGGTTGACATTACACCTCAAGAAGAAATGGCCACTCCAAGTGACATTGCACTCAAAAACAAGACAGCTAAGATGGTGGAAGACCAAAACAAGGTACTTTAGAAAATGGGGGCTTGCCTCACTAAGTTGGAGGAAGGTAAGCTCAAGAAGCCTGTAGTAATGGAAGAAGAGGAGGAGGAGAAAAGGGAAAATTGGGATGAAAATGATAAGGCCGATTATGAGATGAACAAGAAATTTGAGAAGCTCATTGTAGAAATTGTTGCCATGAAAGAAAAGATGGAAAATATGCAATTAGACTTTCGCAAGGCCCGATGGATTAATGATTGTCTTTACAATGTGGGTAATTGGGGGTCTAAGCCCCTATTCCATTGCCTCCCAAGTTCAAGATTTCTAACGTGGAAAAGTTTGATGGTACTAGGATCCTAAGGAACACATTACGAGATACATAAGCATAACTGAGATGAAGAACTTGCTTACCATAAAACATTATCTCAATTATCAAGAACTTGCTTCTTGCATACAATAGCAGGCTTCTATCATGGCCTATTACTTCTTTTTATGCCTTAGAAGTAAGATAGCCGATACCGTACCGTACCAGCCAATACGGCTAGTATTTACCGTTTCAGTACGTGCACCGATACCAAAACGTAGCTATTTCATACTGGTTTAAATATCGACCATACTGGCCGACTTTGGGCATACCGGACGGTATAGAAAAAAAGTCTCTTTTTTTTAGTTTTGTAATTTTCAATTTTTTGTAAGGACAAAATGGTAACTTATTTGTATTATTTGTTTTCTTGCAATGAACAATTATGCTTTTTGTTTTATATATATATATATATATATATATATATATGTGTGTGTGTGTGTATATATATATTCTTTTTCTTTTAGTTGATGCTAAAGACTAAAACCATGAATTATTTGTTCTAAATTGAGATAATATTTTATGGTAAACTTTTATTTTTATTTTATATATATATATATATATATATATATATATATCTATATAAATTTAAAAAATAGCAGTATACCCGAAATGGTACATCGGTATTGACCGATACCGATATATGTCGTTATGCTAATCACACCGATACAACCTCCGATACGAGATTGACTCCCTTGCTTAGAAGACCTTTTGGCTTCATACTCACCGTCACTCACCTACTCAATGCACCACTCTTTCTATTATAATTGGAGTGTCTTCAAGGAGCTTCTACAATATCTTTCTGACTTTATATGTATACGCTACGATTTGTCACTATGAAGTTATGAAGGCTTGCCCTTTAGATATATATCCAGGTACAAAATACTCGTGGGAGCATTTCTGTGACGTGTCGACGCGCGTGTGCTAGCAGAGCAACAAATTTGGGTTGCAGTTATGGATGGTGCTAAAAATCAAGCCTTCAACTGCACCATCGGTGATGTTTTTACGTGGAAGAGCTTATGGAAGGTGCTTTGTGAGGTGTTTGATGTTGATTTTGTGTCATTTGATGAGAATGAAAAGTTTGATTGGATTGGGATGATGAAGGAGAAAGGAAGGTGTGGGATGAGATTGTTGAAAAGTATGGTCTCTATAAGACCAACATGGAGGAGATTGTTTCTATTGAGGCAGTCGATGCTATTTTGCATTTTGGTTTTCAACTTGTTAGTAGCATGAACAAGAGTCCTGAGTTTGGATTTTTGGGATATGCCAATACATTGAAGAGTATTGGTATGTGGGTGGGGCGATATAGACGCTTGAAAATAATACCTTAATTAAAAAACCATGAATATTGGTAATGTTTTTTTTTTTTTTTCTCTTAAGGAATGGAACCAATAATTAAATAGAATAATGTGTTACGTTCAAGTTCCGCTTAGTGTAAGATTCTTTCATCGGAAGTGAAATGAAATAAAGCTAGCTATTATTAATTTTCAATAATATTGTTTGATGCAAATTATGTAATGCTGCCCCTGAAAACGTTTACATGTTCTTAGTCCTTGTTTTCTTTAAAGGAAAACCCCATGTTAGAAAAATAATGTGGATTTGGATTCAATTTGTCATGATGCATCTAACAACTAGAGTTCATCTGTAAAGTGCAAACTTGAATAGCACAACCTCAGAGTTTCCTTAGATAAGTTTCTTGTTACTGTCAGTTAGGCTATGACACTTATATGTGAGTGGAATTAGGTTGTGGGGTTTACCGTAAAAGGCAACCTGCTAGAGTAAGAGTAAGCTGTGAGGAATACAAAGGGTTGAGAGTTAAACGGGATAGTTTCCATGTTAGCAACAGTTAACCTGTTCCATGTATTCGACATGGGACTGAAATTAAGTTCCTAAAAATATAGTAATACCACCAAATGCAGACTTGTCATGATGGTTGTGCAAAAGCCCACTACTGTCACAATCCGACAATAATACTGGCCACAATGGTATTATATCCAAAAGCAGGGATGCTTAGGATTTCAAGTTAGAAGAGACCGGAGTATAAGTAAAAAAAAATTCAAATAAACATCTATATAGTATTAACAAATTATAAACATACAAAATTGTTATTCCTTAATACATTAAAATGCAATCATCTATCAAAAAAAAACAAAAAACAAAACAAATTTTCCTTTTTTTTTTTAAGTTAGAGCATTCACTATAATTGTGCTAAAAAAATTAGTTTTTAGCACATTAAAAGGCTAATTTATCTATTTTATCACATCACTTTACAATAAATGCACTAACACCAAATGTTCTATTTTTTTACCACTTCATACTCATTAAAATAATAAAGGAAGAGAGAGAATTTGAGTTTTTTTAATTGAAAGTAGAGAAATAATCTTAATATAATATTTTATTTTATTTTTAACAACTTGCTACAGTCAACTAGTATTTATACCAGTTTAGTGTAGTTGCAAAAAATTTAGCTTTAGTTTCTCCAATAACACAAGTTTTTTGGTTCATTGGTGATAAAATAGTTTTTTTTGCTAAAATACAATCAACATTGTGAATGTTTTTATTGTTTTTGTTAAGTTTTTGGGTTGGACAATTGCTAGTTGGATGGGGCATAAGGTTTTGGAACAGGAGCAACTACAAAAATGATGTATGTAATTTGTAAAAAAAAAAAAAAAAAAATTGGATCCAGGGGAGGCCCAATCCCACTTCGGCCCCCACCTAGGTCTGTCCTTATCAAATTACAATTAGGGTTCATTGTAGTCATTTATATAGCTTATATTGAGTTAATACACGCCTAGTGTGGGACTCGATCTAATCTAAACCATTCGGATTATCACCGTCTCCTCTACTTCAATTCATGACATCCTCGTCAGAACTCTTGTTGGGGAATAATCATAAGAAGTTTTACACTAAATGGAAAACAAGAAATGAAGCTTGGAAGGGTATGACTGAAGCTGAGCACGCAAAAAGCATAGTCTAGAATGGCCATTTATCCTCCACAAAGTGTTTTTTAGTGTTGTGGGTTTCCAAAGAGATGGATCAAGTGGGTAGATCGATCAAGGTGTCAGAACGTAAACAAGATTCAGGAGACTATTGAGCTGTGAATTTCTGGAGGTCTCTCTAATAAAAAGAAAATTACTGAGGATCACTAAATATATATTAAACCCCTAAAATTAAAATCAATAAACCGAGAACCATGCTAAGAGTGCACCACAGTCAGAGAAAAGGTATGGTCTTAAGATGGATGATTTCCACGACCTCTCTGACCAGCCAATTTCCAATGCCACTAAAATGAACACTAATAAGCTGAAGCACTCCAAATTGGAATCAGTTGCTTAAGAAAGCAGAGATTTCAAACAATAGAGAACACATGAGAAGAAACAATAAAGATTCCACTCTATAACAATTGTGTGTTCTACAAAGTAAAACCCAATCCACAATTGAAGAGAGCTTAAAAAGAGTAGAACCATCGTGATTATTATTTACAATCAAACTGCAATCCCATTAATTTGTTCAATGACACTGATAGTTATATATGTAGGAAATGGCGAAGCCTCGGTTACACAATACTTTAGACACTGCCTTTTGCAGGAAAAGGTGCATTATAATCACCTACGAAAACCTGACCATGTTCACCTTCACCAACCTTTCCTGTTTCATCAAAGTAGTCCTCTCGAGCATTGTCAGCTAACATAAGGCAAACCAACCAGAAGAGGGATGAATCAAGGGATAAAAAGGCACCACCACCAAGGAGGCCAGTCTCGGCAGTCGGGCATTCGGCATCAAGATTTCTATAAACATTGCGCACTTAGTGAATCTGCTCTGTGTTTGTTGGCCATAACAGCAGTGTTGCGGCTAATCCAGTAGTAAACCTGTGTAATTTTACAAACGAACAGATGATCAAAATGAGATAAAGGCAGTCAAGTAGAAACAAGTTTAATAGTAAAACTGGTGAGTTTACTTGAACAAAAAAATTAAATGGTGGACAAAGGAAATATAAAGCAATGAGGTTTACTGGCTTTGTGGTACAAGTAATTTGAAAAGAAAAGAAAAACGGAAACCAAAAAAAAAAAAAAAATCTTTTACATGTGAAAAAGATTGCCAACACAAGGCCACGGCAGGTTAGATTTTCCAATGGTTTGATGTAAGCAGCGAACAAGCTGTGTGACTGTTTCATCTGTCTAACCATCATGTCTGGTATGTTCTCATAATATTGAATCTAATGGCAGTATAATTCACCTTTTTCTATTGTATAATTTTCATATTTATAAAGAGAATATATACCTCAAAAAATGAGAAAGTTTACCTCCAAAAATGAGAACGTTTCCTTAAGATTTCAAACAAATCCAGACCTTTTTTCAGTTGGTAAGTTACTCACACATCCAAATAAATCTTGAACCAACAGCCATACTCTCTACCCTATTCTTATAGGGGAGAGAGTTCCATTTAAATTAGTGCTCATTGGCCAAACAAAACCAGATTTACTTGCAAGAAGCTTGTGTCCAAACTAAGCAGTAAGAAAGGGGCAAAGCCGTTCCTCTCATTTAACCTAGGATTAATCATTTGGCATGCCTTCCCCATAGTCTGGCAGTCACAGGCTGCATAGATATTTATTAGCTTCCATAACCTTCTCTTGTCTATATAATAACAAGGCCTACAATCATTGTTTATTGAAAGTTTAAAACTCATGATACCAAATGGGCAGGCTTTGTTTTTCTTTTTCTTTTTTTGATAAGTAGAATGCGCTGGCTTAATTAAATGGCCATAAACATCCACGTAAATATTGGAAAAATAACTGATGTCCCACTTACTTGAGTTCCACGTGAATTATTTTTCCACATTAGCTTAGAACTCGAGTCTCTAAAACTTGATTTCTTTCACTAAATTTCAACCTCTAAGACTTGAGATGCTAGTTTTTTAAAATGTTTCAAAAACATTTTAACTAACAAAATAATTGCTAAAATGAGAGATGATACGTCCACAACATTTTCACAACAAATCATAGGTTAGTTGTTATTGGTTCAAATTTGAACCTAACACTAACATTACTTTTTTGCTCCAACAATAACAATCAATAACAACCCACCACTTAAAATTTGCTGTAAAAATATTGTGAAAATGTTATTGTTATATCATTTCTCATAATAATAAAAACGGAAAATTTCCCCCATAGGGGATTGGGAAAAGTAACTTCAAACATTTTTCAAGCTAAACTTTGCAAAATTAGACTAAAGTCCATTAGAGGAATGCTAATAAGTTTTAGATGTCAAGTTATTACTAGCAATTACTGGTGGGCAAAAAAGTAATTTTAGTGGTAAATTCAAATTAGAACTAATAACAATTTATCACTTAGAATTTTTTGTGAAAATATTTTCAATCTATCACTTTTCTAACTCTAACCCATTAACCCAAGGAAAAATACCTAACTTGACTTGAGATCTTCTTACTCAAATTAACAGGTCAACTTGACCCAACTCGTTTAATGTTTGGGTCAAAAATACATGTGCGTCATATGAGTTGACACTTTTTGAAACAATGTAATAAATAAATAACCAAATGGCCAAATGAGAGTAATGATAAGACCACAACTTTTGTTACAATTTTGTCATAACTTATACATATAGCGAGTTATGAGTGGTGGAGTTGTGGACCCATCACTTTTACTCCACCATTCACAACTTGCCACATAGACAAGTTATTACAAAAGTTATGGTCCTGTCAGTTTTCAATGACAATTCATAATTGACAAATCCACACCACTAGCACTTCTATTTCACACTTAATATGGTCCACGTCATTTAGTGTTTTTTTTAGGGTAAAAAGCAAAATTAACCCTCTAAGTTTCTCCAGATTTCATTTCAGTTCTCTAACTTTGCTTTTATTCATTTCAGTCTTTTAACTTTCAAATTTATTCAATTAAGGCTTTTCCATTAACTTTTGTTATATGTTGTGGTTAATTTTTCAATTTTATAAATTTTTCTTCAAATTTTTTAAATTAAAAAAATTCAATTAATGATTGAAAAATATTTTCCAGATTAAAAATAAAAAAATTAATAAAAGTTAACAGAAAAAGCCTTAATTGAATAAATCTGAAACTTAGAGGACTAAAATGAACGAAAGCAAAGTTAGAGGACTGAAATGAAATCCAAAGAAAGTTAGAGGGTTAGTTTTGCATTTTATTCTTTTTTTTTTTTAAGTATTTTGTTAATATAATATTTTTTTTAAGTTAAAAAAATAAGTTGACTCATTACCTGATCAATTTGTCCTTATACCTTGATCGATTCTCATAACCCATTTAGGAGGTTCATGTTTACATGAATCCAATTAACTTGACTTGTTTGCTATCAATTGACCCCATTGACTGGATTTTTTTTTGCCATTTAACATAATTTTAATAACTATTTGTTAGTAAGCAAGTCTTTGAAACAATTTTAGTAATTTTACATCTTGAGTATCTAAGACTCGAGTTCAGTGATCAAACTTAAGTCTTTTAGACTTGAGTTTAATGTTCTGGATCTATGAAATAATTGTATTGTAGTTATGCATTAAGCTACATTATGGTTTTGCATTAAAGAACTCGAGCCTTACAAGCTCAAGTTCTTAGAGTGAACTAAAGTCTAAAAGACTTGAGATTCTAATTTTCCTAATAGTTTCAAAAATCTGCTGACTAACGGAAATGTTAGCAAATTGGTGCTAAGTGGTAAAAAAAATCCGGTTATCTTGGCCTGGGTTTGTGTTTGACTTGTTTTATCCAATAAAATGTTTGGTGTCCAATCCAAAGGTATAGATAGTATGAAATGAATCCGTAGTTTCTAGCGTGAAAAAACCGTACAACCACGACCACCATCTGTGAGTTTCTCTCTCTCTCTCTCTCTCTCTTTACCTTTATTCATGGTGGTGAGTGTAAAAAGGTGGTATACATAACAATTAGAAGAGAGAGAGAAAGAAATTGATTGAAGTTTTAATAATTTGGCATCAGGATTTGAGTTAGATCAATTTCAATATTTATATTAAATATTACAAATTTAAAAGTGTATCCAGTGCCATTTCATTTGAAATCTTTATAGGGAAATTCGGCAATATGGGTTGTGCTCAAACAATGGAAAGATGAAATGTTTGACACAACTTTAGCTCTAACTTGAGGGTTGACTTAATTTTCTAGTATTAGTTGAAGTGGTTTTACTACTTGTGATGAGAGTGAACTATATATTTATTGATTTCCCAGATACATTCTTGAACTTCTCATATTACTACTAACTTGTCTGGTTAGACAAAGGATCATATTATAGACAAGAAAATGCTAATATTCTAAGGTGAAATTCCCTATGGTGTTAATCGACATGCATCGCACTTGCACTACCTCTCACTTATTTATTAAACGGATTTCTTTGTGCAGGTCCATAACTCTGGTAAGCTGTTCCCTGTGTAATCGATAACCCAGTTCTCTTTGCAATCTAATTTCTTCCATTGCAAAGAAGAAAACATGGCTGGGGCCTTGGTGGGAGGAGCATTTCTCTCTGCTTTCCTTCAAGTTTTGTTTGAAAGAATTGCATCTAGAGAGGTTGCTGACTTTTTCCGGGGAAGAATACTCAGCGATGGACTACTAAGGAAGTTGA
The DNA here is from genome assembly GCA_030820535.1 of Quercus parvula. NCBI lineage: Eukaryota > Viridiplantae > Streptophyta > Magnoliopsida > Fagales > Fagaceae > Quercus > Quercus parvula. The sequence continues at coordinate 11,647,853 of JAUAME010000007.1, read as the reverse complement.
AGATAGCATTGCTGTCTGTGAATGCAGTGCTTGAAGATGCAGAGGAAAAGCAAGTTACAAAGTCAGCTGTGAAAGAGTGGCTTGATGAGCTGAAAGATGCTGTCTATGATGCAGAGGATATTTTGGATGAGATTGCTTCTAAAGCCTTGCAACGCAAGTTGGATGCTGAATTTCTAACCGCAGGATGTAAGGCACGAAGCTTCATCTCTACTTCTCTTAATAATTTTGCCAAGGAGATAGAACCAAAGATTCTAGAGGTACTTGACAGACTAGAATATCTAGCAAGACAAAAGGATGTTATAGGTCCAAGAGAAGTTGTTGGAGGAAAACTGTCCGAAAGATTGCCTACAACTTCTTTGGTTGAAGAATCTGATATTTGTGGTAGGGATGATGATAAGGAGGCAATAGTCAACTTGTTGCTCTCAGATGATGCAAGTGGCAGTGAGATGTGTGTGATTGCCATGGTTGGCATGGGGGGAATTGGCAAGACCACCCTTGCTCAGCTTGTATACAATGACACTAGGGTGAAGGAGCATTTTAACCTTGAAGCATGGGTTTGTGTTTCAGAAGAATTTGATGTGTTTTAAGGTAACGAAAACAAGTCTTGAGGCAGTAACTTTGTCAACTTGTGATATTAAGGATCTAAATCGGCTTCAAGTTACATTAAAAGAGAAGTTAAAGGGGAAGAAGTTTCTACTTGTTTTAGATGATGTTTGGAATGAGGATTATGTTGATTGGGAGGTCCTAAGGAATTCCTTTAAATCTGGGGTTCAAGGAAGTAAGGTCATTGTAACAACACGCAATGCAAGTGTTGCATCTGTCATGCGCCCTATTGCAACTCATCATCTAAAGCAGTTACCAGATGAAGATTGCTGGTCATTATTTGCAAAACATGCATTTGATGATAGCAACTCTGAGGCACATCAGGAGCTAGAAGTAATAGGTAGACAAATTGTGAAAAAGTGCAAAGGCCTACCTTTAGCAGCCAAGACAATTGGAGCTCTCTTGCGGTCTAAACTAGATGTTGATGAATGGGATAAGATATTGAAGAGTGAATTGTGGGATTTGTCAAATGATGGGGGCAACATTCTCCCTGCTCTTAGATTAAGCTACAAATATCTCCCCTCACCTCTAAAGCAATGCTTTGCTTACTGTTCAATATTCCCAAAGGATTATATTGTTAGAAAAGATCAATTAGTGTTATTATGGATGGCAGAAGGTTTCTTGCAACAATACAAAAACAAAACAATGGAAGAAGTGAGTGATGAGTACTTCCTTAACCTAGTTTCAAGATCATTATTCCAACAATCAAGTAGTGATAAATCACATTTTATAATGCATGATCTTGTCAATGACTTAGCCAAATTTGTATCTGGGCAATTCAGCTTTAGATTGGAGGGTGAATATTCTCATGAACTTGTGAACAAGACTCGCCATTTGTCTTATTTCAAAACAAGATTTGATAGTTCTAAGAAGTTTGAGGATCTTTACAAGGCTAAGCGGTTACGCACCTTCCTCTCTTTGACATTGCCACCGAGCAGTGGGACCTTTTACTTAACTAAAAAGGTAACACATGATTTGCTGCCAATGCTTAGATGCTTACGGGTGCTCTCTCTATCTCATTATAGTAATATGACTGATTTTCCTGATTCAATTGGCAAAATTAAGCATCTACGCTATTTGAACCTTTCTTTCACTGCAGTTAAAAGGCTGCCTGATTCCATATGTAAGTTGTGCAATTTGCAAACATTGAAGTTATTGGGTTGTCGATATCTTGCTGTGTTGCCAAAAGATATGTGGAGACTCATTAATTTACGTCATCATGATATTACTGAAACTAGCATAAAGGAGATGCCGATACAACTGGGTAGACTGAAATGTCTCCATACATTGACTACTTTTATCATTAGCAAACATAGTGGGTCTTGCATCGGAGAGTTGGGGAAACTTTCAAGTCTTCGGGGAATGCTTTCTATTCTGGAGCTTCAAAATGTTGCATCTCCTACGGATGCTTTGAATGCAGGCTTGAAGGATAAGAGGTACCTTGAGGAGTTGGTGTTGGAATGGAGTGCTGATACTAGAGTTTCAGAAAGTGAAAGAACTGTACTTGACAGTCTCCAGCCCCATACAAACTTGAAAAGTCTGACTATGAACTAGTGGTAAAAGTATTCCAGATTGGGTAGGGCATCATTCATTCTCTAACATAACATGTATGCATCTAAAAAATTGTAAATATTGCTTTTGCTTGCCGCCACTTGGGCAGCTACCCTCTCTGCAGGACCTCTCTATTGTTGGGTTTGATGGAGTTGTTAAGGTGGGCACTGAGTTTTATTGCAGTGGTTCTTCTTCGATTAACCCTTTTGGAGCCCTAAAAGTTATAAGGTTCGATCAAATGTTGAAGTGGAAGGAATGGTCTTCTTTTGCTTCTGAAAATGAAGGTGGAGCTTTTCCTCATCTTGAAGAGCTTTATATTCAAAACTGCCCAGAGCTAATGGGAGGTTTGCCCGTCCATTTTCCTTCTTTAACCAAACTTGTGATTATTGAGTGCCCGCAGCTGGTGGCTTCACTCCCAAGAGCTCCTGCTCTATGGGAAATGCAGTTATTACATTGTAATGAGGTTCTGTTAAAGGAATTGCCATCTAGAATGCAGAAGCTCAAAGTTGGAGGATTTGGTGCACTAAAGTCCCTACCCGAGGGAATGATGGACGGAAAAACTTGTCTTCAAGAGTTAGAAGTCTGTGACTGTTCCTCACTTATGTCCTTTCCCAGGAGTGGTATACCCTCTACATTAAAAACCCTTAAGATCACAAACTGTAGGAAGCTAGAGTTTCCAATGAACCAGAAATTTTCATCCCTTGAAAGATTCTTTTTAATAGATAGTTGTGATTCTCTCAGTACCTTTCCATTGGACTTGTTCCCAAAGCTTTATGATATCATAATCAGGGGGTGTCGGAATCTAGAATCTCTCAGTTCCAGAGGAATATCTCCATGATTTAATGACCTTGCAAATTCAAATCCATGATTGCCCCAATTTTGTATCTTTTCCAAAAGGAGGGCTACCCGCCCCCAACCTAACATGGTTTTGGATCACCAATTGTGGGATTCTAAGGTCACTACCTGAAAAGATGCATATATTCCTTACATCTCTCAAGTATTTGCGTATAGAAGATTGTCCAGAAGTTGGGTCATTTCCTGAGGGGGGTTTGCCTTCCAATCTGAATTTGATTTCCATCCTCAGTTGTGACAAACTCATTGCCAGCTGCAAAGGGTGGGGTTTGCAACAACTCCCCTCCGTTAGAAAATTGTCAATCAGTGGTAAATCTGAAGATGTGAGGTCCTTTCCTGAGGAAAGGTTTCTGCCCATTAATCTTACCTTTCTTTACATCTCTAAATTCCCAGCTATGGAATCCTTAAACAAGAAGGGGCTTCAACACCTCACTTCTCTTGAACAGTTTTGGATCCAAGATTGCCCTAGGCTCAAGTACATGCCGGATGAGGGATTTCCTGCATCCCTTTCTTTCCTGCGGATCAATGAATGTCCTTTGCTGAAGAAAAGTTGTCATAGGAAAAAGGGAAAAGAATGGCGCAAGATTGCTCACATTGACTGCGTGATGATCGATGAAGAATTGATTGCATGAGGAGCCCCCACCTCCTGTTCCTAGGTTCAGACAACAGATGGATAGTGAAATTAACTCAGGTTTTACAGTTACAGTTAGGTACTTGCTCTATGCCCAGCTGATTAACTATGTAATTTACTGTCTGTTTTAAATATTATTATCGCTGATAATGATGAAACAGAATGCTTTGTTGCTTACCAAATCTTCCTCTGCTTCATCATTCTGGCAACAATAATTAAACTTAGTATTGATTCTTTCTAATTTTACTGTCAGAAATTACGGTGCTGTCCGTACAAAGCTGGAGGTGCTCTACAATTCTAAAGGTTTGTTCAGGTGATTTGTGCTTCTGTAGATCTCCATTTCACTGTCTATGCTCAAGTTCTTGTGGTCCTTTTGCAGGGTTACTTTTGTACCTTTTGGTATCAGAGGGACCTCACATCTCTCATTTCTTTACATATTCTGAGGCATTCGAATTTTTTATCTTTTACCTGAGGACTGCTCCTCCTAAATTTGACACAGATTTTTATCTTTAATTGTGATAACTTAAAATCACTCCCTGAACAGGTACGCCTTTTCCACCCATTTCTTGGGGGTTTGGAAATGTATTCTGTCACAACTGAGGGGATTTGCACTTCAATTCAAAAGAGCCTCACATCCATGCAAGCGAAACTCATTGCTTTGATGCCAGAGGGACTGGGCTCAACACTCCACTCTTGAAAAATAGATGATCTCGAACTACCTTAAGCTCCAATCCATGCCAGAAGAGGGACTGCACACCTCTCTTTCTTATCTATGTATTCTGGCCTAAGATTTCTCACATCTCTCAACAATCTCTTTTCCTGTATCTTCTAATGATTTTCTCTCTTTTTATTATTGCTGTAAGATAAAACCAAAACCTAACCCATCTATGATGTATTTAGTACTTTACCACTTAATGAGGTGTTGAATACTGCTGATGTTAAAATGCATGAGCATAATAGAGGAGAGGAACATGAATTATTTCTGAGACATTTGCTGAAAATATTAATTAGGCTATCCTTTTGTCAAGGTAGAACTCCAAACGGGAATATATGTTAAAGACTTTCAACTTCTTTACAACATAATTTGTGGTGTGAGTTCCATCATGTGTTTAGAGAAACCGATACTTATGTGTGTTTGCCATGAGTTCAAGTTAGTTTTATAAATACATTTTTTTGTTCTTGAATAAGTCAATAAATAACCTAAAGTTCAAATTCTGCTTACACTGAAAATCAATTGATGTCTTAATTTGATAATAAAAACAAAAATCATGGTCCAAATGTGATGAGTTTAAATCCTATTGTATTTAACCAAAAATAAATTGTGTATTTGCTTTTCCTAGCAAGTTATAACTAGTATGTTCTTGTGTTTAGCAAAAATAAATAAATTAAAATAACAGCGTGTAAATTCTTGTATCTTGTCCTTCGCTCCAAGCAGAAAACCAACAAAAATTTCAATTTTGTAAATGAATACTTGGCTGCGAATTATGTAATGCTACCCCTGAAAACATTTACATGTTCTTAGACCTTGTTTTCTTTAAAGGAAAACCCATGTTAGAAAAATAATGTGGATTTGGATTCAATTTGTCATGATGTTGTATCTCACGGCTAGAATTCATCTGTAAAGTGCAAACTTGAATAGCACAACCTCAGAGTTTCCTTGGATAAGTTCGTTGTCACCGTCAGTTAGGCTATGACACTTACATGTGGGATGGAATTAGGTTGTGGGGTTTACTGTAAAAGGCAACCCGCTAGAGTAAGAGTAAGCTGTGAGGAATGTCAGTAACCATGTTCCATCATCCATGTATTCGACATGGGACTGAAATTAAGCACCTACAAAAATGGTAATACCACCAAATGCAGAACAACTTGTCATGATGGTTGTGCAAAAGCCTACTATTGTCACAGTCCGAGAAAAACACTAGCTACAATGGTAATATAATATATCCAAAGTACTAGTCATATTACAAGTAGGGCTCATTGTAGTCATTTATATAGCTCATATCGAGTTAATACACACCTAATGTGGGACTCAATCTAATCTAAACCATTCTGATCATCACCATCTCCTCTACTTTAATTCATGACACCCTCGTCAGGACTCTTGTTGGAAAATAATAGCGTCATTGCTCAAGAAGTTTTACACTATGGAAAACAAGAAAGGAAGCTTGGAAGGGTATTGACTGAAGCTGGGCATGCAAAAAGCATAGTCTAGAATGGCCATTTATCCTCCAAAGGTTTTTTTTTTAAGTGTTGTGGATTTCGAAAGAGATAGATCAAGTGGGTAGAGCAAGGTGTCAGAACGTAAGCAAGATTCAGGAGACTATTAAGCTGGGAATTACTGAGGATCACTACATATATATTAAACCCCTAAACTTAAAATCAATAAACCGAGCACCAAGCTAAGAGTGCATCACAATCAGAGAAAAGGTATTGTCTTAAGATGGATGATCTCCACGACCTCTCTGACCAGCCAATTTCCAATGCCACTAAAATGAACAATAATAAGCTGAAGCCCTCCAAATTGGAATCAGTTGCTTAAGAAAGCAGAGAATTCAAACAATAGAGAACACATGAGAAGAAACATTAAAGATTCCACTTTATAACAATTGTATGTTCTACAAAGTAAAACCCAATCCACAATTGAAGAGAGAGCATAAAAAAGAGTAGCACCATCGTGATTATTATTTACAATCAAACTGCAATCCCATTAATTTGTTCAATGACACTGATAGTTATATATGTAGGAAATGGCAAAGCCTCGGTTACACAATACTTTAGACACTGCCCTTTGCAGGTAAAGGTGCATTATAATCACCTACGAAAACCTGACCTCGTTCACCTTCACCATCCTTTCCTGTTTCATCAAAGTAGTCCTCTCGAGCATTGGCAGCTAACATAAGGCAAACCAACCAGAAGAGGGATGAATCAAGGGATAAAAAGGCACCACCACCAAGGAGGCCAGTCTTGGCAGTCGGGCATTCAGCATCGAGACTGCTATACACATTGCGCACTTGGTGAATCTGCTCTGTGATTGTTGGCCATAACAGCAGTGCTGCGGCTAATCCAGTAGTAAACCTGTGTAATTTCAAAGATTAGAATGAGATAAACGCAGTCAAGTAGAAATCAGTTTCATAGAAAACGAACTTGGTTGCTCTAAATGAAACTGCTCCCAACTGCTATCTAAATTTTTACTATCATAATGATCAGAATATATATGGGTTGTACACACGCACTGCATGTGTCCACTACTAGTTGCTAGTAAAATTGGTGGGTTTACTTAAACAAAAAAATTAGATGGTGGACAAAGGAAATATTAAGCAATGAGGTTTACTGGCTTTGAGGTACAAGTAATTTAAAAAGAAAAGAAAAACTGAAACCAAATAAAAAAAAAAAACATTTTGTACATGTGAAAAAGACTGCCAACACAAGGCCACTGCAGTTTAGATTTTCCAATGGTTTGATGAAATCAGTGAACAAGCTGTGTGGCTGTTTCATTAGTCTAACCATCATGTCTGGTATGTTCTCATAATATTGAATCTAATGGCAGTATAATTCACCTTTTCTATTGTATAATTTTCATATTTAAAAAGAGAATATATACCTCCAAAAATGAGAAAGTTTCCCTAAGATTTCAAACAAATCCAGACCTTTTTTGAAATGGTAAGTTACTCACACATCCAAATAAATCTTCAACCAACTGCCATACTCTCTATTGTATTCTTATAGGGGAGAGAGTTCCATTTAAATTAGTGCTTATTGGCCAAACAAAACCAGATTTACTTGCTAGAAGCTTGTGTCCAAACTAAAATGGAAAGCAGTAAGAAAGGGGCAAAGCTGGTCCTCTCATTTAACCTAGAATTAGTCATTTGGCATGCCTTCCCCATAGACTGGCAGTTACAGGCTGCATAGATATTTATTAACTTCCATAACCTTCTTTGTCTATATAATAACAAAGCCTACAATCATTGTTTATTGAAAGTTTAAAACTGATACCAAATGGGCAGGCTTTCTGTTTCTTTTTCTTTATCTTTTTTCTTTTTTTATAAATAGAGTGTGCTGGCTTAATTAAATGGCCATAAACATCCATGTACATATTGAAAAAATAACTAATGTCCCGGTTACTTGGTTTGCTTTATTTCAAAGATATGCCTCTAGTGTACTTCATTTTGACACATCCAACACCAGATTTCCATTTAAAGAAGGTTTCAACTTTCAACGCAAAACACCTTCACTTAAGTCTACTGGAAAATTGGCTGTGTACACATGTGTGCGTATGCAAGCATGTGTATACGTATGTAAAGGATGACAAATCAGCATTATAAGAGGAAATTATGGGAGAATAAGAATTTAGGAAAGTATGCTTACAAAGCAATGTTGAAGAACACAACAAAACTAGTGCTTCTAAACATGGCACCCTGAGGAACAGATCTTCCTTTGTAAGGGTAGAACAGAGAGAAATACCCAGCCACAGTGGTTGCAATGAGAAATGCAACAGACAAATACCCCAAAACAACAGTTGGATCTGATGGATACTTGCAGGTAACAGAACTTTTCCCTATTATCTGAGTTCCAGTTGCTGGCTGAAGAAACCAGAGAGAACAAAATAAAGAATTTAGACAGTAACCAGGAGACAACCATTAAAAGAATGGAGAACAAATATAGAGATAGCATTCAGTATAGTTAGCTACTAAGTGCTCCATTGCTTGCAACCCTTTGAAATGTAAAAAGAAGTGAAAAATAAATAAATAAAGAGGCCTAATGGGGCTAGAAAATAAGAATTGTTAAAATTAAAATAAAAGTAAAAGGGAATTAAAAGCACACAAATGCCTTGTAGCTGTAGAAAGATCATAAAACCAATGCAATGGCACTATTACTGAAAAAGGTGGTAATCAATGGGTAAAACTTAGGTACAATTCCTTAGATTTCATACCTTAGATTCTCCAATTAAAGTCAATCACATGGTTGTATTAACTCTTTTTTCATGAAAAATAAATTCAAAATGTGCTTTATTAATCAATGCAACAACATGATTGAATTTAATTGGAGAACCTACGGTACAAATCCTAAGGAACCATACCAAAATTTTGTCCATCATAAAAATGTCATCTATGTTCAGAAATTGGACATTTATAAAAATTCTATTGAATCAAGTGTCAACAACAACAAAAAACCTTAAATCCCAAAATTTTTGGGGTCAACTATGGATCCTCAGCAAGATTAGTTAGGGCCGGCCACATGTATTCTTTTCCTCAATTCTATTCTATCGGAAATCATAACCTCTGTTACTTCCTTAATCAAATCAAGTGTCTAGAATTAAATTTTAAAAAAATTCAATCATTTGGCTAAAACAAATAACTAACCAGTAGCAGTGGTTGCAGGAATGAGGGAATCATATCAGAAGACTAGAAATATTTCTACTTTAAGTACTAATTGATACAATAAGAAGATGAAAAATTAAATCTTGCAAATAGTGGTGATCTAGTAAATCCTTCTATAAATAGGATTTTACTTTTTACTAATTTGTTACCTTCTTATTCTCAGCAACAACTCCAAGTATAAAGGAGATCACACCACAAGTTGCAACTGTCAGAGACATTAGTTTCATAGTAACAGCCATTATAACTTTGCCCCCTACACAACAAACTTTAATTTACTGCACCAAAACATGAATAACCAGAAACCCATTCAGTGAGTCCCAAACTTTTTAACAACCAAACAAAACTAAAATAAAAGGGATCGGATTAAAACAACATCGGAATTAACAAAATATAGAAAGAAAAAACATATATATTTGTATTGCTTAAAAAAAATGGTGTTTGGGTAAGTGGGTAAGACCTGTATGAAAGAGGAGGAGAGCTCGAAATTGATTCAGAGGCAAATGGGTCTGAAGAGAGCAATAATTGAAGAGATGGGTTGCCCTCTGTGTCTCTTTCTACCGCTCTATTTGTGTTCTGAGAGTCCAGAGATAGAGTGTGTATAAATATAAATGCACGTACAGTCAACGGAGTCACCTAAATAACTTAAATAGTCAAACTCATACCATTAACTAATGGAAAAATGGTGGTATAGCTAACAACAACTGCTAAAACCAAAAAGTAGCATAGGACCAAACATGTAAAAAAAATTAAAGTAAAAAGTTAGATTTTAATCGTTTGCGAAACACACACAATCTGCAATGAGAGTAAGTATCCTGTGAGATAATGGAGACATGCGCCCATCTCATCCAAAATTTTTTCCTACTATGAGTAGTAAATAATCACATCTAAATATATCATTAACTTTTTCCTTTATCATTCTCAAGTCTCACTTACCGTACCCCTTTTTTTGGGTACGGTGGAATTAGCCTTCACTTTATTGCATTGGAGTCATGACAAAATTTGTGACAGATATAGACTATCTTGATTTCATTGCATAAAGTTTCTAAATTAATGTGGTAATATGCAATTTATGGATTTCAAAATATAATAAGTGCACGTTAGAATTAGGTGATGGCTTCAGCTACTTAATAAATAAACCTTTTTTTTTTTACTGAGAAAGTAATAAAATCTAAATGTATATAATAAAATTTATAATATTTTTTTTCAGCACTCTTAATTAATTATTATGCTTCATTTGTTTCCTGTAATGCAAATAAATATTTCTAAATATCAATATATCAGTTTTTAAATTATAAAAACAAATGGACCAAAATGTATAAAATATGTACATATAAAAATATATCCTTTTTACAAATAAAAAAAAACTTGTTGCCACCACAAAACTAAGTCAAGAAAATATTTGATATTGTTTTATTCACATGAAATCAATAATATATCTTATAATTATATATAATTCATGGATGAAAATTTCCATTCACAAAAAATAGATCTACATGAGAAAAATATACATATTATAGTTTTTTTAATTTTTTTGGGTTATATAGGAAACAAACTATTCAAAATCTAACCAAAAAAATAAAGTACAAAAAAATGACTAGTTTAAGTGTTTAACACCCCCCCCCCCCCCCCCCCCCCTCTTCCCCAGCACACCAAAAAAAAAAGGAACGAACTCAATGGTCGCTCAACAACAAAACAATGTGATCAACAATTGATATCAAAAGAAAGAGAGACTTAAATGCAGAAAGATATTATCGTTTACTTAATTTTTTGGTGATTTGAAGTTTATTTGTGGCGATCCCATGATAATGTAAAGTATCAGAGAATATTTTTTATTGATTTCGATTCTATTAAACTTGGTTTTTAAGATACAATAGAATTTCAACTTATAATATATAATTCATGATGATTGCTCTTATCCTTAGACTAGGATACTAATTAATTTTTTATATAGGTAGGATTCAAATCCAAAAATCTCTAATTTGAGAGATAAGAGACTTTACTAGAACCCACCCCTACTAGCTCAAGATAATTTTTGTTTAAATTGATTATTTAATAGGCATCTAAATTATTTACTATTCACATGGAATGTAGTGTCGAAGAAGTCGAAAAGAGTGCTTCTTTTAAATCTATTTGACTATTAAAAGTGTAATTATTATCACACACTTCTCTTGCACATTCTTTGTACACACACTACCGCATGGGCTAAAATATTGTTTTCAAAACAAGATTTCAATTAAAATTATAAAATCATGTTTGTTTTGACAATTTCACAATTTAAAAACACGATTTCAAAGGAAGTGTGAAATAGCAAGCGTAAGGATATCTTACTTTGTTAAAACTGGTTTTCCATCGTCTTGTATGAGTTGTATCATTGAAGTAAAGTTGTGAGTTACCTTAGTAAAAATCGGATATTACCACACATGACAAAGCTCTTCCCTAGCGTGGGGAGGAACATTGGGAGAGAAATACACTCTCGATTTAGAGAGGCTAACCTTCTGCCCAAAAATTTCACAAAAAGAATCCAAAACATCCTTAATGATAGTATTGTTCTTTAAATCAGCCTTAGCAAAAAGAATAAGATCATCAGCAAACATCAAATGCAAGAAAGCCAGACCATTCCTTGAAACTTGGAGGGGGTCCCAAAGGTGAGAGGAGCATTTATGTTCAATCAAAAAGCTTAACAATTCCATGCACATGATGAAAAGATATGGGGAAAGGGGATCTTCCTATCTTATGCCACGAGAAGGAAGGAAGGGGTCAAGTTGACCACCATTAAGCAAGACTGAGATAAAGGACGAAGCAACACAAATTATGATTAATTTGATAAGAGAGTCTAGGACATTAAACAATAGAAGCATGTCTCTGACAAAATTCCACTTCAGTCTATCATAGGCTTTCTCAAGGTCAATCTTGATAGCCATGTACCTCACTCTACCTCGCTTCAAACTGGGGGTATTGATAAGCTCTTGTGCTATAATCATGTTAACCAAACCCGTTCAACCCAGGACAAAAGCCGACTGAAGCAGAGAAATAACCTGGTCAAGAAAGGGTCTAATCTTAAAGACAATGAGCTTAGTAATAAGCTTGTAGATAGTGTTACAAAAGCTGATAGGTCGATAGTTACCAAGGCATTCAAGGCCTTGGCATTTAGGAATCATGACAAGCAAAGTTTAATTCAAATACGCAGGAATTGTGCCAGATTGGAAAGCCTTACAAACTACCTCCCCCACCACTGGCCAAAATCTCTAGTAAATCCCCATGTGAAGCCCATTCGACCTCGGGGCTTTAAAAGGCTTCATAAACCAGAGCACTGATTTAACATCCAAAGAGGGGATGCCTTCAACCATACTACTTCTAGCTTCTTCAAGGAACTGGGCATTCCAACTAGGGATGCTCCAGACAGATCTAGGAACACTTATTCTATCAGAACAAAACAGATCAGAGTAACCCTTTCTGATTACCTTTGCAACCTCCTCTTCCTCCTAGTTATTCATGTTATCTTTAATACAAGTGATACGGTTTCTCTTCCTTCTTACTAGGGTAGAAGTGTGAAAAAATGTTGTATTCCTCTCACCTTGAATCAGCCAATTATACTTGGATTTTGTTGCCCAAAAATCAGCTTCATAATTAAGGACCCTCAAATATTCCTCTTTAATCTAGCCTTCAAGATTCACCAAGAATGCATGAAGATGAATCCCCATGGCTTGTTGGATACCTCTAAGCTTAGCTTCAAGTCTGGCCTTTTTGTGAAAAATGTTTCCAAACACCTCTTTATTCCAGCAAGAGGCAGCCAAAGCAAAGGATTTTATTTTTTCATACAAAGAGTTCATGATAGGCCAAGCATCCTCCACCACTTTAGGAAAAGCAGGGTGGGCCAACCACATAGGCTGGAAACGAAAAGGCCTAACACTAGCACTGGGAGGAGGACTCTCAAGAAAAAAAAGGACCAGACAGTGATTCGAATGGAGTCTAGAGAGATGTTGGACAGAAACTTCAGGGTAGCAAGTCCTCCAAGATTGATTGGAAAAGTATCTATCAAGCCAAATTTGGATAAGATGGTTCAACTCCCTTTTATTAGTCCAGGTGAATTTTGGGCCTTGAAAACCAAGATTAGTCATGTTACAGGAATTCAAACAATATTTAAACTTCTGAGCTTTGTACACACTAACAAGCCTACCTCTCAACTTATCCTCACTGGAGAGACTTTCATTAAAATCTCCCAAAATAACCCAAGGTAGACTATGGAGAAACGCAACTTCACAGAGATTTTGCCAAAGCAAACGTCGTTCTCTAAATCCCGAGCTAGCATATATGGCAGAAATAATCCAAGAAAGGGAAGATTGGCATACCTTAACAGAAGTGTGAATCTCCTGTTCAGTGGAGGAAAGGATGATGATGTCCACTGCATCAGTAAACCAGAGAAGCCAGATACCTCTAGCGTAACCCACGGTATCAGTATGAGCCACTCCATCAAAGGGAAGTCTATCAATTATTTCCTTTGCTCCGGTCCCTCCCACTCTAGTTTCAGTGATGACCATAATTGAAGGGGAATAAGCACGGATAATGTTGTCAACTGATTGATAAAAACTAGAGTTCAAAGCCCTTTTACAATTCCAAAAGATAATATTCATGGATAAAATATGGTGTGGGGAGGGATACTCATTAATTGGAGGTAAGGACCTCATCTGCTCCAGAATACTCTATCCCAATTCCACCAGGAATCTCTTGGTGAACCCTTCCCCCTGCTTGAATAAAGCCACAGGCTCCATAATGCCCATTTGGAGCTCCCTCTAGCTGGTGACCAGGTTGAATTGGGCTAAAGGAAAGAATTCCTGAATGACCTTCCTCCCTTCTCTATTCCTAGGAGGCTGACGGCAATGGGTTTCCCCAGGAATATTCTTCTCTCCAGAAGCGTGTCCTCTTGGTTATAGTCTACTAAGACTGGCTCCCTTAATGCTAACAACATCCCTCTCCAACCGAAGATCTCTCTCTCCTCCCTCGATGGGAGATCTGTTAGAAATACCCACCATGGGTTCTCCACTGCCCTTAAGCAGGATCCAATAGTGGAAGAAAGCCCCTTACCTTGCTCTCTGGGGTGAGGGGGAAGATGTTGGCTCATAATTCCATCAATTCCGTCTCGAACCAACCCATAATGTGAGTCAATTGTGCTTTGATCCCTTCTATTGTTGGCCTTGACAGCGTAATCAACTTGCCCTTGTAAAACATCCCCTATTCTTGAGCTTCTTGGTCCAGCGCTGGCTTTCCCTTTCCCTTTCGCTTTACTGCCTTTTTTCCCTCCTCCATTTTTGCTATAGTGAGTAATCTGAGAAGGAAGCTAGGACTTAGAGGACTTTCCATCAATTCCGTCTCAAACCAACCCATAATGTGAGTCAATTGTGCTTTGATCCCTTCTATTGTTGGCCTTGACAGCGTAATCAACTTGCCCTTGTAAAACATCCCCTATTCTTGAGCTTCTTGGTCCAGCGCTGGCTTTCCCTTTCCCTTTCGCTTTACTGCCTTTTTTCCCTCCTCCATTTTTGCTATAGTGAGTAATCTGAGAAGGAAGCTAGGACTTAGAGGACTTTCCTTCCGAACTAGAACTTGCAGATATTTGAAAATTTTAGTTATTCTTGGAAGAGGTGGAGATTGGACTTAGGGCCTCACCCAATGCACCTACTCCATGACTAAACGCAGCTGTCCCCTGGCACAGAGACAAAGATGCCTTTGTGTCACAAGCATAAATGTTTGCAGGACTTGAGCTTGAATTTCTTTTACTTTCCTATAGCCCACTTGCGCTAGTCCAGGCTGGCCATTTAATATTTGGGATAATTACACTTTACTCACCTGTGGTTAGCCTCTAATTCTATGTGCCCACCCGTGGTTTGAATTTTGACACTTTGCCCACCTGTGATTCTCACCATGAGTGCTTCGTAATCCACCTCAATGTTTTCCGTTACTCTAACACCAAATAAGTAAAAAAAACATTCCAAAATAGATCAAAACACACTCTCACTCGTAGAACTCACTCTCACTCCCAAAACTCCCAATACTCACTCACTTCTACAATGGGCTTCGTTTGAGACAATCGTGGCAAATCCGAGTCGAGGAAGAAAGACGCTGTTGCTCCTCCTCTGTTCAACTGTAGCAGATCCTACAATGGGCTTCGATTCGTGCATGCTCTTGGGCTTTGATCGTGGGTTTTGATCGTGCATGCTCCTGGGTTTTGATCATGGGTATTGAACCTAAGTTTTGATCTTGCATGCTCTTCTGTTCAGCCATTGCAGGTAGTAGATCAAAACCCTCTTTACTTTTTAATTTTTGAAACCTAGGGTTTGAAATTGGGTTTTTTAATTCTTTCTTCCAAATTGGGTTTTTTAAACTGTTCTTATTCCATCTTTTTTTGGGTTTTTTAATCTGTTCTTGATTCCATCTTTTTTTGGCGGGGTTTTAAGGAAGGTAAGATTGAATGTGTCGTATGGACGTGTATTGAGTTCTTGTTGTAGAAACATAGTCAAAAAAGGAAAAAAAATAAAGAAATTTGCCTGTCATTTTGACTGTTTGGTGATGTTCCAGGCAACTATAATTTGAATAAGCCTATCTACCCAAGTCAACCTTCACGACTTATCAAAAAAAAAAAAAAAACCTTAGCTCAGGGTCTTCTTCATTTTCAGTGACCCGTAGTGTTGCATCTGACACATTGTGTAGTGCCTTACAAAGTGCTACAAGTAGATTTGGTGGGTTCGACCTTGCCATAATGAATAATTAGGACTTTATAGAGTGTAGTCTATTGATTCTATTCAATGAATTGATGTCCACTAGTTAGGTCCACTGTTTCATATAGATATAGCATTTGTTTCATAATTACATGACCACACATTCAAATTGCTACACTTAAACATGGTGTTGGTGTTAAAAGGAACACCAATTGTCCTTTCTAAGTTTGCTTAGTTTTAACTAGAGGAGCAGAAAAGGCATTAAGGCATGCCTGCTATCACTTTGACATACATGATTTTCATGTCCTTTTTATGGGTACTCTCAAACTGCTGCAACTCATTAATCATTATAACTTTTTATGTAATTGAATACATGACTGTTTCATCTTATGTTAGATGTTTAATGTCTGTTTGCAATGGTCCAAAGCTAGTGTATTCTAACTATCAAAATATAGGGGCTTGGACCATACATGAAGTCTAGGCTTCTGAACAACTAAACAAACAATTTACTTGATTGGTTCTGTTTGGTATGAGCCTATTGGGTATTAGCCAAAGCAACCCCAGACTCCATTTTTCAGTTGAGATGACCCAGTCCTAGTTTATTCAATTTGATGTATGGGAACCAATTACTTACTCTTGGATCTTCCATATTATTCCTATGAAATTTTCCTAATTGTTATTTTTAATTACTAAGTAGGTTATCCAAGATCCAAGTAATTGGGAAAAATATAAGTTTGAACCATGCTGAAAATTTGAACTATATTACTTGTAACAGATTTGTTGGTCTATAAGCTTGTAACAAATTTTTGCTATGTCTTCATCAACTGGCAATGGCTCTATAACTAGTAGTTTCTACCATGCCGAAGATAGTCATTTATGTACCCTTGAGAATTGTGCCCTACGAACAAGTTGAAAAGCTGGTAACTATGGAAGAAGATTCCTCGGTTATAGTCAATTTAATGTAAGAAACAATTACATTGTTTTATTTGAATTGAATTGAATTATTAGTTGTGATTAATTGTGAACTGTGAAATTAATTGTTATAATTGTAATGATCAGGTTGGTCCCAAATGTGGCTTCTTTCAGTGGGTGGATAACAAAAGTTGTAAGAGTGACCGTGAAAGGATAAGTACACTTGAGAATGAACTGCAACTTGCAAATCAGAGAGAAATGACAACCAAGGAAATGGAAGAAAGAGCTAACCGGAGGGAAAGAGAAACTCATGAGCTTTATGTAGAAGCTAGGGAGAAATTTAAGAGGGTTAAAGGGTGAGAGATTGTACAAGGCGGCACTAGTTTTGTCATGGTTATTTTTCATTTTTGTAATGTTGTTGTTGTGTCTTGCCTCAGTGAACAACAATGTAAGGGTGAGGAACCTTAATCTGCCATGATGCTTTAGGGGGAGGGGGGTGTTGAAATGTGTTTGGGTAATTGAAATGTTATTGTATTTATCTCCTGAAATAGAAAGTGTTGTTTTTCTTTAGTGTATATATATATATATATATATTTTTTTTTTTTACTACATTCTATGATTGATATATATTGGCACAAAGTGTTATATGGAATGTTAGTAACATGAATGGAACCTCATTTGGGTTTGTCAATTCACTTTTTACTTTGTGTTGGAAAGATTGTGCAATAATATAAAAGGAGCTGGGAACCCTTTGTTTTGGCCTATATAAATAACTCTACACATTTCAAGGCTATAAAAATACTCTATCAAACAAATAGATACTGTAAGTTGCATATAAACTTGTGGGATATATAATGAATAAAAATCACTCCTGTAGTTCACCCAAAAAAAAAAAAATTCACCAAAAAAAATTCACTCATGTAACAACACTCCTGTAACTTGTCGGATTTCAAGCAGTGTCAAAATTTTTTTAGAATATACCAAAATAATACATAAAAATCACTCCTGTAACAACACAACTTTGCTGTGTCATAATTGACATAAAACTCAAACACATAATTTTCTTTGCTGTGTCAATGCACACCTGTGTAAATCCACCAAAAGCACAACAAGACAAACAAAACACAGTCCTGTGTAAATCCACCAAAAGCAAAGACAAGCACAACACAACAAAATACTTTATCATGTGTCAATGCACATTAACTGCTTTTAATAAAAGTGAACAGTCATTGTGACTTTATGTCACATGCATACAAAATTGCCAATAATTCTTTTTGGCACATCCTGTGACTTTACACATCTTCCAACCAAAACCCAACTACTAGTCCACCACACATCAGACATACACATCTTCCAACCAAAATTGCCAATATTGTTTTTGACACTTGACCATGCTCAAGCAAATACATTAAGCATGGCTATTACAAAAAAAGTGGGAATTATAACAAAAAATGTGGTTGAAACTTTAACATCTTCCATCATCATTTACTGCTTTTGGTGCCCTTGCTAGCTGTCTTCTTGCCCTTTCCACCAACTAGATGAAACTTTGTTGGCCTTGATACACCACACGTTCTGCCTTTAAACCCCCTAGCAGCAGTACCACCACTTCCTTCACTTGGTACACCACTAGTGCTCACAGATGCACTTGGCTGCATGACCAAAATCCAGCAGTTAGCAACTTGATCCAACAATAGCAAGTAAGAGGAAAAAAAATAAACAAAATAAAAGAAAGCAGAGGTGCCTGAGATGGTAAAGAATCTCATGTCTCTCTAGGGGTATGGAAACTCCGTTATGAGGATGAAGAGAACCAATTGGCCCTAAATCTAGTTCGAGGTTGAGTTGCTGCCTCAGAGCTATTGTTTGGTGCAGGTTGAGATGCAGTTTGACCAAAAGCTCTATATGCAGGCTGAGATCTAGTACTTGTTGGCTGAGATGCATTTTGAGGTGTTGCAGTCTGCTTTGTTTTTGTAGATTTACTTCCTTGTGCCTACAAAGAGGGTTGTAGAAGTTACATACACATGAAATATAGGAGGAAATGAATATAGTTCAAAGCATGGAAATACTTACAGCTGTTGATTTGGCAAGTCTATCTCTTCTCTGCCATGGAGTTTCACCAGTTATGCCTGCCTTGCACCCTCTTGCATTATGTCCTTCTTTGTGGCACTCCCCACACTTGATTGTCTTGTTCATCCTAGAAACTCTATAAGGGTTTCTTGGCTCTTCAGGATCTCTTTTTCTTTGCTTTAGTGGTCTGCCAGGTGGTTTATACACATGAGGAGCAACCGGAGCAGGTTGGTTAGTCTCAACCCACTCAGACTGGCCAGGCATTGGCTGTATTATCTCTTTGTAAGTTTCAACAAATGTCTCTTTCCAATAACAAGGATGCACATATTCCTCCACTTTCTTCAGGTTCTTAACAATAGCAGATATCCCATGTTTGCAAGGTAGTCTTGTCAAATCCCAAATCCTACAGCTGTATGTTTTCTTAACCAAGTCAACCACATGTCTCTCATGACCATTATCAACCTCATACATGAAGCTGCCTGTTGGAGTAGCTCTGAAAGGTATAAACTCATGTTTTAACTTCTCTAATTTGTCTTGAATATTAGGACACACATTTCCAGTGTATTTTGTTATACCTTTTTGTTTTTTGTATTGTTTGGTCATGAGCCTAACTCTTATCCACTCCAACATTGCTAAAATTGGCTTATCCCTAGCTTCTAAGATCATGGCATTAAAAGACTCATTCGAGTTATTAACTAAATAGTCACACAAAGCTCTACTACTAAAGTGAGACTTACACCATTGTGCAGGGTTAATGTCAACAAGATACTCCCATGCCTTAACATCCAAATCCTTCAGTTCCTGCATTCTTCTCTTAAACTCCCTGATTTTTGTGGCTCCAGCACACCTCCACAATGCATCCTTCAACTCTAAGCCCTTATGATCCACTTTAAAATTATTATAGATATGCTTCACACAATACCTATGCTCACAAGTTGGGAACAGTATCTCAATTGCAGGTATAAGGCCCTAATTCATATACAAAACAGAACAAGTAAATATGTTAGTTAAACATGTTGAAATGAACTTAGGCATGTATTACTGAACTTTAAATACATAGGTTAAATATGTTAGTACACTACTAAAGTCATACCTTTTGTCTATCAGTGATGAAGACCAGATTAAGTTGCTCTAGATTCCCAATGTCATCTAAAAACTGTTGCAGAAACCACACCCATGAATCTTTGTTCTCTTGCTCAACAATAGCATATGCAATTGGGAAAATGTTATCATTTGCATCTCTAGTTATGGCAGAAAGTATTTGCCCCCCAAATCTCCCTTTCAGGTGGCACCTATCTAAACCAATGATTGGTTTACAACCTCCCAAAAAACCAACTTTTTGTGCATTATACCTGATATACATTCTCTTAAATCTGGGCTGTGCATTTTCATCTTCCATTTCAGTTTGCAAAATAACCCTACTTCCTTTATCATTCATTCTTATCATCTCTGCATAATCCCTAAGCTTCCCATATTGCAGCTGTTCATCCCCAGTAATCAAGTCAGTAGCTTTCCTTTTTGCCCTATACACCTGACTGTAACTTATGTCAATTTCAAGTGCTTGTTTCACATGATGTTGAACACTAGCCACTTTCCAATCAGGATTTTTGTCAAATTCTTGCATAAACTTCTTTGCAACATAACTTGAAGTCACTTGGCTGTGTTTGAAGGATCTAGGGCAGGTGCACTCTGGATTGAATGTTTTTATTTGGAATATCAACTCCCCAGATAGTTGAGATGCATAACACCTCCATCCACATTCATTTATGCAATAAACTGATATCTTCTTCTTCTCATTCAGCTTGAACTTGATATCTACTGGCTTCTTTATAGCATATTCCCTTAATGCCTCCCTAAATACCTTAGAGTTTGGAAACTTCATTCCTTGCTTTAACTCTGGTTTTCTCATGTCAGTTTGGGCATTAAACTCAGGTTCTTTTGCAGAAGCAACTGCTGGCTGATCATCATCAGACCCTGCTAAACTTTCCATGTCATCTTCAAGAGGTGGGTCAACCCATTCACCCTCTTCAAGAGGTGGGTCATTATCAACTGCAGTAGTCCTATGTGGGGCTGCTGAATCCTCATGTGTAGATGGCCCATCATCTTCTCAGAGGGCCTATGTGGGACTGGATCCTCATGTGTAGATGGCCCTGTAGAGAGGGAAAAATTCCCGACCTATCACAAGCTGACACATCATACTACTGAGTCCACAAAATACAACCAATTACAAAGCACCACATATTGCTACTAGGTTTTACTATCACTACTCAGAAACCAACAGAAATTTGCCAAGTGTCATGCAAGAACCAATGACACAAGCAAGCTCGCACGTGTAAGCGATGACACAAGCAAGCTCGCACGTGTAAGCGATGACACAAGCAAGCTCGCACGTGTAAGCAATGACACAAGCAATCCTCGCACGTGTAAGCGATGACACAAGCGGACCAATCAGGTGGTGACATGTGTCACCAATCGGACTTCGCCACGTGTCGCTCACCCACCCCCAAACTCCTATAAATAGAAGCCTTCCTAAAGCATTTAAAAGGAGAAGATTCAGAAGTACAAAAGCTCTGCAAAAATCAAGTCTCCAAGAGCTTCAAGAACTTCAACTTCGAATACAAAGAACATTCGAAGAGAAATTATCCAAATCATCTTCCTAGATCTCAAGGGTCACTGGAATCAAGCTCAAAAGCCTCCAGAAACGTCAACAAACCACAAATTGGTGAAGTTCTACGGATTCAAGCCTCCAAAGCCCCGAAGAACTTCTGCCACAAACCTTCAAATACAAAGAACATTCGAAGAAAAATCATCCAAATCATCTTCCTAGATCTCAAAGGTCATTGGAATCAAGCTCAAAAGCCTCCAGAAACCTCAACAAACCACAAATTGGTGAAGCTCTACAGATTCAAGCCTCCAAAGCCCCGAAGAACTTCCGCCACAAACCTTCAAATACGAAGAACATTCGAAGCAGAATCATCTAAACTATCTGCCTAGATCTCAAAGTTCACTGGAATCAAGCTCAAAAGCCTCCAGAAACATTACAAATCACAAATCAGTGAAGCTCTACGGATTCAAGCCTCTAAAGCACCGAAGAACTTTCACCACAAATCTTCAAAGACGAAGAACGCACCAAGAACACGAAGAACACAAAGAACACGAAGAACAAAGAATTTCTAACAAGCTTATAGCCAGAGATTCATTGCAATTCCATTTCAACAATCTTCGATCCATCCCTCAACCAAATTGAAGGATATCTTGTGTTCATATCAAAATCACATTACTACAAATCCAATCAACAAGTCTTTTAAGGAGATTGAATCAGAGGATAACTCTTTTGTAATTACAGAGAATTGTACCACAATCATCAATACAAATTCGCATTTGTGAAACTATTTTACTTGTTTGACTTATTTCGAACCGAGGAATTTAGTCGTCCACAAATCCTGGCACGCCCGGTGGGACATCTCTGCCTCTCATCTCATTCTCCTTCAAATAAAGAAATCTTCATCATCTTGCTACCAACTTCAATGGCCTCTAGCAAGAACATTCAAGCTTCAACAATAACTACTTCAACTAAACTTGGTACGGCTACCACCAACAATTGCATTGGTGCAAACAATCGTAGCCAACCTAAAGCAAACAATCAACTTCAAACTCAATCAACCAAGAAAGCCAAGGTCCAGACAATCATTTCCTTAGACCCTCTCACAAGAAACAAGGTCATCAACAAGGATATCTCCACCTTGGAACACCTCAAGTATGGGGGCAAATCCCATTCTTCCTACACAAGAAGTTGGTCGCGTGATCTCTTTCCCATCAAAGGGAACCTAAAAAATGAGATTTCACGTGCTCACTTCAAATCGCTTTCTTCTCCATCATCTTGGGAAGTTGTGTCAATCATGATGACTAACACCTCTACCATGGAAGAAAAGATGGCTGAAATGGAACAAAGGGTCGTCCTTCTCACAAAAGCACTTGAAGATAAGGACCTCCAAATTGCAACTTTAATGAACAAACTTGAAGTACATGATCTTGGTGAATCAAGCCATGGTCATAAATTCACATCTGCGAAGGATGATGAAGGGAGAGAAATTGAAAACACTCCCCAACAAGAACAATCTACTTCGGTGGCTTCGTTGTCAATCCAACAATTACAAGTTATGATAACAAATACCATCCGAGCACAATATGGAGGTTCTTCTACAAGTTCTCTCACATATTCAAAACCCTACACAAAGCGCATCGATAACATAAGAATGCCAAATGGGTATCAACCCCCCAAGTTCTTGCAGTTTGATGGCAAAGGAAATCCTAAGCAACACATTGCTCACTTTGTAGAAACTTGTGAGAATGCGGGGACTCAAGGAAGCCTCCTTGTAAAACAATTTGTCCGTTCACTTAAGGGAAATGTCTTTGATTGGTATACAGACTTAGAATCCGAGTCAATCGATAGTTGGGAACAACTTGAAAGGGAGTTTCTCAACCGATTCTACAGCACACGGCGCACAATAGGCATGATGGAGCTTACCAATACTAAACAGTGGAAGGATGAGCCCGTCGTTGATTATATCAATCGGTGGCATTCTTTGAGTCTAGATTGCAAGGATAGACTTTCTGAAATATCTGCTGTAGAGATATGCATCCAAGGCATGCATTGGGGACTTCTTTACATCCTTCAAGGGATAAAGCCTCGAACATTTGAAGAGTTAGCAACTCGTGTGCATGACATGGAATTGAGTATCTCTAGCCATAGAAGTACAAACCCTTCCATACTTGAGGAAGGTAGAAAGGAAGTAAGGAGGAATGACAAGAATGCAAAAGTCAACCTCAAAGACCCAATGATTGTTAACACTACCGAAGTCAAGGTTCCAAGAAGAGGAGCAAATGCAAATGAAAAACAGCTTGAAGGATGGCAAAAGAACGAGGTGCGTCGTCTGACTTTTAAGGAACGTGAGCAAAAAGTATATCCGTTCCCCGATGAAGATGTGCCAAATATCTTAGAACAACTACTGCAATTGAAGTTGATTGAATTGCCAAAATGCAAGCGGCCAGAAGACATAGGGAAAGTTGATAACCCTAACTACTGCAAATATCATCGCATCATTGGCCACCCAATCCAAAAATGCTTCATCTTCAAAGAACAAATCATGAGGCTTGCCAAAGAAAATAAGATTGATCTAAACTTCAATGAAGTTGTCGAGTCAAACCATGTGACCTTTGCTTATGATGTACTTCCAATTCTTAAGCAGGGGGCAAACACCAACCAATCTCACAAGTTGCTCAATAATGATGATGCAAGGATCGGCCCCATCAATGGGAAGTTCCTTAAACACTTCTACACTTGAAAATCGAGGATTGCTCCTCGGTAAGAGCTTAAACTACCCACTACAACGCTGCAAGAGTACATGATGTCTTCCCATTACCCTTGAAAGCGTACCAATAAGGAGAAATTAATCCCACTCTATGTCACCAATTGCTAGTGTGGCGTAGTGGTTGGATGCCCATGTCACCCTTGAGGCCGTCTCGGGTTCGATCAGTGGTGATACCCACTATTACACACTGAGCCCTCCTTTTTGCAAAAATACATAAGAAAAAAAAAACAAAAAAAAGTTATCAAAAAAATAAATAAACAAAAAAAAAAAACTGTTGAACTACGTAATGACTTGATCCTTCTCCGGGGTACGTAGGCAGCTTAGTACTTGTCACTAAGTTCAGTCACATGAAAAGAAGAATGATTGCCAGTCTAGCCTGAAGAGTTTCTTCATAGGCCATCAACGTGCTTTCAAGAACCCTTTGATTGGCAAGGCATCGCTTAAGATCAGTCAACTGCTCACTACATGATACTCAAAGATCATTGTGGTAGAAAATGACAGTTGCAAAGAATTGGTGTTACTCATCTTTTCTTGAACTAATGATAAACATAAGTTGGTTCTTGGTTGTGGAGCAAAATAAAATCTTCAACCTCTTTTGTAAGGAATGAAGTCTACATGGCATTGCTCATATTCAATGGACATCCTCCCACATCTTTGAAGTATGCTTTGCATCACTTATCTCTTGGGGGCATCTTCTTGTACCTTACAAATCTAAGCTACATCGTCTCTCTTCTAGGTTGTGCCACTTCACAACTTTGAAATTTGAACCACATCATCTCCCTTCTGAGTGGTGCAGTTTCACATCATGTCTCCAAAAGGTGGACAATGTCACCTTCCTCCAGCATCTGAAGTTGCTGTTGCATCATCTCTCCTCCAAGAGCATGTCCATGCAATGTCAAAGTCTTGGCGGCATTCTTCTTGAAACTTCAAGGTTTCATTGGCATCTCCGAAATCTTAATGAGGGACTCCTTGCATCTTTAACATTTTGTTGGCATTTCTGAAATCTTGATGTCTGAGCTATGGTGCCTCTAAAAATTGATGCAACTTCAATGCAAGTGCAAGTGCTAATGTGGAGTGTTGTCGTGGCTTCATGGCAAAGATGAACGTTGGCATGGCTTCGACGAAAATGAAGTGTTGACGTGACTTCATGGTTTCGGCACTTGGCATTTCTGAAATCTTGATGTCTGAGCTATGTTGCCTCTAAAAATTGGTGCAACTTCAATGCAAGTGCAAGTGCTAATGTGGAGTGTTGTCGTGGCTTCATGGCAAAGATGAATGTTGGCACGGCTTCGACGAAAATGAAGTGTTGACGTGACTTCATGGCTTCGGCACAAATGAAGTGTTGACATAGCTTCATGCCAAAGATCAATGTTGGCATGGCTTCGGTGCAAATAAAGTGTTAACATGGCTTCATGTTGAAAAGGCTTCATTAAAAAAGACAAGTGCAAATTTGCTTCAGTAGACAAAGTAATGGTGATGCTTCAATGCAAATGCAAAAGTTGACGCAGTTTCATAACAAAGATAAGTGGTGACGCAACTTCATGGCAAACATGAATATTGGCATGACTTCAGTGCAAATGAAGTGTCGATCCAGCTTTATGGCTAAAGAAAAGTGATGTTGTAGCTTCATTACAAAGATGAGTATTGATGAGGCTTCTTGGCAAAAGCGAAGGTTTATGCAACTTTATGGAAAAGACAACTGATGTGGCCATGTTGCAAAGGCAAGTGTTGAAGCAGCTTAATTGCCAAGACAAAAGCCAGTGTAGCTTCAAAGACAAGTGCCAAGAATAGCATCAATGCATCATGAACACCAGTGTAAAGTTTGATGTCAAAACCCAAAGATCAAAGAAACTTTGCTGCAAAACAAAAACAAGCAACAAAAAAAAAAATGTCAGGAAAAAGATCTCATAGCACGTTAAAAAAAAAAAAAAAAAAAAAAAAAAAAAATCTTGAAAGCAGAAGAAGAAAGCTGAATGTTAAGCATGTGCCTCAGTGATGAAGGAGGCAATAACATGCCTTTATATAGAAAACTTTTGAGATAACAGACAAGAAAAATGAAGAAAGTCAGCAAATCATTAAATGGTTCCACCAACCGGCCTCTGGAAAAAAACTATATTCACTTTCAAAAATGTGAAAACAATTGAAGTTTAAAGTCAGATTTTGCAAGCTCACAGCACTCAACACTCAAAATCAAAGAAGACTGCCCAAGGGTTGAAATAAAAGATGCCATACAGAAAAGGTAGCTCATCACCTACCTTCTGACCCTCAAGTCTAAGCACAGGCACCGTCTTGTCAGAGCCGCCCGCAAAAAAAAAAAGGAAAAGAAAAGCCATATCAGTCCAATATAACACAAATTCACACGCAGCCTTCCCATTCAGGTTTGTGAAAATACAGACATTATTTCACAAAACTGACCCTACAGGGACCATAAATGGGCTTCGATCTACAAAACCCAGAGAGTTCATCCTCCAAGGAATTTCCACGCGCTCCCACGCGCAGCCACGAGCTCAAAATGCTCCGCGGCTTAGTCTTTCAATTCCGCGCAAATATGCTCGTTATTTTAGAACACGGAAAAAACCACTAGATCCAGCGGCCCTATATCGGCAAAACCCCAAAATTTCAAGCCTAAAAAAGCCACCACGCGCTGACACGCGCCACCAGAACGTACGGAGATCACCAGCGTCATGTCACGCGCTCACACGCGCCGACGCCTCACCTTCATCATTACACGCGCTCCCACGCGCCATGCGCTGACACACGCGCCTAGTTCTATGACGTCACGGATGACGTCACCCCACTAACCGGTTTGACCGACCTGGAAACCGGACCCGGTCCGAACCGCCTGCCAAAAAAAAAAAAAAAAAAAAAGAGAGAGAAAATGCTTTGACCTCATGGACCTTTGACTTTGACCAAAAACTCAAAATTTTCAAAACAGACCTGTCCCACTCAATTTTTCGAGTACATTCCGATTTTGGGACCCATTTCTTCATTCGAAACTCAGAAATTGTGCAAATGTCCAGTTTCCAAAAGTTGACTTTTGCACAAATGTTGACCAAAAAGTAAAAATTTTCAAGAAGGACCTATCTTACCTAATTTTTCGCGTAAATTCCATTTTTGGGGTTTATTTCTTCATTTGAGAATCCGAAATTGCTCAAATAGTATGATTCTACAGTTGTTGGCCTTAATGTGAACTTTAACCAAAAATCAAGATGTTCGAGCAAAGCTTGTCCTATTCAAATTTTCACATAGGTTCTGATTGTGAAATCCGCTTATTTGTTTTAGACTTGAAAACCACCTATGTGACCCACTTCTCTGAAGTACCAACAGTGCCCAAAAGTCAAGCTCCCAAGATCAAGATTTGAGATTTGAATTCCTTCAAGGTTATTCTCTAGACTTTATCAAGGCTTCCTTTCAAAGTACAAATAAACTCTCACAAGTGTGTCTTGAACTTGAAATTACACTGGGTCACTAGTTCAACCTACCATTCCTGTTTGGTGCCTACCGGTCTTCAGCCTACCATTCCTCATTCGGTGCCAAACATTCTCGCCTACCATTCGGTGCCTACCAGTCAAGAATCCACCAGTCTCACCAAAAATTCTCAACTGCCATTCTCGACTACATATCTACCATTCTTCATCTCTCCACTATAAATAGAAGGGCCGGATTCATCAAGAACTCATCAAAAAAAAAAAAAAAAAAACACGCTAAATCATGAAATGAAGATTTGCTTCTTTCAAATTTTTAAGTCCTCTTTCTCACAGCCGTTTCTCATTATGGCCTTATCATTTTCAACACTTAGCAACCAAAATTGCTTCATAATCAGTTTGAAATCAACCCTCTCATGGTTCAGTAGAAACCCTCCTCACAGTGTCATTGTAGTTTTGAGATCCAAACAAATTTTGTTTCTCCACTTAACGACTACCATTGTCCATAAAATTACTCATAACAAGGTCTGCATTGCCCTTCCATGCTTCCGTGGATTTGGTTGGCCAAGAAATCCAAGTCCAGCAGAGACACCTGTTCCTAACCTAAGGTCTCCAGTAGTCTCTTTCCAATTGCTTGGTCTTCCAGCGGAAGCAGTGGTTCGGAACAAACACCAACTTGGCTGGTTTCTAAGACCAGAATCACAAGTTAGTTCCATCTTTCTTTTTTCTGTGCTTTTCCAACAAGTGGCAGTAGGAGAAGATGGTAAAAAGTGTTGGGGTATCCTACAAATTGTCTTTCATCCAACTCTTATAATGATATCCAAGGGACCAGCTCATCAGAATTCAACCTTTGGTGTCGGTAAATGGTCGCCAAAGCCTCATCCTATGTTCCCACAAGCAGGGGACCCAAAGGTCATTGTTGCTGGTACCTTAAAACACATTTTCTGAAATTACTCCAACTTAAATCCAGCTTGAGGTATTTCAGAAGGTATTCTTCTGAAATTACTTCAACTTAACGTCCGTCAACATGGTCCCATCACGCAAGCACATTCTACAACTTGCCGTCGGACCTCATTTAGCATGCAGTCAGTCCTAGATCCAAAGGTGTACTTCCCAGGAACATCTACACCAGAGGGTCCCCAACATACAGGGCCAGCACCATGGAGGCGTATGTTTCACCCATTCGCTTTGCTCCATCCCCCTCATCTTCATCACCAACACCAGCACCCCCAGAATCCGTAAGCTTCTGAAACTACCTCAACTTAACTTGAATGATGCGACGACACAAGCACATTCAATCACATTCCCACATGGCCTCGCCGTAATCCGAAGTATACTTTTCTGAAATTACTTCACCAGGGGTTAAAAGAAAAAAAGAAAAAGAAAGAAAAAGAAAAATGAGGCTAGCCCCACGACTCTGCATGCTGTGCCCAACCAACATCTTCACTTCTTCCCCATCTTCTACACCTTGTGATCGCCACCAACGATCCAGAATACTCTTCTGAAATTACTTCAACTTAACCTATACTGAGAGGGTCCAGTCATGCAAGTACATTCAAATACTCGCAGACCCCTTTTCGGTCTTACCAAAGCCTTTCATATGGGTGGGTCTACTCTTCGGAAATTATCTCATCATGCTGAAAGCTCCACCACCTTCAACTACTTCACTTAAAGAGTCAAGTGTGTAAAAAAAAAATCAGTTTTCGAAACTCATTCCCACACTACACTCCAAAACTGTGTGCGTGAACGAGTCTCGAGGGGGCATTTGTAGAGAGGGAAAAATTCCCGACCTATCACAAGCTGACACATCATACTACTGAGTCCACAAAATACAACCAATTACAAAGCACCACGTATTGCTACTAGGTTTTACTATCACTACTCAGAAACCAACAGAAATTTGCCAAGTGTCATGCAAGAACCAATCACACCTCAGCACGTGTAAGCGATGACACAAGCAAGCTCGCACGTGTAAGCGATGACACAAGCAAGCTCGCACGTGTAAGCAATGACACAAGCAATCCTCGCACGTGTAAGCGATGACACAAGCGGACCAATCAGGTGGTGACATGTGTCACCAATCGGACTTCGCCACGTGTCGCTCACCCACCCCCAAACTCCTATAAATAGAAGCCTTCCTAAAGCATTTAAAAGGAGAAGATTCAGAAGTACAAAAGCTCTGCAAAAATCAAGTCTCCAAGAGCTTCAAGAACTTCAACTTCGAATACAAAGAACATTCGAAGAGAAATTATCCAAATCATCTTCCTAGATCTCAAGGGTCACTGGAATCAAGCTCAAAAGCCTCCAGAAACATCAACAAACCACAAATTGGTGAAGCTCTACGGATTCAAGCCTCCAAAGCCCCGAAGAACTTCTGCCACAAACCTTCAAATACAAAGAACATTCGAAGAAAAATCATCCAAATCATCTTCCTAGATCTCAAAGGTCATTGGAATCAAGCTCAAAAGCCTCCAGAAACCTCAACAAACCACAAATTGGTGAAGCTCTACAGATTCAAGCCTCCAAAGCCCCGAAGAACTTCCGCCACAAACCTTCAAATACGAAGAACATTCGAAGCAGAATCATCTAAACTATCTGCCTAGATCTCAAAGTTCACTGGAATCAAGCTCAAAAGCCTCCAGAAACATTACAAATCATAAATCAGTGAAGCTCTACGGATTCAAGCCTCTAAAGCACCGAAAAACTTTCACCACAAATCTTCAAAGACGAAGAACGCACCAAGAACACGAAGAACACAAAGAACACGAAGAACAAAGAATTTCTAACAAGCTTATAGCCAGAGATTCATTGCAATTCCATTTCAACAATCTTCGATCCATCCCTCAACCAAATTGAAGGATATCTTGTGTTCATATCAAAATCACATTACTACAAATCCAATCAACAAGTCTTTTAAGGAGATTGAATCAGAGGATAACTCTTTTGTAATTACAGAGAATTGTACCACAATCATCAATACAAATTCGCATTTGTGAAACTATTTTACTTGTTTGACTTATTTCGAACCGAGGAATTTAGTCGTCCACAGGCCCATCATCTACATTTCCAAATACATCATCATCAAAATCTAGCCCCTCAAACCCCTCCTCCAACTAATCAAAATCTTCTCCACCACCTCATTCAGCATCCACATTACCTCCCTCATGTAGCACAGTAACATCATCATCATCACTCTTACGCACCTCATGCACCTCATCATCATTTGCTACTTCCTCATTACCAAATGGTTGTTCAACTGAAGTGGCTCCTCACCACCCTCAACATATAATGTTATCTTATCTGTAGGCCATGCAGCATGAATCTCACATATACAAACTACATCATCATCTCCATTTATAAGCTTTAGGCTTTGCTCCAAATTACCTCCAGGAATAAGATAATGATATGTACTTGTACAAACTGCCCTCACATCAAAACAAATATCTTGTACTTCAAAATAACTAAGTCTATCTGGGTCAACATTATCAACAAAAGTACTACCTCCTAAATAGACCAAATCTGGGTTCCACACAAACTTGCCACCATGATGAATCTCAAAATTGAATGCCAAGTTAGCCATCTGCATATAAAATACAACAGAATTATGATATGGGCTTGCATGTGGAAAAGTATCATGTGGTCCTGTGGTCCACACAAAGCACAACACAGAAACAGACAATATTATTAAAAGTTTTTGTCCTGTTTTTGGGAGACAAACCCTTTTTAGAATGGAGTGCTTTGTGTGGACCACTAGACAATATTAGATGATCATGCAAATATAGAATGGAGTGCATGTGCTCAACTTTATCCAAGAAAAATAAGTATGCATTGTATGCATAAATATGATTCAAATACTAGCCAATATATTCTTAATGTAAACATTTATTAATTTCTTATCTAGCATATATGCTTATCCATGATAAGAAAAATACAGGTTGAGAGGATGTGAGTGAAAAGAAAAAAAAAATGTATCTAAACAATGCCAACTTTTTCTTAAATTAGATATACTTCTGCCTTTTTTTCCTTTTTTTCTTTTTTTTTTTTTTTTTTGGTCATGGTAACAATGATATACATTTGATATGACCAGCACCATCATTCATTTTGGTGTATGACTGGTGGACATGCTCTGCCTATAGTCAACATAATCTAGAATCAAAAGTTACTTCCATCATGTTACAATCACATGTTATAGTTCTGGATCTAAATGGATACTAGGGAGATTTTACAAATTAAAATCCACCAATTTTCTGGACAAATTTTCCAATCAATCTATTTCAGAGGCATTCAAAACACCAAAGCATTCAACAGTTCTTCAATGCCAACAGCCAACTCATTAGAGGAACAAGCACAAACTGTAGGAACTGGTGCCTAATTAGTCCTCTTTATTAAAAGTTTCAGATTATTAGATATCAAGTAAATAACCATATATTTCAATCAATTTATGCCCTTATCTTATGTTAAAAAATCAACAGTAATATGCTCATATCAATTTAAGCTTTTGCAACAGATAGTTGTTTATGTATATTTTGAATGTCTTATCGATTACTGATACTTGAAGAAGAAAAATGTAGAATTTTTATTTTATTCAATCATTGCCTTAGACACTTGTTTTGTATTCGGTTCCAAGTTTAGTGGGTGAAGAAAGCTTTGTGAGTGGGCCAAGTTGCAACTTCAGTCTCTTTACTTAATTGCAACTTCAGTCTCTTTACTCTAACAAAATGTACATACATCATTGTGAATGGAAGGCATAAATCAAGCAAGTTTTCCTTGCACCATGAAAGGCATGTGCCAGTTTGGTGTCTGTGTGTGCGATTGTATGAGAGAGAGAAAGAGAGAGAGATTATGTCAATCCATTTAATGAACAACTGCTAATTTTTTTGATAAGAAGCAATAGAAAAAATTAATTCCTCACAGAACATTCTCTGATATATCTTTTACAAATTGGCACATTCAATACACTCAAATACAACAACATTCACTATTATATCTATTACAAGAAAGTGGTACAATGTCCGTAGGAGACACATTCAAGAACAGTTTAAGAAACCCAATTTCGAAGAAAGAATTAAAAAACCCAATTTCAAACCCTAGGTTTCAAAAATTAAAAACTAAAGAGGGTTTTGATCTACCTGCAACAGCTGAACAAAGGAGCATGCACAATCAAAACCCACGGTCAAACCCAAGAGCATGCACGATCAAAACCCATGATCAAAACCCATTTCAGTTTGCGAATCGAAGCCCATTTAGGAACTACCACAGCTGAACAGAGGAGGAGCAACTATTAGCAACTTGCTTCCTCGACTCGGATCTCAAATTAAAAGTCTCAAGCGAAGCCCATTGTAGACCCACGATCAAACCCAGTTCCACGATCAAAACCCACAATCTGCCACAGCTAAACAGAGGAGGAGCAAATGCGTCTTTCTTCCTCGGCTCGGATCTGCCACGGTTGTCTCAAACGAAGCCCATTGTAGAAGTGAGTGAGTTTTGGGAGTTTTGGGAGTGAGAGTGAGTTGTACGAGTGAGAGTGTGTTTTGATCTATTTTGGAATGTTTTTTTTACTTATTTGGTGTTAGAGTAACAAAAAATATTGAGCTGGGTTATGGAGCACTCACGGTGAGAATCACAGGTGGGCAAAGTGTCAAAATTCAAACCATGGGTGGGCACATAGAATTAGAGGCTAACCACAGGTGGGTAATGTGTAATTATCCCTTTATATTTTCAGCATGAATTCTAGCAAACCCATCCAATCCTTGCTTTCCCAGGTATTGGGTCTTGGACTTGGTTCGTTAAAAAGGCCTGGTTACACTTCTCTCCAGATTTCTTTTTGGTTACAAGAGTCCAAGGCCCATATTTATCACCACAAGAGTTGGACTACGGGGAATTAAACCATGCCTAGGCGGGAACTTGAGAATCATCATCTTCCATTTGGAGTTCAAAGGTAGAAGGAGCATGGATGGTATATGGACACGCCTCTCTTCTATGACCAACTCTTCCACAAGAGAAACACAAGGTACTAATTCCTTCATACACCACAGCCTGCACCAAGCTTTCTATCAAAATGGTACGAATGAAAGGGTAATCAAGATTCACCTGAATGCATATCCTTGCATAGCGGCCATGTGACTCTGTTGTTGTTTGGGCATCTATTCTATGCATAGGGCCAATGGCTTGCTCAATCTCCCTTAGCACACTTGGCTCATAATACTCAATGGGAAGTTGTGGGAATGAAGTTGCAGGTAGCTTCAACGGGAATGAAGTTTGGAGTCCAAGGATGAATGGAGAGGAACTAGTCACCAACAAACCAGGGCCCTTCTTTAATAACGTTATCTAGATCTTCCACAAGACCAAAGTGGATTAGATAGAACCCCATCTCTAAGTCTATGCATTCCATCCTCCCTACAGGCTTCCAGAGAGCCATAATCTTTGAATGCAAGAAATGAAACCCCACGCTTCGACCATAATGTTTAATGATAATAGCATGCGTCCATCTTCCCCTGATCAAGCGCTTAGAGGTGCTAGACAGCTTGACAGATGCTATACCAGTAGCAATCTCCTTAACCTCCGCTTCAGAGGAGACTTGATCAGTCACCTCTTCATGGAGATTGAAAGCTTGGGTGTAGGCCCTAGGCATGTCTTCAACCAGCATATCCTTATAAGACCCATTCCCCTAAGATGAAACTGGTGGCTTACCAGTACTGTCCTTCACTTTCTTAGTGCTCCTTGTCAACACTACTTCTTCTTCACAGGACCTCTCTGAGATCCCCGTAAACTCGCACTCCATTTTAAAGCTCGCTTTTCTTTTGACAAAGTAACGTTGAACACTTGAACCTAATGTTTCCATTACTAGAATTTGGTTAATCAGTAAACATAGTAAACGATGGTGGTAATTGAGTGGTATCACTTACTCGTGATACTAGAGGAATTTGGGTTTGAATCTAGTGGGGGAATTAGAAATTTGTGTGATATTTTTTTTCTTCTTATGTATAGGATGAAGTTTCAACATTAAACTCAAAAACTCAAAAGTGTATTATTTTTTTATTAAAGTCTTCCTTTCTTTTGAGAAATCAATCGATAGTTTTAAACTTGCATAGGAACCTAGATTTTCAAATTAAATTATAAATTTATAATCCATTAAATATAATGGCCACAATTTATAATTTAAAAAAATAAAAATAAAAATAAAATAAAAAAAACCTACAAAATTAAAGATTGCTAAATTGTAGACAAACAATCCTTGAATGCACTCAAAGAAATCTAATCAAATAACCCGTTACACATTATATTGGTTATTTAATTTATATGATATATGATACTATATTTATCAATTTTAATAGTATTTTATTATATTATATGTTTATTAATTTAATTCAAAATAGATGAGAAGAAAAGTCATACTTGTGGTGGATAACCTTGCTTTTTGTTTCTGAAGACTTTAGATGTAAGCCATACACGTGGTCTAGACGTGGAACAGGAAACTCTAATGAGTATAGTAAAGAAATATTATTGTCTGCTTCATAAACAACGGCTGGGATGAAAAATTAAAGAGGGGGAAAAAAAAGAAGAACATGTCACATTCACACCAAGTGAGCCAAACGGGGAAGATAAATCAGAGGAAGAGGCAAGGTATTCATGATCGTGATCCTATATTTATAGTATTGGTTAGAGGTTTTCTTGAATCCGATCGGGAATCAAAATATTTTACTTTTCTGTAATTAAAAAAAAAAGTAATGAAAAATCATTAGTAATAATAATATATGTTAAAAAAAATCTTAAGAATAATGACAAATGTGACACAAATTACACATAAAATGTACTAATTACTTGGTTGTAAATTGCCAATACATGAACAAATGAAAAGTTTCAGATTTCAAATTTACAAGTTCCAATACCAAAAATATACATAAAGTTCCAAATTAACAAATTTGTCATTGACTACAAAATGAAAATTCATTCAAATTCTAAAGTTGCAAAGACTTTGCAAATGTTTCAATTGTATTAAAATAATGAGAAATGCCAAACCCTTGAAAACCTATTACAACTTTATCAATAGGGCTAGACAATTCTAATTTCACCATAAATAGACATAATTAAAAATAATTATAATGTTCAATAAAAAAAATTATTATTATAATGACTTTAATAGATGTCATTTTTGTTGTGCTATATGAACAATCTACATTTCTCCAACTTGATTCTATGGGGTAGGATGTTACATTCCATTGTCCAGGATTGTGATCCCATGTAAATCCTACCCCATAAAAGATTCTACCCAAATTTGAATCATTTTTATGGGGTAAGATCGAGATCTTAGGATTCTAAGATCCAAGATCGGGATTCTGACAACCAGAGAAAGAGAGGCATGTTGTTATTTGCCTAGATGCAAATCTATGGGAGGTTGTAGCCTAGTGGTAATGCTCTGCGATTACCGGTTGGTATAATTGTTGCAGATGAAAATGAAGAGATACATTGCTACTTGCTATCAAGTTTGTTGTGGCAAAACCCAACCTCTTTCCGCCGTCAACTCCAAAGGTAGAGAATTTTTATATATAAAGGGTTTGGCTTCTGTCCAGTGGCCAATGGCCACTGGACCCATCAGGATACGGACACATGTCCAGTCTTGGACACATGTCCGCAATCTAACAGGCACTGGCCACTGAACGGAAGCCGGATCCTTTTATAAATATGAGGAAGGAGAAAAAATTGGAACTTTTTTTTCCTTTATTTTTTGAGATATTGTTTATAGGGAAAAGTTAATGAATGCCTTAAGGATATTGGTTTAAGAAATATTTTTATGGAAAAAGAAGAAAGTAATTAATAATTTTGATGGCTTTTCATTTTTATTCTTATTTTTTTGAAAATATTTTGACGGTTTTTTATATTTTCCATGAAAATGATATCAAAACTTTTTTAAAATTGTTTGTTAAAAATTTTATATAATTATGTTTTTTATCATAAGTATATTAATTCCTGATTAATTTAAGTTAGTGATACATACAATTTATCTAGTAGGATTGTAAACCTATTTAGATAACTTTTTTTTTGGGGGGGGGGGGGGGGGGGGGGGGGTGTTTGTGGAGGGGGAGGGGACTTTCTCCTTATAAGATTATATATTTTGAAAAGGGTAGATTAAATTAGGGGATTGGGTTTGGGGCCGGAACTAGGATAAATCACATACTAGTTTATCTATTAATTTTTTTTTTTTTTTTTTAAATGTAAGGCGGGGGTGGTTGGCTCCGCCATTGCCAAAAACAGAAATCTTTTTTTCTTTTTTCTTTTTTTGAGAAATATTGTATACAAGTAAAGTACTCATTCCTTTCTTAAAATAAAATATTAAAAAAAATATATATATATATATATATATAAAAAAAAAAAAGAGTAAAGTACCCATTTTATATTTAGAAACCTAATTAAAATATTACACGCTCTCACACACACTAATTTTGTCCCCCCAAAAAAAAATCAAAACTATAAGAGTCATATTTTTATATATTGCCATATTTGAGGTCAAATTATGTAATTGAGTCCAATTAAGTCTATCATAATGTTACTCACAAGTATATGGTATTAGTGAAAACTCAAAACTACTCAAGAAATTGCTCAAAAAAATTTGAATCTGCAAGGCTTAATACTTGTCGACCTATCATTAATGAATCTCGATACCAAACTTGACACCTCTTGATCTATTGAGTTATGGGATTTTTAATACAGACTGCAACGTTTTATTTAAGTGACTATTAATTGTTTTTGGATTTGTGTAACCTTGTAAGAGAGTCTATTTAAAGGCTTATTAAGGTCCTATTTAAATAAGGTGGTAGAGACTAAAAACCTAAGGCTAAATATTAGACTTATTTGTTTAAAGGGTTTATAGTAATAAAATTATATTCACATTTTTCAAAAAACAATGGAACATAAACAACCTAAAATAATAGTAATTATATAATCTCCATAATTTGTCCATATAATTAGGGATACAATCCAAGTTTCTAGGGTTAATGAAAATTGGATTGAATGTCCTATGTATAAACATATGCATATATATATATATATATATATATATATATAGTAAAAAATAGAATCTCATCCCACAAAAAATAAAAAGTTAGATTCCTACTTTCTTAACACGTGAGTGTTAAACAAATCACTACTGGAACCTTTTTTTTCTTTTTTCTTTTTTTTAGAAACAAACTAACTATTAAAAACACACACACATAATTACACTCTTACCAAGCTCAAACACATTACTTAACCCAAAGTACCACTGCAAAAGGGCCTATCACTAGTGGAACTTTAATATCCAATCTTAACACTTCCAATTGACCATATGTTTAGGACACTTTAGCAAACATATGTTATAAAAATAAGAAATACATTATTTTTATTTATGTATGCCAATAAACACAAAACTACTGGATTCCAAAGAGCAAGACATATTTACTAGAATGAAAAATGATATTGGGGTTAGGTGTCTTTTACCTAACATATCGACCAAGAAAAGACTTACCAAGAAATTGATTGCAAGAGCACTAATATAATTGCAATTGGATTTTAGTGTTGATTCTAGAGTACTAATATATTAGAATTGATTTTGAGTTTCATAACCAATTAACCATCAGACAATGGTTTTGAAAATAATCAAGGGCAACTATATTTTAAATCAATAATGATCACAACATCAGAAGGTTAATATTGATCATATTTAATTAACATATGTTTATGCATTATTTCTAAGGGCATTCTAAAATTAGCTCTCCATTTGTTTCAGGAAAACACTTACAATTTTGTGTAATCATTTGCAGTTTGGGAGTAACCACCATAAACTGTTTGTTTAAATTGTTAACTAAGAACCACATGATTTCATATATATATATATATATATATATATATATATATATATATTATGCTTTTTAGAAAAAAGAGACTTGACAAGGAGCCATTTAGGAGATTCTAAAATTTGATGTAATGCACCATATTTGCAATGTGGATAGCACCATCAATAAGCCCAACATAATTCATCAACAATTTTTTTTTAGGCAAAATTCCTCAACAATTTATTATCCAAAAAAGAAAAAACTAAACTATTATAAGGTTATACAATTTATATTACATTGCATTATTATGATACATAAATTAAATTACTTATATTTGTTATAATCTAACTATAGAAAGAAAAGAAAAAAAAAATGCATCACAAATAAGATGTGCTGTTTGTACATTACTCCGAAGAGATTAGTGACAACCTATAGTTAAAGCTAATAAATGTATGGCACTAAAAATATTTTGCTAATAGAAGACCAAAGAAGCCAACCCTAAGCCAATTCCAATAAAGGTTTGGCCCAGGAATATAATTCACACAAATAGTAAAACACCTATGATAATTGAGCCTAAAATTAAGAATATGTCCCTAATTAATATCTCTTCTTGCTTCCAAATTGGTCGATCAAATAAGTCTCACATAATGCACTAAAGATGCACCCAACAATGGTATATAATGTGTTCATAAGTGACATATAAACCACATGTTTAGAACACTTTAGTGAACATATATAACAGAAATAACAAATATATTATTTTTATTTATACCTAGCATAAAATTAAAATGAATCAAGTAAAATATCCATTCTATATTTAAAAATATAATAATATGTATTCCTTATTCTTTTAATATATTCTAAAAATTACCATGATTTATCTAAAGCATTTTATAGCAATAAAATTTTATTAATATTTTTTTCTAAAAAACAATGGAACATAAACCACTTAAAAAATAGTTATTACGTAATATCCATAATTTGACCATATAATTTGGTTGGGACATAAAATATAACTAATTCTTTGAAATAGTGTCCAAGTTTTTCAAGATTAATAAAAATTGAATTGAATGTTTAATGTATAAACATATGTATATGTATTATAAAAATTAGAATCCTACTTTATTGACATGATAGTGTCAAACAAACCACTAATGAATTTCAATAACCAACATTAACTATTCCAACTTGCCACATGTTTGGGACACTTTAACGAACATACATAAATTAGAAATACATTGAGTTGTGTATGCCAGGAAACAGAAATATAGT
Source organism: Quercus parvula (assembly GCA_030820535.1). Classification (NCBI taxonomy): domain Eukaryota; kingdom Viridiplantae; phylum Streptophyta; class Magnoliopsida; order Fagales; family Fagaceae; genus Quercus; species Quercus parvula. The sequence goes on along the minus strand of JAUAME010000007.1, from coordinate 11,608,272 downwards.
TATTTTAGTCCATTAGTTGATGTGGTCAAACTAAAAACTGATATATTTTATTCCATATGTATAAAAGGTGACCACTTTAGTTTGTTCATAAGTAAAATCAATCACATAAATTGTTTTGATAATTCAATAGTTATAATGGGGTAGGGAGGCTTTGAATTCAAGATGTCATGAACACACTAGGAGATGGCAACCAATTGAGTTACAAGGCTCTTGAACCCATGATTAAAAATAACAAATTTAAGTGTTTTATGGATTAAAAACAATAACTTTAAACTCTAGAGACTAAAATTGTTCATGGACTAAAATTTAGGGACCATCAATATATTTTAACCTAAAATAAATAAAATTGTACCCCCAAAATTGGTTGTGCTCAAGTAGCTCTTCGTTCAACCCTTCTAGTTCTCAAGCTATTTGCATTTGGTACTACATATTTACTATTGGTTTGGGGACCCGAATTACACATTGATGTATCAATATAGAGAAATTCAAAATACATGCATGCATACAATTACATTTAATCTACACAAATTGCCTACTTTGCGATCAATATGTAAAAAAATAAATAAATAAATAATTTTAAAAAAAAACACCATTATTTTATTGTAACTTTTTCACATCTCTATTTTTTTTAAAGTTATCACTCGCTAAATTAAAATCTCCTTTATTTAGTCTTTTTTTCATTTAAAATTTTGAGTCTAAATCAAGCATTGACAACAATTAGAACTTAACAACAACAATGAAAGGCTTAGTCTCAAATTAAATATATAACAAATCCACCAAGAGAAAATTGATAAATAAACAACAATGAACGGCAATGAAGTGTTATCACCCCTACCTTAACATTAGATCTCCCATTTGTAGTTTTTTCATTTAACAATAACAACAACAACGAATGGCTTAGTCCCAAATTACTCTCAAATTTTTTTTTTTTTTTTTTTTTAAAAAAAAAAAAATATATATATATATATATATATATATATATATATATATGTAGATAAACCAAGAATAAATAAATATAGAAGAAGAATCTCCCAGAGGAAATTTTCTTTAATAAATACAGACTGGTTGAACTCACGAAATAAAAAGGAAAAAAAATTAAGACGGAGAAACATTATTATATACTTTTTGTGTTGAAAAATGGACGATTTTTTTTAACAACTAATATTTTTAGACCATTGATCATTTGTTCAATGTTTTTGGGGGTGGGGAGAAGCTCTTATTTTGGGGAACTCTTAATATTTGGGTCTAATATTTGAAAAAACTCTAAAAATTCTTGTAATTAAATCATTGATGCTGTCCAATTTTCCGAAAGCAGCATTTGGGTTTTAACTTTAAATCTCTCTTCTCCCACTTCTTGTAGAAGAAAAAAAAAATCCCTCTATTTTCTTTTAACCTGATACATTTTTATGACACGTTATGGAACTTTATTTTATTTTATTTTATTTTCTCTCTTTTAAGACATCTACAATCAAGCATAAAAATAAATAATTCACCCTCAAGAATTCAATTTTTATTATCAAACTAAGACAACAATCAGTTTTTTGTGTAGACGGGAATTAAACTCCAGATTTCTTATTCAACCATCAGAAACTTTACCAATTGAACTCCAGATTTTTTAACAACTAATATTTTTAGACCATTGATCATTTGTTCAATGTTTTTGGGGGTAGGGAGAAGCTCTTATTTTGGGGAACTCTTAATATTTGGGTCTAATATTTGAAAAAACTCTAAATATTCTTGTAATTAAATCATTGATGCTGTCCAATTTTCAGAAAGCAGCATTTGGGTTTAAACTTTAAATCTCTCTTCTCCCACTTCTTGTAGAAGAAAAAAAAAGATCCCTCTATTTTCTTTTAACCTGATACATTTTTATGACACGTTATGGACCTTTATTTTATTTTATTTTATTTTATTTTCTCTCTTTTAAGACATCTACAATCAAGCATAAAAATAAATAATTCACCCTCAAGAATTCAATTTTTATTATCAAACTAAGACAACAATCAGTTTTTTGTGTAGACGGGAATTAAACTCCAGATTTCTTATTCAACCATCAGAAACTTTACCAATTGAACTAACTAGAACCCACTACAAAGTGCACTCTTGGTTTGTTGTAAGTTGTAACTAATTAACAAGACAATTTGAACTTTCAATTGGCATTACAGTGAAAAATCCAATTGTTTAAAAGAATAAAATATTCAAAAGAACAATAATAGAGAGAAAAATGACAAATATTGATGATAATTACAATGAAAGTATAAAATTTGATCCTTAAAAATGTGGTCACAAAACAAGAGCCTTCTTGTCATTGTGTCTACATTAGCTTCGGATAACCCAATGTATGCTATTTTTATCTTTCCTTCCTCGGCCAACTTCTTGAGTACCCCATCTACAATGCCAAAATTGGTTGTAAATGAAACATAAATAAAGCAAAATTAAATTCAATACATTGACAAATTGAAATATTTGAAATTAGTACATATATTTAAGTCAAGAAGACAAAATATCTTTCGCACCAAGGTGCTGATAGTACACATCGATGTAGTCTATATCAAGATATTGACTCTCTTTTTTTTTAAATGGACTTTAGGATTAGCTATGCACACCAATAATACCATTGCGTACGTACATACTCGGGCTCCCCTTGACCCCAAACGAACCATCATCTCAAATATTTTGTAGGTAGCTAATTGAAGTTTTCTTTCAAAGCCTAAGAGGACAAGATAATAACTGTCTTTCAATGTTAGAATATAGTTGGTTTTTCAGGCTAGCTTGTTTATTGAATGGAAATCTCATTCAAACAAATTAGAATCAACTACTTGGCAAGCAAATGAGACACAAGCTAAATTACATTTTTCATTTCAATAGGATTGGTAACAGTACATAGTTGTTTTCATGTAAATTTAAGGCCGGTTGATCATATGCCTTAAATTCCTCCCAAACCTCAGGCCAATAATCTCTCTCTCTCTGACTACTACTTGCATTAAACAAAGAAGGAACCGTCCAAAACACAAGAAAATGAAGTATCACCATATCCCCTAATCAGGGCAAAAGATTCAGGGATAAGAGAAATGTATCATTCTAATGAAGTTTCACAAAACAATCCATGTGCCAATATTGTGGACAACAAAATTAGATTCTCTAAACATATAGCTAACAAACCATTTAGAGAAAGATTTAAGTAAAGATCTAGCTTCTAAAATTAAACTGTCAATAGCCTAGTAGGGTTGGGAAGAATGATTCTAAAGTGGGGTTATTTATGTTCAGTACACTAGTCACTAAAACAACTTCTTGCAGTATCTCCCAACAGTAGCTACGCATGTCTTTTCTTCTCTAACGGATGCATCAAAATTAACCTTCATATACAGGGGAGGGGGATCCCATTTATTGATTATTTCTTGACTTGTCTCCTCCTGCAAATTCCCAAGATAATAAATGGTCAGTGTAGATTTTGTTAATTTGAGAACTTGAAGCCATAAGGTCTAGTAATTCCCTATGTTCTTGTCTTGGATTTTGTTTCTTGTCATCCAATACAACAAAAAATATTATGTCTTGGCATTCTAAAGGTCCTTTAGGATTTGTTTTGTTTCAATGTAAAATATTTCTTTTAAAAAATGTTGCAAACTTTGTTTATTAAAATGCCTGAAAAGTGAAAATCCTTTGAAAACATATTTTGATGTTTGACACAAACACAAATTTTCTTATATTTTCATATAGATATATATATCATATTTAAAATTTGAAGCATAACATTTATTATTGCTATCCTCTTATTGAGCCACATCAGCGTAGCGCTTCGATCTACTTCAATCCATTTGGTTCAGTTCCGTTCACTTCAGTCCAATTTAGTCCAAACTAGAAGTGGCTGAACATAACTTTCAGGGTTGGCAACAGATTTGTTGCTCTTCCAATCTACGAAGTCAGCAGTCTAAGCTATATCACGTTTGAAGGATAAAATTGAAACCTTCTTCACAAGTGTTTTCAAAATAAGTAACAAGTATATAAAGGGAAAACAAAGAGTTAACTAAATCCCCTGCCTTTCTCATTTGAAAATTAAGCAATCAACAAAGTTTATCATACACAGAGACAATACCTTATGCACATGCAGATACATAAGGTTGAGGCATCAAACTTGTGCCACCGATGACCCAACATCCATTGAAAAAGCTTCAAATAAAAGGTAAAGAAAAGAAGCTTCAAACGGCCACCCTTCAACCCGACTGGAGTAAAATACTGAAAATAATTTTATTTTATTTTTCTAATAAATGTAAAAAATGGAGAATCATTCATATACAAGAATCTTTTTTGCAATCCAACAACCAACATAATCATTTGATGTAAAGGCTGAATTTGGATAATTTATATCATAATACTCAGTCTAGTTGTGTTAATAGTCTACCACTGAAGCCAACCTACAGTTTGACAAAACATAACGAACTGACCTTATTTGCCTTGATACAAATGGCAAGATTACTAGGAAGGATCCATGGAGTTGCTTTCCAATCCATGGAAGCTGCCTTATGTGGATCACTGATTATTAGAAAAGTCACCATAATTTCAGGGGCAGGGACATCCTGTGTCACTCCAGGAAAGCTAGACATCATTGAAATGCCATGAATCAAGGTTCTAGAATTAATATTATAAAATGATCATAAAATCACGTTAAACCAAAATGATAGTTCAACCACAACATTACAGTGGCCCGATCCTAGTTCACCAATCATGGATAAATGATTACTACCTCAAACCAAAAAAAGCTTGATAACAAAACTGGATAACAATAGTTCAGCAACCTAACACCTACATATGAATGGCAAACAGAAGTTTCAGATAACAAACCCTCTATTTCTTACCATCTTCAAATTTAGACAGCTCTGGTGTCTTGCATCCAGTGCAGTATGGCATGATCTGTGAACACAACGACATCAAAGAAATTCATTTGAACCCACTTTAAAAAATCAAAAACTAACCTATGTTTAAAAACCAAAATAATTACAATCTTAAAAAAAAATTATCTCAAAATATCTCGTTTAAACCTAGAAAATGTAAGAAACATGGAAAAATTATCTCTTTTATTGGTCTCGAATCCAAAATTGTGACCTTCACCTTGTTCATACAAGGGGAGAGATGCCATTTAAACTAGATTTCATTGGCGTGTGAGACAAAATAGGATATTATGACCTTAAGTATCATGGACTGCCAACATAAATCCCTACCTAACAACCTTTGATGCATTTGAGTTGAATATATAGTTCATTCAAAATGAAAATGACAAAAACATGAAAACCAAAAAACTTTTGACTTCTTCCTTGTACTAAAACTTTCCACCAGCCATTAAATGCACCATCAGCAACAGAGTAAAACCATCATATCATATTGAAAGGAACTCATAATAAAATTCAAATTCAAAATCTTAAAATGATTCATTAACCAACAAAGGACACGCATCAATTCAATAGGAAGTCAATTCTAAAATTAAAATATCAAGAAGCATATGCTTAACCGCTTCACTACCCAATTCATTGAAAAAAGAATTGATAATAATAACAAACAAGTTTCATTAACCGATTCTCAAAAATACAGACCTTGAAACCCTTATAAACAAGACCCTTCTCAAAGGCTTGGAAAAGACTCACCACACACTCTCCATGAGGCTCAAGTCCATGGGCCCGTACTCATCCTTGAAGTCAATCCACTGCCCTATCCTCCACACTATCTTCTACCACTCCTCCACATATCTATCAATCCATCAACCCAATTACCCAAATTAGAATATGTTTAAAATTCAAATAAAATAAATACAGATTTAACACCCAAAAAATAAATAAATAACTTACAGACCTGGTGACAATGATTCTGCACTCTTAATGCCAATAGCCAAAACCAACAAGAAGCACATCATCAAACTGTATTACCATTACATGCGTAGTGAAAACCCCATATCTTTCTTAACACTTAAATTCTATTTTTTGTTACACCATCAATTTATCTTCTTTTTCTTCTCTTCTTTTACTAATATCTTTGATACCACAGTAAAATACAGAGGGAAACGGGATTACTATGATTGAAGTGGAAACAGAACACAAGTTAAACAAGGCTACAATTGAAGTAGATTACTAATATCTTTAGGCTACATCTCCAAGCCAACCTGCTTAAGGGCTAAGGAAACTACCACTATTAGTATCTAAATGAACAATGAAAATAAAAAGGGGAAATTACACTTTACCCACCTGTGGTTTGCTCAAAAAACACTTTACCCACCTGTGGTTTAAAAAATGACATTTTGCCTACCTGTGGTCTAATATGTTAATCAAACGTTTACCCACCTCTGTCCTGCTGTTACTCTAACACTATTCCACTCAAAAAAACAATAGCAATTGAATCAAAACACTTTCCTGAGGGAAAAAAAAAAAAAAGCTTCTATTTGTTCACTCTCTACTATGCTTGCTGATCTCCAACAACAGCAACAATAGCAAAGTGATAAGTTGCTTGGCCGTGGAGGATTTGGGTCTGTTTTCGTTGCGAAATTGAAGAAACCCTGTTTTGGATTTCCTCCAACCATTGCTGTGAAATCAGAACACGCTGCTTCTGGGTCATCTTCACTCTTGAATGAAGAACGGTTTATTCGGGCTTTAAAAGGGTGTCCAAATGTGGTTCAAAGCATTGGATCAGACATCACAACCACCAACTCTGGTGACATCATCTACAACGTTTTTCTTGAGCTTGCTTTAGGAAGCTTGGCAGATTTCATCAAGAAATCTGGTTCTGGTACTGGGATGCCTGAGTTTCTAGTTAGGAATTATACTCGTTCGATTTTGATTGGATTGAAGCAAGTTCATGACCATGGATTTGTACATTGTGATATCAAGCCTCACAATGTCCTCTTAGTGCCTAATGCAGATAGTTATGTTGCTAGAATTGCGGACTTTGGGTTGGCAAAGAGGCGTCATGCGAGAGATACTAGTGGTATCAGAGGCACAAATTTGTTCTTTTCTCCTGAGATGGTGAGGTATGGAATTCAGGAAGCGCCTTCAGATATTTGGGCGCTTGGGTGTAGTGTGCTGCCGATGTTTACGGGAAAACCACCGTGGACTGCTACACCTAAATCTGAACTTATGTCTCGGATAGCTACTGATTCACCGATGATTCCACCCCATATCTCAAAAGCAGCCCAAAACTTCTTGAGTTGCTGTTTTGTGAGGCATCCTGCGAAGAGGTTGACGGCTACAGAGCTATTGAGTCACATCTTTTTACTAGAATTAGATGAGGGTGAAGAAGTATACATTCAAGAAAAGGCCAAAGTTTCAGATGAGAAGAGTCAGGGAGTAAAATCTCAACCCCGACAATCACCTTTGTTGCTGCTAATCTCCTCCACCTTGCTGTGATTGTCAGGGTTGAGGTTTTACTCCCTGACTCTTCTCATCTGAAACTTTGGCCTTTTCTTGAATGTATACTTCTTCACCCTCATCTGATTCTAGTAAAAAGATGTGACTCAATAGCTCTGTAGCCGTCAACCTCTTCGCAGGATGCCTCACAAAACAGCAACTCAAGAAGTTTTGGGCTGCTTTTGAGATATGGGGTGGAATCATCAGTGAATCAGTAGCTATCCGAGACATAAGTTCAGATTTAGGCGTAGCAGCCCACGGTGGTTTTCCCGTAAACATTGTCAGCACACTACACCCAAGCGCCCAAATATCTGAAGGCGCTTCCTGAATTCCATACCTCACCTTCTCAGGAGAAAAGAACAAATTTGTGCATCTGATACCACTAGTATCTCTCGCATGACGCCTCTTTGCCAACCCAAAGTCCGCAATTTTAGCAACATAACCATCTGCATTAGGCACTAAGAGGACATTGTGAGGCTTGATATCACAATGTACAAATCCACGGTCATGAACTTGCTTCAATCCAATCAAAATAGAACAAGTATAATTCCTGACTAGAAACTCAGGCATCCCAGTACCAGAACCAGATTTCTTGATGAAATCTGCCAAGCTTCCTGAAGCAAGCTCAAGAAAAACATTGTAGATGATGTCACCAGAGTTGGTGGTTGTGATGTCTGATCCAAAGCTTTGAACCACATTTGGACACCCTTTTAAAGCCCGAATAAACCGTTCTTCATTCAAGAGTGAAGATGACCCAGAAGCAGCGTGTTCTGATTTCACAGCAATGGTTGGAGGAAATCCAAAACAGGGTTTCTTCAATTTCGCAACAAAAACAGACCCAAATCCTCCACGGCCAAGCAATTGACCTCTGCACCAAGACGGTGCTCCGTAACCCAGAGAAACCTCACCACCGGCGGTGTAGTCCCCTCTGGTTCGCTTCATCCCTCCAACGATACAACCAAAAAATTCTGAATTTCTATTGATTGTGGAACAATGGTTGTATCAAGCAGTGGGGTTCGAAGAGAAACAAGAAATGGGTTATACAAAATGGTAACTTTGCTGATAGTGGGTAATAATGGTAGAGAAAAAAAAAAAAAAAATTGGTTTGAAGAAGTGGGTTTGAGGAGAAATAAAAATGTGTTCGTTGTTTCAACGCTGAATATATATATATATATATATATATATATATATATATATATATATATAAGTCGGTTTAAGGGCTGGAGTTAACGGTCGGATAATTTCAATTTCAAACTCGAAGTACTCAGAATCTGTTTCGGAAACTTTTATTTTTTATTTTAAATTTTAAATAGCTAATAAGAATTTAGTTTCGGAAAACTGCGTTGCTTTTTCTACACGCTAAAACTAACCAAAGTTGGTACCAGGAGGCCTAGGATCAAAAGTCTTTATGAATTTACTTTAAGGAAAAAAAAAAAAAAAAAACTCTTTTAATTAAAAACAAAAAAAAAATGTAGGTACGGACTTTTAAAATTTTTATATTTTTTTACATTAATATACCAATTAATTATAAAATTATAAATGTAAGGACAAATAAATATAAAACAAATTTTAAAACTAACCAAAGTCGGTCCCAGGATAAAAAGTCTTATAAATTTTCTTTAAGGAAAGGGAAAAAAAAAATCTTACAATTTCAAAAATATAAATGTAGATAGTTTTAAAATTTTTAGATTTATTTTTTACATTAATAAATTAATTAGTTATAAAATCATGAATCTTTTCTATTTTTTTGGGTTTAAAAACAATTTTTAATTTAGGGTATGAGTCGGGTTATTAAGTCACTAATTGAACTAGTTGTCATTGATGGAATAGTAAGGACAAACAAGTATATAAAAAAGTTTTAAAATTCTAAAAAATATTGATAATTTACTATTTTTTATTTTTTTATATTTATTTTTACATTAATTAATTTTAAAATTAAACCCCTCATTGTTTTTTTGGTTCTTCTAAAAAAATTAAAAATAATTTTGAAAAGCTTTTTTTTTTTTTATATATAACATAAGAGAACTTCACTTTAGATTAGTTGCACGTTGTAGATCATATTGTACAACAATCCTCACTGTTAATCAAACTCCTACGGGCAACTAACCCCACCCGCCAGAACCAATTACCAGGTAATCCAGAACCAGTTACCAGGTAATCTATGGGCTTTTCACCCCTGACAGGCTAAGCAATTTATTAATCCAATTAAGGAGTCAAATTATTGGATCACTTGTTAAACAAATGATCTCTCATCGAACAATATGGTCAAATATAAAAAATAATAATAATAAATAAATAAATATAAAGATAAGTATGAGAAATTTAAATTAAAATATATATTATTTTTCCTTTTCAATTAATGAAAAAAATAAGTAGATTATATTCATTCAATTGTATAAATGGTCGAATTAAATAGTGAAACCAAAATAGATATCAAATGAAATGTTGTTAATAGATGAAAACAATAAATGCAAAGGTGATGCCTTCCTTTCTTCAAAAGCCACTTTTTCTCATGTTGAATGATTTATTATCTAATGAGTCGTCCGCGGTTGTTACGGAAGTTCAGACCGATATAAATAATAAGATGATAAACCCCTTTCAAACGTATCAATATTGGGGTGCTCAAGGCATGATGCCACACACATTGCTTAAGGATGCAAATTGGGTTCATAATTGTAGATGAAGCATAGAGGTCTTGGCAAGATCGAGCTTTCTAGGGTCTTTAGACTTAAATTATTTCTCTGAGACAATATTTCAAATTGACACTAGATTGTGTCTTTGAAACATGATTTTTGTTGATTCAAATAAAGAGTGCAAAGACTAAATATTGTTTGTTTGGAAAAAAAAAAAGCTCTTTAACTTTTTGATCTTTGTCTCTTTGTTTTATTACAATATTTAACAAAATTATCTTTTTTTAGAAAATAAACTAACTTTTAACTTTTTGTCACACATTTAGCATAAAAGCTATAAAAAAAATAAAAAATAAAAACTCTTCCTTTTTATCATACTTAGCAAATAAGCAACTAATGCTAATGAGATAACTAAATGCACATTGACTCTGATCCTATAAGTCTTTGTAACGTTTTATATAAAATCTTTTCCAAAATTTTGGCTAATAGGTTGAAAAGAATTTTACCTCTGATCATTATAGAGCACCAAAGCGCATTCACCAAGAATCGTCTTATCACGGACAACATCTTAGTAGCTTTTGAAACCCTCCACAGCATGAAGCATCATATCTCTCCCAATGATGGTTTTATGGCGCTTAAACTCGATTTGAGTAAAGCTTTTGATCGTGTGGAATGGACTTTTTTACATGAAGTTATGGTAAAAATGGGCTTTAGCCACCGGTGGATTTCCTTAATAATGGTGTGTGTGACTACCGTATCTTACTCCATATTGGTCAATGGCGAACCCAAGGGGCTGATTTTACCGACTCGGGGGATCCGCCAGGGTGATCCCCTCTCACCCTTCCTCTTCCTCCTTTGTACGGAAGGTCTCCACGGCCTAATCTCTAAGGCCGCCCATATGGGTGATATCCATGGCTTCCAACTTTGTAGAAGAAGCCCAAAGCTTACTCATCTTTTATTTGCGGACGACAGTCTGCTATTCTGCAAGTCCGATCCCGCTGAATGTCAAAGAGTGCTTAATATATTGGGTGTCTATGAGAAGTGTTCAGGGCAGCAAATTAATAGATCCAAAACCACCATTTATTTCAGCAAGTCCACCTCCGAAGAGCGACGATTCGCCATTATTGAGTTGCTTGGTGTTCCTGAAATCCGAGAGTATGAGAGATACTTAGGTCTGCCTTCTTTCGTGGGAAAGAAGAAAAAAGCAAGCTTCGATTATATTAAGGAGCGTGTTTGGAGAAAATTACAAGGTTGGGGGGAAAAATTACTCTCTCAAGCGGGTAGGGAAGTTCTAATTAAAGCCGTGGTTCAAGCCATCCCCACATTCACCATGAATTGCTTTAAACTTCCATTGGGCTTATGTGAGGAAATAGAGAGTATGATTCAGAAATTTTGGTGGGGTCAACGCGGTGATCGCCGAAAAATTCATTGGGTCAGTTAGGGTGCTCTGTGCAAGCCGAAATCTGAAGGTGGGCTGGGTTTCAAGAATTTGGCCTTGTTCAACGATGCTCTCTTGGCCAAGCAAGCTTGGCGGCTCCAACATAACAAGGACTCCCTCTTCTACCGGATTTTTAAATCCAAGTTCTTCCCCTATGGCTCAATTATGAATGCCTCGGCCTGTACACAGGGGTCCTATGCTTGGAAAAGCTTGTTGAAGGGCAGAGAGGTTCTTAGGAAAGGTCTTCGGTGGCGTATTGGTACAGGGGATTTGGTTAATCTCTGGTCTGACCCATGGCTCCCCTCTACCATCCAGCCCCTAATTCAATCTCCCGTGGCTCATGATTTTGCAAATGCCAAGGTTTGTTCCATCATCAACCCATCTCACAAATCCTGGGATGTTGCTCTGTCGAATAGGCTTTTTCTACCTCATGAAGCTCTTCTAATTCAGTCTATTCCCTTAAGCCTTAGTCCTATTGAAGATAAGCTTGTGTGGCCCCTTAATCCCTCCGGTATCTACTCTGTAAAATCTGGTTACAAGCTGCTTTCCCAGGAGGTGGGGGGCGCGGTTTTCATTAATCATGTGGTGGATCCTGCTGTCTGGAAGGTTGTTTGGGGTTTAAAAGTCCAAAATAAGATTAAGAATTTTCTATGGAGAGCCATTCGTAACTCCATACCTGTGAAATCCAACTTGTTGCAGCGGAAGGTGTTATCGTGTGACCTTAGTGATCACTGCCTTGCTGAACCAGAGGGCGTTCTCCATGCTCTTTGGAATTGCCCTCTGTTGGACCCTGTGTGGAACTCGGATCCTATCTGGTCCTTTCGATCTTCATCCCAGTTTTCAAGCTTTGTTGACTTGGTTCAATTTTTGATCAAGGAAAACTTGAACTTGGAGTTGTTTGCTCAACTGTCTTGGACCATTTGGTTCCGCAGAAACCAGCTGAGGACTAGCTCAAAACCTTTCCCCATTGAGCATGTATTTCCTGATGCCCTTGCAGCCCTCTCTGCTTTCATCCGAGCCATCCCTCCTAAACCCCCTGACTGTGTGCCTCGGCCCCCACAGATTGTCAAATGGTGTCCCCCTGAACCAAATCTCCTCAAAGTAAATTATGATGGAGCGGTGTTTAGGGAAGAAAATGCTGCTGGTGTTGGAGTGATTATCCGTGATACAGATGGCCGGATTATAGCTTCTATGGTCGAGAAAGTCCCTTTGCCCAACTCTGTTGCTGCTCTTGAGGCCGTTGCTGCTGTCAAAGCTCTTTATTTTGCTACTGGATTAGGAATCTCCTCTATAGCTTTGGAGGGTGACTCTGAGATTGTGTTTAAGGCTTTGGTCAGTGAGGACACCTCTTTTGCTGATCTTGGTCACTTAGTTGAGGAACCTAAACTCCTCTCCACCTCATTTATTTTTTGTAGATTCTCTCATGTTAAAAGGCAAGGTAACTCTGCCGCTCATCATTTGGCTAGACATGCTAGACATGTTAGCTCCCAGTTGGTTTGGTTGGAAAATGTTCCCCCCCAACTCCTTGCTGTAACTTTAGCCGACTTGGCTAGTATTTATTAAAGTTTACAGTTCCTTTCTCTAAAAAAAAAAAAAAAAATGCACATTGACTCAAAACTATATTTGGATTGAAAGAAAAAAAACTGCATTCTCACAACTTAGCTTTTTAGCTTTTTATTTTTTTGGTTTATTTGACTATATGCAACCTTTTAAATCTTATAACCATATTTTAACTAGCTTTTAACAAAATACTATATCCAAAAACACTTAAAATATAAATTGACTTCTAACTTGGGAAGTACATAAATTTCTTAATTAAGTATGAACAGTCCAGTCAAGTGCCCTGTAGTTCAATTGGTTGGTATCTCTCAGTGTTTTCAACAAAAACATCCAAGGTACAAATTCCCCCTAACCCCAACTATCGAATTATTTAAGAAATAAATAATAATAAAAACTGTCCAACTTTTTAACTGGATAAGTATAGAGGGGTTTATTAAATATATCAAGTTAAAAGAATCCTAATTGGTGGGATCAAAACCATAAGGTATACAAGTAAAATTGACTCTACGGTTGGGAGAACTTATCTTACACATGCATCAGTTGCAAGCAGATGCCACATGCCTATAGACCACACGTGAGACATCTGTTGCGAAAAGGGTACAAGATACCACCTGCAATATTGGAGAGGATATTAGTTCTTTTTTTTCTTTTTTCTTTTTTTCTTTTTTTTTTTTATGAATAGTTCATTTCTACCTTAGGTTTGATGGCCATTTAATACCAGCTTTCATCCACATTTATTGATGGCATTAAGGATAAGCTGAGGTGTTGCTATTTCAATCAATTTTCCTAACCGAAATAAATTCTGCAAAACTTTATATGTATGGTATGATAACTCACTTGAATGGAAACCTGATGGGCAGAATATTATTGCTTATTTAAAACAACTAGTGTGGCCATAATAATTGTTACAAGGAAGATTATCCTGTAGTTAATTAAAAAAGAGGAAAAAGAACTAAAATGAGTTGAGATTGTAAACTACAGAGTCACAAATGGCATTAGAATAAGATAATTGATCACCTATCCTCCCCAACCCCATCCAAAAAAAAAATGCAGAAAAAAAAAAAAAAAAAAGGAACCATACATACATACATATATATATATATATTGCAGAAAACAATGAGATATGAACTGAGCAGATATACATTTATATACCCATGGAAGAATTTATTCAAAAGAATTTACAATTCAATGTATTGCTACATACTTTTCATGTATACTTGCATTCCTGCCCATCGCCAATACCTTCTTGAGAGGGCACCTACAAAGGTGAAGGTGAAAAAGTTAAGAAAAATAAACACACACGTACAAGAAGAAGAAGCTGCATATAGAAACTCTAAGAAGCTGCTCGTAGAACTGCTGACTTCCCAAACTGGCAAAAGAAGAGTGATGACAACACTGCTGAAGATATTAGTCTGTCATTCTCAAAAACACCTACCCTAATCTCCTAAAAGAGACCCACTCGCAGGATACATTAAAATGCATTTTGTGCATTCATGGAATTTGGATTGGTATTTGAAACAAGTTTTGAAGATGAGTTCCATTCTCATTTCTGCCACTAGAGCCCCAAAAGTGTGGCATTTCTGAATGGAAAGTAGCCTCTCTCTCTCTCCCCCTCCCACCCCCTCCCTCCCCAGCTCCCTTTTCTCCATCAACTTCATTGGTTTTGTGTTATTTGTGTTACTCCTGCCTCTATTTCTAACACAAAACATTGTATTTTTTGTCAAAATAATTTAAGTTATACCAATAAAATACATGTTCCCTAAAATTTAGAATTTGCTATTTGTTGAGAGAGAAATATAAGGATGTACCAAACCAAGAGCTTCTGTTGCACTTATACGACTCTCTTCACCACAAACCCCGACAAGCATATTCAATAGAAATAACCTCTGTTCCACTTTCAAATTTTTCTCCAAGCCTCGAGCCACCATCTCCATCTCAGGCTGCAGAAACACATTAAAAGTGAATGACACAGAAACCTAGAGGTGATTCCTCACAAAACCACTGCATGCACAAATTAAATGAATCCTAAAGCAGTTATACCAAGACGACCATGAAATTTTTTATCTAGACTGCATTATTATATATGGATTGGTCATAAGTCATTAACCTATATAACTCCCATTCAAAAGCACACAAATTTGATTTTAGACAAATGGCCCAGAGTCCATATAAAGAAAATGGTTAAGAAAACACACATAAACATACCCAAAAAAGAAAAAAAAATCAACCTTTTAAAAGTGCAGCCATGATGCTCACTGCTCCGTATTTGATCAGCCAACAGTATGGCACAGCAATCTCAAAGACCACCATACAGACCATTAACGACAGACTAAATAGAACATTCAACAAGCTGTCCTTACAACCAATATTTGTACACCTATGCTCACTAAGCATCTACACTATAATAAAAACCTTCAGGTTCAACCTATTATAGACCAAAAAATCAAAGTTGCTACTACAGCTTCAACTCTGGATAAGCTTAAGAATGGGCTTGTTTAGAACCATATCAAGTTACCAAACTGTGGACACAAGCAAGTACAAGATATTGCAAGTTTAGAACCATATCAAGTTACCAAACTGTGGACACAAGCAAGTACAAGATATTGCAACTTGTACCAACTAGTTAATATGATCTAATCATGTGCATAGAAGACCTGCCAAAGAACTATTATAAAGACTGCTACCACAAAGGCCAGGTAAATACAGCCAAAAGTGAACTTATATATAACAAGAAACTGAGCAGAAATTGAGTGTGTTTGTGTTCCTAACTACATATGAAGTCAGAGACACTTTCAACTCAGAAAATACAAGAAGAAGAATGCTTTTCAATATATCACCATGATAAATTCCACAAATATATTTCAAAAAGAAACAATTATAGAGTGAAATTTCTAAAATTCATAGAGTAAATATAGGAAAACCAAATCACATACAGAGGACTCCTCGGGAGGAAATATCCGCAGCATAAGGCATATCTTTGACAGTTCTAATTTTGCTTCAGCATGTTTGCCTTGAATTTCCAAAGCCTGCGGTGAAATGGATATCACATAAAACATTAATTTAACAAAGTAATAAAAGGACTATAATTGTTTTTATTAGTTAATATTTATTATAATAAAGACAAAAGGAAAGCACAATTCTTTACATAGGAACTGCACTAAAGGACAAGAATGTTGAGGTTAAAAAATGTAGGAATTATAGTGAGGCTACCACAAATACTTTAAGATTGACAGGGAGTATTGAAATTTAGGTTTCCAACAAAAAATCGCAACAATAATTCTTAAATGATGGGATATTAATCACTGTGCTTAAGTCCCATAATTTTTAAAAATCTGTCTTTTGTACCCAAGAGCTTTTAGAAATAATATGATCACTATATGGAAGATTTTAATAAGCCATTGCAAGTATATAGAAAAATTCAAATAAAATATAGATAAAGTATACCATTTCTTTCCCTCCAAATCAATCAATCCCTCAAAGAACTTATTAAAGTTGTGGTAACAACAAAGAGGAAACAGGCTCTCAGTTCAAAACACAAAGCAACCAGGACTTGATCCCAATAAATTGGGACTGATTCAATGGTCCTCATAAACTAATTGAAGTCAACCACATGTGCTTCTTTCCCATCTTTCAGCCTATCAACTAATAGAGATCAACCACATGATTTGCCTCTCTACCTCTTTTCACTCTGTCAACTTATATTAAATTATTCTTTCTCATATGCATTAATCAATCTCCCAACACATGAACAAACCATCAATATGACATCTGTTCCTTTGTCCATATGACTGAATTCATTATCATATTTTTCCTATTATTCTTAAACAACATTCTCATCCCAGCTTAGTTTAAATGAACGTAACTTTTTAAGAAAGAGAAAATTAATTCAAGTTAAGAGAGTGAAAAGGGTAGAGGAAGACCCCAAATAATAATAGTAGTAAAAAAAGATATGTCAATTAAAAAAGTAACAAAGAGTATAACTTCAAATAAAGTAGATTGGAAGAAAATAATACACATGGCTGGCCCTAACTAATCTAGTGAGGATCCACAGCCAACCCAGAAATGGGACTACCGTATTGTTGTTGTTACCATAGATCATAACAGGCCATGAACTGATCTTATAGATATTTCACTAAAACTTTATAGATATGCTAGTTACATAATACCTTCAATGCATTTCTCCACTTCCCCACCAGCTCTTATTCTATGACCATATATAAAATTGAATCATAAGAAGAGCTGAAAAATTACCCACGCCTGTAAAAACCGTGAACGAGTACGTGCAGCAACAGCTGCTGACACAATTATTGCAGCACGAATGTTTTCAAGTCCAATGTTTTCAGCAAGCCCAGCAACAAATTGCCGAGCATCTTCACCATCAATCTGAACAGAAGTACAATGACTCGGGGCCCTGCAGTATTCCTGAACAAGTTACAACACCAGGAGAAAACTTGTGCAGATAAATACTGGAAGTGGCATATATTTAAATTGTTTCATTTATGCAGGTCTAAAAACACACCTGCTGCAAACATTTAAAACAAAGTCAACAGAAGCACGATAGAAGGAATCACGTGTATTTATTGTGTCAAAGGAGACCCGTACTCCAGATGTCCTGCATATTTGACGTAACTGCTCACCCATACAGGCAAAGAAGAGTCCAATGCATTATGGAAATATCAGTTACAAAAAGCAAAAAATTGTAATTACATGTTACAATAGTAGCAAAAAAGTTACCTCATTAATGAAGTGAATTTTATTATGCAATTCTTTTCAAATTCTGCAAAATAAAATCAAGAGAAGCACATTGTTTGATGTGGTGGTGTCTATGGCATGAAAGAAATGCAAGAACCTTTGAGGGGTGTGAATGGACTATTTTAGACTTGAAGAAACAATTTTTTAGAACTCTATTTGAGTGGCTGCTGGCTTCAGGGACATATCTTTTCTCTGATTTCTTAGATTTTATGGATCATTGTACTCTTAGATCATAATGTGGTGATTCATCTAGTACACTTCCTGTGTACCTGATGTTTCCGATTCAATAAACATATTATTTATATATATATAAAAATAAAAATAAATAAAAAAATTAAATCATGAACTTAGATAATAGTTATAAAAGGTTGAAATCAGAGATATAAAGCACATCCAATATATTCATTAATTATCACTTGTCAAAATATTTATATATATATATATATATATATACATATTCATTAATTATCTTGTATATGCACATTAGTTTTATTAAGAATACCTAATATTTACAAAGAAAACTTGCATTCTGCCACATCACTAAATTCGTCAAAAAATTACAAAATCAATGTGCGGCATCATCTTTGCAAATGATACAGCCTTCTCTTGATCCTCATAAAGCACCATTGTATCAATTATTTCCACTTCATCAAACTTTGTCACTTCATGCACCATAGATGGTTGACCAATAGCAGATGATTCAAACTCACTTTTTACAACATGTGTACTCCCTAATTTAACTTTTCTCCCCATTAAGAAGTGGGAAGTCTTCCTTCTCAGCAGTAAGCAACATATCAGACACTTCAACAGGCTAAATTAAATCTAGAACACATTTTAGGTAGGGCAAGGATTTGCTGCAAACATGGTTTTGAACAATCTATGCAATGGTGGCTTTTTGCAATCTGTGGAGTTTGGCAGAAGCTTGTGTGGCTGTTTTGCAGAAAATTTTGTGGCAGAGGCTGTGGTTTTTATGGTGTCTCACTATCTTGGCAAAATTGGGTTTGAGATGTGGTGGTTTGGGATTTCGAGCAGCAGTGAAGGGGTTGGGTCAGGCAGAGATGGCCCGTATGGGTACTGAAGTGTGCAATGGTGGCTGGGTCAGGTGGTGGTGATTTTATTGAGGCTGATGGTGGCTGGGTACTGGTGTGTGCAAGTGTCTTAAACTGAAATGGGTATGGGTTTGGCTGGAGCGGTGCTTTTTAGCGGAGTGAGGCCGGTGGAGAGGGAAGCGGCAGGGCTGAGCAGTGGCACAAAGGATGAGAGACAGAGGGCTTGGACAAGAAGAGAGAGAGAGAGAGAGACTGATTAGAGAGAGAAAATGGTTTTAAAGCAAAAACTCACACTGTTAGTCATCTTAACTGATCATGTGCAATGCACATGACCTAGGGACACTTGCCACTCCCACTAGTTGCCACTTTATCGTGTATGCTGGATTTGCTGCAACCATGTTTGCAGCAAATCCTTGCCCTTTTAAGTATTCCATCAGGCTGTGATCGTGATGCAATATGCTCTTCTCGTTCTAGCGTTGTAGCAATATCTATCGGTACTTGTACTTCCACATCAACACTACACCACTATTGCAGAGTGTGTGAGTTGGAATGCAGGTCATCTTCAATGGATATTACTTTCTATCTAGCTCTTCAAAATTGGGAGTTGGATATGCAGGCTGAGTTCCTTAATCTTATCGACCCACATAAATTAGAACAAATGAAAAGGAAAAGATTGTTGGATGCCAACAAAAAGTGTTGTGCTTATTTGGGGTGTGGTTCAGTGGGTTATGCATAAAACGGTAGTTGATCTGATGGCCTGTTGGAAGGGGCAATTTTCTAGGCACCATAACGGTAATACTTGAAATGCAATCCCTTTGTGCATCATGTGGATTATTTTGAAGGAATGGTATAACCAAACATTTAAAGGTCTTGAACAACCTATGGTGGATCTTGAAAAAAAAAAATTTACGCATTTTATATGATTTGATAGCTGCTTTAAGTGGCCATTCTTTCTCTAATTTACTGGATTTTTTTTTTATTGTTTTGTTTTTAACTGAGTTGTGATGCAACTTTAATACCCAACCCATGTACTTGGAGGTGACTTCTTTTTAGTCAATAAATTTTATTTAGTCATCAAAAACAGCCAAGAGTATTGATGACCATTAAAAGTACGTGCCTCTAATATAACCATAATTCTGCCTCTAATATAACCATAATTCAACCAAAAATAAAGTTCCAGACAAAAAATTGTAACAAGAACCAGGACTGTTGACCTGGGCTGTTGATTTATGTATCATGGACTGGTCATTGTGTGGGTCTTAATGAGCATTCAGCAAGTGCACATATTGAAGATAAGGAATTTAACTGTGTGGATTAGGGGTTGATGTGAGTGGGCCTGGTTTATTTTTTAGGTAATGGGTCAGACTGAGTATTGGGATGTCTAGGCTGTCCTTTT
This sequence comes from Quercus parvula, assembly GCA_030820535.1. Classification (NCBI taxonomy): domain Eukaryota; kingdom Viridiplantae; phylum Streptophyta; class Magnoliopsida; order Fagales; family Fagaceae; genus Quercus; species Quercus parvula. Next base: position 11,588,062 of record JAUAME010000007.1, on the reverse strand, counting down.
TCTTTTGACTGGATCAAGTAAAAGTTTGTGTTTAATAAGTTGGATTTGGATAGAGTTTGATTGGGTTTCCACTATAGAGTATCTGATAGGTTAATAATCTGTGAGAATGGTTGACCACTGAGTGGCTTCTTGACAACGGCAGCAGTTGAGGGAATGGGGTTGCCGCTAGGCAAGTGAGGGCTCACTGAACAATGAACGAGAGCTAAAAAGTCTGGTGATATCATGCGATGGATCAGGTGTAGTCTGGGCAGCAGAGTTGGGTGCTTTGGTGGTGGCACAATGTAGTCATAAGGTCTGGCTAACAATCCTATGTTTCTTTGTCACTTTACAATTGAGAACGAAGGGCGAGTCAGCGATGAGATGCTTTCAGTGAAACTTTAGTGACAAGGCAATCAGAGCAGTAACATGATCAGGGCCATCCAACTCAACACGATGCCATTTTAAGGGCAAAGACCAAATTGAGCCTGAGGGACAAAGATGAGGCTTGTCCATTGACACAAGGAGTGATCAAATGGGGCTCTCAAGTCATCAATGGCAACAGCAATGGGTACTTAGGAAAATGTGTGGGGTCACCAGCATGGCTGGGCTTCGATTTTTTTTTTTTTTTTTTTTTTTTGGGCGATGCACGACAGTGCTTGAAACTAATTAATCAGATATTTGCTCAAATACTAAATTTGACATAGGACAAAATCAAAACAATAACAGAATAAAATTGGAAAAACAGAAAAATAAAGAATAGGCAACCTAGAAGTCAGCACCTAGGCTTGCTTGGAATCAGCACCAAGCAGGAGAGAATAAACCTCTACAAGTTAGCATCTAAGGTTCAACACTAGACCATTAGAGAATTCCAAGAGATATTTTATTAATCATCAAACTAAAACTTGAGTACAATTTTATTCTTATATAGATTAAAGACTTAACCCTAATACTATCTGAATTGGGAAATCCCAATTAATTTTTTTTTTTAAATAACCTTACTCCAGAAAATTAATAAAATAACCAATTAACTATCATGACCTTAAATAAAATACAATTGACTCTCCAAAATTAAATAAAACTAAATTTCAATAAATACCTCTTTGCACTTCCCGTATCATATCATACGCATGCACAGGCATGCTTGTGCATAAACATAACCATCCAATTATTTTTTTTTGATAAGTTAAAAACAGCATCCATTTATCAATACTCAGACATGTAATTGCATTTATTTATTTAGGTTTTCACTATCCATACATCGATACATCTTTATCTCACATGTGTGTGTCTTACTGGACAAACCAAACAGATTATCTCCATTTTTTTTTTTTTTTTAACTTTATAAACTCGAAACAAATTCACTGGTAAAAATGGATAAAATTATACGCCTCTAAAATAATTTTTCGATAGAAAAACTGAGTGAAATTATATATGCATATATTTGACAATCAAAGTTATCACATAAAAGAAGTACTGACTTGAATTATATCATCCTCCACTATGTCCCTCCCGTTGATTCTATTGTCCGTGATCACTGGAAATCAAGTGGATGAGTTGCAACTTGAAGAAGTATAGAATGACCATAACAACATGAAAACTTGAGAAATGCATTTGTTTACCTACAACAAAGGCAAAATTCCAGCACTAAGACCAAGCTTGTGAAAATATTTATATACTGATAGACATAAAACCACAAGAGTTATATCAAATAACAATCAGAGCGACAAAACACATTGGCAAGTTAGGAAAAGAAATTAGCATAAGTTTGAGGCCTTAGTTTGGCCTAACTCATTTAGGGCTTTTCCTATTGTGTAAGGGTCTTTGAAGGCAAAAATGTAAACCAAGTTCATTCTTCAAGACTTCAACTGAAGAAAGGAAAGTGAAAAGCTGACCCTGGCCCCTTCTTAAACACCAACTACCCCTTTCCCTTCCCAACCTAGTCAAATAAGAATCACTCTGCAAGCAACTGGTGCTAAGCCCTCAACAAAGCAGGAATGCCACATTGGAACTTCATCAAGAAATGGGACAACCACAATGGTCACTAAGGATCGTTGCCCAGTGCTGCTCCCACTTAAGTGGAGTCCTAAAAATGAAAGTTTGGATAATGTTCCACCATTCAACATTTTTTGCTTGAAGCGACTGCTCAAAATACTTGAAATGAAACATCTGTGCTTGGCAGCCAAACATTTTAAAATTGTTCCAGACAATGACCTCTTCTAAATACACATGAGACATCTCCTTTTCAATTTCAGATATCAACCTACCTTTAAGTAGAAAAATAGTCATACAACAGTAACCCTCTTTGGCATTATCCACTGAACTCCAAACATAGCTAAAATGAAGGCCCACAACTCACAAGCAACTATAAAATGAACTATCAAATGGTTCACTGTCTTGCTACTACATCAATTCATACAATCCAATCTCCCAGAGTGATAACTCTTCCAGTCAGATTCCCCCCCATCAGAATCTTCTCCAAAACTGTAGTCCAAAGAAGAACCTTCTTTGGTACTTTGTGCATCATATACTCTTCCAAGAAAAAATTACATATTTGGCCCCTCAAAGGACTTCATAGTAGGATTTGACATCAAACTCACTGTTAACTTTAGGTGTCCACCTCAAAAGATCATGAGCACAACTGCAGGATTTTGGAGTAAAGAGTGTTGAAAAAAGATTAACTTATTCCAATTCCCAATCACTGAACGCACATACAAAACTGCTGTTCCATGATAGAGACCCTCCTCGAACCAGATGCTCCAAGGAAGAGTATAAAGATGCATCTTTTCCCACTGCAATACAGCACAAATCAGGATATAGCTCTTATAGAGCACCATTACTGCACCATATATCATGCCATAGTCTTAACCTATCACCATCCCCAACCACATAACCAGTACAACTCATGAATGCATCACATCCCAATCCTTCGCACTTCCTCAGTGTCCAAAAAGTAATTGCCTTCCTCTCCAAATCTCCACCACCAGTTCCTCAATAAAGCAACTGGTTTATAACCCAATACTTGTCCTGAAGAGAAAAATAAATAAACAGTGCCATGGTCCTTGTTTAAAAAATTCCATTGGATTCAGTTCAACAAGGTGCAATCTTCACTCAAATATGAGTAGTTAGTTGTTTCTTAGAGATCAAACAGTAGTCCATACCATTCCTCCTAATAGTATTGTATCTGAAGTTGATTAGGATAATAAGACTAATCTACTAGTGAACACAAGAAAAAAGTGATTTTTTTTTTTTTTTTTTTTTTAGCAGCACATTACTAGGAAAAATTCATGTTTATAGCACAACATTACTCAGCACAATCAAATAAGCAGTTTAAACAATTCTAATATATGTAAATTAGCAGTAGAACTAAAAATTCATGCCAATCATAGCACTAGAAATCCCAAAATCACCACTAAGCACTGACCTTGAATCAACCAGTTGGCTTCCCTCTTGTACTGCTCCGCATTCAGCACCAACCCCGGCTGCAGCACAGAAACCGGCCACCATTTCGGCAACTTCTTCTCCCGGGGCCGAACCCGAGTCCCCGAAACCCTCTCCGATATTCCCCCATTGGTTGCCGAAGCTGCCACCGCCGGCGACAACGGATTGCTCGAAACCCTCTTCAAATTCTCCCTCTCCTTGACCTTTCTCCCAACGCCAACAGCAACAACAACCTCTCTTCCCCCAAGACTCCGGTCCCTCCGCACCACGACCGGCCCGGAATCCCCGAACCCGGACCGGCCCCGAATAAGCCATAACCCTAATTTCCCCAAAACCCTAAAAGCGAAAACGAGAACGAAGCTACAAAGGACCAAATTCCCGGCGAAGACAACAGTCGAGCGGCGACAAGAGACGAGGATTCGGCGGTTATCGTCGAGAGTGATTAGGGTTTGTAAGTCGTGGTAAGCGTCGAGGGAAGAGGAAATGAAGCGTTGGAAGTTGTAGTGGAGGAACGACGTGGTTTGGTTGAGGTCGATCACGGTTTGGAGCGTTGAGTTGTCGGAGGAGGAGGTGGTGGAGATAGTGGTGTTGGTGGTGGTGGTGAAGGGGGAAGAGAGTTTGGGGTTCCGGCGATAAGTACGGCGGCGTTTTGGGGGTAAAGAAGAGCAAGAGAGATGGAGGAGGAGGTGGTGGTGGTGGCATTGGTATTGTGAGAGAGAAAAGGGAGTGTAGATGAGTGTGTTTGCAGAGTTCATATATGAATTTAGTATAGACTATAGAGTAGTAGTATATGTATCAGTGTGAAGGCTTGGGGTTAAAGAGATTTTTGTCTGAATGAGTTGTGAATTATGGGAGCTCAGTATAGACTGTATAGGTAGAGATTTTTGATGTTGTTGACTTGTTTCCCCCTTCATGGCTGGAGGAGGAGAAATCTATGTTTGTTTGCCAGAAGAAAGGGAAAATTTTGGAAAATAACACGAATCCATGAACAATATCATTAGTTAGCAACGTTTTCAAACTATTTATTAATCTAGCATCTCGAGCCCAAGAGACTCAATTTTCTCCTAAGAACTTGAGCCTAAGAGACATGATTTCAGTGTTCTAATGTAGATGACGTGGTTTTTTAATCCACATAGAAGCCGCCTGGAACTCAACCCTTAGAGGCTCAAGTTTGAAATCGATCCTAGCTCGATTTCTTGAAGTGTAATAAAGGCTCGATTTGCAATGTCCGGTGGATATTAATCCACGTGGTTTTCAATGGGTCCCTATTTCACATAAAGCACCCTTTAGACCCTAGCTCCTTCTCTGTATTGGGTCTCTCGAGCAATGAAGAAGTTTCTCTCTTCATTCTTGTACTCTCACTCTCTCATACAATCCTAATACTCACAGTTCATAAATCCACATTACAGGCAAGAGTATATATCTACACTTTAGAACTACTAACAATTTCATTGATTTATTGAATGAGGTTTTTAAGATATTATTCTAAATATTGTTCATATTTATTTAGTTGTTAGTGTAAATATTTGCTAGGTTTTTTATAAAAAGTAAAAATTCTTTAAGATATATTAGTATTGTTAGGTTTTCATCATGGGTATGTAATGGATCATGATTCTTTTTCTTTTTCTTTTTTGGTTTGATATTTTTCTTTATCAAAACTTATGTTAGAATGATTTGAAATTTTGTAATGGGGTGAGTTTTGTCCTACTTGAACAACCAAATTCACTTGCAGCTGCATCTTTAGTTTTTTTTGGTTTTTTTTTTTTTTTTTTTTTTTTTTTGGGCGGGGTCTATCAAAGTTTCTTGTTTCAAAGGAAAGATCCAACAAGGCATGTAAAATTGTAAACCCAATCTGAGTATGAAATGATAATGAGTGTGTTTTTATGTGATGTGGGGTGAGTATATGCTAATGTGGGGTGTGTTTGTATATGCATATGTTATAATAAGTTGTAATTTTTGTACTTTGACTAGATAAAAGGTTTTGTAATTGATGTTAAATGAAAGAGATAAAATATGTCACTAACATATTGCACTTGACTTTAATAGGTTCACAATCACAACTGAAGATAATTGATATAAATATATACTACGGTGGACCCCTTATCAATCCTAACAAGATTGATGGATTCCGATTTAAAGGGCCAAGTATTGAGTCCTATTATATGGTGATACGTTGTAAGTTGAAAACGTTGAATAATTTGAAGATGAAAATTGTGAAAGAATTGAATTTGAACCCTGCTTTTTATGACATAAAAATTATTTACCGTTGTCCACAAAAAGTCCTCCATGAACGAATAAATTACAGGTATATGACAATCAAAGAAGATAAAAATTTATTCCTAGAGGCATAAAGAACAACGAATAGGTGAATAACAATGAAGCATAGTCATTTAATATTTTCTTTTCAAAACAATAAATAAATAACAAGAAAACAAACGTAACAATGAAGCGAGTAACTTTTATGACAAGTTTTTATATTTCTCATAAAAGTTGTATTAAAATGTTCTTAAAGTGGTCCATTAACAAATGTTTTAACGACACCTATTACCCAAACCTTATTCTTAAATCATTCTAGTGGTAGTAAGAATTACGAGTAACATTGAAGTAAGCTACTAAAGTGTCCTCTATGACCGTAAGATATATCATCTTTTTTTTTTTCTTTTTTCTTTTTTTTGAGAGACTAAGATATATCATCTTTATCTTTAAAATGTGATGAAGAAGCCAAAGATTATTAATTATATTTGTAGCATAAATGGTAATGTTTATTCTAAATCATTCTAGCAATAGAAACTTTCTATAAAAATAAAATAAAAAAATAAATCTAGCAATAGAAAGAACTATGACTAACATTAAAGTAAGCAATTACAGGGCCTTTATGATTTTATCAAAAAATAAAAAGTGGCCTTATGATTATAAGAAACGGTTCGTTTCTTTTATATTTTAGGGTATAAAATATTACTTACTTCTTTCCTTATTGAATTATTCCTTCTTCTTTTTTGTCAATTTAGTCTGCCGCCTTATAAAATTGCATCAATCCAATTGTTTTCATATAAATCTATTGGCAAACGAAGATGTTTAAAATCTTTTTTTTTTTAAATTAAAAATTAAACTAAAAGAATACATTCTTAGTCCATGGTAATTTTTAATGGAGTATGAGGCAAGTTATGCTATATAATATTAATCTTGTCTTAGGGTTTTGCAACTATTCACGACATTTTGAAAGCTTATTCCTTTATTTATTTATTTATTATTATTGTTATTATCATTTAAGGAATTTCATTTGTTTGTGGTCTTATATTTATAAAAAATAATTATCAAAAAAAAATAACTAATTAATGCCCCTTAACAAATTCAAACGCTAAAGCCTCTACTAATTTTTTTCTCCTCTGATCTCGAATTTTCTGTTTCAACTTTCAAACTCTAGCCTTTTCAATACTTTGAAGAATAGAGAACAAAAATGTTGAATTTAATATATATATTTGTAAGAGCAAATCAAGTTAGTGTTGTTTTGGGAGATGATGAAAGTTTCAATTTATTTTAGAATTTTAGCTTCTTTTTTGTAATATTCATGGGTCCTTTTTTTTTTGGTACTCTTCATGGCCTCATAGGTCCCATCATACTATTCTGCTAACTTTTAACTTCTTCTTTTTCTACACTTTTAGTAAAAAGTTTTCATTTTCAACTAAATAAGTTGTTCCCAAATGGACTCTTAATCAACACATGTATACAACTGCGGTATATTGCTACATTCTTAATACTTTTAAATTAATTTATTTTCTCCATTTATTTTAAAAAATCAAATTAAATGTCTAAACATGATATATTCAAATTAATCTCTTGCTTTGATTGTTAGTAAATATGAATTGGTTACTTTCGTTTTGTTATTTTGATGAGATGAAATATATATTTGTAATCGATTTTTTATTTATTTTGTTATTATATCAATTTTAAAATTTTTTTTTTAATTCTATCTTTAAATCCTACCCCCTGGATTAAAATCTTGGCTCTGCCACTGGTCTTACTTGTATTGAGCCATATCATCGGCCATGTCACCATTTTTTTTATTGATTTGTTCCTCTAAATATCTTTTGGTAATATTAAATCATCCAAGATATTATTAGGAAAAAAAATCATCCAAGATGAATGTATAAGGTCAATTGGTTAATATATTTAATATCATCAAGAAATTAGAAGAACAAATCAATAAATTAAAATTTTAAATAAAAGAAAAGAAAAGAAAAAGGGTGACGTGGCTGATGATTCAATCCATTAGGTCTAATATGGTTCCCTTCAATCTATTTCAGTTTAATGTGGTCCATTTCAGTCCACTTCCATCCATTTGGTTATACTTCAGTCTATTCCATCCAATTTTTTTTTTTTTCCATTTCAGTGCACTTACTTAAGAATGAGAAAAGACAGATTTGGATTGAAAGTGCCTATTCTATATTTGAATTTAGTAAAAAATATAGATGAAAAAATAGTATTATTTTTAATTATTTAATTTAATGATTTGTGGTATTATCTTTTTTCTTTTTCTTTTTTTTGGTGAATTACACAATTTTAGTGTTTTGATATGATATAATTTGAATTAGAAGTCCAATTTCTAAGTCAAATAAAAATTAGAAGATTGCTATAACTATGTTTCTCATAAACTTTTAAATGATTCACCTAAGCAAATGAAAGCTTTTTTTTCTATTAACATGCGTATCTCATAATGCAATGTATAAGTTATTCGATATACCATGATGAAAATTCCTTTATAAAAAACTTATTATCCTCTTCAATCTCTAACAAGAATGATAGTATATATTTTCAGACAAGCATTCTAAATAGTTAATATAAAAAATAAAATGATGCAAAACAAGCTCTTTATGTTGGTTGGAAGAAGAACCATAACTTTTACATAATACAAATATATATATATATATATATATATATATATATATATATATATATATCAGCAGAAAACAAAAAACAGGATTGTAAACTGTCGCATTCATTACTTGGGCCGACGACTAGCGACCATTAAAACTCTAGTGAGAAGTGGTGCATTTTGAAGAAGGTAGATTTAAGAGAAGACAAAAAGGTTCAATCAGTAATCTATGACATGTCCAGTTTGGATATCCAATACCATAACTAATTTGTTGCTAGATCATTTACAATTCTTTTTGTAAAGCAGCTCTTACATCGCACGGTGTTCTAGCCCTTACAACTAATCTTAATCAAGCTCTGAGAAATTCAAGAAACAAACCTCTAACAAATTGACAAACTCCAATTAGTTACAAGTTACAACATACTGAAAAATTGAGTAACTGACTTAACTAATCTTCCGTTACACATAGTTAAGAGTCCCTTACTGTTCTTATTATTAGTGAAAAAGAACACATCTTCTGAACCCATCCCAGAAGTAATTGGGACCAGAAAATATTGACTTAGTGTTCTTATTCCTAGCGAAAAAGAAACTGACCAAATATTTGAACGAAGGAAGACGAGGAAGAGGAGAGTGAAGGTGACAAAAATCAAAATGTACTAAATTTAGCATATTTTAGTCACCTTCCCCACTATCCACTCGTCAGGCTGGCCCTCTCCATTCAAAGCATACCCTAAAGGAATTAGTATCCATAATAAGTTAAATAATTTTTAGGCATGCATGATTGATCCATTGAGTACCAGGAAGACAAAGGGAATACAATTGTTTCGTACAATAAGTCAAAAGGCTAGAACCAGGACTCAACAAGTCCATTTTGCTCAGTTTAAGCAAAAAGTTAGGACTCTCCCACGTTTTACTTCCTCAAAAGAAAAAGGGAAAAAAATGGGGGTAGCAAGTATAAAATTTTCAATTGTACAATTGAAATATCTCTTTTCATATTGAGAATGAATAAAGAACAGTTCTCTTTTTTTTTTCTTTTTTTCTTTTTTTTTCCTGCAGCAGTCTAGTATCAATATCAAAACACTTTCTATATAAAAAATGATATATTGGGAAGAAACGGGGTCAAAAAAATATTTGAAACTCTTAATATTTAAAAAAAAAAAAACATTCACCATTAGTAAAACCAAATAGGTGTATTGAATTCGGGGCAGGAATTTGGAGATCCGGGCAGGAAGACAGGTTTGTCTCCCTATCAAAATCTCAGAGCAGCAAAAACCCAGGTCACCCACCAGCTTCTATACTGCTCATTCATCCATGAAAAGCTTTACGCCCCAACTAGAAAATCCCATTAATGGGCAAGGGATCCCAAAAAAGTAGAAGGCTATTTTTCTTAATTTTATTTTATTGAGTGATTGGAGACCTGGCTATCTTTTTGTACCATCCTATAAATCCTGCCAAAAGAATTTCTTCGAAGAAAGTTCCTGCAATAACATTCAAAATAATACAGCTTGATTATATATTGGGTGGCAATTGAATGAAGAAACAGAAAGTATACCATTCTAATGTCATGCATACATCTTAATAAGAGCATCTTCCTTGTAAATGAAAAACAGATTAAAGATCAAAATATCACTAATGTTTTTGTATTGGGTAGCATTCGAATATAGAATCATGAGGGAAATTATTCCCAAGCCTCCATCTCCAGCTACCCATCAGTTCCACCAAAGCAGGCATTACCAAGACAATTTTAGTTGGCCTGTTATAACTAAAATTGCTGGATAAGGCATAAACTTTCCACCATCCCCTCCTCAGACCAACTTAAACTAGCAATACAATTGGATGCTTTGATGAATTAACCTTTTGTCCCTATTGCAAAGTATGAAGATCAGTAGATATATTTGGCTCCTGAAGAATACCCAGCACCCGAAATGCACACCCAAGAAAGAAACATAGATGTACAGCCTAAATTGAAGTGTTTGGCTTCAGTCTAAATTCAAAAGATTCCAATATGCATGTTGTGATAGCAAATGCAACAGAGATTAAACCAAGAGCATATAGAGAGTCAGTAACATACTTAAAAGAGTAACCTCAGGTGGGAAGAAGTGGCTTTCTCTCATCAGATCCTACAAGATGACTTGCCTATAGAGGGGAAAATTAATAAGCACATAGTGAGCAAAGTATAACATAATAGAATTCAACTCTGCAAAACAAGGACTTCAGGTTCACACCTCTTCACTTGCTCCTGCTGCCATATTTATAAAAGAATCCTTTGGCCTGAAGAAGGAATAATAAATTCATAATTAAAATGTAGAATAAAGAATGTACAAGTCACAAAGTTTCCCCAAACCCCCAACTGAAGCAATTGCCCAATGATACTATTTAAAAATCATGGCACAAAAAATCAGCAAAAAATGAGCCTGTACCTTTGATTTTCATGAACATCTACTAGTTCAAGCTTCCCATTTTGTTGTTCATCTCTGACTTTAGAAAGGGGTGAAAAGAACTAAAGGGAAAAAAGAAGCAGAAGATCAAAAAGACTGATTAACAATAAAACACTTCTCTCTTTTCTCTCTTTTCATCCATCAAAAAAGTTTGTCTCAAATTACCTGGTGCATTGAGATAAATACAATAGAAATTCCTAACAAAAAGTTTACAGTCAAAGTATGACCAAACATCACAGCAGATGCTATGCCCGTAAAGATTGTGGCAACTGTTGATGAGTACTTCTTCAAAATTGTATCTGAAAATTTCAAATGCATCTCAATAAGCTCAATAAATATGATTGCTAAACACATACGCCCACCGGTGGTGGGGAGGATGGGGGGACAAAACAAAACAAACACACAAACACACACACACACACACAGAGAGAGAGAGAGAGAGAGAGAGAGGAAGAAATAGTTATATACATAATTTTTTTTTTTAAGTAATAAAGAATTTTATTAAATAAAATAAGACCTTAAATACATTTAACAAATAGGTAAACATATTATTACCTGCATATTTGAAGAAAAATGATGATAGAATTCCTTGTGCTGCATTGTTAGCTATCAGAAGCATGGTAGCTTTTGAATGGCCTTCTAAGATATCAAAGCTAGCAGGACCTGAAAATTTAACATTGTGATTTCTGAGGCCCACAGCTTAGTTTGATTACAAAAAATGCAACAGTTTAATGGCAAGGGGTACATTTACGAGTTTGATAAAAATGACTTCATTGCACTTCACATTGTTCTCGAAGACAAGATCAATAAAAAATCAAAATGGGCTTTTAGGTTTACACTATATTTGGGAGCATATAAAATAATTTTTTTGATAAATACAATGCATACATTTAAGGACAAGGAGCATATAAAAGAATAGAATAGGTAGATCATAAAGGAATGGAATGAAATACGGTGTACTTTTCCTAGTGTGTGAAAGTTTATCAAAGACAGAATAGAAATCAAAGAAATATATAATTGTATATACCCTTCAACTTTCATTTGCCCTTTTTTTCTTTTAAAAAAAAAAAGGATAAAATCCGTATTTCATCTTCAGGAATGAGTGTTTCTCCCATTTTTGGGAGGAATGCTTACATAGGAATGGAATGGAATCAGCAATTCCCTCACTGCCATTTCATTCCTACACACTAAACTCTCAAACAAGGGAATAGATGAAATATCCTTTAAAGATCTCCTTCTTATTCCACTCCTTCCAAACTAGGGATGGCAACAGGACAGGTGATGCCCCCACCCCCACCATCGCCCCTGCACAACCTGACCTGTTGCCATCATTTGGAACTAACAAAATTCCTCCTAATCCCACCTCATCCGTTCTTGACAATTGCTTTCAAATTCTAAACTTACATACTCTGGATCCCCTTTCAAAGTGTAAAATTAACTACTCGCTAATAGATTTTGACTAACACTATTTAATTGCTTTGTGCATAACAGAAAATAGAAAATTTATTGACCCAGATTTGGATGTGCTTAGAACATGCATGAAACCCCTTCTAAAGGAAATAATGAAATTCAATGACGAAATTTTAATCCAATCATCATTCCTCACTACCCCATCCATCAATTACACACGGAACAAAACTCTTCAGAGAATAAAACAATTTAGAATAAGCAGAGAGTTTATTAATAAATAAATAAGGCAGGGAATAACTAACAAGGCAAAATTAGAAAAATATGGTCTCATATATATTTCACAATAAAATTTCTACATCACAAACCAAACCACATAATACCCACCAACCAAACCATTATTTATCCTAACTTGGCAGGATGTTCTGCAAATCATACAACTCCAGCCACAAACTATGGATTTGAGGTCATAGCCTCATAGGAGTCTTTGGAAATGAGAGTTATTGGATTTGGGGTCATCGGAAGACAAGGATCATTACCGTTGATGAATATAGCCTCCATGGCAACAGAGATAGAGATTGACAGCAAGGAGAGAGAGGGGGGAGGGATGGGGGATAGGTTCTGATAACCAATCAATGGAGAAAGAGAGGGAGAGAGAGAGAGAGGGAAGGAAGGGTGACTAGGGTTTGTGAATGAAAAGTGATGAGTGATAGTGTTGTTACATACCTTTCGATATTTTTAAGCCATAAAAATAAATTATTTAATATTTTTAATATATCAGTTTGGATGCAGGGCAGGGGAGCCAGGATGGGTGAGGAAGAGTACACACGACCCACCCCAAACCTTCAACCATAGGCGTGGGTCAGGATGGGTCTCTGTGGGTCATCTATCCCTATTCCAAACAGAATGTTCAGAAAAAGGGAGCCAAAACCAATTATAGTATCAGAGGCAGCCATTAAATTTTACTATCATTTTCCACGATGGACTGCCATTTTCATTTTCATTAATTTCCTCACTTTGGCTGAGGGATTTGCACAGTAGGTTGACAAGAAATATATCAACACAATTTATTCTCTGCCGGACTTACAACAGGTCATTCTTTTTCCCAAACATATCTAAATGTACCTACCTTTCTAGATTTAGAAAACTGTGAAGGCTAACTAAAGCTATTTTCTACACTAACTGAATATAAGTAATTCCTAAAAGAAGAGAAGGAAACACGAAGATATTCAGCCACAACTAAGCAAGTTAATTATGTAACATAATCAACCAAATGGTAAGGAAGTGAACTGCCAACCACATTAAAGTACAGTTGAATAAATTAAACTGCAAATTTTTTTTCTCTTTTTATAAGTAAAAAAAACTTATTAGAAAAGGAAAAGAGAATGCCACATAATTATGTAAAATACTAAGGCCATGATCCCAACTAGTTTTTGCAATCAGCAACATGAAAACTTTTTCTTGACATTCATTTCTCTGATTAGCCTATTCTTTATTCTTCTTTTCATGTGGCTAGATCATCTCAAACAACATTCCACTTTCTTTGCCCTTAATGAACTTATTATCTGAATATGTCGGATGTTACCTACCCAAAATTTTCATCACAAATCAGTGAAGGCCAAAACAGCACCTCATAAGATTTCCTTTGTATTTTATTTGGTGCCTTCAATCACACATCACTAGAGATGCACTTATTTACTAATTTACTTGACCCATTCTCTTTTGATTGAAATATAATCAAATTATCATTTGTGTGGTTGCCTTCATGGGTAGAAATTCTTTTTTGTGATAAATGCCATCTGGTTGCAAATAAACTGAGTTTATAGTAAATAGTTATACATAAAGAGCTAGTAACTGTGTCAGGTTCACACGTCCCATGTCATGACTTGCACATTCTATTGATTGCGTAAACTACGAACATTATATACTTGGAAGGACTAGTTTAATCAGGTAACCACAGCCTACCAGGACAAAATAGGATTATCTTCCAATGATTTAAGTAGGAATTTAGCATTCAGAGGCAAATTAGTTAGTAGATTGATCTTAGGTTCAAATCCATAAAAGAAGAAGATTAACATTGTAGTAACTTTTGAACATGATAGTCGTATACTTAGATATAAAGATAGATGAATTCAGGTCCAAATATATAAGTTTCAAACATATTTCATAAAATATAACATGATCAGAACACATATAGATTCAAAAAAAAAAGAAAAGAAAAGAAAAAAAAAAAAAAAAGAAAGAAAGAGGCACTTGGAATTAAGTTTTCGTTCCTACAACCCTTTAATTGAATGCACAAAAATAGTACCACTATTTACCAAGAATGTTAAACAAAAATGTTCCTATCAAGACACATAGACACATTTCCACAAAAACCAAAATTTTGAACCCAAAATCCACCATAAAGGTTGCATCTCTCATAAGGGGGTAGACTTACTCTCATAAAAAGTACTCTATATAGTCTACCTACTTATCTTCTTTCCCTTTTCCAAATTCAACTGATAAAGCAAATCATATAGAACAACTTCAACAGTATTTTCTTTGGAGTGGTTTGGGAGATGATTCAAAACTTCACCTGGTGAGTTGATCTAAGGTATGTTCTCCTATTCAATTTGGGGGTCTAGCAATTAGAAATCTGAGATGCTTTAATGAAGCATTGTTGGGAAAATGGTTGTGGAGATTTGGGTCTAAGAGAAGCATTATGGAGAAGGGTAATAAGAATTAAATAAGGAAGTGAGGAGGGAGGTTGGTGCTCTAATTCTATTCCAAGCTCCTATGGGGTGAGTTTATGGAAAACTATTAGTATTGGTTGGTCTACTTTTTCTCTCTATATTCAGTTTGAGATTGGAGATGGGACTAGAGTGAAATTTTGGCATGATGTCTGGTGTGAGGAGAATCCTTTGAGTGTGTGTTTTCCAAAATTATTCAGAGTATAATCTGATGCAATTCCCTAATGGGGTTCGTTATTGGGACTTGGGAGTTCTTGCATGCAATTCAGGATTTCTTTGTCTAATTTTTTGGATGTTATATATGGAGTCTCATTGAGGGGTATTGGTGAGGATAAGAAATGTTGGATGCCTGCTAAGAGTAGGGGCTTTGAGGTGAGCAGTTATCATTGGGCCTTGTTTGGTGTATGTAATCAATCCTTCCCTTGGAGAAGCATTTGGAAGCCAAAGGTTCCTTCCAAAGTTGCGCTCCTTATTTGGATTGCAGCTTTGGGAAATATTTTGACTATTGATAATTTATGTAAGAGGAAGGTGAGGATTCTGGATTGGTGTTATATGTACAAAAGGAATGGAGAATCAGTAGATCATCTTTTATTAAATTGCCGTATTGTTTTTGAGTTGTGGTCTATAGCGTTCACTTTGTTTGGTATTATATTGGGAAATGCCAAAAGATTGTAGTTAAGCTCCTAGCCTGTTGGCAAGGAAAATTTGGCCGCCATCATAATGGTTTTATCTAGATGGTTGTCCCTTATTGTTTGATGTGGTGCATTTGGCGGGAAAGAAATAATCAGTGTTTTGAAGACTCTGAAAGACAATAGTAGAGTTAAAAAAAGAAATTCTTTAAAACACTATCGGATTGGATGTCTATCATAAGAAGTCCTTCTATTTCTTTGGTTTATGATTTGATGGATGCTGTGTATTTATCTGTTTTGGTCCCCTGCTATATACTTCTTGTATATTTGGGTGACTCCTTTTTATGAATTTGAATAATATTTTCTTTACTAATCCAAAAGAAAAAAAAAAAATCCTGACAAATGAACTTGAGTGAAGCAGAAAACTCTTCACATGGATAGAGTCATAAATAATAACAGAATTGAATGATAGCATACAAGCATGAAAAATAGAGAAAACCCCACAAGGAAAATGGACAACTGTGTGCCAATATACCATCAGAGGCTTCATTTCAATAGAACTCAAACATCCTCCTTAATATCCATGAAGCAGGAACAAAGGGTATGGCACAGATACATTTACACACATAATGGAATAACAAACCATTTACGGAAAGAGGGAAAAGAAAATGTTGACATAAAAACTCCTTGCATTTCTCCTGACAATTATATTCCTGTTTCTACAATTAAAAAAATATATTCGTATTTTATCAAACCAGATGTGCCCAAAACCTTTTTCTATGAATTTCAGTGCTAAAAGATCTAGTTTTAAATCCTGGATATGTCCAAGTACCATATACATATTGGGAAGTATCCGCAAAGAACCAGTTTTTTATATAATAATGATACAGAATACTTTTTTTTTTGGGATAAGTAATAATGATACAGAATACTACTCCTTCATTTAGCTATATTTGTTTGTTTGTTATGCCAATATAATCTGAAATGCCATGTTTTTTTTTTTCTTGTCAAGTATTATCTGAAATGACATGCTATTAAAAATAAAGATTCATGTGCATACCTTTGACAATGGCAGTTACCAATATTCCTAGAAGGTTGAATATAGCACCATACCCATATAAAAATAAGTTCTGCAAGCCAAAATTACAGAGATTCAAATTGAATACATTAACTTCCTTTATATACTTTCATTAATTAACAGATATTGCAACTGAAATAAAACACGATTCTGTATGTCAGATATGGAAAGAACATTACAAACAGAATTAGGATCTTGTAGATTGAATCTAAGGCCAATTGACCCAAATATAATGGACAATTCCTAATTTATCTCCTTCAGACCAATTAAGAGTGTGTTTGGGTGAGCTTATTTTCACTGGTTTATTTTGTTTGAAAAATAAGTTGTGTGCAAGTACAGTTGTACATAGAAATGGCGAGGCTTTAAAAAGCTGTACATAAGCTGTCGAAAGTAAGCTGGGATTTCAAGTTAAATCAATCCGACCCTAACAAACCCAAAAATACAGGACCAGGAGCTCCAATGAATTTATCACCAGCAGACATGGTCCACAAACACTTGCTTTCTTGACTTCCAACAACAGAACCGAAGAGCCCTTCAACTTTCTTTGGTGAATTATGCTATAACTTAAAACTATATCTCATTTTCAAAAATTTCACTTTCCAGCCTAGGGAACAACCACACCCAAATTTCACTCAATATGCTTTGACAAACATAATGAGTAGCCCCTCCCAGATATTCATAAAAGCATTAACAAACCATTTTCATATGATGCAAGGGGAAAAACAGGCATACTGCATATAACTCATAGTTTGATAAGAGAGCAATATTTACTATACATCAAGCACAGACCGTACTTGCTACATTCCTTGATCAAATAATGCAATTTTAAACCTCAAATCGTTGCAGCAAGTGAAACTAATAAATTAATTATACATGATCCTAGTATGTTACCTGGAGGTAAATGCTTGTATCATATTGACTTTTTAGAGCATACTCATTGTAGACAGATGCCAAAGATGGAACAGTTACCTGTAAATAAAATTATTTACATTAGCCTCCAAAATCCACAGATAAGTTTTGAAAATAAGAAACACAATGTAAAAAGAGTAGTATTTCCAAACTTCCTTCTTATCAAGCATTCCAATTTTCCATGTTAAATAAGAGGACAATAAATACCAGAAGTTACTTACAAAGACCAACGTATACATGTATGCACCCGTTGCGACTGGAAGACCCAAAGCAGTGGTACCTTCAGGCAAAGAACGCAACTGATTTACACTAATTCCGATGAGCAGCAGAGCAAGAGCTTCCCACTGTAGCAAAACAAATGAATCAGCAACATACCATACAATTATCAAGGCACAGAGAGGTGTTATCAATAGAGAACCCCAAAGGTATTAACATTGCCAAGCTCTCATACAACATTGAAGAACAAACGACGATAGAAAGAAGAAAATTTTTTATTCCTGAGCAAGATGAGGTGCAACTAATATATGATACTAACCTGAATTATGGAAAACCGGCGTCTCATTATAAACTTCAACAAAACAGCAATTACTAAAACCTGCATGTCAATGACCAAACATCAAATCTTTACAAGACTTTCACTATTTCTACAAAATATATATAAGACTAAAAATGAACATTAAGACAGTTTTCACCAAATCACTAAACTAAAGTTCAGATTAAGCAACAATATTACAAGGCTTCATTTTTTCTTTTGAGTTTCCTTTTTCCTACTCTTAATGACAAGGGCCAATAATGGAAGCTCATGATGGGGCCATATGATCCTGTGTATTTTTGTTTCCTTGCTCTCACTCAAATACACCATCTATCATACCAAGTGGAAGTTCAGCTTCAAAACTAACTTGAATAAGAGTAAAGATCAAAACTGTAAAAGGGCCCACATAATAACCAAAATCAAATTACAAAAAGCAAGACACATAATAAAATTACTGTGTAAGAAATTGCTGATACAGTGTACCTCTGATATTGATAAAAAAAAAGGGTCAATATCAAAAGATCAAAAATGCATGTTTACAGCCATAACAAGTACGCTTCTACAGGATATTGAAAATGACACTTGGCATATATGCCAAAAATATAACACAAGTAAGGAGAATTCTGTTGAATCCAGCTAAACTATAATCATTAGTGGACAATGTAAAATGTAATACAAATGAGCATTTTTTTCACAACAGGTAATGTTAGTGGCCATGAGAGATACAAATAGCAAAGCTAAGAAAATGGCAAGTAATATCACTAAAATACCATTTACAAAAGCAATAAATCTCAAAATACCTTCAAATTGCTCAGCATCTTCACTGTCGCAGGATTGAAATATAGCTGCATAACAGATGACCTTATATCAATCAATTTATAACTTTAGACAAACACACAAGTCCTGAAAATGCCAGTAACAGAATAACTTATGATGAAGACAGTTCTATTCTAAATAAAAAGCAGCAAATGATGTCAAAACACCTAGGAAGCCTACACACCCAACCATATTTGGTAGTGCAGACTGCAGACACCAGCCTAGGCAGGTAACCAGCTGCCATATGTACATAACATGGCATACACAATATACATTGAAGGAACACCACACATTACATCTACAAACATTGTTTCCAGATATTTGCACAAACCACTAATCCTTTTCTTGTTGCAATGGCTCTAAGAGCTTAATATTCTGGTCTAATCAGAGCCCAAGGACCATCACAGGATATAGACCATAGATATTCCAGTCTTAATCAGAGTCTATTCACGTGGATGAGCATGACCCAAATATGTAATGGAGGTGGAAAATTATTACATGAGATAAGCTGATTCAAAGGCAAACAAAATAATTTCACAATATTCTCAAATGGAACTTGCTCAAGGCGCTGAAATATGGCTCCAAGATATATTTTAATAATTTTTCAAGTCAGATACTCAGGTGTATTTTGGATTTTTTGTATTGTTCCCAGCAGCTTTAGTTGCGCCTAATTATACATATGGCCAATTTTCTGGATTTTATTTCTTGATTTTGGTTGATATGTGGACCATTTTGGATGCACTTTAATTGCATGCTCAATTAACTTTGAGAAACTTGATCCCAAAGCTGCATAGGTAGATGCCTATATATAGTTTATTGATATTTCAGCAGTTAATAAAAAGGATGGAAAACCCAGCTGCTTGTTTGATACATGATGCACCCATCACTTGGGTGTGATGCTCAAGAACCCTAAGGTGATACCAAGTTGATCTTTCTCCCCTCTCTATTTTCTTTTTCATTTGCTATTTGCAGCATTCCAGTCTCTTTACTCAGATTATTCTATCTCCAAACCGACAAACCTAGGCCATTGAGTATCTAGAATACTGCCATTGCAGTGCAAACACACCCACAGACTCTTAGCCCAAAAAAGACAGCCTAGTTGGCCAACACTTCCAGGCACTGGTCTATGCATGGTATTGACATACAAAGCTTGCAGAATAATCAAGTCTAAATTCAAAGAAAAGATTAAAAAAATTATTAAATTATATTGGATAGATAGATAATAGATAGATAAAAAGAGAGATAGACATGGTATCTAAAAGCATAAACATATGGTAAGAGGACCTATATAGGAATCTTACCTGCATTGTGAACTTTAGATAGTTATTGATAGCATAAAGAAATGCTGGAACAGCAAGAAGCACATTGTTTCGAGCTGCCTGCAAGAATAAGAAAACATCCTTCTGAAATTAGAGGTCTCCACGTGTGAGATGTCAAAGTTAGCAACATGCTAACTCAAAAATGGGTGACAAATACACAGGATGAGAATATTTTTTTAAATATAAAAATCCGAATTTCAAATTAGAGACTAAGCAGACCAAACTGAAAAAGATTACTCATAATCTAAGTACCACAATATCATGACATGCAAAGAGGAGGGGGGTGGAAGACTCGTTCAAGGAATCAACTGGCCTACACTACCAGAAGTTTTACAGGACTAATCTACCACAGTTTCATTGCTTAGAAGCCTATAAAAAGGCCCAGCAAACAACACTGGCCAATCATGCAGAGTTTACCAAACCCATCATCTTATATCCATGTCAAAGATCTATGTTGTTGAGCTTCATATATAGCGGATGGTAAGTGGGAACAAATATCTACAATTTTCTGTGCAGGAAAAATTAAAAGGCACAGCAATAACTTCTTTTAACTCGTAACTACAAAACTGATTTCATCACCATCAAAATGATGCCTGATTACTTCTGAAACTTGGCATCTGAGGAGTCCGATACAATTGGAGACTGTATAAAAAGGGAACCTCATGTTGCCTTCCATTGCAGCCATATTGAGAAATTCATATTTACATCCAGCAAATATTCATTCACATATCCATTATTAAATATCATTTTAGTTCTCTTGTTAATAATTTGTGAATCCAAGGTCAACCACAATTTGCAGTGTGCAATGTAATACTATATAACACCCCAAATGCAGAACTTTAATTCTAAACAGTTATATTCTCCATCAATAAATCTGAAACTTGCAAAAGCATGGTTAAATTCTTTGTTATTAAAATATTTCACATCTAAAAGCTAAGACTTTTGCAACATATGAATAGCCTTTTTTCAGAGTCCATCTTACTTCAAAATTTTAAAAACATAAATTGGATGACAACAATGATAGACTATTACCTGCACGAATGTGGAAATTGAGAGAAGAGGCTTCTCCCCAACTTTTTGATTCCTTGCCTGAAAAATCAACAAAAACCTCACCAAGATAAATAAAACCTCTTGCCCTTTAAGATATGTAACGTAATGGATTTTCTGAAAACTACCCCCAAGATAAAATAGGCTATGAAAAAGTTATTCCAACTATCAAATCAAACCTTTCTCTCCCTTCCCCCACCCACCAAATCCTCTCACTCTCTCTTACACACGCGCACACAAAAACAAAAACAAACTGCACTACCATCTCCATCATATGCTAGAACCCAACAACATTAAGGAATAACAATAACTTAATTGACTCAAGATCTTCCTGTCAATAAAGTGGTTTGCCTTACTTGTGAAGCTCAATTTATATATGTTCTTATAGGAATAACAAATAAAAAGAGATAAAGAAGTTTCAAATGTACCTGTAGCAAAAGCATAGTAATAGCAAAGAAAACCTTTGTAATCTCTGTTAAAAAATTAACGCTAATTGGGCTAAACTTGAAGCTCCCATCCACCTTGGACATATAAACTAGAATCGGCTGCAGGGGAATAAAAAAGGCATTAAATATATCAGACAACCTTGAAAAAAGGACAGAGAACTTCCCAAAGGAATCATAGCAAAGTTTAAAGCATTCAATATAATATTCTGGACCAAGATCTCACAATTAAGTACCCTGAAACAATATAAGAGCCCATCAGGTTTTGCTGCCAGTATTCTCTTCTAATTAACAGGAAATAAGCAACTTGAAGCATATTGGAACATTTTATTTTGCAAGAAATTTTATTGGTAGCAATCTAAGAAACATTGCAACCTAGGAACATGGGAAGTGCACTTGAGTTACTACAACACATCATTTGAAATTAAATAAATCCTTAAACACGCATATTAACTTGACAAACCAACATGTGAAACCAATTCTTGGTACAGGTTTTGCCATATTTTATGGTCTCATCATAAACAATAAGAAAAAACATCTTAAAGAATTCCTATTGAAGTAAGAAATTTTATTAGCTTACTTTATGAAACATAACTATTCACTACATGTTGCATGTTTGACCCAAATCCCACACCCATAACCATAAGATGATAAGTGGAAGACAGGTTATTCACATGCCCAAGAGCATAAAAGACATAGAATTCAACAAGGCAAATTCTTTTCTGTTGGTTGGTTGGTTGGGGAGGGCATGGGGGTGCAAGAGATTTATAAACTAGTATAAGCATATAACGCATAACTATCAAACATTTTGTAAATTATCAACACGTAAGGTTTATGATAGTAGAAATTCTACTGGTTTAGATATGAATTTCACCTGTAGACCAACTAGCATACAATCACCAACAACCAAAGCGATGTTGAGGGCACGTTGCTTCGACGATACCCTGTTCTTGTATCGGTCATAAGCCCTTGACACGGTTTTGGTGGTTGGGGAAACCAACTTCGAATGGCAGACACTGCATTCTACCACCCCGTTCTTCATTGATTTTCCCCCAAACTGTCACACTCTACACAAAATTGTACCTACAAAAAAAAAATTAATAAGAAATAATCACCAGCCCTGTATAGATTGAACAAAAAAAAATTGCTCCAAAACTAAAACTATCCAAAGATTAAGCACACCCACCAACCACAAAATGTGTCAATAAACCTTAAAAGTATAAGTTCTATATGATATAGACTCACATAAAAACAACATAGGAAATGCTAATACCACATTTTTAACTTATCAAAAGAAAAAACCCATTTGGCTGATTGGAAATGTGGGATATAAAAATAAATCAAGACTTTCAATCTGAAAAAAAAAACTAAAATGGAAAGTTCTCAGTCAACTAGACTCCACTCAATAAAAAAGGTAATCTTTTTCATTGAACAAAAGTGAAATTCTAAGGTCCATAATCTTTTTCTTTTCCCCAAACAGCGTATAAACTCGAATTAGATTATCATTTATCAATCACCAATAAAAACCCAGATGCAAAATTTTGCAGATATACCAATATTCAATCAACTTTCATTAAAAACGCAATCACAAAAAAACACAATTCAACCAGATCTCACTACTGAGACAACAAAAACCAAAACATTTTGATGAAAACCCTAAAACCAAAATCAAACTGAATCAAATTCAACACACACAGAGCTCAGATCTTGCTATCTCATCGCCATAGCTCAAATCCTACAGTCAAAACCAACACACAAAAAAAGAGCCAAATTTCGAATCAACCGAACAAAAAATTGCAGAAACAATTTACCACACCTAAACTTCCAACCAAAATCGCATTTATCCAAGAAAACCCGTCCCAACTTTTCCCGCCAGATCCGCAACTCCGAGACCGGAATGAATTCAAATTCCCTCTCCTCCTCTCTCTCTCACAGAGAGTCTGAGAATTTTGAGTTCTTTTTGTTTTTGTTTTTGCGAATGTGTGGGAATTGGAATTCCGCTTTTCCCTGTTTTTATGGGATTTTAAATTCCCAGGGATGCGAGGAATATGCAGAGAGAGAGAGAGTTTGGAGTGTTTTAGTTGAAACAGCTTTGGATCTTTTACGTCTAATAAGTCCTTAATTAACTTTCCAAATAATCCATTTGCTTTGAATTTACACAAACGAAACACACGTTGTGTTATGAGAGGAAGGGAAAACGACTTACTGACGCATGTTAAGGTGGGTAGTCGGTGACGGACCAATTAGCTGTCAGAGACTTGTATTACAAAGAAGTGGAGTCAAAGTTGGGTTTTTTTTATGTGATTGTGATCAATCCTCTTATTATTAGCATTTTTTTTTAAGTTAAAAAATAAATAAAAAAACAAGTTCCATTTGTTTAACGGTAACCGATTTCTACACTTAGTTTCATATGTAACCGATTTTTACACTTAGTTTCATAACTTGTTGATTTTATGCAATTTTGAGTAGTCGACAAAAAATGGTGGGTTTCATTACCAAAATGTGCCACCATTCATAGTACTTGCAGAAGTTAACAAATTGTAAAATTTGGTGTGCAGTTGGTTTTGTCTTTTAATTTTTTTTTTTTTTTGCTTTACTTATCAAGCATTAATATTCTAGATCTATAAGAATCCACAAAAACTTATTCTAAATCTACAAGAATCCATAAAAACTTGCCATGTTTGTTGCATTACTTATTGTGAAGGGTAAATATATATATATTTATATATATATATATATATATATATATATATATATATTATATCCACAGTACTCTCATAACAAATTCTAAGTAGTTAAAACTAATAAAGTAATAATAACTTACTACCTAATATTTGTTGTGAAAATATTGTAGAAGTAACACTTCTAAAAAAATATAGTAGATTCAGGTAAAAATTTGTTGGTAGAAAGTAACTATTGTTTATAGTTTGTTCATTAAGTATGTTGTGAAATTGGAGGTGAAGTTTGGTTTGTCCCTTAGATTTATTCTTTATTTCCACTTTATTTTACTCATTCATTCTGCTTAATAATTAATTTCAGAGTTGTCTTTTTTTTCAGGTTGGCTGTATCTTTCGCTTGAATTAGTTGTAATGTCAAGTAAAGTTTTGTGTTTAATTATTATGTCATGTGCAACAGCATTCAACTATGCGAGTAGGAAGAATAACCAAACTAGGACAATCGGTGTCTTTTATTATGCTTATCGTACTTGTTAAATTTAGAAAGGGTCCTCAACTATCTAGCCCAATCTTTTTTTTTATATAGGTTTGATGTGCAGCCAATCTTGACTCCATCCTAGCTCTTGGTGATTAAATTTTTGTCATAATAATAATAATATATAATAGTAACGATACTATTAATATTTAAATTTGTGATTGAAGTCCAAAAAGAACTGTTTTCTTATGCATGAAGTCAATTTTGCAATTGGCATAGCGTAAGGCCCAACATTTTTTTTTATCCTTTGAATATCAAATACTATTTTATAAAAACCTAACCAGATGTGGGATTTTAAAGAAAAACCCGTAAGAACACAATAGAATATTATAACAATTTTATAACATATTCTTGTTTTGACTTATGGTGACCAGTCATCTCAACTGTTATAAAAATATTGTGATATTTTATTTTGCTTATAAAATAACTCATATTAATCTAAGTTAAAAATCGACTTTCATGGTGCCACTATTCATTTGAAATCCTATCAATAAAATTATATTTAAAAAAAAAAAAAAAAAAACAGGGGTATAATGAGGTTTAATTAATTAAAGAGTTTTTTTTTTTTTTTTTGAAAGCATTAAAGAGTTGGATTAAAGACAAGAGGGAATAGACTGACAGCCGACTCTATAAACAAAACAAAAAACTAACCACCCAAATTTTAAACAAAGAAAAGAAGTGTAAGACACGTAGGCACCAAACACTCAAAAAGAAATATGTCAAAATCCAAAATTGAAGTAAAAGCTTGGAGTCTCCAATAATATTGCAGAGTGGCTTCAAATTTCGTTTGTCGGCTGCTCCTCATTTTTGATGATTCTTGAGTTCTTCTCCATCAAAATTTAGTAAATTACAAAGGGGAATATTAATCTATGAATGATAAATTGAAAATATTTATGCTAAATGATTGAACCATCTAAACATTGTATCTTATTCTTGCCAACAACAGGTATATGCCAAACAATATCAAAACAGAATAAGTTCACGTGGTGTTAAGAGTATTGGTAGTCAAATAATATAAAAGCCAAAATGATTGAGTGCATGTTTGGCATCTCGTTTTGAAACGGCACTTTTTTATATACAACGTTTTAAACAGTCAATTTCAAAAAGAAGATAAAAAAAAAAATGTAACAAGCCGACACTAATTTGTCTTCAAGTGAATCAATTGGCTAATGTGGAAATTTTCAGCACATCTGGACACATAGGAACGTGTGAATTGAAATTCTCAATTTTGGTTGGAAATCAAATCTATAACAAATAAGGATACACAAAATAATTTCCAAGTTCCAACCCAATTTGATATATGATTGGTCAAATAAGCTTGTGAGTTTTTGAATACATTGGACTAAGGTGGAATTAAATAAATTAACTAACTGTCAAGAGTTTTGTAACTCAAAACGCACCTCATAATGTATTTAACAAAAATGTCTTGACTTTATATCCCTCTCTTCCAACTACCGAGTTATTAAAAGTTAAGTAATTAATAGGATCTTAAAAGTAAAAGGGTTATGCATCATTATAATAAATAAATAAATAAAATCATCCAATAAAAAAATGAATTATAAAAAAAAAAATCATAGTTATAAATATAGTACAGTACGTATCAAATCAAGTGACAAAAGTACCGTATCATAGATATGCATCGATTATACTCATGAATCAAATGTGTATCTTTATGAAATGTAGTCTTTGGGGGTTTAGAATTGAAAGAAACCGGGTGAATTCATCTATGCAACTTGTGGAAGTCCAAAGGAATGGGTTTCTAATGCCCAAGAGAGGCAGATTTTTGGCTCTAGGAATTTTTTTAGAGTGATCATTAAGAAATTTAAATTAAACAAAATTTAATAAAAATAAAATTTGAATATATTAACATAAAAAATAAATCTCAAGTACATAAAGTTTTAAAATTTCCTTCAACAAGTTTTTCATTTTTATTTATGATAGCTTCATTATTAATGCTATCAGTTACATTTTTTTTCAATACACACAATCAAGTAATCATTAAACTACTGATCTCTCATTCAATTACCAAAATCTTGCATAAATAAGTAACAATAAAAAAAAATGCATTGCCCTTTTTTATGATATGTTCTGATCAATATTTTTTATTATTTAAACTACTCAGGATTAAATTAATGCAATGCTCCACTAATTTCTCTTTTAGGGAAATCATGGTTAAAAGGTTGACAAGAAAATCTTTGTAAATATGCTCTACTTATTTTCTTCTTATCATTAGGATGAAAAGATGAGATATTTTCTCATAGCCTAAGATCTGAAAGAAGATTATTCAAGTGGATACGAATTTGCTTAGAAGATAAATTTTGCAATAAAAGTGATTTCCTTATAAGAATTTTGTCAATAGTGCTAACAAAATAATAAAGGTAAACTATAAGTTCATTCAAAATATTCAGCTTAGTCATTAAACCCTTACATTAATCATGTTCAATAAAGTATTGAAGAATTATTTTAGTGCATAAGTGAATGTATAAGATGTATCACATAAATCCAATAAATTTAGTTAAAGACTAAAGCAAGCACTTACCAACTAGCTATTGGAAAATATGCATTTTTTATATATAAAAATAGCAATTTAAAAATATGTCTTTTGAAAAAATAATTTAAAATATCACAATTAAACATTTGATTTGATTTTTTAGGCTAATTTATTTGTTTGGACAATATTTGAGAAATTTTATTTCCACAAAATTTTCACAACAAATCTTAGTTGGCAAATGTTATTGGTTCTAATTTACATATTACTGAAATTGTTTTTTTGTTCATCGGTAACAACCCATTACTTAGGATTTGTTGTAAAAATATTGTGAATATAGCATTTTTCGTAATTTTTTTTTTTATTCAATCTTTAATGGACCAAAATTTTGGAGAGGTTAAAATTTATTTTTAATAGACTCAAATTTTTATTTGGGATACTCAAGTTTTTTTTAGAGTGATCAAGTTTTTTTTTTCTAGGTGGTCAACAATCCATATTAATTTAAAATTCATTTTTTTAAAGTATAAAAAAAATTCCCAAGTTCAGGGACCACCCTGAAGCATAAATAGCGCAGCCCCTGATTTTTATCATTTGGCGCTTTGGTCCTAGATTCTGTATGGAGATGTAGAAATCAACCCCCCCATGAGGGCAGAGTCTTAAATTATAATAACCTTTGTGCAGGTTTGAAGAAATTATTTTTTGAGCATTGGTAAATAATGTGTCGGTCTGGCTAAAACAGTCAACCTATAGGCACTGTATCATGGTCCTCTCCGGAACATGGATGGGTTAAAGTAAATGTTAATGCAACAGGGGACAAATTGTTCTTATTTTGCCCACTAAAAAAAGAAAGAAGCTAAAACTACTCTCCCTCTCAAAGCAGAGTTTAATTGGGCAACCCATCTAGTGGGTAGTTATAATTTTATAGAGTAGTGATAGAAGGGACACAAAATTTGCGTGGATGCTTTGAGAAATCCATAAATGCAACCCATCTATTGGGTAGTTATAATTTCAAAGAGTTGTAACGGAAAGGGACTCGAAAAATTGCCTGGATGGTTTGAGAAATCCATAAATGTTAAACTATTGGAGAATTGAACCCATTATTGCTAATACTGTTTGTAAGGCAACTCAAAATTTTTGTGGAGTGGGGAATATGGGATAGGTTCATATGTCAAAGATAGAGTTTCACATACATATACATTTAAATTAAGTTAAAGTAGAATTTCTATTTTATTATTTATATATAAAAAAATTTAAAAATTACAACTTATCCACATATGATTTAGTTGAAATTTAAGTTACCTAACTTTGATTTGAAATTTGACACTTTACTCAACTAAGATTTGATCAAAATTTAAGTTGCTTACTTGTGGTTTGAAATCTTATGATGCAAGTGTTCCGTTGGATTCTTTTTGATTTTATATTTTTATGTTTTTTGTACTTTTGGAGGAAAGAGACATAAAAGTGGAACAAAATTACATACTTAGTCATATTGGATTATGGAAATTTAATTAAGTTAATCTCAGGTGAGTAAAGTATCACCACAAGTAAACAACTTAAATTTCAACTAAATTATAGATGAATAAGTTATAATTTGCCAAAAAAGAAAAATCCAACCATATTATTTAATTGGGTCCCGAGGGAAGCAAATAAATCAGATCACTGTTTTCCTAACTGGTCTCTAAATTTTGCTTGGTCTCTAAGGTGTCTTGATGTTATGTTTGTTCTTAATACTGTTGTAAAAATTATTTTGGAGGAACAACTCCCGTTGAGGAGCTTGTTCAACGGGAGTTGTTCCCTTTGTTGTTGGTTTTTCCATTAGTGGTTTAAATAAAATATTTTGTTCTAAAACAAAAAGAAAAAAGAAGAGGAAATGTGCGCTTTGACTCAACTCTCAAGTTCATTAAGTTGTTGTACTTGTTTTTCTACACAAAATTATTGGGTCACTTCGTTTAACCCAATAAAGTGACACGTATATGAGTTTTATTTATCCTTTCTCCTACTGTCCTACCTATTGCCTAATTTGGAATCCGCTGAGACATTTTACTTTCAAATTTACAATTTTTTTGAATAAGGATTCATCGGATCCGCTTATTTTGTTAAAATTGAAATTTTTTTACTGAAAGTACTGTAAATAAAGGTAAAAGTTAACTAAAATAGTACAGTGGGATCCATAAATAGTACCAAAAAGTGTAATGAGATCCATAAATAGTACAAAAAATAAGTTGAATAGTAAAATAAATTGACAAAAATAATTTTTGCTAAACAAACACTAAGCTTTCGTTTGGATAGCGGCAGGTTACACGTTTTGCTCGTCTACGTTTTTTTCCTTAGATCCTGCGCACTGTTCACGGGACCCACAAGTATGGAATCTGGCAAAATCAATTTTAAAACTGAGTCCCACGGCACTATTCACTCATTTAAAAATTATTTTGCTACAGTATTTTCAGTTTTCAATTTTCAGCAATCAATGGTATCCAAACATAGGGTATGTTTGGATACCACTTATTTTGTTGAAACTGAAAAATTATTGCTAAAAGTTCTGTAGATAAAAATAAAAGTTAGTTGAAAGAATACAGTGAGACCTATGAATAGTGTCAAAAAGTATGGTGAGACCCATAAATAGTAGCAAAAATAAGCTGAATAGTGAAATAATTTTCATTTTTAATCCTAATTCAAACACATACTAAATCTTAGGTATTCCCGACACTCAAAGAATGATACTCCTTCTTCTCACATTCATGGTTTACTCATTAAATTTATGGTGGGATTCACTAAGAATGTGAAAGAAGTGAACACAATTTCTCCATGTTTCGGAAATGCCTAAGAATTTTCCATTTTTTATCAATATTTTAAATAAATTATTAAATGAACATATAATTATCATTATTATTACTTTCTTATAATTGTTATAAATCCAAGAAACTTGCCAAAAAAAAAAAAAAAAAACTTGACTGCCAAGAAAAAAAAAAAAAAAAAAAAGTTATTGAACTAAAAGAACAAACAAAATATATTAATGGATGGATGAAAAAGAAAACATTTCAATAGATAGATGAATTTTAAGATGATAAAAATGATGACGAAATTGACTTGAACTATAGAGATGAAATTAATTTCGCCAGATGATTAATACAATGAGAAAACAACATATTATTTTAGTTAATATATTATGTATTATTACATTTGAGTTTGATTAATTTGAACTATAAATATATTTTAATATAATTTATTTAGTTAGTTTTGTTAAATATTATTACATAAATAATGATATTGAATATATTCCAAATTGTTTAGCAAAAAAAAAGAATATATTTCAAATTTATAATAAATACTAGCCTTTGATCAAAGGCTCTTATATTTTTTGGATAAAAGTTAATAATTTGCATCAATTATAATTTGAGATTATTACATTTTTCAATCACAAAAATATTTAGGAGTATGATGAAAAATTATTTCACCTGCAAACGCATGATACTCATCACACCCCTAGGTATTTTGTGATTGGAAAATGTAGTAATTTCATATTATAATTAATGCAAATTATTAACTTTTACCCAAAATAAGAGAGAAAAACACAAATGATCATCTTAAAATCAAATTACAATAGCAGTACTGTCTAAACAAAACTTGCGAAAGCCACTACCACTTTATTTCTTTCTTTGTCAACAAAGCTACAAAGCTTAAAGTATAATTAAAAAAAGTTCAAAATGGCTCCAAATGTTTTTAGGACACAAAATAGAACTTTCATAGCAACAATTCATCAAAATTTATCAGTCTTTCACATACTTCAAATAAACAATAAAAAAGAATAAAAATTCTAACTTGTATTAAGTCATAGGAAATTACAATTCAAAGTTTAAATTACAAAGAAAACCAACCACAACTACAACTAATTAAAACTTAAACCAAACCCTAGAAACCCATATGTTTGATAGTACTACACCTTCTTCTTGAGGGCATAAAACTTCCATGGTTGTGACAGTCTTACCCCTATATTCTATGTAGGCTAGGATGTCTCAAATCAAATTCTCCAAAATGATCTTGAGGACGCCACCTAAGATATAATTTGTGCCAGCGCCACTCTAAATATATAAATGACATACTTCATGGTCCCCCTAAATGTTATTGTGAAGTGTTATAATTAATGCCCTTAAATCCTATTGTATGATGCTATATATGACTTAATGTTATGATTAATAAAATTGTTTTATTATTATCTAAAATAATGATAACATGAATATTTATACATTATCATATAGTCCATGAGATGCATAGTATATGTTTTATGTGATATAGTCACAGAAAATATAAGTCACAAGTTCTTTGTAAATTTAGAATTTTAGTTCATAATCGGTGATAAAATTTGGTATTTCTTCTGCGAAGACTATAACATATTAATTAAGATGATTTGTCTTGATCATGAAAGCGGAGATTTCTAGTTGGTATGTTGATATGTTTTAAGAGTTAAGATATATTGAACTGGACTGCTGTGAGATTTATTATTCTCCTAACAACTGTCAATTGAATAATAAATCTCACGACTTCTATTTACATGAACTCTTAATCTTGAGAGAATAATTGATCTGATCATGAAGTGTAGGTTGTTTTGATATTAGGAGTGAGATCTAAAGTTACAATCAAAACCTTAGTATGTTGGGCAACCACATTTAGTGTTGATGAAATATATATTCTCAAGATGGAATTCAGAATCTCTTAACGGAAATATGAAATATTTCATTGAGATAAATTTAATAGGTTCGGTTATTTAGAGTGTTAGTCCTAACCACTTTAGTAGGGAGTTACTAAAGTATTTATAAAATTGGATTTTATAAATATATGACGAATAACTTAAAAGGATTAAACCAGGTACTAATGATTAAGATGTAGTAATTTTCAAAGTGGCAAATTACATTTATGATTTTGTATTACTACAAATATTTTATGAAGGGGTTGCATGTACAATAAAGTTTTGGGATATAATTTATTAATAAGGTCTAGAGTGCAATTATATTTATATAGTGGTATTAAATATAATTAATGATAACTTTGGACTTATCAAGAGTTGATAGAAAAGCTCAAGACTCATTAGAGCTAGTGT
Organism: Quercus parvula; assembly: GCA_030820535.1. NCBI lineage: Eukaryota > Viridiplantae > Streptophyta > Magnoliopsida > Fagales > Fagaceae > Quercus > Quercus parvula. The sequence goes on along the minus strand of JAUAME010000007.1, from coordinate 11,555,632 downwards.
CTTATTTATTCCCTTTTGGTCCTACTCCAAGTCACATACAAAAGCCCCAAGAGGCTAGCCCAATCAAATAATCAGTTATAAGGAGAAAGACATACAAAAAAAAAAAAAAAAGGTTTGTATGTGAGTGTTGGACACTCAATAATTCTCCCTTGAACACAAACATATAAACTAATTGAGAGACCACACTTCTTGGGCATCAAGTGGAATTGGAATGAAGATTAAAAGTGTTCTCAAGTACTTCAGATCTTTGTTTTGAAATTCACCACACCAAGATATACTCTCTTGTTCTTATATTCTGAAATTTACATAGTACATGTTATCAATTGCAAATGAAGTAGATTCGTTAATTTTACGCTACGTATGTTTTGTATGTGATACAAACATGTATTTTTCCTACAATTGGTATCAGAGCGGTCTTCAATTTCGAATCTGTATAACATGTTTTGTGAGTTTTGGAATTAGAGATAATAGTTTCATGTTGTTAGAAGATTATACATTTAATTTTCTGCATGGTTGTTGAAAATATTATTTGATGAAAACTGATATTGATGTTATGATGTTGTTTAAGTATGATATTAAGTATGTTAAATTGAACTTTAAGGCTATAGCATCAATGGAATTCAGTTTTGATATCAATCTCTGTCTATTATGTTCATATAATGGTTATTTGTTCATGAAAAACAGTTGAAAACTGCTTCAGAAAATTTTTGGAAAATTCAAGTTTTACGAGATTCAATCGATCGAAAATTGCTTTCGATTAATCGAGTGAAACAATGACCAATCTGTTTGATTTGATTGATATTCAATTGCTTGTCGATCGATTGAATTTTCTTTTTCGATCGATCAACTAGCAATCGAATACGAATCGAGCCACACAGATTGTCAAGTATGAATTTTCTAATATTTTCAACCAATTGAGACTTACATTCGATTGATCGAAAACTGTGAAATTTATAATTTTTTCTAAGTGTTTTCACATATAAAGTACAAGGTTATGTGTAATGAGATTACGCATGATTTCTAATTAAAAACCTTCAATTTAAAATATCTAGTGGGAGAAAGATACAAGGGTTGGATCTCATAGCCTCCATTATCGGTTCATAGTAGTGTGGGTAAGCACCTCGTCTTGGCGTATATGTCTCGCAATCCCAAAGGAGGGTGTTTACTTCATAGTACTACAAGATTGAACTTACTTGTTTAAAGTAGTGTGGGCAGGCATCTCGTCTTGGCGTATATGCCTCGCGATCCGAAATGAGGTGTTTTGTTTCATGGTACTACAAATTTAAACACTATAAGAGAGATGAAATATGGCTACACATGATTCTAGATAATAGTGTACACTAGATTAAGTGTAATGTTAACCTTCTAATGGAGCTATGTCATTATTACTTAGAGGCTAAAGGTATACGACATATTATTAGTGTTTGATAAGAGTTATCATGATAACACTAATAATGAGAATAGTTCTCAATTAATCATGGTGTTTATAATAAATTTGCTACCAAGGAATTATAGACATGGATTGAGTTGTCGTTGTATATTTTATATTATGGTTTTATTAAAGTTTCATATTATATGCTTATATGCTAAATTGATAAAGTCTAGTTTACTTATTATATTCATGTTTATTGTTTTCAAATTTCATCATGGCATCATTTAGCCTACTTGTTACTATTCTTAATCAAAACAAACTGACTGGATCCAATTATGTTGACTGGAAAATAAATTTGGACACCGTTCTTACTACTGAAGAGCACAAATATGTGTTTACTCAACCATGTCCTAGCTTTCCATCATTAGATGCTCCTATTGAGGAAAAATAGCGATATGATCGTTGGCAGAAATTTAATGAGATGGTCAAGTGCTATATCCTAGCATCTATCTCAAATATTCTACAGCATCATATGCAGGATATAGAACTAGCTTCGAACATAATGCTAAGTCTGAAGGAGATGTTTGGTGAGCAAGGTTGTTCTGTAAGGCAAGAAACTATGAGGCAAGAAACTATGAGGCAAATTTATAATACCAAAATGACTGATGGCACTTCAGTGAGGGAGTATTGTCTTAAAATGATCTCTAATTTGAATACACTGTAAGTTTTAGGTGCCGATATTGATAGAGAATCCTAAATTGATAGAGAATCCTAAATGGATATGATACTCCAGTCACTACTAAAATCATTCAAGGAATTCAGACTTAATTATAATATGAACAAAAAGATTTATTTATTGTCTGAATTAAAAAATGAATTGGTAGCGGCAAAAAGCATTCTTGGTACCTCAAGTGTTGATACCAATATGATTGAAGCTTTTACTTCTCAACCTAAGTTGAAAGGCAATGGATAAAGGAAGAAGAAGAAGAAGAAGGACTTCACCAAGCAAGATGGTAAACAAATAGCCTTAGGAGTTGCCAACAAAGGAAAGAAAACCAAAAGAAAGTATTTCCATTGTGGTGAGAAAGGACATTGGAAGAAGAATTGTCCAAAATTCAGAGCTGCCAATAATAAGGGTATGAAAAATTTATTCCTCCTTGAAAGGACACTAGAAAAATTTATTCCTCCCATTGATTTCTAGTGTGTGGATTCATGTTGTACTAATCATATCTGCAATTCTTTACAAGAGTTCCAGGAGACTAGAAAGCTGAATAAAGGAGAATTGTTTCTCACTTTGGCTGATAGGAGTAGAATTTCAGTTGTAGCTGTTGGAGTGTCTAATTTATGCTTTGATTCTAGAGTTTTAATATTGAAAGACTGTTTGTATGTACCTAATGTTCGTAGGAATTTAATTTTTGCAACTTATTTAGGTAAGCATGGATATTGTGTTATCCTAAAAGACAATATTGTAATAAAGAAGGGTAAAGTATTTATCTGTTTTGGCAATATTGTTGATGGTCTTTATATTTTAACTCCTAATAAACATGAATTAGACAATTTTGAATTAGATAATGACTCTCATGTAAAATCATTAAAGAGAAAGTTTCCTTCTACTAATGATACAAATCTTAAGCACTTGCGTTTAAGTCATATTAATCCAAATAGAATTCAAAGACTGAACAAAGATAGACTGTTAGAATCATTGGACTTTGATGATTTTTCAGTTTGTGAATCATGTTTGGAAGGTAAAATAACCAAACAACCTTTTAATGCAAAAGGTAGAAATGCCTAAGAGTTGCTTGAATTAGTTCATACAGACGTATGTGGTCCTATGTCAACCCAAGCAAAAGGAGATTATGAGTATTTCATCACTTTTACCAATGATTACTCAAGATATGGTTATGTGTACCGAATGAGAAGAAAGTTCGAACCCTTTGAAAGGTTCAAAGAGTTTAGGGCTGAAGTTGAGAATCAATTGGGTAAACACATAAAAGCCATTCAATCTGATTGTGGTGACGAATACCTTTTTGGGGATTTCAAGGATTACTTAATTCAAAATGGAATTGTATCCCAATTGACTGCACCTGGAACTCCCCAACAAAATGGTGTAGCAAAGAGAAAGAATAGGAGTCTTTTAGAAATGATTAAGTCCATGATAAGTTATTCAACTTTACCAATTTCTTTTTGGGCGCAAGCCTAGTATGAAATATCTCCACATCAGAGGATGTCCAACACATGTGTTTAAAGGGAAGTCTAATAAGTTGGAAGATAAAACCGAAGTATGCATGTTTTTAGGGTATTCAAAGGAAACTAAAGGTTATTTATTCTATAATCATAAAGATAATAAAATGTTTGTTAGCACCCATGCCAAATTTTTGAAAGATGATTATGTGAATAATTTTAATCTTAGAAGTAAAGTTGTCTTGGCTGAATTAGATGAACCTGTAATTAAACAACCAATGGATGAATCTTACTGGTGATTAAATTTTTGTCATAATAATAATAGTAATATATAATAGTAACGATACTATTAATATTTAAATTTGTGATTGAAGTCCAAAAAGAACTGTTTTCTTATGCATGAAGTCAATTTTGCAATTGGCATAGCGTAAGGCCCAACATTTTTTTTATCCTTTGAATATCAAATACTATTTTATAAAAACCTAACCAGATGTGGGTTTTTAAAGAAAAACTGGTAAGAACACAATAGAATATTATAACAATTTTATAACATATTCTTGTTTTGACTTATGGTAGCCGGTCATCTCAACTGTTATAAAAATATTGTGATATTTTATTGTGCTTATAAAATAACTCATATTAATCTAAGATAAAAATCGACTTTCATGGTGCCACTATTCATTTGAAATCCTATCAATAAAATTATATTAAAAAAAAAATAAAAAAAACAGGGGCATAATGAGGTTTAATTAATTAAAGAGTTTTTTTTTTTTTTTTTTGAAAGCATTAAAGAGTTGGATTAAAGACAAGAGGGAATAGACTGACAGCCGACTCTATAAACAAAACAAAAAACTAACCACCCAAATTTTAAACAAAGAAAAGAAGTGTAAGACACGTAGGCACCAAACACTCAAAAAGAAATATGTCAAAATCCAAAATTGAAGTAAAAGCTTGGAGTCTCCAATAATATTGCAGAGTGGCTTCAAATTTCGTTTGTCGGCTGCTCCTCATTTTTGATGATTCTTGAGTTCTTCTCCATCAAAATTTAGTAAATTACAAAGGGGAATATTAATCTATGAATGATAAATTGAAAATATTTATGCTAAATGATTGAACCATCTAAACATTGTATCTTATTCTTGCCAACAACAGGTATATGCCAAACAATATCAAAACAGAATAAGTTCACGTGGTGTTAAGAGTATTGGTAGTCAAATAATATAAAAGCCAAAATGATTGAGTGCATGTTTGGCATCTCGTTTTGAAACGGCACTTTTTTATATACAACGTTTTAAACAGTCAATTTCAAAAAGAAGATAAAAAAAAAATGTAACAAGCCGACACTAATTTGTCTTCGAGTGAATCAATTGGCTAATGTGGAAATTTTCAGCACATCTGGACACATAGGAACGTGTGAATTGAAATTCTCAATTTTGGTTGGAAATCAAATCTATAACAAATAAGGATACAAAAAATAATTTCCAAGTTCCAACCCAATTTGATATATGATTGGTCAAATAAGCTTGTGAGTTTTTGAATACATTGGATTAAGGTGGAATTAAATAAATTAATTAACTGTCAAGAGTTTTGTAACTCAAATTGCACTTCATAATGTATTTAACAAAAACGTCTTGGCTTTAAATCCCTCTCTTCCAACTATCGAATTATTAAAAGTTAAGTAATTAACAGGATCTTAAAAGTAAAAGGGTTATGCATCGTTATAAAAAAAAAAAAAAATCATCCAATAAAAAAAAAATTAATTATAAAAAAAAGCTCATAGTTAAAAATTAATTTTCTCATAGCCTACGATCTGAAAGAAGATTATTCAAGTGGATACGAATTTGCTTGGAAGATAAATTTTGCAATAAAAGTGATTTCCTTATAAGAATTTTGTCAATAGTGCTAACAAAATAATAAAGGTAAACTATAAATTCGTTCAAAATATTCAACTTAGTCATTAAACCCTTAAATTAATCATGTTCAATAAAGTATTGAAGTATTATTTTAGTGCAAAAGTGAATGTATAAGATGTATCACATAAATCCAATAAATTTAGTTAAAGACTAAAGCAAGCACTTACCAACTAGCTATTGGAAAATATGCATTTTTTATATATAAAAATAGCAATTTAAAAATATGTCTTTTGAAAAAATAATTTAAAATATCACAATTAAACATTTGATTTGATCTTTTAGGCTAATTTATTTGTTTGGACAATATTTGAGAAATTTTATTTCCACAAAATTTTCACAACAAATCTTAGTTGGCAAATGTTATTGGTTCTAATTTACATATCACTGAAATTGTTTTTTTGTTCATCGGTAACAACCCATTACTTAGGATTTGTTGTAAAAATATTGTGAATATGGCATTTTTCGCAAAATTTTTTTTTGTTCAATCTTTAATGAACCAAAATTTTGGAGAGGTTAAAATTTATTTTTAATAGACTCAAATTTTTATTTGGGATACTCAAGTTTTTTTTAGAGTGGTCAAGTTTTTTTTTTCTAGGTGGTCAACAATCCATATTAATTTAAAATTCATTTTTTTTAAAGTAAAAAAAAAAATTCCCAAGTTCAGGGACCACCCTGAAGCATACATAGCGCAGCCCCTGATTTTTATCATTTGGCGCTTTGGTCCTAGATTCTGTATGGAGATGTAGAAATCAACCCCTCCATGAGGGCAGAGTCTTAAATTATAATAACCTTTGTGCAGGTTTGAAGAAATTATTTTTTGAGCATTGGTAAATAATGTGTCGGTCTGGCTAAAACAGTCAACCTATAGGCACTGTATCATGGTCCTCTCCGGAACATGGATGGGTTAAAGTACATGGATGGGTTAAAGTAAATGTTAATGCAACAGGGGACAAATTGTTCTTATTTTGCCCACTAAAAAAAAGAAGAAGCTAAAACTACTCTCCCTCTCAAAGCAGAGTTTAATTGGGCAACCCATCTAGTGGGTAGTTATAATTTTATAGAGTAGTGATAGAAGGGACACAAAATTTGCGTGGATGCTTTGAGAAATCCATAAATGCAACCCATCTATTGGGTAGTTATAATTTCAAAGAGTTGTAATGGAAAGGGACTCGAAAAATTGCCTGGATGGTTTGAGAAATCCATAAATGTTAAACTATTGGAGAATTGAAGCCATTATTGCTAATACTGTTTGTAAGGCAACTCAAAATTTTTGTGGAGTGGGGAATATGGGATAGGTTCATATGTCAAAGATAGAGTTTCACATACATATACATTTAAATTAAGTTAAAGTAGAATTTCTATTTTATTATTTATATATAAAAAAATTTAAAAATTACAACTTATCCACATATGATTTAGTTGAAATTTAAGTTACCTAACTTTGATTTGAAATTTGACACTTTACTCAACTAAGATTTGATCAAAATTTAAGTTGCTTACTTGTGGTTTGAAATCTTATGATGCAAGTGTTCCATTGGATTCTTTTTGATTTTATATTTTTATGTTTTTTGTACTTTTGGAGGAAAGAGACATAAAAGTGGAACAAAATTACATACTTAGTCATATTGGATTATGGAAATTTAATTAAGTTAATCTCAGGTGAGTAAAGTATCACCACAAGTAAACAACTTAAATTTCAACTAAATTATAGATGAATAAGTTATAATTTGCCAAAAAAGAAAAATCCAACCATATTATTTAATTGGGTCCCGAGGGAAGCAAATAAATCAGATCACTGTTTTCCTAACTGGTCTCTAAATTTTGCTTGGTCTCTAAGGTGTCTTGATGTTATGTTTGTTCTTAATACTGTTGTAAAAATTATTTTGGAGGAACAACTCGCGTTGAGGAGCTTGTTCAACGGGAGTTGTTCCCTTTGTTGTTGGTTTTTCCATTAGTGGTTTAAATAAAATATTTTGTTCTAAAAAAAAATGAAAAAAGAAGAGGAAATGTGCGCTTTGACTCAACTCTCAAGTTCATTATTGGGTCACTTCGTTTAACCCAGTAAAGTGACACGTATATGAGTTTTATTTATCCTCTCTCCTACTATCCTACCTATTGCCTAATTTGGAATCCGCTTAGACATTTTACTTTCAAATTTACAATTTTTTTGAATAAGGATTCATTGAATCCGCTTATTTTATTAAAACTGAAATTTTTTTACCAAAAATATTGTAAATAAAGGTAAAATTTAACTAAAATAGTACAGTGGGATCCATGAATAGTACAAAAAGGTGCAATGAGATCCATGAATAGTACCAAAAATAAGTTGAATAGTAAAATAAATTAGCAAAAATAATTTTTGCTAAACAAACACTAAGCTTTCGTTTGGATAGTGACAGGTTACACGTTTTGCTCGTCTACGTTTTTTTCCCTAGATCCTGCGCACCGTTCACGGGACTCACAAATATGGAATTTGGCAAAATCAATTTTAAAACTGAGTCCCACGGCACTATTCACTCATTTAAAAATTATTTTGCTACAGTATTTTCAGTTTTCAATTTTCAGCAATCAATGGTATCCAAACAGACCCTAAGGGTATGTTTGGATACCACTTATTTTGTTGAAACTGAAAAATTATTGCTGAAAATACTGTAGATAAAAGTAAAAGTTAGTTGAAAGAATACAGTGAGACTTATGAATAGTGTCAAAAAGTGCGGTGAGACCCATGAATATTAGCAAAAATAAGCTGAATAGTGAAATAATTTTCATTTTTAATCCTAATTCAAACGCATACTAAATCTTAGGTATTCCCGAAACTCAAAGAATAATACTTCTTCCTCTCACATTCATTGTGGGGTTTACTCATTAAATTTATGGTGGGGTTCACTAAGAATGTGAAAGAAGAGAACACAATTTCTTCATGTTTGGGAAATGTCTAAGAATTTTCCATTTTTTATCAATATTTTAAATAAATTATTAAATGAACATATAATTATCATTATTATTACTTTCTTATAATTGTTATAAATCCAAGAAACTTGCCAAAAAAAAAAAAACTTGACTACCAAGAAAAAAATAAAAAAAAAGTTATTGAAATAAAAGAACAAACAAAATATATTAATGGATGGATGAAAAAGAAAACATTTCAATAGATAGATGAATTTTAAGATGATAAAAATGATGACGAAATTGACTTGAACTCTAGAGATGAAATTAATTTCGCCAGATGATTAATGCAATGAGAAAACAGCATATTATTTTAGTTAATATATTATGTATTATTACATTTGAGTTTAATTAATTTGAACTATAAATATATTTTAATATAATTTATTTAGTTAGTTTTGTTAAATATTATTACATAAATAATGATATTGAATATATTCCAAATTGTTTAGCAAAAAAAATAATATATTTCAAATTTATAATAAATACTAGCCTTTGCTCAAAGGCTCTTCTATTTTTTGGATAAAAGTTAATAATTTGCATCAATTATAATTTGAGATTATTACATTTTTCAATCACAAAAATATCTAGGAGTATGATGAAAAATTATTTCACCTGCAAACGCATGATACTCATTACACCCCTAGGTATTTTGTGATTGGAAAATATAGTAATCTCATATTATAATTAATGCAAATTATTAACTTTTACCCAAAATAAGAGAGAAAAACACAAATGATCATCTTAAAATCAAATTACAATAGCAGTAATGTCTAAACAAAACTTGCGAAAGCCACTACCACTTTATTTCTTTCTTTGTCAACAAAGCTACAAAGCTTAAAGTATAATTAAAAAAAGTTCAAAATGGCTCCAAATGTTTTTAGGACACAAAATAGAACTTTCATAGCAACAATTCATCAAAATTTATCAGTCTTTCACATACTTCAAATAAACAATAAAAAAGAATAAAAATTCTAACTTGTATTAAGTCATAGGAAATTACAATTCAAAGTTTAAATTACAAAGAAAACCAACCACAACTACAACTAATTAAAACTTAAACCAAACCCTAGAAACCCATATGTTTGATACTACTACGCCTTCTTCTTGAGGGTATAAAACTTCCATGGTTGTGACAGTCTTACCCCTATATTCTATGTAGGTTAGGATGTCTCAAATCAAATTCTCCAAAATGATCTTGAGGACCCCACCTAAGATATAATTTGTGCCAGCGCCACTCTAAATATATGAATGACATACTTCATGGTCCCCCTAAATGTTAATGTGAAGTGTTAGAATTAATGCCCTTAAATCCTATTGTATGATGCTATGTATGACTTAATGTTGTGATTAATAAAGTTGTTTTATTATTATCTAAAATAATGATAACATGAATATTTATACATTATCATATAGTCCATGAGATGCATAGTATATGTTTTATGTGATTTAGTCACAGAAAATATAAATCACAAGTTATTTGTAAATTCAGAATTTTAGTTCATAATCGGTGATAAAATTTGGTATTTCATCTGCGAAGACTATAACATATTAACTAAGATAATTTGTCTTGATCATGAAAGTGGAGATTTCTAGTTGGTATGTTGATATGTTTTAAGAGTTAAGACATATTGAATTGGACTGCTGTGAGATTTATTATTCTCCTAACAACTGTCAATTGAATAATAAATCTCACGACTTCTATTTACATGAACTCTTAATCTTGAGAGAATAATTGATCTGATCATGAAGTGTAGGTTGTTTTGATATTAGGAGTGAGATCTAAAGTTACAATCAAAACCTTAGTATGTTGGGCAACCACATTTAGTGTTGATGAAATATATATTCTTAAGATGGAATTCATAATCACTTAACGGAAATATAAAATATTTCATTGAGATAAATTTAATAGGTTCAGTTATTTAGAGTGTTAATCCTAACCACTTTAGTAGGGAGTTATTGAAGTATTTATAAAATTGGATTTCATAAATATATGACGAATAACTTAAAAGGATTAAACCAGGTACTAAGGATTAAGATGTAGTAATTTTCAAAGTGGCAAATTACATTTATGATTTTGTATTACTACGAATATTTTATGAAAGGGTTGCATGTACAATAAAGTTTTGGGATATAATTTATTAATAAGGCCTAGAGTGCAATTATATTTATATAGTGGTATTAAATATAATTAATGATAACTTTGGACTTATCAAGAGTTGACAAAAAAGCCAAGACTCATTAGAGCTAGTGTCTTATTTATTCCCTTTTGGTCCTACTCCAAGCCACATACTAAAGCCCCAAGAGGCTAGCCCAATCAAATAATCAGTTATAAGGAGAGAGACATACAAAAAAAAAATTGGTTTGTATGTGAGTGTTGGACACTCTCTAATTCTCCCTTGAACACAAACATATAAACTAATTAAGAGACCAAACTAATTAAGAGACCACACTTCTTGGGCATCAAGTGGAATTGGAGTGAAGATTAAAAGTGTTCTCAAGTACTTTTGATCTTTGTTTTGAAATTCACCACACCAAGGTATACTCTCTTGTTCTTATATTCTGAAATTTACATAGTACATGTTATTAATTGCAAATGAAGTATATCCGTTAATTTTACGCTACGTATGTTTTGTATGTGATACAAACATGTATTTTTCCTACAATTGGTATCAGAGCGATCTTCAATTTCGAATCTGTATAACATGTTTTGTGAGTTTTGGAATTAGAGATAATAGTTTCATGTTGTTAGAAGATTATACATTTAATTTTCTGCATGGTTGTTGAAATTATTATTTGATGAAAACTGATATTGATGTTATGATGTTGTTTAAGTATGATATTAAGTATGTTAAATTGAACTTTAAGGCTATAGCATCAATGGAATTCAGTTTTGATATCAATCTCTGTCTATTATGTTCATATAATGGTTATTTGTTCATGAAAAACAGTTGAAAACTGCTTCAGAAATTTTTTGGAAAATTCAAGTTTTACGAGATTCAATTGATCGAAAATTGCTTTCAATTAATCGAGTGAAACAATGACCAATCTGTTTGATTTGATTGATATTCAATTGCTTGTTGATCGATTGAATTTTCTTTTTCGATCGATCAAGCAGCAAGCGAATACGAATCGAGCCACACAGATTGTCAAGTATGAATTTTTTAATATTTTCAACCAATTGAGACTTACATTCGATTGATCGAAAACTGTGAAATTTATAATTTTTTCTAAGTGTTTTCACATATAAAGTACAAGGTTATGTGTAATGAGATTACGCATGATTTCTAATTAAAAACCTTCAATTTAAAATATCTAGTGGGAGAAAGATACAAGGGTTGGATCTCATAGCCTCCATTATCAGTTCATAGTAGTGTGGGTAAGCACCTCGTCTTGGCGTATATGTCTCACGATCCCAAAGGAGGGTGTTTACTTCATAGTACTACAAGATTGAACTTACCCGTTTAAAGTAGTGTGGACAGGCATCTCATCTTGGCGTATATGCCTCGCGATCCGAAATGAGGTGTTTTGTTTCATGGTACTACAAATTTAAACACTATAAGAGAGATGAAATGTGGCTACACATGATTCTAGATAACAGTGTACACTAGATTAAGTGTAATGTTAACCTTCCAATAGAGCTATGTCATTATTACTTAGAGGCTAAAGGTAATACGACATATTATTAGTGTTTGATAAGAGTTATCATGATAACACTAATAATGAGAATAGTTCTCAATTAATCATGGTGTTTATAATAAATTTGCTTCCAAGGAATTATAGACATGGATTAGGTTGTCGTTGTATATTTTATATTATGGTTTTATTAAGGTTTCATATTATATGCTTATATGCTAAATTGATAAAGTCTAGTTTACTTATTATATTCATGTTTATTATTTTCAAATTTCATCATGATATCATTTAGCCTACTTGTTACTATTCTTAATCAAAACAAACTGACTGGATCCAATTATGTTGACTGGAAAATAAATTTGGACACTGTTCTTACTACTGAAGAGCACAAGTATGTGTTTACTCAACCATGTCCTAGCTTTCCATCATTAGATGCTCCTATTGAGGAAAAATAGCGATATGATCGTTGGCAGAAATTTAATGAGATGGCCAAGTGCTATATCCTAGCATCTATCTCAAATATTCTACAGCATCATATGCAGGATATAGAACTAGCTTCGAATATAATGCTAAGTCTGAAGGAAATGTTTGGTGAGCAAGGTTGTTCTGCAAGGCAAGAAACTATGAGGCAAATTTATAGTACCAAAATGACTTATGGCACTTCAGTGAGAGAGTATTGTCTTAAGATGATCTCTAATTTGAATACACTGTAAGTTTTAGGTGCCGATATTGATAGAGAATCCCAAATGGATATGATACTCTAGTCACTACCAAAATCATTCAAGGAATTCAAACTTAATTATAATATGAACAAAAAGATTTATTTATTGTCTGAATTAAAAAATGAATTGATAGCGGCGAAAGGCATTCTTGGTACCTCCAGTGTTGATACCAATATGATTGAAGCTTTTACTTCTCAACCTAAGTCGAAAGGCAATGGATAAAGGAAGAAGAAGAAGAAGAAGAAGAAGGACTTCACCAAGCAAGATGGTAAACAAATAGCCTTAGAAGTTGCCAACAAAGGAAAGAAAACCAAAAGAAAGTGTTTCCATTGTGGTGATAAAGGACATTGGAAGAGGAATTGTCCAAAATTCAGAGCTGCCAATAATAAGGGTATGAAAAATTTATTCCTCCTTGAAATATATTTAGTACAAAATCCCATGGATTTCTAGTGTGTGGATTCAGGTTGTACTAATCATATCTACAATTCTTTACAGGAGTTCCAGGAGACCAGAAAGCTGAATAAAAGGGAATTGTTTCTCACTTTGGCTGATAGGAGTAGAATTTCAGTTGTAACTGTTAGAGTGTTTAATTTATGCTTTGATTCTAGAGTTTTAATATTGAAAGACTGTTTGTATGTACCTAATGTTCGTAGGAATTTAATTTTTGCAACTTATTTAGGTAAGCATGGATATTGTGTTATCCTAAAAGACAATATTGTAATAAAGAAGGGTAAAGTATTTATCTGTTCTGGCAATATTGTTGATGGTCTTTATATTTTAACTCCTAATAAACATGAATTATACAATTTTGAATTAGATAATGACTCTCATGTAAAATCATTAAAGAGAAAGTTTCCTTCTACTAATGATACATATCTTAAGCACTTGCGTTTAAGTCATATTAATCCAAACAGAATTCAAAGACTGACCAAAGATAGACTGTTAGAGCCATTGAAATTTGATGATTTTTCAGTTTGTGAATCATGTTTGGAAGGTAAAATGACCAAACAACCTTTTAATGCAAAATGTAGAAATGCGTAAGAGTTGCTTGAATTAGTTCATACAGACGTATGTGGTCCTATGTCAACCCAAGCAAAAGGAGATTATGAGTATTTCATCACTTTTACCAATGATTACTCAAGATATGGTTATGTGTACCGAATGAGAAGAAAGTTCAAAGTCTTTGAAAGGTTCAAAGAGTTTAGGGCTGAAGTTGAGAATCAATTGGGTAAACACATAAAAGCCATTCAATCTGATTGTGGTGATGAATACCTTCTTGGGGATTTCAAGGATTACTTAATTCAAAATGAGATTGTATCCCAATTGACTGCACCTGGAACTCCCCAACAAAATGATGTAGCAAAGAGAAAGAATAGGAGTCTTTTAGAAATGATTAGGTCCATGATAATTTATTCAACTTTACCAATTTCTTTTTGGGCATATGCACGAAAAACTGTATTGCATATTTTAAATTTAGTTCTATCAAAATCTGTTCCCAAAGGAAACTAAAGGTTATTTATTCTATAATCATAAAGATAATGAAATGTTTGTTAGCACCCATGCCAAATTTTTGGAAGATGATTTTGTGAATAATTTTAATTTTAGAAGTAAAGTTGTCTTGGCTGAATTAGATGAACCTGTAATTAAACAACCAATGGACGAAACTAGAGATGATGTGGTTGTATTAGATACACCACAAGATACTACCCATGAGATGTCTAATACACAGGTGCCTCGTCGTAGTGGGAGGTTTGTTAAGCCACCTATAAGATTTATAGGTCTGGGAGAAACTTATGAAGCTATTTCAAAAAAGGTTGAAACTAATCCTTACACTTATGAAGAGACAATGAATGATATAAATACACACCATTGGGTCAAAACTATGAAATATGAATTAGATTCTATGTATTCCAATCAAGTTTGGGATCTTGTAAAGGCGCCTAATAACATTAAACTTGTTGGTTGCAAATGGGTTTACAAAAGGAAGAGAGAGATAGATGGAAAGGTTGAAACCTTTAAAGTAAGGCTAGTGGCGAAAGAGTATACAAAAAAAGAAGGTATTGATTATAAAGAAACCTTTTCACCAGTAGTAATGCTTAAATCTATCAGAATTCTCTTATCCATTGTTGTTCATTATGATTATGAAATTTGGAAAATGGATGTCAAGACTGCTTTTCTAAATGGCAATCCTGAAGAAGAAATCTATATGTTGCAACCAGAAGGTTTCATAGCAAAGAACCAAAAGCATATGGTATGTAAGTTGAAAATGTCCATTTATGGACTTAGGCAAGCATCTAGGTCATGGAATATCAGATTTGATCAAGCAATCAAGTCATTTGGTTTTGAACAAAATCTTGATGAACCATATGTGTACAAAAGACATCGAGATAAAGTAGTAATGTTCCTAGTGCTTTACGTTGATGATATTCTACTCATTGGAAATGATGTAGGGGTAATGTCATCAGTAAAGGTTTGATTGTCAAGCTAATTTGATATGAAGGACTTGGGTGAGGCTAACTTTATTCTAGGGATCAAGCTTTGGCGAGATTGCAAGAATAAGATATTAGGCTTGTCACAAACTGGATATATAGATAAGGTTCTAGAACGGTTTAGCATGCAAAACTCGAAGAAAGGATTACTTCTTTTTAGACATGGAGTTTCTTTGTCTGATGACCAAAGGTCTAAGACTCTTGAGGAAGTAAATATGATGAGACAAGTTTCTTATGCTTCTACAGTGGGAAGTCTCATGTATGCCATGCTTTGTACTAAACCAGATATCTGTTATTCAGTTGGCATGGTCAGCCGATATCAATCAAATTTAGAACCAAAAATTTGGCAAGCTATAAAGCATATTCTCAAGTATCTATGGAGAACGAGAAAATATATGTTTGTTTACCGGTGTGAGGATTTGATTCCCATTGGTTAAACAAATTTAGATTTTCAATCAAATCTTGATTTCAAAAAGTCCACTTCAAGTTGTGTATTCACCTTGGGAGGTGGAGCCATAAGTTAGGGGAGTGTTAAGCAATGGTGGAGTGTATTGCTGACTCCACCATGAAAGTTGAATATGTTGCTGCTTGTGAAGTGGCAAAGAAAGCTGTTTGGCTCAAGAAGTTCCTTTCTAATCTTGGTGTTGTGAGAATGGAGCAAGTTCTTATCACATTACTTTGCTACAATAGTGGAGCAGTTGCATAATCCAAAGATCCAAGGAATCACAAGAAAGGAAAACACATTGAAAGAAAGTACCACATCATTTTAGACATTGTTGCTCGTGGAGATGTAGTAGTAGCAAAGATAGATAGTGCAAATAATCTAGCAGATCCGTTTACCAAAGTCTTGCCCCAAAGGACCTTTGAGTCACATTTGGAAAGAATGAAAGTTAGATTAGTGCACAATAGTCTTTAAGGCGAGTGGGAGATTGTTAGGATTAGTGCCTTAAATCCTATTGTATGATATTATGTATGACTTAATGTTGTGATTAATAAAATTGTTTTATTATTATCTAAAATAATAGTAACATGAATATTTGGACATTATCATATAGTCCATGAGATGCATAGTATGTGATTTAGTCACAGAATATATAAGTCACGAGTTCTTTGTAAACTCAGAATTTTAGTTCGTAATCGGTGATGAAATTGGACATTTTATCTGCAAAGATTATAACATATTAAGTAAGATGGTTTGTCTTGATCATGAAAGAGGAGATTTTTAGTTGGTATGTTGATATATTTTAAGAGTTAAGACATATTGAATTGGACCGTTATGAGATTTATTATTCCCCCAACGACTATTAATTGAATAATAAATCTCACAACTTCTATTTACATGAACTCTTAATCCTAAGAGAATAATGGACCTGATCATGAAATATAGATTACTTTGATATATTAAGAGTGAGATCTAAAAGTTACGATCAACAACTTAGTATGTAAGGCAGCCATATTTAGTGTTAATGGAACATATATTCTCAAGATGAAATTCATAATCTCTTAACGGAGATATAAAATATTACTTAAGATAAGTTTAATGGGTTCGGTTATTCAGAGTGTTAGACCTAACCACTTTAGCAAAGAGTAACTAAAGTATATATTTATGAAATTAGATTTTATGAATAACTTAAAATGATTAAACTGGGTACTCAAAGATTAAGATGTAGTCGTCTTTAAAGTGGCAGTCTACATTCATGATTTTGTATTACTACGAATATTTTATGAAGGAGTTGCATGTATAATAAAATCTTGGGATATAATTTATTAATAAGGCCTAGAGTGTAATTATATTTATATAGTGGTATTAAACATAATTAATGGTAACTTTTGACTTGTCAAGAGTTGACAGAAAAGTCCAATGCTTATTGGATCTGGTATATTATTTGTTCCTTTTTAGTCCCACTCCAAACCACATACTAAAGCCCAATTGGAATGACCCAAATGACTAGCCATATTAGATAATCAGTTATAAAGAGAGAAACATATAGAATTTAAAAAAAAAAAATTTGAAATGGTTTGTATGTGAGTATTTGACACTTTCTAATTTTCCCTTCAACTCAACACATATAAACTAATTGAGAGATTACACTTTTTGGGCATCAAGTGGAATTGGAGTGAAGATTAAAAATGTTCCAAAGTACTTCAGATCTTTGTTTTGAAATTCACCACACCAAGGTATACTCTTTTGTTCTTATATTCTAAAATTTACATAGTACATGTTATCAATTGCAAATGAAGTAGATCCATTAATTTTCCGCTACGTATGTTTTGTATGTGATACAAACATGTATTTTTCCTACACGAAGTACATTACAAGATCATTTGCTTCCTCTTTTCAAAAATCCATTGTCTTGCTCTAGACGGCCATTCATTCTCGATTAATTACAATGTAAAACTAAAACGCGAAGAGAAACCCCCCTCCCCAAAAAAAAAAGAATTAGAGAAGCACAAAGAAGGAGAGATTGGAAATTTGGAATAACACTTACGTGAATATCATGGAAAAAATTTATAACACAAAAAAATTAAAATTAAAAAAAAAACCTTCAACGAAAGAGAGATCATACCAGCCATGTGAGAGTGATGATGAAGTCAGAG
The DNA here is from genome assembly GCA_030820535.1 of Quercus parvula. Lineage (NCBI taxonomy): Eukaryota > Viridiplantae > Streptophyta > Magnoliopsida > Fagales > Fagaceae > Quercus > Quercus parvula. The sequence continues at coordinate 11,537,775 of JAUAME010000007.1, read as the reverse complement.
AAAACCGAAGTTTGGTCTTTTATGCTTCGCTGCTACATTGGCCAAATTTTGTAATTAGTTGGGACAAAAAAAGAAAAGAAAAAAAAGATAAGTATTGGAAGTTATTTTTGAAGATAAACGATAGAGGATAAGTATCAAAAGTTAATAATAGTTTTTCCTAGATAGAAGTTAAGAGCAATTAAAAATTTTAAATTTGTGAGTAAAGCAACTATTTTATTTATTTATTTATTTTTAAGAAGAAAGTTATTAGAAATTTTAAATTTGTCAGTAAAGCAGTTTTATATGAGTTAAAACGTGGGATAGTGAAATTCGTGTAACATGTATTTGCATTTGAGTTTAAATTAAATTCGTCCTAAATATAAGAAGTTCAAATTACTTTTATATCCTTAATTATTTATTTGTTTGAATTAAATATTAGGGGTGTTAAAGAGAATTAAAAGATCAAGTAACTAATTTTCCAAATCCAATACATTATATGTATATTTATATTTTTTCATAAATTTTATAAAGTGTTTGTATATCTTTTGATACATAATAGAAAAAAAAAAAGGATTCATGAATCGATTCAATTTTTGACAACTATGAATAATACTACAAACATAATAAATTTAACTTTGACAAAAAATAAAAAACATGATGACTTTTGATTCAAACAAAATGAGAGATGAGACTGAAGTAGGCATCCTGAGGATTGGACCGAAGTGAATCTTGATGTACCCAATCTCAACGAGACCCAATTGCAAATACAAATGATTCAATCTTGTATAAAGTCAGTCAACAACTTGATTCGATGCATCAAATTAGGACAAAACAACTTATATTCAGTGCTTCAGCACTAGATGAAACATGATGCAAAAACATGACCATTTGGACAAGTGTATATGGTATCGATTTTAATATAATAGAGTCATCAAATTAAAACTTTTTTTTTGAGAGAGTTTCAACGAAAACTGATTAATTAAAACACTTATTATTATTTTTTTATAAATTAAAACACTTATTGATTTTTTTTTTTAATAAAAAAAAGACACTTATTGATTCTAAAGAAAAAAGAAAAAAACACTAATCAATTTTTTATTGGATGAGAATTGAGAGGGGACCCTTAACACTGCTGACCTGGTATCAAATACTGTAATTTCTCAAAACACACACGGATGTTCGGAACCAAAGTACGAGGCACTTCTCAGGTTCTACGAGCGCACTTTTGACATCGACAGGGAGATCGTTGTAGACAAAGACACAACTCAACGCAAACAACCAGGTACCAAAACCCAATACCCAAATCACATCGAAATCTTATTTTTGTTTTTAAGATTGTGCCTCCATCTCAATCTCCAACTTTTATAGATGATTCTTTCTTCTGGGTTCAACTAATCACTATGAAAGTTTAGGGTTTATATTGGGTTTTTCATTATTCCCCGTTTGGTTGCTGAGAAAAACTTTTAGGAATCGAAAAAGTTAAAGTTGGGTTTTTTTCTTTATCTGGGTCTTATAAAAGCTGTAATGTGAATGTCTACTCAATTTTGCCCAACGAACAGTTTTGGAGAATACGGTATTAAAGACAGGAATTTTTGTTCCGGGGTTTTCTTGATTTTTTTTGAGTAACCAAACAGGGTGTTAATGTTCGTGAAATGGCACTTGGGTTTTTCTCGAACATACAAAATCTATGGCCTTTTTCTTTGCTGAAATATGATGACTTGAGATTGTCTGATGAACTGGTTCGTAAACTTTCGGTACCCGAACATACAAAACGTTTCATTTTTGCTGTTCGTGAGCCCGAAACTCAGTCTGTGATTTATATATTGGCTGCTCAGAATTTATCTGAGCGATCAGCTATAGATGCTGAGTGTTTAATTAGGGAAGTTAGACCTGATGCTGTTGTGGCCCAGGTGAGCAATTCATCCCTTGCAGAAATTCAATCTGAAGAGAGTGAATTGAGAGATGGTGCGGTTCCCACTTCTTCGTTTGGAGTGCTTAAACGATGTTTTATTGATAAGATTAATAAGGAGAGGTATGAATGTGTTGCTGGCAACTCTGTTTTGCGAGAGATTTTTGGGACTAGTTTTCATGGACATTTTTTCGCAGCCAAGAGGGCAGCTGAGGAGGTTGGATCCTCATTCTTGGTGCTTGAATCACCCTCTGTGAAGTCTTCTGTTGGGGATAACCCCCCAGAGGAAATTGACATGGGGTACAAGTTTCAAGGTTTAGTTAGTAGTTTGGTTCCTCAGAAAGCGGGTTCTGTTGTTCTTTTGAGTTCAAAGAGATTTTCTCTAACGAATGATTTTCAGAAGCAGATGGTGAAGTTGTTATCACCGTATTTGGATCTATCAATTCCAAGGTTTAGTCGCTCAACTTCTTCATCGGAGGTGGGTTCAAAGGAAATTCAACCAATACGCAGTTATGAGGCACCACCATTTGCTCAGTCCATTTATCCGTTACTCGAGGATCTACATAATATATTTTCTGATCTACCATCAATTGGGAATGCTCTAGCTCATGCACAGAAAATGCTTCTTGATGTTAACAGAGGTGAAATTGTGGACATTAGCATCCTATCTGAGGTCTACACCTTTCGAATTGCAGTTGAGGGGCTGAGAGTTGCTCTAAACAATGCTGGTCGGTTACCCATTAACAAAATAAGAAATTCCATGCCAGCTAAGATTGATTTTTCAGAGCTTCCATTTGAGGACAAGTCACATGCACTCTTTGCACAGGCCCTTCGGAGTCAGACTAAGAAGTTCCAGACCATAGTGGCAGTAGTTGATGCTGGTGGCTTAGCCAATCTAAGGAAACACTGGAACACTCCTGTTCCTCTGGAGGTCAAGGATTTGGTTGAACAGCTTGTTACAAATTGTGAAGGGGATGGAGAACTTTCAAATCATAATGAGGGAAAACGATTATTAACAGGTAAACCTGTGGTGGCAGTTGGAGCCGGGGCAACAGCAGTTTTAGGAGCTTCATATGTCTCCAAAGTTGTTCCTGCATCGACTGTTATGAAAGTTCTAACATTCAAAGTTCCTGCTTCACTTAAAATCTTACTGTCCCAAACTCAGAAGGCGACGTCCCTAGCCTTTGGCAAGACTCTTGGGACATCAAAAGTTGTAGCTCCAAGTTTTGCAAGTTATGGAGCCAAAACAACATCTATCTTTAAGGCAACTGCTTCTGCTGAAAAGATCCGGCTAGTAACCCACAGTGTTATAGCCTCTGCTGAGAAGACCAGCTTTTCAGCTATGAGAACAGCATTCTATGAAATAATGAGGAAACGGCAGGTACGGCCTATTGGTTTGCTACCATGGGCAACATTTGCATGTAGTATTGCAACTTGCAGCAGCTTGCTTGTGTATGGAGATGGAATTGAATGTGCTGCTGAATCAGTTCCTTCAGCTCCATCAATTGCCAGTTTGGGAAGAGGGATCCAAAGCTTGCACCAGGCGTCTCAGTCCGCTATTCAAGCAGATGGCACCAGAATACAGAAATCTGTAGAAGCCCTAATATACAGATGGAAGAAAGTAAAGGTGCAATAAAGTAAGAATGTGATTCTATTTGTACACTTGTTCATCTTCTTCATAAAGTGATGCCTGAATAGAGTTCAGGGAAGTATACTGTACATGTAAAGTCTACCATAAGGTTTTTTTTATTGGGTTTTTATTTCTGTTTTGTATCAGGAATTCATTTTTTCTCCATAGAATTATAGAAACTGCTTTTCTGGGATACTTACGGAAGAAATCTTTGCTTCTTTTTTTCCCCTTCCTATGTTGAGTGTAGAATTTTCATAATTTGTTCTAATAGAGTTACAACTTATAAATCGTGGGGGAAGAAATTGAATTTGTTTGTTGCTGATGGTGTTACTAATTTTGTTTGTTTAGTATATTCCTTTCTTTCCCCCCATGTTACATTATGAGAAGATATACCTGGTCTTGGATTACAATTGTGTACATAACTTTTCCTTTCTTTCCCCCATGAATATATAATTTTTTACATATCTTCTCTAACATTGTTTGTGAATTCTATCTCTCGTCTCATTACATTTGCAATTTTTACCTATATATATAACATTGTTTGTGAATTCTCAATTTCCTTTAAAGACGGATAATACTGCAAATTAACCAGAATGGTTTTAACATGTATTGAATTTCCTTATGAAATCTAGGTCCCCCCCCCCCCCTCCCCAAAAAAAAAAAAAAAACATTGTTAAAATTTTCAGCATCCTTACTTCAAAGTTACTTTCCCTGAAATTGTAAATTGCTAGAAATGCTACCTCTTATTTAATTTGCACATTTAAAAAAAAAAATTTTGAGTGCTTATTGAGTTGAAGAATTGAGATCATCAATGAAGAAATATAAACTTAGAATGTGAAAAGATAAATCTCAGCTGGTTAATATGGAAATCAATTTAGGGATAATGTCAAACTAATGAGATATATAAGTAAATTGGCCTTCAAAGGTAGTCTTATGAATTGTTGAACAGGATAATTATCAAATCCCATACTCAAATATATATATATATATATCCTTTCAACTTAGGCCCGTTTGGTATCTCCATATCTATCCTTTCAACTTGCGCTTCATTTGGTACCTCTATTAGAAATGCTTTTAACGGATTTCTATAAAGCAAAATGCTAGTGAGTTTTAGCTCAACTAGCACCTCCACCCCCAAAATTTTTTTAAGTGGAGGGTGAGGTGTTGGGTTCAAGACCCATATAATGCATGTGTAAATCACTAATAAAAAAAAAAAAACATCTATAAAGCAAAATTCCATGGTTTTTAAATCTGGACCAGATGGTATAGTTTGTTTAAACTGTTAATCTGATCAGAAAAGTATGAATCCTTTTGTTGTTGGACCAATGGTTTAGAATGTATGCTGTTTCTAAGACCTCTTTGGCTCACCACACATGACAGGTATTCTATTTCTCTCTAAATTTCTCCATGGTTTAATCGATTTCTTCTCTCTCTCTCTCTCTCTCTCTCTCTCTAAATTCTAATTTGATGAAATGTTTGTCTCATGGTCTGGCTAAGAATATCTTCTCCCCCCCCACCCCCCCTTCCTTTTTTTTTTTGTTTTGTTTTGTTTTTTGGGATCAAAAGAACTTGACATATATTTGGGTGTCATTGGGTTTGTTTTTTTGAGATAGTACTGCATAATTGACTTCATAGAAACAGGCGAATGAGGTTTGGGTTTTGGAGGTGAGATTTTATTTCGTTATTTTTCTGTGTAATTCACTCGCCTATTTGCGTGTTTGGGCAAGACTGCATAATCATTGTTTCACGCTTCTCCAAACTTACTTTCAATTAATTTTTCTAATGTGGATTACAGCTTACCCCTTGATTTGTAAAAACTGTGAATACTTAGACGAAACAATTTTAGTTAACCAGATGTGTAGGGGACTTATTAGTCAACGAAGAGCTTTTTAGAATTATAGTAGGCCATGCAGGTTACCATGGAATAATGATCAAAAAGCTATGTCTCAATAATGTTTTGTTGGGTAGCATTTGGTCTTCGCTTTTCATCCTATTGTGGATTGCATTATGGAGGAAAACAAGACCATGAGTTTTATTATTTATTTGCTCTGGTGAATTTGTAATTGCATGATATCGGATAAGAATTATATAGGAATTCATTTAGCATCTTTGTGTAGGATGATACGAATTACAAATGGGATTTATATGGAAAAAGAAGTCCAAAAGTGGACATTGAAAATACTAGAGGTAATAAGTAAGAATAGGGCTACCCCGTCTGGGTCCAGCCTGATGGTTGGAGGCTTGGGATGAGCTATAGACTCAAACATCCTGGGTTTGATCCCCACTAGTAGTTCCCTTAAATTACCTGATACGCGGTTCTAGCGGGTGGGGTCGTGTTTTTATGGTTTACTCCTTAGGGGTGAGTCCAAAGGGCCCTACCTTGGTGAGGTTCCATGTCGTAAAAAATAAAAATAAAAAACTAAGAACATGGCTATCTTGACAGCAAATGCAGAATCATTTCTGGGTTCTTCATTGTTGATGAGGTAAGACTCCTTGGCAAAGCTTGGTGTGCAGTGCCCTTGTGTTTGTTCTGGTTGGTGTGGAGGGAGTATAATCGAAGAGCATTTGAGGGGGTTGAGTGACCTTTAATGGAGCTGAACATGTTCTTGCTGCATACTGTATATGAATGGACGATTGTTTTATCCACTCATTCATCTTCTTCTTTGCTTACTTTCATTGATAGTTTTAATTTTTCTTGATTTTTACACGCTCAGTATATCACTTGTGTACTGAGTTTTCCTCTTTTTAATAAAGTTTATTACTTGTCAACCCAAAAAAAAAAAAACTATGATGAATTTCTGGTTTCTTCATGTGTTGATGAGGTAAGGCTCCTTTAAGAATATGTGTCTGTACTATGATGAATATTGAGTGTAGTATTTTATTATAATTATGTATCATAAATAATAATCTGGCTGGTGCTTTGGTTCTAAGAGATATTAAATGGCATTTTTACCGATGAAAAAAAAATTGGCATTTTGTTCCATCTGTTCTTGTTATGATTTTGGATGACCATCTAATTTTAATTTTCTTTTATTTCTTTCTTTATTATCATTATTATTGTTTATTTAGATTTCTTACCTCATTGTGATTTAGATTTGTGGGGTGGTGAATTTTGCTTGGTGTTTGAGATTTTGCTTTGTGGGAACCTGATGGTGGGGTTTTGTATTTATGGGTTAGTGGAAAATGTTTAATTTAGGTTATTTTGAATTTTGAGATTTCTTTGCCAAAACCAGGGTCTTGTTCTTGACCCTCACCATCTCAGCTTCCATAGTAATATTCTTCTCAATCCTCTACTCTATTTATCACATCTATCACTCCCTTGTGCAGCAGGTCAAGGAGAAAACAATAGGCCAATGCAGAATCTTTGGATCATAATGTTGATTTACTTCACTTTAACATGTCATACAGGATTAATGCTGTGTGTAATATACAAAAGTGATGATCAGTAGTTGTTATTATAGAACAGATTCAAGTGATTGAAGGTGTGTGTACTGTGAGAATTATGTTGTTGTATGTAGATTAGATTAAAGACTTTTCTTTTTCTTTGCCACTTATTAAATGCAAATATTGATAGTTCAAGTTTGTGTAGTGCCTGTTTGTACTGTAAGCTCTCTAAGTGTTTCTTTTTTATTTAAGTTGTTGCGGATATTGTCTTGCCACCGTTAAGTTTTAACTTCAATGTCATTTGTACTACTCTCAGTTGCACTCTTGGATCATTGAAAGTAGGTTTTTGACAAAAGAGAGCAGCGGTATATTTGCCTTTATACTCCTTACTTTGAAAAACTAACCTTGCAAAGGAGAATTCACTGGCAGATTTTAATCAGCATAATTTACTAACTAGCCATGATCAGGTGCTTGGAACCATTGAAAGTGCTTCAGATTTTGGCAGTAAATTCATGAATTTTAAAGAGTCTTCAAGAGTATGCAGCAACCAGGATGATATGAGGTGAGTGTTTCTTGGTTTTATTAATTTGTAATCCATTATTTATGTGCTTTAAAAATTGATATGAAGTGGTAAACTTGTGTCAGATTCACGCCTGTATGTGAAAAGATGTTCTGAGTGAGTTATTTCAGCTCCACGCTTTCTTTTCTCTGAATCAAAATTCAATCTAGTGGATCCTTAATAATTAAAAAAAAATTAATAAAAAAAAAGTTAATTTATTTATTTTTATAAAACGAGTAGGTTTTTAGTTCATAGAAATCAAAGCCAAAATCCATTCTACTGATTTTGGCTTGGTAGCATTTGATAACATAAGATTTAATTGTAAAAATAATTTCAGGGAAGGACAATTGCTATATATTTGTTCTTCAATTTAGTATATGTTCTTTTTCATTAACGGATATTTTTTGCTGCTTGTACCCGTAGAACAGGGTAGGTCCACCATAACCATAGTAATTAAGGTGATTTCTGTTTGCCAGACAATTTAGCTTCCTTTTATGTGTTTGTGAGTTTAAAATGGTGAAGAATGTGAGATTTGAGATTTGGGATTTGTTTTCTTTTGATTTTTAACAATTGTTTTGGTAACCAAATGAAGTTTGTGTAATTAATTGGGAGTTTGTTTGGTTACTAAGAAAAGGATAAGAAAAAAAATTAGAGATCTGAATTTTGAAGTTCATGAATCTCTTAGGATATAGGTTTCTCCTGGAAGGCTTTGAATTTCAACTAAGATTAATTATAATAATTCGGTTTTTTCTTTTAAAGAAACAAAAATGTACTAAGATTTGCTAAATTCACTTTCTGTTTTGGGGGGGTAGGGGAGGGGAGGGAAGAGGAGTGCTGCAATAAAGATGGAATCTACAATATCAATTCACCTTCTGTAAATCATGTTTGTTTTTAAAATATTTCTGATACTCTATCAAGATATTTTTGTAGATGCTTGTTAACAGGTGGAAGCTTATGAAGCCAAAAGGCTTGTGGCTTAGTGGCACTACGTGGTCTCCCCCATATGGGGGAACTTGGGTTTGAATCTCGCTCTCTTGTTTTTTTGTAAGCCTGAAAATATCAAAAAAGATTAAATAAAAAAAACAAGAGTGTGCATCTTTGGAGAATGGTAGCGAGCTCAGAGCTTCTTCCTCATGGAATATGTGTGTGTTCCTTCATGTTTGCTCATTAGGGTATGTATTAATTCTTCTTTATATATTTAGTTTTTATTTTTAGAATTTTTTTAATGGGTTGTTGGGTTTGTGCTTGTGGATTTTTGTATGTGTTCGTTATTTGAGCTTGCACACAGAATGTGATGTTTGTTTTGGGTGATATGTTGTGTTTTTCTTCTTCTTCTTCTTTTATTTATTTATTTTTATTTTTATTTATTTTTATCAGTTTTTATTTGGGTTTTCTTAGTTTGAGCTTTTGGGGTATGTTTTGTGGATTTGTATGTTTGTTGCATAATAAAGTGTACTTAAAGGAATTGTATGATTCAGAGGCTTTCCCCTTCACGGTATGTGTGATCTGCTGAAAATTTAGGCAATAAGTTTGTCTCTTTTGTTTTATTCATTCGGGTAGTCTCTATATTCAATTTGTTCTAGCATTTAGTAAGTAGTTTATTAATCTTATGGATTTTGTATGTTCATCAGTTCATGTGACAATAGAGCAGATACAAAATTTCTGTATGTATGGTCCTCTTTGTGATGTAAGACTAGGCATTTATGGGTTATGTAGATTTTGTATATTTGTGGGATAGAAATAGCAGATTTGAAGATTTTGGCATATGGTTTCTGATTATTCTAATTTTATGTCTCCTTGTGTTCGTAAATTTAGGTTGTGGTTCTTATAATTTTTTCCTATGCATTTGTCATAAGAAACGATTTGAGATTTTCTTATGCTTATGGTATGCATTCTTCTTCTTGAACCTTTGTTGTAATTAGTTGTTATCATTTTTTTTCCCTTATATTTCTTTAAATTTAGCTGATGGGGCTTGAGAACTTTTCATTTTACTTTTTTTATAAATAAAAAAAATGGGGTTCATAGAACCCCTGCATCACTTAAACTTTCGCGTTGCGTTATGGTGTGGAACCATCTCGGCACTAACGGGACTTGTCAATTGTCACTACTTAAATCTACAACTCCCAAGCTCATAAGCGTGATAAGTCATAAGGACATTTTATCATTGGGCTCCCACAGTAGGTGGTATTAGGTCATCCAAATTGTCCATGGAATGCCTTAGAAGAGAGAGATTTGTAACATGCATTTCGATTATTCCACAAATGGATACGTTTATTTAAAAAATAAACAAAAATGATGGGGGTATCCAATTTATTCCAAATATTCGGATTGCCCTAGGGCATGTTAAGGGATTGCTGATTTATTCCAAATATTCTTGATGATTATTTTTTTTGCTAAAGATATGTATCCTAATTTAAAAGATAAAACTATAAAAAAGTTTGGACAAATTTTGTGGAGTTCACTATTTTCAATTTATTTACAATTATGCCATTAAAAACATCATCTCAATTGTTTTAAAAATTATGTTTTGAATAAGGACAATATGATAGAATTCTTTGAAATTGTATTTAGAGGATATCAGTCAAACAATGTATTTAAGTATGGGTTTCACCATTTTATAGTTTGTAAAACAAAAAACTACATTTAAATTATCATACTAAATAGGTCCTTTGGTTTATTAATTTGAATAAATTTTTCCTATGAATGAATTTGGAGGAATATTTATTCAATTCCTATGAGACAACTCAAATGAATATCCAAGTGTAGTTTGATCACTTAACTTGTTTATATGACTGATTATATGTATTAAAAAAAAATACTAAAAAATTCAAATTACAAGTAACTGGCCTTTTGAACTCTTAAATATTGGATTGAAGACTATTTGGAAGAAAATTTTATGTTAGTCATACTTGAAGTTCATCTATTGACAGATTCTCGTGCAGTATATACATACACATTGTCATACTTCAAATTCATGCATTGACAGATCCGCCCTTTATATTTTATTTTATTTTATTTTCATATTGGTTATATTGTTCATTGAGGTTAATAATCTAACTACTAAATGTCCTTCATGTTTAACTATTTCATGAAATACTAGTTCTAAAATTTAATAGAACACATGAATATGAACGGTAAGATTCTATTTACAAATTGTTGATCTTGTCATCCATTTAGACTAATAATTTGACCATTAGTTGTGCTTTATGTTTGGCTATGTCATGAAGTACTAGTTCTAAAATGTTAAAGAACACAAATTTTTTTTTTTTTTTTTTTTGAGAATCAACCATGCTTATTATTAATCAGAGGCTTTGAAAGTCAGCCTGAATTACATCTGCAAGTTCTGGTGGTACGTCTTCCATCCAGACTTGTAAACTAGAGGAAAGGATTGCTCGTCTCGCAAGTGAGTGAGCTACAATATTGCATTGCCTATGTACATGTGAATACCTTACATCTGAGAAACTAGAGGCTAAATACCGTATATCCTGAACAATGTGTCCGAAGTGAGCCAAAGTGTGCGAACCAGTTTTGAGAGCATTGATGAGGACTTGAGAATCTCCCTCCAAGACTACTCGGGTGAAACCAGTTTCTTGTGCTAGGATTAGTGCTCTACGTGCTGCCAATGCCTTCACTTCAATGACTGTCGAGGGAAGGGGAATGTTTTGGGAAAGAGACGCCATGACCTGTCCATCTCCATTCCTAATTACAACTCCTATACCCGCACAGTTGTCAGCCTGAAACAGGGCCCCATCAAAATTTACTTTGTAGTACTCATCACCCGGTGGTGTCCATCGAGCAGGGATTCTTCGCATAGTCGAGGTCATGGTGGTGTTGTGTAGTGAAAATTCCTTCACTCTGTCTTTGGCCTGCGAGAAAAGCTGTCCAAGTGTACCACTAGCTTTCCCAAGCCGAAGGTTATTCCTTCTGTTCCATAGAGCCCATACTACCATAGAGAAATAGGTCGGATCTCTATTCTCTGCAAAGACACTGCCAATAAGATCAAGAAAGGATGTTTTTTGCTTTAAACTACTATGATTCCACACCGGCGTTAGAGACCACAGTTCTTCAAGCTTCGGGCATTGATAAAGAGCATGGAGCACATCTTCTTGTTGCCCCTGGTAGATTTCACAATAGCCATCTGCAATAATTTTTCTCCTCATCAAGTTCATCTTTGTAGGTAGTGAATTTTTGGCTGCTCTCCAAACCAAGTGTTTTACCTTACTTGGGACCGGTAGGTTCCAGATTGCCTGCCAAAGTGGTTTCAAGTTCTCATAGTCTGACTGCCCCGGTCTGCTGTGTGTCTCTTCCAGCTGCTGAAATTTGTATCCTGATTTGACTGAGTACTCACCGTTCGGGTTGTGTGGCCAAATTAGTTCATCTGGCTGTTCTGTGTGACAGAGGGGTATCGTGCGCACCATCTCTACTTCAAATGCCATCAGGTTAGCCTCTAATACATCCAGCTTCTAGCACGTCTGGTCTTGATCAATGAGGCTGCACACCTTTGCCTCATACCCCATGCTCCTTCTTGGTGACAGAATTTTTGGCGATTGCTTGAGGGGCAGCCATTAATCTCCCCATATGTTCACTAACTTCCCATCCCCTATTCTCCATATTGCCCCTTTACGGATTACCTCCCTCCCTCTAATAATGCTTTTCCAGGCATAAGAGGTTGAACTTGGGGTGGCTGCTTCCATGATCGAACAGTTGGGGAAAAATTTGGCCTTAAAAACTCGGTAAAACAATGAAGTTTTGTCATGCAACAAGCGCCATGTTTGCTTTGCAAGCAATGCATCATTAAATTGGGATAAATCTTTAAAGCCCAAACCTCCTTGTGACTTCGGCTTACATAAATCATCCCACCTTATCCAATGGACTTTACGTCCATCCCCCCTTTGTCCCCAAAAGAACCTTCGGATTAAAGCTTCAATGTCATGGCACAAGCCATTTGGTAGTTTGAAACGTGACATGGTATATGTAGGGAGCGCTTGGGCCACTGCCTTGATTAGGATTTCCCTTCCCGCTTGAGATAAAAGCTTCCCCTCCTAGCCTTGGAGCTTCTTCCAAACCTGTTGCTTTATGTTATTAAAGCTTTCCTTCTTCTTTCTACCAATAAAGCTAGGGAGACCCAAGTATTTCTCATATTGATGAACCACGGGGACCCCAAGAGCATCTTTGATTGCATCTTGTACTCCTTGCGATGTGGATTTGCTAAAGAATAGCGTTGTTTTATCTTTATTGATTTGTTGGCCTGAGGCTCTTTCATAGGTGGCAAGGATCTCCAACAGCTTTGCACACTCCTCTATCTTAGACCTGCAAAAAATAAGGCTATCATCTGCAAAAAAGAGATGTGTTAGTTTTGGTCCGTTTCTGCAAATTGATACACCCCTTATATCCCCCTCAATCTCCGCCTTTCGAAGTAGGCCATGAAAGCCCTCAATACATAGCAAGAATAAATATGGGAAAGAGGGTCACCCTGACGTAGCCCCCTAGTTGGTGTGATTTTTCCATGTGGCTCACCATTAATCAACACCGAGTAAGTGGCTGAGGACATGCACTTCATCATAAGTTGGACCCAACTATCATCAAACCCCATTTTTTCCATCAACTTCTCCATGTATGGCCATTCCATCCTATCATAGGCTTTACTCATATCCAGTTTTCATGCCATATAGCCTACCTTCCCCGAGCTATGATTTCTCATGCAATGCAGTGTTTCAAAAGCCACCATTATATTATCTGAGATCAACCTGTCCGTCATGAAGGCGCTTTGTTGTTCAGAGACAATTTGTGGTAGGATTCGTTTCAATCTGTTTGTCAACACTTTTGAGAAAATTCTGTATAAGACATTGCTTAGACAAATAGGGCGATATTGAGAGATAAATTCCGGATTTTTGACTTTGGGGATTAAAGTAATAAAAGAATGACATAATAAATCAGGGAGGGTACCTGAATTTAAGTAGGACAAAATAGCATCAATTACATCATTACCGACCAAGGACCAATAATTTTGGTAGAACAGAGGCGGCATATCGTCCAGACCCGGTGACTTCAAAGGGGCCATCTGTTTGAGAGCTATTTCAACCTCCTCAGCCATGAATTCTCGTGTTAATTCTTGGTTCATATTTGCAGATACTACTTGTGGAATCTGTTCTAAAATTTCCTCAAAGCTGTCCGGACCTGAAGTAGTGAACAGATCTTGATAAAACTGCAGAATGGTGTCTGCAATTCGGCCAGGATGTGTATTCCACTGCCCCTCATGATTATACAGCCCCTTGATGTAGTTCTTTCGCCTCCGTTGTGATGCCTTGCTGTGAAAAAAAGTGGTGTTACGATCCCCATCTTTTAACCACTGGATTTTAGCTCACTGTCTCCATAGTTTTGCTTCCCGGTCCATAAGCACATTTATCTCCTGCTCAAGCTTCTTCAAAGTGTGTACCGATCCCCCATTAATGGCCACCCTCTCGGCTTGAGTCAACAATTTACGTTTCTTCTCTAGTTCTCTCCGGACATTCCCAAAATTATTCTTGCTCCATTTAGTCAATTCCGTTCCACATGTTTCAATTTTCTTCAAAATTTTCCTCCCAACCGAATCTGCATATGACCCCTGCCATACCGCTTCAATGGTTTCCCCACATCCACTCTCACTCATCCACATTTGCTCAAATCTGAAGGGCCGCTTTTGTTTGCATTCCATCCCCTCCGTCACAATCCATAAAGGTTTATGATCAGAGGTAGTCACATCTAGGTGGTAAATTTTTGTAGCCGGAAATTTTGAGAACCAATCATTCGTCACCAACGCCCTGTCCAGCCTCTCCCATACTATGTAATTGTCAAAATGTTTATGCCAAGTGAACTTAGACCCCACAAAGCCTAGGTCCATAAACCCACATTCGTCTATGATGTCCCGGAAAGCTTGCATCTGTCCATGAGGTCTGGTTCGCCCCCCTAATTTTTCTGCCTGTTTTGCAACCTCATTAAAATCACCCACACAAATCCATGGGGCTGCACTTCTATTTTTCAAACTCCGTAATTGTGCCTAAGCTTCATGTCTAAGTTGAGTATCTGGCTCGCCATAAAACCCTGTGAATCTCCATTCCTCCGTCTTATTTTTTTTGATTGTAACATCTATGTGATTCTTTGAAAAAGTTTCTATTGTGAGATCAAACTCTTCCTTCCAGTAAATCACCAACCCCCCTGCCTTATGTCTTCTAGGTGCCATAAATTTATTTTTAAATTTCAAATGATCTTGAATAAGAGTTAGCCTTGCTTCATCCGTCCATGTTTCGGCTAAGAACACGACGGAGGGATCTTTTGCCCACACCATGTCTGCGAGCTGGTCTTCTGTACGTTGGTTCCCAAGCCCCCGACAGTTCCAACATATTATACTCATTGGTTCTGGTGGGGCTGGGATTCAACCGCCGCCAATATCTTTGTGTTGTTCTTGCCCCCCTGGGAAACAATTTTCCTCTTCTTTTGTAACTCAGGTTGACTCCTCATGTTGCTTGTACTTCTCTTTGACCCCACTATGTCCTCCATAATAACATCTGTCCCTGTATTATTTCTGCTTTGGTGCCTCCACGTAGCTGCATTCATGACTGGGATATTTGATACATCAGGCACACGTGAGAGTGGTGTGCGAGCTGAATGATCAAGTGGCTGACCACGTGCTTGAGATTTGCCCAATTCAAGAATCTCATTAACTGTCAAAGATTCAAAAACATTTTCCTTACCCATGCATGGTATATTTTTGGTGGTCATCTCTGGAGTTGGGTCAAATTTATGGATATCATGGTCTAATTCCTTGATTTGCTCCTCAAACTGCTCATCAGATACACTCCGTATCTCCATACTTGTGTGTGGGGGATTTGATTCCTTTTGCAGCCCGTAAATTGTGGGGTTTTGATTCACCCCTATCTGATTTTGCTCTTGAAAATCTGCTACGTCATTATCTCTTTCCATGGCAACCTGACTTTCCATGTTTGGTCTTATGATCTCCGGTGATGGTCCTCCCCGCCGAACCACTATAGGGGGCTGTTTTGTCTATGTTGAGCATGGTACAGGGTTGGCTTTCTTCTTCTTCTCATAGTAGCCTGGTACTGAGATCATAGTTCTTCGTGATTGCACAAAGGGGGGGGGGGGCGAATCCAGGCTCCAAACTGTTGAGACTCCACTGGAAGAGTGCCTTCGCTTTCTATCCATAGTTTGCAGTCTTTGTCATCATGAATGAGACTTCCACACCAGTAGCATAGATTGGATAGCCTTTCATACTTAAAAGATACCCATAATTCTTTACCACTCTCCAGAGAAATTACTTTCCCCCGACTCAATGGTTGAGACATGTCAATTGTTACTCGAACTCTAATGAATCCATCCCCCTCCGTGGCTGTACCCTCAGCTGGTTCATGTACTATCCCAATCGTCCCACATATTTTTTCAGCCACCTTCCTTGTTCTGAATTGGAATATCATGTACCTGTACCCAAAAAGTAATCCGATTAAATTGCATGTCAAGAACATCAGTTTCCCTATCATACCGTTGCAGCACCATTAGGTGTTTATCAAAGCTCCACGGCTCCGCCTCGAGAATTTGATCAATCTCTTCTCTGTTGTCGAAAGTGAAGAGGATAACATGGTCACCCTCCTTTTTTATCTTGAAACCATTTTTTGATCTCCAAAGTGGTGTGAACGTTTTGGCTATAGCGTCAATATTTAGTGCTCTCTTTGTCAAAAACTTGGCTGCAAGAACAAAGTTTGTAACCGCCTCCTCTTCATTAATCTGAAAGTTGGAGCCTTCAACATCAGAGAGTGTGAGACAGCTCCATGATTTTGTTAATTCCTCCATCCCACAAAAAAAAAACACAGAACAATTTGAAATAGAAGAAAGAAAAGAGAAAAGAAAGAAAAAAGTGTTTCCCTAGCCCCAAAGGAAAAGGAAAACCACAAAGCCTTAAGGTAAGCTTGTTACCTCAAGGTACGACGACACCTTCAAAGAAGGGACAACTATTCTACGACCTAGGAGAGGAGGGAGAAGACCACACATGAATATGAACAGTCATATATATATTTTTTCATATTGTTGTAACTAGTAAAAAAAAAATTATGGACCATAAAATTATTAGATATAAACAACTTTGGAAACAAAATTAAACCTAATAAGAATTTTTTTATTAAGTTAAAGAGTCAAAATAAAAACAACTGCTAATGCTAAAAACATAAAATTTCACCACCCACCCAATTACTGAAGTGTAAAAAAAAAAAAAAAAGGTTTTCCTTTTGGCTAAAGTGTAAACTATGTATTTAAAGTTGTGAGATTTTTGAATTTTGCACCATCAAATTTTAGAATTTAAATTTTACTACCTAAATTTATATTTCTTTTGTATTAGCAGTTATTTCTTCCACATTTTCATTAAATACCACATAAGGTTGGTATGCATATTTAGTGTGTCTAGTAAAATAATGCCATGTCATTTGATGACATTTTATTGGATGAACTAAATATGATTAGAGCTAGCTTACATGGCACTTAGCGTTTGTTTGGCCTAAGCTAATAAATTCAGTTTTTGTGTACATTTTTTTAAAATTTTATTTTTTCTTATTTTTTCAAAGTACATATATATTTGTCAAAAAAAAAGTATAAATATATTTTAGTAAAAACATTTCAGCAAAAAACACTAAATTCAAAATATGAACAAAAGAAGTGATAAAGCAAACAAAAAAAAGAAAAAGTTTAGGGGCATAAAATTCAAAATTTAAAACTCTAAGGTATAAAATTTGAAAATCCCAATCTCTCTCGAACTAGGAGTGTGGTTTGAAAATCCCAAACTCTATAAATACGAGTCTAGAGTTTAGACCATAGACTTTTCCTTCATTACATAGGAAATAGTTTCAATAGAAAATTTCACTCTCTCTCTCTCTCTCTCGCCTGTATACAGACACAGTATCGGAGCATATTCTTCTTCTCCATGGCTTCCGCTTCCAAGCACCAAAACCCATATTCTTCTTCAAAACCTCCCAAACCCCCAAACCCCACCACCCACACTGACACCACAAACTCTCCTATCATCACTCTCACTCCTTCCCAAGAACACCTCTTCCTCACACGCGCCACCCACCTGACACGCCAAGAACTCCTCCGCCGCCGCTCCCACTACCTCAAACAGCTCTGCAAATGCTACAGAGTCCACTTTTGGGCTCTCATGGACCAACTCAGGGTCCAATTCAGACGATACTACTGGGACTATGGTCTCAGCCCCTTCTTGAACGAACAACAACAACAACACACGGCTGAATTTGACGGAGAGAGAGACACCCAATTTGCCAATCTTGAAGGCAATGAAGTAAACAGCAGCAGCAACAACCAGAGGTGTGCGTTTGTGGGGTGTAAGTTGAAGTCTATGCCTTTGACCAGCTTTTGCCATCTCCATATTCTCTCTGATTCCAAACAGAAGCTTTACAAGCCTTGCCATTATGTTATAAAGAGGTATTTGTGTTTGAGCAAGACTTAGTTACAGTACTTAGTTGCTGTTCTTTAGGTACCTTTTTTAAGATTCTGTCATGTGGATTTTTCCTCATGGATGAAAGTGTATTTTTTAATTAAGTAGCCACATGACTAAATCTTAAAAGGGGAATCTAAGAAACAGCACCTAAGGTATTGTACCTAAGTTTTGTCCTTTATGTTTCTCACCTCAGTAGTTTTCGTTTTTGTGCTTAATGCTTTAATGGGTACTCGAGAATTCTTTGGAATTATGGATTGGTGAGGCTCTATGTTTGAAAATTTTGTTCTTTTTGCTGTGTTCTTTAATGGGTATTTGCTTGGTAAGCAAGCAACTGGTTATGTGGGTGGCAATTCCCAGTTCTTTCTCTTCTTTCTTTTTTTAGTTTAGTGACAGTTTATCAAAACAAGAAAGCAAGAAAACGATAGCGATCGGTTTGGGATACTTGCTTTTCCATAGAGATTGCATGCCCATTTTAAAAATTTTCATAGGAATTAGGAATTTTGAAGTGGGCTGTGATAGATGCGTTACACACGCTTTTTTTTGCGTGTCTGGGTGCATTTGGGTAATTCATAGTGCATGGAAATTTGTGGATTTATCAGTATTTTAGTGCTATTTTAGCTCCCCTCCTTTTTCTCAAATTTTGCACAACTACTTGATGTTTTTCAGATTGCATATAGCATTGAAATTATTTAGCTACATAATTATAAACAGATGCCTAGAATTTTATGGTTCTAGTGACATATCATACGTACCTAATAGGCTAATACACTAAACAAATATGAACCTGGCTACCAGCATATACTCAAGGTAAGGCCTCTCTTATATAAATTAATGCATTACAAGTGTCTTTTAAAGACTTTAGAAAGTTAGGAATATTAAATGCAGGCCATAAATGATTTGAGTCATCTGGGTGTTTGAATGCGGTACATGCTACATAATGATGTTAACATGCACCACCTAGTGGGTGAATTCTCTCCCACAATCAGAATGTCTGAAAAATAGTTCTAGAAATCATTCAGCTCACATTTGAACATACTTTAAAGTGGTCATTTGCTTCCCCATTTAATTAAAATCTAAGTTAAGCCTTCCATGCAGAGTATTTGATTACCAAAATATAAGTGAACACTTGGATTTTTCTAAACTAGGAGTTGTAGAACATGTCCTTATTAGTTGAAAAAAGAGTCTAACCATCACATATTAAATTTTATAACTAAGTTTATTATAGGGTAATGCACCATTTGCTGGTTCTGCCAACTTCTTTGGCATTTTCAAGTTTTGAGTGGCAGAGATTGAATTCTCAACCGACTTGTTTGTTGATTTTCCCCCCTTTTTTCTCTTTGTCTAGTGCTCAGGCGGGACCGATAACATGTGGGAAGCCCATAATGAGATCCACTGTACCTTCTCTCTGTAGCATCCACTTCCAAAAGGCTCAGAAGAATGTCACAAGAGCCTTGAAGAAGGCTGGACTTAATGTTTCCACGTCAAGTAAGCTTGCTTCCAATTTCCATGTCATTGTGGCAGAATATGTACGCCAAATTCAGGCCAAACGGAGGTCTGCAAAAAGGGAAAATAGAAGTAAGGTTGTGGTTAAGGAAGAAATTGCTGGCTGAGCCTCATGTCTATTTACCCCTGGTGCATGAGTGATTCTAAATGATGGGAAACCTCCGGTGAGAAGTTTATCTGATCAAATTAAGCAACTTATGTTTTGACAGTGTAAAGTTCACCAATATTAAATTAAAGATTTTTCAATTTTTTATTTGGTTAATATTTTTTCTTAAGCTTGTTAGCTTTGTTTAAAAATTTGACTTTATCCTTTTTTTTCTTTTCTGTTCCACTGCAACTCTTTTCGATCATGTCCATTTGGTGTCAAGGATTTTGGAAATATTCTAATAAATATAAATGCACAATCTGACTTCATTTGTAAAACAAGGAAGCTATGGATTATAAAATGTCAAAGTAAGTTTCTCAGAAGAAGAATATAAGAAGTGTAGAATTGGATAAAGAATGTAACTACTCATGATATGATTCAGATTGAGAATCTAATAATTTTGGATCTTTATTCTCAAAACTTTGGGAAAAAAAGAAAAAGAAAATGAAAGAGAAAGAATATGAAGTTACCAAATGACACTCTCCCTAGGGCCTAGGTGCCAAAGGCATGCACTTGATTGATGGCACCTTTCTTGGTTTAGGCAGTGTTCTATGTAAGGTAACATTACTAAGCACCATAAGCATGGAACTCGTGTTTCCTAGAAAACACATTGTTTCAATGCTATATTGTAATGAATGCTTGGTTTGAAAACGGGTGTTAGTTTTGCAGTTGCAATTTTGAATAGAAAATTTCTTTTCAAAAGTCTTGGCAGAATGACTGAACTTGTGAATACTTGTTACAAACTAATGAAACCTAAAGAGTGTTCTTTTATCTCAATCTCTCATATACTATTTTATTTTATTTTTAATCAATTTCAATTAATAATTGTTCAAGTTGTGGAAATATACTGTGGATATTGAAACATAGACATGTTTAAAACTTATGAGATAATGATAAATAGGCAAAAAATTGTCTGAGATTGGGAAAAAAAGAAAGAAAGAAAGAAAGAAAGAGAATGTAAAAATTAATAGGTAATAGTTTACATAAATTTTTTTTTTTTAATTTTGTTGGCATGAGAGATTGGGAACTTCAACACAAACCACAACACCCATATTTTAGCAGCATGTTATCGATAAAAAAAAAAAAAAAAAAATTTAGCAGCATGTCACCTTGTAGGATTAGGCTGTTCCAGCACCCTAAGCTTTCTGTTTGATTCCTTTCCTTGTAATTAACCAAGTGAATCTTCATGTAATTAGACCCAAAACTGCAAATTGAAAAGAGGCATGCCTACAGAAAGAGATTGGTATGAGTCTCTTTCTAAATTTGTTCATATCTAGTACCCACAAATTGGCAGAGCAATTTGTTGATGTGATCCTGTATTTCTGGTTGGTGCTTTTCTCATTTCACCTAGATGATACTCTGATATGGGAGACATATTGCAAGAATAGATACAATTCTAGATTAAATCATGACTTGGTCCAGTCCTAAAGCCAATGTCCTTTTTATTCCTTTGTGTGTGTGGCACATGGAGTCAATAACCTTCTTGTTTGGTGACCCTGCTGTCCTGATTGAGTGATATTAAAAAGGAGTAGTGATTGAGATCTTTTATTGTAAAGACAAGTTGTCTTTGCTTGCTTTTACTTGTGTCCTTTTTTTATGTGTATTTTGGTTTCATCACAGAACCATAGAAATGTTGGAAATTTATGGAATCTCATTCTTGGATATATATAACCTGGAACATATGATCTTAAATAGTTGCATTTAAAGTTTAAACCATAGATATGTATCCTCTGTTCATTTATCAACATGACATAACTGTAACAGAGCATCAATTTTTGGTATTCTGCTTGACAATTACTGCTATCCATGTTGGACCAGGTTGGCCTATTATCATACCCTAAGCTCTAAACAAAGTTTGATGCCAAATCTAATATCAGTTTCATTTGATTTAAATTCCAAAGGTTTAGTCACTAGTTTCTGCTTTCTGCTTACTAGGTCCTGTTAAACTAAACCTTATAAAATCAGTGTGTTTAGGATTGACTAGTAAATTCCAGGGATTCATCTGTCGGAAGAATGTGATTCACAGCAGTAAACTAAAATTTTGAGTCTGATATGGTAATATTTACTGACATTTTCTTTTCTATGTAATATTATGCGGACATGTGGGTGCACCATCATACTCAAAAGTTTAAGTCTATGGATTAAGATCCGACAATATCATATCAACTCTCACTCTTGTCGTTATTATTCAAAATGTGTGACTTAAGCATTTAATCAATCATGCCACTCATATGGGAATCTTCCAACGAATCTGTGTCACTTTTACTCCTTTAGCCTCCCATTTTAGCATAGGCCTTTCTTATCAATCCAAGTGTTACACATCACCACCTTGAGTCCAACACTCACCACCATTAGAGCCTTACTCAACTATTGGTTGAGCTAACATGGGAGTCACCAACCCCACTTGCAATTGTCATGTCTACCACTTGTCAAGTTCTGATACCACTTGTTATGAAAGCAGAAGTTTTGATTTCAATTTTTGGGATTTAGTTTTGTGAGAATTGATGATTAACACCTGTGGGAAGTCTCTTTATGTGACATCACATACACATGTTGGCATACCGCTGTTTGACACATATATCCAAGGTTATTATTATTTTGGTTTAGACAAATTGTTGAACAGGTGAGAAGCGACAAATTGAAATCTAGTCCGTCTGGATACTACTAGTTGTATAAGCATTTATACCTTAACAATTGCATGTTCCATACAATAATTTTTCTCCTTGTCCAAATTTGTGTGAGAATAATGATCTGCGTGTGTACAGCCTGATTCCTTGTTGCTAATGTGTCACTTCATTCTCCATCAAATTTCCGTCACTTTTCTCTTGTAAGTGAAATAGAAAATTAAAAACTAAGATATCTAAGATATGTCAAGTGTTAATGGCAAGGGTTATTATGACAGAAAGCAAGAATTTACTAGGCGTCTGAGTAGATTGTGTTGTGGTATTGCAACTGAATCTGACATTCCAAAATAAATATGTGCTGTATGACCAAGCTGAATTTATGAACTGTGTCATGGTTATCATTTTAAGAGTGTGTTCACTACTTTTAACACTACTTTTTAGAAGTTTTTTAATGAATTCAACAATATGTGAGTAAACATGCTCTGGTAATTATTTCATCTTGGTCATATTTTCCTTATGTCATTCTGGTATGCTTCCTTGTGGTAATACACTTGCAAAATGATGTGTAAATGTGAAGGACTTATCAGTTTCCTTGGCATGTATGTTTATTGTCATTAGCATATTGTTAGATGTGAATGTCTTGCAATATGCTGCTGAAACTTATGAGGAGATAGAATGTATTTGCATATAAGGGTAGCTGCACGTGAATTATTAAGTACAAATAAATATAATTCTTTATCAGTCACATAATCTAAATGCTGCACCTTATGAATTTTAAATTATTTTGATAAACTTTAGGATTTTCTGTATCATAGCCTTGGATTAATGAGTAATTTTTATAATTTAGTCTACATTAGGCTAATTCCCATAGTTATCTTTCGGTTACACTTATATATCAGTATATTTACCTTTGTTTCCTCATTTGCGTTATGATAAGTTTTATCTCAATATTTTGACTCTTTCACTTCTTAAATAAAGCGAATTTTTTTTTTCACCCCACACGCACACAGAATAATAGATCCTTTGCTCTTTTTCCTTCAATCTCCTATTTGCCCCTAAACACCCCCGCCCCCCCCCTCCCTCCCCCCTCCTCTACACACACACACATATTGCTGAGAACATTTATAATGGTCATTACTTCTATAAATCTTGAATAAATGAGTAACTAAGCAGTGCATGATTTATTATTACATTAGATTTGGGGCCAATGGTTCACTGTCTTTTTTCCAATGATTCATCACTAAATATATCATGATTATTTGATTCTAGTTATGCCTTGCTTTAAGCATTGCCACATTGAGAGAATATCAACTTATTTCTGAAAAATTGTTATAATAGTGATTAAAGTTGCAGTCTTCAGCACTTTTTTTTTATTATAAAAGATTTGTAAACTTATGCCATGCAACGTATTCAGTTCTTATCTTAATTTTATATTGTAACCAGTTGCTACTCCAACCAATTGAATCTTTTTAATTCAGGAGTTGAACTGCTGGCTAGCAACTGTAACAAAGTTGAAGCGTTCATGTGTTTTTTTGTCAAATAAATGTTCAAAGTTGGGAGGTTTTAGGACATTTGTGGATTCATCAAAGATGCTGCTTGCTTTGCTGGTCGATTCTGTTGGATGTTGAACATTGGGTATCAAGCATTTTAAACCTGTGCTTAAATTCCTCCATCTTGCCTGTAGAAAATTAGTTTTGACTTAGTATTGATTGCTATTGAATGTTTGGTATGTTGAGTCGTAAGAAATGATGTATATAGCTATTTAATTTGTGAAGGAGGTCTTGTGGGAACACCCTCTCTCTCTTGTATATATGTGGGTGGCCCTGTGTTGGCACAATGGAATGATGATGCATCACTAACACAGCACTCAAGTGGCACTGAGATGGTATGAAAAAAATGAGCTTCACTCAAATGCAATTGGCAGGTAATATTTGGATTTTGTGTTCTGTGATAAATAGTGCTAAGGAGGTGCTAAGAACCATTTCAAGATATAGTTTGTTTTCTTGCTCCAAGGGGTAGAAAAATAAGAATTTTATATGTGACTGGCAGTAGAATGTGTCAATTTTAACAGATTTATGTACTAACTTTGTATGCTTCAGGATTGTTAGCAATTTAATGTAACGGTCCAAGAGGAGGCCATGTATACTGTAAGCCCAACCACGACTAATCTTAACCTCTTTAAACACCCTATTTGGTGTTCAATTTTAACAGAGTTCACTATAGTAAAAATGTAGCTCCTTAGACTTCTTTTGTGGACGTAAGTTGTCAAACCAAATTGCGTAAACCTTGTATTCCCAGTCTCTTGCTTCCACTTTAGCTTTCTCTTTCAATATTTTATTTTAACATGCTATTAGAGTTGATCAATCTTTGCTCATAGCAAAATTTCATCTATCTACCCAAACACCTATCATTTAAATCTTCAATTCTCAAAACAATTAACAGACCTGAGTTAGGTTGATGTCATTATCCTTTTTGGCTTGGGTCAACCCAACCGAACATTGACCTGATTGAGTCTGAATATCGAACTTGATCTTGCTTTGAACCGCAAATTTGGCCTAGATCCAAGTGAGTGAGCCTAATCATATTTTTTAGGCGTTGTTGGAAAACACTTGAACGCTTACTTATCTATCCGTCCAAACAAAGGGATCACCCTGCTTTCCTTCTTGAGTTTTCAATCCATCTAATTTTTAGCCTAAGCAAACATATCATAAGAGATCATATAATTCTATTATTAAATAAAGATTGATCTTTTGGTAAATGAAAAAAAAAAAAAAAATACCAACCTACGTGTTTTATTTATTTATTTGTGTATAGAACGTGGGATTTTTTTTTCTTTCTATAAGAACGTGGGTACATAATTTTTTTGATAGAACGTGGGTTTTTGTTTTTCATTAGGTTTCTTGTTTTTAATTTTTTTTTTGGTCAATTTACAATTTTAATCCATTTCTTATGTTTTAGAAATAAAGATAAGTTTATTAACATTTTGTTTGGATTGAGGGGAAGAGAGAGGGAATATAGTAGAGTAGATAAGAATTGACACAAAATTAATCTCTTTTAAGCAAACTTTATTTTACTCTCCTCCATTACCCCTCCTTCCCACCTCAATCCAAACAATCCCTAAATTAGAGCTATTTTTAAAAGTGAAAAAAGAAATAGCTAATTTTTTGAATTCTCTTAATATATAGAGATTTACATAATATGCTTTCTCAAGAGCATATATTGACCTAAAATAAATTATAATGTTATGACATTATAATTAGAATAAAACACATTCTTAACACAAATTAGAATGCTATGTTTATAAATTTTCTTTAAAAAGCCTTGCTTATAACATATGTTTAGAAATTCTTTTATGTTTATAAAATTCTTTTATTTTATGTTTATAATAACATATAAATTATATAAACATAAAAGAATACATAAAATAAAGAGAAAAACCTATTTGAATCCCATCTAACTATTCCAATGCAAAACTTTGGCGACAAAAATTGTCTATTATGAAAAGTTTATGTATTAAAATTGTGGCCATTTTTGAAAATTTAATGATTTTTTTTTTTAAACTCAAATTGTATAATTTTATTATGAGATAAAAATTATTCTATTTTGGGAAATGAAATGGCAAAAACGACCAACTTGAAAAGAAGTTCAACTTGATGTACTAAGGCTAGCTATTATGGAGAACCATAACATATGCTGCGTCTGTAATATAATTCCCTCTTTATTTAATATAATTCTCGCTCTTTGTTTTTTCCTCCTTCATAGTTGTGTTAATAATTTCCTTATCCTTCCCAATATCTAATTTCATCTCAAATCGATCTGTTATTATTATTATTATTATTATTTTTTTGGTCTTTGGGAATTAGCTTGAGCTATCTCAAATTCCTTGTTTTTTTGTTTCTCATGGGGCTTAAGTAATCTCGTATAACAACGGGACTCAGTTTGAGCTGGTCTCCCTCCTTAAGTTTTTCTTATGTAACTCTAAATTCTTAGAATTATAAAAAAAAAAATAAAATTGGGATTTATATTGTACATCTATATTATTTATAAATTTAAAATGAAATGCTATTGGAATTGTATTATGTTATATTAACATAAAAGATATACATGCTCATATGATATATATACATGATATACTTTCAAAGGGCATATGTTGACATAAAACAAATCATAATTTTATTACATTTTAATTAGAATAAAACACATTTTTAACACAAATTAGAGTGCTATATTATATTAACATAAAAGAAGTATATGTGCTTATAACATATATACATAATATACTTTTTCAAGGGCATATGTAGACATAAAATAAATTATAATTTTATGAAACATTTTAATTAGAATAAAACACATTTTCAACACAAATTAGAATGTTGTGTTTATAAATTTTCATTAAAAAAGCCTTTGACAAACTCTTTTATGTGGATAAAATTATTTTATTTTATGTTTATTATAACATAAAAATTACATAAACATAAAAGAACACATAAAATAAAGAGACAAGCCTATTTGGATCCCATCTTACTTTTCTTGTGCAAAAAATTTGATGACAACAGTTGTCAATTATGGAAATTTTATGTACTAAAAATGTAGTCATTTGTGAAAATTGAATGATTTTTATAAACTCAAATTGTATAATTTTATCATCAAATAAAGATTATTCTATTTTGGGAAATGAAGAGGCAAAAATAACTAACTTGTATGAAAGTTCAACAGGATGTTGCAAAGGCTAACTATTATGGAGAACCATAACATAAACTAGGTCTGCTATACAGTCTATATAAAAAAAACAATTGTGCGATTCTGACGAGCACCATTGTCATGCAAATGTGTAAACATAAAATATATATCCCTCAAAGCTTCAAAGGACCTTTGGGAAAAGGTTATTAAAAAAAAAAAAAATTTCATATATATATATATATTTTCTCACAATTAGAAGTTCCGACTAAGAGAGATGAGCTTGCGTAGAAAACATCCGTACACCTTTTTTTCTTTCCATCATTGCCCGTGTAAACCAAATAGAGGAATTAAATTCTATCATTCTAATTTTCCGCCAAAACCTAAACATATAATAATAGATTATATAATTCTATTATCAAACAGAGATTGTTTTTTGTTTTTTTATTTTTTAGGTAATGAAAAAATGAAGAAGACTAATATACATCGAAGTTCAATAGGATGCTAGGACGTACTGCGATGGAGATCCATAGCATAAATGGCGTCTGTTGTATATTAAAAAATGAAAAAAACTGTGTGATTACGATAACACCATTATTGTGCAAATGTGCCGAAGCATAATATCACTCAAAGGAACTTTGGAAAAGATTAAAAGAAAAAAGATATTACATATATAGTACATATATTATTCGAAATCAATATCATGCAGTTGTACGTACGTACCTTGGCCATCTCGAGCTATACTTCAATCTACTTTTGATTTATTCTTATGCTTTAAATGAAAAGAAATCTAGTTAATAAATTATCTTGGAACTTATGATAAGTCTACAAGTAATCATGAAATTGTTTGTGATGATTACAATTGCGTAAAGAAAATCTTGTTAAATCATCTAGAAACTTATTGATAAATCTATATATAAGTAATAATGAAATTGTTTGTAACGGCGATAAATGTGTAAAGAAAAACTTGATAAATAATGTAAGAACTTCTCATTAAAAAAAAAAATGTAAGAGCTTATAAAAATTTACAAGTAATCATAAATTTGTACATATAAATACATTTTGGGTTTAAAATTGTACATTTATATTACTTATAAATGTAATATAAGTAACGTTATAGAAAGTATATAATACGTTGCTTATAACATTCGTACATAAGTATATTTTTTCAAAGGGCATACGTTAACGTAACATTTTTTTTATTAAGCTAGAAACATACATTAACGTAACATAATTTATAATGTTGTAAATTTTAATTATAATATAATATATTTTAAACAAAATAAATTATAGAATGATATTGGTTATTAATTCTCTTACTTTTTTTTTTTGGGAGAAAAAACACTGTAATTTTATTGATAATAAGCAAAATCGACTTGAATTACAGAAAAAAGACGTGGAGGAACATCCTTCATTTATGCTTATAATTCAAATTAGTAATAGTAAAGACAAAAATAAATAACACACACAAAGCATAAGAGTTAATTTACATGATTTGACAATATTATACCTACATTCATGAGCATCAACGGGGAGAAAATTTCATCATAAAATGGGTATTATAGTAGTGGTAGATGTATTTTATCAAAAAACCCAAACCCCAAATATAATTAAAGCTCTTTCACTCAAAAACACAAGACAAATAAAACCTGCTCTATTGACGTAAAAAGGGAAGTATGAGAGGACTAAATCTCATTCTAGTTAAAATCAAATCCCTAAATCCATAAAGGGGCCCTTGAGTCCACAAGGAAAAATATGAGATCCACCAAAAACTAGAGAAAATTCTCTATAAAAAATATTCTTGATCAAATTTTGAGCTCTGAATTTTTGTTTTACATATTGTCAGTCTCTTAAAAGGCTTCAAAACTCTTAATTTTCAAGTAAAAGTATTCCTAAACATATCGTAATTGATATAATATCTTAATAGGACTCTATTTTGACTAACAAACCCTTTAAAACACCTAAAATTATGAAAATTACATAAAAATTGAAACTTTAACAGATGATAAAAATGATCTCCTATGATTTCCTACATACAAATCTCTCCACTTGAATGAAATTTCACCTCTTATAAGTTTGAAATTAAAAATTTGAAATCTTTCGCTCCAAATGAAAATATTATATGTATACTTCAATAACTTGTTTTGATTTTGAAACTTGTTTCCTTGAGATAGTGTGACATTAAATTTCTTTTCATTGGCCTTCAATTAATTACAACATAAATCAACAAAGGATTGAAGACAAAAAAAAAAAAAAAAAAAAAAAAAAAAAAAATCCAAGAAGATCAATTGACTTTGATTCGTGATCAAAAGGAACTAGATACTTCAGGGTTATAGTCTCCAAGTCATGATATATTTTTTTTCATTCAACCTCTAACTCATGATTTTTGTCATAATTAAATATTCTACAGAATTACTAAAAATCTCCAACTCAAGATATTTGATATTTCCATTTCAATCATGTCCATATTTTCACCTTTAACCTCTTCAACCTCTTTTTACAAATCATTATCTTGACTGTGTTATGATTTCATCACATTTAATGTCTTCAATATTTTCTTAAAAAATGGGCTTGACATTATCGAACTCTAAACTTAATTAGCTCTTCACATGATAATTGGATGTCAAAATTTTTGTTATTTTTCCATGCTATATGAATTTATTCTCTTCTAAGATTCGCATGAAACATAATTTCATGAGAATCACACAAAAAGAAAAATTTTACCATCACATCTCTCTCTCTCTCTCTCTCTCTCTCTCTCTCTCTCTCTCTCTCTCTCTCTCTCTCTCTCTCTCTCTCTCTCTCTCTCTCTCTCTCTCTAATCAACCTTTAACAAATCAGTAATCGAGGGAAAGATCATGACTAGTTGACCAGAAAAAATTGGTCTTTGCCATTTTTAAAAAAATAATCCAGCATTTTGTTATTTCCCAAACTAATTAGGGAAATGTCCATATTTTGAAACTCAATTTTGAAAAATTGAGTTAAACTCTATAGTGGCGTTTTTAAGGAGTCTATAGTGACGTTTTAAGGACTTATAGTGGCGTTTTGTAACTCGATCTCCATAAAGTCGAGTTATAGAAAAAAAAAAAGAAAAAAATTGCATGTAACTCGACTTCATGGAGATCGAGTTACAAAACGTTATTATAGGTCCTTAGAACGTCACTATAGGCTCCTTAAAACGCCACTATAGGGCTCCGGTTTTTTTTTTTTTTTTTTATAACTTGATTTTGAGAAAATCTAGTTTCAAAAGAGGGGCATTTCCCTAATTAGTTTGAAAAATGGGGTAAAATGCTGGATTTTTTTTTTTGAAAGGGGCATTTATCCATTTTCTCCCTAGTTGACCTCCTCTCACGTTGAGGGGAATGATCATTGTTTGTGGTGCAAGTGAGTGCATTCATCCCAATTCTTTGAGCTCCTTTAGTAACTCCTGTTTGAGGAGACCCTCTTGTGATGCCGATCTTCCCTCCTTCTCATATTGTGAGAACAATCATCTCTGTCCACAAAGGTCCTTTTGCCAGGACATTCTTTCCTCTCCATAAAACTCCATTTTTGAGAGTCCTCTTCTTGGTGCATAGAACTTCTTTTGTAATATTTTGCGGTCCAGAAAACTCATTTTATGATTGCAATCTTGCCCATCTCTCTTCTAACTTCTGAGATCCTTCTTTGACCATTGAATTCCTTACTCTTCTCGGAGGGGATGGGTCTTATAACCACAATGAGATATTAATAAATATTTACTTTCAAAAAGAGATTTGAGAGTTTAGGTTTGATACTTCATCCAAAGCTACAAGATTGAAGCAAACTTCTAGTTGGAAAAATATTCATTCCATGATTTCGATCTAATATTGTTAATTTTGTTTTTTGTTTTTAATCCAAGGGTAAATTGCAAATTACACCTCTAAAATTTGGGGGTGATTGGATAGTACACTCTGAAGTTTCAGAATTTGGATTTTACCCCCTAAGGTTTGGTGATATTTGGATTTTACACATTGACATTTTAGAATTTGAATTTTTTAAACTTATTAAATTCTATAATTTTATTATCAAATAAATATAATTTTAAAAGGCTAAAATGACTAACTTGCATAGAAGTTCAACATCATGTTGCTTAGGCTAGCTATTATGTGTGTGTGTGTGTATATATATATATATATATATTTTGTTAATTGAAAATGCTGAGATCGAACCCTGAATGTGTACTCACCATAAAGTTGGAGATTCCATTAGACCAAAGGACATTGGTAATGCCTACGAATGAATTTATCATTACATTTCAAGCATGAATGACAAGCTAGTTGTCGCTTTAAAGTTAGACATTTCAATAAATTATCGCTAACTTTTTAATAACAAACCATTAATATTTGAGTAATGCTAATGAAATAAAGAATCAAATAAAGAGAGAGACGTTTGTATTTAAAAGAGGTTGGGTGCGCAAGGATGTTGAAGATTAGTGGAATTACATTTCATATATAATAATAGGATTTTGTTAGTTGATGTTTTAATTTTTAAAGAAATTAGTTTAACTTTCTCAAAAAAAAAAAAAACAAAAAAGACATTAGTTTAAGAAAATAATAAAGTTTAGTTACAAAACTGGTTGTAATCTTATAGAAATGACAAAATTTAGTTACAAAATTGGTTGTAGCTTAATGTTACAACCTTATTAAATAAAAAAAATTTATTACATATTTTGAAAATCTAATTGTTGAATTGCATGTTCTTTACATTCTTAATATACATATCAAATTTTGTGTTAATCGGATATTATTTACTATATGATCTATAAGTTTATATTTTATACATAATTTTAGACTACAAAAACTTATAATTTAAACAATTTATTGATGACATAGCTATTGATCTTTAATTTTCTAGAAACTTTGCAAGTATGGAGAGTATAAGAAGAAGATGTAATCCAATGGTGGATTTGTTGAAATTCATCTTCAATAAAAAGATATTGAGTAAAGTTGTAACCTAAAGTTACAACCAATTTTGTAGCCAAATTTTGTCATTTAGGAAATACTTTATAAAAATTTTTATGGGAAAGGAATGACAAAATTTAGCTACAAAATTGGTTGTAACCTAAGGCTACAACCTTACTCAATAAAATAAATATTACTACATATTTTGAAAATTTGATTATTGAGTTGCATATTCTTTACACTTTTAATACACATATCTAATTTTGTGTCAATTGGATATTATTTACTCTATGATCTCTAAGCTTATATTTCATGCATAATTTTAAATTACAAAAACTTGCAATTTGATAATTTATTGATGACATAACTATTGATCTTTAATTTTCTAGAAATTTTATAAGTATAGAAGATATAAGAAAAAGATGTAATTCAATGATGAATTTGTCAAAATTCACCCATAATAAAAAGATATTGAGTAAGGTAATAGCCTTAGATTACAACCAATTTTGTAGTTAAACTTTGTCTAGGAAAGGAAATAAGTAATTAATTTTTTTTTGATATCTTTTGATATTTCCTATAAAAATAGTATCCAAAAATTTAAAAAATGGTTTATTAACAAATAATCCAAGGGCATCCATATAATATTTTGGTATTAGAAAGAAGTATTGTGAATGTGCAATAAATAAGCGTTATAGTTGGTCTCCTAATAATTTAATTATATTTATGGAGGAAAATAATTAATTATTAGAGAGTAATTTTTATACTTTATAGGAAAATATAATTTGGAAAGGTTTAACCTCAAAACCATTTGGAGTTATGTTCATTCAACTCATTATGTGGTGATTGAAAATACCACTCATTAGTAAATTTAGTTACATAACTTCTTTATTAAGTTATTTAGGCCCCATTTGTTAAGGGTGTTTAAATAACGAAAACTATTATTTAAATACTACAACACGTATTTTCACACACTTTTTCACTCATACGTAATTCCACAAAACTTAAATAACGTTACTAGAAATCTCTTATCAAACAGACCCTTAACTTGCTTAAATAATTTAAATAATTTACCTTCAAACCAGTTTTGAGGAAACTTCCTTCAACCCACTAGATGGAGGTTAAAAAACTTATCCATGTGTACTTTTGGTTACAGGACTTTTTAAATAATTCATATGACTTACTTAAATAATAAATGTAGATGATATTATAAATAATTACGTAGTGGGTTGAAGAAAATTTTTCCAAACTAATTTGGAGAAATATCTTGTGCATAAATAATATACACAAACAATTTTCTAAGAAATGGAGAAGATTCCTTCAAACTGGTTTGAAGCTATATTTTAAATCTTGACCGACATAGATAACATTTCGATAATCTATAAAATACTTTCTAAAAACAGTATATAAAATATAAATTAATACGAGAGAATATGTATTATAACTAATGGACAAAGTTGGTTACACAACCGATTATAAAACATTTCGAAACTTGAGTATGAAATATTGAGTGCCAAACATATACAATCAATCTCAGCAAGGCATGTATATAGGGCTCAAGAGCTAATTAAAAAAATGGTAACCATGCCCGCCGAAGGTCAGAGTGAGGAGCCTACTATCATGCTCACGCTCAACTTGTGGAGTTTATCATCTCTGAATGGATGCCATACGCAGCCACGCGGTCAGCACAAAACCAAATATTATTTGGACAAGGTCTTTCTCCAAACTCCCTTTTTTTTTTTTTTTTTTAAGGAAACCCCAGTGAAATTTATTTCATTTCATGTTTGAAAAATATGAATTACATCATCAACAAACTGTGCATACTACCATGTCCTGGTTTGTTGCCTTCCCTTTTAGTGTAGATAACTTCAGCTTGGCGAAAGAAATGCAGCTGATGTGAGAGTTCAAAAGATGAAAATTTCAAAATATACAGCCCCATCAGTATTCACCTTATACCATCAATTTGGGGAGGAACCCATCTGACTGGAGATGAGTTATTGGGTTTCTGCAGCGTTGGCCTGATATTCCTCTAGTAGTCTAGTTGATTTTTCATAAATTTCTGTAGTTGTCTGTTTTCTTTGCCCATGTCTCACTTCATTCCGATTCTTCCATATGCGCCTCGCAACCATCAGTATTACAGCAAACATCTAATCATAAGCTGCCACAGAATATCAGTAAACTCCCTACTTCCAGCTACTATACCGCCCGTGCCTTCCTGCACTGACACAACACATGTAATGTAAGGTCG
Organism: Quercus parvula; assembly: GCA_030820535.1. Taxonomy (NCBI): domain Eukaryota; kingdom Viridiplantae; phylum Streptophyta; class Magnoliopsida; order Fagales; family Fagaceae; genus Quercus; species Quercus parvula. Next base: position 11,503,706 of record JAUAME010000007.1, on the reverse strand, counting down.
TTTCTGGGCCTGAACCACACTCTTCACAAACCGGGTCATCAGTGATCTTTCTAAAGAATAAATTCATTTTTGTGGGAAGGATATTTTGACATGCTTTCCAGCCGAAATTTTTTACCTTATTTGGGATTTTAGCCACCCAAATTGGTATGAGCACCAAGGTTCACTATCTAAGCATTTAGATTTGTTCTCTTTGGAAATTTTGTTAATTGGTTTACGGATCTGATTATTGGGAAGAAAGATGTCAAGTAAGTTCTCTACAAGACCTTCGTTAGATAGAACTACTGTTTCGAATGCCAAATTCAAGGTAAACAAACTTGATGGAATAAATCATTTTGGCATTTGACAATACAAGTTATTATGGATATCTTGATCCAACAAGAGTTGGATATTGCTTTGAAAAGACAAACCTAAAGAGATTTCAAATAAGGATGGGATAAGAATAACACTCATTTGTAATGGCAATTGGAATGATATTAACACCTACTTATTTTTTTCACTCTGTTTGTTTCAGTATTAATATTTTCTGGAAAATTGATAATTTTCTAAAGAACATTTTCTTGAAAACTATCTCATTTTTCGGTGTTTGCATATTAACGACCTTGAAAATGGGCTTGAAAATGTTTTCTAGTATTTGGTATGTACAAACTTTTTAGAACATTTCTTGTATAATTTAAAGCATGTATAATATAAAATTTACGTAAACCCAACTAGTGTTACATCTATAACGTTTTCACAATAAATTCTAGATGGTAAGCTGTTATTGATAGATAAAAAAATTATGTTATTAATGAATAAAAAATGATATTAGTAGTGGGCCCATTTTGAAACCAATAACAATTTTTCACCTACAATTTTTTGTGAAAAGTTGTTTAAACCATTAAAAACTCTAAGGTGGCAAACTGTTATTGATGGATAAAAAATTGATGGCAAGCTGTTATTGATAGATAAAAAAATTATGTTATTGATGAATAAAGAAATGATGTCAGTAGTGGGCCTATTTTAAAACCAATAACAACTTTTTACCTACAATTTGTTGTGAAAAGCTGTTAAAACCATTTACAAATCTAAGGTGGTAAGCTGTAATTGATGGATAAAAAAATAATGTCAATGATAGGTTTAGTTTAAATCCAATAATAATTTACCACTTATAATTTGTTTTAAAAATATTATCGACGTAGTATTACTCTACTTTTGTTGAAACCCAATTCTTACTACTCTCAAGTTAGGTTTGTGTGTGTGAATATATATTAGAGTAGACAAAACAAGTTATTTTAAAAGAATTATGTATATAAATTTTTTTTTTGCAAATCAGAATATTCATATGAAACATATGTGTAAAGCCGTCATTGCTCCTCTTATTGAATGTATCAATAGCTTTTTAATGAGAGATTGTATATCAAAAGCAAGTATTTTTTGGAATTGTATGTGAGAGGGAAGGGGTTTGGTTTTTACTTTTTATTAAAAAAAAAAGTATAATTCACTTTCTAAGTCATTGAAAACCAAATCTATATATTGATTGTTAAAGAAAATTGTGGGATTGCTTAATAAATCGAGGGATTGATTTCTAGAAAAAAAAAATCATGGAATTTAATCAATCAATATGCAATTATATTTCAATTTATCATTGAATTTTATGTGCAATTCCGTTTATAAATATGGGTTCTATTGTAATATATTATTAAGAAAAGCGAATGAGAAAATGTAACCACTTGGGCACTTGTCTCGTGGATGTAGGCCACAAAGCTGAACCCCATAGACTATCATTTGTTTTCATTCATCTCTCTTTTTCTTCACATTATCACAAAATTCTGCATGGTATTAGAGTGGGTTAATTAGGAAATTCTTGAATCTCTTTGTTGGGTTTAGACTGGGGTGTCCATCCACCTATTGGACTCGACTCACCCACCGGAACTTACCAGACTTGACCCACTCGCAACCAATTTGAGAGCCTCGGCAGTCGACGGTGGGTTCTAGATATTAAAAACCAACTACGACGGGTCGGTGGTTGGGTTTTCTTCTAAAACTTGACTCAACCCATCTGACCATGAAACCTAGAAAAATCCGACAACTTTAAGCATTTTTAAGTGAGTTTTTGTTAGAAATCCGTCAGATCCACCTACATTATTGAAGTGCCTACATTGGTTTCTACTTAGTTATACACTTATACCTCCTTTGTTAGCTAATTTTCTCTTACTTAAAAAAAAAAAAAAGAAAAAAAGAAAAAAAATTGTAAAACTTTGAAAGACGGATCAAGATTTGGATTCTATATCTACAAGTTATATATATATTAATTATAATTAAAGCACAACTTAAAGAGGATTGTTTGAAAGTATAATTCACATGTCATATCTTTAAAAACCAAATCAAGATTTCAATTGTTAGAGAAAATCATAGGGTTACTTTCATAAATCAAAGAATTGATTGAATTCAATATACCATTCAAATTCAAATTATCGTTGACCTTTTTTGAGTACTTCCCTTATGAACACCAAAGTAAAAAATTTAGATTACAAGTCAAAAACATATTCTAATAAATAAATTAGACAGAATAGAATACTCCAAAATGTGGGAAATTATTTAGAAGAGGGAGTGATTGCACGTGGTCCAAGATTAAGAAGATTGAGTTCAAAGAGGAGTCCATATCTTTGTAACTTTGCTTTCACTGGAGGACCTATATATGAGATTGTGACAACTGCCCTAAGCTTTATAAAACATTGGGCAACAAGAGTGGGTTTTTACTTTTTCAAAATCCTCAACACGCTCGAGCTCTAATTTTACGAAGTCATTGACCCAACGAAATATTTTGTGCAAAATCATTACGTGGGGAAAGAAGAATAGAGATGTAAGAGCATCAGCATTGAAGAATGCTACTCTATCATATTTTACCATCCTAAAAAGTTACTTTATCAATTATACCATACCATTTTACAATACACCCTACATCCAAAAACTCTAATATTTTACTTTTTTATTAAAATATTATTTTTTAATCTTTCTTTATTATTTCTTTCACATCATCACTTTTTTTCAGCTAAGGGGTGGAATAATATATATATATATATATATATATATATATTTTTTTTTTTTTAGCATATTGCTACAGTACAATTCTAAGTTTAGAATTGTACTGTAGCACTATTGCAAAAAATTTTGCAATAGTGAGGTATACCATTTTTTGATGCAAATATTTTTTAACTATGAAATGCCAAAAAGGCCTTAGATATGGCATTAGCATTCTTCAATGCTAATGCTCTAAACACGTTGAACCCTTCATGTACTTTAAAAAAAATCTTATGTTAGATTATTTATTTTATATTATATTTTATTAAAATGTTAAATTTTTTTGATCATTTAATTATTTCTTTTTCCTTGTACATAACATTCATTATCCACACTCTAATTATTTATTTTCAAAATACATAAAAAATATAAAATAAAATATAAAATGAATAGTATCAACGTAAATTTACACAATTATTGTAACAATCATATATTTTTACACAATTTTAAATAAGTTAATGTAAGTGAATTTTAAATTTAATACGCTAAAATGAGATATTTTTTACATTGTCTACCAAATTTGGGGAGGGCCAATCCATGATCCATCAGAGAAGAATCATTACGTGGGGAAAGAAGAATAGAAGAATAGGGGGATTCTAGCATTTTGCCCTTATTTTTTTCAAAAATTTAGCAATATGTCCATGTTTTAAAACTATTTAGGTCTATACTCCTGTTTTGAAATTCGATTTTCTCAAAATTGAGTATGGGGCGATCAAACTTAAAAAAAAAAAATTTACATGGAACTCAAGTTCCATTTAAAATGCCACTAAAGGACAATCAAAGTGTAGCTATAGGTTTGGGGCAATCAAACTTAACAAAAAAAAAAAAAAAAATTGCATGGAACTCAAGTTCATTGAGCTCGAGTTCCATTTAAAACGCTACTATAGGACAATCAAAACATAGCTATAGGTTTGGGGCGATCAAACTTAAAAAAAAAAAATTTGCATGTAACTCAATTTCATGGAGCTCGAGTTTTGTTTAAAACGCCACTATAGGACAATCAAAACGTATATATAGGTATGGAACTTGAGCTCCATGAACTTGAGTTCCATGCAATTTTTTTTATTTTTTATTTTATTTTATTTATTTAAGTTTGATAGGGCATAACTTGATTTTAAACCAATTGAAACTCGATTTTATTAAAATCGAGTTTCAAAATAGAGGCATATACCTAAATAGTTTCAAAACAAGGACTTATTGCTAATTTTTTTTAAAAATAAAGGCAAAATGTTAGAATCCCTAGAAGAATAGAGATGTAAACACGTTGAACCCTTCAAGTACTTACTTTTAAAAAAAATCTTATGTTAGATTATTTATTTTATATTATATTTTATTAAAATATTAATTTTTTTAATCTTTTAATTATATCTTTTTCTTTGTACATAACATTCATTATCCACTCTAATTATTTATTTTCAAAATACATAAAAAAATATAAAATGAATAGTATCAACGTAAATTTACACGATTACTGCAACAACCATATATTTTTACACATTTTAAATAAGTTAATGTAAGTGAATTTTAAATTTAATAGGCCAAAATGAGATATTTTTTACTTTGTCTACCAAATTTAGGGAGGGCCAATCCATGATCCATCAGCCAAGGATGGTCAAATTCATCATCTGCCTGAGAAAAATCCATTATTTGAATCAATTTTGGACTCACTAATATAACAAGGGTCATGCTAACGAGTGCCTTTAGGATAATGATTAACAATCTATTTTAAGAAAGTTTTAACATCACTTTTATGATAAATGAAAAAAGTTGTCAAAATATTAATTATTTTTTTTTTTTGTCTTTTTCCATAAAAACTTTTTTTAAATGGATTGTTAACCATTGTCCAAAGAACATTTGTTTGCATTTTCGATACAATAAAAGGTCATTAACGAGTACTTTTAGGACAATGGTTAATAATTTATTTTAAGAAAGTTTTAACAACACTTTTATAAAAAATGAAAAATATTGTCAAAATATTAATTATTATTTTAAAAAATAAATAAATTGTTAACAGGCTTCTAGATGAATGCTGACGGCGCTCTTCTAGATGCTGGCGGCGCTCTTCTAGATGTATGTGCTGTGGACCTGTGGTCGCAGGAGAAGCATGTGTAAACTCAATTTGATAAAGTACACCTTGTAAAGTGATCAATTAGAAGGTTTTTCATTATTATTATTTTCAAACATGGGTATTTTTATTTGTTATGCATATAATTTTAACGATGTTAATAGATGACACTCGTTTAAAAACTATATATGTTGAGTTATATATATAATAAATAAAATAGGTAAATGCTTAACAATAAATTCACTAATATCTAAAGGTGATAGTGTAAGATGATTTTCATATTAGAGTTATGTTGGGTTATGTGCAAGGTTTTAAAAATCGGTACGGAGAAAAAACCGGAAAAGGAGTTAATTATCGGTTTTTGGGTTGGATCGAGGTTCGAATCAGTGACGTCATAAATAATTTAATTAAAATATTAAAATAATTTTTATTTAAAATTTGAATTTTAATAATTTATATTAAGAAAATAAAAAAAATAAAAAAAAGTGTTTTTTTTTTCCATACCATCTTTCTTTTCTTGTTAGTAATGGATGACAAAGAATATAAACTATTTAGCAATTTAAGCTTCATCTTTTAGTTTGTACAAACAATAGTATAACTTTAACTATTTATTTATTCAAGAAAATTTAAATTAAAAAAAAAAACCCAAAGTCAGATGACTAGACAAGTCAGTGACCTATTTCTCTTTTGTCAATCCACTTTCCCACTCTACCCCTCCTAGCCACACGTTTAATTTTTTTTTTCTTCTCTCTAATACACGGTAAATCTAGCACTCCATTGCGTACACTCTCCACTTTACTTACCATCAAAAGACTATTTTTCCAATCTTCTGTCCACCACAGAATCCATTTCTCCCCCTCTCTCTCTCTCTCAGGAAGTTAGATCTATTGCTTATCTCTACAATACCATTATTGGTTCCTCTCTTCCTCACTGAAGATCTGTAGATACCACTACAAGATGCTAATTTCAACGCCAAGCATGAACATTCAGTCATTTTCCCTCTCTCAAGCATAGCCAATCTTAAGAAAAAAAGACTTTATTGCAAAAATTTGTCCTCACCATCAGCAAATCTAAGAAAAAATAAAATTTTTACTAAAAAAAGCTCAATTGCAGATCTGTTTCAGCAATTTTGCAAAATCGGTTCGACCTTTCCGGTTTCCGGTTGAATCGGCCAGTTTGCACTGTTTACTGGTTTTAAAGCTATTTTCGGTTTTTTGCTATAACCAGACCGGATTGAAGGCCGGTTCCCAGTTGAACCGGTCGGACCGACCAGTCTGGTCTGGTTTTTAAAACCATAGCTATATGGAACCTAATTGTGTTTGATCTGAATTATGACTCGATCTTATATAAAAGTGTTACGTTTTTTTAATGAGATTTTTTTTCCTCTTTTTGAGGCTTAATCCATCACCCTTGGACCCTGAGGAAAATTTTTGGCCCATATTTAGCTCATTATGAATCCTCTATGCAGGAGTGAAATATCATTATTTTTAGATTAGGATCTGGTGTGTTGTTTTGAGTGAGAAAAAACTATATTGTTGCATCTTGTATTTTTTATTTTATTTATTTTATATTTTTTTTTTCTGTGAATAGTGAAATCATTGCAATTCTATGGATGTAGGTAAATTTCCAATTCACGTAAATATTGTCTTGTGATATATATATATACACACACACACACACAAAGGTGGTCAATACCGTATCGGTACCGGCTGTATTGGCCGATATGTACCTTATCGGTACATATATCGGTATCAAAATGCCAACGTTTTGTACTGGTTTAAATATCGACCATATCGGTCATATCAGCTGATTTTGAGCATTATCGGCTGGTATCGGGCGTACCGACTTGTACCAAAAAAAAAAAAACTTTATTTTATTTATTTTTTAATTTTGTAATTTTTTAATTTTTGTAAGGGTAGAATGGAAACTTATTTGCATTAACTTATTAGTATTATTTGTTTTCTTAGTATGTAATGAACAATTAAGCTTTCTATTTTTTATATTGTGTTTTTTTTTTCTTTTTAATTGATGCTAAAGTCTAAAACCATGAATAATTTGTTCTGAATTGAGGTAATGTTTTAAGGCAAACTTTTATATTTATTATAATATATATATATATATATATATATATATATAAAATAATGGTAAACTCAAAACAGTACATCGGTATTGACCGATACTGAAATATATCGTTTCACTGGTCAAACTGTTACAGCTTCCGATACGAGATTGATTCCCTTGATATGCACACACACACACATCCTAATGTATCTAATTAGACATCTAAGGTTTATATATAAATCTTGAATGTTATAGATAAATTAGGATGTGTCAATTAGTTGAACAATAAGGCTCTTGACTTTTAGTTCAAATCCACCCTTCCGTTGTAATTATCAAATTGTAAAAAGAAAACAAGAAAATAAAAAAAGTTTTTTCAAAATTGTATTTTGGAGTCCAACAAAATCATAAAATCATGAAAGCTACACATATTGTTTGATTCCGACATAATGATATTGACAATGTGTTGATGCCACGCAATTCAAATTTGTAGGCTATGGCTATGACCACACAACATCAAGAACCAAATATATATATATGAATATCGAAATCGAAATAGAACCAAGTCATTCATGTGAATGCAAAGAAAATTTTAAATACAAGAAAATCCACAATAAAATAATGTGTTCATTAATGGATATTTATTTATTAGTGTTTGTTTCATATAAATAACCATTTTTTGTTTCTACTTTTTTAATTTATAATTTTATTTACAAATGATTTTAGAACCACATCTATGCACATATGACATATATTTATATGGCCCCAACACAAACACAAACTCATACATATTTTATAGTTATGTTTATGTCATTCTTTTCATACACATGTGAGTTGAACTTTAATGTAATTTTGCCAGTCCATAAACGCTTTAAAATTTTGTTTGGGCAAGCAATATAAAATTTTTAGGGTAAATTACAAAAGCTTGGTCCCTAACCTTTAGAATGCATGTCAATTTGATCCTTAACATTTCAAATGTGTTAACCCTCATCTGTGATTGGAGTTTTCTTTATCTTGTTCTTAGCCTTTCTCTTGTTGTTTCTAGCTTGTAATGCCTTGTTTCTTTTGGTCTTTAGTTATACTACTATTTTTTTTTCTTGTTGTTGATACCAGCAAGACTCAGTCAAATGATGTTTGCTGGTAAATAGTTTGTAGATATATTTGAAAGTTTGTTTTTTAATTTGCACCCCCTTTTGGGTATGCAGGTACTAAGAGTCCTCTCACTACCAACCAACAGACATCATATATATTTATTGACATTGCGAAGGAAAAATAAAGGTGATACTATACGTTATGAAATATAAATTATGTAAAATTATTTATGGGTGATACAAGACATGGTCAAAGGGATTTGTTGGGTGGTTAGGGTGGGTTGTGATTTATTTATTTAATTATTTTTTGGATTGTAAATGTGACTGAATAAAAATAATACTTAATTAGAATAGTGATAGAATATTGAGGTTGATGTATATCTATTAGAAACATAAATAACTAAACTAGAAAAGGTGGATTTTTTTTTTTTTTAGCTATAAAATTAAGAAGGCTAATGAGAATGCTCATAGTTTAGTCCCTAACTTTTTGTTATTGTGTTAAAGTAGTCCTTATTATTAAAATAGTTATTACACGTGCCACATTAGATGACACGTGCAATACCATGTGGAATATTTTTTTCCTAAAAAAAAAAAGAAAAAGAAATCATAAGCAAACAATTGGGATTTCAAAATCATTAAACAAAATCAAAGCAAGGCCCTTTAAAAGAACATGCAAATCCCATTAGGCCTAGCCTAATATCCCAATTCACTAAAGACAGCTGAGATTTTCCCTTCTAACTTGGCCCAACATGTTAAACAATCAATAACCAGGCATACCCGACCCATTAAGCTTAAGGGCAGGCCTAGTCTAGCCTATTGCCTACCCTTACCTCCACTCAACGTACACGCACATACATAAACATATTGTATGATTATTTTATGTTATGTTCTTCATACACATATAACAGGAATTTTGTGCCATTTCTTCAAATCATTACTGCTTCACAAAATTTTCTAGGGCTTCTTAGATATAACCAAAACCAAATGAGGTTCAATAAGTTGTGAACAGCCTGAACTAGTATTATTCCTTTGAGTGCACACTTGACTTAATCACTAGATTATAGAGTTGGCCAAAATGTGTTGAAAATATTATTCCTTTTATAACCTTCCTCATTCTTTATGGTTTTCCTCTCCAAAAGTTCAAGTTGACCCAAGGATAATAACTTTGGATCCATAGGTAAAAGAGGATTGAAAAGTGTCGTGTTGATTTTTTAATTTAGGAATTAAGACTCAGTACATTCACTTATGATGATTATAGAGGCCATGACCTTTGTCTTTTTATCATTTTTTTTTTTTTTAATGAAATCCTGCCAATTTTAGGATATACTTGTTTTTATTATATAATATACGATCCACTAACCGCACTAAATCAATAACAAATCAAATATCAAAGTTAAACAGATATTGTTGACTAAACTCGCACTAAGGGTGCATTTGGATACAATTTATTTTGCTAAAAACTGAAAATTGAAAACTGAAAACATTGTAGTAAAATAATTTTTAAATGTGTGAATAGTGCCGTGTGGCCCATTTTTAATATATATATTTTTTTCTGAATAAAGTGGTTGTGGGTCCCGTGAACAGTGTGTAAATAGTGCTCTATGTCTCCTGAAATAGTGAAACGCATGCATAAAAAAAAAAAAATGAAGAAAACGTGTAGACGCAAACGCTGAATCCAAACATGTACTAAATCAATAACAAATCAAATATCAAAGTTAAACCGGTATTGTTGATGGTTTTCCAAATCAAACAGTAATCAATATATCACATATATCAATCACAGTACACAAAGACTTTATATGAAAACTACTTAGTAAAATGTCATTGGTTGGTTTTGTCGTCCAATTTTAGGGTCTATTTGGATTCACTTATATTGTTGAAACTAAATTTTTTTTTGAAAGTACTGTAGATAAAGGTAAAAGTTAGTTAAAATAGTATAGTGTGACCCATAAATAATACCAAAAGTGTAATGGAGCCCATGAATAGTAGTAAAAATAAGCTGAATAGTAAAATAAGTTTTCAAAATTAATCATGCCAAACGAATATTTAATATAAAAATTAACTGAATATACTATCCCATTTAAAGAAGGTGGACTCATTCTTGAGCATATACATATTTTACTCACTATACATAGAACCCAATGTGTCTGCATATAGCTTTTAAATAAGCATCATCGACTAACATCATTAAGGTTATGTGCATATATAGTTGTGGAGACCATTTTTGTGCAAGGCCAAGAGGTGCAGTTGTAACCAAGGCTCAGAGTCCCACATCGCTGCAAGTGGGGGGGTTTTCCTTCGATGTGGGACTCTGAGCCTTGGTTACAACTGCACCTCTTGGCCTTGCGCAAAAATGGTCTCCACAATAAAAGAGAGTTCTAGTGGTACACTACTCCCTTGACTTCACAGCTTATAAGTCAGCAAGTGGGGAGTTTTCCTTCGATGTGGGACTTTGAGCCTTGGTTACAACTGCACCTCTTGGCCTTGCGCAAAAATGGTCTCCACAATAGTAATTGTCCATTTAGGAATAACTTATTTAGTTTTTTACTGAAAATATTTTGTTGAAAGTTTGCTTAAGTATATTTGTATCTTGAAATATTTGAAAAAGTAAGGTTTTAAAAAACTGTATATAAAAGTTAAAAAGCTAACAGCTGAGTTTATAAACTAATACCAAACAAACAATTAAATATACACAAACTTCTCATATATTTTTTTAAATTTTTTTATAAAGAAAATAGAAAAATTGTGATAGAAAAACAATTTTATTGACAATGATCACTATATCACATGCCACATTTAAATAATGAAAATACCCATAAATCAAATGAAAATGAAATTTATTGTGTGAAAATTCTAGAACAATTAAAATTTATTAGTTTAATTCAAATATTTATATGTTTCTGTACTCTAAATATAATAATCAAATATGATTTTATTTTTTTATCTTAAAAAAAATAATGCTTTCTCTTTTATTTTGTATATAAATATAAAATCTGATAAAATATAATGTGGTAAGATTCTACTTAAGGATTTAAATATAGAATAAAATTTAAATTCAATTGAAAAATAAAAATATACTATATTTTAGAATATTGATGTGTAAAATTGTGTAGCCTCAAAAACTTATGTAAAATATATTATGAAGTTAAATAAAAGCCAAACTTCTTCAATTCTATATATATATTAGAGAATCTCATAAAAAAAAATAATATGAGAGATTATAAATAGATAAGATTAGAGAGTTTCTTTTGATTAAGCGTGTCTAAGTCGGAGCCGTCAACTTTTCACTTCCACTATTCTCTACTTTCAGACGGTAGTCATAACGCTTATAATTTCTTTCTTACACTATGGTCAAAGTCTTCGTAAATATTTTAATATCAAATATTTCCACACTTGGTAAATTATCACAACTTTTTCATGTACTAGACTGTGAGCAGTGAAAAAAAAGAATGATGAGTTTCCATAATAGTAACAAATAGCTAATCGCAGTCTATCCAGTATGATAATTGTAGTAAAATATATGTGAAAGTGTGGAACTAGGATTATTTCACAGTCACGCACACGATTAACTGATGACAAGGAATAAGGATGCCTAGTTGCCTATATATATGGTTGCTTTCTTTGCTTCCAGCTGCTAAATCCTTCAATTCTCAAATATCTATCTTTGAAGTTCTCTTGCTACATATTTATATATAGCACAAGGCAGTAAAGCGCGATAGCCACCATGTCTTCACAGCCGCATCAATCTGAAGTAATGGCTGCAGCGTCGAAAAAGGGTAGCAAACCCATTAGAGGTAGCATCAAGCGCCAAATATGGTCGTCTTTCATCAAGAAAATGAAGAGTATTCTTCTTCGTCTTAGCTGGCGACTTGTCTTCCTCTTTCACCCACACACGTATGGGGGAAGGCTATGCATGCACTAGGTGAGAAGTTTTGTACGAGAGTTTTGTTTGTTTGTTTTTAGGAGAGTCGAATGTGTGGAGGATGGAGAAATAATATATGAGCAATCATGATATGTGTTTATTTGTAAGATTTTCTAGTAAGGTGTGTATTTTTCATAGTCTCAAAAATTTGAGATAAGCCAAACTTCTTACTGAATTTGTAACAGTTTTTTTATGTATTTTGAACCGAGATGAAATATCAAACTTTGATGTGCCAACAATAGCCAGGAGAATAAACTACGGTTTTTGTAAGAGCAATCACCCTTCTCTCATTTGCTTGTGTATGAGACGATGTATGCGAAAGATTTTCGGAGATCCAGATAAGTTTATATTTATTTATTTATTAAATAATTTAATTTTTATAATAGGGATAGGCAGCAATCGAATCCTAATTCTCTTCAAAATGAAGATAAGACAATAAAACTGAACCACAAAACTCTTGGTGTAACGCATTAGTAACTACTTTTTTTTTTTTTTTTTTTGTGTGTGTGTGTGGGGGCAAAATGATGTGGTTGAAACTAGCTCATTATCATTTAGGGCAAAACAATCCCATAAAATTGAATGTCAAAGTGAAGATTTCAATTAGGGACATAAACTTTAACGTAACTAGTTATTAACACGTGTGATAAATGGAAATATTTTTAATAATGTTACAATTTTAGTAAATCAAATGCTTTTATATGAATTTAGTGAGAAAATGAATTTTACTGCTAATAGTGCTTTCATAAGAATTTATTAGAAGCCGAAAACAATAATTTAATCAGTATCGAAAGAGTTTATATAATTCATTATTGTTGACACTCCGCATTTAACCTCATCTTGAGGGTAATAGGGTAATTCACACCCCAAGGGTATCATCATAATTTTGACCGTTGAATTTAAATCAATTTACATAAAATAAATCTTGAAGTTTTAATAATCAAAATGATAGGTCACAAATCTCAATTAGGCCATTAGATTGAAAAATATCACAAAATCAATTGTTAATGGCTAAGATGCATTCACATGATGGAGTCCAACCACTAATGATTATGAACAATTAATTTAGATTTGTCCCATATAAGAATTCAATTCATAATCAATAACATACTTGATTAGTCCGATTGTTAAGCATTAATGAGCCCTTAAATTTTGGTGAAATTACTCTGTTTAAAGGAGCTGATGAAAGCCTATTAATTTTGGAATTTAGTTGCTTTAGGCCAATTCATGCTAAAATAAAGTTATTAGGGGTCTATTAATTTTAATTGTGTTGAAACTCATTTCCAAGAAATGACATTTTCTCACTCTAAAAAATATCTCTTAAACCACTAAATTTTTTTGCATGAGTTATTTTATTTTATTTTATTATTAAAAATTAAGTAGGCTTCAATTAGGGCACAAGAACAGACCATTTTCAATAAATTATTGAGAATGATTTTTTGAAATTGGCCTTATTGTCTGTTATGGGAAGCTTCAGTAAGAACTAAGATTCACTTGCTCTTTGCTCTAAATTTGCTTTGAAATCAAGTCACCAACCCCCCACACATGTCAACTCTTAATTAATCACAACCCCCTCCAAAACACCCCCCCCCCCCACCACACGGCTGCCCAAAAAAAAAACTATAAAATGAGGAGAAATTCTCATTCCAAAGAACCACACTCCTAGAGGAAGTAAAAAAGAAAGCCTCCTTTAGTAAATTTGGTTTCCTAGTTGTGAATTAATGGAAGAAAAATTTGATCTTCCTATTTTCGGATTGCAACTCAGTAATTGTTGCCTCACTCTTCAAATGTTCTAAAGGAGTACCCACTAGTTCTCTCTTACGGTTTTAGAAGAAAGAAAGATATCCTATGGATTGTCTTCGATGACAAGAGACTTTTATTAAATGAGTTAATTGGAACACATAATATTATTTATTTCTTAAACCTTAAATAAACCTAAGATATATGCTTCAATAACAAGAAAAACTACATAGGGTGCCAAACTTCCATGAATTCAAAAATTACCCTTAAATTTAGCTAAAATTTTCACACACACACACACACACATATTATACATTGGCCCCTTTATTCCTGAAATTATATTTTTGGTTTAAAAAATGAGATAGACTAGATACATTAAAAACCTACCCTGGAATGAACTCTATGCATTGCATAGTCTAGCTTGATGGAGGAAAGAGAGTCTCATCATGCTTGATATAAATAAACTACACGCACATTTAGGGAGAAGAGAGGTCCAAGACTTCATTGATAGATGAACATGACTGCTCGCTATTCTAATTATCATTCTCATTCTCCTCTAATGATCTCCCCATTGTTTCCCGCGAGGAAATTAAAAGGTCGTTACCAACAATCCCATAATACAAACTACACCCAAAATCACCAAAGAGGCTGTCATTCCAATTGCTTTGGGGTAATCTTCCTCTTTATGGTCATGCGAAGCCCACAAAATCCAACAGATCCAATAATTGCCCCCACCTTCCCAACAGCACTAGAAATGCCATGACATGTTGTTCTAAATCTAGTTCGAAAAAGTTCTCCAGGCACAATAAAAATGGTAGTGTTTGGACCAAAATTGGAGAAGAAAAATGTGAGCCCATAGAGGATCATTCGTCCAATGCTTCTACACCTATATCACAAATTGCTTTAGAAAAACCTCCTGTAGCCATATCCTTACCCACAACCAAAGCCATCTCATCAAACATCTCAATTTTTTTGTTTAGAAACTGTGCATGATTGGGATGTAAGGAAAAGAAATAATTTATAAAAAAAGGAAAAGAGTCAAAAACTAATATGAGAGCAATAAGAATAGTGAAAAGATTTAAACTTTAAAATGAATCAACCTAAAAAGTTTCTACCTATAAAATAAAGAAAATAAAAGTTTCTTACCACAACTTCTTTGTCATACATTGTCCTATCACAAGTGATCATTTTCAAATTATCATTCCATCCAAACCCACTTTCTTATTACGAAGTAATGCAATTGCATTCCAATTGGTTTTGAGTGTTTTAAAGTAATGTTCCACTTGCTTTGGGGTACATTTAGTCATAAATTTCTCAGTAATTGCTTTAGCTGCTTTAGCATATGATGCATGTTTAAATATGTTGGAATACTTATTTCCATAAAGACCCTCATTTGCAAGTATCTCAAGTGATAAGTTCTGCATTGGTCGTTACCACTTGAGTTGGTCTTGGTGTTCTTGACCTTTTGAGTATCCTTTTTATTTCACATTACAATTCTATTACAATGATATTCACAAGAAAAATGATACAAAATGAAAGAAGAATATAAATAATATTCAATACAAAATATGAATTTGGAGTGCATGACAAACAAAAATAATTATAACAGATAAGTCTTGAAAATATGAAACCAAAAAAAAAAATCCTATTTTATTGTTTTATTTCCTACCTTTCTAGTATTTCTTTCCCTCTTTAGGATGCAGTCTCTAATTTTGATTGGAGGCAAGCCATGAAATTGGGAGATGGTTGCTTTACATCAAAGTGGAAGTTCAGATCTTGTTCCCTTGCGACATAGGAAACATATAGTTGGTTGTAAATGGTATGAATTTCCAAAAACTCGCACAAACCAGGGGCACCCACTAGACCTGAAAAGATTCAGCCAGTTTTGATGGCTTTGGTGGTCAGTGGTGGGTTAAATGCTTCAAAACCCGACTTGGTCTGGTTGAGGGTTGGGTTTTCCACACGAGAATCCAACACACCCAACTCGTCTGACCTAGAGTTCATAGAATTACCCATTTTTGATGAAGGGAACGTGGATCTGGAGATCTTTATTCAGATTGAAGGGAGATATAGAGATCTCCTCCTTGTTGCCAAATCCGTATCGTTGTTGCCCATCAAATTGTTGTCTTAACCAGTTTTGACTGCCATCCCTGGAGTTCCAAACGGTCGAGCCGCCATTTCTACTGGGTTGGCAGCGGGTTTCTTCCTCCCCCACCCAATGTGGTCAAGACAAGTGACGGGTTGAGCCTTAACCTGTTGACACCCCTAGTAAATGGATATATAATGTTAAGTTCCATCTTGATGATTGACTTAAAGCTTGGTTGGTTTCCAAGGGCAGTAGCCAAACTTATGGCATTGATTATTGTGAGACCACCTCTCTTGTGGTCTCTTCTATTCGAGTCCTAATATCGCTTGCGGCCAACCTTGGTTGTAATTGACATCAGGTAGATGTTAAAAATGCATTTTTTCATGATGACCCTATTGAAGAAGAATATATGGAGTAACCATCTGTGTTTGTTGTTCCGGGGTAGTATCAGGGCAATGTTTGCAGGTTGAAGAAAGTATTATATGGTCTTAAGCAGTCACCATGATTATGATTTGGGAAGTTTTGTGAAGTTTTCATGGATTTGGACTCCACTGTTGTCAGATGGATCATTCAGTTTCCATTTACACACTGATGCTGGATGCATATTACTTGTTGTCTATGTGGATGACATAGTAATTATTAGGGATGATTAGAATGCAGTTTTATAACTACACTTTCACACCAAAGATCATGGCTTTGATACTTTTTAGGAATTGTAGTTGCAAGATCTAAGCAAGACATCAATTTATCTCAAAGGAAGTATGTATTTGATATCCTTGAGGAGACTTGATTGCTGGGTTCTCGTCATGTTGAAACTTCTATGGTTCCAAGTCAAAAACTCTTAAAAGATGAATGAAACTTCTTTCAAATCCTAGCCGATATCTTCAATTGGTTGGGAGGCTTAGTTATCTCACTATGACAAGGCCATGCTCTTCATATACAATTAGTGTCTATTTGGGAACAACTTACCTAGATTTTTCTGAAAGTGTGCTAAAGTATACTTATACTTTGAAAAAGTAAAAAAAGTAAGAAAAAAAATAAGATTTTAAAAATTGTACATAAAAGCTAAAGGTTGAGCTTATAAGCCCAAGCCAAACACACACTTAGTGTGATGACTCAGCTCTTAGAAGTCCCAAGACTCTAACATTGGTGTGCTACCCTAAGAAAGCATGGCCATCTTAGGGTAGGAGACTTCATTGATGCAGATTGGGCTGCATTACCTTTTGATAGAAGGTCCACCATAGGGTTTTGTTCCCTGGGAAGAAAATTTGTAACATGGAAAAGTAAAATGTAGTTTTTTAGTCTAGTGCAAAAGCATAATACAGAGTGATGACATGTACTGCTAGTGACATGACTTGGTTATAGCACTTTCTTCTAGAATTATGCAGTGTCTACTCCTATCCCACAATCATGTGATAGTCAAGCAACTATACATATTGATTCCAATCTTGTGTTTCATGGAAGGACCAAGCACCTTGTTGGAGTCAATTAGTTTTTTTGTTCGAAGCTGGGTTTATATGACATATATGCTCCAATTGAGGGGATGATTTTAGATAGAAAGACAATTCTATCCTTTTAGAAAGATACCATAGGTGAGGTGTCCCTATTCTAAACTCTTCTAGAAGATATTATTTATGATGTGTCCCTATCAACTATTACTATTAGAATATAATTTTTTTGAAGAAGACAATATATTATATACTGTAAATTTTCTTCTGTATATATGGAATGGAATGGGTGAGGGCTTGATATATAGAAACAACCCATTCTTTATCATCTTTTTCTTCTTATTTGGGATAGATTACCAATTGTAATTGTCCCAAAAGCTTAAGTAGTTAGGAAATTTTGAATTCAATCATTTAACCATTATTCTAATACTACCTCTCATGTGTGGGCCTAGACTCCTACTTAATAAGTGGGGTCCAACATGTACGTGAGATTTTTAACTTTTTGAATGGGAGGTAGAATGGATACATGGTTCTAACTCAATACCACTTATTCTAACACCATGATAAATTACTAGTTGTACCAAATGCTTACACTGTTAGGAAATGGTGAATCCAATTATTTAAGCATTTTTCTAATAGTTTGCCTCTTCTTTTTCATTAACAAAAATAAACTTGACAATCTTCCTAAAATACTCATAGGTGGGCCAAGAAAGGTTGATTCAAATTTATAAAAAGGAAGGGGGGGGGGGGGGGGTGTTTAGTGAAACATGTCCTCTTAACTTATGGAGTGGTGTAAGCTCAGCGAAATCACCAGTTTAAACTTGATTTGATTCTGACAGGTAATATTTTTAATATCCAGACATGTTCTTGTTACGGTCAACATGTTTTTAACTTGCTTTTATAGGTTTGTTAGCCTGCTAATGACTTTTTTTTTGTTGTGGCATAGAGTTTCATGTGGATGCCCGAAATGATTCTGTAGTATCCATGAAGCCAACAGAGAAAAATGTGGTAAATATTTCAGATTCCATCACAACAAAAGCAGAAGAAAACTTCGGTACTGCACCAGTAGACTCTATATCCACACTCTTTCCTGAAACGATAGACAGAAATGAGGATATAACATCCTCCTCGGAAACTAAAGGTACTTTTATTTTAATACTTCAATATAAGCATCAAAGCATGCCTTTGACATCTTTACACACTTGTTTTGCAAGTACAATATTTTTTCCCTCTCATTTAAACCCTTAGGGGGTATTTGGTTTGTGTTTTCAAACAACCATTTTCAGTTTTTAAACAGTATTTCACGCATTTCAATACACTTTTTACCCACACGTATTTCCAAAAATATTTTTAAATAACAATTTTCAGTTTTTAAACACACATACCAAACAGGCTATTAATGATTGGTGCTGCACTTATGACTAGATTTGCTTTTCAATTGTTTTTTCAAATTTTTATGAAGGAGAAAAGTCTATATTAATAAGGGTTCAGTTAATGTGTGTCCTTAGGACACACATTAAGGACATACCTTAAGCCATCTATTTTTAGAAAAATTTTCTCAAAAATTGAAAAAACTGTCAATACTTTTTCAATTGCTGAGAAATTTTTATCCAAAAATGAAAATTATTGTGTGTCCTTAGGGCGTATATTAGCAAAATCCTATTAATAAAGCTACTTTATGCAAAAAGAGCAAAAATTAGAGGTGCATTTAGGAGTCTGTTAAAGGGTAATAGCCAGTGCTTTTTTAAGAGTCTTCATGGTATCAACTCTCAATTGTTTTCAGTAGTGTCAGGGGCTGCAACTTTTAGCATCTGGCTCACAATATGTCAAATTGGAAAATAACAAAGAGTATGGCTTCAGATAGAATATAATAGAGAAAAAGAATACATGTGGAACTAATTTATCAAGGGCCCATAGCCAACCCCAAAAATTTGGGACTGAAGTTTTGTTGTTGTTCTTCTAAAAAAGGGTTTTGTTGTTGTTGTTGGGAGATGAAAGGGGTGGATTTTCTAATGGATTTGTTATATTCTAAACTTCCCTTGTTGGAAGCACTGTCTGCATGAGATGGGTTTTGAATACGAATGGTGAATTTAGAGTTTGATCTTGTTATGAAATCTTGAGAATGCTATCAGGAAGCATTTCAGTGGAGATGCATCTGGATGAATTACATGAACAAGAAAGTGTTAATTCGTGTGGACAGTAGGGTTGAATAAGTTTTTGACTATAGACAATCTTATAAATAGGAATATAGCATTGGTTAATTGGCGTTGTATGTGTAATGTAAATAGTGAACACTAGAGACCCTGTTGATCATCTTTAGCTTCACTGTTTAGTTGCTCAAAAATTGTGGTCCCTTTTTTCTTCCCCCACACCTCCCCCCCCCCCCCCCCCCCCCTGGGGTGGGGTTTTATAAGTGAATTTATTCATTCATACTCCAAATGTAATTGTTTAGTGGAATTTTTGAAACGAAGTGTAACAAAATATAAAGCTCTGTAAAGTTCTAGCTTCACACTTTTTATTTATTTATTTATATTAATTGGTAATGTGACAAGTTTAATTTTGTTAGGAACCATCCATCGACCAGATTTATTTCATGCATACTCCAAATGTAATTTATTCACTCTTCAAATAAATAAATTACATTTGAAGAAGTGGTTATCAGCAATGTGGGCATGTAGATTAACACAGCGAAAAGATTTTTCTTATGAGGGATATCGGTGGCAGCCAGAAAGTTGTGAAATGCCAGAGTTTGAGCGGTCTGCATTCTTAAGAAGGTAGGTATCTCTTCTTCTTATTATTTGAAATTTCCCTTCGTCTCTTCTCTATCTTGTGTATCATGTGGCTTTTATAATTCAATTCACAGAACTTTCAATGGCCTTGGTATAATATATCTGATATCTTATTTATTAGATTTTCTGGTTTTTGGGGGGAGTTATTAATGAATATTTAGGCAATAGTTTACTGACTCCTAATATGTAGTTGGACAGGATTTAGTCATAAGTTTGAAATTTGATGCTCTGGTTATATGCAAAGCCAAGTGTTTGGTTATGTTCATGATCTAAAGTGTTGCTGTTCATATCAGAATGCAGGACAAAACAATTGCATTTATAGGAGATTCATTAGGTAGGCAGCAGTTCCAGTCATTGATGTGTATGGCTACTGGTGGGGAAGAGAGCCCAGAAGTTCAAAATGTGGGAAAAAAAATATGGTCTTGTCAAAGCTCGCGGAGCCATACGTCCTGATGGCTGGGCTTACTGGTTCCCGAAAACCAATACCACCATTTTATATTACTGGTCAGCGAGTCTGAGTGATCTAGTGCCCCTTAACACCTCAGACTGAAACACCAATGTGGCTATGCATTTGGACCGTCCACCAGCTTTCATGAGACGATTCATCCATTGTTTTGATGTGTTGATTCTTAACACAGGACACCACTGGAACAGGGGGAAGCTTAATGCAAATCGATGGGTGATGTACGTGGATGGAAAGCCCAATGAAGATAAAAAAACGTGATGAAATTGGGAATGCCAAGAATTTTACAGTGCATAGCATCGTCAGATGGCTTGATTCTCATCTTCCCTCATATCCCCATCTCAAAGTTTTCTTTAGGACTATCTCACTGAGGCATTTCTTTAATGGGGACTGGGACACTGGGGGTACCTGTGATAAGTCCACTCCCTTGTCCTGAGGAAGTGAAGTTATGCAAGATGGATCAAGTGATCCAGTTATTGAGGGTGCTATAAAGGGTACAAAAGTAGAGATTTTGGATATTACTTCTATTTCTAAACTGAGGGATGAGGGTCACATATCCCGCTACAGTATTAGAGGAACAACTGATGTAAATGATTGCTTACATGGGTGCCTACCCGGCATTCCTGACACATGGAATGAGCTCCTTGTTGCACAAATATAGGCTCAGCCATGCCGAGTATGCATCGACAAAGACAAATTGAATCATCTATTCTTTATGGTCTAAGATGACCATTTTTCTTCATAATTAAAAAAAAAAAAAAAAAAGTAATTCAGCTTTCTTACCTAATCGTTAAAGCACCATATTCCAATCCAAATCACATGGGAATGTATTCTTCAGTGTTATATAGTTGTTTTTTCATAGGATTTTATGGACAGAGAGACTGCCAGAAGAAAGAATACCCAAGGGCTTCAGCCCCACTCAGACTAGTGACTTTAGCAGTTTAAGGGCTGTTGTATTTATCATCAATTCATCACATTGTTATAAGAAAATATCCACGAGGCTTCCCCCCCCCCCCCTTTTCTCTCCAGAATTTTTTGTAACATATGTTAAAGGCATTTTTTGTTTTGTTTTTGTTAGTGTATAGCTTAGATTAGTTTAGCCCATTGGGCTTAGCCCAATATACTTACTTGTAGTTTACTCCTTTTGCTTGTACTGCACACATACCTAGCCTATATAAGGCTCTCTTTTGTACTTATTATACACATATTAATATACAGACTATTCAGTCTTTCTCTCTCACTTTATACTGTTAACATGGTATCAGAGCCATTCCTCTGATTTTCTGGTTCCTGTGGACATCTCCGGCGTTTTTCCGCTGCCCTCGCCTTCATCCAGTCGTCACTGTCAGAAGCGAGCCACCGCCGTCACGCCCACAGTACTGCAACACTCGGATATCAACGTTCTGTGCATTCAACTGCCAAATAACAGGCATAGAAAGACAGAACATCCAATCCCGAGCAAAACCCAACCAAGAACGGCCAGAAACTGCCTCACACGTGCCCCCACGCGCGGCCTGAAGTTTTCGCCTCACGAACACGCGCTGCACGCGCCTCCACGCGCCGTCAGTGTATGCCACGCGCCACACGCACCAGGCCACTCTCACCCACGCGCCACACGCGCCACACGCGCCTGCTGTTGAGTCACCTCCTGCCACGTCAGCCCTAGGTGACGTCACACACGCCACGTCAGCACACGTCAGCAGTTGACCGTTGACTCTGACCGTTGACCGTTGACTTTGACCTGGTCAAAATTTTTCAACCGGACCTGTTTTGCTCAGTTTTTCGCGTAGATTCCGATTTTGAGCTCCGTTTCTGCATTTGAGGTCTCTAAATCCCATTTTTTGGTCATTTTCTTCATTATGGCTCAACAAAATGAACGAGATATCATCCGTCCTATCACTATTGTGTTGGATGGTCCAACTAGTTATCATGCATGGTCTCAGAATATGACTGTATTTCTCAAGGGGCGTAAACTGTGGAGATATGTGACTGGTTCAATTCCTAAGCCAGTACCAAACCCTAAGTCTAAAGCCACAACTGCTGAAGAGTCTTCGAAGACTGCTGTTACAACCGATGATTATGAAGAACGCCTAGAGGAATGGGAGAGTATTCAAAGTAAGATCTTATCTTGGTTTATCAATACCTCTATTCCCTCCATTCATAATCTTCTTCCTCGTCTTGAGACTGCTGAGGCTGCTTGGAAATTTTTGGCTGATCGCTATAATTGCACTAATGATTCAAGCTTGGAGTTCCACATTGAATCAAAGCTCTATCAAATGCGTCAAGAGACAGGTCAGTCTATTTCTGATTTCTATTCTCAGACTTCTACTATGTGGGAACAACTCTCTGCTACAGATCCTCCACTGGTGTGTTCTAAGGACATTGAGCTCTTTGTCAAATATCGGGATCGTCGTCAATTTATGCACTTCATGATGGGTTTACGTGAGGATTTTGAGCCTACTAGGGCTTCTCTGCTTAGCCGGTCTCCTACTCCTTCTCTTGATGCTGCAGTCAAGGAGCTCATTTCTGAGGAGAACCGTCGGCCTACTTATCACATGTCATCATCTGATCATGTATTGGCTACACCCTCTCCACAGCCTCCCATTGCTGCATTCACTGCTCCTCCACGAATAAACCCTGGGCGTCCCAACTCTCAGTCTTCCAAAGGTACTCGCTGCGAGTTTTGCCGTAGCAAAGGTCATGACATCTCTGTTTGTCACAAACTGCAGAAATTTGTGCAAGAGCATAATAAGGCTTCTCTTCCTCGGGCAGCTGCTGTATGTCCTTCAGATCCATCGGTTCCTACAGGTCCATCTTTGACTTCCTCACTTACTACGGCTGATGTTGAGGCAGTTGTTCAACAGGTTTTATCCCGCACTTCCACTGCCCTTTCTGTCACCTCAGGTAACCAACCTTGGTTCTTTGATACTGCATGTTGTAACCATATGACTCCTGATGAATCCCAATTTTCTGAAAAGACACCCTTAGAACATCCAATCACCATTTACACTGCTGATGGAACTCCTATGCCTGTTAGTCATAAAGGAACAATCTCTTCTCCTAGTCTATCCCTTAATGACACTTTTCATATTCCAAAGTTATCCCTTAATTTGCTTTCTGTTGGTCAACTTTGTGAATTAGGCGTAGATCTTTTGTTTACTAATCATGGTGTGGATGTGCAGGATCCCCGGACGGGTCAAGTGCTTGGGACAGGCCGTAAGATTGGTCGCATGTTTGAGGTTCATGACTTGAAGATTCCTTCACAAGTTGTTTCTGCAGCTGCTACCACTACCACCTCCTCACCTGATCTATGGCATGCTCGTCTTGGTCATCCATCTTTATCTCGTCTTCAGTTGTTAGCTTCTCAAGGTCATTTAGGTTCAGTTCAGTTTTCAAAATTTGATTGTACTTCCTGTCATTTTGGCAAACAAACAAAATTGCCCTTTAATAAAAGTGACTCCTTTTCTTCTGCCCCTTTTGATCTTATACATTCTGATATTTGGGGTCCTGCACCTGTTCCCACTGAGGGGGGATCTAAATATTTTGTCATATTTGTGGATGATTTTTCTCGATATACTTGGATTTATCTGCTTCACCATAGGTCTGAACTTGTGTCTATTTACCAAACATTTCATAAAATGATTGAAACACAGTTCAATCGCACCGTCAAAGTCTTTCGATCAGATAATGCTCAGGAATATAATGATAAATCTTTCTTATCCTTTTTAGACAGTCATGGTACTCTTCCTCAGCGGTCTTGTCCTTACACCTCTCAACAAAATGGTCGTGCAGAACGAAAACACCGTCACATTCTTGATGTTGTCCGCACCCTTCTCATTTCTGCCTCTCTTCCTGAGCGCTTTTGGGGTGAGGCTGCACTCACTGCTGTGTACACAATTAATCGTATTCCTTCACCAACTACACACAACAAATCACCATTTGAGCTTCTTTATGGTCAAACTCCTGATTACTCCTCCCTTTGGGTTTTTGGTTGTGCTTGCTTTGTCTCTCTTCCTCCTCATGAACGAACAAAGCTCCAGCCTCGTACTCGTCTCTGTTGTTTCCTCGGTTATGGTGTGTCTCAAAAGGGGTTTCGCTGCTATGATCCCATTTCTCATCGCCTTCGTGTCTCCCGTCATGTTGAGTTTTGGGAACATCGTTCTTTCACGAGTCTTCAGCAGTTTCCTACATCTCCTTCCTCAGAGTCTCCTATTTTTACTGATCTTTTCCTCCCTCTCTATCCTGAACTTGTGGAGGATTCTTCAACATCGGCTACCTCTCCAGACGACTCATCTCCGGTTCTGTCTCCGGCATATGACCCGCCTGTCTTGGATCCTGTGGCACCACCCTCTCCTGAGTCACATGTTGGTCCTGAACTTCGTCGTTCCACTCGGGTAAGCATTCCTCCCCCTTATCTTGCTGATTATCACTGCTCTTTTGCTCTTGCCACCCTCTATGAACCTCACACCTATCGTGAGGCCCATACTGACCTTCTTTGGCAGCAAGCTATGAACGAAGAACTAGATGCCCTTCATAAGAATCACACTTGGCATATGGTTGATTTGCCTCCTGGTCAGTCTGTAGTAGGTTGTAGGTGGGTTTACAAGATCAAGACCAAGGCTGATGGATCTGTTGAACGATACAAGGCTCGCCTAGTTGCCAAGGGCTTTACTCAGGAGTATGGTATTGACTATGAGGAAACATTTGCTCCTGTTGCTCGCCTTACATCGGTCAGATGTCTCATTGCTGTGGCTGCTGTTCGCCGTTGGCCTCTTTATCAAATGGATGTGAAGAATGCTTTCCTTAATGGAGACCTCCATGAAGAAGTGTACATGCAACCACCCCCTGGCTATCCACATTCAGGCAGCCAAGTTTGTCACCTTCGCCGTGCTCTTTATGGCCTTAAGCAGGCTCCTCGAGCTTGGTTTGAAAGGTTTAGCTCAGTTGTTGCTCAGCAGGGTTTCACTTCGAGTCCTCATGACACCGCTCTCTTTGTCCGAAGATCCTCTGCTGGTATCACTCTTATTCTTCTTTATGTTGATGATATGATTATTACTGGAGATGATTCTGCAGGTATCCGCTCTCTTCAGCAGTTCCTTAGTCAACATTTTGAGATGAAAGATCTAGGCACTCTTAGCTATTTTCTTGGGCTTGAGGTTACCTCATCCTCTGATGGATACTATCTTTCCCAGGCTAAATATGCTTCTGATCTTCTCTCCAAAGCCGGTATCACCGACAACAAGACTGTTTCCACTCCTTTAGAATACAATGCAAGGCTCACACCTTTGGATGGTGAACCTATATCTGATGCTACTCGCTATCGTCAGTTGGTTGGTAGTTTGATCTATCTCACTGTTACTCGTCCGGATATTTCACATGTCGTGGGTATGGTTAGTAAGTTCATGGATGCACCTCGTTCTGTCCATTATGCTGCTGTTCTTCGGATTCTCCGATATGTCAAAGGCACACTTTATCATGGTTTGCATTACTCCTCTCGATCTTCCCTCGAGCTTCATGCCTATTCAGATGCTGACTGGGCAGGTGATCCGACTGATCGATGCTCTATCACAGGTTTCTGTTTCCTGTTAGGTACTTCTCTTGTCTCGTGGCGCAGCAAGAAGCAGGATGTGGTTTCCCGTTCCAGTACTGAGGCAGAGTATCGTGCCCTTGCCGACACCACTTGCGAGCTTGTTTGGATTCGCTGGCTCTTGGCTGACATGGATGCTCCGCAGCCCACTGCCACTCCTCTTTATTGTGACAATCGTAGTGCTATCTACATTGCTCATAATGATGTCTTCCACGAACGCACCAAGCATATTGAGATCGACTGCCACATCACTCGCCAGCATCTCAAGAAAGGAAATCTCAAGTTGTTCTCCATCTCCTCTGCTGACCAGCCTGCTGATATCTTTACCAAGACTCACCCGCCTGGTCGTCTTCGAGATCTTATATCCAAACTCCCGTTGGCTTCTTCCTTGCCACCTCGAGTTTGAGGGGGGATGTTAGTGTATAGCTTAGATTAGTTTAGCCCATTGGGCTTAGCCCAATATACTTACTTGTAGTTTACTCCTTTTGCTTGTACTGCACACATACCTAGCCTATATAAGGCTCTCTTTTGTACTTATTATACACATATTAATATACAGACTATTCAGTCTTTCTCTCTCACTTTATACTGTTAACAGTTTTGAAAACAGCTTCAGCCTTCAGTGAACAAAACAAGGAGGCATACCAGATTAACAGACATGAACACAGCCGATGGAAAACGAATACTTGGTACATTGAACCTTAAATCTTAATCTCTTCCTTCTCTTCTACATCTATGCTTTTCCTTCTTCCTTTCTTCCCTTCTTTTGGGAATAAAGTTACATTCTTTCTTTCATATTTTCTACTGGAAACAAAAAACATAATCCACAACAATGAAGGTCCCCAATAGTGTGTTCGGATTTTTTCTGTGGTCTCTCGTGTACTAATCGTAATGAAAACTGGCCTATAGAGTGAAATTTTTCTTCAACTTCTTGTTTGTTCACACCCTTTTCTGAATGAACCAAAAAAAAAAAAAAAAAAAAAAAATCCACGGTGAATTAGTTTTTTTATATCATGCACGAGGCCTAGGGGAACCCTGTGAAAAGAAATCAAGACTCTTAGGGCCTTAAAAAGTTGTATTTATTTATTTTAATGAATGAATAAACTTTCATTGAAATAAAAACATAATTCGATAGCATTTACAATATTTACAAAAGCTTGCTAAGAGCCTTATAACTCAATCAGTTGGTAATTATTACACTTCCTGATATTTTCAAACAAGGGTTCAAACCTGCCCTCCTTGGTTGTAACCATTGAATTATCAAAAAATAAAAAATAAAAATTACAAAAACTTGTAGCATCAACAGCCTATTCAAGGATCAATGACAAACATGGATCTTCCGCTGACTACATGGTACGTAGGGGGTCCTATTTTGTATAGTGTTATTCACATTTTCACACCATGAAAATCTGTCTTATAACTTTAGATATATTTGCATGTACCAATTCAGATCGATTTCTCCCATTATAAGTTCCAGCAACTGGCACTTCTGTCAATCTCTCAGCCCAATAGCCAATAATTGCATATGGCTTTTTGAAAGCATTTTCGCCTAATTTGTTAGGCTTCCTTTAAGAGTTCATAAGGGAATGAAATGGAATGATCATAAGGAAATGAAAATGAATGGAATGTATTTAAGTAAGGGAAAGGAATAAAAAAGAATGGAATGAAATGTAATTAAGTAACCTTGAGTGGATGTTTTAAAATAAAGAAATGGAAATGAATAAAAATGAATGGAATGTAAATAATCTTATTTGAGAGTAACATAGAAGAAATGGAATGGAATCATTTTATGACAATATTACTATTAGACCTTTATTTTAAATAAAGGGTTGAATATATAGGAGTATTTTGAGAGTTTTGGTAAAAAATTCATTTAATCTAATTCCATTCTCTCCCAATCCTCCCAATTTTGGGGGAATGAAAATTTGAGATTTTAAGAAAATATAGAGGAATGAGTGTTCTCTCCTACGCATTCAATTTCTTCCCACTTTAAGAGTGATAGGCCAAGAATGTATTGACCCCTTGTGATAGATTAACCAATTAATTAGCTAAGTTGATTAATTAATCAGATTAACATACAATATGCGCAGCAGTACAAACAAATCACCAATTAAACTAAATGTAGTAGAAATAAAGTTGACATGGTGATTTGTTTTCGAATAGGGAAAACCTATACAGCAAAAACTCTACCGGGTGATTTTAAGGTCACAATTCTCGAGAATCCACTATTATCAAAACAAGCGGTTATAAGTAGAGAAATCCTAGTACCTTATACCAACCTACAGTTGAACCTTTACTCTAATACCTAATTGGACTTGTTTTATAGTGACAATCTTTCATTTTCAATGCACGGCTCCCAGTACATGACTAACCAATAGATGCGCAGATCCCAATATGCGACTTGATCACTAACTTGAGAAAGATGTTAGCTGCAAAGTTCTTTAGTTTATCACACGATGAAGATCAGGAAGCTCCTTGGTCACAAAACCCTAAGGTGTACAAACACAGTAACCTTTTCAAGAGAAAGATGAACTAGTGCAAATTTTGTCTACAATCACAATTTGCATGAACAAAACTTTGCTTCATACTTGCGCAACTTGTGTAACTTTTGACGGCCCTTAAAATAATCCTTATATATGTTTAGGGTTGTGAAAAAAGAAGACCTAAACACATACTCACGGATTGGAGTGAAATCAGTTTTGAAAAACTGAATTTCATAAACCTCGACAAATAGGGTATTTATCGAGCTAGCTGTTGAGTTTTGGGCTTCAACAATTTTTTAAACCTCGATAGATGTTAGTTGTTGAGCTTTAACATCCAACATTTTCTTACTTGTTTCTTGGATAGACTTGCATAGTTTTAATACTTGAACTTGAAACCTTGTTTCTTAATGTATTAAACACATCATAGATTTACCCAATTACAAATAAAATGCGTTTTATCAAAGGATTAGCCAATTACATAAAATATTGACATATGTTCCTAATATTGAATCACATATGTCCTAAAAAGGGAATGGACTTTCCATTCCCTCCATTAAAACTCCTAAACAACGGAAGGGAAGAATATTCTAGAATTATTATTTTCATTCATTTCCATTCCATTCTATTCCCTCCTCCCAAACGAAGGCTTAAGGGCAAAGTTTGGCTATAAACATGGTTGTAACCATAAGTTACAAGTTCCACTAAAAAAATTAAGGACATAGTTTGGCTACAAATTTGGTTATAGTCTAAGGCTACAACTTCTTTTAAAATATTAACATTATTACATATCTTGAATATTTAACTTTAGATTGCATTTTTTTTTTTTTTTTTTTACATTCACATGTGTCAAATTTTGTATCAATCAAATGTTGTTTGTTATATGATCAATAAACTTATCTTTTATGCATAATTTTAAATTACAAAAATTTGAAATTTAAACATTTAATTGATGGCATATTTATTAATTTTTAACTTTTAGGAAATTTTGCATGTATAGAGAATATAAGAAGAAAATGTAATCCAATGATAGATTTGTCAAAATTCACATCCAATAAAAAGATATTGATTAAAGTTGTAGCCATTGGTTATAACCAAATTTGTAACTAAACTTTGTCATTTTTTTTTTTTTTAATACAAGATAGAAACTCTACTCTAGCCTAATCTAAAGGTATATGTGTGAAACTCTTCTTTGGAAACTTAAATTTTGGCCTTTACCCCTTACTCCACAAGAACTTTATACTTGTGGAGTGAGTGGTGTCATTTTCTTAATAGCCCGTGTTTCTAGCTTATCATTAAAATCTAGCTCCAACCTGTCTTTCTCATGAGACATCTTCTCAAAACATCTTCCTAAGCTCTCTTAGATAGAGGACACTCAAAATATAAAAGACTATGCAGATCAAGTCTCTCTATAATCCGATTTTAGAGATAAAAGAAGAAGAAAAAAGTCCTTCTATAATTACATCCTTTTAACGTTCCACTTATAGTGAATTTATTCTTAATAACCAGCCAATACACAAAGCATGCTTAGGAATATTATTATTATTATTACTACTACTACTAGTATGTAGACCTGTGCATATGCACGGGTATAATTAAAAACAATCACAATTATATACTTCAAATTATAACTAATTTTGAGAACAAGTTCAAAATATACATGGTATTAGCTTACACTTTCTTTAAACTATACATTTTAAAAATATGTAATAGTTTCTCATGTGTGTGTGTATGTGTGTGTGTGTGTATAGTTGATTTAGAATTTAATTGAATTTAGACTCTTTGGTTTTTATACCCAATAATTCACTTGCCAAAAAAATTAAAAAAATTAGATGGACATGTAGTGGAAATTAGACTCCAATTGAAAACCAATTTAGAATCTAATTAGATTTGGAATCTTTGATTTTTACACAATAATTCAATTGACACAAATTTAAAAATTAAATGGAACATGTGGCGTAAAATTGATAATCCAATTAAAATCTAATTGGATTTCTCTGAACTTTAGCTATTAATATATATTAGCTTATAACTCCATGCATATGCATGGATATACTTAAAGATATACAATAAGATGCATAATATAATTCCTCTATATATATTTTAAATACTATTGATAGTCAGTTTTATATTTTGTTAACTCATTAAAAAAATTTGTAAGGATATTATTATGTATAAAATGTAAATTGTTCACGTTTTTTTTTAATTATTGTGAAGCACTTTTTTTATGATTAATTTATTCTAGACTCTTTGGTTTTTGTACTTAATAACTCATTTAGATGAATATTTATGATGTGGTCCCACATTTGATTCTAAAATTAAGAAATAAAACTTTTTAAAAATAAATAATTTAGGACACGTGGCGTAAAATTAGAATTCTAATTCACCTATTATTATATATATAGATCAGTATGTAGCCTGTGCTTATGCATGGGAATGATAAATTAAAGTGGTGCTATTGATTTTAGCTTAGGTGACTAGGATATTTAGAGGTACTAAAATTATTTTTCCTTACAATTTTCATGATATTAGTTACGCCAAATTTCTTATTACATTGCTATTATGTATATAATTTTTAAAATCATTATTAGATACTATATATACAATATCAGTTTACAATCATTGTACATGAAATTCTACTAAATATAACACAAAATAAAAAGAATATATTGATCCAATAGTAACTCATAAATTGAATGAGGATAGGTGTATGAGATCGTTCAGTTCAATTACAATTTTTTAGGTTTAAGATCTTTGCATAAAAAATATCTGAATAAAAATAGTATAAAAAATATGCTTATTAGTTTAGAGAAAAAAAAACAGTAAAAATCTAAACAATTTAATTTTTATGGAAAGCTAATTTTATGTTTCTTTTTAAACAATAAATTAACATAATGCTTAGTTGAAAATAGAATACTAAATAGTGTGTAAGAGAGATAGAGCTATAGTACAAAAGAGGTTTTTCCATTATAAAGGTAGAATGTAAAACGAATAATGTTCATAATCTACATAAAAAAATTAATGTTGAATTAAGAAAGAGCAAGACCTATCTTTTTTGCATTAGAGACCCATTTTAAACATGGGGTAAAGGATCAGTCCACACCAACTTTTGAATTACAGTATAAAAAAGAGCTGCCTACCAATGATCAATGTTGAGAAGAGATGTCTAGAGCGATCAATTTTTAAGAGTTGTCAGTAAATTTTCAAATTACAAAAGCCAACATCGCCAACTTCAAATATTCCATTGAAGGAGAGATTGGGAGTTGAAATATATGTTGCTAGATGATATGACACTACAAGAAAAATGCCTATTAGTGATCAAGAATTTTTGATGGACCCAAAAAGCCCTCTTAGGAAATCTTATTTGTGATGGCAAAATAAAGCCCTCACAAGTACTTGGTAAAATGTGAATGTTTGTGATAAAAAAAAAAGTTGTCGCAATTATGTATTATAGCCATCACAAATACTAATATTTTGGAGGGAAATTTTCTCTCCATATTATTTGCGAGGGACAATTAAAAATCTCTTGCAAAGAGTATATTATTTGTGACGGTTAAAAAAAACCTTCACTAATACTAAATTATTTGCGAGGGCTAGGATCGACCTACACAAATAATCATTAAAATGTCAAAATTTTTGGAGGGAAATGTTCCCACCAAATTATTTCCGTGGGAGAATAAAAATCTCTTGCAAAAAGTTTATTTTTTGTGTGGGTTAAAAATATGCCCTTACTAATACTGAATTATTTGCGAGGGCCATGATTGACCTTTGCAAAAAATCATTAAAATGTTAATTTTTTTTGGAGATAAAAGTTATTCTAAAATTCAGAGGAAAAAAAAAAGGGCCTAAACATATAACACTTTGTATTCTTTAGATGAACCTTTTGTTTACCGTCTAAAAAAAACCTTTTATGTACATTTTATATAAGAAAGATCTGTCCCTATTTTATAAACAATTGTACCCATAAAAAAAATGATAGCACTTTCAATTTCAAAATGGTAGCCTAAAATTCAAGAATTTCAGCCTTTTGTATTCAAGAATTCCCATTAAAACAATACATAAAAGATGAGTTCATAAATCAAATGGTAAATTACATCCAAATGGCATGAAAATTGACATGCATGTTAAAACCATATGAACACGTAATCCAATAGTTGAATTTTCAAAATATGAATTCAGTAATAAGTTATTGGGTGGTGTAACATTTTTTTAAGTTATAACATGTGTAACTTGAACCCAATTCTATATTTCTTAATTTGATGTGAATTTTGACAAATTTACCATTAGATTACATTATCTTCATATATTTTTCATACTTAAATATTAATTGTCATTGTCATCAATTAATTGTTTAAATTCAAGTTTTTGTAGTTTAAAATAATGCATAAAAGATAAGTTTATAGATCAAATGGTAAATTATATTCAATTGGCATGCGTGTTAAGAACATATAGAGCATGTAATCCAATGGTTGAATTTTCAAAATATAAATTCAATAATAAGTTATTGGGTGGTATAACATTTTTTAGAATAACGTTAGGTGTAACTTGAATCCAACTCTATATTTCTTAATTCGATGTGAATTTTGACAAATCTATCGTTAGATTACATTATCTTCGTATATTTTTCATGCTTACAAAATTTCAAGGTGATCAAAGATTAATAGTAATGTCATCAATCAATTGTCTAGATTCAAGTTTTAGTAGTTTAAAATAATGCATAAAAGATGAGTTTATAGATCAAATAGTAAATTATATCCGATTGGCATGAATGTTAAGACCATATAGAAATGTAATCCAACAGTTGGATTTTCAAAATATGAATTCAGCAATAAGTTATTGGGGGGTATAACATTTTTTAGAGTTACGTCATATGTAACTCGAATCCAACCCTATATTTCTTAATTAGATGTGAATTTTGACAAATCTACCATTAGATTATATTATCTTCATATATTTTTCATACTTACAAAATTTTGAGGTGATCAAAGATAAATAGCCATGTCATCAATCAATTGTCTAGATTCAAGTTTTAGTGGTTTAAAATAATGCATAAAATATGAGTTTATAGATCAATGGTAAATTATATCTGATTGGCATGAAAATTGGCATGCATGTTAAAACCATATAGAACATGTAATCCAACAGATGGATTTTCAAAATATGAATTAAATAATAAGTTATTGAGTGGTGAAACATTTTTTAAAGTTACGTCAGATGTAACTCGAACCCAATCTTATATTTCTTAATTTGATGTGAATTTTGACAAATCTACCGTTAGATTATATTATCTTCATATATTTTTATTGCTTACAAAATTTCAAAGTGATCAAAGATAAATAACCATGTCATCAATCAATTGTCTAGATTCAAGTTTTAGTGGTTTAAAATAATGCATAAAATATGTGTTTATAGATCAAATAGTAAATTACATCCGATTGGCATGAAAACTGGCATGCATGTTAAGACCATGTAGAACATGTAATCCAACGGATGAATTTTCAAAATATGAATTAAATAATAAATTATTGGGTGGTAAAACATTTTTTAGAGTTACATTAGGTGTTTTAACAAATCTATCATTAGATTACATTATCTTAATATATTTTTCATGCTTACAAAGTTTCAAGGTGATCAAAAATTAATAGCCATATCATTAATCAATTGTCTAGATTTAAGTTTTATAGTTTAAAATAATGCATAAAATATGAGTTTATAGATAAAATGATAAATTGCATCCAATTGGCATGAAAATTGGCATGCATGTTAAGACCATATAGAACATGTAACCCAACAGTTAGATTTTCAAAATATGAATTCAATAATAAGTTATTGGGTGGTATAAGATTTTTTAGAGTTACGTGAAGTGTAATTTGAACCCAACTCTATATTTCTTAATTTGATGTGAATTTTGACAAATCTACTGTTAGATTACATTATCTTCGTATATTTTTCATACTTACAAAATTTAAAGGTGATCAAATATCAATAGTGATGTCATTAATCAATTGTCTAGATCCAAGTTTTAGTAGTTTAAAATAATACATAAAAGATGAGTTTATAGATTAAATGGTAAATTACATCTGATTGGCATGAAAATTGGCGTGCATGTTAAGACCATA
Source organism: Quercus parvula (assembly GCA_030820535.1). Taxonomy (NCBI): domain Eukaryota; kingdom Viridiplantae; phylum Streptophyta; class Magnoliopsida; order Fagales; family Fagaceae; genus Quercus; species Quercus parvula. The sequence continues at coordinate 11,468,801 of JAUAME010000007.1, read as the reverse complement.
TAGAACACGTAATCCAACAGTTGGATTTCCAAAATATGAATTCAGTAATAAGTTATTGGGTGGTGTAACATTTTTTAGAGTTATGTCAGATGTAACTTGAACTCAACCCTATATTTTTTAATTCGATGTGAATTTTGACAAATCTACCGTTAGATTATATTATCTTCATATATTTTTCATACTTATAAAATTTAAAGGTGATCAAATATCAATAATGATGTCATCAATCAATTGTCTAGATCCAAGTTTTAGTAGTTTAAAATAATACGTAAAAGATGAGTTTATAGATCAAATGGTAAATTACATCCGATTGGCATGCATGTTAAGACCATATAGAACATGTAATCTAACATTTGGATTTTTAAAATATGAATTCAGTAATAAGTTATTGAGTGGTGTAACATTTTTTAGAGTTACGTTAGAAGTAACTGGTACCCAACCTTATATTTCTTAATTCGATGTGAATTTTGACAAATCTACTGTTAGATTACATTATCTTCGTATATTTTTCATGCTTACAAAATTTCAAGGTAATAAAAAATTAATAGCCATGTCATTAATTAATTGTCTAGATTCAAGTTTTAGTAGTTTAAAATAATGCATAAAATATGGGTTTATAAATAAAATGGTAAATTGCATCTGATTGGCATGAAAATTGGCATGCATGTTAAGACCATATAAAACATATAATCCAACGATTGTGCCGTTGTTATTCACAATTCAAGTTACACTATTATTAGGCATCAGTTCTCAGACTCTTCAAAAAATGAGTCCTCTTAGATTGGAAACAAAAACAATACAAGTGAAGGGGTTCCAGTTGCTATTCAACCATCTGATTCATGCATTGAAAATTTTGAATGTTGTGCTTCTGCCAGTTCAGCAAGAGAGATTACTACTAAGCCAACTGATGAGCCCTCGGAACTAGTTATCTTCTACACGTTCAGCTTACCACTCTCTGCTAAATCCTAAAATTTCTCACACTTACTGTCAGTTTATGAGGTATTTTCCGTTCTCTCATTATCATATTCTGCATTTTCATTTAATGCTCTTGTGTGAGGTTTTGGATCATTTTGGCTAGTTAGAGTGAGTATATATATATATATATATATATATATAAATATTTTTAGTTATCACTCTTTGTTCAACCCTAAAATCTCTTACACTTACTTCTTGTTGATGAGGTATCTCTCTCACACACATGCATATTCTACTTTTGTGGTTCACTTTTTACAATTTTTTAAGAAAAGAAAAATATTCTCTCCCTTACTTTGAGTTGCCGCATAAGGATTAGGTGCAAACGGTAGGACGGTTAAGGAATTGAAGAAGTTACTTCCCTATCTTAGGTTCTGCCTTAGTACACACTACAATGTGAGTTCCAGTCATTTTCTCTTATACGACATGCTTGATTTTTGTAAATGTACACCACGTGTATTTGTTCTTTTTTGTTGTCTTCATCAACTATCATTTCCAATTCCAGCAATTTGGATTTTAGAGGCTATGAATAATTTTTCCATTGTATAAATTTAATTTTGAACCAAATGACAAATGGGTACTTTTCAATTTTTAAAATTTTTTTTTTTGTATTTTAGAATAAACCCATAAAATAATTAGTCATAGATATCTATACTGATATTGATTGAAGCTATTTATTTATATATGTTTTTATAATAATAATTATTTTTTATCTCGTATACAGGTAAATAAAAACTTTTGTATTTTATTGAAATATATATATATATATATATATATTGTGGTAATTTTTGGAACACTATAAGGAATTTTAAATGTGGAAATTTTGTAGAGTTTTCTGATGTGAGTTTTAAATGTGTAAGGCTTGCAGTGAGCTGAAAATCTATAGATTACTTGAAAAAGTTAATTAGGATGATGGTGTTGACAACATATTTGTCCAATCTCAATTGTTTGGCTTGAGATTTGCTTTAGGTTGTGTTGATATTTCTATTTTGTGGCTAGATATGCGAATTTTTTATATTTCTATTTTACAAGACCGAATGTTTATTGTGCTAGTTATTTTTAAGAGTGCATAATTATACATGTGTTAGCAACCATTATTGTTGTTAGTTATATAATATGATGCTTTATAGGGATCGAGTAGATAAAATGTCAGTTGATAAATTTTGGATGTATCATTCTACTAAATATATTAATGGGGTTGAAAATTTTCACGAGTATCCATTTAAACATTCAATAAATAAAGATATGAAAATCAATTATTTGTGTGTTGGTTGTAGCAATAAGTATTGTTGGATTGAGGATAAGTTCTAGTATCATCTTATTCTAGAGTATCATCTTTTACTATTGGGTCATGTCTTTAACACAGTCATATTGGAAATACATATTTATATTATACACTTTCATCATATTAATACTAACTAATAGTAGGTAGACGTGGTAAGGGCTTATAAAAAAAAAAGGCAAACATGGCAAGGGAAGTTAAAAGTAAAGGCAGAAATCATCACACCAAAAGCTACTCGAGAGATTACTATTCTTTTTTACCAAAAATTGAGTGGAGCTTGGACTACTTTTAGTGAATATGCAAGATCTAAGCTTGAAACTCTATATGCTTGCTATTGAGCTCAACATTTTAAGCACAAGCAACCAAACGAGGAAGTGAAGAAAGAATTTGTAAAATTGGTGAAACACTACTATTCTAATTGGATGTTTCACATTAAAAATCCTATTTTTAAGAATTACACAGAAAAAGAAGATCGTTATAAGAATGGTCCTTCCTTCATTCCTACACTCTTTTGGAAAAAGATGGTGGATAAATGGATGGATGGAGATTAGGGGGTGAGTATGAATGAAATACATGTCATTAATTCTCTCTATCTCTCTTGCACTTCTTTAACCATTATTTGTTATTATTTTTATAAAAGCTAATATTCTAGTGTATGAATTATGTTTAATGTTTTGTTTTGTTTTATTTTTATTTTTAAGGATGGTACTAGTAGAGTTGAAGAGGATAATTCAATCAATAACACGAGGGAGGTTGAAAACAACTTGGAGGGTAACTTAGAGGAAGACTAGTATAGATCTTGTTTTAATTCTAGTTGTTTAAGTTTAAAACAAGGTTTAATTTTAGGATTGCTTTGTATATTCTATTTTTTAAAGTTTGAACTTATATGAATTTTTATCTTTCAATTGATCAATTTTTAGTAATTATTGTACTATCGTAACATGATAGTTAAAAAAAAATTATATAAAATAATTAAAAATAAATAAATAATTAAATATTTCAAAAATTATATAAAATATTATCACCGATGACATAAAAATTTGATCATAAATAATTTTATAATGATGACAAAGTCCCTCGTAATTTATAGAATAGCGATGTCATTTAACCCCTTGCAAAAACATTTTAAGTGACAGCTTAATGTCGTCACTATTATTCCCAACTAATTGCTAGGGGTTAAAAGCCCTCACAAATAAATTTTAGTGACGGCATTATTTGTCTCTAAAAAGTATGTCATTAATTTGAAATTTGCAAATAACTAATTACGAGGATATAAAGGTCCTTACAAATAGTTATTAACGACAACTACTCCCCCTCGCTAAAAATAAGTGGTCAACTTTTCTTGTCATTTGGTAATATATTTGCGAAGGCGGATTTGTTTAGTAATGACAGTAAATTGCCCTCGTAAATTATCTATTTGTGAAGGCATGGTCGTAAAATATCTTTTAGCAACAAGAGCAAATACAACGGCCTTCAAGGGCCACATGCCCTCGCTAATAGCCTTTTGCGATGATATTTGAATTTTTGCAAGGGCATTTTACCGTCGCTAATAGACTCTTTTCTTGTAGTGGATTGAGATCACCATAAAGCATTCATTAGGACGAGTTTCTTTTTAAAAGACCAAGGACTTTTATCTAAGATTTCCCTTAAATTCTCCTTCTTAATGAAATTAGCTAGAAATAAATTCTGTCCAACCTCTCTAATGGTTACCTTATGAGAACAAAGCCAAAGATGAAAAATGGTGGATTTAAAAGCTTCCTTGTTGAAATCCTTGCTAGTTCGCAATTTGAATAAAATGTTGTGTTGTGATTGCTGTTTAGACAAAGCCACCTCATGAGGTTTCACAGCCATCACACATTTTTCGACTTTTGACAAAGAGAGATTTGTATCTTGCAGGAAAAAAAGTTTGTGGTTTTACCTTTCTAAGACCCTTGAGAGACAAAGAGAGATGGTTTTATGTTACATTAACATAAAAGATTATATGTGCTTATAACATATATAGTATTAGAATAATGTGGCCCAACAAAATAAATACGATGCCTCTATTATTAACAAATAAATATTCAGTCTCTTGTGAAATTATGCAATATTTTTATGATGTAAGATATTGATATATTGAAATAGGTCTACTTGATTTAGTAGACTAAGATTATGAATGCATTCATTGTAGTCCTTGACTTGACCATATCTATCATGATGTAGACTATTCTGATGTACATTGTTGGACCATGATGGAAATGAGGTGCAAGTAAAAATTGCTCAGACTATGGAAGACAATAAGGGCTAGTCTTTCGATGGTTAGTGCATAATAATCTCGGAAGTCCTTCCATAATGAGATTCATGCACGCTGAGTGTTGGCTTTAATAAATCTATCGTGTCAATACCAGTAACTTGAACTCCTATTAAAGGTGTTGTCATTATTTAGTAGTTCTGGATATGAACGATAGATGAATCCATGTATTAGCATAGAGTTACAAAAGTAATAACGCATTAATGAACTTCTTCATTAATGAATCTAATTAATAAAGTTGTTTATTAACAAATGTAACATTTTTGTTACATGAAGTGTTATTACGATAGGAAGGATTTTATGGTTGGTCATGTCCTTTCTGAATATTATAAATATTGTCAAGACTACACTTGCAAGGGGGTGTGAAAGAGAAAATAAAGCTCTTGTTAATCTTGACCAATTGGGGAGAGCATCTTGATTGCTTGTGAAGTCCTTGAATAACATAATCTAGTATGTAAATTTCTCACATCTTATTGTTGATTTTTATTATAAATGCACACATGATATAATTGTTAATTGATAGATGTATTATATTTGTTTCTCTTGAATTATTACTTTTAAAGTATAATTCCAACATATACATAACATGCTTTCTCAATGACTTACGTTAACATAAGATAATTTACAATGTTATGACATTTTAATTTGAATATAACATATTTTTAACATAAATTTGATTGTTATGTTTATAAATTTTCTTAAAAAGACTTTGCATATAACATATGTTTATATAATTTTTATTTTATACTTATAGTAACATATAATTTTTATAAACATAAAAGAATACATAAAATAAAGAAACAAAACTGTTTGGATCACATCTAACTATTCTAGTACAAAAACTTTGATAACAAAAAATTATGAAAAATTTGTACTCTCCAAGTTTAGGGATGCCAAGGATGCTCTCCATCATGAAATCTTCAGAGTATAAGCTGATTGTCATCAAACCCTTCATCCTTAAATTTGGATAGTACAAGTAGATAGCTACCAAAGCACTTGTTCCCTGCCCTTCATCCTTAAAACGTAGATAGTACAAGCTAACCACCATCAAAACTTAATTTTTTTTCAACTTTAAGCAGAATTTTAGGAATACATTCTTTTTCCTTTCCAAATTTAAATATAATTTCCCCATCCTTTTTCTCCCCCTCTCACTTTTTTCATCCTTTATAGTGGTAAGCAAACGCAACAAAAGGAACATCAGAAGCTTAAAATTATGTTTAGTTGGAAAGTAGGTGTATTTCCTATATGCTCTTCACCACAATCTCATTCAGCTACTCTCTTATAGTTGCTTTCCAACTTGAGTTGGCCCCTTCCATAAGGTTTTTCTAAATAAATCTAAATTCATAGAATTATATATATATTTATTTATATATATATATGGGTTTTATATTGTTAATATATTTATATATATATGTATGTATTACTTATAAATTTAAAATGTAATATTATAGGAATTATATTTTGTTATATTAACATAAAAGAATATATATGCTTATAAAATCTATACATTATATACTTTCTCAAAGGCATATGTTGACATAAAATAAATTAAAATCTTGACATTTAATTAGAATAAAACACATTTGTAAAACAATTTAGAATGCTATGTTTATAAATTTTCTTAAAAAAGATTTTGCTTATAACATATGTTTATAAAATTGTTTTATTTTATGTTTATTATAATTGTGGGGACCAGCTGACTCTAGAGGTACTATTCAGGTTGAGAGGGCTGGGCCTGTGGCCCAATAACCCAGTCCGAGGACGCGGATAGATCCGAGGACTATTAGTTAAAGAAGATATGAAAATTGTATTACATGAAAAGTTAAAAGGGTATTTATAGCGAACCTAAATATATCCGAGGAAAATAGTCACCTCGGAACTTCTGTCCGAGGTGGCTAGAAACACCCCAATCCCCTTAATATACTGTTTTAAGGGTACTTTATGATAGGGAGAGGGTCAAATATTGGATAAGGGATGAGGGCGAAAGATAACAAATATCTGTTAAAGTTGTTACCTCCACATTAAATGCTTTCCAACTAACTCTCTGGTAGCATTAATGTAGAGGTGATGCCTGAACAGTAAACAAGCAGCCTTACAACTAGTAGTAGAAGGTTCAAGGAGATGTGAGATGGGACAGGGAGAAGCTCCCCAAACCTGATTCACACGTGTACGGTGAGAATGGTACAAAAATCATGGTATATAACATGAAAAGGTACTCAAAGAAAGAGCGACAAAAAGAAAAGCAGAGAAAAAGAAAGCTTAAGAAATATAACAGTAAAAGGAAAAACTCCATGCTTTTGATCACACTATTCTGACTAAGCCGATGATGATTTTTATATCTTGCTCGTATAACTATTCTTTCTAAATACTCATAACCGATTACTTTTTTCTAGATTTAGGCTAGCTTTTTCTCCCACGCTCTACAAATTTATTATTTGGGCTTGTTAGGCTTGAGTCCAATCCTGTTTTAGAGTCCAAGCCAAAACTGGTCCTTACAATAATATATAAATTATATAAACATAATAGAAAAAATAAAATAAAGACACAAAACTATTTGTATCCCATCTTATTATTCTAGTGCAAAATATATGACGACAAAATTTGTCAATTATGAAGAGTATATGTACTAAAACTGTACACATTTTTATTAAAATTGAATGATTTTTTTAAAACTCAAATTGTATAATTTTACTATCAAATAAAGATTATTTTATTTTGATAAATGAAAAGGCTAAAATGGCTAATTTGCACAGAATTTCTCCATCATATTGCTAAGACTAGCTATTATAGATAACCATACAAATTTTTTTTTTTATAGAGGAAATGGCCAATGATATTATAAATTAGAAAGGAAGGCTAAATTAGCTTGAAAAGTACAACAAAATTATGGTGGAACATCCTCTATCTGGGTAATTATTAGGTACTCTCAGAATACTATAAATGCATATTCCCCCTTCTCACATAAGTGTAGGTCCTACTAATTAAATTTATGGTGGGACCCACAATTTATGTGAGAGGGGGGAGTACGCATTTATAATACTCTTGGAGTATTCAATAATTTTTCCATCTATCCACACTAAAATATCTAGGACATTTATAGAATGTTTGGCTAGATTATGAGCTAAGTTATTTCCCTCTCGTCTAGTATGAGAAAAGTTCAAACAATGGAAACACTTATAAAAGAACATTGCATCTTTGATAAAGCTACCAAAACCAACAAAACTCATTGAATCATCGGTAAGGGCCTGTATCACCAACAAAGAATCCCCTTCCAATGTAGCTTGGTTGATACCCACTTCCAATGCAAACTCTAGAGCTCTGGTTGCTGTAGCAGCTTCAACCTCAAGACTTGTAAGAAGGTAAGGCAGCTGTTGGGACATTGAAGCAATGACTAAACCTTGACAGTCCCGAATTACGACACCAATTCCAATCCAGTTTGCTTCTGGGAAGACAGCACCATCAAAATTTATCTTGAATAGGTTTGGGGATGGTGGAAGCACAAGGGGAACTCTACATAAACTCTTCGTACCTGCTTTTGGAAAGTTGAGCAAGATGCATGGTCTAGATGACAACTCGGCTGTGAGGCTCGAGTTTGGTTTCTGTGATTCCAAATCCACCAGACCTGGGTCACGAAAAGATCAACATTAAGCTTCAAGTAAAAAAGCCTTAACAACAGCTCTTTGAAACTTGTGAAAACTTGGAAATTCTTGAAGTTCCATGAATGATCTTTATTTCACACCACGTCCAACTGAGGGCAAGCCCACAAGGCATGGATAATATCCTCTGGAGCTGACCCACAACGATCATAGGTAGGGTCCAAGATGATGGTTCTACGGGCTAAATTGGATTTTTTGGGAATACCATTCCTGCAAGCTCTCCAAATCAAGTTCTTTATTTTGTTTGGGGTGTTGAGTGTCCACACATGCTTCCATAAGGCTTTATCTCTCGGATAAGGGGGAGAATTAGTTAAAGGCTCATGGTACTCCCTCAAGAAATGGTAGCTCGTTTTGCTTGTGTATCCCCTAGTCTGAGTAAGAGGCCAGAATAGAGAGTCTTCTGCTGCTTGCCTTCCAAGTGGAATGTTCTTAATAGCAGCAGCATCCAGTGGAGTAAAAAGGGAGTCAACTAGATGTCCCTTCCATTGCCTACTACCTCGATCAATAAGTAGGTCAAATGTTTCTTCGCCATGAGCTTCATCAGTTGAGTTTGACACCTTAACATTCTCCTTCCCTGGAAGCCGGAAATCATTCCATATTTTAATGGATTTCCCATCCCCCACTCTCCACTTCGCTCCCAATTTGAGTACCTCTGTCCCTTTTAAAATGCTTTTCCAGGCATAGGAACCTGACTTCGTGTGCTTTGCTTCCATGATTGAACATTCTGGAAAAAAGCGAGCTTTGAACCCCCGGTGACATACATATGTTGACTTATAACAAACCCTTTAAAACACTAAAAATTAATTAAGTAAAATACCTTTGGCTTTGGGAAGTCTCATTATGTGACATAAACATGTTGGCCTAGCAAGGATATTGTTATTTTGGTCTGGCAAATTGAAATCTAGTCTGTCTGGATACTCCTAGTTGTTTGTATAAGGCTATGAGCATTTATACCCTAATAATTGCATGTTCCATACAATACTTTTGCTCCTTGTCCAAATTTTTTTTTTTTTGAGAAACCGGAAAGAACTTGTCATTAAACACGCAGAAAAAATCTGTCAGCAGTTACAAGCTCTGTTACATAGCTATGAATGTCCTCATACAAATGCTTCGCTAGCTTAGCGAGTTTGTCTGCAACGTTGTTGCCTTGGCGCTTGGTGTGAGTGAAAGTAGCCAACCTCAATCTTGCTGCTAAGGAACGTGAGTCCTCAATAATGTGCCCAAATGCTGACATGCAAGGCTGCTCTGCAGTGAGGAGTTTAAAGATAACCTCTGAATCGCCTTCGAAAACCACCTCCTGGAGCCCAAGCTCAATTGCAAATAAGATGGACCTCCTGCAAGCCAAAGCTTCCAAGGCTGCCACAGTTGGAGGTAAATGGATTCGTTCCAATAGCGCTGCAATGACCAAGCCCTCTGAGTCTCGTACAACCACACCCAAACCTGCCATGGCGATGTCCGGAAAAGTAGCGCCGTCAAAATTTACTTTGTAAACTGATGGTGATGGTGGCAGCCAGTGAATTGGGTGGGGCACTGTTATTTGGTTTCTAGGTTCTTCTTGGACAGAATGGAACTCTTACATACGTTCCACAGCATCTCTGTAAACTTTCTCCATTGGCAGAGAAGGTGAGCCACCTTCCTTGCATTACGTTCATGCCATATACTCCACCCGATAAAAGCAAATAGCTCAGCCAACTTTGGGTTTTTCTGAACAAGAATTCCTTGCAGCAAATCATGGAAGCTAGCAAATTTTTCGTTCAAGTACACTCTGCAATTTTCCAGTTCCCACCACACTTGTTTAACCATTTGACAGCCCCATATTGCGTGAATTCCATCTTCAATTCCATCCCTACAACGATCACAGGTTGGGTCTTGAGTGATATTCCGCTTCTGCAGATTCTTTTTTGTTGGAAGGGAATCGTTGGCCGCTCGCCACAGGAAATGACGAATTTTGTTGGGCACATTCAGTGACCAAAGCTCCTGCCAGAAAAGCTTTTGAGCCGCTGAGTTTGAAGTGCCAGGTGCCGCTGCCTCTGCTACTTTTAATACAAGTCGGTATGCGGATTTGGTGGTGTAATAGCCATTCGTCGTTTCAGCCCATATTGCCACTGCTACAGGTGTTGTGTATGGCTTGATTTCTTGTTGCTAATGTGTCACTTCATTCTCTATCAAATTTCCCTGATAATCTTCTCTTATAAGTCAATTAGAAAATAAAAAACTAAGATATCTAAGAGAATAAGTTGGTGTCAATGGCAAAATTGACATTATGACATAAAGGCAATAATTTTCTTCTTGTCTAAGTAGATGTGTTACAGAATTGCAACTCAACCTGACATTCCAAATTATATTTGTGCTGTATAACCATGCTGAATTTGATTTTTTTTTTTTAATTGTAAGAATTTGCCACGCAACATATTTTCTGTTCTCATCTCAATTACATATTGTAAACAGCTGCTACTTCAATAAATTGCATCTGTATGATATAGGTGTTGAACTGCTGGGGCAACAGGAGCGAAGTAGGAGTGGTCATGTGTAGCTTATTCATATTGTCACAGTTTTGTATCCTTAGGATTCCACCAGATGGAACGAATTAAAGACTGCATATTGTCACAGTTTTCGTGGAAGGAAGAATATCAACATAGTATAGGGTGGGATGGGCTTGGGCCATGAAACTGATGAGAGTAGCACGCCCTGCCCACAAAAGAAACAAATGCAACTTTTTTTTTTTTTTGGTTGAGAAACCAAACTATTTCATTGAAGCAAAAAAGACCAACTAACAAGAATTAACAATCAAACATGTTAAGTTAGGTGGAACAGATTTCATCCAAACTTCTAATGGAAAAGAAAACCTTGCTCTCCTGACTAAGGCATGGACTACAATATTGCCCTACCTCTTAGTGTGAGAGGAGTGAATTTGTAACAAACTCGACATAGACTTAATGTCTTTTATAATGTGCCTGATGGACGAGCGAGCTAAATCCTCTCTGTTTAAGGCCTTGACTACCATCTTTGAGTTCCCCTAAAAAATGGCCTGATTGAAGCCAAGTTCTACGGTGAAGAGGACTGCCCTTCGAGCCGCCAAAGATTCCAATAATTCCACAGATGTAGGTAGTAGAATTTTTTCAGCCAAAGTGGCCATAACCTCCCCTTTATCATACTGGATTACAACACCCAGCCCGGCCTCATTTGAATCCTTGAACACAGCCCCATCATAATTCATTTTAAGCACACAAATGCAACTTGAACCAGCATATTGGTTGATGCAAAATGTCTTCTTAAGCACACAACTACAACAACAACAAAATTATAGGGAATATGGCATACCATGCCAACTACACATGCCGCTAGTTGCAATTTTTCATTTACAAAACATGCGTGAGGCAGAGTTTAGAGTAAAAACAAATAAGAAATAATGAAATTTACATTTGAAGAAAAATCCGTACATGGAAGAGAAGGGAAACATTTGCCATAGGGGCAAATCCGTTAAAGATATTCTATTTAATCTACATGATTCCCTCTCTCTCTCTCTCTCTCTCTCTCACGTGCATTAACCAACCTTTGACAAATCAGAGGAAAGATCACAACTAGTTGACCTCCTCTCATGTCGAGGGGAATGATCACCGTGTTTGTGGCTCTTGTGAGTGCGTTCATCCCTATCCTTTGAGCTCCTTTTGTGTCTTCTGCTTGAGGAGCTCCTCTTGTGATGCCGTTCTTCCCTCCTAGAGGAGCTCATATTGTGAGAACGATCATCTCTATCCACAGAGGTCCTTTCACTATAATTTTCTTCCCTCTCCACAGAACTCCATTTATGAGAGTGCTCGTCTTGATCCAAAGAGCTCCTTTTGTGATATCTATCCACAGAGGTCCTTTCGCTATAACGTTCATCCCTCTCCACAGAGCTCCATTTATGAGAGTGGTCTTCTTGATCCAAAGAGCTCCTTTTGTGATATCGATCTTCACCATCAACAAAACTCCTTTTGTGAGTGCGATCTTGCACATCTCTCTTTTGAGATCCTTCTGTGTCCACTGAATTCCTTTCTCTTCTTGGAGGGGATGGGTCCTACAACCACAATATGATATTAAAGATATATTTGCTTTTGACTAGAGGTTTTATGAGTTTAAGTTTGATAATTCATCCAAACCTACAAGATTTGAAGCAAACTTCTAGATAGAAAAATATCCACTCCATCCCATATTATTAGTCTTGTTTAAAAATCCAATTTTATAAGAGAACATCATTTAATACACTACTTTTCAAATAAGAAGTTAAAGGTTTTGAAATCTTTAATTTAAAATCAGATTAAATAAATGAGTATTTTCTTTTCAAAAAAAAGACGAAGCTAAGTTGTGAAATTTTTTTAATATTTGTCTGTAGACTTTTTCAAAAAGACTATATTTTGGGACATCTCACTGTGGAATAGAGGTCCAATAAAAAATAATGGAAGGAAGGATTACTCAAGATCTAAAAGTCAATTGATACTAGAAAGAGTTTTGAGTTTTTAACAAGTCTAAATGTCATCATTTGTAACATCAGTGAAATGGAAAGGGAAATATAGGTAAAACTACTGAAGTGGATACTCATGAGGCTTCTTGGAATATTAGAATTATTATTATTATTATTATTATTATTATTTTGATAAGTAGAAACTGTAGAATATTAGAATTATTTGTAACATGTCTATCTGTAATAGAGTCCACTTCATACTATATGCCATTATTTATTTTCCTTTCTCCTATTTATCCCTCAAACCACATAGTAGGATATGAGCCTATGCCAGGTAGTATGTCTCTTTGTGAAGGAACTGTAGAAGGCTAATAAGGTAAGAAAAACAGTACCTGAAAACGTGACATGTATCTTCCCTCTGGTGGAGGTGGAATTCCAAGCCTCTTCAAATCATCAAATGGGATTGGTTTCCTGGTTGAGTAATTTAGGATGTGGAGAGAAGTTAATACCATAAATAAGAAGGATGGTGCAACTTGCCATCATATGCCAACAAAAGATTTAACATTTCCAAGAAAATTGTTAGGTTTCATCCAGAGTTTACTAAATACAAAAGTTTGAATTATTGCCAGATTAAGCTTGGTACATAATGCCCGCTAGTGCAAGTTGCTAAACCATCAAGGAAATCTTTTTCATAATACTCCAAGCCTCCAACAGGTTGCTAGAAAACATAAAATAAAACCAAAAAACTTGCAACCGTAAAGCAAAGTTCTAATGCAAAAGCATTTTCCACCCAATCGAACTTAAGATGAGAAGAACAAAAAAATAGCATAAGCTTCTGGCCCATCCAATAAATCTGTGTAGTTAAAACTTTGATATTTATACTTGCTAATGAGCTCTATCTCAAATGACACCTCCTTTAAAAACGGTGTGTTTAGAAAGTGCACAACTTATCAACCAAAACGTAGGGTTTTTTCTTTAAATGTGTACACTAATTTTTCCTTTCTACAGGACCCAAGTGCAATTTCCCTTCTCACAAAACTTCTATAAAATATCTGAGGCAGTGTTCAATGAAACTAATTCAAAAGATTACTTGCAACTCAATAATTGAGTTTTAAAACAAACAAATTGAAGGTGACAAAAGTTGCATCTAGGAAACATAGGGGCAATATGACATTCAATGATTGATGAAAAAAATTGAACCAGAGAACTAAAGCATACAGAGGAGCTCGAAATGGTTTTTCTCGTCCTCCAAAACGAAGTTGTCCTGACTCCTTCTCACCACCAAGACCCCCTCCTGCATGGGGGGAAAACAGTATTAATAATATTGAATAATATATGGAGGCAACAGAGTTTCAGAACTGAGATTTTTAAACTAACCTAACCTTCTTGGAATCCACCCTGGCATTAATTGTTGTCGGTAGTAATCAACTATAATTTTACAATCATCAATCATAGTATGGTGAGCATCCTGCAAACCAGAGTTGTATGGAAAAGATCAGCATTTTTGGTTTCCACTAGCAAAACCACCACGAGTGCAAACAGGATGACTTCATTAAAGAATAGTTGTCTCATTCAGGTGGATAAAACCAATTAAAAGCCATGATTAATATATTTTGAACCATTAGGGAACAAACATATACAAATGATTATGGTTATGGATGGCTCACTAGATTGGTTCAAGATAAAGTCTCTTGGTGTATGCCTTTTGTAGATGATATAGTTTTCGCAGATGAAAATAGACATGGAGTTAATGTCAAGTTAGACATTTGGAAAGATGCTATTAAACTAAAGGCTTTCAGCTAACTAAGACTAAAGCAAAGTACATGGAATGTAAGTTTAGTAAAATTAGAAACAAAGATGAAGGGATTGTAAGACTTTGATGAACAAGAGATACCAAAGATGCTTTTAATATATCGGATCAATAATTCATAAGAATGGAAAGATTGAAGATGTTGTGAATCACAGAAAAAAGCAGGGTGGATGACATGTATAAGCACATCATGAGATTGTAGAATAGTTATAGGAAAATTTCTAAGATCGTTATAAAACCAGCTATGTTCTATGATACTGAACGTTATGTTCATAAACTACACTTATTTTAAATGGATAAGTGGAAATACAAGGAAATATAGGATTCAAAATAAAGAAATTCATTTACAGATAGAGCTGGCCCCTATTGATAAAAAGATGATGATGAGTCACTTGAGATAGTTTGGTCATATGCACAGAAGATAGATTAATGCACCAATGAGAAAGAGTGAATTGATTCAAGTTGAAGTAACGAAAAAAAGATAAAGGAAGACCTATAAAATATTAGGAAAAGTAGTAAAAAAGAACCTCTAAAATAAGGATATGACAGAGAATAAGATTTTGGATAGAATAGAATGGAGGAAAATAATACATGTGGTCGACCCCTGCTGATGCTTCATACCATAGCCAACCCCAAAGTTTTAGGACTGAAGTTGGTTGGGAGAAAGGCTCAAAAAGTTCCATACTGAACAATTTTACTTACATTGAGTTGTATGACAAAGCAATGATAAATGAGAATGCTGCAAAAGGAAAGAAAAAAGAAAAATAAAAAACAAAGCACTCTCATATATCTTAGCCTTTTTGTGCATCTAATTTAGTTTATTGAGTGTTCTCTATTGGTAAATGTGTTAAGGCTCCACTTAATTTCAGGAAAGCAATATTATGGGAAAAGTAATAGAGAATAGCTTGCTCGCATAGTAAATCAGCGAAATGAAACTTCCTAACAAACAAAAGTCAAGCCGCGGCCAAAACACCAAAATAATAATATCTTGTTTAATTAATGTTTCTCAAAATGTCCATATTATTTGCTTAGTAGTAGTTATCACAGGCTGCATCGATTGAAGGTATTTGGCTAGAATTCTATCTTGTAGTAAGCATTAATTAAAAGCACAAAATTGTGACAAAGTGCAGCAAACGTATTCCAAATTTCTTCATGACCCTGTACTTGCCACCAAAGAAACAGGGTAAATGATTCCTTAAACACTATAAAATCTTGTTTACCCTCCAAAGCAACCAAAAATTAGTTATATGTTCTTCATCTCCAAGACCATATACATAAGTAAATCTATCATAGGGCTTCTACCTGAATCACAATATTATGGGAGCTCTTGAAATCACTTCAGCTCCTTAGGCCCAAAATGAGCACTTTCAATAAATATACATAACAATTTACCATAATCATAGGTACACAATTTCCCATAACGTCCAATTATTTGCAACTATATGTTCTCTGTCATTGTCAACCAAAGCCAACTTAACTTGATTATACAAGGGAGAAGCGCAACTCAATTAGGAAATAGGCAATGGCAAAATTCATAGAGCAGGAGCAAGAATTAATTTTGAACCTATGTTATCATAATACTATGCCTGAAATCAATAAAGAAAATAATAGACAATGAAATATTATACTTGAAGTTGCTAAATTGTTGCTGCACCTTGTATGCACTCCGCATTTCTCTCTCAGTTTCATATTCAACAAAAGCATAACCACGTGAGGCACCAGTGACTGGAACAACAAATACCGCGTAAGTTAGAAAGATAGGTCCTCATATTTATAAAAATAAAAAATAAAATAATAAAATTATATAGACAAATAATTTCGTGATTTACTGTGTTTATTTTTTTTGCATTTTCTTTTTCCCCCTTTTAAAAAAGAAGAAAAAACTTAAAAATTATTCAAATAAAATTGAATAGATACTAGAAAGCCATTTGGAAAAAGAGATTCTCTTGATCATCATGCCTTTTCATATTTGAAAGATGATTCCAGAACTCAGACTAACTTAGCACTTAAATTTCTTCATATTATTTAAAATTATACAGGCAAGTAGTCGGTCTTGAAACCACAACTTAACCATCCACCTTCTCTTAGAAGGGGAGACGTCATTTGAGCTAGAACTCATTGACACCTGGCACTTAAAATTTAATAAAACCATGCAATGACCATGAAATATTTCATGTTTCATACATTTTCACTTAATGGGTAGAAGAAGATACAAATTTGAACCTAAATCCATAAAATTAATACCCTTATGCAATTAATGGATCACATTCCCAAAACTTCAAGGGACAGAGTTTACCACCAAACCGGTTTGGAAGACAAATTCCTTCAACCCACAACATGGGGATTGGAATGACTATCCATTGTACTTTTAATCACATGACTTATTTAATAAGTCACATGGCTAGTTTAAATAATTTAGTAAGTCATGTGATTTAACACATGCGGATGTTAAACATCGCAACATACTGGGTTGGAAGAAATTTCTCCAAACTAGTTTAGAGGAAAACTTTATCCAGCTTCAACCATTAGCATTTAGATTTTGAAGAGACCAGCAAATTCATATCAGGGGCAGACAATGATACTCTTGACTAGTAAGATAACACAAGTTTTAAACAACTCAAAGAAAGTGTAGATAACTGCAAAATAGATAACAAAAATCAACAGTTAAGAAAGCGATGTATGAAATCAACAGCTACCTATATGCCTGACCAAGCGCAAGTTCTTCACCCGCCCATACTCGCTCATAGCCTAAAACACCAATAACCATGTTTTCCATTAACAAATAACAATTCATTAAAAGAACATAATTTATATATATATATATATCAAATGAAAAATTACACATATCAGTAAAGTAATAATACGGAAGCAAAAGAAAATAAATTGAATTTGGATAGTTGATACGGTCTATATACTGAACCAAAGGAAAAGAAAAGAAAATTTCTAACGAGCAGTAGTTATAATTAAATTTTCTCAGCAACCAAACAGACATGAAAATGTAATGATATTGACACCTCAGCGCCTAAGTACACAAAAAAGACTTCAAATTCAGTTATTAAAATTTTTATTTATTTACTTTCCTTTGAGCTTTCTCAGCAACCAAACAGAGAGTGCAAGGGTTGAAAAGAGACGAGACCTCATGAAGAGTGTCTTCGGAGGTGTGGCGAGAGAGGCGGCCGACGAAGACGGTGCAGTAAGGGTCTCCGATGACCTTGGGATCGCCGAAGGGGTCATCTGAAAAAAGAGCGAAAAGTGAGGGGTAGAATTGGAATAGTGAGAATTGGAGGAGAGAGAGAGGGGTATATATACAGAGGCCAGCAGAGGCGCAGAGGTGGGCTCTGTAAATGGCGTTGTCGTGAGGGAGAATATCGGTGCCGTCAATGCTTCCTGCTTGGATCGGATGATACGACTCTGCGTAGAACACTGCGTTTATTTTGTTCCCATTCATTTCTTTTTGCTTTTTCCCAAATCTCTGTGTTACTCTGTGTGTCTCAACTCTCAAAAAGATTGCACTAGGCCTAAGAGGGAAAAGAAGAGAAACAACTTGTAGTCGATATGGGAGTCTAATGGGGAAAGTGACTTTACCTTCAAAATTCGAGGAGTTTTGCAGACTAGCAGAGTGACGGTATAAAAAGCCTTAGAAAATCGAGTTTCATATAAAACTCGAGGTTGCTTCCTACTTATTAAGTTGGACACTATACGGATTATTATTATGCCACGTAAATCTCGAATATTAAAGGCTTGAGTTCTAAAAAAGCAAAACCGAATCTTCAAGACATGATTTTCTTCAGGAAATGCCTTTGATCTCGAGTCTGAAAGACTCGATTTCTACCGGAAAAAAACTCTAAATGTATGGAAATGAGGGAAAAACAAAATTCTCAATGGATTGATGTGGTTTGATAATAAATAAATGTGAGTAGTGATAAAAGATAGGTGAGAGTTGACCTCAATACGAGACAGTGAGAGAGCTGAGTGAGGTTGTGAGTGAGAGGTTTCCGATGAGAGGAGATGAGAGTTTTTTGCCGCCGATGGGTTTTCTGCCATGCGCTTGTCTCTGCCGATTGGTTTTCTGCTGCCGATGAGATTCACTTGTCTTCGCAGATGGGTTTTCTGATGTTTGTGATTGTCTCAGGTTAGGGTTTGTACGTTTGGGTGCGAGAGTGTTCTGGAGTCTGGATGGTGAAGTCAATATGATCACAAATCGAGTTTTAGAAACTCGATTTCAACCTATTGCAAAGCAAGTTTTAGAAACTCGATTTCAACGTGGTTTCACGTGGAAAAAAGTCCATGTCAGAGGTTTGTAGTTTAGGATCTTGAGTATTAGAAACTCAATTTCTACCCAAAACTCGAGTTTTAAAAACTTGAGATGCTATTTTTCCACTTTGTTTTGAAACTGGGCAACTAAAGAAATTCTTAGCACTCTAATGTTAAATGAAAAAAAAAAAAAATTTCTCAAAATTCCACCATTTAAAAAAAAAAAAAAATTGTAACTTCCTTTTTTGGTAACTTTGTAACTTCAAACTTTGAAATAATTTGAATTTCGTGCCAAACTCTTTAAAATTTTAGATTTGAATATGAAACATTATTTAATTATTTAAAACAAGTCCCTCCATCCATGTCGGTTAATGAAATGGTTGTTAAATATCATTTTAGTTTTAAAAGACCTAATTTTAACAAATAAAAATTATGGAAGTAAATGCCGTATTGATACCGATCTAATTAGAAAAATATACCATACTGGCCATTAAACCATGTTTTGAGTGTTTTGGATTTTTAGATTTAGGGTGGTATAATAAAAAATTGAAAAAAATTGTGAAAAAAATACTATTTAAGTTAATATATTAGATTAATGTACTTAAGCTATATTTAGACTTATAAAAATATGTAGATTTTAAATTTTATGTTGATAAATATAAAAATTAATTAATTAATACTAACATAAATATATACAAATATATATAGCAGTAATTTTAAAAAAGTGCATCAGTATCAATCGATACTAAAATATTTCATTCCTCTTACCAAACTAAAATTGTCTTGAGTACAAAATTGACTCCCTTAATTAAAACTGATGATGCCGAAAAAAAATCACCAGTGAACCACACGGTTCCAACACGCTCGATACCAGACCTGCCCAACATAGAAAAAGACCTTACAGAGAGTACCGGTGTGGTACCGGCCAAAGACCTTCCGAAGGTTAAGTTAGAAGAGAGCTTCAACAATGTTAGAGAGTTTGAGCTTTAGAGAAATTGTGCGTACCTTTTTCTTGAGGGTCTTTCGATTTTTATAGTCGCGTAGAGCCAGACTCCTTTGCTTGCAGAACAAGTCTTTTCTTTATGGGGAAGATACTCATTAATGCGTGTATATTCTAGAATTCTACTCATGTTGGGATTCTACAAACCAAGGCTAATCGTGTGTCGCAAGTATTTTCCATTTAAGGTTCCTTGGAGACCAAATAATAATGGGCTGGATGCCACGTGGCCGTTCGGTTTGTACATGCCACATCTGTTCGTGCCACCTCCATCCAAATAGCTCTGTCATGCATAATTTTTCCTCTTCAGTTGCCCCCTTCACCCTATGGGTCCATGATCTCGGAATGGAAGGACCCGTGGGGTGACGGTTTGATTTGGATCCTAAGAGACTTGTCAGCCTTTGACTAGCTGGCCTGAAATTATTTATGGCATAGGGGACTTAAATTTTGACCAAGGCCCTTTTGGGTGACATGGCTCGTCTGTCCTCCCGTAGGTAGGAAGACTTTGAATTTTCACCAAGGCACTCATGGGCGACTTGGTTGGTCCTTCCAACCGTAGGGAGTAGGACTTAAAATTTTGACCAAGGCACTCGTGAGTGACTTGGTTCGTCCTTCCACCCGTAGGTAGAAGGACTTAAATTTCGACCAAGACACTCGTGAGTGACTTGGTTCGTCATTCCACCCGTAGATAGAAGGACTTAAATTTTGTACCAAGACACTTGCTGGTGGCTTGGTTCGTCCTTCCACCCGAAGGTAGGAAGACTTAAATTTTGACCAAGGCACTCGTGAGTGACTTGGTTTGTCCTTCCACCCGTTGGTAGAAGGACTTAAATTTCGACCAAGACACTCGTGAGTGACTTGGTTCGTCCTTCCACCCGTAGGTAGAAGGACTTAAATTTTGTACCAAGCCACTTGTTGGTGGCTTGGTTCGTCCTTCCACCCGTAGATAGTAGGACTTTAATTTTTGACCAAGGCACTCGTAAGTGACTTGGTTCGTCCTTCCACCCGTAGGTAAGACTTAAATTTTGTACAAAGGCACTTGTGAGTGGCTTGGTTCGTCCTCTCAACCTTAGGTAGGATGACTTAAATTTTAACAAAGGCACTTGTTGGTGGCTTGGTTCGTCCTTCCGCCTATAGGTAGAAGGACTTAAATTTCGACCAAAGCACTCATGAGTGACTTGGTTCGTCCTTCCACCCGTAGGTAGAAGGACTTAAATTTTGAATGAGAATCAAGTGCCGTTGGCATCCTTGATCGTTGATACCCTTGGTTGTCGATCCATCCCATTGGGATGAGGATTAGGTGTCCGTCGGTTTCCTTTTGTAGTGTTTAGCCCTAAGGTCTTGCTGCAACTTTGGCATTTGTCGTATGCTTTATACGTAGGATTGGGCATCCTTTTGCACGGTAGGCCATTGATATACTGCCCTTGGGACACGTGATGCCCGAACTTTCAACATTCAAGACGCGTTGTAGTCCTCTATTAGCATCCCATTCTTAAGGTATTTTGTCCGTCTACTTTAGGTCGTGGACTTGCTAACGTGACTGAGTGTTACCTCGTCTTCAAAATTTTTTTTTTTTTTTGGGTGTCCATCCACTTTTGTTCATGGACGGACATGCAACCTTTTTTTTTTGATTTTTTTTTTTTTTTTTGGGTGTCATGGACGGACATGCAACATGCAACCTCCTTTTTTTTTTTTTTTGTCCGTCCACTTTTGTTCATGGATGGACATGCAACCATCTTTTTTTTTTTTTTAGGTGTCCGTCCACTTTTGTTCGTGGACGGACATGCAACAATCTTTTTTTTGGGTGTTCGTCCACTTTTGTTCATGGACGGGCATGCAACTTTTTTTTTTTTTGTTTTTTCAGTGACATGGACGGACATACAACATGCAACCATCCTCTTTTTTTTTTTTTTTTTGGTTGGTGTCATGGACGGACATGCAACATGCAACTTTTTTTTTTTTTTTTTGGGTGTCCGTCCAATTTTGTTCTTGGACGGACATGCAACCAAAATTTTTTTTTGGTGGTGTCCGTCCACTTTTGTTCATGGACGGACATGCAACCTTTTTTTTTTTTTTTTTTTTGGGCCCATCCACTTTTTTCATGGACATGTATCCCTTTTTTTGTCCGTCCACTTTTTTCATGGACATGCATCGCTTTTTTTTTTTTTTTTTGGTCGTGGACTTGTTGAGGTGACTAAGTGTTACCTCGTCACCTTGTTGGTTGTCCACCTTGGGTCGTGGATTTGTTGAGGTGACTAAGTGTTACCTTGTCACCTTGTTGGTCGTCCACCTTGTGTTGGCGATTAAGTGTTACCTCGTCACCTTGTTAGTCATCCACTTGGGGTTGTGGACTTGTTGAGGTGACTAAGTGTTACCTCGTCATCTTTTTGGTCGTCCACTTGGGGTTGTGGACTTATTGAGGTGACTAAGTGTTACCTCCTCAACTTGTTGGACGTCCACCTTGGGTCGTGGACTTGTTAAGGTCACTAAGTGTTACCTCGTCATCTTTTTGGTCGTCCACTTGGGGTCGTGGACTTATTGAGGTGACTAAGTGTTACCTCATCACCTTGTTGGATGTCCACCTTGGGTTGTCATCTTTTTGGTCGTCCACTTGGGGTCGTGGACTTATTGAGGTGACTAAGTGTTACCTCATCACCTTGTTGGATGTCCACCTTGGGTTGTCATCTTTTTGGTCGTCCACTTGGGGTCGTGGACTTATTGAGGTGACTAAGTGTTACCTCGTCACCTTGTTAGTCGTCCACTTGGGGTCATGGACTTGTTGAGGTGACTGTCACCTCATCATCTTTTTGGTCGTCCACTTGGGGTTGTGGACTTGTTGAGGTGACTAAGTGTTACCTCGTCATCTTTTTGGTCGTCCACTTGGGGTCGTGGACTTATTGAGGTGACTAAGTGTTACCTCGTCACCTTGTTGGACGTCCACCTTGGGTTGTCATCTTTTTGGTCGTCCACTTGGGGTCGTGGACTTATTGAGGTGACTAAGTGTTACCTCGTCACCTTGTTGGACGTCCACCTTGGGTTGTGGACTTGTTGAGGTGACTGTCACCTCGTCATCTTTTTGGTCGTCCACTTGGGGTTGTGGACTTATTGAGGTGACTAAGTGTTACCTCGTCACCTTGTTGGATGTTCCACCTTGGGTCGTGGACTTGTTGAGGTGACTAAGTGTTACCTTGTCATCTTTTTGGTCGTCCACCTGGGGTCGTGGACTTATTGAGGTGACTAAGTGTTATCTCGTCACCTTGTTGGACGTCCATCTTGGGTCGTGGACTTGTTGAGGTGACTAAGTGTTACCTTGTCACCTTGTTTGTCGTCCACCTTGTGTCGGCGACTAAGTGTTACCTCATCACCTTGTTAGTCGTCCACTTGGAGTCGTGGACTTGTTGAGGTGACTGTCACCTCGTCATCTTTTTGGTCGTCCACTTGGGGTCTTGGACTTATTGAGGTGACTAAGTGTTACCTCGTCATCTCGTTGGACGTCCACCTTGGGTCGTGTGTCTACCTGTAGGTGACTTAGCGTAGTAACTGTCCATCCATAGGCGACTTTGGCTACGTGTCTACCCGTAGGTAACTTAGTATAGGTAACTTAGTATAATGACCGTCCACTCGTAGGCGACTTTGGCCATGCGTCTACCCATAGGTAACTTAGTATAGTGACCGTCCACCCAATGCGTTGTACAAATATTCCTCGTCTATTGCCCCCCTTCCATGTTTGCCTTCGCTACTTGAGTTGATCATCTCTTAGATTGTTCGTCACCTTGGCGACTTGGATGATCGACACTACCTCAGAGATATTGTAGAAGGGTAGGCGGTATTGGTTGTTCACTTTTTTTTTTAATTGCAAGTAGAGTAAATATTCTTCAGGGATTCAGTATTCTAAGGGTAAGGTAGCTTCTGCCCATCAAGTCTCTCTTGTAGGGTGGTTGTCATCCAAAAGGCGCTTTTTTGTGGAGAATTGGTCTTTCATCTTGCTGGGTTGCTCCAATTCGCTACAACTTCCCTTGGCCTACAAGGATCTCTATTTGTTGTTTCAGATCATAACACTCCTTTGTGTAATGTCCATGTTCATGGTGGTAATGTCAATATTTGGTGCTTTGATCGCTTGCTTGGATCCTCATTCATCCTCCTCGGCCATTCCAACATTGGGTCGACTTTGATAAGTGTAAGTATATGGTCGATAGGAGCATTTAGTGGGGTGGAGCGAACGGGTCGGCTGTTAGAGTGTCTAGGCCTCTTACCTTCTCTTTGGCCAATCCTTCGTCGTCCTACAGTATTGTAGTTGTCAGTCTTCTCTTCTATTTGCTGTTCCCTTCTGTAATATTTCCAACGCTTGGTTTTGTAGCATAAGAGTTTTATTTTGTTGAGTAAGTCACTCAATCGTAGCCAAGAGTGTCTGCAGTTGCCATTCTACAACAGTGGGGGGATTTCCAGTTTCTTGGTTGGCTGATGCCATCGATTGAGTTTAGACCATATGACCTTTTGTCTCAGGGATAAAGCAATGACTGATTACTCGTATTCCCCACAGACGGCGCCAACTGATGATGCCGAAAAAAAATCACCAGTGAGCCACACGGTTCCAACACGCTCGAAACCAGACCTGCCCAATATAGAAAAAGACCTTACAGAGAGTACCGGTGTGGTACCGGCCAAAGACCCTCCGAAGGTTAAGTCAGAAGAGAGCTTCAACAATGTTAGAGAGTTTGAGCTTTAGAGAAATTGTGCGTACCTTTTTCTTGAGGGTCTTTCGGTTTTTATAGTCGCGTAGAGCCAGACTCCTTTGCTTGCGGAACGAGTCTTTTCTTTATGGGGAAGATACTCATTAATGCGTGTATATTCTAGAATTCTACTCATGTTGGGATTCTACAAACCAAGGCTAATCGTGTGTCGCAAGTATTTTTCATTTAAGGTTCCTTGGAGACCACATAATAATGGGCTGGATGCCACGTGACCGTTCGGTTTGTACATGCCACGTCTGTTCGTGCCACCTCCGTCCAAATAGCTTTGTCATGCATAATTTTTCCTCTTCAAAAACTAAGACGTTTAGTTATTATTATCTATCTATTACTATTAAGAGAATATCAATAGTTAGTTATCACTTTTATTTCTTTGCTCTTTCTTAAACACCCATAATATTTATCCAACATTATTTTTCATTTTTCATTCTATTCTTTCCTTTTAACCCTCCTCATTGCGGAGGAGTTGACCACATTGCTTCACGGCCAGAGATAGTACAAAAAAGTTTGGAGAAGCCAAGCATGATGAGCTAGACAATCGGCATATCAATGCAAATGGGAACTATAGGATCTTGGTGTGGTCACAGACGGAGTCATGACTTGGAGTTAGGGGGTGGCTCTAGTACTATTCATCTTGGCTTTGTTGCTGCTTAGCTGTTGAGGTTTTTTTTTTTTTTTTTTTGGGTAAAATTGGTTGATTGGACTTAATTTTTTTTAGCTTTGTTATTGGTAATTTTTGTTGCTAGGCTAATCGTTTTGGGCTTGCATATATTGTTATGGATTTTAGATGTATAAATTTTTTTATGGCCTCTAAAAGGAAGAAAAATGTTTGAGCTACAAACATTTTTACAAATTACTGATATGGTGAGTAATTATGGGCAAGTAAAAAAGTGTTGAAAATAACGGACTCAGATATGAACTACTAATAATTTGTACCTTAGTAGTTTGTAAAAATGTTGTAGAAAAGTTTGTGATTATAACATTACTCTTAAAAAAATCAATTATATTGTTTAGGAGGATAAAATGTAATTTTATATAACAGAATTGTTAAAAGTAGTACCTATATATATACGAGTAAGCTAGGTGTCATGCTCAACTTCCTCAACTTCTCCTTCTTCGTTGATGATGAGCTTTGATTCATTTCATTTTAGTCCAAACTTTAAGGGTTTAATTGTTTAAATGTAGCAATTGAAATTTTATGTACCAAATTGTAAAGGGACCAAACCATATGGGATAAATTGTAATTTACCCAAAATTTAAATTATCAATAGTTGCAATTTACAGGTGTTACGACTATGGATAAAATATGGTTTATGAAGTTAGATATATTTAAATGATTTATTTAATTTGATTATTTTACTCATTACCTTTTTATTTTATTCCAATTTAGCTTTTAACCATTTCTTAAAATTTTTATTTTCTTTAATTTGTGCTTTTAAAAAAATCAATTTGAAAATAGTGAAAAGTAGACATCAAAGAGTCTTCCATTTATATCTGGAGATTAAAATTGTAGGAGGGATCATATAATTTACTTCTATATTTTTAAGAATAACTATTTAAACAATGAAGCCATAACAATAGTAACTACCCCTATAAAAATAAATAAATGACGATACAGAGGGCAATTATTCCACAAACAGAGCAAGCACACTTATTAGCTTTAGTGGTTCTTTGAGGTGAAGCATCGGGGAAGATTGCTGAAGGACCATTACTCTCAGAACCAGTGGGTGCTGCCAAAAGGGATTCCCCATATAATGTTTTCGAAATGGTTTCAACAATTTCTTCTATAGACATTGTCTTTGAGGCTGCATTTGTTTCAACGGTAAACAAAAATCTGAAAACATTTTACACCCGGGTGTGTGTTTGGCACCACTTGAAAATACAGTCAAACTGAAAATAGAATTCAGTTTGACTGTAAAATAAGCCTCCTAAGCCGTAAATTCATTTTCGTTTCTATTTTACCTTTAAATGATTTCCAGGAGAGAGAGAGAGAGAGAGAGAGAGAGAGAGAGAGAGAGAGAGAGAGAGAGAGAGAGAGAGAGAGAGAGAGAGAGCAGGTGGCCACCCAGCCAAGCTTCGGCTAGCCCAGATTGTGCCGCCGCCCCTGCCCAGATCACGCGTCGGCCTAGCTTTTTTTTTTTCTCTCTCTCTCTCTTCTTCCTCAACTCTTCTTTTCCCTCTTGCTCAACGTTGTCGATCTAGCCGTCACCGACCACCAGCACACTCCTCACAGACATCACACACTTGAAGATCTCAGCCCACCCCTCCTTCATCACTGATCCACAAACACCCAAGACCCACCTCTCCGATCGCCAGCCATGCACCGACGAGTACAGGTTGAGCTCTGATCTTGACAACCGACTGCAAGCCACTGCAGGCCGTGCTCCACCAGGCTCTCTAACACACCTTTCCGCCATTTTCCTCTCAACCCATGGTGAGTTTCTCCCTCATTTTCTCACTCCACCTCACCGCCAACCAGTCAAACACCTCCTCCACCTCTGCATGGACCCGATCCACCACCGCCATAACTCGATTTGGAACGGTCTCACCATCCCTCTCTTCGATTGGTCTCACCCTCCCTCTCTTCTCCACAGTGGTCTTCATCTTCTCATCTCACTTTTTCTCTCTAACTCAAACCAAACCCCTACATATTTCTGTGTTTGATATTCTTTTTCTTTGATTTTAGATTTTGTTGTTATTGTGGTGGTGTGAGTGGTGGTGTTTTGGTGGATTTTAGTGGTAACGGAGCAATGAGGGCAGTTTTTTTCCTCTTCTCGATTTGGATTTTGGGTGGTTGGTGGTGGGTTGTGCTTTTCCTTAGTGGTGGTGGTGGCTGGGCCAAGTGGTGGCTGGGGGCTGACTAGTGTTTCCCTTTTCTGAAAATAGGTTTTTTACATTTAAGACCAAACACAAGAAATAATTTTCTGGCATAATTTTCACAACACAGTCAAACAACAGAAGATGTTTTCCTTTTACGTAAAATATTTTCCCCTGGATCTATTTTACACTCGGAAATGAATTTACATAGAGCCAAACGCAGCCTGAGTTGCGATTGGAAGTAGTCACAATAGTAAGAAAGAATAAAAGATAGTGATCGTGATTGTAAAAGAATTTTAGCAAAGAACTATTGAAGTAAAATTACAGACTATGTAATTTGTAAAACATTTCTAGTAAATTTTGTAATAGCCTTTAAGTGGTGGATATACACTACCACCATGGGTGGTTGGTCTAGTGGTTATGGCCTCACTTCTAAAGGTTTGAGAGGTGGAGGTCTCAGGTTTGAATCCTGCAATGGAAAGCGTCTTGAAAATAACTATATGCTCTCGGCTCATGCTCACTTAGCATCCTTGATGGGTAGAGTGTCACTATAGTCACATCCAGGTGGAAAACACCAACTCAGATTGCCCCCCACCCCCCCCCTTCTACTCATTTTTCGTTCATAATTTTTTTTTTTTTTTTTAAAGTGGTGGATACACACCATATATAACTATACATGTCAATTTTGACATTGATTAATTAGTTGTGGATTCAAAAATGATTCAAAAATTTGGAACAAAGTTTCTTATGTGCTCCTTCTCAAAAAAAAAAAAAAAAAAAGAAAAGAAAAGAAAAAGATTTTTTTATTTGTTGTTGTTGTACAATAAAACTTTCCTATGCAAAACATGATAAAATATATCATATGTTAGATATATACATATTCTTCACTTTGAGAATCCAATGTAGTTATATAATCTACAGATTATGAAAGAAAATATACAGTGATGAAATAAGTATTGACAAATTACATACTTCAACGGTTGGTATAAGTGTGTGTTTCAAATACTTTTATATTTTTTTTATGAGTCTCATATTGGTTTGGAGTAAGCTCTCTTTTGTGTTTATAAGACATTGTTCTCCTTTAATGGTGTCCTAATATAGTGGGCTTTGTATGGACTTAGGCTTTACCCATATCACACATGTGCATCACACCATGAAAGGAAATATGTATATATCAGTCATGGGATAATTATTGACAAACCATTAACAACATGCATATCTATTTTTTTATGAAATTTAAACCGACATAGATTGAGATTTTAATTATGACAAAAAAAAAAAAGAGAAAAAAGAAGAGATTAAATTACCGCAAATAGAGATAGAAATTAAGTTACCTATCTTTTTTCAAAGGGAAGCCCGCCAACCTTGCAGGCTCTTTCAATGCCTCCTTCCATTTCTTCACCGTGTCTTCAGGGAAATTCGGAAGCACTTCTGCAAAATTTCCCTTCTGTTCTTGTACATCGGACGGAGACACCTCGTAGAAAATAGGTATTTACTCTTAAAGTTTGATTACATTCACACCCACTAGTACTACTTCTGCAATCCATGATCACCACGAGCTCATTTAGGCCCCACTCGGAATTAGCGTAGTTTTTGGAAAACACGATAACTGCAATCCTTTATGTTTCGATTGCCTGCACCAGCTCTTCCCAAATCGTCTTTCCTCTCTCGAGGTCACTATCATCTCTAAACACACTAATGCTTTTGTCTTTTAAAGCCTTATAGAGATGGTCTGTAAACCTTGTGTGAGTATCTTCACCACAAAAACTAATGAAGACATCATATTCACTGCAAGTGCAAGGTGTGGGTCGAAAAGATGAAGGAGCCATGGTTATTGGTAGCAGCACACACAAAAGACCAGAATGAGGAGAGTATTTGGAGGTCAGCCTATGTATAACTTTTGTTTTCGTGAGAGAAGAGACTATTTATATCTATATCATCGAAACGTTAGAGAAAAAATTAAACAAGAAGCTGGCAATGAGACCAATTCTTATAGGGAGAATACTACTCATACATGGTAATTATATGGTAGTTGCCGTTTCCCCTTGAAAGAACGTTAAAGTTGATGATCAATATAATGTAATATATTGTGCTAAATAATATCCTTGTATCCTTCTATATGTCATTCTATTCAGTCATCTAGCTATTGATAAGGCCCTTAAAGTAGGACCAAATATGCTATATTAATTGAGTAATGCTGCTAAGCAAGCTCGTAGCTTTAATTGTCACCTAATGATGTTTCTAAGAAAATACTCCCACTTCTATACATACAACATTTATTTATTATTTTGTTAAAAGTCCAAAATCAAAGGAAAATGGTAAAACCACAAACTATTTTACAATTTTTTTTTTACAAGTTGCTGATTTGGTATGTGATTATTTATAAATAAAAATGTGATGTTAATAATTGACCAAGATGAGTACTATTTAGAATTTGCTATATCAACAGTTTATAAAAAATATTGTAAAACAATTTGTGCTTGTAGCATATGAGTATTGCTAAAGATATAGTACAAAGTTTTACTATATATGCAACATTTATTTATTATGTTGTTGGAACACATCAATTACATTTATTTACAATTTTGTTTACAAGCTGTTGATGTGGAATGTGATTACTAATAAGTAAAATGTGATGTTAATGATGGACCCAAATGAGTATTATTAAGAATTTGCCACATCAATAGTTTGTAAAAATATTATAAAATAATTTATGTCTGTAGCATATGAGTGTTGCTAAAGATATAGTGCAAAGTTTTACTATATATTGCAACATTTATTTATTATGTGGTTGGAACCCATCAATTACAGTTATTGATAACTTAGTTGGTACAATTTATGTAGTAAAATATATAGTAGTTTTAGTCTTTTCTATATAAATTCCTCAATCCCTTTTAAGTTTTCTCCATGTGGACCTTTAACTCACCATCATTGCCAAGTCATTTGTTGTGAGAAGAGGAATGACTCATCTTGTAGAAGTGAATAATTTTCCTAGTTAGGAGACATTTAACAAATTTCCCTTCCTTATATTTATTAATAAAAATATAATTTTTTTTTTTAAATTTTACTTATTGGACAACCTTTTTTTTTTTTAATACAAAAACTCATTTAGGTATTAATATCTTTTTTTTTTTTTTTTTTTTGGTCAGCAACCAAAGAGACATGAAATGGAAAGATATTGGGTCCGTTGGATTGAACTTATTGTTACTGAAACTGAAAACTAAAAACACTGTAGCAAAATAATTTTTAAATGTGTGAATAGTGTCGTGGGACCCGTGATCAGTGCGTGAACAGTATATAAACAGTGCATGAACAGTGTTTTTTTCCCTGCACAGTAAAATCATGTGATTTTACTGTTCACGCACAGGAAAAAAAAAAACTTGAAAACGCAACTTCACTTTCAGTTACTTTCAACCCAATCCAAATGCTCTCATTGACACAGTGCCTAAAAGTATACAAAAAAAGAAAAAAGAAAAAAAAAAAAGAAGACTTCAGAATTTGTTAAATGAATTTATTTTCCTTTTAGCTTTCTTAGTAACCAAACAGAAAGAGAGAAAGGATTGAAAATAGAAGAGACCTCGCAAAGAGTGTAGGATCTCCGATGACCTTGGGATCACCAAAGGATTCATCAACAAAAACAACAAAAAGTGAAGGGTAGAATTGGAATTGTGAGAATTTGAGGACATAGAGAGAGAGAGAGAGAGAGAGAGAGAGAGAGAGAGAGAGAGAGAGATACATACAGAGGAAAGCAGAGGCGCAAAGGTGGGCTCAGTAAATGGCATTGTCGTTAGAGCATCCACAGCAGTGGAGCTAAAAATATAGCAATTTAGCTCCACCAAAAGTTACTTTATCTATTTTACCTATACACATGCCACAGCAGTGAATCTATTTTAGTTTTCAATACAATAAAATAATATAAACACCACAATAAAATAATATAACCACTACAATAAAATAATATATCCCACTACCCAAAAAATTTTCACAACACCAACCACAACCACTTCTACCATCAACCACAGCAGCAGCCGCCGCCACCACCACCACCACCACCACCACCAGCAGTCCACAGCAGAAGAAAAAAAAAAAAAAAAAAAAAAAACCGATATCTCCAATCTTTTTTCTCTACCAGACCAAACAAATTCACCGATTACAAACAAAATAAAAAATCACAAATCACAAACAAGTAGCACGTCGGCGAGCTCCATGGGTTTCAGACCGGCGGCTTGATGAGCAAGCGATCGGCGGCGTGAGATGAGGCGATCGGCGAGCTTCGATGAGCTTCAGACCAACGGCTTCAATGAGCTTTAGACCGACGGTTTTGATGAGCTTCATACCGGCGGCTTCGATGAGCTTCAGACCGGCGACTTGATGAGCAAGCGATCGGCGGCGTGAGGCGTGAGGCAATTGGCGGTGGAAGAGAAGTTTGCTTGAGAGAGAGAGAGATGAGAGAGTGATTGGGGAGATATTCAGCAAAAAAAAAGACTGGGGAGATGAGAGAGTGACTGGGGAGATCTTCAGCAAAAAAAAAAGACTGGGGAGATGAAAGAGTGATTGAGAGAGAGACTGAGAAAGATGAGAGATGAGCAAGAATTTTTATTATTTTATTAACCGGCCGAATAAAAAATTCATTTTTTTTTTTTTTTGCTATCAGCTACAGTGCACATATATATAAATGTGCACTGTAGCGGAACATCTAAATTTTTTCCTTATACCTCCACTGCTGCAGCGTGTCTTTTGGGTATGTGGAGCTAAATTTTAGCAATATAGCAATATGCCTCCACTGCTGTAAATGCTCTTAGGAAGAATATCGGTGTCGTCTATGCTTCCTGGTTGTATTGGATGATACGATTCTATGTAGAACAACGTATTCATTTTGTTCCCACTAATTTTTATTTTTATTTTTGCCAACTGTCACCGTTTGTCTCAATCTTTGATTTTAGTACTCAATTTATTTATAAGGTTTATAGAGAAAAAGAATGGATTGGCCTAGGGCTCGGAGGGTACTTGTTGTCAAGATGAAGTTAGTGGTTAAGCATAGGTTGGCGAAATCATCTGGAGTTTACGTCATGGTGTAAAGTGACTTATTGTCAAGATATATATATATATATATATATATATATATATATATATATATATATATATTTATTTATTTATTTATTTATTTATTTATTGTGATATTGCTTCTAAGTTTCACAGGAATTTATGACTAATTTTGCTTACATTTATTTCAGTTCTCTAAGTTTTAAGTTTATTCAATTAATGTTTATTTTTGGCAAAAATGCAAAACTGTCTCTCTAACTTTCAGCTTTTGTCATTTCAGTCCTCTAACTTTTAGGTTTGTTATTTCAGTCCTCTAAGTTTCAATTTTTGTCAATATAGTCTTCCCACAGTTATCTTTTCCCGTTAAGTGACCCTTAAACTTTAGCTATTTTTTTTTAAAAATAATAATTTTCATAATTAAAAGAAAATTAAAAAAAAAAAAAAGCAAGCAAGGGGAATGACGTCGTTCCCTTTACCTTGTCGTTCCCCTTACCTGAGAAATCAAAACCTTGAACATGTCGAAGAAGTCCAATTCATGAACCTAAATCTGAGTCCCAAATGAAATGTAGCCAACAAGGGCGTTCTCGGGCAACAAGCCAATGGCACGCCGCACGCCTCAAAGCCGATTTGACATAGCCCATCTCCTCCTCAATCATGCAAGTATCGAGCACGAAAACGAAAACCAGTTTTGCAGTGAAGACAACGAAGACGAAGATGATGCAAGCGTAAGGGTTGAGAACAGAGGCACAAGTTTTGCAGCGAAGTGGAGTGTGGGGATGTCAGGGTGAGGGTAGATTGGAGAAATGGAGGCAGTGAGTGGGATTTCACACTTGCTCGCTTCAACCTTCGTTCATGTCCACACGTTCCAACTCATTCGAACTTCGTTGATTCCCTCTGGATTTGCATTTGCCATTTTCGACATGTTTTCCGACATGTTTTTTTTTCTTTTTCTTTTTTACAGCTTTTTTGTTTAGTTTCCTTTTAACTATGAAAATTATTATTAAAATAAAGGTCAAATCGGTGTAGTTTTGATCACTTAACAGGAAAAAATAACTGAGTTCTAATGGAGGACTACATTGACAAAAATTGATACTTAGAGGACTAAAATGACAAAACTGAAAGTTAGAGGACTGAAATGACAAAAGCTGAAAGTTAGAGGGTCAGTTTTGCATTTTTGCCTTTATTTTTTTAAATAATTTTCAATTATTAGTTGGATTTTTTTTAATTAAAAATTTTTGAAAAAAAAAATTAAAAATTTGGAGAATTAATTGTAACATTTAACAAAAGTTTATGAAGATGCTTTAATTGAATAAACTTGAAATTTAAAATATTGAAATGAACGAAAGTAAAGTTAGAGAACTAAAATGAATTCCGATGAAACATAAATAGTGAGTTTTGTATTTTAACCTTTTAATTTTGTCCCACTCTTTAAAAAAATTTAGATTTGAATATAAAATGTTATTTAATGATTTAAAACAAATCCTTCCACCTATGCCCGTTAATGAAATGATAGTTAAATATCATTTTAGTTTAAAAAGACCTAATTTTAACTAATCAAAACTACAATCATTATTATCTATTTATTACTATTAAGAGAATATCAAAAGTTTGTTGTCACTTCCTTAAATACCCACAATATTTACCTAACATGATTTATCGTTTTTCATTCTATTCTTTCTTTTACCCCTCTTCATTGCCCAACACTCACTTCACCACGATCTGTTGCTCCTTTGTTACGACAACCGGCCCACTCAATGGAGGAGTTGGCCATATTACTTCACGGCTAGACATAGCCCAAAAAGTATGGAAAAGCCAAGCAAAATGACCTAGAGAATGGGCACATCAATACCAATGGGAACGATAGGATCTCGGTGTGGTGTTGAAGCTAGGTGTCATGCTCAACTTCCTGAGCTCCTCCTTCTTCTTTGATGATGAGCTCTGATTTGTTTTATTTTAGTCCAAACTTTAAGAGTTTAATCATTTAAATGTAGCAATTGAAATTTTGTGTACCAAATTGTGAAGGGACCAAACCATATGGGATGAATTGTAATTGACCCAAAATTTAAATTATCAATAGTTACAAGTCTTAGGACTATGGATAAAATATGGGGTATGAAGTTAGATATATTTTTAAGTGATTTATATAGTTTGATTATTTTACCCATTACCTTTTATTTTATTTTATTCCAATTTTACTTTTAACAATTTTTTGAAAATGTTATTTTCCTTAATTTGTGTTTTTGAAAATAATCTATTTGAACTAAACAGGAAAAGGTAGTTTTAAAAAGGGAAAATTGTAAATTACACCCTTAAAATTTGGGATTATTTGGATTTTACACTTTAAAATTTCAAAATTTTGATTTTACATCCTGAAATTTGGTTCCGTTAGCAATTCACCATTCACAAATAGTTTTTACTATTAAGTGACACGAGTAATTCTACGGTACCCCCCAAAAAAAAGAGGGGTACGGTACCCACTAGTAGGTAACCTGCTACACTAGGTTACTTTTTTCTCACATTTGACGGTTCCATTCTCACATTATGCAGTTCTAACATCACATGTGACAATTCTTTTCTCACATTTGGTGGTTCCCTTACTTTTTTCTCACATTTGACGGTTCTATCCTCACATTGTGCAGTTTCAATATCACATGTGACAGTTATTTTCTCACATTTGGTGGTTCCTTTACTTTTTTTTTTCACATCTGATGGTTCCATCCTCACATTGTGTGGTTCCAACATCACATATGACGGTTCTTTTGTCACATTGGGTGGTTTTCTTACTGTTTTTCTCACACTTAACGGTTCCATCCTCACATTGTGTAGTTCTAACATCACATGTAACAGTTCTTTTCTCACATTTGGCAGTTCACTTACTTTTTTCTCACATTTGACGGTTCCATCCTCACATTGTGCAGTTTCAACATCACATGTGATAATTTTTTCTCACATTTGGTGGTTCCCTTACTTTTTTTTTCTCACATTTGACGGTTTCATTCTCATATTATGTAGTTCCAACATCACATATAACAGTTCTTTTCTCACATTTGGTGGTTTCCTTACTTTTTCCTCACATTTAACGGTTTCATCTTCACATTGTGCAGTTCTAACATCACATATGTCAGTTCTTTTGTCACATTATATGGTTCCCTTATTTGTTTCTCACATTTGACGATTTCATTCTCATACTGTGCAGTTCCAACATTACATGTAACAGTTCTTTTCTCACGTTGGGTGGTTCCCTTACTTTTTTCTCACATTTGACGGTTACATCCTCACATTGTGTAATTCGAATATCACATTTGACAATTCTTTTGTCACATATAGTAGTTCCTTTATTTTTTTTCTCAAATTTGATGGTTCCATTGTTATATTAAGCAGTACCAACATTGCATCTGTTCTTTTTTTGTTACATGTGACAGTTCTTTTGTCATATGTGACAGTTTTTTTATCACATTTGGTGGTTCCCTTATTTTTTTTCTCACATTTGATGGTTCCAACTTCACATTGTGCAGTTTCAATATCACATATGACAGTTCTTTTCTCACATTTGATGGTACCCTTACTTTTTTTTCTCACATTTGATGGTTTTATCCTCACATTGTGCAGTTTCAAAATCACATGTGAACGTTTTTTTCTCACATTTGGTGGTTCCCTTACTTTTTTTCTCACATTTGATGGTTTCATTGTTTTATTAAGTAGTACCAACATCGCATCTATCTCTATTTTTGTCACATTCAGGATTTTTTTATTATTACATTGGGCAATACCCACATTACTTCTGACCGTACTTTTGTCACATTCAGTGGTACCCTATTTTTTTCCTTACAATTGACAGTTCAATCATCACAATAAGCACTACCAATATCACATCTGACTATAATTTTACATTTAGGCTTATCACTGAGGTAACTTTTTAACTTACTAATAACCGCTCATGACAATAGTAATTTTTTTAAAATTATTAAAAAATTTAGATCTAAAATCGAAAACCAAAAAAAAAAAAAAAAAGCATCCCATGAAATTAGCCCAACCATAATAATTACTCTTGTTCACAAAAAAAAAATTAGCTGGAATTATCTTGGTTTTTTCCACAAATATTTGAATATACCAATTAACTTCCTACGTATCTCCCTTGGTAGCTTCCATTACATTCAGGGGCATACCTCCCTATAAAATAACATAGTTGAGGTAATTTTCTTGATGTTTATATTTTTATTATTTATATATGATGGTGAACCAAAAATTAGACTATCTCCAATTCGTCCATAGTGTTGTTCAAGAACAGAAAGGTCATCCAAGTGCAAGAAGGTCGTTCAGCATTGAGTCACCTAGACGACCGCCAAACACTTAGAAATTTTTGGAGTAAATCTATATCCAAAAGCTTATGATTTAGACCACGTTCTACTATTTTGAAATAGGAGCAAAATTCTTATACATTGCTCTAACTTTTCACTAAGTTCTTAACTTCTGATGGCAGTTGTAGAAATTAAGTCTGAACCTTCTAACTTCCATCCACGTTGAGGAAGTTATTAAACAAGTAACCACTCCAAAGCTCACTATAAAAGGACTCAGCCATATGAAATCAAAGTAAGTTTTTCACCACTTATAGAGTTGAAATTCCTAATTTCAAGAGAGAAAACTAACTTAAGCATCGGAAGGTTCTTGGCCAGTTCATCCCAGTCACCTTTGATCTTGTGCCCTTGGTGTGTGGCCTGGTCCTCTTTTTATAGAGTCAAGCTATGTAACTAGATCAAAACTAGTTGAAAGGAAACTTAGCCAATCAGGAAAAAACTTTAACAAAGTAAGTAGTCTTTTGTTTTTTGGCCAAAAGAAGAAAGTTTGAGATTTAATGGTGTTGATGTTATAGCTGTAACAGTTGTCAATCACAGCAGTCACAGCTGAATGATATCATCCCAATGACATCATCCAAATGACATCTTGCTTGGAGTAAAAAATATTTGGCATTAAATTCATGGTTTAGCTAAAAGTGGTAAGATAATCTTCATGGGATCCTTTTGTTTCTGGTTACCACAGCTACTAGGATTGGGCATTAATGGGTGAATGACATCATTTTAGGACATGTGTCAACCTGTTGGAACTTCTGTAGTTTTTGCTGGGGTTGTCACAACTTCTGCAGAAGCTATTTGCAGCTTCCGCTGGAGCTGTTACAGCTTCTGCAAAAGCTGTTACAGCTTCTGCTTAAGCTATTACAGCTTGTGCAGAAGCTGTTGCAGCTTTTACTGGAGTCGTTTTTGGTATTTTCTACTAAATTTCCTCTCTTGGAAAAATTAAATGTTTAGTTCATATATAATTTTGGTAAGCAACAGACTAGTTGGTTGATATTTGATGAAGTTTTAGAGATGTAATTATGGTCTTTTTGTATTTTAACTAAATCTTGAAGAGTAAGGAAAGCATTTTAGTGCTAGATATGAGATATTAATATATATTTAACCATGTGCTGGGAATTGATTTAGATAATAACAATATAATTAATATGAAATGATATAATTACATTCTAAACTTATATTATATGATGAACATTAATTTTTATGTAAAGAGCATGGAGAGTTTTATTATTTTAAGTGTTATGTGATATGAGAGGCTTACCCAAATGTTACCTATTGCACACTGACCTGTCAGAGTTCAGGGAATTGGGGAAGACATGTCAAGCAATATGCCTTCCTTTATCAATTTTGAACCATTGAAGCTTTACTGAACATACTTCTTGGCCCTCCAAACCACAACTCCCAAAATTCCCCGATGAGGCTCATGAGCTTAGATCATGAGCCAAAAATGAGATGATGTGTTATGAGCTTGAACTATGAGCTTTGACACATTTTGTGTAAATATGGGCTCTTTTGGGTTTTAAAAGAGGTTTTCCCAAAATTCATGATAATGTTGATGTGGTATGGGTCGCTAATGGAATGAAGCCATGTAGTATGAAAAATTTGTCCTCAACAAAGATCATAAAACATTTTTTCCAATTATTATTTTTCTTAATCTTTCTACGTTTTAGTAACATTTTTACCATTGCACACCCTTGATGTGATGGTTACTCTACAAGTACAAGTACTTGTGAGGTGTGGGGGATAAGGGCCGGGGTTCAAGTTTTCAGGAGGAAACTTCACACACATATATATTTAGATTAAGATAGAGTAGAATTTTAATCTTATATTTAAAAAAAAAAAAACATTTTTAATAAATACACAAGGTAATGAAAAAGCCATTGATAACTCAATTGACAAGATGATGACTAAAAATTTGTCATCATAGACAACTAATAATTTGCTATTAGTTACAACTTGGACTTGCAAAATATGAATTTATCATATAACTAAAATAATTCTTATTGTTCCATCATAATCATTATCAATGGAGAGGACAATCATAATCGATCTAGATATTATGGACATTTCACCCCAAAATTTATAACCCACTTTCATGTACTACAAATAGGTCTCTTGTTGTAAAGTATCTAAAGAAAGAAGCCAGACTACAAAGAAATCAATTATAAGTATCTTGACTACTACTTACTTTGCTACTTGCTCATTACAAGAAGGAAAAAAATTCATTTACAAAGGAAATCCACTACAATGTATTTCCTTCACATCTATATTTGAATACCATCATGAAAATAATTGAAAATGAGACAATCAAAAGTAGCTTGCAATGGGTCTTCATGTCTAGATCATTCATCCCTAAGTTTTCAATAGGGCAACTTCTAACTTGTAGGAATTTCTTATTGTCCCTTCTGCAACTCAAGTGGAAAATGAAATATCTGCATTTACATGGTATAACTATCAACACTTAGAAAAATTGGATGTTCATAAGAGCACATTTCTTTGCATAGAGCCTTAACTATTTATTTATATAATTGAAATGATTCAACAACTTTGGCTCATCTAGCTCAACCTAAAAATATCAGCAAGTTCCACATCATATAAATAAATTTAAAATAAATTCAAATAAACAACGGCATGCTAAAAAATAAGAATATGATGAACCTCTATGAGGTTTCTTATCATTTGAAAGTTGAGTAATAATGTAAATGACTGTTGCTACAATTGGTTTTGGGCATCTTCTGAAATTAGGGAAAAAAAAGATTCATTAATATAAAAAATTTCCAACCAAAGAAAAATATCAACAAACTTATTTTCAAAACACAAGAAAATCTTAGTCTCACTCACAAGTCACAACACCATATTATCTCACATTTGTAAGTTACTATAAATTGTAGTCTCCAAATTATACAATCATTTTCAAGTATTTGTGCAGCTTGCTTCATCTGAGTTGGAGCCAGTTACTCTAAAATCCAACATTGACATAATACTCCAAAAACAGGGCTTATATTCATCTTATATAATTAAATATTAGATCAATATGCCTTGCATTAGATTTTTGGAGGGGAAAAAAAAAAAAAAAGGACCCCCTAAGCAAAATGTAGATGAGTGGGGTAAATGGAGAACCAATAGCAAGATCATAATTAAGGAAATAAATAAACCACAACTGAAGAATGATGAATTAAAAGGAAATGTAGTTACTTGGAACTTACATAAGACCCGTAAGGCATGTGCGATTTTGCCCCATTAACAAACACTTCACTATACATTTTGGCTGAGTGGTGCAATCTTCCTAGATTAAAGAGAGAACAACATTTAAGCTTCAAGCATCCACAGGACCAAGAAAAATACATTGTTCAAATGCTCCAATTAAAATGACAATAGATATCATGCTTAAATACCTACAATAGCCCTTAGTAAAGTGGAATTTTCCCTAATCTAGCAGGACCCATGATTACTGTCATAGTTCCAGGCAATGCATAACCATTCGAACTCTTCACAACTTTGTCAAAGTACTTCCTTTTACCCTCTATTGTGACAGTCAAGTCTTTCCAAACAACTGAAGCCCCTGTAATATTCCTTACTACAACTACACCCTCTGGTAGTGGTGGAAATGGCAAGGACCCACTATTGAGCTTCGAGAGAGATGAGGAGGCTGGGGTGATCACAATGTTAATAGTGTCACGGTCACCTCCTTCCTCCACCCTCACATCAACATCTATATCCTCCCATTCTGGTGAATCCTTAAATGAGATGAGTTGTCTCAATGAACCAGGTTTATGCAAATAGAAAAAATTACTTAAGGGCACCCTCCTTGCTGGACTACTTGTTGAAGATGATGAAGACCTATAATTATCGGACTAAGACTGTATTTCTTGCAAATGGGTCACACACACGAGAAGCTTCATTTAGCAACAAGTGAAAATAAAACATATTGCAAAGATGAAAAGCCGATCAAAGGGGAGAGGAAAAAGTACTTTTGCTGCATTACATAAATCCCAATCCCATTCTTTAACCATCGAATCATATATAGTTAAGATAGAGTAGTTCATCACCAATAAACCAGATAACAAAGAATCAAAGCTAGGAGTGAGATACATCCAAACACTTTAGATACTTCCCAAAATGTTTGCAATAAGAACTCTCCATGAAATTATTTCAATTATTCTAGAATCTTCAACATATCGAAGTACCTAGCAATAGCCAAACAAATATCCAAGCTTATAATGCAAAATAATAGGCAAATGAAACTCAAGCATTCCCCTGACAAATCTTAAACTCTCATGAGCAATAGTAAATATATCCTTAATCGGCATATTTAGAAAAGTAGTGGCCTCAATGGGTTATTGTAGTACAATAATAAATCACAAGACAGATTAAAGAATCATTTTGAACAAATCAAGGCTATTTCTCTTTTAAAAAAAACCACTAAGAACACAAGCAAATTAACATAGAATGCAGATAATTTGGAAATAAGGGTTTTGTTTTGATCCTTACCTTCACTGGTGAGTAAATCGGGATGCAGAAAGGAGATCATTGGACACAAAGCACGCACGCAAGAGAGAAGAAACAAATATACTCAGATCAAAACAATCAATCCTCTTTAGCTAGTCTTGTAACCGCTTGGTTCGCCCCCTCGAATTCAGAGAACGTGAAAGAAGATAATCTAATTCTTTGTTTTTTGTTTTATTTTTTGTTTTTATACGGTAACTTGCTCTACCGGTAATTGGTATTCCACTCAACTTAAATATACGGTTTGGATTGAAAGCATTAGAATTGACGGTCAAGATATTAGTGGGTACTGTACCCACTAAAAAAATAGAGGGTATTGTAGAACAACCCGAGTGACACATGCTGATGTGTCACTTAATACATGTTGATGTGTTTACTACATGCTTATGTGTTTTATTTTTGCCAAATCAGCCTCAAAACTACGTCATTTCAGTGATGACCAAGAAGAAAGTTAACAGGCATTAAAAACATACATCGTTTTGGCCTAATCTAAAACAAAAACCTCTAGCTTAAATAACACTGTTTTAGGCCGTACTAAAAAATCTAAAACACAACCCACGGAAGGAACATTTTCACCTCGGTGAACTCAGATGGCCAGATTGAAAATGATAGAAAGATTGAAAAATAAAATAAATTTAAAAAACACACAAAAAAACTAAGCTAGCCAGATTTTAGTTTTAAAAATGTTGAATTTTGAATCTTGGGGTATCGTTGTACAATTTTATAATCTTGGGTCTCGTTAAAAGTATAAATGCTATGTGATTTAAATAAAATAGACCCGAACCAGCCATTTGGGTTCTACCCGTTTTGTTAGGTCCAAGCCCAATGTGGGCCCAAACCCGAAACATTCTTAAACCCAATCAAATACTAAACTTATTCAGCCTTAGGCCCACTTAATCTTGGACCCAGCTCCCTTAAAAAACTGAAGCCCAGTCCAAAGTTACAACTAACCACTCAAGCCTGCTAGGCGAGCCCAAAAGTGAGCCCAACCCGATCCAAGTCTCACACAAACCAATCCACTTTCCTCGGGTCCAACCCGTGTGACTTAGCGGGTGTACTTAGCCCTTTAAAGAGGTCTTTCATGTTCTCTCTCTCTTTTTGAAAAAAACTAGTTTTGAACCCACGCAAGGCGCGGGAGACATTTTGATAACAAAGAAAGGTCAAGAGTTATATATCTCTCCAATCCAAAAGAAAAAAAGAGAGTGCCTTGTAGTTCAATACAATTGATCGGTTCTCTTCACGTGAAAAACTTAGATTCGAACCCCTTCCCACTTGGTTTAAGTGAAAATAAATGAATAAAGATATAGAAAGCTTGAAAATTGAAGAGGCTTAAGCAACATTACTATTCTTTTCTATCACAATTGACTTTAATATTAGACATTATTATTTGGAGATATAGAAAAATGAAAATGAATATTAACATTGTTTCAACAAAACTATTTTATTAATTACTAAACATCATTTTTTTATAAGTAATAAAATCCAAAAAGTTTCCTTTTGGGTTCCTTTAGGGTCTGTTTGAGATCCGCTTATTTTGCTAAAACTGAAATCTTTTTATTGAAAGTACGGTAAGTAAATGTAAAAGTTAATTGAAATAATACAGTAGAATTCATGAATAATACCAAAAGAGTATAGTGGAACTTATGAATAATATAAAAAATAAGTTGAATAGTAAAATAATCTTAACTTTTAATTTAGAGTCAAATGCACATTTAAAGTAAAAAAGGCTATAAAATTCCACCAAGAAAAACTAACAAAAACAAACATAACAAATATATCAATTTTGATAAAACTGTAAATTTTTTCAAGTGACAAGAAAGCACGTAAAAGCATTCCCCAAACTTCTGCTAGATGCCAAAACCTGCTAAGAGTGTTCACTGGGCTAGTTAACTAATATATTTGAGAACAAAAAGACTGTAAGATCCTTACAATTTTTTAGCCCATTCATATCTCTAGGGGTAATACCGTAATAGAGTAGTTTGAAAGGAAGTACCAAAATAAGAAGACCAAAACACCATTAACTTTCTTTTAACTTATAAATGATTTTAGGGGTAAAAAGGTGACTTCATAGGCTATCGCACACACACTTTTGTCAGTGGTATTGACCAAGCAATAAAACCAGAAGACTCTATAAAACCACCATCTATATGCAAAACAAACCACCAAAACTCTCCTTTTTTTTATATAGAGTATAGAAATTTATTTTGTTTTATCAATGAACATTTTTATTCTTAAATTTCTCCTTAACTACTAGAGGTCTAGAGAGTATTGATTGTGCTTTGTTTTATTTGTAGGAGGTGTGAATTTTAATGTTGCTTACAAAATTTAAGTAATTTTTAAGAGATAGTAGTAATTCATACTTGGCTCTTCAGAACTATAAATATTGATAGGCAAAAACAGTCTTAAGTGCATGAAACACCTAAGCACTATTTATCAGCAATATTAGATGCTTTAACTTTTGTAATGAACACCATAATCTTCCAATAATGAACACATGAATGCTAATTTTTAAAAGGCAAAGCAGCAGACTTTCCTATTACAAAAAACAAATATTTCTATTACTCTCCAATAATATGCCACATTCTAAAATTTTTCCTTGATGAAACTATATTGTCGCATTAGCTTCATTTAAATGGAGGCTATTGTTTCTATCATTTTCATCACCCCTGAGTTGTTTTTGTGATTGAAAAATGTAGCAAACTTGAATTATCTTGAATTGAAGGTATTTTTTCACATGCAATTTTCTAAAATACTATATTCACAACATTTTCACAAAAAAAATCTTATGTGGTAGGTTGTCTTTTACTAGTGGAAAAAAAAAAGTAATTTCAGTGATTGATTCAAATTAAAAATCTAAAATAATTAATAACCCGCCAACTATAATTTGTTATGAAAATGTTGTGGATGTAGTAGCACTTCTCATAGTGTTATAGTTACAATTTCATTATACATTCACTTTATGTTAAGTTTTAAGATTTGCTTACAGGCTTTTTTTTTTTTTTTAAATAATTCTAAAGGTTAATATCGAATTATAGTATCATTTTCCAATTTCCAAAATATTGATTATCACATTAAAATAAAAATTGTAAATTACACCCCTAACATTTTGGGTTAATTGTACTTTACACTCCAAATTTTCAAAAACTTGATTTTACACCCTGAAGTTTAATTCAATTCACCCCCCATGGTTAGTTTCTACTGTTAAGTGACACATCATCATGCTGATATTTTTTAATTTTGTCAAATTAGCCCGAAAACTAAGTTGTTTCAGTGATGATAAAGTGAAGAGCTATCACAATCAAAATTATGTAGTTTCAGGCCTAAACTTAAAACACAAACCTATAGCCTAAACGACACCGTTTCAGGCCAAACTTTAAAACCAAAAACAGAAACCATGAAGAATGGAGGAAGACCTTAGACCTCCCTAA
Organism: Quercus parvula; assembly: GCA_030820535.1. Classification (NCBI taxonomy): domain Eukaryota; kingdom Viridiplantae; phylum Streptophyta; class Magnoliopsida; order Fagales; family Fagaceae; genus Quercus; species Quercus parvula. The sequence continues at coordinate 11,424,208 of JAUAME010000007.1, read as the reverse complement.
CCCAAACCCCATAAACCTCCCTAACCCAAACACCTTGGCTTGGACTAAATCTATATAGGCCATTGGCTCGCCTCGTGAACCCAGGCGGCAACAGTGGCCACATTGATAGTGGGTTGTTCTTCTCTTTCTCTCTCTTTCAGATTTGGCTTTTGTAGTTTAATTTTTTGGGGTTTTGTTGATTGGGTTTGCTAGGGCTTTTGTAAAATTTTTTGGGTAAGGGTATCAAATTACATGGATAATAAACTGTAATCATGATAATTTACAGATCTCACAAACTCATAGTATTGTACTCAAACGTCATGTGAGCGTATAACTTAGGGCTATCCAACCCACTCGCCCACCCGCTCGTACCCAACTCGCCACCACCAGATCCGATAGCTCCGGCGAATGGACATGGGTCCCGAGTTCCAAAACCTAACTTTGGCGGATCGGTTGCAAGTCCCCTCCTTCAAAACCCGTGAAACCCAACTCGCCCGAAGACCATCAAATTCTAGTGAATTCTTAAGCTTCCCGACAAGTTTTTCAGCTTGATTTGATGGATTTCAACGACCAAAAGAATCAGATTTGGCAAGGATACACCAAATTTGGCGATTCTCGATGCGATTTGGTGGAAACCTTACCAAATTCGACGAAATTGTCACCAGATCAGGCAAATCTCTTTGGATCTTGGACGGATTAGATGAAATCTTGCCGTTATTCGGTGTTTTTCAGTGGTTTCCATCGGTTTTTGGTTTCACTTGAAACCGATGCCCACCTGACGAAAAACCGATCCATGAAACCCGACCCTTCTACGTGTCAGTTGCGAGTTGGGAAGCTGTCCACCTGATTTATTACTAGTCGGTTGCAAGTAGGGCATAAACCTAACCCTCCCGACCCATGGATAGCCCTAGTATAACTGTTTTTTGTTTCATGTGATATTAGCAAAAGGACCCATAAAAATTGATTCAAGATTCTCTATACATTCTATACTACTTTCCAACATTTAATCATGGCATCACATCAATACAACAGTAAATTAAAACCATTGGAGGAACAAAATTGAAAAATCTTTGCTTCATTTCATAGTCACTACTAGTGAGGTGTGTAAATATTCATAGTCACAATTGTGTTGATTTTTTCAATGACATTTTGGCTGTGGTTTTTGGGTTTTTAATGTTGGCTGTTAAAATTATATTTCTATTATTTGGAAAGATGTTTTTTGTTTATGGTGGTAAACTATTTGAAATACTGAAGTCCCTGTGATAGTTTATAGTTATGTATGGTGGATGTTTGTGAAAATGTGTGTGCCAATTCTATAGTAGTAACTATACGATTAAAGCAATAAAGTTTGGCTTGGGTTCATGGGGTTTGGGTTAGGGAGGTCTGAGGTCTTCTTCGTGGATTTTGTTTTTGGTTTTAAAGTTTAGCTTGAAACGGTGTCATTTAGGCCATAGGTTTGTAATTTAAGTTTAGGCCTGAAATGATGTAGTTTTGATTTTGCCAATCCTTCACTTGGTCATCATTGAAATGATGTAGTTTTGGGGCTGATTTGGAAAAAATAAAACACATTAGCATGATGATGTGTCACTTAACAGCAGAAACTAATTGTGGGAGATGAATTGCTGAGGAAACCAAACTTCAAGGTATAAAATCAAGTTTCTAAAACTTTGGGGTGTAAAATCTAATCCACCCCAAACTTCAGGGAGGTAATTTGCAATTTACCCTTTTGAGTCTTCCATTTATACATGGACATTAAAATTGTAGGAGAGATCTTATAATTTACTTCTATATATATATATATATATATATATATATATATATTATTTTTTTTGGGATTAAACGGCAATATATATCTTTCAGAATAACACTAAATGTTACCTTTCAGCATATCACTTTGTGCAAAGGGTTGATTAAAAATAACTACATATTAACCAATGATGTCAGAATAGTTTTAACTAGCACTATAAAAATGCATAAACCCAAGATACAAAGGATTATTCCACAAATAGAGCAAGTACAGCAAGCACACTTGTTAGCTTTAGTGGTTTTTTGATGTAATGAAGCATCTACTATATTGGGGGTGATTGTTAAAGAGTCTTCTCTATGAACATTACTCTCAGAACCAGCGGGTGCTATCGGAAGGGATTCCTCATTTAGTGTTTTCAAAATGCTTTTAAGAATTTTTTCTATATAGTTTGACTCTTAAGCTGCAATAGGAATTATAGCCACAATAGTAAGAAAGAATAAAAGATAGTGATCATGCACTACCCAAAAAAAAAAAAAAAGGTACCATTGTGGTGGGCCAAAACCGCCGCTAAAGCCCAAAAAAGCGCCGTTAAAGGTACATTTGAGCTTTAGCAACGAGTGCTATTATGGAAATGCTGCAATAGATCTATCATTTAGCAGCAGTTTTGGTCTATTGCAGTGAGCAGAAAACCGCCGTGATATGAGGTTAGAATTTGGGTCAATTGACTTTTTAGTGGCGGACAATAAGCGCCACTATAGGGCTTCATGTACAATTGACCATATGTACCTTTTAGCGGCGGTTATGCTCGTTGCTATATGTTTAAAGCTTTAGCAGCGGGCTATAAACACCGCTATAGAGCTTCAATTATAACATAAATTTAGACCTTTAGCGGCGCTTTTTGCCCGCTACTATAGGTTAAATTTCTTTTTTGTCCCCTTGGGTTTAAAACCATAGTCCCATTACAAACAACTTGTAATAATTTTAGTTCTATTGAAACAATACCACAAATGTAAACTAATTAACAACACCAAAAATGTCTCCAAACTAACATTATATTAACATAGAAATATATTATCAAATACATAATATTGTCTATAACCATAATCAAAGTTCCAAGCTAATACCACAATCAAAGTTCCAAAGTGTTTAAAAATATCCTTCAACACTTTCAAAAAATGCGGTTGTTCAAATGTAGTTCTTTGTACACAAAAAGTCATCAAACACCAACATAAAACTTATAAGCAGCTTGGTTGATGGGATGCAACTGATGATATTTAGAGAGTTAGAGATTGTTGGACCGGATGAATGTCCTACATACAAACCAAGATTACTCAAAAGGGGCTTAAATATGAAACAGATAAACACAAAATATTATAGAAACTCATAGATCTGACCTCAAAGGTAGAAAACGCATCAGAAGCAACATCAAAAGTAGGCAACTCCACAAATTTAAAGAATAACTCAAAGCTTGCAGACTCCAATATATATCTGAAAAATCACTACAAAATTTAAACATGTGAAAAAGTGAAACTTGCTTGCCACAAAGTAAGAGTGCATGCCAAACAAAATTCCTCAACAGAAGCAAATACCACAAGAACTTCTTTTACTTTTAGCAACACCAAAGCATTACAATCAACTTAGAATTTCTAATGTTTAACAACTGTATAACAAGGATTTTAACAAGAGTGATAAATCCTAAATTTCTGAAGCAATGCTACTTCCATCATCACACTCCATAGAAAAACAACCAAATCCCTTTTTTCTTTCTTCCACAACATAATAGAAGCCCCCAAAACCTTTTAAGTCTCAGAAATAATAGGTTCAATACCAGACACCCTCCTAAAATAGAGAAAGGTACCATTGAATACAAAAGTCAGTGATCGGACTACCAAATAATTGGATGTTGGTCCAATTATATATATTGCAAACTATAACTGGAAATCTTAAACCAATTAAAGTTGTGGTTTTGCAAACTAAAATGGCATGATTGGATGCTTGGTTTCAGAACAATTTGAAATGGGATAAATGCTACTAGCCAACTACATGCCATACATGCTAGCTGCTATAATTAGGGTGGAATGTAACTTATCAAAATAAAATAGCATGTTCTAAAGACAAAAAAAGCAAAGAACCTAACATACTACAAACTGCTACTATCATTTAATAGCATCCAAAACTGTAAACATACTATAAGTATGTCCATCACATTCCAAAGTAGGCTAAGGAGAGTAGTATCATATCTATGCTGGCCTAAATGACTAGTCAAGTGACCTAACAACTAGCCATGTTCCTAAGAAAACAATGAATTTAAATGCATACAAAAGTTATTAACACATTTAGTAACTATATCGTCATTACTATCAATATTCTTTAGGAATGGATATCTCTTTAAATATCCCATTTCATTTTAGTGCTCCTTATGTGTGAAAAAGATAGAGAGAATCTCCTAAAATGAATTAACCGAATAAAAACAACTCAATAAGAATCATCTAATATTACACAAAATAGTCAACACTCCCAATATCGTCTAAAATCACCTTATATCTCCATGCAAGCCACCTACTTGCCCCAATTCAACAGCCTACCACAAACACACACACAGAGAGAGAGAGAGAGAGAGAGAGAGAGAGAGAGTACCTTAAGTCTAACACAAACAAGTTCACTTGCTTTGGTCACACGAACTTGCAATTTGCCAACAAGGAAAGAATATATATAAACATAAGTTCATTTGTAATGTCATTTTCTTCCTCTAATTTAAGTGTGATTATGTCAAAAATCGTTAGTAAGTTATACAGTCCTCACGTACTTAAGACAACACTCGTGAAACAAAAACAAAGAGGACCTTGTAGAAATTACTGGTGTGGTACCAGCTAAATATCCTCCGAAGGTCAAGTTAGAGAACTTTCACCACTCTAGAGTGTTAGAGTTGGGAGGAATTATGCGTACCTTGGTGTGAGAGGGTTTTGGGGTTTTTATAGTAGCATAGGGTTGACATCCGTTCTTTGGCATAGAGGGTCTTTCCTTGTAAGTAAGATCTTCATTAATACGCGTATCTTGCGAGATCCTTTCCTTGTAGGAATCCCCTTATCTAGGGTTAACCATGGGGCATAAAATGTTTCCTTATATACTTATGCGTGGAGGCCAAGCAAGGCTATGTCAAACCCGTCAAAGGTTTATTTATCCCCTTTAGCTTCCTCCTGTCAACTTCTTATCCGATCTATGCATTCTAGTCGTCTCATTTAGGTGTTGTTGATCTCAAGGCACACCAATCGGCCTTGAGGTGGAACCGTCGTTTATGTCTATGAATGCATAAGTAAGGCCGAAAGTTCATTAGGACTGTTGGCTTTGCCTTATGTGAACGAGTTTATCAAACTTTTAGACTTACCCTTATCAAAGTGAGAACTAAACCTACAATCTTTCCTTAGTCTCCTACCACCTTAGCCAATGCCTAGGGCTTGTCTAGAGATAAGTTTTCCTAGAGTCCTAAAAACAACCCCAAATTGCAAAATTACACAACTTATAAACATAAAGTGGTTTCTTATAATAATACCGATAAACTGCAGGTGATTAAATCACTAATCACCAAACCCATTCATCTTCTTCACTAATCGCTTTGCAATATGGCTCTCTCTCTCTCTCTCTCTCTCTCTCTCTCTGTGTCTCTTTCTCTGTCTCTCTTACCCACTTAGCTCCCACCTGTCACACACATCTAAGCCACATTTGTTTATACCTTTAACACCATTTTTTTACCCACATAACTCCCACTTTTACTATTAACTAAATTTATCTTCATGGAACAAAGTCCTTTTTTTTGTTCTTTTATTTTAAGTTACACATGCACCCAATGAATCTTGAACCCACAACCTCACTCTCCACCTAGAGCTCATTGGCGAATTAAGTTCTAATAAAAACTACTCAACTAAATAAATCCTTATAATACATCCATTATGAAGTGCACTAACTGACCTATGTTGTGGAATTGTAGGCCCAACGAGCTCTATATGCACATGCACACCAGGGAAAAGTGCATGCAACTCTATAAACACAGCAAGTTGCAAAAGCTCTTTCTTAGGCCTAGTTAATAACAAAAGCTTCAGTAATACATTGGTGATATTATATGGATGGTCAACAAACTTATCATTACTAAAAAAGCATAAATCTATTTTTGATATTACCTAGACGCAACATTAGCACTTTGTAGAAATTTAAAGCTTAATTGCCAGTAGATAATACAGCAATATACATTCACATCATACTACACTATATTCAAAACATTCTTTTTATTTTACAAGTAAAAGATAATAGCCAATTGCCTAGATGAATGGGCTCCAAGGTAAACAATAAAGCAACATGATTATCAAAAAACCATGCTTCTACATTGCATACCCTGACAAACCATGTAGTCAGCATTAGCTTTAACAAACATAGTTAACAAGGCCAACGGCTATCAGTCTCACTTGTTACTGTAAGACTTGTAGCAGTTGTAAGGAGGTTGGGCACAAAGTTCAACAGCTATAACACAGGCTAGGGGATGGACTAAAATATTATAAAAATTACCTTATAAACTAGGATAGTGTCAAGGTCTGCTATGTGACTTAAGGAACAAATGTGAAGCATGAACTTCAGAAAACATATTACTTTCTGTGGATTTCTCTAAATAATTTACAAAAAAAGAAAGATATTAAGGGAAAGGAATTGGCCTAAGACACATCCATTAGCATAGAACCATAATACTAGAAAAACAGTTCAAAAGAGACATCAAACGTTAAATTTACTGCTTGCAAAGTAAATAATTGAATTGTAACAACATACCAAGATAGCGTATGCACAGTTTGTCCCTGATTTCAGAAGTTAAACTTCCAAGACCAACAACTTGAGTGGCTTGATATATCATAAGTGGCTGAAATTAATGGGGAAAAAATCATTATTCTTTTTATTAAAATCACAATATCCAAGAATTAACAGTAAGCTGCATCTTGGTGAAATTCATATTTAAATCTTGATCATTAGGATTGAAGAGTATGGTGACATATTGGTGTTGGTAAAATTTGAGACCAATTGGATGGTCAGATTGAGAAAACATAGTCATATAGGTACATAATGCATGTCCATCACGCGCCATACACAGATTTGCGCGACCAGAGAAGCTTGAGAGGGAGATGAGGAGATGGAGATGGAACCTTAGGGAAGGTGCAGGAATGGAAAGGGAATAAGGCGGGTCGGGTTGGGTTGGGAATGGTTCGAGAGGGAGAGAATACGAAGGGGCGTTGAAGAGTGCTTAGTTATGGTGAGGAAGCTTGGTTTTGTGAGAGTGAGATTTGGTTTTGAGAGTGAGATTTTGGGGCAAATGGCACTGAAGCTTGGTTTTATGAGGGTTGAAGAGATTTTGAGAGAGTGAGGTTTTGGGGCTAACGGCGCTAAGTGAAGACCTAAGTGGGAAGGCAAAAATAAAACAAAGTGAAATTTTGGGGGAAGAGGGAAATTTAAAAGTTTATTGTGGCGGTCCAACCCACCACTATAACTAAGAAAAAGCGCTGCTAAAACTTACATATTGCGGCGGTTTTCGTTACCGCCACTATAGTATCCCCACAAATGCTATATTTAATGTGGTAGGTTTTTGGAGCGCCACTATATCTATATAAATGCCGCTAAAACACATATATTGTGGCGGTTCTATGTACCGCCGCTGTAATGCGCTACAAAAGATTAGAACTACTACGACGGTTTGAAAAAATGCTGCAATAGATCCAATGTATAGTGGCAGTCTGAAAAAACGCTGCAATATGTGACATATAGCGGCAGTTTTTGCACTCGCCGTAATAGTATAGATTTCTTGTAGTTATGATTGCAAAATAATTTTAGCAAAGAAATTGAAAGTCTATGTCCATAAATGAAACAAATATATTTAAGTTTTGATCCAATGTATTTAAAAAAGTTAAATAAATGTTTAATTAGCAACTAAATACCAAAATATTTATCAACACATATGGAAATTTTTTCCAAGTTTTAAGTTCCAAGTTCCAAGTTTCAAGTTTAAAATCCAAAATAAGTTATCAAATGAAAACTAGCTAACTAAAATATGAAATCCAAAAGCAAGATGAATATTAAGGTGAAATGAGCATTTAATTATTCCCATTCTAGGGTTCTTATAACCATTGTCCTAATCATCATCATCCATTTCATCATCTATGTAAACATTGTATATTTGTATACTAGAGTTGCAAAAAAGATCAAAATACAACTTCACAATCAACGATTCAAGTTATACCACTCAACAACAATTACAGAGCATGCTCAAAAAAATCAATCAATCAATATACAAATACAAGCATACTAACAAAATTATATATAAGAAGAATATTTTAGTAATATTAGAACACAAATTAGTATATTGATCAAACAAATTTAACAATATTATAGCTTAAAAGGTAGCAAAGCTAATATAAATTCTTCATATAGAAATGATGAAGCATTCTTTTATTTTGATTACAAATGAACTAGAAACTAGAAAACATTTGCTTAGGAAACATAATTATATAAAAATAAATAAAAGCCATACCAGCATAACATAGAAAATAAAAACCCTTAAAATTTCATTGAAACCAAAAATTTATCCTATTAGAGAAAAAAAAAAAAAAAAAACAAAAAACAAAAACCGATGTTTTGATAGGATTGGTAGAATCGGTAGGATCCCATATGATCCTACATATGATCCTACCATTTTTATGATCCTAATGCGATCTTAAACATTTCGGTGAGGTGGGATCATAAAATCGTGCAATCCTCCGATCCATATTGCGATTTTGACAACCATGATTGAAATAGTTACGAGAATTTGACACTCATTTTGAAATGGAACTCTTGAAGTAAAATTACATACTATGTAATTTGTGAATATATTTCTAGTTAATTTTGTAATAGCCTTTTAGTGGTATGGTGGATGCACACCATATATAATTAGACATGTTAATTTTGGAAATAAATGCACTTGGTTGAAATGAATCAAAATCTTCTGTACCATTTTCTCTATATCACTCTATGTACCATCAATAAAATTTTGACATGTGTTCATTAATTCCTAAATTTATGTTCTTAATTTCTCTTACCTGGTATAGAAAAATAAATAAATAAAAAAGAGATAAAAACAAGAAAAATAACCTTCTTTTCCACACTGGGGCTACCACTGGCACTGACAAAGACCAACATAACCTCACCAGCACCACAAACTACCCCTGAAGAAGGCCGAATAAATCTATTCAACCTTAAATAACTCAAACCTTGCAATCCAACAAAACCTCAATGTCGTGGAAAAGATTGGATTCTTTGGGATTGATTGGTTACATTGTTGGGTCAATTTTGGTTTTTGGGATTGATTGGTCACATTGTTGGGTCAATTTTAGTTTTGGGGTTTTTGGGAATGGTTTTTGTTTGCTTAAGAGGAAGAGGCAATGGGTAGATGAAGGGGTTTTGCAAGGTAATGGGCAGAGGTGTGCATTGGGAACATTCAACAAAGATATAAGCCTTTCAGAGTGGTTTGTGGTGCCGGTGAAGTTGTGGTGGTATTCTTAGTTGGTGCCGAAGGCAGAGGTTGATGGTGGTGAGGGAAAAGAAGAATTTTTTTTTTTTTGTTATCCTTTATTTTAGGTAAAAGAAATTAAAAGCATAAATTTAGGGATTAATGGAGACATAGCAAAATTTTATTGGTGGTGTATAAAGTGGTGTAGAGAAAATGGTACAGAAAATTTTGATTCAAAATTGATTAACTAATTGTGGATCCAAAAATGATCTCAAAATTTGGAATTAAGTTTTTTATTTGTTGCTGTTATACAATAAAACTTTCAAGTGCAAAACATGAGAAAATACCTCATACATTAGATATATACATTTTCTTTTGCCATGAGAATCCCATGTAGTTATATAATCTACACATTTTAAAAGAATACATGCAGTAATAAATAGTTATTGACAAACCATATGCATCTATTGTTGGTGTGGATATGTGTTCCAAACACTTTATCTTTTGTTATTAGTCCCACATTGGTTTGAAGTAAGTTCTCTCTTGTGTTTATAAGACACTGTTCTCCTTTAATGATCTATCAAAACCCATCAACCATTAATATTCATTATCTCTTTATTGTGAATAGAAACACTCTTGCTCTCCTTTTCTTTCTGACATTTTTTTTCTTCTTGGGTAAATCATCTTAAACTTGGGTGGGTGGGATTCTTTGCTCAATCGGATTAAGGAAGGAGATATTGGTAGGTTGTTCTTGAACCTCCTTGAAAGGAAGTGTGCTAAATGCAAAGATCAACGCTATCTAATCTTAGAAGGTTGCTCGGCCAACAATGTTATTCATACTGAGTTCTACTTGCTATGTAGCACAAATCAGCCTTTAAATGCAACGTTTATTTCGTGATTTGTTACTACTATGAGATCATTCTAAATTTTTCTTTATTTTATGTTCTTGCTAATTATTTGGGTTTATGTCAGTTCAATCAAAACTTGTTTATTCACAACTATAATTCTGACTTCTATCTCTATTTTTTTATAATAAAAAAAAAATTTTTAAAAGGAAAGAAAGAAAAGAAAAGAAGAGATTAGCACAAATAAAGATAGAAAGTTGTTGATCTCGTTTCAAATGGAAGCCTACCAACTTTGCAGCATCCATCAAAGCCTCCCTCCAATTCTTCACCATATCTTCAGTTCCATTCCGATGCTGATCTTCTGCGAAATTTCCCTTCTGTTCTCATACGTCAGACGGAGACACATGATAGAAAATAGGTAGCACTGTGAAAGTTTGATTACACCTACCTTTGTAACAATCCATGATCACTACAAGCTCATTGAGGCACCGCTCGGAATTAGCGTAATTTTTGGAGAACACAGTAACTGCCATCCTTGATGTCTTGATTGCTTGCTCCAGCTCTATCCAAATTTCTTTCCCTCTATCAACGTCTTTGTCATCTATACATACACAAATCTTTTTCCTTTCTAAAGTGGTAACGAGATGGTCTGTAAAGTTTGCGCGGGTATCTTCACCACGATAATTAACGAAAACGTCATATGTGCAAGGTGGGGTTGGCAAGGATGAAGAAGCCATGGTTGCATTTAAGCTCAAGAACGAGCCAGTACAGAATGAGAGAGAGCCGATGAGGAGTGTAATTGTAGGTCAACCTATGTACATCTATATTATTGAAACGTTAGAGGAGAAGTTTAGAAGAGGCCAGCAATGAAGACAACATCTTAGGGAGCACAGATCCTATATAGAACACGACACTTACATGAATACATGGTAATATGGTAGTTTTTTTTAGTATACACCCTTGAATGAAAGTCAAAGTCCAACATCGAGAAAAAAAGTTAAAGAAGTTGATGGATTAATATAATGTAATGGGGTCTATTGCCTTTGAGTTTTTGGGTTAAGATACTACAAATTGTTGAGTCCCAAATTATATTATCACTATATTAGCAACCTAAAATAGCAATCACACACAAAATACAAATATTTAGGTAGAAAATCCTTTCTCTCTAAAGGGAAAAACCACGAGACAAACGCCGAATAATTTCATTATTATCAAATCAATTACAATAATTCTTATGTATGTCTCACAGCTAAAGAAAAATTTCTCTCATTTTTCTTTACTCTCTCACACACACTAATTATCTTTTTCAAAGGTGGTAACACTTTACTCTCTCCTTTCTATTTTTCTTCTCTACGCACAACTCTCTCTCTTCATTGTCTTCTTTCTCTAAGCAGCTTCCTCTTGACTGCTTTCTTAATTCACTTGTGTGTTCATCTTTTTTTAGCACCACTTGCATGCCTTTTATATAAAAGCATGCCCCCACACTCTTAATTCAATTAGGAGTATGAATCATGGTACACCATGTACAGTACTTTGCAAGGAATTAGGACTCCTTGCTATTCAAGCCTATCGCAAACTCATTAAAGAGCAGTGATTAGATGCGGCTGGACTCCTAGGAACACACAAAGTAAATACTGACCATATTCTCTTATTTCAACTTGATATAGGAGTTTTCATCACTTGGCTTTTATTCTTCGTGGGCTAGACTATGGTGCATGTGCATCCAACAATCTCCCTCTCCAGCCCACCAATGGGAGGAGATCTTCATTCTATCTCTTTAATTCAATTTTGTGTCAGTCAAGCCAACACAAGGCTTGATCTTCTTCATTATCTTCACCAATACTGAGAACACCTCATCAATGTCAATCCCTTTCATTCTCAAATAATTAATCTCATCTTGGATATCATCATTATCATAATAACCTGTAAAGTCTTGCTCCAATACTAATGGCTGCACACTCTCACTAGCATCCTGTCCTTTATCAACTAATATAGGGTCATGTATTGGGTGCTCTACATACACATGAATATCTTGATGACTCCTCACTAATTCTGTCAGGTACATGGCATCATTATCAACAACAATCAAATGGAAGTCTGCCAGTTCTTGGTTCACTCCAGGCATTTTATATCACAACCTGCTAACAGATGTGTACCCAAAGTCCCTACATATACTCTCTATCTCAACCTTGGACCACCTGTTAGGATCACAATTATCAAATATATCTACTGCACCTCCCACATATTTTTGGCAATTCTCAGTAAAATGGCCTCCATGATGCACAGATATACTAAATAGCTCATCCATTCTGCATGCAACATAACACCAAAACCAATTAAACAATGCTAGCTACAGAACAAAATATATATTATATTTAACAAAACAACACTCATACCTAATAAAATATTATATTCTACATATAGACAACACAACACTTAATAAAGTATTAGGCGATCACAACACTTAATCAAATATTTAAGTAACAATACAACACTTACTTCAATAGTTTTGTCATACTAAAAGAAATAGAGAAAGTACTTTTGTCATACACAAGGAACACATGGACCACAATGTAAACCACCAACAAACAGATGCAGACAAGGACAAACAAACAGTCAAAAAGCCAAAATATACAAAAACATTGTGGCCCCTACTAGGAAAAAGCCAACAAGCTTCTTGTAAAGCTATAAATAAGGACAGAGAGAAGAGAGAGAAGACCTTTTCACAAAGACAGAGGTCTCCCAGCTTTCATTTTCTCCACTCCATGAAAAAGTGTGGGTATAAGGTGACAGAGATTGACATAGATGGTGGTTTTGAGAGATGGTTGATGATGATGGTGCTTCAAGTTAGTGTCTTTTAAAGCTGGGCTTTGAGAAAGAAGTGGGATTTTTCTTTAGGTTGATGATGATGGCTGTTTGGCAGAGGTAGAGAGCTTCACTAGGGATTAAGTCTGATTTGGGAAAGGTCATTACATGTGCACCAGAGGTAGGTGAATACACACGCGTGGGGCATGACGTGTCAACTGTTGTGTGATTCATTTCATTACCTGCGCACCAGAGGTGGGTAAGTGTAGGTAAGTGCTTCACGTGACTTGTTGCTTGGCTTCATCTGATTTCTTCCCTTATTTTATTCACTAGCGTGTAAAAAAATATATATATTTTATTGATCCAGTCAGTTTTCCCGTTAATTGGTGATAGAATGGGGCTTCAAGGATTAAAATGAAGGGCGTTAATTGGTTTAGGGACTAAAATTGGAAAAAATAAAATGTAGGGACTAAAGTGGAAAAAGGTCAAAATGTAGGGACTAAAAGTGCATTTACGCCTTTTACTTTTTCTTCATACACATTGACAGAAAAAGGGGGCTTAGCTCCCTGACTCTTAAAAAAAATTTCCCTTCCCCCTATAAATGTTAATTAAATTTTAAATTTTACTTATGAAATGATCTCTTGTCATATTTAATATATATATATATATATATATATATATATATATATATATATATATATATATTATAAAAAAATTGGGTAAAATGCAAAATTGACCCACTAATTTTCTTCAGATTTCATTTCAGTTTTCTAACTTTGCTTTTGTTCATTTTAGTTCTCTAACTTTCGAGTTTATTTAATTAAAGCTTTTCCATCAACTTTTGTTATATGTTGTGGTTAATTTTTAAATTTTATAAATTTTTCTTCAAAATTTTTAAATTAAAAAGAATCAATTAATGATTGAAAATATTTTCCAGATTTTTTTTTTCAAAATTTTTTAACAAAAGTTAATGAAAAGGCCTTAATTGAATAGATCTGAAACTTAGAGGACTGAAATGAACGAAAGCAAAGTTAGAGGACTGAAATGAAATCTGAAGAAAGTCAGAGGGTCAGTTTTGCATTTTAGCCAAAAAAAATTATACAATAAGTATTAGTCTCTCTCTTTTTTTTCTTCTTCTTTTATTTTCCTTCTAGTATTTCCTTTTATTTTGCTGTTTATAAATCATTCATTTTTGGAGTATTAAGAGCATATGTTAACGAAAATATATAACTACAAAAATCTTTTTGGGCAAGACTTAAGTACAGTACTTAGGTACTATTTCTTAGGTTCCCCTCTTAAAATTCTGCCATATGGCTTTTTTTTTCTTCATGGGATGAAAGTGTATTTTTTAGTTAAATAACCACATAGCTGAGTCCTAAAATGGAACCTAAGGAACAACACCTAAAGTACTGTACATAAATTTTCTCCAATTTCTTTATATATTTTGTAGTAGAGTTAGAGTATATGAATGCACATTTTTTTGATTATAAGAAAAAATGCTATGATTTTTATGATTAAATTTTTAGGCTCTGATGACGTTATACCCAAGGCGTTTCAAACTGGCCCAATGAAAACAGAACGAATCAGAGAATCTGCCACAATACAAAGTAATCTTAGCAGGACAGTCCTTGAAGTGACATTTAGCATGATGAAACTTCTTGCACTTGGAGAAGTATTTAGACCAAAATTCCCATAGGAAAGCCTGAAGGATGGCACAATGCAACAATGAAGTGACCACAAGAAAAGTTTCCCCATAGTCTCATCACTATGCAACTCATCCAGCTGAGTGTACAAAGGACCTAGAAACAAAACACAAAATTACATAACCAGAAGACAATGAAAGTAGCATGATGTACCCCATCTGACCCTTGGCACTAAATGTATGGACCCAAGATGAGAGTTTGGCCTTGTATCCACCCATAGTAGAATGCTCTCCAATGAATCATTTGTACAGCTGTTTTTCATGTTAGAAATATTGAATGAATAGTATTGTACTTCTCAAGTAATAAAATATACGTAAGTGTCTTTATATAGGAGGTAGAGTGTGTAGTACAAGTATGTGTGGTATATAAGTAAACAAGGTGGGCCTAAAGCCTACAAGACAACATTGTAGGAAATACGAAGACGATGAGAGATAGGATCATAACACTGATACTCATTTTGAGTTTCAACATAGCCAAGAAAACAACAAAGTCTAGATTGAGGCTCAAGTTTGATATGCTCAGGTGGTGATAGTGTGGAGGTGACCCAAAAAGGTACTCCTATGGAGTTTGATTTTGAATGACAGGACTGGGAATGCGATTAATAGCATAAACAGCATGAAGAGCAATTTCGCCCCAAAAATGAGTAAGAACTTTGGCAGAAAGAAGGAGAGCATGAATAGTGTCAAGAATATGACGAAATTTTCCTTCGGCTTTACCATTTTGCTGAGAGGTACCTAGACAAGTTAGTTGATGAATAGTGTCATAGGAATGCAAAGTAGCTTGGAAAACATATTAAGTATATTCAAGAGAATTATTAGATTGAAAATTTTTTATTTGTTTGGAAAATTGAATTTCAGCTATTTTTGCAAAATTAGAATATACTTGCAATAATTCAAAATGATGTTTCATAAGAAAAATCCAGTTATAGTGGGAATAATCATTAACAAATATAACAAAATATCGAGATTCACCAATACTAAAGACAAAGGAAGGCACCTTGACATCAGAATGAATTAGGTCAAAGATATCAATGGACATAGATTTACTAGTATTGAAAGACAAAACTAGTTGTTTTCCTAATTGACATGAAACACAATCAAAATTTTTTATGGACGTTGAACCTAACAAACCTCTAGAAGTGTTGTACCTGAGAGGAAGATTAGTGACCAAGTCAAGCATGCCAAAGTACAAGGGAAGGAATAGAAGAAACTGCAATAGTTGCACTTGCAATAAAAATAGGAGCAACAGGTGGAAGACGAAGGTTGTCCATGGGAAACATATGCCCAACTGTGGAACCGATCCTAAGCTCCTATCTCGTCCTTGGATCCGGCATAGTACATCTAGAATAATCAAAGGTAATGCGATAACCCAACTTAGCTAATTGTCCCATAGAAAATAAATTGTAAGAAAGATTAGGAACATTAAAGACCCCAGGAACCGAAAGGTTGGAGTTCGAGATAGAACCTATATTATGACCAAACATTATGGAACCATTAGTTGTGCGAATATTAAGAGAGTGTGGTGCAGGTTCAAGTTGAGAAAAGAAGGACGAGTGAGGTGTCATGTGATTGCAACAAGCAGAATCCATAAGCCAAGAGGAAGGAAACATACCAGATGAAATCGAGAGAGAAGAGGAATAAGATGCATTACCAACCATACAAATGGTATTAGTGATTATGTTTTGAAAGTCAATTGTGGAAATGGTGATAGTGGATTCAGAAGATTTGGACATTGCAGAGACGAGAGCCATTGGTTGGATACTCTCAGTGTTAGTAACAGTAGCAGCAGAAATGGAAACAACAGATTTGTTGCATTGATAGCAAGTCTTAATATTATGGCCAAGACATTTGTAAAAATTGCAAAAACATTTATTGGATTGCCGGCTATGATTGTTGCAATAAAAAAAAAAATCTATCCTCATTCTTCATTTAGAAGCAAAATATGCCACCAAAAAAAGGGGACTAAAAAAATGAAATTTACGCGAAAAACTGGGTAAAGGGCACCTAGACTATAAAAAGTCAACTCTGAAAAAAGTCAACGGTCAAATATGCCTTAAAAGTCAACGGTTAAAGTCAACCAGCGGAGCGATGATGTCAAAAAGATGACGCAAATGATGATGTAAGCTAAGGTTGTTGTGGTAGTTAACGTAAGTAGGATGACATCACAGATGACATCAGCAGGTTGCTGTAGGCGTATGGGCAAGTGAGGCGTGTGGAGCATTGAAGCAGAATCATCTGACGGCGCATGGAGCGCATGTGGCACATGTCTTCAATGCAAATTACTTTAGGCGATGCATGAGGGCACGTGAGATGCCCGATGATATCGATTCTTCTTCGATGATGTAGATTAGAAAAAAACGATTCCGATGGTATCGGGGACTAGAGGATCAGGACAAAATTTGATGGTGGCAATGGTAGTGATCTTCAGTGTATGATGGCGACGATGACAGTGATTCTGATGGTGATGTCAACAGCAAAGGTAGCAGAGAACACTAAGAAGACAAGACTGCAGATTACACCAAAAATTTAGAGTAGTGACTCTGATACTATATTAGAAATACTGAATGAATAGTATTGTATTTCTCGAGTAATAAAATATACATGAGCGTTTTTATATAAGAGGTAGAATGTGTAGTACAAGTATGTGTACTATACAAGTAAACAAGATGGACTTAAAGCCCACAACCTATTATACGTTAACATCGACGACCTTCTCAACAATTCTCTAATGACCATGACAAGAAGTCACTCCTAGTCAGTGGCGATGTCACGTGCAACTCAGGGTGTTCTTAGGAACACCCTGACTTGAAAAAAAAAAAAAAAAAAAAAAAAAAAAAAACCTTGAAAATTTTTAAAATTTTTATTTTTATTTTATTTTATATATATATATATTTGATCTATACTAGGAACACCCTCAATCACAGAATTAGGAACACCCCCAAATTAAAAAAAAAAAAAAATTTATATGTTCTACTTTCAAGCCAAAAAAAGAAGAAGAAAAAGCTCAAAAAAAGAATTTGAACTAAAATCTGAAAAAAAAAGAAATTGTAACAGAGCCAAGCCCATGGCAAGCCAAATAGATTACAAGTAGAAAACCTTACCCACGGATTCTATTAAAAAAAAAAAAAAAAAAAAAAAAAAACCAACCCCAATACAGGTAACAGAGCAAATCACTTCTAAATTAGAAATCACTAAACTTCTAAAGGCCTAAAGCAAACCTAAAGACAACAACGCCGTTGCGCCTTAGTCCCTTAGAGCAAGAGCAACGCTGCAGCAGATCGGATCCAGTCTAGATCGTCATAAGAGATTTGTAGTCCAAATCGTCGTTGCTCGTCGCTTGCCCTTATCACCGTCGAAGATCGCTCGTCGGTCATCACGACGTCGCCTAGTCACTAAGTCTGCCTCAATGGCCTCAGCCTTCAGGCCTCCTTGCTTGGCTGCTCCGGTGCTCCCTCCCTCAAGGTATTTCATTTTTCTCTCAGACTCTCTCTCTCTCTCTTTCTCTCTCTCTCTATTGAATGAAATGAAAATTATAAAATGAATTAAACTCTCTCTCTCTCTCTCTCTCTATTCTTTAATAAGACTAACTCTCTCGTTTAGTCTTTTGAAATTTGAACTGTGTCTCTCATTGGCCAAACCGAACTTCACCTTTATTAATTTTTTGTCTGTTTTTGACTTTTGTCTTTTTGAATGTGTTGCTTTCATGTGTAGTGTGTTTGTCAGTTTATCTTAATATCTTACCCAGTGGGTTGGTGTGTGTAGTGTGTTGGTGTTGATATTAATTATCTTTTAGACTAGTGTAATGTGTGATTGTGAAATTTTCTAATTGGCAGGGCACATTAGGCATCATTAGGTTTGTCTGTTGAATGGGGTGGGGTGAGGTGGGATGGGCACATGAAGCTGGGCTACACACTGCTTTAATTATTGTGCTACACATGAGATGTGTAAATAATGTGCACATCAGTGGCTCATTTAGTGTAATGTGCACATCAGCACATGGGGCTAAACAATATAACAAATTAAAGCAGTATAATTAATGACAAACAAATTAAAGCAATATAGTTTATTGTTATGCTAAACAACAATAATCAAAGCAGTATAATAAACCAATACATTATGAAAAACAAACAAAATAAATTATGTTAGGCTAAACAACAATTAATAATTTTATAATTAATGAAACAACAATATAACAAATTATAATTTATAAAAGACAAACAAATTAATGAAACAACTAAACAACAATAATTAATAATTTTATTAATATTTCAAATGAACTTATAATTTATTGGATGTGTATATTGAAAAAGATGTAACTTATAGCAATCGAATATATAAAGAATGAACTGCGCAATTGAATGGGAGATTAGTGAATGAATGATTGCTTGGTTGTGTATATTGAAAAATATATAGTTTGTAGCATTGATAATGAGACTATTATACAACGATTTTATAATATGAAAACTCGTAGAAGACAATTGTAAATTTTATGTATTTGCGTGTTTTTTGATTGTTGTTGTTGTTGTCAATATATAAAATTTTTTTTTTATTAGATTGTGTAATTTATGCTTGTTGAAGAACACCTTTAAAAAAATTTCTATAGCCGCCATTGCTCCCGGTTAAACAAAACCAGATACCTTTCATCAAAATTGACTTTCTTCCCTCGACCTTAACAGCTCCAAAAGCGATGCAAAACTTTGATAAACAAAAAAGCGATTTATAATTCATGACAGGTGGAGCCAAACCATTACCGGACAATGACATAACACTAATATATATATATATATATATATATATAATCATGGAATTAAATTCAACGCAATACTCTTTATTTTTTTTGGATGGCTGGGAGCAGAAGTTAAAATATTAATTTTTTGTTATCAGCCGTCCAATAAAAAAATAATAATTTCTTTTATTTATGGGTTGTTTGAAGAAAAAAATTTTAACTTTTTAAAATTTCTTCCCAACGGTCCATAGATATCACTCGTAGCTCTAGCATGGGATCTGGATCTTATGGTGGCCCATGGAAAAGTTAGATTGCTTCACAAATAAGAAAAGTTCTTCAAAATTATGTTTCTTCTCTCTCTCTCTCTCTCTCTCTCTAATTTTTTGCTAAATTCTGAGTTAGTTTTTACTGAGAAAATTTTTAGACACCTCTGAAACACGAAGAAATAGTGTTCCCTCCCTTCACATTTATGTTGGATTCCACCATAAATTTAATGAGTGAACTCTACTATGAATATAAGAGGATGGAGCACCATCTCCATACTTTAAGAATATCTAAAATTTACTCGTCTTTAGAGTTCATCCCTATAGCTTTTATCAGTTTAATTGTTTGTTCCATACACATACCAATTTTGTCAATTACTTATATACCCAGAGCTCTTTGACTTTTTCCACGATTAGCAGCATCCAACTAATGTGCCAATGTTCCAGTTCTACAATCAGCATTTCCAACTACTACAACTTATGATGCAGTAATTGCAGCTTTCAATAATGGCTTTATGTTAACTTGGAATGCAAGCAATTTCCAATCTTATGGTCTGTTTGAATTGAAGGGGAGAGAGGGAGGGAGAGTAGAAGGAAGTAGAGTAAAGTTGGCTAAAAATTAGCTTAGTTTTCAACTAACTCTACTCTACTCTCCTTGCTCCCCTCTCTGTTGAAGTGGGCCATGTGTGGCTTGAATTACCAAGCCCAATTCATTATTCTAAACCAAATACAAGCAGTATTAGGAAACCCAATTCAACTAGGATTATAATTCCTAGTACAAGCCGACCTACATATATATATATACATATATTAGGTTTGTGATACTTGGCAAGCAGTGAGAATTAGAGATAATTCCTAATAACCTAGCAGCCGCATAAGAAGAAAGAATAGTGTTTTCTTGTCTTGTGGGTGAGAGAGAGTTAGGGTGTATTGGGAATTGGGTTTCTTGAGAGTGTTCTTGTGCACTATTGTATCTCCTTATTTTATAGTGAAATCCCTGCAACTCCGTGGACGTAGGCAAATTGCCGAACCACGTAAATATTGTCTTGTGCGTGTGATTGTTTTCTTTGACGTGTGTTTTCTCTATTTGTTTTGTTTCTCACAGGTTGGAATTTTGGTTAAAATTCCCTACAACTGGTATCAGAGCCTAGGGTTAGGTTTGAGTGGGAGCAATGGCAGAGGAAGCAGGAAAGGCGTCTGGAATAGAAAAGTTTGATGGCACAGACTTCGCGTATTGGAGGATGCAGATTGAAGATTATCTCTATGGGAGGAAATTGCATCTGCCGCTTTTAGGGACAAAACCTGAGGCTATGAAGGCTGAGGAATGGGCTCTTCTTGATAGACAGGTACTAGGAGTTATCAGGTTAACTCTGTCTAGGTCTGTTGCACACAATGTTGTAAAGGAGAAGACCACAGCAGATCTGATGAAGGCTTTGTCTGGTATGTATGAAAAGCCGTCAGCAAACAATAAAGTGCACTTGATGAAGAAACTGTTCAATCTGAAGATGGCAGAGAATGCATCAGTAGCACAACATCTGAATGAATTTAACACTATCACAAATCAATTGTCGTCTGTAGAAATTGATTTTGATGATGAGATCCGTGCACTGATCGTTTTGGCTTCTTTGCCAAACAGTTGGGAGGCAATGAGGATGGCAGTAAGCAATTCTACAGGAAAGGAAAAGCTCAAGTACAATGATATACGAGATTTAATTCTGGCTGAGGAGATTCGTCGAAGAGATGCAGGTGAAACCTCAGGATCTGGTTTTGCCCTAAACCTTGAGACAAGAGGAAGAGGTAATGACAGAAATTCAAACCGGGGTAGATCAAAATCCAGAAATTCTAATCGAAACAGAAGTAAATCTAGATCAGGCCAACAAGTACAATGCTGGAACTGTGGGAAAACAGGTCACTTTAGGAATCAATGCAAAAGTCCTAAGAAGAAGAATGGAGATGATTCTGCTAATGCTGTAACAGAAGAGATTCAGGATGCATTACTTCTTGCAGTAGACAGTCCACTTGATGATTGGGTTTTGGATTCAGGAGCTTCGTTTCATACCACTCCACACCGAGAAATCATACAGAATTATGTTGCAGGTGATTTTGGTAAGGTGTATTTGGCTGATGGTTCAGCCTTGGATGTTGTAGGTATGGGAAACGTCCGGATATTGTTGCCCAATGGATCTGTTTGGTTACTGGAGAAGGTTCGTCATATTCCTGACTTAAGGAGGAATCTGATTTCTGTTGGACAACTTGATGATGAAGGACATGCAATACTATTTGTTGGTGGTACTTGGAAGGTTACAAAGGGAGCTAGGGTATTGGCTCGTGGAAAGAAGACCGGTACTCTGTACATGACCTCAAGTCCAAGAGACACAATTGCAGTTGCTGATGCAAGTACTGATACAAGCCTATGGCACCGCAGACTTGGTCATATGAGTGAGAAAGGGATGAAGATGCTGCTGTCAAAAGGAAAACTACCAGAATTGAAGTCCATTGATTTTGACATGTGTGAAAGTTGCATCTTAGGAAAGCAGAAAAAGGTGAGCTTCTTGAAAACTGGCAGGACACCGAAGGCTGAAAAATTGGAGTTAGTACACACTGATTTGTGGGGGCCTTCTCCGGTTGCATCCCTTGGAGGTTCAAGGTACTACATCACTTTCATTGATGACTCAAGCAGAAAGGTATGGGTTTATTTTCTGAAAAATAAATCAGATGTATTTGAAACCTTTAAGAAGTGGAAGGCCATGGTTGAGACAGAAACAGGTTTGAAAGTAAAATGTTTGAGGTCAGATAATGGAGGAGAGTACATAGATGGAGGGTTCAGTGAGTATTGTGCTGTACAGGGAATTAGGATGGAGAAGACCATTCCTGGGACACCACAGCAGAATGGTGTGGCTGAGCGCATGAACAGAACTCTCAATGAGCGTGCTAGGAGTATGAGGTTGCATGCTGGACTACCAAAAACTTTTTGGGCTGATGCTGTTAGCACTGCAGCTTACCTGATAAACCGAGGACCTTCAGTTCCCATGGAGTTCAGACTTCCTGAGGAGGTTTGGAGCGGTAAAGAGGTAAAGTTTTCACACTTAAAAGTTTTTGGTTGTGTTTCTTATGTTCATATTGATTCTAATGCTCGTAGTAAACTTGATGCAAAGTCAAAAATATGTTTTTTCATTGGCTATGGTGATGAGAAATTTGGCTATAGGTTTTGGGATGAACAAAACAGGAAAATCATCAGAAGTAGAAATGTGATATTTAATGAACAGGTTATGTACAAGGACAGGTCAACTGTAGTGTCAGATGTTACAGAGATAGATCAAAAGAAATCTGAGTTTGTCAACTTAGATGAATTGACTGAAGGTACTGTCCAAAAAAGGGGTGAAGAAGATAAGGAGAATGTAAATTCACAGGTAGATCTGAGTACACCTGTAGCTGAAGTCCGCAGATCTTCCAGGAACATTAGACCTCCACATCGTTATTCACCCACTCTAAATTATCTCCTGTTGACTGATGGTGGTGAGCCAGAGTGTTATGATGAAGCCTTGCAAGATGAGAATTCAAGCAAATGGGAGTTAGCCATGAAGGATGAGATGGATTCCTTATTGGGGAATCAAACATGGGAACTGACTGAATTGCCAGTAGGAAAGAAGGCTTTGCACAACAAGTGGGTATACAGAATAAAGAATGAGCATGATGGTAGCAAACGTTACAAGGCCAGATTAGTTGTTAAAGGGTTCCAGCAGAAGGAGGGCATTGACTTCACAGAGATATTTTCTCCAGTTGTGAAGATGTCAACAATTAGACTGGTACTAGGAATGGTGGCTGCAGAAAACTTACATCTTGAGCAGTTAGATGTGAAGACAGCATTCCTTCATGGTGACTTGGAGGAAGACCTTTACATGATTCAACCAGAAGGGTTCATTGTTCAGGGACAAGAGAATCTAGTCTGCAAACTGAGAAAGAGCTTGTATGGCCTAAAACAAGCTCCAAGACAGTGGTACAAGAAATTTGACAGTTTTATGCATAGAATTGGGTTCAAGAGATGTGAAGCTGATCATTGTTGCTATGTTAAGTCTTTTGACAATTCTTACATTATATTACTGTTGTATGTGGATGATATGCTTATTGCAGGGTCTAGCATTGAGGAGATTAATAATCTGAAGAAGCAATTGTCCAAACAGTTTGCAATGAAGGATTTGGGAGCTGCAAAGCAAATCCTTGGCATGAGAATCATTAGAGACAAGGCTAATGGTACATTGAAGCTTTCACAGTCAGAGTATGTGAAGAAAGTCCTTAGCAGATTCAACATGAATGAAGCTAAACCAGTGAGCACACCCTTGGGTAGTCATTTCAAACTAAGCAAAGAACAGTCACCGAAGACAGAGGAAGAAAGGGACCATATGAGCAAGGTGCCCTATGCCTCAGCTATTGGCAGCTTGATGTATGCTATGATGTGTACAAGGCCAGACATTGCACATGCAGTGGGAGTTGTGAGCAGATTCATGAGTAGGCCTGGAAAGCAGCATTGGGAGGCAGTCAAGTGGATTCTGAGATATCTGAAGGGTTCATCAGATACATGTCTTTGCTTCACAGGTGCAAGTTTGAAACTGCAGGGTTATGTAGATGCTGATTTTGCTGGTGATATTGATAGTAGAAAGAGTACTACTGGGTTTGTTTTTACTCTAGGTGGTACAGCTATATCATGGGCTTCAAATCTACAGAAGATTGTTACTTTGTCTACTACAGAAGCTGAGTATGTTGCTGCCACTGAAGCTGGAAAGGAGATGATTTGGCTACATGGTTTCTTAGATGAATTGGGTAAGAAGCAGGAGATGGGCATTCTACACAGTGACAGTCAGAGTGCAATCTTTCTTGCCAAAAATTCGGTTTTTCATTCAAAGTCGAAGCATATACAAACAAAATACCACTTTATCCGTTACCTTGTTGAAGATAAACTGGTAATACTTGAGAAGATTTGTGGATCTAAGAATCCGGCAGACATGTTGACTAAAGGTGTCACTATTGAGAAGTTGAAGCTGTGCGCAGCTTCAATTGGTCTTCTAGCTTGAGGACAGGAGGATGAGTTGCAGGGATAAGGGATTGTGTTATGGAGGATTGTGGTTGATATTTGCAGCTTGTGAGCCCTTAAGGGCTAAGGTGGAGCTAATGGAGGAGTTTGCTCATGTCTCTTGATCAATTCAAGCCAAGGTGGAGATTTGTTGAAGTGGGCCATGTGTGGCTTGAATTACCAAGCCCAATTCATTATTCTAAACCAAATACAAGCAGTATTAGGAAACCCAATTCAACTAGGATTATAATTCCTAGTACAAGCCGACCTACATATATATATATACATATATTAGGTTTGTGATACTTGGCAAGCAGTGAGAATTAGAGATAATTCCTAATAACCTAGCAGCCGCATAAGAAGAAAGAATAGTGTTTTCTTGTCTTGTGGGTGAGAGAGAGTTAGGGTGTATTGGGAATTGGGTTTCTTGAGAGTGTTCTTGTGCACTATTGTATCTCCTTATTTTATAGTGAAATCCCTGCAACTCCGTGGACGTAGGCAAATTGCCGAACCACGTAAATATTGTCTTGTGCGTGTGATTGTTTTCTTTGACGTGTGTTTTCTCTATTTGTTTTGTTTCTCACAGGTTGGAATTTTGGTTAAAATTCCCTACAATATCTCCCCCTCACGTGTGAGTCTCTGTCTCTCTGTGGGGTTCAAGACCTCTCTATCGGCCATGAACAAGTCCTACTCACTCCCCCTTGCCTAATGGTCGGCCATGAACAAGTCCTACTCACTCCCCCTTGCCTAATGGGCTTTTCACTTCATCAATGCATCATCCATGGGTCTCTCGTACGCCATCCATGGGAACCACGTGTCAACCCCGCACGCACATCCATGGGAACCCCGCACGTCTATATCCATGGGAACCTTGCACCACACCATTATTTAGCACCATTAGCAATATTCCTTTGTTGGGCTTTTCTTTTCTCCAGGATCTTTGTGTGTGGGCCATTTAGGCTTTCTCTGTCCCCGCTAGGTAGGGACCATGAACACATCACCACCTTCGCCGCACACCACCATGGGCTCTGATACCAGTTGTTAGGGAGAAAAATACCTTGGAGAGCTTCCGTGAGTAATTAATATAACATATAGAGACACACTTTAACCCAAAAGGCCTAAGCCCAATGGGTATGTGCTCAATTATGTTATATTAACCACTCATTCTTCTCATCTTTATTCAATGTGGGACTTCACTCACACGTGTAACCCAACACTCTCTTTCCCTCTATCCAAATAGGTCAATAGATAATCTTCACGTGTTTTGACTCAGCAAAAACTTAAAAAATTGAAGTCCTAATCCCATTTGTTTTCTTCCTGCAACTTTGCTAGAAAAATCTTGAGTCATTACTTCCTGCAGTCAACACACAGAAATATTATTATTATTAATATTGAGAGATATCATAGGATAACATTCAAAGTAATAATAATAATAATAATCACCATGTGAATGGTGAGTTGGCCCGCAATGTAACTTCCAAATAGAGATTTTGCTTCAAAAATTTAGACCCCGCAATTTGTCGTCAACACTCCCCCTCCCTCTGTCTTCTGTCAAAATGCATCCCCATCTCTTCCCAACCATCAAATTGTCCTTGATGATAGTAACCATAACCTTAATCCATTTTCCAACATCTTTTCTTGCGGATAATGGGCCATACCTCACCTGTGAGGCACCATTTAACTGTGGCAACCTGGTGAACCTCAGTTATCCATTCTGGGGATCCAATCGACCAAACTACTGTGGTCACCCAAGTTTTCAGTTAGACTGCGGCAGCAATGTTCCGCAGATCAACATCACTACCATGAATTACAGAGTCCTTGAAATCAATAGCTCATCACGAATTCTCAGGGTTGCTAGGACGGATTACTTCGACACGATTTGCCCTGCTGCGTTCGTTAATACCACCATTGATAACAACTTATTTTCCTATATTATTTCAAATGATACGAAACTGACACTCTATTATAATTGCCACACGCCTGTAGCTGCTCTTCCAAATCTTGACTTTTATCAGTTTAATTGCTCCATAAACAGCAGTACCAACTTTATCAATTACTTTACCCAGAGCTCTCAGACTTTTTTGACAATTAGCAACTTAACGGGAGCATGCAACTACTGGGTCAATGTTCCTGTTCTGCAATCAGCAGTTCCAACTTCTGCAACTTATGATGCAGTAATTGCAGCTATTGATAGTGGTTTCATGTTGAGGTGGGATGCAAGTGATTCCCAGTGTGATACATGCCTTAAGGCTGGAGGGCTGTGTGGTTCCGACCCAACCACGACTGCATTCGCTTGCCATTGTCCAACCGGGACTTTTGCATTCGTTTGTAGTACTGTATCAATAAGTAAGCATTCATTTTTGTTGTCATAAATTCTTATTTCATTTCTTATCTATACCATAGTTTTCGTCAGACTAGAGGATTAAGATCAAACTTTTACGAAAAACTCTGATCAAACGTTTAAGATCAAATATAGCATCCATCATGCATTTGAAAATCAGAAAAGTTGCTCCCTTCAATTAGAGACGAAGCTAGGATTTGTAATTAGCGGGAAGACTTTGCTCCTAGTTGTGTGATGTGACTTGGCTGCAGAGGTTTTTTTTTTTTTTTTGGTGTGTGACTTTGATGGATGTTGTTGGGTAAGGACAAATATTTTGTTTGAAATTTTTTAAACCGTTAGTTTGTTTGTTTTAGGTAAAATTGATTGATTAGACTTCATTTTTCTTAGTTTCACTACTAGTAGTTTTTATTGTTGGGTTAATTTTTTTAGGTTGGATATTTTGTTTTAAATTTAAAGATTTTTTTATGGTCTTTAAAGAGAAGAAAGTACTAGAGTTAAGGTTTTTTTTTTTTTTTATAAATTACTGATATTATGAGTGGGTATTAGCAAGTAAAAAAGTGTTATAAATGGTAGACCTAAATGCGAACTAATAAGAATTTGTTATCTTAATTGTTTGTAAAATTATTCTAGAAAAATTTGTTGCTATAACATCACTCTTAAAAGATTAATGATATTATTAAGGGGACAAAGTATAATTTTATAGAACAAAATTGCTAAAATTAATACATAGGTTGAGTTTGGATCCACGTTGCGTTTGCTGCGTTTTAAGTTTCCTGCGTTTTCTTTTTTTTTTTTTTTTTTCACGCCTTTCCCCCAACAAGCGGCACTGTTCATGTACGGTACATGAACAGTAGCTGCAACTTTTGACCATCTTCTGTGAACAGTGCATCTGTGCACTGTTTACGGATCCACAAATTTAATTTTTTATCAAATTTTTCATTAAAAATGGGTTCCACAGTACTATTCACACATTTAAAAATTATTTTGCTATAGTGTTTTCAGTTTTCAATTTCAGCAAAATAAGTTCTATCCAAACAGACCTATAGTATATATTCTAATATTTTTAAAAGAAATTTGGGAGAGGGGCCATTGCTGCCCCACACCCACCCGCCCACCAACCCCCCAAAAAAAAGGCCATGCCTTCAATTCAGAATTAGTAAAATATTTTCCTCTGGTCAATGATGGGCTAATTCCTTGGTTCTCTTTGCGAGAATATGAAATTGATGGATGATTAGGATGTTTGATCTAACTACTTAGATGGGATCAGAACTAAGTCAAGTTCTGGGATAACATTTATTAAGGATTACGCTTTAGACACTGACGTCCTCTAGCAGTAATTATTTGCTGCAACAATGTGAGCCATATTCTGCCAGGCTTAATCTGGGATTGCAAAACTGATTAAGATTTTCTATTATTTGGATTTTTCAAACGTACGTATGCACCTAACCTTCCTTGACCGCATACCAATTGTCAACCCTGTCTATGAATCTTGCTTTGTGTATTTAGGTGCTCTTGATAGAACTCAATTGTCTATCAATTTAGTCCTATTCCCATTTGAAAATCCTAATCAACCATGTCTATTAATTTTGTTATCTGTCTATTTGGATGCTCTTGATACTACTTTTCAATACATTTAAATTAAGAGATTAAATATATAATCCCACACATTGCGGTAGTGTTTTTTTTTTTTAATTTGAATAATTAATTATCATGTTTATTTACGTTAATGAGTGTTAGAAGCTACTTCTAACCTTTTCCAAACAATTATAATAATAATAATAACAATAAATACTAATTACAATTTTAGTCTGTATAAACTAAAAATATTTTCAAACCAATTAAAAATAAAATTTAGACAAGGTACAAGTGTATGAACAATCAAGTTAAGTTCAAAATTGATTTGACTTCAAGGATAAAAAAAATGTCTTCGGAAAAGGCTAACTACCTTGCCGATATTGTTTTCAGTCCGTATATGTCCTCTTCCATTATTTCTATATGACTCGATCCTCTAGCTGTCTGAGTGGCAATATCTCTTTGTTTTCCGGGTTAAATCTTGTGGTTTACTTCCTCGACACTTACAGTATTATTAACTATCACTGCCAATGTACTCTCACTGATATTATGTTTGTGCTATAGGATCATCTTCCAAGCTAATTGTTGGTGAAATTGTCATAGGTATGTACTATAGTCATGACAAAGTAGTCAGATGAAAATCGGGTCAACATTGGTTGCACATGACAAAGTTGCCTTTCTTTAATTACAGGTATTGCGGCTGCTGTGCTTGTGATTATAGTTGTCTGTATCATAATATGCTGCCTTAGAAGAGAACAACTGAGTAAGGCATTGATCTTTAGGAGGACAGCAAGGGAAAACTACGAAAATCTCAGGGCAATTATATTGAATTATGGTTCACTTGCTCCCAAGCATTATAGTTATTCAGAGATCAAGAAGATGACAAACTCATTCATAAACAAACTAGGGCAAGGAGGATACAGCAGTGTATACAAAGGAAAGCTACCAGATGGTAAGCTCGTGGCAGTAAAAGTTCTAAGTGAATCCAAAGGCAATGGAGAAGATTTTGTTAATGAAGTTGCAAGCATTAGTAAGACTTCTCATGTTAATATAGTCACTCTTTTAGGTTTCAGTTGTGAAAAGAACAAGCGAGCTCTAATATATGAATTCATGCCCAATGGATCTCTAGACAAGTTCATATACCATCGAGATTCTTCAGCAACAAATTGTCGTTTGGAATGGAAAACATTGTACAAAATTGCAGTTGACATTGCTCGAGGACTAGAATATTTACATCGAGGTTGTAGCACAAGGATCCTGCATTTCGACATAAAACCTCAGAATATTCTTTTAGATGAAGATTTCAACCCAAAAATCTCTGATTTTGGCCTTGCTAAACTCTGCCAAAGAAAAGACAGCATTGTATCAATGCTTGGCATGAGAGGAACAATAGGGTATATTGCCCCAGAATTATTTAGTCGGAACTTTGGAGGAGTCTCTCATAAGTCTGATGTCTATAGCTATGGAATGCTTGTTCTTGAAATGGTTGGAGGAAGAAAGAATTTTGATAATGGAGTGTCCAACAGTAGCGAAAAATATTATCCAGATTGGATTTATAAGGATCTTGAACTAGGTATGGGTGGAAGGACATATGGGGTCATGACAGTGGAGGAACAAGAGACAACAAGGAAGATGATACTGGTGAGTTTATGGTGCATTCAGATGAATCCATCCGATCGACCATCCATGAATAAGGTGGTAGAGATGTTAGAAGGAACCCTTCATTCCTTACAAATTCCTCCAAAGCCTTTCTTGTGTACACCTGAAGGGTCACCAGGAGATTCTTTCACAACTTTGTAAACATTAGCCAAAAGCAATTTACAAGGAAAAATACAGATCCAGCATTGGGCGGAATAAAAGAAACATTCCTCATCAGTCATCACATGTATGAATTTCTTTTATTTATGGCTTGAATTATACATGATATGTTTTACTCTTGACTACGAAAGATGATGAGAGTACCATGCTTGTCTTACTTTGTGGTCTCGATATGGATCTAATAATTGGAATTTCTTGCTCTCACTTTGTGGTCTCAGACCAAATAATTAGAATATCAAGGCTACTATTAATACCAAAAATGGAATGTTAAAATTCCGTTCTTGTACAGGAATATTCCAAAAAATTTATTGTTGTTAACAATATAAAGACAAAGAGACTAATTAAATAGCCTGTATATTTTCTATTTATGATGTGCGTATAATATTGTACAAGAGAGGACATTACATAGGCACAATATGTATGAAGTACAAGTAATATGTGTGTACTGCAAGTACAATACACTAGGCCCAAGCCAGAGGGCTAGACTAATTATCTTTT
The DNA here is from genome assembly GCA_030820535.1 of Quercus parvula. NCBI lineage: Eukaryota > Viridiplantae > Streptophyta > Magnoliopsida > Fagales > Fagaceae > Quercus > Quercus parvula. The sequence continues at coordinate 11,393,328 of JAUAME010000007.1, read as the reverse complement.
ATACTAACATCCTGCCTCAAAGTCAAGGCAGTGAAGATGAAGCTAATTGGAGCTTGGATATAAGATCTCGAAGGCAACTAGGTGGGTGAGTCTTGGTGAAGATATAAGTAGGATGGTCAATAGAGGAGATGGAGTACAACCAAAGATTGCCTTTCATGAGATCCTAATGAGTGATATGGCTGTCAATTTTAATGTACTTTGTGCGTTCATGGAAGACATCATTATGAGTAATATAAATAGCACTGCGATTATCATAATAAAAAGGAGTTTCAATGAGTTGTGGAGCATCCAGGTTAGCCAAGAGCCATCAAAGGCAGAAAACCTCATCAGTGATGTCAACAAAGGCACAATACTCAGCTACAGTGCTGGAATGAGAAACAACATACTACTTTTTGCTACGCCATGAGACAAGAGAGGTACCACGTTGATGTCTCACAGCCTTTAACCACCTTGGAAGGCAACGCATGCTCTCCACACGTGTAGATAGGATTGGAAACCAACGATGGGCACTTGTGGTCCCTTCCCTCTCTCTTCTCCTTTTGAGAATATTGCATGGATTGGGTGTGAACTATGACTAATGAGTCATTTTTAATTAAAGTTTAGGAATCGCCACCAATCATTGGATATTTCTAGATGTGATTGGTCACATGACTCTATTTTGATTTTATTACCAATCCTAGGTTAAGAAAAATGTCAGGTTTTTCCTAATCTAAATGGATAATAAAAAATCTTGATTCTTGGATTTAGAAGTCTGGTTACATGTAGGGAAGATTTTAGGCACCCACATTGCTTGTCATGAAACAGTCCTTTGTTATGGAAAACTATTAATTTTTGGTCATTGACAGATAAAAACAAGCAATTAGCAGTAGCTTTCGGGGCTTTAAAGAATTTAGGATTTGAGGTTTGATTTGGGAAAGGTGTGTAGCCTTTATTAATGCTTTGCTAGCACATTGGAATTACTACCAAATTTCCATCACGAAAATCCGACAATACTTCACCTTATTTTCGTGGCGAAAATTCGGCAGCATTTTAAATCAAGTGCGTCATGGCATGCATAACACTATCTTCACCAAGCTTTCATGGTGAGAATATAGCAAGAAGATGTCACATTTTCACGTTGAAAATCCGGTAGAGTTTCACGTTAGGTGCACCACAGTGCATTAGCAGGGTTTCATGCCTATGTATACAACATGCATCACTATGCTTGGACTAAGGCAAGCCAAGGCTTACCAAAGTATGTAGACACCACATTTTGTACCCCTTACAACTCAAGCTCCCATTTTCCAATGATTTTCAAACTCTAAGGCCCAAGGCCAATTTAAAGCACAATCAAATATCAAATTGACTTTAGAAGTATTAAAATGAAAAATATAACTTTTTAAATGAGCAAAAATCTATTTTTGAAAATAAAAGACCAAAGTGATCATTGGCCCATGTACGTGGGCAGTAGCTTGCATACATGGTCCAAAGCATGCATACGTAGGCACACTTCTGTGTACGCAGAAACATAAAGAAGACAAGTTTTCTGCAATAATGGTTGAAGTTTGGAATGAATCTCACATCGTCTGGGAGCCATTCCAAACCCCATTTTTTCACTATATAAAACCTTACATGGTACATTTTCAAAACACATAGAAATCTCACAGGAAAAATATAGGATTCACTAGAAAATAATGAATCAAAAGGGAGTTTTTCACAAAACAACCTCAAGTCAATTTTGTTTGATTGAGACCTTTTCTAGCCCCAATCCTTTGAGTTTAAAGTTTCTAGTCACTGTTTTATTGAATTGTGATAGATTTGACTAAAGGGAACAGTAAAAAATCACGCCTAGGAGTTTTTTGCTTTAAGGTATTCATTCTAGCTTTCTTTTCTTTTCTGTCTTTCTTTTATCTTTTTAATTTGTTTTTCTTGTTTAGTTTATGTTTATATATGCATGTTTAGTTTAGTTTTATGCTTGTTTGATGTTTACAAGTATGCTATGTTGTTAGATTTATGTTTTTCTTTTATGCTCTGTTTTTCTGTTTCATGTTTCTAGGTTAGGGTTTTTGAACAATCCTACGCACGCATGTCATGAGCAGGCATACACAGGTCAAATTTTGCATACGCAAGCCTTTGTCTATGTAAGCAAGCATTTGTCCAGAAAACCTATTTCAAATTTATGCTTTGTTTGGTTTACTTGTTTCACATATCTTGACTCTATTTAAGTCCTTTTTACAGATATATCTGTATCTGAATTCCTGTTTCACATGTTTTATTTGCTTGTTTGCTTGTTAACTTGTTAGATTAGGGTTTTCTTGTTTAAGATGCTACGTACATGCATTCATATAGTCATACATAATGTCATAGGTGCTGTGTTATAGCAAGGTAAGTAAAGGTAAGTCATGCATTGATATGAACATGCATCTTTTGTGATGAATATGTTTTGTATGATGTTTGATTTTGAGTATGGATGTTTATATGGTCTAATGATTGCCATGATTAAGTTATTGCCTTAAGTTACTGCTGCCTTTGTCTGAGATGAATGGTATGATAAGGTTTCACATGCTAGGGTTTTTCATGTGCGTATGGGTTTGGCTCTCTTTTACTTTATGGATAGATAGGTATGTGTTTTGGGATAATGATGCCATGTTGTATGCTTAGATATATGCTAGTGTGTGTGTGTGTGAGTATAGATATAAGTGTTGAACATGTTTTTAATGAGGTTAAGACGTAAGACACAATGATGGGAGGCCAACCTTAGGATTTGGCAGTCTTGGATGCCTAACACCTTCTCAAGAACGTACCTAAACTCTGAACTCATATCTCTAGTAGTAAGATCAAAAGGCCCTTCCTCAAAAGGACGATATATATATGGTTCCTAAACTATTGCAAAAACTAGGTGGTGACTCCAACACTTTCTGTTGTGTCCACAAAGTACCAACACGTGATGCATGTCATATACATGGTTTGGGAAACCGATGTCACTAGCTGACATGGATAGAGACAATCATACATGTGACAGATAAACATGGCAAATGGTTGGGTCAAGTTAGATCAATCAGATTGCAAGTCAAAACGAGCCAGTTTAAAAGAAGAATCATTTTAAATGAGTTGAAAACGGGTCAAGCTAATTAGGTTGTTGGCGGGTTAGGCCAACCCTTATTTTCATATGAAAAAAATATATATTTTTAGAGAGAATGAATCTAATCAATCAAGGAAACAAATTGCACATAATACTCTCTTTGTTTTTTCTTTAAGTGGGCACCTACTATTATTAGACTATTTATGTTACTATTATACATGTGAAGGAAAAAAAACAAACAAACCAAAAAATATAAAACTTTCCATATCCCTCCAATTCCAATAGTTTTGAGCATGACTAAATTTTTATAGTCATGATAATAAAATCTTCCATGTTAATAACTTATAGCCAGAATGTTTATAATTACAAATTTACAACTTGAGAGAGAAATAGATTATAAGAGTACAAAAAGTATATATTTTAAGTTTACACATTTCAAATTTATAGTTCACTAATGATATGGACTTTTAGACATTTTCTTTTACTTTAGTTTTGTTTTGTGCTAGTTAGATTTAGTGTTAATAACTTGGTCTTAGTATTTAACTCTACTACTTAGTATTTAACTTAGTTTTAGATGTTTAGTAGTGTACACATGTAGTTATAGATGTTTTTTCCTTTGGTATTTTTTTTCTTTTAAATTAACTCTTTTTTTTTTTGTTTTTTTGGTAATAAATGGGGGCATGGCCACTGCCATTAGTGGCTACTAAATGTCTAGATAGTATCAGTGTAGTGCTTTGTGCCTATCCACCTAACACCTTGGCATGTAGTCTAGATATTTTTTAGCAAAAAAAATAAAAAAAGTTTAAAAAAAGGGTTGGGTTATAGGTTAGTTGGGACATGTCGGGTTGGCTTGCAAAAAAATGGGCAGGCCATGGCTTGGCCCGTTTTTTATTTGGGCCAAAGAATTTGGGTTCAAGCCAAGTTAAAACGGGTGGATTTGAGCCAGGTTAGAAAATCTCGGCCCATTTTGTCATGTCTAGTGGAAGATCATGCACTTAATGAAGCATGAATATGCATCTATAGCATATTCCTTGAATGTATATCCACACTCCAAGGTCAAGAGCAACCATGATTAGGAAGAGGTTATCTTCCTAACCATGAATGTTCATCATCCAAAGTGCATCTACAACATATAATATGCACAATATATCAACAAAGCAGAGCGAAAATGTAGACATATCTACACATAGAGAGTGTGGCCCAAGAAAAGTACAAGGAATGGAAACCATAGTCTAAGAAAGCTATAGACATGGTTCTAAAGAAAGGTTAGGCAAGAATGAACCTCACAGAGAGGCTAATTCCCTAAATCTACCGATCTATGCCCTTTTGCTTTTCTCTTATAAGTTGCATGTGCGCTCCAAGGTCATCACATGTAACAATCAAGCAAGAACACAAAGTAGACAAGAAATACAAAGCAAACAAGCAAAGGAGGAAAGCATGTAAACAAGCATGCAAATAAAGAGAGCATGTGAACAAATAGACACACAAAGAGACTCTATTCACAAGGGACTAATGTAGGTTTGGATTTGGTGTCTATTATGGACAACACGTGTGCCAACAACCAGAGCTCCTAAAAGTGGGACTTGAGATTTCATGTATAAAGATGGGTGTGAACCCACACCAAATCATATCTTGGAGCAATGCTTGATAACATGGACAAACAAGCAAGAAGACATGTACAAACAAGACAACTAAGTATGGAAAGGTGCAACCAACATAAAGAGATCACACAAGATGGCATAAAGCAAGCCAGTAAGCACAAAGGAGGCAAAGCATGTTATCACACTCAAGGAAAAAAGCTAATCACGCCATAACGTACACTTAAGGCTAACATGAGAAACCCTAACATGCAAAGCTAAGAAAGAGAGAAAGGCAAGGCAAAAGTATGCCAACATCATCAAGATACGATCTCAAAAAAATGATTGCACCCAAACAAGCAATAAAGGGAAAAGATGTAACCAAACATAGGCAATAAAAAGCACAAAAGGCAAAGGAAGCATGTTAAAGATGCAAGAAGCTAGATCTAAACATGCAAGCATGGATTTAAAGATGAATATAAATCTAAGCATGGAGTATCCAAACATGGCATCACCAAAACCCAAACCTAGCCATCCATGGCCAAGGACACCCAAACAACCACCATAGAATCTGATCATTACACATCAAGGTTGAAACCCTAGCTCAACTCATGGAGAAGTTTCATGCTTCGATGAGTTTTCTATTACAGACCTTGTTTTAGGTGACTATGAGTTGTTGAGTTTGGGTTGGGGTTTTGTTGAAGGGATCGAGACCACTACGAATCTTTGGTCATTGTTTCGGTGGTAGTGGGTTGTTGGGTTTCAGAGATGAGATGAGACAGCAACATAGCTGGGTTTCGATGGCCATGGGTTGGTCTTGGTCTTTTTGGTTTTGATGGCCATGAGTTCGGTTTGATTGTGATCTTGAGATTCAAGCGGGTTTGGGCAACCATAGAGATGGCTTTGTTGTTAAAGATGGGTTTAACACTGTTTGGGTTGACGTGGGTAAGTAAGATACATGGAATGATTTTATTAGGGAACCTAAGAAATTGTACCTAAGTTTCACTTTATTAATAAAATTTTATTTTATTTTTTATAAATTTTACTTTACCTCCCTTCACACGCACACACATACATACAAATATATATATATATATATATATATATATATATATATATATATATATATATATATATATATATCACACACACTCACACAAAAACTCATCTAAAGTATTAATGTCTATTTTTTCTTCTAATATTCACTTTTCTTTTGCTATGTATTACTCATTAATATTAGAAGTATTTAAAGCATGTTTTTATAAAACACATGAGCATTGGAGGTCCCTTTCGTTTTTTTTTTTTTTTTTTAATAAAAGAAGATAAAATTTAGCTACAAAATTGGTTATACCTAAGGCTACAACTTCCTTTAATAAAATTAATATTATTAAATATTTTGAAAATATAACTATTAAATTACATGTTCTTTACACTCTTAATACACTTGTCAAATTTTGTGTTAATAAGATATTATTTACTATATGATTTACAAGCTTATATTTTATACATAATTTTTTAGACGACAAAAACTTGCAATTTAAACAATTTACTGATGACATAGCTTTTGATCTTTAATCTTCTATAAATTCTGCAAGCATGGAGGATGTAAGAAGAAAATGCAAACCAATGGTGGATTTGTTAATATTCACTTTCGATAAAAAGATATTGAGTATGATTGTTGCCTTAGGCTGTAACTATTTTTGTAGTTAAATTTTGTCCTAAAAAAACATTTTGTACAAATACCCATTTAAAGTATTAATGTCTCATTTTTTTTCTTCTAATATTCATTTTTATTTTGCCACATATAAATAATTTATTTTAGGAGTATTCAAAGCATATGTTCATGAAAATATATAGCAACATAATTCTCTTTAGTAATTATTTTTATTTTCTAAAAACAAAATTCTTTCTTTCTTTCTTTTTTTCCTTTTTCGTTTAGCTTGCAACTCCTTTTCATTTTGTATTTAGAGTTAGGGAAATATGAGTGCACATTTTTCTCTTTTGTTATAAGAAAAAATATTATGATTTTATAGTTAAAAATTTGGGTCATTTTTAAAATTTTTTCATTTATAAAAAAAAAAAAAAATCATTTAGTTGTTATTATTATTATTATTATTACTATATTTCTCTTACATTACATCCTATATGTTAAGCATATCAAATTGGCATAGCTTGGCTCCTGAAATATTTTTTTTTCACTCCACCACCAGTCATATGTGTATAATTTCATTTATATTTAATAATTAATAAAAATTCAATTTTTAATAAAGTATAAAATATGTAAATATAACCCATTGACCTGAACCCAATTAACATGAGTTGAATGAATTGATTTCTACACATGTAAGAGCATTCCTATTTGAGAATGCAAAACCCATTAAAATGCAAAATGCATTTCCAAATACACAAAATCACCCCCACATCCGAGAATGCAAAAAAAAAAAAAAAAAAAAAAAAAAGGGAAGAAGAAGAAGAAGAAAAAACAAAACAAAAACAAAAACTTACAACAGTAGGATTATATCTTAATGTAGCAACCTCTCTCTCTCTCTCTCTCTCTCTCTCTCTCCATTGAGCCTTCCAAGTTTTTCTCCACCACCCACCATTGTGACGATGGCTTTGATTTGTGACATATTAGACCCAAACAAAGTCTTCTCCTCCTCAACCCCCAAAACCCAACTTTTGAAAATACCCATTCATTATCATTCACTCTTTCTATTCCTCGCCATGTCTTAGATCTCTAGAAATAACAGCCCCAAAATCAAAGAACCATCATCAAAGAAAGAAATTTAAGGTAAAGAGAGATATAAGTTATGGGTGGCAGCATTGCAATGGCTTGTGATGAGGTGACTTTTTTTTAGTGGAGATTTTATTGTGTTGGATATAAAAATGATTATTCTAATACAATGTAGTATAAGAGGTTAGGTGTATTGTTAAGTGACAATGTAAAATAGAGAAAATGGTAAACGTTACTTCATTTATTTTAGTTTCGTACTTTAACAAAACATCATACATCTCATACTCTATTTTACAATATATTACATTAAAATAATCTAAAAAATTCTACTTTTATAACGAGACCAATCTAAATACACCAAGAACAAAAACACAATACCCAAAGCATAATTTAAAAAATGTAGGAAGATCTAAATGTAGATCTTTATAGTAGCATATTGTATTTATTTTTGCAGTCCCCCTCCGTCTTAGCTCCTCGTATGTTGTAGCCTTTTGTGCATTTTTGTGAACAGTAAGAGTAATTTTACATTTTGGCTCACCAAATGGAAATGCTGGTTTGAAAAAACAATACCAAAAAAAAAAAAAAAAATCTCCCGTCCGACCGCACATGAACCCCCAAAGAGTTTTTTAAACTAGTCTAAATCCAATGGGAAATTTGGTATCGAATGATATTATGTCAGTGATATCAAAATTCAATAAGTATGAAACATGTTTGTAAAAAATAACTACCTTACTAACAAATAAAAAACATGATTTAGTGAATAGTTATTTTTACACAATTGTTTCTCGCTTATTGAATTTTGATACGATGGTATTTTTGGATACAAAATATTTTTTCTTAAATCAAGACAAGCGAAAGTGGGTATTAGGTGACATCATCAAGCCAACGTGGCAGATGGAATAGTCACAGTTGTCTTTGTAGGGGGAATGGGCAGACTAGCAGTGTGAGGGGCAACTATGTAGTAAGTTAGGCAATGTTTCAAAGTTTTAAGAAAAATAGCATCTCGAGTTTTAGAAACTCGAGATCCATATTAAAACTCGAGTCCCAAAGACTCACTTTGCGAGTGTTTGGCTGGATGACTTGGACTGAAAATGCCACATAGATCTTGAGTCTTTAAGACTCGAATTCCATGCAAAAAAAATTTCCCCATACAAGGAGCCCTATAGTGGCGTTTTTAAGTCCTATAGTGACGTTTTTAAGCCCTATAGCGGCGTTTTCTTGCAAATTTTTTTTTAGAAGTGTGATCACCCCATATCAGGTTCAGGGAGCCCTATAGTGGCATTTTAAAGCCTTATAGTAACATTTTAAAGCCCTATAGTAGCGTTTTCTGCAATTTATGGAACTCGAGTCTTTAAAACTCGAGTTCCACATGGATTTTTTTCCACATTAGACCCATCTGCTTACAAATTGAGACTTCAAAAATTGAGTTCCCTATAGTGACATTATTAAGTCCTATAGTGACGTTTTAAAACCCTACAGCGGTGTTTTCCTACAATTTTTTTTGTAAGTGTGATTACCCCATACTAGGTTCAAATATAGTGGCGTTTTTAAACCTTATAGTGACGTTTTAAAGCCCTATAACAGCGTTTTCCTACAGTTTTTTTTTTTTTAGTATGATCACCCCATACCAAGTTCAAGAGCTCTATAGTGGCTTTTTTAAGTCTTATAATGACGTTTTAAAGCCCTATAGCGGCGTTTTTCTGTAATTTATAACTCGAGTTTCACGTGAATTTTTTTCCACATCAAACCCATCTGTTTACAAATCGAGACTTAAAAACTCAAGTTTTATCTTAGAACTCGAGTTTTAGACATTCAAGATGCTAGTTTTTAGCATTGTTTTGAAACTCGAGAACTAACTAAATTTTTTGATTTTTCTTGTTATTTGGAAAGGTGTTCTGTCTTTGTGCCTCACTTGTGTTTTTGAGTTAGAACTTAGGTGAGCCAACCCTCGTTTCCCATTTCTACTACTGCACCTCGATTTCTCAGTCCGCTCTCTCTACCCTTCCTTTCCTCCTTCCATTTTCCGGGAAAATCGTTTTTCTTTTTTTCCCGAGAAAATTTTAAAACCACGTCTTTTCCATTTTCTCACTAATCAAACATGTTTTCGGTTTGCTCAATCCTCGCTCTCCAGCTAAGACGCTCAGTCCTCCTACTGCATTCTTCTTCTTCTTCGTCTTCGGCTTCGTATTCTACTTCTTCCGCTGCTGCGGTGCAAGCCGAGCGAGCGATAAGCGAAGGTCCGAGAAACGACTGGACACGAGACGAGATCAAATCCATCTACGACTCTCCGGTTCTCGATCTCCTTTTCCACGGAGTGAGTTTCGATTCTCTCTTCGAATTTCTGTTTCTCTTGCTTTACATTTGATATGCGCTGTTTCTGGTTCGTTCTGTTAACTATGTGTACCAAATCTCTGTTTGGTTGCTCGGAAAATGAACTTTCTAGTGTAATTACTAATTTTTTGCCTTCTTTAGAACCTTTTGAAAAGAACAGAAAACGAAAAGAAGCTTCTATGCTGTACATTTATGTGCATTATGTGTAATTGCTGTGTTGCTTTTGTATAAATTTTGTGAACCTCAGTGCATGGATGCTTTGTAGAAACTAGAAAGTTTCTCTCTTTTTTGAAATATTGTTGTTATTATGATTGTTATATCCTGCTGTTTGAAGTGTGTGCATCAACTTTATGTTTCATTTCTGGGAAAATGTAGGAAAGTCAATGAAAAAAAATGTTGTGGTGTATTTGTGTTCCTTTTTAGAACATTTTAAAATAAATAAAAAATGAAAAGGAAAAGAAAAAGGTTGTTCCATCCTGTACATTATGTGCGATTCTGTGAGGTTTTTGTAGAAGTTTTGTGAATTTAAGTGTATTAATGCTTGCTGAGTTTGTCTTATATGAAAAAAAAATTTATTGCAATTATTTTTGTTATTGTGATTGTTAGGGTTAATTAAATTAATTTAATTCATAAAGTGAATATATTTTTTTGTGTGTGTTTTAGGCTCAAGTTCATAGACATGCACATAACTGTAGGGAAGTGCAGCGATGTACTTTGCTCTCTATCAAGATGGGTGGGTGTAGTGAGGATTGTTCGTATTGTCCTCAATCCTCTAGATATGACACAGGACTAAAGGCCCAAAAGCATATGACCAAGGAGGCTGTTCTGCAGGCTGCGACAAAAGGTTCAATATCTTTACTTTTAGATGCTTTGCCATTTTGCCTTTTAAAGTTCAGTCTTTTTTAATAGACTAATGTAATTAACTATTTTTATGTTACTCATATCCGAATTGTTGAATAAAAACCCTTTGTCTCACTAAGTGGTCTACTTTATGCCCCCACCAATCACAACCTGCACACTAGTCCTTTGTTTTTCCGTATAAAGCAACCAAAATTTAAAATGAAAAATCATCAAACACATGGCATATTGAAGTTGGTGGGACACTAAGAATATGGTATAGGATTTTTTTTTCTATTTGTTTTTGTAGGAGATTTCCATTGTGCCCTCATGTCTGAATTGTTTGTCTTTTTTTACTTAAGGCAATATGTCATTATTTAAATTAAGTTCATTCCCTCTGAACTAAAATGTTACTAGTTTCTAAAAATGTCATCCTTAATTTAAATCAAATAAAGTAAATGGAAATGGAGTACTAATTATTCTTGATTTTGGATGAGTAAAGGGAGTGCTGATTACTCAAAAAAATAAAGTGTAAGTTAGGCAAGTAAAGAAATTTGTGTCCATTGGCTTTTCAAAGCTGATAATATTTTGAAGTATAGTTTACTTTAGGTTGTGTTAAGGTAGAAATATAACGGGCAAAAGTTACCAGTCTTCGCAAATTAAATTTTGATATAATTAGTTTGAGCTATCAAAATAGCCACACTTTCAATTGTTATCTCCTAAACTGCATAACCACATGTCAGTACTTTTTGAGCTCCTGCCTTTGGATCAGTAGTTTAAATTTTCCTATTGATTAAATCGAATTTGTTTGAAGTATTCATGAAATCCTTTTACTGCACATTATTCCATTTTCTCTTTTTTGGAGTATCATTTGGACTTATTCTCATTCTTTGGCAGGCAAAAGAGGCTGGTAGCACATGTTTTTGCATGGGTGCTGCGTGGAGAGACATTGTAGGAAGAAAAACCAATTTCAACCAAATCCTTGAATATGTAAAAGAAATAAGGTAATGACATGTCATTTATAGAACATACTAAGCACTTAGAAAATAGAAGCTTTTTGTAAAAAAGTAAAAAATGAATTTATAATGACCAAGAGCTTGGACCCCTATCACTCCGAATGGATCTCAAAGACATTAACTCACACTTTGGTAAATTGGTAAATTAAAATTATAATAAATGAGTCATGAGTTTGACTTATTTTGCCCTTCTAATTAAATTTTCATTTGAAATTATTACACTCTTTTATTTTATAAGCAGAAGATGCTGCCAGATGATTCTTAATGTGACTGTTACAGAGAAAGGACATAATAAATGAAGAAATTTTTTTAATAATAGACTTTTTTTTTTTATTAATTTTTTCTCTCTTTTGGGGTCAGCATATAATAATAAAATTGATACGCAATATATATTTTTTCCTATAATTAAATAAAAAAAAATAATGCATATCATATTGGTTCAAATATGGGCTACCCACATGCCAATAAGAAGAAGAGAGTAAGAGATTAAATCAAGGAAAATAAAAGGGGAGAAGAGAGTAAGAGCTCTGAGCAGTGCTGATATGTTTTTGATAAGTCATGGCCATGTTTCCGACATGTCTTTGTTAAATGGCGTAAACCCTATATAAAAGTTTTTTTTTTTTTTGGAGAAAATAAGTAAAAGAATCTTTGTTTAAATGGAAAAGGAAAAAAAATATTTTGGAGGGTGTTTGACGAGCCCCAAAAATTGAGCTAGCTATCAATGGTATGATGCATTCAAATTTTTGTAATTATTGAACTGGTTCTTGATATGCTAGTAATAATTTGAATTTTCATTTTTCATTTTCTTATAAAAATTATTTTGAATTTTTATAGCCTACGTTCATACTATACTTCCATCTTATGCTTAATTCATGTCAGAGGTATCTTTAATGTACCAGGGATATGGGAATGGAGGTGTGCTGCACCTAGGGCATGCTAGAGAAGCAGCAAGCTGTAGAACTTAAGAAGACTGGCCTGACAGCTTATAATCATAATCTTGATACCTCAAGGGAGTATCATCCAAATGTCATCACCACATGGACTTATGATGAGCGCCTAGAAACCCTTGAGTTTGTTCGTGATGCAGGGATTAATGTCTGTTCAGGTAATTTAGTTACTCTCTTGACTATATTACAATCAGATACATTAATTGTAGGAGTATATTGTAATCAAGCCAAATTAATGTGGTTAATTTCTTCTTCTTATTCAAAATGTAAATAGAATTTCATAAAATGACAAAAGTGGCCAAACGTTTATGCTGGTTCATTTTTATCAGGATAGAGCACTCTTTTGAAAGTGGAAAGTGGAAAGAATCTAATCTGTTCCCATATATAGCTAAAGAAATATCTGCTAGACTCATGTCTCAATTGAAATTATTTTTCTAAGCTTGAAATTTCTTCCCCTACATGCTAGTATGTTTAGGACATTCTTGACCCAGTGAGTTAGCTTGTAAAATCATTAGTATTTCATTTTATGTGGTCTATATTGCATGCCAGTTTCAGGTCTTATCACGATGTGTCAGTTTACAAGAGGCATGTGAAATTACATTTGATTGGTAACCAATCCTCCAAAGGCATCATTGAATTTGCTTTATGTATTTTCCAAGTCAGTTCACAGAATTCTTGAAAATGGAGTTCAATATAGGTTGAACTATAACTTTCTTGACTGTGTTAGCTAAGTGTCAAAACTGTCACCAAAATCTTAGGCTTCTCTAATATGGACAGAGGTTTTCTGGTGGACTTTAACCATAAGATTTCTAGAACTACGGTGGTTACCTCACTAAAAAATTCTTAATAACTTAAAATTCGTTAATTCAAAAGTGGCCCCAAAGGACAGTGGTTTTTTCATTTTATTTTTAAGGTTGTATTGATGAATGTCATATAATAGTCTCTCTGTATCACAACTAGAAACGTTAGTTATTTTGCTTAGGGAAAAATATTTTTCTTTCTATTGTTGTTTTAGAGGTTCCTACTCTGAACATGTTCTCAAAATTGGCTTGAACTAGCTTTTTAAGTTGCATTTTTTAAGGTAATTAATAATTTGAAAAAATAATACATATAATGGGTGATTGTAACAACCTTGTTTGTCATTAGGGTGACTCCCTAGCCTTTGACTTATCTTCTCTGTGTTCACAAATCACAATCTTAAATCTGCTTGAAAAAAAAAAGGAAAAATGTATATCACTATGAGTCACTATATTATGTAGGAATGATGATTCACTCTTTAATTTCTGTTAATAAGAGGAATAATAGGGCTCGGAGAAGCAGAAGAGGACTGAGTTGGTCTTTTACATACATTGGCAATGCTCCTTAGTCACCCTGAGAGTGTTCCCATCAATGCACTGCTTGCAGTGAAAGACACACCTCTTCAAGATCAGAAGGTAAATAGTTCTTATTCTGTTTATCTTAGAGTCTATAATATTGGTTGTCAATCTGCCAATTCTTGTGCTTGCTCATGATATGTTATTGAACATATCAACTCTATTCTTTTAATGAAGTTAAAAATTCTGTACTTTATATTTAGAATATTGCAAGTTTGCAACTGGTAGGGATTAAGGCTTTATTATCATACGAAGGGAAGCAAGTAAAGAATAAAATAAAGTTAAAAAGGCAACCATATGAAAACAGGCAAAATTAATTTGAAGAGGCTGATCATTGTATCAATACCTGCTTTTGGCTGCATGCTTCTTTCTACTAGGGTTACATTTGAATCATTTAATGATGAAATAATTATCAAATGAGAGTAGTAGTAATTCTTCTATAGTCATTGTCATTAAAGTACCCACCACTAGCACTGGAAACAAAAGAAAATAAACCCTTTTTAACTTGCTTAATTATATTGATATCTACTAAGAGCCTTGTAGCTTAACTGACAATTTCTTGAGTGCGTGCTTAGAGGCTAGTTTTTTTTTTTTTAATCTACTTATTTCTATTTCTTTCTCTTTTGCTTTAATGAAATTAACTTTCGCAAAATTCTTTCCGTATTGTTTATAGTTTTTAGCAGCTTAAAAGACCCTCTTTCTTTTTTCTTTTTTTTTTGGGTTCAGCCAGTTGAAATATGGGAGATGGTTCAAATGATTGCCACGGCATGCATAGTCATGCCCAAGGCAATGGTCAGGCTGTCAGCTGGAAGAGTTTGGTTCTCCATGCCTGAGCAAGCATTGTGCTTTCTTGCTGGTGCAAATTCGATCTTCACTGGGGAGAAGCTCTTGACTACTCCTAACAATGATTTCGATGCTGATCAACTCATGTTCAAGGTGCTCGGACTTGTTCCAAAAGCTCCCAGTTTTGATGATGCTGCGGCAAATGTCTATGAAGCAGAGGCTTGTGAGAAAGCTGCTTCCAGTTCAGGTTAAATTCACAGAAAGTGCATGTTGAATCCTTTCGTTGTAGAAGAAAATATTTTATTTATTTATTTTTTTAAATTATGTCGTCATTGTGGAATTAGGTACGACATACATTTGGTCCCTTGGGGCCATGTAGTTGCCTTTTGCAAATGCAAAAGGTAGGTTCAGAGTAATTTAAGGGGGTTGGGGATTATGATTTATATTCAATGATCACTTCTAATGACACAGGTTCAGTTTAGATATCAGTATCAGTCTGCATAATTTCAAGCCACAGGCCGCATTAAACTTTATACCGATTTTTAGGGGGCTTGGGTATATACAGTGTACAAAAAATTTTACATTGTTGAGGTTGTTGATTGTGATTGGTCTGCAATAAAAATGGTGTCAATGGTAGTCTCATGTAAAAGAGATGCCGCACTAATCATAATCTACCATCGCAATAAATTGTGAAATCTGTGTAGCATTATTGAGATTTATTATGTTCTTTGAACTTATATTGAATGCCAGCTTCAACCGAGAAAAATCTCTAAAGCCCCAGTCAATAATGCTGAAATTAGTTTGAGAGTAACAACTACTATTTTGGCAATAGAAGCTTTACTATGAAATTCTCATAAATTAAACCATATATTTTCCCAGGTACAATAAGCCATGCAATTTATTAAATTTTCGATAAATTGCTAAAAGAAATAACTTTAAAAATCACGGATCATACTTGTTTTGACAAGATATTCCTAGAATGCTTGAGCAAGCCACCATTAGCCCATTAATTTGGCAGAGCCAGTACTATTGACAATGTTGTTCTCACTGTACATTCCAGACATAGTGGTTTTGTTCAAGAATTTTATATATGGAATTATTTTTATTAGCGTGCTTTATCAAATTTATTCCAATATCAACCAAAATGTTCTTTCAGAACCTGAAAAGGTCAAAATCATTACTTTTGAAGACCACTTGATCAATGGGGATAAATAGTGCAGGCCATGGATCAAATAAGTAAATAGTAAACTCTTCGATTAATGAATTCAGTAAAATACAGACTTTGATTCAGTCTCCATGTAGCTCTAGTCCATGGACTTGTACCCCTCCTTGAAGTTAATCCACTGCTTATCTTTCGCACTATCTTCGCCCACTCAACCATATACCAAACAATCCATCAATACAAAACAGAATACCAAGCTTTTAAAAACCGGTATGGTGAAAGAACCAGAAAATGAGCTAATTACCGGTTTTATGGTTGGACGGGGTCCGATCAATAGTTGAACCGGTGACGTTATAAATAATTTAATTATTATTTATTTAAATTATATAAATAATTAATAATTTTTTAATATACTCTAAAACTAACACACACCAATAGTTATAGATATGTTTCCTTTAAAAAAAATACAAGTATGTAACATTTTTTAAAGAATTTAATATAATAACATTACAAAACAATCATCTTTAACATAATAAACTTTCAACAAAACCAAATAAATAAGTTTATTATTCATTACATTTACATCCAAATGGCAAATAGCAAATAAGTTCATTATATCCAAATAGCAAATAAGTTTTAAAGTTTCAAACAAACAACTACTAAGTTTTAAGACCCAAACCTCACTTGTTATGAAGAAAATTGAAATCAATATCATCATGTGAACCAAATGCTCCACCACTAGCATCATTATCATCATCCTCATTCTCATCTTCTTCATCTTCAACGGAGAATCTGAGATGAAGCCGAGAAAGAAAGAAAAAAAAAAAAAAAAGAGGAGAAATTGATCAAAATCAAGTAATCAAAAGAAAAAGAATATTACCTGATGAAGCCGAGAAGCAGAGAGCAGAGTTCAAAGGGCGAGGGTGAGACCGAGATCGAGAAGGAAATAAGAAAAAAAAACTGTGAGGATGATGATGACACAGTTTAGACCGTGAGAATGAGAAGGAAAAAATAAATTCAGAAGCGTGCGTGAAGTGAGATCGTGAGAGGGAGGTAGAGAGAGTGAGGGATATTCAGATTTCAGAGAGAGTGAGCTTGAATTGAGTGAGGGAGGTAAGACTGTGAGGGATATTCAAAGAGGCAAAGAGCTTGAGATGAGGGATGAGGCGTGAGATGAGAGTGTGAGAGTGTTAGGACTTTAGTCTTTAGGGTTAGTTTTAGGTTCCTGGCCAAAACGATGTCGTTTTAGGCTGGGAAAATGACAAAAAATCCCAACTGGTCAATAGTCGGTTCCCTGTTCTCCGGTTGAACTGATCGGTTTTCAAAATTTTCTGGTTTTTAAGTTATTTCCGATTTTTGCCCATAATCGGATTGGATTGAAGGCCGGTTCTCAATTGAACCGGTCAGACCGATTGGTCTGGTCTAGTTTTTAAAACTATGCAGAATACATACAAAATGTGAATTAAAGATATGATGATTTAACATTTTGAAAAAATAAAAGTTCAGGCCTGGTTACAATGATCTTGCACTTTTAATTCCAATACCAAAACCATTTTGAGATTATTCATAACTTCTGACTTGCCAATAATTTGATTTTTTATTGCTCTGGTTTTGGTTAATTTATTAGTTCAATTTGGGAAAATAAAATTATTGTGTTAAATAGGATCATAGATAGGGGTGGCAATATTGGATGTCCCGTGAATCCGACACGACACAACATGAAATTAGCAGGTTATAGGTTGAGACTTAATAAGTTCGTGTCAAATTCGAGTTGACATGATTAACCCGTCTAATAAACAGGTTGGTTTAGTGTTTAACATATAGAACCTGTTTAACCCGTCTGACCCGTTTAATTGAATAACATTTTACCAATATACCCTTCAAACTCTAGGTATATAAACTTATTAGTTGTTGTGGTTTATTTTCTTTGACATATTATGATTGATTATTTGTGATTTTGGGTTATGTTTTAGTTTTGAATGATTATTTGTGATACAGTTATTCGTTAGTTTTGAATTTTATATTAAAAATATTTATTTGTTTTTTTTTTCATTTTGATAAAATCTGATAAACAGGTCAACATGATTGACTCGTTTAATAAATGGGTCGTGTTAGGGTTAAGGAATTTTGGCCCGTTTAATAAACATGTCGGGTAAGTGTTGATTTATATAATCGGATACTCATGAATTGACACAACATGAATCCAATAGGTAAACACCAATTGCCACCCCTAATCATAGATTTGAACAATTTTAGACTTTGGTTAATATAATTGGTAGGGAGCTGCTTGAGACAGCACGATTAGGGAGTTAATTGGGACAGAATAATGGAATTATGGATGCTGGCGCACTGCATTCAAGTTCAAGATAGAAAAGCCTCTATACCTAATCCCATGTAATCAAGAAAGAACCATTGCAAATCAAATTCCTTCCTCTGTCTTCCCATGCTCCATAAATCTTCCATTGCAGCTTGAATTTGCTGCCATCCAGGAAGTCATATGTTCAGACATAATACCAACTTCAATTTATAATTGTCTCTAATATCTCTTGGTTTGGTTAAGTAAGCTAATAGCAACAATCACAATGTCAGTTATACATGGTCTTATTCTAGTTCAACTATGAATTTCAATATGATTTTAAGGAGATCTGTCAGAGTATCATTCCTTTTGAAAATATTTGCAGGAGGACTAAAAAGGATGGCACAATGCAACGATGAAGTGACCACTTGACAAATTTCCCCATAATCTCATCACTATGCAACTCATCCAACTGAGTGTACAAATGAACTAGAAACGGAGGTCCCAATGGCAGACTAACCCCAGCAAAAATCTTGATAGCCATAGGAAAATATGCAAGTTTGATAGAATAATGAGGATGCTCGCAAAACACAAACTTACATAACCAGAAGACGATGAAAGCAGCACAACGAACCCCATCTGACCCTTGGCTAAATGTATGAACCCAGGACTAGAGTTTGGCCTTGTATCCACCCACAATAGCATGCTCTACGCCGAATCCTTTGTACAGCTGCTTTTAGATGGCCTTCTCAACAATTAACTCTTTTTATACTTCATGGAGCTCACTCTAATGACCATGACAAGAGGTCACTCCCAGTTAAACAAAACCAGATACTTTTCATCAAAATTGACTTTCTTCCCTTGATCTTAACAACTCCGAAAGCTATGCAAAACTTTGATAAACAAAATAGCGATTTATATAATTCATGACAGATGGAGCCAAACCATTAACTGACATCACAGTAAAAATATATATAATCATGGAATTAAATTCAATGCAATAGACAGGTGGTTATTAGTATTACACTACGCAATACTTTTTTTTTGGGGTGGGGGGGTGGGGGGTGGGATGGTTGGGAGCAGAAGTTAAAATATTAATTTTTGTTATCGGCCGTCCAATAAAAATAAATAAATTTCTTTTATGGGTTGTTTGAAGAAAAAAAATTTAACTTCTTAACATTTCTTCCCAACGGTCCATAGATATTGAACATAACTCGAGCATGGGATTTGGATCCTATGGCAAGGATGGACTTAGGATTTTAAGCTAGTGAGGACCGGAGTATAAAGAAAAAATAAACTCTAAATAGGCATCTATATAATATTAAAAATTATAAATTCTCAAAATCATTGGTTTTAAATACATTTAAATGCAATCATTTACTAACAAAAACAAAAACAAAAACAAAATAATGTTTTTTTTCAATACTAGGCTAGTTAGGAATTTTTTTTTTTTTTCATGGTCGAAATTAGAGCATTCACAATGGTACTAAAATAGCTAATTTTTTTAGCACCTCAAAAAACTATTTTATCTATTTTACCACATCACTTTACAGTACATCCAATATTAAATCAAATGTTCCATTTCTTTATCACTTCATTTAAAATGAAATTAAAAAACTCTTTAAAATAATAAATGAAGCAAGAAAATTTGAATTTTTTAATTGAAAGAAGAGATATAATTTTAATAAAATATGGCATTTTATTTTTAACAACTTGTTATAGTCAATTGATATTTATACTAGTTTACTGTAGTTGTAAAAAATTTAGCTTTAGTTTCTCCAATAACATATGATTTTTTGTGTCTTTGTAGGTAAAATAGTTTCTCTCTCTCTCTCTCTCTCTCTCTCTCTCTCTCTCTAAAATACAATTACTATTGTGAATTTTTTTTATTGTTTTTGTTAAGTTTTTGAGTTGGATAATTGTTATTTGAGTGAGACTAATTAGACCTATTGAGAAGAAGGGGTCTAAAGCTCTGTTTGGATAGCGGCTAGCATCCAGCGTTTCACCTCTTTTTTTTTTCTTTTTTTTTGACCAGCACCTCTTCCACTGTTCATGAAACATAAACAGTGCATTAAAGCAAAGCTACAATATTTTCAGCAATGAACAGTAACTCAAAAATTATTTTTTTATTATCTTCAGTAATAAATTTTCAATTCTTAGCAAAATAAACGATATCCAAACACACTAAAACTTTAAAAGAGAATCCAACTATAAAATAAAATATATAATAACTATTAAAAATATAATAAAAATATTAGACCGAGGGCCGGGCCCCCTTGGCCCCACCTTGGCCCGTACCTGTCCTCTGGTGACCCATGGAAAAGTTAGATTGCTTCACAAATAAGAAAAGTTCCATTTTTTTTTTTTTTTTTACAATCACGTAGATTTTTATTTTGACAGATTTCTTCATAGCCATTAGATTTAATAGCAAAGAAGGCCTTTCAGGGTCAGGTCATACCTGAAAAGAGTCTTCAAAAATGTATCTTTTATTTTTCTTTTTCTTTTTCTATTTTTTGCTAAATTCTGAGTTAGTCTTCAGAGTTCTTTCCTATAGCTTTTTCAGTTTAATTGTTCCATACACAGTACCAATTTTATCAATTACTTATATGCCCAGAGCTCTTTGACTTTTTCCACAATTAGCAGCATGCACCTACTGGGTCAATGTTCCAGTTCTGTAATCAGCATTTCCAACTACTACAACTTATGATGCAGTAATTGCAGCTTTTGATAGTGGCTTCATGTTAACTTGGAATGCAAGTAATTCTCAATGTTATGGTCTTTTTAGATTGAAAGGAAGAGAGAGAGGGTAAATTAAGAGAGGTAGAATAGAATTGGCTAGAAATTAAACTAATTTTCAACTAACTCTACTCTACTTTTCATTCCTTCCCTCCCTCCCTCCCCCTTTATTCAAACAGGCCAATAAGTAGTCTTCTTCCGCATGATTTGACTCAGCAAAAACTTAAAGCAATTGAAGTCCTCCTAATCCCATTTGTTTTTTTCCTGGAACTTTGCTAGAAAAATCTTGAGTCATTACTCCCTGCAGTCAACTTAGAGAAATATTATTATTATTATTATTATTATTATTAAGAGATATCATAGGATACCATTCAAAGTAATAATAATAATAATAATAATAATAATAATCACTATGCGAATGGTGAGTTGACCCGCAATGTAACTTCCAAATAGAGATTTTGCTTAAAAAATTTAGACCCACAATTTTGCATCAACACCACTCCCCCTCCCTCTCTCTCTCTCTCTCAAAATGCATCCCCATCTCTTCCCAACCATCGCTTTGTCCTTGATGATTGTAACCATAACCTTAATCCATTTTCCAACATCTTTGCTTGCGGATAATGAGCAACACCTCACCTGTGAGGCACCATTTAACTGTGGCAACCTGGTGAACCTCAGTTATCCATTCTGGGCATCCAATCGACCAATCTATTGCGGTCACCCTAGTTTTCAGTTAGACTGCAGCAGCAATGTTCCGCAGATCAACATCACTGCCATGAATTACAGAGTCCTTGAAATCAAAAACTCATCACAGACTCTCAAGGTTGCTAGGACGGATTACTTAGACACGATTTGCCCTGCTGCGTTGGTTAATACCACCATTGATAACAACTTATTTTCCTATATTGCTTCAAGTGATACGAACCTGACACTCTATTATAATTGCCGTACGCCTCCAGCTGCTAATCAAAATCTCGCCATTTATCAGTTTAATTGCTCCATAAACAATACCGACTTTATCAATTACTATACCCAGAGCTCTCACACTTTTTTGGCAATTAGCAACGTAACTGGAGCATGCAACTACTGGGTCAATGTTCCTGTTCTGCAATCAGCAGTTCCTACTTCTGCAACTTATGATGAAGTAATTGCAGCTATTGATAGCGGTTTCATGTTGGGATGGGATGCAAATAATTCCCAGTGTGATACATGCCTCAAGGCTGGAGGGCTGTGTGGTTCCGACCCAACCACGAGTTCATTCGCTTGCCACTGTACAAACGGGACTTTTGCATCCGGTTGTAGTACTGTATCAACAGGTAAGCATCCATTTTTGTTGTCATAAATTCTTATTTCATTTCTTATGTAGTTGTCTACTTCGATTAGATGCCCAGTTACTAGCATCTATACTGGTAACTGCCTGGTGCTACTCTCATTTTTTTCCTTCAGCTAGCCAAACTGAAGCTATACCATAGTTTTCATCAGACTAGAGGATTAAGATCAAATGTTTAGGAAAAAATCTGATCAAACATTTAAGATCAAATATAGCATCAATCATATATTTGAACATCATATATACATCATACAAGTCCATGTGACCTGAAACAAAATCATCTGTCCCACAATCACTGTTCCATACCATGCTCCACAAATCTAAATGAGCAACATGTCCCTTAATTCCTAATTTTATGCTATTTTATTCAACTTACCTGAAATAAATAAGAAAGAAAAAACCCAACACATATTCGTCTCCAACCTTCCTACTACCAACTTCCGCCCAACGCCACCGACATAAGTTCATCGGCGCCGTCAACTCCAGTCACAGCCACCGTTCCGCCACCAAGTCCAAGAAGAACTACAGTCGATTTGAATACCCACCACCATCGTCATTGTTGACTTTGTCTTGGCATCAGAAAAGTTGCTCCCTTCAATTCAAGAATAAGTAAATATTTTCCTCTGGTCAATGACGGACTAATTCCTTGGTTCTCTCTGCGAGAATATGAAATTGATGGACGATTAGTATGTTTGATCTAACTACTTGGATTGGATCAAAACCAAGTCAAGTTCTGGGATAACATTTATTAAGGATTACGCTTTAGACACCTAGATCCTCTAGTAGCAATTATGTGCTGTAACAATGTGAGTCATGAGAAATTATGAAGTTTTTAGATCACGTCATTTATCCACCATTCCATTAAAAAATTTATACTTATTTAAAATGGTTGAGTCAGTAATTAGTTTATATTTAAAAAAAAATTCTTGTTTGGCAATTTTAAACAGGTGGATAGTCTTTAAGGTAAAATGGTGAATAAATAACGTAGTCGACCACAAAAATATTATAATTTCTCCATATTCTTCCAGGTTTAATCTGGGATTGCAAAATTGATTAACCTTTTCTAGTATTTGGATTTTTCAAACGTTTTCTAGTATTTGGATTTTTCAAACGTATACACCTAACCTTCCTTGACCGCATACCTATTATCATCCCTGTCTTTGAATTTTGTTCTTTTTATTTGGGTTCTCTTGATAGAATTCAATTGTCAATCAATTTAGTCCATTAGGGTCCGAAATATCTCCTATTCCCATTTGGAAATCCTAATTAACCCTGTCTATCAATTTTGTTCTCTGTCTATTTGGATGCTCTGATACTACTTTTCAATACATTTAAATTAAGAGATTAAATATATAATCCCACACACATTGCGATGATTTTTTTTTTTTTAATTTGAATAATTAATTAACATGTTTATCTACCTTTATGAGTGTTATAAGCTATTTCTAACCTTTTCTAAATAATAATAATAATAAATACTAATTACAATTTTAGTCTGTATAAACTAAAATTATTTTCAAACCAATTAAAAATAAAATTTAGACATAGTGGATGAACGATCAAGTTATTTTTTTTTATTTTTTATTTTTTTTGATGAAACGATCAAGTTAATTCAAGATTGATTTGACTTCAAGGATAATAAAAAATGTCTTCGGAAAAGGCTAACTACCTTGCCAATATTGTCTTCAGTCCGTATTTGTCCTCTTCCATTATTTCTATATGACTCGATCCTCTAGCTGTCTGAGTTGCAATATCTCTTTGCAGGCTGGCCCAAGATAGTTTAAAGTTTTAGGCGAAACTGTTAAATGAGATATTTTTTGCTGTTTAAATATCTACTCTATATTACTAAATTTATATATAATATATATATATATATATATATATATGTATTTTGCTTTTTAACATGCAAAATTATTAATTAAGTTTTTGTATTCAAGTTCTTTTAAAATCTTCTTTTTAATTAATAATAAGTGCATTATTTCATTATCTTCTAACTCTATTTTATAAATTTATTGTTCATTTATAAGATTTTCAACTGAATTTTAGTTATATTTTTTTACTGCTAGTGACAAATTAGTCTAAAGATTTTTTTAAGATTTGGTTTAAAAATAAATTTAAAGGTTTTTGTATCCAAATTCACAGATTTATCTAATAAAACCAAATAGAATAAATTTTTTTTCTGTGGCGGGGCAAAATAGACTAAGCCAAATTCTAACCTCACACAATTTATTTATAGAGATGGAATGCCAATCAACTTTAGTTATCCTTTTGAGAATGAATTGATCAAGTGATATTAGAATACATGCTTGGGATATATGTAAGTCAGGGAAACTGAATAATACTAGTCTTGAATTGATTAAGTTATGCTCCTCGAGTTTACTCTAAGGTGTAGGTTTACACTTGTTCTTATGTTACAAGGCTATCACTCTCTTTTTTCTTCTCTCAAAATGCTTCATCCCCCACTTCATAGGGATCTCTCTCTTATATAGTCATTCAGGTTGTATCTTGGCCTTCCATTTGGAGGACTAGGACTTATTTCCCTTGATACTTGTCCCATCAGGGCCTTATTAGAAGGTTTCTTTATTAGATTGTGAGCTATGATAACACTGTTTAGGAGTCACTCGCCATTAATGCGGCCAACTAAATGGGTGCAAAGCATTAAATGTGGAAGTGATGAATGCTTTATATGTACTCTTCCTTCTCTTGCTTGATGACAAACTTTCCTTCTTTTCCTTAGTACATGCCTAATGGTCTTCAGAACTGGACAGTTCTGAGGACGTATCAGTATCCTCGAGGTTCTCAAGCATTCTAAGGGTATGTTTGGTAACTATTTTTTCCCCTTATTTTTTGTTTTCAAAAACAATTTTCTATTTTTGAGACTAAAAAACTTGTTTGGCAACCCAAAATGGACAGAAAACAAAAATTGTTCTCAAAACTCAATTTGTGAAGGAAACTAAAAACATGCAAAATGCTGTTTTCAGTTTCTAATTTTTAAAAGTCAATGGAAAAACACATTTAATTTGATGAATCTGTCTCATTTAATGAGTTAGCATTAGAGTTCAAATCATAGTAAAAACATATTTTAGTGTTTTCTATTTTTTTTCTTTAAAAAACTATCTTTTTAATTTCAACTAACCAAACATGTTTTTAATTTCAAAAATACAAGAAATTTTTTTTTTCTTTATATTCCCAAAAACAAGTTTTTGAAAATAGAAAACAAAAACTGTTACCAAACATAACCTAATCTTCTTAGGTTTGTGGTTGTGTTGTCATATTTAGCTCCGAGAATTCTTTGATAGAACTTCCTGAGGTGTGCTCCTTTGGTGTTGATCTCTTCTCACTCATTCCTATCCTCGGCTTTTCATCCTCCCACACTTTTCAAAAAATGAAAAACAAAATGAATGCATAAACTAATAAAGAATGCCTAATTAGACCAAGAAACAATGAATCAAATGGCTATACAGTTTAGTGTTAGAATTTTCTTTATATTTTAAAATGAGAATTAGTGAATTAAAAAAGAATAAAGCGATAGATCTAGAAGAGTGTGGTCACTATAATACAACCACTAGAGGAGTCTTTACCAAACATTTGCCTCAAAAACCCATAACCTCTAGGTCCTCTACCATGTTCTTTAAAAAGGAAAAATATTGTCTAACACTACCATTTCAAGTAAAGATGGAAGATCTAGCAGCAATTTTCCATAATCTGGGAGAATATTTCAACCTCTTCAAGTAATCAATTTTAGTTTAGGATTTTTGGAAAGATAGAGAAAAGTTTGGTCTATGTTTTTACTTTTTAATGTCTAGGAGACTCAAATTAGTCAAAATTCTGACCGTTTGAAAGAGAGTCAAACAAAATACACCTATATTGAGATTGAAATTTCTATGTATTGGCTAAATTTTAGGGCTTAATTAATTCTCTCCAAGGTAAGTAATAATCCTAAATTTTCTTCTACAAGTGTTCATTTTTTTAAAATACTACATTGGATAAGTATTAACTTATATTTGAAATTATATTTTCAAATTTTGTTGATCCCGGGATTTTTTTTTATGGGGCCTTAGGCAATGGCATCAGTTGCTTCTACTATTGAGCCACCCCTATCTCTTTGTTTTCCAGGTTAAATCTTGGGGTTTACTTCCTTGACACTTGATAGTATTAAGTATTTACTGACAATCACTTCCTATGTACTCTCACTGATATTATGTTTATGTTTGTGCTATAGGATCATCTTCCAAGCTGCGTGAAATTGTCATAGGTATGTAGTATAGTCATGACAAAGTTGTCAAATGAAAATCGGGTTAACATTGGTTGCACATGACAAAGTTTCCTTTCTTTAATTACAGGTATTGCGGCTGCTGTGCTTGGGATTATAGTAGTCTGTATCATAATATGCTGCCTTAGAAGAGAACAATTGAGTAAGGCATTGATCTTTAGGAGCACAGCAAGGAAAAACGATGAAAATGTCAAGGCATTTATATTGAATTATGGTTCACTTGCTCCCAAGCATTATGGTTATTCAGAGATCAAGAAGATGACCAACTCATTCATAAATAAACTAGGGCAAGGAGGATATGGCAGTGTATACAAAGGAAAGCTACCAGATGGTAAGCTCGTGGCAGTAAAAGTTCTAAGTGAATCCAAAGGCAATGGAGAAGATTTTATTAATGAAGTTGCTAGCATTAGTAGGACTTCTCATGTTAATATAGTCACTCTTTTAGGTTTCAGTTGTGAAAAGAACAAGCAAGCTCTAATATATGAATTTATGCCCAATGGATCTCTAGATAAGTTCATATACCATCAAGATGCTTCAGCAACAAATTGTCGTTTGGAATGGAAAACATTGTACAAAATCGCAGTTGACATTGCTCGAGGACTAGAATATTTACATCAAGGTTGTGGCACAAGGATTCTGCATTTTGACATAAAACCTCAGAATATTCTTTTAGATGAAGATTTCAATTCAAAAATCTCTGATTTTGGCCTTGCTAAACTATGCCAAAGAAAAGACAGCATTGTATCAATGCTTGGCATGAGAGGAACAGTAGGGTATATTGCCCCAGAAGTATTTAGCCGGCACTTTGGAGGGGTCTCTCATAAGTCTGATGTTTATAGCTATGGAATGCTTGTTCTTGAAATGGTTGGAGGAAGAAGGAATTTTGATAATGGAGTGTCCAACAATAGCGAAATATATTTTCCAGATTGGATTTATAAGGATCTTGAACTAGAAATGGGTGGAAGAACATATTGGGTGACAGCAGAGGAACAAGAGATTGCAAGAAAGATGATACTGGTGAGTTTATGGTGCATTCAGATGATTCCATCCGATCGACCATCCATGAATAAGGTGGTAGAGATGTTAGAAGGAACACTTCATTCCTTACAAATTCCTCCAAAGCCTTTCTTGTGTTCGCCTAAAGGGTCACCAGTAGATTCTTCCACAACTTCGTAAAAATGAGCCAAAATCAATTTACAAGGAAAAATACAGATCCAGCATTGGGCGGAATAAAAGAAACATTCATCACCAGTCATCACATGTATAAATTTCTTATATTTATGGCTTGAATTTTACATGATATGTTTTACTCTTGACTACGAAAGCTGATGAGAGTACTATACCTGTCTTACTTTGTGATCTCGACATGGATCTAATAATTGGAATTTCTTGCTCTCACTTTGTGGTCTCACTATGGACCAAATAATTAGAATTGCAAGGCTACAATACCAAAAATGGAATGTTAAAATTCCATTCTAGTACAGGAGTATCCCAAAAAAATTTATTGTTGTTAACAATATAAAGACAAAGAGACTAACCGAATATATATTTTGTATATATTAATTGTGTATAATATTGTACAAGATTGTTCATTACATAAGCACAATATGTACGAAGTACAAGTAATATATGTGTATTGCAAGTACAACACACTGGGCCCAAGCCAATGGCTTAGGCTAGATTAATTAACTTATATACTAACATCCCACCTCAAACTCAAGGTGGCAAAGTTGAAGCCAATTGGAGCTTATATATAAGATCTCGAAGGCAACCAGGTGGGCGAGTCTTGGTGAAGATATCAACAGGTTGGTCAGTAGAGGAGATTCAACCAAAGATTGCCTTTCATGAGATCTTGATGAGTCATATGGTTGTCAATTTTAATGTGCTTAGTGCGTTCATGGAAGACATCATTATGAGTAATATAAATAACACTGCAATTATCACAATAAAAAAGAGTTTTAGTGGGTTGTGGAGCATCCAGGTTAGCCAAGAGCCATTAAAGCCAAAAAAGATCACCAGTGATGCCAACAAAGGCACGATACTCAGCTACAATGCTGGAATGAAAAACAACATATTGCTTCTTGCTACGCCATGAGACAAGAGAGGTTCCATGTCAATGCCTCGCAGCCTTCGACCACCCTAGAAGGCAATGTGTGCTCTCCACACATTCGGATAGGACTAGAAATGGGTGATGGGCACTCACGTCCCTTCCCCATCTCTTCCCCTTTTGACAATGATGCACAGTTTTGGTGTGAACTATGACTAATGAGTCCTTTTTAATTAAAGTTCAAGAATCACCACCAATCATTGAGTATTTCTAGGTGTGATTAGTCACCCTGTTTTGATTTTATTATCAATCGTAGGTTAAGAAAAATGTCAAGTATTTCCTAATCTCAATAAATAATATAAAAAATCTTGATTCTTGGATTAAGAAGTCTAGTTACATGTAAAGAAGGTGTTAGGCACCCCACAACGCCTAGAATGAAATGGCCCTTTGTCTTGGTAAACTATTAATTTTTGGTCATTGACAGATAAAACAAGCTATTGGCAGTAGCTTTCGGGGCTTTCAAAAATTTGGACTTTGAGGTTTGATTTGGGAAAGGTGTGTAGCTTTTATCAATGCTTTGCTAGCACATTGGAATTACTACCAAATTTCTATTATGAAAATCCGGTAGCACTTCGCCTTATTTTCGTGGCGGAATTTGGCAACATTTCAAGTCAGGTGCGTTGTAGCACGCAAACATCATCCTCACAAAGCTTTCACAGTGAGAATATAGCAAGAAGATGCCACATTTTCATGGCGAAAATCCGGTAGTGTTTTATGTTAGGTGCACCACAGTGCATCAGCAGGGTTTCATGCCTATATATACGACATGCATCACTATGCTTGAACTAAGGTATGCCGAGGCTTACCAAAGTACTAAACACGTGATGCATGTCATATACATGGGGAAACTGATGTCACTAACTGACATGGATAGGGGCAATCACACATGTGGAAGATAAACACAGCAAACAGTTGGGTTAGGTCGGGTCAATCAGATTGCGGGTCAAAATAGGCCAGGTTAAAAGATGGGTCATTTTAAACGAGTTGAAAACAGATTGGGCCAATGCTTATTTTCATATGAAAAAAATAAAAATTTAGAGAGAATGAATCAAATTAATCAAGGAAACGAATTGCACATAATACCCTTTTTTTTCTTTAAGTGGGCACCTACTATTATTAGACTATTTATGTGACTATTATACATGTGAAGGGAAAAATAAAACCAAAAAATATAAAACTTTCCATATTCTTCCAATTCCTATAGTTTTAAGCATGACTAAAATTCTTTACAGACATGATAAGAAAATCTTCCATGTTAATAACTTACAACTAGAATGTTTATAATTACAAATTTACAACTTGAGAGAGAAATAGATTATAAGAGCACAAAAAGTATATATTTTAAGTTTACACATTACAGATTTAAAGTTCACTAATGGTATGGACTTTTAGACTTTTTCTTTTACGTTAGTTTATTTTTTGCTAGTTAGACTTTGTGTTAATAACTTGGTTAGTATTTAACTTAGTTTTAGACATTTAGTAGTGTAGACGTAAAGTTGTAGATGCTTTTGCCATTTGTATTTTTTTCTTTAAATTAACTCTCAATTTTTAACTAATGGGGGCATGGCCACTGCCACTGGTGGTTACTAAATGGCTAAATAGTGTCAGTGTAGTGCTTTGTGCCTTTATGGCCATGCACCTAACACCTTGGCATTTAGTCTAGATATATTTTAGGAAAAAAATAGTTTGTAAAAAGGGTTGGGTTATAGGTTAGCTGGGTCGAGTCGGGTTGGCCAGCAAAAAAAAATTGACAGGCCAAGGGTTGGCCCGTTTTTTATTCAGGCCAAAGAATTTGGGTTCAGACTAGTAAAAACAAGTGGGTTTAGGTCAAGTCAGAAAATTTTGGCCCTTTTTACCATGTCTAGTGGAAGATCATGCACCCAATGAAGCATGAATATGCAAATACAGCATATGCTTTGAATGCATATCCTCACTCCAAGGTCAAGAGAATCGATGATTAGGAAGGGGTTGCCTTCCTAACCACAAACATTCATCATCTGAAGTGCATGACTACCTTAACAACATATAACATTCACAATATATCAACAAAGTAGAGTGAAAATGTAGACATTTTCACACCTAGAGAGTGTGGCCCAAGCAAAGTACAAGGAATGGAAACACTAGTCTAAGAAAGCTATAGACATGGTTCTAAAGAAAGGCTAAGAAAGAATTGACCTCATGGAAAGGCTAAGCCCCTAAATCTGCTAATCTATGCCCTTTTGCTTTTCTCTTGTAAGTTGCGTGCGTGCTCCATCCATAACATGCAACAAGCAAACAAGAACTCAAAGTAGACAAGCAAATACAAAAGCAAACGAGCAAAGAAGGTAAGCATGTAAAAGCAAACAAGCAAAGGAGGAAAGCATGTAAGCTAACACGCAAATAAAGAGAGCCTATGAACAAACAAACACGCAAAGAGAGTATGTATTCACAAGGGACAAATGTAGGTTTGGATTTGGTTTATGTGGATCCACTGAATTGAATTATGGACAACATGTGTGCCAACAAGCAAATCTCCTAAAAATGGGTCTTGAGATTTCATAAAGAGGTCACACAAGATGGCATAAAGCAAGACAATAAGCACAAACTCAAGGATAAAAGCTAATCACGTCATAACATGCACTTAAGGCTAACACAAGAAACCCTAATGTGCAAAGCTAAGCAAGAGAGAGAGGCAAGGAAAAAGCATGCCAACATCATCAAGATATGATCTCAAACAAGCAATTGCACCCAAACAAGCAACAAAGGGAAAAGATGCAACCAAACATAGGCAAGAAAAAGCACAAAAGACAAAGGAAGCATGTTAAAAATGCAAGAATTTAGATCTAAACATGCAAGCAAGGATCTAAAGATGAACATGGATCTAAGCATGGAGTATCCAAACATGGCATCACCAAAACTTAAACATAGCAACCCATGGCTAAGGACACCTAAACAAACACCATAGAATCTGATCATTACAAATCAAGGTCAAAACCCTAGCTTGGCCTATGGAGAAGCTTCATGCTCCGGTGAGTTTTCTATTACAGACCTTGTTTAAGGTGGCTATGATTTGTTGAGTTTGGGTTTGGGTTTTGTTGAAGGGATTGAGACCATGGCGAATCCTTGGTCATTGTTTAGGTGGCAGTGGGTTGCTTGGTTTCAAAGATGGGATGAGATGACGATGGAGCTAGGTTTTGGTTGCTATGGTTTGGTCATGGTCTATTTGGTTTTGGTGGCCATGAGTTGGGTTTGATTGTGATCTTGAGAATCAAGTGGATTTGGGCAACCATGGAGATGGCTTTGCCCTTAAAGATGGGTTTGCAACTGTTTGGGTTGATGTGGGTAAGTAGGATACATGGAATGATATAATTGGGGAGCCTAAGAAATTGTAGGTAGGGTATTGTATCTAAAACTCATCCAAAGTATTAATGTCTATTTTTTAATTCTAATATTCACTTTTCTTTTGCTATGTATTACTTATTAATATTAGAAGTATTAAAAGCATGTGTTTATAAAACACATGAGTATTGAAGGTCCCCTTCATTTTTAAAAAAAAAAAAAAAAAAACATTTTGTATAGATACCCATTTAAAATATTAATGTCTCATTTTTTTTCTTCTAATATTCACTTTTATTTTGCCACATACAAATAATTTATTTTAGGAGTATTCAGAGCATATATTCATAAAAAATCATTAATTTTAGAAGTATTTAAAGTATGTTTTTATAAAACACATGAGTATTGGAGGTCCCTTTCATTTTTTTTTTTAAAATGACAAAGTTTAGTTACAAAATTGATTGAACCTAAGGCTACAACGTCCTTTAATAAAATTAAAATTACTATATATTTTGAAAATCTAAATGTTGAATTACATATTCTTTACACTCTTAATTCACTTGTCAAATTTTGTATTAATCAAATATTATTTACCATATGATCAATAAGCTTATATTTTATGCATAATTTTAAACTACAAAAACTTGAATTTAAAAAATTTATTAATAACATAGCTATTGATCTTTAAGTTTCTAGAAATTTTTCAAGCATGGAGGATATAAGAAGAAAATGCAATCCAATGGTGAATTTATCAAAATTCACCTTCAATAAAAAGATATTGAGTAAGGTTGTAGTCTTAAGTTACAACCAATTTTGTAGTTAAATTTTGTCCTAAATTTTTTTTTTTTCCTACAAATACCTATTTAAAGTATTAATGTCTCATTTTTTTTCTTCTAATATTCACTTTTATTTGCCATGTATAAATAATTTATTTTAGGAGTATTCAAAGCATATGTTCAAGAAAATATTTTGCTACATAAATCTCTTTAGTAAAAGTTATTTTTATTTTCTAAAAACAAAATCCTTTTCTTTTTCTTTTCTTTTTTTTCTTTTTTCTTTTTTCTTACAACTCCTTTTCATTTTGTATTTAGAGTTAGGGAAATATGAATGCACATTTTTCTTTTTTGTTATAAGAAAAAATATTATGATTTTTATAGTTAAAAATTTGGAACATTTTTAAAATTTTGTCATTTATAAAAAAAAAAAAAAAAATTCTAGTAGTTATTATTATTATTATTATTATATTTCTTTTATATTACATCCTATATGTTAAGGCATATCAAATTGGCATAGCTTGGCCCCTATTTTTTTTTTTTTTTACTCCACCACTAGTCATATGTGTATAATTTCATTTAAATTATTTAATAATTAATAAAAATTAAATTTTTAACAAAGTATAAAATATGTAAATATAACCAATCGACCTAAACCCAATTAACATGAGTTGAGTTGAATTGATTTCAACACATGTAAAAGCATTCCTATTTGGGAATACAAAATCCATTAAAATGCAAAATGCATTTCCAAATACACAAAATCACCCCCACATTTGAGAATGCCAAAAAAAAAAAAATTACAACTTGGTACAGTAAGACTATATCTTATTGTAGCAACCTCTCTCTCTCTCTCTCTCTCTCTCTCCCTCTCTCTCTCTCTCCCTCCATTGACACTGAGCCTTCCAAGTTTTTCTCCACCACCCACCATTGTCATCAACAACAATGGCTTCGATTTGTGACGTATTAGATCCAAACAAAGCCTTCTCCTCCTCAACCCCAAAACCCAACTTTTGCAAATACCTATTCATTATCATTCACTCTTTCTATTCCTCGCCATGTCTTAGGTCTCCAAAAATAACAACCCCGAAATCAAAGAAGCATCATTAGAGAGAGAAATTTAAGGTAAAGAGAGATATAAGTTGTGGGTGGTAGCATTACGGTGGCTTGTGATAAGGTGGCTTTTTTTAGGTGGAGATTTTATTGTGTTGGGTATAAAAATGATTATTCTAATACGATGTAGTATAAGAAGTAGGGTGTATTATTAAGTGACAATGTAAAATAGAGAAAATGGTAAAAGTTACTTTATTTATTTTAGATTTGTACTTTAACAATACATCATACATCTCATACTCTACTTTAAAATACATTACATTAAAATGATTTAAAAAATTCTACTTTTATAATGAGATGAAACTGAATTCACCAACAACAAAAACACAATACCCAAAGCATAATTTAAAAAATTTAGGAAGATCTAAATATAGATCTTCACAGTAGCATATTGTATTTTTTTTGGTAGTCCCACTCCATTTTAGCTCCTCAAATGTTGTAGTGTTTTGTCCATTTTTGTGAACAGTAAGAGTTATTTTACATTTTGACTCACCAAATGGAAATGCCGATTTGAAAAAACAATACAAAAACAAAAACATAAAAAACAATCTCCCATTCGACCGTCCACAAACCCCAATGAGTTTAAAGTTTAAACAGGTCCAACCCTGGATGGTATTTCGTATCAAATGATACTATAACAACGGTATCAAAATTCAATAAGTATGAAACATATTTGTAAAAAGGATCCAGTTTTAAGTCCAGTGCTTCTAGTGCACTGGACCCGATTGGATGGTGATACGTATCTAAAAATAGAAATGTGTCATAATCCCAATGAGTCTAATGTCATTGTATACTAATCCAAATCTTCCCCTTACAAAAAATAATCACCTTACTAACTGATGTGGAAGAAAATAGAAGATACTCACAAGTAAGAACAACCCGACGACTTATGGCGACGACGTGTGCTGACAAGTTCAATTACACCCGTCAGCTTTCATAAATACTCATCGGCGAAAGGAAATTTGAGAAACACTCTGCAAGGCATACTCAAAGGCTGACACCCCAATGAAGCTAACGGCATTAAGGCTGAAGGGGCCGGGTAAGCTGACGACATTGCTTGTCACCCACGTATTATGTATATAAGGAAATATCTTGTTCTTCACGTTTAGTGATACCCAAAGGGATTCCTATAAGGAAAGGATCCCGCAAAATAGGCCCAAAGAGATTCCTAAAAGGAAAAGACTTCTAATCCAATAAGGAGAGGTCAACGCTTTACTAATATAAAAAACCCAATACCCTCACCAACCAAGGTACGTATAATTTACCCCTCTCTAGCACTCTAGAGTTGTGAGAAGTTCTAACTTGACTTTCGGAAGGTATTTGGCCGGCACCACACCGGTGCCCTCTGTTAGGTCTTCTCTTTTTTTGTTGCGTAGGTGTCATTACGAGCACATGTTGACCGTGTAGCTCGCTGTTGATTTTCCAACATCATCAGTTGGTGCCGTCTGTGGGAACGCAAGTAATGTTGTAAGTCACAGCTAACGCTTCCCTGACAAAGAGTTGCATGGTACTTAATCAATGGCGACCACCAACAACGTTCAAGAAGACGAGCCGCGACCAACTGCTCTCAAAAGAAAAGTGCAAACTCTAACAATGGCCGTTGAACGCCTCACTAAGCAAAACCAAGTTTTGGAAGAGCAACTACGTCAGAAAACAGGACACGATATTCTGGAAGAAAACCTAGAAGATACCAGTGCTGAGCGACGAGACCGAGAAAGACCAAAGGGCAGTAACGCCTCGAGCAGACTGAAGTGACAAAATGTAAGCCTCCCGTCCCTCATGGATGCAACTCCACCACCTGTTGCCACAGAGATACAGGCGATAAAGGAACAGATGGAGGTAATGATGAACGCTCTCAAGGGACAAGTGTCTAGCAATCTTGACAATCTTGTTAACCATACTGAGTCCCCATTCACTGCCTCCGTCAACTCCTTCCCCCTACCGCACAAATTTCGCATGCCACAGATAGATAGCTATAACGGGGTTAAGGACCCTCTAGATCACCTGGAGACCTTCAAGGAATAGCAGATGAAATCATGTGTAGGGCCTTTCCTACGATGCTGAAGGGTGCGGCAAGAATTTGGTTCAGCCGATTAACGCCCAACTCCATCAACACTTTTAAGGAGTTAAACGCTCAATTTACCACACACTTCATTGGGGGACATAGGTATAAGAAGTCTACGACTTGCTTGATGATTATTAAACAGCGAGAGGATGAGACACTGAGATCCTACATATCTCGCTTCAATAAGGAAGCGCTTTCGATCGACGAAGCCGACGACAAGATACTTGTGGCGGCCTTCACAAACGGGCTGCGGAAGGGTAAGTTTTTGTTCTCCCTATACAAGAATGACCCGAAGACCATGTCAGAAGTACTTTATAGGGCCACCAAGTACATGAATGATGAAGACGCGCTGTTGGCCCGAAAGGAAAAACCTAAGAAAAAGGAAAGGCAGGAAGACACACGGCAAGACCAAGGGCGCAATAAGGCAAGAACAAGAGACCGTAAGGATGAAAGGCGCCCCAAGCCCCAAGGGGGAACGTTCACAAGCTTCACCCCATTAACTACCCTGATAGATCAATTTCTGATGCAGATCAAAGACGGGGAGGCCTTAACTTGCCCCAAAAAGCTAAAGGGAGATCCCAACAGGCGATCGAGGGACAAATATTGCCGCTTTCATTGAGACCACGGTCATGACACGGCCGATTGTTATGACTTAAAATAGCAAATTGAAGCCCTTATCAAATAAAGGAAGTTGCAGAAATTCGTCAGGAATGAGAGAGTAGATCTACCCCCTTAAGAGTAGAACCCCCGACGGGATAATGAAAGTCCAAGACCCCCCATAGGGGACATAAGGATGATCGTAGGGGGGACAGCAACAACTGGGTCGTCCAAGAAGGCTCGTAAAACTTACCTTAGGATGGTCCAGAAAGTTCAGCTGACAGGCTTTGTACTGAAGATAGCACGGAGAGAAAGCCCCATAATCGAGTTCTTAAAGGAAGATGCACGACGTCTTCACCACCCGCACGATGACGCGCTGGTCATCAGCATACATGTAGGAGATTACAACATGCACAGGATGTTGGTTGACAATGGTAGCTCGGCAAATATCCTATATTATCCGGTGTTCCAACAAATGGGGATTGGCAGAGAATGATTGATTCCGACGAACACTTCACTTGTCGGTTTTGGAAGTACAAGGGTGCTCCCCTTAGGCGCAGTCACATTGTCCGTAATGGTAGGCGACTACCCACAGCAGATTACCAAGGATGTGATATTCCTAGTGGTCGACTGCTCGTCTGCCTACAATGCTATCCTCGGACGACCCACCCTCAATTCTTGGAAGGCTGTAACCTCAACCTACCACCTGATAATTAAGTTTCCTACCAATTACGAAGTAGGAGAGCTACGAGGGAATCAAGTGGCCGCACACGAATGCTACGTGGCCATGATGGAAATGGATGACCACCTCCAAGCCATGAGCATAGAAGAACACCGGATGATGACAGAGCCCGTAGAGAAACTTGAAGAGGTGTGTCTTGACGACTCGAAACTTGACCGGACAACCAAGATTGGAACCCTCGCTAGTCCTGCGGTCTGCTAGGCACTCATGACTTTTCTCAGAAGCAATTGGGACGTATTTGCCTGGAGCCACGAGGATATGCCCGGGATAGACCCTTCAGTCATGGTACATAAGCTAAATGTGTCACCTTCCTTTTTTCCCATCCAACAAAAAAAGCGAGTGTTCACCCCAGAGCAAGATCGAGCCATAGTAGAAAAGGTCCGCAAACTACAAGAGGCGAGCTTCATTAGGGAGGTTTACTACCTCGACTAGCTGGCAAACATAGTAATGGTCAAGAAAGTTAACGGGAAGTGGAGGATGTGCGTGGACTTCACCGATCTTAACAAAGCATGCCCCAAGGACAGCTACCCCCTCCCACGGGTCGACGTACTAGTAGACTCTACAGTCTGGCATCAGTTGTTAAGCTTTATGGACGCTTTCTCAAGTTACAACCAAATCCGAATGCACGAAGCCGATTAGGAGACATTCGTAACTAGTCAAGGCCTTTTCTACTATAAAGTGATGCCCTTTGACCTGAAGAATGCAGACGCGACATACAAGAGGCTTATGAATAAAATGTTCACGCAGCAAATTGGGAGAAATGTCCAATTTTACGTGGACGACATGTTGGTGAAAAGCTGAAGGGAAGAAGTTCACTTGGAAGACCTCAAGGAGACATTTGACACCCTTCGTTCTTACAACATGAAGCTCAACCCAGGAAAATACGCATCCGGAGTGATGGCGGGAAAATTCTTAGGATTCATAGTGTCTCAAAGGGGCATAGAAGCTAACCCGGATAAAATTCGGGCCATAATGGAGATGGCACCCCCAAGAAATGCGTAGGAAGTGCAAAGCCTCAATGGAAAAATAGCGGCGCTAAATAGGTTCGTGTCAAGGGCACCGAATAAGTGTTTACCCTTCTTCCGCACACTTAAGAAGTCTTTCGAGTGGACTGCCGAGTGTCAACAGGCATTCGAGGAGTTAAAAGCCTACCTCTCCTCACCATCACTGCTAAGTCCATCATAACAGGGCGAAGAGCTTTTCCTCTATTTAGCCGTCTCCCTTGCTGCCGTTAGTGCTGCCTTAATCAGGGAAGAAGAAAGAGTACATAAGCCCGTATATTATGCCAGCCGTGCGCTTTGTGGAGTCGAAAAAAGATACTCGCCCATGGAGAAACTCGCCTTTACATTAGTTACGGCAGCTCGCAAACTCAAGCCGTACTTTCAAGCCCATACAATAGTTGTCCTGACCAACAAGCCCTATGACGGGTGATAAGCAACCCTGACACTGTCGAACGATTGGCACTCTGGGCCATAGAATTGAGCAAGTTCAACATCCAATACCACCCGCGAACTACCATCAAAAGGCAGGTAGTCGCAGACTTCATAGCCGGATTCACTCATGACGAAGACAAGGGGGCGGAAGAATCTCATCAGTGGAGCATATATATAGACGGATCATCTAATAGGTAGGCTAGGGGGGCCGACGTCATACTACTGTCACCTGAAGGAGATACAGTTGAATGCATGGTCCGTCTCAACTTCCCTACCACTAACAATGAAGCAGAATATGAAGCACCAGCAGCGGGCCTTAACCTTGCCAAAGCAACTGGAGCCACAAGCGTAGTCATTTACTGCGACTTTCAGGTCATTACTAACCAAGTAAATGGAGACTACGAGTGCAAGGGCGAAAGGATGAAAAGGTACCTGGATCAAGTGAAAAAAAGAGTAGACAACCTAAAGGCCAAAATCATCCAAATCCCCGAAGGAGAAAATGAGCAAGCAGATCACCTTGCCAAGGCCGCTTCAGCAGAACATATGATCACCCATGGTAATGTACTATCTTTCGTTCAACTTTCTCCACTGATAGATTCCGACGACATGCTGGAGATAGGTTCTGAAAGCAATTGGACCACACCGATAGCTTCATACTTGAAGAATGGCGTTTTGCCAGACGAGAAGGAGACCGCAAGAAAGTGGAAGGTTTAGGCTGTAAGGTTCTTCTTGATAAAAGATGTCCTGTATAAAAGAGGCTTCTCCCGACCGTATCTGAGGTGCTTAGGTAATGAAAAGGCGGACTACGTCATGAGAGAGGTACACGAAGGGATTTGCGAAAACCATTTGGGGTTAAGATCACTAGTACACAAGCTTATGCGAGCAGGATACTATTGGCCTACCATGCAAAAAGACGCCGAGACTTACATCAAGACCTGCGACAAATGCCAAAGGTTCAGCAATATTATTAGACAACCAACCGAAGAACTGACCCCGATGACGGCCCCATGGCTATTTGCTCAGTGGGGATTAGACATTATGGGACCATTCCCTATAGCGGTACGACAGCTAAAGTTCCTGGTCGTAGGCATTGACTACTTTACAAAGTGGGTGGAAGCTGAAGCCTTGGCCACCATTATGGAGAAGAACATATGGGGTTTCATCTGGAGATGCATCATATGCAGATTTGGCATCCCTAGGGTTTTAGTCTTGGACAACGGGAAGCAATTCGACAACGACTCCTTCTGGGGCTTTTGCTCGCAGTTAAGGATAAGGAACCACTACTCCTCCCCTGCCCACCCCCAAGCTAACGGACAGGTCGAAGTTACAAACCGATCCTTGCTCAAAATTATTAAGACTCGGCTCGAGGGGGCAAAGGGCATATGGCCTGAAGAGTTACCGAGCATACTATGGGCATACAGGACAACGGCAAGAGCACCCACAGGAGAGACATCGTTCCGGCTAACGTACAGGAATGAGGCAGTCATCCTAGTTAAGGTCAGACTTACAAGCTACAGGGTACACAACCATGACGAGAGCAAGAACGACGAGGCCATGCGTCTACAGCTCGATCTGATAGACAAAGTCAGGGCGACAATAGAATAAAGGCTCGCACGGTACCAGGACCGCATGGCAAAGCACTACAATTTTTGAGTCCAACACAAAGATTTCCAGGTCAAAGATCTTGTTCTAAGGAAAGTCATGGGCGCTGCTAGAAACCCCACACAAGGGAAGCTCGGCCCCAATTGGTAAGGACCTTACCGAATCATGTCATGATAGAGGAAGAGCACTTACCACCTGGAGACAATAGATGGACAGAAGCTGCCACATCCATGGAACACCAAGCACTTGCGGAAGTACTACCAGTAAAAAGGATGGCAAGAAGAGCAGCACCCTTTTATTTCTAGTTTACCTTAGTGAATTTAGCTATACTTCTCAGTTTTTCTATTTACTTCAGTTTTTTCTACAATAACTCTTTTAAAGCCCAAAGGGCAGGTCTTCGTTTTCTTTTTAAGAACTACTTTTTTCTACGAATGCATGGCAATAAGAGGCTATAAAGCTTACGACCTCATCAAATGAATGAGACCTTAAAAAGTGACAAGTTCACAAAGTCCATAATATGGATGAGGCTATAAATATGACGACCTCATCAAATGAATGAGATCGTAAAAAGTGACAAGCTCACAAAGTCCATTATGTAGATGAGGCTATAAAGCTGACGGCCTCATCAAATGAATGAGATTATAAAAAGTGACAAATTCACTAAGTCCGTAACATGGACGAGGCCATCAAATAAATGAGATTATTAAAATAAAAAAAATGACGAGTTTATTTAGTACAATAAATGGACAATGCTATAAAGCCAACGGCCTTGCATTAAGTCCATAAATGGACAAAGCTATAAAACCGAAGAAGACAACAAACCCGTTAAGTCCAAAACGCGAACGAAGCAATAAAGCTTACGGCCTCAACAAATAAACGAGACGACATAGTCCATTGTCGATGGGCTCATAAAAAATAACAAGCACATTAAAGCACACAATATGGGCAGAGCTATAAAGCTGACAGGCTTATAGGTGGCATGTTCGAAGCCAACGAGTTTATCAAAAATAAAATAAAACAAATAAGTAAATAAACCCTAAAGCTAACGGGTACTACAAGCCGGCGTATTTATTTTAGGCCCCCAACATACAACACACCAACAAGCAAAAAGCAGAAAGCAACGAAAATAACATACCATACACAAAATAAATTGTTTACAAATAAAGGCCCAAAAGCAAAGGGGCACTTAAACATTGTTCTCAAAATAAGTGAAATATACATAAAACAAAATC
The DNA here is from genome assembly GCA_030820535.1 of Quercus parvula. Taxonomy (NCBI): domain Eukaryota; kingdom Viridiplantae; phylum Streptophyta; class Magnoliopsida; order Fagales; family Fagaceae; genus Quercus; species Quercus parvula. Next base: position 11,351,893 of record JAUAME010000007.1, on the reverse strand, counting down.
ATGCGTTAGGGGCGTCAGCAAGGTTTCTGCCGTCTGTCTGAAGCTGGGGGCCATCAACGTTTACAGTTACCACTGGAGTCTTGGAAACAAGAGCAGGAGGAGGATTGGCAGCAAGCTGTGCTAAGATGACGACGCTGTCATCCTTAGGAGGAGGTTGCAACTTGGGGGAACCGTTATCATCATTAGTGACAATGTCCCCAATAGGTGTCGTCGGCTCAGGAGCATCCATCGTAATCTCCGACAAGTCCAGCTCTGGGAAAGCTGACACGACCTGTTTAAGGCAATCATCAAAACCGGTGCCATAATAGTCGGCACAAGAGTCAATGAATAATTGTGACACCTTAAACTTTTGGACAGCGTCAGTCCCAGCTGTCTCCACTTTTTCATGCAAAGATGTCACCTCCTCTTAAAACTTCTGCTTCTAACGCTCTGCCTCCTCCAGTTTCTCCCTTACCTCCTTTAGCTCCTTATTTAGGGTGCGGATGGCCTCCTTGTACTGCCCTTGTTCATTCATCAAAGTGGCATTGTGTTTCCTAACACGGCCGACGACCCCCTCCTTCGCAACACAACGGTCTTGAAGGGCCTTGACGTGAACCAAGGCCTGAAAAAGATACAGGCGTCAGTCAAATAAATTAGGAAGAAACAAAACCAACTTAACCTGAGATAGCGAGCATACCCTAGTAAGATTAAAGAGAGCTGACGCCCCCAAATCCTTCGTCCCTAACAGATCGCAAGGCCCTATGTTTGTCGGCTTTACAAAGGACCCCACTTCCCCGACGGCATAGTCCTTGTGGGTCAGGAGGCAACATGGGCCCTTGATGACGGGACTAGAGGAAGTCATTACCCCCTTGCCCACACCATGGCTTGGCTTAAAGGGTGACTTCCTCTTCGGAGAAGCCTCACCGAGAGTGACGGCAGTCCTTTTTTACGGACGGTCATCCTTCCTGTCAGGTTTCCTTTTTGAAACCTTACTAACGGTCTTGGGGGCTGATGAGGTTCCCTCCTCTCCCCCCTTTGCCAGTTTCACCTCCTCTTTTTTATGGGTTATAGCCGCCCTTATTCTTTGCTTAGCAGCATCTGTTGGTAAATTTGGTTTTGTATCTCATACAAAACACATAGCGGAAGCAACAAACATGGATCTATTTTATTCATGATTGATAACATGCATTATGTGATTTTCAGAATTTGAGAACAAGATAGCGTACCTTGGTGCGATGAAATTCAAAACAAAAGATTAGAAGTACTCGGGAACACTTTTCATCTTCACTCCAATTCCACTTTACGCCCAAGAAGTGTGGTCTCTCAATCAGTTTCTAAGAGAGAATAATCGAGTGGCTTCACTCGCACATACACACCACTTCACAATGATGATTCTCTCAAAATAAAATTCTGTATGTTTCTCCCTTTATAACTAACTGATTATCTAATTGGGCCGGCCTATTGGGCCTTTCCAATTGAGCTTTAGTGTGTGGCTTGGAGTGGGACCAAAAGGAACTAATAAGACACTAGCTCCAATGGGCCTTGGGCTTTTCTATCAACTCTTGACAAGTCCAAAGTTACCATTAATTATATTTAATACCACTATATAAATATAATTGCACTCTAGGCCTTATTTATAAATTATATCCCAAGACTTTATTATACATGCAACCCCTTCATAAAATATTCGTAGTAATATAGAGTCATGAATGTAGACTGCCACTTTGAAGATTACTACATCTTAATCCTTGAGTACCCGGTTTAATCCTTTAAATTATTCATCATATATTTATGAAATCCAATTTCATAAATATATACTTCAGTAATTTCTTACTAAAGTGGTTAGGCCTAACTCTCTGAATAACCAAACTCATTAAACTTATCTCAAGGGAATATTTATATTTCCATTAAGAGACTATGAATTCTATCTTGAGAATATATGTTCCATCAACACTAAATGTGATTGCCCAACATACTGAGATTTTGACCGTTACTTTAGATCTCACTCTTGATATATCAAAGCAACCTACACCTCATGATCAAATCCATTATTCTCTCAAGATTAAGAGTTCATGTAAATAGGAGTCGTGAGATTTATTATTCATTTAATAATCGTTATGAGAATAATAAATCTTACAGCGGTCCAGCTCAATATGTCTTAACTCTTAAAACATATCAACATATCAACTAGAAGTCTCCACTTCCACGATCAAGACAAATCATCTTAGTTGATATGTTATAGTCTTCGTAGATGAAATGCCCAATTTCATCATCAACTACGAACCAAAATTATGAGTTTACAAAGAACTTGTGATCTATATCTTATGTGACTAAATCATATACTATGCATCTCATGGACTATATGATAATGTCCAAATATTCATGTTACCATTATTTTAGATAATAATAAAGAAACTTTATTAATCACAACATTAAGTCATACATAATAACATACATAGCATCATAGAATAGGATTTAAAGGCACTAATCCTAACAATCTCCCACTTGCCCTAAAGACTATTGTGTACTAATCTAACTCCCATTCCCTCCAAATGTGACTCGAAGGTCCTTTGAGGCAAGGCTTTGGTAAAGGGATCTGCTAGATTATTTGTACTTTCAATCTTTGCTACCACCACATCTCCACGAGCAATAATATCTCTAATGATGTGGTACTTTCTCTCAATGTGCTTTCTTTTCTTGTGATTCCTTGGATCTTTTGATTGTGCAACTGCTCCACTATTGTCGCAAAACAAAGTAATGGGAACTTGCTTAATTCTCACTACACCAAGGTCAGAAAGGAATTTCTTGAGTCATACAGCTTCTTTTGCTGCTTCACCAGCAGCAACATATTTTGCTTCCATGGTGGAGTCCGCAAATACAAGATTGCTTGACACTCCTCCATGTTATGGCTCCACCTCCCAAGGTGAAAACACATCATGATGTGGACTTTCTGAAATCTAGATTTGATTGAAAGTCTGAATCTGTATAGCCAATGGGAATCAAATCCTCACACCGGTAAATAAGCATATAATCTCTCATTCTCCGAAGATACTTGAGAATATGCCTTACAGCTTGCCAATGTTTTGGTCCTGGATTTGATTGATATCGGCTGACCATGCTAACTGAATAACAAATATCTGGTCTAGTACAAAGCATGGCATACATGAGACTTCCCACTGCAAAAGCATAAGGAACTTGTCTCATCATATCTTCTTCCTCTTAAGTCTTAGGCCTTTGGTCATCAAACAGAGGAACTTTATGTCTGAAAGGAAGTAAACCTTTCTTAGAGTTTTGCATGTTAAACCATTCTAGAACTTTATCTATATATCCAGCTTGTAATAAGTCTAACATCTTATTCTTGCGATCTCGCCAAAGCTTGATCCCTAGAAACAAATTAGTCTCACCCAAGTCCTTCATATCAAATTGACTTGACAACCAAACCTTTATTGATGACATTACCCCTACATCATTTCCAATGAGTAGAATATCATCAACATAAAGCACTAGGAACATTACTACTTTATCTTGATGTCTTTTGTACACACATGGTTCATCAAGATTTTGTTCAAAATCATATGACTTGATTGCTTGATCAAATCTGATGTTCCATGACCTAGATGCTTGCTTAAGTCCATAAATGGACATTTTCAACTTGCATACCATATGCTCTTGGTTCTTTGCTATGAAACCTTCCGGTTGCAACATATAGATTTCTTCTTCAAGATTGCCATTAAGAAATGCAGTCTTGACATCTATTTGCCAAATCTCATAATCATAATAAGCAGTAATGAATAAGAGAATTCTGATAGATTTAAGCATGGCTACTGGCGAAAAAGTTTCATCATAGTTAATACCTTCTTTTTCTGTATACGCTTTCGCCACTAGCCTTGCTTTAAAGGTTTCAACCTTTCCATCTACCCCTATCTTCCTCTTGTAAACCCATTTGCAACCAACAAGTTTAATGCCATTAGGTGCCTTTACAAGATCCCAAACTTGATTGGAATACATGGAATCTAATTCAGATTTCATAACTTTGATCCAATGATATGCATCTATATCATTCATTGCCTCTTCATAAGTGTACGGATCCGATTCAGCCTCTTCTGAGATAGCTTCATAAGTTTCTCCCAAACCTATAAATCTTATAGGAGGCCGAACAATTCTCCCACTATGACGAGGCACCTATGTACTAGTCATCTCATGAGTAATATCTTGTGGTGTATCTAATACAGTCACATCATCCCTAATTTCATCCATTGATTGTTCATTTACAGGTTCATTCATTTCAGCCAAAACAACTTTATTTCTAGGATTAAAATTATTCACATAATCATCCTCCAAAAACTTGGCATGTGTGCTAACAAACACTTTGTTATCTTTATGATTATAGAATAAATAACCCTTTGTTTCCTTTGAATACCCTAAAAACATGCATACTTTGGTTTTAGCTTCCAACTTATCAGACTTTCTTTTCAACGCATGTGCCGGACATCCCCAAATGTGGAGGTATCTCATACTAGGCTTACGCCCACTCCACAATTCCTTAGGTGTGTTGGGAACAGATTTTGATAGAACTAAATTCAAAATATGCATAGCAGTTTTTAATGCATATCCCCAAAAAGAAATTGGTAAAGTTGAGTAACTCATCATGGACCTAACCATTTCCAAAAGAGTCCTATTCCTTCTTTTTGCTACACCATTTTGTTGGGGAGTTCCAGGTGCAGTCAATTGGGATACAATCCCATTTTGAGTTAAGTAATCCTTGAAATCCCCAAGAAGGTATTCGCCACCATGATCAGATCGAATGGCCTTTATGCGTTTACCTAATTGATTCTCAACTTCAGCCCTAAACTCTTTGAATTTTTCAAAGGTTTCGAACTTTCGTCTCATTAGGTACACATAACCATATCTTGAGTAATCATCGGTAAAAGTGATGAAGTACTCATAACCTCCTCTTGCTTGGGTTGACATAGGACCACATACATCCGTATGAACTAATTCAAGCAATTCTTGGGCTTTTCTACCTTTGCATTAAAAGGTCGTTTGGTCATTTTACCTTCCAAACTAGATTCACAAACTGGAAATTCATCAAAGTCCAATGGCTCTAAGAGTCCATCTTTGATTAGTCTTTGAATTTTGTTTGGATTAATATGACTTAAACGCAAGTGCCAAAGATATGCTTCATTAGTAGAAGGAAACTTTGTCTTTAATGATTTTACATGAGAGTTATGATCTAATTCAGAATTATATAATTCATGCTTATCAGGAGTTAAAATATAAAGACCATCCACAATATTGCCAGAACAGATAAACACTTTATCCTTCTTTATTACAAAATTGTCTTTTAGGATAACATAATATCCATGTTTACCTAAATAAGTTGCAGAAATTAAATTTCTACGAATATTAGGTACATACAAACAGTCTTCCAATATTAAAACTCTAGATTCAAAACATAAATTACACACTCCAATAACTACAATTGGAATCCTGCTCCCATCAGCCAAGGTAAGAAACATTTCTCCTTCATTCAGCTTTCTGGTCTCCTGAAACCCCTGCAAAGAATTGCAGATATGATTAGTACAACCTGAATCCACACACTAGGAATCTGTGGGATTCTGTACTAAAAATGTTTGAAGAAGGAATGTACTTTTCATACCTTTATTCTTGGCAGCCTTAAATATTGGACAATTCCTCTTCCAATGTCCTTTCTCACCACAATGGAAACACTTTCCTTTGGTTTTCTTTCCTTTGTTGGCAACTCCTAAGGCAACTTGTTTACCATCTTGCTTGGCGAAGTTCTTCTTCTTCTTCTTCTTTTTACCCTTGCCTTTCGACTTAGGTTGAGAAGTAGAAGCTCCAGCCATATTGGCATCAACACTAGAAGTACCAAGGATGCCTTCCACCGCTACCAACTCATTCATTAATTCAGACAATGAATAAATCTTTTTGTTCATATTATAGTTAAGTCTAAATTCCTTGAATGATTCTAGTAGTGACTGGAGTATCATATCCACTTGGGATTCTCCATCAATATCGGCACCTAAAACTTCCAATGTATTTAGATTAAAGATCATCCGAAGACAATGCTCCCTCATTGAAGTACCTTTAGCCATTTTGGTATTATAAATCTGCCTCATAGTTTCTTGCCTTGCAAAACGGCCTTGGTCACCAAACATCTCCTTCAGACTTAGCATAATGTCCGAAGCTAGTTCTACATCCTGCATTTGATGCTGTAGAACATTTGAAATAGATGCTAGGATGTAGCACTTGGCCATCTCATTAGATTTCTGCCAATGATCATATTGCTGTTTTTCCTCAAGAGGAGCATCTAATGATGGAAAGTTAGGACATGGTTGAGTAAGCACATATTTGTGCTCTTCAGCAGTAAAAACAATATCCAAATTTCTTTTCCAGTCAACATAATTGGATCCAGTCAGTTTGTTTTGATTAAGAATAGTAACAAGTGGGCTAAATGATGCCATGTTCAAATCTGAAAATAATAAACATGAATATAATAAGTAAATTGGACATTATCAATTTAGCATATAAGTATATAATATGGAACCTTATAAAACCATAAAATAATATATGCAACGACAAACCAATCCATGTCTATAATTCCTTGGTAGCAAGTTTATTATAAACACTTTAATTGATTGAGAACTATTCTCATTATTAGTGTTATCATGATAACTCTTATCAATCACTAATAATATGTTGTATTACCTTTAGCCTCTAAGTAATAATGACATAGCTCCTTTGGGAGGTTAACATTACACTTAGTCTAGTGTACACCATTATCTAGAATCATGTATAGCCACATTTCATCTCCCTTCATAGTGTTTAAATTTGTAGTACCATGGAACAAAACACCCTCTTTTGGGATTGCGATGCATATACGCCAAGACAAGGTACTTGTCCACACTACTTTAAACAGGTTAGTTCAATCTTGTAGTACTATGAAGTAAACACCCTCCTTTGGGATCGCAAGGCATATACGCCAAGACGAGGTGCTTACCCCACACTACTATAAACCAATAATGGAGGCGGTGAGATCCAACCCTTGTATCTCTCTCCCACTATATATTTTAAATTAAAGGTTTTTATGATCAAGAACCATATTAATGCTAGAAACCCTTGAAAACATAATCCTAATCTCATTAGGAATAAATTTCATTAAATGAATCCTTTAATCCTAGCATTAATATATATACATATATATATATATATATATATATATATATATATATATATAATGTAATATAAACCCATATTACATTATAAATAATAAATATATGGATTATTACATGTAATATATGATTATTACATTATATATAATATACGGATTCAATATGAAATAAAGAACTTGAATCCTTAAAGCATGCGAATCAATATATATCTCATATATTAAACGTAGCATGGCAGTTATGTTAATTGACATTCAATAACTACCCTTGAGAGTAGTTATTGTCAACGGACAATAACTACCTTCTTTGAATGGTCGTGTCTTAATGGCCGATCATGTTTACAAAAAAAAAACTTCAATAAACCCGTTCACAAGAAGTGTAGATGGTGTCCTTGATGAAAACAAACACCAAAACCATACGGCACAAAACAAAAGTTAGAGCCTTGTCCTCTTGGAACCATGCAAAAGAATATATCGCATATATTGATCAATGCACACAAGGTTTATGGAACAATAACTTTATGCAGAAATTTGAAAACACAAAGATAACGGTTTTCTTAAATTCTAAAACTCAATCACATGTTATACAAACATGATATGAAAACCTAGCTCTGATACCAATTGTTGGTAAATCTGGTTTTGTATCTCATACAAAACATATAGCGGAAGCAATAAACATGGATCTATTTCATTCATGATTGATAACATGCATTATGTAATTTTCAGAATTTGAGAACAAGATAGCGTACCTTGGTGCGGTGAAATTTAAAACAAAAGATTATAAGTACTTGAGAACACTTTTAATCTTCACTCCAATTCCACTTTACGCCCAAGAAGTGTGGTCTCTCAGTCAGTTTCTAAGAGAGAATAATCGAGTGGCTTCACTCGCACATACACACCACTTCACAATGATGATTCTCTCAAAATAAAATTCTGTATGTTTCTCCCTTTATAACTAACTAATTATCTAATTAGGCTTTTCCAATTGGGCTTCAATGTGTGGCTTGGAGTGGGACCAAAAGGAACTAATAAGACACTAGCTCCAATGGGCATTGGGCTTTTCTGTCAATTTTTGACAAGTTCAAAGTTATCATTAATTATATTTAATATCACTATATAAATATAATTGCACTCTAGGCCTTATTTATAAATTATATCTCAAGACTTTATTATACATGCAACCATTTCATAAAATATTCATAGTAATACAAAGTCATGAATGTAGACTGCCACTTTGAAGATTACTACATTTTAATCCTTGAGTACCCGGTTTAATCCTTTAAGTTATTCATCATATATTTATGAAATCCAATTTCATAAATATATACTTCAGTAATTTCTTACTAAAGTGGTTAGGTCTAACTTTCTGAATAACTAAACTCATTAAACTTATCTCAAGGGAATATTTTATATCTTCATTAAGAGACTGTGAATTCCATCTTAAGGGTATATTTTCCATCAACACTAAATGTGATTGCCCAACGTACTGAGATTTTGACCATTACTTTAGATCTCACTCCTGATAGATCAAAGCAACCTACACCTCATGATCAGGTCTATTACTCTCTCAGGATTAAGAGTTCATGCAAATAGGAGTCGTGAGATTTATTATTTATTTGACAATCGTTAGAAGAATAATAAATCTCATAGCGATTCAGTTCAATATGTTTTAACTCTTAAAACATATCAACATATCAACTAGAAGTCTCCACTTCCATGATCAAGACAAACCATCTTAGTTGATATGTTATAGTCTTCGCAGATGAAATGCCAAATTTCATCACCGACTACGAACCAAAATTATGAGTTTACAAAGAACTTGTGATCTATATCTTCTGTGACTAAATCACATACTATGCATCTCATAGACTATATGATAATGTCCAAATATTCATGTTACCATTATTTTAGATAATAATAAAGAAATTTTATTAATCACAACATTAAGTCATACATAATGTCATACATAATAACATACATAGCATCATACAATAGGATTTAAGGGCACTAATCCTAACAACATCCATTTCTACAAAAATGATTGATGTGCGTCAGGAAAAGCAGACGGTAAAAATGAGACAGGCGGGTTTGGTGAAAAGTTTACTTACAGCGACGGGAGTATTCGCCTAATTTCCGAGCTTCTGGTGTCGGTTTAGGACCCCTGCAATACAAATGAAGAGTGTCAAGGGTGATTAAGTCCCTACACTTTCTTTGTTCTAAGGGAATTTCGAGAACCCGTCGAATGAACTCCTCCTGCTCGTCAGATATGTGGGGACGGGCACTAGCTGAAATCAAGAAAAATGGATGGTATTAGAAGCATTACAATAAAACAAGAAAAAGAGCAGCTGACGGGTTTAACCTGACTCCCTGACAAAAGCCCACATATTGTCAAAGTAACCATGGGGCATCGTCACCCATTCCTCCTGACGACACACCCAATCCGTCCCTTCAACAAAGAAATACCTACTTTTCCAGTTTCTATTGGAATCTGGCATGTCAGACACTAATTTTAAGTTTTTTTTCCTAACGGTAAAGTGGTACGTCTCCTTGGAAGATGCAGTTTGGTGGGGTCTGTAGCAGTAAAAGAAAGTCCAGTGTAAGCTAACGGTTTCCCCCACTCAAACGTCCCCATAATATTTCAGCACCTATAAAAGTCCTCCATGTATTTGGAGCAATCTGGCTGATGGACAAACCCAGAAAATCGACTAGCTGACGGTGCAAGGCTATCAGCGGCAGTCTAAGCCCCATGGTAAACATGGCGTCGTACATACCGACGTCAGCGGTCTTTCCCGAGTAGCATCTCTCGTTCTCCCTAGGAAGACGGATTGGGATATGTTCTGGGATCTGATACCGGGAATGCAATTCCTTAAAAACTTTGTCACTCATCAAAGGTAAAAACCTGTTGACGACCCATTCCTTAGGGAGAATGAAGGGATGGTTATCTCCAGGACCCACTGAGGTCCCTTCATAGGATTCCTCATCACCATCATCATCCTCCTCGTCACCATCATCATCACTGTCACTCCCACTTCCCTCTTTTCCTACTTTGTCCTCCCCTTCTACCTCCTCACTCCCCTCAACATCGCCGTCGGGAGATTGGGCCGACGTCTCCCTCTCTGACGAAGGTGAAAAGTCCTCAGACTCATCACCCGAACCAAAAGTCTCGTCGTAGGCCGCTCTTTCGCAGACTGACGACTCCTCACATGATGCGTCACTTGACATCTAACTACCTACAAGTGACGGATCCAATCTAAGTACCTAAGTTGACGTCCTCACTAAGGAATTATTTAGCTATAAGCAAAAAATGCGAAAAAGAAGAAGGAAATAGAAACTTGCTAGTAAATTAGCCTTCTGAAGAAGGATGGCCTTAAGGATGACAACGCACAAACTGACGGAAGTAAAGAACGGATTGACAGAATCAAAGGTGACGGGCTTTCTCTCTCGAATATCAGCAAGGATGAAATAGGGAGAATGAGGAGGATGCGCCATATATATATAGAGAAAAAAATGCACGGGATGAAGTGACGCATTCGTTAGAAACAGGGCCAATGAGAGCACAACATGTGTCCAGAGCATTAAATGTATTGCGGCTCGAGGAATCCTCCAAATAATCTTCCCGCTTCTTTGGACGCAAAAAAGTAATTAACCAAACTCCATAACCGATCAGTTTAAAACAACGAGATTACGGAGTAGGGGGCAACTGATGTGGAAGAAAATAAAAGATACTCACAAGTAAGAACAAGTCGACGGCTTGTGGCGACGACATGTGCTGACGGGTTCAATTACACTAGTCAGCTTTCATAAATACTCATCGGCGAAAGGAAATTAAAGAAACACTCTACAAGGCATACTCAAAGGCTAACGCCCCAATGAAGCTGACGGCATTAAGGCTGAAGGGGTCGGGTAAGTTGACGACCTTGATAGAGGATTGCTTATCACCCACGTATTATGTATATAAGGAAATATCTTGTTCTCCACGTTTGGTGATACCCAAAGGGATTCCTATAAAGAAAGGATCCCGCAAAATACGCCCAAAGAGATTCCTAATAGGAAAAGACTTCTAATCCAATAATGAGAGGTCAGCGCTCTACTACTATAAAAACCTCAATACCCTCACCAACCAAGGTACGCATAATTTACCCCTCTTTAGCACTCTAGAATTGTGAGAAGTTCTAACTTGACATTCGGAAAGTATTTGGTCAGCACCACACCGATGCACTTTGTTAGATCTTCACCTTTTATATTGCACAGATATTATTACGAGCACATGTTAATTATGTAGCTCACTGTTAATTTTTCAACATTATTACTAACAAATAAAAAACTCGTGTTAATGAGTAACTATTTTTCCCCCAACAAAAATAATCTAAGTGATACAAAACACTTTTTCTTAGACAAGGACAGGCTAAGTGGGTAGTAGGTGACGTCATTGAGCCAACGTGGCAGATGGAACAGTCACAGTTGTCTTTGTGTCTCACTTGTGTTTTTTGAGTTAGGTGAGCCAACTCTCGTTTCCCATTTCTACCACTACACCTCGATTTCTCAGTCCGTTGTCTCTACCCTTCCTCTCCTCCTTCCATTTTCCGGGAAATCGTTTTTCTTTTTTTCCCGAGAAAATTTTTAAACCACGCATTTTCCATTTTCTCACTAATCAAACATGTTTTCGGTTCGCTCAATCCTCGCTCTCCAGCTAAGACGCTCAATCCTCCTACTGCATTCTTCTTCTTCTTCGTCTTCGGCTTCGTATTCTACTTCTTCCGCTGCTGCGGTGCAAGCCGAGCGAGCGATAAGCGAAGGTCCGAGAAACGATTGGACACGAGACGAGATCAAATCCGTCTACGACTCTCCGGTTCTCGATCTCCTTTTCCACGGAGTGAGTTTCGATCCTCTCTTCCAATTTCTGTTTCTCTTGCTTTACATTTGATATGCGCTGTTTCTGGTTCGTTCTGTGAAGTATGTGTATCAAATCTCTGTTTGGTTGCTCAGAAAATGAACTTTCTAGTGTAATTACTAATTTTTTGCCTTCTTTAGAACTTTTTGAAAAGAACAGAAAATGAAAAAGAAGCTTCTATGCTGTACATTTATGTGCATTATGTGCAATTGCTGTGATGCTTTTGTATAAATTTTGTGAATTTCAGTGTATAGATGCTTTGTAGAAACTAGAAAGTTTCTCTCTTTTTTGAAATATTGTTGTTGTTATGATTGTTATATCCTGCTGTTTGAAGTGTGTGCATCAACTTTCTGTTTCATTTCTGAGAAAGTGTAGGAAAGTCAAAGAAAAAAAAATGTTCTAGTGTAATTGTGTTCCTTTTTAGAACATTTTAAAATAAATAAATAAAAAGAAAAGGAAAAGGAAAAGGTTGTTCCATCCTGTACATTATGTGCGATTCTGTGAGGCTTTTGTAGAAATTTTGTGAGTTTAAGTGTATAAATGCTTGCTGAGTTTGTCTTATATGAAAAAAAAAAATGTTTGCAATTATTATTGTTATTATGATTGTTAGGGTTATTAAATTAATTTAATTCATAAAGTGAATATATTTTTTTGTGTGTGTTTTAGGCTCAAGTTCATAGACATGCACATAACTTTAGGGAAGTGCAGCAATGTACTCTGCTCTCTATCAAGACGGGTGGGTGTAGTGAGGATTGTTCGTATTGTCCTCAATCCTCTAGATATGACACAGGACTAAAGGCCCAAAAGCTTATGACCAAGGAGGCTGTTCTGCAGGCTGCAACAAAGGTTCAATCTCTTTGCTTTTAGATGCTTTGCCATTTTGCCTTTTAAAGTTCAGTCTTTTTTAATAGACTAATGTAATTAACTATTTTTATGTTACTCATATCCTAATTGTTGAATAAAAACCCTTTGTCTCACTAAGTGTTCTACTTTATGCCCCCACCAATCACAACCTGCACACACGTCCTTTGTTTTTCCTTATAAAGCAACCAAAATTTAAAATGGAAAATAATCAAACACATGGCATATTGAAGTTGGTGGAACACTAAGAATAGGATATAGGAATTTTTTTTTTTTGTATGAGATTTACATTGTGCCCTCATGTATGAATTGATTGTATTTTTTTACCCAAGGAAATATGTCATTATTTAAATTAAGTTCATTCCCCCTGAACTAAAATGTTACTAGTTTCTAAAAATGTCATCCTTAATTTAAATCAAATTAAGTAAATGGAAATGGAGTTCTAATTATTCTTGATTTTGGATGAGTAAAGGGAGTGCTAATTAGTCAAAAAAATAAAGTGTAAGGCAAGTAATGAAATTTGTGTCCATTGGCTTTTCAAAGCTGATGATACTTTAAACTTATCAAAAAAAGAGCTGATGATACTTTAGGTTGTGTTATGGTAGAAATATAATGGACAAAAGTAACCAGTCTTCCCAAATTAAATTTTGATATAATTAGTTTGAGCTATCAAAATAGCCACACTTTGAATTGTTATCTCCAAAACTGCATAACCAGATGTCAGTGCGTTTTGAGCTCCTGCCTAAGGATCAGCAGTTTAAATTTTCCTGTTGATTAAATCGAATTTTTTTGAAGTATTCATGAAATCCTTTTGCTGCATGTTGTCCATTTCCTTTTTTTTGGAACATCATTTGGACATATTCTCATTCTTTGGCAGGCAAAAGAGGCTGGTAGCACACGTTTTTGCATGGGCGCTGCATGGAGAGACACTGTAGGAAGAAAAACCAATTTCAACCAGATCCTTGAATATGTAAAAGAAATAAGGTAATGAAATGTCATTTATAGAACATACCAAGCACTTAGAAAATAGAAGCTTTACAATAAAGTAAAAAAGTAAAAAATGAATTTATAATGCCCAAGAGCTGGGACCCCTATCACTCTGTATGGATCTCAAAGACATTAACTCACACTTTGGTAAATTGGTAAATTAAAATTATAATAAATGAGTCATGATTTTGACTTATTTTGCCCTTCTAAATAAATTTTCATTTCAAGTTATTACACTCTTTTTATTTTGTTGGCTATAATGTGAAATATATGCATGTCAGAAGGGGCTGCAGTCTCCTAGGTGATTTATTACTTTTTTTTATAATGGTTCCAGGATCAGATCCACTTATTAGGCCAAAAAAATAAAGAAGAACAAAAAACCCAGCATTTGGACCTCAAGAAATAGAATTTTTATTTATTTATTTTAATTTTTTATCATTAAGCAGAAGATGCTGCCAGATGATTCTTAATGTGACTGTTACAGAGAAAAGACATAATAAATGAAGAAATTTTTTTAATAATAGACTTTTTTTATTAAGTTTTTCTCCCTTTTGGGGTCAGCATATAATAATAAAACTGATATGTAATATTTTTTTTTGCTATAATTTTTCTATAAAAATAAAAAAAAATAAAAAAAAAAAACAATAATGCATATCATATTGGTTCAAATATGGGCCACCCACATGCCAGTAAGAAGAAGAGAGTAAGAGATTAAATCAAGGAAAATAAAAGGAGAGAAGAGAGTAAGAGCTCTGAGCAGTGCTGATATGTTTTTGATAAGTCATGACCATGTTTCTGCATGTCTTTGTTAAATGGCATAAACTCTAAATAAAAGGTTTTTTTTTTTTGGAGAAAGTAAATAAAAGAATCTTTGTTTAAATGGAAAAGGAAAAAATATATCTTGGAGGGTGTTTGACAAGCCCCCAAAATTGAGCTAGCTATCAATGGTATGATGCATTTCAAATTTTTGTAATTATTGAACTAGTTCTTAATATGCTATTTTTGCGTCTGTAATAATTTGAATTTTCATTTTCTTATAAAAAAAATATTGAATTTTTATAACCTACGTTCATACCATACTTGCATCTTATGTTTAACTTATGTCAGAGGTATCTTTAATGTACCAGGGATATGGGAATGGAGGTGTGCTGCACCTTGGGCATGCTAGAGAAGCAGCAAGCTGTAGAACTTAAGAAGGCTGGCCTGACTGCTTATAATCATAATCTTGATACCTCAAGGGAGTATTATCCAAATGTCATCACCACAAGGACTTATGATGAGCGCCTAGAAACCCTTGAGTTTGTTCGTGATGCAGGGATTAATGTCTGTTCAGGTAATTTAGTTTCTCTCTTGAATATATTATGATCAGACACATTAATTGTAGGAGCATATTGTAATCAAGCCAAATTAATGTGGTTAATTTCTTCTTCTTATTCAAAATGTAAATAGAATTTCATAAAATGACAAAAGTGGCCAAACGTTTATGCTGTTTCATTTTTATCAGAATAGAGCACTCTTTTGAAATTGGAAAGTGGAAAGAATCTAATCTGTTCCCATATATAGCTAAAGAATTTCTGCTAGACTCATGTCTCACTTGAAGTTATTTTTCTAAGCTTGAAATTTCTTCCCCTACATGCTAGGATGTTTAGGACATTCTTGACCCGATGAGTTAGCTTGTAAAATCACTAGTACTTCATTTTATGTGGTCTATATTTCATGCCAGTTTCAGGTCTTATCACGGTGTGTCAGTTTACAAGAGGCATGTGAAATTACATTTGATTGGTAACCAATCCTTCAAAGGCATCATTGAATTTTCTTTATGTATTTTCCAAGTCAGTTCACAGAATTCTTGAAAATGGAGTTCAATATAGGTTGAACTATAACTTTCTTGACTGTGTTAGCTAAGTGTCAAAACTGTCACCAAAATCTTAGGCTTCTCTAACATGGACAGGTTTTCTGGTGGACTTTAACCATAAGATTTCTAGAACTAAGGAGCAACAACAGTCTTTTTGATTGGTACCGCAGTAGCCCTTTGGTTGGGTATTGGAGCAACATTACATATTGATAAATCCTTAACTTTAGGTATTTTTTAAATTAATTCAATTGTGAAATAAAATATCACGACATGTGTATCTAGGGGGAATTCGCTTTGCAGTTACTATTCCCTAGATACATCTCTGCAATAATTCAATTTTGGATCTATTCTGAGTTATGGATTGTGCTAAAGATTCAAAACCCATTTTTTTTCTAAAGTTTTTGTCTAACTAATAAAAAAAAAGATGAAATCCAATGGATTTTAAATTTATACGAAATCCTTTTCTATTTCGAGAATGTCCAATATATGTTTTATGTCTTCTCTGCGAAAATGTTTCATTTTCATAAAGTCGGTTTGACTGTTATTTAAAAGGTCCAAGAGGGTATTTATATTGGACCCTTTGAGGCAATTATAAATTCTAGGGGGCAATTCTGATTGGTCTATAAAAATGGATTTCAATGCTATTTATGTTGAATTTTTATTTAGTTTAGCCAATCTATCATGACAAGTAAAAAAGGGTAAAGTAACTTTTTGTTGATTATTTTCTAAATGTAATTTTTCTTCTTCCGCATGTAAAAAAGGAATAAATAACTCAATCAAATTACGTGAGGCTTCATGAAGTGCTTCTTTAGGAGTTAAACTTCCATTTGTCCATATTTCGAGAAAAAGTATCTCTTGTTTTTCATTATCTTGCTGAAATTTTTTTTTTTTATAGGTAAGTTGCTAAAAAATTCTTAATAACTTAAAATTCGTTATTTCAAAAGTGGCCCCAAAGGACAGTGGTTTTTTCATTTTATTTTTATGGTTGTGTTCATGAATAATGTCATATAATAGTCTCTTTCTGTATCTTAGGGAAAAATATTTTTCTTTCTATTGTTGTTTTAGAGGTTTCTACTCTGAACATGTTCTCAAAATTGGCTCGAACTAGCTTTTTAAGTTGCATTTTTTTAAGGTAATTAATAATTTGAAAAAATAATACATATGATGGGTGATTGTAACAACCGTGTTTGTCACTAGGGTGACTCCCTAGCCTTTGACTTATCTTCTCTGTGTTCACAAATCACAATCTTAAATCTGCTTGAAAAAAAAAGAAGGAAAAATGTATATCACTCTGATGATGATTTTACTCTTTAATTCCTGTTAATAGGAGGAATAATAGGGCTTGGAGAAGCAGAAGAGGACCGAGTTGGTCTTTTACATACATTGGCAACACTCCCTAGTCACCCTGAGAGTGTTCCCATCAATGCACTGCTTGCAGTGAAAGGCACACCTCTTCAAGATCAGAAGGTAAATAGATTATATTCTGTTTATCTTAAAGAGTCTATAATATTGGTTGTCAATCTGCCAATTCTTGTGCATGCTCATAATATGTTATTGAACATATCCACTCTATACTTTTATTGAAGTTAAAAGTTCTGTACTTTATATTTAGAATATTGCAAGTTTGCAACTGGTAGGGATTAAGGCTTTATTATCATAGAAAGGGAATCAAGTAAAGAATAAAATAAAGTTAAAAAGGCAACCATATGAAAACAGGCAAAATTAATTTGAAGAGGCTGATCATTGTATCAATACTTGCTTTTGGCTGCATCCATCACCCGTGCTTCTTTCTACTAGGGTTACATTTGAATCATTTAATGATGAAATAATTATCAAATGAGAGTAGTAGTAATTCTTCTATAGTCATTGTCGTTAAAGTACCCACCCCTAGCATTAGAAACAAAAGAAAATAAACTCTTTTTAAATTGTTTAATTATATTTATATCTGCCAAGAGCCTTGTAGCTTAACTGACAA
This sequence comes from Quercus parvula, assembly GCA_030820535.1. Classification (NCBI taxonomy): domain Eukaryota; kingdom Viridiplantae; phylum Streptophyta; class Magnoliopsida; order Fagales; family Fagaceae; genus Quercus; species Quercus parvula. The sequence goes on along the minus strand of JAUAME010000007.1, from coordinate 11,334,156 downwards.
TTCCTTGAGTGTGTGCTCAGAGGCTAGTTTTATTTTATTTTTTGGTGAAAACACCGTTTTGGTCCCTATATTTTAAGGTTATAGTCAATTTGGTCCCTATATTTTGGTAGCAGTCAATTTGGTCCCTACCGTTAACTCACTAACGAAAAATGCATACATGGCTAACAGTGTGCACTGTTGGCATGTCTAATGTTGACATGTCTAAATTTTAATAGCCATGTCAGTGCTAAAATAATAATAATAATAATAATAATAATAATAATCACTTCAACATTTTATATATATTACCAATTTTACCTTTTTTTTATTATTATTATTTTTTCATGTTTATCATTTTTTTTTTTTTTTAATGGTAACCAAACAGATTTTTATTTTTATTTCTCAATTTTCTTATTTACTTTCTTGTATTTTCTTGGTAACCAAACGGTATACCTTGCAATTGTATGTCATTCATTGAAACCCACCTGTTAAAGATTCGCAGTCACAAGTCAGCCATGGTCTCATAGATATTTTGCATATGGCTGCTCCTAGAAAAAGCGGCGCCAATACCAATGCCGCTCCCACACTTCATGCATTGACTGGAAAGGGAATCCCTTTGCCTCTGGCAAGAAAATTGAAACGAAAATTGGTCACAACCGAGATCCAATTTTTTTGAGAAAAACCGAGATCCAAATTTAAAGTAAACTGGGCTGTGATTTGTTGTGCTAGCCCATTGGAGATTCCAGAGCAGAGAGAGAGAGAGAAGAAAATATGAAAGAGAAATGAAAAACCAGGAGACAAGGCAAAAAAATAATAAGAAGAAGAAAGTGAGGGATTCTCTGGTGTGAGATGAAGATGAGACAGAGTAAATCTGTGTTAATTTTTTGGTTAGTAATAAGAAAGGGCTATAGAGGTTAAAAGGAAAAAGAGAATGTATTGATTTTTTTTTAGAGTCATAATGTATTGATTTTTTGATTAATAAGAAACGATTAGAAAGATTAAAAAAAGAATATAAACAAAAGAAAATAAGATTTTAATTTTTTTTTTGGTTTAAATGATGATGTGGAATTTTTTAGTGTCTATTTAAATTTTTTATTATTATTATTTGCCACCTAAGATTTAAGTATGTCAACAGTGCACACCGTTAACCATATAGGCATTTTCCGTTAGTGAGTTAACGGTAGGGAGCAAATAGATAGCAAGTTAAAAATAACAGGGACCAAATTGACTGTTATCAAAATATAAGAATTAAATTGACTATGACCTCAAAATGTAGGGACTAAAATGGTATTTTCACCTTATTTTTTTTAAATCTACTTATTTGTATTTCTTTCTCTTTTGCTTTAATGAAATTAACATTCACAAAATTCTTTCCAGATTGTCTAAAGTTTTTATCTGCTTAAAAGACCCTCTCTCTTTTTTCTTTCTTTTTTTTTGGGTTCAGCCAGTTGAAATATGGGAGATGGTTCGAATGATTGCCACAGCACGCATAGTCATGCCCAAGGCAATGGTCAGGCTGTCAGCTGGAAGAGTACGGTTCTCCATGCCTGAGCAAGCATTGTGCTTTCTTGCTGGTGCAAATTCGATCTTCACTGGGGAGAAGCTCTTGACTACTCCTAACAATGATTTTGATGCTGACCAACTCATGTTCAAGGTGCTTGGACTTGTTCCAAAAGCTCCCAGTTTTGATGATGCTGCGGCAAATGTCTATGAAGTAGAGGCTTGTGAGAAAGCTGCTTCCAGTTCAGGTTAAATTCACAGAAAGTGCATGTTGTATCCTATCATTGTAGAAGAAAATGTTTATTCTTTTTTTTTTTTTTTTTTTAATTATGTCATAATTGTGGAATTAGATACGACATACATTTGGTCCCTTGGGGCCATGTAGTTGCCTTTTGCGAATGCAAAAGGTAGGTTAAGAGTAATTTAAGGGGGGTGAGAAATTTGATTTATATTCAATGATCACCTTCTAATGACACGGGTTCAATTTAGATATCAGTATCAGTCTGCATATTTTCAAGCCACAGGCCTGATTAAACTTTATACCGATTTTTAGGGGGCTTGGGTATATTCAACGTCTACAAAAAATTTTACATTGTTGAGTTTGTTGATTGTGATTGGTGTATAATAAAAACGGTGTCAAACTGTCAATGGTAGTCTCATGTAAAAGAGATGCTGCACTAATCATAATCTACCATTGCAATAAGTTGTGAAATTTGTGTATAGCATTATTGAGATTTATTTTGTTCTTTAAACTTATGCTGAATACCAGCTTCAACCGAGAAAAATCTCTAAAGCCCCCCATTCAATAATGCTGAAATTAGTTTGAGAGTAACAACTACGATTTTGGCAATAGAAGCTTTACTATGAAATTCCCATAAATTAAACCATATTTTTTCTCAGGTACAGTAAGCCGTGCAATTATAAATTTTCAATCAATTGCTAAAAGAAATAACCTTAAAAATCGCGGATCATGCTTGTTTTGACAAGATATTCCTACAGTGCTTGAGCAAGCCACCATTAATTTGGCAGAGCCGGTACTATTGACAATGTTGTTCTCACTGTCCATTCCAGAAATAGTGGTTTTGTTCAAGAATTTTATATATGGAATTGTCTTTATTAGTGCGCTTTATCAAATTTATTCCAATATCAACCAAAATGTTCTTTCAGAACCTGAAAAGGTCAAAATCATTATTTTTGATGACCACATGATCAATGAGGATGAATAGTGCAAGCCTCAACCTCAATACCACAGGAGAAACATTCAATGAGCCAAGGATCAAATAAGTAAACTCTTTGATTAATGAATTCAGTAAAATACAGACTGTGATTCAGTCTCAATGTAGCTCAATTCCATGTTCTTGTACCCATCCTTGAAGTCAATCCACTGCTTATCCTTCACACTATCTTCGCCCAGTCCACCATATTCCAAACAATCCATCAATACAAAACAGAATACATACAAAATGTGAATTAAAGATATGATGATTTAACATTTCGAAAGAAAAAGGTTCAGACCTGGTTACAATGATCTTGGACTTTTAATTCCAATACCAAAACCATTTTGAGATTATTCATAACTTCTGACTTGCCAATAATTTGATTTTTTATTGCTCTAGTTTTGGTTAATTTATTAGTTCAATCTGGGAAAATAAAATTATTGTGTTAAATAGGATCATAGATTTGAACAATTTTAGACTTTGGTCAATATAATTGGTAGGGAGCTGCTTGAGACAGCACAATTAGGGAGTAAATTGGGACAGAATAATGGAATTATGGATGCTAGCACACTGCATTCAAGTTCAAGAAAGAAAAGCCTCTATACCTAATCCCTTGTAATCAAGAAAGAACCATTGCAAATCAAATTCCTTCCTCTGTCTTCTCATGCTCCATAAATCTTCCTTTGCAGCTTGAATCTGCTGCCATCCAGGAAGTCTTATGTTCAGACATAATACCAACTTCAATTTATAATTCTCTCTAATATCTCTTGGTTTGGTTAGGTAAGCTAATACCAACATTCACAATGTCAGTTATACATGGTCTTGTTCTAGTTCAACTTTGAATTTCAATATGATTTCAAGGAGATCTGTCAAAGTATCATTCCTTTTGAAATATTTTCAGGAGGACCAAGTATCTTGACTTTAAGACCAACTATTCTATAAAGAAACATTAATAAAAAACACAAGGATTTAGAACATATTTTTCTTATTGGCCAACACTCTTAAAATGCTATTTTGTTAATTCAGCAAATTATGTCTCTTATATTATCTTTTCGTCTTTTACTTGTATCTTTGATACCACAGTCAAATCCAGATGGAAACTAGAATAGTACAGCAATCACAAATTGAAGTAGAAACAAGGATATCGTACAGTTTAAGTATGCCCTGCAGCAAAATTTGCTTGAGATATTAACTCTCGTCCATTAATGTGGACTATCATCTGTCCTATAATATATATATATATATATATATATATATGCACAATTTTACATACAGCTTGCAATGATCAACCTTCCTCTTATAGCTAAACATAACTTTTAGGGTTAGCAGCAGATTTACTGCTCTTCCAATCGATGTCGTCAACAGTCTCAGCTATATGATATCAAGTTCAAAGGATAAAATAGAAATCTTAAGTCAATGATGAAGGTAGAACCACTCCGTTAATGGCAACTCAAGGTCTCTTGGCTGATCAGAGGTTAGAGTTCCAGTTGCCATAAATTTGTAGTTATATGGTATCTACATTTTCTTTCATGTTCCTAGATACCATATAACTACAAATTTGGTTTTAGTAATCTTTTAGCCCACCAAATCGTCGTGCAAGCATCAACAAAGACTTTGCACATATTAAGATCATGTCTTTAAAACATGATTTCAATTAATTTAAAAATAATAACCTTTTTTCATATATATATATATATATATATATATATATATATGTTAGACTAGCTTAAAACTATGTCTTGATTTTTTTTTTTTTTTAAATACACATTTTATAAATATAAAAAAAATTAATGTTTTAATTTGATGATAAAAAGCAATTATCATAAGTCAATCTTATAAGTTGAAACTTAAACTATCTCTCAAAAAAAATAAAAATAAAAAACTTAAACTAATAATTTGGATTTTCTTTTTGAATGACAATATATGAACATGACCTTTTCTTCAAAAACAAAAAAAAAATTATAAAATTATAAAATAAAATAAAAATGAAGCAACGCACATTGAGAGTTGAGACTTTCTTTGAGAGGAAAGTTTTTATAACATGTTTAACTTTATTATTTAAATTTTCTAAACAGATGAAATTGAGGGTATTTTGGGTATAAAAAAAGTATGAATCTAAATAGGAGAAACCTCATAAATAGTAGTATAAATAATAATCAGGAAACAAAGAAAGAAATGGTGGTCAAAGCAAAGATAATGATAAAGTGAGGGAAGTGATGAAGTGGGGGAAGATTAGAGGGAAAGAAAAAGAAAGTAAAGAAAAAAAAAAAAAACTAAATCCGCTACCACAACCGAAAGAATAAGATTGGAGAGGTTTGTATCTTGCGAAAGGAAAAAAAAAAAAAAGATTGCAAAAGGTTTGTATCTTATGTTTATAATAACATATAAATTATATAAACATAAAAGAATATATAAAATAAAGGGATAAACCAATTTGGATCCCATTTTATTATTATAGTGCAAAAACTTTGATGACAAAAAATTATGAAAAGTTTGTACTCTCCAAATTTGGGGATGGCCTAGGATGCCCTCCATCCTCAAATCTTTAGAGTATAAGCCAATTGTCATCAAACCCCATCATCCTGAAATTTGGAGAGTACAAGCCAATTTTTATCAAAGTATTTGTTCCCTACCCTTCATCCTTAAACCTAGATAGTACAAGCTGACTACCATTAAATCTTTAATTTTGTTTTCAACTTTAAGCAACTTTATTGGAATAGAATTTTTTTTTTTCCCTTCTATTTTCTAATTTAAATCCAATCACCCCTTCGTTTTTCTCTCACTCCCTCTTTTTTCCTTCTTTATAGTGGCAAACAGATTTCAAATAAGGCCATGGTTGCAACCTACACATTTGCCTAGCCGAAAAATCAAAATTAGGGGATCTGTACTCCTTCAGTAATGACTTAGTATCATTTTGTTTCTTTAAATCACTATCTTTTACATCCTTCCTTGCTGTTATTTTCAATGTTAATGATTGCCTTCTCCTTCCCAAAATCAAATTTTATATCAAATCCCCTTTATTTTTTCTCATGGGTACAACTTGATCTGGTTCCCCTCCGCAAGATTTTTATATATAAATCTAAATTCTTACAAAACCCTATATATATATATATATATATATATATATATATATATGTATGTATGTATATATCAGGTTTTATATTGTACATCTATATTGCTTATAAATTTAAAATGTAATATTACAGGAATTATATTATGTTATATTAACATAAAAATAATACATGTGATTATAACATACATAATGTACTTTCTCAACGGCATATGTTGACATAAAATAAATTATAATGATATGACATTTTAATTAGAATAATAAAACACATTTTTAAAACAAATTAGAATGCTATGTTTATAAATTTTCTTTTAAACATTTTGCTTATAACATATGTTTATAAATTATATAAACAAAAATGAACACATAAAATAAAGAAACAAAACTATTTGGATCCTATCTTACTATTTAAGTGCAAAACATTTGACGATAAAAAATGTCAACTATGTATATGTACAAAAATGTGTCCATTTTGTTAAAATTGATGATTTTTTAAAAACTCAAATTGTATAATTTTATTATCAAATAAGTATTATTTTGTTTTGGTAAATGAAAAGGCTAAAATGACTAACTTGCATAGAAGTTCAACATGATGTTGCTAATGCTAGCTATTATGGAGAACCAGAACATAGATTGCCTGCTTTACAGTTTGAACAAAAAAATAAAATAAAATAATAAAATAAAAATTTTTATGTAGCAGCATTGTCATGCAAATGTGTAGACGTGAAATATCAATTAAAAGGACCTTTTGAAAAAGGTTACAATATATATTGTAAAGACTGAGATTGGTGCCTAGGCCCACTTAGAACACTGGAAACTAGCCTAAAAAGCCCAAAGTAATGAATTTGTTAGAAAGTGGGTCTAGTAAACAAGCTAGCATGCTAATTAAGTGCAGACCTTAAACAGATTAGGTCCAAGACAATAAGATTTAACACACAAACTGATGAAAATATTGCTCCTCGGTCAAGTCCAAGGATGGAATGTTCTTATATTTAATCAAGTTTATCTGTGTGCAATGTGTTCCTCTTTTATGCTTCCTTCTTTGATTACATGCCCCATTTTTACGATAGCCATTTCCAGTGGTGGCTCTAGGAATTTTTTCCAATGTGTTCCTCAAGAAGCATAAATTACACTATCTAATAAAAAAAAATTATATATATTGACAACAACAACAACAACAACAACAACAACAAAAAAAAAACACGCAAATACATAAAATTTTACAACATAAAACTCGTGGAGTTCAGTTGTGGTTGTTGTTAGTGTTACTGAACAGGATGGACGATGATGGCTGGGGAGAGCAAGTGAGTCTCTTATTTCCTTTTTAGCTTTTAGGTTTGATTTAGTTTTAGTTTAAATTATTTAATGACTTGTGAATCCGCGAGGCACTGAGGCTTGAGGATTTTATTTTATTTTATAAATATTTGTTGAATTAAAAACATAGTCGTGTAGTGTTGGAGTAGTGATAGTCTTAGTCTGAGATGAGATTGATCTTGTACTAGGCTTTTCTATTGGCATTTGGTTTGGGCCTTGTTAGTGGTTTTATTATAATTTTTTTTTTCTAGATTTTCGTTCAAGTTTTTTTCTTTTTTGAGTTTTTTCCATGGTTTTATAAACCAATACAGTGAAAAAATTGAAAAAGGGACTGGTTTTTAGTTTTTTGGTCGGACCGAGATCCAACTGATGGTCGTACTAGTGATGTTATAAATAATATAATTAATAAAATTTTAAATTATATAAATAAAAATAAAATAAGTTTATTGCTAATAATATGATAGAAAAATGTAAAAACATAATATTTTAGTGACATTTTTCGTGTAAATTTAATCAAATTTCCTTAGAATGGACAATCACATGTTTAATTATAATCATAAAAATAAAAAGTTTATTATATATATATATATAATGAATTAATTGATGTTATATAAAAATTAAGTAACTTTTTAAGTTTATTCACTTAATTAACTAAAACTTCTATTTTTTTCTAATCAAAATTATTGGAAAAAGAAAAAAGAAAAATAGTTGTACAATGAAAAAAGCTAAATTTACATGACTTTAACTAATTAGTTGTATAATATATATTATAATGTTTTTGAGGAAAAGTAGTCGTACAATGACAATATGTGAGGTAAAACAAAAACTAAAAGTAAAGCCATAGATAGGCTTAAAAGAATATAAATGCATGTGGTTCTTTTTGCTTGAAAAAACCCTAATATATTGTTAAGTTGCTCAAATTATGAACCAAAATTTAATTTTATTGGCATAAAAAAAATTCAAGATGTTCCCAAAATTTTTTTTTAAAGGTAGATAAATATAAAATTTTAAATTATTATGTATAATTTTTTTTTTTTTTTTTTGTAAGGTCAGGGTGGTCCTGGCCATAAGGTGGCACCGCCCCTAGCCATTTCCTTATACAGTCCATCCCCTCTACATCTCAGTCCTCCACCTGATGATTTTCTAGGAAATCCCTTGGATACTTGTCCCATTAGGACCTCCTAGAAGCTATGTGAGGAACTGCAAGCTGGGATGGCACTGTTCAGGTGTGATTTCTTAATAAATGTGGCTAGTTCATTTGGTATAGTGTATTTAATGTGGTGGTGACAACCTCCTTCCTAGATATTTCTTCTTTCATTGTTGGTTTAGCTCTGCTACTTCCCTTGAAGCTTATCTTTTCAAAATGATTGACTCCCTAAAGCTCCCCTGAGGTGGCTTGGCTCCTCGGGAACCTCAGTTGCTTTGTCACTCTCCTCTTTTCTTCTCGACCTATTGACTTAGGTTTATACAAATCGTTTAAACATCCTCAGGTGTCTGCTTGTCCTCAGGCATGGCCCATAACCAAATAAACATGCTCGGTTTGCCTGTCCACACACACACACACACACATATATATATATATATATGTCAACATTGACTCCATGCCCAAAACGTTCTCTGTGCCTAAAAATTCCAAAGTTTAATCTCAAATTGATGTTATCTTTATATTGTTCTCCTTCTAACTTTATTAAATATTAATTCTAACTGAAAATGTTTGGAGATTTAATTGGCACCTCCTTATGCACAAAATGTTTGGAGATTTAGAGTAGAAAATGTTTAAGAAGAATAAATTATAACTGAAAATAAAGTTTTAAATGTCATTGCAACAGGTTACATAATAGTAGGTTCATGTAGTGTTTTTCAATGACCCCTGGAGGAAATTCTAGATGGTGCCTCCTAAGATTGATACATGAACCACAAAAATGAAAATGAAGTTAATATACACACACACACACATACTTAATACTTTAGTTCCTGATTGTTAATTTCAGAAGTTAATAAAAAATATTAAAAAAAAAAAAACATTTCTACAAAGTACAAACTTCATTTTCAAATCGAAAAGTTTTAATCTTTTGTAAAGTGACATAAAAAATTGACTTAAAAAAATATTAATGTTAGGGGATATTTAAATTGCGAAGATTGGAAAATTTTGGCCCTTAAAAAAAATTTAAGGGGCATTTTTTTTTTTTTTTTTGATACCATTCAAGGGGAGATATAAACAAAAGTTATACAAATGCTGTGTTGTACCAGCAATTGTTCAAAGGTACCTGTGTTGCTCTCTTTGCTACATACCAGACATGTTTGACTACAATGTGGGGCACAAAAAGCATGTTACAGAAGAGCCCAGATTGAGCAAGGATATTAACATCAGCTAATCTAGTATTGTCTAACCAATCAATTGATCTTTTCTTCCTAAAGGCTTGGACAACCTTTCTATCATCACCCAAAAAAAAATATACTGAAATCCATGTTCCTTTAGGGGCATTTGAAAAATATTAAAGTCCTTGAGCACGCACCACGACAGAAAATATGTAAAAAGCCTTTGAAAACTAAAATGACATTTAAAAAAAATTGAAGAAATAGAAAAATAAAGATGCACAAAGACATTCTCGTAATACACAAAATTCAACTATTGTTTCATTCACAGTGGAAGTACATTATACTGATTGTTGTAGTGTTTATATTGTAGTGAATTATATATGTTTTACTCTCAGCAAAAAATATATTGTAGTGAATTATTACAAAATTTTCCTTGATATACAACTTTCAAAATTTTGATAATGATTTAAATATATCAAAAGTCAAATTATAGTTTATCTCTTTATTTATTTTTTATTTTTTTTGTCATTACTAAGCCTTAGAAGTGTTTTCTCTAGGCGGATGATAGTAATTACCATTGATCCAAGGAAGGTCCAAACTTAGTTTTGTTTCTCTTTCCTCTCTATCGGTGTTAAGGGGAAAAAAATCCTACTCCATTTCAAATCATTTTTACCACCACGCATCTTTAACATGATGGTTACTTCATAAATATAAGTGTTTGTGGAGTGTGGGGGTAAGGGCTGGGAATTAAGTGTTCAGGAAAGAGTTTCACACACATACACACTTAAATTAAACTATAATAGAATTATTATCTTATATAAAAGAAAAAAAAATCATTTCCCCTTTAATTATGATTTATGAATGAATTGTTTAAGTGCTTCAATACAATAGTTCGTGTCCTCCAATCATCCCAGCATGTATATCAGTCCAATGTATCACCTTGGTATCCTGGTATTAGTGTCCAATAAAGCTCTTTTTTCTAGCTTTTTTTTTCTAGGCACAAAAGTAGCTTTTCACAAGAATAAAAAAAATATCAACCAACAATTAATTTCCAACATACAAACTTCTTTATCTATATTCAAGACATTCATTTTTCTTTCTTTTTCCTTTTATTTCTCTCTATTAGGACCATACATTTCATACAATAATTTTTTTTATTCTGCCTTGATATAAAACTTTCAAACTTTCAAAGATTTTACATTGCACGAGATGTAAACACAACAACATCAAAGTAATTAATTTGAACCCACTTAAAAAAATTAAAACCCCACCTATCTTCAAAAACCAAAATAATTATAATAATTTATATCTAAATATATCTAAAAGCTAAAGCGTAGCAATTATTGTTGCTACACTCCTATTAAGTCACCTCGTCCTCCACGTCATTACCACATTATTATTATTTTCATATTTATTTTTTACTTTTAATTTTTTTGACAATAATAAATATATAAATACATTGACTTTACAAATTCTTCATAGGAGATTTTAACTTTACATATTCATCTACTTTAATTTTATTATCATAATTAAGTATTGTCTATACGTATTCCTCTTAGATGGTTTTAATTTTGCATATAATTTGACCATTTATCTTCTTTTATTTTGGCTCTTCTTATTCTCATCTTCTTACTATAAATTTGTCACTCTCTTCCATTTTATGCATATTTTTCCCCACACAAAAAGGTTATCTCTCTCTCTCTCTCTCAAAATTTTTTTTTTTTTTCATTTTTTGGTCGATTTTTTATGAGGTTTGTAATCCCATTGACTTATTATTGACTAATTTATATGTTTTCCTCGATGCAATTTTTTTTTTCTTTTCATTTTATTTACAAAACTAAATACTTTTAATATTGTTGACTAGATTTGGGGAAAAATCATATTATAATATGTCCATAATTTGTGTTGTTGTCAAGTTTTAGATTATTTAGAAAACAGCAGGATAGTCTGGACAATATGATAAAGAATAGTTAGTACAATTGAAAAAGATAGTTATTGTGCAGTTTCCTTTCACTATTTGTAAATATTTTGTTTAACAAATTAGTATCAAATTGTTATGTATTTATTAGATGGTGTTTTTAGATACTAGAGTAATTGTTTTACGTATTTACAAATATTTTGTATTGCTCATCTTTCGTATCTCATTAGTGTATTTTTTGAGATTTTTAAGTTCTTTATTTATCTATTCATTTTTCACATGTTGGATTAGATGTTAGATTAGATTATGACAATATTAACACAATATTTCTTCTTTTTTCAAAAAAGGTTTCTCTACTTTTTTCCCCTTTGTACTCTTAGTTTTAGTTTTAGTTTTAGATTTTTTTTTTTTTTTTTTTTTTTTTTTTTTTTTGTGGTGGGGTTAAGAAAAAAGAGTTACAATCAATGTATAAAGCTTTAACCAAAAATTTTGCTTAGAATAGTGACATATTTCTATTGCATTACTTCAAAACCATATTAAAATTTTGACTTTGATTATGCATTGAATATTTGGCTTGATCACATTACATTTGAAATGTTTTACATATTCAAAAGAATGAGTTTGATTTTGATGTGAGTTCTATTTTTCCCTTTCTTTTTTATTTGAATTATAGTTTTGTTGAATTTTATTAATTATTTTGATACATTTCTTTGTGTTTTTTATTGTACAATAGAAAATTTTGGGTTTGAAAAAGTTTGTTTAAAACTAAAAAAATAATTTCCAAAATTTATATACTTTTTAATGATACAAAAAATTTTATAATTAATTTTTATTAAAAAAATAATGTTTTTTCTACCTTTTGAATTTCTGAAAAAAATTGTATTGTTTTCATTTTGGTATAACAAAAATTATATATATCACATTTGTGCTTGTCACTATAATAACTGAAAATATGATTATGAATTACATTACTATTTATTTAATTAGTCCAAACTGCATAAAAATAAATTTATTAAGACCACTTAAAAATATTATCACGTGCAACGTGCAGGGTTCGTGATTAATAATAATAAAAATCAACTCAAAAAATCATGAAAAATTATATCTTTTATTGGTAAGAGTACATGCAGTGGTGGGTCTTAAATCCAAAATTGTGACCTTCACCTTGCTCTTACACTGGAAGAGATGCCATTTCAACTAGAGTTCATTGGCATATGAGAAGTAATAGGAAATTATGACCTTCAAGCATCATGGATTGCCAACATCAATCTCTACCTAACAACCTTAGATGCCTTTGAGTTGAATACATAGCTCACTCAAAATGGAAAGGACTAAAACAACAAAACCTAAAAACTTTGACATCTTCCTTGTACGAAAACTTTCCGGCAGCCATTAAATTAACCATCAATGGAAGTAGAAATAGAACACAAGTTAAACAAAGCTACAACTGAAGTAGATCACTAATATCTTTATGCTACATCTCCCAGCTACGGTGCTTGAGGGCTAAGGACACTGCCATTTTTTAGAAACTACCTCTACTAGTATATAAGTGAACAATAAAAATCGAAAGCACTTAAAAACAGATGTTGAAGAATCAGAAATGCAAAATGCTTTATATTTACTCACTCATTAGTATACAACTTCGGTAACCAAAAAATAAAAAATCAATTACAATGAAACAAAATGATTTACAAATGCATAAAAAATGTTTGCTATGTCTTAAGAAGTTTGTAGGCATGGTGATTCAGGCTTCATGGTGGCAACAATTAGGTTGTTTTGGTGGCACTGTGAGCTTTTGTTATTGATATTAAGTGACGCAATGGCCCCAGTTTACCATTGGATCATTTTATATCCCTATAAGAAATCATCATCATCCCTCCTGATTTACCATTGGTATTATTTCCGCTACATACTCTCACACTCACATAAGCACCAACCATATTGAGAGATTTTGAGTAGATGGAGTGTGGAGGTATTAAAATTATTTCTACTTGGAAAATTATATTGGACTTGCTTAAAATTATGTCTTGATTTTAAAAGAGTAATATTGTAGGCACAACGAACAACATTTTCATAACAAATTTAAAAAAAAAAAAATCTAAGTAAAAAGTTGTTATTGATTTTTCTATGGGCCCATCTCTATCACATTTTTTTTACATGCCATTAATGATTAAGAAATGATATGTCCACAATATTTTTACAACATTTTTACAACAAATCTTAAGTGGCAGGTTGTTACTGGTTGTTATTGTTAAGGGAAAAAAGTAATCTTAGTGTTAAGTTCAAATTTGAACCAATAACAATTAACCACTTGTGATTTGTTGTGAAAATGTTGTAAAAATGTTATGAACGTAGCATCTCTGTAGCATTTCTCTTAATTGTTTGATGCATAGGTTTTATTATGAAAATATTATGCCTGTAATTTTTTTATTATTATTATTTATGCAAGTGCCTGTAATTTTATTGTTTAAGAAAAACACACAAATTTTATCAAATAATTTTAATTACTACGTTGTGCCAATTTTTTATTCTTTATCTCAGTACCAAATAATAATAATAATAATAATTCAGTAATAATTTGGAAAATATTTTATCATTTAAAAAAATGATAAAAAGAAAAAAGAAAAAAAAAATCCCCTTGTGAAGAATGATGCATAGCACGTAATCACAAGTTCAACCAAATTCGAGGAATGATCTCTAGAACTAAACATGGAGCTCTCGCTCTTTCTTCAAACCTCTTCAAAACCCTCACACCCTTTCTCATTTCCTCTCCATTTTCATCAATTCCCAAACCTAATTTCTCCACTCCCACAAGACCTACTTCACTCATTGTACCACCACCACCACCAACAACAACAACAACCACCACCTCACAAATATTGATGATTTGTTAAAGGTTTTTAAAGAAAAATTGAACTCTAATCTTGTGCTTCAAATTCTGATGAACTATAGGCAGTTGGGTAGGATTAAGACCATGGAATTCTTTGCTTGGGCTGGAATGTAAATAGGTTTTCAGTTTGAGGACTGTGTTGTTGTGTACAAGGCTGATTTCATAGGTACGAGGAAGCTATTTGTTGATATCTAGTGTCTTTTGGAAACTGTGTTCTTCCATAAAGGTTGAGTTTCGTGTCAAACTTTTTCGATTTGTATTAGGTTTTTAGGTAGGCAAGGGAGAGTTAGAGAAGCCCTTTGCTTGTTTCAGGAAATGGAATCACAATTTAGGTGTAAACCTGATAATCTTGTGTACAATAATATGCTCTATGTGCTTTGCAAGAAGGAAAGGTCTGAGGAACTAATTGATTTTGCACTAATGATTCTTAGGAGAATCAAATTTCCAGATACGTATTCTTATAGTAATATTCTTGTTGGTTTATATAAATTTGGTAGGTTTGAGACTGCACTTGATGTATTTGGTGAAATGGGTAGGGCTGGTTTAGTTCCTACTCGGTCTGCAGTGAACTTTCTTATTGGGGAGTTGTGTTCATTAAGTGCAAAAGAAGGAGCTGTTGAGAAAGTTGTGAAAGATGCTCATAGACCCTTTACAATTTTAGTTCCAAATGTGGGTGCTAACAGTGGTGCTGTTCCGCCTGCAGTTGCAGTGTTTTGGGCAGTTCATGAGACGGGTTTATTACCTAGTACATTTGTTATAAAGCAGCTAATTTCAGAGCTTTGTTGATTGGGTAAAACGGAAGAAGCTGTTACGTTGTTGAAACTTGTTGAGGGAAGGACGCTGAGTTGTGTGGAAGAAGGTTACTCTATTGTCATACTGACATTGTGTGAACACCGATTGGAAGAGGAAGCCAGCCATTTGTTTGGGAGGATGCTCACCCAGGGTATGAAGCCAAAGTTGGTTATTTGCAATTCTGTTTTTTCAATGCTATGCAAATTAGGGAATTTAGATGATGCTAAAAGGGTTTTTGAGATTATGAATAAGAAGAGATGCCTTCCAGATAATTTTGCCAATTCTGCATTGATCCTTGCTTATGGTGAAGCTAGGAATTGGGAAGATGCTTATGGCTTATTGATTGAGATGTTAGGATTGGACTTATGTCCACATTTTCACACATATAGTTTAGTGGATAAACTTTTGAGGGATAATGCAAACTTGGATTTGTTATTCAAATTGGAGCGGAAATTGGACTCTCAGATCTTTCAGAAGTTCTGTAAAGCAGGTGAACTAGGGGCTGCTTATGAGAGGCTAAAATCAATGCTTGAAAATGGTTTTTATCCACCAGTCTATGTCAAGGATGCTTTTGAACATGCATTTAAAAAGAGTGGAAAATTGAAGATGGCTTATGAATTGCTAGAGAAGATTGAAAATGACTGCAAACCTGATCAGACAGAATTCAGAAGTTCTGAATAAACCATCAGCAAGAAGTGTATTGTTTCTATTCCCACATTGTTGTATTGTTTCTATAACACGTCTCATAACCAGAATATTTGAGTACCCGCGTGCTTGTTCATTGCATCCACGTAGATATATCTGAATTTTCCAAATTTAAGCCACTCCTAATGAACCAAGGTAACCTGTAGGCCTTATTATTATTATTATTACCATTCAAATCTATTAGTACCAGCTACTACTACTACTCACTCATTTGTTCAAATCTATGAATTTTGAATACATAGTTCACTCAAAATGAAAAGGACTAAAACTATTGAACTGAAAAACTTTGAGTACTTCCTTGTATTAGCTTGCACAGTGATAACCCCATCTCTTTCTGAGCACTTATATTGAATGTTTTGTTACTCCATCAATCTATCTTCTTTTACTAATATCTTTGATTCCACAGTAAGCTACAGATTGAAACAGGATTACTACGATTGAAGTAGAAACAGAACACAAGTTAAACAAGGCTACAATTGAAGTAGATCACTATATCTTTAGGCTGCATCTCCCAGATACCCTGCTTAAGGGCTAAGGACACTGCCAAATTTAGAATCTACCTCTAACTAGTATATAAATAAACAATGAAAATTGAAAGCACATAAAAACATTAAACGGTGAATGACCAGAATTGCAAAATGCTATATATTTACTGACTCAATAGTTTTCAACTTCTGAAACCAAAAAATAAAAAATCAATTACAATGAAAAAAAAATGATTTACAAAGGCAAACAAAATGTTTGCTATGTCTCAATTGGCACAAACAGTAAAAGTGACTGGAGGTTGGCAACCCTTGATTGCCAAAGGATGGATCTGTTTGTAACATGTTCTCTCCACTGCAGCAGGGATGTCCTTTTCCTCTTTATATGATGAAGAAGGAACGGGTATAAAACTCGGCAAAGCTGAAGGACGATGCTGTGATTGAGGCTTTACTCCAAGATACTTCTGATTTGAAACTTCAGCCGATTCTTGAATGAATACTTCTTTACACTCACCTGATTCTAGTAAAAAGAAGTGACTTAATAGCTCAGTAGCCGTCAACCTCGTCGCAGAATGCCTCACAAAGCAGCAACTCAAGAAGTTTTGGGCCGCTTTTGAAATATGGTGTGGAATCGTCGGTGTTTCAGTTGCAATCTGAGAAAAAAGTTCAGATTTAGATGTATAAGCCCACGGTGGTTTTCCTGTCAACATCATCAGCACAGTACACCCAAGTGCCCAAATATCTGAAGGTGCTTCCTGAA
Source organism: Quercus parvula (assembly GCA_030820535.1). Lineage (NCBI taxonomy): Eukaryota > Viridiplantae > Streptophyta > Magnoliopsida > Fagales > Fagaceae > Quercus > Quercus parvula. Next base: position 11,317,210 of record JAUAME010000007.1, on the reverse strand, counting down.
TTCCAAAAAACCACCATCTCAGGAGAAAAGAACAACCGTGTGCCTCTGACACCACTACCATCTCTCACATTGTGCCTCTTTGCCAACCCAAAGTCTGCAACTTTAGGAATATACCCATCTACTGTAGGTACTAACAGGACATTGTGAGGCTTGATATCACAGTGAACAAATCCATGGTCATGCACTTCCTTCAATCCAATCAGAATAGACCGAGTGCAATCCCTTACTAGAACCTCAGGCAACCCAGTACCAGAACCAGTTTCCTTGATGAAATCAAACAAGCTTCCTCCCGAAGCAAACTCAAGAAAAACGTTGTATATGGAATCCCCAGAGCAGTCAGTTGTGATGTCTGATCCAAAACTTTGAACCACATTAGGACACCCTCTTAAAGCCTGAAGAACCAGTTCTTCCTTCATGAGTGAAGATGACGCAGAAGCAGCGTTTTCTGATTTTACAGCCATGATTGAAGGAAATCTCCAACAGGGTTCCTTCAATTTCGCAATGAAAACAGACCCAAATCCTCCACGGCCAAGCAATTGACCTCTGCACCAAGATGGTGATCCATAACCCGTAGAAACCTCACCGCCCGCACTGAAGTCCTCTTTGGTTCGCTCCATCCCTCTACGATACAACCAAAAGATTCTGAATTTCGATTGATTGTGCAACAATGGTAGAAAGTTGTATCGAGTAGTGGGTTCGAAGAGAAACAAGTGGGTTATAGAAAATAGTAACCTTGCTGATAATGGTAGAAAAAAAAAAATTAGTTTCAGGAAGTGGGTTTGATGTGTGTTCTTGTTTCAGATCCTACTGAGCCAAACAGAGAGAGTAATTTGATGCTTATTCTTAACGCTGACTATATATATTAGTCGGTTTAAGGGCTGGAGTTAACGGTCGGATAATTTCAAACTCGGAGTATTCACAATCTGTTTCAGGGACTCCACATCAGCATCAGTAGTCGGTGTATCTAAGCCCAATAAAAAAAGTGACACCTGTCTAAAAGAAACAAATCAGCATACGAGACCTTAAAAAGACAAATATACCCCTCCCTGTAAAATTTGAAACCCCCGCCTTTAACACCCTTTTCCCCCCTTCTTCAGCAAAATGAAAATCAAAACTCTTTCTCTCCATTTCTGCTTTTTAAGAATTAGTTTCGGAAAACCGCCGTTGCTTTTTCTAAACGCTAAAACTAACCAAATCCGGTCCCAGAATAAAAAGTCTAATATAAATTTAGGTAATTCTAAAATTTTTGTATTTATTTTTTACATTAGTAAATAAATTAATTATAAAATCATGATTTCCTCCTTTTTTTTTCTTTAACAAAAAAAAATTAAAGCTAGACTATATGTTAATACTTAATAGTAAGGAAAAATAAATATAAAAACAAGCTTTATAAATTTAAATTTAGAAAATAATTGAAAAAATATAGGTAATTTTACAATTTTTATATTTATTTTTACATTATTTAATTATAGAATTAAACCCCTCATCTTTTCTTTATTTTTTGGTTCTTTTTTGAAAAGAAAAAAAAAAGTAATTTTGTAAGCTATTAGTTAATGAGTGGCACAGTCAGTAATTTTGAAAGTTATTAGAAGGGCAAGATTTAAAGACTATTTTTAAAAAGACAAAAATAAAAACAATTGTATACCAATTCTTTTAGAACTTGACTTGGACTCATTATTATACTCATGATTTTCCATAATTTCAATTACATACAACTATATATTTCATATTGAAACAAAAATAACCAATTCATAATTACCAACAATTAAAGTAAGAGATTAATCTTTTTTTTTTATATATAACAAGTAAGAGATTAATCTAATTACATTAAATTTAGATATCTAATTTTATTCTTTAAAATTTAGATATTTAAAGTTGTATACGCATATATTGCTTTGATTGCTTTTAAATAGTATGTACAATTCAACTTTTTTTTCTCTATTCTTCAAAGTATTAAATTTGGGTTTGTAGTAGAAACCTGGACCTAGAGTTTGAAATTCAAATGTCTAAAGAGATGGAAGAGAAAGAAGATAGTGGAGGTATAGTACAAGGACATTAGTTAGTTTTTTTTATATTTAATTATTTCGATTAAAATATTAAAATTCAAGACACACCATTGAATATTTATAAAATAAAAAATAAATAAATAAAAAGTTGGGATAAACGTTTTCCATGAATAGTAGTGACATGCTTAAATCTGGACTTGATAGAAGTTTCTTTTTTAAACCAATATGATGTAGCATTGTTTAACCATGGAGTAAATCCTTTAATGAGTCAGTGATGTGTAACATTTTTTCCCTTTTTTCCGGTAACAAAGCTTCTTTAGGAGAAATTATAATATCTTTGTGTTGGACTAGGTCACTTTTTCACAATTTCACTAAAAGACTTTCACATGTTTAAAACTGTTGAGTTATTAGTTAGTTTTTATTTAATAAATTTTATTATCTCAACTGAGTCAATTTTAAATAAATGAGAGTCTCCATCTCTATTTGGGAAATATAGAGTTAGATGTGAGCTATGTGACTTGTTGGTGACGTAGATGGAGTCTAATGGTAGTTGATTGTGGGGGTTTTGTTTAAGGGCTTTAAAAAGAGAGCTGCTTAGCTGCAATGTCTTCATAGAATATATGACATCTTTTATTTTCAAAAGTGTCACAAAATTTTCAACAGTGTATCTTTGGTAGTCAGAGGCATTTACGTAGAAATACACTAATACTGTCCTGGTGCCATTCAAACAGCACAACTCCATAATATCAAAAAATACATCAGTGGACTTTAAGAATTTTTTTTAGGGTGGTCAATAGGAAGATAAATCTTAGCTAAAATGAATCTCCTAGTCTATGATGTTCCTTTATTACAAGAAAATAAAATATAAACTATTAGATCATTTGACATATAGTTTCATAATACAATAAACATATTAATTATTATTGTTAAGCAAAAAATTAGATAAACTATTCCTAAATAGATATTAATAAATTTTTTGTTGCGTTAACATTTATTTTTATCTTCACTCAATCACTCTTAACCTTTCCCACGCCCCTAGTTCCCCACTCAATAAATAACAAATTAAATGCACTTCAAATCTAGCAATTAATTTTTATTTTCAAGGTTTTAGATTAAATTGGCTTGTTGTTAGGCTCTTTTTTTTTTTTTTTTTTTGCTTAAAAATTCCAAGATATTGGTAAATAATTATATTTTAGGTTATTTTAGACTTTTAGTTGTGCTAAAAAAATAAATAAATAAAGTCAAGAGTTATCAAAATTTTATTTTAAAGGGTCAAAACCAAAAACTATTTTATATATTATATATTATATATTATATATTGTCTTTTGCCAAGTCAGGGGGTTCATTTGAACCCCCTTAGCTATGGGTAGCGCCGCCCATGAAAGACATCCATTTATGTATTTTTATCAATTATTTTCCTCCATGATAGTTGAAGAACCACTGGGGGAAACTTATATTTACGTAAGGTCCCTTGATTGAGCAACATACTGAGATAAAAATAAATCATGATTTCCTAAAGCTAAAGGGATCGATAATGATTGTACACCCGTATGCACAAACCATGCTGAAAACTCATATATATATATATATATATATATATATATATATTTAAATAAATCTATTTTAAATTAGTACTCACTCTCTGATGAATAAGATTATAACAATTTTTTGGCCTATTTTGTTAAGCTGCATTGTTCTTTTTCATCTCTCTTTTTTATTTTAAAGATGAATGAAAGATAAAAAAGAAATTTCGAGTAGTAATAGCATTAGGACCAGTTTTCTTTTTGGTTGTACATGTATAATGTAGTCTAACATTATAAACAATATTAATCACTGAGCAGCAAAGCGATTGAACCAAAACATAAGACCAACTGTCATTAATTTCCTTTAATACATGTAGTGTATGTACAACAACAACAAAAATGATAATTTGAACTGCCTGAAATGACCTCAATTTTTTCCTGGGCAAAAAAGCGTAGTACAAGGAGAAAAAATATAAATAAATAAAAAGACCGTTCAACGTGAATCAAGTCACTCAGATTTCTTTGTCCTAGAAAAATAATCTCCAACTGACAAGAAAAGGTGTTCACCCAATACCAAATCAACAGGAGGCAGATTTTCAATGCAATTGACTGTAATCTGCAAGAGATAAAAAACAGAGGTATTAAGAAAGGACCATGAGACTAATATCAAGTGTTTCAGTCAAAACAATAGTCTTTGGATAGTCACTCAATAAACAAGCTCACAGAGCACAAACAGACCTTTCCATTTCCAAGTTGAAACTCAGACTTCAAATTTGTATGATCCCTAGATAGCAAATAAGTCTCAAGACCTTGAGCAAATTTTGAATTTCCTGCAACCATTGAAAAACATTCTATAGAGAGAAGATAACAAAAAAGAAAGACAAATTCACCGGCAGTTCAAAAGTGCATGGGGATTTTTCTTTCTTTTGGCTCCATTTTTTTTTTTTTTAAAGAGAGCTTTGGCTCTACTTTTTAGAGAGAGAGAGATAACAAACCTGCATTTAGTCTATGAATTGCATCTAAATTGAACATTAGTGTAGGCCTTGTCAAGCTGATGACAAATGACATTCCAGAAATCCCATGGAAACTCTCCTCACAAATAATGACCTGCAATTTACACAATGCATGAGAAACAAATATATACAAATTTACCATATGCTGGACTGCCGTCAGAAGAAAATATAGAAGCTAAATTGTATTTAAGAACTGACTACGTGCACTCATTATTCCCCATAAACATTCTTGTATGTTCAACAGAAAAGGAAAGATGAATCAGGAGATTTAATCCATGGTACAAGCTATGCAAACCATTAGAGACAATTAGTCCATGGAATGGAAGTTAACTATTCATATTTACATCTTGAACCTTCAAGCTCTAAAATATTCACAAGTATGCCATGTTGGGAACTTAAACTCAGATCCATCAGGAAGCAATGTTGTTTATATACCATGTTCACAAAAGAATAAAAGATGATTAAGAAAACTCAATCTACATCTAGTGTGATCCAAGATCCATAATTAACCAATGTCCTTCCACTATATCAGAAACCTAGATAGGAGAAGGTATAGTTCCCCATTAATTGTTGCATTTCCCAATCTTTCAATCTGTTTTTTCACCAAAGAAGCAGAGTACGTACCATATAATTTCATCCAAAAAAAGAAACAGAAACAGGTTTTCATTGTTTATTCCAGTAAAAAAAATAGTGCCTATTCTATACTCAAAAAAAAAACGGTTTGTTTTTAAGAAAACTAAAAGCATAAAGAACAAAGAAAGAATATCAGGACTCTTCAAACTAAAACAAGCAGTGCCTATTCTATGCAACTTACCGCATGTGATGGCTTCACGGCAAAAGGAAGCAAATGGGAACCAATTGCATCTGCAATGTAGGAATCCTGCAATTAAATTAAACAATTGAGCCATGAATATGGGGCGTAAGTGGTAATCATGTCAGACACTTGTTGATATGACACAAGTGTGAGACCATTAAGATTTATATTTACACAAATTATAAAAAAAGATATGCAAGCACACAAAGAAGCATGTGAGTTCTTTTTTTTTTATAACACAATACTTGGTAGAAAACACCATTGGCCGCAAAGCAAGGAAAAAACAATCAAATTCCTTTAAAAAGGAAGGAATCTAATGTTTGAACTTTGAAAAAATAAGAAAAGCAGGGGTGGGGAGCAACATAGACAGAAGCTAACACCTATTATTAATGTCAAAGTAATTAAAGAAACAGGTGATATAGAAATTCCCAAAAGCTGGGACATATAAATATTCACGGAAAGTTTTCTCATTTAACTAAACATTGAGAGGCACTTCTTTAATACACATGTACAACGAAGGCACAGGAGGGAGTCACGTGCACAACTAGGACAGCAGACATTCCACATGCTGTCCTAGTGCAACTCAATCCTTCACAATTCCTAGCAATTTGATGATATCAAATTTTTAACTGGTAACCAATGAACAATAGACTTCATTGGGCAAGTTAAAAACATAAACTCTCAAGCAACAACTAGATGAAAGAAGAACCCATATCACTAACAATTCAAGTAGAAAGCCCTCATATATATACAAGACAATATTACCTGTGAATTCAAAACTCGCTCTGAGAGTGATTTATCTTCATCCAATGCGTTGAAGTAAACCTCAACTATGTCAGTAGGTTCCAATGCAGCTTTCTTCCGTAACTTTTGAATTCTATTCACAATCTACAATGGACAATTTTTAATAAATTCAATCATCAGAAACGTTCCACTTCAGTATTACAATGCATTACGCACAAGCACTTCAATGAATACTAACACAAACAATTTAAAGAAGCACCTCAACAACATCATAGTCTAAAGGACACTTACAAATGCATGTCATTATAACATAACAAACAAGTTGACTATACATGCTAGTTTTTCTTTTTAATCAGTGTTGACCCATACATACTAGTTTTTTGTTTCTTAATTGGCATTGCCTATCCATACTTCTTTTCAGTGTTGACTATATATTCCACGACAAAAAATAGATGTAAGTTACATGACTAGAATGGATAAACACAGCATGTATAAGCATAACAATGGTTTGAATTTACCTCACGAGCAACACCAGCCTCATGCAATGACTCATCCGCATGTAAATCCAAAATCACTAAAACATCACCTGAACCATTGAATGCAGATTATGTAAAGACAACACTATAGTCACATGATAAATTAAATTAGACATCATCAATAATCCATACCATCTCCAGCCGCATCAATCTCCGACTCTGTCATTCCATCAGGACGTTTGAAATCCCGAACAACCTGAAAATTAATAAGGTGACAAAATTGATATGTTAACACAATTGCAGCCCATCACTCTTTAAATAAAATGAAAGACACCAGGAATGGAGTTGGTATCTCATGAGACCACCCTCTCACACCTGGGATCCAACCATGTATCTCATGAGACCACCCTCACACATGTGGGACACCCCCATGTTGTAAGAGATCTAAGATACTTTTTCCTATGAATGAGCCATGACCAACCCAAGGTGGTCCATCCCCACTGAATGGGACAGGAATAGTATTGTTATCTCCATTATAAATCAAACTATTGTCGCCTAAACATTACTAAGTGGCTAGGACTGCCCATTTAGCACTTGTATATTTCTTAAACCTTAAGTTAGTCCAAAGTAATTTAAAAAAAAAAAAAAAAAAAGGGTAACATTAGGTGTAAAGACAATCAATACTTTTTTAAGCTTCTTGCTCAAACAATACATATCATCCTTTCCCTAAATAAATAAATAAAAACCCTTATAAAAATACTTTGTTAAGCTTTGTGGTCAAACATTTATTTAAGTTAAAGGAATCTTCAAATTGAAATCCAGACATAATTTTACCTTACTTTCCAGTAAGATGACCGGGGAAAAACACACAAACTCCTTCAATGTTTGTTCGATTGCATCTCTGATGAAATTGTTTCCACCATTTATGCTATTGTAAATTGAAGCAATAGTAAGACCAAAGTTATTATTTTTGAGCCATTGGTCACTTTTTCCAAGGAACATATTAAATTTCCAAGGTATTAAATGATACTATTGTTATTTTGCCAGCCATTCAACAGCATCAAGAATCAAATGTTGCCAAGGCAAAACATACACACACACACACACACACACACGACCAGTATTTAAATATAAATCTCAAACAGATTGTTACAGAGATATTGATGATATATTGTTTTAGCAAAAAAAGGATTAGTACCTTAATATCAGTTAGCTTCAAACAATGACCAGCAATAATAACTTCCCCGGCTTTTTCAAAGGCTAAAATATTTTCCTGTGACATGGCTTTGACTTCCTTGGCAACTACTCCCATAGATTTTCCAAGCCGCTTACCTAATACACTAGAAGAAAACAAAAGATTGAAAGTCAAACAAAAGCACAAAACATGAATAACTTTTTATTTTTCTTTTTGATAAGGTACAAAACACAAATACCTTGCCTTTCACAAGTGTTGAAACAATGAACGTACCTAAAATCAGGTTCGGCACGTAAAGAAGCATACTTCAAGGTATCATTGCACGGTACAAGAGAACGCACATTAAGTTCTTCTAGCACATACTGCAAAGCAAACGGAAATAAATAAATCAAATGGCAGCACTGGTTGCAGAAGTTGGGGAAGGTTTCATAAAAACATGCAAGAATGACAAGAAAGAGCAGACACCCCAGTAAGTGAAACTACATAAACAAGAACCATCGTTTGTGTAGTTTTCCTATTAATAACAGTGATCCATTGTATACAATGACAGGCTATTGTATTTATTGAACAGGAAAAAACCAGAACAATATGCAAGCCAACATTTTGCACTAACAAAAATGATGTATAATTAGAAAATTTGTGTAGTTTTCCTATTAATAACAGTGATCCATTGTATACAATGACAGGCTATTGTATTTATTGAACAGGATAAAACCAGAGCAATATGCAAGCAAACATTTTGCACTAACAAAAATGATGTATAATTAGAAAATATACACAATAAATTTCACAGGAGTGTCTTTCAAGGCTAGTTCCTAGTTTGCATCCAGATATCAATAAATTAAGCCTTCCAAGTTTCACCAATGGTGTAACAGAAAATTAGCAACCAATAAACTTAATGGGACAAATATGACATTGAAATTTTCTCATACTTAAAACTCCCTCCTTTTCCATGCTTCGAGTCATCAGAAGAACCTCTTTGGTTTCATTTTCTAAAATTTAAATGGTTTCAAATTGTACTTTTTATTTTATTTTATTTTAAAACGTGTTTGGAAAACCTAAAAACAAATCATTTATATACTTTAGCATACGTTAAGGTAACTAATCTCAATAGTCCCTTTTTTTCACCTGAAGGCAATGAATCAAACAGACCTAACAGACTTGGATGACATGTAATAAGTCCATTCCCATAAAATCTTTAAGGCATTCTGCATCTGTCATGCTATGTTAGACCAGAGAAGTGAAATATAGCTTGGATGAAGTGCTCAACAAACACAACCTCAGGAGTCTACAATGTAAAAATAAGGCAAAAACACCATTTTGGTTCCTACATTTTGGGATCATAATCAATTTGGTCCCTACATTTTGATAGCAGTCAATTTGGTCCCTGTTATTTTCAACTTGCAATCAATTTAGTCTCTGCCATTAACTCACTAACGGAAAATGCTTACTTGGCAAACGGTGTGCACTATTGGCACACTACACATCTACGTGGCAACTGAAATAATAATAATAAATTTATTTATCATTTTTAAAATGCCACATCAGCATTTTTTAAGAAGCATTTAAATTATTTAAAAAAAAGCATTTAAATGAAAAAAAAAAAAAAAAATCATTTCTTAAATTTATAGAAAAAATAATAAAAAATAAAAAATAAAACCGGTGAAAACATCTGCAGGGCTGGTTCAACTTTGTTGCTTCCGTCTGGTTTAGATTGAGGTTTTTTATTTTTATTTTTTTAAACCCAATTCTCAAACCTTCAAAGACTTGCTGATTCAAGTTTAATAACGTTTGCAAGGCTGGTTTTAGAAACCTCAAGCAACTGACAAACCATTTAGGCACTCTTCAAGCCACTGTTAAATCTCCCATATCACCACCTTCAATTCACAAGAGCCCCTCTTTCCCCCTCTCTCACACATTTTTCCTTCAGACCGAGATCAAACAATCTTAACAACAATGTTATACGAGAACAACAATTCCAGATCCAGATCTACAAACAACGGCAAATCTCCTCCTCGAAACCCACAACACAAAATAGCACTAATCACTGGAATAACTAGCCAAGATGGTTCATACTTGACCGAGTTCCTCTCAACAAATGGGCTCCTCGGTTGGTTTTGGATCTGCAAAATGTGTAGGTGGCTGGTGGGTTTCAATCGAGGTTTATTTGGGGCTGTGGAATTTTCATTTGGAACTAGTGGGTCTTGCCAATCATGTTGTATATGTAGATGTGTATGTGACCAAGCTTCAATGGTGCTGTCATAAATTGTTTCCTCCATTTTCTTGGCAACCAAACAAAGGCTAAGAAAGAATTTGAGATTAAAAAAAAATTTCTATACGTAAATTTGAGAAATAATTTTTTTTTTCTTTTTCCATTTAGACGTTCATGTGGCATTTTTAAATGATAAATAAATTTTTTATTATTATTTTAATTGCCATGGAGATGTGTATCGTGCCAACAGTGCACACTGTTTGTCAAGTAAGCGTTTTCCGTTAGTGAGTTAATAGTAGAGCCTAAATTGATTGCAAGTTGAAAATAATAGGGACCAAATTGACTATTACCAAAATATAGGGACCAAAATGGTGTTTTCGCCTAAAAATAAAGGCACGAGATCACTTTTTTATAATACAAATGACTACCCAAACTCTTTTAAAATGAAAAATAGAATAAGAAAAGGAAGTTGGAGGAATTCTAGATGAACATTTGGTAGGGACTGACAATAAAATCGGATAATACAGTAAAATAAACTAGCTTACCTTCTAATAGAGACCAAAAGACTTATTTAGACATACAACAATACCAATACGAGTAACAGGTTACAGGCTACTAAATATGATTAGATAGGAGATACTACTAGAAAAAAAAATAGCATTTATTAGAAGCAAAGTAGATCAACTAACTATAAATACAACTACAAAGAAATAGAAGTACAATATAAATTGACATTATTCATGTATACCTCTCTTAACTTTCCAGCTATGTCATCAAGAAAGTCTGCATCAGGGTGAACTACTACCATCTCCCTGAAGTTGCTCGGAAAAGAATAAAACAATAGTGAGGGTGACATATATGAGAACATGGACTCAAAGAAACAGCAGAAGCAACAAGAGACAAGCTTAACCTTAGTGGTGCTTTAAGAGGTTTGTTGTGACGCTCACGAATGTTGCGGGCGAGATCAATAATAGTCATCATCCTCACAACACTTTGTTCAATTCGTTCACCCCTCTGAGAAAATAAATAAAAAAGAACGAAAAGGAAATGCAATAGCAGGGTTTCAGAAGTTGCTAAAAGTTAATCACTTCAACATCAGAATTAGCTAGAAACACTAAATTAAATCAGTACTAGGATCTCAATAAAACCTTTTTAATATAGGTATAAAAGGAAAAAAGCTTAAACAACTAGTTGGAATTAAGGCTCTCTTGAATTGTTTGTAAGGTACTACTCTGTAAACAAATGGCACAAATTTTGGGACAACTGTTGGTGCAGTAGAAAATTGTTTAGGTGAAAGATCATTCAGAGTAGATATCCAATTTAACATTAATTTCATGGCCTGAATAACCAAAAACAATTTTAGAAAACAAAATCAGTTAGATATGATCAGCATACATGAATTAATCCTGATCAACCCTTCAAAAATAGAGGAAACAATAGAGCAGAGACTTTCAAAAAGGAGAGGAACATGGAATAAGGGGAAGAGGGAAACATTAGAAGGAAATCACCCAAATGAAAGTAATCCATACCTTCCCTTCTTCTTGAGGAAATCTGCAATAATGAATACTTTCCTCTGACCCATTGGTAACTTTTCGAAGATTTTGATATAGAACTTCAGTGAAGAATGGTGTGAATGGTGCCATCACTTTACATGAAACTAGAAGGACCTAAAAAACACATAAAAAGACCTAAAACATAAGTGAATGTTATGATGCCAGGCATTTCCTCAATAGCTAAATAGCACGTTGCACCAAAATATGAATAAGCAGAAATAGAACACTTGGAAATGTGACATAAGAGTGTCCCTAATCTAGAACAATTTCAATGCTCCCAAATTACAAGCTGTATCAATTAACAGAGGCAGGAGCAAGACTTGAGTTTAGATCCTTTTCTTTGATGATAAGACTGGAAGTTACCCATCCAAATCAAGTTCTCCAATAATTAAATAGTAATCAGGAAGAGATTCAGTACAGAATAAGCATTTATCTAGGTAAAGGAAAGATTTACATCCCCTCATGAAGGAGAAAAGGGGGAAAAAAGCACTCATAATATTATGCTTGTAGAAGAGAATAAATTGCTGAATGACCAGAAAGCTTTAGATACAATTGTACATAAAAATAGCTTGTTTCAAATTCAAGCCTATTACTTCGGGGATCTAACCACTAGGCTGCACCCTGACAAGTAAACTATTTCAATGATGTGGCATGCTAATTTGGGAATGTTGTGAAATTGTTGTGTCCATAGCATTACTTATAATATAAAATCTAAATATAGCATTTTATATAGTTTTCTTGTGCTTTACAAAATATACCCAACTAATTTTTAGTTTGAATAGTATATATTTTCACAAATTCCAATTTTTTTACTAATAAAAGAGATGGCTCGTGTTTCAACAAAAATCTACAGGATGTCCAGGTAAGCAATTTGCAAACTAATCTGTAAAATGAAACAACTAGCTGATGAGCCATATTGTACTTAAAAAATGAAATTAACTATGCAAAGTAGATAGACAACTGGCACAGTAACTAAAATAATGGGGATTACTGGATAAAACCACAATAGCAACAAGGACTCCGCCAATTGGAATAGGGACCAACTAGCAGTATCAGGACCATAAATAAAACAAACGACATAAAATAGGACTAATTGTGTGATGACACCATAGGTCACGTAATGGCATGCAATCCAAATTGACTAATACTTTTTAAAAAATTTTAAAAAAAAAATTTAATTTATAAAAAAAAAAAAAATAAAAAAATAAAAAGATATATGTTATTGCCATCATACATTATAAAGAGTTGAAAGTGCCATCCTACAATCTTCTTCTCCAGTACGACCTTTAAGTCTCTTACGGTTGAACCGGACATATATGTTTGTAAGGTTGTCAAGAAACTTCAAGAGATATGGAACCACCTGTACAGTTAATAGAGCCATTAAAAACTGAATTTGGTTTCAATACATACAAACATATATACAAGCTACCATTAATTTGGCAGAGCCCACATGATATTGATAATGTACTATTGACAATGTTGTTCTCATTGCCATTCCAAAATAATTGTTTAGTTCAAAAAATATATACATAGAATTACTTTTTATATTATTGTTGTGCTTTATCAAATTTATTCTAATACCAACCAAAATGTTCTTTCAGAACCTGAAAACATCAACATCATTTCCATACGAACAAAATTCTCAGCACATAAAAAACAGATCATATCACAACATAAAAGAAAGTGGAATTTATTTTGATGAACATTTTAGCCAATTCTCTTATATATTCTTCTTACATGCATTTGTCCGGCAATTTACCATTCCTATGCACAAAAATCAACTATTCTATAATTAGTACCAAAAATTCACTTCAGACAATGATTCATTGTGTTCTAAATGCAATGGTCCTTTTTTTCAAAGGCTAAGCATGAAGCATCCACTACAAAGTAACAGCAAATAGACAGCTAACCGTGTAAAGGCGATAACCATCCATTTCCTGGCGGAAAAAATAAATAAGAGACTGTGTGGCTGAGTTGATCCACTGGTCAAGCACATTAGATGAATTTTGAAGAGTGGCTTGATCAATAGGAATGAATGGTGCAAGCCCCTCAACCTCAAGTCTCTTTGCATTCTGAACAAGGAATCTATATGCATTGTACCAAGGAAGGAAAACATCCCTAACCTGGGAAGAAATACAAACATAGGAAAGAGAGATTCGGATCAATTAGAGCATAACAAGATAAAAATACACAAAATAGATATCACTAAAGCTTACTGAAATTGAAATCAAATGGAACTCTTAAGGAAAAAAGCTAAAATAAAAAGGAACACAATACTCACAACACCATGAACCCCTTCCTTTTTGAAACGTAAGGGCTCCGCACGCACCACTGGGGAGTTTATGATGTACAATCGTAACGCATCCTGCACATAGAAAATAGGACATACACCTTAGCATGAGTGAGAAACAACATTTGAGTAAGCAGATCAAAATAGTGAAAAATAAATTAGAACAACCAACTTTATCAAACATAATAACACCAAAAATAATAATAAAAAGACGACTTAGACAAGGATTATGTAATAACTTACAGCCCCATAGTTATCAATGACTTCCAGTGGCGAAGGATAATTTCTCAAACTTTTACTCATCTTCTTTCCATCTTCTGCCAGGACAAGTCCATTGCAAATGAGATTCCTAAATGCTGGTTTATCAAATAATGCAGTAGATAACACCATGAGAGTATAGAACCTGCAGAATGAAAAAGTGATTAAAAGAAGTAAACTGCTTGGAAAAACAGATGTTCCTCAAGTGTATTACTGGTACACAGCAGATAAGAATAAATTCTTCCTAGGCAGTTGAGATATTCAGTACTCTATCATCAGAAGATGAACACAGATCCTATCAAACAAGAAGGGATTATATCAACGATTTGATTAAGTAAGTTTGATGTTCCACTGTTGAAAGTAAGGTTAAACAGATGTAACAAATTCAATCAAGACATGGTAATCAGAAACATCAACTACCATGAAATCAAGGATTCATATATATCAGAACCTGGCAAGTATCATAAAATAGACAGCTAAAAGGCAGAAAACCAACCATCCACGAGTTTGATCCAGTCCTTCAGCCACAAAATGCCCAGGAAAGTTGTTCTCAAAGAGTTCAACATTTTCAAAGGGATAGTGGATATAAGCATAAGGCATGGACCCACTCTCAAACCAACAATCAAACACCTGAAAAGATAAAACAACATACTAACATTAAAAAACGATGCAGCAAATTAGCATATCTGTTCAAAATCACCCATGCATATATACCATATAAAGAAGGGAAATACACTTGAATTTTTTTTTTCCTTCCAGGCACATTAAAAAGCACCCTGGAAAATTTCAAGGCAACCTCAATTCCACAGGAGAAAATTACAATGAACAGAAGAACCCAAAAACTATAGAGCACAAAAACATATAGCTCTTCCCAACTATTGAGAAGCCTAAGACTTTTTACTCCTCCCAAATGAAGACCACAACCACCAAAAGTGGAATAACTAATTGGCTTTGCTGGAAGGAAAAATACAGATGTCATGAGAAACACCCATTTGTATAGATAGGCAAGACAATAATTTTAAAACGGAAAATACAGAAGTTGTTACTCAATAGGAGTGGATAATTAACATCACAAGTCAACATGGCCGCAATGTCATGAGAAACTCCCATTTGTATGGACAGGTAATGCTACTGCTAATGTATGTCTTTCAATTCATTTACCACTTCCATTTCATCATTATTTCTTCTGAATAAGGAAATATGAGGTCAAGACTAAAGTATGTACAGAGTGATATATCTAAATGTAACCATGCAATTAAAACAGCAAAAACCAATGATTTAAGCCTAGGCACTCTACTGCATAGCCCGATTCAAAAATCTTACATCATCCACTCGTCGAAGCACACCATATTCAGGACCACGCTTAGAAGGAATGGTGATATGATCAATCTTGTGACGATGCAGATCATCCACCTGTAGAAAGCAGACACTAAGATAAGCACACATGCATGGTTTCAAATTCTCCAGAATGGCAAGATAATCAAGACAGATTTTTTGGGTTCTTCTATTTTTATTTTTCAACAGGAAGTACACAATATTCTGTCCAAAAAAAAAAAAAGAGGATGACGGAGAAGACAAAAAAAAATTGGCAACAGAAATCAAGATCATCTAAAGAACACAAGAGTAAGAAAGACATTGCCTGGCCACGTAGAAAACCAGATTATGATTTTACAGACAAGGAGTGCAACAACATCAACCACTTAACTACTCTATACACTCCAGATTTTGCATAAGCATTACCTGACAGCTATCCACATTACAGCCACTGTGCCACCAAAGCTCCTCATCCAACAACCCACTACCCAATGGCACAAGTGCTGCTCTTTGTTAAGATCCAAAAAGGTTCTTGTACAACAAGAAAAAATATTACAGATTATCTATGACACACTGATGCTCTTCCAAAAAAACCCTATCCCTGCATCTCTTCTAACATCTACTAAATAGATTTAACGTCTTAATTTTGGAATTATTTTCTTCTTCTTCCTCCCTCTGTGTGTGTGTGCACATGTTACTCAATTATTCTTCCTCAATGATATTTGGGAAACAGAAGGGCAATCAAATTAAAAAGCTCCAATGGGCTCTTGGGGGGGGAGAGGGGGGGTTCAAAATTCTTTATATCTAGATATAGAGATAAAGCATGATAATCACTTTTTAAGAGTACTATGACCTCTTTCTGAGAGGACTACATCATCAAGACAAGTATCAGTTTATATGGAAAGTTCATCAAAAAGAATAATTAAAGTAGACCAAGAAGATAAGGTTCTGTAATATCGTGATTGAGACTTAGTAGAGGACGCCTGACATTCCCTCAAATCACCAATAAGTGAAGGGATCCAGCTAGGAGTATGTAGGTTTAAGTCAAATCAGGTACCAAGTCCAAAGACATAAAACATTAATACACACAAACACAACTTCAGTATGAAAAAAGTGCATGTTTGTGCGTCTTGGTAATTTATACATGCATCCCAGTAGATCATGAATCCACAACCATACCCTGCTTCCCTTCTTTAGCACTGATATGAATCCAGTGCACACTAGTTACACGCGCAGTTTGTAAAACACCCCCCAAAACCTGAAAGGAGGTGGGGCAAATTGAAATAAATATTTTATTGAGATTATTGTTTTCCCAAATTCGTTTCCAACAATCCCCCTAATCTCATAGTGTTGTGCATAATTACCATTTTTTTCTAAATAATAATAGCAATTAGAGACGCAATTTCTACATGACAAAACTGCAAAGTGAAATAGTCAATTCATACTAAGTTGGATGCATTACTGTATAAAGATACGAAATTAATCAACCATGAGAAATAATGAGAGAGAGAGAGAGAGAGAGAGAAATCAAACCTTAACACCAGAAAGCTTTTCAAGTTTCTCAATGGAATCCATGACTTCTACTTCCTCACCATCTTCACTAATCCAAATAGGAAGAGGAGTACCCCAAAATCTACTTCTACTAACTGCCCAGTCTCTTGCATTTTCCAGCCAATTTTGAAACCTTTTTTCCTTTAGCACGACAAAAGAAGAGATAGCAGGTGTTACAACAACTAAAAAATCTATTACATATTTTCTAACAGGGGATACATATCTCTATTATCCACAACATTAATAAATGTGACACCAAAATAATCTGTAACTTGTTTTTTTTTATAAGTAATAATCTGTAACTTGTTTATAATTATAACATAAAATAGTTCAAGAAAATCAAAGATTCATAATTCAGCTGAAAGAAATAATCAACTTTCTTCAAGTAAATTAATTTTCTGAAATCTTAACCACCAAATATTTGGGCTCATGACACCTATATATATATATTCATCAAGAAGGGCACCATTATAACATAGCCACAGTTTAATTATAACTGATGACACATTGAGGAGTAACCAAAACTGTAGCCACAGATATTCTTTAGTCCACCCTATGATGGAAATAATAAAAGACAAGCATCTCCAAAAAATGCATATTACAATCACTCTACATTTCAGAATTCTGGATATATTTTATGAATCATTCCATTATTCATGATCCTTTTAAAAACACACTTTGTGCTTCCTCCCAAGGGCAGAGTGCCCCTATATGAGGGCAGTACATGGTTCGATTCATCAGTTATAGGGAATATTTATAATCGCATAACTAATGAACTAAGTCAAATCACAACTGAACCAAATAGCAATCATACGGGTTGGTGTGTTGTGTGTCTGTTCAAATTAGGATTGAATAAATGGCCAGAAGGAAGAATGCAATTGGACAAAGATCAACTGATCAAGTGTATCAATGAGATGAAATGAGAGAATAAGGTTGGTGAAAAGATGATAGACGAGATCAGAGGAGATCAGCTAAAGAGAGGAAGATATGAGAGAAGAGAGTGACACTGCTGATGGGCACAGGAGCAATGATGGAGGAGGCAATGGCAGCATTGGAGAGGCATAGTTGACAGGTGGCATTGAAAAGGTACAGAGAATGGGGATGGGGTTAGAGTGAGATTTGAGTTTAGGGCTGGTTTGGTTGGATTCAATAACATCCTGGTGACAAGTTTGATTTAAGAAAATTACAAGGTATATGCAGTTTCTTTGTATAACAATGCGCATTATCTTTGTTATAAGAAAAAATATATTTAAAACAGTTAGTAATTAGTCAATTAAGAAACTATTAGTGAGCAAAAAACTAGTTGTGGTGCAGGTTTGTCTTCAGGCTGGTTATTAGTTAATTACAAAAATATGAACCTGTACACAAATCCAAAAAGTCAGGTTGCAGAGAAATTGCAACCAGGCCAAACTATTACACTCTCAGAAGCCAAACAGATTGGGCCAGTTTCAGTTTGTCAACATTTGTATAATAGCTAGCATATAGAAATTTTATGGGAAAACTTGTGCCGTCATAAATTCTATCTAAAACTCAACAATTGTAGACTCAAAAAGGCTGCCAGCTTTTTTTGAGAAGCCGCAGTCATTGTTGCAGGGAGATACAATACCTTCACAAAATCTGGAACCCAGTAAGTCTCCTTGTTGTTTCTAAGCAATTTCTCTTTCAATGTTTCTACTTTAATAAACCTGGACAAATATAGAATAGCTTGATCAGTAAAAATAAACGTTAAAAACACACACAGAAACACAAAATGAGGAAAAGGGAGGAAAAAAAAATACAACAAAATGAGAGCAAAGAGACATCATATTAAGTAATGTAACTGCGTGAGCCTGTAACATCCCCAATCCCTTCCAACCTCTTGAGTGATATCAAAACACATCCCAAGAAGATGGATAATATCAATGACAAGTCAACAAATACAGTCCACTTTATCAACATGCATTGTATTACAAAGTAAAATCGAGTTGCACATCCACAGAATAGCGCTAACCCCTCATTTGCCTTTTTCTATCTTCCATTCAGTCAACATGATTATCCATTCTACTTTTAACAATTACCTACTAAAGATCAATCTCATATTTATTATTTATGAAAGTATTAGTCGCAACAAGTTATTCATTTTTAAAATGCTTTAAGAATTTTTAAAGTGTAAGCATTAACATCCCTACAGAACGAAACTTCCCATGATTTTAACTTAGTAGAAATTATCTCTCCATTATTTCTGAGGACTTCCCATGTCAGCATCAAGTACAGGAGAAAACAACATATTGGCAAGATTCCATACAAACCAATGAATACAAAAACAACGCAAAAATTAAATTTAAGCATCTGTTCCCAATAGCTGGAATTCTACAACCTTCAGAATAGGGTCACGCCAGCAATTGTTAGCAAAATAGACATGTTTTTGAAATATTATTTTATGGTAACTGAGTGAGTGGCCCCAGGGGGTGCAAGAGGGGAGGAGTTGAACCATTGAACCCACTTAAGGTTGGAAGCCTCATGAAGTGGGTGCAAAAACTTATACATAACCCAATGACTAAAAAACAAAAAAAAAATCAGTTCAAAGAGAATTGGATTTGGGAAATTAACAGAACAGCTAGCTACAATATAAGTGCAGTCAAGGTTAACAAAAAACTTAGTAAGAATGCACTTACCAGCTTGGAACAGCTCGATAAATCAGAGGAGTTTTTGATCTCGGGCAAAAGGGATATGAATGCATAAAGCTTCCTAGCTTAACAAGCCGACCTTTTCCCTGAGCAAATACAAAAAATTACAATATAACAAAGAAAATGATGGAAAACAAGTAAATGACACAGTGGGTATAAAATTTATAGCATTCCACCCAAAACATAACTTCGTTTTCAGGTTCAAACTTTTCTTTTTAACTTTAGTTGACAATGATACTTTAATCTTTCATTCATTGACATCCAAATACTAGATTTAGGACATGAACTCAGAAATAAAGGAATTCGTACAGTTACAAGATAAGTATTGAATTGTATAATGACACAACTGTCAACAATATTTTCAGAGTTTTCACCCACACAAATATTATTGTTGTTATCCTCTAAGCACTCTCATAATCAAATATGTCTGAACCTTACCTTAATTGCTTCAATAATATCCTTATCTGCATCTTTCACGTACTGCCCACTGAACTCAGAAATTTTTGTAGTAAAGCAGCCATCATCATCAACTGCCACAATTAAGTTCTCACCCTACAATAGAACAAAACAAAGCAAAGGATGAAGTATCTCCAAGACAGGACAGAAAATTCAAGCATGTGTGAACAAATTTCTTGGGGAATTTAAACATTAATGAAACCTTCCAAAAATAATGCAAAACATAGAGTGCACCAGAACAAACAGACGAGCAAAAGTAATAAAATTTCAGTTACAACATATTTGGGGGGAGGGGGTGAGTATTTCAAATTGCTCATTAAACAACATAAGTAATACTACCTCCATCCCAAATTGTTGGACCTGTTTAGAAAATCCAACTTTTTAAGGAAACATCATTTAATAAGTTGTATATCAGTTAAAAGGTACAAGTTTCCAAAACTGCCCTCATTGATTTATACACGAGAAGAATGATATTGACTTTTAAAAAAAAATAAAGGGTAAGAGGGAAATTTTATTTATTTGACTTTTCATTTATACACGAGAAGAATGATATTGACTTTTAAAAAAAAAATAAAGGGTAAGAGGGAAATTTTATTTATTTGACTTTTCAAAAAGGACTACTTTTTGGGACGTAAAAAACTGAAGTGCATAGATGATGGCAGATTCCCATCATAAAATCAGAGCAACAGAGCATCAAACTTCACCAAAGCAACATCACTTACAGGAACCAGGTGATTTTCAAGATGATTTTTGTATGAGTATAATGTGCTCTATTTTTTTTATAAATAATGAAATTTTATTGAAACCAAAAAAGAGACCTAATTATACAGGATGTATACAACTAGGAACAAATACAGTCACACACAAATTACAAGCATCCATCAAAGCATTAACCAAAACAATAGAATGACTACCTAAAACTGTCATCCAATCTAAAAGTTTATGGAAGAAAAGTTTCAGGTCTCATCCTGTCCTTTCAGTGTCCTCAAAGCTCAGGTTGTTTCTCTCCTGCCAAATAGACCACATCAAGCAATGAGGGACAGCCTTCCTAGTAAAACTATTGTGATGAAGCCCAAACTTTCCTTGCCAACAAGCTAATAGCTCAACCAGAGTCTTCGGCATTATAGAATGAACGCCAAACAAAGCGAACACCAAAGTCTACAACTCAACAGCAATACAACAATGAAGAGAGAGGTGGTCTACTGATTCCCCATTACTTTTACACAGAACCAATCCAATATAAAAACTTTTCTTTCTGCAAGTTATCAATCGTCAAAATATTCCCCAAAGCTACAGTCCAAACAAAGAAAACCACTTTGCAGGGGACCTTTGGCTTCCAAATGCTCCTCCAAGGAAAGGAAAAATCACTGCCACAAGCCAAAACCCGGTAATAGCTACTAACCTCAAAACCCCTTCTTCCTAGTTGGCAACCAACACATCTTGTCTTCCCCCAACCCCTCAATGAGACCCCATAGATAATATCCATGAAACTAGATAGGGACTCCATTTACCAATCCTATATAGCTCTCAATAATTTCAAATCCCAAAATAGAACCCCATTGGAGAACTTCATTAGATCAGCCACATAAGCTTCCTCATTCTAACTGATTGCAAACAGCTCTAGGAAACACATTCTCAACGGGCTATCCCCACACCAGACATCCTGCCAAAACTTCACTCTAGCCCCATCCCTAACCTCAAACTAATTATAACAAGAAAAGGCAGGCCAGCCAACTGTGATAGTCTTCCACAGACTCACACCATAAGGACTAGTAACAGGATAAGATCACCTGTCTCACCCCTCACTCCCATACTTAACCCCTATCACCCTCCAAAACACATCTCTTTCAGTCCCAAATCTCACAGCCATTTCCCTAATAATACTTCATTAAAATGTCTCAAACTCCTAACAGCTAATCCGCCATACTGAAGAGGGGCACAAACCTTAGACCAATTCACCAAATGGAATTTGGATTCATCCCCCAACCCACTCCAAAGAAAGTTTGTTGGAGTTGTTCCAGTATGACATACTTTATATATCTGCAACTAATCCGATTCAACTCATTTTTTCATACATATCCAATATGACGTTTTTTATTTTTATAAGTAACTTAATGACATTAGAAAAGCACAAAAAGTGGCATTGTCTTGGTAAAAAGGGGTATACAAGGAGAGAGACCGCCCCAAAAAATACAAAACAAAAAAATCAAACGAAGAAATTAACATAAAAAATATAAATCACCTAAACGTCTATGTAGCAAAGCATGGAGAAACCAATGAAATTTGATGTCTACTTGTCTAAAGTCTTGAGAAAAGAAAACTTGATATGTGGCACCAGCAACTCCCTTTCCTCAAATGTATGAATATTCCACTTTCCAAAGACACCACACAAGGCATTAAAACCAGCCATCCAAGTTTTCCCATTGTTGAGCTTTCCTAAACTCCCACTCTGAGAACCCAACATACCAGTCACTGAATTAGGCATTACCCAACCAACTCTGAATAGACATAACAGTAGATTCCACGTCTCCTAAGCAATTAAACAGTATAAGAGAAGATGGTCCATGGACTCCCATTGGATTTACACAATATAATGTGCTTAAAGACACATTTTTATTTTATTTTTTAAAACAAAAAGGATAATAAAGAACCACCATGTATGGAAAGATTCTAAATCTCCCAAGCAATTAAACAGTGTAAGAGAAGATGGTCCACGGACTCCCATTTAATATACACGATATAATGTACTTTAGATACGCACATTGTTTTTTATTAAAAAAAAAAAAAAAGGATAATAAAGACAACCACCACGTATGGAAAACGTCCAATGACTAGACAATTCTAAAGTGGAGGGGTTTAGGAAGGAAAAGGAGAGGGAACAAAAGATGTAGTGGAATAAAATGTGAAACAAAAATGTTCAAACAAAATAATATAAAAGTGGAATAGAATTACATAACAAAAACCACCAAAAATACAGGAACTAATGTTAAAGAACATAATAATTTCAACAGAAAGGTCAAACCCAAAATGTAAGAACTCCAAACATTAAGACCATATTTTCTACAATGTCAGAAGTATGACCACACAGAACATACAAACAAGCTCATCTAAAGGTACTAAATCAAAATTTTCAAAACCTCAAGTATGTAGCATTATGTGCATCTTTAATTAAAAAATAAATAAAAAAGAAGACCTTGATTATCACTTGATTTTCAATGCACACACGATAATCATCTTCACCAAATGCAGGCGCACAATGCACAATTCCAGTACCGCTGTCATCGGTGACATAATTGTCCGCAATAACTTTAAATGCAGAGTCAGAGTACTCCTTAAAATAATCAAAAAGTGGTTCATACCTGCAGTACACAACCTTCCAGTTTCAGTACCCCCAAAACCCCATAATCATATTTTACTAAAAGGAATTCACAAGAACAGTAGTAATCATCTGGAAGTAATCTGATAACAAATAGTAATTAAGCAAAAAGAGTAACAGTAGTGCTCACTTCAATCCCACCAATGAAGCCCCTGAGACTTTCTCCAACACTTCAAAATGATCCAAAGCATCTCCAGTTTTACTGGTTGAAGATCCCTTGGTCTTCGGATTGGGTTTTTTGGAGTCATCAATAGATCCATTAGCAACATTTGGTTTGGGTTTCTCACTAGGAAGTGCTGACAAACGAGATTCAGCAACCACGTATACTTTTCCAGAGTACTTGTTGCGAACCTGGTATTCTTTTCCACCTCAAATTAGATACTAAAATAACATATAACAGAACACTCCCACATATTGTAGGCTATATATATGTGTATATATACATATGACATGAAACAGATACCATTATACAGTTATACAGCAACAATGTTAAATACAGCCACAAACAAAAACCGGCAAATATGTGCCAAGAAAATGAGTGGCAATCTTTACAATCTTTAAACATAATCAGTAAACATACTGCCCAGCAATCTATTTATTTAGGAACTATCAATTAACTTGATAAACACCATATATCTTTCTTTCTTTTTTGGGTAAATAAAATTCCAAATTTGCAAAGTAGGGAGACTCAAACCTGTGTTCTGCTACTTGATAGCAGATATCTATGTTAAAATACACAAATATCTTAGATATAACAAGATCTAATGCAAATGCAGTCACATAAGCCTGACACTTTAAAGCATGAGCCTCCAAGAACCCCAACTTCTATATGAAAACATAATCAAAATAAAAATTGAAAAAATTTAAATAAAAGTTAAAGACAGGAAGAGCTTCAAACAGCTACCCTTCAATCCCACAATTTTAAAAACCCAAGAATATTTTATTTTTATGCTGGGATAAATGTTAAAAATGGAGAATCCTTCCAATATAAGTCCTTCAACCCAATCCAACAACAACCAATATAATCATCTCATTTAAAGGGTAAATTTGGAAATTTTATATCATAATACTCCGTCTAGCTGTGTTAACAGTCTACCACAGAAGCTCACATATAAGTTGATTAAACATATTAAACATACCTTCACATAGACAAAATTGGCATTGACACAAAGGGCAAGATTACTAGGAAGGGTCCATGGAGTTGTCGTCCAAGCCACAAAAGCCGCCTTGTGTGGATCATCAATTACTGGAAACGTCACCATTATTTCAGGGTCAGGGACATCCTGTATCACTCCTAGAATGTTACATAATTGAATCTATAAAATCAAGGTTCAAGAATTTGTATAAAAATCAGTCATTTAATTGCTTTAAAACCGAAATGATAGTTTACCACAAGAGTGGCCAGAACCTAGTTCCCCCAATTTGACTGGTTGGGCACAGCCACCAATCATGAATAAGTTTTTATTTTAGAAAGGAGGGAACCTTTCTAAAGAAGATTCCTTTGGAATCACCTTTAGTTAGTAAAACCTACAGACAACTAACCCCACCCATGAGAACCAATTGCCAGACAATCCAAGGACATTCGCTCCTAAGGGGCTAAGCAATCACAGAACAAGGTATAAATAAAATTACATCATACCAAGAACAAGTTATAATAAATGCTAAAGACTATTAGTTCGGCAACCAACCCTCACATATGAATGGTAAACAGAAGTTTCAGATCACAAACCCTATATTCTTGACCGGCTTCAAAATTAGATAGAGGTGTCTTGCAACCAGTGCTGTATGGCATGACCTGAAAAACACAACATCCAAGCAATTAAATTGAACCCACTTTAAAATTTTTTCTTTTTTTTTGATAACCCACTTTAAAATTTTAAAACCTCACCATCACCCAAAACCATAATAATTGTAAGAATTATGGTTTAATAATTAAATTCACAAATTCCTAATAATCTTGAACTTTAAAGATAATCTGTAATTTATCATGATATCAGAACAAGTTGTCACAAGCTTCAACTTGTCTCCACTCTACCTCCCATATAAAATGCTAATTCCATGTGTTGGGTCCCCCTTATATTAGGGGGGTGGGGGTTGAGCCCACACGTGAGGAAAAAATGTTAGAATTTTTATTATGATTATATTCACCATTTTCAAATAACTTAAGATTTTGGTATAATCAGTAATTTATCAATAATAATAATAAGTTTTTTTTATACGTAAAAATAATATAAAAATTCAATTTAAATCTCTTTTAGTCCTAGAAAATGCAATCCATAAAGATTCAATATAAGAAGTGGAGAAGCACATTAGGAATGAGGGAGAAAATTCGATATCTTGGATCAATAATCCTAAATATTGAGGGATTGTAGATAAAGTGAATCATAGTTGTGTGATCATACAGGATCAATGATTCATAAAGATTGAGAGAGTGTAGATAATGTAAATCATAGGATTAGGGTAGGGCATATGCAATGGAGAAGAGCATTAAAAATACTGTGTGATCGTAAAGTAAAATATCTATTAAGTTAAAAGGGAAAATTTTAGAAGATTGCTATAAGACCAGCTATACTCTATGGTACTGAATGTTGAGCCATTAGGAAGAAATATTCAAAAACTAAGTGCAGCAAAAATGAGAATGCTAAGATGGATAAGTGAAAATACATTGAAAGATAGGATTTAGAATGAGGAAAATCACTTAAAGACAAGAGAAGCCCCTATTGATGAAAGAGTAATGCTACATTCAAAACATTTTCACAACCATTTCACAAGAAATCCTAGGTGACAAGTTGTTACTGGTTCTAATCTTGGCCCACCACTGATATCACTTTGTTACCCTCCAATAACAACTTTCCATTTAGGATTTGTTGTAAATTGTAGTGAGAATTTTGTGGATGTAGCAATAAAAAATGAGAGAGAGTTGCTTGAGATGAGTTGGACATGTTCAAAGGACTCAATTAACAAAAAAGTAAGAAATAATTTTGACTCAAGTTGAGGGCACAAAAACAAAGGTAGAGAAAAAATAAAATGTCATTTAAGTAAGGCTTGGTTGATGAGGATCCATGTGGTGGAAAATAAAATAAAATAGAATGGAGAAAAACATACATGTGGCAGAGGCTTAGTTGTTGGTAATTTCCACAAGCAGGTAATGGGTCTTGAGTTGAAAATTGCACCCTCTCTTACAAGGAGAGAAGATGCCAATTTGAACTACAGCTCATTTGCATATGAGAAATTACAACACAGACATTATAACTTTCTAGTATCACTGACTGCCAGCATAAATTAAATAACTACTTCAAAACTTTAAAAAAAAAAAAAAAATCAACTTCTTCCTAGTGCTAAAACTTTCCATCTCCATTAAAGTGAACCATCAACAACAATAATTGAAACCATCATATCACATCCAAAGGAACTCAGAATGAAATCCAAAAATTTCATTAAAAATTCATTATGCGTCAACTCAATAAGAAAGCCATTTCCCAAATTAGAATATGAAGAAGCACATATTTAACAGTTAACAGTTTCACTAGCAACTACCAAATTCTTTAAAAGAGAAACTGATAATTACAAAAAACAAGAAACTTCTAAGATCAACGGATTGAGAAAAATACAGACCTTGAAACCCTTATAAACAAGATCTTTTTCATAAAGTTGGGCAAAGACCCACCACACACTCTCCATGAAGCTCAAGTCCATGGTCTTGTACCCATTTTTGAAGTCGATCCACCGCCCTGTCCTCCACACTATCTTCTCCCACTCCTCCACATACCTACCAATACCAAATACATCATCAATACCTTCAAAATTCAATGTTTGTCAATTTAGTCCTAAAAATGAGCCAATTTTAGACATTCTTTTTCATTAAAAATTAACCAACAACATTTATAAAACATATTACTATTTGTTAGTATTTTTTTGAAAATTAAAATAAGAATGATTCAATGCCTTTATTTGCTAACAAATTGAGTTGCTAAATGAACAAAATTTCAACTTTATGAACTAATTTGATAATTAAAGTAAAACGTTTTTCACTTTTTTGTCAATCCAGTCCTTAAAATGAGCCAATTTGATCTTTCTATCCAAATCTGTTAACAAAGTTTAAACATTTTTTTAAAGCTAAAAAATTCACAGAATACATCATTTAAAATATCCTTTTTTTAATAAGTACATTATTTAAAATATCTTATTATTTCTGAGTACTATTTTAACAAAAAAAAAATTTGTTTAAATGCCTTCATATGCTAACAAAGTGAGTTGCTAAATTCACGAAAATTTAATCTTTATGACCTAATTTGATAATTGAAGTGAATATTTAATTCATTATGAACAAAAAAACATTCAGATTATTATTTAAAAAATAAAAAAATTTAAATGTATTTATCAAAAAAAAAAAAAATGCATGAACAAGAATTAGAATTGAATTGAAAAACCTGGTGACAATGCTTCGGCACTCCTCGTTGTACTTATCAATCCCTAGCTTCAAAACGTCGTCGCGTTTCTTTAGATTGAGCCGGCGATCGATCTCGTTCTCGACTGGCAAGCCATGGCAGTCCCAGCCGAAGCGGCGAGTGACGTGGAAGCCGTTCATGGACTGGTACCGGGTGACGATGTCCTTGATGGTGCCGGCGAGGATGTGGCCGTAGTGAGGGAGTCCGGTGGCGAACGGCGGACCGTCGTAGAAAACGTACTCCGGCGAGTCTTTGGTCCGTTCGAGCTGAGTCTCGAAGGCCTTGATCTCCGTCCAGAGGCTGAGGATTTCCTCCTCGTGTTTAGGGAAGGAGAAGTCTTTGCCTTCGCATACTTCTTCCATTGTGGCAGATGAGCTGCGTGAGAGGAATCAGGGTTTTGGAGTTTCGACGCTAAAAAGTTTGAGGTGGATGTAGTGTGGTTTTTGTTTTTTTAATATATAGTTGGACGAAAATTACGGGTTGGGTCGGGTCGGGTCGGGTCAAATTTGATTCTTTTTATTCGAGTATGGGTTTGCCTTTAGAATCAGTTATAGCGGACTGTACTGCTGACCACTCCAGTTCCGTTACTTTGGACTCTTTTCCGTTGTTGAGTTTTTTTTTTTAAAGAGATTTTGTCTTAAAATTTGATTAGGAATTTTGGTTAAAATAAAAAATGTAATTCTAAGTCCACAATATTTATTTTAGATTAGATTGTTACTTGTAATAATTTGCTACCTATAATTTATTGTGGTTTTTTTTTTTTTTGAGAATCAAGAATTTATTGTGATTAAGTTGTGGAAATAGCGTTTCTCAGTTAAAAATCGAAATCTTTTTAATTATAATGTGTTTATTTTTTTTGAACATATTATAATATGTTTCCAAATTTTTATTTTTAATTTTATTTTATTTTTAGTTCTTTAATTTTAATATGGTTTAAAATTTTAATTTAGTCATTTTGTTTCTTAATAAAAAAAATATCCATTTAGTTTAATTTTGAGAATCAAGAATTTATTGTGGTTAAGTTGTGGAAATAGCGTTTCTCAATTAAAAATCGCAACCTTTTTAATTATAACATGTTTCCAAATTTGTATTTTCAATTTTATTTTATTTTTAGTTCTTTAATTTTAATATGGTTTAAAATTTTTAATTTAGTCCTTTGGTTTTTATTAAAAAAAAGACATTTAGTTTAAATTTTGTCTAATATCACCATTTAGAATTTTTTTCACTTTCCCAAACAACGTGAATTAGAAGAGAGGCAAAAACAATTACACTCGCTTGAACGGTGCATGGTGAATAGTGATAACACCTTTTTTCCTTTCCTAGCACTAATGTCATATGTTATTTTGTTAATCCATCAAAATTCTTTTCTTCTTTTACTTGCATCTTTGAGACCACAATCAAATGTAGGAGTTATGGAATAAAGATCTCAAAGGGGTGTAGAACAAGGTCATCAGAACAGCCCGCAGCAAAATTTGCTTAAGATGTTAACTCTCTTACATAAAAATTGATTATCATCTGTTATAAAAATTAAATTACAGGCTCAAACTCTTGAAACTCATAAAAGCATAGGTGTTTCCAAAACAAGTAACAACTATATACATGGAAAACAAATAGTGAAGTAAATCCCTTTCCTTTCTAATTCAAAATCAAGCACTCGATGAAGTTTAAGGTACCCACAGACTTTTCCAAAGGGATAGATCGATTTCATTTCTCGAACCAACTCATTAGAACAATGACAAAATTGCACATGTTACTGCACCAGTACCATGTCTTATTCCTCATATTAACATTACCTAAAACCATGTCTAAATAATTTGTTTATCAAGAGTCAGATCAATGCTATGGACATGAAGGTTGTCCTTGTGTCTAGTTTTGTCAAATGCCAACTAGAGCCTACATTCAATTTACGAGGTGCAGAAAAGGAATCCCAAAACAAATACCAAGGGAATGCTTGCTTTTGCTACCCAACTTCCTAAGTTCATATACCATTAGTCCAAATGCTACTTTTTTGGGTTGATGAAAACGCTATCCTCATATCTAAGCATCATTCCTGCTACCTGCACTGGGCTCTCAGTCTCAAGGTGCTTGTACTGGGCTTGTCTGGGTGTGATCCCTAGTTCGAGTCCTGCTAGTGCTACCTACACTTTGAAAATAATTTCCTGGACCAGCGCTTTACCCCTCCGTGGGCCCACCCGGTGCGAACAGTGATTAGTCTCTGGTTGAAAGCCTTGAGGAAACACTGGAAAACCAAAAAAAAATCATTCTTGTGCAAACTTTGCAAATCAAAAATGATTGCAAATTCCTTAACATCAGAAATCAAATTTTATATTAATCCGAGTCTCTTAATTATGTTTCAGGTTTTTTGAAGTGGATCTCGAGATTTTAACACTTCACACTTTCTCAAATTAAATATCTAACTTCGAGGATTAGAGTCTAGTGTTTGAAAACACCTATCTTAATAGGACTTTTTGTGAAATGCACAAGTTAACGATGAGAATAAGATAATCTTACTATTTGCCTAATTTATGGTATTTAATATACCCAAGCCTAAGTTATCAAGCGTACTTGAAGTAAAATAAATTGCTAGAAACGTAGAGGATTACAACCTAGTTAACACAATAAACACTAAATAAAAATAAGAACATGTGTACAAACCAATGGGATCGCCAATAGAGTATCTAATTTTTTAAGATACTACTACAATTGTTCAGTAACTATTCTATTGGATTGTATGTGTCCCATCTTGTGGAATGAATTCTCAATTTATACTTAAGACTGACACAATTATGTTAGTCCCTTTTGCTATGTGTCATGTTTTGATTGCATCTTTAGTGCCAAATATCTTGTGAGGGTGAGTTTGGTTTAGCTTTTTGTAAAAATGCATAATTGAAAAAGTTGAGTTTTCAAAAAGTGCATAATGAAAAAGTGCATTTTCAAAAAGCTGAGTGTTTGGTAAAAGTTGTTAAAAAGTGCTTTTTGAAAAAACTAAGTGTTTGGCTAGCACTTATAAAAGTGACAGTTTGAGGGGTAAATTATCAAAAAGGACAATGTATATATAAGGGAGTTTATTTCATACTTTATTATTATTATTATTTTTTAATGTGAGTTTGGTTCATACTTAAAAATCAACTACTTCATCATACTAAATCAAATTTTCTCTTTCTAAAAAAATTATTTTTTTCTCACCAATATTAGCTAATAATAACATACCACTTAAGATTTATGGTGAAAGTATTGTGAAAATATTATGATAAAAATTGATACTAATTTTAATTTTAACGTGCTATTAAAATTATATTTTTCTCTTTCTAAAAAAATTATTTTTTCTCACCAATATTAGATAATAATAACATACTATTTAAAATTTATTGTGAAAGTATTGTGATAAAAATTGATACTGGTTTTAATTTTAACGTGCTATTAAAATTATGTTTTTCTCTTTCTAAAAAAATTATTTTTTTCTCACCAGTATTAGCTAATAATAACATACCCTTTAAAATTTATTGTAAAAATATTGTGATAATATTTCATTCTTCTTTTTTCCTTTTTTTCCCCCTCTTTTTTTATCCTCCTCACACGGCATTTCTTTCTTTCTTTTTTCCTTTTTTTTCCCCTTTTTTTTCTCCTCCACACACGTACACGTTCTCTTTTCTTTTTTATCCTTCTTTCCTCCTTTTTTTTCCCTGCCATTCCTCCAAACTCCAGAACATTCAGAGCTCTCCTTCTTCGTCTCTTTTTTTTTTTTTTTTTCTTAGCACTTCGTCTGTTGGTTCTTGGCGGTGTTGTTGACACAGGATTGTGGGAGAAAGGCCCATTGCTGGGCAAAGAAGCATTTGGGTCTGTGTTTTTGGCCAAACCCACATCCAAGTTTCTCTCTTTTCTTTCGTTGATGGCGGTGAAGTCAGCGAATTAGTGTTGCTTGGTGTTTTGTTGATCAAATCTCTACCTTCAAAATGTATTTCTCAGATTAGATTAGACAGAAGTAAAATTAGAAAAAAAAAAAAAAAAAAAAACAAGATCATTGCGCGTTGAAGAAGACGAAAGAAAAAAGAAGAAAAGGAAGAAGATTCAACCCATCCGGCATGAGAACTGATGAATTTTTATCAGGGTATTTTCGTAATTGACCATCCAGCCCAACGGTATTGTTCAAACGCGCATGCGTGTTTTGATTTATGGACCTCTTGTAGTCCATAAATTTTGCACGTTTTGAACGCGTTTTTTGCCTGAGCCCAAAACGCAACTTTTTCCAAAATGTTGCGTTTTGGGCTGAGCCAAATGCATTTTTTCCTCAGCTTTTTGTATTATGGGCGTTTTGGGCTCCTAAAAGTGCAAACAAACGCACACTAAGGCTTGTTAACCTCTTTTAATTGCTTCAACGTAACCGTTGCCTTACTACTTTAGTTGCTTGGTTGGCACGTCTCAAAGTAATCGCTGGAGGTAGATGTCCTCCCATGAAAGTATCTTTTATGGGCTTGGTCTTTGGTATGTTCCCTTGCCAAGGAACTAGGTGGTTGATTGACAGTGGTGGCTACACCAACAACAAAAATAAAAAAAATACGCAAATACATAAAGTTTTACAACATAAAACTTGTAGAGTTCAGTTGTGGTTGTTATTGGTGTTGCTGAACAGGGATGGACCGTGATAGCTGGGGAGAGAAAGTAAGTTTCTTATTTCCTTTTAGCCTTTAAGTTTGATTTAGTTTTAGTTTAAATTGTTTAATGACTTGTGAATCCGTGAGAGACTAAGGATTTTTTTTTTAATATTTGTTGAATTTAAAATGTAATTGTGTTGGAGTATTGATAATCTTAGTCTGAGATGAGATTGATCTTGTATTGAGCTTTTCTATTGGCATTTGGTTTGGGTCTTGTTAGTGGTTTTATTATTTTTTTTTTTTTCCAAATTTTCATTCATTTTTTGGGGGGGGGGGGGTTTCATAGTTTTATAAACCAATACAGTGAAAGAATCGGAAAAGGGACTGATTACTGGTTTTTTGGTCGGACTGAGATCTGACTGATGGTCGAATTGGTGACGTCATAAATAATATAATTAATAACATTTTAAATTATATAAATAAAAATATAATAAGTTTATTACTAATAATATGATAGCAAAATGTAAAACATAATATTTAGGGACACTTTTCGTGTAAATTTAATCAAATATCCTTAGAATGGATAATCACATGTTTAATTATAATCATAAAAATAAAAAGTTTATTTTATATATATATATATATATATATATATATATATATATAATATACATTAATTGATGTTATATAAAAATTAAGTAACGTTTTAAGTTTATTCACTTAATTAACTAAAACTACCATTTTTTTCTAATCAAAATTATTGAAAAAAGAAAAAAGAAAAGTAGTTGTACAATGATAAAAGCTAAATTTACGTGATTTTGACCAATTAATTGTATAATATATATTGTAATGTTTTTGAAGAAAAGTAGTCGTACAATGACAATGTGTCAAGTAAAGCAAAAACTAGAAGTAAAGCTGTAGTATAGGCTTAAAAGAATATAAAAGCATGTGGTTCTTTTTGCTTGAAAGACCCTAATATATTGTTAAGTTGCTCAAATTATGGACCAAAATTTATTTTTTTTGGCATAAAAAAAAATTCAAGGTGTTACCAAATTTTTTTTTAAAGGTAGATAAATATAAAATTTTAAATTATTGTGTATAAATATTTTTTTTCCAGGTCAAGGTGGTCCTGGGACCACCCTGGCCATAAGGTGGTGCCGCCCCTGCTAATTAATTGATGTGTTTGGTTATGAGGGCCACCTAATGAGAAATTTACTACTACAATGACATATTTGATGTTTATTATTTTGAATTGATAAAACTATGTGGTATAAACTATAAGACAATGTGTGTGTGTATATAGCGGTAATCTCGTAACAATATATTGATATAGTCCGATACCGAATATTAATTTCAACGAACAAACTGGAACGGCCACTAAAACGGTATTTATAACTTTATAAATATGATATAATTTAATAAATAGGAAATACATAAGGTTTGTTACATGTGTTTATTGTTATCATGTTATAATAACTTTTTAGTATAAACTTAGAGATTCAAAAAATAAATAAAGTTAGTGATTGTTCAAGCTTTTTTTTTTTTTGGAGAATGTGATTGGTCAAGAATTTGATTGGTTAAGTAGATACTTAATGTATTAATTATGTATGGATGAGTGTGACTGTGTGGGTCAATAATTACTACAATGCCAATGGGTTGAGTTTTGTCATTTAGTTTGATTTTTTTTTTAATTATATAAAACCAATGACAACTACATGAAAATAAAAATATTATACAAATTTAACAAAATAAAATGATCACACCTACGGCCTATCCACATTCACAATAGATAATGACATTTTTTTTTTTAGAGATAATTTCAACCTATGGCGTCTGTTCCAGATAATTACTACGATAAATTTTGTCAATTGGGCAAATTATAACATAGTACTAGATAATAATAACTAATAATGAATTATCATGTAATTATTTGAAAAAAGAAAACTTGTAAAAAGAAATTGTCAAACTAAATATGTGTGTGTGTGTGTGTTTTTTTTATGATAACTCGATAGATTTAGGTTCTCTTTTTATTAAATTTTGTGTAATTTAAGTTTTTTCATGAATATCTTCTATAATTTTTTTTTTTTAAAAAAAGAGGTTTCTTAATGATCTCAGGAAAAAAAATTCCACCACTGACATTTCAACATTTTCTTTTTATGTTCCTAGTTACAATAATATAACTTTGATTTTGGTTTTAATAATATGTTTTAGTCCACCAAATGGATGAGCACGCATTAAGTTGATCTCAAAATATTAGCTTCTCTTGATGCATAATAATGCCTTAGTACTACATTAGCAATAGATTTACAAAAATTAAAAATTAAAAAAATAATAATAATAGTAGATAGGAGCAATAGTTTCACTGGTGGCTCTATATGCAAGCAAGGGTGGTCATAGGACCACCCTGACTTATAAAAAATTGCATATATACACTTGCAAACATATATATATATATATATATATATATATATATGTTAAACTAATATAGTGTGACCACCCTAATAAAAATGTTGAACACCTTGACTTGAGAATTACAAAAAGTTGGGTTCAACAAAAATAAGAATAATACTACATTCACAACATTTTTAAAATAATTTTACAACAAATCCAATGTGGTAAGCTATTACTAATTCTAATTTGGGCTCAATACTGATATTATTTTATTCCCCATCAACAACAGCTTTTTGCATAAGATTTATTGTAAAAATATTGTGGATGTAGCATTACTCCAAAATTATTTTTGCCTCCCAAATATAATCCTTAATCCCTTTTATAAAATTAAAAAAAAAAACTTAAATAACAACAATAAATATTAGCCCAAATAACAACAAACAAAAATAAGATGAGACTAAACAACAAGTGATCTAGTTATTCAACAAAAAGCCTATTATAAAACAAAAAGATAAAAGTCGCTAAACATTCAAATTTGTAACTTGTTCAATCTATTAAAAAATAATAATCTTTAATTTATGTTTTTCCTAAAAAATGGTACCAAGAAAAATGTTGTGATTATTAGTTCTCCCTGATGGTGACGATAATTATATTCTTTTTGGCTTTGCAATCACAACAATTTTACTCTCTTTAGTGACTCAACTCACAATTGTAGTAAATATTCAAGTTATCACATTATTAGATTTTGTATAATTTAAATTTCTTAATGACCACCCTAAAAATTTTTCTAGAGTTGCCACTGGCCCCTTTATGCTTGGGGTAGTTTCATTCCCCCCATAAACTTTAAAACGGAGCAAATAATCCCTTTTAGCGAGTGTGGATTGCCTTTAATAAATAGGTTCTAAGAAACTATCATGCTAGATAGATATTCATATTTTACTCTAAGCTTTAGTACATGGTTTTATACTTTTTCCAATAGAAATTTTATTTTAATTTTTTCACTTAAGGGGCAGCACATGCCACCCTAACTAATATATATATATATATATATATACACACACACAATTATATATCTATATATAAAAAGAGTCAATACATTATAGCTACTGTAAATAGCTATAGGAGTTTGGTTTGTTCAATGTTTGCACTGTTTTATTGGCCTCTTTCTTCATCTTCTTCTCTCTTTTTTTTTTTTTTTTTGGTGAACTCTTCTTTTTTTTTTCTTATTAATTTTTTGTATACATAGCTATTAGTTAACACAACAAATTGTCACATTATTTTCATAATTTTTGATGTGTTAATTCCTTATAGGTCAAAATAAAATATCAAACTAGAATCAATTACAACTAAAAATAAAGGTATTGTGGAAAAAAAATGCTACATCCACAACATTTTTCACAACACTATAATAACAAAAGTGTGAATTGTTAAGATATAGTAGTAGCTACAATTTATTTTTTGGTTTGTTCAATTGCATGGTTCGTTGCCCTTCTTCTTCTTCTTCTTTTTCTTTTTCTTTTTCTTCTTCTTTTTCTTCTTCTTTTTCTTCTTCTTCTTCTTCTCTCTCTCTCTCTTCTAAGTAATATCGCCCAGTCAACTCTTTTATTATTATTTTTTTATATAGAGCGGTTACTTAACACAACAAATTGTCAGAACATTTTCATAATTGTTGAGGTGTTAATTCATTATAGGTCAACATAAAATATCATAATAGAACTAACCACAACTAAAAATAAAGGTATTGTGAAAAAAAAAAATGCTATATCTACAACATTTTTCACAACAAACCATAGGCTATAAATTGTTATTGGTTCTAATTTAAAATTACCAATGAAATTACTTTTTTGTTCACCAATAACAACTCATGACAACCTACTATTTATAATTTATTGTGAAAATGTTGTAGACATAACATTTCTCTTATGAAAATGTTAATAAATCTTCTTGTCATCGTAATATATTTACAACTACTGAATTGTCAATTCTTTACAAGTCAAAATAAAATATAACAAAATTATGAAAGTAATATGAAAATGTTGTACCATTTTGTTGAGTCAAAATTCACTATTTCACATACAGTTTTCTTATGTTGACTTTTTGTATTTTTTATTATATTTTTATCTTTACATATCATTTTAAGTAAAAACACATAGTTTTACACACACAAAAAATAAAAAAATAAAAAAACTTAGGATAAAAACACATTTCATCCTTTATGTTTAGGATAGTTCACAATTACTCTTTAAATTTTAAAATCAAGCAATTTTTCACTTAATATTTTGGAAAATAGCAAATATGTCATATTATTATTCTCTCAGTTAAACCCTAATGAAAACTTATGATTCTTAAAATATTTCATTGTGTAATGTCTAAAATACCTCCACTAAATTTTAACATCTCAAAAATGTTCTTCACGTACTATGAGTTTTAGATGGTGGTAATGCTTGGAAAATTGGAATGATGATGTAAGGTGTTTTATTTATTACCTAGAGAACATTGATTTTCTAGGTTTAAATATTCGAAACTTATAATTTATTTTCTGGAAAATTCGATGACACATGTCTTTTGTTATTTATTTATTTTTTTAAAATTTCTTTTCTTACCTAAAATGGGTGTTCATTAAAAACTAAGTAAACTAAATATTGCACCTAGACTCATGTAGAATGATAAAGAAGAAAGTATGGATGACAAAACATTTCATTGTGTATGGTTGAAGATATTTGATGAAGAGTTTCAATTGTAGCATATAACATCATTAATTACGAAAATTTAAATATTGTGACATGTCTTAGCAAAATTCAGTTGCTTATTGTTGGAAGATGCTGATATTCGTTAGCATTTTTAGAAATTTTTAGTAAGTGGATATTGCCTTTAGTAAATAAGTACTAAGAAACTATTATAGTAAAATAGATATTCATATGTTAAATAGCTAAATGAGATTAATTTTGTATGACATACATTTTTTATGTATAGAGTTATACTTCTTCAAGTAAAAATTTTATCTTAATTTTCTCACTTAAGAAGTCGTATATGCCGCCACTCTAACTAATAACTTCTGAAGATATAAATAAAATTGTCAATGTTTAGTTTGTTTCACCATTATTTGTATAATAATAATAAAATAATTATCTTTGTTGGGCTATATTTTAATTTGCGTGGATTGAGATGGACTAAATTTTTTTAAGCCCGAACCCGAAACAAAATTTTTTTTCCTTTTCTTTTTATTTCTTCCGAATTCCCTCTCCCTTCACCTGCCAACTATTACATCAACATCTCATCAAAGTCCTTTTTGTTTGTTTTTCCCTTTTCTTTTTTTTTTGTCAACAAGGAAATAGCATTAGACTAGGAATTAATAAGTCTGTTACAACGCAAGCTAGCTTTATCATCAACTAGAATTCTTTCCACCATAGGCGGTGGATGCAAAAATACAACAAAAGAAGTAGTACAACTTGCACCAAACTTAGCCATCGCATCAGCACATTGATTGGCCTCCCTAAAAATGTGTATTATCTACTTGTTAGGGATCTCTCGCACCAGGTTCCTGCAATCATTTAGCAATGGTTCCAGAGTCAAGTTAGGAGTATTATTGATCATGAGCAAAACAACACTTAAAGCATCCAACTCGATGATGAGGTTATTCAGCCCCATGTCTCTTGCTAATAAAAGACCATCTCTAAGAACCATAGTTCAGCCATACAACTATTGGTGCTGCCAAGAGACTGAGCATAGCCTTTCAACCATTTCCCATTATGGTCCCTTATCACACCGCCCCCACCTGCATGCCCAGGATTACCAAGAGCAGACCCATCTGAGTTAAGCTTTGCCCACCCCACTGGAGGTTTCTCCTAACCCATGGCAACAACAGATTTGGCTTTAGGTACCTTAGCATTCAACCCCACAAAAAAGAATTCAACACTATCCTTGATGCTTTTTTTTTGAAACATGATCGATCCACCTTACCGGTTTTGAAAATAAAATTGTTCCTATGCAACCATAAATGCCACACTCCCATGGGAAACAAAATCTTCCAAGGAATGCCCATTCTATTGTATTTGATCTCTTCCTTACAATTAGCTTCAAGCCATTTACCAATTGGTAAATTAAAAGTTTCCCTCATGCAAACTAGTAACTGAAGTTGCTGCCAAAAATCCCGAGCAAACCCACAGCCCCTTAGAAGATGATCAATTGTTTCCATGTTTTGATGACATAAATTGCATATGGTATCTGTCAGGGGCGAAAAAGTTTCCTTCCCGACAAATAAGATTTATGTTGGGTCGGAGGGTCTAAACTGAAACTCGACGATGGGCTTGATGCATGGCCCAAAGGCTATCGGTGAAGATTCAAGAAGTCCACTATATTTTATACCTTAGGCTTAGGTTGGAACTGTCAAAAGTGGCCCATGAACAATCCTTGCAGCGAACACGTCAGCATGGTTGAAAAACATAACCTAGCAGTAAAGTATTTCTGCAAAATCAGCCCAGTGGTAAAAAATGTTTCTGCAAAAAAGGGCCCAGTTGTTAAGGTACTCCTGCAGGTAATAGCCCAACAGTAAAGTAAAACGAAATTAGTTACTTTACAGACTGAGGGAAACATCTATGTTTTCATACTCATCATCCGTTAGCTCTGGAGAGGAATCTTCTAATACAACAATATGAGGGAAAAGCTTTATAGTGATAGTCACATCATAACCATTGATAGTAAATGAGTAGATAAATATCATAGGTTTCATAATAACAAGTAATAGAGAAGACTTAGTGTGAGATGAAGGGAGAGAGAGAGATCCCATCTAGTGCAGCAAGATCATTATGGTGCCATGGCATGCTCATGAATACAGTATGTGTAGTGAGTAGAGAGAATCATTTGTGAATAGTATGAGTAATGAGTGAGAGTGTATAGTGGTACTGCTGGAATATTCTGCTGGGGCAAGTAAGTGTTTATGAATAGAGCTATGAGAAAGTATTTGTGAGTTAGGAGCTGGGAGACTTAGTCTCTATGCTTGAAACTAAGAACTCAGAGGTTTTTTCAGAGCTTAGAGAAAGTTTAAGCAGAGAGGTTAAGGTAGAAACTTTTCTGGTGTAAGTCTTAGTGCCTTGTTGGTTGTTGAAGCATTAATGGAGAGTTCTTTTTATAGCAAGATTTTCAGGGGGTGATTAGCAAATAATCTTTGCTAAATCTTCCTCAATCTCCAGAAAATATTTAGAGAAACATTCTTAAGATTTTAGCTAAGAGTAGTAAGCTTCACTTTTGAAAGTTCTTGCTGTTCTGGGCAATAACAGCTGGGTTTTTGGCTTAGCATTGAATGCTGATTAGCTTTGGGTGATGCGATTAGAGCATGCTTTTAGGCTAATGATCTAGTTGTGCTGCAACTAGAATCAAAGTTCTCTAGGACAAATTGGACCACCTCAAGCCAGGTGTCAACCTTGGAGCCCTTGTTGGAACTCTACTGGGATCCCCTTTGGTACCCTCCAAACCACATTTCCCTAAGTTTCCCCATTTGGGGTTCATGTGCTTGGTTCATGAACCAAAAAATACATATTTTTAGTATGAAAATGAGCTGATTTTGTGTCGTTTTAGGAGCTTCACTAGTTTGGTTATGGCAGCTTTGTTTTCTTGACTGAATGAGCTGAAAGAGAAAGAAGTAACAGTTGGCTGAAGCTTTCCTAGTTTTCCTAGCTTTTTGTTACATCACTTTCAGGTTTATGTCACTTGAGAGATGATGGGATTTTAGCTTGTGGAGGAAGGATTCATCCCCTGGTGGATACATGTCTACTTTCTGACTGATTAGACATGTTGGGACCTGATGGGAAGGGGCTCCAGCTTTTCATCTATTGCTGAAATTTGGCTAACCAGTCCATGTGTTCTTCAATTGCTGAGATTTGTCTATGGGCTGGTCTGACCCAACTGGGCTTTGTTGATAAGCTTGCTTGGGCTTTGTTAACCTTACAAAATGAGTAGTCTTGCCATGAGTGATATTCATGGGCTTTATAGTTTGATTATGGAAATAATAGACATAGTTCCCATAAAATTTTGTCAGAGATATTCTTTTGAGAAATGAATAATTTGTATTTCCCATGAGTTGGGGATTTAACAAATGTTAAAATAATATTTGAATTTAGTGAATATGTGCCAAAATAGCATTTGGGCTTCATGAAATAGTTGCCAAAAGATTATTTGGGCTTTGCAAAAATAAGTGCCAAATTAACATTTGGGCTTTGAGTATAAAGTAATTGTTTTTGCCAAAATGTCATTTTGGGCTTTGTAAGATAATTGCTAGAATTGTTTTAGGTTTTGTAAAATAGATGCCAAATTAGTATTTGGGCTTTTATAAAAATAGCGTAAAGATAATCGCCAAATTAGATTTGGGCTTTGTGAAAATAGATGCCAAATAGGAATTTGGGCTTCGTAAAAATGATTTTGAGATTTTGTAAAGTATTGCCGCATAACAACGGGCTTTGTAAATAGTGCCGCATCGTAGCGGGCTTTGGATTTGTAAGTGCTACATCGTAGCGGGTTTTGTAAATAGTGCTGCATTGTAGCGGGTTTTGAATTTGTAAATAGTGCCTCATCATAGCGGGCTTTGAATTTGTCACGTCATAGTAGGACATCGAATTAGCCACATTGTAGTGGGACTTTGGAATTAGCCACATCGTAGTGGAACTTTGGAATTAGCCACATCATAATGGGACTTTTGGAATTAGTCACATCGTAGTGGGACTTTGGATTTTGGGCTTTCTTTGAGTTTTGCCCACAAGCCAAATGATGTTGGGCTTTGTGTGGGGATAGTGTAATTTGTGGCCCAATTTTGGTAGTGATATGATGAGCATATTTTGTGGAGAATTTGGATGATATGTGGGACATAATAGGTAATATTTGTGAGAGGTCCCATGGCAATTTATGGGCTTGGGTATGGAGTATTTGTGAAGGCCCAATAATATGGAGAATATTTGGGTAATATATATGAGAAATATTTATGTGGGTTTAAATAATGTGTGGGCTCATGTGGGTATTTTATGAGTAGGCCAATAAAATCGAGGCCCGAAAATTTGTACCTCAACAGTATCAAGCCTTAAACCCCTTGAACCCAACACTTCCTCGGTGGGCACACTATTGTGAAGATAAAGCCATAGGAAGAATTGAATCTTAGGATAAGTTTCAACTTTCCACACCCAATCCACCGAAACATTGTCAAGGTTTGAAGGATTTAAACCCCTTGCTAATAAGTAGGCTGATTTCAAGGAGAAGAAACCATTCTTGGAAAAGGCCCATTGGAGTGAATCCTCTGTTTCATGACTACAAGACAGAGGAGTGGCTTTAATGGCATTGAGAATGTGTTCAGGCAAATCAAAGGAAAGGCATTGAGCTTGCCATTCATGATTTTGATCAAAACAATGATTCAAAGTAATGAGGTCTTCATCACGATTCAAAGGCCCTTCAATAAGAGTTCTCAATGTGCCCATGGGAAGCCAAAAATCATTCCAAACCTTCACTTTCTCCCCATTCCTCATAGACCATTTCAGCCCCTTGACATAGAGTGGACCACCCTTCTTACAAGCCGTCCAAATACTAGAGCATGGGAGCTTTCTTCCTTCAATAGTCTGCTATTATTTCCCTACTTTTATTTCCCTACTTTCATATAGAAATAATGAGCATCAACATAAAAGTTGGTCTGGCAACTTGTATGATATATATGATAATTTTCCCTACTTTCATATAGAAATAATGATAGTAAGCATTCAGTGTGTGCAAATTTTTTTCTATTTTGCACATTTAAAACCTTCTTTTTATATTTTACATACTTATTTTTACAAAACACCCACATTAGTTTGTCTATTATACATATTTATTCAAATAAAATATCATTTTTTAAACACTGTGATCAGTAATCGTGAGAGGAGAGAGAAAGGAAAAGAGAGTGAGGTGAAAAGAGGAAAGAGAAAAAAAGAATAAAAAAATTATTTACACGGTGAATAGTAATCGTGTTTATATACACAATTACTGTTAATTTGCAAGACCATTATGCATATTTATACATTTTTACAAAGATTGATGTGGAGGGTTTTTTGGGTTAAAATGTGTAAAATTAAGCACTTTTTGTATTTTAGAAGACTATCCATAAGCTGGTGTGATTGCTCTAAACATCCTACTCCAACTCCGTTTATTAGAGAAAGTAACAGGAATTTTCAAAATTAGGACATCGAAGACAAGTCTTGATTCTTGAGTGGTATTCACCAGCCTGCATATTGAATTATTGTGCATAGTGAAAACACAATTCTCTTTCTTTTGGCACTACTAGTTGTTAGTCCATCAAATTATTTTCTTCTTTTACTATACGTGACTTAAGAAAATAATTGAAGGCGGCTGGTGGGTTAAATTATATAAGTTTGGTGGCCATTTTACACAAGGGCTGAGCCGAAATACACGGCCAGGGATAGAATCGCGTGAATGAAAACAGAGACGTGAAGTGTGCAAGAGAGAGAGAAACAGCCAAAGGATAGTTGTTAAGAAAAATGAGAGGAGAGTGCAAAGTGTTACTATCTATTAGAAGAAAAATAGTGTGCGTGAGTGCAAAGAAAAATAAAGTTTAATAGCATAAAGTTAAAGGTTACAACAGATTTACTGCTCTTCCAATCTATGATGCCAACAGTACTCTGCTATATCAAGTTTAAAGGATAAAAGTAAAAACTCAAACTCTTGGAACTCATAAAAGCATAGATGTTTCCACAAGAAGTAACAACTATATACATGGAAACAAATAGACTCGCCTTTCACATTCAAAATCAAGCACTCAATGAAGTTTAAGGTACACAAACTTTTCCAAAGGGATAGATCGATTTCACTTCTCAAACCAACTCTTCAGCAACAATGACCAAAATGCACATGTTACCACACCACCACATCTCATTCCTCAAACTAACATTACCTAAAAACATGTCTAATATTTTTACTTTTATTTATCAAGAATCAGATCAATGCTATGTATGAACATGAAGGTTGTCTTTGGGTCTAGTTTTGACAAATTCCAAATAGAGCCTACATATAGTTTATGAGGTACAGAAAGGAAACCCAAATCAAATACCAAGTGAACGATTGCTTTTGCTACCCACCTTCCTAGGTTCGTATACCATTAATCCAAATGCTGGTTATTTGGGTTGATGAAAACGCTATCCTTGTATATATCTAAGCATCGTTCCTACACAAATTAAACATGATTACAAATTCCCTAACATATTACATATGTTTGAGTGGAAACCAAATTTTATATTAATCTCGGTCTCTTAATTATGTTTCAGGTTTCTCAAAGTGGATTTCGAGCTGTTCACACTAGTTCAAATAAATATTCTTGGCATGTCTTTACCTTACTTTTTTATTTTATCTATGAACTCAATTGCGACTTCATTGCACTT
Organism: Quercus parvula; assembly: GCA_030820535.1. Classification (NCBI taxonomy): domain Eukaryota; kingdom Viridiplantae; phylum Streptophyta; class Magnoliopsida; order Fagales; family Fagaceae; genus Quercus; species Quercus parvula. The sequence goes on along the minus strand of JAUAME010000007.1, from coordinate 11,272,928 downwards.
CTATTAGGAAAAATGATAAAAGATCAATGCCTCTCTCTCTCTCTCTCTCTCGTTTTTAACTAAAATCATGATTTCAATTAAAAACAAGTGTGTGATATAGTGTGTTTTCAAGTCATGATTTTAGCTAAGAACAAGTGTGTGTGATTGTGTGTGAGTAAGAATAATTACTGAATGATAAATACCCATCAATTCTTTTCTCCAAAAATCCAACCTCATCATTCTGGCCCTCTTTCTCTCTCTCTCACATTAAGGTGGAGGGCAATACTGATACAAACACTTCTACCTCTTCATCAACGAACAAATCGATACCGAAATATTCTATTCTAATAGATAAACCAAAATACATTCGAAAATAGTATTAAGAATATTACATTTGATTAGGGGTGTAATCGGTTGGTTTGAAGTGCGATTTTTTCACCAAACCGAAATTTTCAATTTTACCAAATTTGGTATCAACACCGAACGTAGGGGAGGAACACCGACACCGAACTGAATGGATTTCAATCGGTTTGGTTTGGTCAGCTTTCAGTTTCTTCCAATTTCTTAGAAACCAAATAGATCAAAGAAAAAAATATATATTTCCCTTTCCTTTCCCACATTTTCTTAGCATCCAAACACCAAGCACCAAGTAAACACAATATATATATATACACACACTCTCAAAATCATGTATATATTCAGAAAACGTACTAAAATAAGATAGAAAGGTGATGAGGAGGGAGTTGGAGAAAGCTAAGGTAGGAACGATACAGAACTTGTACATAATAATATTTAATATATTTTGATTCAGTTTCAGTCGGATAGGTGTATTTGTGTAGGACACAGAAACCAAAACCCAAAAGATTTTGGTCTCAAAAAATTCAAACCGAAAACGAACAGAACCTAAATTTTGGACTCGGTTCGGGTAGTTTCTGCTGGTTTATTTGGTTTATCGGTTTTTTTACACCCCTGATTTGATTCTCAATGTGTCAACGTCGCTATTTGCTGCAGAATTCAAACTAGAATGTTTTATTTACTCCAAAAAAAAAAAAAAGCGAAGCTGACAAGATAACGAAAAAGACATGTGATTCATATATTTGTAGTAAAATTGTTTAATCCATCGTGTTAGTGTGTTACCAAAAAAGAAAAAAAAATCCAATCTCACCTTAAATTTCCCTCTGCCCCTCTCTCTCTCTGCCTGTCTAACACACAAAGATGGAGGGCAGTACTGATAGAAACACTTCTACCACTTCATCAACCCCAATCTCTCATTCCCCTTCATCTTCATCTTCACCTCCTCCTCCAGTAGCTTTTGTGAAAAGCCCTTCTGCAGCCTGCGATATTTTCAGGCGTACATGTGCAAAGAAATGCCTGTTGACTCCCTACTTTCCTTGCACTGAGCCAGCCAAGCTTACCACGGCTCATAGAAGTTTTGGTGCTAGCAACACCATCAACTTCTTCCAGGTATTTTTAGAAAATAAATTATTGGTTTTGTAGCGGTGTAACCAGAAATTTTTTTAGAAACCAAGCTAAATTTATTGTGTTATATATGTAATTTAAATTTTAGTGGACTAATTAATATATTATCTAGTTTTTTAGACACAAGAATGTATTGAATTTAATTTTCCTAGAAATGAGAATGCATCCATGTGTTTTATATGTATAAATCGTTCCATTTCAGGGACGAAGCTAGGATTCCGAGTTACGAAGGTTTTAGTATAAAAAAATTATTATGAAACTCCAATTAATATTAACAAATCAAAAAGTCAATACTATACTAGAGCCATTTTAATTTAGCCAAAAAAACATAATATTTCAGTATCAATTGATATCAGTATACCGTTTCAGAATTACCGCTACTTTATATATATATAAATGCATTTCTTCAGGGACATCTGATAAAATTGGAACCATACAAGGATATATATATATATATATATATATATATATATATAATCCCACATTGTAAGTGATGAAACTCTTTATCTCTCTCTTTCTCTGTTAATGTTAATAGGTTTTTAAACTTTTTATATAGTCTATAAAAGGAAAGTATTTGTTTAGTTTGCTTTTAACTTTGCACTTTGCTTTGCTTTTCCTGTCTCTCACTCTTCTCTTGGTGGGTTGGGGGAAAGGCAGGGGGCGATTAGGTTGTTGAGGCTATTGTGGAATAAAGGAAGGGTTATTGTCACTATTTACAATCAGTTTTATCAAATTTACACAAGATTTCAGTATAGTATTGTATATTTTTATTGAACATCGTAATACTTATAGATACATGGGTTTAAATTATATATATATATATATATATATATATATTGGTACAATTTGACTTTAGTCATTTGTCTAACAATTTGTTATTAGTGGCTTCTAGTTAGCTTAACTAGTAAAGTCTCTAGTGGTTGAATAAGAGATCAATTGACTAGTGTCTTGGTCTAATGATAAAATGTTATTATTAGGAGCAGACATCATAGGTTAAAACTCTCTTTAAAAAAAAAAAGTTGTTATTTGACCACACACTAGATACTTTACAATAAAATAACATGTTTATGAGTTTTTTTTTCCCTTTCTCTTTCTCTTTCTCTTACAAAATTTGGACCACAAACTATAAACTTTGCTTTCTTATTTTGCAAATTTCTTCTCTATACTATTAATTAAGTATTACATGACTACATAATTTTTTATAGAAATTATATAGAGTTGTGGGGGCCAATTGATTCCAGAGGTACTATTCAGGTTGAGAGGGTTGGGCCTATGGCCCAATAACCTAGTCCGAGGACGAGAACATATCCAAGGACAACCAGTCAAGGAAGAGATGAAAATTGTATTGTGGGAAGAGAAAGTATATTTATGATGGACCTAACTGTATCCGAGGAGAATGTTCATCTCAGAACTTCTATCCGGGGTGGCTAGAAACATTTCCATCCCCTTAATATAATATATATTAAAGGTATTTCATGACAGGGGGATGGGCAAATACTAGATAAAGGATGAGGATGAAGGATAACAAATATCTGTAAAAGCTGTTACCTCCACATTAAATGCTTCCCAACCAACTCTCTGACCGCATTAATGTGGAGGTGATGCTTGAACAGTAAACAAGCAGCCTTACAGCTAATAGTAGAAGGTTCAAGGAGGTGTGAGATGGGACAGGGAGAAGCTCCCAACACCTGGCTCACACGTGTATGGTGAGAATGGTGCAGGAATCATGGTATATAACATGAAAAGGAATTCAAAGAAAAGGGGGACGAAAGAAGAACAAAGAAAAAGAAAAGTTTAAGAAATACGACAGTAAAAAGGAAAAACTCTAGACTATTGATCATACTATTCAGGTTAAGCCGAAGATACGTTTTGTATTTTGTACGTATAATCCTCCTTCCTAAACACTTACAACCGATATCTTTTTTCTAGATTCAGGCTAGCTTTTTCTTCCATGCTCTACAAATTTATTGTTTGGGCTTATTGGGTTGAAGTCCATTCCTGTTTTGGAGTCCAAGCCAAATCTGGTCCTTACAAGAGTATTTATGTATCTTACTATACACGATATAATACGATTTTAAAAGATCAATTCATGTTTTGACAAGTATGGTTATTACTACTATTTATTTATTTATTTTTCATTTTTGGAAATTTGGTAGTATATTTCTTTATTTGGAAGGAAGTTATTGCTTTGCAATGCAAATACAAAAATAAATTTGCATTGGCTTCCTTTTTGTATGGAAGAGAGAAAAGGTTTGAATAAAAATTAATAAAAAACAATTAGCACATTTGCTGGTTTGGCATTTGAGACATCTCATGAAAGTGATTTTTTGTGTTTGGTATGCTAAGCCTCGTTTTTTAGTTCATAAGCGGGCTTGCTATTTAGTACCACATTTACCTTTTCTTTTTCTTTTTTACTAAAGTCAAATTTGTTTTTGGCAAGTGTAGAAATACAGTTAAAATTGAATATAAGTTCGATTCTGAGGTGTCTGGTTCATTTAATTTTTTTTAACATTATAGTAATCTAATATTACAAAATATATTATCACAATACCTTAATCACATCACCTTCTTAAATGGAGGTGATCTTACATTATATATGGCAAACACCTTAATGTGACAATAAAGTAATGTGCATCACATCAAGGACATATCATTGACATATCACGATGAACCAAACCCTCCCTTAACATCACTATTGATTACGGATCTAGTGTCCTAATTTACATTTTAACCAATCGCACCACTCAAGTTTAAATCAATCTCCATTGCAACCACGGAGGACATATAAGAGAAGACGTGGGCAATTAATTTAATGATCTAAAAGAGAGAACATAACCATTCACACAATTCCAAAACAAGGACGTGAATTTAGATATGGCAAAATGGGTCAAAATTTGCTTACCTGATTTGACCTAATTCGAATCTAATTTTTTTTTTAAAATTACCCAAAGCAAAAATGGGTTGACCTGTGACCCGACCTGTTTTTTGGGTCAATTCAACCCATGACTCGAGCCATTTTTTAAAACTTTTTTTTTTGGGTAAAATAAAATAAAATAAAATAAAGACAATATTGCTTTAATTATTTGTGATGATTTTTAAGGAAAGAATTGAAACCTTTACGTAACTGCATGCAAATGAATTGAAAGATGAATGGTTAAGGATTTTTTTTTTTTTTTTAAATATAAGATAGAAATTCTAATCTAGCATAATTTAAGTGTATATATATGTGAAGCTCCCTCCTGGAGACTAGAACCCTGATCCTTCCCCTCCACACCCCAAAGACATCAATACTTGTGGAGTAACCATCATGCCAAGAGCGCGTGGTGGTGTTGAGGCATTCTGTAATGAGTAAAGATTGTTAGATTTTAAATAACAAAGTACATGTCAAGATAATCTAGTTACAGTAGAGTTAAAAACATGTATTTAAAATTGTATACATGTATAAGAAACATTCATAAGTGTGAAAAGAGTGAAGCCAAAGTATCAATGAAATTAGCATAAATAATGAATACTTAGGCCTATTTTTAAAAAAATTCATGTCCAAAATAAACGGCTTTTCAAAATAAATTATGATATTTTCAGGAGTCTGTGTTGCTTAACAACGTCATTATATTCATAAAAGAGATTATGTATAAATAAGTAAACAATCAAAGTTTAATGTAGATTTTCAAATTGAAATAGAATGCCGACCATAATCGATAATGGATTATAAAATTAGTTTTTAAGATTGTAAATTTCTTATATGTTTTTTATTCTTTATCAAATTAGTTATCCAATAAGGCATTTCTAATTTTGTTTTATATTTTGGGATGTTGATATAATGTAAAAATGAAACTTGTGTATTTGTTTTACTTATCCTTTAATTTGTACTATTTTATTTTGGTTAGTAATGTTAAGATTTGTTTAATTTTAAAATTATTGAACAAGTATTAATTTGCTAAGCTGAACTCATTCTTGATATGAGTGGTGAATTCAAAGTAATGCATTTTTTATTTTACATCAAGTAATTTCCTATGTGACTTTCCAAATGGCAAATACAATTTGTTTTCTTAAAAAAAAAAAAAAGAAAATTCATGTGGACAATATGGGTCAACACGACCCGATTGACCGTTTGTCACGTCTAGCGGTAATAACACACCCACCCAACCCAATTTGAATGGTCTTGGGTGGGTTGAATGGAAGTTCGGGTTGGGTTTGGGCCAAATATTTGAGTCTTATGTTAGTCTCGGGTCCAACCCAATCCATCTAATCTTAAATAAAATTAAAAAAAAAAAAAAAAAAAAAACCCACAAATCCATCGGAGATGAGAGGGAGGCAAAGAGAGAGGGAGGCAGAGATGAGTGAGAGGGAAGTGGAGGAGAGAGGGAGGCTAAGATGAGAGTGAGATGGAGAGAAGAGAAAAGGCTAAGAGAGTGATAGAGGTGAGAGAGGAAGAAACAGGGAGAGAGAGTGTGTGAGGAGGGAGAAGAGAATAAAATATAAGTTTTTAATTTTAAAAAGTTGCCATAGTAATGTTTGAAAGTAGGAATTTACTGTAGCAAGATTGTAAATATTTTTAGGTTTAAGATTTAAGATTTAAGAACCTAGACAATGAATGGTTTTTAGTGTTTGAGAGGGTAAAATAACATTTTTCAGGGGGTTTTACACACCCAAATTTTGCATACCTGATCTACTCCTTCAATGCTTGGGTTTTCCCCTATCAGCTTTTAAGGTCATTAATTAACAAGAGCTACAATGATAGGAAGAAATAGGTGGGATCAATGAGCCCAGAACAAGCAATAGGAAGTAAAAGAGAAAAAGGGACGGTTAGTTTTGAAAAAAGAAATGGGGTGTGACAGGGAAATGGGGAAGTTTAAGTTAGTCTAATGATCAGAATAAGGGTAATACAAGTGATAGAAATTAGGTGGAGTGGAATTGAAGGATGGGAACTTCAAAGAAACCCTAAATTGGGATGGGAGCTTCACAAGGAAGAGAAAGAAACTCAAAGGGAACGAATATAGGCCTATTTGGTTAGGGTGATTGAACAACAGTTTTCAGTGTTTAAATACCAAAAATTGTGATTCTCCACAAAAAACATGTTTGGTACGGGTGTTTTTTTAAGAGTGTTTGAGTGACTTGCTCATTTTAGAGTGTTTAAATATTGAATTTAGAAAACTTTTCTTACTCGTTTTTAGTTTTCAAACAACATTGCTCAATGACAATTTTGCAAATATGTTGAAAACTATGAGGCGCACTTGATTAGACAAAATAGAAACTCATCTCTCTCTCTCTCTCTCTCTCTCTCTCTCTCTCTCTCTCTCTCTGTGAGAGAGAACACCCTCTCATTTTTTCAATTATACTACATGGTAATGGTATGCCCAATTCCATTAAACTTCAATTAGCTTGCTTTCTTAGCTTAGAGAGTCTGAGATAAGAATGTTATGCTATTAGTCTTTCTTTTCTTTTCTTTTTTTGATTTTTTCGTTCTGGGTCTTTATGCTAGGTTCATGAATGCAGTATACAATTTACTTGGTGCTTCTTCGGACCCAAAAAAAAAATCAATTTAGGTCTTGCAAAAAATTGGATTTTGGATTTGGGTTTTATAGATTTAGTTGCTATTTTCGTCAATTATTGCATTTAGTTATCAGAGATTATGGTAGATTTTGAAACCCATTTGTTGGAAATATTGATTGGAGTTTTAAGAGTAGTCAAGAAAATCAAAGATTCAAAATTCAGCTGAAAGAAATAATCAACTTTCTTCAAGTAGTTTAATTTTCTGAAATCTTAACCACCATATATTTGGGCTCATGACACCTATATATATTCATCAAGAAGGGCAGCATCATAATGTGAAGACATCTCCAGTAGGTGCCCAGGAGTGTTCGTAAAATACTTGTATACGTTAATTTTTTTTTTTTAATAAATAATAAGTTTTATTGATATCAAAAAGGCGCACCCTAGTACACAAGGAGTGTGCAAGGGTCAAAAAGTCAGAAGTACAAAAATTACACCCTGTAGATTTAATTATTACTGATGACACACTGAGGAGTAACCAAAACTGTAGCCACAGATATTCTTTAGTCCACCCTATGGCGGAATAATAAAAGACAAGCATCTCCAAAAACTGCATATAACAATCACTCTACATTCCATAATTCTGGATATATGGTATGAATCATTCCATTATTCATGATCACTTAAAAACACACTTTGAGCTTCCTCCCAAGGGAAGAATGCCCCTATATGAGGGCAGTACATGGTTCGATTCATCAGTTATAAGGAATATTTATAATCAAATAACTAATGAACTAAGTCAAAATCACTACCAAACTAAACGTCAAACGTACGTGTTGGTGTTGTGTCTCTGTTCAAATTAGGATTGAATAAATGGCCAATTAGAATAGAGAGAAGAAGTGTGAGAAGCATGAAGAGCAAGGAATAAATCAGAGCTTGACAGAAGCAAGAACAAGTGAATCTACAGAATTGAAAACAGAAGAAAATGACAAGTAGCTTAAAGAGATAAACTGCATGTAGTTTTGTATTTAATAGTTAGTGAGTTAGTTATAACACGTAAGCTAGTTAGTTATGATTCTGTTCACACGTGTAAAGATGAGTTAGTTTTTCTTTGCAGTTAGTTCATTTTCTTTGCTTTGTGCAGTATATAGGATGTACAGCTCGATTTCTAATAAAGATTGAGAAGTATTTTCCAATTCTCTAATATGGTATCAGAGCAAATTCCCAAATTTTGTCTAGGGTTCATACTTTCTCTCAATTTTCTTTGAGAAAATTCTTTCTTTTCTCTAAGAAAATCCTTCATTGTCAACAGTGGCTTCCGCTGCAACTCAGAGTGCCACTGCTAGAGAGAATGCACCATCTTCATCTTCACAAGATTCACCAATAGATGATCCCCTATTCTTGCATCATGCAGAGAGCTCGAGTATAGTTTTTGTTTCACAACCCATGAGAACTACTTAGCATGGGCTCGAGTTGTGAGGAAAGCTTTACTCACCAAGAACAAATTGGGGTTTATTGATGGTTCTCTCACCTTATCATCTCCATTGGTGTCTACTTCTTCAGCTATTCAAGCTTGGACCAAATGTGACAACATGGTTGGAACTTGACTAACCAATTTAGTCTCACCAAAACTTCAAGCAAGTATCATTTATGAAGACATGGCTTTGGAGATCTGGATTGATTTGAGGAATTGATTTGCTTAGAGTAATGGACCATGAATTTACAATATTTAAAAGGAAATTGCAGAGCTCCCTTAAGGTGAAGTTTTTGTGACTGATTTCTTTACTCAATTGAAAGTGCTTTGGGATCAATTGCAAAATTATAGTCCATTTCCTTCATGTACATGTGGAAAGTGTGTATGCAATGTGAATAAAAGGCTTAGTGATTTGCAAGTCTGAGAGTCAGTGATGAAGTTTTTAATGGGATTGAATGATTCTTTTTCACAAGTTAGGACTCAAGTCTTACTTATGGATCCTCTTCCTTCTATTAGCAAAGTTTATGCTTTGTTGATTCAAGAAGAAATGCAGAGATCTGTTACAAATCAATCTAGTGTAAAGGTTGATTTAACTACTTTAGTAGCAAAGATGCAAAATTTTAATACTAATCTTGGTACTGGTTTTGGCGGCAATGGTAATGGTGCCAAGGGTAAGGACAAACCTATTTGTACCCATTGTGGTAAGACTGGCCATTAAATAAACAAGTGTTATAGGTTATATGATTTTCCACCTGGCTTTAATTTCAACAACAAGACTTAAATGGCTCAACAAGTCTCAGCCACTCAACCACAAGAATTGGTGCCTTGTACAAGTCCAAACAGCTCAGCTTTCACTCCAAAGCAGTGTCAGCAGCTTCTTGCATTGATCAATCCTTGTTCTCCTTGTGTTTTTGCTATTCAAGGAAAGGATGCATCTTTGGCAAGTGTACCTTCTTCTTCTACCTCTGCAATGGTAAGTATAGATCTTTCCCATTTTGTTTTTTTTGCAAAAATTGTGAACAGAAGGGCTTATAAGTCTAACACTTGGGTTATTGATACTGGAGCAACTGACCACATTGTTTGTATAGTGAATCTTTTGTCTTCTATTACCGCTGTTACTCAGTCTATAGTTGAAATGCCCAATGGTGAAACTGCTTCTGTAACACATATTGGAACCATTACTCTATCTTCTTCTCCCACTCTTCATAATGTCTTATGTGTGCCATCATTCACTTTTAACCTTCTTTCTGTTAGCACCATAACTAAATCCCAACCTTGTTGCCTTGTTTTTCTTTCTACCTTCTGTTTTGTCCAAGACCTTACCTCTTGGAAAACAATTGGAGTGGGACAAGCAACTGATGGTTTGTACTTGTTACAGTCTGATGGCATTCAATAGCATTCTCCAAACTCCCTTGCTTATTTTCTGGCTAGTCACAATCTGAGCACAGCCTTCAATTCTTTCTTAGTTGCAAAATCAAATAGTACTCTTTCCTCTCTTTGGCATAGCAGATTAGGGCACCCATCAAATTCTAGGTTGCAAGCTCTAGGTCATTTTTTTCCTTTTTTGAAAAATTCTTGTAATAATACTTGTGGAATTTGTCCTTTGGCTAAGCAAAAACATTTGCCATTTCCTTTCAATAATAATCTCGGCAATTCTGCTTTTGATTTACTTCATATGGATGTTTGGGGTCTATATTCTACTCCTACCTTAGATGGTTAAAGTATTTCTTGACTATTGTTGATGATTCAACTAGAGCTACCTGGATTTACTTAATGAAATCTAAATCTGATGTGAGGTCTCTTATTATTTCTTTCCATACCATGGTTCTTACTCAGTTCAATGTCAAAATTAAGCAAAGTTAAACAAATAAGGACTGATAATGCCTTAGAATTTAACATGCCAATATATATATATATATATATATATTTTTTTTTTTTACTTCTAATGGCATTGTGCATCAACATAGTTGTGTTTATACTCCATAACAAAACTTTGTTGTGGAGAGAAAACATTAACACCTTCTTTCAATTGCTAGAGCATTACAGTTTCAGTCCAATCTACCTATTCAATTTTGGGGTGAATGTGTGCTTACTGCTGCATATTTGATAAATAGATTGTCCTCTCCCTTGTTAAATAATAAAAGCCCCCTTTGAACTTCTCTTTCATAAACCACCTTCCTATGATCATTTAAGGGTTTTTGGATGTTAATGTTTTGCCTCCACTATTGCTAATACTAGGTCTAAATTTGATCCTAGGTCTAGGAGGTGTGTGCTAATTGGTTACCCTTTTAATGTCAAAAGTTATAGGGTGTTTGACTTACACTCTCATTCTATTTTCATCTCTAGAGATATTATATTTTATGAATCTATTTTTCCTTTCCACACATTTGTTTCTACTCCTTCTTCCACTACTGATTTGTTGATTCCTTTACCCTGCACTTCTCCTCTTCCCTTTGATGATCTTCCTCACCCTTCATCATCTCATTTGGCTTCTCCGTCTGCTTCTTCTTCTTCCTTGGACAATACCATCATTCAAATGCATCATGAACTTGATGATGAGTTTTTACATGATGTTCCTATTAAACCCTTGAGCCTCTTGTTGATCTCATTCCTTTGAGAAAGTCATCTAGAGTCCACAAAAAGCCTTCTTATCTACAAGCTTGTCACTATAACATGGTCACTTCCACTCCCACTGCTGTTGTTCTCCAATCAAGTACCTCTTATCCCTTAACTTATCATCATTCCTATCATTCTCTTTCTCCTTCCTACAAAAACTTTTGTTGTTCTATTTCTTCCACTGTTGATCCCTCACACTATTATCAACCAATTTCTAATCCTAAGTGGCAAGAGGCTATGGTTGCTGAAGTAGCTACTTTAGAAGCTAACAACACTTGGACTTTGACTTCCTTACCTCCCAACAAGAAGCCTATAGGCTGTAAATGGATTTATAAAGTCAAGTACAAGTCTAATGGGTTAGTGGAAAGATATAAGGCTCGGCTTGTTGCTAAGGGCTTCACTCAGAAGGGATAGATTATACTGGGACCTCTTCTCCAATTGTTAAAAATGGTCTCAGTTAAGTGTCTTTTGGCAGTGGTAGCAGTTAAGATTTGGTATCTTGGATAGCTAGATGTGAATAATGCTTTTCTACATGGGAACTTGTCTGAGGAGGTCTTTATAGCTCTTCCACCAGGGTTCCATAGCCAGAGGGAGTAGGTCTGTAGGCTGAGAAAGTCACTTTATGGTCTTAAGCAGGCCTTTAGGCAATGGTTTGCCAAATTCTCAAGCACTTTAATTTAGGACTTGGGCTTTGTGCAATCTAAAGTTGATTACTCTCTCTTCACTAGGCAGAAAGGTCAGTCCTTCTTGATTCTTTTGGTCTATGTGGATGATGTCCTAGTGGCTAGCAATAATAAAGATGAGGTAGATGAGTTCAAGTTGCTGTTGAATTAGAAGTTCAAACTTAAGGATTTGGGGGATTTGAGATATTTCCTTGGACTTGAGGTTGCTAGATCAGATCAAAGGATAGCTTTGTGTTAAAGGAAATATGCTCTTGAAGTGTTGAGTGATGCAGGATTCCTAGGGTGCAAGCCAGCTAAGACACCAATGGAACAAAACATCAAGTTAAGTAAGTATGAAGGTGGAGAGCTCAAGGATCTAGGAATGTATAGAAGAATGATTGGAAGGTTGCTATACTTGACCATTACTAGGCTAGACATCACCAATGCAGTTTATAGGTTAAGTTAGTACATGGCCAAGCCAAGAAAGCCTCACCTAGATGCTGTGTATAGAGTTTTGCAATACTTGAGAAGAATGAACTAGGAAAAGGGATATTGTTCTCATTAAAGTAAGAAATTCATGTCAAAGGGTTTGCTAATTCAGATTGGGCTTCATGCCCCAACACAAGGAGGTCTGTGACAGGTTATAGTGTGTTCATTGGAGACTCTCTAATGTCATGGAAGTCAAAAAAGTAGTGCATAGTGTCTAGATCTTATGCAGAAGTAGAATATAGAGCTATGACTGTAGCCACTTGTGAAATAGTTTGGATATTGTATTTTCTTAAGGATATTGGGATTGAACATAATAGGGAAGTTTAATTATTTTGTGATAGTCAAGTTGCCCTTCATATTGGTTCAAATCTAGTATTTCATGAAAGGACCAAACATATTGAGATTGACTGTCATGTAGTGAGGGATAAGATGCTGGAGAAGGTCATCAAGTTAATCCATGCGAGAACACATTGTCAACTTGCTAATTTGCTAACCAAGGCACTAGGATTTAATCAATTCTCCAGTCTGGTTTGCAAGATGGGAATGGTTAATATACATTCTGCAGTTTCCCTTAAAGGGGAATATCAGAATAGAGAGACGAAGTGTGAGAAGCACGAAAAGTAAGGAACAAATCAGAGCTTGACAGAAGCAAGAACAAGTGAATCTGTAGAATTGAAAACAAAAGAAAATGACAAGTAGCTTAAGGAGATAAACTGCATGTAGTTTTGTATTTAATAGTTAGTGAGTTAGTTATAACATGTGAACTAGTTAGTTATGATTCTATTCACACGTGTAAATATTAGTTAGTTAGTTAGTTTTTGAGAGCTCAATAATGTGTTAAAACACAAGAGCTTGTTTAGACCCTCAATAAAAAGATTACGGCTCGGTTGATTTTATTCTAACTTATCTAAGTGTGGAAATAAGAGTAAATGACACATAAACAACTGATACTACTCTAGTACATAAACATGAACAACAAACAATAAAAGTAAAGCACAGGAATAAGGGAAGAGAGATGTAAACATAAGATAACACGGCGATGTGTTATCGAAGAAGAAATTGAAGAACTCGGCGAAAAACCTCTCCGCCGCCCTCCAAGTGATAAATCGATCCATTAGACAATAAGTTAGGATACACAAATAGTAAGAGACCCTCTAAGCTTAATCTACCCAATGTACCTAAGCTCTCCAAGCTCCTACTCCAACAAGGCTTCTCGGAACCGTGTCTTGTCTAGCTTTCCAGATCTCACAATACTCCCGATTGCATTCGCCAAGCCTCACCGGCTTCTTTTGGCAAATCCCCAAAGCTTCCTAAGCTCCAAAACACTCTTTACACTCTGAAAAGGTGTGGGTTGTGTTTGGGTACAAATCTCTTCTCAAGGTATGACAATGGGAGAGGGAAGGAGAAGAGGCTAGAATGATTTCTCACTAAGGATGAATAGCTTTCTCTCAAAAGATGGGTGTGTGTGTTGTAGAAAACCTATCTAAGGTTTTTATCTCTAAATGGCCTCCTTACAATTTGTGGGTAATGAGGGTATATATAGTATGGATGAAGGGTAAGAAAGTCACACTTAAAAGTCCTCCAGGAAGAATGTTTCGCGACTACCTTGCAGGAAGGCCTTACCCGCGAGACACTCGGAAACTGATAGCGTGGCACGACTCTTCAGCTTCCAGTCATGTGCTTCTCATATGGCTACTTCGTGGGTTAGCTTCTCTGAGCTTCTCATGAAATCCACTTGATCTTCAATTAAGCTTGAGTCTTCACCAACTTAATACTAAACCCAATACAATAAAATCCCATAAAATACAAGGAACAAAATAAAGGCAATTACACCACTTTTTGTCATGGAATAAAGCCAACACTAATGTTATGATAAAAATCATAACTTAACAGTTTTTCTTTGCAGTTAGTTCATTTTCTTTTCTTTGTACAATATATAAGACGTACAGCTCAATTTCTAATAAATATTGAGAAGTATTTTCCAATTCTCTGATATGGTATCAAAGAAAATTCCCAAATTTTGTCTAGGGTTCATACTTTCTCTCAATTTTCTTTGAAAAAATTCTTTCTTTTCTCTAAGAAAATCCTTCAATGTCAACAATGGCTTTTGCTGCAACTCAGAGTGCTACTGTTGGAGAGAATGCACCATCTTCGTCTTCACAAGATTCACCAATGGATGATCCCCTATTCTTACATCATGCAGAGAGCTTGAGTACAGTTCTTGTTACACAACCCTTGATTGGTGGAGAGAACTACTTAGCATGGGCTCGAGCTGTGAGGAAAGCTTTACTCACCAGGAACAAATTGGGGTTTATTGATGATTCTCTCACCTTATCATCTCCATTGGTGTCTACTCCTTCAACTATTCAGGCTTGGATTAGATGTGACAACATGGTTGGAACCTGGCTAACCAATTTAATCTCACCAAAACTTCAAGCATCTTTTATGAAGACACGGCTTTGGAGATCTAGATTGATCTGAGGAATCGTTTTGCTCAAAGCAATGGACCAAGAAATTACAATCTTTAAAAGGAAATTGCAGAGCTCCATCAAGGTGAAGTTTCTGTGATTGATTTCTTTACTCAATTGAAAGTGCTTTGGGATCAATTGCAAAATTACTGTCCATTTCCTTCATGTACATGTGGAAAGTGTGTATGCAATGTGAATAAAAGGCTTAGTGATTTGCAAGTCTGTGAGTCAATAATGAAGTTTTAATGATACTCCTCCCTCTCACATGAATTATGAGTCCTACCATAAATTTAATTAGTGGGACCCACAGTTATGTGAGGGGGGAGTACGCATATATGGTACTTCGGGAGTACCCAATAACTACCCACAAAATGAGAGTAAGGAGACATCATATTAAGTAATGTAACTATTTGAGCCTGTAAGGCTGTAACATCCCTAACTCCCTGAAAGTCTGTACTGAAAGCACTACTCTCCATATTAGAAGGGGAGCAACAAGACCAACCACGAGACAAATGTCACAATATTTTCACAATTGTTGAGGTATCAATTCCTTATATGTTAAAATAAAATAATAAAATATATGGTTGAGACCAATCACAACTGAAAATAAAGATATTGTGAAAGTGTTTTGACATAGGTGCTAGTTTCTTATAAATCAAAATAAATTAAAATATTAGACCAGGATCGGCTACAATTGAAAATAAATATATTTTATTGTAAAATATTGTTGTTATCACAATATTTTCACAATTATTAAGATGTATGTTCCTTATAATTATAGGTCAAAATAAAATAAAATAATAAAATATTAGACGAGATCCACCACAATCGAAAATAAAGGTGTTGTGAAAATGCGGTGGCATTTTATTGTGTTACTAGACTTCTTTTTCAGTTTAGTCAAATTTTGGAAACCAAAATTCATTGTTTCAAGCACAGTTTTTTTGCGCTGGCGTTTTGTTTGTTTGTTTTATTTCCTACAAGGTTTGAAGTAAAAAACACATAATTTTACACCCAACAAAAAAAGAAAAATAGGCCCCATGTTTGGGGTAATTTCATTCTCCCTGTAAACATTAAAATAGAGCAAATAATCCCTTTTAGTGAATGTGTATTGCCCTTAACAAAAAGGTTCTAAGAAACTCTCGTGCCAAATAAATATTTATATTTTAAATAGTTATTCTAAGTTTAAGTACATAGTTTTATACTTTTTCAAATAGAAGTTTTATCTTTATTTTTTTATTCAAGGGGTAGCACGTGCCACCCCAATTAGTATATATATAAAAATAGTAAATATACAATTATATATAGCTTTTAAAAATATAAATAAAATTGTCAGTGTTTAGTTTGTTTCACCATTATTTGTATAACTAGTCGCTAACTCGTGCGATGCATGGAAAATCTATTGACTATTAAAAAAAAAAAAAAAACCAACAATGAGCGAAGAATTTAAATTTATCTCATCATAGTCATAAGAGTAGTTCTAGGACCATATTATTTTGCAACTTTTTTGCCACAACTTTGACGTAATCGGCTGTGAGTGGTTAACCATTACTTACATGTGGATTTACCATTTTTTTTTCACACCAATCACACTCTACCACACTCTACCACATCATAATGCACATGGGTTGTGTGCTAATAGTTAGTAAAGAAAAATAATGAAGCAACTAATAAACAATAATTAATAATTTAATTAACTAATACATTATAAAAGATAAACAAATTAAATTATGTTAGGCTAAACAACAATTAATAGTTTTATAATTAATGAAACAACAATATAACAAATTATAGTTTATAAAAGACAAACAAATTAATGAAACAACTAAACAATAATAATTAATAATTTCATTAATATTTCAAATGAACTTATAGTTTATTGTATAAATAACTTTGTTCATTTTTTTTCTTTTCATTTTTTTTCCTTTTGAGGTTTTTCGGTGTACAGAATGCAAATTTGTTTTGGTTTTAAGAACATTTTTTTTTAAGCACAAATTTCTTGCAAGCCAAATCTTGAATTTCGGCCGGTATTTCCCGAAACACCCGAAATAGACAGAAATGACTTGAAATTTTTTCAAAGTAGAATAGAAACACCCTGGACAAAATTCCTAGAGTTGCCACTGGGTGCAATCGAACAAATTCAAGTAAACTTAGAAAAAGAAAAAAGAAAAAAAGAAACCAAAACTCAAATTTTGGCCGAAATTGCCCAAAAAGACTCGGAATGGCCGAAACAACCTGAAACAGCCTAAAATTTTCTCCAGAATCAGTAAAAAAAATTCACCTCGGGGCAAAGGAGGGTGTTGTAATGGTAGTGGTTGTGATTTGTGGGTTTGGCTTGTATTTGTGATTTATGGGTTTAGTTTGTGCTAGTTGTGTCTTGAAAAACAAACGTGGGTTATGTAATTAAAAAAAAAAAGTTAAATAAAAAATCACAATAACTATAAGGATTACGAATGAAAGATTTTTTTTTTTTTTTTTAACTTTCCTATTTAGATTGATTGAAAAGTTCCTCGAACTCTTTTTTCACTATTTCTTATTCCTCATACAACCAAACAAACTTTTTTAACTTTCATATTAAAAAATACTTAATAAAAATAAAAATAAACTTCTTTACTTGATCAAACCCTAATCCGACTACCTAACTCAACATATTTATATTTATAACATAAGGAACTTTATTGTAGCTTGGTTTGCAGGTATTAAATATAAATAAAAAGAGAAAAAAAAATGTATTACTCGAATTTATGTCTTGTTGAATATGCGGCTAATGTGTCTGTAATCTAATGAATTTAAGGCAATGCTTGCAAGTTGCAACAATACCAAGACCTTTCGCCCTTACTTTTGATGTTAGTCTTTTTAGAGGTTGCTAACTTGCTATTAGAGATATATGGAAACACTATTGCAACCCGCAGGAACTCCATAGCTCATGGAGGTTAGAGAGTTTGAGAGAGAGGGTAAAGGGTTATGTTATGTTTGAGGAAGGCAGGGAAGAGATGGTAGAGCATCGTGAAAGGGAAATGCATAACATTGGGTTTTAAAAAACTTTTATTACTTTTATTTTATTTTATATTATTTTTAATATTATGCTGATGTGGAAATTTGTGGATACTTCAGAAGCTTTAGTTTTATATATAAATAAAATATATAAATAATAATAATAATAATAAAATTTTCTTTGTTGGGCTATATTTTAATTTGCATAGATTGAGATGGGCTAAATGCTAAGTTTAAGCCCAAAATCCAAAACAATTTTTTTTCCTTTTCTTTTAATTTCTTCCGTATTCCCTCTCCCCTCACTGGCCAACTATCACATCAATATAGGGATGGCAATGGGGCGGGGCCGAAGGATGGGATCTTTGTCCCCGCCCCGCATGGATTTTTCTTGCCCCATCCCCGCCCCGCCCCGCCCCGCATGACGGGGAAAATTTCTTGCCCCATCCCCGCCCTTTAAGGCCCCGCGAAGAGCTGCGAAGCCCCGCCTTACATCGTAAAACTTTATTTCTTGTTAATTTTCCCTACAACTATTACCATTTTTTCAAATAAAATGACATATTTCAATAATAAAAATATACTTAAAATTATAAATAAATTTATCCTATCAAATCAAACTAATTTTTAGCAAAAACTAAATAATATTATCTAAATGTTTAACAAGACAATACCACGGGGCGGGGATGGGGCGGGGTGGGTCTAAAAAGTGTAAACCCATCTCCGCACCGCCCTGTGGTGCGGGTCTAAAATCTCACCCCATCCCCGCCCCACCACCTTTGCGGGGCGGGGAAAACCCGCACGGGGCGAAGCGGGGAGGGGCGGGTCAAGCGGGGCGGGGCAAAATTGCCATCCCTACATCAATATCTCATCAAAGTCCTTTTTGTTTGTTTTTCCTTCGGCCGTCTGCTATTGTTACCAGCCACCATCTTTTATCACTTTCAGATTAGTTTTCTTCAGTTCTCACGCCTATGTTTTTCTCATAGTTTCTCTTTGGCTAAAATAGTCAAATATCATATTTTTTGAAATTATTAGTGTTTTATCACTGTTTGAGAAATATTTAGCAATGTATCATTTTTTTAAAACTTAGTTTTTGAAATTTGAGTTTGATATGAAACTCAAGTTTAAGAAAATTGAGTATTATAAAAATGCCATACGGAACTAGATTATGTGGAAGTCGAGTTCAGTGCAATGTATTACTCAAGTTTAAGACACTTGAGTACAATGCAAGAAACACTTTCTACTTCCCATGGCACTCACACAGTCAACAATAGCACTCACACAACCACAATTGTTGACTCCTGTAGCACTCACACAGCCACAATCATTGACTCTCACAGCACACCTTTCTATCTCTTTTAATTTTTTATTTTTTCAACTTCTATCTTTTTTTTTTTTTTCTCATTGGCTTCCAGTTTTGTTTCTTATTCTTCCAGGTGTGGGTTTCTCTTTTTTCTTTCTTTTGTCAGGGTCACGTGGGATGAAAGATAGGTCAACGATTGTGAAAAGGTAGTAAAAGTGTTTGAAATAGAGGCCAAAGTGAGTTTCATAAACTTGAGTTCCAAGTAGAATTTTTTAAGATACTCAATTTTTGTAAACTCAAGTTTCATGTCAAAATCGAGTTTCACAAACTCAAGTTTCAAAAAAGTGGTAGATTACTAAATATTTTTCAAACAGTGGTAAAATACTAATAATTTCAAAAAATAATGGTATTTGGCTATTTTTGCCGTTTCTCTTTTGTCAATTTTTTTTTCTCCCACCTCCTTTCTTCCCCAAGATTTTACTCTCTCACAGTTAGAAACTTTTCTTGTATTGAACAACCACCTAATAAATAAATATTTAAATTATTTGATAATCAGTGATATATCAATTTATAAGCTCTAATGTAGTAAAATTTACAATATTTTAGCATTAAACTAAATTTTAACTACTTAGAAAAATAAAGAAAGTAAGGATGAATTCAACATAATTGTTTAAAAACATACAAGGCAGTGAAAGATGCATTCAACATTGCAAGTATATTGTTGTAAACTGTAATACTTTTACATTGAGTTTTTTTTTTTTTTTTTTTTCCAATTTATTTTAAGAAATCAAATTTCATGTTTTAAACTATTCTCTTAATTTGATTGTAATGAACCATGAATTGATTAGTTTTCGGATTAATTTCATTTTCAAACTTGTCTTTTAATCTTGTTCTCCAAGCTAAAATTCTGGTTCTGCAACTGCATTATTCCTATGCATCCATGTGGCCCAAAGAGTAATAGCAAATAGGACTGTGATTTAGTGCCAGTTGTCTTGAATTTGGCTGTTTTTCTCAGCGGTCTTGCCTAATTGGAAATATCTTTGCTTAAATTGAAACGCTATTCTAGCTTCTAAGTATAGTACTAAGTAATTTCAAAATAGAATTTGTCAATGACCGACCATCAACATAAAAGTCGGTTTGGCAACTTGTAAAATGATAATTTTCCCTACTTTTCATATATATATATATATATATATATATCATATCATATCATATACTATATAATAAAAGTTGAGCTTAAATGATGTGATTGCGCCAAGTGATTTCACCATATTGTAGAATTTTTTTTTTTTTTTAGATTTTTAGATTTAAAATAAATATATATAATTTTTCTTCTCCTATAATTTCTAAGTTGATAAAAATATTAATTTGATTACAATCCAAATTCTTCATCTTATCGATGTAATCCTAATTTTATATGTATATTGTATTATAAAAAAAAGAAGCAACTTTTTTTTTTTAATTACTACATTACACATAAAAGAGAACATTTATAAATGAAAAAAAAAAAAAGGTCTAATGCATCTTAAATTGCATCAACGTATACTACACTAAAAAAAGAGGTCTAATGCATCTTAAATTGCAACAACGTAGACATAGTGTAATCTAATTATTTTTATTTTTTTAATTACTACACTAAAAAAAAGGTATAATTTATTGTGCATATTTTTTTTTTTAAATTTAAAATGATAAGACACATTAAAAAAAAAAAGATAAAACCTTGGAAAAATGGATAAGATAACTAATTTACTTAGATTAGGATGGTGTAACCATTAGAATTTTATTTAAAATTAAAAATTATAGATAAAAAATAATTTTACAAATAAATAAACGCTATTTTGTTTTTTGATAGAAACATTTTTTAACTCTCTCTCTCTCTCTCTCTCTCTCTCTCTCTCTCTCTCTCTATATATATATATATATTTGATTAGAATTTCACATAGGATAGGTATTTCTTTAATTCCAAACCATCTAATAATTTCTCTTATAATTTGAAATTTTATGTCTAATAGAACTCTCCCAAGTCCAAACTTCCAAGTTTTTTGGATAAACATGCATCCAAGTGATGGTTTTATCTTATTCTTTTTAATGTTAATTGTGATAATTTTTTTAGTACATATCTTTTTTCTAATAACTCTATTTCTCTTATAATTCCTAGATTGATTAGAAATCTAACATCTTCACAATTGAAAATTTTCTATATATATAGAGTTTTTTTTTTTTTAATTTTTAATTTTTTTATATTGTATTCTTATATATTTATATGCACAACTTCTTCATTTACGGGTTCTTTCTTTCTTTCTTTTTTTTTTTTTTTTTTAATAAAAATTTTTTGGAGATAGAAACACTACTTATTGTTCTAATCATTTTCTATTCTTTGTTTTTGTTTTTGTTTTGTTTGTAGTAGAATGTTTTATCAAAGCCACCATCCACACTATTACAGGTACGTTTCTTCTCTTTGTTTTTGTTTTCTATGGTTCTATTTATGAGTCATAAAGTCAATTTTAAATCCATGAAATTCATTGTATAAGCCTATATAAATATTTCGCGTTTATGATTTGTCTGGCATTAGTTATTTTTGTGTATATGTGTGTTTTATTTATTTATGGTTTTGCTTATGAGTCATTAAAAGGCAATTTTAAATCCATGAAATCTATTATATAAACCTCTATAAATATTTCACCTTCTTCTATAAATATTTCACCTTCATGATTTTTTTTGCATCAATTATTATTTGAGTTAATATTTCACCTTCTATAAATATTTTTCTTCTTTTTTTTGGTTTTGCATTTATGAATTATTTGTACTCATCTTTTTTTCCCCCTCATATATCCATCTATTTATTATTTAAAAATTATCAAATTTTGTATTTCCTCCTACAACAAGGGCTTCATCTTTTTTATTTCTATGTTGTATTTGAGTTATGCTTATATGTGCATTATTAGATTAGATTAATTTTCTTGAATAGTAAAATTTTTATGTTACTATTTCTCATTTTTTATTTTTGTTGTTAGTAATATTATATGTGTGCACTGCAAAAATGTCATTATAAGACAACTGAAAGTTAGAAGAGAATTATGTTTTTTTTTTTTTTTTTTTGGCAAATGAAATACCTTTGGTTAAGTTTCCATAGGTTCATAATTATTAAATTTAGGATTTTTTTTCATATAAATATATTGTGTCATTGCTTGATACTGTTAAGAAAAATAATTTATATGCAATTTGTATAATCTAGATTCAAGTGATTATTAATTTATTATTTCTCAATAAAATTATACTAAAAGTTTATAATTAAAATCGTGCAACACACGGGCATAATACTAGTATATACTATAAAACCAAAATTTTTGACTTTTTATTGACTTCATGAGAGCTTGCCACATAAGATTTGAAGTTCTCACAATTTTCCACATCATTATTATTTGTTTAATTTGGTTTATTATTTGGGTTTTAAAATATGCCTTCAAGCCTTCCACAAATCCTAAACGTAGTATCTCCACAAACCCTATTTTCCCCAGCCATGGTTTTTGCCTAGCGGTCTTTTATTTTGTAAAATAGTTTATATTATTCTAAACAGGAGAAGCCCCATAAATAATAATATAGATAACTATTCTATGAACAAGAAAGATTAGGTACTCAATGTGTGTGTATACATTTCTATATTAATTGCAAACTCAAGTAGTTGCTGTGTATGAGTACAGTTTATGGTTCCAAAACTTAATTTAAAAAAAAAAAAAGGTAGCTATATATGATATGTTTATGATTGCAAATTAATTATTTGAACAATGTATAATAATAATTGGAAGCATCTTTTTGAGAGAGAGAGTTTCAACTTATGGCGTCCGCCCCTGATGATAGCTCTTTATTATCAGTCCATGACACCAATCAATTTTTGGTGTAGGTAGGGATTAAACCCCAGATCTCTTATACAACCATCAGAGACTGTTAAGTTAATTGGAACCCACATAATTGGAAGCATCTTAATTTACTGTGACATTCTATTATAGATTCATAGTATTCTTCTTGGTGCATATTTTATGCATTCATTTGCAATGATGTGTGAATTCTTTAATTTCTATAATCTTTTTATTAAAGTTTAATATAAATTCATATATTTTATGTTTTAGAATTTGAATAACATTTAGACGAGAATTGAAGACAATCATATGTTTATATCTATTTAGAATCATTGTCCCCTCATAATATCAAAATTTGACACTCTCGCATGAGTCACTCCTTTTCTATTTGTCTCTCTCTCTTTGATCTCTCTTCTTTTTTTCAAATGAATTTTCAGTGATATATATTGGGTTGTGTGTTTCAAAAAGATTTAGTTTATGGGTTCAATCAAATTTTTGGCATGGTTGATGCTATGTTAGTTCCAGTGGCGGACCATCAATAGGACCTAAGGGGGCCTTGGCCCCCCAAAATTTTTCAAAAAAATTCAGGAGTTTTTTTTAAAAGAATTTTCCTAAATAATTTGAAAATTTTTAATAGAAACTTATCATTTTGGCCCCCCATACCCGATAATATACATATATATATATATATATATATATATATATATATATATATATTTAAGAAAGTCTAAAAATAAACATAACTTTCATTTAAATAGAAGAATAATACTAGAGATACAAACTAATTTACAAAAAATATTACAAACTGTTGATGTGGTGAGTAATTATTGGTAAATGAAAAAATGATATTAATGGTGGGCCTAGATGAAAACCAATAAGAGGTTGGTCACATCAACATTTTGTAAAAATATTGTAAAATAGAATACAATCCATAAATATATATGTAAAAAAATTACAATAATTAAGCATTCAATATCTTTAAAATGAGCACATAGATATTTTAACAATTACTTCAAATAAAAGGGAAAAAAATTCTAATTTTCATCCCAACACATCTAGGGCTTACTTGTACCATAACTATAGAAAAATTGAAATGTTAGCAGCTTTGTTGATTCGCAGCACCACCAAGTTCCCCACATAATTGCATAAACTTTTGCTCACAGTGCTCTCAAAGGTGACTCTCTCGCTCTCTTCGTCACTATTGGCATTTGACTTCTTTTTTTCTTTTTAGTTCTTTCCTTTTCCCACTGCTGCCGCAATTTTGTTTTTACAATATAAAAGTAAAAGTTCTGTGTGACTAAACTAGACAAGAAAAAGTGAAAGACAAGCTTGAAGCTTCCATAGGCCCCTCAACCCCCTATAGTGCTCATGTGTCACTTTACTTTTCATTTGCTTTCTTTTGATTTCTTTACTTTACTTTTCATTTGCTTTCTTTTTTATTTTCTTTATAATATATTATTTGTTATTATAATAATCAATATATTATATACTGTATGTCATTATAATTTATAAATGTACTCGATTAGTTTGATTAAAATATACAGTATATACTACTATATTAACATGTATTTAGCACTTCAAAAAAAAAAAAAAAAAATTAACATGTATTTACCTGTTGTTGTTAGGGTCATATGTTTTGTAATTAGCTAATCCTTTGACAAAATGCATTTTACTTGTAATTGAGTAAATCTAAGATGAGTTTAGTACTTCAAGAAACATGTTGTTCGAGTCAAGTATTAAAGACATGAAGATTGGTCTAAGAAATAAATGAAGAAAAATTGTTCATTAAGTCTCGACAGATGCCTGCTATTGAGACTTAATGTGAATCTCGATAGATAGCTCGACAACAACTTGATCTATTGAAAATTATGAATTCGCAATTTTCCAGATCTAAAATCTAGCCAGGCTTTTGTATTTGTTTAGGGTTTTTTTTTTTTTTTTTTCTCGTAATCTTAGACATATATAAGGCTTATTTTAAGAGCTGTCACACACGGATACAGAGACCAATGGACTTATTTTCTCCGTGAAAAGCTACTGCATTTGTACGCCATAGGGTTTTGTAACCAAGTGCTTCTAAATTTTTATTATTGATGAAGTGAAGAACTTTGCAGCCAACAACATCTGTTCAAGTTGGTGGAGTTAGTCACTACTAGGATCCGTGTAAAGGGTTAGTCACAAATTGGAGGTTTGTGCATCAAGGGAAAGAAGTCTATTACAAGATCAAGTCCAATTGGATATTGGAGCGGAGATTCAACTATAGGTTGGTATTTCGGGATAGACCAAGGTAGTTGGTAAGATTCCTTATACTTGCAACCATTTGATTGCTAATTAGTGGATTCTTGGGAGTGGTGATCTTAAGATCACTCAGTGGGGTTTTTTCCTTGCAAGTTTTTCCTCATTTGTCAACAAATTACCGTGTCAAATTTATTTTCCACTGCATTTAGTATTTTTGGTGCCTTTACGTTTTGCATGCAGTTGAACCTAATTAATCAACTTGGGTAATTGAATTTATTAACTGAAGTCAAGTTATCTTAACCCAACAAGTAGTATCAGAGCAAGCATACTTTGATTAGATTTTAATCTTTACTATGTGATCCATTGACCCTTGCTATTATGGATCGTGGGCAATCCTTGATTATTCCATATTTATTTGATGGTACTAACTATGCATACTGGAAAGTACGCATGAGAGCCTTTTTGTAGCTTTAGATGAGAAATTATGGCTTGTAGTTGAAGTAGGTTGGAAGAAACCAGAAGAGCCATTAGCAACATGAGATGATACCAAGATCAAAGCTATAAATTTTAACAGTAGAGCACTAAATGCTTTGTTTAGTGCTGTGACCAATGAAGAATTCAAGAAGATCTCTTCCATTGACAATGCGAAGGAAGAAAGGACTATTCTTCAGAATACCTACGAGGGCATAAAAGCTGTTAAAAACTCCAAGCTCTAAAGGCTCACTACCAATTTTTAGGAAATAAGGATGGATGAGGACGAGACATTCGATAAATTTTATGCCAAGCTTAAGGACATAGTGAATTCAACCTTCAATCTTGGAGAACAGATTTCGGAGCCCAAGATTGTTAGGAAGATCCTCAGATCTCCTCCGGAAAGATTCTATGCCAAGATCACTGCCATCGAAGAATCAAAGGATCTTGATTCTATTCCTTTAATAGAGCTGATTGGAAACTTGCAAACTTATGAACTAGGTTTAGCAAGGGTTGGCAAGGGTGGCAAAGGCAAGAACATGGCCTTGAAGATTAAGAATGATGATAACGATGAGTTGTTCGAAGATAAGGATACCAAGTTAAAATCTAATATCACCAGACAATTTAAGAAGTTTATAAAAAATGCGAATGTCAAAGCAGGTGATGAGGATCGCAAATTATCTACATTCTCTCAATTCAAGTCCCAAGACAAAGGCAAGAGAGAATTCAAGGATGTTGGTCAATGCAACAATGTTCTTGCTGGCCAAAGTGCTATGGGTGTTAAGGATTTGGACACATGAAGTAAGAGTGTCCCACATATCTCAAATCCACTGGCAAAAGCAAAACCCTAGCTACCACCTTGAGTGATATGGAATCAGAAGTAGATTCTGATGAAAGTGACCAAGATGGGATAGTGAGTGCTTTCATAGTTGCTGTTGAGTCTTCCGAGGAAGTAGTAGACCTAATTGATGAGGAAGAAGAGCCGATAGAATCAAAGTTTGACAAGATGGATGATCATGATGACATCCACATTGCTTACACTAAGTTGTACAAGATTTTTGAGAAGCATGAGAAGCTTTACAGGTTGGCTACGAGAAAGCTCAGTGAAGTGGAGTTGGAATGTGAGGAACTCTCTATTAAGGTTGAAGAAGCTAATCAGACCATTGGAGCACTGAGATTTGAGAACAATCTTCTTGTTGAAAAGGCCAAGAAGCTGGATGTTGAACTGTTTTAGGTTAGAGCACAACTGGAAAGGACTTCAAGTGCCTAGCTAGATGAAATGCTAAACTTTTAGAAGTCTACATCTGACAAAACAGGTCTCGGGTATGATCACTCTCTCTCCTCTTGCAATACCTCTTTTAATGGTTTAAATAGAGTTATTTTATTCACCCTGCTAATAATGATAACTTTGAGGTAACTAATCCTAAATTTGAAAATGTAAGTGAGGATAAAAGTGATAAGGGAAAATCCATTCTAGGAGCATCCCCTAAGGTTGGCAAAAAAGAGACTAGGTAGACTTATCATCGCTCCATCAACAAGAAATCTTTACCAAAGAAGCCCCACTTCTGTCATCACTATGGAGCATCCGAACACACTCATCTAAATTGCTATAAGTGGCCAACCACAAAACAGAGTAATAGTGTGTCATCTTTTGGCAGCCAAAATCAACTCTAACTCTCCCTGGTTCCTCTTAGAGAACTTCTTAAGGTTGTCATGCTTCTTTTGAACTTCAATGGATTCAATTCTTCCTCTTATCCATTTGAACAAAAGTTCATGCAAAAGAAAGGATCCCTATCCAGGTCTCCTATCTGGAAGGAAAAGGACTCTAAGTGATTCTATCACTTTTCTCCCCTGTTGCCTATGTGTTTGTTGTTTTATGTTTTTTTGTTTTGAGTTAGTCTAGTTTTTATGCTTTCTTTTTATATGCTTGCTTTTTTTGTCTTTTAAAAAAAAAAATAAATAAATAAATAAAAAAAAAATCAGAAAAAAAAAAAAAAAAACAAAAACAAAAGTAGTGTGTGTTGGTGTATATTGGTACTTGTGTACCTTCGATAGCTTCGAATCAAAGTTTCTCAACTTTGTATCTGTAGTAGTTTAGATGAGCATCTTCATGCACAACTAGGCAATGTGAGCTTTGTGGCTTTTTTTTATGATGTGATTTGTATGATTTGGTTGATCTCTTATTTTTCATGTCTTAAATCACACTTTTTGACACGAAGAACTATAAAATCCTAAAAGAAAGGCATAAATAACCATCTCATCACTAAAACTCGTCAATCTTAAAACATCTGTGTGCAATTCATAAAACTCGTGCTCGGTTAGGTGTAGCACTTGCAAAGCAAAACTAGGATGTTCAAGCTTACATAATTGGGTATTTTCTTTTCTCTCTCCTATATGCCCATGCATGATATGCTTAAAAGAAAAATATGCAAGGAACATAAAATGAAAAAAGAATCAAAATGCTTTTAATATGGTTGCAAGCCTATTTTTAGGAGATTTGGGAGTTATATTATGTACCACAAAGGTGATGGTCTCCATCAAACAGTTATGATTGTGTGTGAAAGTATTTGATCCTCCTATATGATTAATTTTTATATAATGATTTACTTATACTCTTTTGCAAAAGGTTCACACACAACATGCATTCTCTTTGCTACTCTTGATACTATTGTATAGATACAATATGATTTGGCCATCACAAGGAATACATGTGGTAGTATATGCTCTCTAAACTTTCTAAACATGTTTTTGCAATTAAATTTTATTAGACTTGTTTAGTGTGTTTTTAATCTAGGAATGCTTTGCATCTAGAGTTGAGGATGTGTTTTTATGCTTAACATGCGCTTTGATTGCTTGTTTTGGTGTCTATCTTGAGTGCACACATCTTGTGCTACTTCTCCTCCTTGAAAACTCCCTTTTTAGACCTCTCAATAGCAGCTTGACATCTCCTCGATAGCTTCTTGATTGCTCCTCGATACATGCCTCTTCTATCGAGATTTCTGAGTTTGTTCTCGATACCTCTTGATGGATAGCCGGATCCATCGAGCCAATTCTTTGGAGTCTCTGTGTGCTCAATATCTCCTCAATCTATTGAGATCTTTTTGTCATCGATACCTCCTCAATACCTCTTGATTTATAAGTATTTTGTTCTCGATAGAAGCTCGATACCTTCTCGATCTATCGAGTTGCACTTTCTATATATATATATATATATATATATCTGAGGTTCAACTCGATTTTGCTCCAAATCAAATATCTCTCTCTCTCTCTCTCTCTCTCTCTCTCTTCTCTCTCAATCCAAACCCTTTCTTTTCACCAAAATCCTTCTTCCTCTCAAGATTTCAGCCTAATCCAAGTCTCAATCCCTTGGTAAGTGTTCTATATCTCCCATTTTCTCCTTTCTCATGCATTTCATGCATTTTTGTGTCCTCGATTTTAGTTTTTGGTAAAATTTTGGGGTTTTTGAGTTTTATGAATATTTTTGGGTTGGGTTTTGTTAAAATGTTCTCTTATGTTCATGCATTGCATTTTATGTTCATTATAACAATGTTTCATGCATTCTAGGATTGTGTGACTGATTATATCTTACGAGTGCTGTTAGTTTGGATTGGGTTTTTGCTTATGATGCAATTTCTTTAGCACGTAACATGCTCATGCAGTACCTGTTGTTTTTCTTCTTCTTTCCTATGCATTATGTCTTGCTATGTTCTCTCTCTCTCTCTCTCTCTTGTTTAGTCTCCTCCTAATGGCACCTAAGAAATCTGTCACTTCTAAAAACACGATATGTCATAGCTCCTTTTCCTCCTTCCTTTGTGATTCTATTTAGTTTCGTGATGAGAAGGCATGAGATGACTTCTTTGAGAACTTTTTTGATCGAGCAATTCATTCAAAATGCCAAGTCACTCTGTTTGACTTTCCAGACACTCCTCTACCTGGTGCGTTTTGCTCTCAGGGATGGGCTTCTCTATGTGAGAAACCCTCGAGGTGTCCTGACGTGTTCATACAGGAGTTTTACTTCAATATGTAGGCCATTGATACCTCTGTACCTAGGTTTACTATGGTATTCTGAGGTACACCTATTGTAGTTACCTTGGAGCTCATTTTCGAGGAACTACGCATCCTTAGGGTGGATCTCCGAATTACCCTAGTCATCGGCGTCTCTTTTCTATCTTTGGAGACGAGTTGACCTTACTCTTTTGTGAGAAGGCCATGTTGTGGGGAGGTACCCTAAATTTCTCCACAACCGAGTTTGCTAAGGGTCTAAGTATCCTTAATATGGCGATAATCGTTGTACTCACTCCACGGTCACACTATAATACCATCATTGCGGTCTTGTGACCATTTTTTTTTTTCATACATTGTATTCTTTGATATATATATATATATATATGATGTATGTTCTTTTTCTTCACCTTTGCCTCACATGTGTTGTTTCTTTTCTCTCTTTATACACACATTTCTTCTTGTATACAACTTGTCTATGTTTCACATTTGATGCCTTAATGAATCTTGTTTAAGTGTTTCAGTTAAGACAAGTTGCAAATCTACCATGCCATGATCTCTCTTCTTGCAAAGTTTTTCAAGAGTTCGTAATAGGGTTAGACTTAGGTATTTTTGTAAGTTATGGGATAGTTGTGTTAGACTTCTCTCATAATTTTTGTTTGTGGTTTTGTCAGGGATTGCCAAAGAGGGAGATTGTTAGGATCATATGTTTTGTAATTGGCTAATCCTTTGACAAAATGCACTTTACTTGTAATTGGGTAGATCTACGATGGGTTTAGTACTTCAAGAAACATGCTCTTCAAGTCAAGTATTAAAGATATGAAAATTGGTCCAAGAAACAAATAAAGAAAAGCTATTCATTAAGTCTTGATAAAATAGCTCGACAAATGCCTATTATTGAGACTCAATGTGAAACTTGATAGATAGCTCAACAGCAGCTCGATCTATCGAGAATTACGATTTCAAAATTTTCAGATCTGAAATCCAGCCCAGGCTTTTGTTTTTGTTTAGGGTTTCTTTTCTCACAACTCTAGAAATATATAAGGCTTATTTTAAGAGCCGTCACACACGGATACAGAGATTAAGAGACTTATTTCCTCTGTGAGAAACTATTGTGTTTGTACGTCATAGGGTTTTGTAACCAAGTGCTTCCAGATCTTCATTATTGATGAAGTGAAGAACTTTGCATCCAACAACATATGTTCAAGTTGCTAGAGTTAGTCATGTACTGTGATCCGTGCAAAGGGTTAGTCACAGATTGGAGGTTTATGCATTGAAGGTGTAAAGTTGTAATTTACAACTATCTGTTTTGTTGGCTTTAATTTCGTGCCAAATTTGATTGTAATTTTATTCAATTTTTTGTACCCTGTATTTATTGTGGGATTTAATTGTAAGGGTTGTGTATGAGAGAGAGAGAGTGTGAAGACTCAAGCAAATTGAAGACTGAAGAGTTTTTGCGGGTAGCTCGCAACTAAACATCTCGCAAAATGACGCATGTGCCCTGCACATGACTGGAATGCGAGAGTCAGGACAGGATGGAAACAACTGTGTTTTGTGAGTAGCTCGCAGGTAAGGCCTTCCCACGAGATACTCACGAAACATTCTATTTTGCCAGATTGTCCTATCTGATACACACTTTTTGTACCCACACTATATATACCCACATTACCCACAAATGTTGAGGAGTGTTTTTGAGATAAAAACCCTAGCCACGAACCTTGAGAGTTAGAGATTGTTATACCCACAATTCTCTACACAATTGCTTGTGGATTTTCCTCAACTCCTACCTCTCCATTTCCATATCATTGAGAAATTGATAGTCCAAACACTTACCACACCATTTTAGAGTGTCAACTGAGGATTTGGTGCTACTGGGAAGCATTGGAAGAAGCCAGGCTTTGGCAAATGTAATCGGGCATATTAAGGGATCCGGAGAGCTAGACAAGACACGGTGCCGAGAAACCTTGTTGGAGTAGGAGCTTGGAGGGCTTAGTTACAGTGGGTAGATTAGGCTTGGAAGGTCTCTTGCTAACCCATGTATCGCAACTGATTGTTTAGTGGATCGATTATTGCTTGGAGGGCAGTGGAGAGGTTTTTCATTGAGTTTTTCGGTTTCCTCTTCGATAACACATCGACGTGTTATCTTGTGTTTGCATCTTTCTTCCCTACTCTTTTACCTTTCATTTTACTGCTGTGTTATTATGAATATGGGTTAGAGTAGCTTGTTTGTTTATACGCTCATATTTACTCTTTTTCGCACTTAGTATAAGTTAGAGTAAAATCTATAGAGCCATAATTTTAATTTGGGGGTCTAAATAGCTCTTGTGTTTTCACACATTTTAGAGCATTCAAAGGAAAAGAAGTCTACTACAAGATCAAGTCCAATTGGGTATTGGAGCGAAGGTTCAACTATAGGTTGGTATTTTGAGATAGGCCAGAGTAGTTGGTAAGATTCCTTATACTTGTAACCACTTGATTGTTGATTAGTAGATTCTTGGGAGTGGTGACCTTAAAATCACCTGGTAGGGTTTTTGCCCTGCGAGGTTTTCCTCATTTGTCAACAAATCACCGTGTCAAATTTATTTTCCGCTGCATTTAGTATTTTTGGTGATTTGTTGGTGTCTTCATGATTTGCATGCAATTGAATCTAGTTAATCAACTTGAGTAATTGAATTAATTAACCAAGGTCAAGTTATCTTAACCCAACAATTGTTTATAGCACATATTGAGGTATGAAGTATTGTACATTACTATTTTAAATTTCATACACACAAATTTTTTCATTTTTCATTTTTCATTTTTATATATGGTCCCCCAAAGAAATTCTTGGCTTTGCCACTAATCAGCTCATAGTTATTGAGTTTTTTTTTTAGTTTGCTTGCTAAGAAAATTAGAGAAGCGAAGGAAATAAAATCTTTTGATTTCTTTGTTGTTAGTTTATTTGGTTTTTAAAAATTTTGAGTGGATTATCTACTGAACTTCGTATTATGCTTAGAGCATCAGCATCAAAGAATGCTATGCTATTCTATTTTACCATCTCAAAAAGTCACTTTATTGCTTATACCATACCATTTTACAATACCTCCTACATCAAAAAACTCTATTTTTATTAAAATATTATTTTTTAATCTTTCTTTATTATTTATTTCTAACCGTTTTTTTTCAGATCGGCGTGATTGAATCACATTTTCCTTGGCTTTCCCAACAGTCATTTTTTTTCCTCTCTTTCTCCCTTAACCTTTGGCACTGGTTCAACACACAAAGCCATCACCACACACACGGAGCCACACACATAAACAAACTGCTACCATCAACAAAGCCACACACATAAACACAAACCACCAAACCATCAATAGAGCCACACACACCGATCAGCAACGGCCACACACACCGAGCCACACACAAACCAGTTGGAGCCAACAACGGCCACCAGACCCACCACCCACGCCGCCGATTAGAAACCCACGCCGCCGATTCGCCGCCGATTTGAAACCCAGGCCATCGAATCGGCGGAGAAAATATATCGATCAACCTAGAAAATACCCAAAAAAACCCATGATACACTAAAATACCCAGAAAAACGCCTAGAAACGCCCAGGAAAACGCCGATTTGACCCCTGATACACCGATCAACATCGAAAATACCCAGAAAAACGTCCCACCATGCCAATCCACCATGCCAGAAAATACCCAGAAAATACCCACAGCCCACCATGCCAATCCACCACTTGACCCATGATACACCGATCGGAGCAAACCACACCCACATCGAAACAAACCCATCGAACCCATCGGAGCAAACAGCAATCAAAGAGAGGAAAGGGAGAAGGAGAAAGAGAGAGAGACGAGGAGGACAGTTGAGGCTTGAGAGAGTGGGAGTCAGAGTGAATAAAATATGTATATATGTTTTAGAATACTGCTACAGTACCATTCTAAAGTTAGAATTGTACTGTAGCACTATTGCAAAAAAATTTGCAATAGTGGGCTTTACCATTCTTTGATGCAACCGATTTTAAGGCTTAAAATGTTAAATTGTCCTTAGATTTGGTATTAGCATTCTTCAATACTAATGCTCTTAGTAGAGTTGTGGTAAAAGAGCAAAAGTGGTTTTTAAGGAGACTTTGTATGTAGAGAACTCATTGTGAGAAAGTATGTATTCAATGGATTACTTTGATAGAAGAGTTAGACAGACTGTCGATAAAGGTATATGATATAACTCATAATGCGTTATGTGTTTGTTCTAATTAGCATGTTTGATGCTCTTAATTTTGTCATTATTGTTATTGTTGTTGGTGATGCTTACTGCACAACTAATATCCCTTTTATTTTTTATTTTATTTATAGTGAAAAATATTAATTTTCATATAATATGGTTTTAGACCTTTTATTAGTTAATAATTATGTTCACTCAATTCGCACATTCTACATTTGTTAGAAGATACCTATTTTAATTTAAAAGTGTTAGGAAATATGTGATTTGATGTTAGGAACAAATGTTAATTTATAATTGGCTAATCCTTTGACAATACGCACTTTACATGTAATTTGATAGATCTAGGATGTGTTTAATGCTTTAAGGAACAAGGTTTCAAGTTCAAGTGTTAAAGCCATTCAATTCTGTCCAAGAAACAAGTGAGAAAGTGCTGGATTTTAAAGTTCAACAACTAGCTCGATAGCTAGCATCTATCGACGTTTAAAAAGCTGTTGAAGCCCAAAGCTCGACAGCTAGCTCGATAGATACCCTATCTGTCAAGGTTTATGAAAAACAGATTTTCAGTTTTGTTTGCATCCAATCCATGTGTTATGTTTGGGCTTTCTCTTCCTCAATAAGTTTAGCTAGTCTTACAAAAAATTAACATAAACAATAAAAACATTTACAATGGTGATTGTATTTTAGCAAAAAAAAAAATCACCACCAAAGAACCAAAAAATCATGTGTTATTGTAGAAGCTAAAGCTTTTTTTTTTTTTTTTTGGTGCAATTACAGTAAATTGGTATAAATACCAGTTGACTGTAGCAAGTTGTTAAAAATAAAATACAATATTTTATTAAAATTATATTTCTTCCTTCAATAAAAAAACCCAAATTCTCTCTCTTCCTTTATTATTTTAATGAGTTGTTTATATTATTTTAAATGAAGTGATGAAAAAAAATAAAAAAAATAGAACATTTGATATTGGGTGTATTGTAAAGTGAGGTGATAAAATAGCTTTTTGAGGTGTTAAAAACTAAAATTTTTAGCAATATCATTGTGAATGCTCTAACTTCAACAACAACAACAACAACAACAACAACAAAAAAATCCTGGGCAGCGTAGTATTAAAAAAAAAAAAAATTATTTTGGTTTTTTTTTTTTTTTTTTTTGGGAAGTGTTTGCATCATTATGTATTTAGAAATAATGATTTTGTGTTTTTATAATTTTTAATACTATATAGATGTCTATTTGGAGTTTTTTTTTTCTTTATATCTCGGATCTGTCCTTGATATATATATATATATATATATATATATATATATATATAATGAGAAATCATTATATATTTTAGAAATGTATGATTTAAATGATTTAAAAAATTTGTAAATTAATACTATGTATAATTTAAATCTTTTCTTAAAAAAAAAATGTATAATTTGATTTTGAACCGTGTAATTATGATTATTTTTAATTGTATTCATGCATATGTACAGGGTTAAACACTAATCTATATATATAATAATAGGTGAAGCAGAGAGAGTGTGAAATTGAATTCCAAATTAGGACTCTAATTTTGTGCCATGTGTCTAGAATCTGAAATTGAAGTTGAATTTTGCATCATGTGGCTAAATGTATGTGGTATCATTCTCATTAAAACCACTTCTATGTATCGGGTCAAGTGAGTTACTGTGCTAATTAAGTTTTTTCTTGATTTTGCAATCAAACGTGAAAACCAAAGAGATTAATATCAGTGATAAGAACTCATCATGTGGCTAAATGTATGTGGGCTCATTCTCATTAAAACCACCTCTATGTATTGGGTCAAGTGAGTTACTGTGCTAATTAAGTTTTTTCTTGATTTTGAAGTCAAACGTGAAAACCAAAGAGATTAATATCGATGACAAGAACTTGGTTTGGGTACATTGCATAATTTTCAAAAAGATAGCAAAGCCAGAGTTTGCATCTTTGTTATAAATTGCTTACAAAGTTTGCATCTTTACATTTGCACTGAGTTTTGGATTAAAGTGCTTTCTTCTTGGTTCTGACACTGAGTTTTGTTTACTATCCACTTACAAAGTTTGCATCTTTACATTTGTTATAAATTGCTAATATGTGATTAGATGCACATTATGCCTAAAATTCACTATCCTTATATTTGGCTTTTTGTTCAGGTTTGGCACCTATAACAATGAAGAAAGCACTGCTATGGACTGATGGATGATACTTTTTGCAGGCTGCAAAGGAACTTAGTGATCAATGGAATCTCACACGAATTGGAGAGGACCCGGCTATAAATGTCTGGATGGCAGATGTGAATCATTATGTTTTTAAAATTTTTAGTGAAGGTAAAGGTTATGAACAATGTAAATTTTC
Source organism: Quercus parvula (assembly GCA_030820535.1). Taxonomy (NCBI): domain Eukaryota; kingdom Viridiplantae; phylum Streptophyta; class Magnoliopsida; order Fagales; family Fagaceae; genus Quercus; species Quercus parvula. The sequence goes on along the minus strand of JAUAME010000007.1, from coordinate 11,236,847 downwards.
TGGAGAGAGATTTATTATTATATATTTATGCAAGTTTGGTCGCCTTCTTGGAGTGGATCACTCCACCCTGTCTTTCTACTAGAATTTTTTATTCATATTGTTACAATTTAATCCGAAATTTTATTTTAATTTTCCTATTGTTGTTACTATTATATATTATCATTCTAATTGTTCAATTAGAATCTAAAATTGGAGTCCAATTTTACTATACACGTGCACAATCTAATTATTTTTAATTTTGCCGTCATGTGTAGAAGCCAATGAGATGAAATTAATAACACATTAAACACTCATGCTTTGGGAATCGGTAGTACTAATCTAAATCCATTGGACCTACTTCGTGATAATACAACTATGAAGGATGTATAAAAACACGCATAAACCCATCTCTCTATAAAACGAGATTGGAGAGAATTTCTTTTATCAGCCATGGAACTTCAGAGGTTTTTTCTTCACACAAATGCCCATCATGTTACAAAATGACCCATCGTAAAACTACAAAATGAGTACAACTCTGAGGGTTTTTTTTTTTTTTTTTTTAATTTTAAAATTTTTAAACTGCAAAAATTCCAATCACCAATAAAGATTGAAAATTCAAAAGCGTGAACAGATCTTTTGGATAAACATTGTCACTAAGGTTCATCTTTCTGTGTAAAATATATATACTACTAAGTTTTGTTAATGAAATTTTCTTGTTAATAAAATGAATTTAGACTTAACTGAGCCTTTTAAATATAAATAAACTCATGATTAATAATATATCCATTCCTGTGCAGTAGCACGGGGCTACATACTAGTATAAAAATAATGATAGTAATTAATAACGCATATATCCTACTCATCCTAGGTTTATATCTAGAAAGAAACAGAAATTTTCTAAGTAGGAAACCGAAGACAAGTTAAAACACGATTTTCTATCTTTAGTTTTGGCACTATTAGTTGTTAATCCATCAAATTATGATTAACGCGACTTAAGAAGATAATTGAATGCGACTTTTTATACAAGGACCAGGGATAAAACCGAGGGCCAATGATAAAACCGCGTGAATGACAACCAGAGATGTGAGGTGCGTAAAAGAGAGAAAGAAACAGTCAAAGGAGAGTTGTGATAGATGCAAATTATATCACTAATTAATCAAGCACATTAAACTCATGATTCAACTCCACAAGCTATCACAAAACAAACTTTTATATATATATATATATATATATATATATATATATATACATGTACTTCAATTCAAGGCCAAAATGGGCAAATGCCCTTTTCGCGTAAAATATTGCCCCCTTTCCCAAACTAATTAAGCAAAAGTTTCTCTTTTAAAACTCGATTTTTGGACAATCGAGTTATGACAAATTGAAAAAAAAAAAAAATTTACTAGAACTCGAGTTCTATGCAATTTTTTAAAGCCCTATAGTGGTGTTTTTTATGGAACTCGAGCTCCATGAACTCGAGTTCCATGCAATTTTTTTTTATTTTTTTTATTTTTGTATTTTTATTTATTTTTAAGTTTAATCGCCCCATACTCAATTTTTTACAAATCGAGTTACAAATGAGTGGCATTTCCCTAATTAGTTTGGGAAATGAGACAAAATGCTATATATTTTGCGCGAAAATGGCATTTGCCCATTTTGGCCTCAATGCAATGGCGGAGAAGATTGCCCCCCTGAGGTAGCCAAAAATTGATGTATGTTATTGTCTTGCAGGTTTGCGCCCTTGACGCAATACCAAAAATTTCCATTAAACCAACCAATATATTTCTTAAACAAAAAATGAATTGATAAGAGAGTCCAGGTAAAACTAACTTTAATAATAATAACAATAACTTGTTTGATTTCTCATGGATTGATTAGACTGTCCCATAAAATAATTTAATAAAAAAAAGAGGGACATAACTTTTGTTATGGATATTAAAATAATGTTAAAATTATTACAAATTTTAGTATTTTACAATATAAACCTTACAAATGGATCTGATAATAAATATAAGGGTAAATTCCGTTCACACCCTTTAAAGTTTGGGCTAGTGTCAACCTAGTTCAAGACTTTTCAAAATTAATCAATTTGGTTCCTAAAGCCAATTTAGTTTCTAAAATGGTTGAGAAAAAATAACTAACTGTTTAGGAACTAAGTTAGCTTTAGGGTTAAGTATAAGTGCTTGTGGGGTGTTTGGGAGGGGAGGGAGGAGGGGAGAAGGACCGGGGTTCAAGTCTCTAGAAGAAAGCTTCACATACATATATACTTAGATTAGGTTATAATAGAAATTTTATCTTGTATATTAAAAAAAAAAGTTGGCTTTAGGGACCAAATTGGCTAGTTTTGAAAAGTTTTGGACCTGGTTGGCACTAGCTCAAACTTCAAGGTATGTTAGTCGAACTTACCTTAAATATAATTGGTGGGGTCATTTAATCATCTAATAAATGAATATTTGATTTTTTTTTTTTTTTTTTTGTGTGGTTATTTATGATATATTATTTAATAAATTTGTAATATCTTAGGCTCTTAGCATCAAGGAGACAAAGACTTGCATACAACTTTGAAGTGTGTGTGTGTATATATATATATATGCGTTGGGTTCAAGTTACATATAGTGTAACTCTAAGCAATGTTATACCACCCAATAACTTATTATTGAATTCATATTTTAAAAATCTAACCATTGAATTACATGTTCTATATGTTCTTAATATGCATGCCAATTTTTATGATGATCAGATGTAATTTACCATTTGATCTATAAACTCAACTTTTATGCATTATTTTAAACTACAAAAACTTGAATTTAAACATTTGATTGATGACATGGCTATTGATTTTTAATCACCTTGAAATTTTGCAAGCATAGAGAATATACAAAGATAATGTAATTTAATGGTGGATTTGTCAAAATTTGCATCCAATTAAAAAATATTGAGGGGTGTAATATTGCTTAAAGTTATACCAGGTGAACTTTGAATCCAATCCTATATATATATACATATATATATATATATATATATATATATATTAGAAATCATTTTAACTTATGATGTCCACTTAGAGTTGCTCTTTATCATCTAACTAATACAAGAAACGTTACCAATTGAACTCAAATTTCATATTTTATACTTCATGTATTTAAATTAATCAATTAATTTGATGGTAATTTACCATGAATTGATTAGTTTTAGCATTTATTTTATTTGTAGTCTTATCTTTTAATCTTGTCTCCCTAACGGAAATCTTAGTTCCACTAGTGCTTCAACACTTGAAATTTGAATATAATGTATATGTCTAATATTACGTGTGTGTTTAGCATCAGCTTATTTAGTTTTTTGTTGATTTTTTTTTGTTGAAATTGTACTAAAATATACTATACTTATACTTTGAAAATGTATGGTTTTAAAAAGTTGTACATAAAAGTTAAAAATTAGAAACTCGTTGTATAAGCTATTGGCTATCAGACACAAAATGGAATAATCGCAGATTTGAGGGAAGGTAGTCACTGGTGCCATGTCATCTTTTTGTTTTTGTTTTTGTTTTTTTCTTTCTCATGATGTTATTGTCAAAAATACCATTTTGGTCTCTACATTTTGGGATTACTATTAATTTGGTCCTTACACTTTGGTAGCAGTCAATTTAGTTCATATTGTCACCATAACTTTTCTTGTATTTTCTTGCACTTTCGTGACAACCAAACACAAAACACACAAATCAAATTTACAAATTTCCAACTCCGGTAGTCACACATATCAACTTGGCAACTAAAACAAACCCAAATTTGGACAAAAATTATTAAAAATTTAAAATAACATGGACTTGACTACTACCAAAATGTTGGAACCAAATTAATAGTGACCCCAAAATTTAGGGACCATAATGGTATTTTTGCAAACTTTTTATTAGATTGGAACTCAAATTCCATTAATTTCTCCATGCTTTCGTTCATGTAATTTTTAGACGATTTATATTTTAGATGTCAATAGGTTTTTTTTTTTTTGGCTCTTTCTTTGTATACCTCTTGTGTCATAAGATAGCACCAATTTTTGCTCATAATGACATTCAATTTACGTCTAAAAATAGATCATTTTCAGGATTTTACGAGGACTAATGGATTAGTTGCTGTTGGAGAGAGAGAGAGAGATTATCATGGTTGATGAGTTCTAGTTCTAGGGATGGAGCCAAGGCTTAGAGTTAGGGGGGTGGGGGGGGGGGGGGGGGGGGAGAGTATAAACAAATTTTTTATTTTTTTTGAAACTCCAAATAAGCATTCATTTTGAAAGTTATTTATTTATTTATTTTGTGTCTTGCTCTTTAGCCGCTTAGACCCTCTAAATTTTTTTTTTTTGGGTGTCTTGTGTGTTGTCAAATGTGTGTGCGTGTTCACTTAGACTAGTTAGAATTGGCTTAGGTTTTTTTTGTTGTTGTTGTTGTTGTGTGTGTGTGTGTCTTGCATGGGTTTGTTTTGGGGTATTGTTTGGGCTTAAGTTTGCTATTGGAAAATTGTTGTTGGATTTGTTAAATTTATTTCAGATTTTAGATCAATACAATTTTGTATAGCCTTTAAAAAATCAATAATATTATCGAGGAGGGCAAAATTCAAATTTATTAAAACAAATTGCTAAAATTAAACCTGTCTCTTGGTTCCATCTGGATTGGTTCCAATAGGATTTTTTATTTTCCAAACAAAACTTTCAAGAGGAGGAAAATTCTGTGAGTAAGAAGTTGGACATGGTTCCATCTTGATTGGTTCCAACAGGATTTTTGATTTCCCAAACAAAACTTTCAAGAGGAGGAAAATTTTGTAAGAAGTTGAAGTATGGTCAAACATATAACAGATTTTTTCTAGGGTGATAAGCACATGCTGGTAAATTTCCCTATAGACTTCAAAATCATGCTCTTGATATGGCAGTTCTAGATATGGCTCAATCCAATGACGCTTTGCTGATCTGGACTTATACTTTGAGGGCATCACAAAGGTGAGGATCCTTGAAAAGAATTTAGGGGGGCAGTGGCCCCATGTCCAACTATGACTATCTAGTACAAATCAATTTCTTATGGTCCTTCTGGTATGTTATTTGTTATGTCGGCATTGACAAATAGGAAGTCACGCAGAAATAAAGAACTTGACAGCAATTTCCATGGCTGACTTTGCTTCTTAGCATGAGGAAACTTTGTCGGTGTCGGTGCCGGTGCCAGTGCCCATGCATGAGTCTCTTTGTAATTCAAAATATTACATTCCCATGGACAAACTAAAATATGGTTGGAAACAATATCCAGAATATTGCTTTTACTAAGTAATTCAAAAGTGCTATTGCCCCAAATAATGTTTGATTAGTAATTCTAGACTTTCTAGTTCATTTGTTTATGTAATAGTGTGTGGAAAGGTATAATCATGAAGCTGGAAAGTTTTTGTCACCAAATATAAATATTGAAATTCAACTTAGAATGTGATATCAACATGATGCTGTTGTGTAGTGAAAAAAAATGTGATGAAAGATAAATTATTAGGTTTACTGGGAGGACTGCTGAAGTAGTCCTCCCAACCAATGAAAAAATGACACTTAATGCAAATGTGTGAGATTTTTATTCAGCACAAGAATTAAAAATAATAATAAAAATAATAAAACCACTAAATGATATCATATTTGCATAAATTGTAGCGTTTTATTGATTAGAATTTAGGGAACAAGAGGGCGACTTCAGCATGTGGACTTAATAATTTCCTAGATAGAGCCAATATATATAAATACATTATCTTTGTACCAAAAAAAATCTAACCTCACCTTTTGAAGTCTGCCTCTCTCTCCTTGTCCCTCTCACTTACACACTAAGATGGTGGGCAGTATTGATACAAACATCTACCACTTCATCAACCCCAATCTCTCATTCCCCTCCATCACCATCTTCACCTCCTCCTCCAGTAGCCTTTGTGAAAGGCCCTTGTGCGGCCTGCAATATTTTCAGGCGTACATGTGCAGAGACATGCCCGTTGGCTCCCTACTTTCCATGCACTGAGCCAGCCAAGGTTACCACGGCTCATAGCAGTTTTGGTGCTAGCAATACCATCAACTTCTTCCAGGTATTTTCAGAAAAGAAATTATTGGTTTTGTAGTGGTGTAGCCAGAAATGTTTTTAGAAAACCAAGCTAAATTTCTTGTCTTATATATGTAATTTAAATTTTAGTGGACTAATTAATATATTATCTTGTTTTTTCAGACACAGGAATGTATTGAATTTAATTGTCCTAGAAATGAGAATGCATCCACGTGTTTTATATGTATAAATCGTTCCATTTCAACCACAAATGCTTAATTTACTCGATTATTAGTAAAAGTAATAAATTGCCTATTGGTTTCTTGTTTTTGGTTCTCTACTCTCTAGCTTTACCGTCTTAAACAACTCATGCCCAATAGAGCTACGACACCACTTGGAACCTAGAAGTTGAAATAAAGAACAAAGATTTGCAAGCTAAATGAGTGGTTGATGTGTGTGTTTGTTAAGGCAATAGGTTAGGTTCATTTTCTTGGTCTAAAAGGTTTGTGGGTTTGTGAGATGAGGCATTGGGTGAGCCATGGTCTGGAATTCTTGCAAGTTTTTCCTTGAAATGGTTAATTCTTAAAAGTTTTGCCTTGAATGTTTGAAACATTAGAAAACCGCTAGTTATCTCACTTTAGATCTTATAGAATTTTGACAAATTCCAGTGATCTCAAATTTCCAGTCAAGCATAAAGGGTCTCCACTAGTGGTTCTACTTCTTCCCGTGGGGAATTTATAATTAAAACTATGCGCGCGCACACACACACACACACATATATATATATATTATTAGGGCTGTCCACGGGTCAGTCCAGGTTGGGTTTGTGTTCAATCCAGAACTGACCTGATCACTTCGGGTTTCTCATGCCTAGACCTGCGCCGACCGGTGAACGGAGTTGGTTTGGGTGGTCAGATTTTCATCAGGTACAAATTGGCCCTCGGTCGGTTTCGGGTTGTGAGAAAATCTGCTAGATCTTGCCAAAAGCCGCTAGATCTGGCAAGACTTGACTGAATCTTGACGAGATCTCGACGAATCTCAAAGAGATTAGGGGGCAGATCAGACAAATCGGACATATCAGATCTTGTTTTGTTGATAGATTGGATAGAAAATCGGTGTCATGGCTTTGAGATGTGGTCGGGTCAGTTGAAAATCGGTTTCTCAACCTTAAACTTGCCAACTGACCCGCCGTTTTTAGGTTAAGGGGGCAGAGGCCCACCGCCGACCCGTCACTGGCGTCAAGTCGGTTGGTTCTCTGACCGGATCGAACGATTTTTGCAAGTGAGTCGGGTCTTGGTTTTGTTTGGACACCCCTATATATTATATTAGCAATTAGATAGATTAGTCTTCTATCTTTAATGTTGGAATTAGCTAATGTTAATTCATAAGCCCAAAGTTCTTATATAAGCACTAGTCTTATCACACGCAAGCAATGAAGCTTTTTTTGTTTTTTTGTTTTTTGTTTTAGTGTCGTAATTTTCCATTTATAACCAAATTTTCTATAACATCTTTCATATAGTTCACACATTACAGAAGGTTATAGAGTTACTAATTTACAATATATGTAATTTTATTATTTTGATGTGACATGGGTAGTTTTTTATAGTAACCCATAGCCATAGGGTTTTAATTTTTTATTTATTTTTTTAATTATAGGAATATGGGTTTTTTTTTTTTTGGTTGTTGTTGTTTTGGTTTGATAGCAACATGGGGTAGTGGGAAGTTTATTTCTTTGTGATAAGTTGGGTAGGAGCTTTGTATCTATCTATTATTTAGTGCGGAGCTTTTACCCAGTAGGTTTTTGGTTTTTAATTTTTGTCTATTCATAGTTTTAACCTCATTTATTATGTTTTAAGCATAAAGATAAGTTAATTAAACTAGAGGTATTTTAGAAGTCAAAAAAGTAATAATTAACTTTTAGAACTCTCTTAATATATAAAAATAAAGAAGAAAATGGCAAGTTGTTCAGTGGAAAAACGAAAAAGGTTGAGTTACCGACTACATAACCTTTGTTTTATCCATTCCTTCCATGATTTATTTTTTTTACCTTAGTAAGCGCTTTATTAGAGTTGGATTTTTGGAAATATTCCTGCATGCAAAGTGAGTGTTTGATGATTTGTCTCAGTGATTTTATTTATTGAGTCAAATCTCAATGAATCTCAATGAATTTCAGCATATGCAAAATATATCAAAATTTTACTCACTAATAAAAAAAATTTATTTCACTCATTCCCACTAAGCGTTTCTGTTTTTTGTTACGAGAAAGACTCTTCCGACAAAAACTAAAATAGAAAATAAAAGACATTCATACCTTAAAGAGTCATTAACATGAAGGCTAATGAAATCACAGTGTCTGTTGAGGGCAGTGCAGATTACATCATGTCAATGGTTCAACTAAAATTTTCTTTACAACTCCACTTGAATGTACAATTGATTCAAAGCCTTGTTGGCTATGCTTTCAATAAGAATGGTTTTTCTAACTTTGGCATCCATAGAAGTGTCTCTCAAAAACATTTTCAGGCCCACAAATTCTGAAAAAAAAAAAAAAAAAATTTGTCTTTTGTTGAAAATATTGTAAATAAAGTTAAAAGTTAACTAAAATAGTATAATAAGACCCATAAATAGTACCAAAAAATGTAATGAGAACTATGAATAGTAACAAAAATAAGTTAAATAATAAAAAATGTTGATATTTTAAGCAAATGCTAAACGCACACTTAAAAAATTATAATTTTCTACTCTAAATTTCAAAGATAAACACTGATTTGATTTTGAGGTTTTAAGTAAACCCCCCTCCCCACCCCCCCCTTTTTTTTTTTTTTTTTTTCATTTCACTTTTATATCCAAGGGGATTCAACTACTCACCCAGGTTCGTGTATCTTTTGATTTCGCTTTTGTTATTCTTTTTTCGGATTTAATAAAACGTTAATTTTGAGGTCCAATTACAAATGTGAGGGTGAGGGTTTTTATTTATTCTTTTTTACCCCCTCTTTTGTTGATATTATTATTTATGATTCAACGCAAATAATACTTTTAGGAAAAATATAAAATTGAGGTATTTTGGATTTTCTTTATTCATCATGTTTTAATTTATGTGTTACTTTTGATTTCATTTCCAAATTTTTCTGTTTCTCTAAGACTCTATAAAGCCTTAATTTTTAAGGTCCAATTCCATTTTTTTTATTTTGTTAAATAATAATTACAATGGAGAGAGGTGATTTGAACCCTGAATATCATGGAATGTTAGGGAGTGCCAACTAATTGAGGTCCAAATGTCCAATTCCATTCAAAGCAAATCCTATCAACCTTTAATTGTCTCACATAATGAAAGTGATATAAACCTTTTTTTTTCTTCTTTTTGAAATAGTTTCAACTTTTCCTGATGATTGTTCTTTATCATCAGATCTGGACGTCAATTGATTTTTTGTATAGGGGGGAATGAACCTACTAATATAAACTTTTTTTTTTTTTTTTTGAGAATCTACTGATATAAACCTTTAATTGTCTCACATAATGAAAGTGATATAACTAATCTTATAGTAATATTATAAAATTAAAGACGAATGACTTTTATCTCATAATATTATGTCATATATATTTTTTAACCTCATAATTTTTACACGTTATTATTCTAATATATATTTTAATTAAATTTAAATTTTATTCTATATATATAAACCTTCCATTAGACTTTTGGTACAAAATACTATTTTTATCCTTACATTTTTACTTTGGTCTCTACTTTTTTATTTTACTGTTTTTAGTCCCCAAAATAAAAAAACCGTTCCATTTTGGTCTCTACCATTATCTCACTAACGGAAAATAATCTACGTGACAAACAGAGTGCACTGTTGACACAGTAAATACTGACGTGTCCATTAAAATAGTATTAAAAAATTTATTTGCCTTTTTAAAAATGCCCCGTCAGCAATCTAATTTTTTAAAAAACCATATCAGATAAAAATTAAAAAAAAAAATTTCTAACCTTCTTATTTTTTTTTAAAAGAAAAGAAAATAGTTAAATTTTTTTTTTTTTCTGTTTTTTGGAAGAACACAAAGAACCCAGAACATTTGTTCTTCATTTTCTTCCCCAACTAAAGCTTGCCCAGAAAATTAAAATTCTATATTTTCTTTTCTTTTCTTGCATTTTCTTAGCATCTAAACCTATAAATCACTCAGATTTACAAAATAAAAAGACATGTCCATAAAAATTTACAAAACATAGAGACATTCAACAAGATTTTCTTATGCTTTGAAACCAAACACACAAACACAAAACTCAAAGCTGATTCATCAATAAACTACACCAAAACACAAGCCAATTCTCACCAATTTCAGATCTGGTTAGCCACTACCGATCTAGCCACTACCAATCTGGGTTAGCCATTACCAATTTGAGAAAGAGAGAGAGAAGATGAGATGATAGGCGATTTGGGTCAGCCACTACCCATCTGTGAGAGAAAGAGAGAAGATGAGATGATAGGCGATTTGGAATAGCCACTACCGATCTAGGTCTTTGGGTTTTCAACCATGGGATTCGGCCATGGGTCTTCAGCCATGGATTTAGAGAAGATGATAGGCCATGGGTTTTTCAGTCATGAGATGGATCCACCATGATTGGAAATTGGGTCAAAATGCTTCAAAACTTCCCATTTGTTTTGAGTGGTTGAATCTCCATTGTTCACATTTTCAGCACCCTTTGTAGTAGATATAGGTTGTCCATCCACCAAGCCACGCTTAATTGTGTCAAATCGAAGTTCCACGTCTGCAGACCCACTGAATTGAAATCTTTCCTCTGGATCTATGTCTATGGACCATATTTCACTATGATGACCACTAACTATTTGCATACAGTGCTGGGTTTCAAGATCCCACACTCTCAAGAACTTGTCTTTGCAGTTTGTCACTTGCCAACTTCTACTAGAGAATAGAGATATGCACCATTTAGGACCTTAATGGTTAAGGCAGAATAGTTAATTGTCTTTTTGAGAAGAGAGAGTTTGAGATGAGATAATACACTGAGAGAGCTTTTGGGTCTCCGGGTTTGAGTATTATTTTTGTGTTTAATTTTGTTTATTATTATTTTTTATTTAGTAAAAATTAATAAATTATTTTAAAAAAAATTATACTGACGTGGCAATTTTAATTGTCAAATAAACTTTATTATTATTATTTTAATAACCACGTCAATATTCTATGTGCCACTCCATACGTAAACTATTTTCCATTAGTGAGATAACGGTATAGACCAAAATGGAACGGTTTTTTATTTTGGGAACTAAAAGCGGTAAAATAAAAAAGTAGGAATCAAAGTGAAAATGGGGTGAAAATGTAGAGGCGAAAATAATATTTACGTTTTATATATATTGTAAAAGGTTGGATAAATAATTGAATATACGAATACAATTATAATAATTGCTGTTAGGGACCAGGATCAGTAGTCCAATTCAAGTGAAAATAATAGTTATATTATAAAGGCCTAGTACAATTAAATTTATAGAGGTAGGTTGTTACAGTCAACCTTTCAAAGCCTTAATGGTTTCATTGGGTAATTACAAAGGAGTCCAATGCTTAAGTCATCAGATATACATGAGATTAATAGGAAGAAGAGCAAAGATTACGGTCTTAACTCTTCCTCGGATTAGTACGAGGATCACTAGTTCATATAATATTCAATTCTCAATTACAAAGCTTCTCTTTCCACTTTATCTTCTTTCTTCTAATTTCTTCCGCCCCCCACTTAATGTAGCTTCCTTCCTTTTTGAAATGGTTGGGGCTTCATCCTAGCCCTCCACCTGGGTTCTTATGGATCCTTACTTGGATACTTGTCCCATCTGTGCCTTGTTAGTGGTGATAGAGTAGATTGCAAGTTGTAAGAGTACTATTCATGAGTCATTTTGCCATTTAATGCGACAAACTGAGTTGGTATAGTGCATTTAATGTGGAGGTACTGCGTGCTTTGTCAGGAAGCTTCTTTGCACCCATGTCGGTATGTTTTGACTCTCTTCCCTAATCTCTTTATCATGTTGGTTTTGGACTAGGACCTCGACTCCTCAGGGGAAGCTCGCTCCTCAGACTCCTCGGATTGAACACTATTCACCTCTCAACATTTGGTTGCCTCATTTAGGCTGGGCCCAATCCAACGAAGAGTGAGACCCAGTTGTCTCTTTGGGCATCCTAATGCCTTGTACTTATGCACCTCGGGTTCCTCCCTCCCACAATTGCCTAATGCTAAATAATATAGTTTTAAATACAAAAACAATCATATATAAAAAATAAATAAAATAAAATACAATCACAATCAAAATAAATGTCTTTTAAACTTTCCCCCGTTTTGTACAAGTTACCAACAAGTATTGTAAAAATTTTTCAAGTAGCTTATCAATTTGGTAGAAATCATTGTCCTAATTCTAAGCGTAGCCACAATTCTTAAAAAAAAAAAAAAAAAAAAAAAAAAAAAAAAAAAAAAAAATTGAAATGAAAAAATCCTAGAGTTGCAACAATTCTTAAAAAAAAGAAGAAGTTGAATAACAAAAATAATAGTATATATTGTATAATAAAAATTGGGTCTTAAAAGTCATGATTACATAAGTGATTATTTTCTCTTTACATCATGTGGCTGCTACACTCTCATTTTTTATTAAATTATTTTTTGTTATTAATTGTTAAGATATATTTTCTCAAATCAAATGATAGGATTTAAGGATATTTAAATTTAAATAAAATTCTGTTATCCAAGTTTCAAGAAAATTGATTCTAAAAAAAGTTTCAAGGAAATTCTATTTCCAACAAAATTCTATAAAGGGGCCATTAAGTAAATTTGCATCTTAAAAGTTTTTTTAATAAAATAAAGTGAGCTGAGGAGAATTTTTTGAAAAATTTAGGGAGCCATTAAGTAAAATTTTTATTTTAAAACCTTTTAAAAATAAAATAAAGAGCCTTGGCCACCCCCACCCCCATTATTCTGGATTTGGATCAGGTGTGTGCAATAACTAAGACTATTAAACTATGTAATTACTATATCAGGTAAGATATAAAAGTTAATAGTGTAAAAAGTAAAGGGTTTTTAAAAAAGTTTAAAAGGTTTAAAAATATTTACCATATCAACTTTTACATCTCACGTGATATGGTAATTGCATTGTGCAATAATCTTAACTATTTTATCGAATCTCAATCCAGTTGAACTAGTGTCTTATAAGCATATGAATAGGCTGTGTTGAATAAATTAATTGTTCCATTCTAACAAATGTGACAAAATTATTGTAGAAATTGATACAATATAATAATATAATGGTTTTATTTGAATGCAGCCAGCACCTTCACTAACCGTCATTGACTCAAAATCATTAGATGAGACTTCAGTGCATTCAGCATCTTCACAAGCAGTCCTTAACCCAGATTCACTAGGAGAGAATTCAATGCAGACTGACCCAGATTTACTGGGAAATATTTCAGTGCCGTTACCGCCTTCACAAACAATAATCGACCCAGAGTTACTTAGAGAGACTTCAGTTCAACCATCACCTTCACAAACAGTCATCAACCCAAACTCACTAAGAGAGACTTCAGTGCAGATCGACCTAGATTCACTAGGAGAGACTTTAGCTCAGCCACTATCTTCACAAACCATCATCGATCTAGATTCACCAGGAGAGAATTTAGTGCAGATTGACCCAGATTTAGTGGGAAATGCTTCAGTTCAACCACCACCTTCACAAACCATCATCGACCCAAAGTCACTAGAAAAGACTTCTGTGCAACCACCACCTTCACAACCAATCATGGACCCAAACACACTAAGAGAGACTTCAGTGCAAATCGACTCAAATTCACTAGGATCGACTTCAGCTCAGCCACTACCTTCACAAACCATCATTGATCCAGATTCACTAGGAGAGAATTCAATGCAAATCAACCCAGATTTATTGGGATATACTTCAGTGCTGCCGCCACCTTCAAAAACTGTCATTGATCCAAAGTCACAAGAAGAAACTTCAGTGCAATCACCACCTTCACAAACAATGATCAACCCAGATTCACTAGGAGAGGCTTCAGTTCAGCCACTACCTTCACAAACCATCAATGATCCAGATTCACTAGGAGAGACTTCAGTCCAAATCGACCCAAATTTACCAGGAGATACATTAGTGCAACCACCACCTTCACAAGCCATAGACCCAGATTCACAAGGAGAGACTTCAGTGCCAGTCAACCCAAATTTATTAGGGTATACTTTAGTGCAGCCACCAACTTCACAAACCGTCGACCCAAATTCATTAGAAGAGACTTCAATGCAACCACCGCCTTCACAAACCGTCATTGATCGAGATTCACTAGGAGAGGCTTCAGTGGAGATCGACCCAGATTCACTAGGAGAGCCTTCAATACAGCCACCACCTTCACAACCCATTGTGGACCCAAAATCACCCCCAATTAATTCAGATATTGATAAAAAGAATATAGAATGGCAAAACATAGTCTTGATGTTTTGCTTCACAACAGCCATCGGAATAGCAATCCAGTCCACCGAAATGAACTCCGAATTTCCTCCATCTTTTCAATGGCTTTCTCTAGCAAACGCCCTCACTTTCTCTGCTCTCTTTGTTGCCAAATTTGTTGGCAAAGTTTCTCCCACCGCTGTGAAAGTACTAGAACAAGGTGCAATCCTTTTGGCTGCCACAATATTCTTCCTTGCGACTACGATTTCCTTGACACAGCATTTCAAGTATGTCACTTGGGCTATCTATGTTGTCACAATGATAATTGTTATCATATGCATAAAATTATGTAAATAACGTTGTGATACCAATTTCTTTAAATAATGATACGTCCATAATATTTTTACAAAAAATTCTAAATGACAAGTTGTTACAAGCTCTAATTTGGCCCACCACAGAAATTAAATTTTTTTTTTCATTATTAACAGCTTACCATATAAGATTTGTAATGAAAATATTATGGACGTGACATTTCTCAATTTATATTAGGAAAGAAACTTGAACCCCAGCCCTTACCCCCCACACTCTACAAGCACTTATACCTGTGGAGTGACCATCGCATCAAGGATATGTGGTGGTTTAGGAAAATATATATGAATGCTAAAAAATTTTACTAAATGGCATGATCACAAAAAAATGTATTCAATAATTCATTTATTATCCTATGTTACCAAATTACCAATTATATTATTGCCACATTAATTGTAAGATTTTTTGTTTTAAAATTTGTAATAATTTTTTTCCATTTTCTTTGTAATAAACTTGAAGTTATAGGCCAAAGGCCTTGTAGCTAAATTGGCACATTTTCATGTACAAAGTGCTTGGAGGTTTAGGGGGAGAAAAAGTTTGAGTTGCGGGATTAGCAGCATGTTATAATTATCTCTCAAAAAAAAAAAAAAAAAAAAACTTGAATTTATAGTAATAATGGGGTCTATTATTGAGCTATGGGTGAATCATTACCTACAGAGCAAAGAGAATGGATGTGGCAAACCAATGTATCCCTGCAAACTAGTATGAATAAAAAAGATGATGGATTTAACCAATGTCTATTCTATTATCAATAGTACATCTGGTATCTATGCAAAGATAAATGAAGTTTTACGATCTTTAATGTTAAAATTTCCCTTTCCAAATGTTACCAGCCCACTCAATTATCCTTCCCCAATCAATTTTTGGGTTATCTTTTTCAGCTGAAACCCATGATCATTCCATAGGAACAAGTCACTCAAAGAACAGGTATTTCCCTTCGCACAATCAATTTCCACCAATTCATCAATTCTGTATTATCTCTGTCTTGCCAACAAATTTATGCATGCCTAGGAGCTGAATGTGGAAACCAAATCAATTTCCACCGATTCACCATAGGAGTCTTATATCTGACTATCTGAGTTCCCAAGCTGTTGCACAAGTTAAACAACCTGACTTTTTATGCACCCAAACCACCTGATCAAATTCACCAAAAGCAACCTCAGGCAACTTGCTCTGTATGCTTAAAAGATCTTCATATCTAGCAGGCATACATGATGGTACTGGCTAGGATGTGGCCGTAGTGAGGGAGTCCAGTTGTGAAGCGCAGGCTGTTGTAGAGGATATATTCGGGCGGGTCTGTGAATTTTGACCTATCTTTTTCTTGGAGAAACCTCAAACCCTTGAATCTAAAACCATACATGTTTCTAAAACAAGTATATACAGGAAAGCAATAGTTAAGTAAATTCCATACCTTTCCCATTCAAAATCAAATCATGCACTCAATGAAGTTTAAGGTACACCCAGACTTCTCCAAAGGGATAGATCAATTCCATTTCTCAAACAAACTCATTAGCAACAATGACCAAAATGTGCATGTTACCACCCCACAGCGTCTCATTCCTCATACTAACATTACCTATAAACATTTCTAACTTTTTTCATATTAATGCTATGAACATCAGAACATGAGGGTTGAGCCTAGATGCAATTATGAGGTGTAGGAAAGGAATCCCAAATCAAATACCAACTGAACTGATTGCTTTTGCTACCCACCTTCCTAAGTTCATATACCATTAATCTAAAAGCGGGATATTTGGGTTGATGAAAAAAGGCTATTCTTGTATCTAAGCATCATTCCTGTGCAACCTCTATGCAAATCAAACATGACTGCAAATTCCATAATATCTAAAATGTCAAATGTGTAACTATGATTGTTAACATTGCCAAGTACCACCCTCCAAGCCAATTTCAGATTGCTACATTTTCTTTTATTCCTAGCTACAATATAACTAATCATTTGATTTCAGCAAAATCATTTAGTCCACCAAATGAATGTGCATGTATTAGAATGATCTCAAAATATTAAGCTTGTATAAGAAATCATGCTTAGTACCTAGGTTAGCTTTGGAATCTAAAAAACAATGAGTCAGTAATTTGGTCATTATAAAAAATAAATAATAGGAATTCACTGACCTCAATAGATTTTAAGATATTATTATACTTAGGCTATGACAGTATTAGCATTGAATCATTTCTATTGAGCATAGACTCTAACTTGTCTGCAAGTGTTCACTATTTTTCTTATTCAAATTTCCAAATTGATTTAAAAGAAAAAGACTAGACGGATGTCTTACAGGTGAGAGTTTGGTCCTCTCGCCAAAATTATGTGGTACTATGGTTGATCCTACCAAGAATGTTGAGCTTCTCTTCACAAAAAAATTCATATGCTTCCGACTTTGCAGCACATCAGTAGCGGATCAGGTTTCCTTCATAGTTTCCCTTATTCCAAAATCTATGTGCTTCATTGAGTAATAGCAAATAGTTACCCCTGATTGGATTGGATTTGGCTGTGTCTTTTCCTGCAAGGTTTAAACCTATCCACTTGATATCTATTCTATACCCATGTTCTCCATGGTGAGCTAGTTGCCAAGGAAAAAAAAAACAAACAACTATGCTGCTAAGCAAGTTATCATCATAAAGGCCATGTAGAATTCGTTTTAAGACCAAATATTCACTGTCAATACACTGGAACCATTCATCATAGCCCAGAGACGGAACAACCTACAGGCTCAGGGGGCTGTGCCCCCCACACCCACCCCCCCCCCCCCCCCCACCCCCAATTTTTTTTTTTTTTTTTAATATTAAATAGTAGGTATATATTTAAGATTTTAGAAAATAAGCCCAAGAAAATTATATTTGTCCCTTCAACCCTCTCCTTTCCCTCAAGAAGAATGAAAATTGACCCTCTCAAACTAAATTAACCCAAAGACAGTAAAATGGTTACATGCATGGCCTACTCTTTTGGCCCATCGCCCCTACTGAAACAATTTTTTTTTTAGTACAAATACAAACCCACTTCTACAAATCTAAAATTCCTAACAGTTATACTCAGAGTCAAGAGAGAGGCTCAAAAAAAAAAAAGAGGAGAGAAATCTAACAATTATCCGCTAGCCTCTACTCCCACTGCTCTGCCTAGTGGCAGAGCCACATGTATGTTGATATACAATTGCAATAGAATAAAATAATGAGGTAGTAAGTTTTGTGAGTAAATAATGAAAGTATGGAATCCCTAATTTTTAGCTCAATTTCAAATCCGATTAATGCATTCAAATCATTCAACATTGATAATGTAGGGTCTCAATTTCTAGCCCAAACCCAAATGGAATAGGATATGAGCCCAATAAGCCCAATACAATAAATTTGTAAGAGAGTGGGTGAAAGAACTGGGCTTGTGATGGGTTTTATAACAGTTAATTGGGGTTCTGAGCCTGTCCGAGGAGGATAAAACACATAATCAGATGTTGAGTTTGAGTCTGAGGAGTAAGTGTCACGCCCCAAACCCGGTACCCGGATTTGTGACCATGACCGGCATGCTAATATCAAGCCTAAACCTGATATTAACAAGAACCAACTTAACTTTTTGAAAACTTTTACAAAAGCTTCCCTCTTTCTTTTCATTTCTTGTTTCTTTACTTAATTGATAGAACCTTTCACTTGTCATTCAGAGCATCTACATTGTACTCAAAAATAACATAATCCACCAATTATTCAATATCCACACTTTCACATAATGCATCTCTTAATACTTTAAGGTACAAAACTTTATTTAGATCCTAAAATCAACCATACTACAAATCTAAACATCAAGTTTCAAATTTAGGATCCATACATATAAAACTAAAACCAGCTCCTTCCAAACTCGACTAAGGCTCCCTCTGCTCCAAAATAAAACCTGCTAACTGAAAGAGTGGAAGGGGTGAGCTACACAGCTCAGTAAAGGTAAGATATATGAAAATTTAATAAGGATGCATGTAAAACAGATCATTTCATTCTATGAATGTTCGAATAGGAGAACAACTTTTCATGCATAGTATTTTATAATATTCATAATAATACTTATATGCTCTTCATGTATAGAAAGATAATTGTTCTCCTTTTTCTTATCAAAATAATATTACTAAACCTTTCGGATTGAACTTCTTTCATTTCTTACAAAGTCACCATACATATATATTCTCATTACAAAATAATCATTTTAACTTAAATAAGATAATTCGGTAACTTTGTATTAAACTAGAAACATCTTAAAGAATAACAAAACTTTTCTTCATAAATTTATTCTCGTAAAATATTATAATTTTCATTGTCATAAAACTTAACGTTTCATAAGAACCGATATCTGATAACTTTTAAATATAAACTTGTACTTTTATTGGAAGCTTTACCTTTATAGTACAACAGAATTTCAGAAACTTTTACCTTTAATGAACAGCTTTCGTTTTCAATAGAAACTTCTTCTTTCCATGAGAGCTTTTAACTTTTCATAATGCATTTAAACAAAATCATTCTCTCATAAATAATAACAGAATATAGCTGTTCATCAATAACTTATTGGTTAGTCCATATCTGATAAGTCTGTACTTATTTGGGAGGCTTCTAGCACCACGGTGCTAGGCATCCAGCATTCCCCACAATACCAGGTATTCCCAGGATCACATCATAATACATATCTTCCAACCATGGGGGTAGGTTGGCTTCCCCCACAAGTTGGCCGTAACCAACAAGGGGCGGGTACAGCAGAGTCAGTCCCACTTAATGGCCAATCATATAACATTTTCCATGGAAAGCCAGTAATTAACCCCTACTGACAAAGTTCAGATCACCAGAGGACATAACCCGAAAACATTTCATACTTTACATCATAGTGAAATTTCTTATTTTGCATAATATTTCACAATAATAGCATTTCCATTCTTTTATTTAAACATCATGTTCGTGGAATTAGTAATGACATCAATATGCTTAAATCATATACCTAAGGTTTCGAAAGCTTACGAACATATCTTTGTCAGAATAATGATTATATGCCATATTTCTAATCAAAAACCTTTTAATGCATTATATACTTTAAAGTAACCTCATGACTTACCAAACGCTCATATAACTTATCCCTTACCTGAAAGCAGAGGAATCGAGAGCCTAAAGTCGAAGGAGCTTAGACCTGAGGACTGGTAACACTTAAACCAAAAATCAAAGCTTATTACCACTCATTACTCCTTATCATAAACTTACACATTCATCTCCAAAACCTATGTCTTAGAACCAAGAAAATCCTATGCCCATCACATAAAGTTCCCCAAAACACATAATACAATCATCAAACGCATTATGCACCCAAATCATAGAGAAACCAATTCATAAAATTCATATATGATCCTAACATACCAAAGAATAATCTCATTAAATTATAACTCAAAACATACAACCTAACTTGAGAATTAAATCCACAAAGTCAGGTGTAGCATATGGGGTTCACTGCGCATTTCAGCAGCATACACCCAATTTGTAAAATGCAAACGGGCTGTCCACACGTGTCCAATTGTCATGAAATTTTACAGAACTACTCCCCTGTATGTCCAATATACACCATAAAAATTTCGGAGTCAAAGCATCAACCCATGATTTATTAAAAATCACGCAAGACAGCATACTCAAATCTGTCCTGACAGAAATTCATGCAACTTAGAAATTAAACCATTAATTTTCTACTCATCCAAATGCTGTGAGACCAATTCCATAACAACCATACATGTCTTAGAATTCATAAAAACTACTCCTAGCCTCTTAATTCACAGCATATGATTTAATACATAATTTTCTTGTTGTAAACACCAAATCTGTCACAGAGGCAGCTTCAGTACATATTCTTACAAAATCATCAACAAATAGTAATGGGTCTTAATTCCGTTTGGGTATTTTTATACCTATAATAAACATACTAAATACCATAATAAGTATTCAATAGACCACAATATCATCAATATTTCAAGTAACTAAAACAGAATCACCAATTCAACTTCCAAAATCAGAGTAGAGAACAAAGAGGGAAAATAGGCAAACAGTTATAATATCCAAATACACAAAATCAGATGAGGTTTAATTTACTTACCCACACACTTTGAAGATGAAACCTTAGGGCTAATTGTTTAATTTCTTCTTTAAAGAAACTAGAATTTTTGGTGAGAGAGAGGAGGCTACCGTGTGAGAGCAAAGAGAGAAGAAAACAAAAACAAAGAAAAAGGAGAAGAGAAAGAGGGCTGGACTTTCTGTCTGATGCAGCCAATAAAATGAGATAAGGGGAAGACTTTTCGGTGGGGTTTTGTCTTTCTTTTGGGTGTGTGAACCGGTGGACTTGAGAGGAAGACTTAAGGGAGCTTCCTAGCACCTTCCTTAAGAGAAAAAGAGACAAAAGTGAAGTGAGAATTCAGATTTTTGCATGAACCCGTGGGAAATGAGAGGTTCTTGGATGTTCTATTTGTTTGAGAAAGTCAAGGAAGAGGTGAGGTGGAGCTCGGTGATTGTATGTCCAAGTCTTGGTCTTTGGGTTTGTTCACATGCATGAAAATTTGGCTTACATGTGTTAAATTTCAATTGATTGCATGTGGGTGGAATTTCCACTATAATATCTCATGCATCATGCATAGTTAAAACACCAACAACTATATATATATATATATATATATCTCATAACTTAACCACTTAATATAATTTTGTACATACTTAGTATATATTTATAATACAAATAGCCATTTCAATTATTTATAATCTTTATAATTCTTATTCAATGGCATTATAAAATAATATATTTATTAAATACTCTTATTTTAATTATAAAAAGAAAGTGGCTTAAAACAGTAATTAACCACTTAAACACATAGTTTAATTATAAAGTTGGGTCGGGGTGTTACAGTAAGTTTCTGAATGGATAGGCTATTTCATATGGTATGTTCTTTCTAGTCCTACAATAAATCTTCTCCAATCTCTCCCTATAATATATTTTCCCTCCCCTTCTTATGGAGGTTTTTCTCATTATATAGTCCTCTCCGATCCATTTCCATCGTCCACTTGTCCATCATCCAACCTTGTACTTAAGTATATATCCTGTTGAGCAGACTTTTCTAGTTTTTTGTGGGCGATAGTAGTTGAAAGTACTGTTCGGAGGTCTTCTCCACATTAATGCGGCCAGGAAAGCTGCTGTAGTGCATTTAATGCGGTGGTAGCAGCTTTTCCCTTAGATATTTTCGTGTTCTTATCCCTTCCCTGTACATCTGAAGTTTATCTTCATTGCTGGAGCTTCCTGGAAGGTTACACAAGGTAAGACGAAGTTCGTTTTACTGACATTCGTCAGGTCCGAGGAGGATGACCCTCTCGGACTAATGCCTTTGAACATTTCTCTATTCGTCCAACTACTATGGGGTTTTCCTAAACGTTTCTTCCTCCTCGGACGTACTCTTGCTAGTAAATTGGGCTTTAGGCTCAACACATAAGCTCAAGCCTTGGCCCCCCACAATAGCCCCTCAAAATTTTAATTTTTCCCTCTCATCCGAGGAGAAAAAGTATAATTTTGACTTGTGTACATAATTACCTTTAAAACCTTAAAGATATTCAAACCTTAAGCACATGGAAGGGTTATTTTTGTCACCTCACAAGTGTTTTTGACGCTTTGGAACTTGCGAAGCGTCATTAAATATTGTGGGTTGCATTACGCTCTAGACATCCAATGGTAGAGTTCTAATCCAATGGTCCAGATCTTCTCTCCAATATTTGGGCGGGATATGTCCCCCTCATTTTCAGTTCCTACTATAAAGACTTCTAAACACCATTTCTTTCTTTTTTCATCACAGTTTGCAATCTCAGAGCACTCACACCTCCACTCCCCTTATTTCATCACTGTTCATCATACTTTCACAAAAAAGACTCCAAAGATCCTCGAAAGACACGAAGATCAGTTCGCATCATCAACTACGTAAGTTTCGCTTTCCAAACTTCCTTCAACTTCTCGAATAACCTCCTCGGCTCTCCGTTCTTTCATTCACCGGCTCAGAATGGGTAGATTTGAGCGTTTAGTAAAGACTCCGGCCTTGATAGAGTTGTTCAAAGAAAAGTACCACATTGCCCAGGAAGTATCGGTACGATACTGTTCCACAGAGGGAGTGGAATTTGAACAAAAAATAGGAGATGTTGTAATCCCCATGATTGCCTTCATAGAAGGAGGCATGACCATCCCTATAAGTAGGATTACAAGGGACTACCTACGTGCCCATAAACTCTGCCCCCACCAATGTGCTCCAAACTTTTTTAGAGTCCTAGGATCGATTGACACTTTAGACCGACATCTAGGGCTGGGATTGACTTGGTGTGATGTCGCTCATCTATATGAAGGCCATATAGAAGCTCGGGCAAGATTTTACCTTAAGTCCCGATCCAGTGTTGTCAAGTTAATTTCTTGTCTCCCCAAATCTAACAAAAGGATGAAAGATGACTACCTCATCCTCTCAGGCCCTTGGAGTGACGGCCTTCCTTGCCCGAACAAGCTAGGAGAGCCAGGTGGGGTAACTTAGATCTAGGATTTCTAACATTAGATTTGAGGAGTTCGTTCTCGGCTCTGCTTTATTGTATTTGAGTATTATTTTTTATTCACTATTCTTTCATCATTTTTATTTTTTTGAAGTTTTTAACTGTTTGATTCTTTTGTTTGACAGATAAACAATTTAACAACCTAAAGCTCAGCTTAATCAACGTACTAGCACTCAACTATTTGCTCAGATCTCAAATTTTCGTGAACGACGACGGGCAACTTTGTGTCGTCCACTTGATTTTGGACTTTGAGCCAATTTCCAGGTCTTTTTTGGACGTCGGCAACTCTATCCGAGCAGACGACTATCGTTTGGCTCGCATAGACGTCTCTCGGCCAAATTTCCTCGCTCCACACAATTTTCCACCTGTTGACCATCCTATCCCACAAGGAATACCAGTCGCCCAGCCATTACAACAAGTACCTCTCGGGCAGGCCAATATCGGGGAAGGAGCTGCTTCTTCTTCTTCTCTTGAAGAAGAAATTGATAGATTCAAGTTTGAAGAAGAAGCCATCCTTATATCGGAGGCTGAAGAAGGGGCGGACGAGTATTCGTGCGTTCAGACTCCTGCCCAAGTAGTAACTTATATTGGGGATACTTCGGACGAGGAGGAAACTGTGGCTCCTAAAACTGGCCCAAGTCTGAGGGAGCTTATGAAGAATAGGAATAAGGCGCCCTCTCCTAAGGACAAGAATAAGTCCAAGCCCCCAACAAACCCTCCTCCTCCTCCTCCCCCTTAGATTCCTGCTGATCTTGGGCTGAAAGCCAACCCAGATCTAAGGAAGAAAAGGCAAATTGAAACTGCCGAAGAAGGAGAGTTGGGCCCTTCCAAAGGAAGTAAGCAGCCCAGACTGTCATAGGACCACAGGAGCAGAAGGTCCAACTTTGTGGACAACCGAGAGGAACCTCCGGTGGCCCAAGTATGTCGGACCACACGTACTTGGTCACCCGTGTTGGAGGTAGATGGTATGCCAATCGCGTACGATGCCACCCTTAGGCATTATCGCGGGGGGCATGCTGGTCTGGTGGTTGAGGCTCTGGAACAGCCTCTTCTCCTCCCACAAGACATGGAGGCCTACAGGACCTTCAACCACCTTGAACTCTTCCTATCCCTTAAAAGGGACCTGGCTATGGTAAGTGATTCTGTTCATTTTTCTTCATTTATACTTATTTCCCTGCATTTTATAGTAAAAGTGATATCTTATTATTGTTATTATATATATTTTTTATTCCTAGGTCACACAACAACTTTTTGTGGTCGAGGAGTAGGTAAAGAACTCCCGTAGCGAGACAAGGCTTACCCTGGATGCTCGAGGAGAAGCAGAGGCGCAGCTAGGCGCGTTAAAAGAAAAACAAGCAAAAATGGCCGAGCAGGTGAAAGATGCTCTTAGGCAGAGAGAAAGTGCCGAGACAGGCCTGAAAACTACAGAAAAGCAAGTTGAGGACATTCGCAAGGAGCTGCACTATACTGAAATTAATCTGGCAACAGAGAAGCAGATGGTGACAGAGCTCCGTGAAGAACTCCGTAAGGCCAGAGAGGCTGCCTAACTACTAAAGGAGGCAACTGAGGCCGAGAAGCATGCTGCATATGATTTGGGAGTACAGGAGACTCAAAGCTGTCTCACAGAGGAATTCTCTGCTGTGGCGAGGGACTACTGCGATATCACGTGGGGTAAGGCCCTTGATGTCGCTGGAGTCCCTACTGATTCCGTCCTGAGGCAGCCTGAGAGCATATATTATGAGTCAGACATCCGTGAGCTCCTAGGTTCTGTGTCTCCTCCCCCAGAACATCCTGCCAAAGTGTCTGAGGTGCCCATAACAAGTCAAGTCCCTCTTGCCCTTAGGGAAGTTCCAACGGATTCTCGCCCAGATGCTGGCCAAGGAAAAGAAGTTGAAGCTCCCCCGAGCAAGGACAAGAGCAAGGACAAAGGCAAAGACAAGGCCTCAGACACCACTATCTCTCTGCCAGAACAAGCTGCTAATCCAAAGGCTCCAAAGGCAAAAGTTTAGGGCAATAGTTTTTGTAATATATTTATTTTCCTTGTTTACTGTTTTTGTTTTTTTTTTTTTTTTTGTTAAGGAACTGTACTACACTTTTACTATTAATGAAAATATGTTCCTTCTGCTTCATAAAATGTGATAAATAATGGAAAACTGTTCTAATGCCATCTTCCTTTAATTTGACTAGTATATATGATTATATTGGGCACATAGAGCATATTATAAGATAAGTCCAACCAAAGAGGTTCAAAACGTGGGTCAACACATAAATTGAATAAGTACCTTCAGCAGTAACAAGATATCAATAAATGCAATAAACCCTAATGGGAATTTCAAGTGATATGTTTAAGTTTAAATTTAAATACTTACAGAAACTTAGAATGGGTGCTAACTTATCCAGATCATCTGGTCCGAGGACACCAGGCATGATTGGATTTAAGTTTAAACACTTAGTGTAACTGGGAATGAGTGTTAACTAACCCAAATCATATGGTCCAAGGACACCAGGCATGATTGGATTTAAGTTTAAACACTTAGTGTAACTGGGAATGAGTGTTAACTAACCCAAATCATCTGGTCTGAGGACACTAGGCATGATTGGATTTAAGTTTAAACACTTAGTGTAACTGGGAATAAGTGTTAACTAACCCAAATCATCTGGTCCGAGGACACCAGGCATGATTGGATTTAAGTTTAAACGCTTAGAAGAACTGAGATATGAACAGTATAAACATTTCATATATAAAAAACACATATTTAACAAATAAACACTTTATTAATAATAATTCCTCTTTAGGTTATTTACATTCCAAGGATGCGGTATTACATGTTCGTCCAGATCTTCTAAAAAATATGCTCCAATGCCTGCTTAGGAGGTGATACGATAAGGTCCTTCCTAATTCGGACCTAACTTTCCCCAAGCTGGATTCTTTGCCGTTCCCACAACCTTGCGTAATACCAGATCACCAGGAGTTAAGGGCCTTAATTTTACGTTAGCATCATAACCTTGCTTCAGTTTCTGCTGATAATATGCCAGCTAAACCATTGTGTCTTCTCTTCTTTCCTCTATCAAATCCAGATTTCTGGTTAGGTGCTCATCATTATCTTTTGGATTGAACGAACTAGTTCTTGTCGTCGGGAAGCCAGTTTCCAAAGGGATGACAGCCTCAGCTCCATAAGTCAGTGAGAAAGGGGTCTCTCCAGTAGACCTGCGAAGAGTGGTTCTATACGTCCAGAGTACATGTGGTAATTCCTCCACCCATTTACCTTTCGCATCATCTAGTCTTTTCTTCAGCCCACCTACTATAACTTTATTTACAGCTTCGGCCTGTCCATTCCCTAGGGGATAAGTCGGAGTAGAGTATCTATTAATAATCCCCAACTCGCCACAGTATTTTCTGAACATCTTACTATCGAACTGAAAACCATTATCCGAGATGAGCACGTGAGGAACTCCAAACCGAGTAACGATGTTCTTCCAGACGAACCTTTTGACATCCACGTCTCTAATGTTGGCTAGGGACTCTGCTTCAACCCACTTCGTAAAATAGTCTGTGCCAACAAGGAGATACCTCTTGTTTCCCACTGCCTTGGGAAATGGTCTCACAATATCTAAGCCCCATTGAGCAAATGGCCATGGGCTAGATAACGGATTTAGGATTCCCCCTGGTTGGTGTATGCTTGGCACGAACCGCTGGCACTGGTCACACTTTCTAACGTATTCCAAGGCCTCTCTTTGCATATTTGGCCACCAGTAACCTTGAGTAAGAGCTCTATGTGCTAAGGATCTGCCTCGAGTATGGCTTCCACAGATTCCTTCATGCATCTCTTCTAGAAGTGATTCGATTTGCTCGAGATGAACACACAACAGATAAGGCCCTGAAAAGGAACGCTTATATAATTTGTGATCCTCCGACAACCAATAACTAGTAGCCTTTCTTCGTATTTTGTCAGCTTCAATTTTTTCTTCAGGCAGAATGTCCTCCTTCAAGGATTGTATGATGGAATCCATCCAGCTCGGGCCTTCTCTGATCTGGTTAATTTGAATCGTATCTACTGTTCCTGAAGGTTTATATAGGTCTTCAACAAGGATTACTCGAGGTAAGTCCTGTGCCAAGGAGGTGGCCAGCATGACCAAAGAGTCCGCTTGTGCATTGCCACTTCTGGGGACACGTAGCAAGTCAAAAGAGTCAAATTTTAACTGCATAGATTTAACTTGGCTAAGATACCCTTACATCCTCTCATCTTTAGCTTCGAATTCTCCTCTTACTTGACCGACAACCAGCCTTGAATACGAGAAGAGTTTTATGGATTTTCCTTCCATTCTTTGAACCATAGACATTCCTTCCAACAGAGCTTCATACTCAGCTTCGTTATTCTTGGCTGGAAAATCTAACCTCAAAGACTTTTCAATGACAACCTTTTCAGGGGACACCAGTACCAATCCAACTCCTGAACCTTTTTGATTTGATGCTCCATCTACATGTAGCTTCCATGTCGAAGGGCAGTATTGGGAGATCATACCAACCAATTTTTCATCCATGTTTATATCTGATGGTAATTCTTCTATCTTCGATTCGGTGAATTCAGCCACCAAATCTGCTAGGACTTGTCCTTTTACGGAGGTACGGGGCATGTACTTAATATCAAAAGCACCCAAAATTGTTCCCCACTTGGCTATTCTTCCCGTGTAGTCAGCACTTCGGAGTATGGTTTTGAGCGGGAGCTGTGTAAGAACAACCACTGTATGTGCTTGGAAGTAGTGAGGTAATTTACGCGTGCCAAGCACCACTGCTAGGATTGCTTTCTCCAATGGTAGATAACGCACTTCCGCTTCATGCAACGACTTACTCACATAATAGACTGGCCGTTGTATACCATTATCCACCCGTATCAGTACCAAACTTATTGCATACGAGGCTACAGCAATATAGGCGAAAAGGACTTCATCTGGCTCAAGACTAGACATGATCGGCGGCCGAGCTAAATAGTCTTTGAGTTGCTGAAAGGCCTCGGCACACTCCTTTGTCCATTCAAAATTCTTCCATTTGTTGATCAATAGGAAGAAAGGCCTACATCTATCTGCTGATCGAGATATGAACCTATTCAAAGCAGCAACCATTCCAGTTAGTTTTTGCACTTCTTTTAGATTCCAAGGAGTTCGCAAGTTGTTAATGGCTTTAATCTGGTCGGGGTTAACTTCAATTCCCTTGTGAGTAACCACGTAACCCAAGAATTTGTCTGATCCTACACCAAATGAACATTTGGAAGCATTTAAACGTAGCTTATAGCTTCTGATAATTTCAAAGATAACTCGAAGGTCTCCCAGATGCTCCGACACCATTTTGCTCTTCACCACCATATCGTCTATATAAATCTCAATATTTTTCCCTAATAATGACTCGAACATCCTCGTCATCATTCTCTAATAGATGGAACCTGCATTCTTCAAACTGAATGGCATCACCTTATAATGATAATTCCCAATAAGAGTAATAAAAGTAGTTTTTTCTTGATCATCCAAAGCCAAAGGTATCTGATAATAACCCTGAAAAGCGTCCAAGAAACTCATCCAAGGATGGCCGACAGTAGCGTCTACCAGCTGATTGATCTTGGGCATGGAGAATGGGTCTTTAGGGCAGGCTTTATTCAAATCCGTGAAGTCAACACACACTCGCCACTTCCCACTCTTTTTCTTTACTACTACTGTGTTTGCCAACCATTCGGGGTAGAAGACCTCATTGATAGCCCCCAGCCTGTTTGAGTTTCGCTACCTCCTGACGAACTGCTTCTGCATGCTCTTTGGACGGACGACGAAGGAGCTGCTTTTTGGGAGATACTAGTGGATTAACATTTAAATGGTGGCAGATGAATCCTGGATCCACCCCTGGGGCTTCGTAAGTGCTCCAGGCAAAGACGTCAATGTTCTGCTTAAGGAACTCTATCAGCTCTTTTTTCTCTTGCTGAGGTAGCTGGGATCCAATTTGAAAAAACTTCTCTGGATCATCCCTTATTGTAACCTTCACCAGTTCCTAACATTCTACCTACTCAGATGTTCCACCGATGGATAAAATCGGGTGCTTTAACTGCTATAACTCTTTCTCACCGAGAGTCATAGGTTCAACCTCAGGCCTGTTCTGGATGGCTGCAACCATACACTGCCGCGCCATGGTTTGATCACCCTGTATTTCTTCGATTTGGCCTCTGGATGGGTACTTAATTTCCTGACGCAGGGTGAGAGAAACTGCTCATAAAGTATGAAGTCAAGGTCTGGCAACAATTGCTGTATAAGGAGAATACGCATCCACCACGATAAAGTCTACCTCCACCGTCTCTGAACCAGTCTACACAGGCAACCTAATCTGTCCATTCGGGATAATAACCTTCCCTTCAAAACTGACTAGGGGAGAACTGTAAGGAGTCAGATCTTCCGCTCTTAAATTCAGCCCCTTGTAAAGGTCAGGGTACATTATCTCGGCCGCACTACCTTGATTCACCATCACTCTTTTCACATCATAGCCTCCAATTCGGAGGGTGATCACTAAGGCATCATCATGAGGTTGAATAGTTCCAATCTTGTCCTCGTCCGAGAACCCCATGACCAGGGGCCGATCTAGTCTAGCTCTCTTCAGCTCGTGGCTACCGTCCTCAGAAGACAGGCGAGCCACAGACATTACTCTAGAATGGCATGATCCCGTTCTGCCAGGCGCCGCAAAAATAACGTTGATAGTTCCAAGAGGGGGTCTTGAAGGATTCTCCCTTTCCGGCCGAGAAGTGGTCTGACCACCTAAACCACTAAAATGATGCAACAGCTGTTTCAATTTGCCTTCTCAAACAAGTTGGTCCAAGTGATCCCATAAACTTCTACAATCCTCAGTCGTGTGACCATGGTCTCGATGGTATTGACAATAGAGATTTCAGTTTCGCTTTTCAGGATTTCCCATCATCTTGTTGGCCCATTGGAAGAAGGATTCGTTCTTAACCTTTTCCAAGACTTGATGCACTGGTTCTCGAAATACAGCTCCGACCACCTAATTGTTACTTGACCCTTGCTGCTTTGTATAATCCCTTCTCGGCCAGTTATTGTTGTATCTGTCCGACCTAAAATCTTTTCTTTCTTGAGGGACAACCTTAGCTTTCCCTTTTCCCTGTTGTTGATCGTCTTCTATCCTTTTATACTTGTCCACTCTATCCATTAGCTGTCGCAAATTGGTGACAGGTTTACCTGTCAGGGATTTTCTCAAACCATCTTCAGATGGGAAGCCGACCTTGAAAGTTCTAATAGCGACTTCATCAAAATCGCCATCAATCTCATTGAACATCTCCCAATACCTTTCAACATATGCCTTTACAGATTCTCCTTCCCTCATTGTCATAGACAGCAGAGAATCTAAGGCTGAGGAACCCTACTGCACGTAATAAACCGGGAACAGAATGATTGAGTAAGCTTCTTGAAAGAACTGATAGAATTCGTTCTTAGCCCATCAAACCATCTCATTGACATCGGCCCTAAGCTGGAAGGGAACACTCTGCACAGCAAGGCCTCATCCTGAGAATGAATCGCCATCTTCTGTTTAAATTAACTTATGTGCTCCACAGGATCTGTACGTCCATTGTACATGGTGAACATGGGTTGATGAAAATGTTTGGGGAGTTTTGCCTTTTCTATTCCTCGAGTAAAGGGGGACTTAGAAATTTGGCTCAGAGCCTTCTTCATGACATTAGTTCCTACCCCCCTTCCAGATGGACTCCTTCGCCTCTTCTTGCGAGAACGTTCCTCCTCATAGGAATAAGATTCACTAGGTGGGGTTTCTGAGCGTTCTCTGTAACTGGCATCTCCGTCATTATTGGAAGAAACATCAGAGTTAGAAGGGGTTTGTTTTCGTTGTGCACGACGAAGTTTCCTTTTTAGATCATCAATTTCTCGTTGCAAATCCTTTTCATCAGCTTGCTCATGTACCAAATGACTCTTTCGTCGATAGCCACTTCCACCAGCATGGAGCATCTGTGAGCTGCCCTCCTGCTGGTTATCCATATGATTTCTGTGCTCAAGGTTATGGAGCTCGCCTTGCTGATGAACATTAGCTGATTCTGCATGGGGTGGACTGGTCTGGTGTGGTCCTGAACCCGCCATAACCGTTATAAACCTTACAAGCGTTAATTCTTCCCACAGACGGCGCCAATTGTAGGGTCTCAATTTCTAGCCCAAACCCATATGGAATAGGATATGGGCCCAATAAGCCCAATACAATAAATTTGTAAGAGAGTGGGTGAAAGAACTGGGCTTGTGATGGGTTTTATAATAGTTAATTGGGGTTCTGAGCCTGTCCGAGGAGGATAAAACACATAATCAGATGTTGAGTTTGGGCCCGAAGAGTAAGTTTCTGAATGGATAGGCTATTTTATATGGTATGTTCTTTCTAGTCCTACAATAAATCTTCTCCAATCTCTCCCTTTAATATTTTTTCCCTCCCCTTCTTATGAAGGTTTTTCCCATTATATAGTCCTCTCCGATCCATTTCCATCGTCCACTTGTCCATCATCCAACTTTGTACTCAAGTATATATCCTGTTGAGCAGACTTTTCTGGTTTTCTGTGAGCGGTAGTAGTTGAAAGTACTGTTCAGAGATTTTCTCCACATTAATGCGGCCAGGAAAGCTGCTGTAGTGCATTTAATGTGGTGGTAGCAGCTTTTCCCTTAGATATTTCCGTGTTCTTATCCCTTTCCTGTACATCTGAAGTCTATCTTCATTGCTGGAGCTTCCTGGAAGGTTACCCAAGGTAAGACGAAGTTTGTTTTACTGACATTCGTCAGGTCCGAAGAGGATGACCCTCTCGGATTAATGCCTTTGAACATTTCTCTATTCGTCCAACTACTATGGGGTTTTCCTAAACGTTTCTTCCTCCTCAGATGTACTCTTACTAGTAAATTGGGCTTTAGGCTCAACACAGAAGCTCAAGCCTTGGCCCCCCACAGATAATATATGCAATTTAGTTGAAATTTCCTATTCTCAAGATTTTATCTATAAAAAAATAAAAAATAAAAAAAGCAAGCGCTCATATAATACTTCAATTATAACATCCTGATATTGATTTGTCAAACATAGATGAAGTTTTGCAAACAATTTATATATTTTATATTTTCATACACACATATATTATGTGGATTTTTTAGGGGAGTATCTATTTTTTATTTGAGTTTATCTTGACAGAATAGTTTGGCCTCCCCAACTCAAAATTTCTGGCTCCGCCACTAGCTCTGTCATTGCTCACACTTAGTAATATATATATATATATATATAATCTCTCTCTCTCTCTCTCTCTCTCTCTCTCTCTCTCTCCTATGGATAAATGGACATGGTTCCATTACTGTTGTGCGTGGAATTATTTACCCCAAGTGTGTGGTTTGTAATTGTAGGAGCCTATATAAGCTAATAATAAAACTATGGAATGTCAACCACAAGTTACTAACAACCATAAATGTTTTTATTAAATTGGAATATAAATATTATTGCATTAAAAATAGTTTCTTGTCTGCCACTAATGTATTAAAAATTATATATATTGTCTGCCACCAAAATTATATATATTGTCAATTTAATGTATTAAGCAAAGTAGACAAATTGACAAATTTGAAATTTTCGAACTCAACTATATATATATATATATATATATATATTTACTTTCTCAAAAATAGACTATATATAT
Source organism: Quercus parvula (assembly GCA_030820535.1). Classification (NCBI taxonomy): domain Eukaryota; kingdom Viridiplantae; phylum Streptophyta; class Magnoliopsida; order Fagales; family Fagaceae; genus Quercus; species Quercus parvula. Next base: position 11,203,740 of record JAUAME010000007.1, on the reverse strand, counting down.
ATATATATTTAATACTACGTTTTAACTTATTCATGATATTACACAGTTAGTTAACAGTTTTATACACTTTTAACTTCGTTTTCTTTTTTCCAGGTATGATTTTTAGTTATTGTAGACTGTTTATTAGATTTTTTTTTTTTTTTTTTTTTGTCAGTCGTAAGTTAAGATTGTGTATCACTTGTGCATATACTTATGTGGTGATAGTTTATTTTGCCTTTTACAACTAATTAGTTTTCCAAAAATAATACAAATATTTTAGAAGTAATTGCTAGTAATGCAACATTACTTACCTTTAATGAAAATATCTCAATTTATAAAATCCTCAACCAAAATTTTTCATAAAGAATATTTTTATTACGAAAGAAGATTTTCTAAGGGAATCTATAATTTTGAACATTAAAAGAGAGATTACAACTAAATTCTGTACAAAGTCCATCATATATGATTTATTAGGAATTAAAACAATAATTGAATTCCATTTTAATAGATAATTTAGTTTAAATGTACTAAGAAACAATTATTTTATGTCTTTTCTTTCTTTTCTTTTTTTTTTGATTCTTTGTTTATATATATTCAATAGACGTTAATTAGGTTGTATTCACATAAAAAATAAAGAATAAAAAAAAATCATGCTTGGCCCCCCTCAGCTTTGAATCTTGGTTCCGAAATCCGGATTCATAGCACCTCTAATGTTTCCACTTTCTAACTAAAACATCCCTCCCCCACATATTGAATTATCAAAAATTCATAATGTTAATTGTTGGGAATATACACAAATTCCCAAATTTGTGAGAGACAAAAAAATAAATAGAAAAATAACACATACATTACGATCACACAACACAATAAATTACGTAATTCAATAATTTGTCCACATTCACAGAGTTCTAGTGTTTTCACTATTTTCAAAGAAAAATACAAGATGCAGTAGTACACTACTTCTTTCTCAAAACAACATAAACTCTAATATGAAACAACGGTATTTATATCCCACACATAGATTCACAATGGGCTAAAAACACATAAAAAACTATAATTGGCCTAAGCCTTCGCTTTATGGACTAAATCTCCGAAAATCTCCTATTAGAAACAGTAACACTTTTATATTGGGCTGAGTCATAATCCAAATTAAACACAAACTAAACTCCACATAACCCAATAATATTAATTGCCCCCTAAGTATTCTTACTAATTATTTTCCTCTATAAATGTCAGAGAACCATTGAGGGAGATTCAACTTTTAGGTTAATTCCTCTAACTAGAAATTCACTAAAAATAAAAAAATAAAAAAAATCTTGGTTTCTTAAAATTTTGACAGGCATGAATCATTTCAAATCACCGGGGAAAGTTCAATGGTTTACCAAAGTATTATCTAAATTTGGAGGTCCTTTTTACTTAAAGTTTTTTAATAAGTAGATTTTAGTTTAAAGATCCCTCTAGACCAGTAGACCTAGAGATTGTCTAATCTCATAATTTAAATTACCCGTTTCATTTCATGTACGCTGAGAATAATATAATTTTTATAGCTTAAAATTAAAATCCTCTAATATTTAGGAACGATTGTTTTTCTCCCACAAAAAATAAAATGTATCCACTGACACGCATAGAGGAAGAATTATTCCTGGCATCTTTATTATTCTAAATAATGGAGTATCTCTACACCAAAATAAATAAATAATAATAATAAGAATAATAAGAACAATATAACAAAGGAAGATAACAGTAACACATTCTTATAACTGATTATGCACCAATTATAAATACATGATTCAACTCCACAAGCACGCAACAAACTTCAAATCTACGTACTTCAATGAACTTCTATAGTCATTTTTTATGTCCTGCAAAGAAAGAAAGCAAAGGAGGTAATATTAATTAGATGATAGATTTTTTTAATAAATAAAATAAGTAAAGTAAAGCACCACCCCCCCCCCCCCCCCCCCCACCCCCACCCCTCAAAAAAAAAAAAAAAAAAAAAAAAGAGGCTGTTAAGTACCTAACAATAACTTACAGAAAGTATCAGCCTTAATTCTTTCAGTATGATGGTAAAAAATACACATAAATTTGAATGTAATGTATATGCCTAATACTTTCTTCTGCAACTCTTAAGGCTGTTATGGCAGAAATAATGAATTAATTGACCACTCAAGGCTCTTATTAAGCAAGAGAGGCCATTCTGAGATGTAGTTTTGGCTTATTTATTGAAGCCTACTCCTATGGCTTGTGAAGCGAAAGAAATAGATGAATGAAAAGCAAGCAACAAACTTTTGGTTCAGTGGAAACAAAGAAGATTAAAGATAAACCATATGCATATGTTTTCATATAAATATTAAAATGAATCATTTTTAAAAAGTATTTTTTATAAAATTATCTCATTTTTCTATGTTTGGTAGCAATTTTAAATGAGTTGAAAAACAATCCCCTAACTTCTCCTATGTAGCTTTTTTTTTTTTTTTTTTTTTTTTTTTTTTTTTTTTTTTTTTGAAAAACTCTCCTATGTAGCTTACTATGAGATAAATTTTCTTTCCAAAATAATTTAGTGAAAAGCAATTTCTAAAAATAAATCATACTTTTTTTATTGAGCAAAGATAGTTTTCTCTTAACTCATTTTTTTTCTAATGTTACTAAATATTGAAAAACATGAAAAACTATCTTTACACGACATTTTTCATCGAAATAAACAAAGTGTAAATATACCCAATAATCTTCTATTATGAATGGAAGGTGGTAGCTTAGCTAAATTTATTGGACCACTTCTTTTCTATCATCTATATCTTTTGCAAGACAACTTGACTTGTAAGAGAAGGAAACTACCACTTGCAAACAAGGAATAACTTTTTCCACACCATCCTTTCTCACATAATGGATCCTACCATGAAGTCCAACTGGGAAGTGATGTGGAAACAACCATTTCTCTTATGGAAATAGTGCAACCTTATCTCTTCCAAGTGTAGACAATCTAGTTAGCTTTCACTACAAGAAAAAATGTCTATTACAATGGGAAAAATTGTTACAATAACTACAAAGTCATTGCAATAACGAAAAAGTTGTTGTGAGCCATCGTAATAAACTTCGAGACAATATGTTTATGCAATACAAAATCTCATTGCAATAAAATATTTTGATGTGAAATAAGTAGTTACTTATTGCAATAATATATTTCAACATAAAATAAGGTTTAGCTCTATTACAACAACACATTTAGATGTAACAAGGTAATTTTTACAACAATCTTAAATTGATGTAAGATATTTAAGTTACTATTACAACAACAAAAAAACCACAGACGCAATAGTATATATATTACCCCCATTTTTTTTTTTTTTTGCAATAGTACTTTTTGTAACAAGTCTTTTTTCACCTATTACAACAATATATTTTGATGTGAAATAAGTGGTTACTTATTGCAATAACATATTTCAACATAAAATAATGTTTAACTATTACAACAAGACATTCAGATGTAACAAGGTAATTCTTGCAACAATCTTAAATTAATGTAATAAATTCAAGTTACTATTACAACGAAAAACAGACCATCCTTAATACAACCAGCTAACAAAGAAATAAGAACTTTAGATTCTAGAAAGGAATTGAAATTTTTTCATAAGTGACCTCCACAAGGTGATTTCAAATTATTACGAATTATTTTATTTATTGATTGAGAATTACATTCAGTGGGTCTTGATTTTTGATCCCACATCTACACCCTTCACCTTGCTCTTACGAGATGAGCTCTGGGGACGAAGAACAATTCAATGCTCCATGGCCAAAGGTCAAGCAAAACAAAATGCGGGACGAATTTTACAAATGTTTTTTTATTTTTTTATTTTACCAAACTGGTGTTGTAAAAGTATAATAACTTAGAGCAACCGCATCATTCTTTTTAAAACTTTCTGTAAAAAAGGAATTTATTTTTTCTATTTTACGCCACCAAACAACGTTTATCTAATCTGCGCTCTCTTTTATTTAAATAATCATTTTTTTTAATTATTATTTTCATTTAATGATTCTCTCCTTTTTCATCAGATCTGCTCTCTCTCTACGCCATTATTGCTGTTTCTTCGTAGATTTTTCTTCTTCTTCCCTTCTGCTTCTTCTATCAATAACGTTAAAATGTCCCAGGGAAAACAAAAGAGCAAAGAAAAAGAAAAAAACCCATTCCCTTCTCTAATCTTTTCGACCCAAAATCTCTTCCCCACACAGCTCTCTATCAAAAATGGTGCAAGAAACACCGGCCACACCAGCAAATGGGTCCTTAATTCCCTTCTTCTTCTTCACTTCATCTTTTTCTTATTCTTTTTCTTTTTCTGCCTCCGTCTTCTTCTTCTTTGCAATATGGGTTTTATTTGATGATTCTTTATGGATTTGAATATGGATAATTTGATGAGCTTGGGTTTTAAATTTAGGATGAGTTTCACAAATGAAGAGAGAAAATCGGTTGGGAGAGATGAAGATTGAGAGAGGCGAAGAGAGAGAAATATTTTAAAAAATAAATACAAAACTACAACAACGCAAATATAAATGTGTAAATATACACACTTGTAGAAGATGTTGAGTATTTTTAAGATAAAATGTGTAAAATTTGTGTCTTTTTGTATTTTGTAAAGGTTTACATCCGTTAATGTGAATGCTCTTACATTTTTAATTTTACACAACTATTTTTTAAAAACACCCACATTAAATTATTTATTTTTATTGATTATTTATCAATTTTTTATTACTCTCTCAAATCAAATCTCTCTCTCTGCATAAAAAAGTATTAAAAATAAATTCGCATGTTAATAGTAACTTTGTATATTCTACTATTCTGTATCACACTACGATTCTTATGATACAAGACAAAACACATTCAAGGGTGTGTTACCGTGCGTGAGAAGCTTTTCCCTTCTTTTGGTTTCAAGGCAGCTTCCTTCTAACTTATTGCCTTTCTGCTGTGTTTTCCTTTCCCGTTAGGAGGGCCAAAACATTTAAAGAGGATTCATACTACTTTTTTTTTTTTTTTTGGAATAAGGGTTAGCGCTAGCCAATAGTTAATACTTTAGAAAGCACCTTAGCAAAATGCCTCCTCCCTCTAGTATCTATGAGATTTTTTTGGAGGAGTTGGGGGCAAGCTCTGCCTTGGATCGTATCCATTAAATAAAATAAAAATAAAGACTCTCTAATGGGGTCTCACAAAACCCATTGAAGTCCCTAACCCACAAACTCAAGTTAATAGCCCAATTATGTTGCTTGCATCCTATTGATGAGTGCATAATCATGTAACTGTGATGTATTAATTGGACTTTGAAAATTCATTTCATCTGTTTCTAACAAGCTTTAATAAGTTTTAGTGTAGTATTTTATTAAGGATCATATTAACAAGTGCTCTTAGAATAATTGTTAATAAACTATATTAAGAAATATTTAACATTATTTTTATGAAAAATATAAAAAGCTGTCAATAAAATTAAATTCTTTAACATTTTCTCATAAAATATATCTAAAAAAAGTTTCTAAACCAATGCCTTTAAGGCATACTTTAACATTTACCTTTTATTAATTGAAATAATAAGTAAAAATTCAATATGTAGGTTTAATTATGATGATTTTATTGTCAATTTGTGTTTAGTTTTAGATAACGAATTGAATGACCTCATCAATTCCAGTCTTTGTAAATGTAAATAAGTATATGATATATTTTTCTTCTTTCCGTTTCCATGTTCTGCTATGATTTTAAATTCAATTTACAAATAGGTTATAATTGAGAGATGGTCATAAAATATATATATATATATATATATATAGAAAAAAAAAATTGTTCATAGACTGAAGTCTAAGGATTCCCTAGACAAAAAAATAACTTTGCAATTTCTTTCTTGCTAATACATTATCCAATAACCAAAAAAAAAAAAAGTGTTTATGCACTATAGCTATAATAATATTTTTGAAGGTGAAGAATCTGAAATTATTGTCAAAAGCTGTGTTATTATACAATTCAATGCTTGATTTCTAGTTATATATATATATATATATATATATATATTATAATAATTTATGAGATCATGTAGTAAATTAAATTCTGGATTTTGACATGAAAAAATAAAAAATGATTGTAAAGTAGAGATAAAAAGAAAATTTTGAACCGACAGTAAAGTATTATTCTGTTTGGACCTTGGAGATACCAAACATGATTCTTTTTTTGAGTTGGGGAAAATTTCCGCGTCCCCTCTTCAAACTCAAAAACGCGTTGGATCTTTGGAATGTTCACTTTATGAGCCTGTGATTTTCTATGAAGCTCAGAAGCTCACTGGTTACTTCCCTAGTACCTTCTTCCAACAATCAAAGTGCCTTTTTCTTCCGTGAGAAGCCAGACTTCCTCCAAATTCTCAGGGGGGAAAAAATAAGACAGAAGATCAAAAACACACCAAAAAAAAGAAGATGATTTTCTAAAAATGTATTTTTAGATGAACTTTTCTTTTGTTTATTGAATTGATACAAAATAGAACATGCCTCAAGCTTTTAACCATAAAAGTCATAGCATCTCTTCATTTAATAGAAAAAAAAAAAATTGCTTTCCTTATTCCGTAGTATCCCGAGCTCTTTAAGATAAATGCTACATCTACGAGCTATAACATTTTTACAACAAATTTTAAGTGACAACCTGTTACTTGTGGGTAAAAACTAAAAAATAAATTTTAGTGGTGGACTCAGATTAACTTACAACCTAAGATTTATCGTAAAATTGTTATGAAAAAAGTTATGGACATAGCATTACTCAACTCTTTAAATACAACATCAAGAAGAGTATGCTTTTGGAAGAAGGAAAAAAATTACTAAAAAGATTTAGGGCATATTTAGTATTATGTAGTAGTTATTCTTTATGAATAAACATTCCATTATAACATGTATTACGATGTACCCTTATATTTTTTATAACATTCATGCCTTAAAAACAAATAAATAAATCATTTTAAAAAGTCCTAAATGGCCCAAAAGTTCTAAATGTTTTTTGTTTTTTTTTTTTTTTGAGAAAATGATTTAAACCTAGATATTTAATTTGAAAATACCAAGATGCATTAATTAGTTGAACTAAAGGTTCTTGGTTGTTGCCTTACTCTAGTGTCTTGGAAAAATGTATCGTGTCCATAGCATTTTTTTTTTAATAGAGAAAGATAATTTCAACCTATGGCGTCCACTTCTGATAATAGTTTTTTATTATCAAACCAAGACACTAATTAGTTTTTGATACATGTGGAGATTGAACCTTAAATTTTTTATTCAATCATAAAAAATTTTACAAATTGAGTTAATTGGAACTCACATGTTCATAACATTAGTCATTATATTTTTTGAATAATGATATGTTCACAATACTTTCAATATATCCTAAATTTTAAGTTGTTATAGTTCTAATTTAAATCTATCACACATCCAATAACAACATGCCGTTTAAAATTTGTTGTGGACATAAATTTTATTTATTTATTTTATCAATCGGCTAATATTTACTATTTTGAACCTAATTAATATTTTTATAATTATAGAAATTTCCTGAACTTGTTCTAAGCAATTGCCGAATTGGGCCAGAGGTAGGGCCGGCCCTACGGCTATAAAACTCGAGGTTATTATTTGAGAATGACCTCCCCTTTTGTTTGGTGCTAACCATCAGCCTTAGGTGGTTACCTAAGGTTTGCAAGGACATTCTTGACTTTGTTCTTTTTTGTTACTCTTTTCATCACTTTTTACCTGCAGCTTCTGCATCAACTTCGCTGTGTCTGAGCCTAAACTGCATCCAATTTCTATACGGCAAGAAAACAACCAAACCCACTTTGAAACCCAACAGAAAAACACCCAGAAGAAAACCCAGCTCTCTAAGCTAAACCGAAAACCCAGTCGCATCAAACCACCTAAACCCACACACACCATCTTTGATCGTCCAGAAATCTCTTGGTCCACAGCAGTAACCATAATTAACGAAGTGGCTCCACTCGTCGATTGCAAAATGCTACAGAGGCAAGCATCCACAGCAGGCCCAGCCGGCGCTGCCCAGCTACCGTTCTTGTTATCTCACAGTGTGGTTCAGCCCGTCAGAGCAGTAATTTGGTGAAAAAAATAAGGCAAACTCTGGCTGTTTACAGGCCTCTGGCTCAACCGGCATAGTTACGGTAATTTGGTGAACTGGTTGTTTACAGGCTAAAGAGTCAATAGTTATTAAACCTGACCGGGCTCAGCGTCGGAGCAGTATTTTGGAGAAAAAACACAAGCCCAACTCTAGTCATTTAAAGGCCCAAAAAAAGCCGGTTGGGTTCAACAACCCGGGTCGGCCAGTTGGAGCAGTGTTTTGGTGAATAGAACAAAGTCAACTCTGGTTAGCAGCTAAGAGGCATAGGCCTGTTTGATAACGGTGTTTAAACAATGAAAACTATTGTTTAAACATCACAACACGTTACTAGAAATCTCTTACCAAACAAACCCATATTTATTAAACCCAATCTTACTTGGCCACTAATGCAATTGATCTAGTAAAGTTCAAAATTTTTGTTTTACCCAAGAAAACCACGAGTTGTTGTGACCCATTTGATTTTTTCAAACCTAAGTTTCCATCTTCCTCTCAACCGATTCAGGCCTTGGTAATCTAGTATTTTAAAGTCCATGTGAGACCAGGCGTGTCATGGGAGACTAACTGAGGTGTTGATTCACAATTGTGTAAAGTTCATGGGGGTATATTGGTCAAAATAAAAGTTCTGTCATGACAACTATTATTCTAAAGCTTAGAGAGTAACCACCACACACCCTTGGTGCGATGGTCACTCCGCAAATATAAGTACTTGTGGGGTGTGGGAGGTAAGGGCCGGAGTTCAAGTCTTCAGAAGAGAGTTTCACACACATATACACATATATTATTATATTAGAGTAGAATTTCTATCTTGTATCCAAAAAAATTTAGAGAGCGATAAGGGCATTTTCCCAAAAAAGAAAGGAGAGGCTGAGATATAGATACAAAAGCAAAGCAAAGCAAAGAAACAAAAGAGTTAAGAGGAAAAAATTCTAAGGAGAAAAGAAATGAAGGTGAGTAGACCTATTCTTTGCACAAATGAGTTTATCAAATGCAAAGGAAAAGGTTCACTATTTTTTGGAATATATAAAAATTCTTAGATTTGTGAGATACAAAAAATAAAAAATAGCACACACAAAGGCAATCACATGATACAAGAAATTATGTGGATCAACAATTTACTTACATCTACAAAATAACAATGATTTCGCTATTTTCAAGAAAACAATTACTAAAAAATATATATATATATATATATATCTTTTTTAAAGAATCATCTCCCTTTTTTATTAAGAAAAGTTATTTTTGGAAAAGAAAACAATTACTAAAATAATTTACTTATATATTTTTAAGAACATGTTTGCCAAAAAGAAAACATATTTATGAGTTATATATGGGAAATGAGGCTTTCACACACACACACACACATATGTTGACTACCGCATACTCTTGGTGTGATGGTCACTCCACAAGTATAAATGATTGTGGAGTGTGGGAGGTAAGGGCTGGGGTTCAAGTCTCCAGAAGGGAGCTTCACAGACATATACATATAGATTATGTTAGAATAGAATTTTTATCTTATATAAAAAATATATATGTATATGTTTGAAGGGGGGCAGTTAAGAAAAATTCACATTTCAAAAGTTTTGTTAATAGAAAAAATAAGTGAGAGGGGAGATGTTTTTGAAAAACTAGGGAGCCATAAAGTAAAATTTTTCCTTAATTTAAAACTTTTGTTGTTTAAAATAAAGAGCCTCCCCCACCTCCACCCCACCCCCATTGTTCTCGCTTTGGATTCAATGAAATAATTAAGGTTGTTACACTATCCAAAGATGTAAGATGTAAAGTTTTATAGGATAAAAAATTAAAGGTTAAAAATGTTTATAAAAATTAACTAATTAACCTTTAAGTCTCACATTTTATGATAATTGCATGATGCAATAACTGTAACTATCCCAATAAATCTCAGTACCATTGAACTATCTGAAAAATAGGGTTTTTTTTTTTTTTTTTTTGAGGAACAATCTGTAAAATAGGCTAAATGTTGAAAACATTGATTGTTCTGTTCTAACACAAATATTGATAGTACAATATAACAATTATAATGGTTTTATTTGAATGCAGCCAGAACCTTCACAAACTGTTATTGATCCAAATTCACTAGGAGAGACTTTAATGCAGCCAGCACCTTCACAAACCGACATCAACCTTGATTCACTAAGGGAGACTTCAGTGCAGCCACCACCTCCACAAACTGTTATCGACCCAGAATCGCTAGGGGAGAGTTTAGTGCAGCCACCACCTTCACAAGACCGAGAACCACCCCCAAACCCAATCAATTGGGCTGTAGAATGGCAAAACACAATCCTGACGTTGTGTTTCACAACAGCCATTGGAATAGCAATCCAGTCCATGGGAAAGGAATTCCAATTCCCTCCATCTTTCCATTGGCTTTCTCTTGCAAATTCAATGACTTTCTCTGCTCTCTTTGTTGCCAAATTTATTGGCAGAAAGTCTCCCGCAGCAGTGAAAGTACTTGAGCAAGTTGCAGTCTTTTTGGCCGCCACAATATTCTTCCTTGCTGTTACGATTCCCTTGCAATCGCATTTCATGTACGCCGCTTGGGCAATCTATGCTGTCACAGTGATCATTGTTTCCATATGCATAATTCTGTAATTTTTTCAGGGATACTAAATTTTTACTACTAGGAAAGCAAAGAAAAACTTGAATCTGTAGTAATATTGGGTGCCTATTATTGAATGGACCATTTAGTACAATTTGTACAAAGTAGAGGGCAACAATAGTTCATATGTGATAGCAACTAGCAAGTAAGTTGATTTATGGATTTCAACCAGCTTGTTGTGTTTTTCAAATTGATTTGAAAGAAAATGACTGGAGGAATGTCTTATAGGTGAGAGTTTGGTCCTCTCGTCACTTACTATTGGGCAATTGGCTTTGCTATTAGCTTAGGACTTAGGCCACTGCTATATTGACAAACTTCCCCCTACTAATAGTAAGTATTATAACATCAGACAACCTCATGGTTCTCAACAACGTTAAGTCTGATTGCCAGACAAATTGCTACACTTGTATTTGTTACATACCAGCTGAAGATACCTTGAAGGGGATATTAGTATATTACTACACTAGTTAGAGCAATTTCCAGCCATGGCAGTCAAAAAATGTGTTTCAAGGTGCAACAATTATGTGGTACCATAGATTAATCCAAACAAGAATGTTGAGCTTCTCTGCACCAAAAAAAAAAAAAAAATCATATGCTTACGACTTTGCAGCATATCAGTAGCATATATCAGGTTTCCTTCATAATTTGCCAAATTCCCATGTATCCATGTGGCCCATAGAGTAATAGCAAATAGGACAGTGAATTGTTGCCAGTGGTCTCGATTCTTAATCTCCTTTTCCAGCCAACTAGTTACCTATGATTGGGTTGGATTTAGCTGTTTTTCTAAGTGGCCTTGGCTGCTCTTCATAGTTGCAATGTAATTTAGTTGCCTGATGGGAAACATTTCTGCTTGAATTGAAAATCCATTCTAAGCATAGTACAAGGAATTTGATAGTATAATTTACCAATAAGCATCAACATAGAAGTTGCTTTGGAAACTTAGTACTCCAAAATGGTAAATTTCCCACTTTCATATAGAAATAGTGATAGTAAGCATCCTACTTCTCCATTTATCAAAGAAAGGAAAAGGAAAATTCTAAGATACTACTCCCATGACAAAATCTTGAGTGGTGTCCAGATTCGCTTTGATGTTACTCATCTTTTGTCTTGTCCTGCAAGTTGTTAAAACCTAACCACTTGTTATCCATTCTATACCCCCGTTCTCTACGGTGAGCTAGGGTATATTTGGATAAAATTTATTTTGCTAAAACTGAAAACTGAAAACACTATAGTAAAATAATTTTTAAATGTGTGAATAGTACCTGAGACTTATTTTTAATGAAAAAGTTGCTGAAAAGTAGAATTTGTAGATCCGTAAACAGTGCACGGATGCACTATTTACTGTGAAAAAGGTAACATTTGCAGCTATTGTTCAATAAACAGTGTATGAACAGTAACCGCATTACTCCAAAACGCGTGAAAAAAAAAAATGAAGAACGAAAACGCAGCTTCACAAACGTAGACGCAGTTTCAGTGGAATCCAAACAGACACCTAGTTACCAAGGGAAAAAACAAATTTGGAAACCTGCTAAGCAATGTAACATACCATAAAGGCCATGTAGAATTCATATTGAGAGACCAAGTATTTACCGTTAAAACTCAGGAATAACCATTCTTAATGCTAGTTGGCAAAGTGTTTTGTAGCTCAACTATTGAATTATAAATAATAAAAAATTCTCAATTTTAATTGCCCACAAAGCATTCCTGGTGACCATTTTTCTCCATAATAATCAGAGACCCTTTGAAGGAGATTCATTTTTAGGTAAAATCCTCTAACTAAAATTTACCAAAAAATCATGGTTTCTTAAAACTACGACAGATATGAATCATTTCAAATCATAGGAATATGGAAGTTTCAAGTTTTACCAAAAGAATATTTAAATTTGGAGTTCCTTTTTATTTCAAGCTTTTAATAAGTAGATTTAAGTTTAGAGATCCCTTTGAACGTAGAGATTGTCTAGTCTCATAATTTAAAATTATCCATTTCATTACATGAACATTGAGAAATACTGGAAAGTTTTATAGGTAAAATCCTCCAATATTTACCAATGATTTTTCTTTTCCAGCAAAAAATAAAAAGCATACACATATACATAGATGAATTTATTCTTGGCATCTTTATTATTCACCACATAATAATAATAATAATTATTATTATTATTATGACCACGACCACGACCACGACGACAAGGAAGATAACGAAAACAAAGACTTACAACTGATTAATCAAGCCCCACTCATAAACTCATGATTGAGCTCCACACAAGCACACAACAAAAACTATGCTTTTTTTTCTTTTTTTTTCTTTTTTTTTTGATAACAAAATTGTAACTTTCTTGAAATGAAGATAAAAATGATATATCATGAGCCAAAGCGGACTCAACTATGTGCGGATTTTCCTCTATTCAAATTAGTTTGTAACCCCATGTATATGCATTGATACACTTAAAAATATACAATAAGATGCATAATATAATTCCTATATATATAATTTAAATCTTAATAATAGTCATTTTTATATTTCGTTAACTCTTTAAAAAATTTTGTATAGATATTATTAAGTATAAATATAAATTTGTCCATGTTTTTTTTTAGTTATTGTGAAGCACTTTTTTTTTTTTTACAATTCATTTATTCTAAACTCTTTAGTTTTTGTACTTAATAACTCACTTTGATAAATATTTATAATGTGGTCCTACATTTAATTCTAAAATTAAGAAATAAAATTCTTCAAGAATAAATCATTTAATACACATGACGCAAAATTGGAACTTTAATTTAAAATTCTAATTTGAGTTTTTTTCAACTTCACATATTATTATTACTAGTATGTAGCCCCGTGCTACCGCACGGGAATGGATTTATTATTAATCATGAGTTTATTCATGTTTAAAAGGCTCAGTTAAGTCTAAATTCATATTATTAACCATAAAATTTCATTAACAAAACTTAGCAGTATACATATTTTACACAGAAAGATGAACCTTGGTAACAATGTTTATCCAAAAGATCCATTCACGCTTTTAAATCTTCAATATCTATTGGTGATTGAAATTTTCACAGCTTAAAAATTTTAAAATTAAAAAAAAAAAAAAAAAACCCCTCAGAGTTGTACACATCTTGTAGTTTTACGATGGGTCATTTTGTAACATGATGGGCATTTGTATGAAGAAAAAACCTCTGAAGTTCCATGGCTGATAAAAGAAATTCTCTCCAATCTCTTTTTATAGAGAGATTGTTTGTGCGTATTTTTATACATCCTTCATAGTTGTATTATCACAAAGCAGGTCCAATAGATTTAGATTAGTACTACCGATTCCCAAAGCATGAGTGTTTAATGTGTTATTAATTTCATCTCATTGGCTTCTGCACATGACAGGAAAATTAAAAATAATTAGATTGTACACATGTTTAGTAAAATTGGACTCCAATTTCAGATTCTAATTGAACAATTGGAATGATAATATATGATAGTGACAACAATAGAAAAATTCAAATAAAATTTCGAATTAAATTGTAATAATCTGAATAAAAAATTCCAGTAGAAAGATAGGATGGAGTGATCCACTCCAAGAAGGAGACCAAACTTGCGTAAATATAGAATAATAAATCTCTCTCCGAAAAATTTACATTGTTCATAACATTTACCTTCACTGAAAATTTTAAAAACATAATGACTCCATCTGCCATCCAGACATCTACAGCCGGGTCCTCTCCAATTCGCGTGAGATTCTGTTGATCACTAAGTTCCTTTGCAGCCTGCAAAAAGTATCATCCATCGGTCCACAATAGTGCTTTCTTCATTGTTATAGGTGCCAAACTTGAACAAAAAGCCAAATATAAAGATAGTGAATCTTAGGCATAATGTGCATCTAATCACATATTAGCAATTTATAACAAATGTAAAGATGCAAACTCTGTAAATGAATAGTAAACAAAATTCAGTGTCAGAACCAATAAGAAAGCACTTTAATCCGAAACTCAGTGCAAATGTAAAGATGCAAACTTTGTAAGCAATTTATAACAAAGATGCAAACTTTGGCTTTGCTATCTTTTTGGAAATTATGCAATGTACCCAAACCAAGTTCTTATTACCGATATTAATCTCTTTGGTTTTCACATTTGACTACAAAATCAAGAAAAAACTTAATTAGCACAGTAACTCACTTGACCCGATACATAGAAGTAGTTTTATTGAGAATGAACTTACATACATTTAGCCACATGATGCAAAATTCAACTTTAATTTCAAATTCTAGACACATGGCACAAAATTAGAATCCTAATTTGGAATTCAATTTCACACTCTCTCTACTTCACCTATTATTATATATATATATATAGATTATATATGAATCAATGTTCTTGGCATACTAAGCTATATGAGTTGGACGATTGTCCTGTCTCTTTACATGAGAAAACTGTACCTTTCTAAATTCATATAGCTTCTGGTGAATTCCTTCAATGATGTTGGCAATAACAACGGGAGGTTCACTAGACCCTATCAAAGCAGAAATTACAATCTGTGAGTCACTCTCCAAAACCACATCGCGAATACCCACGTCCCATGCAAATTGAATACCCTCCTCCTTGGCCTTAGCTTCGGTCTCAAGTGGTCCCAAAGGCACAGGTAGGCTTTTATTAGCACAGCCTCCACTCTCATAGCAAAGTCACGAACAAGAACACAAATTCCTACTGTCTGAGATTAAGCAAAGGTCACGCCATCAACATTAACTTTGAACCACAGATCCATTAGTGGCTGCCATTGTACAATTTCATCATGGACAGGTTTAGCTAAAACTACGCTGTTAATCAGATAACAATTGACATATGCAAAGTATAATTAGTCTTAATTAAGGTCGGTCTCCCATTAATTCTTTCCCAAGTTCGTACTATAGAATACTACTACTGCTTTAGCATCTTTTTAAGATAACATGCATTCAAACTTCAAAAAGTTCAAACCTCAACGACTGGATGTTTTGTTTGATAGTCAGTCTATGACTGTAAATGAACAGATAGTTTAATGAGCCACATCACTATATCTTTTAATCTGGTAAAATTTTCACCGGAATCGGCTGCCACATCCACTACATATATAGCTGAAGAATAAATATATGAGATAATGATTTCATAATTTATTAATTTGTATAACATTAGTAGTGAATTTTTTTTAATCACTATTGATTACAAAGATCTATTACTTTTTGAATTGAGTTAAAAAATAATCGTATACACGTCATTTCTTCCTTGTAGAAAAACAAACCAACAAAGCTTTTCCATATTAGGAAAAAAAAAAAAACTAACACAGCTTTAACAAAAATCTTATTCAGCACAAAGAAAAATACACAAATGACCCACTAGCCTCAGCCTTAATAATTGTGGTTTGGCAAAAAATAATACGTACGGTGTGACCATAAATTAAATTAACCACACTGTTTACCAGGAATGGATTTGAGATTAGAAAAAGTTCTATCTCTCTCTCTCTCCAAATGTTTGACCTTTGATCATGTTGTGGGCGAACCACATTATGACGCGTAGGAATTAATTAGTTAAAGCGTCACATAGGTATGTTACAATTTTCATATCCTCCTGTCTCCTATAGTCCCATGCTATGTCAATTTTGTCAAATGAGATTAGAGAGGCTAGATTTTCTCCAGAAAAGAAGGAAGATTGGAGAGGCTAAGAGAGGCTCAGTCCCATCTCTTATCCCTACTTTGGTATTTCCTACTTCTATAACATTTCACAACATAGGTTTTTAACATGATAAGCTTTACCATAAATCGTACCATGTGCCAGTTTGGTTTTTTTTTTTTCTTTTTAATTTTTCATTTTTTTAAATTATTAACTATTTAAGAAAATTGTACCTTAAAATTTTTTTTTTTTTTTTTTAAAGTATATTTTAAAGAGGTGCTGTTTCAAAACAAGATGTCATATGATATGATAACGTACGTGAGAGTGAAAGGCACGGTGAAAGCATAGAAAATGAGTTTGGATCAGGATGGAGACATAATACTACGTTTTTAGTGACCATAATAAGATACCTTTCTTCTGCGTTAATCTCTTTGAACACTGTTTCTGGTTGGCATAGAGAATGCGGTGGGATATATCATATGGGTCCGCATGTCCAACCTATGTGTGGCAAAGAAAATATAGAAGAAAAAGTTTTGAGAACAAAAAAAGGTTGATTTCTGCATCATGATCAAAAGCCAACAAAATCAATCACCTACAAATATTATCACAAAAATTACCAAATCAAAATATGAATCACCCACAAATTTATGCCTAACTTGAGAGTTGAGATTCGCATCAAATATTCAAGATGCAACAACTCTTATGTGTCGAACACTGATTAGACCGATAGGAACCAGCAAAAAAAATGGTCACATTCATCGATCATTGCCCATCTCTTCAACCTCTGATTCGCTGAGTCCCTCTCCTTGATCTCTAGGCTTCTTCAGTTTCGTGTCCCCACTCGAATTCCAAGCATGTAAGATTTGTCTCTTTTTTATTTATTTGTTTTTAAGGTTCTGATTCTCTGATAAAGCAAAGTTGGTATTATTGAATTTGAGCTGTAACAATTCTTTGGCATTCCATTTTAATCAACGCAATGGATATGGTGTGATTATTGAAAGTATTTCAATTTTTTTTTTTTTTTTTGGGGTGGGGAATCATTAAGATTTTGCTTTCATTTATAAATCATGTTAACGAGTGCCCTTAAGATGAAAAATTAATGGGACCCACCATTCATGTGAGAGGAGAGAGTACTTAATAATTTTCCCCTTAGGATAATGGTTAATAATTCATTTTAAGAAAATTTTAACATCACTTTTATGAGAAATGAAAAAAACTGTCAAAATCTTAATTGTTTTTTTTTCTCTAAAATCTTTCTTTAAATGGATTGTTAAACCTTAAATTTAAACTGACATCTGTTAACATTTCCCTTCATTTATATATATAATTCTTGTATTTTGATCAAATAAAAGTTTGTTGCAAAAATATTGAAATTTCATTGATTTTTTGTTTTATATTTTAATAAATAGAAGAAGAAAAAAAAAACTTTTTTTTTTTATAAATTATTATAAATTTTAGTACCTTAATTTTCTTCTCACTGTGCTCACTCTACCACATTATCTTTTTCTTTTTCTTTTTGTTCCCAGACAGACATCACTCTTTTTTTCACGTTCTTCTCTTTATAAAAAACGAGCACGACTGTATAATGTAGATAGATATAGAAGCACAACCACCTCACACGACTCCCTAAGTTGAATTAGGAGGATTTACTTGAGGCTTGTTGGCCAAATCTCCTTCACAAGCTCAATGGAGAGCTTTGAGTTCAAAGTGGACTCGACTTTGGTGCCACTTGCACCCAACGAAAATCAGCTTTAGAAGGAACAGCAGGTTTTTCCCTCGTCCTTTTTAGACACAGATTCCCTCAGGATCATCCTAAACGTTTTAATAATTGTACTCGTTCTGCCAAATTAAATCTCATCTGCACATGGGTTACTTTTATGGTTTTGTTGTGGACATGTGGTTATGTATTCTTGAAAGAATCCAGTTCATGTTTTAATTTTTTTAATTTTTTTTTAATCTTTGGTTATTTCATTCTTATTGATTTATTGATGGAGACGTTTTCAAGGCGTTGGTAGTTGGGTTTTGGTTGGTGGAGCTTTTGGTACTCTTCTGTAGGGGTGGTAATTTGTGTTCACGTGTCGGGTTCGTGTCGTGTCAAGTCATGAGTATTCAACTATATAGGTCAACACTAATCTGACATGTTTATTAAACGGGTCAAGATTTCTCAACCCTAACCCGACCTATTTATTAAACAGGTCAGTCGTGTCAACCTGTTTATTAAATTTTATCAAAATGAAAAAAAAAATTATGAAAAAACAAAAAAAAATATTTTTAATATAAAATTTAGAATTAACAAGTAACTGCATCATAAATAATCATTCAAAAATAAAACATATTTCAATATCACAAATAATCAATTACAATATGTCAAAGAAAATAAATCACAACAACTAATAAGTTTATATACCTAGAGTTTGAATGGTATATTGGTAAGATGTCATTTAATTAAACAGGTCAGACGAGTCAAACAGGTTCTATATGTTCAACACTAACCCAACCCGTTTATTAAACAAGTTAACCGTGTCAACCCGAATATGACACGAACCCGTTAAGTCTCAACCCATAACCTACTAATTTCATGTCGTGTCGTGTCGGGTTCGCAGGTCGTGTCAAATTTTGTCATCCCTACTCTTGTGTCACAGCTCCTCGTCTCTTTAGAAACAGAGAAAGAAGATTCTTGAACCATCTCAATCTGGAAAGTTGAAAGACAAACAGAAGCTCTCAGGCTCTTAGGTGAGCTTATGGTGTTTCTTTCACTGACACTGTGATCGGTGATATGGCACACATACCCATCAGCTGAGAATTCAAGATAAACGCAAATTCACATTATCAAAGATGTAAATATGTAATCCATACAACATACTATGGTGCATAAATAGCCCATGGAATTTTAGAAATCCTTACCATCCATCCAAACAAAGACTTGAAATTTATAGATTTCAAATCTATTAATTTAAAATCCAAACGCAACAACTACTAAACAAAATTCTCATCTGCTAGTGCTAGTTCTTAGATAAAGAAAAGGTGTACACACTAACACATTTTTTCATCAGGGCTAGGGGATGGAAGTACCCCTGTTAGACACAAAGGGAGGTAGAGGACTCTTCTGCGGCAATGAAGCAGTGTTGACAGAGGGAGGCAGAGGACTCATCTGTGGTGTGCCTAGCAATGGAGCAGTGTTGTGATACGTTGTAGTTGAAGGTGGGATGATACGAGTGCTCAGTTTGGGTGGAGAAACATGATAAGCATCATGCAGCATAGAGGGATGTGGAGGATTCTTTGTTTGTCTCATTGCTGAACTGGGAATGTAGGTGCCTGGACTGGGTGCTGATGGAGGCACCGGAACATGAGGAGCACAATCCAGTCCACCTAGTAAAGAAGAGACATTAATTTGATCACTGGCTAAGGCCCTTTGGCCGAGAGGATTGGGCACTGGCACAAATGTTGGAGGGACTTGGTCTTGGTTTCTCTTCATTGGATTTTGGAGGATTTTTCTTGCCTCGTAAGAAGGCAAGCTAGTAAGCAAAAGTGCCACTGCGGCTAGAAGAAGAATTTCTACAAAAAGAGGCGGTAACATACTTAGAAGCAAAGAGAAAGAGGGTTCTGAAATTTTTGATGATCTATGTGAGAGAGAATCTGGTTTTATTTATACAAGAAAATTTTTACAATGGGTAAAAGATGGCAATCTTTTAACCAAACCAATTACACTGAAGCTTGTTTACACATTAACACACAGTTTTAAGTAATTTCGTGGGCAGACACAATGTTAAGCAACTTTTTTGACTTTTGAGTGGTCGAACGCAAGAAGAGGAGTTCATTTTGTCCACCGGCTTTTTATGCAAGATTTTAAACTCTTATGGCATGGCATTTTCATGTTATATTTAGTTGAATTCTACTTTTAATTTAAGCCCTGCCAAACGAGCAACTAGTCTATCAATCGGTCATCCCTGAAAAGTGAACGTGACTAATGATGGCTCTCTCTCTTATTGTTTTCATCCCAGATTTATATATATATATATATATATATAGGAATTTGCTGATTACTTCCTTTAACTTCTTTGGCATCGGAGTTCATGTATTTTTCCACAATTTGATCACTATTTGATTTGGCTTATATGCTTCCGAAAATAGTTTTTTATTATCAAACCAAGACACCAATCAGTTTCTAGTATAGGCAGGAATTGAATCTCAGATCTCTTATTCAATCATCAGAGATTTTACCAATTGAGTTAATTGGAACCCACATGTCCATAGCATTAGTCATTATATTTTTTGAGAAATGATATATCCATAATACTTTTTTTTTTTTTTTTTTGAGAAATGATATATCCAAATATTTGGCACATTTGCCATACCAAATACAAAAATGGAGGTTTATCCGATGTTCCAAATCCCAAAAATTATGCAACACGGCTACAGTACCGTCTCAAATATGAGACGGTATGGACAAATGTTGCAAAAAAATTTATAGTTTTTTATTCTCTTTTCTCTCTCCTCTCTCTTCATTTTTTTTCTTTTCTCTTCTCTCTCACCGGTTCCCTCTCTCTTCTCCCTGTATTATCTCTGTACTCATCTCTCAAGATCAATCATCAGATATTTTACTAATTGAGTTAATTGGAACCCATTTGTCCATAGCATTAGTCATTATATTTTTTGAGAAATGATATATCCACAATACTTTTTTTTTTTTTTTTGCTGAGTAATTGTTTATTGCGGGGTATAGAACCCCCGCGCTGACAGTTACGGGATGAACCGAGTACCACCAGGCTACTAGGCCCGATGGTATATCCACAATACTTTCAATATATCCTAAATGGTAAATTATTATAATTCTAATTTAAATCCATCACACATCCAAAAACAACATGCCCTTTAAAATTTGTTGTAAACATAAATTTTATTTATTTATTTTATTACTTGGCTAATATTTAGGAGCTAATTAATATTTTTATAATTATAGAAATTTCCTGAACTTGTTCTAAGCAATTGCTGAATTGGGCCAGAGGTAGGGCCGACCCTATGGCTATAAAACTGGAGGTTATGATTTGAGAATAGGGGTGGCAAAATCAACCCAAACCCACCCAATTATTAATTGGGTTAAATGGGTATTAACCCAATTAACATTAATGTTTACTGGGTTTTAATTGGGTACCCAATTAGACCCAATTATGATACAACTATCATTTCTACAAATCACCCAACTCTAAAATGCCCCAAAGCCACTAAAATTACCAAAATACCTCCTTAAACTAAAAAATGACCAAAATAACACCTAAACCTAAAAATAACCAAAATACTCCTAAAACCTAAAAAAAGATCAAAATACCCCTTAAACCTAAAAAATTATCAAAATACCCCTAAAACCTAAAAATTACCAAAATAACCCCAAAACCTACAAAATGACCAAAATACTCCCAAAACACAAAAAATGACCAAAATATCCCCTGAAACCCAAAAATGACCAAAATACCCATAAAACCTAAAAAATGACCAAAATACCCCAAAACCTAAAAATTACCAAAATTCCCCTCAAAATCCAAAAAATGACCAAAATACCATCGAAACCTAAAAATGACCAAAATACCCCCAATACCCAAAAATTGACCAAAATACCCCCAATACCTAAAAATTACCAAAATAACCCCAAAACCTACAAAATAACCAAAATATCCCCCGAACCAAGAAAATGACCAAAATACCTCCCAAAACCTAAAAATTACCAAAAATACCCCAAAAACCTAAAAATTACCAAAATACCCCTAAAACAAAAAAAAAAGGGCCAAAAAACCCACTGAAACCCAAAAAATTACCAAAATATTGCCGAAACCTAAAAATTACCAAAATACCCTTGAAATCCAAAAAAAAAAAAAACCAAAATACCTTCGAAACCTGAAAATAACCAAAATCCTTATGAAACCTAAAAAATGGCCTAAATAACCCCAAAACCTAAAAAATGACAAAAATACCCTTAAAACCTAAAAAATGGCCAAAATAACCTCAAAGCCTAAAAATTACCAAAAATACCCCCAAAACCTAAAAATTACCAAAATACCCCTAAAACAAAAAAAAAAGGGCCAAACAACCCACCGAAACCCAAAAAATTACCAAAATACTGTCGAAACCTAAAAATTACCAAAATACCCCTGAAATCCAAAAAAAAAACCAAAATACCTTCGAAACCTGAAAATGACCAAAATACCCCTGAAACCTAAAAATTACCAAAATCCCTCTGAAACCTAAAAAATGGCCTAAATAACCCCAAAACCTAAAAAATGACAAAAATACCCTTGAAACCTAAAAAATGGCCAAAATAACCTCAAAGCCTAAAAATTTATCAAAATAATCTAGAAACCTAAAAATGACCAAAATACCCTTTAAACCTAAAAAATTACCAAAATACCCATGAAACCTAAAAAATGACCAAAATACCCTCAAACCTATAAAGTGACAAAAATACCCCTAAACCTTTGAAATGACCCAAATAAACCCAAAACCTCTAAAATGGCCATAAACAACCTGAAACCTCTAAAATTACCTAAAACACCCTAAAACCCCTAAAACGACCAAAATACATCTAAACCTATAAAACAACCAAAATACCCCTCAAAATATCTAAATTGACCAACATACCATTAATCCCATAAGATGAACAAAATACACCCGAAGCCTCTAAAATTACCAAGATAGGGGTTTGGGGTATTATGGATGTTTCGAGGGTATTTTCGTTAAATTAAAGGTTCTAGGAGTATTTCAGTCATTTTGTAAGTTTTGAGGGAATGTCATTAATTTTTTAGGTTTTAGGGGTCTTTCGTTAACTTTTAGATTTTGGGGCCATTTTTTGTAATTTTTTAGGTTCTGGATGTCGTTTAATAATTTTTTAGATTTTGGGGATATTTCAATCATTCTTTAGGTTTTCGAGGTATCTTAGTCATTTTTAGGTTTATGGGGTATTTTGGTCATTTTTTATGTTTAGGGAGTATTATGGTCATTTTTTAGTTTTAGGGGGGATTTGGGTAATTTTTTAGGTTTATGGTATATTTTTATTGACTTATAGGTTTAAGGGGCATTTTTGTCATTTTATAGGTTTCGGGGTATTTTGGTCATTTTTTAGGTTTCGATGATATTTTGGTCATTTTAAGGTTTAGGGGTTATTTTGGTCATATTTAGGTTTTAGGGATACTTTGGTCATTTTTTAGGTTTCAAGGGGTATTTTAGTTAATTTTTAGGTTTCGAGGGTATTTCGATCATTTTTTAGGTTTTGAGGGTATTTTGATCATTTTTTGGTTTCTAGGTTATTTTGGTCAATTTTTAGGCTTCGGGGTTATTTTGGCCATTTTTAAGGTTTCGGGGGTATTTGGTCATTTTTAGGTTTCAGCGTCATTTTGGTTAATTTTTAGGCTTCGAGATTATTTTGGTAATTTTTTAGGTTTCAGGGGTATTTTGGACATTTTTTGGGTTTTGGGGATATTTTGGACATTTTTAGGTTTCGGGGGTATTTTGGTCATTTTATGGGTTTTAGGGGTATTTTGGTCATTTTTTATGTTTCGGGAGTATTTTGGTCATTTTTAGATTTCAGGGGTATTTTGGTCATTTTTTGGGTTCGGGTGTATTTTGGTCATTTTGTAAGTTTCGTGATTATTTTGGTAATTTTTAGATTTTTGGGGTATTTTGGTTATTTTTTGGGTTTTGTGGGTATTTTGGTAATTTTTTAGGTGTTATGGGTATTTTGGTCATTTTTTCGGTTTTGGTGGTATTTTGGTCATTTTTTGTTTCGGGGGTATTTTGGTCATTTTTTGTTTCGGGAGTATTTTGGTCATTTTTTGGGTTTCAGGGGTATTTTGGTCATTTTTTGGGTTTCAGGTGTATTTTGTTCATTTTTTGGATATGGGGGTATTTTGGTCATTTTTTAGATTTCGGGGATATTTTGGTAATTTTTGGGTTTCGGGGGGTATTTTGGTCATTTTTGGGGTTTCATGGGTATTTTGGCCATTTTTTGGATTTCGGGGATATTTTGGTAATTTTTAGGTTTCGAGGGTATTTTGGTTATTTTTTTGGGTTTTTGGGGTATTTTGGTCATTTTTGAAAATTTTAGAGTACTTTGGTCATTTTCACTTTAGTGGCATTTTGGTAATTTTGATAATTGGGTAATTGGGTGGGTTGAGGTTTACCCATAATTATTGGGTTGGGTTAGATTTGAGTTAGAAACAATTAGTTAAATGGATTTTAATAGGTAAATGAGATTTATATACTCAACCCAATTATATCCACCCCAAACCCACACATTTGCTACTCCTATTTGAGAATGACCTCCACTTTTGTTTGGTGGTAACTAATCAGCCTTAGGTGGTTACCTAAGGTTTGCAAGCGCGTCCTAGACTTTGATCTTTTTTGTTATTCTTTTTAACTTTTTACCTACAGCTTCTGCATCATCTTCGATCTGTGCTTGAGCCTAAACTGCATCCAATTTCTATACAACAAGAAACTCACTTTGAAACCTCACCAACACTTACCATTAACCCACCAGAAAAACACCCAGAAGGAAACCCAGCTCTCTAAGCTAAACCGGAAACCCAATCCCCATCATCAAACCACCTAAACCCACACACACCCATCACACACCATCTTTGATCCTCCTGAAATCTCTTGCTCCACAGTAGTAACCACAATTAAGAAAGTGGCTCCACTCCGCGATAGCACAATGCCACAGAGGCAAGCATCCACAGCAGGCCCAGCCGGCGCTGCCATTCATCTGATCTATTTCTCCATGTTAAATATAAAGCATTGATACACCATGTTGTGTACGCTAGAGTGGATGCAGAAGAGGAAGTATAGAATAGGAACACTGTGAACACGAGAGTTACGTGGTTCAGCCTTGTCGGCCTACATCCACAGAGGAATCCCTTAAGGGCTACATCTTTATTATGTATAAGAGTGTAGTATAATAACCTGTGTTACAATGTGCCATAACATGAGTATATATAGGCGACTAAACCTTAGACTACTAGTACAAGCAGGATTGGGCTTGGGCCTATTACATTGGGCTAATATGTCTAATATATATCTCTAACACCCTCCCTCAAACTCAAGGCGGAAGCTCGATGAAGGCTTGAGGTTGGATAAGCATGAGAAGATCTCTTGAAGATGCCATGAATAAAGCCTTTGAAGAAACCACAATGAAGAATGTGCCAATTGACCAATTTTGGAACTTCAAATGAAGAAACGGAGCTCAAAATTGGAATCTACGCGAAAAACTGAGCAAGATAGGCCCTCTCGGAAATTTTGACTTTTGGTCAAATTTTGACTTTGAGCAAAAAGTCAAAGTCAAAGTCAAAGTCAACTGGTCCAGGGTCAAAGTCAACGGATACTGGTCCGGGTCAGTTTTCGGGTTTCCGGGTCGGGTCACGGGTCGAACAGTGGATCCGATGACGTCATCCTATGACGTGTCGATGACGTGGACTAAGGCTGACGTGGACATGCTTGCGTGGCTGCTGACGTGGACTGATGACGTCATCCATTGACGTCAGATGACATCAGCAGCTGAGTTCGGCGCGTGTTAGGCGCGTGCTCAGTCCACCGGCGCGTGAAGGAGCAGCCAGAAGTCCAAGTGGCGCGTGGAGGCGCGTGTGACATCGTTTGAAAGCCATATTTCTTCAGTAGGCAGATCGGTGGTCGGCGAGGCCGTCATGGCGGCGCGTGTACATGAAAACGATCTGGAAGTCAGGGAACCTGAGGCGGCGCGTGGGAGTTTTCCGGAGACAACTGAGGCGCGTGGAGGCGCGTGGCACGGCTTCCGATGACCGGATTTCTGGGTTTTCCTTACGGGAGACCAAGGAGCACGCCTGTGTGGTAGGTT
The DNA here is from genome assembly GCA_030820535.1 of Quercus parvula. Taxonomy (NCBI): domain Eukaryota; kingdom Viridiplantae; phylum Streptophyta; class Magnoliopsida; order Fagales; family Fagaceae; genus Quercus; species Quercus parvula. Next base: position 11,177,535 of record JAUAME010000007.1, on the reverse strand, counting down.
TCTTCAGGCGAAGGCTTGATTTGCACAAATCTGTAAGGTGAGTGGTTCGACTTGCTTGAGAGATCAGAGATGTAGCAGCGAGGCAGCAACGGAGTTTCCATGGGAGCTGCGTGATGCTGTAGACCCAGATCTGAAAGAAGGCATGGGCACTGTTGTGGATTTGTGTTACGCACGTGAGAATCTTCTTTGCTTGCTAGAGATTTTGTTTGATGCCAAGAACGAAGTTTGGCTTTGATACCATGTTAAATATAAAGCATTGATACACCATGTTATGTATGCTAGAGTGGATGCGGAAGAGGAAGCATAGAATAAGAACACTGTGAACACGAGAGTTACGTGGTTCAGCCTTGTCGGCCTACATCCACGGAGGAATCCCTTAAGGGCTACATCTTTATTATGTATAAGAGTGTAGTACAATAACCTGTGTTACAATATGCCATAACATGAGTATATATAGGCGACTAAACCCTAGACTACTAGTACAAGCAGGATTGGGCTTGGGCCTATTACATTGGGCTAATATGTCTAATATATATCTCTAACACTACAGCTACCGTTCTTGTTATCTCACAGTGTGGTTCAACCTGTCAGAGCAGTAGTTGTGAAAAAAAATGAGCCTACTCTAGCTGTTTACAGGCCTGTGGCTCAACTGGCATAGTTACAGTAATTTGGTGAACTGGTTGTTTACATGCTAAAGAGGGATTTTTTTATAAAATAACTATAAAAGTCAAACTATATTATTAGTTAGACCAGGTTTGAAACTATTTTGGTATCTAACGACTCGAGTCAATGAGACTCGATTTCACTGTAACAAACCGAGTTTAAGAGACTTGATTTCTGTGTGCATCTTCTTCCTCCGTTCTTTTTTCTCCATTTGATGTCCTACCATCTTCTTCCCTTATTCCAAGCCCCCAAAAATCCATTTCATCTAAATCCCTTCTTCCTTCTTTATCTAAATCCATTTCTCAAAATCCCAAACATAAATCACGATCTCAATTGGAGCAAAAATCCAAACCCAAAAATCACGATTTCTTCCTGCGTTGCTGTGATTTCTGCGTTGTTGTGATGCGATTTCTGGGTTTCTGCGTTGCTCACGATTTCTTCTTGTGTTGGTGTTTTCTGGGCTGCGTTGCTGTGATTTCTAGGTTGCTGTGATGCGATTTCTGGTTTTGTTCTCTGGAGGGAAATCGAGTCTTAGAGAGTTGAGTTCCAATGGAAATCGACTCTTCCAAACTCGATTTGCTACAGTAATATCGACTCTCATAGACTCGACTCGTTAGATACTAAAATAGTTTCAACCCTTGGCTAACTAATAATATAGTTTGGCTTTTATAGTTATTTTATAAAAAAATCCACTAAAGAGCCATAGTTATTAAACTTGACCGGGCTCAGCGTCGGAGCAGTATTTTGGAGAAAAAACATAAAGCCCAACTCTAGTCATTTAAAGGCCCAAAAAAAGCCGGTTGGGTTTAACAATTCGGGTCGGCCAGTTGGAACAGTGTTTTGGTGAATAGAACAAAGTCAACTTTGGTTAGGGGCTAAGAGGCATAGGCCCCATTTGGTAACGGTATTTAAACAACGAAAATCGTTGTTTAAACATCACAACACGTATTTCCACACACTTTTTCACCCACACATATTTCCACAAAACTTAAACCCGATCTTACCAAACAAAATCATAGTTATTAAACCCGATCTTACTTGGCCACTTATGCAATTGATCTAGTAAAGTTCAAAAATTTTGTTTTACCCAAGAAAACCACGAGTTGTTGTGACCCATTTGGTTTTTTCAAACCTAAGTTTCTATCTTCCTCTCAACTGATTCAGCCCTTGGTAATCTAGTATTTTAAAGTCCATGTGAGATCCAGGCATGTCATGGGAGACTAACTGAGGTGCTAATTCACAATTGTGTAAAGTTCATGGGGGTATATTGGTCAAAATAAAAGTTCCATCATGACAACTACTATTCTAAAGTTTAGAGAGTGATAAGGGTAGTTTTCCCAAAAAAGAAAGGAGAGGCTGAGATATAGATACAAAAGAAAAGCAAAGCAAAGAAACAAAAGAGTTAAGAGAAAAAAATTCTGAGGAGAAAAGAAATGAAGGTGAGTAGACCTATTCTTTGCACAAATGAGTTTATCAAATGCAAAGGAAAAGGTTCAATATGTTTTGGAATATATAAAAATTCTCAGATTTGTGAGATAGAAAAATTAAAAAATAACACACAGAAAGGCAATCACACGATACAAGAAATTATGTGATTCGGAAATTTACTTATATCCCCAAAATAGCAGTGATTTCACTATTTTCAAGAAAACAATTACTAAAATAGTGTATATATATTCTTTTTTAAAGAATCATCTCCCTTTTTTATTAAGAAGAGTTATTTTTGGAAAAGAAAACAATTACTAAAATAATTTACTTATATATTTTTAAGAACATATTTGCCAAAAAGAAAACATATTTATGAATTATATATGGGAAATGAGGCTTTTACACACACACATATGTTAACCACCTTTGATGCGATAGTTACTCCACAAGTATAACTGCTTGTGGGGTGTGCGGGGTAAGGGCTAGGATTCGAGTCTCCAAGAGGGAGTTTCACACATATATACACATAGATTAAGCTAAAGTAGAATTTCTATTTTGTATCAAATATATATATATATATATATATATATGAGATTAAGTTCTATAAGGACGTGGTGTAAAACCCATGGTTTATCATTCTAATACCAACATGCCACATCATCTTATCACATATTTAAGAATAAACACAATCACACTTAATCAATTCTAATACCCATATATAAATCCAACCAAATTGAGAATTTATTAAGATATTATTAAGTGTAGTAGAATGTATTGAATTTTAAGTAAAATGTTGATATGGCAATTACTTATTGAATGGTGTAAAACCTATTATATGGTGTAAAACATAAGTTTTACACCCCATCCTTATAGAATTTAATCTCATATATATATATATATATATATATATATATATTTATATATATGTTTGAAGGGGGGCGGTTAAGTAAAATTCACATTTTAAAAGTTTTGTTAATGGAAAAAATAAGTGAGAGGGGAGATGTTTTTGAAAAACTAGGGAGCCATAAAGTAAAAATTTTCCTTAATTTAAAACTTTTGTTGTTTAAAATAAAGAGCCTCTCCCACCTCCACCCCATTGTTCTCGCTTTGGATTCAATGTAATAACTAGGGTTGTTACACTATCCAATGATGTAAGATGTAAAGTTTTATAGGATAAAAAATTAAAGGTTAAAAATGTTTATAAAAATTAACTAATTAACTTTTTAAGTCTCACATTATATGATAATTGCATGATGCAAAAACCATAACTATCCCAATAAATCTCAGTACTATTGAACTATCTGAAAAATAGGCTCTTTTTTTTTTTTTTTTTGGAGGAACAATCTGTAAAATAGGCTAAATGTTGAAAACATTGATTGTTCTGTTCTAACACAAATATTGATAGTACAATATAACAATTATAATGGTTTTATTTGAATGCGGCCAGAACCTTCACAAACTGTTATCGATCCAAATTCACTAGGAGAGACTTTAGTGCAGCCAGCACCTTCACAAACCGTCATCAACCTTGGTTCACTAAGGGAGACTTCAGTGCAGCCACCACCTCCACAAACTGTTATCGACCCAGAATCTCTGGGGGAGAGTTTAGTGCCGCCACCATCTTCACAACCCATTGTGGACCAAGAACCACCCTCGAACCCAATCAATTGGGCTGTAGGATGGCAAAACACAATCCTGACATTGTGTTTCACAACAGCCATTGGAATCGCAATCCAGTCCATGGGAAAGGAATTCCAATTCCCTCCATCTTTTCATTGGCTTTCTCTTGCAAATTCAATGACTTTCTCTGCTCTCTTTGTTGCCAAATTTATTGGCAGAAAGTCTCCCGCAGCAGTGAAAGTACTTGAGCAAGTTGCAGTCTTTTTGGCCGCCACAATATTCTTCCTTGCTGTTACGATTCCCTTGCAACCGCATTTCAAGTACGCCGCTTGGGCAATCTATGCTGTCACAGTGATCATTGTTTTCATATGCATAATTCTGTAATTTTTTCGGGGATACTAAATTTTTACTACTAGGAAAGCAAAGAAAAACATGAATCTGTAGTAATATCGGGGGTCTATTATTGAATGAACCATTTAGTACAATTTGTACAAAGTAGAGGGCAACAATAGTTCATATGTGATAGCAAATAAGTTGATTTATGGATTTCGACCAGTTTGTTGTGTTTTTCAAATTGATTTGAAAGAAAATGAGTGGAGGAAGGTCTTATAGGTGAGAGTTTGGTCCTCTCGTCACTTACTATTGGGCAATTGGCTTTGCTATTAGCTTAGGACTAAGGCCACTGCTATATTGACAAACTTCCCCCTACTAATAGTAAGTATTATAACATCAGACAACCTTAGGGTTCTCAACAACGTTAAGTTTGATTGCCAGACAAATTGCTACACTTGTATTTGTTACATACCAGCTGAAGATACTTTGAAGGGGATATTAGTATATTACTACACTAGTTAGAGCCATTTCCAGCCATGGCAGTCAAAAAATGTGTTTCAAGGTGCAACAATTATGTGGTACCATCGGTTGATCCAAACAAGAATGTTGAGCTTCTCTACACCCAAAAAAAAAAAAATCATATGCTTACGACTTTGCAGCATATCAATAGCATATACTCCTTCCGTCCCACTTTTTTTGTCCTCTATTCCATTTTGAGATGTCTCAAAATATTGTTCTGTTTCTAAAAATAAAAGTCATTAATTTACTAATATTCCTATTATACCCCTTTTAATTTACTAATTCAATTTTTTGATAAATTTTTTTAAGGGTAGTTTTAGAAACTTATACATTTTTAAAAGGTAGATAAGACAATAAATTATATTCCCTTAAAAAATTTGACTTTTCAAACTGGACAAAAAAAGTGGGACGGAGGGAGTATCAGGTTTCCTTTAGACGTGGCAAAACGGGCGGGTCGGGTCGGGTTAAGGTCAGGTCAATTGGTGTTTACGGGTCAAACGGGGCATAGGTCGGGTCAGGTTTACCTGTATTTTTCAAACATTTTTTTTTCAATTACAAAAACAAATCAATGACAACCTGTTTAGAAAGAATGAATAAAATCAATTAAACAAATGAATTGCATTTAATGCCACTTGTTAATATCCTTCCAATTTTAATTGTTTTGAGCATGACAAAAATTATTTATAGTCATAAATTCATGATAGAAAAAGTCTTCAATGTTAATAGTTCACTATCAAAATGCATATAATTACAAGTTTGCATCTTCAAAAAGAGATAGATCTTAAAACAAACAAAACAAGTAAGCCAGTAAAGTAGCAAGTTATCGGTCTTCTTAAGTACACATGTTTTTATTGCATTTAAAATAATAGTAAAGTTAGATTACTTAGAAAGATAAACTAAACAAAAAAAAAATTAAAAATAAACATAACATATTAAATAAAGAAGAATAAGTAAATATTTTATAAAAATTACACCTCAATCTCAATCTACTCAACGTTAGTAGCAGATTTAGCACTGCAAATATTCATACTTGCAAATTGTAGCTCAAGTTGGCCAATTTCGTCAGCATCTTCATCTACAATACAATATTTTAATATAACTTAATGTACCATGAAAGCAAATCAATAAAGAATTAAAATTGTATAATTATGACTATAAAAAAATTAAATTACCTTCAAATCCATATAGCCAACTTTTAGTACACAATGTAGCTTCCATTTCTCAAGTAAAAGACGTGATTGATATGGAGTAAGAATTTTTTTTCCAATGCTAAAACTTGATTTAGAAACAACAGTGGTTATCGGAATGCTCATGAGATCCCGTGCACAAGAGAAAGACTGAAAGAGTAGAGAAACTGGGAAAAGAAGCTTTGTGGGTTTCACTGGTTTGGTTTGAGTCGTTTGACTCAACTTTCAGCTTTGCCGTTTGTGGCTTTGTGGCTTTGGTCCTTTGGAGTTTGGACAATGCACTACAGCTTAGCTGAATCCTAAATGAGATTTTTTTTTTTAATGGTTGTCTTGACTGATGAGTGATGACTCTTGACAGCCTTGGCCATTGTGTAACATGTTGTAGGCAATTGGCATTGGCAAGCACAAAAGCTAGGCTAGCTAGCTCTTATTGGTACTTTTGATGGTTTTTTTTTTTTTTTTTTTGGCTTGGTGGTACTTTTGATGAATTAAATAGTCATTCTCTATAATATATTAATTATTAGTTTTGGTACTTTGTGCTTTATGCACCTAGTATTAGAACATAATTAAAATATTTTTTTAGCGAATTTTTTTAATGGGTCAGATCACGGGTTATCTTGGTCAGGTCGGGTTGACCCGCAAAAAATCATGTTCGGGCCAGGTATTTTTCGGGTCAGGTCGGGTCAAAAAATTATGACCCGTATTGCCATGTCTAGTTTCCTTCATAGTTTGCCTAATTCCCATGTATCCATGTGGGCCATAGAGTAATAGCAAATAGGACAGTGAATTGTTGCCAGTGGTCTCGATTCTTAATCTCCTTTTCCAGCCAACTAGTTACCTATGATTGGATTGGATTTAGTTGTTTTTCTAAGTGATCTTGGCTGCTCTTCATAGTTGCAATGTAATTTAGTTGCCTGATGGGAAACATTTCTGCTTGAATTGAAAATCCATTCTAAGCATAGTACAAGGAATTTGATGGTATAATTTACCAATAAGCATCAACATAGAAGTTGCTTTGGAAACTTAGTACTCCAAAATGGTAAATTTCCCACTTTCATATAGAAATAGTGATAGTAAGCATCCTACTTCTCCATTTATCAAAGAAAGGAAAAGGAAAATTCTAAGATACTAATCCCATGACAAAATCTTGAGTGGTGTCCAGATTCGCTTTGATGTTACTCATCTTTTGTCTTGTCCTGCATGTTGTTAAAACCTAACCACTTGTTATCCATTCTATACCCCCGTTCTCTACGGTGAGCTAGTTACCAAGGGAAAAAACAAATTTGGAAACCTGCTAAGCAGGGTACCATAAAGGCAATGTAGAATTCATATTAAGAGACCAAATATTAACTATTAAAACTCAAGAATAACCATTTATAATGCTAGTTGGCCAAGAGTTTTATAACTCAATTGACATATCCTAATGTTTTCATTAGAGATATGTAGGGCCTTCTTCAACTTTTTTTTTTTGGGAGAAGGAAACTTTATTAATGTAATTCAACTACATCCAATTGTAAAATCAAAACAATATGTGATGGGATATCTTCCATTCATACTTGAAAATCTGGTATGCATAATGCATTTTTAGTCAAACTATGAGCAACCCTATTGTCGTTTCTCTTAATGTGAGAATAAAACAATCTTACAAAATTGTTAGTGTTGAGATACAAATTTTCGGGCCTTAATTTCATTAGCCCACTCATAAAAATACCCACACAAGCCCATAAATTATTTTGAGCCCACATAAATATTCCCCATATATATTACCCAAATACTCTCCATGTTTTTGGGCTTTCACAAATATTCTATGCACAAGCCCATAAATTGCATTGGGCCCTCTCACAAATATTATCCATTATAGCCCACATATTATCCAACTGGGTTTTCACAAAAATACTCACCATATTGCTACCTTATTGAGCCACAAAATTATATCATCTCTATAAAAAGCCCAAAAGCATTTACCTTGTGGGAAAAATCCAAAAGGCCCAACAAAACCCCCTCTAAAGCCCGTTACGATACGGCATCTCTGAAGCTCGTTACGATACGACACTCTAAAGTTTGTTACAATACGGCATCTCTAAAGCCTGTTACGATACGACATCTCTAAAGTTTGTTACAATACAGTATCTCTAAAGCCCATTATGATACGACATCTCTAAAGTTCATTACGATACGGCATCTCTAAAGCCCCTTACAATACGGCACTCTAAAGCCTATTACTATACAGCATCTCTAAAGTCCGTTACAATACGACACCTCTAAAAGCCCGTTGCTACACGGTAATATTTTTACAAAATCCTACAAAGCCGAACACTAATTTGGCACTATTTTACAAAACCCAAATGCTATTTTGGCAACTATTTCATAAAGCCCAAATGCTATTTTGGCACATATTTACAAAGCCCAAATATTAATTTGGCACTTATTTTACAAAGCCCAAATATTAATTTGGCACTATTACATAAAAGCCCAAACATTAATTTGGTACTATTTCACAAAAACCCAAATGCTATTTTGGCACATACTTACAAAACTCAAATGTTATTTTCACACTTGTTTTGCATATACTAAATCCCTCACTCATGGGAAATATAATTATTCATCCCTCAAGAAATACCTCTCTTGCAAGATTTATAAAAGCCCATGTATATCACCCAAGGAAAAACTATTCATTTTGTATGGATAACCAAGCCCAAAGAAACTCAACTACAAAGCCCAACTAAGCTAGCCTAGCCCACACACAAATCCCAGTAGTTGGAAATCACGTGAGTTGACCAGCCAAATTTCAACACAACTAAACAGCTCGAGCCCATTCCCATCTAATCCCAACTTGTCCAATCAAATAAAAAGAGGACGCATGTCCATCAGGGGTTAAACACTTCCTTCACAAGCTGAAATTCCATCATTTCTCATGTGACATAAAGCTGAAGGTGATGTGACAGAAAGCTGGGAAACTTCTGTCACGTCCCAAACCCGATACTCAGATTTATGACATCAGCATGCTAATATCAAGCATAAACTTGATATTAACAAGAACCAACTTAACTTTTACAAAAGCTTCCCTCTTTATTTTCATCCTTGTTTCCTTACTTAAATGATATAACTTTTCATTTGACATTCAGAGCATCTACACTGTACTCAAAGAATAACATAATCTACCAGTTGCTCAAATTCTAAATTTCACATAATGCATCTCTTAATATTTTAAGATACACAACTTTCTTTAGATCCTAAAATACACAATACTACAAAGCTAAACATCAAATTGCTAATATGGGATCTATACTTTTAAAACTAAAACCAGCTCCTTCCAAAACTCGACTAAGGCTCCCTCTGCTCCAAAATAAAACCTGTTGACTGAAAGAGTGGAAGGAGTGAGCTACGCAACTCAATAAGGGTAAGATGCACAAGAATTTAATAAGAATGCATGTAAATCAAACCATTTCATTTTATAAATATTCAACTAGGAGAACATCTTTTTATACATAGTATTTTATACTATTCATAATAATAAGGGGAAAAGCACATTTTCGTCCCTACATTTTCACGCGATTCCCACTTTGATCCCTATCTTTTATTTTCACCGCTTTTAGTCCCTATTTAGAAAAACGTCTTCCATTTTAGTCCTTTCCGTCAATGCCCTAACGGAAAAATCCTGCGTGGCAGACAAAACTATTAAAATAATAATAAAAAAATTTATTTTGACATTAAAAAATGCCACGTCAGCATTTAAATTAAAAAAAATTAATTTATTAATTTTAACTAAATAAAAATTTAAAAAACAGAAATTAAAATAAAAAATTACATTAATTGAGATCTAAGTGTTTCTTGAACAAGAACATCAAGAACACAAACCCAGATCTAAGAACACAAAATTAAAATCTAAAAATCACAAACCCAGAAACACAAACACAAACACAAACCTAGCAACAGATCTTCCTTGTCAACCAAACACAAAAGCAACAAACACAAACCCAGTAACTGATTTTTCTTGTCAACCAAACATAAAAACAACAAACACAGACCCAAACATCAGTAAGAATACAAACACAAACCCAGCAATCCATCTTCAGAAAACCTGACATCCATCTTTAGAAAACTCAAAAAACCCAAATCCGACCAGACTGAAACCACTCCACCGAAGATCCGATCCCGATTTTGCTCCCCTAAAATGCCGATGACCAAATCTCCTCGTCCTTCTTCTTCTTCATCGCTCTAGAGCTTTCTGATTCCTCTTCTTGACTCTCGCTTTAATGGCCATGAGAGGCGTCGATTTCAAATGGTCAATTCCAAGCTCCAACTTTTCTATACATGCGTGTGTGAGTGAGTTTAAGAGTGTGAGAGTGATTGGTTTTGGAAATTTGAAGTGAAAAATTTGTGGGTTTTTTTTTTACAGGTACGATGGGTTTTTCTTGTCGATGCTGGCGACGAGTGTGTATCCTTTAATGAAGTGAAAACCTGCAATCCATCTTCAGAAAACTCAAAAAAACCCAAATCCGACCAAACCAAACCGCTCCACCGAAGATCCAATCCTGATTTCGCTCCCCCAAAATGCCAATGACCAAATCTCCTCCTCCTTCTTCTTCATCGCTCTAGAGCTTTCTGATTCCTTTTCTTGACTCTCGCTCCAATGGCCCTGAGAGGCGTCAATTTTAAATGGTCAGTTCCAAGCTCCAACTTTTCTGTACATGCGTGTGTGAGAGAGTTTAAGAGCGTGAGAGTGATTGGTTTTGGAAATTTGAAGTGAAAAATTTGTGGGTTTTTTTTTGCAAGTATGATGGGTTTTGCTTATCGATGCTGGCAACGAATGTGTATCCTTTAATGGAGTATTGATTGTGTTTTTATTAGTATAGTGTAGTAGCTTTATAGTTTACTAGGATAACATGGGTAAAATGTTGCTGGGTTTGTGTTTCTGGATTTGTGATTTTTAGATTTTAATTTTGTGTTCTTGATGTTCTTGTTCAAGACACACTTAGATCTCAATTAATGTAATTTTCTATTTTAATTTCTGTTTTTAATTTTTTTATTTAGATAAAATTAATAAATTAATTTTTTTAATTTAAATGCTAATGTGGCATTTTTTAATGTCAAAATAAAAATTTTTATTATTATTTTAATAGTTCCATCTGCTACGTAGGATTTTGCCGTTAGGGCACTGACAGAAAGGACTAAAATGGAAGGCGTTTTTCTAAATAAGGATTAAAAGCGGTGAAAATAAAAGATAAGGACCAAAGTGGAAATTGTGTGAAAATTTAGGGACGAAAATGTGTTTTTCCCCTAATAATAACTTATACGTTTTTCATCGGAAAAATAATTTTCTCCTTTTTCTTATCAAAATAATATTACCAAAACTTTTCAGATTGAATTTCTTTCATTTCTTACAAAGTCACCAAATATAATATTGATTGTTTAAAATCATATACATACATACATAAATATATATATTTTTTCATTACAAAATAATCATTTTAACTTAAATTAGATAATTAGTAACTTTGTCTTAAACTAGAAACATCTTGCTGAATAAGAAAACTTTTCTTTATAAACTTCTTCTTGTAAAATATTATAACTTAAATAGTCATAAAACTTAATGTTTCATAAAGAACAGATATCTGATGACTTTTTAACATAAACTTGTACTTTCATCGGAAGCTTTATTTTTATAGAATACTAAAACTTTTTCATTAGATTCTTTATCTTTGAAGCACAACAGAACTTTAGAAACTTTTATCTTTAAAGAACAACTTTTCTTTTCATCAGAAACTTATTCTTTCCATGAGAGCTTTTAACTTTTCACAATGCATTTAAACAACATCATTCTCTTATGATCAACAAAATAATATAGTTGTTCATAACATATTAGTTAGTTCATATCTAATAAGTCTGTACTTATTTGGGAGGCTTCTAGCACCACTGTGCTAGGTATCCAGCATTCCCACAAGGCCAGGTATTCTCGGGATCACATCATAATACATATCTTCAATTATGGGGATAGGTTGGCATCCTCCACAAGTTGGACGTAACCAACAAGGGCAGGTATAGCAGAGCTAGTCCCACTTTTAATGGCCAATCAGATAACATTTTCCATGGAAAGCCAGTAATTAAACCCCTACTAGCAAAGTTCAGATCATCAAAAGACATAGCGCGAAAACATTTCATACTTTTACATGATACTGAAATTCATAGTTTGCATAACATTTCATAATAAAAGCATTTCCATTGTTTTCTTTAAATATCATGTTCGCGGAATTAATAATAGCATCAATATGCTTGAATCATGTACATAAGGTTTCGAGAACTCACAAACATAACTTTGTCTGAAACATGATTATATGTCATATCTCTAATAAAAAAACCTTTTAATGCGTAATATACTTTAAAATAACCTCATGACTTACCAAATTCTCATAAAACTTATCACTTACCTGAAAGCAGAGGAACCGAAACCCTACAGTCGAAGGAGCTTAGACTTGGGAACTGGTAACACTTAAACCAAATATCAAAGCTTATTACTTACTATCAATTATTCCTTATCATAAACTTACACATTCATCTCAAAACCTATATCTTAGAACCAAGGAAATCCTAATCCCACCTCAACGAGGTTCCCACAAATACAAGATACATTCATCAAACAACATGATGTACTAAATCATAGAGCAACCAACATTCTCACATTAATCTCATATCTCTAGAAGAGTCAACTTCATTTCAAAAGGTGCTTTGAGATTGGAAGTAAGGGTGCATGCATAAACTTACACAAGGCAATATATAGCATGAACAAAACAGCTTCATAAAACAACAGCTGAATGGTTTAGAACTCCTCCTTTAGAGTACTAAACCTTGAACCAAGTTATACAAAATTAATCTATAATATAGACATACTAAATGATAACCATATTAATTTATAGCTCAAAAAGTTCACCCTAACTTTAGAATTAAATCCTCAAAGTCAGAGTTAACAATTACTGTTTACTATTCATTTCAGCAGCATATGCCTCATTTGTGAAATACAAATGGGCTGTCCATACACATCCAAATGTCATTAAATTTTATAGAGAAACTCCTCTAGATATCTAGTAAATACCATATCAATTTCGGAGTCAAATCATGAAATAATGATTTACTAAAAATCATACAAGATAACTTGTTCAAATCTGTCCTGACAGAATTTCATGCAACTTAGAAATTAAACCATTATTTTTATTGATCCAAATTCTATGAGACCACTTCCATTAGAACCATATGTGTCTTAGCATTCATAAGAACTACTCCTAGCATCCTAATTCACTGTATACAATTTAATATATAATTTACCATTTGTAAACACAGAATCTGTCACTGTGACAGCTTTGAAACATTTTCTTGTAAATTCACAAACAATTATCAAACTATAGTATTTTCATATGGAGATTTTTATATGCTCATTAGACATGTTAGAAAACATTTATATACAGTCATTTAACCATCTATAGCAAAATTAAATACAACAAAAATCCCAACAGTAACGTCAAAAGCACTCATCCTAACTTTTTCTTACTTCCTTGTAAAAACCCTAATCTACCTTCAACAAATCACCAACACAGTTTCAAAGCTTCTTAAAACAGCATATATATAATATATATATATATATATATATATATATATATATATATCTATATATATATATATAAACTTACAGGTTCATGATTTCCTAATTTCACAAACCACAAATTTCAGCTTCAACAATCATATTAAAGAACATAGAAGTGAAACTAAAGCAAACCATACCACCATTAAAATGCCCATAACAGAAAAAAAAAACATATATACTTATCCACAACTGAAGCTAAAACTTTAGTAAGAGTTTGATTCCTTCTTAGAGAGGGATATCTATGATTTTCGGTGAGAGAGGGAGGGCTGTTGTGAGATGGTGCTTCCGTGTAAGAACAAGGGAAGAAGAAAGAGATAAGAACAATGAAAAAGGAATGAGAAAGGAGAATTAGAGCTGAACCTTCTGTTGTAGTCAAGAAAAGATAAGGGAGAAAGTTTTGGTGGGACACGCGTCTTACTAAGGAAAGAAAACGTTATGATTCACCTTTACAACTTTTAGCATTTATACTTTTCACCCTCCCATAGTTCTATATTCTAGATAGGCCCAAATAATAAAATAACTTTGCATATAAACTCTTACCTTGAACACTTAATTAAACACCAACAACTATATATCTAATAACTTAATCACTTAATATAGTTTTGTACATACCTAATATATATTTATAACACAATTAGCCATTTAATTATTTATAATCTTTACAATTCTTATTCAAAGGTATTATAAAATAATATGTTTATTAAATACTCTTCTATTAATTATAGAAAGAAAGTAGCTTAAAATAATAATAATACTTAACCACTTAAACACGAAGTTTAACTACAAAGTTGGGTCGGGGTGTTACAGCTTCAGCCAGCTGTCCCTTCTTTCTTCTCCAACCCATCCAGTCAAAAACTAGGAGCAGCCATGACCAGGCCATTAAAGCTCTTGAAACAACTTGAAATCAATTCATTTTCATACTAAAAATGTGTATTCTCTGGTTCATGGACCAAGCACATGAACCTCAAATGGGGAAACTTAGGGAAATGTGGTTTAGAGGACACCAAGAGGATCCCAGCAGAGTTCCCAACAAGGGCTCCAAGATTGACACATGGCTTGGGGTGATACAATCTGCCTTAGGGAACTCTGATTCTAGCAGCAGCATAACCAAGATCATTAGCCTAATGCATGCTCTAATCCCATTAGCCAAGGCCAATTAGCATTCAATGCTAAGTCAGAATCCCACCTGTTATTACCCAAAACAGCAAGAACCTTCTAAAAGTTAAGCTTACCATTCTTAGCTAAAATCTTAGGAACGATTCTCTAAGAATTTACTGAAGATTGAGAAAATTTTAGCAGAGATTATTTGCTAATTACCCCCTAAAACCCAAATATAAAGGGAACTCTCCATTAATGCCTCACTAGAGCATACTAAGGAGACACCAACACATTAAGATACACACCAAGAAAGAAGAACTCTTCCTTAACCTCTCTGTTTAAGCCTTCTCTAAGCTCTGAAAAAAAGTCACTGAGTTCTTAGTTTCAAGCTTAGAAACTAAGTTCCCCAGCTCCTAGCTCATAAACACTCTTCATAGTTCTACTCATAAACACTTATCTACCCCCAGCAGAAAGCCCTAGCAGTTTTACTATACACACACTCTCTCTCTCTTACTACTCATACTACCTAAAATGTTTCTCATTACTCACTATATTCACGAGTATGTCTTGGCAACATAATAATCTTGCTGCGCTAGCTGGGATCTCTCTCTCTCCCTTCATCTCACACTAAGTTTTCCTTATTATTTGTTATAATGGAACCCATGATATTTACTTATTCATTTACTATTGATGGTTATGATGTAATTGTTACTATAGAATTTTTCTCTCATATTGTTGTATTAGAAGAATCTTCTCCAGAGTTAACGAATGATGAGTCTGAAAATGTAGATATTTTCCTTAATCTGTGAAATACCTAACAATTGGAGGTTTATTCTGTTTTATCTCATTTTACCGCTAGGACATTTTATTGCTGAGCCAATTTACTGCAGAAACACTTTACCGCTGGGCTATTTTCTGCAAAAACACTTTACTACTGGTTTATTTCTTACTATATGTTTTTTAACCTTGCTAACGTGTCCGCTATAGGGATTGTTTATGAGCCACTCTTGTCAGTCTCAATCTAGGCCCAAGGCATAAAATATAGTGAATTCTTTGGATCTTCACCGATAGCCTTTAAGCCGTGCAGCAAGCCCATCGTCGAGTTTCGGTTTAGACCCCCCAACCTAACATAAATCTCATTTGTCGGAAAGGAAACATTTTTGCCCCCGACAGTTAGCAAACACTTTCACATCTTCAATCAGTAAACCCGTTGGTGACAAGCTACGCTCCTCTGAATTCAAAGCTTGAATCAGTCCAAGAGAATCACCTTCAAGGATAGCACTACGAAATCCCAACTCAAACGCAAAAGACAATGCCTTAAGGGCTACCAGCGCCTAAATCTCTTTAGCCTTGTATGCTTGAGGGAGTTTTTGTGAGCAAGAAGCCAAAATAGCCCCATTACTATCCCGTATCACCACTCCAATATCGGACATATTAGATGCACCAAAAACCGCACCATCAAAATTTATTTTCACCAACCCAGCTAGCAGGCATCTCCACCTCGTCCCTCCACTGCCATTGGTTATTACCTAGACATTTGGGACTTGCAAATTCTCTCAGTACTATGCCAACACTTCCTTTGCACGTTTTACCACTTGATGAAGCGAAACAGCTTGTAAGTGCAGTCGGGTTTTATTTCTTTGATTCCACACCATCCAAGCTATGTATGCAAACAATTTTAGTGACTTCACTTCTGCAATCAGCCAAGACAACAGCTCCTTGACATCCATAAATTCCACCTCAAACCTGAAATTCCATATTCCACGATCAGCCCACCTACTCTGAACAAACTCTAGCCTTGCATCATCTATAAATGTCTCGGCTAAAAACACCACAACGGGATCTTTTGCCCATATGATTTCAACAAGCTCCCTTCCTCTACGTAGGTTTCCAAGCCCGCGACAATTCCACGCTAAACAACTCATTGCTAGTGGCGGGGCTGAACAACAGCTCCCGCCACTACTAAAGGTGATTTTTCGTGCCTGGGGTCAGCCTAAAATCTTTTTGCCGACACTGCAGGTAGGTTTGCCTCTGTTCTTGTAACTCTCTTTTTTCTAGGAGGTTGATAAGTCCCTGCCGTGTTGCCCTTTGTTTTTCTTTCTCTGCGTGTCCAGGTAGAAGCTGCATGATTTGGTTCTGAATGGAGAGATCTAGCTTCTAGGAAGTCACGTGACTTTTTAAGTTGAGATAAATCACTTAAATTATCACGTGAGGTAGGGTTTTTTGTTGCTCTCTTGCCCGCCCCTAGAAGTGTAGCCGCCCCAAACTCCTTAGCCAAACAAACTTCCTCATTATTTGCTTCCGAATCAGATACGCTCTCATTAATTTTGTTTAAATCCATCGTTATTTCCAAATCAGATACGGTCTCATTAATTTTGTTTAATTCCACTGTTATTTCCTCATTAATTTTGGCCTTTAAACCCGAATCCTCCTTCCTATTTCCAACAAACTTAGCCGCACCAAACTCCTTAGCCAAACTTATCTCTTCATTATTGGCTTTCAATTCAATTTCGGTTTCAGTAGGAGACTTTATTTCCTCAATAATTAACGCATCTGATTGATTTTGGAATACCGTTTCCTCCCTAATTACTCCACCAAAATCATTACGCATTAATGGGGAAATATTTTCGGCGTCACTGCTAGCTGTTACATTTTTTTACTACTCCGGTGCTTTTCCTTTCCCAAAATCAGATTTCTGTCATGGATTGCGGTCTACCGAGGTACCTGAACTCATCTTCTTCTTTGCAGCATAGAACCCAGGGGCCTTGCTCACACTCTTCCTTGCAGCAACGAACGGGGGGGCTCTCAAGTTAGGTCCAAACTCACGCTGTTCTGGTGTAAGTGTGCCTTCGCTGTCAATCCAAAGCTCACAGTCTCTGTTATCGTGAGTAAGCCAACCACACCAATAACACAGATTTGGCAACCGCTCGTACTTAAAAGAGATCCACACCTGCTTTCCTTCACCTACAGAGATTAATCTTCCACGGCATAAAGGCAAGGACAAATCAATAGATACCTGAACACGTATGAAGTGACCACTATCATAGAGTTTTGGATCAATTGGCGTGAAGACCTCCCCCATGACACTACAAATTTTCTTCGCTGCTTCAATTGTCATGTATTTAATCGGAATTCCATGAACCTGAACCCATAGCATGGTCTTACCAAATTTTATATCTTGCAACGGAGACCCATTCTCATATCGACTCATTACCACCAAGTGTTTGTCAAAACTCCATGGTTCTCCTCCGAAGATTCGATCCACATCCTCCCTATTGTCAAAGGTGAAAAGAATTTTTTGGTCTCCAAAATTATGAATCTTGAAGCCATTTCTAGCTCTCCATAGTGGGGTAAAAGTCTTGTCTATAACCTCCATATTGATGGCTCACTTAGTTAAAAACTTCGCAGCAATGGAGAAATCAACAGCACTATCATCATCAAGCAAACAACAACCTGACCTGATGCAAATCACGTTATGAAGAACAAAGAGTTTTTATTGTTTTCCTTTTCCTATTTGAATTAGGATTTATTTACTCTAGTACTTTGAATTAAAATCCTTTTCCTAGTTGAATTGGGATTTTAATTGTTTTTTTCTTTTCCTAGTTAAATTGTTTTTCCTTTCTCTAGTAGAAATAGGTTTATTATTTCTTTTCCTAAAAGGAGTAGGAGAAATTCTATTCCTATAAATACTCTTTATAGAGAGGTTATTGATGTTATGTGTGTTTTTGAATAAAAGTTTGCTAGAGAGGTTTTCTCTATTATTTTGCCTATTAACCTAGTGTTCTTGTAGAACTTAGGTTTAGTGGAAAAGTTGCAGTATTTGTGTGTTATAGATTCTGCTTCTACACACCTACGCTGCATCAATTGGTATCAGAGCCCAGGTTAGGTTCCTACCATGGCACGAGGATCACGTGGGGGAAGGCATGCTGCTGTAGATGGTGAGTATGAACGTGATGAGATTGCACGCAATACATAACTAGAGGCACGCTGTCAGTGGATGGAAGAGCAGTTTGAAGCGCTAACAAAGTAGCTTGCTGCCTTAGCCGTTGTTAACCAGCCTCGAAACCGTAGTCCAACTCTACGTTTTGTGGAGGAAGATGAGGTAGACTATAATGTTGAGGATGAAATGGAAAATCCATTTGCTGGACATAGAAGGAGGAGGGAGAAACCCTTGGTTTCATACAATTCAAACAGATGGGAATCTGGGTTCAAATTAGATATTCCAGAGTTCAAGGGTTGTTTACAACCTGAAGAATTCCTAGATTGGGTAGCTGCGGTTGAAGAAATTTTGGAGTTTAAGGAGGTGCCACAAGACAAAAGAGTTTCTTTGGTGGCGACCAAATTCAGAGGACGTGCTACTGCATGGTGGCAACAATTAAAGCAAAGCCGTATTCGCCAAGGTAAGTCTAAAATCAATACTTGGGAAAAAATTTTGAAACATATGCGTGCTGCATTTTTGCCCCATAATTATATGCGTACATTATATCAACAACTACACAATCTTAAGCAAGGTACACAATCTATAGATGAGTATACTCGAGAGTTTTATCAACTTGTAGCTAGAGTTGACCTTGCAGATTCGGAAGATCAATTAGTTTCACGTTATATTGGAGGCATGAGGCAACAATTTCAAGATACTTTGAATTTATTTGACCCAATTTCTGTATCTGAAGCCCATCAGAGAGCTTTGCATTTAGAGAAGACGATGAATAGGAGGACTAACATGGTTTCAAATAGTAGTGGCAATCGACTACCACCAGTAGCTCCTCCCTATGGTGCAATTACACAATCTACACAAGGAAAAAGCCAAGTTAATCAAGCTAATTCACAACCCAACCGCACTGTAGCTAGTAGTTCTGGCTCTCGATGTCTCAAGTGTGGTGAGGCAGGGCATAGAATGGCTGATTGCAAAAAGGGTGGCCGGTATGGTAAGGGTTTATTTATTGAGAGTGAAGAACGTACTGATGATCATTTAAATACCTTTGAGCAAGAAGCTGTTTATGATGCTGAAGAGGAAGAGGAGTATGTGCAGGGGGATGATGGCCCTTTGTTAGTTACAAGAAGGGCATGTTTCACACCTCGCAAATCTGAAGGCGAAGATTGGCTCCGAAGCAATATCTTTCAAACTACATGTACTATGGGGGGCAAGGTATGTAGACTTGTTATTGATTCTGAAAGCTGTGAAAATGTGGTATCAGAAGAGGCTGTTCAAAAATTGGGATTAGCAACAGAGAAGTACCCTAACCCTTACAAACTATCTTGGCTCAAAAGGGGCAATGAGGTAACTGTATATAAACGTTGTTTGGTTTCTTTTTCTATTGGGTTGAAATATAAGGATAATGCATGGTGTGATGTGGTAGTTATGGATGCATGTCATCTTCTCCTTGGTAGACCATGGAAATATGATAGAGAGGTTCAACATGATGGTAGGAAGAATACATACAGTTTCATGTTTGGTAGCACAAAAATTGTGTTGTTGCCCTGTAAGGAGATTGAACCTAAGCCAACTTCAGGAGGGGGTAAGAATCTCTTAGCTAAAAGGGCATTTGTTGAAGAGATGTTTGATTCAGGGTTGGTGTTTGTATTATTGGGAAAGGAGAGCTCAAAAGGTAGTGTAGTACCAGAGGCTGTGCAATCTTTATTAGATGAATTTGCAAACGTATTTCCTAATGATCTACCTGAGGGGTTACCGCCACTCCGAGATATACAACACCAAATTGATCTTGTACCAGGTTCTAATCTACCTAATCGCCCACACTACCGCATGAGCCCAAAATAGCATGAAGAACTCAGAAGACAAGTAGAGGGTTTGTTGTTAAAAGGACACATTAGAGAGAGTCTTAGTCCCTGTGCCGTGCCAGCCTTACTCACACCCAAAAAGGATGGATCATGGCGAATGTGCGTAGACAGTCGTGCTATCAACAAAATTACAGTCCGGTATAGATTCCCTATTTCTCGGTTGGATGATTTGCTTGATCAGTTGAGTGGTGCTACAGTGTTTTCTAAGCTGGATCTAAAAAGTGGGTACCATCAAATTCGAGTACGTCCTGGTGATGAGTGGAAGACAGCATTCAAGACACGTGAGGGGTTGTATGAGTGGCTAGTAATGCCATTCGGACTTTCTAATGCTCCTAGCACCTTCATGCGTGTTATGAACTAGATTTTTCGCCCCTTCATCGGCAAGTTTGTTGTAGTTTATTTTGATGATATCCTGATATATAGTGCCAATATTGATTTACATCTCCAACATCTTCGAGAGGTACTTATAGTTCTAAGTAGGGAGAAATTTTATGCTGCCATAGCCAAATGTTCTTTTATGACAGATAGTGTTTTATTCCTTGGGTATGTGGTGTCTAAGGATGGACTATCAGTTGATGAATCAAAGGTTATTGCTGTTAAACAATGGCCAATACCAACCACAGTCCATGAGGTCCGTAGTTTCCATGGGTTGGTGTCATTCTACCGGCGATTTATCCCTGACTTTAGCACCATCATGGCACCGATTACAGATTGCATGAAGGCTAGTAAGTTTTTGTGGACAACTGAAGCCACAAAGGCATTTAATCAGATCAAGGAAAAGCTTACTACAGCACCTATTCTAGCTCTTCCTGATTTCTCTCAACCATTTGAGTTACATTGTGATGCATCCAAGATTGGAATTGGAGCTGTTCTTAGTCAAAATGGCAAACCAGTGGCCTACTTTAGTGAGAAGTTAAGTGGGTCAAAATTGAATTACAGCACTTATGATTTGGAATTTTATGCAATAATTTGCGCTTTGAAGCATTGGAGTTCTTATTTGGCCTATCATGAGTTTGTCCTCTATTCTGATCATGATGCTTTGAAGCATATCAATAGCCAAGACAAGCTCTCATCTCGACATGCAATTTGGGCTGCTTATATTCAACAATTTTCTTTTGTCATCAAGCATAAGTCCGGAGCGTTGAATAGGGTGGCAGATGCTCTTAGTCGACGAACCTCTTTGCTCATCACAATGCAAACCAAAGTGCTGGGGTTTGATTTATTTCGTGAGTTGCTTTCTAGTGACCCATACTTTGGCCCTATAATGGATGATGTGGCAACAAGAAAACGATTTGACTTCCTTATACACAATGGTTTCCTTTTTAAAGGGAATCAACTATGCATTCCTGATAGTAGCCTACGCTTAAGGGTTATTCAAGAGCTGCATAATGAAGGCCATATAGGACGTGATAAAACCATGAAGCTTGTGACAGACTCTTATTTTTAGCCAACCATGCGAAAGGAGATTACCAAGTTTGTTGAGAGGTGTCGTTTTTGTCAAGTTTCCAAGGGCACCACAACCAATGCTGGCCTATATATGCCTCTTCCCGTACCAGACCAGCCATGGATTCATGTCAGTATGGATTTTGTCTTGGGATTACCGCGTACACAACGAGGTAACGATTCAATTTTTGTTGTTGTGGATCGGTTTTCCAAAATGGCCCACTTTATTGCTTGTAAAAAGACCTCAGATGCAGTTAATGTTACTCAACTTTACTTTAGAGAGGTCTATCGCCTCCATGGCTTGCCACAATCCATTGTTTCAGACCGTGATGTGCGTTTTCTTAGTCACTTCTGGCGTTGCTTATGGCACTTGGCCAACACCACACTTAATTTTAGTAGTGCCTATCATCCTCAAACCGATGGTCAAACAGAAGTGGTAAACCGTTCCTTGGGCAATTTACTTCGAAGCTTGGTGAGTGATCATCTTAAGTCATGGGATCAGCGCTTGTACCAGGCAGAATTTGCTTACAACCGTTCTGTTAATCGTAGCACTGGCTTCAGTCCCTTTGTTATTACTTATGGCTACAACCCACGCGCACCACTTGATTTGGCTCCTATGCCTGACTTGAAGCGTGTCAATGTGAAAGCTGAGGATCTAATCGCACAGATTCAAGAAATTCATACAGCTACTGCTAAGCATTTACAGGAGACTTCTGCTAAGTACAAACAAACCGCTGACAAGAAACGTCGAGTAGTAGAATTTGAGATTGGTGATTTTGTTTGGGCAATTTTGACCAAAGATCGCTTTCCTGTGGGAGAGTACAACAAACTAGCTGCTAGAAAGATTGGTCCTTTGGAGATTCTTGAGAAAATTAATCCTAATGCCTATCGATTGAAACTTCCAAGTCATATGCGTACATCTAACGTCTTCAATGTTAAGCATCTTGTTCCATATCGAGGAGAGAATTCCAATCCAGACTCCAAACTCGAGGACGAGTTTCTTCCAACCCAGGGAGGATGATGCAAATCACGTTATGAAGAACAAAGAGTTTTTATTGTTTTCCTTTTCCTATTTGAATTAGGATTTATTTACTCTAGTACTTTGAATTAAAATCCTTTTCCTAGTTGAATTGGGATTTTAATTGTTTTTTCTTTTCCTAGTTAAATTGTTTTTCCTTTCTCTAGTAGAAATAGGTTTATTATTTCTTTTCCTAAAAGGAGTAGGAGAAATTTTATTCCTATAAATACTCTTTATAGAGAGGTTATTGATGTTATGTGTGTTTTTGAATAAAAGTTTGCTAGAGAGGTTTTCTCTATTATTTTGCCTATTAGCCTAGTGTTCTTGTAGAACTTAGGTTTAGTGGAAGAGTTGCAGTATTTGTGTGTTATAGATTCTGCTTCTACACACCTACGCTGCATCATGACCCCTCTCTATCTGAAAGAGTAAGCCGATTCCACGATTGAGCCAAGTCATCCATCCTCACACTCCCTCAAACTGTTTCCCAAACCCCCAAAAAATAACCCAACAAGCCTTCTTCAACTATTGAATTATTAAAAAAATAATAAATTAAAAAAAAATTCACAACTTTAATTGCCCACAAAGCATTCCTGTTGACTATTTTTCTCCATAATAGTCAGAGACCCTTTGAGGGATATTCATTTTTAGGTAAAATCCTCTAACTAGAAATTTACCAAAAAATCATGATTTCTTAAAACTACGACAGATATGAATCATTTAAAATCATGGGAATAGGGAAGCTTCAAGTTTTACCAAAAGAATATTTAAATTTGGAGTTCCTTTTTATTTCAAGCTTTTAATAAGTAGATTTAAGTTTAGAGATCCCTTTGAACGTAGAGATTGTCTAGTCTCATAATTTAAAATTATCCATTTCATTTCATGTACATTGAGAAATCTGGAAAGTTTTATAGGTAAAATCCTCTAATATTTACCAATGACTTTTCTTTTCCGGCAAAACATACAAAGCATACACATATATACATAGATAAAATTATTCTTGGCATCTTTATTATTCTAAACAATATCCAACCACATTAAAAAAAAAAAAAAATAATAATAATAATAATAATAATAATATGACAAGGAAGATAACAGTAACAAAGACTTATAACTGATTAATCAAGCACCACTCATAAACTCATGATTCAGCTCCACACAAGCACACATCAAAAACTACGCTAGCTGTTAATCAGATAACAATTAACATATGCAAAGTATAATAAGTCTTAATTAAGGTCGGCCTGTCATTCATTCTTTCCCAAGTTCCTACTACAATACTACTACTTAAAAAATAAAAAATAAAAAATAAAAAACTACTACTTTAGCATCTTTTTAAGATGCCACGCATTCAAACTTCAAATCTCGACGATTGGATGTTTTGTTTGATAGTCAGTCTACGACTGGAAATGAACAGATAATTTAATGGGTCAAATCACTATATCTTTTAATCTAGTAAAATTCACCGGAATCGGCTGCCATATCCACTCCATAGCTGAAGAATATATATATATGAACACACTGATTTCGTAATTTATTAACTTGTATAATATATTAATATTAGTAGTGATTTTTTTTTTTTAATCACTATTGATTACAAAGATCTATTACTTTTTGAATTGAGTTAAAAAATAATTGTATACACGTCATTTCTTCCTTGTAGAAAAACAAACCAACAAAGCTTTTCCATATTAAAAAATAAAAAAATAAAAAAAATAAAAAATAAAAAAATCTAACAAAGCTTTAACACAAATCTTATTCAGCACAAAGAAAAATACACAAACGACCCACTAGCCTCAGCTTTAATAATTGTAGTTTGACCAAAAAAAAAGACAAAAAAGTTCTCTCTCTCTCTTTCTCTCTCCAAATGTTTGTCCTTTGATCATGCCGTGAACTGCATTATGATGCGTAGGAATTAATTAGTTAAAGCGTCACCATCTAAATAGGTATGATTAAGGATGTTACAATTTTCGTATCCTTTTGTGTCTTCTATAGTCCTATGCTATGTCAAATTTCCATAGAGATTAGAGAAGCTAAGAGAGGCTCACTCCCATCTCTTATCCCTACTTTAGGTGTTTCCTACTTTTATAACATTTTCCAACTTAGGTTTTTAACATGATAAACTTTACCATAAATCGTCCTATGTGCCCGTTTGGTTTTTTTTTTTTTTTTTTTTTTCATTTTTCATTTTTTTTTTTAAATTATTAATTATTTAAGAAAATTGTACCTTAAAATAAAAACTGAAGTAAAAAAAAAGAGTATATTTTTAAAAGGTGCTGTTTCAAAACAAGATGTCATTTGATATGATAACGTACGTGAGAGTGAAAGGCACGGTGAAAGCATAGAAAATGAGTTTGGATCAGGATGGAGACATAATACTACATTTTTAGTGACCATAATAAGATACTTTTCTTCTGCGTTAATCTCTTTGACCACTATTTCTATCTGGCATAGAGAATGTGGTGGGTGGGAGATATCATATGGGTCCACATTTCCGACCTATGTGTGGCCAAGAAAATATAGAAGAACAAGATTTGAGAACAAAAAAAGGTTGATTTTCTACACATTCATATAAAAAATAAAAATAAAAAAATAAGTTGATTTTCTATATATATATATATATATATATATATATATATTTGGGAACTTTCTGCGTCATGATCAAAAGCCAACAAAATCAATCACCTAAAAATATTATCACAAAAATTACCAAATCAAAATATTAATCACATATACAAATTTATGCCTAACTTAAGATTCGCACCAAATATTCAAGATGCAACAACTCTATGTGTCGTAGCACTAGAAACTTCTTATTAAAAACCCCCCCAAATTTATGTTAGGGCGGTGTAAAAAAAGGAACACTGAGACTGAATAGACCGATCGGAACCAACAGAAAAAGATGGTCACATTAATCGATCATGGCCCATCTCTTCAACCTCTGATTCGCTGGGTCCCTTTCCTTGATCTCTAGGCTTCTTCACCTTTGTGTCCACTGTCCCCACTCTTCCAAGCGTGTAAGATTTGTCTCTTTTTTATTTATTTGTTTTTAAGGTTCTGATTCTCTGATAAAGCAAAGTTGGTATTATTGAATTTGAGTTGTAACAATTCTTTGGCACCAATTTATTTTGACATTCCATTTTAATCAACGCAATGATATGGTGTGATTATTGAAAGTATTTCAGTTTTTTTTTTCTTTTTTTTTGGGAATCGTTAAGATTTTGCTTTCATTTATATATATAATTCTTGAATTTTGAGTGTCTGATCTAATTCTCATCAAATAAAAGTTTGTTGCAAAAATATTGAAACTTCATTGATTTTTTGTTTTATATTTTAATAAATAGAAAAAAAAAACTTTTTTCTTTTCATAAATTCTTATAAATGGGGCTATATATATAATTTTGCTCTCATTTTATGTCTCTCTCCTCTCAAAACATAAAAAATATAAAAGAACAAGGTAAAGCAAGATCAAAGAGTGAGGGTTTAGTAAAAATTAAGAACAGACATTAGTCTCATTTTTAATATTTCCCTTCGCTTCTTAGTGGACTTTAAATGCATAGACACCATAGTATAATAATGGAGCCTATAAAGATCCAAACACATTATGCTCGTTTGGAAGGCTCCAAATCTGGGCACACCTGAATTTTTAACCACATTCCAAAACTACGGAAATGTATTGTGATAGAATTGATACCCCACAGTCCACACGAAGCTCTTGAAGAAAGCTGCCTTTCAATCTCTACTTTACCCAAATGTGTTTCGATTTCAGAGTTTTTGTTCTATTCCATAACGTGGTGTTCAATGATTTGAGGCACCTTTTTTTTTTCTCACTTTCTTTTCCTTTTCTTTTTGTTTTAGTCATAGACTCAATAGTACAGACTATAGATTTCTGCAAAATGCATTGTACAGTTTTATCCAAACGAGTGGGTACAATTCCATTCAGGTCTTATAGAATTCAGAAGGTGGCTCTTGTTCTTAATTTTTACTAAACCCTCACTTTTTGATCTTTTTTTTTTTTTTAATGTTTGGAAAGATATAGGCATAAAATGGGAGCAAAATTACATATTTAGTCTCATTTTTAACAAAAATAAGTTATAGAATCCTAACCACAGATAAACAACTTAAATTTTTGCTAAATTACAAGGGAGTAAATTGTAATTATTTCCTTTATTTTTGTTCCCAGATAGAAATCACTCTTTTTTTACGTTATTCTCTTTATAAAACACGAACACTACTTTATATGTAGATAGATAAAGAAGCACGAACCAACTCACACGAATCCCTAAGTTGTATTAGGAGGATTTACTTGAGGCTTGTTGGCCCACTCTCTTTCACAAGCTCATTAGAGAGCTTTGAGTTCAGAGTGGGCTCGACTTTGGTGCCACCTGCACCCAACCAATATCAGCTTTAGAAGGAACAACAGGTTTTTCCCTTGTCCTTTTTAGACACTCGATTCCCTCAGGATCATCCTAAAAGTTTTAATAATTGTACTTGTTCTGCCAAATTAAATCTCATCTGCAGATGGGTTACTTTTATGGTTTTGTTGTGGACCTGTGATTATGTATTCTTGTAAGAATCCAGTTCATGTTTTAATAAAAAAAAATCTTTGATTATTTCAGTCTGATTGATTTATTGATGGTGAGGTTTTCAAGGCGTTGGTAGTTGGGTTTTGGTTGGTGGAGCTTTTGGTACTCGTGTCACAGCTCGTCGTCTCTTTAGAAACAGAAAGAAGATTCTTGAACCATCTCAATCTGGAAAGTTGAAGGACAAACAAAAGCTCTCAGGCTCTTAGGTGAGCTTATGGTGTTTCTTTCACTGACACTGTGATCGGTGATATGGCACATACAGTTTCAAAGGACATATACCCATCAGCTGAGAATTCAAGATAAACGCAAATTCACATTATCAAAGATGTAATTATGTAATCCATGCAACATACTAGTACGGTGCATAAATAACCCATGGAATTTAAGAAATCCTTTCCATCCAAACAAAGACTTTTGAAATTTATAGATTTGAAATCCAAACGCAACAACTACTAAACAAAATTCTCATCTGCTAGTGCTAGTTCTTAGATAAAGAAAAGGTGTACACACTTAACACATTTTTTCATCAGGGCGAGGGGATGGAAGTACCCCTGTTAGACACAAAGGGAGGTAGAGGCCTCTTCTGCGGTGTGCCTTGCAATGGAGCAGTGTTGACAGAGGGAGGCAGAGGACTCTTCTGCGGCAGTGGGGCAGTGTTGACAGAGGGAGGCACAGGACTCTTCTGCGGCAATGGAGCAGTGTTGACAGAGAGAGGCTGAGGACTCATCTGTGGTGTGCCTAGCAATGAAGCAGTGTTGTGACTCGTTGTAGTTGAAGGTGGGATGATACGAGTGTTTGGATTGGGTGGAGAAACATGATAAGCATTATGCAGCATAGAGGGATGTGGAGGACTCTTTGTTTGTCTCATAGCTGAACTGGGAATGTAGGTGCCTGGACTGGGTGCTGATGGAGGCACCGGAACATGAGGAGCCCAATCCAGTCCACCTAGTAAAGAAGAGACATTAATTTGATCACCGGCTGAGGCCTTTTGGCTGAGAGGATTGGGTGGAGAAACATGATAAGCAGTATGCAGCATAGAGGGATGTGGAGGATTCTTTGTTTGTCTCATAGCTGAACTGGGAATGTAGGTGCCTGGACTGGGTGCTGATGGAGGCACCGGAACATGAGGATCCCAATCCAGTCCACCTAGTAAAGAAGAGACATTAATTTGATCACCGGCTGAGGCCTTTTGGCTGAGAGGATTGGGTGGAGAAACATGATAAGCATTATGCAGCATAGAGGGATGTGGAGGATTCTTTGTTTGTCTCATAGCTGAATTGGGAATGTAGGTGCCTGGACTGGGTGCTGATGGAGGCACCGGAACATGAGGAGCCCAATCCAGTCCACCTAGTAAAGAAGAGACATTAATTTGATCACCGGCTAAGGCCTTTTGGCTGAGAGGATAGGGGACTGGCACAAATGTTGGAGGGACTTGGTTTTGGTTTTTCTTCATTGGATTTTGGAGGAGTTTTCTTGCCTCATAAGAAGGCAAGCTACTAAGCAAAAGTGCCACTGAGGCTAGGAGCAGCATTTTTAGAAAAAGAGACATATTTAGAAACAAAGAGAAAGAGGGTTCTGAAATTTTTGATGATCAATGTGAGAGAGAAATCTGGTTTATTTATACAAGAAAATTTTTTTACATTGGTTAAAAGATGGCAATCTTTTAACCAAACCAATTACACTGAAGCTTGTCCATCTTTTAACCAAACCAATTACACTGAAGCTTGTTTACACATTAACACACAGTTTTGAGTAATTCGTGGACAGACGCTAAGTTAAGCAACTTTTTTGACTTTTGAGTGGTCGAAGTGTCGAACGCAAGAAGAGGAGTTCATTTTGTCCACCCTCTTTTAATGCAAGATTTTAAACTCTTATGGCATGGCATTTTCATGTTATATTTAGTTGAATTCTACCTTTAATTTATGCCCTGCCAAACGAGCAACTAGTCTATCAATCGGTCAAGTTAATTTAAGCCCTGAAAAGTGAACGTGACTAATGATGGCTCTCTCTCTTATTGTTTTCATTCCAGGATTATATATACATATATATATATATATATAGGAATTTGCTGATTACTTCCTTTAACTTAGGTCAATTGATTACATCACAAAATTTTTCTTTGTGCATTTTTACACTACAAAGCAACTGATATTGCCCCAATCCATAAATTAAAAATAATTACCCATGTTTTGGTGCTAAAAATTATTTTTAGTCGGATTTATATTTTTGTCCTAGGGAGTTTATCACTGGAATGCAACTTCAGAAACATCTATTGTATCTCTAATATCATTGGCAAGAGGGACCGACCTCATTGAATGCCTTTTTCTTGGGAAAACTCAAAAACCTCAAAATTAAGCACAACAACAATTGGCAATTTAGCATTGCCACTTTTCTTCTCAAAAAATAAAAATAAAAATAAAAATAAAAAACCCTATTAGCATTGCCACTTATTGAGGGAAATTTATGAAGACTGTATATAGATGCCGAAAGGTAATGATTTAATAACTACTACGAAATAAAAAGAAGGAAAACAAAAGGGAAAAGTTTTTAAATTCATTAAAAGAGAGAGTTATTAAGACATACACTCTCTCTAAATGATTTTTTTTTTTTTTTTCAAAACCTTGAAAAAGTATGTATGTAAACCCCCTTTAAAAAAAAAATAAAGGTTATTTCGAGACTCGAGAGTTAAGATGACCCTTGAAATCCTTTTTTTTTTTTTTTTTTTAAATTTTTAAAGTAAATAATTCTATTCAAGCCACCAAGGGGCAAACCAAAAAAACCCATGTCATGCCTCACATCACTAGTCACAACAAAATCACCAAGCATGACTCTTTGAGATGGAAATCATTCCAATAAGATTACACAAAACTACCCACAGCGCAATAAGTAGGAGAGAGAATGTTGCATATATCGGTGGTGAAAACTTAAAACCTAGAAAAAACCAAAATAAACAAAACAAATTCTGTGTTCCCAAACAAACAACTAGTCCATCAATTAGTCATGTTTGGTTCAATATGAATTTCTGACAACCTTTTAATTTCTATGCTGAGAATTGAGAATATATATATATATGACATTTTAATGAAAACATCTTCAATTCGTTTGCTCTATCTACTGTTCTACGTACTCAGCACCAATTATAGTCACAATCCGATCTACTTTGAAAAAAACCAGAGCGTTGGAATCAATATTTCTACTTTGCAAGTGAGTATTTGGACTAACTTTAATAATTTTCCTATCCAGTTGTCTCCTGACCTATGCGAGCATGTCAAATTTGCCAAACTTATTTTCTTCTTGTGAATATTATTCCCTTCTTTTGAAAAGTAATTCAGCATTCCCTTCTTTCTATGTCCATCTCTTAATTTTTATGATATCCATAATAATTAATTACAGCCATATTAACCAAATATATTAATTAATATCAATTATCACTCCTTGGACTTTCGTTTCTCTCGTAACAATAATCATAGTTAGGGATGGCAATGGGGCGGGGCGGGGCCGAAGGATGGGATCTTCGTCCCCACCCCGCATGGATTTTTCTTGCCCCATCCCCGCCCCGCCCCGCATGACGGGGAAAATTTCTTGCCCCATCCCCGCCCCTTAAGGCCCCGCGAAGACCCGTGAAGCCCCGCCCTACATCGTAAAACTTTATTTCTTGTTAATTTTCCCTACAACTATTACCATTTTTGCAAATAAAATGACATATTTCAATAATAAAAATATACTTAAAATTATAAATAAATTTATCCTATCAAATCAAACTAATTTTTAGCAAAAACTAAATAATATTTTCTAAATGTTTAACAAGACAATACCACGGGGCGGGGATGGGGCGGGGTGGGTCTAAAAAGTGTAAATCCATCCCCGCCCCGCCCCTTGATGCGGGTCTAAAATCTCACCCCATCCCCGCCCCACCACCTTTGCGGGGCGGAGAAAACCCGCACGGGGCGAAGCGGGGAGGGGCGGGTCAAGCGGGGCGGGGCAAAATTGCCATCCCTAATCATAGTAAAGGAGTAGGGCTTCGAGAAAGTGGTCAGTGGTGGTCCCTTTCATGCACTTACAGTTACACGTAACATCTCACGGTGCACATGGACAAATTATTATTATTATTATTATTATTATTTTGCTGGAATATGGACAAATTAATTGGTTTAATGCTTTGGTGTCTCTAAGCCTAAGGTATTCACATTTCACACTGCTTTTGGACTAATTAATTGAAATTACTTGTCAAAGACTCGGGTTTTTGAAGGTGACTTCTAAGCACGTTTTCATTCCACAGCCGAGACTAGAACTTTGTTCTTCTTCCATCCAAATTTCTTTGGGTTTCTTTGGATTGAAGAGGAGAAAGAGAAAGTAGAATAGAATTGACCAAAAATTAACTTATTTTCATTCAATTTTATTCTACTTCTTTCCTCCCCACTCAATCCAAACAAGTTCTTCATGAATTGTTATAAGTGCTGCAGTGTTAATATACTAATAACTAATATGGATCTTCATTCATGTATAATTAAAGTGAGGCTCTTCTTTATATTTCATTTTAAATCCTATTAGGTTTTCATTTGAAATATACGTTTAGTTGAGAAAATAGAAGGAAATAAGGGAAATAAAATTTGTTTGATTTTGCCATACATGTAACCGTTGAATTACATGTTATTTATTGGGCAATGAGTTCCTTGTATACTTTAGCCATGAATACTTAAAGATGATGTGTTGCTTCTTCTGTGGGTTTGTATCAATTTATTTAATATATATTTTATTTTTGTCTGTGTAATTTACTTCTTCATTTTTTGCTTTCATAATTACATCAATGATCATTTCTGTTGTATGACAGTATACCTTCATGAAAAGATGCATGAGGCAGAATCTTATCCAGGCTGAGTGTATAATTTTAAACTATCAAATTGAATTCATTTGAGGAAATACTAAGCAATTTATAAAAAAAATTTTAAAAAAAAATATGGTGATTTTTTTTTTTTTTAGCATGTAGATAATTCGATCAACTCTTAATTGATCTTCTTATATGTGGAGCAAGGCTTATCATTTCAAGTTATTTTCATATTTAAGGCAAGACACAGTATTTAATTTGTAATATTTTGTACATAAGAAAGGTTGAATGAACAAAAATAAAATTAATATACATGAGAAATTGTGCCACATGATAGAATTAGAATTTAAGATCGATCACGTGGTTACTGTCAAATAAGATAACTGTGATGATTAAAAGACAAAATAGGATAGTAGCGACCCATATTGTTTGGTATTTGTTGTTCTTGGTCTCGTATTTTTGAGCAAGCTAATGTTATTATAAAGAAATGAAGCTCATGGTCCCTTGTTCTAAAAGACTCATTTGATGTTTTGAACTATTATATGAAATGTTTTTGTAAATTATATGACTAGATCTTTGATTCTATAAATGAGGGTCTTCTGCCATGAGCTACCTTTATAAATTGATCTTGAAGACTACAGGAAAAAAATAATAATAATAAAGCTTCATGTAATCATGTTGTTACTTATTAACATCTCAATTAATTCTAGTCATATGGATTTTTTTTTTTTTTTTTTTATGTATGCAGATGCATTAATTGGTTAACTTGGTTTATCTTAAAAAATGTTGAGTTTATGATTAAAATAAGTTTTGGACCTTTGGCACACAATATACAATATGCATTCATATAATATTTGTTGTTTGCGCTCTATAGTTAATTTTTGATTTTTTTTTTTTTTTTTTTTGGATCAAGATATAGCACTCTAGTCAAGAGCCTTGTAATTCAACTGGTTGATACTTTCTAGTGTATCCATGATATTCATAGTTCAAATCTTCATTCTCCTATTGTAACTATCGAATTAAAAAAAAAGTAATACTCCACTACTACCTCATTGTAGAAACCAAAAATTGTTTTTTTTTCCCCCTTTTTCTGTTTATCACTTTTTAATGGGTATATCCAATTAAGAGAAAATTAGGGTTTCTTTAGAACTTGATAATTTTTTAGGGAAATTGTTGGGAATATATGTTATATTAACTACTTAGTTGGTCTTATCAAAGAAAAACAAAACTACTTAGTTGGAGGCTCCCTAAGGTATTATCTCTCCAACAGAAATAGAAAATAACTTCATAATTTACATTGAATAATGAGTAGACATGCAAGAAAATAGTAGCTCAATATTGGGATCCCGAAGCAATACCTTTCTTTTTTTTTTCTTTTTTTTTTTAATAACAAAAAGAAATTCTACTCTAATCTAATATAAATGTATATGTGCTTGTAAAGCTCCCTCTTGGAGACTTGAACCCTAACTTTTACCTCCCACACCTCACAAGCACTTATATTTATGGAGTGATGATCACGCCAAGAATATGCAGCGATAGCAATACCTTACTTAGATGAAGACAAAAAATTACACAACATGCAAGCCATATTTTGTTAACTTAGAAATATACAAAATTACAAATTGGTGAACAGATGGTGGTAAATAGATGATGAAATATTTATTCCTTAGGAGCTATATGAATTGCAATATCATTATTTTGTGTTTTTAAGTTACACCAATAATTTAATGCAAATAATTAATATCCATGCTAATCTTAATCTTGCGGACTCTCTATCATCTTGATCTTGGAATCCATTATTCCATTATACATTTCACAAAATTATTCTGGCTTTAATAATGCATAAAACCTAAGACCTTGACCCTAAATACAAGGCCATTAGTTTCCTAATATCTTCCACCGTAATGGAAGTTAAAAATTAGAAAGTCATTATATTTTGGATAAACTACATATTTGGTCTCTATCCTTTACACTATATTTCAATTTGGTCATTAACATTTCAATTGTGTCAATTTGGTGCACAACATTTCAGTGTCATGTCAATGTAATTTCTATTATTATATCTTGGATGAAAATTGCTGATATAACAAACAGCCAAAATAAAATTTTAGTTTATTATCACATCCACAGAAGCTAATTTTTTATTATGGCTATTAAATACGTCGTTAATTTTTATCCAAAAGATAATGACAATGACTAAATTAACATGACATTAAAAGGTTAGGAACCAACTTAACACAATTAAAAAGTTATTGATCAAATTGAAATATAATATATAGAATAGGGACTAAATATGTAGTTTACCTTTATATTTTTTATTTTGTCGCGTCAATTGCAATGTTGGATTTAAATCTTTCATCTCCAAATGGTAAAACATCCTCTTAGTCTTTTACTCATATCACAATTGTGTCGGTTTAATTTCCCATTTTGGAACTGTACTTTTCATTAAGTATAATTTTTAAATCTTTTTTTTTTTTTGATATCTTAAAAAAAAAAGATTTAAAAAACTATACTTAATAAAAAGTAGATTTTGCTATTGTTGGTAACTTGGTATATTTCTTTTTCTCCGTAAATTTTGGTTAAAAAAGAGTCTTTTTAAAGAAAATAAAAAGACAATGGTTGCACACTTGCACGACAATGTCTGTTTGTAGATTTTGCTATTGTTGGTATATTTCTTTTTTCTCCGTAAATTTTGGTTAAGAAAGTCTTTTTAAAGAATATAAAAAGATTTTCTTTCTTTCCACGATTCTCTCACAACACATCGCAATCGTAAATTATGATTTATGAGCCATGGGCTGTAAGTACTTACTAGTGGGTCGATATCCACCACATATGCACTAATTATATTTGTGTCAATAAAGCGCGGTACGTAGACTTTTTTTTAATGTATATTTCAATAAGGAAATATAAACCAGCCCCCATCGAGTAGTAGACCGAAGGTGCCGAAATGTACAAGCAGAATCTTCTTCTTTTTTTCTTTTTTTTTAAGAAACAGACAAATCTTTTTTTTTATATAAGTTAGAATTTTTCTTTTAGCCTAATCTAAGTGTATACAATGGCAGCTCTAAAAATTTTGTTTAGGGAATTCATTAAAAAACTTAAATGAAAAAAAAAATTAATAAAACAATAGAGAACTTGAATATATCGAGTTTTTGATACAAAATTTTTTTTTGAAGTTTTACAATTTCTTTTTATAAGTTTTCAAATTTTGAATTATTATATGATAGTTCATTATAAGTATTTATTACCATTGTAAGTAGTTATGACTATTTTATTTTGTTAAGTTTGTCTAATATTTTTATTTTTATGCAGTTGTTATTATCTATTTGTCTTTATCTTTATAAAAATATTTTAAACTAAATGAATAAACTCAACTCATTGGTTTTGTATTAATTATTGACGCACATAATTACACTCATTCATACATAAATAATACACTATGTGTCTACTTAACCAATAAAATACTTAAACAATCACTTACTTTTAAAAAAAAAAAAAATCTTGAATTTTTTTGACTTTATAACAAAAAGTTATTATAACATGATAACAATACACATATGCAACAAACCTTTTCTATTTCCTAATTACTAAATTAGATAAAGTTTTATTATATTTAGGATCATGTTAATGGAAACCTTTAGGGCAATTGTTATATTTCCCATGAAAGTGGTATCAAAATATTTTCCTTATATTTATAAGGTACACACAAACTTCCACACGCATTATTATTTACACAAATAACATTATAACAAAAAGTAATGCATAAAATCAATATTAGATACAGTCACACACATAATATAAAGAATAATGCTAAAGATACAAACTATTTTACAAATTTTTTTACAAACGGATGGTATGGTAAGTGATTATTGATAAATGAAAAAGTAATATTAATGGTGGGTTTAAATGAAAACCAATGAGAGGTTGGCCATATTAACATTATGTAAAAATGTTGTAAAATAATTTGTGGTTATAGTATTATTCTAATATAATTTTATGATAAAGAGTGACACTTACAACCCTTAAATACTTAGTTATTCTTTCTCTTATAACAAATCATAGGTGGTTAGTTGTTATCGATTCAAATTTGAACCTAACACTAAGATTATTTTTTTGCCCCAACAATAACAACCAGCAATAACATGTCACTTAAGATTTGTTGTGAATATATTGTGAAAATATTGTGGACATATCATTACTCATATAATATATACAAATTTAGGCACCACATTAATGGCTTAGAAAAATTAAGCATTTAAGCTCAATTGTTAATGTAATTAACCAATTGACATATGCATGGATAAATAAGCAAAATAATAATCACAAACAACAATAAAGCACCCACAAGAACACCGAAGTGTTTAAGGAGAGAAAAATCTGAGAACTAGGCTGAAGAAACTCTCCGGAACCTCTAGCATCAAATGATTCATCAAACAAGAATAGTTGCAGAATGTGTCACTTACAAAACCCTCCAAACTAAGTAATGACTATTTATTGAGCTTTCAACTCTTGCTAGCAACTAATTTCTTCTTGATACCTCTGAATCTAAAAGTTGAGCTGCCAACCGCATGATCAAGTATCCTTGATCACTCCAAGACCTTTTGGAGATTTGAGAGTGTTCTCCAATGATTTCCAACACCAGCAAACGCTCAAGAACATAGAAGGCTTTGATGTGTGTATAGTGGTTTTAGTCTCCTCTCATGGTAATTGGACAATTGGAGAGGCGAGAAGGCAGAGAGATGAGAAGCTCTATGGTTTTAAGGTTATCTCTAGCCCTTTAATGTGTGAATAGGATGTTGAATTTCTTGGAAAATGAGAAAAATACAGTGAGGCTAAAGTCTGGAACAGCAGAGAAATTCGTAACAAAATTCTCTAAAGTTCTGACAGATTCATATGACCGACTGAGAGGTGAGTGAGGGGTGAAGTTTCAGTCAAATTGAATTTCTAACTTTTGATTTCATCTCTCTTTTTGATTGACACGTTAAGTTTCGTACGGCCAAACTTTTGCATATACCGACTTCAATTTTCTGCACCTGACCTCAAATTCCTAAAAAATTGGTTTTTTTTTTTTTTATAATTTTTATTACATCAGTAATAATCCAGCAGAAGGAAGATTATTCAGAGCGGGCTCATTAATGAGGATGGAATAACTGTTGGGTGGTTAGCAGCTGCTAAATTAAGTTTGCGTTTAGGTGAAGGATGTATGACTTCTTTATCAATAGTTGAGACCCAATCAGGTGTTGTTTCAACTTATATTCCTACTAATGTAATCTTAATTATAGATGAACAATTTTTTTTTTCCGCCCATTTATTCCATTACAAGTTTAATTTCACAACAGCACATGAATACAATGTAAAAAGGTTAAAATACATTTTTGATCCCTATCCTGTATACCATATTTTAATTTGATCTCTAATATTTCAATTATGTCAATTTGATCCATAACCTTTCAGTACCATGTTAATTTAGTTCATGCCATTATCTTTTGGATGAAAATTGATGATGTGTCTAATGACCAAAATAAAAATTAGATTCCATTGATGTGACAATAAACTAATATTTTATTTAGGTCGTTTGTCATGTGAGCAATTTTCATCCAAGATATAATGACATAGACTAAATTAACACAACACTAAAAGGTTAGGGGACGAAATTAATACAATTGAAAGGTTATAGACCAAATTGAATTATCGTGTAAAATATAACGCTCCGTTTGTTTCGATGGAAAATCTTGTATAAAGATAGTTTTCCGTGTTTTCCAGTGTTTGGTAGCATAAAAAAATATGAGTCAATGGAAAACTATCTTTGGTCAACATAAAAAGTATAACTTATTTTTAGACATTGTTTTCCATTAAATTTTTTTGGAAAACAACTCTATCTCATAGCAAGTTAAATAAGGAAAGTTATGATATTGTTTTTCAACTCTCATTTAAAGTTGCTAC
This sequence comes from Quercus parvula, assembly GCA_030820535.1. Classification (NCBI taxonomy): domain Eukaryota; kingdom Viridiplantae; phylum Streptophyta; class Magnoliopsida; order Fagales; family Fagaceae; genus Quercus; species Quercus parvula. The sequence goes on along the minus strand of JAUAME010000007.1, from coordinate 11,139,440 downwards.
CAAACATTGGAAAATGAGATAGTTCTATAGAAAATGATTTTTGAAAAATGACTCATTTTCTAGAAAACATCATTGCTGAAACAATCAGAGTGTAAGAATCAGATATATAGTTTATCCATGTAAAAATTAAAATTGAAATTACATTCAACTTGTCATGGAATTTTTGCCAATAAACTAAATATTCTAACAATATAAATAACTGATATGCAAGTAGGATTATATATATATATATATATATATAGAATAAGTAAGTAGGAATTTAATATATAAATAAGCCATGAAAAGGAAGGAAAATTCCTCAAGAGAACACCTGTTATATACACTAGATGATGTATTGCATGATGCACGAACTACTTTACAATTTCATTTAAAATCATTTTTATATATATTAAGACCTACATATAATACTTTTTTTGTTGTATAATAATATTTATATTTGCCCACAATATTGTTGAATACTTTGAAACTTGATTTTCTTAATTCATATTTTATTTATAAAAAAAAAAATTGTATAACACTATAAGACTATAACAGATTATAATATTTACCGTTAAAAATATATTTTATTTTTTAAACTGATTAAATGATTTTGAAATCTTTAGATAAGAATTTAAAGCATAAAATAAGATTTTATCAAAATTTAATTGTCTTTAGTTGGGATTCCGTATCCTTTAAAAAAAAAAAAAAAAAAAGCAAAAAATTCTTTGAAATCATCATCAATTTTATTTTTTATCACTATGGCTCATACTACACAAAATAGTAGTAAAAAACCTACAAAGAAACCTACAAATTATTAGTTCTAACACATAATAAATAAATAAATAGCTAACTTCATAAATGATCAATTAGAATTTTTCTTTTTCTTTAGTTCTAAAACAAAATACATTTATGACTTTCCTAAACCAAAATCTCAAACATCCAAAGTCTCAAAGCGAATCACAATCTTCACAAAATCCACAATATTCGACTACAACATCAAAACCGTAAGCTTCCGTCACTAAATAAAAACTCAAGCCCCTTTCCTTAGTCAAAACCTACTCATACGGGTTAGGATCAAATAATATTACAATGTTAGAGTTATGTAGGTGTCGTTAAAAGGTCGAAGGTAAATGGTATCATTTTTTGTCATAGTGTATTTAAGATGGGATGGCATGAAGCCAAGGGTTGTGGGCATGTGTATATAAAGGAGTAAAAGTTAGAAAGGTAAATGGAAATGCAAAGAGTTTTTTGTGTGTAAGAAAGAGCAAAAGTCTTGAAACAACCAAATGAAACAAATAATAGTCTTAAAACATTAAATAAAAAATGTAATAAAAATTCGTCTTGAAACATTGAATCAAAAGAAATAAAGAGTTATTATTTTTAAATTGATTCTTATCTCTGATGTGACTTAAGAATATTCCAATTCTTTCACAAAGTGCGCCATATGACAGAATCTCATGTTCTCTCACATGAGGTCTTTGCTTTTATATATATATATTGATTGGATTGGATTGCATAAGGCAAATTATATGACTACCATTATTACTTTAGATAAATAAACCTTAGTTTTTTTTTAATAATTTAAAAGATTGCTTTTATATGTGTAAGTTACGTGTGTCCAACCCTTTTATGAACCGTTTGGTAATGTTATTCTAGTAACATTATTTGTATTTTTTGGAAATACGTGTGGATAAAAAAGTATGTGAAAATACGTGTAATATTTTTAAAAAACTAAAAACTATTGTTTAAGTGCATGTACCAAACAAGCAATATTTACACCGTGCAATATGCACACTCTTCTATTCCACCTCTCAAATGCTGCATACATACTCTCAATATTTACCTGGAGTCATTTTGAGATATCTAACTATACTTTAAAGAACTAAGACAAATTATAACTTACTTACTTGTGGTTTGACCAAAATTTAAGTTGCCTACATATGGTTTGAAATTTAACACTTTACTCACTTGAAGTTAGCTCAATTAGAGTTCTGTAACCCACCTCTGATAAATACTTAGCTAATTATGTAATTTTGCTCTACTTTTATGTCTCTCTCCTCCAAAAATACAAAAAACATAAAAATACAAGATTAAAAAGAATCCTACGGAACACTTGCATCATGGGATTCTAAACCACAGGTAAATAACTTAAATTTCAGTCAAACCTTAAGTGGATAAAGTATTAAATTTCAAACATAGGTATACAACTTAAATTTCGGTCAAATCACAGATTGGTAAGTTGTAATTTGCCAAAAGAAATACTGTGGGTGAAAGAGTATTAGGTTAGATTAGAAGTTGCTTTGGAAACTTCTATTCCATAATGGTAAATTTCCCCACTTTCATCTAGAAATAATTATAGTAAGCATCTTACTTCTCCATTTATCAGAGAAAGAAACAGGAATTTTCAAATTTACAACGCCCATGACAAGTCTTTGAGTGGTTTCCAGATTCTCTTTGATGTCACTCATCTTATGCCTTGTCCTGCAAGTTGTTCAAACCTAACTACTTGTTATCTATTATATACCCCCGTTGTCTATGGTGAGCTAGTTCCCAAAGGAAAAACAAAAAAACAAATTTGGAAACCTGCTAAGCAATGTAACATACCATAAAGGCCATGTAGAATTCATATTAAGACCAAATATTAACGGTTAAAACTCAGGAATAACCATTCATAATGCTAATTGGCCAAAAGCTTTGTAGCTCCATCGGAAATATGTAGGGTGATCTCTTCTTCAACTATTGAATTATAAAAAAATTCATAATTTTAATTGCTGCCGAAGTATTCCTATTGACTATTTTCCTCCATAATAGTTAGAGACCCATTAAGGGAGATTCTTTTTTAAGTAAACTCCTCTAACTAGAAACATACTAAAAAATCATGGTTTCTTATAACTACGACAGACATGAATCCTTTCCAATCACGGGAATAAGGAAGTTTCAAGTTTTACCAAATGACTATTTACATTTGGAGGTCCCTTTTTTTTTAAGTTTTTAAATAAGTAAATTTAAGTTTAGAGATCCTTTGGACGTAGAGAAAGTCCAGTCTCATAACTTAAATTTATCCATTTCATTTCATGTACATTGAGAAATCCTGAAAAATTTTATAGGTAAAATCCTCTAATATTTACCAATGATTTTTCTTTTCTAGCATTAAAAATAAAAACATCCACGGATATACATAGATGAAATTTATTCTTGGCATCTTTAGTATTCTAAACAAAATCCAACCACATTAATAATAACAATAATATGACAAGGAAGATAACAGTAACAAAGAGTCATAACTGATTAATCAAGCACCACTTATAAACTTATGATTCAGCTCCACACATGCACACAACAAACTTCAAATCTACGTACTCAATGAACTTCTAGAGCCATTATTATGCATATCCTGCAAACAAAGAAAGCAAAGGAGGTAATATTAGATGATGGAATTTCATTTTAATAAATAAAATAAGTAGAGTTCAGCACCCGCTCCTCCCAAAAAAAAACACTACGCTGTTAATCAGCTAACAATTAACATATGCAGAGTATATTAAGTCTTAATTCTGGCAATATGATGGTCATAAATATACTTGAAATTTGAATATAATGCATATGTCTAATACTTTCTTCTGCAAATCTAAGGCTCTTCTTATAGAAATAATACATGTGTGCGTATGAGAGAAAGCAAGAGAGAAAATTCAGATATGAAATAATATAATCATGGCTTATTAATTGAAACCTTGTGAAGTGAAAAGAGTAGATAATGAAAAGAATCAAACTTTTGGTTGAATAAAAACAAAGAAGATTAAAGATAAACCAGTTAACTGATATGGTTCAACAGTCTAGTCCACCATGGTCTGAAAGTCAAAACACAATTACATTTCAACAAACATATACCCTATATAAAAATCATACCAGGGACCATATAGATTATTATAGAGAACTTTTTTTTTTTTTCTTTTTCCATACCAATGGAATTAACAGCGACTTTAGTCTGTTCTAAATGAAATATAAATCTTCAAACCTTGGTGCTCATGAAGATTCCAAGAGTTTCTGGATGTCTTTCTGCAAAAAAAATTTGAAACAACAATCAGCTGCAATTACAGTTTTTGGCAGAAATAGAAATCGCAGAAAGGAATACATTGTTCTAACCTCTACTTTAAGAGGGGATGTAGTTGGTGCATATCGCTCCACAACCTTTCCTTCTTTGTTTAATAGAAACTTTGTGAAGTTCCATTTTATGGCATCTCCAAATATCCCTCCTTTCTGTGATTTAAGGAACTTGTAAATGGGTGCCGCATTCTTCCCATTCACCTCAACCTATAACAGTTAACAGTTACATGAGACATTTAACACAAATTCATGTGCATTTCTCAAATCCAAGGAAAAAAAACCCCTTCCTTTTGGCAGAATACATGCCACAACAAATATATGAATTATAGGATTATTATCAAAACCAAATCAGTTACATCCTGGCTAATGAAATCTCAAAAGTAGATCCCAACCCCAGCAAGGCATGCTTGCTAGATTTATATCTTACGCAGAAGATCAGCTTTTGTGTTATTACATACTAATGCATATCCTAATTCCATTTTGATCAGCTTTTTTGTTAATTAATTTGCACAATAGAACTGCATGTACGGATTGCTTAAAAACATCATCCATTTTTTACTCTTTCATTTGTGAGGAATTACCTTATCAAAGATTGGGAATTCAGCTTTGAACATTGTGCATGCAACTTCCTGAATCGCTTCATTGTTTCCTGGTTCTTGTCCTAAAAATTGGTTGCAAGGAAATGCCAAGATCTCAAACCCTGCCAAAAGAAAATTACATAGATAATCAATACCACAGAGATGATAATGAAAAAAAATGTATTGATAAATATTGTACATTGCTATGTAAGAATGAAAGACAGACCTTGGTTTTTGTACTTTTCATACAGAACATTCAATTCCTTGTAATTTGTTTGTGTCAAACCACTGCAACAATAACCGCAATTTTATGAATGGAAAACAGTAAGATATACAACAATAAAGGTAACAAATACGATGGCTTACAACCTTAAAGTAAATCAAAGATCCAAATCAAATAAGCTCAAAATTTTTCTTTAATACTAAGGATCATCGACATGATCTAAATAGTTTAAGTAAAAGACGGATTAGAGTTGCCTCACATAGCTTACCTTGATGAAATAACCCCTGAACTTAGATGCAATATTCTTTAACATGCGGCACACAAAACAAAACTTGAATGCTACTTTGATTTCAAACTACCCTATTTAAGGAAGTCGTGGCTACCAATTGCTCTCAAATTTTAACATTCCATCTAATGAGATAGAAACCTTTTAATTTCCATTCCTTTTCTGCTGTTCATAACATCTCGGTAACGAATCATTAAATTGAGTAAAATATTTTTCTTTTCTTTTTTTGAATAGCCAAATGTCATATTTATTACCCCTGTGATTAAGTGAAGACCAGGTCGATGAAGAGGATAACTTAGGAGTGTTTTGAATCATTAGTACATTTTTGTTTAGCCTTGACTCCTGATATCCTTCATATACCGTTGTCAATTGATTGTCTTGAATAAGGGATTCGATAGGGTCCAAGTACGAATCCAACATATGCATATGTTTTCCTATAAATATTATATACCCAATAATCTCCTATTATGGGTGGAGGGTGGTAGCATTGCCAATTTTATTGAACAACTTTTTATCCCTTCTAACATCTATATCCTATGATGCACAGACGCAGCAAAATGGGCGCCGCACCTGTATCCGACGCGTGAGCGACACCACTACCCGCGCATCGGTGCCATGTCCAATTTTTTTTTTTCTTTTTTCATTTCCTGAAACGTGCCGACTCAGGCCGAAACACATCTATTCAGGCCGTACCGGCGCCAAACCAGCCGATTCAAGCCAAAATTCAAAAAAAAAAAAAAAAGAAGTGCAAAACGCACCATTTGAACTTAATAACAAAACCCTAAACTATCTCAGTTCTCAACCCGATTCATTCTTCAATCTTCAGCTCTCTCACTCTCTGTGCTCCCCAATCCCCTCTCGACTCTCTGCTCTCCATCTCCCCTCTCTCAAAGACGCACTCAATCACTCCCTAAGACACATTCTCACTCTCCTATTCTTTGCATGACTCTCAATCTCAAGCTCACCTCAAGTCTCAAGCTCACCTCACCTCACCGACCCACTCTCAACTCTGGTATCAAACTAATTAAAGCTTTCAATCTCAGTTTTTCAATCTCAAGCTCATTATACTCTCACATGCTCTGACTATTACTCATTGTGAATCTGTGATCTCATTACTAAAAGTTGTGAGTTGTATTCTAATTTCCGAACATCATGGAATGTTTTAGTTTCAAACTTGTGGGTTGTATTTAATTTATGAACATCATGTTTTAGTTATTATCTACTATTGCTCTTAAATTTGGTATATGTTTATATAATGTGAAAAAGTACAGTTAGCAATATATTTAAAAATATTTTTAGAAATTTTTTAATCATAGCACCCGCACCCTACTTTTTCAAAAATTGGCGAGTCCCGCACCCACACCCAAATCTGGAAACGCACCCATGCTTCATAGCTATATCTCTTTTGCAAGTGATTTTTAAGAGAAGGGAACTACTATTTCCACACAAGGAATAACTTTTTCCACACCATCCTTTCTCACATAGTGGATCCTACCATTAAGTCCCACAATGTGAGATGTGGTGAAGAAACAACCATTTGCATAATGGAAATAGTGCAACCTCAAAGAATAACACTGTCGATAATCTCTTTCAAGAGCAGAGAAGATTCTTCCACATGTTTTGCAGATGTTGATGGGTCCCATGAATCAATCGTACATGAAATAAGTGTGGAGAATCTAGTAAGCTTTAAAGTAATTGTCACCTGTCTCAGTCTCAAAAATGTCTATATTACCTTGAAAATTTCAAGCATCAAAAGGGTAAAAGATATGCAGAAAAACCTCCACACACACGGATGAGGAAATTAGCTTTGTCCTATAATTTTAATTGGAAATTTATCTATATTACATCAAACCTTACCCAGTGCAATCTCAGTCAAACTCTAATAATAACATAAGAATATATCCAAATTTTAAATAACACATGTCTAAGTCAGTATGATAACCAAATCTTAAGCAGGTCTTGTTCTAATTGCAGATCTAAAACATGGCGAGCCTAGTTGTGTGCCCCATTAAAATAAGAGGAATAAGCTATTGCATAGAAAGAATTCAATACAGACCATTATAAATACAACCAGCTATCAAAGAAATAAGAAAAACCGAAAATTTTTCATAATTTAACTCCATGAGGTGATTACAAATTTATGAACTTTTTATTATTATTGGTAATCACAGTCTTAATCCCATGACTACACCCTTCACCTTGCTTTTACAAGAGAAGCCGCCAATGAGCTCATTGGCACAAATTCATGAGGACAAGAAAAATGATTCAATGCTCCATGGCCAAAGATTGAGCAAAACAAAAATATGAGTGTTTATTACCAAACTGGTATTTTAAAACTTTATTAATTCATAGAATATCAAATTGTACCACTGTTAATCAAACTTTATTAATTCATAGAATATCAAATTGTACCACTGCTAATCACCAAACCATCGGTCCTAACTCCTTTTTTCCAGTCAGAGAGATCACTGAAATTGGATCATCTCTCTCTCTCTCTCTCTCTCTCTCTCTCTCTCTCTCACACACACACACACACACAAACATGAACTAGGAAATTTATCATGCCTAAGGAATCAAAAGGAAGAGAGATTAGATTAGAATACCATTTTGAAGCAACGTTGACAATCAGGAGAACCTTGCCATTGTATTCACTCAGGCTTACATCATTTCCACGGATATCCTGCCATCAAATTCAATTAATAACAAAGAAAAAGAAAAAGAAAAAAAAGGCCAATTCCAAACAACTCTTTTCTTAAGAACAATTAAACAGCACTCAAATCTATATTATTCTATCTAAGTTTATAAACCATGATAAAAATAATAAGTATAAATCCATCTAAACAAAAAAGAAAGCTTATTTACCACATCACAGTTGACCAATTCAAAAGTAAAGCACAAATCCCAGTTCTCCAATGGGACCAAAAAGTAAACATACATGACCCACCAAACACTAATGCACAGTCCAATTAAATTGTTTGGTGTTTTCACTATTTGGTACCCAAAACACCATAAAGCATCAAACTTTAACTTTTCTTTCTCTTTGAATCAGTTTTCTCAGCCACCAAACACAGAGCTTAACAGAGAAATGAAAGAAATAATCAAGAAAATAAGAAAAACCCAATACCTTGACAGTAAAATCATATATGGATTTGGAAGTGTTTTCAGCCATGCTGTGAGAAAGAAGAGAAGATGGGTTTGTGTACAGGTACAATCCGAAGAAGAAACTTATAAGAAGGAAGATAAAAGAGACGAAGTTGGTAAATTTCAATAATTGCATGCTAGTCCAATGTCAAGGCAATCCGTACAATTATTATGTATCAATGTCATTAAAAACTTCCTAAGAAATTGATAATAAGGATACTGATGCAATGTTGACATTTTTGTAGTGTAAATTATTGACCAGTGAGGCCGGTGGGTGGGAGTTAATGTTAGGATTTGGAAGGACCAACTTGAAAAAAATTAAATTAACATAAAATAAAAATAAATTTAAAAAATAAAAATAAAAAACAAAACAAAACAAAACTAGTGAGTTTGGTTTTTTTTTTTTTTTTTTTGCAAAGTGAGTTTGGTATTTTGGTAGTTAAAAATACTCTTAATTTATGGTCATTGCTACCGTGGTCACTGGTCAACGTGGAAATAGACAAGGAATAGGGATGACAAACTTAGAAATAGGATTTTGACCCAAAAACAAAACAAAAAACAAAAAACCTTAGAAATAGGCAAGGAATAGGGATGACATACTTAAAAACTGAAAATTATTATTATTATTATTAAAAAAACAGATTTTAATTAGTTTCATAGAAAATACAAGTTGAGAATGTTAAAGTTTGTATCAAGGGATTCAGATCATCTAGATTTCTTAAGGTACTTTATCAATAGATTTCCTTAAATCCTAACCACACGTTAATGATTTAATGGTCTAGATTTTGCCATATCAGTATTCCACTAACAATATTCTAAAAATAATAGAATAATTTTGCAAATAAAATAATTAAGATTATTGTTAGTGTAATACTGACATAACAAAATTTAAACCATTAAATCATTAAAGAATGGATATTACTAAAAAAAAAGAATATATCTATACTATATAAGAAGATTTCCTTTTTTGAATTGACCTTTTATGTGATTCAAAAATACCCTTATTAATAAATGGTAACTTCTTTTAGAAATAGAATCATAAATGTTAGTATATAACAAATTTCATTTTGAATTCAAAATGAGAGCTCCTAAAATTTAGGATTTTTTATTTATTCTTTTTTCATCCCAATAAAGGTAAAACATCTCCAATTTAATAAATAATAATAATAATAATATTTAAGAGAATTCCTAAAATTTAGCTTAATTTCCCCTCACGTTCATCTTATTTTTCCTTATCTCTAAAGTTTATCCTTTTTATTTATTTGAAAAATAAATATATATATATATATATATATTTCCAAATTATAATAAATATAAATTATTAAGTTTTACCTAAAAAATATAAAAGTTTCTGAGCACATGAGAGGTTAGTATGTATGTGTATATATATAGTTTTTTGTTTAATTTCTTTTTCTTTTTCTTAAAAAAAAAAAAAAAAAAAAAAAAAAAAAAAAAAAAAAAACATAATTGTATCGTTGCTTTGAAGAAGTGAATTAGTGAGAGAATGATCATATTTTGTAGGAAATTTTTTAGGTGAGAGTTAAAAATGTATTGTTACAGTGTTATCCTTAAGTTTTGTCCCTACTTAAACGTAGACGGTTAGGGTATATACATACATACATATATATATATATAAGGAAATGTTAACGAGTGTCGTACAGTATTAGTTAAGAATCTAATTAAAAAAAAATTTTATGAAAAAAGAAAAAAAAAGTAATTAAGGTTTTGACAGCTTTTTTCATTTCCCATAAAAGTGATGTTAAAACTTTCCTAAAATGAATTCTTAACCAATGCTGTACCGCACTCGTTAACATGACCCATATATATATATATATATATATATATTTTGTGAGCAATAATTATCATCTTCTTATCACATATATATGGTCTGTTTGTTTCAATGTAAAAAAGTTCACTGTAAACTAAATCTAGAAGAGAGAAAAAAAAAGATAACCACCACCGTCACAGCATCCCAGCCACCACCTAAAAATCTGACCATTAAACCATAAATCTAACCATAAACCACCAGCGATCCACAATATAAGAGCATTAAATCGCAAATCTGACCAAATCACTCCAATAATCACCCAAAAGAAAGCCATAAAAACTCACAAACCCACATTGGAAAACCCAAAAACCCACCGAGCCAATAACTCAGATTAAAACTAGAGATTCTCTGGTGGCAGTGAGCTCGAAAAAGGGTGAGATGAGAGGAGCCTACTGCCTGTAGTGGTGGTCGCAAGTGGTGAGACCTTTGGGGTCTGGAGGTGCTCGGCCATGGTGGTAAAGGAAGCCACCACCATGTGGTGATAACAAGAGGTCAAGTGGTGATGCAAGGTCGGCCATGGTGGTCTTTTTTATGAGAAGTTGGGAAAAGGGAGGGTACCATGGCTAATGAGGAGTTGGGGAGGGGGAGAAGCAGTTGAGTGTGAGTGATGAGGAGTTGGTGATGGGCAGTGCCGGCGGAGCCTAGAGCTAGCTAGTGGTGCCGATTAATAAAACGTATTAATAAAATGTTAAACATTTTAAAAGAGTATAATATTTTAAAAATAATTTTTATATATCAAATTTTTGGGTCTTAGGTACCGTTTGCATACCGCGTTTTCCACGTCCACGTTTTCTGCCTCTTTTTTTTTTTTTTTTTTTTTCTGCGCGTGAACAGTAACCTCACATGGGTTCACTGTTTACGCACTGTTTAGCACTGTTCATACACTGTTTAGCACTGTTTATACACTGTTCATGTATTAAAAAATATTAAAAATAGGTCCCACGATACTATTTACACATTTAAAAATTATTTTACTACAGTGTTTTCAGTTTTCAGTTTTCAGTTTTCAGCAACAATAAGCTTAATTAAAATTTTTACATCATAAGACAAATAAACAAAGCATCCTATCGGTCAATAAAAGATGTCTTTTTTTAATATAAAAAAGAAAAATCTAAGCTAGAGGGCTTACTTTTTTATTACAATATTATTATTATGTAATAATATAAAATAAATTGATATAATAAATGAGGTTGAGCCATCCAGTACGTATTAGGATTTGTTCCAAATTATTGGACCGTTTTTTCCACAAAAAAAAAAAAAAAAAAAAAAAAAAAATCATTTGAATGTTACCTCCAAACCCTTAATCGATTTAAACCGATTTAGAGTTAGCTTTGACAATAAACAAGTAACCATTTCATAAAAAACATAGATTTTAAAATTTGTTAAACATATGGTAAAATTTGTGAAAACTTGTTAAGAATATAGAAAATATGCAGGAGAAAATACAATTTTGATCTCTATATTTTAGAGTCACAATCAATTTGATATTTACATTTTGATAACAGTCAATTTGGTTCATGTTTTTTTCAATTTACAATCAATTTGCTTCCTACCATTAATTCACTAACAGAAAATACATTTGTGGCAAACAGATTGCATAATTGGCATAGTTGAAGTTAAGTGGTACAGTCATATCAACTAAAAACCCTTTTAATTTTGTACCTTATTAGAAGTATATAGTTAAATGATTAAATTTACTATGTCACAATAATTTAAACTTTTCAGACAGTTGGTAATTTAACATGCAAATTGAAAAAAAAGTGATCTTTTTTACTATAGGTGAAAATAATATTTTGGTCCCTACCTTTTGAGATCAGTGAATTTGGTCCATACCATTAACTCACTAACAAAAAATGCAAACATGACAAACCTCTTGCATTGTTGGCATGAATAATATTAATAAATTAAATGAGATGATGACTTGTATAAATTATAGTGACCATATCAATGCTTTCGCATAGATGGCAATATAAGTCACACCAGTTTTTAAAAAATGCCCTTCTTTTCTTTACTAATTTTTTTTCTCTCGTTATTTTTTCTTTTAATTTTCTAACAATTCCTTTAACGTTTCAGAAATTCATTTTATTTTTTGTTCTACTCTGTTCTTCAGTTCTTCTTCCCAAACCCAAAATCTGCAAGAGGATAACTATGAGTTCAAACCCCAATCTCTCCACTGCTACCACTGTCCTTGATTTCTTTGCAGATTAAACACCAACGAAGTTACAAAAATAGGTTTCACCTAAAGATAAATCAGCATTATCATTTACAACAAGTTAGAGAATCAAACTTTTGAATCAACTATTTTAAATATCTGAACCTTTTTCAAAACAACGGTTTAATAAGTTCACAATCATCTACTTCTCCATCTACACATGAACCCACCTAATGATACCTAGAGAATGAAAAGGAATGAGATTGAGCCCCAAATCCCAATCCCACCCACGTTTCATACTTCAATATAATTTCTCAATCTCATACGTACAAGTCTCAATCTCCCTCCATAATTAAAAAAGAGATAGAAATAGATTTTGGAAGTGTCATATGAGTCTTTGATTTATTTGTAGTGCATGAGCTTGAAGTTTTTGAATTTTGATAGTGAAGATCTTGTGGAGTTGCAGATATTGGGTTTGGGGAACAATCGAAGAATAGTGAAGAACAAAAAATAAAATGAATTTCATTTAACATTAAATCCGTACCCGGCCTTGTAAAATACAAAAAAAAAAAAAAAAAAAAAAAAAAAGAAGAGAAATTTACACATTTAAGAGCATCCCATCAGTATGCGCATAAATGTGCAAAATGGAAAAAGTAACTAATTTTACACATTTTGAGGAAAAAAAGCACCCACATCAGTGGGTGTAAACTTGTGTATAAATATATACCCGACCTTGTGTATTTAATATCTTAATAATTTTCTCTCTCTCCTCTCTGTAACTGACTCACCTCCCTCTCTTTTTCTCATTTCATCATAGACTCTCAGGCGCACAGCTCTCTCTTTCTCTCATCTTATCAATCTTTCTTCCTCTAGCTTCCGCCGATTGCCACCACCGCTGATCTCTCTTCTCTCTTCTCCCTCAATGCCTCTCTAAATCTCTCATCTTTCTGTACTTTGTGGCTGTGGTTGTTGTTTAGGTCAGGTCGGTGGTGTTTTGATCGGTCGTTTGGGTCGGATCATAGGCATCTTTGGAGATCGGCGAAATAGCAGCAACTACAATGACGATGAGGCGTTTTGTGGTGTTTTTATTAGGATCCAATTCTATAGCAACAATGGGTCAAGCATTGCTCTTTAGACCCGTGCTTTGGAAGTGTTTCTGGTAGCAGCTACAACATCGATGATTGGAGTTTGAGGTCTAAGGGTGGTGTTCTTCATATTTTTAGTGGTGGTGGCTGGTTGGTTGGTTCGGTGGTATGGGTGTAGTTGTTCCGGTTTGGGTATAGGTATGTAATTGTGATTTGTTCCAATTTGGGTATGGGTATGTGTTTGTTCCGATTTAGGTGTGATGATGTGGTTGTTCTGATTTTTTTTCGATGGGTTTGTGGTGAGTGGTGGAGTGGTGGCTGTGTGGATTGTGTTAGGTCTATCAGAGAGATGACAGTGTTAAAGAAATGAATATTTTCTTTGAATAAATGTGTATAATAGACAAACTGATGTGAGTGTTTTGTAAAAATAAGAGTGTAAATAGAAAAAGTCGATTTTAGAGGTGCAAAATGGAAAACAATGGAAATGGTATTATTGTGAAATGTAATGCAAACTATGAGTTTCAGTATGATGTATAAGTATGAAATGTTTTCGGGTTATGTCCTCTGGTGATCTGAACTCAGCCAGTAGGGGTTAATTATTGACTTTCCATGGAAAATGTTATCTATTTGGCCATTTAAAGTAGAGAAAATGGGACTACCCGTAACTCTAATCTGAACAAGGCCTTCACCCCAATGTGTACGGACAGTGGGGAGGAACAAAACTTTGAGGGGATGTGCCATCAGGCCTCCCAAAGAGGACAATATCATGCACACAAGGGCACCCAAATGTGATGAGACCTTTTCTGTACAGACTTATCAAATATGGACTAACCAATATGTTATGAAAAACTATATTATGTTATTGATCATGAGAGAATGATTTTGTTTAAATGCATTATGAAAAGTTGAAAGCTCTCATGAAAAGAAGAAATTTCTGATAAAAAGAAAAGTTGTTCCTTAAAAATAAAAATTTTCAAAGTTTTACTGTTCTATAAAGATAAAGTTTCTGATGAAAGTACAAGTTTATGTTAAAAAATTATTAGACATCTATTCTTTATGAAATGTTAAGTTTTATGATTATGAAAGTTATAATATTTTATGAGAGAAATTTTATGAAGAAAAGTTTATTATTCTTTAAGATGTTTCGAGTTTAAGACAAAGTTACCAATTATTTGATTTAAGTTAAAATGACTATGTTATAATGAGAATATATATACATATATGTATGTGTGTAAGTATATGATTTTAAATAATCAATATTATATTTGGTGACTTTGTAAGAAAGGAAAGAAGTTCAATCCGAAAGGTTTTGAAAATATTGTTCTGATAAGAAAAAGGAGAACAATTATTTACTGATGAAAAGCATATAAGTTATTATTATAAATAGTATAAAATACTATGCATGAAAGATGTTCTCCTACCTGAACACTTATAAAATGAAATGATTTGATTTACATACATTCTTATTAAATTCTTATGTATCTTACCCTTACTAAGCTGTGTAGCTAACCCCTTCCACTCTTTCAGTCAACAGGGTTTATTTTGGAGCAGAAGGAGCCTTAGTTAAGTTTTGGAAGGAGCTAGTTTTAGTTTTAATGTATAGATCCCAAATTAGCAATTTGATGTTTAGCTTTTTAGTATTGTGTATTTTAGGATCTAATGAAAATTGTGTATCTTATAGCATTAAGAAATGTATTATGTGAAATTTAGAATCTGAGTAACTGGTGGATTATGTTATTCTTTGAGTACAGTGTAGATGCTCTGAATGTCAAGTGAAAAGTTATATAATTTAAGTAAAGAACAAGAATGAAAAGAAAGAGGAAAGCTTTTGTAAAAGTTTTGTAAAAGTTAAATTGGTTCTTGTTAATATCAGGTTTAAGCTTGATATTAGCATGCTAATAATAGTCACAAATCCAGGTATCGAGTTTAAGGCATGACATGTGACAGTCTCTATATTTCGAGTCTTTTTGGGAATAACTTATTTAGCTGAAACTGAAAAATTTTGCTGAAAGTATTATAGATAAATGTAAAAGCTAACTGAAATAGTACAGTGTAACGCACAAATAATACCAAAAAGTACAGTAGAAACCATGAATAGTAGTAAAAATAAGCTGACTTTAAACTCTAATCTTAAACACAACCTTCATCTACAATTATGAACCCAATTTGCATCCTTAAGCAAGGCATGTGGTATCATGCCTTGAACACCCCATTATTTATATGTTTCAAAGGGATTTACCATTTTATTATTTATATCGGTTTGAGCTTCTGTAACAATCGCGAACCACTCATTAGATGAGAAATCATTTGGCTTGAGGAAATGTGGCTTTTGAAGAAAGAAAGTCATCACCTTCGCATTTATTATTTTCATCTATTAATAGCATCCTATTCAATATTTGTTTTGGTTCGGCTATTTAATTGGATCATTTATACAATTGAATTAATATAATTCAGTTCCTAAAATAAATTTAATATAATCCACTTTTTTCATTAATTAAATTGGAAAAAAAATAATTTAAATTTCTCATACTTATCTTTATATTCTTTTTTTTTATTTGACCATATTGTTTGATGAGTGATCATTTGTTCAACTAGTGATCCAATAATCCAACTCCTTAACTAGATTAATATATAGCTTTTCAAAATTACTTATATTTTTTAAAAAAGAACCAAAAAACAATGAGGGGTTTAATTTTATAATTAATTAATGTAAAAATAAATATAAAAATTGTAAAATTAGTAAAGTAACAATATTTTTTAGAATTATAAAACTTTTTTTTTTAAGATTTATTTGTCCTTACTATTCCATCAATGACAACTAGTTCACTAGTTCAATTAGTGACTTAATAACCTGACTCATACCATAAATTAAAAATTGTTTTTAAACACCCCCCCCCAAAAAAAAAAGGGGGGGATTCATGATTTTATAATTAATTAATTTACTAATGTAAAAAATAAATATAAAAATTTTAAAACTATCTACATTTATATTTATGAAATTATAAGACTTTTTTTTTTCTTTCCTTAAAGAAAATTGATAAGACTTTTTATACTGGAACCGACTTTGGTTGTTTTAGCGTTTAGAAAAAGCAACTCCATTTTTCCGAAACTAATTCAGTAATTCTTTATTAGCTATTTAAAATTCAAAATCAAAATAAAAGTTTCCGAAACAGGTTCGGAGTAATTCGAGTTTGAAATTATCCGACCGTTAACTCCAGCCCTAAACCGACTTATATATATACTCAGCGTTGAAAATAAGCATCAAATTAGTCTCTCTGTTTGGCACAGTATGATCTGAAACAAGAACGCTCTTCTATTTCTCCTCAAACCCACTTCTTAAAACTATTTTTTTTTCTACCATTATATACGACTTTCTACCATTGTTGCCCAATCAATCCAAATTCAGAATCTTTTGGTTGTATCGTGTGAGAGATGAAGCGAAACAGAGAAGACTTAAGTGTGGGTAGTGAGGTTTCTTCGGAGTTCGGATCACCATCTTGGTGCAGAGGTCAATTGCTTGGCCATGGAGGATTTGGGTCTGTTTTCATTGCGAAATTGAAGGAACCCTGTTGGAGATTTCCTTCAATCATGGCTGTAAAATCAGAAAACGCTGCTTCTGCGTCATCTTCACTCATGAATGAAGAACTAGTTCTTCAGGCTTTAAGAGGATGTCCTAATGTGGTTCGAAGCTTTGGATCAGACATCACAACTGACTGCTTTGGGGATTCCATCTACAACCTTTTTCTTGAGTTTGCTTCGGGAGGAAGCTTGTTTGATTTCATCAAGAAAACTGGTTCTGGTACTGGGTTGCCTGAGGTTCTAGTAAGGGATTTCACTCGGTCTATTCTGATTGGATTGAAGCAAGTGCATGACCATGGATTTGTTCACTGTGATATCAAGCCTCACAATGTCCTGTTAGTACCTACAGTAGATGGGTATATTCCTAAAGTTGCAGACTTTGGGTTGGCAAAGAGGCACAATGTGAGAGATGGTAGTGGTGTCAGAGGCACACGGTTGTTCTTTTCTCCTGAGATGGTGGTTTTTGGAATTCAGGAAGCACCTTCAGATATTTGGGCACTTGGGTGTACTGTGTTGATGATGTTGACAGGAAAACCACCGTGGGCTTGTACATCTAAATCTGAACTTTTGTCTCGGATTGCTATGGAAACACCGACGATTCCACGCCATATTTCAATAGCAGCCCAAAACTTCTTGAGTTGCTGCTTTGTGAGGCATTCTGCGACGAGGTTGACGGCTACTGAGTTATTGAGTCACTTCTTTTTACTAGAATCAGATGACTGTAAAGAAGTATTCATTCAAGAATCGGCTGAAATTTCAAATCAGAAGTATCTTGGAGTAAAGCCTCAATCACAGCATTGTCCTTCAGCTTTGCCGAGTTTTATACCTCTTCCTTCTTCATCACCTAAAGAGGAAGAGGACATCCCTGCTGCAGTGGAGAGAACATGTTACAAGCAGAACCATCCTTTGGCAATCATGGGTTGCCAACCTCCCGTCACTTTTACTGTTTGTGCCAATTGAGACATAGCAAACATTTTGTTTGCATTTGTAAATCTTTTTTTTTTTTCATTGTAATTGATTTTTTATTTTTTGGTTTCAGAAGTTGAAAACTAATGAGTCAGTAAATATAAAGCATTTTGCATTTCTGGTTATTCACTGTTTAATGTTTTTATTTTCTTTCGATTTTCATTGTTCATTTATATACTAGTAGAGGTAGTTTCTAAATTTGGCAGTGTCTTTAGCCCTTATGCAGGGTATCTGGGAGATGCAGCCTAAAGATATAGTAATCTACTTCAATTGTAGCCTTGTTTAACTTGTGTTCTGTTTCTATTTCAATCGTAGTAATCCTGTTTCCATCTGTAGTTTACTATGGTATCAAAGATATTAGTAAAAGAAAATAAATTGGAGTAACAAAAAATAGAATATTAGTGCTCAGAAAGAGATGGGGTTATCTGTTATCACTGTGCAAGCTAATACAAGGAACAAGTCAAAGTTTTTCAGTTATGTTGTTTTAGTCCTTTTCATTTTGAGTGAACTATGAATTCAAAATTCATAGATTTGAACAAATGAGCGTGTAGTAGTAGTGCTGGTATTAATAGATTTGAACAAATAGAGAGAATTGCTCTTGCAATTTCAGAAGGGTAAAACTTAAGTAGAGTTCCTCAAGTGCACTATAATATATTCCCCAATTAAATTCAGACACATGGCTGCATAACCAATAAAATACAAACTATATTATGTTTTTCAAGCACAATCAAATTTATTGCAGTAATGTGTTTGAATTTAGTTGGAGAACTTAATTTACTATAGAACTGTACTAAGTTTTACCCATTTTAGAAATGCAGAGAAACATTGTCAGATGCCATCACAAGTAACCCTCTTTTAGGCTCTTTTCTGCAACCACTTTAGTCTGAAACTACTCTTCCCAACAATATGACATTATCCACACCAGAAAGCCAAAGAAACAGTGTTTACAGTACTGATATTTCAAGTTCTATGACTTATCAGGGACGCATTAGGATAGAGGGATGCACGCCTGGTGTGGCCCAAGATATAATTACATAATTTAACATAAATGTACACCTGTCCTTAGCAATCTCTCAAACACTTTATTCAACTTTACTGTCTTAATCAGCCCAAAACTTTGTGATATAATGTTAGCACAGACAAAAACAAGAATTTACATTAATATAATTATGCCCAGAGAAGGGCTAATACATCTCGCCTTTGTTTAATACGATCATTTGGTACCAATACAAACCACAACTACAAAGTGGAAGGGCCACTAGAGAAGCTAGAAGTAGTCTATACTCTATGGTAGAGAATAAGAGAAGTCAGTCAAACCAAAGTGTCATGACAACAGAAAATTACCCTTATCAATGGAATCTTAAATAGGGGACTTAGCTCGCCCGCCTACCAATCAAAGAAGCTGAGAGTAAACATAAACTCAACCTATAATCTCTTCAAGCTTTCTCCTCCAGTGGGAGGAGAAAAGAAGAGGAGCAACTTGTTGTAGAAGCTTCGCTTCGAGGATGTAAAATTCAAGACTCTCTCTCTAAATAGAAACTGATTTTCATTGATTAGAAAAGATTACAATCCAACTAACTGATCTAATTCACTATCTCTATCCTTTTATATACAATCGTGTACAAAGAAAGCAAAAATAACTAACTCCCTGTTTTGGAGGGAAAGTTTGTTACAACTAAAGCTACCTAATCATTACACGTGTACATCAACTAGTAACTTCCAGACCATGTGGCATCATCCCTTGAATTGAAAGAATAATCTGATCATGATAAGGGATTGATTCAATCAAGTCTTCTAATTCTTCATTGCTCATGATTTCATCTCTGGTCTTCCACTGATACTGTGATAGTGGCCTGCATTCACTTGCATCTTTTCCTGATCCTGTCGTGCATGCTGGGCTGCACCCTGCTGCTGCGATGCACGCTGGGCTGCACTGACCTGCAGCTTCCCCTGATGCTGGGTGCTAGTTTCCTGCTTGGAAGCTTGCTGCTGCAGAAAGCATACTTCTTGCTTAGAATTCTTTTCAACATAGGACAAAGACAAGACTTTTTTTGTTTTTTTTTCCCCGGTAGTGCCATCCTCCCCAATGGCTGTACGGGCTATGAAACACAAAAATAACAATTTAGCATTGACAAAATCTAAATTGCCAAAATAGCGATTATTGTTAATTACTTTAACCATGGTTTCATTTTTGTGGTGAAGACAATGACCACAGTATATTAGGTAATGAATTTGGTAGTTGGCCCATGTAATCTCCAATTGTTTATGGAGTAAATCCAAAAGGTCAACACTATAATTTTTGAAGATCGCACCAATATACAAAAGAGCATGCTAGTGAAAAAAATTGAATTGACAATACTCTTACTAGGTTGAATTTGACGAATAAAATTGATTTACTGACAGTCAACATCCTTTTAAAGCAAACTCCACAAATTAACTATTTTCATCTTCTTTCATAAAGCATGGCACCTCACCAAAAATAAATAAATAAATAACAAGGCCTACACGTTACCTTGGTTCTTTAAGGGTGGCTTAAATTTGGAAAATTCAGATATATCTACATGGATGCAATGAACAAGCACGAAGGTACTCAAATACCCTTCTTGCTGATGGTTTATTCAGTACTTCTGATTTCTGTCTCATCAGGTTTGCAGTCATTGTCAATCTTCTGTAGCAATTCGCGAGCCATCTTCAATTTTCCACTCTTTTTAAATGCTTGTTCAAAAGCATCCTTGATATAGACTGGTGGATAAAAACCCTTTTCAAGTAATGATTTTAGCTTCTCATAAGCAGCCCCTAGTTCACCTGCTTTACAGAGCTTCTGCAAGATCTGAGAGTCCAATTTCCGCTCCAATTTGAATAACAAATCCAACTTTGCATTATCCCTCAAAAGTTTATCCACTAAACTATATGTGTGAAAATGTGGAGATAAGCCCAGTCCTAACATCTCAATCAATAAGCCATAAGCATCTTCCCAATTCCTAGCTTCACCATAAGCAAGGATCAATGCCGAATAGGTAAAATTATCTGGAAGGCATCTCTTCTTATTCATAATCTCAAAAACCCTTTTAGCATCATCTAAATTCCCTAATTTGCATAGCATTGAAATAACAGAATTGTAAATAACCAACTTTGGCTTCATGCCCTGGGAGAGCATCCTCCCAAACAAATGGCTGGCTTCCTCTACCAATCGGTGTTCACACAATGCCTGTATGACAATAGAGTAACCTTCTTCCACACAACTCAGCTTCCTTCCCTCAACAAGTTTCAACAACTTAACAGCTTCTTCCATTTTACCCAATCGACAAAGCTCTGAAATCAGCTGCTTTATAACAAATGTACTAGGTAATAAACCCATCTCATGAACTGCCCAAAACACTGCAACTGCAGGCTGTACAGCACCACTGTTAGCACCCACATTTGGAACTAAAATTGTAAAGGGTCTATGAGCATCTTTCACTCTAACTTTCTCAACAGCTCCCTCTTTTGCACTCAATGAACACAACTGCCCAATAAGAAAGTTCACTGCAGACCGAGTAGGAACTAAACCAGCCCTACCCATTTCACCAAAAACATCAAGTGCAGTCTCAAACCTACCAAATTTACATAAACCAACAAGAATATTACTATACGAATAAGTATCCGGCAATTCGATTCTCCTAAAAATCATTAGTGCAAAATCAATTAGTTCCTCAGATCTTTCCTTCTTGCAAAGCACATAGAGCATATTATTGTACACAAGATTATCGGGTTTACACCCAAATTGTGATTCCATTTCCTGAAACAAGCAGAGGGCTTCTCTGACTCTCCCTTGCCTACCTAAAAACCTAATACAAATCGAAAATGTTCGACACGAAATTCGACCTTTATGTAAGAACACAGTTACCAAAAGACACTTGATATCATCAAATAGCTTCCTCCTACCTAAGAAATCAGCCATGTACTCAACAACACAGTCATCAAACTGAAAGCCCATTTGCATTCCAGCCCAAGCAAAGAATTCCAAGGTCTTAATCCTACCCAACTGCCTATAGTTCATCAGAATTTGAAGCACAAGATTAGAGTTCAATTTTTCTTCGAAACCCTTTAACAAATCATCAATATTTGTTGTGGTTTGATGGGGTTGGCTTGAAATTAGTAAAGAACAGATTGAGTTGACATCAGAAGAACTTACAGTGCGTGAGGTTGTTGTTGGTGGTGGTGGTGGTGGTGGTGGTGGTGGTGCCACAATGAGTGAAGCAGGTCTTGTGGGAGTGGAGAAATTAGGTTTGGGAATTGAAGAAAATGGAGAGGAATTGAGAAAGGGTTTGAGGGTTTTGAAGAGGTTTGAAGAAAGAGTGAGAGCTCCATGTTTAGTTCTAAAGATCATTCCTTGAATTTCGTTGAACTTGTGATAACGTCCTATCAGTGCATCATTCCTCTGAATTCAACTCTCTTCAAGGGCACATAAAAATTAAAAATAAATAAATAAATAAATAAATAAATAAAAAACCCTCTTCAAGGGGTTTATCAATAAATAAATAAAACCTCTCTTCGAAGGGATTTTTTTTTTTTTAGTGGATATCGCTCCCAAAAGAAAAAAAGACCAATCTGTGTCCAAATTGTCCTTTTTTTATTAAAATAAAATATTTCCCAAATTATTACTGTATTAATTTCTTTTTGTTTTCTCTTTTTGGTACTGAGGTAAAGAAGAAGAAAAATTTTGGCACGACCTATTACTAAAATTATTCGATAAAATGTGTGTTTTTTTTTTTAACAATAAAATTACAAGTACAATATTTCACAACAAAATTTAGATGTCATGCAGTTAATGGCAGGTAAAAAAATGATAATAGTAGTAAATTCATATGAAAACCAATAACAACTTTTGACCTAAAATTTGTTGTAAATTTGTTATGAAAATGTTGATTTGTAGTACTACTCTGTTTTACCATCAAGACATAATTTTAAGCTAGTCTAATTATTTTTTTCCAAAAATAAATTTCCATTTAGAAATCATGTTTTAAATAGTTAGAGTTGATTCAAAATCTTACGTTGAAAATACAATTTTTTTTTAGTGTAAAAGCTAGAAGTCTCTAGTCTTGCCAAGACCTCCATACTCCACCACTCAAAATCTCTCAATATGGTTGGTGATTATTAAGTGAGAGAGTATGTAGCAATGAGAAATGTCAATTGTATAAAGGAGGGCAACAAAAGGATTAGGGGGGATGATGATGATTTTTTATCAAAATAAAAAATGATCCAATAGTAAATCGGGGTTTAATCACACTCACAATTATGGACCCAATTTACATCCTTCACAAAACACGCGTAGCATCATATGTTGAATAACCCATGATTTAAATCAGTATGTTTCAAAGGGGTTTACTATTTCAATTAATTATCAATATAATATATTTAGATTCTACCATTTAATACGACACAAAACTATCAAGGCCTCTAATACACCACTTTCTCCACACACACACACACACACACACACACACACAAACCTCTAATACACTAAGTTGTCATTGTCTCACTTAGGCTCTGTTTGGAAATTCATAAAGGAATGAAATGGAATGATTATAAAAGAATGGAAATGAATGGAATGAAATGGAATTGAATATATTTAAATAAATGAAAGAAATGGAAATGAATGGAATTAAATAACATTGATTGGATATTTTAAAATGAATGAAATGTAAGTAATCTTGTTTGAGACCAATATGGAAGGAATGAAATAAAATCATTTTATGACAATATTACGATTAGGCTCCTATTTTAAAATAAAGGGTTGAATATATAAGGGTATTTTGGGATTTTTAATTAAAAAATTATTAAATCTAATTTCATTTCCTTTCATTCCTCCCAATTTTTGGGAAAATGAAAATTTGAGATTTTAAGGGAATAGAGAGGAATGAATGTTTCCTTTTACCCATTCCATTCCCTCCTCACAAACGAGGCTGAACTAATGAGTGTTTCCTTTTACCCATTCCATTCTCTCCTCACAAACGAGGCTTTAGTATCAATAACACAAGCTCACAATGCCACCAAAAAAAACTAATTGCTGCCACCATGAAGCCTGAATCACCATGCCTACAAACTTCTTAAGACCTAAAATTTCTAAACCAATAGCAGCACTGTAACCAAGCCAATGCAAACCTATTTGGTCTAAACACTCAACTCCAAATTCAATCTTCAAGACCCTAACCCCATAATCAAGCCCTCTAAATCATTGCTACTCACAGTTATTCCGTGGTCTAACCACCACCCATTCATTTCAAAACTCATTAAACAAAATTCCCACAATCAACTCCAATTAAACCCCACCTCCATGCACATCACCAACTAAGCCACAAAGCTCACCTCTAACTCTATATTCCCCAATAGAGGAGACAATATAATTCAACAATAAATTTATAAGAAAATACTTTCAAGTAGTAATTTAGTAAATGGTGTAAAATTTTGACAAAACACCAAATATAATTGAAATCTAACCCTACATATAAAAAGAATCCAACTGACGATTGGTCACTTATCACCAACATGCTTGATTGCGCACCTTATTTGGTGCCTTAACGTGACCTGTTGCTGTTATATCTTATAAGTCTTTCAACAACTAATAATAAACTCATGTCATCTTTTTGGTCCAAAAAAAAAACTCATGTCGTCTTGGGCCTAAAACTAGGTACAAGAAGCCCATACTTGCTAGCACATGCTAATGTGATGCAATTTTAAATTTACAGTAAAATCAGGGGAATTGAGTTTGGCAATTTGATAGAAAGAGGTTACATGGCTTTAAATAGAGGTCTCTTTCAAAAGTCTTTATTTTGCAACCACCAGAGGGCATGAGTGGTAGGAAGTTTTCGAGGCTCATCACACTTGAGTTTGGGAGTCGTAGGTTCAAATAATAGCAAGTCTCATTATTGCTTGGACAATCTCACATTATACAAAAGTAGAATTTAAATGGATGGAGAATAATGACGACTCGTGCTAACCATTATTTTTTAATTATCAAAAAAGTCTTTATTTTATAGTTCAGCTTCTTTTTTTAAAGCATTTTTGGTAAAACATAACTATATAAAAAAAATTGCAGCCTCAGATTTTTAACAACAAAAATTCATAAAATTGAATTTCTATCTTGTATTAAAAAAAAAAAAATCATTAAATTGTCTATGCTAGTGCAGATTTGATATTATTTTAAAAATCATGTCAATTTATTTTCTTTTCTTTAAAAAAAATTAAAAAGATATAAATCTGACATTGGCAGGACCAACTTTTGCACTATTATGTATTTTTCCCCCATTTTCTTTTGCATGAGGGGAAAAGAGCCCAAAATTACTCAAAAAATAAAATGATATTATTTTATTAAAACCCTCAAAGAACCAAAAAAATGCTGGAAAATGAAACCGATTTTGTTCATGAACTGCAAAAGAAATTATATATATTTTATGTACAGAGTAAGATGTTCACAAATTGTTAAAAAGGAAACGCCCTCTTGGGAAAGAGTGCAGTCACGTAAAACATGCATTGGAACCATCCAAATGATCAGCATTGTGCTGTTTTCTTCAGCCTATGCATGTGATACATGTGTTCTTGGAAGCTGGAACTCTTCATTGTATAAAGCTGATGTATATCCCAAAGTGTCTCAGGAGGAAGACTGGTGTTTTGGGGCTCTTTGCTCATCTAATCTTCTCACATAGATAGACTTTCTCTTTTTACCCACCTAACTTATAATTTGTTTTACATGGTTTTTCTGGGTTAATCTAAAATCCAGAGCATTCTTAATGGTAAACAACTTAATTTCCACTATAACTCTTCTGCCAACTTCTAGTTTGTTTTAGATGGTTTTTTCTGGGTTAATAAAAAATCCAGAACATTCTAAAAGTAAACAACTCTCCAACAATTATCCCTTTTGATTAAAGAAAGAAAAAGTGACAAAAAGTTAAGACCTTTGTGTATTTTGAATGGTAAAAGAAGGTCCCATATTTTTCTAGCTATCGCGTGCCAGCTTCAACTTTTAGTTTTTTATCATTTTTTAAAAAATTTCGATAGTTGGAAGCATTTTACATAGATACTTTGTTCAGTACAATTAAGCTACAAGCTGTTCATGTCACCTTCACCTTTGTGAACCCACTATTTGTAAAAATTTTGGAGAAAAAGAGAGAAACACTTGAGACTATGTTTGGTTTGGGGGAAAATGAGAGAAGGGAATAGAAAGTACTTCTTGTCCTTTGTTTGGTTAAAAGAAAATAGAGGAGAAAAATGAAATATGGAGAGAAAAGACTTCTACTAGTCCCACTAATTTTTTACTTTTAACTTTTCATCCAAATCCCTAATCTTTAAAAAGGTTTGACTTTTTATGTGAAATTACATTTATATTCTTATTTATATATAAATTAAAATGATAAAAGTGTAAAATACATTCAATTTCTTTCATTTCTCTTCTCTACATCTGAGCACATTTTCATTTCCTCTATTTTTCCTCTCTCTTTCCTTATACTTTTCTCTTCTCTTCGCTTCCTTTCTCTTCTCTTCCACCTAATCAAACATAGGCTTAAGAAGATTATCATGATTGAAACGTGTATGTTCTGAAGCATTGGAGAACTTTCGTTTGTCTACAAATTACCACTTGCGTGTACTTTTTTTCAACATTTGAAATTCAGTTGCGTGTGTGGAGAACTTTCGTATGTTACAACTTACAACACGTGTGAATCAATTGTATATGAAAATTATACCACAGGCTAACGCTCCATTTATTACTAGTCAACTGGTCAAGAATTAAGACACAGATGTAAAATATTCATCAATTAACAAACTCTCATTCAGAATAGACAAAGATAGTTTGACCGGTTGATTCAACTTTTCCAACGGTTGAGGCATCATTCTTTCGGTAATTATGATTTAGACCAGTTGATTCAACTTTTCCGGAGGTTTGAGTCATCATTCTTTCAGTAATTATGATTTATGAAGCTTGTGAATGTCTTCCTGATTAGTCTAGTTATATTTATATGCCTGGTTGTTCAAATTGATGCTGGATGATAGATCTTGAACATTTTTACCTTTTATATATGTCAATATAACGACCGGACATTCAGTTCTCAAAAAGAGCATCTTTTATTAGATACTTTGTATCTAAGACAAAAATTGATTACTGCATTATACACATCAAATGTTCCTAAATCTCTTTAAGCATAATAGCCTCGACCTTTAGGTGTAGGTTACTTGTTAGCTCAATCAGTAAATTTTGATATAGAACAAATGACAATGTTTCTGCTTTCAAATTTTGTTTCATTTGGACATCTAAAGAACCGTCCAAACAATTTTGCTAGTGGCTCAAGAGTCAAGCCTATTACAGCAGGCAGCAGCCATTGAAAGGACTTTGCTATTATTGCACATCTACCGCAGTCTATACCTCATAAATGCACTCTTTGAACAGCATACCCCTCATACTTAATAATGAAGAAACATGCAGCATCTATCAAAAACACATAACAAGAACATGCACAGTTCTTTGGATTTCATTGCTACCTTAAGGTGTTTAACAACTTGGGCAGATCACAATTAAGTGAATTGAATGAAACAAGCTTTAACTATCAACAACAATGCAACAATAATTCAACTTAGTCCTTATAGGTAAGTGTCAGGGCACATTTTCCCAATGCAGCCAAGGGAAATCACATGATCAATGAAGATTTACAAGTTAGAACCTAAACTTAGCACCAATGTAACAATACTTCAATTTAGCACCCCTTTTCTCCCTCTTTCCATTTGCTCCTGCAGTACCAGCTGAACACGCATTCATCTATCCATAGGGTGGATAAACAGAAGTTAGCAAAGTTAATCATTGTTAGCATCATAGAGTCAGGATAGCGAGCACCGAGAGAATCACACATTGTTAAACTCAGTTAGGTTAGTTACCTCAGCAATCGCAGAGGTCTGCGAGTGGCTGATGAAGCTCTAATGAAGGTTCTCACCGCTGCATAAAACCAACAACTAAGATTGGAATTCTTAAGACATACATGCCACTAACCAGTAACAAAATGGACAAGCTGAAGATGGATAAATTTATTCATATCATTAATTATTTTTCAAGTGCCGGATACAATAATGATAAAAAAATATCTCAGTCTTGGAAGAATTAAGTCAGACTCAGTGGATTTTGGTTAATTCAAACCTGAAACCTTCTACTTCTTCCTCCTCCACTTCTTTCTTCATAAAATCTGATCCGTCATTGACGGATCTTAGCAGGTCCTTCTCCAGCTAAAAGATTGCAGGAAAATTCATTCCTTCATAAAGATTGTCCTGGAGAGATAAGTGAA
Source organism: Quercus parvula (assembly GCA_030820535.1). Classification (NCBI taxonomy): domain Eukaryota; kingdom Viridiplantae; phylum Streptophyta; class Magnoliopsida; order Fagales; family Fagaceae; genus Quercus; species Quercus parvula. The sequence goes on along the minus strand of JAUAME010000007.1, from coordinate 11,111,218 downwards.
GCAAAAGCTCCACATGAAGGTCCAGGTCATCGGCTTCCAGTTGCAAAAGAGAATGTCCATCTATTTCCCCCTTCTGATAAATCCATTAAATCTTGATCTCTTATAGTTCTAGCTGCATAATCTAACAGTACATGCGACAGCCTGCGCCCAATATTTTAGCCTTGCTTTAACATCTTCTGGAGGGTCACCTGGACAAGGAAAAGAGCCAGAAAGTTTGAATCACATGTTTGATGCTGGTATGACTTTAAGTTGCATAGGTTTAACTGTATAGCAAAAAAAGGTCTGGAACATAGAGATCTACACAATAACCAAGTTTTTCATCAAATTCAAATTCATTGAAGAAGGAACTTCATCAATGGAACACCCGAAGCAGACCAGTTTCACAATCTCAACAACTGAATTTAGTTGGTCAATTCATCTGGAGAAACCTCACTTCATGGTTTCATATACATTATATCTTATGAAAGAAAAGAAAAACTACATCACGAAAATTAGTTAAAATTACAAGAGACCCTGTTCATGATTTTAACTATAGGATACTTTATCAAAATTTCGTCAAAAACGAAAACAACTCATTTCACCGTTTCATCTTGAGAACAGAGTCAACAGACCAGTCCACAATCTAAACCCAAACTACTTAAAAAATCAAAGCATATAACTCATCACTTCATCATTATAACACCATGTAACCAAAATTTCTTTCAAAAATCAAACAAACCCAGATCATTATTCTAATAAAAAGGCACCCCAAGCAGATCAATTATCAGAGCCAAAAGCAACAATACCTTCCATTAACGAAGAAAAGTCCAAACTTTCCCAAGAAAAAAAAAAAAAAAAAATAGCAAGAACCCAAAAGACTCACCAGGACTAGAGATCTTCCAGTTGGCAATGGGACTAGAAACCGAAGAGCAAGAGTCGGCGGCAGGCGCTTGAGCACTCTCTGGTGGTGACTTCTGCTGCTCATCCATGAACTTCTGGCTCATTGAATAGCAAAGCTCAAGCGCAGGCAAGGTGTTACAGAGCTCAGGAATCTCCTCATAGCTGAACCCAAAGCCAAGATCCAAGCACCCTTTGAGCTCATCAAGATCATCATCTGTCAAACTCTTGGTTCTTGACAAGTCGTCATCATCAGCTGCCTCCACATACCATTCAAGCAAGACCTGGTTTTTCTTCTTCTTCTTCAAACTACTGCCATTGTTATTGTTCATGTTAAGGTTGTTCTTGTTAGCAAAATTCAACTTTGCCCACTCCTCGTCTTGGTTAAGAAAGCCAGTAGTTTCGGGTAGGCTTACTAGCTCAAAAGCAGTATCATTTTCTGGGATTGAGGTTATGGAAGAAGAAGAAACCCAAGATTCAGATTCACATGGAAAGCCTCCCATCTCTCTATCTCTCATTCTCTGTAAGGTGTATGGAAAGTGAGGGGGAAGCCTCCTTTTAAAGCTGGCTCTGCATCCAGAGTGAAACTAGCTAGTAGTTTCATAATTTTCATTCTCTTTTTTTCTTTTTCTTTTTCTTTTTTTTAATTTTTTTTTTTAAAGATAATTTCTGTGAGAAAGCGATGTCCATATTCAAATTTTATTATAAAAAAAATGTTTTTTTAATAAAAAAATTGCAAAGTTCTGTTTTTACTTGGTAATTTAATTGCGTGAAGACTTTGTCATAGCGGAAAGAAGATTACTATTCTATGGGAATATTCATGGCATATAGTTGTCAAAATATAATAATTAATGAAAAGGGGTAATGGGTAAACACCAACTAATATGGAAAAAAAAAAATACTCCAGAAGTTACTAAGAAAAAGTAGAGGTTGTATTGTAGTAAGTTAATTTATAAGTTGGGTTATTTAAAGTAATAAGAAAAACTTTAATGAATGAGCTGCAAATAAGTTGGCAAGATGCACATAGAATATACCTAACATTATACTTGATCCTCTATTTTTAAATAAAATTTAAAATTTATTTGATCTTTAATCTTAAAGAAATGAGATAAAATGTATCTACAATATTTTTACAACAAATTTTAAGTGGCAGCTTCTTACTGGTTATTATAGGTAGATAAAAAAGTAATTTAAGTTGTAAATTCAAATTAAAACCAATAACAACTCACCACTTAAAATTTATTGTGAAAATATTATAAAAAGTTGTGGACATATCACTTCTTGAAATAAAGAAACTAAAAACCAATAAAGAGAGATAAAAATTAGAAGTTTCTAAGAAAAAGTGGAAATTGTCATGAGCCCATTTTAGTAAATAAGCCAACAAATTTGAATCAACAAGACCATGAATTCAGCAAATTAATCGGATACAAAAATAAAGTGGTCAAACGTATATAGTCAAAAATATTAGTTACATCACATTTTTCTAATTTTAAACAAAATTTGAAATGTATTTGAATTTTATAAAATGTTTTTATACCATTATACATGCTAGTTAACTTGATAGAGAAGATTAATAAGAACTTGTTTGGTTTTTATTATTTTGGTCTAATGCAACTTATGAAGGATGAATTCTTAGTTAATTGTAAGTTAAACTATTTCCAGTCTGTTTTATATAGTTTATAACTTGATTTAATTTACAAATCAATTTATATAGAGTTTTTTTTTTTAAATGATTGTTTTAGGTATAACTATTTTTTTTTAAAGAAAAATTCAATAAAAAAATTTATTATTTTAATACATTGTATGAAACTAAATAAAGAAAACAATTCTATTCCACTCAAAACTAAATAAAAAAATTTAAAAAAAAAAAAGACAGAAAGTAATTTTTCAACTAATTTTAGAGTTTACTACCAAATAATTTACTTTTAAAAAAATATTAATGACTTAATATCAAAACAAACAAAACATTAGATTGATTATTATGTAGTCAGTGCAATTAAAATTCTATTTTGTAATTACATTTATTAATGATTTTCGTTATTGTATCATATAAAGTATGTATGTATGTATGAGAATTCATGTGTATGGGGGGGGGGGTTGGAAACATGAGTGTGGGTGAGTATGTTATATATGTATGTATGTGTGAACATGATGATGTGGACGGGGCCAGCTGTACTGGGTGGAGGTCATGATGACCAAAAGAGCAAAATAGTAATAAAGTGGACACGTGGTGTTGAATAGGACACTGGCTACTTTGAAATAGGACAACAGCTATATGTGGGACCCAATATTGGTGGTAGGGGTCCACCATGTTGTTGATAGATTTTGTTTGTATTAGGAGCTAGGAAATTCTGCATGTGAGAGAATTTATTGTTTTCTTTTAGAGACAAAAAAAAAAAAAAAACTATAATTATCATTTATAATTGTTATGTGTAAGCGAAGGAACCTTTTAGAAGTGTTTGGACACAATATAAAATCTGCCTGTAACTCGGATAGTTACGAGTTTGGCAATAGGTCGAGTCAATCAAGCTGGGCGGAACTTGTCCTAGTTCAGGTCAAATCGGATTCAGTTAAAAATACTTACGGCATTAAAACGTGTTGATATTTCTATAACCCTTATTTCGTCTTTGACAAGTTAGGTCAGCTCGGAATCATCGATGTCTATTTTCACATTTAGAATCTGTTTGAATACAGTTGAAAATTGAAAAATACTATAATAAAATCATTTTTAAATGTGTAAATGTACTATGAGATCCATTTTTAATGAAAAAATTACTGAAAAGTGAGATTTGTGGATCCCGTAACTAAAAAGTTGCTGAAAAAGTTATTGCATATGCATTGTTCACACTCCAAAGTCAACAATCACGGCTTGAAAAAATAAAAGGTTGAAAACGCAAACGTGAACGTTTTGCGCTTCCCAAACGTACACGTAAAAAAAAAATTTAACATGCTTTCTAGCATCATTTTTCATATGTATATATTTCAAAACAAAAGCTGAGTATACATAAATCCTTAAGTTTATTGTCTAATGTAATTGATTTTAATAGTTTACTAGTCTATTAATTTTAAAAATACAAATTAAAATAAAATGCATAGGTGTGTTATGCATATGAAACTTGAAATAAAGTTGAACACCTATAATTTTTTTTTTTTTTTAAGTTAGAATCACATATAAATTAAGTGTACTTTTTAAAGATAAAATAAAAAGTAGAATGATTTTAAATTTTGCAAAAACCCTATATATTTGTTTGTCATCACAAATAGCTCTTTGTTTATAATAGCAAAAGGCAAAAAGAAAAACTAATCATGCACAATGATCGACCTAATTTGGCCAAAGGACTCGATGTGTAATGTAATCACTAAACTCTCAAATATCATGCCTGACATTAATGTCATAAAATATCTCTTTGGTACCCATCTTTTTCAACAGTTAAAAATGGCAAAAGGTTACGTTGATGTTTAGGCACTAGATTTTCCTTGTTTGTGCATAATTTACTTCAAATAGATGAAGTCTGCTTGGAGAGGACACATGTGGTACGGACAACAATGACTTCCTAACTTCGTTAACGTGTCATTAACATTAGTTTGGTAAACTCACATAAGATATTCGAGTAATAGGTTTATTGATCTAGGACGTGACGTAAACCCGAATGTGCAAAGTTCGCTCTACTACACTATTGATCTATGGGATTTTCAAAATATCTCATGGACAGTGAGTGAAGTAATCAAATGAAAGATTGAGACACCATTTTTTTATAATAAAAAAATAAATTGGTAAAATTTTATATTATAGGAACACAATTTGGTTGTGGTTTCAACCTCAAAGGCTAAACAAAATCTAAGAATAATATAATGAGAAACACTTTCTCTACCGAGTGGAAAACTCTCTAATAGGAAATACACCAAGAGTTTCGTAAATTAGAAGCATTATTTAGTTTTTTTTTTTTACCACAAAAAAATTAGGAGTTTTCCCAATTCATGCATATAATGTCGACTTCAAATATGTCCCAATTCATGCGTATAATTATGAACATTATGCTAGGCTCAATAATACACATACATATATAACTACCATCATGGACTACATTATTTCTTTCTATATAGGATTTTTCCTCAACTAGGGTTTCTTATTGCTGATTTGACAAAGCATGATTTAAGATGATCTTTGTCACATCAAACAATAATGTTACGTACGCAAAATGCAAATATTAGTGAAGAAAGGATATTAGGACTCTATAGAAACTTAGCTTGGGTTTTACATAACTCAATTCATAAAATATCTTATTGAATGGGTTTAAAATAAAAAGAAACTCATCAATATATCTTAGGTTTCAATCTTATCATATCTATCTAAAAAACAAGTTTAGCTAAGTGATTAGCAAGCTGTCACATATCTTGGGGAGCTTGAACTTTCGACCTGATTTATTGAACTTTTTTTCTTTTTTAGTGAAAGACTAGTTTAAAACTTTAAATTGCATACTATGTTTAGCTTTTGCTTATTTATGGTAACATATTTGCATAGTATTTTTTAAAAGATATGACTTTTGATAGCTTTTATGTTAAATGTGTTAAGAAAAATGTAAAAGTTAGATTATTTGTATAGAAAACATTTATATAAAAAAAAAAGATTGAGACAAGAAACAAAAAACTAAACATTTTTAGCAAATCCCAAATGCATACTTATTTATCCCACTTGAGTTATAGCCTCAAGCTATTTCCACCTATAATGGTGAAATTGATTTTTCTTTTTTCTTTTTTGGTTTAATAACAACAACAAAAATTTAATTGCAAAACCAAACAAGATCTAGAAGTCTATTTGGGATTTGTTATTTTACTGAAACTAAAAACTTTTACGGTAGATAAATGTAAAAATTAACTGAAATAGTATAATAGGACTCATGAATAGTACCTAAAAATACAATAAAACCTATAAATAATAACAAAAATTAACTAAATAGTAAAATAAATTAACAAAAATAATTCATGTCAAACGCAGAAGGAGCTGACCTAATGACCTAAACCCAATACCTCCTCCACAGAAAAACCCAGGATAGGGAGATTGCAGTGTCACGGGCCCTCGAGCTTGATAAGGTGCTGCACAGCAATAAGGAAAACTGTTCTTGCAGAACTATTCTGCTTCCCTTTTTTTTTTTTTTTTAATGAGGAATAGTCTGAACAGAACTATGCTTGAAATCATAAATATAGTTTAGAAATCAGTGCCTAAATAAAGACATTTCTTTCCTGTTTCAACCAATAAAATCACTAGAACAGATTAATCTTTCACAGCTTCTCAAAAAAACAAAAAAAAAGATTAATCTTTCACAATTTTTTTTTTTAAAAAAAATTAGAAGTATTTGACAGCTATTAAATAGTACACTTGTACCTAATAAAATCATAACTTTAAATACCAAAATGACACCTATGAGTTTCTGAAAAATATTTGAGCTTTAGTGATACACTCATACACATTTTTTCTATTATTCAATTTAACAAAGAAAGAAAGGAAATTCTCATAGATCAGATGCTCTCCCTGATTTGGGATTAATATAACTGGCCTCTTGGATCTAGCTCACCCTGGCAAATTATTGTTGAACCTGAAACTAAGGACTAGTTAAACAGGATAAAAACAAACCCTAAAAATAAAAATAAAACACTACCAGCTGAACAAGAAATAGGTGGTCCATACGATCCAAAGTACTAAACAATGGAGAGGAAAAAAAAATTGAATACCTATAAAATAACAAAGTGTACTTATCAAAACAAAAAAAATTACAAAGTGTATTCATATCCGTTCAGTTGCTTTTGTTCAAAGGAATCTTTTAGCTAAATTTACTTTTCTGATGAAAAGGGAAATGGGTTTTGAGGACCACAAATGGGGATCAGGAACCTGTGGTTTGCACGGGGATAAGAAAAAGTGCTCCAGCTTCCAAGTTGTAATTAAAAAAAAGTTGTGACATCATTTTATTTGACAAACTAAACATATGTGACAAGCTTATGCAACATTTAATGGAAAAGAAGGATAGAGAAACTACTAATGTAAACTGAATAGAACTTCAGGAAGTTAACTTTAAATTCTGAAATTTTAAAGTATAAAATTCAAATAGTCCCAAACTTTACAGGTGTATTTTGTAATTTACTCAACTAAGAAAGTAAAATTATAAAAACAACAAGAAAAAAAAAATCAAATTTTGCAATGGCCAATGGGTGTTTGTTTATAAAATCATGTGTAAAACATTTGTCTTGGTATCCAGTTTGGGATTCATGTGATGTAGATGTGGGTTGTTCTTTAGCTTGTTAAAAACAAAGGAAAATACAAACATCTAGGACATGAAAGATTCTACTTTCAAGATGAAAGGATTAATTTTTGGGTTTTATACCTTTATTAGATAAATTGACACAACAATTATCCTGATCAGAATCTTTGCAAAATATTTTTATTTTATGGTTTGGATTTTGTTTTCACCTAGTCATGCTCATAAAATTTTGTTAGGTTGTGTGTGGTCCCTTGTAAGTTGTATGTGAATGTAGTCTAACTCTGATCCCAACTCCCTTCTCTTGTCAAATTGTTGATAAATTCATTGAATGTCACCTTTTAGTATGCGTTAAGCTCTAGCTTAAAAAGCTAGCTTATTTTACTATTCAGCTTATTTTTACTACTATTCATAGGCCCCACTGCACTTTTTGGTACTATTCATGGGTATCACTGTACTATTTCAACTAACTTTTACCTTTATCTACAGTGCTTTCAATAAAAAAATTTCAATTTCAATAATATAAACGGATTCCAAACAAACCCTTACTATAATTTTTTTAATGAAATTGCAAATTTTGGGTAACGTTTGTTTTGACAAAAAAAAAATGCAGTAATTTAGATGCTTGGCGTGGAGATTGTTTTTAATTACCAAGAAAATGTAGTTGTGAGGGGGTGGAAAATGTTTACACAAAAAAAAAAAAAATGTGTGAAACATTTTCCTTCTTCAAACAAAAGCCTTCAATTCATTCCTTCACATTGTCCATACCAAACCTCTAAATAAAATGACCAAAGTAACCTTGAAATCTCTATACCAAAATGTTTCTACAACTTTTTTTTTTATTTTTGAGAAAATATTTCTACAACTTGGAACATGAACAAAATAGAAAATGCCTGGAATTTTTAAAATGATCAAATATTCTTATGGTCCGTTTGGATAGAACTTATTTTGCTGAAACTGAAAATACTGTAGCAAAATAATTTTTAAATGTATGAATAGTATCGTGAGACCCATTTTTAATAAAAAAGTGACTGAAAATTAAAGTTTGTGAGACCCATGAACAGTGCACGGGTGCACTATTCACAAGAGAATTGTCAAAAGTTGTGGTTACTGTTCATGAACAGTAGCCGTAACTACTCAAGTCCCACTGAAACGCGGCTTTAAAAAAAAAAAAAGAGTAAAACACAAACACAAAATTCAAAATGTGTATCCAAACCTTGCCTTAGTAACTTCAAAATGATCAATATACCCCAAAAATGAAATATGAGCAAAATAGCTTTAAAATTCTTTAAATGACCAAAATATGCTCCTTTAGAACCTTCAAAATGAACAAATTAAATAATCCAAAAAACGCCAAAAAAAGGATATTAGTATTTCTCTAAAATGTACTAAATAAAATACCAAACTATACCGGTATACCGAGAATTTTTCAGGTGTTTCGGTTGGTACCATAAAAAAAAAAAAATATATATATATATATATATATCTATATATATATTCTTCAGCTTTAACCTTTAAGGGGGTCCTAAAAACTCTTTAATAATACTATCATTTCATATGTGTGGCAATTTTTACTAAAGAGTTTAAGGCCTTAAAACTTTTAAGATGCAATATCAAACCGGCTTGAAATAAAGGACTATATTTTAATCTTATAAACAAATAGATTTCAAGTCATGCCATAAATTAAATAATAAAAAAATAACAAATAGCTTCCTCCACTATTTCCAACTAAGAATATCATATAAAGCATATTCTTACAAAGAAATTTATGCTCAAGAAAGCTAGAACCATTAAACAAAGTTTTCGCCGAGGACCATTTAGAGGCTCCTTAGACTTTAATAATGTATATACAAAGTAAGTGAATGGTGTTTGTGAGCAAAGGCTGATAATAAATATATAAAAACACGTGAAACCGCACAATAGAATTCTGATTTGTACATTAAAAACCAATTTTCTTTAACTGCAATTGACTGATTGAGGGGAAAAAAAAGATTAGTTTAAACAATGATAGCCAAAATTAGGCACAAAAGGGTAAAAAATTATATATTTATTGGAAGTTTTTAAAGGGGAAAAAATTTAGGTTTCTAGGCTTGCATTACCATCACCCCAACCACAATTCAATAATTATTTAATGCAACAATTATGTGCATTATCTTTTTCACAGCTCACAATCGTGTAGGATTTGCACACTGAGAGGAGTGTATATATTCGTTGTGTGAATTATGAAATACTCTCTCTATCATATATAGCCCAATAGTTGTTATCATGGTCCTCTTGATGTTGATGACAACGTAAATATGTGTTTTGTTTTTTTAGGAAAGAAAATACATTTTGATTTTGAGATGTTAGACTATGGTCATTTTCAATCACTAGGCATATAAGGATAATCACATAAAGAATGGATCGATAATCATCTAAAAAATTTCACCCAAAACCATAATATAAAGATGTGATATTACTCAACTTATTTGATGTAACTTTTAATGTTAATAATATTTATGGAAGTAGTCTTCTATCAATTTGGCAAAAGTAATAGATAAATGGGTACTCCATTTTAGCGTGTAAAAGGGTAATCCCAATAAAAAAGAATAAAGGCTATGTTACCATGTCACACACATGTATTGTATAATTTATGTAATATAATAAAAATTAAGATATATATATTATAACTCAATATGTGCATTATACTTCAATGATTTTTAGGTCAAATGACACGTCCTAATGTTTATCTATTTACATGAATCATAATTTGTTACTTCATTTACTTTTTCAGGTTTCCTCTAAAGATTTATCTATGAGAAAATTTTCCTTTTTTTTTTTGAAAAAGACTATTTACTCCAAATTTACTTTCTTTCTTTTTTCTTATTTGATTCTTTTTAAAACTCTACAACAAGAAATAATAGTGAATATAGATTAATATTTCTCTTTTTAATCCAATTATTGTGTAAATTGATACAAAATTTTGATTAATTTGTTTTATGTAAGACTTTTAAAAAAAAAAATGTTATATTCATTTTATAAATTATTGGTCCATCATATCTTGTTTACAAGTGTCTTAAGTGAACAAGTTAAAGATTAATAAATACTCAATTATGACCTGTAATGCACACTTTAAAAATAAAAATAAACATATTAATGATTCATTGAATTACACACATAAATTCATTGTGGTTGTATATACTTTTGAGAAATGATATGTCTACAACATTTCTACAACATTTTTATAACAAATCCTAAGTGACAGGTTGTTACTAGTTGTTATTGTTGAGGCAAAAAAGTAATTTTAGTGTTAGTTTCAAATTTGAACCAATAACAACTAACCACCTGTGATTTATTGTAAAAGTATTGTAGACGTAGCATCTCTTTATACTTTTTGGATACAATTTGACTTTATTTTTTGAAAAATGTATACAAATTTTATTTAATAAAGCATTAAATACACTTTAACCACTATCCTTAGGGTATTAATAAACAAAAGGGTTATGTTAACGGATGTCCTTAAAACAATTGTTAATAAACTATTTTAGAAAAGTTTTAACACCACTTTCATCGAAAATATAAAAGGAAAAAGCCAACAAATGTCCTAGCAGCATTGATTTACAATTTTTTTTTCCTATAAAAGTTGTGTTAAAACTTTTATAAAATGGTTTATTAATAATTGCTTGAAGGGTACCTATTAACTGGACCCTAGAGACATACTCTCTTACATAGGCACACTACTAATTTTAAATAAAAGAAAAATGCTAACAAATGCCTTTAGAGTATTGATTAACAATTTATTTTAAGAAAGTTTTGATATTACTTTTATAAAAAATGAAAAAAAACTATCAAAACATTAATTTTTTTTCTCATAAAAACTTTATTTAATTAAATTGTTAATCAATACCCTTAGATACTCATTAACATCACTTTGAATAAAAAAATAAGTGGTAGACCCTGAATACAATGGGCATGCGTAGATTTACTCTAGATTCTAACTAACAAGAATAACATATGATCCGGAATCTTTGAGAATTATGCCTCCGTCTCTCCCATGTTCAAAGACACCGTCAATTTGTCCTAGTTTTGCATATGTCAGTGTATATATATTTTCTTGGTGAGGATAAATCAATCATAATATTTTTCCATTCAATCCTTCGCCACTTGTCACAAAAATAATGAACAGAGAAGTCTTAGCAGCCCAGCTTTGTGGCAATGGTATCATTATTTTATCACAAATACATACTTTTCTTTGTCAACCAAATCAATCATTAATCTTTATAAATTCCCTTTCCACCTGCCACAAAAATCTTGGAAGAAGAAGAAAAAGCACACCACCAACTCAGTTTTGCTGTTTATCGCTGAGACAGCTCAAGGATAATATGCTTGATCTTTCTGCCTATCAATTATCATCATACTATTAGTGGGATATGGTTCACATTTTGATTATTATATGCAAATTTTGAAAAGGGCTTCTTATTTTGTTTTATTTGTTAAGTTGATGTGAGAGATATAGAACCTTGGTATAAGATCAAATTCAACTCTAAATCTAGATGATTTGGTTCCATGTCATAGTATATCTTATGTTACAAGTCCTTATCCCTTGTATTTTGGAGATGACATTTCTTGGAGAAACATCTGTCTTTTTATATTCCCATTTGCAAGTTAGATTCGGAGACTCAATCATTCTAATCTATCCAGATCATGAAGAAGTCTTTTTTTTTAAAAAAAAATTAATGTATTTTCCAATAGTCTCTTTCTTAATCATGATACAAATATTATAGGTTATTCTTGAATTTTAAAACTTCTTTCGAGAGAAGGTTCAAAACTCAGAAACAATTAAAGGGGAGGGTTAACTTTATCCAAAAGAATTAGTAGTAATTAAACAATTCAACTCTATATCAACTAGGGAGGCTTTTGTAGAATGGCTTAGTTTAACAAGTAATCTACTAATCTTTGCATAAGCTTTTGGTTTTTGCTTAATCTATCTTTGGACAAGTGATTTTTATTTTTTTATTTTTAGAAAATCTTCAAACATGTGATTGATAAAAGGCAAAGTACATTTTTTCTGCATATAATATGCAGTGAATTCGGTTAACAATACCAACCTTTGATTCAAAAACATCGTTTTTTATTCATTTGAGATCCATTTCATTTGCATTTGTCAAACTTTATCTTCAAAAACTTACGTGTCAAAATTAATTAAGTGCTTTCATTTCACTATCATTGATTTAAAGGCAATAAGAATTACACACGTATGAAATATACTATTGAATATGTTACTTTCATCATGTCATAAGTCAAGTATATGGTGTGGAAAGGACTTGGAAGCTTTTTTTCCCTCGTTTATTGGTAAATTACTCACATATTTAATCCATTTTGAACTTTAGAACCTCATATTCTATCCATTCTTATGGATCAAGTAGTGTCAAACTAGAAGCCAAATGAACATAATATTAACCAATTTATTGTTTTTTAATACAATTATGTTAGAAGATGGAATTTTCCCTCCTTTTAAGACCATGTCAGTTAAACAACTTGAGGTGCAACTCTCTCTTTTCTATAGGGCTGTAAGTGAAAGTGTGAAACTGTTTGGTTTTGGTTTCGAAATAAGCTTACTTATGTTTATTTATTTCGCAAACAAGTTAAGCTAAAACTCATGTTTAGGCTCAAGTTTCAACTATTAATCAAGTCAAGCTCAAACATAGACACAATTTAAACATATTGTTGGTGTATTTTAATATTAAGGGTAAATTACAAATTACACTCCTAAAGTTTGGGGGTAAATGGATTTTAACACCCTGAAGTTTCAGAATTTGAATTTTACCCCCTGAAATTTGAGGTGTTTGGATTTTACACCCTGACGTTTCAGAATTTGGATTTTACCTCCTAAAGTTTGGGAGTGTTGGGATTTTGTGCCCCCAAATTCTGAAACTTTAGGCTATAAAATCCAAGCACCTCAAAATTTTAGGGGGTAAAATTCAAACACTCTTAAAACATAGGGGGTAAAATCCAAATTCTAAAACGTCAGGGTGTAAAATCCAAACACCTCAAACTTCAGGAGGTGAAATCCAAATTCTAAAACTTCAAGGTGTAAAATCCAATTACCCCCAAACTTTAGAAGTATAATTTACAATTTACCATAATATTAATTATAAACAAATTGTTAAATTTTCGTTATAATGCAATTAATTTGTATTCAATTTTGTGGTAAATGAAAATGTGTAGGAGTTTCAATTTTTATAGAGACTTGAACCCTACCCTTTACACCCCTCCCCATCCTCCTCCCACTCCCACTCCACAAAAACTTGTATTATTGGAGTAACTATCACGCTAAGAATATGTGGTGGTGACACACGCATACTTGAAAGCATTAGAGAGATTCTAGAATAAGAGAGATGTTCTTTTAGTATAGTTTTGGGATTCAATACCTTGTGCAGAGGTCATTCAAGTTGAACAATGTTGTTAGGCTATTGTGTCTTGGATAGGAAAAGTTAAGAGAAAGTCTGTTGCACTAGTCTTGAGCTTCGCCAACCAAGAGGGCTTGAATCTCCTTAAAGGAAATAAGAGTCATCCCTTAGTCCAATCATGTTGAGTTTCTTCAATTAAATTTGTGTTGTAATATTTATAATTGCTCTTGTATTTTATTGTATTTTCACCAACAAATAATATTACATATTTATATGTATACATGTATAAAAATATATTTATATAAAACTTAAGATTGGATTATATAAATTTGTAAATAAGATATCAAATTATCATTTGTAAATCTATAACAATATAAGGTTAGTGAATTTAATTTTTATATCCCAAAAACGAAAAATCATTTTATTTAATTAATTTAAATAATATAATTTCAACTATTATTTAGTTACTAATTTTTAGCATCAATTTGTAAAAGGTGATAGAAAATTTAGTCGAGCTATTTACTATACATGGAGAAAGAATAAAAGGTTTACTAGGGGAGTATTTGGCTAATTGAAAAGGAAGCCTAGACTTCAAAAGATCTTAGATACATGATTGTGAAGCTCATCAAAATTGTCACAGAAGTTTTTTTTTTTTTTTTTTTTTGTGTTAATAAGAGTTCCAACCATAGAAAGCATCAATAATTCAAGAAACAGTTGTACAAAGACATGCCAACCAAATGCTAAAATAAAACAGAGCACCATTTAATTTCATTTAAGAGTACAGCAAATTGGTGTAAGCATAAAATTTTAAAGGATAGACATGGTGGACATTATCTTATATCGCTTAAGCATAACATTTTAAAGGATAGACATGGTGGACATTATCTTATATCGCAGAAAAACAGAGAAAACAAAATTCAGATTTGACATTACTTGCTTTCAACATCAAGGCGATAAATAATAGCTTGTACCAGACAAAGTTCATATATATATATATATAGATAAATAGATAGATAGAAATTTCTTAACGTATTCTTTTAAGATATACATTAGTAAATTATTTTTAAAAAATTTTAGGAAAATACGAAAAAATAATTTATTATTTTGACAGTTTTATATATATATATATATTATAAAATAAATTTATTTCCCACAGCATCCCAATAGAACCCTCCACAGTCCAGCCCACCATGGAATCTCCATTCACATTCATTGCATATGCAAATCCGACAAAATAAGACATGTCAGATTAACGTACTTTTACAAGTCAGCAAAAAGGGTAAATGCACTTTTACTGTACAAAATTAAATAAAATAAGTCTTAGTCTCATCAAGCTTTATATAAACAAAACTTTCTTCCTATAAAAAAAAAAAAAAAAAAACAAAACAAAACTTTCTTTTCTTTTTTTGGGAAGAAATATATAAACCGATCAAATTTCACATCATCAAGATTGCTAGGTGCATAATCAGTATCACTAACACAACTCCATCCTCAAAATTTTAATAAAATACTAACAACAAAAGAAAAGATAAATAAAACAAGGATTTTACTAATGTGTGCCCTAAGGGCATACATTAAGTAAACCAATTTTGGAAAAAGTTTATTGGGAATTGAAAAAGTTTTGACAATTTTTTCAATTCCCAATAAAACTTTTCCAAAAATGGATTTGTTAATGTGTGCCCTAAGGGTACACATTAACCGGACCCATAAAACAAATTTAATAAATTCCCATAATAATGGAATGGCAAGGACCTTTTGTTTTATAGTAGATTTCTTTTTTCCTCTTCTTTTCTTCCCTCTCATTTGACATTTCAATAAATGCACATCAATTCTTTTGCTGGTTATATAATGCAGTAAAGATTTATAAAAAAAATTCAAAAGACAATTATAACCACCTCATTTCACTTGTATGTCAATAATAATAAGTACAGATGGAACGATTGATAGAACAAGAGGTCAAAAAAAAATTTTCTTTTCTTCTTTTGAGTAATATACATAGTTTATAACATTTTAAAGCTTGGGTCTCCAAAATTACCCCTAGCCCCCTAAAAAATTCAGTTGGTCTAAAAATAAATTGGCCAACTAGTCCATATATATTATATGTAACCCACTCCCAAAAAAAAAAAAAAAAAAGAAACATTGAAGGAACCTGGCACCGCTAGAGTCTAGAACCCCCAAAAAAAAAAAAAAAAGATGGCTACTTACCAACTTGTCCATAGCTAACCATCAACCAGCAGGTGACCACCAGTACCTTGTTAAGGTCCATGATAGTTAAAAGACAACCATAGCATTCACTTGGGTAAGGACCATTGACCACAACACGTCAACACCACCATTCTTACCTTCCTTTCTTCCACAATTTCACTCTCTCTCTCTCTCTAGAATTAATTTAGGAAAATTAAATTTTGGGTGTTTTAGAAATCATCATTTGTTTTTTGCTTGTTTGGTGAGTAAAACATAATAATACTGATTACTAGGCTTTGAGTAGTTTTGAATTGATAGTGTTGAATTGCTTGTATAACCATGTCTATTGATTGTTGTTTTGTTTATATATATTTGGGTTTTTTTTTTTTTGGTTATAATTTGTTAGTTGATTACATCATTTGATTTTTTAATTAGAAGAATATTAGATAGATATATATATATATATATATATATATATATATATATATATAATGTGATATTACATAGTATATATGACTTTTCTTTGATTTGTAGATTATGGGAAAGTCAAGTCCAATATTTATATTTTCAAAAGAAAAAAAATACAAAAACCTTAAAAAGCAAATGTTGGTGATTAAGCATTGCCAACATTTAATGTTGATAACGCAATTTTGGAAAATCTTTGTACAAATTTTAAAAAATTGAAATCAATTAAATTTAATATTACTTCATTGGTGTGTAACCCTAGATTGCATCCACAAATATGGGATTATCAATCATAGATTATTTTTATGATTTAAAACAACATTGAGTTCTATTTTAATGGGTGACTAATTTGAAACAAGAAACGATTATTTTGTCTTTTCTTTTGTTCATATGTTGTTAACATTGAATATATACTAGTTTTATTTCTCATGCATTAATTTAGTTTTGAATGTTAGTATATTTCTCATTCTTGAATGATGAAATTTTTTGGTTCATACTTTGATCTTGCAAAATGAAATCTTTGTTCTGTCTCATTTATAGTGTCACATGTATGTGATATAGACCCACCTCCCCTTCCTGAAAATCAGCCATACATCCTTTGTCTTTTAACCCTATCCAGAAAAAAAAAAATATATATATATATATATATATTGGAATTTAACCTGAAATTTCCCTTCAATTAGGTGTCCAAAAAACCCTCTTTGATGTTATATATATATATATATATATATATATATATATATATGGGTTATGTGGCTGTTCAAATCCCATGTCTTCAAGCATAGAGTGAGAAAATTCTGTAGGTAGCAATCAAAAGAAAACATGAGTTTTGTCACATTCAAAATTGGGTCGACAATCTACTCATAGTGAAGAAGACAGAGCATAGCTACTCTTCTCATTTCTGATATTTATTATTTAGCTCATTGAAAGGGAGAATAAGTAATCTGAAAGAAATAAAAATTATTAAAACTACTAATATAATCTTTCAATTATTAGACAAAGCTTAATTTGATCCTTCAACTAACTGTGATAATTTTGCCCCTCAACTTTTAAGAATCAAGTCAATTTTTTTCCTTCAATCTTAACTATTAATCTTAATATAGGCAAAACCAATTATAAATTTTACTTGAATCAACACTTAAAGGGTTGAACTTAAAAGACTAAATTAGTAAGCAATTCATCAATGTCTTGGTTCAATGAAAGAGAATCTGGAAAAAGGTTTTTTGCTCATGAGATTGGTCTTGAGTTTAAACTCTAAAGAGGAGTGACTATAAATAAGGGGAAAGAAAAGGACGATAAGTAATCCTTGCACGTGGTGGGTGTAAATTTGTAAAAGTTATGTCTAAAGTTATATAGTTAAAGGACCCAACTAGCAAAGATATACATAAATCTATGCAAGCGACTAATCGAACCCCAAGCTTCTTTGGGGTGAGGGGGACAGTCACCTAACTTGAGATGATATGGTTGTCGACCATGCTAACCAATGGAGGGGTTCTTTATGGTTGATCAGTTAGCATGGTCTCATTCTCAAAAGAAGTGTCCATTAACACTATTCATATTAGTATTTATTTTTCCCAACAAACGACTATCGTATTTTATGTTATTGAACAATGTCTCATTTGCTTACAGATTGAGAGTTATTGCCCTAACACGCATCCCATCAAACAACTTAAAGGGACAACTATCTTATGAGTCTTAGGAGAAGGGTTTTCCAGCCAAAACCAACCCTTCCTACACACATACCCCCTTCATATGTTAAACAAGTTAGGTATGCAAGTTTTGACACAACTACTCCTATCACTCTCTCTCTCTCTCTCTCTCTCTCTCTCTCTCTCTCTCTCTCTCTCTCTCTCTCTCTCTCTCTCTCTCTCCAATAGTTCATTAATTTAACTATTGTACAATTCCTAACTAACTCCCACATTGGTTAAAGTTAAAGTGATCCCTCGTTATTCAATCATCGTCAAATTCATTATGATTCGAGTTATTTTAGGACTACAACTAATTCCATACTTATTTTCACAACTATCTTATATGGCAAACTGTAACTAGTTATCTATCACTTCTACATAAATTTACTACTTTTTTTTTTTTTAAATTCTACCACTCACAATAAGCTAAATCAAAAATTTGTGAAAATTCATGTGAAATTGGTAGTAGTTCTAGAATTTTTCTTACCATTCCTACTATTCTCCAAAATTTCACTAGCCTACATTTCCATTCGAGGTCAAGAACTCAAGACAAAACTTTTGTTAAAAGAACGACATACACTTGGTTGCTTTAGCTACTGGGGTATACAATGGATTCCAACCATGCAACAGAAGCCTTTATTCCTATATACGCTATATGTCATTTTTCTTTTTGCTTGAAACACTAGGGGCTGTTTGGTACCAGTGTTTAAACAATAATAACACTTCTGACACGTATTTCTATAACACTCAAACACGTATTTTTACAATACTAAAAACTGAATAACGATACTAAAAATCTTCAACCAAACAGGTCCTAAACTTTATCTATTTGCCTTCGTCATGTGTCTCTTTATAAACACCAAACCCCATACACTATTCTTTTAATAATATATCGTGAGTTAAGGTGATTTTACTTTATTTTTTTAATTATTTAATTAAAATTATTAAGATAAATTCTCTAATTCATACATTATTTCAAAAATAAAAATCTATTACCAAAAATTCTAATTTAATATACCTTTCTAAAATAATTATTTCACTAATTTATTGTAATTATTGATATTGAAAAAAAAATATATTACACATCTGCTCTCATCAAGTAACTCACAATAGAAATCACATATTTTTCTCGCAAATAATGCAATATTTATAATAATAATAAATTGACGATATTCTTCACACTAATTAAGTTGACAAATTTTTATTTTTTTTATATAAACTCATCAATGATATTACATTTTTACTTATTACTAATCACGTCAGCAAATATCAAGTTTTTTATCAGATATTTTTCGTAAGTAGACTTTAATTTCTCTTTTCCCTCATTTTGTCATTTTTGTGCTCACAAATAATAGAATGTTCTAATATTTCTACTGAAAATAATTGTATTTTATTTACACTATTATTTTAATTTCCCATTCAACTCTTGGCCTGATTAAAGCTAAAAAGATGTCTTGACTTTTGGTGGGCCCCACAATCTCCTTCTCCTTTTTTAACTTCTATCCAGATATGGTGAATGTACTATGTATCATATATAATTCATAAAATGATCATAATGCATGTATGTACCATCAAAATGGCTTGTGTTGTGTACATAATAATATATAATACACATATGGGACCGTGCGTGTACAAAATGCCATGACGTGACATGAAATGGGGCCCACTGGATAACGTGAATCACGAGAGCCACGTGGGGAGTGAGGATTGGGCCGCCATGGAATAAGACAATAACAGGCCAACAACCCACGTGGCCTGTAGCAATCGGTCAATAATTGATAGGCCTACACACCTAGGCCCCTATAGACCAACCAGCATTTTTTTTGGTGAGCAAAATTAGTAACGACAGGTGAGATTTGGGCCCCACAATCACTTGCAACGTTTTTCTATTCCCACTACTATTCTACTCTCTCCCATGTATATTTTGGTCCAATCCTTTTCTGCCATCTAACCCCCAAAAATTATTTTTTATTAATGAGGGGTTTGACTGCACTCATTTAAGAACAAATCAAGCAAGTTCCATTAACAAAAGCAATTAAATAATGGCCCGATTAACGAGTATTTGAAGGTGATGGTTTAGGATTATTATTATTATTATTTTTTAATTTTTCTAGGATTCACATATAAGTTAATTAAAGAAGCACTTATTTATTTGTTTTTTTTACTTTTCGATAAAGTGAAATCTTCTCGATTTTTTTTTTAACGAATGCAATTCATGTACCTGTTAGCAAAATTTATAAACAAATATCTCATTGTGCAATTCCATAAAAAAAATATTGACCGATTGCAATAAAAATACTTAACCTCAATCAATATACTTCGAAACTCGGGAATCAAATCCATAAAATATACCCATTAGTAATTAAGTAATTAACTAAGAAAAAGTCAAAGTACACAAGAATTAATTTTGATCGTGAAGGGTAGAAAAAAATTGTAAGGCTCATGTGAGAGTGATTATTTACTACTTACAATATTAAAATTGTGACAAAAATTATGGAAGTAGAAGATTATCTAACTATTATTCACATTTGATGTGATAATAGTAAATCTATTAGAACATTGACAAGATAAATGGCTACGGTTACTTTCAATGCGTGGTTATATCAAATGATTATGTTGTTGCAAAACACCAGATGTGTACCTTGTAATGGAATAATTCAGCCATTAAAGTCTAGAGAGAATTCTTTTGTAGTTTCTCTCCGTCCAATCAAGGAATGGCTTTCACATAGAATAATATCTATGTTTTTTGTTTTATTTACCAGACCAATGCGACCGTTTTATATTTTACTATACTATTAGTAATAAGAAAGAAAGAAAGAAAGAGTAAAAGTTGCCCTTTTATGTGCATGAAATGATTAGTGTCACAATTAAGGGCTTTTTACATTTGTTTTTTTCCCATTTCTTTTGACCTTTTCTCATTAACCAATCAATCTAGAAACTACAAAAAATTTTGTTTGCACCATACACATGCAATCGTTGCTATTCTTTATTATGCTACTATTAATTAATAAAAAAGACTTATTATTATCTTAATGAAAAATATTAGTGCCGCAGTTAGAACAGTTTTGAATAATTAATTTACTCTTATTTATTATTTCTGGCTTTTGTTGACCTATTTTTTGACAATCAAGGGTTTGGTGCAGATTAGAGCAACAGTCTTTTTTGTTGTTGTTGCTGTTGTTGTTTTCTTATTTGTTTTTCACACTTGACCAATAAGCTTTGATTCTGTAATCTGTTCACATTTTTTTTAAGCTTTTTTTGTTGCAATAAAAGAGTTTGGTGCACTGTCCATATTAGACCTATAAGCTATCAAGCTTTTCACATCTCACTCTTATCAATCAATAAATAGCTTTTCCACTTTTACACATGTGAGCAGAATTTCGTTTTGAAAGTTTGTTGTTGAAATGTATCATATACACAACCAAACAAGTTCACATAATTGGTTGTCTATTTTACTTTTGTGCCATATATATGTTCTTGAAGAACATGTTTTAAATAAGAAGAAATATTTTATTTTTTCTTTTTCTTTTTTTTTTCTTTTTTTGGTTGAAAATATATTCCTTAAATTTAAGACTACAAAGTAGCTAGCATTTTCTTTTTGACTTTGAGAGATTATTTATGTGCAGAATTTGTCTCATCATATACATATTCTGAATGAATATAGTATGTGTAGTTTTTTTCTAATACGTATACCTTTGGCACCTTTTATTTCTAAATATTATTTTTAAACAAAATTATAAATGTATGTTAAAAAAATATAAATCTAGATATACAAATTTTTAAGAGGATGAGATAAAATTTAATAATAAGAAAATCATCAAAAATAGTTAAAAGATAATGAAATAATACAACATAAATATGACAATTAAAATAATCACATTGATATTATTGTAATTTGTAAGTATATAAAATATTGTATTCTTTTCCAAATACATATATTATTTAGAGAATTTATTGACACTACTTGTAACAATTGTTTTAATATAAAGAAGTTTTTCAAAATCTCTTGCAAACCAACTCACTTATCTAACCCATTGAGTTTCTCAAAAAAAGAAGAAGAGAAGATTAAATAGATTAACCATATTATCAATTGAAAATAAAATAATAGCAAAAATTAATTAAAAAACATAATTAATAATTTAAAATACAAATAAAAAGTAAGAAAATAAATTTTAAATAAAAAATAGAATATAGAAAATTTTATAAAAAAAATTATTTAACTAATATTTAGATATAAAAGGTATTCTAAAAATAGTTGTGGAACTAGAACCATATCAAACTGGACATGGTATACTTTTACCCCTAAAATCAATACTCATAGTGGTGATTAATATCAACTTAATTTTATGATTTTTTGGTAGTACTAACTAAAAAAAAAACTTATACACCACTAGTGGTGTACATCAAGCTTTACCACTATATATAGACCGCTAACTTCCTCAATCAAGTCATATCAAATTTCTTATCAGAAAGATTCTCAAAAAAAAAATTTTATTATTATCAGAAAGTAAATAGATTGTGTTGTAAGTCAAAATGTATCAGAATGGTAACCAATTACCAAAAAAAAAAAAAAAAATTTGATCTCATTATCTTTGAAGTTTGAAACAGATGCCACTAAGAAATGTTCTAGTAAAATTTAGTAGAATCTAGTATGTTTTAAGCAATGCCAAGGTTACTCTCCTTTTCTTATATCCGCCTTTTAAAAGTTTCAGAAGAAAGGAAATTGAATATCGAGTGCTGACAGTGATAGTCACACACGTGAGTCCATCTTTTATGTGAGGGAAATGTATATGAGACTTATGTTTATGTGAGACTCTTACATAATAAAACATAGAATAGATACAACCTTTGTGATGTACTCTTAAAACATAGAATTATCCTAAGTTTTATTTTGTAATTCTTTTTTTTTTTTTATAAGTATTTATTTTGTAATGCTTATAATTTTGTAAAAAATGGAATTATCCTATGCTTAGCTTTGTGAGGCATTGTCATTAGCTTTAACACAATTTTATAATGTGACAAGTACCAATAAATAATTTATTGGTCATTTTGAAGGTTTTGAGGGTATTCGGGTCATTTTTAGGTTTTGTAGGTATTTTGGTCATTGGAGAGGCTTGGTTTTTTTTTTTTTTTTTTGGGGTCATTCTAGTGGTTTTTAGGTATTTTGGACATTTTAGAAGTTTCAAGTTTATTTTGGTCATCTTAAAAGTTTTAGGAGTATTTTGGCTATTTTAGATGTTTGAGATTTTTTTTTTTTTTTTTTTTGTCATTCTAGTGGTTTCTGGATATTTTGGGTCATTAATAGATTTTGGGAGTATTTTGGTCTTTTTAGAGGTTTATTAGGTTTTTTTGTCATTTTAGAGCTTTCAATGGGTATTTTGGTTGTTTTCGAGATTTCTGGGCATTTTGTCTCATTTTAGGAGTTTTCTTGGTATTTTTGGTCATTTTAGAGATTTTCAGGGGTATTTTGGTCATTTTAGAGGTTTTGGGTAGTTTTGGTCATTTGGAATGTGTTTTAGTAATTTTGGTGGTTTCAAGTGTCATTTGGTCTTTTTAATAGTTTTGGGATATTTTAGAGTTAAATGATTTAATAAATGATACTTGAGTCTAATTGGGTACCTAAATCAAACACAATTAATACTTATGGTAATTGAGTTTGCTTTGGTTAGTACCCATTTGATCCAATTAATAATTGGATAGATTTGGATCTTATTTTAGTGAGTGGGTAAATGGGTTTGGGTGGATTTTGCCACCCCAGTGAGAGGGAAATATAATTATTGAGTATGCAAAACAATTTTCCTCCTTCCTAGCCTCTCTTTTGAAAAGTAAAAATGGATTCAATCAGCTATTGTTATAAAATTGTTTGTGTAAAATTTGGCTCATTAAGATACTTGTTCAAAGTTCAAACCACGACCAATCCTTTGGCTTAAGTGGTACCTCAATCTCCATCTCCAATTTGTAAAAAGTGTTTTGTTTCTTAAAAAAAAAAAAAAAAGTGATTCCTTGATCTTTATTTCCAATCTACTTAATCTCTCTTTACTCCTGGAGGACTTGTCCCCTTTCACTTACTTATAGGTTTTTTCTTTCTTTTTTTATTTATTAAAAAAAAGAAAAAAAAAAGAAGATACTAGTTCAATCTCCGCTTACACAAAAAACTAATTGGTATCTTGATCTGATGATAAAGAGCTATCATCAAAAGCAAACGCCATAGGTTGAAACTCTCTCTCAAAAACAAAAACAAAAAACAAAAAACAAAAAAAAAAAAAAAAAAACCTATACTAGTTAATAGGTCAAGTTAGTAAGTTAGGATCTTAAATTATGTAGCAAAAATGTTAAACTCAATATGTTCAATATTTTTTTTTTGGTATAAACATGTTTGATAATACTTTGTATAAGAAATCTAGTTTGTGCTTTAAAAATTTTGGGTATTTTACGAATACCATATTTGGTCATTGATAAGAGTGTCAATTTTGTTATCAAACTTTCAATTTGAACAATTAACCCCTACAAATTAGCCATGAGTCTCGTAACTCAATTGATTGCAACCTCCTGGTGTTTTCAATGAAGATGTCCATAATTCAAATTCCCTCTCTCAGAACTATCAAATTATAAAATAAAATAAAATAAAAACCCTACATATTAGGGTAATGACAAATTAAAGTTTTTTTTTTTATATAATTTTTATTAAAGTCTAATGGAATCTAATGTGTATATGGTAATACAGGTATTTAAAAATTATTGATGAAGTGGCAAAAACTATGTGTACATCATATAATTAAATTTTTAGTCTTTAATGGAAAATACTAGTAAAAGGCTTGATTTGTCCCAAACCTAATGTGCAAGGGTTAATTGATCAAATCAAAAGTCTGAGGACTAAATTGACGCTTTCATTAAAGTTCAAGCGTGATATTTGTAAAAACACTAAAAAATTATTAAAATAAAAAATAATTAAAGATAATAATTTTTATTTTGAAAGTGGGGTGGTTAGTGCAAAAATAGTCTTAAGATTGCTATTTTATACTATATTATTTAAGATGAACACATAAGTTTCTTAATCCGTGATTTTAATAGGTCAGCTTACCTAACAAGAGCAATCATCTTATTGGATTTCTTGTTAACTTCAAATTTGATTTGAATACTAGAAAACCTAATTTTCAAATTTACTGAACTCATTAAGAGCCTAAGGATGTTTGGATTTAGAGGCTCTAGAGTACATGGGATAGCTCCATTACATAATTCATAAAAAATGAAACCATTCTTTAATAAATGAGTAGAATAGATTTCACCACAACATCAAAACTTAAAAAAAAAAAATTCAAAATAATATTAAAATGAGCATTTGCTTAAGTTATTGATGATGTATTGAAATTTAACTTACTCATCTGTCAATAAATAGTTAGGATTTTTATAATAAATCCTATAATGTCATTGGCTCACAAACTTTAGAGGATATTGATCAAGGACTTTTGATATATATCATACAATTAGGTCAAGAACAATATAACTTTGTTTTAATCCTGTTTAGAATAACCTTATCCTTTCTCTGCCGATAACCATGTAAAATGATTAAAAAAAACAGTGGAAATAGCATTCACACACGACTAGTCGTAATATTTTTATTAGTCAAACTATATTTATTGCCAATCACACACACACAACTATACAGCATCCCACTCACTCCCACTTGGCAAATTGATAAAAGTGCTATAGTAAATCATTTCCTAGGGCTAGTTAGGAATCCATGGCTGGAAATTGAGGACTGAGACATATAGATATATTTAAAAAGTTGATAGTTTATAATTTTTTTTTTTAATGAAAATTTTCTTTAAAAATCCAAACTTATGGGAAAGCCAATTTCATGTTCTTGATTATACACTACATGGCACAAAAATGTTTGCCAATTGTCGCAAATTTCTATAATCTTGAATAGCCTACACATCTCCAAGCAACGAAGAAACAATTCTGATTTCTGATTTATTAATTGCAGATTTAAACATGTCCAATATTCATAAAAAACGGAGAAGCATTGAACCACTACCAGTAATACTGTGCTCTTGATTGGAATCAATTTACAGTTAAATGTAATAGAATGCAGATTGATCCTTTTGGTTTTAGCTGTTGACCAGGATTTTTCCTAGTCATTTCTCCCCTTACAATTTCTCTAATACAGGACTACAAGGTCACCAAGCTGACCTTGTAGTTCCAGCCAATAAACTGATGCCACGGTAGAAAAAATAGATTACATCATCCTCCACCAAATTTGAAAATCTCTATTTCTTCTAACACACCTTTATCTATTTCTTTCATTGCTTTTTTTTATTTTTAAATCTGATTCATTTATTGTTGAATGTTTTTGAGATTTTTATAATGGGTATGAAGCCCAGTACCAGTAGAGTGTGCCTGTGTGTCAATGTCCAAGGACTGGCTTGTGAGATTTTGTTAGGTTGTGTCCTCTGATGCCGATGTTTGGTTGCTGGGTTTATCGGTTCCTTGTGTTATGTTTTTGTTTTCATTTCATGAGTTTAACAATTTGATTTGAGTTTAAGATTATAGAAAACAACTTAGGGAAGCTTAGAAACACATGAATTTAACAATTTTGTTTGGTTTTTTAAGATTTACCTGTTACCTGATTTGGGTTTAATATTGATCCCTTTTGTATTGTGATTTGGGATTGGTAGTGGTTCCTTATTTTGTTTAATTTTAATTTTTTTTGGAAATGCACAAAAATTGTTTGTGAAAATAATAGAAAATTTGAAACTTAATGCTAAGCCATTTTATATGCAAGATTTGTAGTTTTCAGGGAGATTCATCAAGTTGATAAATCTTAAACTACAAAAGAGATCTACATATATCAAAGATTTGCAGTTCTCATGCCAGGTTCCAGCCACATATATCAAAGAGATCTACAAAGCAAATTCTAACCAAACGCAAAAGCTACAAAAGCTACAGCACTACCAAAGAAATCTCACAAATATGAATGCTGCAACTCACATATATCAAAGAATCAAACCACAGCACCTCTCTAATTTTATTAACCACAGCCCAAAGAGAGAGATAGAGCCTCTTTTTCAAAGCTCGGGTGGATTGTAATTTGAAATTTGAAATTAAGGTGAGCTCAAAAACTTTTGAGACTGGTGAAAAAACTGTTGAAAGCAGCTGGCTAACGGGAAAGTTAACGGGTAGACCAGCATTTGCCATGGTTGATGAGCTGTTCTATTTACATGATGTCAGCATTTTCCTCTTACATGATGTCAGCATTTTCCTCTTTACATATTTTGTTCTTATTGGCTGGGTGTACAAGCTCACCAACCTTGTAGTCCGGGACTAGCCAAGAATTTCCCCCAGAAGACTTACACAGCTGGCATTGACCTTGTGCTTTATATCATGATGATCTAACAACCTACTCTACACAAAGAAGACTGGCTTGTTTGTTCTTTAATTTGTTCCTTCAATTTCAATTTTTCAAATGGGTAGTGGAAATCTCACTAGGCTACTCTTGCAGAAGATCTTATGCAGCAGAAGCAAACTTCATTCTGTGGCCATAAGAATAGCTCATGCAGATGACATAACTATAAGGCCAGGTGCTCCCCATTCTATCCACACGCTAAATTGGTGTGCCTCAGTGAAAGAGAAGTTGAAAAATGATGAAATTCCTGGAGACAGCAACTGTGTCTGCATTTACAAGGTGCCTCCAAACATGCGTCTAGTGAAGAAGAAGGCATATGAACCCAGCATTGTCTCAATAGGTCCTTACCACCATGGAGAACCACGGCTACAAGCCATGGAAGAGCTCAAATGGCGATACTTTCATCGTCTCTTTAATTCAAAACAGCAGCATGGAGTAGAATTAGATCCCGTGATGGAAGCAATGGAGAAGTTGGAAGAGAAAGCTCAGAGATGTTACAGTGATGAAGTCAAACTTAGCAAAGGCCAATTTGCTAAGATGATGCTTATAGATGGCTGCTTCATCATTGAACTCTTCAAAGAGCTCAATCAGAAGCAAAATTTCACTCAGCAGAAATTGGATATCGATGAGGAGCGTTCCTTAATCAAAAGGTGGATGCTACCAACTCTGCGTCGTGATCTAATCATGCTTGAAAATCAGCTCCCCCTTTTTGTTTTGTGTGAACTGTTCCAGTTAATTACAAATAGCAGCAGTTCTACAAAAGCAACCCCATCATTGCAAGAGCTTGCTCTTCGCTTCTTTAAACCTCTCTTGCAAAGAAATCACTCGGGTACACAAGAAAACTTAGATGAATCTACAGTGAAAGGGTTGGAAGGAAAGCATTTTCTTGATCTTTTCCGCTCTAGCATCCTCCCAAACCTCCCGGAGAAAGATGCACGAGGTAAGCAAACTCACATGATGCGCTCCATATCAGAGCTAAAAGAGGTTGGTGTTAAGATTACCGCAGCTAAAAATCATCAGAGTCCATTGGATATAAGCTTCGGGAAGTGGAAGTTGATTATGGGAAAGAAGCTGACAATTCCTCCTTTATACATTGATGATCATAGAGGCACTTTGTTTCGAAACATGTTGGCATTTGAGAAATGCCACCGGTTTTGCCATCCAGATGTCACATCATACTTGTTTTTCTTTGATGGACTCATTAATTCAGCTAAAGATGTAGGGATTCTCCATTATAAGGGGATTCTCTACCATACATTGGGGAGCAATAGGGAGGTGGCAAGACTTGTCAACAATCTTTGCAAGGAAGTGGTTCCGGATAATGATGAGTCCTATTTATATAAGGTTGTGAACAATACCAATTCTTACTTCAATACTTGGTATGCCAGAAAAAGAGCAATAGTAGTGCACCACTACTTCAGCAGCTGGCTTGTGGGTATCTCAACTTTAGGTGCAGGCTTTGCTCTTTACCTGACCCTTGTTCAGACAGCCTCTACAGTTGCTAGTGCTCTGGGTCCCTTGCATGACACCAACCACTTCTGTTCATATATAAGAGATTGCATTTTACTACCATTTTCTGGTAAGCCTAGCAGCACCCCCAAATGATCCAACTGTAGGGGAGATTAACCAAAGCGACTAGTGTTGCGAATGTTTGTGTACTTGTTTGGAAAATTTGTTGAAAGGGATCGATGAGACGAAAAATGATTAATAATATCATGTATTTACTTCTTCTTTTTGCTGAATAATATCATGTGTCAGTGTCTACTTAAAAAGCCCTTTCATATACTTTTGAATTCTGTATACCATTAACTAGACCAAGTTTTATAGTCTAATACTAAAACGTGGTAACATTATTATATTATCTCTATAGAAAGGAGAGAGTGAAGGGAAAGGGACCACAGTATGGTCTCACTTGAGGTTTTGGATTGGAAAACACCAAGCTTTTCTATTTTTTTTAAGGATGGGTATACTTTATTTAAAACAAGAACACCGGTATAAAACAAATAAACTATAAGAGGACAAAAAAAAAAAGTGTTAATAAGTTGCATATTCAACACTAAAAACAAGCAGCATAGAGGAAACCCAGGAAGACTCCTACACTAGATAACTCAAATCCCACCTCTGTGTACCTTGAAAACAGAAAAAACCACTCACCAGTTGCTTCGAAGAACTTAATTTAGCACAGTGAGAGTTCGTTTAGACCCCTTAAACCAGATTGTTTAACCTAATTTATTAACTAAATGATTATTTAGATAAATTTTCAGATCTAGATTAATCAAAAATAAATCATATCATGCAAAAATGCGAAAAAGTAAATAACACCACGATATGATTACTCAGAAAAACCATTGAAACTAACCGTTTCAAGGTAAAAACTTGGGGAATATTTGACCTAACTATCTTCAAGGTAAACCAAATGAGTATATGAATCATTCTTTAATAAATGTGTAGATTAGATTTCACCTCAACATCAAAACTTAAAAATAAAAATAATTCAAAATAATATTAAAATGAGTGTTTGCTTAAGTTATTGATGATGTATTGAAATTTAACTTACTTATTTATCAATAAATAGTTAGCATTTTTATAATAAATCCTATAATGTCACTACCTCACAAACTTTAGAGGATATTGATCAAGGACTTATAATACATATCATAAAATTAGGTCAAGAACAATATAAATGTGTTTTAATCCTGTTTAGAATAACCTTATCCTTTCTCTGCCAATAACCATGTAAAATGATGAAAAAAACAGTGAAAATAGCATTCACACATGAACACGACTAGTCATAATATTTTTATTAGTCAAACTATATTGCTAATCACACACAACTATACAGCACCCCACTCACTCCCCCAGTTGGCAAATTGATAAAAGTGCTATAGTAAATCATTTCCTATGGCTAGTTACGAATCCATGGCTAGAAATTGAGGACTGAGACATATGGATATATTTAAAAAGTTGATAGGTTTTTTTTTTTTTTAAATGAAAATTTTCTTTAAAAATCCAAACTTATGGGAAAGCCAATTCATGTTCTTTATTATACACTACATGGCACAAAAATGTTTGCCAATTGTCGCAAATTTCTATAATCTTGAATAGCCTACACATCTCCAAGCAACGAAGAAACAATTCTGATTTCTGATTTATAAATTGCAGATTTAAACATGTCCAATATTCATAATAAACGAAGGAGAAGCATTGAACCACTACCAGTAATACTGTGCTCTTGATTGCAATCAAATTACAGTTTAATGTAATAGAATGCAAATTGATCCTTCAACATTACTTCTCTCTTCCTGCATTCAAATGGGATGGGGTGCTTAGCGTGCTTAGCCCTCGCTGTTGTCAAAGTCCATAGTCTTTTGGTTTTCTTTTACTACAATACACACAGAAACTTCCAATGAAACCTGCATTACAAACCCAACCCAGGGCAATTACACTCTGGCTAGACCTCAAACTATGCCCATAAATACTTATCCTTGCCAAACACAAGTGCCTCAGCATAAAAAAGAGGCTGGCATGGAATAGATTTTAGTCTTAACCCTATTTATTATATAGGTGGGGATGTATATATATAGATCACTATACAAACAGTCTTTCACAAAATCAAAGGGTACTAATACCGCTACCATCAAAATAAGCGAAACGGTCACTATACCTAGGACTCATCTCCTGCCTCAAGCAGGCTTTCTGTGCCTTTCTCTCTGCCCCGAGCCCTCGCCTTCCAGATATTCTCCACTTCCTCAAATGTCAATCCCTGTGTTTCTGGCAACAACACAATCACAAACACAAATGCAAGTACAGCCACACAGGCAAGAATCAAGAAAGTTGGACCAGTCCCCACAGCTTCAGTAACTGAAAGAAAAGACTGGGCCACTATTAGATTCGAAATCCAATTCACAGTAGCCGACATTCCCCCACACATCCCACGATATGATTCAGGATATATCTCTGAATTGACAGTCCACGGCACAGGTCCCATCCCAGGTGAGAAGAAAGCAATGTACAGGGCTAAGCCTAAAATTGCCAACCACCCATATATTCCACTTGAACTGGATGATTCGAAAATAAATGACAGAGAAAGCATAATAAGGGATGCAAATACACCAGCTAAGCTTGTGAGGGCTAACTTCCTCCGCCCAAAATGGTCAATAAGGTAAATGCCTAAAATTGTTCCAGCAGCATTCATGGCAGCAATAATAAGGGACAGGAGAAGGGCTATCTGGTTGTTTTCAAAGCCGGCCATCTCGACAATTGTTGGGCTGTAGTACATGACTGTGTTGATACCAGTAAACTGCTGAAATGCCTGCAATCACAAGTTTCTGTCACTATATGATCATCAAACTTCATAGAAAATATAGTGAAAGAATGTTCCATGAGGCACATGCTAGTCTCATGTCTGGTTATCAAGGTTTTTTCCTCCTCCTTTCTCAGGAAATTAACTACTGATTTAAGACTAAATGATAGAAAATTGGCAATTTCATTTTTCTTCTGACACTAAAGACGTTGCTGTGAAATTCTCAAAGATGTCCCCACTTACCCATTTAAATGCTTTAGGAGCTCAAACATTTTCCAGTCACATAAGTGTTACAATGATGATGAAAAAAACCTAACTGGATGTCAATGGAGCATGCTCATTTGACACAAGGACAAAAGCATGTATGATGTGTCAAGAAGCATAGACTCAGAGTACTCCAACCTAAATTAAAGGCTTCAAACTCCTGTTTTTTGGAGAATTCGATGTAACCATATAAACAAAATCCCATATAGACCAGACAGACGACTATAGAACCATGACAGTTTTCTACTAAATTTTTACTCTTACCTGTAGTCCAGCCCCAACGATAAATGCAAGCCTGATTTCTTTTATTCTAAAAACATCCATGTATCTGATATTGGCTCTTTTCTGGCGTTCCTCCTCTATCTGAGTAGTAAGGTAATCAATTTCATCCTCTAAGCGGGAGAAGTCATAAATTTTAGAAAGCACAGAAATGGCTTTAGATTTATGATCCTGCACATTAAGATAGAAGATGTGAATACGGTTGTGTAAAGGAAACTGACTTAGAGAGACACAAATAGAATGGTATAAGTATCTTGTACCTTCATAAAAAGCCACCGGGGAGACTCTGGCAGATAGAGCATAAGAATGAATTGAATGATAGCAGGCACACCTGAAACTCCAAGCATCCATCGCCATGTCCCAGGGACCTACTCAAGCATTAGTATGTTAGAAAGTCATATACCAGAGTAATTGAAAACCTTTGCAAACAGAAAATGCAAGATGTAAAATGCTCACAACCTAACAATTATCACACACACCCAATGCCTTCAACTAACTGACCCTTTCCCCATCCCAGTGGCAAATGGAGTGCGGAGAGGGCATACCCCCCCCCCCCCCCAACCCCCTCTCTTTGGTGTTTTGAACCCTCCCAACCCGTTTGGTACCAGCTTATTTTCAGTTTTTTGAAAATGGGTTTGTTTGAAAAAACTTTTTCTAGAAAAAAGTGAAGTTTAAAAAAAGCTATACTTCGAAAAATTATAGTTTGAAAAGATGTTAACAAATGGGAAGTCATGCATAGTGCATATTTTTGCCCCATTATTGGCACATGACACACACTGAATTTTGAATCCCTACAGGAGTCTATGCTTCTTGACATCCAGTTAGGTTTAGGTTGGAGTACAGCACTCTGCATGATCTAAATTAGGCAGAACAGAACAGAACAGAAAAGAAGAGATTCCTTCAGTGATGCTACTCAGTGTGAAATCTTAAAATAGCAAGCCCCAATTTCTATCTTGATGCTTCCCCTGCACAACTGCAAATTCAGGACATATCTTTCCAGCAAAGTATCTGTAATAAACAAGAATATAACACTCCTGCAACAACTTTTGTGTCAAAAAAGAAAAAATACAATCACCCCAGCATTTCATTACTAAAAAAAATCCATTTGTCAATTAACAATAGAATTTTTGCAAATTTATTTGCCCAATGGAGAACAAGGTCTGAGAAAACTGCTAAATTAAACAAGTCGAAAGTATATAAAAAAATTCACCAGATAGCTTACAAACCATTCAAAAATGTGATCCACCTACCATTAAAGACAGTACAGGATTCCATCCATCTCCTTACATCTGTCTTCAGATGTCTATACTCTTATAGAAATTAGGATATTAAATAACAAATATGGATATTTGAATATTTTCTAATATCATTTATAGCTAATCTAAGCAAGGCTCAGGATTCTATTCATATGTTTCAGCATCATGATCAGTTTTAGAGCCTTATTGAGTTCACTTAAAGAATAGAATGGTTAAGTAATGGAATTGACCTCACTATACCTTATAAACCCAAAATCTTAAAAATTTACAAAATCACAACATTTTGATGGATCCTAGCCATATTTTCCAAATAGAAATATGCATCTAATTAAGTACAAGAGGGTAAAAGCAAATTGAATAGCGGAGCGAGATAAGCCTAACCTCTGTAAAAGCAAGATTTACAAGGTAGGAAATAAACTGTCCACCAGTTATCATAAGCACATTTGTGCTCACCAGACCTCCCCTTATTTCTGATGGTGATGCTTCCGCAATATACACAGGAGCAGTCACAGATGCTACACCAACACCCAGGCCAACAAGAAGTCGTCCCAATATAAGAACATATGGATTTGGCGCGGCAGCCATGACAACTGATCCAACAGCAAAGATAATATCAGAAATAAGAGTAGCCTTCTTCCGTCCATAAGAATCATTTAACCAACCCCCCATCGTTGCTCCAATAATTGCACCAACCAAGGCCATGCTGACAATCGTTTCCTGTTACCTTAAAGAATCAGAAGTTTCAAAGAAGAAAAGATTTGCAATATTAACCATTTGCTTCATGGTTAAGAAATGTAATGAGTAAAGAAAACAAATGTGAATATTGGCCTTGCTGCTCTCTATTTTTCAGTTAACAGGTGATATGGCTCTCTCTCTCTCTCTCTCTCCCCCCCCCCCCCCCCCCCCACAATAGATGCAGAGACATCATGCACCACCCACAGTGCTTCCAATGGAAATCCTAGTGAGGAACTCAAACCACCAAATCCTCCACATCCTTACATTCTTGTTTTCCCTCTTCTTATCCACACTCAACAAAATGCTATGCCAATGTAGATCCAATTTTCTATCCATGACTCCTCTCTTCTTACCTAACAACATATCTTCATAGACCAAGAACTACAAGACAAAATAGCATTAATTTTCCCAATGCAAAAGAAATCACTATCACAGCAATATAAAGCTTGTACCTGTAGGAAATAACTCTCCCTGACCACCTCAAAATCATCTTTAATGTACAGAAGGGCTCCTGATATCACACCTGCATTTAACATTATCATGTGAGGTAACAATTTCAAAAAGATCAAATAGCAGCTAAAGGAAAAAAAAAATTTTGAAAACCCAAATAACTACAGGGATCCAAGATAAACTACAAACCACTTTAATATCAAATTCATACTTCATATACTTATACAAAGGCAAGTTCTTGTTATTCCAAAACTATTCTATAGTAAAGAATTTTAATCTAGAGAAATTAAAATGCAATTTCTTCATCACCCTTACTAGTATCTTTCCTCCTTCATTCTATAGCTTAGTTGGTTAAAAAAAAGTGTTTAATGCTTCTTTAAAAGAGGGCTAAGGATTATGGCAGTAGAACACAATTTCCTGTATGCTTACCTTGTAAGGCAATTAAGAACCAAAGAATATTTCAGATTATTTCTAATTGAGGGTCATTGGAATATTCCTAACAACAGACTACGAATCTTTTAAAAAAAAAAAATCATGCATGGAAAAGCCATAATGAGGCCAATTCCAGTTCTAGACTAGAAAATTGTACAGGAAATTGCAGTGACAAGTTGCTTAAAGGAGATCAGCTTTTTTTTCCTCATTTCAATTCTAAATTTCCCTGTACTCTCTTGTAGGAGACTGATAGGAAATTATATATGAGAAAAGGAAAGCAATAGCTTAAGTTTGCTCGTGTAGAGAGAAAGACAATGTTTACATAGAATCTGAAAAACGCATAAATTCCATATTTGGTAATGTATGCTGAACTAAAATTACTAAACCACTAGATTTCAATTGGAAAGTTATACATGCATTCAGTGGGTTTCGAACCCATGACCTCAGTCTCCCTATGGGAAAATGAGATGCCATTTGAGCTAATGCTCATTGGCGCGTGTCTAAACTAAACGCCTAAATTCATCTCAACACATTTCTAGGGTTATAGGCATGCAAAAAAGGTATAAAGACTTTAATTATGAATCTCATGATGCATTTAGGGAACAATTTGTATCAGTAATGAGTACAAAAGATGTGATCGAAAATATAATTAATAGTTAAATTGAACATTACTTGCTTATTAGTGCATACAAACATATGATTTCATAGGTGTTACTTTATTTTCGAAAACAGTAGAGTGAAAACTTAACAGTTAGACAATGGTTGAGTGTCAAATTAGCAAATGCTCTCACAGAAAAAAACCGAAAAACCCCCTAATCCTTCGAAAAACTAAAAAAAGGAAAGTCACTCCCTAGACACACAAAAGAACGACACTAGTGTGTTTAGATGTACTCTGATTGCTTATTTTGCAAAAAGTATTGTAGAAAAAAGGGGTGAAAACGTTTTTCTTGGTACGGGGGCCATCAAGTTAAACTTAGAAAGTCCCAAAAACTGGCCTTTTTTGCGTTTACCAACTGCACACGTCAAAAAGTTAGGACCCAGCCATGAATTTTGTATTCAACTACAGATTATGTAAACGCAATATGCATCTATAATAATATTTAAACAGGAGTGAATGAGACACATTCAGCATAAATTAAGATTAAAAGTAACTCAAAACAGAGTTAGCTCCTGTATTTTAAGACAAATTAGTGCGCGTGTATACTGTATATTACCAATCAAAAACCGCCCAAAGAAAAAAATAACCCATATGATATTTTATATTAAATCAAACAGAATTTTATATATATATATATATATATATATATATAAAAAGCATAAAAATGTATCCAACTGGATGGTATGAAGATCACATCAAGATATCCCATAAATGAACATATAATAAGTACGATGATATATAATTAGGTGTCTATTTGGAAATTCTTATTTTTGGTAGCTTATTTTCATAATAATTATAAAAAATATATGTATAGTCTTAGTAATTTTTAGTTAAATGCGTAAAAAAGCCAGATTATTTGCAAAAAAAATTAAACACAAAAAGCAAAAATGCAAAACTTTTTTCAACAATTCCCAAACCCACATCAGATATCATTAGATTTAAATACAAATTTGAGATCCTTACCTCAACTGGCATTTTTTGGTGTTTCCAACCAAATCGGTTTCAAATTATCAATTTATCAGAGGAAGAAGAAAAAAAAAGGTGCGATATTTAAGCATATATTACAGAATTATGAATTATCTTCAAGAGGGTCCAGTCCAGTGCACATCACCAAATTTTAATTAATAAATTAATAATATTACTAAAACAAAACAAAACAAAACAAAAAAAAAAAAAAAAAAAAAAAACCCAAATCTTGCTAAATTAGGACCGACTATATCGTGTACCCGTAGCCTACCATACCATCATCATCATCATGACCAAAGACTCAAGAAAATGAAAGCAAATTCATATATATATACAACTCGTCACACATGTTTTGTGTGTGCAATTAGGCTCTCTTTTTTCTTTTCTTTTTTTTAAATTTAGTTAAATAATGTTTAAAAATGAAATAAAGAATTAAAAATAATGTGAGAATTGATAAAATTTGAAAATCTAAAATTTATGAACCTTTTAAAAAATAATAAATTACTCTTTTAATCAGTGTTTTTAAATTTAAAATTATTTAACTAAAAAAAATAGGAGATGAGTATTTTAAAGAGCTTACGAATTTATGTGAGTATATTGATAAAACCCAAACAAAAATTATGTTATTTTTTTTACACAAAATATAAATTCTACTTTGACCGACGAGAATCCAGAGAATCCTATTACTAATAATATAGATATATATACAGTGATCAAATAATAAAAATAAACACACATATATTAATTAATACACAAAAAAAATATTAGTACTATTTTGAAGAGGAAAAAAAAAAAGGGATTGAATGTTGATTTACCAGTGTCGTAGCCGAAGAGCAATCCACCGATTCCGGCGACGAAAGTCAATCCGAGCACGTACGGATTCTTGAAATACGAAATTTTTCGCTCCGGGTACGTGTCCAAGTACCCCGAGCTCCCCGGCATCGACTCCAGCGTCAGCGTCATTTCTGCTGTTTTCTCCAGATTTTTCGATCAGAAAACCGAAACCTAAACACGAAAATTCGCACCGATTTTTGATTTTTGATTTTTTTTTTTTTTTTGGTTTTGGTTTTGTATTTAGATTAATCGAATTCCGAATCAAAACAACGTAAAGGCTAATTGATCGGTCATCAGATTAATCAAATTCCTTAGCTCTGTTTTTTTTTTTTTTCAAAAAAACAGCGACTTTGGTAAACAATCGCTAATTTCTACGAATTGAGAGAGAGCGAAAACCTAAGCGTTGAGCTTTGTAGAAGAAATTTGAGCTGAGTAAAAGGTTTTCCTGAGGAAATGGATTTCTCAAATGTGAGAGTAATTCATATTTTCCTTTCCTTTTTCAGAGAGAAAAAGAGAGAGAGAGAGAGAGAGAGAGAGTGAGAAACTCGTGAGTAAGTGAAGAAGGAGAGAGTTCGGTAGGTGTGGAAAAAGGTAGAGCTGACGGGTTCCAATATTTAAAGACCCCATAAAGTGAGTTCCATTTCTATTCGAAACGTTTTTTTGTTTTTTTCTCTACTGTTTTCTCGGGAAAATAACGGGTTCCTGACACCTGTCTGTGAGAGTCCCTATAATCAGCCGTGTGCTCCTAACTGCATTTTATTAAATGAAAGGTTTAAATTTGATATTGTAATTATTTAGTGTAAATTAGTTATAATCAATAAAAATTGAGAGATTTAAATTGAGCTTAAATATATTGTTAGTCTCTAAAATTTATATAGTTAACACTTTTTTAGATTTTGAGAGGTTGTTTGGTTTGTGTTTTTAAACAACCGTTTTTAAATAGCATTTTACGTATTTTCACACACTTTTAATTCACACTTATTTCTACAAATATTTTCAAACAATAATTTTCAAATTTGGTGTTTTTAGTTTTAGAAGTTTCACAAATGAGCAGTATTGGTTATTTTTTCATTCACTACAGTTAGGTTTTTTTTTTAAAAAATTTTGTCTATTGGAATAATAACGCAACACTTTTTTTAATGATGTGACAACTTTTTTTTGTGGATAATTACACTTTTTTTAAAAAAAATTTTGTCTATTGGAATAATAACGCAACACTTTTTTTAATGATGTGACAACTTTTTTTGTGTGGAAAATTACACAATTTATTTATCGCTAAACAAACATAATCAGGAAAATTTGCACATCTCACAGTTTTGGAAACTTTATTATAAAATTTGGTTGTTCAAGACCCCGTATGGTACACCTATTCAAACATATTTTCATTTTTTTTTTTTTTGAATTCATATTTTCAAATTTTAAGTGCATGTACCTAACACTCCCTCAATTGCCAAGATACATTTGAGCATAATGAATTCAAGCTAAGTATATCCTATTAAATAGATTATGACGAAAAAAATTTGCATTCAGTATTTATTATGTTGAAACTTTTATTAAAAAATAATTATGTTAAATACAACTACTTTTGGTTTATGTGATTGGATAATTTATCCAATAAATTTACTATTTAAAGATCAACCAATTAATAATTTTTTTTAATAATACCCTAACACCAAAAAGAAAAATTTATGCACAAACAATATAATTAGCTAATCTTTAATCAAAAAAGTTACATGAAAAAAAAATATATATATATATATATATATATATACACGTACACATTAGCCATAATTTCTCCAATTTCTTTACAAATTCAAAAAATCCTCTATAAAATTCTCAACAATTTACACAACTTCTACAATTTTTGAATCAATGGACAAACAGATATTCATCAAAAAAAAAAAAAAAAGAAGAGCTAAAATCTTCAATGGAAAATGAGAAGTAAAATGGGAATATAACATCAAAATCCCCATTTCAACTCCAACAAATAATAAATGCAAAATGCAGATCCCCTCAAAACATTTTTATTTATTTATTTATAATTTGATAGTTGTGAATGGTGTAGTTGTTAAAAATACTTGGAAGTATCAATTGAATTATAATACTCTTGACTCTTAAAACATTTTTTTTCTTATTTAATAGTTATTAGAAAGAATATTTAAATCTTAAACATTTTTAATAAGTGTGAAAACATTTTTAACAAACGCCAAATAGTTCCTTTCAAAAAAAAAAAAAAAAACAAATAGTTGGAGTCAAATTGGTTTTTGATACGAAATTTATTACTATATAATATATTTCTTATCTGTCTAAAAGTGCACAACGTGGCAATTGCTAGTAGAATCAAACATCAACTGTCAAGGTGGAGGAGTGACATCTATACACGCGCACGTAAAGAAAAGAACTAGTACTCGCCGATGGGATATTCTGAGCCATACCCTGTGGGAGGGGGCAAGTTGGGAATTTCAAAAACTTATATGCGTGATATGCACGCGCGTTGCCAATCGAATTTGTATGTCGTTTGCGGGGCATTAGGGATACGTGTGGCTAATAAGGTAGTGTGAGTTGTCGGAGTAGACAAAAGGTACATGATGAGCGTGAGAGAGACGCGCCTTGAAGTGGACGGCTTACCCACCCACCCACCCTGTGGTGTTTCACTCTTTTTGTGGCGACAAGTGGACTGATTTGGTTTGTTTTTTTTTTTTTCAGGATAGGAATGGAGTGATTTGTTTATTTGTCGGTACTATTTTTGTTTTTGTTCTTTTCATATCAAATATAGATCTTAGAGGAAACAACCAAAAAAAGAATACAAATAAACAAGTAAGAACATGATTGCTCCCTAAATATATCAGTTTGGAACATGCACTTAAACAACAGTTTTTAATTTTTAAATAATATTACATATATTTTTATATATTTTTTCATCCATATATATTTTCAAAAAATACAAATAACATTATTAGAATAATATTACCAAACAAGTCTTAATTTTATTATTATTAAAGAAACTTTTTTTTTTTGAATTGTGCATACAAGAGAAAAAAAAAGTAAAATATTATTTAATTTGAAATTGTACAAAGAATTGAATATATTCATTTAAGAAAATAAAGGATATTTCTCATCCTAATTCACTTTCTAAGCTTTCTTGTCTTAGAGGAAACAACCAAAAAAAGAATACAAATAAACAAGTAAGAACATGATTGCTCCCTAAATATATCAGTTTGGAACATGCACTTAAACAACAGTTTTTAATTTTTAAATAATATTACATATATTTTTATATATTTTTTCATCCATATATATTTTCAAAAAATACAAATAACATTATTAGAATAATATTACCAAACAAGTCTTAATTTTATTATTATTAAAGAAACTTTTTTTTTTTGAATTGTGCATACAAGAGAAAAAAAAAGTAAAATATTATTTAATTTGAAATTGTACAAAGAATTGAATATATTCATTTAAGAAAATAAAGGATATTTCTCATCCTAATTCACTTTCTAAGCTTTCTTGTCTTATAAAAAAAAATTATGGGTTCACTATTAGTTTGGTTTATTGACTATAAAAAAAATTACAATTCATAACCTCAAACATAATAACGTTATGAATATCATTATCCCATCAATATCCAAGTCCTTCACACTGTCATGGCATGTCAGTTGTTTTCGATTGAATTACAAAGAAACCAGAAAATTTGCGTAATTGGAGCTAAGAGAACAAAAAGCTTCATGATTTTATTTTTAGAGTTAGCATTCAGCACTAGGGATTTGAAAAAAAATATATATATTTTTCAAATTTTTTTTTTTAACATATAATCATAAGTATGGGTATGGAGGTGGTGAAGAAGGATGAAGAAACAAGGGATTAACTATGATTATGACTTAATGAGTGAGGTGAAGTGTGTTGGTTTAGGGAGGTCATATTAGTTGTGAAGAACAACATTGATATTAGAAACTAAGAAGAATATAAAAGGACACTTAAAAGTGGGTATGTCTCTCTGTATACCTCAGGTTAATTGTAACATCTAGGAATTATGGAGTAATGGCTTGAATTGTTACTCTATCCCACTCAATATTAATGGAGTGGTGTGTATATAAACACCATGAATGCTACCCACTGTATAGTAAACGAATTTTGTATTTCTCTTAGTGTTTACAAAATATTTTGAGGCACTTAGGTTGTGATTTATATTTGCATCACTCTAGTAGTATGCAATACCATCGAAGAAACATTTTGTTCATGGGTTATACAAATTGGAATTCAAAATGTGATTGAATTGCTAGTTTGCGTGGAGGCTGACTCTAGACAAAGAGAGATATGCTAAAAAATCGATTGTTAAAATTCCGCTGCAAAATCTCTATTTCTTATCGTTGATTAACCCATCCATTAGCAATGATAGATAGGAACTTTGTCTTATATTTTATTTTTCCCTTTCAAAAAAATTCATTCAATTTGTAGGGTTAAGGGCCCATGGTGTATATTGGGCCTTGGGCTTGGGCCGAGAACTGAATGGTCTAAGGAGAAATAAATAGTTATGGGTGATTCTAGTTTAGAATTTCATAAGTAAGGAACGAGTGGAAGGTGGCCCGAGGAGGAATACCTCCTCGGATAAACTGGGAACAGCTCCAATGTGTATCCCGATAATTATGGTAACCTTCCAGGAAGCTCCAATGATAGGGACGTGCATCATAAACATACATGGATAATGGGAACTCATAAATATCTAAGGGAAAGCTACTACCACCGCATTGAATGTATTGCAGCTATTCTTCTAGCCGCATTTATATGGAAAAAACCTCTGAACAATGCTACATTGGTTACTACAACTCACAGAAAGCCAAAGAGGGTGTCTAATGGGACAAGTACTCAAGTAAAGGCTCAAATGATCAACAAGTGTAGGATCAAGATGATCCAAAGAGAGCTATATAATGTGAGAGACCCTCAATGAGGAAGGGATCAGAGAAATAGAGAAATAACACTGTAGCAATATAAATTGTACTTGTACCCAATTGTTATTGATTTATATAAAAGAGACCTCCTCGGATTATAAGTTCATGGACATTAGCATCCCTTATTTGTGTTTGATTGTCATCTAATTCTATATTAGCCATTGTTCAACTTATTAGGGCCTAATTCTTTAATTCACTCTCTACAAATTTATTGCACTGAGCTCATTGGGCCAAAATCCCACACACCTTAGACTTGGGCTACAAAAGGGGTCCTTACACAATTATTTATTGCTCTTTTTATTTTTCTCTTTTTGTTGATAAAAAAAATTATGTTGTTTTGACACGTTTAAAAGTTTAAGGTTTACGGATGTTAACAAGACGATAACATTGATATTTTTGTTATACTTAATGGTATAAATTATAAGTTTTGATAATAGAGTAACTAAATAGATAATAGAGTAACTAAATAGATAATAACCCAATTCTAGAAGGGCGTAGAGAATATTCTACCACAAAATTTAAGGAAACATAATATTTTTCTTTATTTA
Organism: Quercus parvula; assembly: GCA_030820535.1. Lineage (NCBI taxonomy): Eukaryota > Viridiplantae > Streptophyta > Magnoliopsida > Fagales > Fagaceae > Quercus > Quercus parvula. The sequence continues at coordinate 11,068,285 of JAUAME010000007.1, read as the reverse complement.
GAAAGCCAACAATTACCTACTGAATCCCTATCTTAATGATGGTATACTCCAAAAAAAAAAAACAAAATAGGACTTTAGCTTTTTAATTAGGTTTGGTGAAATCATTAGAGCATTCACATCTCGTATCTACAAAAAATTCTATTTTACCATCTCAAAAGCTACTTTATCATTTATACCATACAATTTTACAACACATCTAACATCCCAAATTTTATTTTACCATACTATACATTAAAATAATATAAAAATAATATTTTAATATTTCTCACTTCTCTCTATAATTTTGTTTCTCTTACTCTCTCTCAACCACTCACCACCACCACCAATTTCTCAATCCTCTCCAACAAATTCACCTCCACCACCGCCATTATTCCAAGTCTGCCTACACAACCGCTACCGCTACCACTACCACCTCCGAATCCATGACCTAATCGCGACTCCACCAGCCAACAACGCAATCCCCCACCACGCACAAACCTTGTTTCCAACCAATTCCACCAGCATCGCCTTCGTCAAGCTCAAGAGCATCGCAAGATTCGCTACAAGGCCAACCAAGGAAGAAGTGAGGCAAAGGAATTCGACGACGGAGAGGAATGAATCGAAGTTGAAATTGAAATTTCCACCACTGCCGTCGACTACGACAACGTTGCCTCTGGTTGTGGCTTTGAGTCTAAGTGTTGGATGAGGATGATGATGATGGTGGGGGAGGAATTGATAATGGCAGGAATGTAGAGGGGAAGTGACGAGAAAGAGAGAGAGGCTGAAGAGAGTAGGGAGAGAGAGGAGATGAGAGGCTGAAGAGAGAGAAAGAAGAAGATATTTTAGGAAAAATGAATAAAAAATTAATATTTTAGTTTTGCAAGTTGCTACAGTAGGATTCTAGAATACTATTGTAGCTCAATTGTATTTTTTTTTTACAATTGGCATGCCGGGTGCTGGGATGTTTTTGTGTTTTGATGGTAAAATATACCTACATATGGCATATAGCAGTCCGGATGTGAATGCTCTTAGCGGCATGACTAGCATGCAATAAGAGTTGTACAAGAGTTGGGAATACTTCTTCAGTTTTCATAGGGGCTCTGGAAATTTTGTAGAAGAGATTGAAATTTATTTATTATTCCACTAAAACAATAAATTTATTTATTATAAAATTTTTATAGTAAAATTGATAATAACTTTAACATTTTTCCTCTTCAACACACCAAAAACAAAATAAGTAATTAAGAAATTTATTTATTATAAATATTTTATTGTAAAATTGGTAATATCTTCAACATACCAAATACAACATGAAGATTTATATAATAGGTAAGTAAATATCTTCCATATTGGCCCCGAGCCATGCTAGGGGGAGAGACTATGTAAGAAATTTTGTTTGAAGTGTTAAAATGCATGAAATCCGATTTTTTTGAGTTTGTGTGTATTTTAGGGCCTATTTAGTAAGAGTATTTAAATATAGTTTTTTGTTTTGCAGTCCATAAAATGTTGGGTCCAACTCTTGAATTTATTGTTTGGCTAATATTTTCTAAATACAGTTTTCAAAAAACTATATCCTATTTTTCTAATTTAAAACCAGATTTTGAAAACGGCTAAGGAGTTGTTTTCAGGATACAAAAAATGTTTTTAATGACATAGTTGTAAATAAATTAAAAATAGTGGACTCCAAATATTTGTCCAAACTCATTTATCTCTTTTTTTTTTTTTTTTTTTTTTTTGGAGAGAGAGTTTTAACCTATGACGTTCTTAATTCTTTATTATTAGATCAAGACACCAATAAGTTTTTAGTGTAGGCGGGGATTGAACCCTAGATCTCTTATTCAATCATCAGAGACTTTATCAGTTGAGTTAACTGGAACCCACGTTTTATCTCTTAAATTAAGAAACTTATCTTTATCACAAAAATAATTTACATACTTCAAATTTGAAACTTATCATTAAAAAAAATATAATGAGCTATATTCCCTTATCATTATCTAAAAAAAAAAAAAGTAATCTATAGATTCTACACATTACTTTTTCTAAATAATTTTTTTTTTTAAATCTCAAATATAGAAATGGTCTTTCAAACAATTATTTTTTGTTTTTAGTATTTTGAAAATTGATCTTAAAAATGGGAGCCAAACACATAAAATATAAAAATTATTATCTGAAAACTAGTTTCAATTTCAATTTAAAAATAAATGTTTTTATACTGTTTTGAAAACAAAAACAAAAATCCTCCTATCAATCAGGCCTTAGTATTCGTGGGGAAAAAAATGTATGCTAAATAGAATTTGGATGCTAAACGTACAAATTCCAGTTAATTAATTTTCTCTCTCTCTCTCTCTCTCTCTCTCTCTCTCTCCATGCGGAACCATATATTATTTAATCGATTTTTGAGCAATTAAGAACAAAAGAACAAAATATAGGCCTAACATAGTTTTTTGTTGGTTAGGAAGCATCTTAATCCTTTTTATGGACTAATAATAGACTATACTTGCTTTTTATTTAATTTTTTTTTTTTTTACTGAATAAGAATATTTTATCAGCGGAGGTTGAGATGGGTCTTTCTCTTTAAGTTTTTTCTTTCTTTCAATTTTGAGTATCTGTTATTGTGCTGCAAGCGTTGGTTGGGCTTGCTAAAGATCAAGAGGACATTTATTGCCCTTCGTATCTCTCTCCCATTGAACATATTAAATAAAAACTCTTAATGCTCTATTTGTTTCAATAATAATGTTTTCTAGAAAATAAATAATTTTCTAAAAAGTATTTTCTAGAAATCTATTTTATTTTAATATATTTAGTAGAGACCTTAAAATGAAATTTCTAAAATTATCTTTTAACTTCTTTCATTTAACGTCTCTTATTTAGCTCATATGAGATAAAGTTATTTTTCAAATTTAGCTTTGTGTAAGATAGAATTGTTTTTCAAAAAATTTAGTGGAAACTTACTCTATCTTATACCTAACTAAATCAAGGAAGTTCTTAAATAGTTTCCCTTTGACCCCCTTTTTATACTACTTGTAGGGATAGAGGCCTAAAATTATCTATTGGGCCTTGGGCCTTGGTCGAGAGTATTGATTGGTCCGAGCACGAATAAACAGTAGTGAAGATGTTGAGTTCAAAGTCCCATAAGTAACATGCAAGTAGAAGGGTGATCCAAGGAGGAGTGCCTCATCGGATAAACAAAGCACAGATCGAATGCATATCCTATCATTCAAGGTGAGCCTCCAGGGAGAGTCAGTGATTGGGACATTCATCACGAACGTACAGGAAGGATAGGAACTTAGAAATATCTAAGGGAAAACTGCTACCGCCGCATTAAATGCTCGGCAGCTAACTTTCTGACTGCATTAATGTGGAGAAGACCCTTGAAACAGTGTTGCCTTGGCTACCTTAACTCACAGAAGCCCTAAGGAGGTGTCCGATGGGACAAGTACTCAAGTAGTGGCTTAACTGATCAACAAATGTAGGTTCAAGATGATCAAAATGGAACTATATAATGTAGGAGACTCTCCATGGAGAAGGGGGAAAGAAATAAAAAAAGAAACAGTGTAGCAATCAGAAACCAACTGTGTAATCAAACTTGTAAGAAATATATAAGAGCTGACTTACTTGGACTATGCCGAGGAGGATTTTATTAGGATTAACTCAATCTACTTCCTTATTCTTGTCAATTGAGTTCACTTTATTTTTTGCCCAACTCATTCTAACCCGGTTTTCTAACCCACTCTCTACAAATTCATTATTTTGGGCTTTTTGGGCCAAGGTCCATCCATCGTCTAGGCCAAGGACTCAAAACGGGTCCTTACATTACCAAATATAGGAAAATGTGAAAAATTATTTTCATATAAGTTTTTCAATGAAACAATTAGAACTATCATTTCCTCTATTAAAAAAACTAGTCACTAGTCCGTGCTATGCATAGGAACCTACCTACTTGTGAGGCAAATTAAAATAATTTTATAAAATCTTAAATTGATTGAGAAACTACATCATTGCATGATTTACTCTTGTATGATTTTAATTTGTGTTACAATTTGGTGAAAAATTCATTGCTTGAAAGACCAAAAAATATTAAAGAATCAGATTATTCACTGCTTATAAATTATTAAAACAAAGCAAAATATATATAACTAAACAATAGAGAAATATAAAAGAAAGATGGGTTACATTCAAAAGAATAATTTCAATAATATCTTGTAAAAGATAGATAAAGAGAGTTTGGTGGTTCATGTACAAAAATTACTTTTTAAAAAATACATGAAAAACCATAATACATACATATATATATATATATATTTATATATTTATATATTTTAACAAAGTAGAGGAGAAAAAATAACATAAGAAGAGCTCATATCTCTACTCAGATTAAAAATAAATAAAAATTGGAGTTTGTATTGCTTTTATTGTGTTCATGATTAAACTCGCAAAAATTGAGTTTAAGTTGGACTTTTTAGAGATATAGAATTTCACTCATTGTTAAGTCTGGACTAAACAAAAATAATTTTGTTTTAAAAAAATGATAATGATGCCTACCAAGCATCTTAATTACTACATTGTTGTATAAGAAGTTGCAGCAGAATTCTTCTATTATCATAAGAAGTTGAAATTTGTCAATAGTTGATGACTTTTATATTTATCCAAATAAAGTCACATTTAGGATAATCTTAATATAAGATTTATTCAAGTTTTTTTTTTTTTTTTAAATCAACGTTTGAGTTTGAGTTTAAGTTAAACTTGTTAGAGAGATAGAGTTTCATTCCTTGTTAAATTTGGACTAAACAAAAATAATTTTGTTTTAAAAAAATGATAATGATGAGTTTGAGTTTAAGTTGGATTTGTTATAGAGATAGAGTTTCATTCTTTGTTAAGTTTGGACTATAAAAAAAAATTAAATGATTAAAAAATGATGAGTTTGAGTTTAAGTTAGACTTGTTAGAGAGATATAGTTTCACTCCTTGTTAAGTTTGGACTAAATAAAAATAAGGGATAATTACAGTAAACCCACTTGGGGTATGACCTGTTTTCCCTTTACCTACCCGTGATATAAAACTTTACAATTTGCCCACCCAAGGTTACTTCTGTTAGCCTTCCATAACCCACCTCTCCGTTTGCCATTAAAAAAACACATTTTTAGGCAAAAACAAATATAACAAGAATAAAAAAGTTAGGGTTTTTCATTGCTCATGAACTTCAATGAGAACAAAGTGGAGGAACAACACACCAATCAAATGGCTCAATGAAATTATTTTTAATCTATAACAATATCAACAATTTCACAACAACTCAAAATTTTGAACCAAATTTTACAAGAAGACCAACATCTCAAAACAACCAGAAACATTATCAACAAAGAGAATGAGATAGAGATAAGCCAACAACTGAAGTGTGAGGTATAGAAAAATCCAGCAGTGGGGTTGGATCATGGTAGATCAGCCATGGGTTTGGTGTCGTGGTGGTCGTTTGGGTGTTAGCTGGGTTTCAGTTCCAGTATTAAAGTTGAATCAGTGACTGGGTTTCAGAGGTGGGTTAAATCAGCATGTGTTGCTGAATCGGCATAGTGGGTTGTTGAATTGGTGTGGGTCGCTGAATCGGTGGTGGGTTTTTGAATCGATTTCGGTGGCTAGAGCTTGTTTGAATCGATGAGAGTGGTGGAGACAAGGAGATTAGATTGGTGGTTGCGTTTTGGGTGGGTTTCAGTTGTTGAGTTTTGCATTTTGAATCATTGTGGGTTTCAGTTATTACGGTTTTAATCAATGGCTGGAGCTTGTTTGAATTAATGTGGAGAGTGGTAGAGCCGTGGAGATCAGATTGGTGGTGGGTTTTCTTCCTGGGCTCTCGGATTTCGAACACCCATTTGCCCCATGTTCTCATTCGGACCCCAATTCACACCATCGGCATTGGCAACCTGGTCATCGAAGAACGAGAACATCATTGAAGACGCAATGAACCAGAACATCATCGAAGAAACCAACTGCATCCTTACCAAGATCTAGTTTGACTTCGACCCATCGAACCTGGTCAACGAACAAGATCTTTGTCTCTGTCTCTGTCTCTAAAAGAAGAAAAAGAAAAAAAAGAAGTAATGATTCTATCAAGGAGGCGATTGAAACTGTACTCTTCTTCTTCTACAACTCCATAACCCAAGCTCTTTCAAAACCCCATAACCTAAGCTCTTTAAAAAAATTCAAACCCTAACTTTTTGATTCGTGTTATATTATGTTTTGGTGGTAGAATTTGTTTCTTAACGGAAGAACCAATAGGTGGGTAACAGAGCCCTAACAGAAGTAACCTTAGGTGGGCAAAGTGTAAAGTTTTAAATCACAGGTAGGTAAAGTGAAAACGGACTATATTCCAGGTGGGTTTACTGTAATTATCCCTAAAAATAATTTTTTTAAAATATTATACTGACGTGGAAAATTATGAGAGTTTAAGAGGATTCGGTTTTTTATTTACACACACACACACACACACACATATATATATATAGATTATCAAAACAAGAACCAAAAAAACAAAAAACAAAAAAAAGTGAGAATCCTTATCTTATCCTTTGGTTTATGGTTTGGTTTGGTTTTTTTTTTTTTTTAATTTAATTTAATTTTTAATAAATTAATAATAGACCACACCTTCCTCAAAAATAATAGACCACACAGTCCATTTAAACTTTAAGGGTTTGTTTGGTTGGAGGAGTGGAAAAGTAAGAGGATGGAAAATTAGTGAGAGGATGAAAAAGTGGGAGGATAGAAAATATTTAGTTTTCCCTCGTGTGTGTTTGGTTGGAGGGGTGGAAAAGTGGGAGGGTGGAAAACTCTTTTATTTGGTTGAAAAGAAAAGTGAGAGGATAGAAACTATAGTTTATATATATTGACTATTATACCCTTGTTATATAATAGGTAAGAAATAAATTTATTTGTACTTATTAAATAATATAAAATTTACCAACAATTATATTTTTCAATGAGAAGTGTTACGTCCACAACATTTTTCGCAATATTTTCACAACAAAATTTATGTGAAAAATTATTACTAGTTCTAATTTAAACCCAGCACTGAAATTATTTTTTTACCCACCAATATTAACTAATAACAATTCATTACTTAAAATTTATTGTGATAATATTTCTCAATTAGAATTCTTTATTCATTATATTATTTCCCCTTTTTCCAACCTTCATATCATCCATACGTTTTTCTTCTTTTTTTTCTTTTTTTTTTTCTTTTTCTCCTCCACACGTTGTCCTTCCTTATCCCTATCCCCCTTCTTTTATCTTATCCCTGTCCCCTTTTTTTTTTATCTTCTTCCTCATTTAGATGAAGTAGTAAGCTCTCATTCTCTCTTTTTTCTCCAGCGCTCTCTCTCAGTTCTTTTTTTTTTTTTTTTTTAATACTTGGCTCCAGTGCTCTCATTCTCTCTCCTTTTTTTTTTTTTTTTTTTTTCAGTACTCTCTCTCTCTCTCTCTTTTACTTGACTCCGCTCTCATTCTTTCCTTTTTTTTTACTCCAACGCTCTCTCTCTCTCTGTTTTTTTTTTTCTTGATTCCAGAACGGGGTATTACGGTAAAACTGCACTGAGGCAGTTTTCTCCCCTTGCTTTCCTCCCGATTTGGGAGGAAAAAAATTGTGGGCTCAGGAGAGAAATTTTCTCCCGGGTTTTCCACCCCTCCTGTTTTCCTCCCATTACCAAATAGAGGAAAAACCATTTTTCTACCCATTTTCCTTCCTATATTTTCCACCCCTCCTAAAATCCATCCAACCAGACACAGTGTAAAGGACGATGTAGCATCCAAATGGCCCCATTATGATATTGCCAAAAAATAAAACGTATACATTTAATGCACTGATAGGTTGTGATCAGTTGTGAGGTTAACACGTGTCCTTTTTTGGGGACAATGTATTATCATTCTAATGCACTGAAGGCACTAAAACTATGCTTTGCTTCTCATTAAAAACTTAGGCTATGTTTGGTACATCATTTTAAACATATACTTAAGTTTTTAAACAATATTACATGTATTTTTATACAATTTTTCACCCATACGTATTTTCAAAAAAATGAAAACTATTGCTTAAATACACACGTACTAAACAGGCCTATGTGTCTAGTATTTTAGTACACTAGATTTATTGTAATGTTGACATGTATTTACTTTTAATTATGTGTCATCATCGCAATAGATTTAATACACCGTAGACATTAGACCAAGCTTTGCTCCTCACAACAACTATTATTTCAACAATTTGAGCACGCGCTCATGTGTGTGCTCATAGACTATTCTATTATTTTTTTTTGTAAAGATCAATTATTTGCATCCATTATAACTTGAGATTACTACTTTATGCAAGTTGTATAATCAGATAGAAATAATATCCTAATTTTTTGCAACTTCCTCTGACATCTATATGCAAGTTAGATTTCCCTGAGAGTTAATTTGAATTCCAAATAAAAGTGATAATTCAAATAGAGAACCGAAGAAGAAATACCTAAAATTTAGGAGCTTGTGGAGTTTTATTTTACAAATTAATCAGATAAGATAATATCTTAATTTTTAGTAATTTTAGAGTTCTCAACTTGGAAGTTAGCTTGGAGTCCACTGCTTAGGATCTTTTTAAATAGTAATATAGATTAAGTCATATTCTTTGTAATTTTTTAAAGGCAATTTTTTTTTTAAAACAAATAATATACTAACACGTTATTGATTACTTTTCCCTGATTGGTTTTAACCTTTTAGTAACACATCAGGGATTAACGTGTCTTGGAATCTTTTCATCACCATGGAATCTTAGAGGAAACAATCAAAATAAGAATACAAATAAACAAGTGAGAACAAGATTGCTTCCTAAAAATACAAGGTGGTGTTTGGTACATGCACTTAAATAACAGTTTTCAGTTTTTAGACAATATTATATGTATTTTTATATACTTTTTTATCTACACGTATTTTCAAAAAATACAAACAACGTTACTAAAATAATATTACCAAACAAGCCCTAATTTTATTATTATTAAAGAAACTATTTTTTTTTTTAATTCTGCATATAAGAGAAAAAAAAAGTAAAATATTATTTAATTTTAAATTGTACAAAGAATTGAATATATTCATTTAAGAAAATAAAGGATATTTCTCATCCTAATTCACTCTCTGAGCTTTCTTGTCTTATAAATATATATATATATATATATATATGGGTTCACTATTAGTTTGGTTTATTGACTATAAAAAAAATTACAATTCATACCCTCAAACATAATAATGTTATCAATATCATTATACCATCAATATCCAAGTCCTTCACACTGTCATGGCATGTCAATTGTTTTCGATTGAATTACAAAGAAACCAGAACAATAAGCTTCATGATTTTATTTTTAGAGTTACCGATCAGCACTAGGGCTTTGAAATTTTTTTTTTCTTTTTCTTTTTCATTTTTTTTTTAACATATAATCATAAGTATGGGTATGGAGGTGGTGAAGAAGGATGAAGAAACAAGGGATTAACTATGATTATGACTTAATGAGTGAGTTGAAGTGTGTTGGTTTAGGGAGGTCATATTAGTTGTGAAGAACAATGTTGATATTAGAAACTAAGAAGAATATAAAGGGACACTTGAAAGTGGGTATGTTTCTCTGTATACCTCAGGTTAATTGTAAAATCTAGGAGTTTTGGAGTAATGGCTTGGATTGTTACTCTATCCCACTCAATATTAATGGAGTGGTGTGTATATAAACACCATGAATGTTACCCACTGTATAGAAAACGCATTTTGTATTTCTCCTAGTGTTTACAAAATATTGTGAGGCACTTAGATTGTAAGTTATGTTTGCATCACTCTAGCAGTATGTAACACTATTGAAGAAATATTTTGTTCGTGGGTTATACAAACTGGAATTCAGAACGTGATTGAATTGCTGGTTTGCGTAGAGGCTGGCTCTGGACAAAGAGAGGTATGCTAAAAAACCAATTGTTAAAATTCCGCTGCAAAGTCTCTATTTCTTATCGTTGATTAACCCATCCATTAGCAATGATAGATAGGAATTTTGTTTTATATTTTATTTTTCCTTTTCAAAAAAATTCATTCAATTATTTATTGTTCTTTTTATTTTTCTCTTTTTGTTGATAAAAAAAATTATGTCGTTTTGACACGTTTAAAAGTTTAAAGTTTATGGATGTTAACAAGAGGATAACATTGATATTTTTGTTATACCTAATGGTATAAATTATAAGTTTTGATAATAGAGTAACTAAATAGATAATACCCCAATTCTAAAAGGGTGTAGAGAATATTCTACCACAAAATTTAAGGAAACATAATATTATTCTTTATTTAGAAAACCAACAATTACCTACTGAATCCCTATCTTAATGATGGTATACTCCCAAAAAAAAAAACAAAAAACAAAACAAAATAGGGCTTTGGCATTTTAATTGGGTTTGGTGAAATCATTAGAGCATTCGCATTTCGTATCTACAAAAAATTCTATTTTACCATCTCAAAAACTACTTTATCATTTATATCATACCATTTTACAACAGATCTAACATTCCAACTTTTATTTTACCATACTACACATTAAAATAATATAAAAATAATATTTTAATATTTATCACTTCTCTCTCTAATTATGTTTCTCTTACTCTCTTTCAACCACTCACCACTGTCGTTATTCCAAGTCTGCCTACATAACCGCTACCATTGCCACCTCTGAATCCACAACCCAATCGCAACTCCACTGGCTAACAACGCAATCCCCCACCACGCACAAACCTTGTTCCCAACCAATTCCACCAACACTACCTTCGTTGAGCTCAAGAGCACCACAAGATTCGCTGTGAGGCCGACCAAGGAAGAAGTGAGGCAGAGGAATTCGGTGACGGAGAGGAACGAATCGAAGTTGAAATTGAAATTTCCACCGCCACCGCCAACTACGACGACGTCATCTCTGGTTATGGCTCTAAGTCTGAGTGTTGGATGAGGATGATGATGATGGTGGGGGAGGAATTGATAATGGCAGGAATGTAGAAGGGAAGTGACGAGAGAGAGAGAGAGGCTGAAGAGAGAGAAAGAAGAAGATATTTTATGAAAAATTAATATTTTAGTTTTGCAAGTTGTTACAGTAGGATTCTAAAGGTAGAATACTACTATAGCTCAATTGTATTTTTTTTTACAATTGGCATCCTAGGTGCTGGGATGTTTTGTGTTTTGATGGTAAAATATACCTACATATGGCATATAGCAGTTCGGATGTGAATGCTCTTAGTGGCATGATTAGCATGCAATAAAAGTTGTACAAGAGTTGGGAATCCTTCCTCAATTTTCAAAGGGGCTCTGGAAATTTTGTAGAAGAGATTGAAATTTATTTATTATTCCACTAAAACAATAAATTTATTTATTATAAATTTTTTATAGTAAAATTGATAATAACTTTAACATTTTTCCTATTCAACACACCAAAAACAAAATAAGTAATTAAGAAATTTATTTATTATAAATATTTTATTGTAAAATTGGTAATATCTTCAACATACCAAATACAACATGAAGATGTATATAATGGGTAAGTAAATATCTTCCATATTGGCCCCGAGTCATGCTAGGGGGAGAGAGTATGTAAGAAATTTTGTTTGTAGTGTTAGAATGCGTGAAATCTGGGTTTTTGAGTTTGTGTGTATTTTAGGGCCTATTTGGTAAGAGTATTTAAATATAGTTTTTTGTTTTGTAGTCCATAAAATGGTGGGTTCTACTCTTGAATTTATTGTTTGGCTAATATTTTCTAAATACAATTTTCAAAAAACCATATCCTATTTTTCTAATTTAAAACCGGATTTTGAAAACAGCGAAGGGGGTGTTTTCAGGATACAGAAAATGTTTTTAATGACATGGTGGTAAATAAATTGAAAACAGTGGACTCCACATATTTGTCCAAACTCTTTTATCTCTTAAATTGATGAGCTTATCTTTATCACAAAAATAATTTACATACTTCAAATTTAAAACTTATTATTAAAAAAAATATAATGAGCTCTATTCCCTTATCATTATCCAAAAAAAAAAAAGTAATCTATAGATCCTACACATTATTTTTTAAAATATTTTTAAAAAAAGATCAAATATAGAAATGGTCTTCCACACAATTATTTTTTGTTTTTAGTATTTTGAAAATTGATCTTAAAAATGGGAGCCAAACACATTAAATATAAAAATTATTATCTGAAAACTAGTTTCAATTTCAATTTTTAAAAAATTGTTTTTATACTATTTTGAAAACAAAAACAAAAATCCTCCTACCAATCAAGCTCTTAGTATTCGTGGGAAAAAAAGTGTATGCTAAATAGAATTTGGATGTTAAACGCACAAATTCCAATTAATTAATTCTCTCTCTCTCACCATGCGGAACCATATTTTATTTAATCGATTTTTGAGCAATTAAGAACAAAAGAACAAAATATATGCCTAACATATTTTTTTTGTTGGTTAGGAAGCATCTTAAACTTTTTTATGGACTAATAATAGACTATACTTGCTTTTTATTTTTTATTATTTTTTACTTAATAAGAATATTTTATCAGCGGAGATTGTGTCATAGCCTGGTTGAGATGGGTCTTTCTTTTTAAGTTTTTTCTTTCTTTCAATTTGAGTATTTGTTATTGTGCTGCAAGCGTTGGTTGGGCTTGCTAAAGGTCAAAAGGAGGACATTTATTGCGCCTCGTATCTCTCTCCCATTGAACATATTGAAAAAAAACTCTTAATGCTTTATTTGTTTCAACAATAATATTTTCTAGGAAATAAATAATTTTTTAAAAAGTATTTTCTAGAAAGTTATCTTATTTTAATATATTTAGTAGAGACCTTAAAATGAATTAAAAAATTATATTTTAACTTCTCTTATTTAGCTCATATGAGATCAAGTTATTTTCCAAATTTAGATTTGTGTAAGATAAAATTATTTTCCAAAAAATTTAGTGGAAACTTACTCTATCTTATACCTAGCTAAATCAAGGAAGTTCTTAAATAGTTTTCGTTTAACCCTTTTTTTTTATACTACCAAATCATATAAGTTTTTCAATGACAATTAGACCTATCTTTTCCTCTATTAAAAAAAACTAGTCGCTAGCCCGTGCTATGCACGGAAACCTACCTATTTGTGAAGTAGATTAAAATAATTTTATAAAATTTTAAATTGATTGAGAAACTACATCATTGCATGATTTGCTCTTGTATGATTTTAATTTGTGTTACAATTTGATGAAGAAACCATTGCTTAAAAGACCAAAAAATATTAAAGAATCAGATTATTCACTGCTTAGAATTTATTAAAACAAAGCAAAATATATATAACTAAACAATAGATAAATATAAAAGAAAGATGGGTTACATTCAAAATAATAATTTCAATAATATCTTGTAAAAAATAGGTAAAGAGAGTTTGGTGGTTCATGTATAAAAATTACTTTTTAAAAAATACATGAAAAACCATAAAATAAATTTTTTTTTAACAAAGTAAAGGAGAAAAAAATAACATAAGAAAAGCTCATATCTCTACTCAGCTTAAAAATATATATATATATATATATATATTGGAGTTTGCATTGCTTGTATAGTATTCATGATTAACCTCGCAAAAATTGAGTTTAAGTTGAACTTGTTAGAGAGATAGAGTTTCACTCTTTGTTAAGTTTAGACTAAACAAAAATAATTTTGTTTTAAAAAAAAGATAATGATGCCTACCAAGCATCTTAATCACTACATTGTTGTATAAAATTCTTCTATTATCATAAGAAGTTGAACTTTGTCAATAGTTGATGACTTTTATATTTATCCAAATAAAGTCACGTTTAGGATAATCTTAATATAAAATTTATTCAAGTTTTATTTTTTATTTTTTATTTTATTAACGTTTGAGTTTGAGTTTAAATTAGACTTGTTAGAGAGATAGAGTTTCACTCCTTGTTAAGTTTGGACTAAATAAAAATAATTTTGTCTTAAAAAAATGATAATGATGAGTTTGATTTTAAGTTGGACTTGTTATAGAGATAAAGTTTCATTCTTTATTAAGTTTGGACTAAAAAAAAAAATTTTAAAATGATTAAAGAAATGATGAGTTTGAGTTTAAGTTAGACTTGTTAGAGAAATATAGTTTCACTGCTTGTTAAGTTTGGACTAAATAAAAATAATTTTATTTAAATAAAATGATAATTTTATTTAAATGTTATGCTAAGGTGAAAAATTATGAGAGTTTTAGAGGGTTCTATTATATATATATATATAGAGAGAGAGAGAGAGAGAGAGAGAGAGAGAGAGAGAGAGAGAGAGAATCCCTATCTTATCCTTTGGAGAGAGAGAGAGAGAGAGAGAGAGAGAGAGAGAGAATCCCTATCTTATCCTTTGGTTTTTGTTTTGCTTTTTTTTTTTTTTTTTTTAATTAATAATAGACCACACCTTCGTCAAAAAAAGAAAAAGACCACACGGTCCATGCTTGCTTGTTTAAACTTTAAAGGACGATGTAGCATCCAAATGGCCCCATTCGGATATTGCCAAAAAAGAAAACGTGTACAGTTAATGCACTGATAGGTTGTGATCAGTTGTGAGGTTAACACGTGTCTTTTTTTGGGGATAATGTATTATCATTCTAATGCACTAAAGGCACTAAGCCTATGCTCTGCTTATCATTACAAACTTAGGCTATATTTAGTACATCATTTTAAATACATATTTTATTTTTTAAACAATATTACACATATTTTTATATATTTTTTCACCCACAAGCATTTCCAAAAAAATGAAAACTATTATTTAAACACACACATACTAAACAAGTTCATGTGTCTAGTATTTCAGTACACTGAATTTATTGTAATGTTGACATGTATTTACTTTTAACTACGTATCATCATCGCAATAGATTTAATATATTGTAGACATTAGACCAAGCTTTGCCCCTCACAACAACCATTATTTCAACAATAAGAGCAAGCACATACGCGTGTGCTCATAGACTCTTTTATTTTTCTTTTTTTGTAAAGATTAATTATTTGCATCCATTATAATTTGAGATTACTACCCTATAGGAGTTGTATAATCAGACAGGAATAATATCCTAATTTTAAGCGACTTCCTCAGACATCTATATGCAAGTTAGATTTCCATGAAAGTTAATTTGAATTCCAAATAAAAGTGATAATTCAGACAGAGAATCGAGGAAGAAATACCTAAAATTTAGGAGCCAGCGGAGTTTTATTTTACAAATTAATCAGATAAGATAATATATCTTAATTTTTAGTAATTTTAGAGTTCACAACTTAGAGCATTAGCATTGGGAAATGCTAATGCCATATCTAAGAGGAATTTGACATTTTAAACCTAAAACCCTCCTGCATCAGAGAATGGTAAAGAGCAGTATTGCAAATTATTTTGCAATACTGCTACAGTACAATTCTATACATAGAATTGTACTGTTCACCGAATTGCAAAAAAATAATAATATTTTATTCTCCTATTTACCCCGTAATTTCTCTCTCATCCCTCTCATTTTTCTGTGCTCTTCTCACTCTTCCTTCTCTTTCTCTAGTTGCTCTCTCCTCCCTGAAACTTCATCGCCAAAATTTCTCACCCATCTCCGAAATTTCTCACCCATCTCACACGGCCACTCTCTCATCTCTCATCGCACGGCCTCTCATCTCTCATCGCACGGCTTCTCTCTCATTGCACCGGTGTTGGGTTTTGGATTTTTGAGGTTGGAGGTTGGATCAGCGTGGATCGGCGAGCTGGGTTTGGATCGTTGGGCTGGGATCGGTTGATGGTGGGTTTGGATTGGTTGATCGGTGGGTTTGAAATGGTGGATCTGTTGATCGGTGGGTGGATCATTTGGGTTGATCATCGGTAGCTCCGATGGTGGCTCCGGTGATGATTTTTGGGTATTTTCGACGGCCTGGGTTTCAAATCGGCGGCATGGGTTTGTTGATCGGTGGCTTGGGTTTGCTGATCGGTGGCTTGGGTGGTGGGTGTGGTGGCCGTTGTTGGCTCCAACTGGTTTGATGGTTTGTGTGTGTGTGTGTATGTGACTCTGTTGATGGCTCTGTTGGCTCTGTCCGATGGGTTTTTTTTTTTTTTTTTTCCTTCTGTTGTGAAGCTGGGTTTTTTTTTTTTTTTAATATGGATTTTTGTTCCGCTGGGATTTTGGTGAGCAGTGGGCAGTGGTGGCTTGGGTTTTTCTGGGTTTTTGTTCTGATGGGTCTGTGTGTGTCACACAGGTGTTGAGGGAGAAAGAGAGGAAGGCATTTTGTGTTGAACCGGTGTTGAGGGAGAAAGAGAGGAAAAAAAAGACTGTTGGAAAGCCTAGGAAAGCAAAAGTTTTAGTTAGAAAAAAAATAATAAAGAAAGATTAAAAAATAATATTTTAATAAAAATAGAAGTTTAAAATGTGAAGGAATTGTAAAATAAGATGGTATAAATGATAAAGTGATTTTTAAAATTGTAAAATAGAATAGCATTAGCATTTCTCAATGCTAATGCTCGGGAAATGCTAATGCTCTTAGAAGTTAGCTTGGAGTCTACCGCTTACGATCTTTTTAAATCGTATTATAGATTACGTCATATTCTTTGTAATTTTCTAAAGGAAACTTTTTTAATACAAATAATATACTAACACGTCATTGTTTACTTTTCCCTGATTGGTTTAAACCTTTTAGTAACACATCAGGGATTAACGTGTCTTGGAATCTTTTCATCACCGTGGAATCTTTTTCCGTATAGGTGTACAACTAAAATCAAAATTTGCTTCGAACGAGTCCCACAAAATCAATTAATTTTGATCTTTTTCTCGTAAATTGACATGACAGCATTGACAGGTGTCGTGCTGTTGAAGTTAGATGCACTGACACTTTTTTCTTATGGTGGCTTCAATCAATTTTGAATAAATATAGGGGCACAAACTTTTACACCAAATTTTACTGTACATTGAAGTAGACAATTATATGTGGACACTTTTTATCCATAATGTTTTTTTTACCGCTAGTAATCAATCATTGCAATGAATTATCAGACTGGACGTATCTTGTGGGTTTCAGTTAATTTAATTGGTAAAATTTTTTATAGTTAAACAAGAGATTTGAAATTTAATCCCTACCTATATCAAAAATTGATAAATATCTTAATCTAATAACTCTTTATTACTAAATCAAGATACCAATTAATTTTTAATATAGACAAAAAATTATCATTCAACGATCATAAGCTATATCGATTGGGCTCCATGAAACCCACAAATTCCGTGCTTTTATGTATTAGATTTGTTGAAATTTAAATACGTACTAAAATAATTGACACGTATTAACGTCTCGATGGATTTGGTGTCTAGGTGCACTAGACTCTTTTATTAATTATTATACAGACTTTTCAAATGAAAAGGACTTTTAGCAATTAGGTGCACGCAACGTCCAAATGTACGAGGTCGATTAGCCGATGAGAAAATTTCTTTTGCTAACACACATTCTCTTAGACAATGAAAATCAGTTTGTGCCACATGGCAAAGAAATGTTCGTATGGGTGTATCATTATTGACTGGAAGATGAAGAAAACGTGCACAAGGAGTCGACAACTCATATATTCCTTCTATGTCACTCATTGTTTTTGGTGTGAGAAAAGAGTAATACTATTTCTCTGTGGCTCAAGGGTCAGGGACCCAAGTTGTTTCATCTTCTTTTCCTCAATTTTCAACACGTGTGGTGATCTTTTCGAGGCCACCATGTGCAGCAAAGATGCATAAGATGGCTTTTTCTGTGCATAGTTACTTTCATTATTTTATTTGAGCACTACGTGCCACCTCCTAAGCTTCTTAGTTCAATGGCATTGGGTGATCTAGAAAGAGGTCACAATCTTGGTTATTGTCCTTGAGCAGTTGAGCTAATTAAGGCCCTGGCCAGCCCATTGAAAACATCATATTTTATTTTATGAGCCCATTTAAAACAAATGCAGGCCTAAACAATAATGGCAATGCAAGTTCAAGTACCATTGTGGGCATACTACAAAAGCATAAATTTTCATTGGGAAAAAAATTACAACAAAATTCATAATTATTAAAGTGAACTCTGAGTTATGGAAAAAGAACAGTATTCAGGAGCATTATAGACATCCAATTTTACAACTTATATTTAACCAACTGGTAGATCTTTAGATTTGTGATACAAAACAAATCTTGATGTTCTAACGATCATAATGGTATATCATGAGTTTTGATCGGACCACTTGATCAAAAGTTATCATACAAACAATTTTCAATAATCATGACTTGCTTATACGATGGGTCTGATCACATCCTATTCTGAACACTTAATTTTGATTGGTTCTCACAAGAATTAATTTAAAATTAATTAAGTGTGATTTTTGATTGGACTTCATTTTATTTCATTTCTTTTTAAAGAAATAATAAAAAATGTTATTCTTTATGGTATCTTAACTGCTCTTTAAAACAAAAAATTTATGGAGATATGAAAAATTCAAAAAGAAATAGAAAAATGCTCAGAAAACGTCATTATCTTCAGCAGCAATTTGAATCGCATTTTTGGCCTAGAAAACATTGAAATTTGGATTTCTCTATTTCTATAAAATTTATAGAAAATTGAATTTCCTTTCAAAAAACATAAATTCCGAATCAATTGGAATTTTGAGCAGCAAGTTATGGCCAAAATACGAAACAGATGCAGAAGATAATACAAACTCAGCATTATCTTCAATTTTCTCTCAAAATTTCAAATGGGGATCAGCAATAAATCTGTTCAAGCCTATCTAATAGACTTATCCTGCCCCTTTGCTTCAGAAGAAAGATTTTTTGAAAAATAAATTGGATAAAGAAACAGATACATCATGTGAAAAATTCAAAAAATGCTCAAAAGACGTTACTATTTTCAACAGCAATTTGAAACACATTTTTGGCATGGATAACGTTGAAATTTGGATTTTTCTATTTCTGACAAAATTGTAGATAATTGAATTTCCTTTTAAAAAACACCCATCTTGAATCAATTGGAATTTTGAGCGGAAAATTAGAGCCAAAATACGAAGCAGGTGCAGCATCATTTCAAAATTTGAATGGAGATCAAAACCAAATCCATTCCAGCTCGTTTAAACAGGTTACCTCCTCCCTTAGCTTCAGAAGAAAGCTAATAAATTAGTTTTAAAGCTAAGCCATCCCTTCCCCTCTAAATAGAAAAGACCTCTTCCATTTTTTGGGCCCCGAATTCCCTCTAGAGAGCTAGTGAGAAAGCAAAAAGGAAAAACTATTGAGCAGCCATTGTTCTTACTTTGGTTGTAGTTTAATACTTCCTTGCTTTCTCCCTAGTCCTTAAAGTGATCACTTCCCCTTCTTTTTTTAATTTATGTTCTATGCTGGTAAGTAGTTAATTGTTTTTTTTTATTCTTTATACATGCTAGAATAAATACTTACAAATCATTATTCACTTCTTTTATGCTATGCTTGGATGAACATGTCTATATTTCTTATTCATTTTCTCTTTAATACTTAGATGAACATGTCTAGGTAGTTGTTTTACTTTTTTTAAGTGCTTGAACATACATGTCAAAGTATTTTGATTTTGTCTAGATAAACATGTCTAGGGTTTTTCCTTTACTTCTTTTCATAATTGTTTGGATGATCAAATGTGCTTAAAGGTTTTATTTTTATTTGTTCTCTTTGCAATTATGTTGATGACAAATAAACATGACAACTTTGTTTTTCCTTTACATGCTTAGATGAACATGTCTAGGCTAGGAATTCTTTGTTTATATTGATCTTTTGGATGAACATGCCATTACCTTCATTTTTTTTGCACTAAAATTGTTATCTAACAAGTTTCATTTTTTTGTTTCTCTTTATGTCAAATCCCCTAACACATATTTGTTTAAAATTCTTGCAAGTCACATGTTTGTATGGCATATTCCTTGTATTTGTTTGACATGACATGACATTGGCCACCTTAACCTAGGAGACCGGTTTTACCGGGCAAGATGGGTGCTTAATCCCTTTCCATCTCGTAAATTAGCCTCCGAACCAAGATCAAGGGTTCTAGATTATGTTCTTGTATTTACAATTTTACATTTTTTTTAGAATGTAACTAGGAAATAAAGCAATGTAATTTACTTTTCTTAGATTGTATCTAGGACAACAAAGCATTGTAATTTTTTGTTACAAAATTTGATGTAAATTGTCATATACATTAATACAAGAAGTATTTTTCATTAAAGGTTTTCTTATTTTTCCTTCGAAATTAAATAAGTGGCAATTCCATGTAAAACCCTCGATCTAGGGGGGAGTGCATTTTACAGTTATATACAGTGATTCCCAAACTCTGAACCTAAACACTCAGAACAGAGCATAACTAACTATCCTAATTATAAGGGAATTAGTTACTGCACGTGTAAGGATTAGTTACAATACATGTGTGACATAACCTGAATTAAATTAACACCTAAACTACTTGTAGTTTTAGCTACTGACTTAAACTTCTTGAAGCTGCTGTGTCGTTTTATTCTTCTTCCCTTTCTTCTTATTCTCTGATTTTTGATCCTTCTGATTCATGTCTGCCTGATACTCCCCCTCAAGACGAGACTCAGTACTGTGTATGTTCAATACATTCATCTTGGAAATTAAGAATCTCAACTGTTGACTGCTAATGTCTTTAGTAAACAAGTTTGCTAGCTGTGTATGTGTAGGAGTAAAGAACAGACGTATCACCTTGTCTTGCACCTTATCTCTAACCAAATGGCAGTCTACTTCTATATGTTTTGTCCTCTCATGGAAGACTGGGTTCTCACCAAAGTAAATTGCTGCTTGGTTGTCACAGAAAAGCATGCCAAGTTGTGGGTGATCAACTTCTAAATCCTTCAATAAGGCCAGTAGCCAAGTCATTTCACAAACTGTCAAAGCCATCGCCCTATACTCAGCTTCAGCTGAGGATCTAGAAACTATAGATTGTTTCTTAGATTTCCATGAGACCAATGAATCTCCTAAGAACACACAAAAACCTGTAGTGGATCTTCTAGTGTCTACACAAGAGGCCCAATCTGCATCTGTGTAAGCTTTTAAATGCAAATATGATTTTGATGATAAGAGAATGCCTTGACCAGGACACCCTTTAATGTACTGCAATACTTTGTAGGCTGCATCAAGATGTAGTTTTCTAGGCTTAGCCATGAATTGGCTTAGTTTCTGGACTAAATACGTGATGTCTAGTCTTGTTATAGTTAGATATAGCAGCCTCCCAACTAACCTTCTATAAACACCAGGATCAGGCAATAAATCCCCCTGATACTTGCTTAATTTCAAGTTTTGTTCCATTGGCACTTTGTTGGGCTTACAACCTGTCATACCAGCATCTTTAAGAACCCCTATAGCATACTTTCTTTGGCATAATGAAATCCCTTTTTCTGATCTAGCCACCTCAAGACCAAGAAAATATTTCAAATTACCAAGATCTTTCAACTTAAAGTCATGATTCAAAGAGCTTTTGAGATCTTCAACCGCTTGAATATCATTACCTGCAATTAGTATGTCATCAACATAAACTAGCAATGCTATGAAAGTTTGATTATACTTCTTAGTGAACAAGGAGTAATCGGATTTTGACTGCTTGAATCCATACTTCAAAATGGTTGAAGAAAATTGGGAGTACCACTGCCTTGATGCCTGTTTGAGACCATACAAAGACTTGTTGAGCTTGCAAACTAGGTTCACCCCCTTGCTGTGAAAGCCTTGAGGCAACTGCATATAAACCTCTTCATGTAGATCACCATTAAGAAAGGCATTGTTCACATCAAGCTGAACCAAATGTCAACCTCTCACAGCAGAAATAGCAAGCAAAGTTTTGACAGTAGTGAGCTTAGCAACAGGAGAGAAAGGGTCAATGAAGTCCAAACTAGCTTGTTGAGTGAAACCCTTGGCAACAAGCCTAGCTTTGTATCTGTCCAAGGAGCCATCAGCATTATACTTAACCCTATAAACCCATTTACACCCAATGGCCCTTTTATGAGTAGGTAATGGAGTAATGACCCAGTTTTGATTTGCTTCCAAAGCAGCAATTTCAGATGCCATAGCATCCTGCCAGTTAGGATCCTTGACTGCTTCTTAGTAAGATGTAGGCTCAGGAATGACAGAGGTGAGAGAACAAAAATGGGCATAATTAGAGGATAATTTTGAGGGGTTAAGGTAAGTGGATAAGGGGTAGTGTGTACCTGACTTGTTGGTAGAGGAAGTGAGAGTATCACTGACAATTGTGCTGCACTTAAAATCAGTCAAGTAAGCAGGTGGTTTAGACACCCGAGAAGACTTCCTCAAAGGAGCAGATGGTACAATGGTGGAAGGAGTGATAGGTGGGATAGATGGAGATAGATTAAGGGTTGATGAATCTGCATAATTGTCACTAGGTAAATCTGTAGAAGCTTGAATAGATTGAGATGGATTAAGGGCTGATGAATCTGCATAATTGTCACTAGGTAAATCTACAGAAGCTTGAATAGAATGAGAAGAATCATCTAAAGGAAGAATAGGACTAGATAGATTATCAGGATTATGAACTTGTGGCAGGGAAGAAGAGGGGTTAGAAATAGGAAAATCAAACAAGGAAGCAAGTGGTTGAGCCACTGAAGGGAAAATGTGAGGTAAAGGTATGCTAGTGTGAGAAGAGAAAGAATGAGAAGGTGAAACAAAAGGAAAAACTGTTTCAAGAAAATGAACATCCCTAGATACAAAAATCATTTTGGTAGTTAAATCAAGTAACTTGTAACCTTTAACACCAAAGGGGTAACCAAGGAAAACACAAGAGGAGGATCTCGGGTCAAATTTAGATCTATTGTGTGACAAGGTAGAGGCAAAACAGAGGGAACCAAAGACCTTCAAATGAGCATAGGAAGGAGGTTTGCCATAGAGTTTTGCAAAAGGAGTTTGTTGTTTCAGAATTTTAGAAGGCAGCCTATTTATAATATGGACAGCTGTTAACACACATTCACCCCAATAAGAAATAGGAACATTAGATTGAAACTTCAATGCCCTTGCAATGCTTAAAATGTGTTGGTGTTTCCTCTCCACAACTGAGTTTTGTTGTGGAGTGGCAACACATGAATTTTGGTGGATAATGCCATGGTTGGCATAAAAATCTTTCAAGAAAAATTTATGAGCATTGTCAGTTCTAATGATCTTAATATTGGCATAAAATTGTGTTTTAATCATGTTATAGAATGAAATCAACAAAGGTCTAGTGTTTGATTTTGATTTCATGAGATAAACCCAAGTAGATCTTGTTGCATCATTCACAATGGTAAGAAAGTATTTGTATCCATCATGAGTGAATTTTGCAAATGGTCCCCAAACATCACAATGGATTAAATCAAAAACATTATCTGAAACATGATTAAAGGAAGGAAATGGTAGTCTTTTCTGTTTAGCAATTGGACAAAGAACACAGTTTTTATTGCTATGAAAGGTATGTACATCAGGAATATAACTGTGTAGAGCATGCATCTTATTATCAGAAACATGACCTAACCTCATATGCCAAAAGTATGGCTTAGTAACACTAGGAGTTGACACAGAATCTGACACGGAATTAACAAAAGAATGAAAAACAGACTCAAGAATTGAAGAAGCTTCTGAAACAGACTTGCAAGATGATGTTATGTGCAGCAAGTACAAATTGTCATGTAACTCACCCACTCCAATCGTTTTCCAACAAGTAAGGTCTTGTACAAAGCATAAGTTTGAGAGAAAAACTAGGCAACATGATAGAGTTTTGGTTAATTGGCTAACAAAGATCAGATTGAAAGTGAATGAAGGAACACATAGTACATTTCCAAGTTTCAAAGTTGAAGTAACTTGAATTGTACCTATATGTGTAACAGTGACCTTTTCACCATTAGGCAGTTGAACAAAAGTTGAAATTGAGCTAGTGATATGTGTAAACAAAGATAAGGAATGGACTATGTGGTCTGTGGCTCTAGTATCAAGAATCCATACATCATTATCATAAGCAGTTTTGTTGATAGGATTAATAGCAAAAACTGAATGATGCAAATCTAAGGAAACAGAATCTGACCAAGTATTACACACATTACCTGAAAGAGCAGAATTGGCTGAGTGTAAAGCATCATTAGCACCACCAGATGTGAATGCCTAAGAGCTGAGCATTGAAATCAGTTGTTGATACTGCTCTGAAGTGAATGGGAAAGAATTGACTTGTTGAGTAGCAGAATTGCCTTGATCATCTTCAACGATGACTTGATTGGCCATAGCTACTCTTCCTTTCTGCTTGTAGCCAGGAGGAAATCCTACCAATTTGTAGGATTTCTCCATAATATGACCAAGCCTCCCACAGTGACTACACACAGGTAATTGGATAATGAATCTGTACACAAATATGTCACACTTTCTCATTTCTTGCTTAATGGAGGATAAGACCCTCATCCTAATTCGAGAGGAAATATTATAAAACTAAGTAATTATGATAAGTAATTGTGAAGAAAAGGGTGGCAAATATAGGATATGACTTCTGCATTTCTTGCATCTTTCACTTTTGATCTAGATCGCAAAAATATCTCACTACCACCCTAGACAAATTACTAATAATGGGTAAGAATTTGATCCATCAATAATTGATTGTATCAATATCATGGAATAAATATCACTAACGTGTTATTATTAGTTTTCTCTAATATCTCAATAATTTTCTTATTAAAAAAATTTATAATCTTTAGTGTTCTATTTTGTAAACAAAATAGAAAAACAATAGAAGTGGTATAGTAATTTGATCATACTATTATATTTGTAACAAATTTGAAAATTGCACGATATAATGATTGGTGTAGATAGGCATGTTTCATGCCTACTCAAGAATGCAAATAATACTTTTCTAAAAAAAAAAAATGCAAATATCGTTTTAATAAAATAAAAATAAAAATATATTTATTATCAGTTTCTTTTTTCTTTTCTTTCCCCTTTCCTCTATGCATATTATGCCTTTTTATGAAAAACTCATTATTGGAACTTTATTTTGGCATGCCATTCTTGACAAATTAAAGAAAGAATGTCAAAATATAGTTATGAAGATCCCTCTTTTAGAGGGATGGTTTTTTTTTTTTTGATTTAGAAGAAAAGAATTTATAGTTTTGAAGGAAAGAAATACTCGCGGCCACTTTGATAGGTTAGATTTCCCTCTTATTACATGAGTATCCATGTGAGCAATTCCACTAGCAGAACCACTTGATTGGGGCACTTGTTTTTTATTGGTCACCTTTTATGTTTTTATATACCCCCATAAGAAAAGGTTGAAAGAAAATTTCACTTCTTTGGCGGATATCTAAGCTGCAATTATTGACAACTATCCAATTCCAAGCTTCTTGCTTATGAACTTTATTTTAGGTTGACCATTTTCTTTGGTCTAAATGTCGTATACATACTAAATTTTTGTAATGAGAGTGATTTTATCCCCCCACCCTCCCTCCCCTCTTTTTAATTAAAATATAACAATTTCCTCTGAGATTGAAATGAAACTCTTCCCTAAATGTTTATATAAATAATACTTCTTCCTTATTTTTGCAATCAATAAGTGCATGTCAGACTTTCTTAAGAATATATTCCATTTTAGAAAACACTTTTACCCAAATATTTAGAGATAATATATATTGGACACCTTTTATTTTTAAGATTTATCAATTAACACATTAGTTTATATACTTGACATTTACACATTTTTAAGCCATACACACATGCGTGTGAGTGCGCAGACACACACATATTTACAGATGTTTTTAATTTCTAATTATTAGTCTTTGAATAATAGGCACTATTTGTCAAAATATATAATAATAATAACCACAACAATAATAATAATAATAATAATAATAGGCACTATCAAATGGTTAGATATCATTACTTGATAGAAGTATATCTCTATGTTTTATTTGAATTTTTATATTTTAACCAAACTAAATAACAAACAAAAGAAGAAGATTTCCGTAAAAAACAAAAAAAAGAAGAAGAAGATTTCAATTTTTGTTGATCTCCTTCTTCCTTGTTGAGTTCACCTTCACTTGCATGTTCTTTCTTTTCTGTAGTTATTTTCCCAAATAATTAGTGGACACTTTTAAACACACACACACAAAAAAAGAAAAAGAAAAAAAAAAGCGTACTTAACCAATTTCTATATATAAATTAAGAGTAAATGGTTGAAACCCATTTTAGTTAAAAAAAATTCCTTGCTATAATTGATCTTAGGAGCAGAATTTCAAGTATCTTTAAAAAAACATATTATACATTCCCATAGTGCTCTATGATTTTTCTTCTTGCATTATCTAGTTTTTTTTATTTATATTCCATAGTTATAACATGGTAGAAAAGTATAATTTCAAGACTTTATTGGAAATTTGTATTTGACTACAATGGCAAGCCTGGTTGTGTCTATACAGCTGAGTGAGACTAAGGTTTGTCTCCTGTAAACTCACCATTTTTGTTTCAATAATGTTGACAACCACAAACATTCATGAGCCTTTAGCCATCTTTTAGATAATCACTATAAATTTTCATAAATTGGGAACATCTAGTTAGCTAGCTAGCCACTGGGATATGTAATCCATTCTCATTGATTAGACCTTCAAATAAGGCATGCACCAATAACTTGTTTGGCCTCATCCATGTTAGTGTAAAAAAAGCAAAGGACAAGCTTAACACATTGAGACTGTGTGAATTACCCATCAAATATCTAAAAGAAATTTCACCAAACACATGCCATGCATCTATTGCAAAAATAGAAACACAAAATATTTTGGGATTTTTACACACTATAAGCCAAGTTTACTGATGGGAATAACACTCAAGAAAGTTGTCCCATTGAAGGAAATGACAATCAAACGGTGGATTGGTGGAATGAGAAACAGGGGCAATCAAAAATTTATATATAAAGAAAAATGATTGATATTTTGGTATAATGAAAGATGGGCAACCAAAAAGACAATGGAGATTTAACTCCCCCCAAAAAAAGACTTTGTATCATTAAAATGCATATTTTAACAAAAAGGGACAAATTTATTATATCATGCTATATAATAAAAATGGTGTTAGTATTGTTCCAAGCATATGTTCTCTTCTTCTTTATCATAATTATATATTATTTCATGCTATATAATAAAAATTGTGTCAATGATTATTTCAAGTAGATGCTCTCTTCCCTTCCCCTCAAAAAAAAGTAGATGCTCTCTTCTTTTTTATTATCATTATTTTTTATATATTATTTTTAGGTCATGTGATGCACCATAAGTACAGTTAAAAATATTTTTAAAAAAAATATTACTCTGATTGAAATTCTATTACTAAAAATTTCTAAACATTTAAAATAATTTTCATTATTTATTTTATATTACTTAAATAATTTATAATGATTTTTTGATATAATAATAAAAGTTGTGTCTTACATGTTATAGTTGCACTATGCGACTTCATGTAATTATTACTAGTTGCACAATATAATCTCACCAAGCGTGACTCATTATAAGTATATCAAAATGATCAACATAATTTACTTTAAGTGAAACTCTAACACCAAAAATAAAAATAAAAATATTAATCTGTTAACTCAATTAACAAAAGTTTCAATAAATTTAAAAGATGTTTCATTATTTATTTCAAATTATTTTATAATCAATTATAATATTTGGGTTTTGATAAAAAAAATTTGGTTTTACATGGTGTGAATTCATCATATAACTTAAAATATTTTCCCATTATTTTATTTTTGTAGGGACAAGGGGTCCAAAAATATATATTGGGCCTTGAGCCTTGTCCAAGGAGGCTCAATGGTCCGAGGATAGATCAACAGTAAGGAAGATGCAAGACTTTGAACTTCATGGGCAAGCTATGACCATGAAGAGTGGGGAAAGTATGCCGAGGAGTAGTATCTCCTCAGTTGACGAGGTGGAGGTTAGAAAGTGTGTTTTGTCGTCCAAAGTGAAGTTTTAGGAAATTCTGTTGATAAGGATATACTTTGTGAACGTACAGGATGAATGAGAGCTGTGAAATATCTAAAAAAAAGCTGCTACCACCGTATTAAATGTTTTGCAGCTAAATTTCTGGTTGCATTAATGTGGAGAAAACCCCTGAACAGTGTTGCCTTATCTGCCTCAACTCATAGAGGGCCTGAGAGAGTGTCTAATGGGACAAGCACTCAAGTAGTGGATTGGATGATCAATAAGTGGAGGGCCAAGATCATCTTAAGAGAACTATATAATGTAAAAGACCATCTATGGAGAAGGATCTAGAGATAGAAAGAAAAACATTGTAGCAACCAAGAATTGAACTTGTAATTAAACTTGAGAATCAATATATAAGAATTGATCTCCTCGGACTGTGCCGATGACAGTTTTCTTTAGATTAAACTAATCTACCTACATTTTCTTGTCATTTGAATCTACTTTATTTGTTGACTGATTAATTAAAACCTAGTTTTCCAACATACTCTCTATAAATTTATTGTATTGAGCTTTTTGGGCCTAAGTTCATTTATCCTTTAGGCTAAGGACACCAAATCTGGTCCTTACAATTTTCACTATCTATTTTATAATTGAATTTTATTATATTATTAAAATATTTTCTTTAGTTTATATGTTATTATTTGATTATGGATCGCGCGCATACTACATTAAGAATGTTTATCTTACACATTGTAGCTATGCCAAATGAATACAAGTGTTACACATAGTATGACACGTTTTCACAATGTAGCACGTCTTAAGTATATTAATATTAGTAACATAATTTGTTCGAAGGGATTTTTTTTTTTTGGGGTCAGAATTTCAAGAAGTTTGGAAAAATTACTTCGACTAACCAAAAGTCTCTAAAAATTTAAGAGAACTTTCACTATTTATTTTATAATGGACCTCAATAGTTGTTAGAAATCAACAAAATATATATTTATATACACTTTTTTATTATTATTAAATTTTGATAATTGGGGAAAAGGAACCCTAAATGTCTCTATTAGAATTACTGTGTGAGGTGTTAATAGTTGAATTACAAAAGTCTTGATGCTTGTGTTAGTTGGTTTAGTTAGTGTAATACAGTAATACTTAATCAGTGGAAACAGAAAAGGTTGGTTGGCTATTTTGATATATGGTGGTCTTGGCTCTGTAAAGGATAACAGTCATTATGAACTTTCTTTGTTTGGGAATTGTGAAGGGGATATTATATTAGGATTGGTGTTGGAACTTATTATGAAGGAGGTAGAGACAGCCTGTAATGTTTGCAATGATAAGTGACGTGGTTGATACGGAATAGAGGAAACATTATTGGCTCTAGCTGCAAGCCTTCCTATCTGTGAAATCAGTAGAGTTGCAGAGGAAAACTTAGTAGAATTTCAGAGGAACTGAGAATAACAAAAAGGCAAGATCTTGAATGTAAAAATTTGACTATGGCTGAAATCAATTTCCAAAAAATGTGTTTGTACATATTTGATAAAGTCTAATTTACGAACCATTGATCTAAGATCGGATGTTAAATTACGGAGTGAGAAGGTGTTAGGTACCTATTTTGCTCAGTGAACTGGTTTTCTAGAATATATTAGTCATGGATTCATGTCATGCAAGTGAAATCCAAAAATGTCATAGAAATAATAAAACAACATGTTATTGTCATGAAAACTAATTAAAAATTTAGGATTTTGAAAAAGTTTTGAGCATATGAGTTTATTTCACAAACCCTAAATAGATCTATCATGTTCAAAGGCTCATCCCATATCATCAATCACAATCATCATGGCATAGCACAAATTTAAACTTACATGCTATGTTGGATTCAAGGAATGACCTTGATCGAATGTCCTAAGTGCTTTTGAATGTAAGGGCAACACATTCTTCCCTCAATAGCTCTCAAAAGGATTTCAATGTGCTTTGCAAATGAGGGGTCTCCTCTAATTATAGAGGAAGTAGAGGGCATTGGAGATAAGTTAGGATGAGTTTGAAACTCTCAGCTTAATTTTTATTTACGTGTAGATAGGGTTATGCAATGAAATTTATAATTAAAAAAAAAAAAAATCAAGTGAAAAATGAAATTTGGAGGGAACCTAAGCTCAAGAGCTTGAATTTTTTTTTTCTTATTAAGAGCTTGAACTGGTACTATGGACATTCTGTTTGTATATTATTCGTTCATTTTTTCTGATCCTAGAGCCTTTGATGATATTGCCTTTGCATCTGTCATTCTAAGGGGTCTTTCTTCACTTGTAATTTCCCCCATTTGGCTGCTTGTTTTTGGTTAGAACTCAAAATGTATTGATGCCTAATGTCAACTGAGTTTCTATTTTGGTAATCGAATATCCTAGTATTGGTCCTCTGGTTGTTCTAGTATTTGCTCCATCTTAAGGTTTCTTAAATGCCTAATGGTTTTTTTAAAGACAAAGTTTAGCTACAAAATTAGTTGTATTCTTAGATTACAATCTTATTCAATATCTTTTTATTGGAGGTGAATTTTGACAAATCCACCATTAAATTACTTTTTTTTTTTTTTAAATTTTTTATATTATTTATGCTTGCAAAATTTCTAGAAAATTAAAGATCAAAAGCTATGTTATCAATAAATTGTTTAAATTGCAAACTTATGTAGTTTAAAATTATGCATAAAATATAAACTTATAAATCATATAATAAATAATATCCGATTGACACAAAATTTGACGTGTGTATTGAAAGCGTAAAGAACATGCAATTTAACGATTAGATTTTCAAAATATGTAATAATGTTTATTTTATTGAGTAAGGTTGTAGTTAAACTTTATCATTTTTTAATATCATTTACAAAATGTTGAACCAAACCTGGGTTTGTTTCAATGTTTTTACACTAAAGTAATCAAGTTTTAAATGTGAACTCAAGCTTTGTTCGTTTAAACAAGGTCAAAGCAAGCACACTAGTGAGCCCAATTCAGATTGTCGGTGAGCACTTGATTTGTTTTTATAACCATTAGCATATGGAGTATTATTTAATCTTCATCATTACCACAAAATAAAATTTGGTTATTTGATAATGAGATTGTAAGCAATAGTGATAATTAAGTGGTTTTACTAAGGTGGGTAAGGTGATTATATAAGCTTTCGCATTGAGTTTTATGAATGAGTAACTTAACACTAATATTAAGAAGATTGAATTAGACACGTGACGTAATTAGAAACTGCAATTAAATTTTGAATGTAGTTTTTTTTTTTTAATGGAATATAGTATATGATTTGGAACCTACCCTAAAAAATAAAAATTCTGTAGTTTATACTCGAAATTAATTTGTCCAATTTTAATTTAGATAGTGCGTGGATGAATTAAATTGTACTTTATAAAATTTTATAAATTCATATTAGAAATATTCTTATATACTTAAAAAATAGGGTTAAGTTAACGTGTGTCCTTAGCGTAATTGTTAATAAATCATATTAGGAAAGTTTTAACACAACTTTTACGAGAAATATAAAAAGTTATCAACAATATTATTTACTTTATCATTTCCCATAAAAAACATTTTTAAAAATAGTTCATAAACTAATACTCTTAAGGCATTCGTTAACATTTCCCTTAAAAATATGTATAACTATAACTAATAATCTTATAACTCAATTGACACTTTATAATTCAGTGGAGATGTTCAGGGTTTAAATCCTTCACCTAATTATTTCAGCTATTGAATTATATATAAAAGAAGTATAAAAATTGTAATTAATATTTAAGTTTTAGTCAACTTAATTAATAGTCTTGTTTGTGACCCACCAACTCCCATTAATATACGGTTAAGAATTTTGATGCTCAATTGGCATCCCTGGTTTCCTACAAGAGAAAATTTTTAGGTAGTCATGGAGCATAGTAAAATAGTGTTGTCTCATTTCATATTCATGATGGACCTCACTATGAATTTAATGAATGAACCCGCTATTATTATGAGAGGATGAAGTACCATTCACCGTGCGGAAATACCTAAGAATTATTCTCAACAAAGACATCAAAGATTTAAGTCATGCATTCTCGAACTATAAAATTATTAAAAAAAAAAAAAAACAAAAACCATGTGATAGTAAAATTTTAAAATAAAACTGTATTTTTTTTAAAATTTTTTATAGTAAAATAAAACTGTTAGGGCTACTAGGGTAATGCCTGTACCATTTTTTTTTCCTACCCAAATATAGTCCATCCCCTTTCTTCGTGGCTAAGAAACAACATTTTTTGATCTCGACCAAAAGAAAAAAAAAGAGAAAAATTTTAATAAAAATTTTACTTAAAAAGAAAAAAAACAGTAATTTCAATTTTGGAAAAATTGCCTCCCCTTCTATTTACTTGCAACAATGGTCACTCTGTCTTTTTCTCATTTCTTCTAAACTCACCTTTCCTGATTTCTCACTCCTGCTTGCCCACTCGTAAAGAAAATCTCTACACTAACAATAGTCTATCAAATTTCTCTCACCTTTTTTTTGCTTTTTTCAACAAAACCCATTAAACCAATATAAGAAAACCGTGATCTCTTTTTCTCTCTCCCTCTCTTTTTCTTTCGCTTTTTCTTCTTCTCTTTCTCTCCAACCAAACACCATTTTAAAACCCTAATTTCCTCTCCATTTCACTCCGATCCTCCTTTTCTCTCTCTCTCTAGGTCTTCTTCCATGGACTCCGAGGACGATATGCACGACGCCAACGATGTGGAGTCCGTAGATGACGAGTTCTACAGTGGCGAGGCGGAGGAGGCTCCTATGGATTACTATTGCAGCGAGTACGATAACATCGACGAGGACGTCGAGCTTGAATACGAGGAAGATGAGGATGATGACGATGATGATGCCAATTTCGACTTTGTTGAGGACGATGCTGATGATTCCATTGATATCGAGTCTCGTCGTGCTGAGGTTGTTGTTCAATTCTTCACTCATTTTCTCTACGCGAATGCAATGTTTTGATTGTTTAATTCGTGTTAGTGTGATGTCGTTTGGTTGCTGAGAAAGTTTGGGGGAAAACAGGTAGGGAAGTCAAAGTTGGGTCCTTTGATCATGGGAATTAGTTTTTATTTTTATTAAGCTGTGTTTGGTTGCTGAGTAAGTTTGGGGAAAAAAGGTTGGGGCAAGGTTGATCATGAGATTTTTTGCTGGTTTAAATCCTATTTATGACAAAATTTGATAGTATAAGTTTCCTTAAGCTCTGTTTGGTTGCTGAGAATGTTAAGGAAAAAGGTAGGAAGTCAAAGTGGGGTCCTTTAATCATGGGAATTAGCTTTTCTTAAGTTGTGTTTGGTAAAAAGGTAGGAATACAAAAGTTGGGTCCTTTGATCATGGGATTTTTTGTTGGTTTAAAACCTAATTATGGCAAAAGTAGATAATGGTCGCCTAGAATGTTTGGGGACTAATGTAGGCTAGTCAAAGTTGGGTCCTTTGATCATGGGATTTCATGTTGCTTTATAACCCATTTATGGCTAAAGTTGATAGAATTAGTTTCCTTAAGGTTGCGTTTGGTCACTAAGAATGTTTGGGAAACAGGTAGTAATGTCAAAGTTGGGTCCTTTGATCATGGGATTTTTTGTTGGTTTAAAACCCATTTATGGCAAAATTTGAAGGTATTAGTTTCCTTAAAGCCTTGTTTGGTTGCTGTGAACCTTTGAGATGAAAGGGAGGAATGTCAAAGTTGGGTCCTTTGATAATGAGACTTTTTTGTTGGCTTAAAACCCGTCTATGGCAAAATTTTTTTTTTGGTTGTTTATAGGTAATGGCAAAAGTTGATAGTATGAGTTTCCTCAATGCTGTTTCTGGTTGCTGAGAAAGTTTGGGTAAAATAGGCAGGAAAGTCAAAGTTGGGTCATGAGATTTTTTCTTATTTAACACCCATTTATGGTTAGAGTTGATAGAAATATTTTTCTCAAGAGTAATGCTACAGACACAAACTATTTTACAACATTTTTACAAATTACTAATGTGGCTTTAGTAATTTTCAAATAATCATTGATAAACATAAATGTGACGTAAGCGGTGGACCCATATTAGAATTAATAAGAATTTGTCACATCAATAGTTTGTAAAAATATTGTAAAATAGTTTGTGGCTATAGCATTACTCTTTCCTCAAAGCCGTTTTCAGTTGTGGAGAACGTTTGGGAAGAAGATAGGAATATCAAAGTTGGGTCCTTTGATCATGGAATAATTTGTTGGTTTAACACTGATTTATGTCTAAAGTTGATAGTATTAGTTTCCTTAATTAATGCTGTGTTTTGTTGCTGAGAATGTTTGGGAAAAAAGGTAGGAAAGTCAAAATTGGGTCCTTTGACCATGGGATTTTTTGTTGGTTTATCACCCGTTAATGGCTAAAGTTGATAGTATTAGTTTCCTTAAATAATTCTGTGTTTTGTTGCTGAGAATGTTTGGGAAAAAAGGTAGGAAAGTAAATGTTGGGCCCTTTGATCATGGAATTTTTTTGGGTTTAAAATCCTTTTATGGCTAAAGTTGATTGTAGTAGTTTCCTTAAGTTGTGTTTGACTGCTGAGAATGTTTGGGGAAAAAGGTAGGAATGTCAAAGTTGGGTCCTTTGATCATGGGGTTTTTTTTGTTGGGCTAAATCCCATTTATGGCTAAAGTTGAGAGTATTAGTTTCCTTAAAGATGTGTTTGGTTGCTGAGAATGTTTGGGAAAAAAGGTAAAGGCTAAAGTTGATAGTATTAGTTTTCTTGAAGCTGTGCTTAATTGCTGAGTGTGTTTGGGTAAAAAGTAGGAATGTCATATTGTCCTCTGGTCATGTGATTTTTTCTTATTAAATGCCTATTTATGGCCAAAGTTGATGGTATCATTTTTCGAGAACCTGTGTTTGGTTGGGGAGAATGTTTGGGAATAAGGCAGGAAAGTTAAAGTTGGGTCCTTTGATTGTGGGATTTTTTCTTATTTAAAACCTATGGGTAAAGTTGTTAGCATTAGGCTATTAGTTTAATTAAAGTTTTGTTTGGTTGTGAAGTAAACTGAAGGGAAAGTAGGGGAAACATATTTGAAAATGATGTGTTATGTTGTTTAGGGTTTCCTAATTGTGTGAAATAGGCCAGCTCGATTAAATTTGAGGCCTAAGGTGGTAATTTTAAATAAGACTTTTTCTTATATCAAATATTTAAAGAACATATTTAATTTTCAATATTTTAATTCTTTTATTTAAAATTTATTTTCATCTTTTGAGATGCAAAATTAATAATGATTTTTTTTATTCAACTCCTACTATCATTTAGTTTTCAATTGATAAAATGATTGATCTACTTAATCTTTCTTATGAGACAGTGCATCTTAGGTGAGATTTTATTGATTTTAATTTTGAAAATTAACAATATGATAGTTAATATTTAGGTAGGATCTTGGGGCCCTTAGGCAGTAGCTTAATGGACTATAGTTAGAGCCGGCACTGTGAAAAAAACCTTTAGAGAAAGAACTAAATGCTTAGGAATGCGTGGTAATAATGTGTAAATTAATATATGTATATTTTGTATTTTAACTATTGAATCATATGAGTTCCTTTTCTTTTGTTTTGTTGTTTGGTTTTTCTGTTTATTGTTGTTCATCATCATGAACTTCGTGTACTTTTCCTTTTCCTCATTTATATCATTTCTCTGATTACTTATCAAAAAAAACTATTGAATCACTTCTTTAAATAGTGAATATTTTGTATATTGGGCAGTGGTAGAATTAAGTTTACACTCAACTGAGCCTAACATTACCTTGAAGTTCTGTATGGGTTTTATGAGAAAATTATAATTTTATTGATTTTGTGATTCATATCATATTGGTCGTAGGTCCTAGAAGAAAGAAACCTGTAGTTAATTGTGCTTAATGCCAGCGAAAGTGGTTATGGTTTTCTTAAAGCTCTGGTGTATTGCTGAGAAAAGTAAGGAGAAGAGAGGAGAAGGAATGAGTTGAATCTTATGTTATGTGTATAAAAAGCTTTGTGGTTATGTTATGTTATTTGTACATAAAATATGCAAAATTGTAAAGTTGTTTCTGTCATATTTCCTTTAATTGAAGAACAAATGCATGTTTCTACCTTTGAAAACATGTAGGTCCCAATTTTGGAGAAACTGTTAAATTGGTGCTTTCACTAAAAGTGATTTTTGGCAAATAAATCCATAATCTCTTTTAGTTATCAAACACTCACTTCAACTTTACTGGTCAGTCACTCAGCTTAAAATCACAATTTGAAGCCCAAAAAGTGCATTTAGGTCATGAACTTTGAACTTAGTCAAAACTTTTATGTCTCATTGGAACTTTGGCCTTTAGGCAACGTTTAATCTTCACTCATATAACCATGAAACTAAGTGATGCTGTTTTCTGTTAAACTTATAAGCTATATTTAGCTGTTGCTTGGGCTGTCTTCTGAATTTTACACATTTTGTATTTTGTTTCAGCAAAACTTTACCATCTTAAGGGAATTTGATATACGGCAACGTCAGGAGGATGATATCACAAGAGTATCTACCGTTCTTTCCATATCTCGAGTTGCTTCTAGCATCTTACTACGCCACTTTAATTGGTAAAACCAATCTCTTTCTTCATGCTTGTCACCTGTAGTTGACATGGAGTTGTTTCATTTTTCTGTAAACCAATCTCTTTCTTAATATATGTGTAAAATGTAGGTTTTTTTTTAATAAGTAAGTTTTGGCTCGTTTAAGTAAAATGTAACATGGGAAACTATAATTAGAAAATTTAAATTTTGCAACTTTGGATGCAGCATTTTGTATGATGGGACTCTAGAGTACAATTGTTTCTGGTATGTTGGTGTTAATGAAGAAAATGGTATTGCAGGAGTGTTAGTAAAGTACATGATGCATGGTTTGCTGATGAAGATCGAGTTCGTAAAACCATTGGGTTGTTGGAGGAGCCAATTGTTCGATTACCCAATGCTAGAGAAGTAAGCTATGTAGATAATGTGCTTGGTTACCTTCTCTGTATTCTGATGTCGGTGAATCCCTTGTAATATGATGTTTGTATTCTTGGCAGCTTACTTGTGGGATTTGTTTTGACACCTTTCCTCGTGACAGTATTAAATCAGCTGCTTGTGGTCATCCTTTTTGTAGTACATGCTGGGAAGGTTCGTCCAAGATACCCTTATTTTTATTTTTATTTTTTTTATGTGGTTTCAAACTGCATTGTAAGCTGCATCTTCAACTTTTGTTTTGAATATGTGCAACTTGGTGGTTTTTAAGGTTATGAACATTTGCAACCATTTTTAGTAATTTTATTTTAAAATTTCACTAAGTTTTGTTCAATGTTATGTCTAAAATACTGTACAACTGTGGAATATTTTAATGGTTTTGTTCTATATTTGCGTTGCCATGTTGGTCTTGTACATGTTTGTTTGTTTGTTTGTTTTTTTTTTTTTTTTTTCAAAAGGAAAAAGTTTACCTCCAAATTGGTTTGGTGAGAAATTCATCCAACCCACATCCATGTGTACTTTTAGTCACATGAATTTTTTAATGAGCCATGTGATTTGTTTAAATAATACGCATGGATAGTCTTTTAAATTGCCACGTAGTGTATAGGAGGAGATTCCTCCAAACTAGTTTGGAGGAAAACTTTGTCCATTTTTTAAATGCAAATGGGGATTGCTCTTCCTTTCCTTGAGGTGTGGAGAAAAGACAGACTTCCCTAACTTCAAAAATAGCATTGGCTGTCCTAGTCAGAGTACTGGTAATTACAATGTTAATAACTAATACTAATTTGCCTTTTTACCCCCATTAAACTTGCCTTTTGCTTTTGCTTGTTCCCCCCTCCTTTTTTTGGGTCTCTTGTATTTGTTTTTTAAATATAGATCAACCTAACTTCCCTCTTCACATATTGTTTTTCCTCACCAAACCAACATCCATTAAAACTTTTCTTTTGTGTGTTTGTCTTCCTTGTAATCAGTATTAATTTGATCTCACCTCAAACAAGTTGTCCATATCCTCAACCCCTGATCCACATCAAGATCTTGTTTGTGAGTCTATTAAAAAGTGCTTTTGGATTGTTGCTTCTGTGATTTAAAGCCAAAAGTTTTGTTTAGAAAAATGTACAAAGTCTTTGAAGTAAAAACCAATAATGAAGTCAGGATTTGTTTCGAAGATCAGTGGCTTCTGTCTTTTCCCAATACTTTGGGTCAGGGGATTGTAATTTTACCTTTTATTTTTCATTTTAAAATATATATCCTAATTTGTGGTAGGTGGTAGACATGTAACCCATATGACTTGCTTGATGCACGCATTATAAGGATATATGTTTAAAAACATTCAGACAAGTAATAAATGTCACTCATCTATCCAAAGTAAAGAATAAATTCAACCTACTGTGGATTATCATTTTGAATATTTCCATGCATTGTTGATTTGAGGATTTTGCTTATATCTTATTTCCTGCTGTATCTTATGTATGTTTTTAGGGTACATCAGCACATCCATTAATGATGGTCCTGGATGTTTGATGCTGAGATGTCCTGATCCATCTTGTGGTGCAGCAGTTGGTCAAGATATGATTAATTCATTGGCATCTAATGAAGATAAGGAGAAGTACTGCCGTTACCTTCTTAGGTCTTATATCGAAGACAGTAAGAAGGTGTGTAGTGAATTTGAGACCCTGACATTAGGATCATAATTTATGGAATTTTATTAAATGTTAGTTCACTTTGTGATTCGAAGTTGTGCCTTTTTTTTTAATCCATTAGTGTTCATAAAATATATATATACGGGTGACTTGAATGGAGATTTCCACTGGAATCCAAGCTTTTATTGTAGCTCTGCAAGATTGGGAACTTGAGCCCTCGGGTTTTTTTTTTCTTCTTTTCTTATTGTGTTATATCCTACCCATGTCTGAAAGGGTGGGGTGGGGGGGGGGGGGGTTTGAGGTGGGGTGGGGCTGATGATAAAGCAAAGAAAAGAAAAACGGGTCAACATCTAAATGTGCATTTGAGAGATTGTCCTCGGGCTGAGGAGTGTCCACATGAGTTCGTTGAGGTGTCTACACAGGAATAAAAACCTCTTTTATATTCTGTCGAGAGTTCGGATTGCTCCACCTAAGTAGAACGAAAAAGAGGAATTGGAAATTCAAAGGGGGAGCCAACAAAAGCTTCGTTGAAATGATAATTGATACAACGGAAATACAAGATATCAATTCTTTTTACAGAGTGGAATCGTTAAAAGAAAAGGGGTCTATGGAATTATATGGGTGCTTGTCCCTATTGTGATTCTTGTATTGGGAATCACGGAGTCGTTAGGTGCAGGTCACGTGACCTACAGCTCAGCCTTCGCTTTTTGAGGCTTCCTCTACCCACATCTCTATGTGCCCGCAGCACTTCCATATGGAGAAAGATAGGCTTACCATGTTCCATCAAACGATTTGAAGGCCTTTTAGAAGTCATGACTTTCAAGTTAAAATCTTATTTTATGTCTTTAAGATTGGAGGGAAGTAATCCATTTCTGTGGAGAATTTGGAAGGCTGGAGCACTTCTTTACTTGGACAACAGCATTGGTGAAGATTTTAACAATGGATAATGTAAGGAAGCATACAAAATAGTGATTGGTATTGCATGTGTAAATCAAGTGGAGAGAAAGCAAATCATGCACTTTTTCACTGTGGCATGGCTAGGGAATTGTGGTCACTGGTGCATATAGTTTTGTGGATTATGCCTAAAATGGTTGTTGATTCTTGGCCTGTTGGAAGGGGCAGTTTGGAAGACATTGTGGTGATGAAAATTTGAATATAGTTCCCTTTTGTATCATATATGTGGTGTATTTGAAGAGAGGAGAATGTGCAGAAATTTGAGGGTTATGATGTTGAAGTTTCTGTTTTAATGTTCATTGTAGTATTGGACTTTGGCTAGAGTTGCTTCTCCACCTCAAATTTGTGGAGTAGGACACTGTTTGTTCAGTTTGGATCTATATGTATATCTTAAATCCTCTCTACAATGAGTTGGTCTCTTTTGATTGTTGGATCTGCTTTTGGATATTTCCTGTCTAGCTTTTTACTGAAGTGGGTTGTAGTGGGAGCTTTCCTATGTTTTTATCTCTAGGGCCTGACTTTGTTAGATTTAAATATCTCATGTACATGTATAGTTAAAGCTTTATATAAATAGCAGGCCATTCTCTCTCCTCCCCCCCCCCCTTCTCTGTGTCCCTCCTCTGCTTTCTGTACATGCATTGATTTTTCTGTTGAATTTTTAGAATTCTGTGCATGCTGTTATTCCTTTGTTGCATGCATTAACCCTGATATTGGTGCTTGTTATGTAGGTAGCCATATGTTTAGTCATCTGTTCACCTTTAGGTCATTAGTCGTTAATGGTATAAGAGATCATATTTTCTTGCTTTCTTCTTTGTTTCCCAGAGTTCTTACTATGTTTCTTTTCTGCCCCAAAATTGCTAGACCAAGTGGTGTCCTGCTCCAGGTTGTGAGTACGCGGTTAATTTTGAGGCTGGCAATGGGAATTATGATGTTATTTGTTACTGCTCGTATGGCTTTTGCTGGAATGTAAGTTTCTTCTGGCGTGCTTGGAAATGTTGGTATAATAACTAGTTTCTATAGGAATTGGTCTGCATGCTAGATCAATGAACTCATTCTGGTGGATCTGCAGTGCACAGAGGAAGCTCACCGGCCGGTGGACTGTGGTACAGTTGCAAAGTGGATTTTGAAGAATAGTGCTGAGTCTGAAAACATGAACTGGTATAAATTATATTTTAGCATCTGATGTCTTATCTTCGTTTTGATTATGCTACCTGGGTGTTCATTGACAACAAATATTGACTTAGTTTTTGGTATTCAGTTACTTGTTGAGAGGTTTTCTTGCCTGCGTTGTTTCTCTAGTTGCCCCTTCTTTTCTTGTTGGGTTCATTTTGGTTTTTACACTAGTGTGATTGTGTGAGGGTAATATGATATATCTGTTACATGTCTTAAAGGAGCATGGTCAATTGATCATGAAAAAAGCTGAATGACAGTAATTCTCTTACTTAAACATGTGTTAGAAACTCTTGGGAATGACAGAAACTTAAGTATGAATATGGGAAAGCCTTGGGTAAAAATAACAATTGGTGTGGTTATTGTGCTAAATGGTTTCGATGGTTCTTATTGTTATTATAGATTTTCTATATGACATGACAGTCATTTAGGAATTTGATTTTCAAGTGCAATTTGTTGAATTTAAAACAGGACATTATGGATGGATTTCTGCTAGTCTAATGGTTTGTATTGTATTAGTTTTATGATGACATTTTCAAGCCTCTTGTTATTTCATCTAGATAAACTTGTTTGATGGTTGTTTTTAGTTGCTACTTATGTTAATGGATGTGAGTGGAACATTGTTGTTGTAATCATCTCCCTCCCCCCACCCCCCCCCCCCCCACCCCCCCACTTTTTTTTCTTTTTTTCTTTTTCTTTTCAATTGTATTTAGAATCCATATTGGGATTTGTTTCTGTTATGTCATGGTCATTTTAATCATGATAGCATATTATTTTGCAATGATGAATCATGGAGATATGCTTTGAAGGTCCTTTGGCCTATTTTATTTTTGACTGAAAGGTATTTGGGGAAAGAATCCTTAACTTTTCGACAGAGTGGAACAGGTTTATCCTTTCCTCCATTTGAGTTACCTTCCCATGGTACTCCCATCCATTGCCACAAAAGAATACAGGGCTAGTTTGGGCATTTTAAAAACATATCAGTAGTGAGGAGTTTTTAGCTTTGTAATTTTTTATAATTTGATGAACAGTAACGGACAAGATTGCTTACCTTGCATACTGTTTGTTTACTTTAGAGGGGATTGTATACTGTGGAGTTCTCATTTCCAAAACATAGTATCCAAATCAATTCATTGCAAGTTTCTGTTTTAATGGCTCTTAGGTCTAAGTTGCATGAATATGAGGCCACTTCGAGCTAGACTGTTTTGCCTTCTTGCCTCTTGATTTGCTTTTTTGTATAGCACATTCCTTGACAATTAGAGATGTGTTTACTTATTCTCTAATTACTACTATTTCATTTTTTGTTTAAATAGCTTGTGAAAATATTGTGGAACTGCTGATTTGTTTCTAACTTATGCTGCACAATGCCACTTTTTGATGTAACTCAGGATACTAGCTAATTCTAAGCCATGTCCAAAATGCAAGAGGCCAATTGAAAAGAACCAAGGATGCATGCATATGACATGCACACCTCCTTGTAAATTTGAATTTTGCTGGTAAGAGCCATAAAGAATGTTTTACTATTTCTGAAATATGTCATTCTTATGAAAAATGCAACACCCTCTGTACAAATGTTTTGAGATTTTGTTGTGTCTGTAGAAGAATTCTTGCTTTATTATATTATAAGACTTTCCTATATTTGTTTACAAATCATTGGCATTTTATTTAGACTTTCCTAATGATACCATTCTTTTCTGTGATGCCTCTAGAGAGCAGATTCTGTCTATTAGGCTAGCTTTGACTTGTTTTCAAGCTTTTACTGGTCTGAAGGTGAATGTGGGGAAAAGTGAAATTGTTCCGGTTGGGGAGGTGCGTAACATTCAGTTTTTGGCTAATATCCTTTAGTGCAGAGTGGGCAGTTTGCCTATGACTTATTTGGGTATGCCGTTGGGAACTCTGTATAAAACGCCTTCCATTTGGAATCCGATCCTAGAGAGGATGGAAAAGAAGCTTTCAGGTTGGAAGCGGCTTTATTTGTCAAAGGGTGCTAGACTCACCTTGCTGAAGAGTACCCTTTCCAGCCTTACGACTTATTACCTTTCCCTTTTTACCATCCCCAAAGTTGTGGCGACTAGATTGGAAGGCATTCAAAGGAATTTCTTGTGGGGTTCATTAGTTGAGTGTTTCAAATATCCTTTGGTGGCTTGGGAAAAGGTTTGCTTATCACGTGAGATGGGTGGTTTAGGAATTCGGAAATTGGTGCCTTTTAATCAGGCCCTTTTAGGGAAATGGCTTTGGAGGTATGGCCATGAAACCTCTCATCTGTGGCGCAGGGTCATTGCCATGAAATATGGGGAGGGAAAAGGGGGTTGGTGCACTAGAGCTTGTAGTAGGGCCCATGGATGTGGGTTATGGCGGAGTATTAGTGAAGGGTGGAAAATTTTCGCTAAGCATTTTTCTATTGTGGTAGGGGATGGATCTCGTACTCTTTTTTGGCATGATAAGTGGTCTGGGGATGTCCCTCTTAAAAATCATTATCCTCAGCTATTTTTGTGTTCAGCTAATAAGGAGGCTTGTATTTCTGATGTGTTAAGCCCTTCAGTGGGTGATAATGACAGAGTGTGGAGTTTAAGATTTCAGAGAGAATTCAATGATTTTGAGTTGGCGGCCTCCTTCTCCCTTCTTCATTTCATCCAAACCTGAATCCCTAGGGGTGGAGGGTGTGATAGGCTTTGTTGGGATCTTAATGGCAGTGGGAATTTTGATGCTTGGTCTTTCTATCATAAGATTCCTAATGCAGCTCCCTCCACCTTCCCTTGGAAGGGTATTTGGAAAGTTAAGGTTTCTAAAAGGGTGGCTTTTTTTATGTGGACAACAGCTCATGGTCAGATTCTAACATTGGATAACCTTATGCTTTGTGGTCACCCATTGGCGAATCGTTGTTATTTGTGCTGTTGTTATGCGGAATCTGTGGATCACTTGTTACTTTTTTGTCCGATAACTCATTCTTTGTGGATGTATATGCTTCGGTTGTTTGGGATCGATTGGGTCATGCCAGGTTCAGTTGAGGAGTTATTATTCTGTTGGTTTCATTGGCTTGGGAAGCATAGTTCTAATATATGGGATTTGGTCCCAGGCTGTTTAATGTGGACTATTTGGTCTGAATGGAATCAGCGGGCTTTTGAGGATGAGGAGAAAACTGTGGTTCAGTTATTACAGTTTTGCCAGAGGACCCTCTTTGATTGGTCTCGTTGTTGGGGTTTCTCTGATTGTTCTACCCTTACGGATTTTATTTCTTCTATTAGAATAGATTTGGGGATGTTTTGTCTGGTTGTTTCTTCTTCCATTGTTCACTACCGTGAACTCTTTGTGTTTCTATTGCTTTTCTTTTATTAATAATATTCTCTTCATACTTATCCAAAAAAAAAAAT
The DNA here is from genome assembly GCA_030820535.1 of Quercus parvula. Taxonomy (NCBI): domain Eukaryota; kingdom Viridiplantae; phylum Streptophyta; class Magnoliopsida; order Fagales; family Fagaceae; genus Quercus; species Quercus parvula. Next base: position 11,024,232 of record JAUAME010000007.1, on the reverse strand, counting down.
GTCAATGCAGGCTATGCCTAGGTGCATGGGCTGATCATGGTGAGAGGACAGGTGGTTTCTATGCTTGTAACCGTTATGAGGTTGCTAAGCAAGAGGGAGTGGTGAGCTAGTTAATGATTTCTGTTTGGTCATTCATTCAGTGGATAGCTTAGTGTTTCTGACATCTATGTGATAATTTGCTATCTTCTGTGATAAACTAATATTTTCTTTCTTACCTGTGAAATATTATATTGGCACTTTTTAGTATGATGAGGCTGAGAGAAGAAGAGAAATGGCAAAGAATTCTTTGGAGAGATACACCCATTATTACGAACGTTGGGCAAGCAATCAATCGGTATACATAATTTTTAAGTTTTTCGAATTTATCTCTGTTTCTTATGATGTGCAATGGATCCTTGCATTTGTTTTGTTGTTTGTTAGTTTAAGAAATTTTTAAGTAATTCTGTCTATCAAAATTTACCACAGTTCATTGTTTAGTCTTCCTTGTGTATTTCAAATTTAACCAATACATGTTGAATACTTGATTTAGGTAGTGTTTTGTATCTCTACTGGTAGAATGCATTCTAAAAAATGCATAATGACAAATTGCTTTTTCTTTTTCTTTCTTTTTCTTCTAAAAAATTGTGTTTGGTTTTATGCTGAAACTCTTATTGAAAAAGTAATTGTACCGAATGTAGTTGTGTTTGGTTATGAATTCATGGAGATTGTATTTTTTGCCAATAACAAGGTTGTTGTTCCCATTTTTTCTTTCTTTAAATGAAAACAATTAATCTTACGTGCATATAGTCCTATTCCAAATACATACTGAAGGTGTCAAGTATAAAAAGCAATACACTTGCACAAGCAAATTTTTAATTAAACAATTTCCAAGAACAGGCAAATTACATTAGTTTATTTTTAATTAGATAATGTTGTAGCAAACAACAACAAAGACCCTCTTTGATTGGTCTCGTTGTTGGGGTTTCTCGGATTGTTCTTCCCTTACGGATTTTATTTCTTCTATTAGAATAGATTAGGGGCTGTTTTTGTCTTGTTGCTTCTTTTTTCCATTGTTCACTACCGTGAACTTTTTGTGTTTCTCTTGCTTTTATTAATAATATTTTCTTCTTACTTATCAAAAAAAAAAAAACAACAAAGATAGAAAAAACAGATTAAGGGACAATTCTAAGAGAAGAAAGAAACTCAATGATAAAAGGAGTGATATATACCTTCTCTTTCTTTTAACAGAAAGGTTATTAAAAGAATAACTACACCAAAACCTGTTTCTTTAAGAATGATCCGTACAATTCTCTAAAGGCCATTTAATAACAAGAGTGGGAAGCTTAGGCCTTGTTTGGTTTAAAAAAATGGTCACTCATCACTCAGTTTTCATCACCAATCACTCATCACTCAGTTTTCATCACCTATCACTCATCACTCAGTTTTCATCACTCAGTTTCTATCACTCATCACTCATCATTTAAAACACCCCATCCCGTTTGGCACCATCACTCATTTGTCATTACTCTATTTTTCAACTATTTGTGGGCCCCATACATATACCTTGTGCAGCTTTTACTTTATTTATTTATTTTTTTTCCTTCAACTCCCAGTACCCAAACTCACCGAACTAGTGAAAAAAAAAAAAAAAAAAAACAAAAAAGAAGAAGAAGAAGAAGAAGAAGAAACCCAGAAACCCGAAAGAAGGAAAGGAAAAAAAAAAAAAAAAAGAAGGAAGGAAGAATTGAAGATCAAATCAGTGAAAAAAAAAAAAGAAAAAAAAAAAGAAAAAAGAAAAGAAGAAGAAACCTAGAAACCCAAAAGAAGGAAAGAAAAAAAAAAAAAAAAAAAAGAGAAGAAGAAGAAACCCAGCAACCCGAAAGAAGGAAAGAAAAGAAGAAGAAGAAGAAATCCAAAAACCCGAAAAAAGGAAAGAAAAAAAAAAAAAAAGAAGAAGGAAGAATTGAAGACCGAACCAGTGAAAAAAAAAAAAAAAAAGAAGAAGAAGAAGAATGAACATAGGAGAAGAAAGGAATAAAAAAAAAAGAGTCAAAGGTCAAAAGTTACGGCTGTGGGTCCCTTCATGTATGTTTAATTACAAAAATGTCATTGAGTTATGAGTTATGGAAACTGAAAACAGTTAAAATATGTTTTCAGTTTCCATAACTCATAACTCAAAAATCAGAGAATTGAGTGATGAAAACTGAATCACGGATCATGAGTCATGGAGTCCAAACAAGTGCTCCTCCGTTGGTACCGCTAGTTTTGGATCATGAGTTATGAAAACAGGACGATATCACTCAAAACTCTCCTAATCCAAACATCACCTTAATAACCTCTAAACCAACAGAAAGCTTAAACTGTCTGAAAAATCACGGTTAAGGAGTAGTGGGGAAAAAAATAGGAGTGGGAAGACAATTTATGTAGAAAAGGTTTTTTTTTTTTTTTTTTTTTTTTTTTTTTTTTTTTTTTTTTTAAATTTTTAATAATTAAAAAAAAAAAAGGGTATATTGTAGATCTGATATGTAGAAATTGTAAAAAATTGTCGTAGTTAGTTATTTAAAAGTTTTTTTAAAAAAATTGGGGAAATTGTTAACAAGGTATATTGCTTTCAATGAGCAACTTTCTTATGTGCCAATTTTTTTTTTGATAGGTAAAAGCAAAAACAACTTTCTTATGTACACTTTTTCTTGAGTTCACTGAACACCTTGTATTTGCTTTATTCGTTTTTTCTTCTTGATTAATATGATTCTTATTACTTATAAAAAAAATATATCACTCCTTACTAAAACCACTTTGTTTGAGATATTTAAAAAGAAGAAGAAGAAGAAAGTGATCATGTCTCTCAAAAGTGGTTTGGTTCATCAACTTTTTTGTCATCCTTGTTTTGAAAATGTTGCATGTAACTGGACATGCTTTTATTAATATCGTTAAATAGATTTGGTTTGTATAGTCTTCAATGTTAAAGTTCTTTTTGGGCAGTCGAGGCAAAAAGCTTTGGCGGATTTACATCAAATGCAAACTGTGCATGTAAGTGCTATCTCTCTCTCGCTTGATATATGTGTGTGTATATTTGTTTATTTATTTTTGTGCGTCTGGTTGGGAGTGTGGATGGTGTTGATGTGTTTTTATATACTATTATGTAGACCTGAATGAGATAAGAATCTCCATTTTAATTGCAATAATTTTTATGAAAGTTTTTTGGATATGTTTTATGTTTTTCAGCATTGCCAACTTGAATATTTCATGGCAAGCACCGCTGAATCCAAAAAATAAAGATTCTTTATAGTTACATCTTTACTTAATAAAAAAGAAAAATAATTTAAAGAAATTATTATGGTTTTTTTATAGTTACACTTCGAAAAAAAAAAAAAAAACTGAATTCTTTGTAGTTATGTATTTTTTTAAATAATAAAGAAATACATTAAAAGGAATTATGATTGAGCATTTCTTTTGGTATTGTTTTTACAAAATATGCCTTGTACTGAACTCTGGCATTCCTCCTTGAAGAGAATGCACTAGAGAATTATATGATAAGCAAGTGTACTTTTTCAAGGGTTCAATTTCCGATGAATTGGTTTTGTTGAGAACTTCCTTGCAAAATGAATAACCTGGCTGATTGATTTAACTATCAATTTATCCTCCTTATTTATAAACTATGTTTTATATTTTCTTATAATATGGAGAGATCATTTACAGCAGGTTCTTCCATGTCTTAGTGGTTCATGGCTTAGAAGATCTGCTGTTGATTGAATTACTGAATTTTGGAACAGTGTATTAAAACTGCTTAGTGCTTACAAAGCGGAAAAAAGAAAAAAAGAAAAAGAAAAACCAACACACAATTGTCTGTTTTTAGTTATACCTTTTCTTATTGATGACCTTTTAGTGGCCTTGTGATTGTAAATGCTTCTGGAGGTTGTATAATGACTTGTTTAATTTCTTTGTTTTTGGTAGCTTGAGAAGCTTAGTGATCTACAGTGTACACCTGAGTCTCAGCTCAAGTTCATTATAGAGGCTTGGATGCAGGTACTTTCTGTGCTCATGATTAGATGTATACAACATTTTTTGTTTTTTGTTTCTCCAGGAATCTAGACAAAATATTTTAACCTTCATATAAGCAATTCATATGCATTTTGTTGACTTTTTGGGTAAGATAGCTACAATCCTTCTACCCATATATATATATATATATATATATTTTTTTTTTTTCCTTTCTTCTAAGTACCAATGGCTATGTTTAGTATATCAGACCCAGACTTTCTCTTTTTGACTGGACATGTTAAACCCAAGTAGGGTGTGATAGCATACCCTGGGGGAACCATTTGTCGTAAGTTAGTAATATCTCCCTCTTTATTTCAGATAATTTTGAAATTAAAATAGTAGTAGTTGCACTGATATGAAGGTGGTGGTTTGGCATGAAATGATGGGAAATATGCATTGTGTTTATGTTGCATGCTTGCAGATAGTTGAATGTAGGCGAGTGCTGAAATGGACCTATGCATATGGGTTCTACCTACCTGAGATTGAGCATGGTAAAAAGCAGTTTTTTGAGTACTTGCAAGGTATATGTGTGTTGCTTAAAAGTCTAAGAATTAAATATGAAGAGTTCTTTTTATTTGTCGTGGTCTTCATACAATTGTGATGACTTTACAGGTGAGGCAGAGTCTGGTCTGGAAAGGCTTCATCAATGTGCAGAAAAGGAACTACAACAGTTCCTCAATGCTGACAGCAAACCACCAACCGATTTTAATGACTTCCGTACAAAGCTAGCTGGACTTACGAGGTATATATTGTGTACAAATATTGGTGAAAGCGACATTTATTTTAATTCACACTTCTAATTACTATTTTTTTTACTTGTTTATATTTTCATAAATACTTTTATTGAAACGAATGGAGCTGTATGAATTTTTTTTATTGACATTTCTTAGAAGCATCTGTGATCATCTCTACAATTTGCATTTTGTTTTCACATACGATGGTTTGTCGTATACCTTTGTCTTATTGTCAATTCCTATAAGTTTTTGCGACTAAAAGAGAAAAAAAGGTTATCTGCAAGTTTCTTTTTCTATTTGTAGTAATTTGGTTCCTTCATGTTCCCTCTATGTTTTCTGCACAACGTTCCCCCCCCCCCCCCCCCCCCCTTCTTCTTTTTCATGTTTATCTTATTTTTCATGCTTTCTCCTGTTCTAGCAATATGGTTCCAAGACATGCTTTGAGCATTTATGAAAAGAAATACTGTGCTAAAAGCTTTAGATGAAAGTGTGCAAAATGTCTAGAAGATTGAAGTATCTCAAGCCACATCACTGCCAGACCACTGAGTCATCTCCTTTAAATATCTTTTCGGTGTTCCTCTCTTTATGATAAAGTGACTAAGTTTTATATTCTTGTCAATCTGCCACACTCACCTCCTTTTCCTAGTTTGGGACTGGCTGTGAGCAAAATATGTTATTTTATGAAAACCTATAATAACAATAGTAGTGGTAAAAAATGGAATATTAATTAAGGAAGTAATGGAGAAAATGATTTTGATGATAGAATGGTTGATAAAAATATGTGGCCGACTCTAGCATACATAGCTGACCCCAAAGTTTTGGGACTAAGGCTGTTATTGTTGTTGAGTGTATGTTGATTAAGTAATGAAGAGCATGATTTTGGATATGATAGGATGGTGGATAAAAATATTTGTGGCCGACTCCAAATGGTTTGTTGAGGATTCATAATTGACCCCAAAGTTTTGGGACTAATGGTCTGTTTGGAAGTTTATAGAGGGAGGAGAGTAGAGGGGAGTAGAGTGGAGGAGAGTAGAGGGAAGGAGAGTAGAGGTGAATGGTTATCCTCTACCTTGTTTGGATGATTTTAAAATTAATAAGGGGGAATGGAGTAATTAGTCTTTCCTCCTGTTTGGATGTTTTAAAATTAGGATAGAAAGGAGAGAAAAAAATTTAAATAGACAAATTTACCCATATTTGAAAATTGACTTGTAACATTGGTCTATGATTAATTTGTTAGATTAAATAATTATTTAATAAATATTCTCATTCCATCAAATATCACTAATAAAAATATGAAACTACTATTAACTATTATAAAATAATTTTTATTACCTCAAAAAAATATTGTAATAAAAATAAAAATCCTTCATAAATTTCTACAATTTCCTCGCATTTCTCACTGACCAAACAAAAAGCTAGCTCCATGGTAAAATTTCAAATCCCAGAAAGTGGAAAAAGAAAAGGGAAAGTTAAAGTGAAAGAACAAAGAAAAGTAGAGAAGATAAGCACTACCTGAAGTGTAGATCGACGTCGATCTCAAGCATGACCGTGTCAGCTCGGTCTCATCTGCATAAGCTTCGCCTCAAGCACATCAAATCTCCCACTACCATTAAAAATTTATTGTTTTTTTTTCAAAATCCTTTTCTCTGGGATTCCATTTACTTGTGTAAATTAGATTTTACCTTTTTGTGTTTTGAGTTTGGGAGATTCGAAAAAATTGTAGAATTGAGAAAAAAAGGTTTGGTTCAACAATGATGGTTAAGGTACTAGGTATAGATTTTGTAGTTTTCTCTGCAAAATTTTGCAGATCTATGTTTATTGTTGTGCTTGGTTTCCTAGAAAAGAAAGAAAAGAATATGACATCTTGGTCTTGGTTACTTTGTGTTGTTAATTATGTTGATTTAAGTTGTTGATAATGGTTTATATCCAGATATGCTCCTTCGTCCTCTACCTTATAGGTTCTTCCTGTGAATTTCTATTTAATTTACCAATACCATTCACTTAACGGTTGGGTTTCCAAGATTAGGTGGTGGTGCTGGATCGTTAGTGTAGAGAACAATGTGTTTGGCAGCCAAGAAAACTGAAAGTAAAAAAAAATTTGCAAGTTGATATTTTTTTTCCTTAAAATTAGAAAAAAGATCTTTTTAAAAATATTTCTTATGTGGAATTGTTATAAGTTGATGTTATGAAATAGTGAGATTCTTTTTTTTCTTTTTTTTCATTCACCTTAAATTTTCTCAAGAAACAAACAAAAATTATTTATATAATTGATTTGTAATTTTGTTAATTTAGAAAGGGTAAATTGGAGAATTTATTTAATCAATAATTTATCTGCTCTACTCTCCCTCCAAATCTCTCCAATTTGGGGGAATTAAAAATGAGGGGTTGGAGGTAGTTGAAACCCCTCCAAATCCCTCCTCCCCATTCCTTAAAAAACTTCCAAACAAGGTTATTGAATTACTCTCCCTCCTTTTACTCTACTCCCCCTCCTTTTTGTAACTTCCAAATAGGCTATAAGGCTTTGTTATTATTGTTGCTGTGTTCCCCCTCTTTTTGGCTTTTTCATGCCACTTTGAAAATGTTTTGAGTTTGTTTTAAGAGGAACGTTGAGTTTGTTGTAAGAGAAATGTTGTGATAAATGCTCAGATCAAAGCCTTGCAAGATGCATAGAAGTATGTCAAGAACCAAATCTATAAGCTTGAATGGTAGTGGGCAGTCCAATCTGCCCCAGGTGTACTGTCCTAGTGAGATGCACTTTGCCAGATGTCCATACTGTGTTCTGTCTGGTTCTGCTTCATTAGTGTGTGTGTGTTGGAGTTAAGCCCTAGAAATAGGGTATAGCACTGGAAAGTTTCTTGTTCTGGAATTTAGGTAGGATAGAGATGGCATGTGCTTGTATTTCTTGGTGGTTTGGGTATTGCTGCCTGATATATTTGCTCATACTTGTAAACCTTGCATTGGGAACTATCAGGCTGCTGTGTTTGAAAGCTGATGTAGAAGTTGATTAAGTGATTCCTTTTTTTATGGAGAATAGATCTTTGATTGTCTTATTGCTTCTCTCTCTCTCTCTCTTGTTAATTTCTTAATAAGAAATTCTTGCAATGTGTGATGTTACTTCTAATGTTATTTATTGAACTATATGGCTCTGGCATGCATGTATTTTGTCCCTTTCCACTTTTACCTTTGCAATTACTTGGCTAGTTAATGTCATTAGTCTTCTCTGATTCAGCTTGTTATCTTTATGTAATTACAACAGTGTGACTAGGAATTACTTTGAGAATCTAGTTAGGGCATTAGAGAATGGTTTGTCAGATGTGGACAGCAATGGCGCTTGCAGCAAGACAAGCACAAAAAATGTAGGAGGGAGCAGTAAGGGTCGAGGTGGAAGGGGAAAGGGAACTACTCGAGCCGGTGGTTCTAGCAAAAGTGGTGATGATACCCTTTATTGGTCTTGTGAACAATGTACCTATGCCAATGTCAAGTCTGCCACCAGATGCGAGATGTGCAACCAGCAGCGCCGGTGAAAAATCTAATCCAAATTAGTAAAAGACAAGATGGAGAACATAAACCTTAAACTCAAGAAGAACAAAAGCTTGATTTGATGGTGATACCTAGTGTAAAGGTTTTTGTGGCTCCTCTTTTGCTAAGGCTGTCGAACGTTTGTGGAAAAAAAAGAAAGTAGAAATGGAAGAACTCTTTGAAGAAAGGGCAGCCTCTTTGGTGTCGTGTGTGTAGCAGGAAACACTATAATGTATTGGTTCTGTTCTGTATATAGTGCTCTCTCTCTATAAATATAAATATAAAATATTGGGGTTCTGCAACTTGCTTTTGTTGCTGATTTACGTGTATTACATTTGCACTGGGTAAAGTGAATGCAAATGATATCTTATGTTCTAAAACTAGTTTTTCCTTATTTTATATTAGATGTGTATTATATATAATTTGTAATATAATTGCTCTTGCATAAATCAGGGGAAAAGCTAGGCTCTCAATATGCATGCCTAAGAAGCATCTCCAATAGCTTCTCCATATTTTGTGTGATCAAGTTTCAGCTAACCAACTTATATTTTTCTGCTAGATACCTTTTAAAATATACTTTTCAACAAGCTCATTTTTTTCTCTATTCCATTCGGATATTTGTTTTATTCTATATATTTTTTCCAACACACTCGACCAAGCCAGCACATAGAAGCTAAATCCAAACCTAACACCACCTCAGCTATTATTGTGAAGCATGGTAAGCCACCAAACGAACTTAAAGACCTCCCAAACCAGTGGTATCTTATCTACTTTCTATACCCAATCTAAATTGCTACACAAGCTAGCTGCTGTATTTTTCTTATTTTGATTTATATACATAAAATAGTTAGCTTACAGCTAGGTTGTTGGAGAAGATTTTTTCGGGGGAAAAAACTAGTTACCTAAAAAAATGGGAGGCTGCTTGTTGGATTCTCTAATGCGGCTGATTGTAGCCTCTAGCCTCTAGCCTCTAAAATTATTGTTGAAGAGAATTTATATTTTCTAAGTTAGTATTTTATTATGATTTGGTGCAATATTGTGATGGAGTGGAATTTACTTGGCAAAGAATTAAGTATATAACCAGCATATTGATGTGCGATATCACAATATTAAAGAATGGATTTCTTTGAAGGATTTTCTCTTTGAAAGATTCACACTGGTGAGAATGCTTCTGACATGTTGATAAATTGCTCTCACAGACAAATTCAAGCACTACTTGGACTTTGATTGGTGCTTGCAGTGCGGATTGTGTAACCTGATCCAATTTAAACCAAGGAAGAGATTTGTTGTTGTGGTGGCTTGAATCCTAGTGAAGTTAATTAAGTCATGGTTGCCTTTTGGGTTTTGATTTTTCATTCCTTTCCTTGTGGCAATAGTTTGGTGAACCCTATCTAAAGCACTAAGCCTATCCTATACTATCATAAATATCAAGTTTAAGTCTTCTCTGCTGTAAAACACAATATAAAGTTGTTAGTGCTATGGCTTTTGGGACAAAAGAGACAATTTTCCTCTTTTGTTTGTTTGTAGGAGAGAGCTTAGAGTCTATTTAGAGAGAGAGAAAGGGGGGGAGGGGGTTGGAGGTTTCTTGAATCTATTACCTTTTTAATTTATGTATGATTGTGGAGTTTGGTACACATTTAAGGTTAAGTCTACTTTGATTGTTCTTCCTATATTGTATGTATTTTGATAAATATATGTAAGCTGTATGTTAGAAAGGAAGTAAAATTCAATTGTAAAATCTATTAGTAAATAACTAAATGAGTTAATTTAATTATTTTGTCCAAATCTATTGGTACATTAAGTCATTTAAGTTTTTTTTTAATTAATATTAATCAAACAATAATATCTTTTAATAATGCATCTTATGAATGTTTTCATTTAAATTTTTAATAATAAAAAGAACATTTTAAATGATATCGTTTACTAACTATAAGATTTAGACGAAGAATTAGATTGACTATTTTTTACAAAATAATAGACTAAACTGAAAATAATTTTAACATGAAGAACTAATTTGAAAATTATAGTAAAAATTAATGGACTAAATTTAAACTCTTTTATTTTATTTATTTATTTATTTTTTAAGAATCTTAAAAATTTTAGTTTAGTCATGAATGATAGGCAATATTATTTGCGTTGCCCTCTCCAATAATATCACCTTGATATACTTTTTTTTTTCCTTTGTAATTTCATGATAAGCTCCATTAATTTGGTTGGTGGTGATGATGCTATTGTTAAAGGACTCAGCTTCTGTCCAATGGCCACTACTAGTGGCCATTGGACAGAAACCAAACCCGTTGTTAAATATTGGGATATTGCTTTTGAGACCCCACTTTTAGAGCTCTAGGTGGGATTATGTGTGTTGCGGCGATTTTTCACATATTCGATGAGGTTCCCTACACCACTTATGTTGATTGGGTTTTTGCCGGATTGTGGGGTGAGACTTGAGAGTGATTGAGAGCAGGGTTAAAACACTACTATAAAGCATTTTCAGTCTACTTCTGTCCATTTTCAGCCTACATGTCTATGTATTTGAATATGCCTTTTAATTATTTGAGTAATATCAATTCTAAATTTTTGATAAGTTAAGATTATATAATCTCCTTAGGATAATGAGAAATGTTTTTTGATAAGTAAAAGAATGAGTAATCTGAATCATTAATTTGAACTTAAAAAAGTTTAGTTGTACCCAAAAAAAGGAAAACATAACACACTATATCAAAAGTTTGAATAATATAGATCACTTCCAAAAAGAATAATATCAATCAAACACACTCAAGTTTCTTTTTAAGAAAAAAATTGTGGAAAAAAAACTCCAAAATAATAGAATGATATATTTGTAGAGATAGAGAGATGGAAAAGAAGAAACTTTTAAAAATAGTTCAATTTTTAAAGAGAACAAATTATCTTCAATAAATTTTAGAGAATAATTTATATATTATACCACATTACAAAATAATTATATATTTTCATGTATCGCGTGAGTCTGCGATTAGTAATAATAATATATAAACCTATTGAGAGATGAGAGTATGAGATTATTATACTCTCAGAATACTATATAATTTGCCCCCAAATCTAGTTAAACATCGAAGGGAATTGGAGAATTTAAATAGGTTGGTATCTTTATGAATTTGGGATAATGGACAAATGCAGCTTTGGAACATGGAATCTTTTTGTGCAACAAATTCTGCTCCAATTTACAGTAGCCATTTCAATTCCAGTTTACATGATTTTTCATCCTCAATATAAGAGATGATTTAATAAATATCTCATCATCAAACCTGTCTTTTCTCCTAAAAAAATCCATTTCCAAATCCTTCATGTTAAAAACCATCTTTTCACAAGTCAAAAGAATTACAACAGTGCCTATGAATATTTGAGATCTACCTTTCAATTTTTCATTGTTCTGGGGAGAGGAAAAAGATTTAAGGTACCTCAACATTTTTGGTTATCTCAAGTGATTAATCAACGTTTAGGCTTTAGTTCCATAGACTTGAACATTTTGTCAATTTTTACATCCATAGATTTGTCCTTGAACATTTTGTGGCTGAGAGCATTTAGCAATGCTCTAGAGTACTGGCGAGAAGACATTTTCCAATCCATGCCTGTTTTCATCATTGCTTTAAACTCATCATAACTGATTCTACCATCCTGTAATTAGAAGAAAAGATCAACAAGACATTATTAAAAAAAATAGGAAAAAAGGTATTATGTGACATGTACTTCAAAGTATTTATGTTTGAGAATTACCTTATCCAAGTCAACATCAAATATGATATCTTCGATGAGCTTGTCATTGTTAGGACCAAGTTTATCATCTAGCATGATCTCTCTCAATTCATCAAACTCAATATACCCATTTTGATTCTTGTCAAAGAACCTAAAAGCTTCAGAGAGAAGATCATCACCACCAATCTTTTTCATCAGGTGAACAGACATTGTCACAAATTCTTCGCAATCTATTGTGCCATTTCCATCAATATCCGCCTTCAGTATAAAATTAAGTCTTAGATATTGAGGATTAGAAGGAATAAAAGAAAGAAAGAAAGAAATAAGAGGAATCCTAGATATATTAACATTGGAATGGTAATGTTAGCAGCAAAGAAGAAAAAAACAGACAAAGGTAATAATATCAATATGAGGAAGTAACTGTAATTGTCTTCTATCTGCTTAAATACAATTTGATGCTTCTCAATCTTCTGCATAAAATTTGAGTTTTAAAATTAAAAAAAAGGCTTATATTTTTTCAAAAAGTGACCCATCAGATGCTTTTCAGTCATTTGAAAAAAATCCATCAAGTACCCTTTTCAATTTATAAATTCAAGAGAGGTATAAAAATACTCTTCTAATATATTAAGAGGGAATATGCGTGCACAAGTTATGCCTTAAAACCATATGCTTCCAAACTGAAAATCCTTACACCAGTTGCACCAGATAAAAAAAATATGTTTGAGTGTCCATGAAAGGCCGGTTTTAAAGTATTGGGGTTATCATTGCATCATACCATGTTTAATTGAATTGAACAAACATCAATATTCATTCCAATTATTTAAAAGCAGAAGCCGAGGCCACTGGCGCCTATCTACGTCATATGACAGCACTCAAGCATAAAGTTAAATTGTGTCAATAAATTATGTCCTTATTCATAATCAGTAAATTTGGAGAAAGAAGAGTAACTGCAGTTGGTGTTGGAAGTTCATTTAATGAAAATGAATACATTAATCTAATGAAGGCTAGACTTGCAATTTTACTAACCAACAGCTACTATGCTTCAATTGTAGAATATATGGAACATCTTCTAAATTTTTAGAACACGCATTGAGGATTTGACCTTGAAAGGGATAAGAAGGGACATGCATTCCTAGTTCTAGATTTCTCCAAGGTTGAAATCATGACGTAATTTAGATTATGGCATGGTTCTCTAATGACTCATGAAGTAAGAAAAACAGTTATCTAAAAGATTTAAAATAAAACCAAAGAATGGTATATGCTGCAGTTACTTAGTCATACTGAAAACCAAGAATGCCAATAGCAAGTTTAAAAGGAAGGTCTTATGCAGAATAACTCACAGCATCCATTAACATCTGGACCTCATGATCAGGAACAGAGTGCCCAAACATATGAAGGCCCACTCTGAGCTCCTCAAATGACAACTGTCCATTGTTGTCTGTGTCCATCGTATCAAACATCTCTTTGATTCGAAATACTTGTTCATCTGGCAAGTTGTCTGCTACAACCTGAAGTCAAAATAGGTAGCAGTTAATAATGTTTGAGAAATATGATATCAGGCAAGGAAATAAAGCGTTCAAAAAACTTACTCTGAGAACCTTCTTCTTGAATTTATTCATCAAGGAGAACTGTTTGATCCTTAATCTCACATTTTCTCCCAAACAAACATCGCGCATTTTATTTGCATTTTTTATCCAAGTATGTTCTTCACATAAGAAGCAGGAGAATGATTAGTTCATTTATCATACAGTTTACATTCAATTCTGCACATAATTAAAGTAGGCATAAGTGCAAGGCAAATGCTAGCAAAGGAAACGCATATATTTTTTAATAATGGTCAAAGAGAATTAATTAATGCATGAATTTTTTTATTTATTATAAAAAAATAGATGTAGCCAGTACTGCATAAAGAAATGGAAGCTCACTTTTTCTCTATTGACATGTTCTATTGATGCCTCTTTGTTCTTGGTATTCATTTTAGTTCAGTGCTTCCTTCAATGAATGGTTTATCATTTGTTGTCATCAATTTCTAAAACATACTTTCAAATGCATTCCTTCAAGAGAAAAAATTAGTTCTACCCGTAATCATCATTTCACCTTACCATTGGTGAAGATGCTGAATTAAGCTAACAAGCCTTCTCATATGGCTACAGAAATTGAAAGAATCCCATCTTAAAGTAATGTCTTGAGAAACAATCGGCGTGACCACAGGCATGAGAAGTATTTATCTGAAGTTAGAGTTTGGCTTGCAGCACGCATGAGAATTGGACTTTAATCCTCAGACATCATCGTTTCCACCTCATGATTTTATATTGTCAAGATTTTTTTTCTCCTTTTAACTAGTATAGTGAAGTGAGCAATATCCTCCACTGATCAGAAAACGAAAGAATAACACTGGACCAAACTTGGTGGTGCCAGCCAAAAGTATTGCTCCACATCCAATCTCCAAATGTAGACATCTCATATGCACAGAAAATTTTCAGTCCATTTTCCAATTATCATCCATTACCTATGTAATTGTGTAAAGTAAATATTTGTATCTTTCCAGTTATAATTAGCAGTTTCTTGCCTATAGCATGTGTTTCTCTACCAACAACCAATCATAAAGGCTACATGAAGAATCTACTACCATAAAATTGCTGCTGGAAGTATAAGCATCTGGATACTTCTACTAATACCTTTGCTGACACGTATCAGATTATTTGTCCCTGGCAATTCCTCTCAGGGAATTGATTGTGATGCCTTCAGTGATACCTGTCTTTATCTTGCTGAGAAAGACATGTCTAATAGGACCCCCAGCAGAGGTGGGTTGATGAAAGTCAATAAACACATTAACCAGAACCACTGATGTCTGGTGATCTTCAAACTAAAAGTAACAACCTAAAAAGTAATTCTTTTTTTTTCCTAGGGGCCACTGTGAACTGATCAAGCAATTATAATTTAGTCCAACTCAGATATGTAAATTACATTCCATAGAATTAAAGGAGTCTATGTACAAGCCATACATTGAAAAATATTCTAAGTTGCAATATTATCCAAACTGTAGCTTAATTCAAATTCATTCTAAAAGTCTTTCAACATTTTTGGCAAGCATGTAACCTTAAGCAATGAACACAAATGATATTTTCATAGATAGGTAAAAAGGTACAGACCAAGGACTTCATCGATTGTCATCCGACTGTATGGATTTGGATCAAGCATATTTTGCACTAGATCCTTTGCTTCCGCAGAAACCTTTGGCCAAGGATCCCTTTCAAAATCTACGTCACCCCGAACAATTGCGTGTGCAATTCCTTCCTCAGTTTCTGTGCTAGTTGTAAAACCCATATTAGGTTGCACTCCGAAATAAACTTTTCCACACAATTTTTTATGCTAACATGATAATAAATGTTATAATAGTTTTGCAAGAACTGAAATATCTATAAGAATGGAATTTGAAAGGAACTTGCCTGCCCAAAAGGGAGGAACTCCACAAAGTAAAATATAAAGGATAACACCTGCACTCCATACATCAACTTCTGGCCCATAATTTCTTCTTAGGACCTCTGGAGCCATGTAATATGGACTTCCAACAATTTCATTGAATCGCTGACCTACCAATATATAGTGAAGATCATAGCTGAAGAATATGTACCCAACCATGTGCAAAGCAATATTAAGGCACATATGCAGTCAGATATTGCTATTTAAGAATGTAAAGGATACCAGTTTCATAGAATACGGAGAGGCCAAAGTCAATTGCCTTTAACTGTGCAGTTTCACTTGTATCTGTGAATAAGAAATTCTCGGGTTTCAGGTCCCTATGTATAACTCCATGCTCATGGCATATCTGTGACAAGCATAAAAGCCCCACTTGAAAACTAAGCATAATACTGATACTTGGTATTCCACTGACAAAATGAATGAAGATTTGCTTTTGATTTAACTGAATAACATCTCATACATTCATAGAATCAAAAGCCACATCCATGTAATGGAATAAATTAATAGAAAAACTTCCGAAAGTTATTTATTGAAGCTTCTCCTTTACTTGTTACCAATCTCTAAGTGTGATTTGATAGTTCCTTGCTCAAAAGTAGTATCCTATTTTCGAATGTTTTGTGCTCAAATAAGATTTTACCTTACTACTACTAAGTACTATCAACACAGTCCTTAACTTGATCATTGTGAGTACTTATAAAGTGTGACAACTTATTCACACTATTTTAATTACAAAAACCACAATAAGAGTTGTAGAATAGTATATGGCTAAATTTTCTTCTAAGGTTTAGTTATTCAAAATATAAAATAATTACCCCAAGGACAAGATTCTATCTGATGGAACCAGACACTATCTTACAAACACTATATCCTCATCTGATTCTGTGCTTAATAAGCTCCCAACACTGATTATTAAGTATAATAGGGATCTTCTAGCCAATATAGACCATGACTAGAAGAAGGGTTCTGGATGGTAGATATCATATGGACTCAAGACAGGTCTGCAGCTTTAAGATAATGTGCAGTATTTAGTGAAAATGAAATTACAAAAATAGTCAGTAGGATTTAAATCTGCTAAAATCAACTAATGCTCAGATGGAAAAAATTATACTAGAAAGAACTACATCAGAGGGCCTTGGAGAAAATGAAAAAGCTGCAATTAAAAGCTTTGATGGCAAGAATCAAGTTCTGCTCTATTTATGAATCAAGTTCTGCTCTATTTGATGGCAACAAATTGACCCATACAAAAATCAAGTTCTGCTCTATTTATGAATCCATGTTAATGGTTTACTTGTTAATCTGGATTGGCTAACTTGAGGATTGAACTGTAAAACCAGAATAGAATTATTCAAGCACCCTTCATGACAGTTCTCTACTATTAATGCTGAAGAATAATTATATCAAGCACTCTGCTAAAACATATGCAGCTTTTAATTGCCATCAAAGGTATACCAGGAAGATGGATGAACTTCAAAACATTGCCCATCACCAAGCAACTCCTGAAATTTTAATATATTAGCTTAATGGGAATTTGCTTCCCAAATCATGAAAGCCATTGTCTTCATTGTGTTCAGACTAATAGGGTAAGTATCAGTGTATCACATCAGAGGTTGAAGCTGCTCCTTCAGCAAGCCCTATTTCACCACGTGTAATTACTAAGTACTCTAAGAGCAATGCTCATTCCTTTCACATAATAGCAAATCTCATTAATTAAATTTATGGTGAGACTTACTATTCATTTGAGAGGAAGGAGCATTGCTCTTGAAGTATAGATTAATCTTCCTTACTACCACATATTTTGTATGCATGTTTAATTTTCTTCACCATAAATAATGTTTCCTTGATGAGCCATTATATAATGCAACCAAATGATTTTCCACAAACATATGTCTATACGCATATTAAGAATTATCAAAACCCCAAAAAAGAAGGACAATTTCTAGTTACGACATGAAATTATGAACTTACTTTACAAATGGGCAAAAATAATTACAATTCCTTAGGTATTATATTTTAGATTCCTCAAATAAACTCATCAAGACCAATGCATTAAAATCAATGTAATCATTTTTAAGGAGAATTAAATTCAACCATATGATTTGTCAATGTAACCAGATGATTGAATTTAATCAAGAAACCTCAAGAACTATTTACCCCGAACAAATACTCTGTTAATAGTAAAACTTCAAAAGCATGAAAAAACATACCCAAATCTAGATTCATATGTTCTATGTATCATGGATTCAATACATGAAAAAAAAAAAAAAAAAAAAAAAATTTACCTTGCAAACCTCAATAATACTCTTGACAACCCTAACTGCAGCGCGTTCCATGTAATGCCCACGTGCAATGATCCTATCGAAAAGCTCACCGCCTTCACAAAGCTCCATGACAAGATAAATGGCATCCATATCCTCATAAGCTTCCTTGAAGGTCACAATATTAGGATGAGCAGGCAAATGCCGCATAATCTCGACCTCCCGCCTTACATCCTCAATGTCAATATCGGTCCTCAGCTTGCTTTTAGCTATGGTCTTACAAGCAAAGGTCTCATTGGTCTCAAGATCGACACATTTGTACGTAACGCCAAACTCGCCACGGCCGAGTTCTTTGCCAAAGCTGTATTTCTTGAATATGTCATTGCCAGTTGGTTTGTTGAGGATAGGGAGAAGGTGTAAGGCGCCGGAGTTGAGGAATCCGGTGGGGCTGTGGTGTTCGAATTCGAAATCGGATATGTCTTTGGAGTCCTTTTGCTTCTTAAGGAGAGCTGCTTTCGCTGGTGCAGAAATGCAGCCTCCCATGAGGATTTTGTTAAAGCAATAGCTCCAAGAAAGAGATTTATTTGTTTATTTCTTCTTTCTGTAAATTGGGTTATGAACATTGAGGCATAGAGAACCCCATGAGAGAGAGAGATTTGGGGAGAGAGTGAGATTTGGAGAGAGAAAATTGGTGGGATGTGAATGAGAATGAGGTTGGAAAGTTCAAAAAACAGTTAATGGTTGTCTGTTGAACTATACTTGTCCCTCCATTTTCTTAGGGTTGTTTGAAAACCGTTACTTTGAGGTTAGCTTAGTTTACAAGTTCGTTATTTTTGCCGACAAATGGTAGATTGTAAGTTTGTAAACAATAGTTCTGAGTAGAAAATCTAGAATCACAATCTTTTGTGTCACAACTTGGACACGGTAGATAATGAGTGGTGAAGAAAAAGTAGTAAGTTCATATAAAAGTAACAGACATTCAATCAAAGTTTACCACTTAAGATAGTTTTGGAAAACGGTTGATAAATGTTGTAATTCTAAAATAACCTAGTGAAATAGAATGAGGTGGTTGTAAAAATTGGAAATAAAAATGGTTTTACAGCTATTTTGGTTGGATAAAGATTTTCTCCAAACGGATTTGGAGTATTATGTGGTGACTCATTATATAATCATAATGTATTATTTAAATGAGAGAAGTGCTACGTTTACAATATTTTTACAGTACTTTCATAACAAATTATAGATAGTAAGTTGTTACTAATTCTAATTTGAATTTACAATTTATTTTACTTTTTGTCCACCAGTAATAGCTAATAACAACTTGTCATTTAAGATTTGTTCAGAAAGTGTTGTGAAAAATATTGTGGACATAATATTTCTCTTTAAACAAATCACTTGACTTGTTAAATAAGCAATGTAGCTAAAAATACACGTAGAATACAATACATGTTTTTTTCCCCCAAACAACAGTTTTGGTGTTTTCAACCAATAATGTTTAAGGTTCAAATCTCTCTCCCTTATCTACCGAATTAATAAAAAACTACAATATTACTCCTATCAATATATATATATATATATAAAAGTGATTTGAATTTTGCTGTTATACATTATCTTATCATTTTTTATCTTATCATTTAAAATCAGGCTAATTTTATCATTTATCAAGTCAACGTTCATAAATGAAACTGATTTGATTTTGAAAGTTAAAAAGACTAAATTAAAAAAATTAATAGTTGAAGGACCTTGATTTCAATCAAATGTAGAAGGAAGAAATTGAAATGTAATAAATATACAAGGACCAAATCCAAAAATGTTGTTTGGTGCATTTTTTTTCTTTCTTTTTGATTGAAAAGTAAGGGGATTCTAGCTCCAAAACTAAGGGCTTAAATGGTTTCAAAAAAAAAAAAAAATTTATATATATATTATTGACATTTTACATCCAATATTTTCACTCTATGTCCATACTTTTTCATATCATATCATGTATAAAATTTCGACATCTAGTATAAAAGTGAGTGAGACCTTGTGCTAAAGTATATATCCTTGAGTCCTTGACAACTTTTTATTTTTATTTTATTTTTTAATCTTTTGGTCCAAGGCTTAGAATACCTAACAAAGATAGCCCTGAGTTTTGCTGTACACGAACCTTTCTAACGTGGATGAAGACGGTACTTATTATCCTAGTTTTCTGGCACACCTTCAAATCACCATGCTACAAAATTAGTTGGACAGCTTCAAATTTATCTATTTTTAGATGTATGCAATATACACCTAATTTGATGTTCAATTATGTTACAATTAAATTAATGCAAACCCAAGTGCAGATTATTTGTAGGTAATAATATTTTGGTGAGTCCTAGGTCGATTCATATAGAATGATTGACATTAATGCAAAAACCTCTATTATTAAGCTGAAAATAAAAATAATTGTTTGTTTGTTTTTCCACTCAAAGGTGGAGTAAGATAATATTAAAATTGATAAGGGATATTTTGACCAAGAATTTTCTAACTCTTTTTACCGGTCAGGTTGACAATGCCCTTCAGCCTCCTTAAGACACTTTGGGACAAACATGAGCTTCGGGCCTGACGACCACGCAACATCATCCTTGCCTTCCACCCCCATCTGTTGTCGGGCTTGAAAGCACCCGTCGGGTTAATGAGCATACCGACGGGTGAGTACATTTAGCACCATACTATTTGCGTGATCTCCACTCATATCTCCCCATATGGAAAGAACTTGCACACCACATCTAAAAATCCTTCTACATATCCGTATCCTCCTAGTATGGGAAGTAAAACCTTAAGATCTCGGAGCCTTAACTCCATATCTTCCCTACAAGGAAAGATCCGATGTTTAAGGGATCTTGGTCAGCTTTGTGGGGAGTAATACATAAAGTAATAAAGGAAGAACAATGATAATACAAAAGACAAACATAAATAGATAACTTGGAAGCACAAAATTGTTATCCTTAGACAATATTTGCCCCCACACTTTCGTTACTAAAGGGTTATTGCAAACTTGTCCCTAGGATACAACCAAGTTGTTGGGTTCTACAAATAGCAATTCTGGAGAATAACCACAGGATTTCTTGTATTTCCAGTGAACATAAGCCTCTATTTATACCTAAAGGGTTATATTTTATCAAAAGACACATATAAAGAGTTAAAATGTTTCATAAAACCGTTCACAAGGCTTGAAACCTCTTCAAACGTTTAGAATAGTTACTAGAAAATTTTGTAGAAAACTCAATTTTACGAGTTTTGATCGGTCGAGAGTTCCTTTTGATCGATCGAATGCTCTTTTCGATCAATCGAACATGAATCGAATAGCGATCGAATCATCCAGTGATTCTAGGATTATTTTCTTCATCATTTTGATTGATTGAGCAAAAGCTTCAATCGATCGAAAATCCTTTAGTTCAAATTTCACTTAGAAAATTCTAGAACTTGAATTTTCACTTCATGAAACAGTACTCTCCAAACTCAAACATTATTATTACAACCTATCCATGTATATACCTATATATACAACAAGCTCTACACCACTATATAAGCACTAAGTCTCCTCTTCTCTAAGGTACGTGAAATTTTCTAGTTTTGATATTTTTGAGTTATTGGAGATTCTCCCATCATTGACTTAACCTTTAGAGGGTCTTTGGCTGGCAGCCTATCGGTGCTCTTTGTAAGTTTTTCATTCTTTTTGTTCTTCAGGTACCTTAATTGGTGCGCGTGAAGACAATCAACTTACTGACAATTTCGTGCATTATCAAAAATTATAATTGAAAATTAAAAATAAATTTCAGAGAAATTAATGGAAAAAAACACTAGAGATTCAGAGATCCACCTAATATTTCATCATATGAATTCAAATTATTTTTAATCCAATTAGAGTAGAGAGCTAACTCACATAATTGAAAGATAAAACAGTAAAGTATTCAAACAATGTGTAAAGTATATTGAATACGAGTGATTGAATAAATAATTCAATTGACATGTTACAGGTGAGATTAAGAATTTAATATATTCTCAAATCATAACAAATTTAGGAGTTCAAGTATTAAATATATATAAAAATCATTTTAGATCTTAAAAACTTGTCAACATGCAATAGTTCCAAATAGTAAAATCAATCTCAAAATTCAATCATTAATTAATCTATAGAAAGAACATAGATAATCCCAAGAACTCATGTTAAAAATATTAGGCTTCACCTCTAACCTTAGCTAGAGATTTAGCCATACCTAGTTATGCAAAATAAATCCATAAAAACAATGTTAAACATCTAAAAGAATTAAACAATAAGATGAAAAACATTTTACAATTTTTTTCTCCTCTATAACCTCACCCTCCTCCAAAAGAAAAAGATAAAATATCTTAAATTTAGGATGTGAATTCATTAATATTTGGAGGGTTTTTTTTTTTTTTTTTTCACTGTCAACTTCTAGGCCACGTTTTACCCCAAAAACAATTTTTTCCAAATTTATAGCAATCAAAAAGTTGTAGATCTTTGAGTCTTATTTATGTGGCCGCAAGCATTAGGTCAATCAAACATCTGTGCAAAAAGTTATAGCAAAAATACTAAGATAGCACAAGATATTTCCATATTAGGGTTTTTCTAACTTTGGCTTGAATGATTTTGTTTCCTATGTTTTTTATTTTCACCATTAAAAAAAAAAATTATTTCATACTGTAAAAATCATACCCCAATTTATCTTGACCATTGGATTCTCTTGGCTGCATGTTAGCATGATTAGTTGATTAATTTTAATCTTCTATAAGAGAAAAATATAAATAATGACAGTGGCGACTCTAGAAATTTGGTCAAGAGTGTTCCTATTTCACTTTGAAAAAATTTCGAGTCATTTCGGTCTATTTCGGGACGTTTCAGTAAATACTAGCTAAAATTTAAGATTTGACCGCCATGAAATTTGTGCTTAAAAAAAAAAAAAGTTCTTAAAACCAAAAAAAATTTACATTTTGTACACCAAAAAATCTCAAAAGGAAAAAAAAAAAGAAAAAAAAATGAACAATGTGGTTTATATACCATTAATTGGGTGTCTTTTTTAACAATGTGTGTGTGTTTTTTTTTTAAACAAGTGGTACTCCTATTTTTAATTGTCAGCTAATGTTAAATTTTTGCCTAAAAGACACTATTTGCCAGAAAAGAAAGAATGTGTTAACATTTGCTTGGGTGCCCATTTAATATTTCACCTACCCCCACATAATCCCACCATTTTTTACCCGAATAGAGCCTCTAGTTTTCAAATTCTCTATCTCTATGTTTTATACTTCTATCTTACAAGGCACCACACTCTCTCTGTCACCCATTCTCTTTGTGTTACAAATATGTGAACATTGTGAAGGTCGAAGTTTCATTAGTAATCCACCTCAAGCTTAAAGAATTATCAAAGGTCACCTTCAGTTTTTTACCTGTCTCACTCTTTCACTCTCTCTCTCTCTCTTACTTTTTTTTAAAATTTTTTTTTTTTATTTTCTTTCAAAATTTGTTTGGCATAAAAATTTTGAGGGTGTTCCTGATTTTGCTTGAGAGTGTTCCTATATATTTTTTTAAGGTAAACAAATAAAAAAATTTAAACTATTATATATAATTTTTTTTTTTCTAGGGCAGGGTGTTCCTAGGAACACCCTGCCCTCCAAGTGGCGTTGCCACTGCAT
This sequence comes from Quercus parvula, assembly GCA_030820535.1. Lineage (NCBI taxonomy): Eukaryota > Viridiplantae > Streptophyta > Magnoliopsida > Fagales > Fagaceae > Quercus > Quercus parvula. The sequence goes on along the minus strand of JAUAME010000007.1, from coordinate 11,000,813 downwards.
AATGAGTATATTTTAGATAAAACTTTCAAACTCAAATATTTATGTATAATTAAACATAAAATATATGTATCTTGCCTACCAAAACTAAGATAATAGTGTAATTTAAAGCAAATTTCAAATTATCAAATTAAATGAGAAGTGTGCCTTATTAACCTAGTGGATTAAGATCAAGCAACTATCCATCTCCTTTTTCTTTGATTTTTGTTGGGAGGGGTGGAGTTGGGGGGGGGGGGTTGGGTGGGAATCCTGAATTTTGATATTTAATTTAAGACATCTTAGAGGGTATAAATGATTAAAGAAATTATTGATATTTAGGTAGAATTTGACTTGTTGTTATTTGTTTTTTATTTTATTTTATGGAACATGTTATTATTTGGGTCTTGTGAAAGAATCGACAATAAAATGTTAGTTACTTAGTTTAGCACTGTTTGATCATAAACTAATTTTTACTTGGTCTTTTATTAATATTTATAGGTTACTCGAAGTGAGCACTAAAATGCTGTTACTAGCTTGAGGTGAAAATCTAACTTCGATAATTAGGGTTCGGAGTTTGAAAATGTCTCATGTAATTAAGTGAAATTTTTGTGAAATGAATGAGTTAACAATGAAAATGAGAAACCATAAGTGACTAAATTGAATTAAAGATCCTACGTTGTTTGTGTCTAATTTATTAAGCCTAAGTTAATGTTATTGCTAATGTCATTGATTCGAAGAAAATTAAACTAATTTGAGGCGATTGATTCCTAAACAGACTAAGCCCAAGTGCTTTGGTTCGAAGTAAATCTAATCGAACTAAACAAATTCAAAGTGTATCATCTCAAAGTAAATAAAAAATCGAAGAAAGTCATCTCGAAGTAAAGTAGATTACAGTAATTAAAACAGATTCAATCCTAAGTCATCATTCTAATGTCAATTGGATTCGAAACAAGTAGGAAAACAAACTTATAAGCAGAAAGTCTTCTATAAGGCCTAAGAACTACTAGATCTCCTAAGAATTTAAGTACAAATGATCTTGGAAGTGCTTTGATGCGTTCTTAGTTGTGCGTGCTCTATTTCTTGTAGAATGAATCATCTATTTATACTTGAGGTCTTGACTGCTATGCCTACTTCTATGTTCCACGTGTCTCTTCTTGATTGATCTTTCTTATCAAGTGTCTTGCTACTAATGGGGCTTGGTAAGCAACTGTCACCTTGTTGCTTATAGTTACTTGGCACATATCTTCACTTCTAATTACTTTCTGTAACTGCTTGAGGTAATTGCTTGTAACTTCCACGAGATAATTGCCTATAATCTCATAATTAAAACTAACTTCGAATTCAGTAGATTAATGCTACTTTTCACTCTCTTGGGCCTTAATTTTTAGAGAAATGATATGTCCACAATGTTTTCATAACATTTTTACAACAAATCTTATGTGGCAAGTTGTTATAGGTTGTTATTGGTGGGGTAGAAAAGTAATTTTAATGATAGGTTCAAATTAGAACTCATAACAACTAATTACCTATGATTTGTTATGAAAATATTGTGGACGAACATTTCTCTAATCTTTAACTCAATTAAATCCCACATGGTCATCCACATAATCTTAGCTTGTTACATGGCTTCTCCATATTCTACCACATAGGCCATTAATAGAGAATAATTATTTGGCCTAACAAGCACCATTTTTAATTCTAGAAACCAAATTTAAAAAAAAAAAAATGATATTGTAGAATTATGCCGTAAATAATGTGAGCTTTCAAAAGCTTATATGACAATATTAGAATAAGTAATAAAAAGTCAAAAGCATGCATTTTTATATTATTACCAGTAGCACAATGCTAGTGAGCATAAATTAATTAGAAATCATATATTATATTTTCAAAGTTGGGTTTCAAATGTTGTGGTTTTCTTGGCTATCATTTGTTAAAAAAAAAAATGATAAATTTCATAATTTCTTTATAATTGGGGTAATTTCAAATTAAACCCTAAATTTTAAAAAGTTTAAATGAAAATTATGAACTTTTTAGATTGTGTAATTTATGCCCTAAATGAATCACTAGTTTTATGTAAATCAAAGAAATATTAAACTAATGCAATTGAATTATATTAATAATTAGTGAGCCAAACGATAATAGTGTCATCTAAAATAAATTAACTATTTTAACAATCAACAAGTCATAGGAGCATAGCACATTATTTTACAAGGTATAACACATATGTTAAACCACTTGATGTAAGTATGGTAGGTGAGATGTAACTTTTATTATATCAAAATTAAAAATTATGGTGGAGTTTTTAAAATTTTTAAAACTTAGATAATAGAGTTTTAGGTAAAATAAATTATTATTTTTTCGATAGTTACAATGGAGAGATCAGGGTTTTAAACGTACCCTAGACATCTTCATTAAAAACACTAAGATGTATTAATTGAATTACAAGGCTCTTAACTATCTAAAGTATATTATCTTAACAAAAAAATAAAAAATAAAAATAAAAAGCCAATTGTTTTAGTAAGACCGATGTCAGGAATACTCAAATTTTATTGTGTAAGCCTCATAAACAGATGTACCACTATCAACACTTAAATACAAGACAAAAGTAATAAAGAAATTTATCTATTATGTTGTTAATAAGGAAGCAATCTCTAAATAAAAAAAATGTGGCAACAATTACATTCATTATCACTTTTGATTTAAAACCTTTTTTGGTAAAATTGGTAATAATTTTAATACTTTCCTTTGTAATAATAGAGTTTCATTTTAAATAAACTATTTTAATAATTAATTAGTTATTTGGCAAAATTTTCTTAGGAAAAATTTAACGGACGTCTTAAGAGTTTTGGTTTAAGAAGTATTTTTAAAATTTTTTATGGGAAAAGAAAAAATTTTTTTTTTTTGACAAGTTATATATCTTTTATAAAAGTTGTATTAAAATTTTTCTAAAATAGTTTATTAATAGTTGCTTTAAAGGAACCTAAAATCCTTTTTTTTATATTTAATTATGTAACATATATGTTAAGTACTTGATACAATCACGACTTTTAACATCAAACTTTTATTATATAGTATATAATATATACATTATTAAGAAAATTGCAAATTCCCAAGGGATAGCAATGAGCTTAGCAGCGCATTTGACTGAACAATCCCTATCTACCATTCTAGGCCCATGCCTTTCGACTGACTCTTAGTGGAATGCATACAGTCAAAATTGCTTAAATCTCTACAACTCAAGAGAATTGAATTTCTAACGAGGAGTCATAAAATCACAAGACAATTTCTCCACGAAAAGAAAGTCAATAAGGATGTACAAAAGTTGAATTCATTAAGCTAAAACACAAAAGAGATTAGGAAGAAGAAGAAGATGAGAATGCGTGGTGATGATTTACTGCTTCACTAAACTGACATTGACATTATCAAATCCTCACTGCATTTACATGGTTCTCTAATTGAGGTTCTCATGCTGCTCAGCTCCTAGTTCACAGCTTTCCTTTGAGTCAATCACTGATGCCATTCTTTCTGTGAGTGTTGGAAAGCAAGAGTCCAGGGGCAACCACCAAGCTCCACTATTGCTCCACGGAGACTCCAAGGCCACCAGAAAGAGATAGAGAATCACAAGGATTGAGATTGCAAAAGATAGATAGACCTGTTCATTGAAACTAGGCAGAACCATTTTGTGAGAGAGAGAGAGAGAGAGAGAGAGAGAGAGAGAGGTTAGATTGTTGGATGGAAGAAAAAAAGGAAATGGAGGTCTTTATATATAAGAAGAGAGAGAAATTTTAGTTCAATGAACATGTTAGCTAGGGGTGATGGCATTGGTTTTGGGTGGTGTGAGAGAGAGAGAAGAGGTAAGAGGGGGTGGTGGATCTGATTGAAGAAGATATGAGTAGTGGGCAGAAATCAGGGTCATGAGAGGAACTACCTGTGGACAATGCATTGAATCTCTCATGTGGGGGGACTACTTTTTTATATTTATGTACATGTGGGGACTACTTGACCTATAGGCTATAGCTTTGCTTTGTGAATTTATTACTTCACATGTTCAGTTCATGCATGTATCATGTATATGCTCTCCAAATTGTGTTCTTGAGCAGTGAATACCTAATTACTCAAAAAAAAAGAAAAGAAAAAAGAAAAGTGAATAACTTGTATCTGACCACAAAATTGTTATAAGTCGTTTTTTTCAAATGGGGGAATTATTTTAGGCTGATACTTCGCTGGATTGAGAATATTGAGATCATGTGATACTGTCCATGGCTCATAAAAAAAAAGTTGGTTTTTTTTTGTTGCACTTGCACCAAGAGACCAAGGTGGCTCATATTCACCGCATCCGCCAAGGGAATCATTGCATGGATTTTTTTGCTTAAGAAAGGAACATCTATTAGTAATAGTTTTATTTTGTATGGACATTCTCATTCTTGTATTTGTATTAGCTATTAATTGACACTTGGAATGTTATGTAACCTAGACTTCGTATTATTTAATATGTTTTACTCTAATTTCTATCATTTTAACTATAAAAAAAAGACCATGGTGGCTATTGATGGTTGTATCTTGTCAAGATACTAAATTTGGTTACGGGTCAATTGGAACTCGAACAATTTAAAAATCATGTTAAAATCTTTCAATCTTAAATGACCTGTTTTCAACTTGTTGTCCAATTAGCTCTGCTTGCCCATTTGTGGCCCCGCCTGCCTCCCGCTATTTATTTATATTTACTAATTTATTTCTTATATATTTCTTCAAATATATATATATATATATTTATAAATATTTTGTAATAAAATTTAGTAACTTTTAACATTTTTCAATAAAGTCAGTATCGACTCTGGGCCTATTATACTCAAAGCCTTTTTTGTTTTTGTTTTGAACAACGTAAAAATGGGAAATAAACGAGAAAAAAAATGAAGAGAGAAAATAAAATGCATTATATAGGTCAAGCTGTGTGTTGAGCTTATACCCGTCCCACCTATCTTTCTTTTATTATTATTATTATTTTTTGTTTATTTATTTATTTATTTTTGGTCCTGAATCTGCTCAAGAGGGGAAAAATATTTGTGAGTCTTGTTCACTTGTGGGAACATAAATTGTGAGTAAGTAGTTACATATATTCGATATACCATATACCTCCTTCCAAGATGGGATTTGCTTCAAGAAAATAAAGCCAAAGCTTGGGTGTTAGTAAGTCATATGGTTTTTTCCAGTCCAATTTGGCTTGGGTTGACACATGGATTAATATAGGAAAATCGGATTGTCTAAAGTTTAAATCTATCATGACAAAAATTAAAATCAAATTGATTTACTTAGAAGTATTACCTTAAAACTCAAACTATATTGATTCTAAAAAAAATTAAACTATAGGCTAAAATGCAAATTTCTCCTTTTATGTTTCACCAAAATTCATTTCAATCATTTAACTTTATTTTTGATCATTTCAATTCTCTAGGTTTTATAATCATTTAATTAAGGTCTCTCCATCAACTTTTCTTAAATGTTGCGGTTAATTGTCAAAATTTTTTTCTTCAAACTTTTTAAATTAAAAAAAATTAATGATTGAAAAATAATTTTCAAATATTTCTTTGAAAACTTTTTAACAGAAGTTGACGGAGAGGAACCTCGGTTCTTGCCTCCCTACACCCTACAAATATTTATATTTGTGGAATGACCATCACGCCAAAGATGTGTGGTGATTCTCACAAATAAATATTATAAAACTTTTATAGAGAATCATTTGAGACCACGTATTTAAATCTCACCTACTACTAACATGATAAATTTTAAGCAAAGTACATAACAAGTGAGAAAATTATTTAATATTAGAAAAATATTAAAATTACTACCATTTGTACTACGAAGTATATAAACTAAGATAATAATAAATGTAATTAGTACCATATATTATGTCCATAACACAAAAAATTTGTTTGAATCATTTTTTTTTTCCTTTCTTCTCAAAAAAAAAAAAAAAAAAAATCATGTTATATCCTTATATTTTCGTTGCAATAATAGTAATACTTGTTCTTATCACTGAATGGCATAATGATTTATTACTAGAGATCTAGTTTTATATAGGAAGAACGTAATACAATTAGGCATGACAAAGAGAATTCCTAAATTTGGAAGGAAAGTTATGAGGGACCCAAATTTGGAGAGGCAAAAGTTAAGGCATTGGCATTGCCCGTGAAATTGCTTTAGAGCTGAAAGCACGCATTCCAAGACTCCAAGTAGGGGTGTTCGCGGTGTGGTACGGTGCGGTTTTAGGTCATTTTTAGCACTGCACTTTGCGGTGCGATTTAGCTAAAATCATAACTGCACCGCACCTTGTTTTTGCGGTCACATGTGCGGTGCGGTGCGGTGTGGTGCGGTTTAGAGTTTAACCAAAATCATAACCGCACCATACCTTATTTTTACGGTCACATATGCGATACTATGTATAAGATGCGGTTTGAAATTGATGTATTTTTCAAATTTTGGGCTTTTCCTACTCAGTCAAAAACTAATTTTTCCTTTTTTTTGGTCCAAGATTTTAATTATTGAGCTAGTTTTTTATTATTTTGGGTTGTCTTTTTTAGTTAACACTTGCTAGGGTTATTAAACATTTTTTTTTTTTGAAAACTAGGGTTATTAAACTATTAATAATATATTTAATATTATAAATAAATAAATATATTAATATATAGAGAGGGTGCGGTGCGGTGCGGTTTATGCGGTTTTTTTATTATTATAAAACTACAAACCGCACTGCACCATGCGGTGTGGTGCGGTGCATGGTGCAGTGCGGTGCACTATTACTTGCGGTGCGGTTATGCCATTTTGCGAGCGATTTTGGTGCGATTTTTGCGGTTTGTACGGTTTATGCAGTTTGGTGAACACCCCTAACTCCAAGTCATTATCCCTATCATATTCCTATGAGTATTAGGTAAAGTGGTTTTGTTCTCAAAACTATACCTCGAAAATTAGGTGTGTTTTTTTTTTTTTTGAGGAAGAAATTAGGTGTGTGTTAATTGGAGGGATTGCACATGTTTATGGAATAATTAGACACTCGAAAAGATCTAAATACTATATGATATCGGCACATGATAGGTTTTAAAAGATTCATTCCTAACTGAATTTTTTTAATAATTTTGTATCACATATGTGTTCAAGAGAAATTATTAGGTAATCCTGAAGTGCAAGAAATGCATAGTCCTTCCTTTCACATGAATGATAGATCCCATTATGAATTTAATTAGTGAGACCCACCATTTATGTGAAAGGAAAGAATACGTATTTATTGTATTACAGGAGTACACAATAATTTTTATGAGTTCAGTATATTTAATAAGTTGTAAGAGATTCTTCCTAATTGGTTTAGATGAATCTCCTTTTTGCATTTTATATAAAGTACAGACAAGACAGCAGAACATTCTCTGCACCCTACTAGGCTTGTCAGTCCAACACACCCTGAAACTCTCAGTCTCTCATATTTGGTTCATCTCAGCTCTCATGGGTACTTGGTCGTCTACGACCAAAAGGTAACGCTTTCTTCTTCTTCTTCCAAATTTAATTTATTAAAAGTTGGTACTGTTTCCTTTTTTGCAAGGATTTGTAGTGTGATTCTGAATTTCTGATTTTTTTTTTTCTTCTAGGATTGTTTGTGTGGTTTTGATTAAAGGTTAATACCGTCTGTTAAGATTTTTGTGATTGCATCAGTTTGTGGATCTAAATTGCAGTTTTATTTTTCGGTTTTTAGATGCCATCAGTCAGCTATTAGTTTTTGTTTTTTGGTTATGAATTTTTCTAATTATAGTGTTATTTTGAACTGAAATTCCTGACTTTTATGCAACATATAGATTTTATGTTCGTCTAAGTTTAGATTAGGGCCTCGTTTGGTAGTAGTATTGTGGTTTTGGATTTTAATGTGAAAATTGTGATCCAAAAAAGGTATCAAAAACATGTGTAGTAAGAACATTTGTTTTGAGAACTTAAATGAAAAATAATGTGTTTGGTATGATATTTTTATGACATTTTTTCAAAACTGAAAATATGCTTTCTAAAAACGAGCTGTTTTTAAAAAAAAAAAAAAAAAAAAATTATTGTTAAGAAAATAAGGTTTGAAAAAAAAATGCGATTTCAAAATAGGATGTCAAACAGACACAAATCTATTTGTCTATTTACTAGCAGTGAAATCACTTGTTTTTCATGTAAGTCTAAGATTTTGGCGCCACATTATTTAGAAAAAAAAAGGGAAAACATTTACTTTTTTTTTTTTTTGGGAGATAAGGGAAAACATTTGCTAAAGATACCTTTTAGGTTTGGTTTCCATGTCTTTATTGTTTAATGCTGTGGAAGACCACTTTTTTAGGGGTCCAATTATATATGTAGCATAAGACCTTTTTGACTTAGTGCACATTGAGACAGTCGTAAAATAGTTTTAAGAATGTTTATTATTAGAGAAAGCCGGTCATTCCATAAATAATGTTAATTTAAAGCACAAGAAGAGGATTTTGATGCTTGATTCTGTTACATTTCCTGCATAGATCCTATGCTTCCATCCTTATTTTGTGATCCTCGTGTGAAATTCTTTGGAATTTTTAGAAAATTGATTGTATGTGCATGTCCTCAAGACTTCACCATCTTAACTGCCAAAGCTTTTTCTTAATTATTTTTAGCCAAATAAGTCTAGCGATATAACAAATTTCATAACTTTTTTTACAACTGCTGAGGTAGGAAATTATAATTGCTGTATAATAACAATAATAATGTCAATGGTGATAATTGATGTATAATAATAATGATATTAGTGGTGATCTCGTGTGAAAGTGATCTTAATACTAATCATAATTTGATGCCTCAAATATTAAAAAAATTGTGAAATATATTTTGTTGTAGCAGCATTGTTGATTTTTTGCTTTGCCGTTCTGGTCAGAGTTCTTTAATTCTTTTGGATTGTGAATTTGATTCACTTGGTTTTAATAAGAAATTTTATGATAAAGTTAATGGGACCCATCAAGCATTTTGTAACATTGACTTCAAAAAATAGTTTTCCCTCAGACCTGCATTTTTAGTGTAGTTACATTTCAATGATTGACATTTTCTCAACTTCAAATGCGCAGATTAAGCACACTCTTCTTTTCTTTAGTCATGACAACCTTCTTGTGTACTTAAATTAAAACTTTCCTTACTATCTGTGTAGTTGAGTTGTTGGACTTGAAATTCTATGATGGAGTGCTGAATTTACATTCCTTGAACTTTTGACTTGGTATAGCCAACAACTGTGTCAACTCTTCTAATCTATGTTAATCACTAATATATAATTTCTCAGACTTGAGGACTTTTAATTCCCTTATTAACACAATGAAACAGTGACCATACTCCAACAGAAAGAGATTCATTGGAAGAGGAAGCTCTAGTGGTATTATGAAGAGTGTAAACCCTTTGTCCTCAAAGAAGAATACCAGGGAGGATGAGCTTAATAGACTAAGATCAACTGGCTCTCAACATGAATCAATTAGATCAAAACTTAAAAATATGGGTTCTATGGATCCGTTTGGATACAGCTTATTTTGCTAAAAACTGAAAACTGAAAACACTGTAACAAAATAATTTTTAAATGGATGAATAGTGTTGTGAGACTCATTTTTAATATATATATTTTTTGAATAAAGTGGTGGTGGGTCCCGTGAACAGTGCATGAATAGTAACTTTGTCTCCTGAAACATGTGCAGCAGAAAAAAAAGAAAAAGAAAAAGAGGAAAACGTTGAAAACGCAGACGCAAAATAATCCGGATCCAAACGCTACCTATATGTAAGTCCAGAAAGGAGGCTGCTGCTGCTTTTCTCCAATCATCAATAGAAGAAGAGATTGATCTTGATATGCAGTTTGGTGAGGAAAAATGTTCTGATGATAGCACGTATACGTGGTTGTCATCAGATAGCACAACCTCTTCATCGTTTTGGTCCAAGGCTTGGACGCGGTAGATAATGAGTGGTGAGGAAAAAGTAGTAAGTTCATGTAAAAGTAACAAGCATTCAATCAAAGTTTACCACTAAAGATAGTTTTGGAAAACGGTTGGTAAATGTTGTAATTCTAAAATAACTTAGTGAAATAGAATGAGGTGGTTGTAAAAATTGGAAACAAGAATGGTTTTACGGCAATTTTGGTTGGACAAAGATTTTCTCCAAACTGATTTGGAGTATTATGTGGCGACTCATTATATAATCATAATGTATTATCAAAACAAGAGAAGTGCTACATCTAGAATATTTTTACAGAACTTTCATAACAAATTATATAGGTGGTAAGTTGTTATTAATTCTAATTGAATTCATAATTTAAATTACTTTTTTGCCCATCAATAACAGTTAATAACAACTTGTCACTTAAGATTTATTTTGAAAATGTTGTGAAAAATATTGTGGACATAACATTTCTCTCTAAACAAATCACATGGCTTGTTAAATAAGTAATGTAGCTAAAAATACACGTAGAATGCAATACACATTCCCCCCCCCCCCCTCCCTCCGAACTACAATTTTGGTGTTTTCAACATATAATGTTTAAGGTTCAAATCCCTCTCCTTATCTACCGAATTAGTAAAAAACTACAATATTACACCTATCAATATATATGAGTGATTTGAATTTTGTTGTTATACATTATCTTATCATTTTGTATCTTACCATTTAAAATCAGGTTAATTTGATCATTTATCAAGTCAACGTTCATAAATCAAATTGATTTGATCTTGAAAGTTAAAAAGACTAAATTAAAACAATTAATAGTTGAAGGACCTTGATTTCAATCAAATGTAGAAGGAAGAAATTGAAATGTAATAAATATACAAGGACCAAATCCAAAAATGTTGTTTGCTGCATTCTTTTTCTTCTTTTTTATTGAAAAGTAAGGGCATTCTAGCTCCAAAACTAAGGGCTTTAATGGTTTAAATATATATATATATATATATATATATTATATTGACATTTTACATCCAATATTTTCACACTGTCCACACATTTTCATGTTATATCATGTATAAAATTTGGACATCTAGTATAAAAGTGAATGAGCCTTGTGCTAAAGTATAGATCCCTGAGTCCTTGACAACTTTTTTTTTTTTTTTTTTTAAAATCTTTTGGTCCAAGGCTTAGAATACCTAACAAAGATAGCCCTGAGTTTTGCTGCATGTACACGAACCTTTCTAACGTGGATGAAGACGATACTTATAATCCTAGTTTTCTGGCACACCTTCAGATCACCATGCAACAAAATTAGTTGGACAGGTTCAAATTTATCTATTTTTAGATGTATGTGGTATGCACCTAATTTGATGTTCAATTATGTTGCAATTAAATTAATGCAAACCCAAGTGTAGATTATTTGCAAGTAATAATATTTCGGTGAGTCTTAGGTCGATCCACCTAGAATGATTGACATTAATGCAAAAACCTCTATTATTAAGTAGAAAATAAAAATAATTGTTTGTTTGTTTTTCCACCCAAAGGTGGAGTAAGATAATATTAAAACCGATAAGGGATATTAGGACCAAGAATTTTCTAACTCTTTTTACCGATTAGGTTGACAATGCCCTTTAGGCTCCTTAAGTCCCTTCAGGACAAACATGAGCTTCAGGCCTGACGACCATGTGACATCATCTGTGCCTTCCACCCCCATCCTGTCGGGTTAACAAGCATACCAACGGGTGAGTACACTTAGCCTCATACCATTTGCGTGATCTCCACTCATATCTCCCCATATGGAAAGAACTTGCACATCACGTCTAAAGATCCTTCTACATATTTGAATCCTCCTACTATAGGAAGTAAAGCCCTAAGATCTCGGAGCCTTAACTCTATATCTTCCCTATAAGGAAAGATCTTACATTCAAGGGATCTTGGTTAGCTCTGTTGGGAATAATATACAAAGTAATGAAGGACGAATAATGATAACACAAAAGACAAGCAAAAATAGATAACTTGAAGGCACAAAATTGTTATCCTTAGACAATATTTGCCTCTACACTCTTATTGCTAAAGGGTTATTGCAAACTTGTCACTAAGATACAACCAAGTTGTTGGGTTCTATAGATAGCAATTTTGGAGAATAATCACAGGATTTCTTATTTTTCTCTCTAACTTACTATTTTGTGAAGTGAACATAAAGCCTTTATTTATACCCATAAGGTTATATTTCATTAAAAAGCACATATGGAGAGTTAGACTGGGCGTAAAGGGCACGTAGGCGGTAAAAACTCAGTTTTACGCGTTTCAATCGGTTGAGAGTTCCTTTTGATAGATCGAATGCTCTTTTTGATCGATCGAATAGGAATTAAATAGCGATCGAATCATCCAATGACTTTAAGATTATTTTCTTCATCATGATTTCGATTAATCAAGCAAAAGTTTCGACGATTGAAAATCCTTTAGTTCGAATTCACTTAGAAAATTCTAGAACTTTAATTTTCACTTTATGAAACAATGCTCTCCAAACTCAAATATCATTATTACAACCTATTCCTATATATACCTATATATACAACAAGCTCTACACCACTATATAAGCACCAAGTCTCCTCTTTTCCAAGGTACGTGAAATTTCCTAGCTCTGATATTTTTGAGTTATTGGAGATTCTTCCATCACTGACTTAACCTTTGGAGGGCCTTTGGTTAGCAATCCATCGGTGTTCTATGTAAGTTTTTCCTTCTTTTTGTTCTTTAGGTACCTTAATTGGCACGTGTGTAGACAATCAACTCACTGACGATTTTGTGTATTGTCAAAGATTATAATTGAAAATTGCAAAATAAATTTGAGAGAAATTGCTGAGGGCCATTTGTGAGAATCCAGGTAGAAAGAAGAAAAGCCCAATAACAAGGGCAGCAAAGAATTGGCAAGCAGATAGCATAAACCATTAGATCCAAGTGACAGGAATAATGGATCACAGGCCCATTAAATAAACAAATGGGCCTTGAAAAGGCAAATGGGCTTAAAGAAGCCCGAAAAGCGTGAAATAGCATCCCAAGGGTAGTGTATAATGTAGAAAAGTGAGAAAGGGCCGCCCCAAGCCCAAAGAACAGGGCCGGCTCAACGGTATAAGCCATTGATGCGGCCGCCTAAGGCCCTAAGCGAAAAAAGGGCCCCTAAATTTTAACCAATAGTATTAATTAAGCCAAAATATTAACCAATAAATAAAATAGTATTTTCTTATCAAATGAAAAACAAATAAAAAAGAGAAAGAAATGTTATGTCCACAACATTTTTCACAACATTTTTACAAAAAATTTTAATAGCAGATTGTTAAAGGTTGTTATTGATAGTAAAAAATTAATTTTAGTGGTTGGTTCAACTAGAAAACAAGAAGCAATTTAACACCTAAGATTTGTCATGAAAAATATCTTGAATGTAGCACTTCTAAAAGAAAAAAAACAATTCACAAAAAAATTCACAACATTTTTCATAATAGTCAAGTTAGCAAACTTTTACTAGTTTTTCAACTATATTCACCACTGACATCACTCTTTTACTCACTACTATCAATCTGCCACATCAAAAAATGTAAAAAGTTTTGCAATTTTTTTTGTGTTTATAAACTTTTTTAAACAAAAAAAATTCTAGGTGGTTCATGTTGACTAATAGTAATTTTATATATGAAACAAGATAACCAATTTTAGCTTTAGACCCCCAAAGGAATGCAAACTAAGAAAGTAAGGGGTTTATGGCAGGCCCATGAACCCCAAGGATGAGAATAAGGTAATTGGGCCGGGGAAACCCAATGAAGTTAGTAAAAGCCCATGGGAATGCAGAATTAGTAAAAGGGCTAAGGAAGCCCAAAGAAAGCAAATAGGCCAAGGATGCCCAAGAGAAAGACAAAAGGGACACAGGAGCCCATAAGTAAGAAAAAACCAGTGGGCATACTAGGCCACTGGGGGAAAGAGTAAACGGCTGGCCTAAAGAGGCCTAGCAGGATTAAGTCATTATAGCAGGAATAACAGAACAATATGGTAGGGAATGAGGGAAATCAATAAGTGGGCCAAAGAAATATAAGGTCCACCAATAAATAAGGCCCAGCTCCTAAGAAAAGCGGAAATCAGAAGTAGCCCACATAAAAGGTCAAGGAAAACGGATGGTAGGATATGCAGGCAAGCCTCCAGACCACGGCAGACGAATGGGCAGCAGGCAGATTTTGGACACATATGGAAGGAAGGTACGTGCAAGGCCCAGACACCACCAGCTTGTACCCAGCCAATACAGGGCATGGTGAGGTCAGGGGTCAAAGATTCAGAGGGCATGGTTTGGTGGTGAGGAGAGGGGAAAAATCTATTTTTGAGGTTCCGGCACAGGCTCTTTCGGGGAGGTGTCCTGCTGGGATGACTTACTACCCAAAAGAGGCAAGCTGAGTTGGAACCATTAGGTGCATGCCATGAGGGATAGGGAGAGAGAAAGAACCCAGACTGTAGCTAGAAAGGGGTGCCACGGTAGCCAAGCAAACAAAATACCCTTCTTTGTCTGGTGATGGGGGGGTGGCACACAGATGGAACAGTGATGGTCGGCTAGTACACCCCAACCAAACAAAGGAGGTTAAGGGCTAAAACAGTAAAATCCGGTCACGGCAGGCACTATAAAAAAAGGGTCTTGCCATTAACAAGGGAGGGGCAGAAAAATGGGAACCTCGACTAAGAAATAGGAATTTGAAAAGAGAAACCAGGGAATAGAAAAAGAAATGAGTGAGAGGAAAAGAAAGAAAATGACCAGAAAGAAAATAAAGTAAGAATTAGAATGGCAGGCATGCACCGGTAGATTGATTTCCTTTCTCCCTCATGAAATCTTACTCTCTGTGAAAACCACAAGGAGCCCCTGCGCACAAACCACTCAGGTCCGTTTCCCTCAGGGCAGTTAATCTCCATGGCAGGACTTTTCCTGAGAGATTAATTGCGTTAAGAAGGAACGTTCTTTCCTCTCTGACTTTGCTCTTGCGAACTGAACTTTTGTTGATTTCCTAACATTCTGATTAACCCATACATATTAATACTTGTTCATTCCTGTTCTGCTCTTTCCCTTTCGTAAAAATGATTATTATTGCTGCTGTAATTGTGTGTGAGGGTTGTTTGGTCATTTTCCACTAAGTGGTCAGATATTTTATGTATTTTATTATTATTATGTCTGTCTGTCACAACTTGTTTGAAACAGTTATGCCGGCCGTAAGCACGTCCCTGGCAAACCTAGCCTAGTTTGCACACAAATCGGACCAACTTGAGTTGCAGCTGGACCGGTCCTGACTCCCTTATCCAGAAAACTTAGGCCTAGTGTAGCAGAAAGCAGCCCAACACCACTAGCACAGCCCACCACCTTACAATTGGCGACTTCACTGGGGAGTTGGGAAACAGATAGGGGTAAAAAAGAAAAAAAAACAGAACTCCTCGTAAACAATGCCACCAAAGTCTAGAACGACAAGAAATATGAGTGCCGTGCCCTCGCAAGCAAAGTCTAGGCCAACAACGCCTCACTAACAGCAGCCTAACCAAACGGAGGGTGCCAACAGGACAGGGGTTGATCCTCAGCCACAACCAAGAATTCCCACGGACAATATCAATACTTTCATTGAAGTATTGCAGTCACTACAACACTTGTAGCAACAAATGATGGAAGAAATCCGTCAACTAAAAGCAGACAAGACGAAAGAGAAAGGGAGCCAGTATGACCCAGAACATGCGGTAGACAGAGAAGAAACACTAGTAGGAGGTGTCCCACGGAATACAGAACAACACTTCATTACTATGGCTGAAGTAGCGGCTCTCTTAGAACAAGAGAGAGCTAGAACACCTAAGGAGAGGTTTATGCACGAAGGCCTCCTTACCCACCAAAGGTACTCAGCAAACTATACCCTGAGAGGTATGAACCGAAGGCCTTTGCACAATATGATGGTAGGAAGGGAAGTGCAGTTGAGCACATGAGCAAGTTCATCGATACCCTTGGCCCCTACGCCGCAGACGAGGACTTATGTCTTCAAGAATTTTCAAAGTCACTATGTGACTGGGCATACACCTGGTTCATTGGCTTAAAACAAGGATCGATCCCAACTTGGGATGATATGGTGGATGTATTTTGCACTAAGTACTTCCACGTAGAGGAAACAGTAACGCTTGCAACCCTGCAAGCGACCAAGCAAAGGAATGGCGAAGATTTGATAGAATACATCAAGAGGTTCAAGAACATAGTACTTGACTACTATGACCATTGTGAAGAAAGAACCTTGGTAGAAATGTGTATGACTAACATGATTCGGAATTCAGAGCAGTCCTAGAAAATCTAGAAATTTCCTAGTTTGCACAGCTGTTGCAGAAAGCTAGGAAGATGGCCCAATTCGTAAAACCAAGCTCAGACAAAAGAAATGCCCTGCAAGCTATGGTGGTGTCCACCGGGGAGCGGAGAAGGAAAATTGAAGGGAGGGAATATGATACGCCTCCACCCATACGTTGTACTCCTAAGGAGCTGGATGGGCTGCTAGATAAATGAATAGCAGATGAAATCTTTAAACCCAACCAGGTTTCTAAAGAACCCATAGAGGAAGAAAGAAGAGACCCTCACTTCTGCCGTTTGCACAACTATGTACAACATCCCACCGCAGAATGTTGGGCGCTCCGCAGATTGGTGCACCGCAAGATTAAAGAAGGGACACTAGAGTTAACCCAGTAGGAGGTCCAAAGAAACCCACTCTCGAATCAAAAGGGAAAGGGTGTAGCAGCAGTGGTGATATGCGCAGACCCAGGGGAAGACGAGAAGGAGAACCTGGCCCTGCCTACTGCAACGATTACCATTCTACAGCAAAGTGCCAAATTCAAAAATTTGTTTGACTAGTTGGGTCTCACAGCAAAGGAAAGAAAGATAGCCATAGAGGCTTTGGTGAGTATCGCCTCCGGGGTAGGGGTAGAGTGCTTATCAGCAAAAATCCTAGATGACAGAGCCCTCTTACAGGAATCAACAGAGATCATGTTTAGCAATGAGGATATGAAGGTGGGGCACCCAGATCACAGGAGGCCTCTTTATTTGGCATCATCTATAAATCAAATCCCCATTAAGAGGGCCTTGGTAGATACAGGTGCTTTTGTAAACCTTATTCCATTAAGCACCTTGCAAGCGGCAGGAATTTCAGAAAGAAAGATCCAAGGATGCCCGATGGAAGTAACGGGGTTCGGCGGAAGGGGTGAGTACACCGCAGGCCACATTCAGCTGTGGTTGAAAGTGGGCCCTATAGCTTCTTTAACTCGTTTCCATGTGGTTAGAACGGAAATATCCTATCATGTACTTTTGGGAAGGCCTTGGTTGCACAACCATCGGTTGGTCCCATCTACCTATCACCAGTGTGTGAAAGGAAGAGTGAATGGTGGGATGATACGTATAGCTGCAAACCCCTCGCCATTCGAGCAAGCAGAAACTCACCCAGTGGAAACCATGTTTTACGACCAATGGGCTCCATCTGGGGAAAGCTCAGTTTCAAAGCCACGAGGTACCTTTGTGCCTAAGTGGGAAGATGTTCATAGTGACCTAGAACCTGATCTAAGAGAGTTGTTGGCACGAAAGAAGAAAAGAAAAGAAGCGCCTATCGTAGGATCAGATAACACACCTCGATGCGTCAAGGTTCGAGGCCTTGATGGCAAGATTGTGTATAAGTTATGAAGGTGCTGGGGCCCACGAGTGAGATGCAAGCGGGCCTCACCCAAGAATGGCAACACGGGAGCTTGGCGTGTTGTTTCACTCAAGAAAATTTGGAAAAAGGAAAAGAAAAGGATGAGGAAGTTGTGGCAGAAAAAGATGCACAGGCTATGGCAGAAGAAGAATTGGAAGAAGTTGACATGGGGTCTGGTTCATAAGAACCAAGAGCTATCTCAATTAGTGCAAGTTTGACAGAAAAAGAGAAGTCAGAACTGATGCTACTGTTGATAGAGTCCAAAGACGTTTTCGCATGGGACTACAGTGAAATGTCAGGATTAGACCCTGGGTTAGTTGCGCATACATTAAATGTAGACCCAGAGGCCAAGCCAATGGCCCAGCCTGCCAGGATATTTCACACAGAAATAGAATGACAGATAGTCAAAGAAGTGCCGAAATTGCTAGCCGCAGGATTCATCAAGCCTATTTAACATCTTTGCTGGCTATCCAACATAGTACCAGTAAAGAAGACGAATGGCCAGATAAGATGTTGTGTAGATTTCAGAAATCTCAACAAGGCATGTCCAAAGGACGAGTTTCCATTACCAAACATGGATTTACTAATAGATTCTGCGGCAGGAAGCGCCATGTTTTTGTTCATGGATGGTTTCAGCGGATACAACCAAATCAGGATGGCACCAAAGGATGCAGAGAAAATTGCTTTCAGAATGCCTATAGGCAATTTCTACTACATTGTGATGCCCTTCGGGTTAAAAAATGTAGGCACGACGTACCAACTAGCAATGATGGCCGTATTTTACGACCTGATGCATCAGGAACTAGAGGACTATGTGGATGACATAGTGGTTAAATAAAAAAGGAGAGAAGAACACTTCTACGTGTTGAAAAGGGTATTCGAAAGATGCAGAGCCTTTAAGCTAAGAATGTACCCCCTCAAGTGTGCATTTGGGGTATCCTCTGGGAAATTCTTGGGTTTCCTGGTTCACAGTAGGGGGATAGATGTGGACTCGGCCAAAGCCACGGCTATAACAACTATAAGACCTCTAGTCATGGTAAAAGAGTTAAAAAGTTTCTTAGGAAAAGTCTCATACATCCGGAGATTCATTCCTGGGTTGGTGTCGATCACCTTTGCTTTCACCAAGTTGCTCAAGAAGGGGCAAAGTTTTGAATGGGGGGAAGCGCAGCAGACAGCCTTTAAGAGGCTACAGCAGATAATGATGAACCTTCCTACGGTGCAAGCCCCTATCCACAAAAAACCATTGCTACTTTACTTGGCCACCAACTCGTATGCCATTGGTGCATTAATTGTCCAGGAGGATGGAGGAGGCATCGAGCAGCCAGTGTACTACATCAGCCGCACTTTAAAAGATGTAGAGACTTGTTATCCAATGGTAGAGAGAGCATGCCTAGCCATTGTATATGCTTCGCAAATGTTGCGTCATTATTTCTTGGCCTACGAAGTATGGCTGATGACTAAATCCCATGCCATCAAAACTTTGTTACAACAACCGATCCTCTTTGGCAGGATATCCCAGTGGTTGCTACAATTGTCATAGTACGACTTGAGAATGGGGACACCTAGGGCGGTGAAAAGTTAGGCTATAGAGGATCTATTGGCACAGTTTCCAAGAGAGGAAGAATTCCCGCTGGATGATGAAGTTCCAGGGGAAGTAGCCATGGCAGAAGAGGTTAAAGAACAGTGAATAATGAAATTTGATGGGTCTTCTACTACCCAGTCTGGGGGGGGTGGGAGTAGTCTTGTATCATGAAGAAGACAAGGCAGTGGCACTATTGTTCAAGCTGGAATTCCCCTATTCAAACAACACAGTAGAATACGAAGCCTACTTAATCGGGCTGGCCACGACCCTCAAAATGGGAGTCAAACATTTAAGAGTATTGGGAGATTCAAACTTGGTCGTTTGCCAGGCCAAAGGAGACTTCTCCTTAAAAGAGCCCGGCCTAGCCCTATACAGAGTGATGGCCCAAAGGATTGAAGAAAAATTCTCAACCTTCGAAATAGAGCATGCTCTGAGAAACGAATACCGATTTGCGGACGCATTAGCCGTACTGGGGTCACAAATAATCTTCAAAGGGGATAGCACTAGGATAGAAGTCAGCAAAAGGGAAGAATCCATCATTGAGGTGTTAAAGGAAAAGTTTCGGGAGGAACAGGGCGAAGGGGATTGGCGAACCCCCATAAGGGAAGTCTTGATAAAGGGAGAAGATGCCGCAGAATTGAAGATACTAAAAGACTACGCCTTGGTAAGAGAGGAGTTGTATCACAGGATGCCAAGTGGGGTCTTGTCCAGATGTGTAGGGCAGGAGGAAGCACAGAGAAAATTGAAAGAAGTACACGACAAGACTTGCGGGTCCTGCGGGGAAGTCGGCCTTTACCGCAGACTTCAAAGGGTAGGCTTCCATTGGCCAAGTATGGGTAAAGATGCAGATCAAGTCCAAACCCAGTGCGGGACCTGCCAGCTCGCTGTAGACAGAGAGGAAAGTTACGCTGTGTTCGTTAGTGAAAACTGGAGAAGCCCTTTCATACAGTACCTGATAGAAGGCATCCTGCCACAAAAGTACAGTGAAAGATACAAGCTTAAGAGGTTGGCAACGCGTTACTTTTTGCATAACATGGTTCTTTTCAAAAAAGGGTATGATGGGGACCCCTTAAGGTGCCTGGGCCCTGAAGAAGCAAAAGAAATGATAAAAGAAGTACATTCTGGAGAATGTGGGGAACACTAGGGGAAGAAAAACTTCTACAAATGCCTGCTGCAGATGGGCTACTACTGGCCTGCCATGAAAAGAGATACGGTAGAATTTGTGAAAAAATGCACAGTTGTCAAGTACAAGTCAACTTGATTCACACCCATCCGCAGAATTTACATAGTATGGTCACCCCATGGCCCTTCCACATTTGGGGGCTTGACCTAGTAGGACCGGTTAACCCACCATCATGTAAGTACATATGGATATTAGTGGCTACAGAGTATTTTACTAAGTGGGCAGAGGTAGTACCACTCCGTAAGGCCACATGAGGAGTAGTGGCAAATTTCATCAAAGAAAATATAATTGTAAGGTTTGGGGTGCCCCACAAGATCCATTAAGTGGGTACATATGGATATTAGTGGCTACAGAGTATTTTACTAAGTGGGCAGAGGCAGTACCACTCCGTAAGGCCACAGGAGGAGTAGTGGCAAATTTCATCAAAGAAAATATAATATTAAGGTTTGGGGTGCCCCACAGGATCATCAGTGACAATGGCACACCATTTGTTAACAATGATGTGAGGAAGATGCTAGAGTTCTACCAAGTCAAGCACCACCGGTCATCGCCTTACTACCTTCAAGGGAATGGGTAAGTAGAAGCGACGAACAAAACTCTCATAAAGATTATCAGTAAAATGAGCCAAGAGTATACGGGAGGATGGGCGACACACTTGCTAGATGCTCTTTGGGCTTACAGAAAATCACCAAAGTCAGCCACAGGCTTCTCACCTTTTTCCTTAGTCTACGAAACTGAGGTAGTAAGCCCAGTAGAAGTGATGACTCCGTCCCTGAGAGTTATGCAAATGCGAGAAAAAGAAAAGGAGGGAGAAGTCTTTGCGGTAGAGAGGTGAGAAGATCTAGAAGGGCTTGATGAAAAGAGAGAAAAGGCCTAAGAATGCAGCTGTAGATACAGACAAAAGATGACTGAAGCCTATGGCAGGATGACCAAGGAGAGAGTGTTCGCAGAAAGACAACTTGTGCTAAAGGTGGCAAACTATGTCAGGTGAGGCATGGCAAGACCATCTAAGTTTGCACCCAAGTGGGAAGGACCCCTTGTGATAAGGAAGTGCATCAAAGTGGGTATTACCGTCTAACCCAAATGGATGGCAGAGACTTGATGGATCCCATCAACGGAAAGTGGCTGAAATGTTATTATGCTTGAGGAGAAAAGTTATGTGGTTGTCCCTTCCTTTTGTTTTGTTAAAAGCTTTTATGTTTCCTTTACCTCTTTCTTTCCTTCAAGTGACTATGTCACAGGACAAAAATTGTAAAGTGCTTTCATGAATATGCAATGAAAAAGTACAAAGTATTAGCACTATGTCATAGCAATAGTAAAAGTAGTAGCAAAGTGTAGCATCATAATTACAAACCCAAACTGTGGCAAACATACGCCAAATAAGTGCTATAGGAAACATATAAGTGTTCTGGACGAAGTAATAAAAGAAGGAAAGCAAAAAAAGGGGAAGGGAATTGCATCATCATCAAAGGAGTCTGGAGATGAGAATCTGGTCTCCAAAGCAGCTAGGCCCACCAATTCTAGAAAGAAGGCGCTCGCGACGGCCCTTCAAGTCAGCCGCCTCCTTCTTCAGAATCTTAATCCGGGCATCAATAGCAACAATAGCTGGCTGAGCTCTCCTCATGAAAACGGCTCAGGCAACCTCACGGAGATGATCCAGAATAAACTCCACAACGAAACCCACACTGATAAGCTCCTGAATCGCGGCCCTCTTGGTGGAGATGGTGTCAACAAAATTGTGCTCAATGTCATTCATCACGCTCCCCAACATCTTCAAGAAATGCTCCCTGGTAGAACGACTAAGGCAGAATCCCTGTTTAAAATCACCACGGTTGCTATGAACCATCACCAAGTGAGAAACGCAGTCCTTAGGGACTCAGAAGCCATGGAAATCCACATAAGGAGGCCCAGAGCCCCAAAAATCTGTAGGACCCAGGTCATTAACCTCAGGCTGATCAAAGCGGGCAAAGAAGGCTGCAGCTTCATTCGTAGGGTTCGGGATGGTGGCAGAACTGCTGCCCACCTCAAACTGGGGAGGGGCGGTGGGAAGTGAACCTATTAAGAAAAACACAAGGCAAAATGAGAAGCCATGGAAGAAAAGACTCAAAAAAATAAAATAAAAAAGAAGATAAAGGGGAGAGGAAACTTACCAGGGCTAGCAAGAATGGGGGCTGCAGGTACAGTAGAAACAAATACTGTGGGTACGGCATAAGCAGGTGCAGAAGGTACGGCAGGAATGGGCGCTACGGGTATGGCAGGAGCAAGCATTCCTCCGCCTGCTGCGACTCTTGGCCCCTCAAAAGTCTCTGTAAGCAGGGAGATAGGCAAACAGATAAAACGCAAAAGAAAAAAGAGAGCGAACTTAACAGAAAAGAAGAGAAGACACATACCCATAAAATCAGGCTCGAGTGAAGCACTCTCCTTCTTGCCAGAATCATAAATTCTCTTCTTTAGGATAGGCGCATCATCAGGATCCTCAAGAATGTCATCAAATCCCTCAGAGGATAAGTCTGTGTCAGGGCCACATGTAGCGGAAATGGGAATGGAGGAAGGAGTAACAACCAGAGAAGCATTGCCTTTTGCAGCCTGGGAGAGGGCCGCAAAGGGGTCACTGGTGAAAATAACAAGTGGCAAAACAGCGGAAGCAGTCTTGGTCTGAATGGCAATAGGAGAAATGGTTCTCTCTGGAGGAGTAGGTGTCTTGGCGGAAAGAGGTGTAGTCTCACTAACCCCTTCAGTATGGGTACCCTTTTCTCTTTGGCAGGAACCTTAGGTGCAGTAGTAAAGGGAGTAGGTGTTGCGAATGCCACATCGACCCTATCAAAAAAGCCTTACGAGTCCTCCTTGTGCTTAGACTAAAAAAAAAGGAAAGGGGGAGTTAGCAAGGTTAGCCATAAGAAAGCCAAAAGGTATTTTAAAAGAAAACTTACTCTCCGCTCAGCAGCAGGCATGGGATGAGGAGTTGTCTTCCTTTTGCTGCCTCGGGTTCTGCTGGCAAGGGAAGCACCCGTAGGTGGTAGTGGAGTGGCAGGCTTGGGTTTACTAGCAGATTTAAGCTTGGCAGGAGCTTTCTTACTTGGTGTAGAAATGTTTGTCACTTTAACTTTTTTCTCCCAACCGAGAGGATAATCGCCAGCGTGCCAGTACCATCCTTTTTTCTCCTCGTCCCACTTAAAGATGGTAGATGGGCTCTGTTTCCTAGTATACGCTAACACAGATTTGGAGGGCAGGAGCAAGCGAGGATTGGCCGAAACAACCATGCCAAGCCCATCAGGGGGAATAAGAGAGAAACCGCGGCTACCCACCAGCTCTTTCTCAAATGAAGTCATCACCGCTTGCCAATACCCGTGCATGGGAGGAGTGCAAAGGCCCTCCCTTAGTGAACCAGGAACAGTAACTGTACTGAAACGCTGCCTCCAGAATTCAAAGGTAGTGTGCCGCAGGAAAGGTCGAACTGAAGTAGGAGACTCTGTAAGAAACGAAGGATCATCAGGAATATCCTGATCTAACCTAAACTGTCTTCTTACTCGATTAGTAGGATAGTGAACGAACCTGATGCCTTCATCGACTAAGTAAGGCAGCCATCCAACGTTAGTGGCCGCTAAATAAGTGATCCCTGTCTTGTCAAAACCAACCAAGGGAGTAGTAGTCCCAACAGTATCGACAAACAAACCCATGGCAGAATCTATTCATGTATAATTTGCACCCAAACTTCTATAAGCCCTCTAGGAAAAACCAACACCTTCATCAAAAGACTCATCAACAGAATAACCAATAGGCTTCAAGCCAGACCAGCGGAAAGCCAGCGAAAAATTAGAACCAAATCTACCGCAGAAATCAGTGATTACCCTCGGACATGATTGGTACTTATCTCTAGCAAAACGAGCAGGTCTACACTTTGTCAAATTTTGGGCACAATGCTCAAATAACAACTACTGCAGAATAGTACAATGGATGGAAGAGGTAATTATATGACAGGATCTTGCCTGACTCTCGTTGCTTTGCAGGATGTCTAATTGGACATATAGATGCCCAAGAACATGGGAGCCAACGGCAGGCTCACCCCAGCAGATATTTTGATGGCTAAATGAAAGTATAAAGGCTTTATGGCATAGTGGGGGTGGGACCCAAAAATGAATTTACAAAGCCAAAACGCAACAAAAGCCGTGCGGCGGGCAATGACAGAAAACTTGGAAGAAGAACTAACCCAGTATGACAGTTTGGCACTCCCGGTCATCCTCTTCTTCAATTCGGCCTCAATAGCCTCTTCTTCCAGAGAAAATTCTAGAGTGGCAGGATCGGCATCACCAAGGATAGGCAGGAGTAACTGATTGGCCACGTCTTCAAGGGTAACGGTGAGTTCGCCATAGGAGAAAAAGCAGGTGTGGATGGTGGTGCACCACCATCGGACCAAGTGGCGAAGGTTGTAGAGGTCTCAGAAGTTGGACAGGGCAGCGAGAGGAAATGATGGCTTTCAGGACACCGGCTCGTTGCAACAACCCTATAAAACCTGCATCAGATAACTCACTATCTACCCATTCTCTCCAACTTAAGGCAGTACCCGAACCAAATTCGAAATGGATGGGCACGGGAAGTGAGATGCTTTGGCGAATGGCTAGATCGGGGATTGAGGAGGCCAATGGAGCCCAAGAGACATCGGGGTTTCGTCAGCTAAGGGCAAGCCACACGCGGCCTGGTGGCAGCGGCGCATAGTCACCAGGAACTTTTGGGAAGTGAGGGTGGATTTCGTATCATGGATCGATCAGAGGAGCGCATTCACTGTTGGGGTCGTGTTGTGCCTCTTCCCCAACGGAATGCTCTGACTCAGAATACTCTACCTCCTCGCCTACGTCAGGTACGGCAGGAGGATCAGAAGCGACTTCTTTCCCTTTATGGCAGGAAGAGCCTTGACTTTTCACCGGTGCCATGGCAGGAGGGTTTGACCGGAGAAGATGGGTATGAGCGTTTGAAAAGACGAAGACAGTGAAGAGAAGGAGACAGAGAGAATGTGTTCTTGGAAAAAGAAGGAGTTTGTGTTTAATTTGCAGAAGGACTCCTCTTTAAATACCTAGGTCATTAATAACAGCATGAAGGAAGGCGACAGGTCAGCCATCAGAATGGGATGAAATTAATGAAACGGCGGCTATGCTTAAAGAATAACTGCCAAACTGGGAAATTCGAAGAGACAACCTTGTTCGCGGCAGGAAAAGAAAGAATATATATATATATATATGAGGAGGGGTCCATTGCTTAAAAAAGCCCGTGAAGGAAAAGAAAGAAAAGAGGAGGGAAGACAGAGATGTCTTTTCATTCACATATGAACCGTAGGAACGTTTCATATGTTCAGGGTGCTAAATGTTGAAGGCCATTTGTGAGAATCCAGGTAGAAAGAAGAAAAGCCTAATAATAAGGGCAGCAAAGAATTGGCAAGCAGATAGCAAAACCATTAGGCCCAAGGGGCGGAAATAATGGATCACAGGCCCATTAAATAAACAAATGGGCCTTGAAGAGGCAAGTGGGCTTAAAGAAGCTCGGAAAGCGAGAAATAGCATCCCAAGGGCAGTGTATAATGTAGAAAAGTGAGAAAGGGTTGCCGCAAGCCCAAAGGAATGCAAACTAAGAAAGTAAGGGGTTTATGGCAGGCCCATGAACCCCAAGGATGAGAATAAGGTAATTGGGTCGGGAAAACCCAATGAAGTTAGTAAAGGCCCATGAGAATTCAGAATTAGCAAAAGGCCCAAGGAAGCCTAAAGAAAGAAAATGGGCTAAGGATGCTCAAGAGAAAGACAAAAGGGACACAGGAGCCCATAAGTAAGAAAAAACCAGTGGCCATACTAGGCAACTGGGGGAAAGAGTAAACGGCTGGCCTAAAGAGGCCTAGCAGGATTAAGTCATTACAGCAGAAATAACAGAATAATATGGCAGGGAATAAGGGAAATCAAGAAGTGGGCCAAAGAAATATAAGGTCCACCAACAAATAAGGCACAACTCCTAAGAAAAGTGGAAAATCAAAAGCAGCCCACATAAAAGGTCAAGGAAAACGGACGGTAGGATATGCAGGCAAGCCTCCAGACCACGGCAGACGAATGGGCAGCAAGCAAATTTTGGACACATATGGAAGGAAGGCACGCGTAAGGCCTAGACACCACCAGCCTGTACCCAGCCAATACAGGGCATGGTAAGGTCAGGGGTCAGAGATTCAGAGGGCATGGTTTGGTGGTGGGGAGAGGGGAAAAATCTATTTTTGAGGTTTCGGCTCAGGCTCTTTCGGGAGGTGTCCTGTTGGGATGACTTACTACCCAAAAGAGGCAAGTTGAGTTGGAACCACTAGGTGCATGCCATGAGGGATAGGGAGAGAGAAAGAACCCAGACCGTAGCAGGAAAGGGGTGCCACTGTAGCCAAGCAAACAAAATACCCTTCTTTTTTTGGTGATAGGGGGGGGGGGAGGTGGCACATAGACGGAACAGTGATGGTCGGCGAGTACACCCAGACCAGACAAAGGAGGTTAAGGGCTAAAACAGTAAAATTCAGTCACGACAGCCACTATAAAAAGAGGGTCTTGCCGTGAACAGGGGAGGGGCGAAAAAACGGGAACCTCGACTAAGAAATAGGAATTTGAAAAGAGAAACCAGGGAATAGAAAAAGAAACGAGTGAGAGGAAAAGAAAGAAAATAAAGTAAGAATTAGAATGGCAAGCATGCACCGGTAGATTGATTCCCTCTCTCCCTCATGAAATCTTACTCTCTGTGAAAACCACAAGGAGCCCCTGCGCACAAACCACTCAAGTCCGTTTCCCTCAGGGCAGTTGATCTCCACGGTAGGAATTTTCCTGAGAGATTAATTGCGTTGAGAAGGAACGTTCTTTCCTCTCTGGCTTTGCTCTTGCGGACTGGACTTTAGTTGATTTGCTAACATTCTGATTAACCCATACATATTAATACTTGTTTATTCCTGTTTTGTTCTTTCCCTTCCGTAAAAATGATTATTATTGCTGCTGCAGTTGTGTGTGAGGGTTGTTTGGTCATTTCCCACTGAGTGGCTAGATATTTTATGTATTTTATTATTATTATGTTTGTCTACCACAACTTGTCTGAAACAGTTCTGCCTGTCGTAAACACGTCCCTGGTAAAACCTGGCCTAGTTTGTGCACAAGTCGGACCAACTTGAGTTGCAGCTGGACCAGTCCCGACTCCCTTATCCAGAAAACTTGGGCCTAGTGTAGCAAGAAGCAGCCCAACACCACTAGCACAGCCCACCACCTTACAGAAATTAATGGAAAAAAACACACTAGAGATTCAGAGATCCACCTAATATTTCATTATATGAATTTGAATTATTTTTAATCCAATTAGGGTAGAGTGCTAACTCACATAATTGAAAGATAAACCAGTAAAGTATTCAAACAATGTGTAAAGTATATTGAATATGAGTGATTGAATAAATAATTCAATTGACAAGTTACAGGTGAGATTAAGCATTTAATATATTTTATATATATAAAAAAAACATTTAATATATTCTCAAATCATAACAAATTTAGGAGTTCAAGTATTAAATATATATAAAATCATTTTAGATCTTAAAAACTTGTCAACATGCAATAGTTCAAGATAGTAAAATCAATCTCAAAATTCAATCATTAATTAATCTTTAGTTCCAAATAGTAAAATTAATCTCAAAATTCAATCATTAATTAATCTATAGAAAGAACATAGATAATTCCAAGAACTCATGCTAAAAATATTAGACTTCACCTCTAACCTTAGCTAGAGATTTAGCCACACCTAGTTATGCAAAATAAATCCATAAAAACAATGTTAAACATCTAAAAGAATTAAACAATAATATGAAAAACATTTTACGATTTTTTTTCTCCTTTATATCTTCACCCTCCTCCAAAAGAAAAAAATAAAATATCTCAAATTTAGGATGTGAATTCATTAATTTTTTTTTTTTTTCACTATCAACTTCTAGGCCACGTTTTACCCCCAAAAACATTTTTTTTCCGAAATTTATATCAATAAAAAAGTTGTAGATCTTTGAGTCTTATTTATGTGGCCACAAGAATCAAGTCAATCAAACATTTGTGTAAAAAGTTATGGCAAAAATACAAGATAGCACAAGATATTTCCTTATTACAGTTTTTCTAATTTTGGCTTGAATGATTTTTTTTTTCTTGCATTTTTTATTTTCACCTTTTTTTTTTTAAATTATTTAATACTTTAAAAATGATGCCCCAATTTATTTTGACCATTGGATTCTCTTGGCTGCATGATTAGTTGATTAGTTTTAATCTTCTATAAAAGAAAAATACACTTAATGAGTATATTTCAGATCAAATTTTCAAAGTCACATATTTATGTATAATTAAACATAAAATATATGTATATTGCCTACCAAAATTAAGATAATAGTAATTTAAAGCAAATTTCAAATTATCAAATTAAATGAGATCAAGTGAGCCTTATTAACCTAGTGGATTAAGATCAAGCAATTATCCATCTCCTTTTTCTTTGATTTTTTTTGGGAGGGGTGGAGTGGGTGCCCCCGCCGGGGGGGAGGGGGGGGGGGGTGTGTGGGAACCTGAATTTTGATATTTAATTAAAGACATCTTAGAGGGTATAAATGATTAAAGAAATTATTGGTATTTAGGTAGAGTTTGACATGTTGTTATTTGTTTTTATTTATTTATTTTATTTTCATGGAACATGCATGTTCCATGAAAATATTATTTGGGTCTTGTGAAAGTCTTGACAACAAAATGTTAGTTACTTAGTTTAGCACTGTTTGAGCATAAACTAATTTTTACTTGGTCTTTTATAAATATTTATAGGTTACTCGAAGTGAACACTAAAATACTTTTACTAGCTCGAGGTGAAAATCTAACTTCGAGATTAAGGTTTGGAGTTCGAAAATGTCTCACGTAATTAAGAGAAATTTTTACGAAATGAATGAGTTGAGAATGAAAATGAGAAACCTTAAGTGACTAAATTGAATTAAAGATCATAAGTTATCATGTCTAATTTATTAAGCCTAAGTTATTGCCCATGTCGTTGATTCGAAGAAAATTAAACAGATTTGAAGCGATTGATTCCTAAACAGACTAAGCCCAAGTGCTTTGGTTCGAAGTAAATCTAAACGAACTAAACAAATTCAAAGTTTATCATCTCAAACTAAATAAAAAATCTCGAAGTAAAGTAGATTACAGTAATTAAAATAGATTCAATCCTAAGTCATAATTCTAACATCAATTGGATTCAAAACAAGTAGGAAAACAAACTTACAAGCTTAAAGTCTTCTATAAGGCCTAAGAACTACTAGATCTCCTAAGAATTTAAGTACAAAAGATCTTGGAAGTGCTTTGATGCATTCTTAGTTATGCGTGCTCTATTTCTTGTAGAATAAATCCTCTATTTATATTTGAGGTCTTGACAGCTATGCCTACTTCTATGTTCCACATGTCTCTTCTTGATTGATCTTTCTTATCATGTGTCTTGCTACTAATTGGGGCTTGGTAAGAAACTGTCACCTTGTTGCTTATAGTTACTTGGCACATATCTTCACTTCTAATTGCCTTCTGTAACAGCTTGAGGTAATTGTTCGTAACTTCCTCGAGATAATTGTCTACGATCTCATAATTAAAACTGACTTGGAATTCATTAGATTAATGCCACTTTTCACTCTCTTGGGCCTAATCTTTAACTCAATTAAATCCCACCTGGTCATCCACATAATCTTAGCTTGTTACATGGCTTCTCCATATTCTACTACATAGGCCATTAATAGAGAATAATTATTTGGCCTAACAAGCACCATTTTTAATTCTAGAAACCAAATTAAAAAAAAAAAAATGATATTGTCGAATTATGCCATGGATAGTGTGAGCTTTCAAAAGCTTATGTGACAATATTAGAATAAGTAATATTATTACCAGTAGTACAAGTACAATGCTAGGGAGCATGAATTAATTAAAAATCATATATTATATTATCAAAGTTGGGTTTCAAATGTTGTGGTTTTCTTGGCTATCATTTGTAAAAATAAAATTGATAAATTTCATAATTTCCTTATAATTTGGGGTAATTTCAAATTAAACCCTAAATTTTAAAAATTTTAAATGAAAATTATGAACTTTTTAGATTGTGTCAATTTATGCCCTAAATGAATCAGCAGTTTTATGTAAATCAAAGAAATATTAAACTAATGCAATTGAATTATATTAATAATTAGTGAGCCAAACGATAATAGAGTTTCATCTAAAATAAATTAACTATTTTAACAATCAATAAGTCATAGGAGCATAGCACATTATTTTACAAGGTATAACACATGTTAAACCACACTTGATGTAAGTATGGTAGGTGAGATGTAACTTTTATTATATCAATATAAAATTTTTTTTTTTGAAGGCTATCAATATAAAAAATTATGGTAGAGTTTTTAATATTTTTGAAACTTAGATAATAGAGTCTTACCTAAAATAAATTATTATTTTTTCACAGGGATTTAAACGTACCCTAGGCATCTTCATTAGAAATACTGAGATGTGTTAATTGAGTTACAAGGCTCTTAACTACCTAAAGTATATTATCTTAACCAAAAAAAAAAAAACAATTAAAAAGCCACTTGTTATAATAAGACCAATGTTAGGAATACTACAAATTTTATTATGTAAGCCTCATAAGCAAATGTACCACTATCAACTCTTAAACACAAGACAAAAGTAATAAAGAAATTTATCTATTATGTTGTTAATAAGGAAGCAATCACTTAATATAAAAAATGTGGCAATAATTACATTCATTATCACTTTTGATTTAAAACCTTTTCTAGTAAAATTGGTAATAATTTTAGTACTTACCTTGTAATAATAAAGTTTCATTTTAAATAAACTATTTTAATAATTAATTAGTTATTTGGCAAAATTTTGTTAAGAAAAATTTAAAAGAAACCTTAAGGATATTAGTTTAAGAAATATTTTTAAAAGCTTTTATGGAAAAAGAAAAAAATAATTAATTTTGACGAGTTATATATCTTTTATAAAAGTTGTGTAAAAATTTTTCTAAAATGATTTATTAATAATTGCTTTAAAGGAACCTAATTTTTTTTTTTTTATACAGCATATATGTTAAGCTATTTGATACGATCATGACTTTTAACATCAAACTTTTATTATATAGAGGAGTATAATATATACATTATTAAGGAAATTGCAAATTCCAAAGGGATCGCATTGAGCTTATAGCAGCGCATTTGACTGAACAATCCCTATCTACCATTCTACGCCCATGCCTTTCGACTGACTCTTAGTGGAATGCATACATTCAAAGTTGATTAAATCTCCACAACTCAAGAGAATTGAATTTCTAACGAAGAGTCATAAGGATGTACAAAAGTTGAATTCATTAAGCTAAAAACACAAAAGAGATTAGAAAGAAGAAGAAAATGAGAATGCGTGGTGATGATTTACTGCTTCACTAAACTGACATTGGCATTATCAAATCCTCACTGCATTTACATGGTTCTCTAATAAAGATTCTTATGCTGCTCAGCTCCTACTTCACAGCTTTCCTTTTGAGTCAGTCACTGATGCCATTCTTTCTGTGAGTGTTGGAAAGCAAGAGTCTAGGGGCAACCACCAAGCTCCACTATTGCTCCATGGAGACTCCAAGGCTACCAGAAAGAGATAGAGAACCACAAGAATTGAGATTGCAAAAGATAGATAGACCTGTTCATTGAAACTAGGTAGAAC
This sequence comes from Quercus parvula, assembly GCA_030820535.1. Taxonomy (NCBI): domain Eukaryota; kingdom Viridiplantae; phylum Streptophyta; class Magnoliopsida; order Fagales; family Fagaceae; genus Quercus; species Quercus parvula. Next base: position 10,968,653 of record JAUAME010000007.1, on the reverse strand, counting down.
CATTTTGAGAGAGAGACAGAGAGAGAGAGAGGTTAGATTGTTGGATGGAAGAAAAGAAGGAAATGGAGGTCTTTATATATAAGAAGAGAGAAATTTTAGTTCAATGAACATGTTAGCCAGGGGCGATGGCATTGGTTTTGGGTGGTGAGAGAGAGAGAGAGAGAAGAGGTAAGAGGGGGTGGTGGATCTGACTGAAGAAGATATGAGTAGTGGGCAGAAATCAGGGTCATGAGAGGAGTTACCTGTGGACAATGCAGTGAATCTCTCGTGTGGGGGGACTACTTTTTTATATTTATGAACATGTGGGGACTACTTGACCTATAGCTTTGCTTTGCTTTGCTTTGTGAATTTATTACTTCACATGTTCAGTTCATGCATGTATCATGTATATGCACTCCAAATTGTGTTATTGAGCAGTGAATACCTAATTACTCAAAAAAAAGAGAAAAGTGAATAACTTGTATCTGACCACAAAATTATTATAAGTCCTTTTTTTCAAATGGGGGAATTACTTTAGGCTGATACTGAGATCATGTGATACTGTCCATGGCTCATTAAAAAAAAGTTGGTTTTTTTTGTTGCACTTGCACCGAGAGAGAAATACATGTCATATTGGAAACCAAAAAAAATGGAGAAATTATAAGGTTTACATGGTAGACAAGTGACGTAGTTCATCATTCCATTAAAAGACACACCTGTTTAAAATTGCTGAGTTAGAAAATTTTTTTAAACAAAAACTGATTACTAACTCAGTAATTTTAAACAAATGAGAGTTTTTTAGTGGAATGATGGACAAGTGACATGGTCCACCATTCCACTAAAAGACTCACACCAGTTTAAAATTGCTAAGTTAGAAATTTTTTTTAAAACAAAAATTGATTACTAACTTAGCAATTTTAAATAAGTGAGAGTCTTTTAGTAGAATGTTGAACAAGTGACGTGGTCCACTAGAGGACTGTATAATTTCTTTAAAATTGGAGAAATTATAAGGTCCATATGGTAGACAAGTGACGTGGTTCACAATTCTACTAAAAGAGTCACACTTGTTTAAAATTGCGGAGTTAGAAATTTTTTTAAACAAAAAATGATTACTATTAGAAATAGTTTTATTTTGTATCGACATTCTCATTCTTGTATTTGTATCGACTATTAGCTGACACTTGGAGTGTTATCTACCCTAGATTTTGTATTATCAAATCTGTTTAATCTAATTTCTATCTTTTTAACTATAAAAAGAGAAGAAAAGAAAAGAAAAGACCATGGTGGCTAATGATGGTTGTATTCAAATTTGATTATGGGTCAATTGGAACTCGAACAATTTAAAAATCATGTCAAAATATTTCAATCTTAAATGACCTATTTTCAACTTGTGGTCCAATTACAACTGCTTGCCCATTTGTGGCCCCGCCTGCCTCCTACTATTTATTTATTTATATTTCTTCCATTATTATTATTTTCTTTTTGTTAAATTATTTACTTTTTGTTTGTCCTGAATCTGCTCAAGAGGAGAAAAAATACATCATATTTTTGATATGAGTAACTTCTCACTCATAATTTGTGAGTCTTGTTCACTTGTGGGAATGTACATTGTGAGTGAGTAGTTACACATATTTGATGTACCATTTACCTCCTTCCTTCCAAGATGGGATTTGCTTCAAAGCTTGGGTGTTAGCATGTCTTATGGTTTTCTCCAGTCCAATTTGGCTTGGGTCAACCCATGGATTAATATAGGAAAATTGGATTGTCTAACTTTTAAATCCATCATGACAAAAATTAAAATTAAATTGATTTACTTAGAAGCAATACCTTAAATTTCAAATTATATTGATTCTAAAAAACATTAAACTATAGGCTAAAATGCAAAATTCACCCTTTATGTTTCACCAAAATTAATTTAAGTAATCTAACTTTATTTTTGTTCATTTCAATTATCTAGGCTTCAAGTTCATTTCATTAAGGTCTCTCCATTAAATTTTGTTAAATGCTGCGGTTAATTGTCAAAAAAATCAAAATTTTTAAATTAAAAAAAAAACAATTAATGGTTGAAAAATAATTTTCAAATATTTCTTTAATTTTTTTTTAATAGAAGTTGATGGAGAGGAACCCTAGCTCTTGCCCTTACACCATACAAATATTTATATTTGTAAAATGACAATCACGTCAAGAATGCACGGTGATTCACATAAATAAATATTCTAAAACTTTTATAGAGAATCATTTGAGACCACGTATCTAAATCTCACCTACTATCAACATGATAAATTTTAAGCAAAGTACATGTGAAGTGAGAAAATTATTCAATATTAGAAAAATATTAAAATTACTACCATTTTTACTACAAAGTATATAAACTAAGATAATAATAAATGTAATTAGTACCATATGCCCATAACACAAAAATTTTGTTTGAATCACTTTTTTTTTTTTCTTTCTTCTCAAAAAAAAAAAAATCACTTTTTTTGTGTTATATCCTTATATTTTCGTTGCAATAATAGTAATACTTGTTCTTATCAATAAATGGCGTAATGATTTATTACTAGAGATCTAGTTTTATATAGGAAGAACTTAATACAATTATGCATGACAAAGAGAATTCCTAAATTTGGAAGGAAAGTTATGAGGGGCCCAAATTTGGAGAAGCAAAAGTTAAGGCATTTGCATTGGCATTGTCATTGCCCGCGAAATTGCCTTAGCGCCAAAAACACGCACTTCAAGACTCCAAGTCTTTATCCCTATCATATTCCTATGAGTATTAGGTAAAGCGGTTTTGTTAACAAAACTAGACCTCGAAAATTAGGTGTGTGTAGGTCGGTGGAATTGCACATGCTTATGTCTGAATATCATATGAATATGATATCGACATTTGACAGGTTGTAAAATATTCAGTCCTAACCTAACTGGGTTTATTTAATAAGTTTGTATCACATCATTTTTCCGAACTGGTTTAAAGGAATCTACTTTTTGTATTTAATACAAAGTACAGACAAGACAGCAGAACATTCTCTGTACCCTACTAGTTTTGTCAGTCCAACACACCCTGAAACTCTGTCTCTCATATCTGGTTCATCTCAGCTCTCATGTCTACGACCAAAAGGTAACGCTTTTCTTCTTCTTCTTCCAAATTTATTAAAAGTTGGTGCTGTTTCCTTTTTTGCAAGGATTTTTAGTGTGATTCTGAATTTCTGATTTTTTTTTTCTTCTGGGGTTGTTTGTGTGGTTTTGATTAAAGGTTAATACTATCTGTTAAGATTTCTGTGATTGCATCAGTTTGTAGGTCTAAATTGCAGTTTTTTTTTTTTTTTTGATGCCATCAGCCAGCTATTAGTTTTTGTTTTTTGGTTATGAATTTGTCTAATTATAGTGTTATTTTGAACTGAAATTCCTGACTTTTTTGCAGCATATAGATTTGGTCATGCTAATGATGGTTAGGAATTCAGTTAAAGAAAGTTTTTATAGAAAAAGTAAAAAAATAATTAATATTTTGATAGCTTTTTTCATTTTCCATAAAAATGATGTTAAAATTTTCTTTAACTAAAATTCTTAACGAGTGCCCTAAGGGTACTCGTTAGCATTTCCCTATAGATTTTATGTCAAATAGATTTTATGTTCGTTTAGTTTAGATTAGGGCCTCGTTTGGTAGTAGTATTTTGGTTTTGGATTTTAATGTGAAAATTGTGATCTAAAAAAGGTAGCAAAAACATGTGTTTTGAGAACTCAAAATAATGTGTTTGGTATGATATTTTTATGACATTTAAAAAAAAAAAACTGAAAATACGCTTTCTAAAAACGAACTGTTTTATAAAAAAAAAAATTATTGTTAAGAAAATAAGGTTCGAAAAGGTTGTACTTAGAAAAAAAATGTGATTTCAAAATAGGATGTCAAATAGACACAAATTTATTTGTCTATTGCAGAGAAATCACTTGTTTTTCATTTAAGCCGAAGATTTTGGTGCCAAATTATTTAGATAAAAAAATGGGGAGACAATTACTACAGATACTTTTAATGTTTGGTTTCCATGTCTTTATTGTTTAATAATGTGGAAGACCACTTTTTTAGGGGTCCAATTATATATAGATATAAGACCCTATGGACTTAGACAATGCACATTGACACAGAAGCAGCTATAGTCGTAAAATAGTTTTAAGAATGTTTTGGCTTGGGTCGACCCATGGATTAATATAGGAAAATTGAGATGTTTAACTTTTAAATCCATCATGACAAATAGAAAAATTCAAATTGATTTACTTAGAAGCATTACCTTAAATCTTAAACTATATTGATTCTTAAAAAACAAATAAATAAATAAACTATAGGCTAAAATGCAAAATTCAACCTCTATGTTTTACCAATTAAAATTCATTTTAGTCATCTAACTTTACTTTCGTTTATTTCAGTAATCTAAGTTTTAGGTTTATTTAATTAAGATCTCTCCATCAACTTCGGTTAAATGTTGCGGTTAATTTTTATATATATATATATATATATATATATATATATATATATATATAGGATTTGAGATAGAATTCTATTTTAGAATAATCTATGTGTATGTGTGTGAAACTCCTTTTTTGGAGACTTAAACTAGGACCATTGTCCCTACATACTTCACAAACACTTATATTAATGAAGTGACTATCATGCCAAGAATGCAAGGGAGTTCTCACAAATAAATATTAGAAAACTTTTATAGAAAATCAATGAAATCACATGTCTAAATTTCACCTACTACCAACATGATAAATTTTAAGTAAAGTACATACCAAGTGAGAAAATTATTCAATATTAGAAAAATATTAAAATTACTACCATTTTTACTACGAACAATATATAAATTAAGATAATAATTAATATAATTAACAACATATGTCAATAACACAAAAAATTTGTTTGAATCACTTTTTTTCGTGTTATATTCTTATATTTTTGGAAAAAATTTTAGGTATTCCTAGAGTACGGAAAAATTGTGCTAATTCCTCTCATATTTATGATAGATTCCACTATGAATTTAGTAAATGGACTTTACGATTAACATGAAAGGAGGGAGCATAGCACTATTCTCCGTGCGCCTACCGTACTTAAGAATTACTCATATTCTCATTGCAATAATAGCAATACTTGTTCTTATCAATGAATGGCGTAATGATTTATTACTAGAGATCTAGTCTTATATAGGAAGAACGTAATACAATTAGGCATGACAAAGGAAATTCCTAAATTTGGAAGGAAAGTTATGAGGGACCCAAATTTGGAGAAGCAGGCGTTTAGGCATTGGCATTGCCCGCGAAATTGCCTTAGCGCCAAAAACACGCACTCCAAGACTACAAGTCCTTATCCCTATCATATTCCTATGAGTACTGGGTAAAGCGGTTTTGTTCTCAAAACTATACCTCAAAAACCTACAACGAATTCCTCCAACTCATCATGTGGATTAAGAAAACCATATTTTTAGTAGCCTAATAATCAGGATTCAGGTGTGTGGGATGGAGGGAGTGCACATGTTTGAGAAAATAGTCAGATACTTATATCATATGATATTGGCACTTGATAGGTCGTAAAAGATTAATTCCTAATTGGGTTTGAAATAGTGACTTAACCTATTTAATAAGTATTATCACATATGAGTTCGGTATGTTTAATAGGTTGTAAGAGATTCCTTTCTGAACTAGTTTGGAGGAATCTCGTTTTTGTATTTAGTACAAAGTACAGACAAGACAACAGAACATTCTCTGTACCCTACTAGGTTTGTCAGTCCAACACACCCTGAAACTCAATCTCTCATATCTGGTTTATTTCAGCTCCCATGGGTCCATGGTCGTCTACGACCAAAAGGTAACGCTTTTCTTCTTCTTCCAAATTTATTAAAAGTTGGTACTGTTTCCTTTTTTTGCAAGGATTTTTAGTGTGATTCTGAATTTCTGCCTTTTCTTTTTTTTGGGGGATTGTTTGTGTGGTTTTGATTAATGGTTAATACTGTCTGTTAAGATTTCTGTGATTGCATCAGTTTGTGGGTCTAAATTGCAGTTTTGTTTTTTGATGCCATCGATCAGCTATTAGTTTTTGTTTTTTGGTTATGAATTTGTCTAATTATAGTGTTATTTTGAACTGAAATTCCTGACTTTTATGCAGCATATAGATTTTATGTTCGTCTAGTTAAGATAAGGGTCTCGTTTGGTAGTAGTATTGTTGTTTTAGATTTTAATGTGAAAATTGTGATCTAAAAAACGTAGCAAAAACACGTGTTTTAAGTACTAAAATGTAATAAATTGTGTTTGGTATAATATTTTTATGACATTTTTTCAAAACTGAAAACACACGCTTTCCAAAATCGAGCTGTTTTATAATAATAAAAAAATTACGTTAAGAAAATAAGGTCTGAAAAGGTTGTCATTTGAAGAAAAAAAAAATGCAATTTCAAAGCGGGATGTCAAAGAGACACAAATCTATTTGTCTATTTATTAGCAGAGAAATCACTTATTTTTCATGTAAGCCTAAGATTTTGGTACGTGCCAAATTATTTAGAGAAAAAAAAAAGGGAAAGCAATTACTAAAGATACTTTTTATGTTTGGTTTCCATGTCTTTATTGTTTAATGTTGTGGAAGACCACTTTTTTAGGGGTCCAATTATATACTTAGACAATGCACATTGAGACAGAAACAGGTACAGTCGTAAAATAGTTTTAAGAATGTTGTTTATTAGAGGAAGCCGGTCATTCCATAAATAATGTTAATTTAAAGCACAAGAAAAGGATTTTGATGCTTGATTTTGTTACATTTCTTGCATAGATCTTATGCTTCCATCCTTATTTTGTGATCCTCGTGTCAAATTCTTTGGATTTTAGAAAATTGATTGTATGTGCACGTCATCAAGACTTCACTATCTTAACTGCCAAAGCTTTTTCTTAATTATTTTTAGCCAAATAAGTCTAGCGATATAACAAATTTTATAACTTTTTTCACAACTACTGAGATAGGAACTTATAATTGGTGTATAATAACAATAATAATGTCAATGGTGATAATTGGTGTATAATAATAATGATATCAATGGTGATCTCGTGTGAAAGTGATCTTACACTAATCATAATCTAATGCTGATGCCTCAAATATTAAAAAAATTGTGAAATATATTTTGTTGTAGCAGCATTGTTGATTTTTTGCTTCGCCGTACTGGTCAGAGTTCTTTTGGATTGTGAATTTGATTCACTTGGTTTTAATAAGAAATTTTATGGTAAAGTTAATGGGACCCATCAAGCATTTTGTAACATTGACCTCAAAAAATAGTTTTCCCTCAGATCTGCATTTTTAGTGTAGTTATATTTCAATGATTGACATTTTCTCAACTTCAAATGCGCAAATTAAGCACACTCTTCTTTTCTTTAGTCATGACAACCTTCTTGTGTACTTAAACTAAAATTTGCCTTAGTATCTGTGTAGTTGAGTTGTTGGACTTGAAATTCTATGATGGAGTGCTGATTTTACATTCCTTGAACTTTTGACTTGGTATAGCCAGCAACTGTGTCAGCTCTTCTAATTTATGTTAATCACTAATATATAATTTCTCAGACTCGAGGACTTTTAATTCCCTTATTAACATTTTTAGACCAAATCATCTCTTTTGTTCTTCCACAAGTGATTGTTTATTTTTTATTGGTAAGCTAACTGATGGATATTGAATCCAAGACCTTACCCTCTATTTTGCGCATATAAGGAAAGGGCACAATTTGATCTAGATTTCATTGGCCATAATTGACTTAATTTATTCAACTCAGCTGGGTCCTCCTTTTCCCTTGGAAACACTATATTTGTTTATTCTGTTTGGAATTCTTCTGTTGTAGTTGGTCTTATTGGATTTCCCAGAGTTTTCTCTTATTTTTTTCTCTCCCTCTCTTTCTTGTTGCTTGTCCTGACTTGTGATCGGTTAACACAATGAAACAGTGACCATTACTCCAACAGAAAGAGATTCACTGGAAGAGAAAGCTCTAGTGGTATTATGAAGAGTGTGAACCCTTTGTCCTCAAAGAAGAATACCAGGGAGGATGAGCTTGCTAGACTAAGATCAACTGGCTCTCAACATGAATCAATTAGATCAAAACTTAAAAATATGGGTCCTATATGTAAGTCCAGAAAGGAGTCTGCTGCTGCTTTTCTCCAATCATCAATAGAAGAAGAGATTGATCTTGATATGCAGTTTGGTGAGGAAAAATGTTCTGATGATAGCACGTGTATGTGGTTGTCATCAGATTGCACAACCCCTTCATCGTTTTTTGAAGAATACAGACTGTCTAGTTCATTTAATCCTTCTAGTGATGAGTTTTTAGGTTCAAGGTTGTCATTGTTGGCAAATTTAGGTAATGAATTAACTCCCTTTAACGAGTCCGCGAGAAAGCCTATGGAAGAGGCATCTTCAGCTCTTGAGAATATCATTCCAGACGCAGAGAAGACTTTTCAGAACGATTTGAATGAAGCAAATGTAGTTACATGGCTATTTAGCTCAACGGCAAGTGATGCAAATGCAAATGAGTCCACTGTGAGACATTCTGAGAATGCTGAGTGTCAGTCCTGTGAGAACTCCAAAAGTTGTGACAACCCTTCAAGTCCTTTTGGCACCAAGCCTGATTCTTCTTCTCAAATTTCTGATTTGGAAAAAACAAGTTACTCAGACTCTTTGATGAATCTTGATGGTGAAGATTCGAATTTGATTTCAGATAATAATCTGGATTTGGATTGCTTCCAATCTGGTTTTCCTAGCCCATCGTTTAAGAACAGTTGGTGTTCTGAAGTTCCATCATCTAGTTCTAGTGTTTCTTCGTTCACTGACTTAGGATATCAAAAATCAGCATATAGTACTTCATCTGAGCATGTTTCAGAAGCTACTTCAGAAGATTTCAATGCTGATGAACCACTTTTCTGGCCATACAAATGCAAATTTGATTGGAGTTCTGGGGAATCTTGGCAATGGTTTTGCACATCACCTCGAAAGGATATACTAACTCCTTCCAACTCTATTATTGTAAAATTCCCAAGGAAAAAAGTGGCACCCAAAGAAGGGTGTAGGAAAAGGCTAGTGTTCAGCTCAGGATCAATACCTTCAAGGAGTATGGAGTTGAAGCAAGGAGACAACAACAAAGATGTCCACAGGATCAATACTGTACCCTCAAGGTTGAGCAAGTCAACAAAAAGATCAGCGAAAATTGTGCCCTTAGAAATGAAAGATGACATTATAGAACCAAAAGATAGGAAACTGCCTGTTCAGAAATTCGTTGGTGAAGATAATAATTTCTCAAAGGAAGATTTTGCATCGAAGGATAAGCTTTCAATGGGAAAAGAAGATTTTGCATTGGATGAAGAACTTCCAATTGAGACACTGTTGGGCCTCGATGAATTTGACGGGCATGAAGGAGTTGATTCTGGATTTGATGGAGATGTTTTCTCACTGGATGAGTTGCTATATTAATTTGAGCACAATTTTGTTCTGATAGAGATAGAGGAACTGACCAAATCCTAATATACTTTTTAGAGGATGTGTTCCATTTCAGCCTACTAATTTTACTGCAGACATTTACTTTTTTTTCTAGTAGGTTTCATAGTGTTAGCCAGATATACAAATATGATATAGGAAGATATGCAATTGCTGTTACTTGAAAGGAGTCTCATAAATGTTTCAGCAATTTAGACATGCTTGGTGCATGCTTTCAAAATTGTGAATTTGAGATCAGTTTTTTTGTTCTAATTGCAGCTAGTCCAATTGCTGAAATTTCTGCAAAATTTTAATGGAAAGTACTTTTTATCTGTTTGCTTCTGATTCTTTACTTTCATCTATTCCTAAATTTTCCCTTGGAATTGTTAGCCAAGTTTTATTCTTCAGACATTTTGTAATAAATCTAAATTTGTTCCAATGAGACCCTATAAATGGTTTTATATTGAGTTCCTGCCCCAACCTGTCTTTGACAGCTCAAACAGAGTTGGAAAAAAATAGACAAACTAACAAAGTGTCCCTAGCTTTCCAGCAAATGCATATCTTTGAGTTTCTCATGACAATTCTCAGGGAAAAAGACATAAAAACACTTGGACTGAATTTTGTCTGTGTAATGATATATGCATGTTTAGAAAATAGGGGTGTTTTATCATTTTTGTAATTCTGTAATTATTTGGATTAATACAGGACTTTCTGAAAAATTTCTGTACTTATTTGCTATATTATGGTGGATGTCTGGGAATTGTAATATTTGGGTTTGTAATATTGCTGATCATTCATTGGTTGCAATGCCTGATAAGTATCTTTAAGAGTGCCTCTACTTCTGGCCAAAGAACAATCCAAATGAACGTAGAACTTGGAGATAATCTGACAGGTTTGCTAATGCTAGTTAGCAGAATTACCTGTTGGACATACCCAATCCTAAGAATTTTTTTTACGATCACAGACATTAAACACCACAAAAACGTGTCGCTACCATTGGACTATTACTTAACCCTTCGAGAAATATTTATGTTGAGCTTTTTACTTGCTTAGATAATTAGGTAAGGATCCATTTCTCAATTTGTATAAAAAAAAAATTAGTTATGTTTTGGTTGACCTGCCCCTTGTATGGACCAGATTGGTCATAGTCATTGGTGATCAACCAAATTCGTTTTTTGACCTAAATGCATAGAAAACTTTCAAGAAATTCAATGGTTCAAGTTATCACATTTCACATTAGGTGATGCCTGAGGTAGATTTTCCTTTCCTAAAGAATTCTTCTTTGTAAATGTCTGTTTTTCTGCTAATAAATAATAATAACTATCATTATTTTCAGGTTGTGGAAAATTGTCCCCAATGTTTGAACCCAAAATTTTCCTTGCCAGAAGCGTTATAGAGTAAAAAGACTCTTGACTATTGGTTTTTTTTTTTTTTTTTTTTGAGAGAGTTTGAACCTATGGCATCCGTTCCTGATGATAGCTCTTTATCATCAGACCAAGACACCAATCAATTTTTGGTGTAGGCGAGAATTGCACTCCAGATCTCTTATACATCCATCAGAGACTTTATCAATTGAGCTAACTGGAACCCACTCTCTTAACTATTGTTAATAGTTAATAAGTATAGCTATATGATTTCAGCAAAAGAAAAAGAAAAAAGAATAACTATAGGGGTATTTATAAAGTTTTATCTTACAGTGCTCTGTTGTCCCAATCTTACCCAACCTAGACAAGGAAGAGTTATTTCTAGTGCTTTTTTAATCAAGAAATATTGCAGTTTTTTTTTTTTTTTTTTTTTTGAAAATCAAGAAATATTGCAGTTGATGAGCAAAGGAGTCACTTGGTGGCCCTATTAAATCATGTCATCCAAGTGAATCAAAATTCGTAAAGTATATTAATTAATATTTTCACAGCTATTTGGTGACTTGATTAATTTGAAAATTTGACATTAATTTAACTTATTTCAAGAGCGTGAATGAGTACATCCACTCGTTAGGCCCATATCTTTTGTGCATTCACTTTTCTTTTATTTTTTGTTTTTTATTTTATGAATAAAAATTCAATGAAATCTAACAAACATAGAATAAACCTTAACTAGGATTATCCTCCCTCCAAGGAAAAGACCAAGGCCATAACACATAATTCACATTTCAATAATATCCATCTATCTGTGGGTTTCAATAGTTCAATTAGCTTAACTGGTTAAAGTCGTTTATTTTCGAATAAAAATCCTGAGTTTGAAACCTATCTATTCCAAAAATTAAATGGTGTTTTCGCTGATATCATAAAAAAAACAATTATCATAGACTGAATGTCATAAGTTTAATCCTATTTTATCTTTAAAAAATATAATAATAAAAAATACCCATCTGTCTAAAGAATAAACCACCCTATTTCTATCCTTGGTAATCAAAACAAACTTTGTGGAAAAATGGGATGGAACTAAACCAAGAATGTCTTCAACTATCTTTGCAAACTCCCAGCTAGCATTCTTAGAAGCCTTCAAAATATTGTTCCTTCAAGGCAAGGTGCAAACTTTACGGTCATTGACTCATTCTAATTGCCATAGCTTTAGCAAACGTTGCATAAATCAACAAGCTACTTTAATTTCTTGCTAGAGTTGTCATACAAGCTCTCTAATATTCTTAGGTAGCATCTACATTGAGTTTGATCCAATCATCAGGAGGGCACTCCCCACCTAGGCCTAATTGTAAACCATCACGGTTTGCTTTCTAGGCTTTGAGAAGCCAGCAAAGGCTCTAAGCACTCTCTGACATATTAATAGGATCAATTGGACGTTTATTGAACAAAAAACCATTTTTTTCACCTTCTAAATAACATCAAACAACAATGCTGCCATAAGAGTAAAATGCTTAGCAAAAATGAAACCATTAATTAGCTTTTAGGTGGGTCTAGAACAAAAATAATTAGCTTCTTCCCCAAAGAAGAATTCTTTAGGAATTGGCCCCAATGGGATTTAGATACTGGTTCTAAAACATATAGCACACAATGATCATCCACCATACTCGACCATGAGATTTTTAGATTCTGGTTCTAAAACATATATATATAAGTGTTCACATGGTGTCATAATGACACATGCATGATGAATGACAATTGTATCAAACTACTCAAATAGTTCCTACATTTTTCTTTTTAATAATTGTCACAACAAATGGAACAAGGAGGATTTAAATCATCATGAGAAAGATTAGACAATACTACAAGTCTACAACTGTGATTTTTGACAATAGATCCTACATTAGCACAGTTTAAGCGAGAAAGTCACTAGTTGATCACGCTTGAATTTAATTGCCCCCTATTTTAGAGCTCATCAAAGTTCTTTTTCCAAATTTTGGTTAGCCAACCCTCTTTTTCGGTCTCCAACAAAGTCAACAATCTCTCAACAAAATATTGCAAAACTACAGTACTTCAACACAATTGTTGAGGTACTACAAATGTTGCGAAATAATTTCTTTTCAATTTTTTTAATTCCTCCACCATTAGTAATAATAATGAAAAAAATAATAGAATACTTAAATGAATAAAGAAAAAATAGAGAGTTTGTTAAAGTATGTATTAAAAAAAAAAAAAAGCACTACTTATTACATACTGATGTGTACAAAGTGAATGCGCCGCATTAGTTGAAAACATGATTTCAGTTAAATTGTGAAATCAAGTTAGCTTATGGTTAGCCAAACTTCCCAAAAGCTACAGTACCTCATTAGAAGCTCGTAACCTTTTTTTAATTTTTTAATTTTCAAAAAAAAAAATTTGAGAGAGAGAGAGAGAGAGAGATGAGAAGATAAGTCAATTAACTGTATTGGAGTATGATTCAGGAGTTCTGTTTAGATCAATATTCTATTTCTGATTTGTTTCTTCCATTTTTAGAGGAACCAAATGGGTTCTAGAGTCTAGACTTCAATAGTTTGTATAAGTGTTCATGGGTTTTTATGATTTTTGTTGGTATTTGATTTGAATATATGAAGAAGAAGAAGGTGTTTGTGAAGCCGATTGCAAAGAAGCAATCTAGTGTGGAGAGAGAGAGTGATACAATTGACTTAATGAAACCCAGAAGAACAGATAATGCACTGAGTTAAGGTAGAAATTTTGACTTTGAAAGCATGTAAAAATAAGGCTATCTTTTTTTGTGTCAGCATCATGTCACAATATTTTGATATAAGAGTTTTGTGTATGATCATTGTAATAGATGACACTAATGCAGCCATGTATCTTGCCATCTTTTTTTGAACATTTGGCAAAATTGTTCAATTTTTAATTGAGTTCTTTTTCCTTGAATTTTCTCAATGTTGCCAAATGACCTGAATCTGAATTCGCTGTCCATCTTTTTCTTGGCATATAACCTTCTAAGAACAAGAACTAAATCAAAGGTTTCGTCAGCAAAGAAACAAGAAAAATGAAAAATAGAACAGAAAAATATAAATTCAATGTTTCAACTTTCAAGTTTCAACTCAATAACAAATTTTTTCCACTTTCCACCAATTTTCCAAAACATGCGTGGAATTGGTGGTAAAACTTCCTCATCAGGTTGAAGTCAAAGCTATTTTTCAAAATCTTACACGAAACACATGTAAAAAAAAGAAATCCCAGCAGCCATACATGACTATAACATCCAAAATTCACCATCAATGACAATGACAATTTATTTGGGATTTATTTGGATGAGTATTTCTCCGATCCTAGGTATATTCTTAGTTCCATCAATTTTTAATAGTTATGGTAGATTATATTTTAAATTCTATAGTTTGGGATGGTTTTAGAAGTTTCAAATTAAACCCCATAATTAAAAAATGATCTAATTAAGCTATAAAGTCATAATGGTGATACTGTTAATGGAAAATACTTTTTTTTAAGAAGAAAATGGAAAATACCTAAACAAAAAGATATCTTGTAGTTACGTAAAAATATATATCATAAATAAGTGTATATCGAAAGTGCTCATGAATTATACAATAAGTATTGTATGAATTGTATTGTATCGCAAAATCTGAAATTTATTGTTACTGTTATTAATTGGATTGAGAGAGAGAGAGGGAGAATAGATTAGAGAAGAGTTGGCTGGACTCTACTCTCCTTTAATCCAAACAAACCATTAATAAATTGTACTTAAATTTTACACCTAAACAAAGCCTAATGCTCATGGATTATATGATACATATAGGTGTGTATTGTATGAATTGTATATCGCAAAATCTAAAATTTATTATTACTGTTGTTAACTGGATTGAGGAGGGAGAAAAAGAGAACAGATTAGAGAAAAGTTGGTCGGACTCTACTCTCCTTTCAATCCAAACAACCTATTTAAATTTTACACCTAAATAGAGCTTAAACCAAAAATCAAGTATGTTAGCTCAATGATAAATACAGTAACAATCTTTAACCCCCAAAAAAAAAAAAAAAAAAATAATAATAATAATACAGTAACAATCATTTTATTTTGGAGGGCATCTAAAATTTTTTATTAAAAAAAAAAACAGAAATTTCTTAACCTGCAAGGTACACGTGTCAACAGTAGATAGGCCCCGGATTACACGTTGGGAAGCCAAAAACGACAGCCGACCAACTCGCCGCTTTCCTTCTTCCTTTCCACGAGGACTCTAAATAAGCTAAGGACTGGGACTCTCGAAATTCACCCTTGTCCTCATTCCATATTTACGTAAAACGCCACTCTACCAAAACCAAAATCTTTACCCACACTTTAGTATTGTACAGTTCAAAACCCACAAGGGGCATTTTCGGTATTTCGTCTCAGGTTGTAGCTTGTAACAGTTCAGGTCTGAACGGAAGCTTCCTTGTTCTCTCTCTGTTCAAGCTTCTTTCCTTTTTAAAAACAGGGTTTTGGCATTTCTGCTTGTTTGACTCGGTGGAAACGATCTCTTTTGCTCCGAAATTTCAAACTTTGGAAGTTCATTTCGTCTTTCGAGATTGTTTTTAAAAAGGGTCTTTCTTGGATTCTTTGTTGATCAAAGGCATTGACTTTGTTGGTAAGGTTTTTGCTTTCTTTGCTTAGCAAATTTATGTCTTTTTGGAGTTTCTAATGGAGTTGTATTTGATTTTGCTATCTGGGTTTTGTTTTTGGATGTGAAAGAAGAAATGGGTGGGTCTTATTTTTCTACATGATTAAGTTATCATGTGGTTTTGTGAATTTTGAAGGGTTGTATTTTGTGGGATTTGTTTGTATAATCAGTTCAAGTGCTTGTTCTTTTGCCTAATTCTATTGGGTTTTTTGTTTTTGTTTTCTTTTTCTTTCTGAATTCGTCTTGGTGCTTTGTAATTGTATTATGATTGACCTTTTCTATATGTGGATTTTGTTCTGGGATGAAATAGAACATATGGGTCAGATGTGTTTGAATGTTGAAGATATCATTTTGGGAATTATTTTTTACTTTTTGTCATGCTCGGTTTATTGTTCATGCATTTTGCTAATGGGATGTTCTTGAAGATGTTATAAAAGAAATTGGTCTAGAATATGTTGTTGGTTTGTGTGTAATGTTAAATTTTGATACTGTTATTATTACTTTACTTTTGTTTTTTGTTTTTAACTTTTCCTTTTCCTCCCCCTTCAGATATTTCATTCTTGTAGTATTAGTGTAGGCCTAAATGATCTGACAGCCTACGTTCAATGATCATTTAGGCCTGTTATCACTAATTCTACATGATTTAGGCCTATACTAATACTACAGATATTTCATTCTTGTAGTATTAGTGTAGACTTCTTTCTGGCCATGCATTCAAATTCTCTCCAGCATACGTTCAATGATCATTTAGGCCTGTAATTTTGTCGAAACAATTTCTGATTATCATATTTCATGTTTGTAGCATCATCATAATCTAATGGGTTTGAACAGTGGGCGACTGGAACTTAAAAAAAAAAAAAAAAAAAACCGCAGAGGATTGGAATTTCTGCTGATTTTTGGTTTTGTGTTTGTAGGGTTTTCTTGTTTGTTTGTTTGTTTTTTTTTTTTTTTTTTTTGGTGGTGGTTTTTAAGCTTGTAATGTAGAATTCCTTAAAGAGTGCTTTGCATTTTGATTTGAAGTGTTGGTAGTTTCAGGTTGTTCTTCCCAAAAATATTGCTAAAGGTCAAGTAAGATGCGTGCACCAGCATTGCTTGCACAGTGTTTGCCTGGGTTGGTTCCCCATGACCGGGGAACTCACAGCGTGTCCTCCATTTCTGAGAGAGATCTGCATTTCCCTTCGCCAGCTGTTGAGATTCTTCCATCAAAGGTATATCCCCTATCCACAACATTAAAAGTCCCAATCTAAAAGTGACAGCCAAAGGAAGAATTATTCATCACAATATAGTGATATAGTTCAGCTGAAGCTTTTGCTGTGAGACACGGAGTTAGAAATTGTGTTCAGAGCACTAACAGTCTCCTCTTTCTACTCTGCAGACAGCTCACCCCTACAAGTATGCTGGAGAGAATGTAGACTTGCAAGGGCTCAATGTGTTCAAGGTATGCCAAATCCTTATTTTTGCAGTTGTGCTTGTCAGCATTTATATTTTCTCTTGTTTGTACAAGTAAAGTTCTTCATGAAAGATAATTGCAGTTGGTTGGTTGTTTGGTAATTGATTCTTTTCCATCCATTGCAACTGGACCAGGCTGAAATCATTCCCTTAATTTCTGTGTTCGAGACCCACCAAGAGAGAGAGAGAGAGAGATGTTAATGTAATCAGGATTCTGATATGAGTAGAAGGTGCCTGCTGGGATATAAGCTGTAGGTTTGAACCATGTACTGAAAGACAAAGTATATGTTGGGTTTTTTCCCCATGTTTCCCAAGACCTGGGGAAAGGATGTTTGGACTTCCTCTTCCCACTAGAGTGGATGGAGGCAAAGGTCACAAGTTCAAAACCCACTTACTGCCTTACCTTACCAATTATTTTTTTATTTTTTTATTTTAAAAAAGGTATTTTTTTTGGGAGAAAAAGAGAGAGAGGGGGGGGGGGGGGGGTGCAGGCTTGAGGGGAGCATAGGGGGCATTGGAGGTTGGTGGGTTGAGTTCAATGTATTAACTTTCCCTCTCCATGGAATAAAATGACAACAGGGAAGAGTTAGTGTTGCTGATATATTGTTTGTAGAACAGTCTGTTTAATAAACCTGATTGATGCCTTTTACAATCTCTAACAGGGAAGAGTTAGTGTTGCTGATATCATTGGCTTCAATGGTTTGGACGTAATATCTTCAAAATCCGATGGTAGGTACCTGACATTCCATTATTTATTTTAGGACAAAGATTAGCTTCAAACCAGTTTGGAGGAATCTCTTCCAACCCACTACATGGCAATTTATAAGACCATCCATGTGTATAATTAAACAGGTCACATGACTCATTAAAAAAGTCATGACAAAAATTATAGATGAATGATCTCTTCAATAGTCATATAATGGGTTGGAGAAAGATAGCTCCAAATTGGTTTGGAGCTAAAATTTTTCCTTTATTTTATGTGGAGTTGTCCAATTCAAATCTGCCACTGATTAGGCTTTAGAATTACTAAGTCCTGCTTTAGTAATCTTGTTCTCTACAAATGATTGAAATTAAAGCTAAAAAACTCTTCCTTTTGTAGGATATTTGAAATCTTGGGACAGCTCTATCGATCTTGTTAATGTCCTCAAACATGAGATTCGTGATGGACAATTAAGCTTCAGAGGCAAAAGGGTACTTGAGGTAATTGAGTCAAAGAGATTTTACTTGCTGCTTCATGCTTCAATTTATTACTTTCAATCTTTTCCGATCTCATTTTGACTATGAAGCTTGTTGATTCCATTAATTACTATTTTTTCTAGGGTATTTATTTGGATAATATTCAACCCTAATAGGGAAAATTGAAGTATTCCTTTAGGGGTGTTCTTTGAGGGGAAGATATATATTTTGTGGGGATTTTCTTTCTCAACAGAAACCTGTAGATAATGGCTCTTTTTTGAGGGCTCATCCTTTTCTAGAGAATACCATTATCACATCCAAAAAGGCTGATTTTGGTCTGCAGTTAGAAATTTTGTCAATGTTGGTTTAATTCAATATTCTTTGTCTATAGACAAGTAATCTAAAATGCTTCTGAACTACATTTTGTATATATTTTTTAGGCTACTTTGTATCCATTTTCACAAGGTAGTCTCGTTTCAATAAAATTATTTTTACCTATCAAAAAAGAATAAAAGAAAAGAAAACCTTATTGCTTGCACATTTAAGAATGTTGGGTGATGATAACTTTCTTGCTCGTGTTCCTGTGACTAGTTTTCCCATGTGAAGAAATTAGAGTTGATAGTCAATTACTCCATTTGTTAGTTATTATGGAACATTTTGAGAGTTGATTCGTCTACTTGGTGATTCTTACAGCTTGGAAGCAGTTATGGACTTCCGGGGATTTTTGCATGCTTGAAGGTAAATCCTATTAAATTGATTGAGCCTTGGCTTCTTTACTTTTGATGATTCTTGTGTTATACATCTACCTAGAAGTGTGAATACAATGATTCATTTTAGTTGTTCTTTCTCTCTCCCACCTACTTCCAGTTTCAATCTCTCCTAATCTCTAAATACATAGGGCCTTGTGCTGATTTCGTATGGAGATAATTTGTAATTGGGAATTACATGAAAGCATGAACATCTTGCATGTGTTACATTAATAATAATATATAAATATCAGTTGTTTGTAAACCAATGGAATTTGGAACTATCTTCAATTAATTCAAAATCTTTCAGATGGTCTGTAGTTATATGCAGAGTACATATTTTAGATGGCCCTGTCTGGTCAAGTTGGTTTTTTATTTTATATATATATATATATATATATTTAGAAGTCATCTGTGCAAAATGTAATGCATGCAAATTTGAATTCTTTTAGAAGATATCCACTTTTAATTGATTTTTTATAAAAGCGTAGTAGCCCCTTTGTATTGAGTAGGTTTCAAATTTGTTGGCTTAAATAATTGTTGAATTGTAATTATCCTTATTGCTATGATTTAATTCTGTATATATAATTCCTGTTTGCCTACACGTTGTCAAATACATTTGCATCATATAGAAAACTTGAAATAAAAAATTTTAGTGAAAATTATACGAAAACACCCTGTGGTTTTTCCTAAAACATGGAACCCCCTTGGGGTTTGAGTGTAACACTAAATCCCCTTGCCATATTGTTTTATGTGAAAATGCAGCTCTAAATTTTCACGTAAAAATAAAAAATAAAAAAACCTTGGGTTTTGTGTTACACCCAAAAACCTTCGCCGGGGGGAGGGGGTTGTTAACTGTTACACTCAACCTTCAAGGGGGTTCTGTGTTTTATGGAGAAACCACAAGGGTTTTGTGTAATTTTCCCAAAATTTTATTTAGCAAAATGAAAGAGACAAAATGGCATAAACTAGATGCTCGACACAGATGAACACAAGTGAATTTGGTTCTTGAAAAATATACTTACCCTATATCTGATTCATTCTTGCACAGGGAGCTGGCACAGTGCATTTTCAAGACCTCAATGCAGAAACTATAAGATGCACAACCATACCAAATGTCCTTGCCAATCTGGAGCAAGCTCGGGACAAGCAGAGTAGACATCCAGAGAGCCCTCTGACACCTTCAAGACAAACTCTTGCCCCATCAGTCCACTTTTTTGCTGGGGACTGGGATGAGCTCCCCACTGTCCTGTCTGTTGTGAAGAGTGAAGGGTGTGAAGCAACACCAGGGATGAGCCTGAGCTTCTCCGAGGAGGATTTCATGGATGGATGTAGTAGCCTAGATGGAAGCATCACAGGGCAGGAATCCACCTCTAGGCGATCAAGGAAGCTTTCAGGAAGCCGGGCATGGGAAAGGGCTAATGAGAATGATCAGTGCGAGGGTGGTTATGATGTTATTTTGATGACAGACATCCCATACTCGGCCACCTCTTTGAAGAAGCTATATGCACTGATGAAAAAGGTAAGTTTCTTTGTCTCTTATGATTCATTTGGTTATATTATGTTAAATCAACGTACAAGATTCCAATCTTGACCATAGTGGCATGATTGATATGGTTTGTCTGTCTATCCTTGACAAATAACTCATATGAGGTTGGAGCATTCTGAGGAGTAGTGTATATGTTTTTCAGTCATCTGGACATTGTTCAGTGGATTAGTTTTAATAACTGATGCGTCTCATATGCCATCTCACATCTTGTTATGGGATTGGAAGCTTTATCAACTTAGGTGACATTTGAACAAATCCCAAATAAATAAATTTGGAGGTAGTGCCAGTGGCATCTAGATATGTACATAATTGGAATCTAGATTTATTGTATGTGTAATGAGACCCTGTTACCAGAAATTGTGCTACATATTTTTTGCTTTCCGAGTGAAATTACTTGTGTTGTTAACTTGTGCATTTTGTAGCATGTCAAACTGAGCTTCATCCAACTCATTTTTTATTTATTTGCTTTGGATAACTAGTGTGTCAGGCCTCCATATGGAGTTGTGTACTTAGCCACAAAGAAGAATTATGTGGGCTTTAACAGTGGAGCACGGCACCTGAAAAATCTGGTAGATGATGAAGGCGTTTTTGGAGCACATTTGGTCAAAGAGATTGCCGATAGAGATGTTTGGAAATTCTTTCTCAAGTGAACAGGATATACAGAATTGCAGAAAAATAGTCAGTAAACTTCATTACAGGTTTTGAGATAATATTTGTTAATTTGTATAATATAGATCACAAATATTCCTTTTCTCCTCTTTTTTTTTTTTTTTTTTTTTTTTTTTTTGGTGGTGGAGGAGGAGGAAAGGGTTTGTTTAGTAATTTATGTTCATTTTTATTTTCCTGCCATGCCTTCTGTAATTTTTACTTTCCCTCTTACTTTGACAAAAATTTGTTCCTTGTCAAAACTGTAAATCAAAAGATTTACTAATTTCAAAGTGAAATAATATTGTTACTTTGTTGTTCTTCTTCTTCTTCATCTGTATTTTGTGTCATATTATTTGGTTATGGCTAGAAGAGTTGAATATGGAAAAGCAATTTTGCGAATCTGATTTTGTGGTTAGATTTGTGATGATACTGTGTTAATATTCAAGTAATTGTTTGGATGAGTTGGAGAAATTTGACAGTTTTTTATTTTTATCTTTATAAGCTATATGACACCTAGTAGTACCTTTCTTACAAGGGCAGGAGGTATTATTATTTGAACTCAATCAAATAGCATTCACATTTGGTTATGTAAAAATAATAAGTTTTAACTCACAAAATACCATTTTATCTATTATATATAATCAGTTTTACAACGCATCTTACTTCTCATTCTTTATTTTGGGAAAGATCAATATTAAAATAATCTTTTTTTCTTTCTCATTGATTTTTTTCCCCCATTTTCATAGAGAAATCAACCCAACACCGCCTAACCACCACCTCTACCCCTTACAAAACTTGGCCAACTCATCATAATACCTAATCGACCCATTAACGCAATACACAAATTACAAACCCTACACAAATCAAAACAATGTCGACCAACTGCAATCCAAATTGCAAACCCAACACAAACCAACCACTGTAATCTAAACCAACAACCTTAGCCTATGCCCAGATCATTGCCCCCAAAACACAACCATGCAACCAAAACCCATCAACCAGTGTAACCCTAACCTGCAACCACCACCGATATGAGACCATTGCAACCCACTAGTTGGGACCCATTGCCATTACGCCACAACCCACAGATGTCGTGACCTATGCCAAGATCCATGCATCAACTCACAATTCCCACTCGCTAAGTCTCACAACCACCATGCTGCAACCTAGTGAGCGAGAGAACTGTGAAGAAAAAAAAAGAGAGCTCAAGAGAGAACTGAGATAGTTAGATAGGAGAGGTGAAAGAGAATAAAAAAGGAATTAAAATTTTTTGCAACTTGCTGAATTGCTTGTATATTTACATAAGCACTGTAGTAAATTGTAATTTTTTTACAATATGCCTCGCAAATAAAGGTGTTTTGTGCATTTTTGTGAATAGTATTATCTATTTTGCATTTTTATGGGTTTTACATCACCCAATGTGAATACTCTTAGAAAAGGCCCAAAATGAATCTCTCATATATACATATGAGAGAGAGAGAGAGAGAGAGATCCTTTACCATTGATGAAATAGTAGAGAATGAAATTGAAACTTCAATTTTTATAAATTAGTTTCCCACACAATAAATTAATAACAATAGCCACTTAATCTCTATTAAAAAGCCACTTAAATTTTTTGTAAACTATTTTTCTACACAATTGTAAGGACCAGTTTTGATTTGGACCTTAAACAGGTCTGGATTTTGGTTCAATAAGCTCAAACAATGAATTTGTAGAGTGTGGGAGAAAGAACTAGTCTGATTTTAGAAAAGAGATAACAATCATGGATGGTTTGGAAGAAATATTAAGGAATTTAAATACAAAAACTATCCTCGGTGTAGCCTGAACAACTCAGAAGTATTAACTTTGTCCAAAATCCTCCTTTCTTTTCTAATAACTTGTTCTTTAGTACTTTTTCGATCCCTTCTCTTTGGCGACCTTTTCACGTTATATACCCTGAATTCCATATCATCTTTACCATATACGTGTAAATTTGATTCTGGGGGTGCTTTCCTGTCCCATCTCACACTCCCTGCACTTTCTACTACTAGCTGTAAGGCTACTCGTTCACTATTCAAGTATTACCTCCACATTAATGCGGCCAGAGAGTTAGCTGGGTAGCATTTATTGTGGAGGTAACAGCTCTCGTAGATATTTTTTTTCCTCCTCCCTCCCCTTTATCCAATGTTCGACTCCTTGTCATAAGGTCATATTAAAGGAGTATTCAGAAGGATAAGAAGATTTCAAACCACCTCGGACAAAAGTTCCGAGGTGACTCTTCACCTCGGATAGGTTGGGAATTACTATAATAACTTTTATTTCTTCCGTTAACGCCACTCCTGTTATCACCTTAGCTGACCATCCTCGGACCTGTCAGTATCATCGGATTGGGTTATTGGGTCGTAGGCCCATCCCATACAACCTCAACAATACCCCAGAGATAACTGGTCCCCATAATAGCCCCTCAAAATCTTACTTTTCGACTCCTCAGGAGGAAAGGAGGATTTTGATATCCTCGTCCTACTCCCCCTATGATCTTGTTTCATTTAGCTAAGTCCCAAGAACACGTTTTTATCTTCTTAAGGCATGTCTTTGACGCATCAGCGTTTAGAGCGTGCCTTTATTTAATTTTGGCGACTCCCTTGTCCCCCACGTTCAACGGCAGGATGGGAATCTAACGGTGGATGGGTTCTCTTGGTATACGAGCAGGAAATCTCCCGCTCGCAATTTCCGTGCCATTATAAATAAGCTTTCAAATCAATCATTTTTCACCTTCAACAGTTACATTATTCTAGAACTCGTACATTGAATTTATCTTTCTCTCTCTCTCTCACTCTCCCGTGCATCTACAAATACAAAAACCTTGTCTGAGGACCACTTTTCAAACCCGTAAGTTTCCCTAAACTCATTTCAGTTTTTATTTCGACTTGCGAAATTTTCTTTAAAGACTTCTTAGAAAATGGGTAGATTCAAGCACTTAATGGACTCCGAGGAGGGGATGAAGAGTTTTAGGACCAAATACAACATTCCCCCAAATGTAGGCGTTAGGTACGCTGCACAGGGGGAATGGTTTGACGAGAGGAAAACAGGAGAGGTGGTCATCCCTATGATTGCCTTCATAGAGGGAGGGATAACCATTCCTATGGGTACCCTCACTAGGAACTTCCTTAGATTTTTTAAGCTTTCTCCCACACAGTGTGCCCCAAACATGTTTAGGGTGTTAGGGAGTATAGAAGCCTTAAATGAAAGAATGAACCTAAACTTAACCCATCACAACATGAATTGGATATACAATCTGCACAATTTGAAGGGGCAGGGGTATTACCTAAAGTCAAGGTACCCTGAAATAAGGTTGATCTAGTGCCTCCCTATATCAAACAAGGGATTAAAGGATGACTTTTTGATTTTTTCTAGGCAGTGGCACGACGGTTTACCTTGTCCAGTTAAGGAGGGGACACCAGGTGGGGGGCCAACTGCTAAGTTTTATATTTTAACTTATACAATTCTTCCATTTCCCCTGTTCTTCGCTATTACTGAAATGTACTTTTCTTGGTTTTAATGGTTTTGCAGATCCCAACTCCATCACACCTATGCTCCGCTTAGTTAATAGGGCGAGCTTAGACAGGATCCTACAATCCGAGGTGTACGTCAACGAAGCTGACTGCCAATTGAGAGCAGCACACCTAATCTTTGGATACACGCCAATCTCCCACGCGTTCCAAGCTCCCAGGTGTGTGATAAGGGCCAAAGATCCTCGGCTCCACCGCATTAATGTTGCCTACGAGGGGTTCGTGGTTCTTGAAGGCATTCCACTCTCCACAAGTACACCATTCACCCAACCATTTCCTGTTGCCACCCTTTCAGCAGGAGTACCATCTCCCTCACCCATTCTTCAGGAAGGAGAGGAAGAAGAAGAAGAACAAAAGGACAAAGGCTTTGTGAACCTAACTGAGTCCGCAGACGAGTTCAAGGTATTTAACTAACCCTCGTCCCCCAAGAACCTATCAAACGAGATGGGTATCCAAAGAAAACCCCAATAAAGCCTGCAGGAGTTGTTAGAGAGCCAGTCAGGAAGAGGAGAACCTGGGAAGTTTGCCCAACCCAGGCTTCCACCTCCTTTGCCAAGGTCTCCTCCTCGCGCTCCCCAGCCAACCCTACCCTCTAGGACTGAACAGGTTGACCCTAAGAGGAGGAGAGAACATAAGGGTAAGGGCATAATGAAGACTGGAAGACCTCGTCCAACCAGCGAAGAGGAGGCTCATCGGGCGGCGAAGCAGCAAAAAGTCAGCCATGCCCCCAACCGAGGAGTAGAAAGGACGGACAGTCAATTCCCAGAGCCCCAAGCCTGGCTCCCAGCTCCTATGCTTGGTGGTGAGCCCCTGATGGATGACGCATCAATCAGGGACTTCAATGGGGGCATTGGATGCCACGTTGCCTCGGCTCTGGAGCAAACCCTTCTGCTTCCAAAAGATATGGTTGAGCTACGAGGTTTTAGGAGGAGTGAGGTCTTCCTTCATACCAAAAGATTTTTGGGCATGGTATGTGCTAATTCTTCATTATTGTTTTTCTTTTTTTCTTTTTTTTTTAACTCATAACTACTAGGCATATGCATCTATACTTCTTATTTGGTATGATGCTAATTCCCTTCTTTCGTTTCAAGGCTATCCAAAATACGTTCAGGCTTAAGGAGATGACCAACTCCTGTTATCAGCAATTGGATGAGGAGAGGAAAAGGATGGCTACAGCTGTGCAAACTTTGGCTGTTACTGAAAACAGCAACGTCGATCTAAAGAAAAAGCTGACTGTCGATGAACAAGCTCAGAAGAGTGCAAATTCGGCCTTGGAGAGTGCAGAGAGACAGGCTGAAAGCCAAAGGAAATTGGCACGCGAGGCCAATGACCAACTGGTTGCTGCTAAGGAGCAACTGGCAACTTTGAGGAAACAACTGGAGGAAACTCAGAGGCTCAGAGATCAAGCTGAAAAAGCCAAGGTTGAAGCAGAAGAGGCCAAAGCCAAGGCTGAGAGGGAGAAAGAAGAAACTGAGCAGCATGGGTACGACGTCGGCGTGGCTGAGACCGAGGATGCCCTAAGGGCAGAGGTCCCTGCTGTATGCCGTGCCTTTTGCGCTCAAACTTGGAAAGAAGCCCTTAATCGAGCTAGGATTGATGCTTCTTCCGAGCTGAGGAAGCCAGAGAACATCTTCTTCCCTCCTGCCCTACAAGTTCCCAATCAGAAAAAGGCAGCCCCTCTAGTCAACCAGCCAGCTGAAGAGGCCCAACCTCAGAATCCTCCCTTATCCAGTCAGCAGGAGCAAGACAAAGAACATGAAGCTCTAAAGGGTGCCTCCTCGAACAAAGTAGCTGAGTCTCTCCAACCTAGGGCAGCTTCTCAAAGTTTTGAAAAGGAGCTAACTTCAACTACTTTGCCCGTGAGAGGGGCTTCTAAGGAAAAAGAGAAGGAAATCCCTCCTAAAGCAACTGACAAGGCCCCTAAGTCCAAACTCCAAATAAAACTTAAGCCATAGTTTTTGTTTTTAGGATAATGAGAGTTGATGTAATTTCATCTTTTGCATTTGAAGGCTAATTTTATTAATGTATGAACTTTATTTCTTGTTCCAAGTAATATATGTTAGTACCATTTCTTCCTTCATTTGCGTAACCTTTACTTTATCTATTTTCTGTTCGCATATAAACATACGTTATAAAGGAGCAAAACTTATGGAAATAAATGAAAATTCAATTTCATATGCCTTAACTCATAGTCCGAGTAAACTATAGCCACTGATTCCCCTTATTTCCAAAATACGCTTTCAATTTATCAACTTTTGACAGGTTTCCCAATTTTAGGGCACCATCCCAGCGTTTAAGCAACAGGCAGGACATGAACATCTTGAAGCACCTCTAGTTGATATTCATGAGGTTTATCATGACTTATAAATTGAGTCATAACTTAGTTCAAAGAATAACAGTTTGTTTTTAAGATCGTGGTCTAAGGATTTTAACACAACTTAGCCTCTATTGAATACTTCCATGGATACTGTGAGGATACTAATTTCCACTAAGTTTGTGATCTGAGGACCTGACATAACTTAGTTTCTGTTTAATATTTCAAAAGATGTCACAAGATATTAATTTCCACTAAGTTTGTGGTCCGAGGACCTGACATAACTTAGTTTCTGTTTAATATTTCAAAAGATGTCACAGGATATTAATTTCCACCAAGTTTGTGGTCTGAGAACCTAACATAACTTAGTTTCTGTTTAATATTTCAAAAGATGTCACAGGATATTAATTTCCACCAAATTTATGGTCCGAGGACCTGACGTAACTTAGTTTCTATTTAATATTTCAAAAGATGTCACAGGATATTAATTTCCACCAAGTTTGTGGTCCGAGGACCTGACGTAACTTAGTTTCTGTATAATATTTCAAAAGATGTCACAGGATATTAATTTCCACCAAGTTTGTGGTCCGAGGACCTGACATAACTTAGTTTCTGTTTAATATTTCAAAAGATGTCGTAGGATTCATGATATACACTTAGAATAAATTAGAAAGGAATCAAAAAGCGACTGATCTTATTAATAGTAATACCTTTTCAGGTTGTTTACATTCCAAGGATGAAGTACAGTTTTTTCATCTAAATTTTCCAAGTAGTACGCACCTATCCCTGCCACTGATGTGATGCAATATGGTCCTTATCAATTAGACCCCAATTTTCCCCAAGCGGGGTTTTTAGTATTTCCCAAGACTTTTCTTAATACCAAGTCTCCTGGGGGCCAATGGTCTTAGCTTTACATTCATATCATAGCCTTACTTAAGCTTGTGTTGGTAATAAGCCAGCTGCACCATTGCATTTTCTCTCCGTTCTTCAACCAAATCTAAACTCTTCTTCAGCAGCTCATCATTTCCATCCGAGGTGAATGTGCTAGTTCTCATCGTTGGAAAACCATTCTCCAATGGGATTACAGCCTCAACCCCATATGTCATTGAGAAAGGGGTCTCTCCTGTGGACTTTCAAGGCGTTGTTTGATATGTCCAAAGGACATGTGGTAATTCTTCTATCCAAGGTTCTCAGACCCGGACCGTTCAACGAACCGTAAATGAAAGAGGTTCAAGGTTTTTAAGGTCGGACCGAGGTTAAACCATAGTCAAACCGTGATGATGTCATAATTAATTTATTAATTATTTAAAATATAAATAAATACTTTTAGTTAGTACAAATAGAAAAATGAACTAAAATAGCCCAATTAAATAAAAGATGTATCTTTATATTTTTCATATCATAATTTTGACAAGGCAAACAAAAAATATCAAAGCTTAAGCAAACATATATATAATATTTCTTTACTTATTTTTATGTTGATTAGTTAAACTTGTGATGATGATAATAATAATAATAGTTTAATAATTATAATTATAATTGTAATATGAGAATTATAAATTTAGAATGACGCTTACCCTAAATAA
Source organism: Quercus parvula (assembly GCA_030820535.1). Lineage (NCBI taxonomy): Eukaryota > Viridiplantae > Streptophyta > Magnoliopsida > Fagales > Fagaceae > Quercus > Quercus parvula. Next base: position 10,940,142 of record JAUAME010000007.1, on the reverse strand, counting down.
AATTAAAAAAAGAAAAAAGAAAAAAAAAAAAAGGGACACCTGTTGTTTAAATGGACATCAATATGGGCGGATGACAAAAGTTAAAAACAATTGAATAGTCAAATCTCACTATTAATCTATTGAGCTTCACGAGGTCATGTGGTAGTGGTTTTGTTAGGCAAAACAGTGGGCACACTTGACAAAAACAAGAATACAGCTATACAAGTTATTAGTGCACTACTCAAAAACAAGAAACAAGATCCAATATGAGGAGATGAGTTTATAGCTACTGCCTGCTGGGCGAATTGTTGACGAGAAGGAGAAGAAGAAAATAGGAGGTGGGGATGATCGGAAAGATATACAACCAAAAATTAACAGTGATGTTAGCAACCTCACCAACTTGGCTTTCTGTTTTCTTTTTCTCTCTTGCAATTTGTTTTTCTATATTCAAATTCTTTATGGACTGAGATCTATTTTCCGGCCAAATATTGCAAAAAAATGGAACCATGCGAACCTCTAAAACCGGCCATGGTTCTCAGAACTGTACGGTTTGACCGCGGTTTGAACGGTTTCATGCATTTTTCACATAGAGAGGTTCTTAGGTCTAAAAGACCTGGAATGATGAGGGGTTCACGGTTAACCTGGTCGGATCGTACGATCCGGTCCGGGACTGAGAACCATGCTTCTATCCACTTTCCCTTGGCGTCGTCCAATCTCTTTTTAAGTCCGTTCACTATGACCTTGTTAACAGCCTCAGCCTGCCCATTTCCCTACGGATAGGCCGAAGTGGAATACCTATTCTTTATACCTAAATCAGAACAGTATTTCCTGAAGGCTTTGCTGTCAAATTAAAGGCCATTATCCGAGATGAGTATATAAGAAACCCCGAATCGAGTAACAATGTTCTTCCAGATGAATCTTTTGACATCTACATCCTTGATATTAGCCAAAGGCTTAGCTTCAACCCACTTGGTAAAATAGTCCGTACAGACTAGTAGGTATTTTTTATTTCCTACCGCTTTGGGGATAGGTCCCACAATGTCCAAGCCCCATTGAGCAAATGGCCAAGGGCTAGAAAAAGGATTGAGAACTCCTCTAAGCTGGTGAATATTTGGCGCGAACCTTTGACACTGATCACATTTCTTAACATATTCCTGCGCCTCCTTTTGCATGCCTGGCCACCAATATCCCTGGGTAATAGCCCTATGAGATAGGGATTTTCCTCCTGTGTGACTCCCACAAACCCCTTCATGTAGCTCCTCTAAGAGTGATTCTGATGCCTTGAGGTGTACACAAAGCAAATAAAGGCCAGAGAAAGAACGCTTGTATAACTTTCTATCCTCGGACAACCAAAACTGAGGAGCTTTACTTCGTACTTTTTCAGATTCGGACTTCTCTTCAGGCAGTATATATTTTTCCAGGAATAGTGATATGGAATCCATCCAGCTCGGACCTAGCTTGATCTGGTGGATCCGAGGCATACCCTAGTATAATGAAGTAGGGGTGCATAGGTCTTCAACAAGTATTACTCGAGGCAAATCCTGCGTCGAGGACGTGGCGAGGGTAGCCAAAGAGTCTGCATGGGTATTCCCACCTCTAGGAATATGAGATAAGTCAAAGACTTCAAATTTTGCTTGTATACTCCTGATTTGGCACAAGTACTTATGCATTCTTGGATCACGTGCTTCCAGATCACCCCTTACTTGGCCCACCACTAGTTTTGAATCTGAAAAAACCTTCACTGCTTTTCCCCCCATTTTCTGGACCATCATCATTCCCATCAGCAAAGCTTTATACTCTGCTTCGTTATTCGTAGCCGAGAAACTCAACCTTAAGGATTTTTCAATGGTAATCTTTTCTGGTGACACTAGAACTAGCCCCACCCCTAATCCTCGCTAGTTGGCTGCCCCATCCACATACGATTCCCAAGGCATGGGACATTAGACAGAGATTACGCCGACTGATCTTTCACCTATGTTATGATTTCCACATCCATTTCCTCAAGACATTCAGCAAATTCAGCCACCAGATCGGTGAGAACTTGTCCCTTTATAGAAGTATGAGGCATGTATTTTATGTCAAAAGCTCCTAGGATCGTGCCCCACTTGGCAATCCTTTTAGTATAATCTGCACTTCTGAGTATTAACTTGAGTGGAAGCTATGTAAGCACGACCATAGTATGTGCTTGGAAGTAATGGGGAAGCTTTCTTGTAGCATGCACCACTGCTAATATTGCCTTCTCCAACGGCAAGTAGCGCACCTCGATTTCATTAAGCGACTTGCTCACATAATAGACTGGTCGTTGTATACCACTGTCCACCCGTATTAGCACAAAGCTTATGGCATAGAAGGCTATTGCAATATAGGCAAAAAGAACTTCATCCACCACGAGGCTGGACATAATGAGCGGGCGAGATAGATATTGTTTAAGTTGCTGGAATGCCACAACACACTCCTCGGACCACTCAAATTCTTTCCATTTGTGCAGCAAAAGGAAGAAAGGCCTGCACCTGTCTGCTGACCTAAATATGAACCAATTCAAAGCGGCCATCATTGCAGTAAGTTTTTGTATCTCTTTGGGATTCCGAGGTGGTTGCAAGTTATTAATGGCTTTTATTTGGTCTGGGTTTACCTCAATTCCCCTGTGGGTCACCATGTACCCCAAAAACTTTCCTGAACCCACCCCAAAATAACATTTGGACGCGTTCAGACGCAACTTATGCTCCCTCAGGATTTCGAAAATGCTTGTGAGATCCATTACGTGTTCGGACACCAACTTGCTCTTCACAACCATGTCATCAATATAGACTTCGACGTTGTTGCCTAACTGTGGTTCAAACATTTTGGTCATCATACGTTGATAAGTCAATCCTGCATTTTTCAGGCCAAAAGACATCACCTTGTAGTGATATTTTCATACAGGAGTAATGAAAGCTGTCTTCTCCTGATCATCTAATGCCAAGGGTATCTGGTGATATCCTTGAAAGGCATCCAGAAAGCTCATCCGAGGATGACCTACTGTTGCATCTACCAATTGATCTATCTGAGGCATAGGGAAAGGGTCTTTAGGACAAGCCCTATTAAGATCTGTAAAGTCCACACACACGCACCACTTTTCTGTTTTCTTTTTCACCACTATGGTGTTAACCAACCACTGAGGATAAAACACCTCTTTAATAGCCCCCGCTTGCTTAAGTTTGGTTACTTCACTCTTGACAGCCTCTACATGTTCCTTGGACGGGCGTCAAGGTGGCTGCCTTTTCGGAGTAATGGATGGATTGACATTCAGATGATGACAAATAAAATTTAGATCTAGCCTTGGGGCTTCGTAGGCGTCCCATGCAAACACATCCACATTCCTCCTCAGAAGATCGACCAACTGCTCCTTCTCCAATAGGGGCATCTGAGCTCCAATCTAAAAGAACTTCTTCGGATCACCTCCAATAACCACCTTTTCTAGGTCTTCACAATTCACCTCGTCGGCTAGCACACTAAAAAGAGATACCGGAGTTTCTAGCTACTATAAATCGTTTCCAGTAATGGCCGAAGTGTCAACCTCAGGCTTGTGTTGAATAGCCGCTATTAAGCATTGTTTAGCCATAGATTGACTTCCTACTATCTCCAGCACTTGGTCCCTAAAGGGATATTTTACCTTCTAATGAAAGGTGGATGAAATAGCTCCCAAGGAGTATAGCCAAGGTCTGCCCATGATGGCTGTATAAGGAGAAAAAGCATCTACTACAATAAAATCCACCTCAACCACATCTGTACCGGCTTGCACGGATAATCTAATATGCCCCTTAGGAACAACCATTTTACCTTCGAAACTTACCAAAGGGGAGTTGTAGGTCGTTAAATTCTCAAGTTTTAAACCTAGCCCCTTGTAGAGATCAAGATACATAATCTCAGCTACACTGCCTTGGTCAATCATAACCCTTTTCACATCGTACCCACCAATTCTAAGTGTAACTACCAAAGCATCGTCATGTGGTTGTATGGTTCCTTGTTTGTCTGCATCCGAAAAGCTCAACACTAGTGGGACATTCATCTTGGCTCTCTTCGGCATTGAATTAGAGTCCTCATTTGAGCAACAAGATACTGACATTATCTTGGAAGGGCAAGATCTGGTCCTCCCTGGAACAGCAAATATGACGTTTATGGTGCCAAGAGGAGGTCTCAGCGCAGCATTTCCCCGAAATGCCGAATTTGTTTGGCTTCCTCGGCCACTAAAGTGATGCAAGAGGTGCTTTAGCTTCCCTTCTCAGATCAATTATTCCAAATGATCCTACAAATTTTTGCAATCCTCAGTAGTGTGTCCATAATCCTGATGATAATAGCAGTAAAGGTTTTGGTTACAATTCACAGGATCTCTTGCCATCTTATTTGGCCATTTGAAGAATGGTTCATTCCTAACCTTCTCTAAGACCTTTTGCACTGGCTCTCGAAATACAACATTAACCGCCTGCGCATTGGAAAATCCAGACTGCACTACATAGTCTCTCCGAGGTTTATTGTTCTGGATCCGATCCGACCTGGAATCCCTCCTCTCCTGAGGGATCACCTTCGCCTTCCCTTTTCCCTGTAACTGATCTTCCTCAATCCTCCTATACTTATCAATCATATCCATCAACAGGCGTACACTGGTAACAAGTTTACCACTGAGACACTTTCTCAAATCATGTTCGACTGGTAGACCAACCTTGAAAGTACTAATAGCCACATCATCGTAGCTCCCGTCTATCTCGTTAAACATCTCCCAATATCTATCTGAATAAGCTTTCAGAGTTTCCCCATCTCGCATGGACATAGATAGCAAAGATCCTAAAGGCAATGGAACCCTGCTACATGTGACAAAACGAGCGCCAAAAGACTGGGTAAGCTTCTTGAAGGAATCAATAGAATTTGCCTTCAAACCATTGAACCATCTCATCGCCATCAGACCTAGACTAGATGGAAAGATCTTACACATCAAGGCCTCGTCCTTAGAATGAACGGCCATCTTCTGACTAAAATGACTAACGTGTTCCACTGGATCCGTTCGACCATTATAAAGGGAGAAGGTGGGTTGATGAAATCGCCGAGGGAGGCTCGCCCCCTCTATGCTTCATGACACTTCGTTCATGGCATTGTTTCCAAGGCCCTTATGTGTTGGGCTCTTATTCTTACGCTTATGGCGATATTCCTCGTCGCCAGAGAAAGTTTCACTGGGTGGAGTTCTGGATCTTCGCATGTACGTGGCATCATCTGTCTCCTCGAAAGACAGCTCGAAATCAGGTGAGGAGCGCCTTCACCGTGCACAACACAACTCTTTCTTCAGCTCGTCAATCTCACGTTGCATGTCTCTTTCATTCTTTGCATGGGAGACATGGCTCTTCCCTCGTGACTGACTCTTGCTAGTATGCGTTGTATGCGTACTTCCTTCATGATCTCCCCTTTGTTAAGGGTTTACGACTGAATTGTTATGTTAAGAGCCCTCTAATTCTGCCTGGTGCGGATTAACATTATCTTGGTGTGGGCCAATCGTCGGTTGGTGCGAACCTGACTCTTCCATCTACAACGCTAAACCGGAATCTCCTTCAAATTAGATCAAGCTCTTCCCACAGATGGCGCCAATTGTAAGGACCAGTTTTGATTTGGACCTTAAACAGGTCTAGGTTTTGGTCCAATAAGCCCAAACAATGAATTTGTAGAGTGTGGGAGAAAGAACTAGTCTGATTTTAGAAAAGAGATAACAATCATGGATGGTTTGGAAGAAATATTAAGGAATTTAAATACAAAAACTATCCTCGGTGTAGCCTGAACAACTCAGACATATTAACTTTGTCCAAAATCCTCCTTTCTTTTCTAGTAACTTGTTCTTTAGTACTTTTTCTCTGGTCCTTTTTCGATCCCTTCTCTTTGGCGACCTTTTCACGTTATATACCCTGAATTCCGTATCATCTTTACCATACACGTGTAAATTTGATTCTGGGGGTGCTTTCATGTCCCATCTCACACCTCCCTGCACTTTCCACTACTAGCTGTAAGGCTGCTCATTCACTGTTCAGGTATCACCTCCACATTAATGCGGCCAGAGAGTTAGTTGGGCAGCATTTATTATGGAGGTAACAGCTCTCGTAGATATTTGTTTTCCTCCTCCCTCCCCCTTATCCAATGTTCGACTCCCTGTCATGAGGTCACATTAAAGGAGTATTCAGAAGGACAAGAAGGTTTCAAACCACCTAGGATAAAAGTTCCAAGGTGACTCTTCACCTCAGATAGGTTGGGAATTACCATAATAACTTTTAGTTCTTCCGTTAACGCCACTCCCATTATCACCTTAGCTGATCATCCTCGGACCTGTCAGTATCATCGGATTAGGTCATTAGGCCGTAGGCCCATCCCATATAGCCTCAACAGTACCCTAGAGATAACTGGTCCCCACAACAATAATTTAAAATTTTATTTAAATATTAAAACAACTCACTTAAATTTGTCATCTTAGATCTCAAATTGGATCGAAGCTAGCCTTGCAAAATGTTGAAGGATTTTTCAGTTAAAGTTTTAAATAGCAAAAACTTCACTACTAAAGATTTTTACAGTTAAATGCTTATTTCATACTGTGACAATGTCAATACTCAATTGAGCACATAGTTTGTTTAAAAGGGGCATAATTGAGATTTAGATGGATGAGCCCCAATTTTGGTTCTCTAAGTAGTGTAGGAGCAGAGTTTGTTCTTTGACATCACACAGAAAAGAAAACTGTCTAGGTAGATTTGGGTGTCAAAACCTTATTCTACTCTTTTATTCGACTTTACACAAGTCAAGTCATATAGAATAATCATTACTACTAAGCATTAGCACATGGGTTATGATTACGAGCCATAGATTATTATTATTATTATTATTATTATTATTTTCATTTTTTAGGAATTTTGATGAAGGAAATGTTTAAACCTAGATCTCTTATTGAAGGGACGAGACTTTACTAATCAAACCATATCTTGGCATAAAACTTGTTAACTATATCTTGGCTTAATGCCAGCTTGGTTCCACTTTAAGGAGCTAAAACGCACTTTTTTCAACCCAAAACCCAAACTGCATGTTTGGTAAATTATTGCAAATGTGTGTCATAAAAAACAAACTTTTCCAAATACACACCTGTGTTATCGTGTGGCAACTAGGGAGCTACAATTACAAAACACCACAAACACATTATAAATAGTACAGTTGGAAAGTGAATTCATCTTCCAAATTGCCCACAATTTTTTTTCTTAAAAACCCAGTTTTAACCATTTGTTTTAATCATGCTCACTCATCTCTTCGATGTTTGATTGAGCACACCTTTGGTGTGTGGAAGAATATATGAAGAATTATCAAAAACTTGCCATCTTTTCCATTCCATATCCAAATACCTATCGTCTCTGCTTCAATGGCTCTTTATAATTTTGTTAGACTAGATGATAGGGATGATAAGGGTTTCAAAGGTGTCTATCTAGATTCAATTCCTACTGGACAACATAATAGGGAAGCAAGCAGCAATTATGAGCTAAACATGAGAACTTTAACAGAGCTTGAGATGGTGGTTCTTCGTGATTCCATTGCTAATTCCATTTAGAGGGATAATAATTAGTAATTGTCTTTTTTTTTAAAGCCCAATTTCATGCTGCACTTTTTAAAACTGCCACTTTTTCAAAAAGCAGAGTATCAAAAAGCTGAACCAAACTCACCCTATAACTTGTTTGTCTTAGAGCATTAGCATTGGGGAATGCTAATGCCATATCTAAGAGAAATTTAGCATTTTAAACCTTAAAAACTCCTGCATCAGGGAATTGTATACAGCAGTATTGCAATTTTTTTTGCAATACTACTACAATACAATTCTATACATAGAATTGCACTGTTCACAGTATTGCAAAATAATAATAATATTTTACTAGTTTTCTCCCCCGAAACTTATCTCTCATCAAAGCTCTTTGCGCAGGCTCTTCTCTCCCTATTCCTTCTCTGTTTCTCCCTCTGCTCTCTCAGTACTCAGAGCTCAAAAATTTCTCCCATCTCTGAAATTTCTCACAATCTGAAGCTTCATCGCCACCTCCGAAATTTCTCACCCATCTCCGAAATTTCTCACCCATCTCCATCTCCGAAATTTCTCACCTGATTCACCCTCACCCATCTCAACCGATTCACCCTCACCCATCTCCATCACTGAAGCTTCACACTCACCCATTCACCGATTCACCCACACCTCACCCTAACCGATTCACCCTCACCTCACCCATTCACCCTCAGCCGTTCACCGATTCACCCTCACCCATTCACCCTAACCAGTTCACCCTCACCCATTCACCCTCACCCTCACCCATCTCAATCGATTCACCCTCACCCATTCACCCTAATCGGTTCACCCTCACCCATTCACCCTCACCCATTCTCAAGTTTTTTTGGGTTTAGGTTAAGATTTTGCAAAAACGAAGCTCCGTCGGTGTTGGTGCTAACTGTAAGGTGGGTTTTGATCAATGTATTAGAATACATTTTTGTGTTTGTGTTTCTTCTCTCTCTGCAAGAAAAAGAGGGATTCAGCTTGTGTTTGTGTTTGGGTTTTGATCAAAGAATTTTTGTTGATGTTTGCAGAGGTGAGATTCATCTTCATCACGAGGGTTTAGGTTTGGGTTTGGGTTTGAGTTTGAGATTCAATTTTTGTTGTGTTTGGGTTTGTTGATGTTTGTTGATGTTCAGCTTCATTCAATTAGAAAGAAATTATAAAGAAAGATTAAAAAATAATATTTTAATAAAAATAGAGTTTTTGAATGCTAGAGGTATTGTAAAATGGTATGGTATAATGATAAAGTGGCTTTTTGGAATGGTAAAATAGAATAGCATTGGAATTTTCCAATGCTAATGCTCTTAGTATAAAATGGTTTATACTAGGAGATACCGTTTGTGTTAGGGCTCAATAGGATAATAAGAATCAAACATGAAAAAGAGAAAGAAAAAAAAAAATGCATATAGGCATTTGATTCATTTCAGAATTCACCTGTGAATGCCACAGACACAATAGACATGACTACTAATATTTCTTCCAGTAACACATACACAAGCAACTGCTGTTGTTTTGGATATTCTAAGTTAGCACTTCTTTTTTTTCCCCCTTTTTTTTGTTTTGGGGGGGGGGGGGGGGGGGGGGGGGGGGGGTGGGGTGAAGAGAGAGGAGAGCTAATATATGGAAAAGTCATAAAAATTTTATACAGAGGAAACTTTGATCAGTACATAACTCTACTACTGAATTGAGCAACAACGAAACTTTGTTACTAGCTACTATGAGTTTCCTTGTGTGCTTTGATGCTCTTTCAATCTTCTCCACACCATCTTCCCACAATGAATCAATGTCAAGATTGCAATGAAATAGAGAAGAGGGATGCTGACAATGCAACCTCCAGATGCAAAATTTACCAGTGTCTGAGTAAAAGCCAAAACATTAATAAGATCAATTCCAGCAGTAACAGCCAGAAAACAATTTACTCTATTAAGTATTGGAGAAAGATTTTCCAAATCCCATAGATGGTTCAAAGTTTTGTGATGGTAACCCAATTTCAAGCAATATAATCAGGAATTAGCATATTATCTCCAAACTATAGCAATCACTTCCAAGATAATAACTTTTACAATTCCAAATCCTACTTAAATGATTCAAGAATGATCAGTAGCAGGCAGGGAAATTTAAAGCCAAATCGTACTGTTACCACTACCTGTAAGACTATTATAAATTCCAAATCCCTGACTACTAAAATAATAAAGCAATTTAATATGTAGTTTTCTCTCTTTTGTAGCACATTCAGGGTTTAACTTTACTTTGATGCATGAAGCAAAGTTCAAGCCAACTATATGAATGGCAAAATCATTTTATCAGGTTTTCCAACTCCAAAGCATACCTGACCCACAATATGGTCAACTCGTAGGAGTTGCTTGATCATTAGGTCATGTTGACAGAGTAGGCAAAACAGCAATTTTTTAATAACTGGGAAAAACAGCAATAATTACAATTGACATGAAGAAATTTAGGGCCTGTTTGGTTTGTATTGAGGTTGTATCCATTTTCTATTTTCATTTTCTGTACTCAAATTTTGTACTCATATTTTGTTTCCAACTATCTTTTTGTTTGGCATCATTTCTGCTTTGTCTTCCCCGCAACCTTTTTTTTTTTTTTTTTAACCACCAACGGATACAAACCCTTTTGGCAGTTATCACACTATTCACACCCGCTAAAACTACTTATCTCCTACAAACCAGCCCCAATCAAAGCAGATATTGCCTAAAACAAACAACATACAACCATCAATCCAAGATCAGATTTCAGTAAACTCAACCCCTAAACAAATTTTGGTAAACTCACCCCTAAACACCTCAAATCCTACATCATATATGCCTTAAAACCAAACATCCACCATAACATTTCAATAAAACTAACCCACAAACAAACCTCAAATCAAACACTACACCCAGAAGGAATTCACTAGAAAATTGGAGCATCAACCATGGTCTGATCTGATTTTGCTCAAGAAATTACAAGATCCACTGAACTGAGAGAGAGCATCAGCCATGGGTCCAATCAAGAGAGAGAGCAAGAGAGGAACAGAGAGAGAGAGAGAGAGAGAGAGAGATCTTTGATGTGACAAGTCAGTGATAGTTGGACCCACAGATTTGGTTTTTTTACGAAAATGCCACTACATTCATTTTCAAGAAAATGAAAACACCAAAAAGTTTTATTAAGTTTTTGTATTCAAATCTTATTTTTTTGGATACCGAAAATGAAAACTAAATACAAATACAAAGCCAAACAAGTTTTTTAGTGGTGGGTCCCACAAAAAACTGAAAATGAATACAGAATACACCCCTTTTTTGCTCAAACCAAACAGGCCCTTAGGTCTTAAAAACCTTAGAAGTTTGTACCCGGACCCAGTGCACAAAGCACCTACTTCTACGGAGTATGGGAGAAGTGGTTGATAACCAACCATATAACTATTTTAGAAAAGACTGATTCCCAAACTTGAACCCGAGATTCATCATTTCTTAGGTGGAGGGCACTTGCCATCAACCCATTGCACCAAGGTTTGACCTCTTAGGTTTTGAAAAACTTAATAATTAAAAAAATATAATTAGTTTTGAAAATGATATCAATATGAACCCATTGCAATAAATAATTACTAGAACTAATCAAGTTAAGCCACTTGGACCCAGAATGTGGCACCAATGGCTAATTCTTCTCTGAATTTTCCGATTTCAGAGTCCATTATGGGTAATCTTGTTTAAATCTAATCATAGAAGCTCAAGGGTTGCTGCCTCAAGACTGATTTGTACTTTGAGAAAAATAGATAGTTACCAGTGCTTTGAATATAGAACTGTTATAAGACATATGGAATGGATTTGTAAATAAAAGGTTCTCACCACCAATCCCGCAGCAAGATGAACTACAGGAACAAAAAGCTGGTCCACTTTGTTCCCTTCTGCATATCCATTAAATGCAATGACCATGGAGAAAGTGTGAATTGTAACAAATGCAAGAGCAATGATTGCTGAAACAAATAAAAGCAATGGTTGTTAGACAAATACTCCTCGTGAAACCAAAAACTTTTCAGAACGTCTGCCAACTACCATTGAGTCACAATGAATATTAAGTGATAAAAAAGTCCACTTACATAATTCCTAGGCTAATCCTAGGGTTCAGGAATATGGAAGTATATGAGAAAACTAATAAAAAGACTCAACTCACCAGAGACAAGAAAAAATGGTATCTGAGAGCACCTGTCAACGAAAAACGTAGCAGGACCAAATGCTGGTGTTAAGAGGCTGAGACAGAAAAACACAGCATGGGCCACTCCATGACCCAAACCACCAGCTGCATGCAATTAATTGAAATTATGACAAATCAGATATGAAAGGGAAGACGTTCATACACTATGTACAAAATGAAACTTACTGAAACAAATTTTCCAAAAAAAAAAAAAATAAGCAAGGTAGAGGCGAATGGTAGTATTGCTTTAAACCATATGCATCTAACATATCACAGAGGAACGATAAGGTTCCCAATCTTGATTTAAATTCCCATTCCTCTACTGTGAAATAGTGTACGTGGTGGCAGCATATAGTTGATAATTGACATCTAAGAATGCATAAAATATTCCAAACATGGAAACCATAGTCTTAGGTACTCGCCGTACTTTCAATCTCCTATTAGCCCTATGATCATATGTTAATGTGGTTAAATTATTTATGTTTTATTTTTTTTAATTGGTAAGTTACACACAAGTTTTTAGCTCACAGCCTCACCCTTCACCTTGCTCTTATAAGGGGAGGAAGTTCCATTTGAGCTAAAGCTCATTGGCATGTGGATATGTTGAGCCTTTCACTAGTTTCAGCTGTTCTCATTGTAATCTAATATAACATATCATGGAAATTTTCCCCTGATTAAGGAGCCTTATCTGGTGTATCAATCAAGTTACTATGGAAGAGAATCCCCCCCCCCCCCCCACTTTTTTTCCTCTCCTCTCAATTAACGGTCACTAAATGTTTGTCTGTTTCTTTTTTTGCTTGATATATATTCATCATGAAACCGTTCTACTTTTTTATAGACTTCATAGCTGCTTAGATCTTGCTACTCTGGTGCTGAACTTAGATTTTGTCTAAGATCAAATGATAAGCGGTTGTACTACAACAAAGTTGTGAAATATATCCAAAATGCTATTTTTGGGGAGATAATTACAACTGATCTAAAATCTAATAATTACTCAAGAAATACAATTCAGTAATTGACTCATTACAATCTATCAAGCAACTATTTCTTTTAAAAATAAAAAAATAAAAAAGAAGAAAAAAAATAGGAAGAAGAAGAAGAAGAAACAAAAAAAAAAAACAAAAAACACTAAGCAGTTTCTGCACAAATTGTGTCCAACAGGGATGGCAGAGATTATGTACAAAAATCTGATTTTTGAATGATTGATGCCAATAAAGAGAAACAGTCACAAAGGTCAACTCAGAGGCACATTATAGGAATTTGGGGTTATGAGAAGCAACCTCAATTAAAATAGGATAGTAAAACTTATACAAAGCTTACCCAGAGAAATTTGCATCTTATCTGTCATAAATAGGCGTGGTTTTGAGACTTTGTCAGCAAAGGCATCCAACAGATCTTCCAACCTCCTATATAAAGTCCACCAGAGAAGTTAAGCCAGAAGCAAAAGAACAAGCAAGAGAGAGAGAGATGTCACAGAAATCTCCATAACCCTACAAACATACTACCAGGAAAATCATGGTTGAAACTTGAAAAAACCGTATCCATATAAAATTCTAACAGAGATTAATTTTCTGCTTTTTTTTTTCGTTTTCTTTTTCTAATTAGACAGAAGATCCCATCATATATCACATAAAAAATAAAAGAATTTTACAAATACTGGAGAGGAAGACCAACAATTACATCTCTATCAGAAAGGTTATCATGAGCCTGGCAAGTGAGAGGTTAACAGCATTAATCAAGTTGGTGGTCTTTGCAGCATCAATGTCATTTACTGTTATTTTATTAGTTTGGAATAATTTTAATGAAGTTGATTAAAAATGTCGTACGCAGTGCACAAAGCTCGTACTTCTTGTGGAGTCTAAGGGAGGTCATGGCAGGTAGCCTTACCCCCCCGCCTCAATTTTTTTTCATTTATTTATTTTTTTAAAGAGGTTGATTCCCAGACTCATACCAACAACCTGCCACTTTTGGTGGAAGACAATTGCCATCACACCAAGGCTCGACATCTTATGAAGTTGATTAAAAAAGAAGAAAAAATTATAGCACTTAGAAATAGTCAGATTCTTAGGTTATGTTTGGTAATAGTTTTTGTTTTCTATTTTCAAAAACTTGTTTTTGAGGATAGAAAGAAAAAAACAATTTTCTTGTATTTTTGAAATCAAAAACTTGTTTGGTTAGTTGAAATTAGAAATATAGTTTTTTGAAGAAAAAAAATATGCTGAAATATGTTGTTATTAGGATTCAAACTCTGGTGCTAACTCATTAAATAGGATAGATTCATTAAATCATACTCATGTTTTCATTGGCTTTGAAAACTAAAAACTGAAAACAACATTTTACTTGTTTTCAATTTCCTTCACAAATTGAGTTTTGAGAACAGTTTTTGTTTTCTATCCATTTTAAGTTGCCAAACAAGTTTTTTTATCTCAAAAACAGAAAATTGTTTTTGGAAACAAAAAATAAGGGGAAAAACAGTTATCAAACATGCCCTTAGTTTTTCAAAACAGAACTTCTTTGTTTGTAGCATATAGAAGCATGGCTCAAAATACTACAACTTTAATCCCAAAATTTTGGGGTTCGCTATGGATCTTCAACAAACCAATTAGAGTCAGTCACATGTATTCTTTTTTGTCATTCTATTCCATCCAAAGTCATACTTTTTGTTACTTTTTCAAAACTTTAAAATACAAATCCATCACTTCATACAGAGGAGAAACTCATAGCATGAAATTTCAAGAGGCAAACACCTGACTGTGCTCAGTAAATACATTTGCAGAATAAACAGAGCCTCATTCAAGCACATGATGAATAAATAACATGTGCATGTATCCCAATGCAGTATCCCTAACCACAAAAAAGATAACACCACGCCCCTTTTTCCAAACTAGTGATAGAGATTTTAGAAATATAAAGGAGACACATTTTGGTCACCCAGACCAGTAATCCAGGGGAACTCCTAGTGGGGATTGAACCCAAGATGTTAGGGCCAACAACTCATCCCAAGCCTTTAACCACTAGGCTATACCCTAATAGGTCTCACACACACACACCCACACACACATATTGTAAATGTAACATATATGTAATGGAAGAAATTGAACTTACTTGTAGACTCTCCAGAAAAGAAGCCGAAGGCCTTCTTGAAAAGCAATAGATGTGAATAGAAGCAGACCATAAGGCCACCATGTGTTCGAATTCAGAGGAAGAAAACCCCTCCACAGTCCCGACAGCACGATCAGACTTATAAGCCATAACAGTGTACTACATAGATGAAACAAGAAAAAACTCAATAAACGTATTACATTAAAACCAACATGTGGGTAATGCTAGAATTTCTTTTTTTCATTGCATTTCCTTCTCTAAGGATTTTTCTTGTATACATTCTGAGAATGAGCACAGCCATTTCGAATACCTTTTCTTTATTTATTTATTATGAGGTGGAACCTCACCAAGGTAGGGCCCTTTGGACCCAGCCTTTGGGGAGTAAACCACAGATACACGACCCCATTCGCTAAAACTGCGTATCAAGTAATCCACAGGAACTCCTAGTGGGGATCGAGCCCAGAGTGTTGGGTCTACAGCTCATTCCAAGAAAGCAATCACTAGGCTGCCATTTCTAATACTTTTAAACAGAATCTCTTACTAACAGTAGAGATTCAAACAAAATAAACTTTTGCTAACAAGAATTTTCTCAAATCAAATTCACTTCCAATTGATCTTGAAAAGTCTAAATTACCTAATAATCAGGCTGAAAACATTATAATTAAGCATAAATATACTATCACAGTCATTTCCATATGATTTTTCTAACAAAGCACAATCCTTGAAAAAATTACAACTACCATATCTGCTTAATATACGAATTAAATTACAATAAACCCAGTAACTACCTTAACAATAATATAGATATAAAATTAAAATTAAAAAAAAATTCAAACAAATTTTTCTTCTACTGAATCAGATACTGCTACAATATTCAGATGTTTACACACTACCACTCTGTTTGGTTGCCGAGAAAATGGAAGAAATAAAAAAACACGATCCAATAGCTATCTCACACAATACATAAACCAAAAAGAAACCCCAAAGTCAAACTAAAGCTTCGTTGACCGATCATAGCACTTTCTAGGGTCCGAAATACTCTACGATTCGTAAACCCTAACTTTATTTTGTTTGTTTTTCCAGCTACATTTTCTAGGTAAAAGAAAATGGAGAAATTGAAGACAGAGAGAGAGAGAGAGAGAGAGAAACGGCGTCGTAAATAGGTACCTAGAGAGGACGGTGAGGATCAAGAAGGGCTTTTTGGAGATTACAGAGACGAAGAGGGAGAGAGACGGGCCTAGCGCAAGCAAGGCGTACCCGATCCCTGCCGCTATTGTCATCTTCAGTACAATACTCCAGCGAGTCGCTTCCCACTTCCCTCAGCTCACCAACAAAATACTGTTTTTAAGTTTTGGAGGTTTTACTTTTAGAGTAATAATAATAAAGATTTTAAAGACCTCAAAAAAGCAATATTGAGTTTGCAATATATCCATGTCATGTCTCCCAGTACTACGTCTATTTGAATTTATAATTACTTTTTTTTATATTTATTTATCTGAATTAATAAATTTAAGGGCAAATTAATAATATAAGAAAAAGGTCAATAATTTGACAAAAACGGTTACATCATGTATCGAGAATTAGGAGTGTTCGTAATGCAGTGCGATTTAGTGGGGTTTTGGTTTATATTTTTATCACTGTGTTGCATGGTGTCAGGGCCACAGCCCTATGCTTGGGCAATTTAGGCCATGACCTAAGGCCCCCTAACATGGAAAGGCCCCCCAAATATGGCGTAAGTTTTTTTTTGTTTATAATTAAAGAAAAAATGTGAGTTAGGGTATATTTTTTTCTAATGCCTAAAATATTTAAGTTATGGTAGTGTAGGGTCACAAATTGTAGCCCACACCTAGATGGAAACAGGAGATAGGCCCAATAAGCCCAATACAATAAATTTGTGAGAGAGTGGGTCAGAGAATTGGGCTAATAACGAATCTTACAACAGTTATTGAAGGATAGGAACTTAGCCGAGGAAACTAAAACACATAAACAGGTTAAGATCTTATATCCGAGGAGCAAGTTTTGGACTAATTGATGGATTCGAGTAAGATCCGAGGGGTAGGATCTTAGATAAAATGTTTTCCTTTAGGTTGTATTCTTCCAGATGCTACAGTAATTATTTCTTGATATTTCTTCTTTTTCTCTCCTGATCCCCTTCTTATGGAGGTCTTACTCCATTATATAGTCCTTCATTGTTCGATCCTATCGTCCACTTGTCTGCCATCTAGCCTGGTACTTGAGTTTCCACTTCTTCCATTACAGCTTTTTGATTTTCTGGGGGTAAAGGTGATTTAAAACACTGTTCAGGGGTCTTCTCCACATAAATGCGGCTAGGAAAGCTGCTGTAATGCATTTAATGCGGTGGTAGCAGCTTTTTCCCAAGAAATTTCTGCATCCTTATCCCTTCCATGTGCATCGGTAGTCTATCTTCACCTCCGGAACTTCCTGGAAGGTGGACTAAGGGGAAGCCGAGGCTCCTCTTACCGAAATATGCCATATCCGAGGAGGGTACTACTCTCGGATCAACCTCTCTGGATACTTACGCGTTCTATTGTTAGTTACGAGAGTTCCCTATGATTTCCTCTCCTCGGACGTATTGTTGATAAAACGTTGTACCTAAGCCCACCACATGGGCCCAGGTTTTGCTCCCCCACAGGTAGTATATTATAAGTTTTATTACATAAGTTGTATAAATTGATATGTTACTAATCACATAAAGTAATTCAATACTCATTTAATCTTTTGTTAAAGTGTTACCTCATTGTCATATTAGTTTGCAAGTTTTTTATAATAAAATTTATAGTAAGTTTAGCATTTTCTCAAAAAAAAAAAAAAAAAACAATATGAATTAATAGAAATGAAAACTAATTTCCATTAAATGAATGAAAAATGCTAAAATTAATACAAATTTTACGATAAAAAACTTATAAATTGATGTGAAAGTAATATGATCAGTGTCACTTAAACAGTATAATAAACAAATGTTTGAATTTTTTTTTTTAATTTGTGATATGCTAGTTTATAAAACCTATATAGTAAGTATCATTAGCTCACTTTGGGTGAATTAGTCATATTAATAAGTATGAATTAATAATAGAATTGAAATAAAAAAAAATATAATAAAAAAAACTAAATATTATTTAAGTGATATTTAGATTTAAAATGCACCTTTAAAATTTCTGCCTTAGACCTCAAACTATCTTGGGTCGGCCCTGCATGGTGCGGCCTAGCCAAAACCATCTTCATACCGCACCTCAATTTTGTGGTTACATGTGTAGTGTGGTGTGGTTTAATGCGGTGTATCACGGTACAATTTAGTTAGTTTTGGGCTAGGACATTTTTCAAAATTTTGGGATGGATTGGCCCACCCAAAGCTAATTTCTCCTTTATTTTTTGGTCAATTTTCAAAATTTTGGGTTGAGTTTTCTTCATTTTGGGTAGATTAAGAGTAGCCCGACAAGTTTTCAGGTGTAAAATGACTCATCTTTTATAATACTATTACCTCGGTGCAATGTTGTTTTGTGCAATTACACCATTTTGCAAACAATTTTGGAGTTCATTTGGTTATATATTTGGGAAGCAATAACGGATTAATGAAATGGCGTAAAGTTCAAGTCATATGTGTATGAAGAACATAACATACACATAACCATAAAAGGTAAATAGGTCAGATCAGGCTAGAATGGAAAACCCCAGCTTTCTTTAGTGGCTTGGGCTACCAGGTTGGGCCTAACGAGATATTTATGAGCTTTGAATAGGTCTTTAAATGGCTATAAAATCTAATTAGAAATTTTATAACTATATTTTATCATATAATTTAGAAATATCTGGAAAAAATGGGTGGAAGATAAATTTGGATTTAGATTTGCTTCAATTTTGTTAATTAATTTTGAAATCCCAATTGTTTGCTTTAGTTTTTTCTTTTTCTTTTTTTAAGAAAAAAAAGTCCACATGGCAGTACAAGTGTGTATACCTTTGTCATTAGCCACATCTTCATTTAACGACAACGACCATTTTAACACAATATCATAAATTTAGGTAAATTTGAAACGTTAAGGACCAAATTGACAAACATCTTAAAGGTTAGGCCCATTTGGGGCTATACTAGTAACTTACCCTAAATATTTTATACAACTTGCCCAAACAAATTTGTAAAAACATTAAGTTCAACTCATGAGTGTATGTAAAGCATAACATGTGCATGTGGGTTCCAGTTAGCTTAACTGGTAAAGTCTCTGATGGTTGTATAAGAGATCTGGGGTTCAATCCCCGTCTACACCAAAAACTGATTGGTGTCTTGGTCTGATGATAAAGAACTATCATCAGAAGCGGACACCATAGGTTACTGATATGGAATAAATTAATAATCAACTTTATTGAAATAAGAAGAAACCCGAGTTAATGTTTATGAGTAGATTTCTATAGTGGAAAATGACTAAGAGAACAATATCAAAAGCATTCATAAAAAGCATTAAAAATGAAGAATCAGATGGATGTGAAACCTTTATTTTCAAATCTTAATTGCAACAAGTAGAAACTTTGTTATTATGGCACATGCGTAGCATTGATTTCGATTAATAGTAGTAATTGCAGTATGTCTAAAAAAAAAAACCAAATAGAGCATGTTGAAAGACCAAAAGAAAGAAAAAAAAATAGAAACAGAATGTGTTGAAAGACAAAAATAAAAATTTTCTTGTAGCAATAAAAAAAAAGGAAAAAGAAAATCAAGAAACAGAATAGTACAGTAGAGACAATCAATTAAAAACAGAACATAAAAAAATAAAATAAAATAAAAACTTACATTATTGGTTGTGTTTGCATAGATTCCATCGAGTCTATACTCATGCATGGTCCATCTAGCATTGGGGAAAAATCCTTCTTTGCAACAAAGGTGAAGGTTCTCTTAGAACCAATATGTCTCTGTTCTTTTTAATTGAACCCATCACGCAACTCTTCATCATCCTCATCATTGTGATCACACACCTTGACATCTTTCTGAGCCCTCCATGTGCCAAACTCTGTTGCTCTCACAACCCTTTTCCCTTTCTCTTTCTTCTTAGTAAGCTTAGTGTAAAAATAGAGGGTTTGCATTCCAAAACTCTGAAAGAGTTTGGTCCAGATCTTGAGGTCATCGTACACATGAATGTCATTCACAGGATTATTTGAAGGTAAGGGTTTACCGGTGACCTTCCTGAGAAGGTAGTATTCGAACAAGTCCCTTTGATGAGGGCGAGAAATGAAACCCGGTGGCAACCCCATGATCTCCTTCTCCTCCATGGCCGTGGGTAAAATCGAAATCTTTGAAGAAAAGAAAGAATAAATGGGTAAGGGGTAGGGTTCAATTGCAGAGGAAGAGGAAGAGGAAGAGCAATTGTACTGAATTGCGACTCAGAGAACAGAAGAAGAAGAAAGAAGAAATAAAAGCGAATTATGATGAAAAAGGAAAAGTAAGGAATGAAGTACAAGCTTTTATTCTAGAAGTTCCAACGGTCACTAGCGTTAGTTTTTAATTAATTAATTAATTAGTAATTATTAATTAGTAAAATGGGGAATGGCATTGCCGAAATAGAAGGAAAAAAAAATGATGGCAATTCATTTGCGGCAATGGCATTGCCGAAATATGAGGAAAAAAAATTGTTGCAATTAGTTTGTGGCAATGGCATTGCAGAAATAGAAGGAAAAAAGAAAAAAAAAATCGTGGCAATTGATTTGTGGTTGCTGAAATAAGAGGAAAAAAATTTTTTGTTGCAATTGGTTTGTGGCAATGGCATTGTCGAAATAGAAGGAAAAAAGAAAAAAAATTGTGACAATTGATTTGTGGCAATGGCATTGCCGAAATAAGAGGAAAAAAAATGGTTGCAATTAGTTTGTGGCAATGGCATTGCAGAAATAGAAGGAAAAAAGAAAAAAAAAATTATGGCAATTGATTTGTGGCAATGACATTGTCGAAATAGGAGGAAAAAAAAATTTGTTGCAATTGGTTTGTGGCAATGGCATTGCTAAAATAGAAGGAAAAAAGAAAAAAAAATTGTGGCAATGGCATTACTGAAATAGGAGGAAAAAAAAATTGTTGCAATTGGTTTGTGACAATGGCATTGCCGAAATAGAAGGAAGAAAGGAAAAAAAAAAATTATGGCAATTGATTTGTGGCAATGGCATAGCTGAAATAGGAGGAAAAAAAAATTTTGTTGCAATTGGTTTATGGCAATGGCATTGCTGAAATAGAAGGGAAAAAAATTGTAGGAATGGATTTGTGGCAATGGCATTGCCGAAATAGAAAGGAAAAAAAAATTGTTGTAATTGATTTGCCAAAAATTGGAGGAGAGAGAGAGTTGTTTGAATAAAAAAAAATAGTATACATACTCTTATCCTTCAGTAGTTTTTTTTTTACCGAAACAGTTTGGTTTGTGTATTTGTCATGTTCTTTCATTTTGTATTGTAAAAGTACCCTATGAAACAAATAATGATAGATTCAAGTACAATGAGTACATTGATTCTTATTCTAAAAAAAAAAAGTATATAGATTCTTATTCAGATTCCTGTCCATGCATGAAAGAAAGTTATGGAAGAAAAAAATGATTGATGTGCATACTGTAAACAACCAAAAAACAAAGAAACTGAGATTTTTGTAGAGTTTCTTTGCAGTGAATATAGTAGCTTTAAAAACAAAGTTAGGTTTGCCACATTTCTTTTAGACTATGATCTACCTCAACCGAGTTGGTTGGTTTACTTATCTAAACAGTATTAGTAACTATAAGAATAACATCTTTTGTACCAAGCTTAAAATCAAAGTAAACTCCTATGCAAATAATGAATTACACCAAGCTTCAAGATCTTCATCTTGCTCCATATTCAATGGTGACACATCAATTAATGCACTATCCATTCTTATAACTTTAGCCCAATCAATATCATTGAAATCCAAATGTGGTGTCTCAACAATAGTCTTTGTCTGAGGAGTGCATGTCTCTTCTGAAATCAATAGTGGAATTTCCAGATTCTCAGATGCAGCAATGTCCTCTACTTGGTGTGAATTGTCTCTTGCAAACCCTCTTTGTTATTTAAATTTATTAATCTGGCAGAGGACATAATGAAGGGGGAAAAAATTGTCATTTAAAGGTAGATTGATTGATAACATGACACAAGATATTGATTTTTTCATAAGAATTAACTAAACTGTCCTATATACTCCAATTTAATCTTTAAAAAAAAGTACTTATATTAATAACAAATCAAGAAACATAGCATGTTGAAAGACCAAAAAAAAAAAAAATTAGAAACAGAATGTGTTGAAAGATAAAAATAAAAATTTTCTTCTAGCAATAAAAAAAAAAAAAGGAAAAAGAAAATCAAGAAACAGAATAGTACAGTAGAGATAATCAATTAAAAACAAAAAATTAAAAAAAAAAAAAAAAAAAAAACAACAACAACAACAACAATAACAACTTACATTATTGGTTATGTTTCCGTAGATTCCATCGAGTCTATACTTGTGCATGGTCCATCTAGCATTGGGGAAAAATCCTTTCTTTGCAACAAAGGTGAAGGTTCTCTTAGAACCAATATGTCTCTGTTCTTTTTGATTGAACCCATCACGCATCTCTTTATCATCCTCATCATTGTAATCATACACCTTGACATCTTTTTGAGCCCTCCATGTGCTAAACTCTGTTGCTCTCACAACCCTTTTCCCTTTCTCTTTCTTCTTTGTAAGCTTAGTGTAAAAATAGAGGGTTTGCATTCCATAACTCTAAAACGAATTGTTTAGTGTAATCATACTCTAAAATAGAGGGTTTCCCTTTTCCCTTTCTCTTTCTTCTTAGTAAGCTTAGTGTAATCATACACTTTGATGAGGGTGAAAGATGAAACCTGGTGGCAACCCCATGATCTCCTTCTCCTCCATGGCCATGGGTAAAAACGAATGAATTCTTTGAAGAAAAGAAAGAATAAATGGGTACGGGGTAGGGTTCAATTGCAGAGGAAGAGGAAGAGCAAGAGCAATTGTACTGAATTGCGGCTTAGAGAACAGAAGAAGAAGAAGAAAGAAGAAATAAAAGCGAATTATGATGAAAGAGGAAAAGTAAGGAATGAAGTACAAGCTTTTATTCTAAAAATTCCAACGGTCACTAGCGTTAGTTTTAATTAATTATTATTATTTAATTATATATAAATTTTAAAACAGCAGTGTACTCTCTTTTTTATATAGGGGAAAGGCGGCGTACTTGGGTTGTGACTATGGGTTTTGAATTTGATTTTTCACTTTTCATCAAAACAAAGGGTATTTTTTTATTTTTGTTAAAGTTTCATTTTAGTCCTTTCAAGTTGGATTTTTTTTTTTTCATTTAATTGCTTATTTATATATGATTATTCTACATGAATGGCATTTGATTTTGTATCTCTCAATGTAGCCTGAGCCTGTGGAGTGTGCCACTATGATCTCCATCTTATGAAAGGTGATTTTTTTTGTCACATATTTGTCCTTGTGTTGTGGGGCATGAGATAACTGGTGAAGTTGTTGAACATGGGCCATTCACAAACAACAAAATAGTAAAAAGGTTCAGTTCTATAAATAGAGTAAAAGTCATTCTAATTGTTTATAATGTGATTGGTTTAGGGAAATGGAGGGGCAGAATTGGAAGAAGGAGAGGACGAGGGAAGGGTGGTTTAGGGATTTGAGGATTTCGGAGGCTTCGGTTAGGGTGAAAGGGAGAGATAGGGAGTGGAGGTAGTCGAAGAGGTTGAGGAATGGTGATGATGACAACGTGGAGGGATGTGATTGGTTGTGGTTGTTGAGGAGGATTTGTGTGGCCTTGTAGATGACGTGGCAGCAGGGGATTGGGTAGTCGTAGGTGTCTGTGGCATATGGTATGGGGATGATGGGAGAAGGGTTACTTCAGCATAGAGTGAGCGGCCTATTAGGGAGGTGGAGGTTACTTTGGTTGTGTATTTTGTAGCGTAGTTGAGGCATGTGGAGGTCACTTCGGTGGTTGGCAAGTGGTTGAGGTAGTGGGGTTTCATGGTGGTGTGGGGTTTTTGGCTCGGGAGTTGTTTTTTTTTTTTTTGAAGTTGAGACTTGAAAAGGGACAAACTTGAAGTTAAAGACTTTGAAGGGTCAGGTGTGATAAAATGACACCGTTTGTATGATGGGCTCATGTTGTTGGAGCTTTCATCATGCTTTACGTTAATTGTTTTTTCTGTTCTAAGGTAATATCACTTTAAGATACTACATTTTCCTTTCTCCAATTCTTTACCTCCTTTGTAGTGGTAATAATTACACTGAAATTCTCTGTGTAATTATACTATTCTACTATGATATACTATACTATTTCAATTAACTTTTATCTTTATTTACAATATTTTCAGCAAAAAATTTTCAGTTTCAGCTAAATAAGCTGTTCCCAAATAGACCCAAAGTATAAAGGTGTTGGCAGGATCAATCTTTCTAGGGACTTAAATGTGTAAATTTCTCATCCTTTTGTATGGATGAACCAGAAATTTATGGTCGTCATTATAAAAAGGTCGTCATTCACCCAGAGAAGACGTTATGCATTTATTACGATCATTGATGACAAAACGTAATTGACGGACCAACGGTCACAAAATGAGCTGTGGTCTCCAGACAGAGATTCTGTAATGCACTAGTCGTTGAAAATAAATGCAGCACATCATTGCCCACTATAAAAGAGAAGATAACAGAAACCCAAGGTACGCCCAGTTACACACCAACACTCTACGAAATCACTCTGAACTCGTTCTCTCTCTAGAATCTTTCTCCCTTACTGACTTAAGCATCGGAGACGGTTTGGCTGACGCCACACTAGCGTGTTACTCTTCCTCCCAGTTCATTTTGTAGGATTCTCACCTACAGAGATGACCCCATTCACAGCATCGTCCATCCGCTACGACGAAGAGCTCAACTGTTGATTTTTCGGGTAGATAATGAACTCCTGGGCCCAAGAACCATACATATATATATATATATATATTTAGTTTGGGCTCCCTTACAAAACCTTAAGCCCCATTTCTTCTCAATAAACCTAGTTAGCCTCACACAAATAGCAACTAACCCAAAACTTAACAAAAAAAATAAAAACATTCACAATAATGATTGTATTTTAGCAAAGAAAAAATTATTTTACCACAAAAAAAACCAAAAAATCATGTGTTATTGGATAAATTAAGGCTAAATTTTTTTACAACTACAATAAACTGGTATAAATACCAGTTGACTATAGCAAGTTATTAAAAATAAAATACAATATTTTATTAAGAATATATCTCTTCATTCAATTACAAAACTCAAATTCTCTCTCTTCCTTTATTATTTTAATGAGTTGTTTATATCATTTTAAATGAAGTGATAAAAAAAAAAGAACATTTAATATTAGGTGTATTGTAAAGTGAGGTAGTAGCTTTTTGAGGTGTTAAAAGTTAAAATTTTTAGCACTACCACTGTGAATGTTTTAACTTCAACGGGAAAAAATCCTAACCAGCCTAGTATTAAAAAAAACTTTTTTTTGTTTTTGTTTTTGTCTTTGTTGGTAAATGATTGCGTCTTACTGTATTTAGAAACAATGCTTTTGAGTATTTATAATTTTTTTAATAATATATGAATGCCTATTTGGAGTTTTTTTTTTCTTTATACTCCAGCATCTGCTAGTTTAAAATCCTGGATCCGTCCCTGCACATGTGTAAACATGATTGTTAAATATAAATTTTGTGCCCCTTCAAGTTAAATCATGGCAGAGTTAAAAGACTATATCTCTTCCCTGCAACATTTAGTTGTTTTAGTTACTTAATTGCATTACGAGCTTCATTTTCATTGACAAATATGGGCAGCAGAGCCATAATATCTTTATAGTTTCAATTTTAGTTATTCATCTATCTCTTAGTATTCCTTTTCATTACTTTTTGCAGCAAGCACCTGAGATAAACAAGTATGATTTTTATTATTTCTATATTAAAGGAATTATGAAGTTATTGTGCAAGACTAGTCATATATTTATGTCACTTCAACTCAGGGCATGATTTTTTTTTTTTTTTGAAAAATACTCAGGGCATGATTTTAAAAGTACGTAAGTTGCTTGTGTCAAAAGGAAAATCGTATAACCAGATACTTCTATTATCATTTTTCCTTTTTGCATATTGTTTGATTTTTCTAATTCTTTATATATATATAGTTGAAAGAATTTTTAGTTATTTTATAGTACTTCTAGTATAAAAAAAAAATACTAGATAAGTTGTTTCCAAATAGACATACTACTAAATTTGAATAAGCTAATTTGCAAAAAGTCAAAAAGATGACTTTAAAAGCAAGTTGTTTACTTCATATTTAAGTTGTTCACATATGTTGTGCTTTTATGTGGACATGTAATCAAATGATCAAAACATAAATGGCTAGTGTAGCTAAAACTCAAGTGATGTTGGTCGTGTTAGCTTTATTTTTTTGAAGGATTTGTGCCCTAACATTTGATTTATAGTTGTGATAATCCTTTTGACATTTGAGTAGTTTGTTTAGAGGATTTTTTTTTTCTTTTTATTTCTGTTGAGAAAAAAAGGGGGGGGGGGGGGTCGTTGGTGATGTCATTGCCCTAGCCTGCTTAAATCCAAATTTGACATGGTATGAGACCAGCCATGCAAGCATGATGGGGTGTATTACCACTCAAACCCACAATCATAGGCTTGCAAAGTGATGGACCACAAGGGTTTCCTACCATTAAACCACAAATTCAATCACATTGTAGAGTATGTGAAATATTGTGAGCCCTTGAACTATTTTAAAAGAGCTTGAATCAGATTCTCAAGGGGTTAACAGAGATTAATTTTATTATGATGCCATGTAAAAATATGAAATGAAGGAAAAATGAAGTAAGATTTTAAACGTGATTCGACCTTTAGAGCCTACATCCACAATTTACTTTATTGGGTTTATTCTACATGGGGTGGAACTAATGATGCAGAGACAGTGGAGGATTCTTGGTTGGTAGACTTGTCAAGTTCATTCTCTTCCTTAATAGAGGATTCTTGGTTATTGAAGATTATCAAAAGAATTCATTTACACTAAACACTAACCACCAAAAGCTTGTATTGTATATTCGTATTCATGTTTTGTTCACCGAATCGTGTCCCTTTCGAGCACTCAAATAATAGGCTTAATATACTTAAAGGATATTTTGCAAAAATAAAGGTTTAAGTTTCATCTACTGCATTATCGATCCATGAGATGTCGTTTCTAAAATAATAAAAAAGATCCATGAGATGTCACATTGGCAAGAAATGAAATAATTTTTCCTAAATTTGTGTGACATCCCTTCTTTTATTTTTATATGAATAAATAAATAAATATATATAAGGATTTTGGAGTATAAATTTTTTTTTTTTTAAAGGGAACGAAAATTAAAGTTTATTGTAAGTTTATAATCCTAAGAATTATATTTTGGAGATGTTAACGCTGATGTAGTTCAAGACTTCAAGTTATTCTGCCGTGCTAGCTGAAGCTCATGTCCCATTTTGTTTTTATGTTTTACGGAAAAAGGGACAAAACAAAAGAACTCTTATGAAAGTAATGATCAAGTATTTGACATATAGGGGAGATAGGCATCAAAGTCGTTGTAGTATAGTGGTGAGTATTCCCGCCTGTCACGCGGGTGACCCGGGTTCGATCCCCGGCAACGGCGATTTATTTTTGGACACGAGAAATATGAATTTATAACGACGAAGTCAACCTATTATAATAGGAAAAGAAAAAGAAGCAGACGGCGTCGTTTAATATATATATGCTTCTTTTTTCACTTTACAACCTTCCTTTTTTGAGACGAGAAATATCGCCGTTGAAAGATTACTTGATTTCGACCTAGTAACTGGTAAAAAGAAGCAGACGACGTCGCTTTAATCCATTACTCATTGGCATATTCATTCATATATATACTGTGCTGTGTCTCCATTTCCGATCTGCTTGGTCTCTCTCACACACTCTCTCTCTCACATCAAAGCAATGGCTACTGTGGCAGCAGCAGCAGCTCGTAGAGCCGCAGCTCTAACGCGACTCTCATCTCCTCAAACATCGTCGCCTCATCTCATTCACCGCCGTGGCCTCGCCGGCGCCGCTGGTAACTTCTTCGTACTTACATTCATATCTATATATATACGCGCTTTGATTTCTCTCGATTACCGGTCTTATTTGTGGCACAAGATCAGATCCTCAATTCTTAGGTTCTGTTTGGTTGCCGAGAAAATTTTGGAAAATGGAAGGAGAAAATTTTATTTCATTTTGGGGCTTCTTTATGGTAGATTAGGTTTTGAATGAGTTTAAAGGTTTTGACTTTTCTTTTCTCTGTTTTGGTTGCTGGAAAATCTGAACAAAACAAAAAAAAAAAAATTTTGTGAAGTTTGGTGTAAAAGTAAATGGTTGTGCTTTTAGGGTTTGAGTGAAGGTCTTTTAACTGTTTGTGTTTTCCCAGGTCCCAAACAGTTGAAATTCAATGATGGTGTGAGAGGATATATATTTAGTATTCATTATAATTAGATTTATTACTAGCTGAACATCACAATAATTCTCTAAAATTACCCAAAATCAATAAGCTCAATTTAAATTTGAGAAAGAAAACTTCATCCACTCGAGTAGCGTCTTCATAAAATACTCTTTCAGCTTTAATATAGTCGGCTCACACCTGTCAAAACATCAAGCAATGGGGAATAGCCTTTCAAATTTCACTACTCCGATATAGCCCAAATCAACCTTGCCACACACAAGCTTGTAAGTCAATAACCCTCCTAGACATCACCCATTGAATCCCGAAGAGGGAGAACACCAAAAATGTGATTTTGTTAAGGCGAAATATGACAAATGTTGAGTATGAACCTGTTTAATGGTGGGATTTTTTTTATTTCCAGTTATAGCTCGTTGGCTAAAATCTATAAAAAAAAATTATCAGAGGAAATTGTCAAAGATATTTTTAGATGTACAGATTATATTGTTTTAATTTGTATTCCTTATATATAAGGGTGTTTGTTAATCTTAAAATTTGGGATGCATAAGTGGATTGGAAGATCAGGTGAAATATGTATGATTTTCTTATAGCAGAGATGGCTTTCTAGCCAAAGGAGGTGTTAATTGAGTTTATTTGTTTGGCCAAGAATGCTTTATCACTGTTTTGTCTTTCTCATATTGATTAAATTACTTTTTTAATGTTAAGATATGGAGAAAAAAACATATGGGTCATAATGACAGATATGATATTATACATGTAAGACATTCACTCCATTGTAGCTTTGTTTAAAAAAAAAAAGTTCAAGGGAAACTATCAAAGATATATTTAAATGTGCAAGTCATATTGTTTTGTTTTCTTCATATAGAAGGGGTGTTTGTTATCTATCAAAAAATATATAAGGGGTGTTTGTTAAATTTGGAAATTTGGATGTATAAGTGGATTGGAAGATTTGGGGAACTATATATAATTTTTTATCGCAGAGATGGCTTTCTAGCCAAAGGAAATACTATTGAGCACATTTAGGCCAGGAATGCTTTATTGTTGTTTTGTCTTTTTCATATTGATAAATCAATTCTTCAATGTTAAAATATGAATTAAAAAAAATATGAGTCTTAATGATAGATTTGATATTATATATGTAACACATTCATTCCATTGTAACTTTGTAATCCTTAGTTAAGGACAATCCTTTTGTTGTAACAAATTATGAATTGATGAACACTACCTATTTGTTTGTTTATTGCAGATCCCCATGGTCCACCAAGGGTTAACATTTGGCAAGACCCATTGAGCCCATCTAAGTGGAAGGAAGAGCACGTGAGTCTTATTTATTGAAAACTCAGATCTCTAAAAGCCCATCCCCCTTCTTTGTTAACCTCCCTTTTCCTCAACATTCACACTCTTTCTTTTCTTTGGAGGTCATATTGGTACTTTACGCTTCACTATGATCAAACTAATGTTATGGTGTTAAGGCTTTTGTTTGTTTTCATTAGTGCTGTTTCCTGAGGCATTGATGAAACTGAAATGAGTGGGTAGTATACATGGGAAACTGTCTTGACTGAATATAATGCTTTTGCAGTTTGTAATTGCCTCTCTGTCTGGCTGGGGCCTAATTTTCTATTCCGGGTACAAATTATTTTCGGGCGGCAAGGACAAGAAGGAAGAGGTACTTCTTTATTTTCTTTAACTTGACCATCATTAAAATTATAAAAAGAAAAAGAAAAAAGAAATGGTATGGTCTACCTAGTGATGAGAAATTTAAAGCACTATAATTTTTTGTTGCTAGAGGGTCTGTGGCTCTGTGCATTGTCTGTTCCTTTAGTAATAAAATTATGTGATGCCAATTGGTCACTATCTAGTCAGTCTGTCAGTACCTCTGATTGTCCCCTTCTTTTTTGGATAAGTTTTAAATTGGGTTATAGATCCACCTCAAAGGGTGGGAAGCCTTAACCAGATGTGTAGGTAACAGGTAAGCCCGAAGGCTGTTCTTGTACCTGTCAGGGGAGATGCCAACCATCTCTCCTTTCTACAAACACATTCCCTTCATCATAGCATGTGATATTTATTTGCACATGTTAAAAAGGAAATAGTTTGATGCACAAAGTTTAGTGCACTCATGGGACATCTGCTACACCCACACCCTATAATGAAAAAATGAAAAACTTTTGTGTGCAGCATACCTAATAACAGTTGAAGGTAAGTATCTTAGGAGTTGTTCTAGTATACTTCCTATTGGTTTCAATCAGCTTGGTCAATTCCAGTCGGTTTGTGAACATTGGAGGAGGGTTGGTTATAAAATCACCATAGATTTTATGTGAGATATCATATAGATTCACATGCAAGTAACAGATTAACTTTCTGTTAAGATTACAATTTCTTAGGGTGGGTACACTGGAGAATTATGGTGTAACCATGAGGAAATAAAGAGATGTGAAAAGCAAAAGAAGAAACCCCTCATCAGTTCATTGTACATTCTCATAGTTGGATGTGGAATGGTTAAAGGATTTCATGTTATACTTCTCTATATACTTATTTAAAAAGTGGGAGGGGGGGGGGGGGGGAGTTAAAATTTTAAACCACATAGTTTAGGGGTGGTTTCAAATTGAGCCACATATACTTTCAAGAACATTTCAATTTATTGTACACATTTAAGATTACACCGTTAGTGGAGAAAGTTTAAATAAAATGATGCCTTGTTTAAAGAGGAGATTGTTTGAAACTATGAATAGCAAAAGAAGGAACCCTTCATTGTTGTCTTTTCCCTTCCCTACTGTTACATTGATTTATCTTGTATACATTTTGATCATTGTATATGTAATGGTTAGTGGATTTCATTTTAAAACTTGTCATACTTATAAAAAAGAGTGGTGGGGGGAATTAAAATTGAAACCTATAGTTTATGGGTAGTTCAAATTAAGCTTGACACTTTGAAAATGTTTCAATTCAGACCATACGCCAATTTACAGTGTTTTAGTTTAAGGAAAATGTTTAAACAAAATGGTGCTATGTGATTTCTTCAACACGTATGTCTATTATATATGGACATCATTTCATTCCAAGCCGCACATCATCATTTTGTTCAAGCGTTTTCTATTAACAACATTACACATAATGGGTTTATGGTTTGAATAGAAACGTTTTTTAAAGTATAGGATTTAATTTGAAATTTCTAACAGTGTGGAGTTTAATCTCTACCAAGAGCCTTGTAGCTCAATCGGTATCCCCTGGTCTTTCCAACGGAGATGTCTAGCATTCAAATCCCCACTCCCCCAACTATCAAATTATCGAAATAAAATAAAGTGTGGTGTTTAATCTCTACATTATGGAGTTTTGTTATTTATCAACAAAAAAAAAGTTGTCGGTATTAGATGAATTGGACTGTCATATATGTGGGTTCGACTCCTACTGTTTCGAGGACCATTGCTTGTTTGTTATTTTACCTATCAAAAAAGAAAAACTAAAAAAGAAAAAAGGAGATGGACTGTTATATAATAATCTATTTCTCTAAATGTTCGTGTTGCTTTAAATGTGGTGTATAGTATCAGATGGTTCAAATCCATCTAATTATGTTAGTTTCTGGTCTATGTTATCTTTTTGGTGGGTCTTCTTTTAAGAAAACGAGGTGTTACTTGATCTAGAGCTTGTTGACTTCTTGAAAATATAGTTTCATGTATGCCACATTTCTAAACTAGAGTTCTTAAAGGAAATCAACAGAGAAAAATAAATCTAGGTGGCTTTTAGAACACATCACCACCATTTATGGACTACTTACTGCCCTTCTATAGCTAGTCATAGATTTGGGTTGAGGGTCTGGTTGGACCATCCTTGTACCTTGCGCATCTAATACAGAAATGCTACCTGGATACATAGAAATTTGTTGGAAATGTTACCATTTTAGTAATCAGTTATATGCATATTGTTTCTTAATGTCTTAAATTTTAATTTTTTGTACTTGTTCATGTTTGTTTACAGAAACCGGTGGAAGCATCACACTGAGTGTTGGAGCTTGTAACTGTTACAGAATTTCCTGGCAATAAGTTGTGGGCTTGGACTTCACATATTTTGACTTTTCATTTTATTGGTTGGCAAAAATTTCTGTTGGCTATTTTATGATCAATCCATGGAGATTGATCCTGTGATAAAATTTAGTGGTTAATTGCTTTTGTCGGAATACAATCAGAACTTTTCATTTTGTTGTCTATTTTCTAGTTATTCTCATAATTTGATACATAGCCTTCAATGTTCTAATAACGTGAAACGATCATTAAATTCAAAATTCCGTTGATGGAATTTGAACTGCAGGTGACCTATCTGACCTATTTGCCATAAAGTGATCAAGTGCTACGCAGGCACAATGCCAATGATAATTGATGAGTAATGATCAGCGGGATTTTTTTTTTTTTAAACATATAAATCCTTCTGTGAAACAAACAGAAAATAACATAAGTGTCTTTACTAGATGTACAATTTTCTGCATGAATAGGCGACTTGTATACATTCTAGACACTTTTTTATTCAGTAATAAATGTTGAATTCCTGATTTGCGATTTGCTCATACGAGATCCGTTTTGTTGAGTTTGCTTTAAACTGGGCAAATATGGGTTAGTATGCTACATCATACGTTTCAGATGGCTGCACCTTCTGTCATCTTTTTTTTTTTATATGAAATTGTGTTGAATGATGTTTCCGGCTTCCCAAAACAGAGTCTAGAAGAGCAAAAGATTGACAGCATCCCCTACCATATTACCACAAACTTAATCGGTAAAATAGCTAGATGCAGGATGGCTTTTCGGCCAAATAATAAAATTAATATAACTGCTGTCTGGATCTCCGATCATGTGGTTGTATTGTCCGGCAGTG
The DNA here is from genome assembly GCA_030820535.1 of Quercus parvula. Classification (NCBI taxonomy): domain Eukaryota; kingdom Viridiplantae; phylum Streptophyta; class Magnoliopsida; order Fagales; family Fagaceae; genus Quercus; species Quercus parvula. Next base: position 10,906,944 of record JAUAME010000007.1, on the reverse strand, counting down.
GTCTGAAACTACATTCCAGGCCAGCATTGGTTGCTGCATAACACTATTAATCTCCAAAGCTAGTTGGACTGTCGTAACTTTTTATGAAATTGTTGTTGACCCTTTAAATTATTGATCCTACGAGGCCTGAGAGGTTAGGTGAATGTTAAGAGTCTTATTGGCAGCGTTAGGCTCAAAGGTTGCAATCAATCGAGCATGATCCCACTGCCTGGAATCAAAATTTACAGCATTCGCATCCATGGATCATCCCATGCACTAATTTGTAACCCACCAATCACTCACTTTGAAACACATTCTTTTTTCAACAAACTCTTTGCTCAGCCAGGAGAAATTAGTGGGTTTTGTTCAAGTTGATAAAGACCTACCTCCAAATATCTGAATCCACAATTTATTTTGGCCCTCAGACAGCTCTCAAGTCATTTTTTCCACCAGCACTTTAATAAAAGCAACATCATCTTAGCCCCAAAATCACCATTGGCTTTAGGAATAGGAGTAAAAATATTTAAATCTGCAAAGCACAAAGACTATAACTTTACTTAGAGGCACCCCATTGGAACTTGTAGAACAAAGAATCAAGTTTGCTAGCAATTGATTTAGGCAAGAATATAGGAATACATAATATATGAAGGAATGGAAGTACCAACAAACCTGATTATGACAGTCATTATTATCTAAAAATCAATTCAAGGTGCTTAATTCACTAATCCAACTCCTTTGATCTTGGCAACCCAAATTTTGCAATTGTCATTCTATTATGAGTAGCTGAAATTGATTTCTATAATGCAATACTGATCTAAGTTCTTATTACTGGAAATAGGCATTACAGGCAGCATAGCAATTTCAAAGGAATTCAGTTTCAGAATGTGTGGAAGTTGTTGAAACTTTCAATATCTCAATATTATTATTACACGTAACCTTTTAGATACACACCTTTTCTACTCTCAACAAACAAAAGCTTCTTACTTCTCGTTCTCTTCTAGATACTGGAAGACATCGGCCACAACAAACAGACCATCAAACAAGGTACGTACTATAAACATAGGTTTTTTTGTCCCTCCCGCACTTCTTTTTAACAAAATCGTTATGGTTGGGAGGTGGGGGTTTCTCTTTCTTCTTGATACTTTTTTGGTGAAGCAAATGGTGTGCTTGTTAGAACATCATGTGTAATAGAATATTTTATTTGGATTCATTGTGAATTTGTGGTTGTTGCACGGTGGATCTTTATTACAAAACGTTTGAAACATCTAAGAAATCAAGAGCTTGTTTAGTCAATTTTTAGCCTCAGAAAACAGTGGCCCAAGCACCCTTTAAAATGTAAAACCATCATTAGAAAAATTTATCTGGGTTGTTGTGGTTTTGGTTTATTTATTTGTTTTTGATGGATTTGCACTAGATTTGTGAGAGTAATTAGAATGGGCAGAATATAAAACTAATTTAATTCTTATTGTGTTTTCTAATCCCCTTTACAAGCTTAACCTCTGTGTGTGATATGTTAATAATTATAGGAAAATTCTTAGTTTACATTGTACTAGCAATGTAAGATTTACATTGATAGCACAATGTAAACCTATAATTACCCTAAATTGTATTAGCAAACATGCCTGATATTAATGGGTAGTAGCTTGCTTTGTGTAGTACCCAGAACCTTGTAAGCTATATTTAATATGGGCAATGTTAATTACACACATCAACTTGCACACATGTCCATACACACAGGTACAAAAACAACTGAAATCATGAGTTAAAAACTCAATTTCAAGTTGGAAATAAAGTGTTTTCATCTCACGATTTCAGTTTTTGCACACCTATGTGTACATACACACGTGTGCAATAGGTTTTACCAATCTAGTAATGCTACAGACACAACAAATTTCACAACTTTTTTCATAACTTGTTGAGATGGCAAATTGTGATTACATCACTTTCACATGAGACCACCAATTACATCACTTTTAATCTTTTATTGCACACTAAGTTGCCACATCAGTTATTTCATTAGAGTTATTGATACTTTGAAGGTGGAATTTGAATTCGGTTTTACCGGTGCCATTTTGCAATTGTGTTTAACATTCTTTACTTTACCATCATGTGTAAACTAGTGGCTTGGGAGGTGGGGTTTGTGGTCCAAGAAAAAGCCACAACACACAATTCTGTTGGTGATGTCATTTAGTTATCTGAAAGCAAAAGCTATCTTTCTCTGCAGTTTGAGAACCACAGTAAGTTGAAGGAATATGTCAAAGCTGATGCTTGCTTGCTGCAAGTTATACATATCTGAAAGTCGGAACAGGGCTGCATTGGAATCAATTGAAAGAGCAGCTAAGCTATTCCCAGAAGCTGCTATTATCAATAAGTTTGAAGATGAGACTTACAATAGAGTTGGTTACACCCTTGTCTCCAAATTGGCTCCAAAGCCATCTAGCAACTCATGTCACTTGAGAAGTGCTGTGCTTGCCATGGTTAAGGCAGCTTTTGAGACAATTGACCTTGAGTTGCATTGTGGAAGTCATCCCCGTCTTGGAGTTGTCGACCATATATGCTTTCATCCCCTAGCACTCACTTCGTTGGACCAAATGGCTGAAATTGCAAAGTCTTCAGCAGCTGATATTGGCTCTCGTATGCAAGGTTTGTGCCCTTAGCCTTGGGATTGCATCAAACTGTAGCTAGTAGTAAACTACTAAATGATTTTTTATATTATTGGTGAGGGTGACTACGGTCCTCATTGTCCATTTGTTCTCTATTTTGTTACTTTTGACTATGAGGAATCAATTCAAGGTGCTTAGTTCACTAATCATACTCCTTTGAGCTTGGCAATTCAAATTTGCATTGTCATTCTATTATGAGTAGCTGAAATTGATTTCTTGAATGCAAGACTGATCTAAGCTCTTACTAGAAATAGGGCATTACACAGCACAAGCTGCATAGCGATTTCTAAGGACTTCAGTTTCAGAATGTGTTTCTTATGTGATAGTAACATAGTATCAATGTATATTCTTTAGATTCTTTTTTTTTCCTGAATTTTCTAATGTTTTCTTTGCTAATTAGAATTTGTTTAGCCTGCAGTCCCTACTTTTCTATATGGAGCTGCCAATGAGGATGGGAGGACGCTTGATACAATTAGAAGAGAGCTGGGTTATTTCAAGCCTAACTCCAGTGGAACTCAATGGATTGGGGGTCCGAAACCTGAGTTCCTGCCACTGAAGCCAGATGAGGGTCCTGCTCAAGTGACTCAAGAAAAAGGTGTTGTAGTAATTGGAGCAACCCGGTGGGTTGATAACTACAATGTTCCCATCTTCTCTACTGATATTGCTGTTGTTCAGAGAATTGCAAAACAAGTAAGTGGGAGAGGAGGTGGACTTCCTTCAGTACAAGCCATGGCACTAGCACATGGTGAAGATGTTACTGAGGTAGCTTGCAATTTGCTGGAACCAAGTAAAGTTGGAGGAGATAGAGTTCAGCAAGAAGTTGAGAGACTTGCAAGGGAAGAGAATATTGCTGTGGGGAAGGGATATTTCACTGATCTTTCCCAGGAAGAAATAGTTGACAGATATTTAAAGTTGTAAGCAAAAATAAAACATTTCGTGTGTAAAATTTTATTAAAGGATTTATAATGAAAGGTGATACTCTTGTCTTGGATGATTTTTTATACTAATCACGTGATATCTGTAATTGTCCATTAGTCCTTTGTGCTCACTATTTTGCGGTTTTTGTCCATATTTCCCGACCTTAAAAGTGGATGGTGTTGGAATTTACATTTGAAAGATTGCAAAGAAGATTAAGCTGTTCTCTAGAGGTATTACATAAGAGCAATGCTAGGGAAATAACCTTTTTCATAACTTGCTAAGGTAGAAAGCTGTGTTTGATGCAAGATCAGTTTTACACAAACCGACCTGGGCCACCACTAGCTATATTTTTACTACGCACCACTAGGCAATCACATGTTATTTTTGCAATTGTGAAAAGTTTTGTGTCACTAGACTTATTAACTGGATCCCAATGGTTTCATCTCTGATCCTATATTTTTACTCCTAAATCATTGCACTTCACTTGTCCTACTTGTGCCTTCAAAGATGATTTTATTAAGAGAGAGCCAGAGAGATGTCTTTCACTAACAAAGGACTTTTTCAAGGACTCTCAGAAAAAAAATTTGTTACAGTGAACAAACAAGGTGCCATGTTTTGACCAATTCAAATTTTAACTGATGACTGAGGTGCTTCTAGTCAAATATATTATGTACTGAAGCCTGATCCCAGATTCATGAGTGTGGCGAAGAATTTTAAGTGATTAAAACCTTGACTTGAAAGTTCTGGTTGGCAGTTGGGACTAGAAGTAGTACTTATTGATGTTTTAGACACTCCCTTGTACCTATCAAAGAAAACGGTTTTTGGACTCAAGTCAGCCTTGGCTATACCCTTGTCAATATTATAGAGGTAGATGAACAATAAATCCTCCTCCTGAAATTGAAATGCCTAGTTGATTAGAGTTTAATTACTTTGGAATCCCGGGTATTCTAACAAAACTGTTTTTGCAGATTCACTTGCATAGCAGTAGTTTAGGAGACAGGAGGCTAGTGAAATTTATATTTTCTGGATGCACAAGAGACACAACTGAGAACAAGCTAACATGAAAAAAATTTCAACCATACACTTTGGCTCAAGGTTTGGCATCAGCCCCTTCATCTATATATATATATTCAGCAGTTAATAGTTATAAGATTAGGATATTCTCCTTAGAGATTTCTTATGTTTCTCAGTTGAAATTTCTTTGTTAATCATTTACAGGTCCTTTCTCAGAAGATCACTTGTGTCTTTCATTCCTACTTCGATATTTTGTTTTTCGTCTTTGGACTTAACTAAGTGCCATCTCTGTTCTTATTTTTGAAGTTTCATCTTCTAGTTCAGACCTCATCCAACTGAACAGTGAACCTTATCCCAAACTAAAATTGGATTGACTACACAAATTCCCTTTTTGTCTCTTTTTCCAGTTGGCATTTAATATCTATTTTTTTCCTTCATCAGTGGATGATAATACTTATGAAAGGTAGGTGAGAAGGACTCATAGAAATGTTAGCTGAAGATAGATAAACTCACGTGAAAGCCCCCACAGATATTTTGCAAGGGGTCCATAGATATTATGAGAACCAAATAATTTGGCCTTGTACTGAATCTGCATCTCACCTTTGCCTTTTCATTAAAAATTTTGCAGTTTAAATTGGTAAACCTTGTTTTTTTATTGTAATTAATACTGCAGTATTAAAGTTTTTTAGTTCTGTACCTCAACTGGCTGGCTAGTATGAGACTATTAGTTACCTTGTTATTTTTTTTGAAGAGGTTACCTTGTTATATAGGACAGTGATTTTAGTTAAAAAATTAACAACTCCTCACAAAAGAAGAAATAAAGTATTATTTCTAATGACTTACTACTTTGTTTGTATTAATTAATAATATCTAGTTATTATCACCATGGCCATTGCACCATCTAGAGTCTCCAGACATCCATCGTAGCTCCATTTATATAATCACCATGTTCTGCACGAGTATTACTTAAGTATGCAGTATGGTGTTGATTGAAGGAAAGCATGGTTATTGATGCTGCTTAGTAGAAGCATGTGATTCATGTTTCCAGCAAAAGTGCCTCTCCTTGTTATAACTGAGCACTGACACGTCAAGCACTATGAACATTGGCTTATATGGTTTTTGTATCAATGCTGACTCACACAAGAATATTTATTACCTCAATGGCTTTTATATGCGTCTGAGACTCACAGCATCTACTCATTCAGTTCTTGTGATACAAAGTAGGTGGTAGCTAAAAGGGTTAAGCAAAACAGTGAGGCAAGGAATGGATTTCAACCCAAGTTGCAAGGTAAGGACTCTTCTTTTTCTTCTTCTTTGTCTAGGTGCTAGTTAACTACAAGGTCTCTTCAAAGTTTCTTCTTTCTTCTTCTTCTTTGTCTAGGTGCTACATCACTAAAGTTAAAATTATTTGTGTACATTTTGACCAACCATTTCCCCCCACCCCCCCCCCCCCCCCCCTCTCTAAATCATGTTAAAAATTAAGTAGGGGAGGGAAGAGAAGTGATATAATTTGGAAAATTACTTATTCAACCTTGAATTTAATTTACAGTTTGGGTGCATTTTGGAAAATTATTTTTTGTTATGATTTTATATGTGATTCCCCCCCATCCCCCCCACCACCCCCCCCAAAAAAAAAAAAAAAAAAAACCCAACTAACTTTTTCAATCAGGTGATGTACTCTTTGATTTGCCCCTCCTAAAAAACCCAACCAACTTTCTTGAAGTGTTATAATTTGGGCTCACTTATCCTTTAAATTCATAAATGGAAGCCCTAAGCTCCTAAGCACTAACTCAAATTAACATTCTAAGCACACTCATCCTTTGATTAAGTTTTATGCATTACATGATAATAAGTTCATCAGTGTAGTTCCTACATCGTTATCCGGTATCTAATAATATAATCAAGCTTTTGTACCATGTGATCGCTATCTTCAATTATTTAACTCTTACATACAAATATTATATGAGCAAATTTCAATTATCAGTAATAAGACAAGATTTCTGATGTGGTAGCTAAGGATTGGAAGCTATTACCAATGCAATCAAGACCAAGGAGGGGAAAAAAATAGACAACTAATAAACCATCTCCTATTCCGGGAAGAGAACAGCTGTACACTTGTTCACTAACTAGTCCCAGTGGAAGCTAGATAACATGTGAGGCACATACTATCTAACTTAACTTTGAATTAATAATTATTTTATGTATCAGATATATATATCTTCTCTTTCACAGTGTGTAAACTATACAATTGTGTGGAATCAACATACAATAAGATTGCATATATACCTAATACATTAGACACTTTCTGGCTTTGTAGGGTGCCTAAGACTAGAATTATGAGGAAAAGTATTTAAAGCAAATAATTATTACGTATGATAAAAAGGATTTTATCATTACCTAAAGATTCATATATCATAGTAACAAAAAGAGTTTATTAAATAAAGTACTGTTTTTCCAAACTGAATTGCTTTACTTGAATGTTGGCTTCTCTTGCAAAAGGACAAGAAGAAAACAATAGACCAATCTGTGTTACTGTGCTGCAAGCTATTTATCTCTGAATCACGTAACCGTGCTGCCCTTGATGCTATTGAACAAGTCGCAAGGTTTAACCCAGAAACTGTCATCGTGAACAAATTTGAGGACCGAGCATATAATAGGGTTCGGTACACTCTTGTATCATATGTTGTTCAAGATACCACGGGGAGTGCCATTTATAGTCCATTGCAACAAGCTGTCCTAGCCATGGTTGAAGCTGCATTTGGAGCCATTAACCTTGAGTTGCACACTGGGACTCACCCCCGACTTGGTGTTGTAGATGACATTCTCTTCCATCCACTGGCTCAGGCATCACTGGATGAAGCAGCTTGGCTTGCAAAATCAGTGGCAGCAGACATTGCCAATCGATTCCAAGGTCAGTTGAACCCTTCTAAAGTGTCCATTTGTTGTCAAATTAAGTAGAAAAATATTGGAGTAACATCCCTTTCACCTAAGTCTACCACATACACCACTTTTTAATCACCAATCATAAAAGTTGTCTAGACTCAATAGCAGAAAATTGTAGTTTAACTTGAACAATAAGTCTAAAAAGACAACATTTTTTATAATTATTGACATGACATTGCTAGGTGAAATGATGTTCTTTCAATCACAAAAGGCTATATCAACCATTGGGAACGGAGTTCTGCAAAATAGTCTCCTAACACTACTCTTACTTGAAATGTTTTTGCACTGGTCATTTCTATGATAACATTTTCTTTCTGTGTTGCAGTGCCAGTGTTTCTGTATGCTGCAGCACATCCAACAGGCAAGGCTCTAGACACCATTAGGCGTGAACTTGGATATTATCGGCCTAACTCTATGGGCAACCAATGGGCAGGATGGACCATGCCTAATATGCTTTTGGAGAAGCCCGATGAAGGTCCGTCCGAGGTGTCTCGAGCAAGAGGCATCACAATGATTGGAGCACGTCCATGGGTTGCATTGTACAACATACCCATCTTGTCCACAGATTTCTCAGTGGCTCGAAGAATCGCAAGGATGGTGAGTGCTCGAGGTGGTGGGCTGCCCACGGTGCAGACATTAGGCTTGGTTCATGGAGAGGATTCAACTGAGATTGCCTGCATGCTCTTGGAGCCAAATCAAATTGGTGCAGATAGGGTCCAGAACCAGGTTGAGATGCTAGCAACTGAAGAAGGGGTAGAAGTGGAGAAGGGCTATTTTACTGATTTTTCACCAGAGATGATTATTGAAAAATACATGAATTTAACTTCTACTAAAAGAGACTAATCAAAGAGTATTGAACACAGCTGGTCATATCTACAAAGTTTCAATTTGCCAAAATGTCCTAAAAAAAACATTGTAACGGAAACCACCAGCTTCATTAATATACTATTTGCCACCAAAATGGTAAAAATGGAGGAAATCTGAAATAAAAAAGTCGGATTTTCAAAACTTAGAGGCGTGCACTTCATGACTTTGCTGTAAAGTGGATCATGTTCTTATTCTTTGGTAAGTTGATTACGTTTAAAACTTGAATGTTTAATGTTTGATAAGTAACAGTAATTCATTAAAACTTGTATTCAGGATGTCAACACAAAAACAATGAAAGACAACAAAGAAACACAGAAAGAAAAAAAAAAGGAGGCTGAGAGCTTATCAGCTAACAAGCAACTCCATAAAAGACTTCATACAGAAAGTGTTGGAGTTGAAAAACAACTCATAAAGGTCTTCAGAAGAAAGGAACTTAAGATTCAACAAAAAGTACGACAATTAATTAAATATTATGAAAACAAAATTCCACCAGTTTACACCAGCCATATAATCTATGAATACACCAATGTACAGTTGGGGTTGCTTTACCATTGTCATGAACACAGCTTTTTCGAAAAGAAAAAAATCTTTGAAAAACCACATGCCAAGCAGCCAATTTGCAAGGGCATTTTTGTACTTTTGATTTAAATGAGCTAGTTTACTGATCTGTCAATTTTTTTTATACAGGTGTCGAATTTTTATTGGAGCAGGAAACACCAACTGGGTGCTGATCTGGTATTCCGTGATACACTTCCACAGAAAGAGTTTCTCCGTGCTTGATTTACAGTAGGGTAAAGTGTACATCTTTCTTAGAGAGAGAGAGAGGATGTGGAGGTCGGTGGTGGTGGCAAGAGCTGCTGTGTCGTCCAGACAAGGTGGAGCAGTATGGAGGAGGTTCTATGCAACTCAAAACCCGAAACACAAGGTACCTGCTTCTTCATCTTCTAAAACTCAAACTGAGTCGGGATTTCCTGTTTTCTCAACAAATTGGGGTTTTCCCAAAAGATTATTTTTTTGCCAAAACCCCAGGTTCTACTCTCAGACCTCAACAAACACCACTGATTCTGAGGAGTCCTCAGTGGGTCTTGTTGAAAATGGTGATACCCAGTTGGAGAATTCTGAGATTCATGGGGTTTCTGAGCAAGGTTTAGTTGGTATTGATGAAAATAGGGATACCCAGTTGGATAGTTTTGTCCCTGGGGATGGGGATGAGATTTTTGGGGTCTCAGACCAGTTTGATACTTTTGCCACTGGGGAGGAAAATGGGGATGAAGAGGAGGAGGTTTATGAGATTAATGTGGAGCAGTTGGAGAATGTGTTGTCTTTATTGCAGAGTAGTGTTGATGGGTCTTTAGAGTCAGCTCTTGATGACATGGGTTTGACTCTACATGAGGAGTTTGTGGTGAAAGTTCTGGAAACCCCACTTGTTTTGGGTGAGAATTTTATTAGGTTTTTCAAGTGGGGTTTAAAGAAGAAATCTGAGTTTAAGGTGACTACCTGTGTGGTGGATGCGCTTGTGCGGGCAATTTGTCGTGAACTTAAGAAGAAAGATGCATATGCTTTGTGGGATTTGATTAAGGAGATAGGTGAGAAAGAGAATGGTGTGTTGAATGTGGAGATTCTCAATCAGTTGATAGCTTTGTTATCGAAATTGGGAAAAGGGAAGGCGAGTTTGGAGGTATTTAACAAGTTTGGGGATTTTGGGTGTGTCCCAGATGTTGATACGTATTATTTCACGATTGAAGCACTATCTAGGCGATCAATGTTTGACTGGGCTTGGTCTGTTTGTGAAAAGATGCTTGATGAGGGAAGTTTGCCTGAGAATGAGAAAGTGGGTAAGATCATATCTTGGCTTTGTAAGGGAAGGAAGGCTAAGGATGCCCATTCAGTATATTTATTTGCGAAGGAGAAGAACCAAATTACTCCTCGATCTTCTGTTAATTTTTTGATCAGTTCACTCTGTAGAGAGGATGAAACTGTGAAATTGGCTTTGGAGATGTTGGATGATTTTTCAGGAGAAGCACGGAAATATGCAATTAAGCCATTTTCTACTGTCATTCATGGTTTGTGTAGGATGAAAAATGTCGATGGGGCAAAACAGTTGCTTTCTAAGATGATCGCAGAGGGTCCGCCCCCTGGAAATGCAGTTTTCAATTCAGTTATCAGTGGATATTCCAAGGCTGGGGATCTGGGAGAAGCTATACAGATTAAGAAGCTGATGGAGAGTAGGGGATTGAAACCGGATGTGTACACTTATACTGTCATCATGAGTGGTTACACGAATGGTGGTCAGATGGAGGAGGCTTGTAAACTCTTGTCAGAAGCAAAAAAGAAGCATTCCAAACTGACCCCTGTGACTTACCATACACTCATTCGTGGGTATTCTAAACTTGAAGAATTTGACAAGGCTTTGAAGTTGTTGGCTGAGATGAAGGATTTTGGCGTTCAACCTAATGTTGATGAGTACAATAAGTTGATCCAGTCTCTTTGTCTAAAGGCTTTAGATTGGGAAACAGCAGAGAAGCTGCTAGAGGAAATGAAAGAGAAAGGATTGCACCTCAATGGAATCACAAAGGGTCTCATAAGAGCAGTCAAGGAGATGGAAGAGGAGGAGCTAGTGCTGGCTTCATAAGTGTGGAGGGCCGGGGGCCTAAATTGTTTAGCTGGTAGTAGGAAGTAGATGTGATACAAAGACACCAATGGGCCAGTTTTGTAGACTTCGCACCCCCCCCTTCCCTTTTCAATGACATAAAGAGTGAAGCCTTGTGTATGACTTCTTTGAAGGATTGCATTATATATTCCTTCACATCAGTCAGATTGACAGAGAAGCTTCATTTATTTTTCTTTCTCTATTATTTCGCATCAGTTTTTCACTTACATTCTGTTAAGCAGCTGTCTTATCCAAGTGAGGGATACGCAATCTACAGACTCTAGAAACAATGGTTTTGGTTGCAGCAATGCAAATGTCACGTTTTGTTTAATTTATCATGTGATCTTGTTTTTTGTTACTAGGATACCTTGACTTGCTTAAATTTAATTAGTTCATTCAACATTCCTCTACTTGACCTTTACATGCACTTCTTTTTACCTTATTTATTTATTTTATTATTACTATAAAATTTTAACCTGTTTTATCTTGAGATGTTTGTTCATCCTTTAGACATTTCATGTTTCACCATCTATTACCTTTTTTGTTTTTATTGCTTTTCTGTTGGATTTGGAAGGTCCATACACATTGTTATATGGTATTTGTATTATTCAGGGAGGGCAGAGCAAACTCTTGAAAATGAGTTATGCGGATTACCAATGTTAGAAAATTGTGTATTGGAAAAAGGAAAAGAAAAGAAAAAACTAAATATAACAGCGTGACATGAACGTGGAAACACCCTGACATGAACGTGGCGCCGCCACTGCTACTTGCGGTTTTGTGGAATTCTGGACTGTTGCAAATAACAGTGTGAAAATAACCCCCTGGAGAGTTGAATTTTGTGTATTAGACAAATGATCGTCGTGGGAGGTTATCCCATCCCCCTACACACTGCTCAACATATGGCTGGGTTAGCATTAGCCATGTTGAACCTGTGTACAAGAAAAGCAAAGAAGCTTTTGAAACAAATTAAATTCACAGATCATCTCATTCAAAATATTCATTCCAATTATAAACCAGATTAATACGCCAAATTTTAATCAGAAAGCTGTTAGATTTAGTGCAACAAATATTGTATTAGAGCATTAGCATTGGAAAATTCCAATGCTATTCTATTTTACAATTCTAAAAAGTCACTTTATCATTATACCATACCATTTTACAATACCTCCACATCCCAAACTTCTACTTCCCTCTTTTACTCATTAAAATAATATATTTCAAAATTATATCTTTTCTCTCCTATCTCTCTCCTCTCTCTACATAATAAAATATTATTATTTTTTTACGATACTTGCTACAGTGCAATTCTATGTTTAGAATTGCACTGTAGCAGTATTGCAAAAAAATTTGCAATACTACTATTTAGCATTCCCTAATGTAGATGGTTTTAGGGCTTAAAATTCCAAATTTTCCTTAGATTTGGCATTAACATTCTCCAATGCTAATGCTCTAGCTAGAGGGAAAATGTAAGCATGGGAACCAACTAGTAAGGAGATTCCACATAGAAAATGGAAAAGAAAGTTTTCCTATTTTAATCAATTCCCAACCACTGAGACTACGACCAAATGACACGCCTAAATATGCTGCTATCTCATGGATTATTTATTTATTTACTAATGAGACCTCATGCAACTCCAAATCCACATACTTTTCTATTCTGGATCTTGTGGCAAGTGAGCCTCCCACTTGAAGTTTTGTACCAGCAACTTTGATGAACTGAATTGCAGCAACTTCACTCCAATCATCGGCTTTTTAGAACTTAATTTGGATCTCCGGTTGATGTTTCAAGAGAGGTGGAAAAACTTGATGGATTGAGATGGAATCGAGGTAAGGTTAAGATTCCAGAAACCTTGGGTCTTTTCAAGCTTCAACCTTGGCTTGTTTTGAACTTGTCTTCAAAACACACTTGAGACACTCAAGATTTCTAAATTGATTATACAAGATCACAGTTTGCCAACCTAGTCCTATGGAGCCAATAGAACCAAATAATTAGGCCTTTGTACTAAATCTGCATCTCACCTTTGCCTTTTCATTAAAAATTTTGCAGTTTAGATTGGTAGATCTTGTTTTGTGTTGTCATTACTACTAAATTACTAATGAAAAAATTACTATTGAACCCCAAAGGGTTAAGTGGTTCTAAAGGCCTCATGATATCCATAAGATCTTGAAGCCTCTTGTCAACATCTTAGGCCCACCCCCAAAGGATTTCATGTGGTGGGTTAGAGTTAGCTTAACTAACTTAGTGTGTGTGGGTTGACGGACTGCATAGTAATAATTTAACCTATGCGGTGGGTTGGAGTTAGTAAACTATTAAAGTTTACTGTTGCTAATAAGAGATTTAGATCCAAATCATGCCAAAAAAAAAATAATAATAAAAAAACTAATTAGTGTTATAATCTCATGCCAAAGAGTAATCACCACGATATGAACACCATGCGATATCTTTCTTAAACCTATCATATGTAAAAAAAAATATATATATATATATATATATATATAAATATATATATGTACCCTTTGGACTAACATTTCCTATTATACATAAAAGCACATACAAGGGACTATCATTGGTTGACAGGGTCACCTTCTAGTAATTTAGGCAGTGTATGGTGCTGATTGAAGGAGACCATGGTCGGTGATGCTGGTTAGTAGCACCATGTGATTCATGGTTCCAGCAAACGTGCCTCTCCTTGTTATGATTGAGTACTGACACGTCAAGCAGTGGAACATTGGCTTAAATGGGTGTTTATATCAATGCTGACTCACAACCTCAATGCCTTCTATATGCATCTCAGACTCACAGCACCTGCCCATTCAGTTCCTGTGATACAAAGTAGGTGGTAGCAAAAAAAAAGGGGTTAAGCAGATCAGTGGTGCAAGGAATGGATTTCAACCCAAGTTGCAAAGTAAGCACTCTTCCTCTTCTCTTTTCTTTTTTATCTTCTTTGTCTAGGTGCTAGATCACTACAAGGGTCCTTCAAAGTTAAAATATTAATTTCTACATTTTCATCAACCTTAGTTATTTTCCTTAAAATCATGGTAAAAGGGGGTGGAAGAGAAGTGATCTAATTTGGAGCTTTGGCCAATTTAGTCCATACCCCATTCAAACTTGGATTTAATATACAGTTTGAGTGCAGATAAGAAAACTAGTTTTCTGATTATTTTTTATGTGTGATTTGCCACCATTAAAAAAAAAAAATCTCAACCAAAATTTTCTTTTGATATATTATAATTTGGGTTCACTTATCCTTTTTTGGCTAAGTAAAGATAGTGGAAAAAACTCATAAATGTCACCCCTAAGCACTACTTCAAAGTAACATATTCTAAGCGCACTCATCCTTTGATTAAGTTTTATGCATTACATGATAATAAGTCCATCAATGCAGTAATCCTACCTCGTTATCCGGTATCTATTTAAATTGTCATGCTTTATTCTATGCCTATCTTCATTATTTAACTCTTACAATATTATATGTGCAAATTTCAATTCCCTGTAATAAGACAAAGATCTGAGGTGGTAGCTGAGGATTTGAAGCAACTACCGAAGGCAAGCAAAAAAAAACAAAGCAACAACTAACGAACCCTCTCTAACAGGAAGAAAACAGCCGTACACTTGAAGAGTGCAGTCTCTCTAGATAGTTGAACTTGGCTTTGAAGAGTGCCTAAAGACCAAACATAACTTCTAATCAATGATGAGGAAAAAAAAAGGATTGGCACTTAATAATGAAAAGTGGATAAGACATTTTATTACTTTGTCCTACAATACAATGTCGGCCTTGACTCTTGAAATAAGGCTTTAAATCCGTGCAACAGTGCAAGCATAAATAACTATAGAATGCCAACTAACTCGCCTCAACTAGCATCTCCTCTCCTTAAGTATTAGGTGGAGGGTGTGGTCGTGGGATCAAGATCCACGAGGTGCGCACTGGTTAAAAAAATCAATTCTAAATACGTAGGTGTTTAATGTCATATATTATATTTATAGTCAAATCTAAATCTAGATAAAGGAAGGATTAGATAGATTGACAATTAGACTAGAATTTAGTCATTCCATTGTTAAGAATTAACATATAATAATCACATTCACATACGGTCTATAGGACAATGAAATAGCCCCTCTTTTTTGGTTGAAGGCAAATAGCCCTCATTTTATCATAAGTAAAGATTCATTTATCATAGTAACAAAAAGAGGCTGAATTATTTCACTTGAATGTTGGATTCTCTTGCAAAAGGATAAGAAGAAAACCATACACCAATACGTGCTAATGTGCTGCAAGCTCTTTATCTCAAAATCACGTAACCATGCTGCCCTTGATGCTATTGAACAAGCTGCAAGGCTTAACCCATAAACTGTTATCGTGAACAAATTTGAGGACCGAGCATATAATAGGGTTCGGTACACCCTTGTATCATATGTTGTGCAAGATATCACAAGGAGTACCATTTATAGTCCATTGCATCAAGCTGTCCTAGCCATGGTTGAGGCTGCATTTGGGGCCATAAACCTTGAGTTGCACTCTGGGACTCACCCCCGGCTTGGTGTTGTGGACGACATTCTTTTCCATCCATTGGCTCGAGCATCACTGGATGAAGCAGCTTGGCTTGCAAAGGCAGTGGCAGCAGACATTGCAAACCGATTCCAAGGTCAGTTGAACCCTTCCAAAGCATCCTCCATTTGTAGCCAAGTCAAGTAGAAAAATAATTTTCAAAATTGTTGACATGGTCTAGTGTGATTGAAGTAACATCACTTTTACCTAGATATACCAAGGATAACAGAGTATGTCAGGAGTTATGAAAAAATTTGTTTCTTTAGACTTAATGACAGAAAAATGTAGTTTTACTTGAATAGTAAGTCTAAAGACAACTTTTTCATAGTTATTGACATAACATATTATAAATGCATAATAAAAATAGTGTCAGTGGTTGAGCCAAGTAAAAGTAATGTTCTTTTAAGCACAACAGGCTATCTCAGCAATTGTGAAAAGAGTTCTAGAAAATAGTCCCTAAAACTACTCTTACTTGAAATGTATTTGCACTAGTCATTTTGATGACAACAATTTCTTTTTCTGTTGCAGTGCCAGTGTTTTT
Organism: Quercus parvula; assembly: GCA_030820535.1. NCBI lineage: Eukaryota > Viridiplantae > Streptophyta > Magnoliopsida > Fagales > Fagaceae > Quercus > Quercus parvula. The sequence continues at coordinate 10,890,822 of JAUAME010000007.1, read as the reverse complement.
GTATGCTGCAGCACATCCAACAGGCAAGGCTCTAGACACCATTAGGCGTGAGCTTGGATATTACCAGCCTAACTTTATGGGCAACCAATGGGCAGGATGGACCATGCCTGATATGCTTTTGGAGAAGCCCGATGAAGGTCTGTCCAAGTTGTCTCGAGCAAGAGGCATCACAATGATTGGGGCACGTCCATGGATTGCATTGTACAACATACCCATCTTGTCAACAGATTTCTCAGTGGCTCAAAGAGTTGCAAGAATGGTGAGTGCTCGAGGAGGTGGGCTGCCCATGGTGCAGACATTAGGCTTGGTTCATGGAAAGGATTCAACTGAGATTGCCTGCATGCTCTTGGAGTCAAATCAAATTGGTGCAGATAGGGTCCAGAACAAGGTTGAGATGCTAGCAGCTGAAGGGGTGGAAGTGGAGAAGGGCTATTTTACTGATTTTTCACCAGAGATGATTAATGAAAACTGTGGAGACCATTTTTGCGCAAAGCCAAGAGGTGCAGTTGTAACCAAGGCTCAGAGTCCCACATCGAAGGAAAACCCCCCCACTTGCTGCCTTATAAGCTGTGAAGCTAAAGGAGTAGTGTACCACTAGAACACTCTCAGCCTTTTATTGTGGAGACCATTTTTGCGCAAGGCCAAGAGGTGCAGTTGTAACCAAGGCTTAGAGTCCCACATCGAAGGAAAACCCCCCCACTTGCTGCCTTATAAGCTATGAAGCCAAGGGAGTAGTGTACCACTAGGACTCGTGGTGCAATTGTAACCAAGGCTCAGAGTCCCACATCGAAGGAAAATCCCCCCACTTGTTGCCTTATAAGCTGTAAAGCCAAGAGAGTAGTGTACCACTAGAACACTAGCAAGTGGGGGGGTTTTCTAGTCTCCACAAAAACTACATGAATTTAACCTCTGCTCAAAGAGACTAATCAAAGACTATTAAACAATTGGTCATATCTATCAAGTTTCAATTTGCCAAATTGTCCTAATAAACATTGTAGGAGAAACCACCAGCTTAATCAATATACTATTTGACAACCAAAAGGTTTAAAAAAAAAAAAATGGAGGAGAAAATCCAATATGAAAGTAGGATTTTTTTAAAGCTTAGATTCATGCACTTCATGACTTTGCTGTAAAGTGGATCATGTTCATTTCTTTGGTAAGTTGATCGTGTTTATAACTTGAATGTATAATTAAAATATTAAGAAAACAAAGTTCCACCAGTTTACATCAGCCATATAATATATGAACACACCAATGTACAGTTAGGATTATATTACTCTTACCCTTGTCATGAATACTGCTTTTTCAACGAAAAACTTCAAAAAAAAAAAACCACACGTCAAGAAGCCCCTGATCCTCTTAGCACCAGGACCTGGTCTAAACAGTGTCTCAATGTTGCACAAAGAGCATGGTCCTTATGCACCAGGTGCAGAACGGTTTCTGCCACCTAGAAGCTCTTTATCAACCCTGTCTAGGAAAGGATCATCCTTTGAAACTTTTGAGAAAATAGGACTTTGCTTTTAACCATTTTGCCAAGGTCCTTAATCAAGCAATATAGTGGAGATCATGGCTACTGCCTACTTGCAGTGTTATGGAATTCTGGACTGTTGAAAATAACAGTGTGAAAAAAACCTCCTGGAGAGTTGAATTTTGTATATTACATAATTGATGGTTGTAGGAGGCTATCCCATCCCCAAACACAGTACTCAATAAATGGCTTGGTTAGCATTAGCCATGGGTGAAACTGTGTACAAGAAAAACAAAACAGCTTTTGAAAGAAGTTACTTTCATAGATCATCTCATTCAAAATATTCATTCTAATTTACAAACCAGAGTAATATGCCAAATTTTAATCAGCAAGCTGTCAGATTTAGTACAATAAATATCATATTAACTAGCTAGAGCCTAGAGGGAAAACTTTAACCATGGGAACCAACTAGTAAGGAGATCTCCTCATAGCAAATGCAAAAGGAAGTTGTCCTATTTTAACCAATTCCCAACCACTGAGACTACAACCAAATGACTGGCAATTTATAGCACTTTAAACAGCAATTTGTAGCAAATCAGTTGAGGAGTTCACTCAAAGGCTAAATTACATGGAATAGCCAAGCAGTTAAAAAACACATATATGGGATAACTGCCTTGAGGCATGTACTTGTTGCAGTCAACACTACCAGTAGCATTGCTGTCTCTGTGCCCAACACACACACTGTGTAAGAGAAAGAGATATTGCTTGAAGCCTGAACTCATTAATATATATATTTATATATAAAAGGTGGGAGATTACATTCTGCCCACTCTTTCCCCAAGGAAAAGTAAATGAAAAAACAAAATTATCAACCACATTGTGATTAGCATTTTTCACTTCTGTCAGCAGTATTTTAAGTTTGCCAATGTATCCATGCTACTATAAATATTAAGATTTTTTATTTGCAAACAGTGAAGCGAAATCTGCAAAAGGTGGGACCATTTTCTATCCATGCTACTATAAAATGCATAAACAGAATTCATCCAAAAACAAAGAGGCAAAAAAAGCATTTTCAGATAAGAGTTTTATATCATATATCATACTTACCAGTAAATATCTTAAATGAAATGGGAAGCAATTGACATTGAGTGGTCCAAGCAATGTACAGATTTTCTGATAAGTCCAGTCCTGGACCTGATGATTGATTTGCTTTTTGGTTCCTACGACATAGGTAACTATTGCATGCCCATTGGCCCCATTATAAATATGATTAACCAAAAAGGAAAGAATCTTCTTAGGTTGTTGCACACTGTTCATGGTATTTACTGACAATTTCCACTCAGTAATCTGCATATGCATGGTGAAATTAAAATTTCTCGACAATTTGGAGAAAACATGGAGTAAATATGTACATTTAAAGAGCAAATGATATTTAACTTCCGCAAAATAGAGTTTTATATAGATAACACAAGAGAGAATAAGAAAAAGATTTCTTTTTTTACTACTTAAAAGTAAAACAATCAAGAAAGCAACATTAGGTAAGTATGGCATAACCTTCTAAGAATTAGCATGCATTCAACCTAATTGACAATTCCAGTCTTTCAGGGTCAAGATATAAATGTAGAATATATTGGCATCTTGGTTAATACACTGCTTCTAAGGTCCTCATCATCCTATGACTATCACCCTTAGTCCCAAAAATCAGATATACGAATCTACGTGCTTTCATTTTGGATACCCCATTACTGTCCATCAACAATTTTTCAAATCCAATTCAACAAAATACCCAATTAAGATTCATTTAACAAAAAAGATAATGTTGAATGACAATTGCTCTCCACCATAGGGAGAGTTAAATAGCCCAAAAGATGCTGTCTAAAACAATACAATTGATATGATCACACTCTTAAGAAATGGAAGAAACCACCTCCTATCAGTAAACTCTTCTTTGGTGAGAATTAACATTTTTCCCAACATCAATTTCTTGTACTATATTCTTTTTTGGCTAGAGACCCAATTCCCCGAATTAGCTGAGAATCCCTGAAAAAAGTTGAGAAATAAAGCAAAACCCACCAATTTTCTGAATAGAAGAAGAGATCCAAAGAGAAGCAAGGAAGCTAAGTAGCAGAACCAAAGTCACCTTCATAATGAGTATATAAACAACATTTTAAAGCCTGAGGCTTCAATGTTTCTCAGAATAAAACATGGGTTTTATGTAGAAGTGCATACATTTGACAATGGCACAAATGAAGTGACTTAAACTCCCAAATTCTGAAATCAAGAACTAAATGTGAAGAAGGTTTATTTTTTTATCTCCAGTTGTGACTGAGTGTCCTAAACTACCAAACTGCTCAAATATATTAAATATGAATAAACTTGAAGGCACAAATAAGGCCAAAACTCTAAAGAACTAACAGTCAAATGTGTGTGTATATATATATCCTATTGACATGAAATTTAGCATACTTGGAATCCAATCGTGAAATTTTCGAAATATTTATTCCATTAAAACTTTAAGTAATGTCATATTTTTTTAAGTTACAATAAATGTTGGTCCTATTAGCTCAATTGGTAAATTATTTTATCGTAGAATAAGTGTAACTTAATCTACCTAAAAAAATAAAAACAAATACAAATAACTTGGAGTGTAAGTTTCAGGTAGCTCATTATGGAGAGAAACTAAAAATTAGCCTTATTTATTCACCCTCACATGTTCTGTTCAAACTCAGTTCTACCATATTATTATTCTAGAAGTAGAAGGTGATACTTTCAATGCACTCTCTCCACTTTCTAACTTATCAACAATTGAAATTCTTGGCAGCTTTCAAGCTTGATTCTAGTAGAACTTTAAGGCTTGGAGAGATAGATGTTTTTCAAATTTTTTTCATATACGAAAATTTTGATCTAGAAGTTTTTCGCGGCTTCCAAGCTTGAATTAGACAAGTTTTGAAAGTTCTTGGAGGCTTTGAAACTTGTTTCAGCACTTTTTTTGTAAAAGGGTCCATAAATATCATGAGAACCATCTGCATCTCACCTTTGCCTTTTCATTAAATTTTTTGCAGTTTAAATTGGTAAGCCTAGTGTTGTATTGTAATTACTACTGAAGTATTAAAGTTTTTTACTTCTACACCTCATCTGGTTAGCTTGTATGAGACTATTAGTTACCTTGTTATTTAGTTAGGGCAGTGATTTAGTTTTAAATATATATAGTAACACCTTGACAAAAGAAAAAAATAAAGTATAATTTCTAATGCCTTACTATTTTGTTTGTAGTAGTGGTAATTAATAATACCTAATAATTATCAACTTGGCCATAGTACTGTGCAGATAAACATCGTAGCTCCATTTGTATAATCACCATGTTGTGCACGAGAAAAACTTAAATATATATGCACAAGGATATCTGACATATACGTGTTCTTGTTTGATAATACCATATGATATGTGAATATATTTCTTATGTTTCTGCAAAAGGTGAATTAATTATCAAACAATTAATTTGAATAAGTGAATATATAGGACCAGTGTTAGTTATGCTTTCTGGGTTTTACCATGCGTACCTAAAGGAATCTGGAAAGAATCCAATACAATGGGTTTCATTTTATTTATTTATAACCTTGATTCTGTGGCTTGTATAATATCTTTTTTCCATGTATAGAAATGGGAGAAACTGCTTTCAAGCAGGCATCTTTTGACAACAAAGATGCAAATGCTTTCTTCAAAGTGCATATATGACAAACAAAGCACGCTTCCACATTTATGAAGAGTATCATAAAGCTCCAAACCTCATAATTTAGCACTTTTTGGTGGGTATGTTAACATTTATTATCATCGATTAGGTTCAAATTCCACTTACAACAAAAGAAGAAATCAATTGGTGTCATGACCTGAATCATTATGGAGTGCATGGTATAAGTTTCTAATTCTATTGCATTAAAAAAAATGATCACTTTGGACTTATATTTCCTATTATACACATAATCACATACAATGGACCATCATTGATTGACAGGGTCATCTCCTAGTAAATGGATATCAATTTTCTGCAATGCTTGTGGTGTTAGAATTTGATTGAAGTAAACCATGGTCGGTGATGATGCTTAGTAGCACCATATGATTCATGGCTCTAGCAAACGTGCCTCTCCTTATTATAATTGAGCACTGACATGTCAAGCAGTGGGAAGTGGGAACATTAGATTATATGGGTTTTTGTATCAATGCTGACTCACAACCTCAATGCCTTTTATATGCATCTCAGTCTCAAAGCACTTACCCATTCAGTTTTTGTGATACAAAGTAGGTGGTAGCAAAAAATAGGTTAAGCAGAGCAGTGGTGCAAGGAATGGATTTCAGCCCAAGTTGCATGGTAAGGACTCTTCCTCTCTCTCTCTTTTTTTTCTTTTTCTTTTTTCTTCTTTGTCTAGGTGCTATATCACTACAAGGGTCCTTCAAAGTTAAAATATTTGTGTACATTTTCACTCAACCTTGGTTATTTTCCTTTAAATCATGGCCGGTAAAAATGAAATAGGGGAGGGAAGAGAAGTGATCTAATTTGGAGCTTTGGCCAATTTTATCCATACTCTATTCAACCTTGGGTTTAATGTGTAGTTAGTTTGAATGCAACTAGGAAAATTAGTTTTCTGATTTTTTTTTTTTTTTTTTATATATATATGTAATTTGACAAAAAAGAAAAAAGAATCTCATAAATGTCACCCCTAAGTACTACCTCAAAGAAACATATTCTAAGAAAACTCATCCTTTGATTAAGTTTTATGCATTACATGATAATAAATCCATCAATGCAGTAGATCCTACCTCGTTATCCAGTATTTATTTAAATTATCAAGCTTTATTCTATGCCTATCTTCATTATTTAACTCTTACAATATATACAATATTATATGTGGAAATTTTAATTCTCAGTAATAAGACAGATATCTGAGGTGGTAGCTGAGGATTTGAAGCAATTACCAAAGGCAAGCAAAAAAAAAAAAAAAAAACTAAGCAACAGCTAACAAACCCTCTCTTACATGAAGAAAAAAGCCGTACACTTGTTCATTGACTAGTGGTAGTGGAAGCTAGATGTGAACATGTGACACACGCGTGCAGTCTATCTAGATAGATGAACTTGGCTTTGAAGAGTGCCTAAAGACCATACATATTTTCTAATCAATGACGAAGAAAAAAAATGGATTGGCACTAATAATCAAAAGTGGATAAGATATTTTATTACTTTTTCCTAGGCCTTGACTCTTGAAAGAGGGCTTTAAATATGTATAATGCCAACTAACTCTGCCTCAACTAGCACCTCCTCTCCTTATAAGTATTAGGTGGCGGGTGTGGTCGTGGGTTCAAGACCCATTGGGTGCATACATAACTTACCAGTTAAAAAAATAAATTTCAACTATGTATGTGATTAGTGTCATATATTTTGTTTATAGTTGAATCTAAATCTAGATAAGGAAGGATACGATAGATCGATGATTAGACTAGAATTTAGTCATTCCATGGTTAAAAATTAACATATAATAATCACATATGGTCTAAAGGGCAATGAAATAACCCCTCTTTTTTTTGTTTTAAGGCACATAACCCTCATTTATCGTAAGTAAAGATTCATATATCATAGTAACAAAGAGAGGCTGAATTGCTTTACTTGAATGTTGGCTTCTCTTGCAAAAGGATAAGAAGAAAACCATAGACCAATCTGTGCTACTATGCTGCAAGATCTTTATCTCTGAATCACGTAACCGTGGTGCCCTTGATGCTATTGAACAAGCTGCAAGGCTTAACCCAGAAACTGTCATCGTGAACAAATTTGAGGATCGAGCATATAATAGGGTTCGGTACACTCTTGTATCATATGTTGTGCAAGATATCACAAGGAGTGCCATTTATAGTCCATTGCATCAAGCTGTCCTAGCCATGGTTGAGGCTGCATTTGGAGCCATTAACCTTGAGTTGCACTCTGGGACTCACCCCCGGCTTGGTGTTGTGGACGACATTCTTTTCCATCCATTGGCTCGAGCATCACTAGATGAAGCAGCTTGGCTTGCAAAGGCAGTGGCAGCAGACATTGCAAATCAATTCCAAGGTCAGTTGAACCCTTCTAAAGCATCCTCCAGTTGTTGATAAGTTAAGTAGAAAAAAAAAAATTCACAATTGTTGACATGGCCTATTGTGATTAAAGTAACATCACTTTTACCTAGATATATCATGGATAACAGAGTATGTCGAATCATGAACAAATTTGTGTCCTTAAACTTAAAAGACAAAAAAATGCAGTTTTACTTGAAGATTAAGTCTAAAGACAACTTGTTTCACAATTATTAACATAACATGTTATTAATGCATAATAAAAATGGTGTCAATAGTGGAGACAGGTAAAAGTGATGTTTTTTCAATCACAATGGGTTATATCAACAGTTGTGAAAAGTGTTCTAGAAAATAGTCCATAAACTATTCTTGAAATGTATTTGCACTAGTAATATCAATGACAACATTTTCTTTTTCTGTTGCAGTGCCAGTGTTTTTGTATGCTGCAGCACATCCAACAGGCAAGGCTCTAGACACCATTAGGCGTGAGCTTGGATATTATCGGCCTAACTTTATGGGCAACCAATGGGCAGGATGGACCATGCCTGATATGCTTTTGGAGAAGCCCGATGAAGGTCCGTCCGCGGTGTCTCGAGCAAGAGGCATCACAATGATTGGAGCACGTCCATGGGTTGCATTGTACAACATACCCATCTTGTCCACAGATTTCTCAGTGGCTCGAAGAATTGCAAGGATGGTGAGTGCTCGAGGTGGTGGGTTGCCCACGGTGCAGACATTAGGCCTGGTTCATGGAGAGGATTCAACTGAGATTGCCTGCATGCTCTTGGAGCCAAATCAAATTGGTGCAGTTAGGGTCCAGAACCAGGTTGAGATGCTAGCAGCTGAAGAAGGGGTGGAAGTGGAGAAGGGCTATTTTACTGATTTTTCACCAGAGATGATTATTGAAAAATACATGAATTTAACTTCTGCTCAAAGAGACTAAACAAAAACTATTAACAACTGGCCAAATCTACCAAGTTTCAATTTGCCAAAATGTTCCTAACAAACATTGTAAGGGAAACCACCACCTTAATCATTATACTATTTCACCAGAAACAATGTAATAAATGGAGGAGAAAATCCAATATAATAGTTGGATTTTTCAAAACTTAGAGCCATGCACTTCATGACTTTGCTGTAAAGTGGATGATCATGTTCATTTCTTTGGTTTTTTTTTTTTTTTTTTTTTTTACAGGACATTTCTTTGGTAAGTTGATCACGTTTATAACTTGAATGTATAATAAAATATTAAGAAAACAAAGTTCCACAAGTTTACATCGGCCATATGCACTACAAAAAATAAGCTTATTTGCGATGGTCAAAGTTCGTCACAAAAGCACAAAAAACTGTCGCAAATTCATATTATCGATGGCAAAAAGCCGTCGACGTCCGTCGGCAAAAGCCTTGTCGGTAATACTATATTGCCGACAAGGCCGTCGCTAACACTTATTTTTGACAGCATAACTCCGTCGTAAGTACTTAATAATTGCCGTCGCAAATTCAACTTCATATGAGGAAGTTGGCCAACCAAATGGAGTTTGCGACGAACTAAGGCTGTCGTTAATGTATTTTTTTGGACAACTAAAAACCATCATAAATACTTGCCTTGTCGTCAAAAATAGAACTTCAAACAAGGAAGTTGGTCGACCAAATACCTTTTGCGACGAACAATGACTGTCGTTAATGTATTTTTTCAACAACTAAAAGCCATCGTAAATACCTAGTTTTTCATCGAAAATATAACATCAATGCAACCAATTACTTTTTTTTGACGAACTTTAGCCGTTATTGAAAACCATTTATCTCGTCACTCATACATTATTTGCAAAAAAATAGCTCCGTCAAAAAAAAAATTTATGATATTTTGATTTTATTTGATAATATCAAATATTTCTGTATATGGAATAATTAATATATAAATTACAAACACAAATCCATAAATGTTTATAAAAGTTTCTCCATTCAAATAACAAACACAAATCCATAATTGTTCAAAACTAATAAGTGCATTACAAATGAAAATATTAAAAGGTCTACAAAATAGCATGTTGTTAAATAATACAAGAATGCTAATATTATATTCTTTACTAAACTTAAAAGCATAAATATTGGAAGATCAATTATCATCTGAGTCAGTGTTGTCCTCCATCTAAGAGTCATCTTCCTCCTTATAGACATCTTGTGTCATTATTTACATTGTGATCTCCTCTTCTAGCATTGGTCTGCAATATTTTAAATTAAACTGAATAAATATATAAGAACAATGTAGTGCTCCAGTTGCCACCAATAACCAAATTAATAGTACATCTCCATCACCCTTAACAATATATCCATCACCACAACAAGTCACATGAAATCACATAGGTACCAACAATAGCAATTAATTGAAAATTATAATGAGCAAATTTATCACTTATTTCAACAACCTAAATAAAATAGCAAAAAAAATTTAATGTTGATTATACTGAGAATATATATATATATATATATATAGTAGTTGCTTGCATATTATTAAAGCCCATCAATTTCAAAACATTTTTTATAATAAAAGCTATCGCCTCTTTCAATTGACTGATTGTTCCTTCCAATAACCACTTATCATATCATAAGTTTATAGAAAATATTGGAAAAAAAGTTTAGAACTTTAGTATTTTTCATTTTTAATATAAATATAAATAAAATAATATAACTTTAGAGATTGTTAAAGGTAATAAGCCTTCTATATATATATATATATATATCTGAACCACATGTATTTGTTAGTCTAATGTGATCTATCAATATATATTGCATATAAATAATAAAAGAATAATATTATCACCAATCCTATTATATAACTATAAGCTACTTTTGTCTTTTCTTGGAACTTTACTAATAAAGAAGAGGCAAACTCAAACAGGGCAAACTCTAAAAGGCTAAAACACAAATTGACCAAAGCACTATTATCAAGTGAAAAATGCTTCCCATGAATCAACAAATTGGTTGAGGCCACCAATACACACAAACATTATAGTATGGGCTAGTACCAAACTATCAAGAACTTTGCCTACAATACTAGATGATATATTATGAAAGAGGTATATCTAAACCAAACCTAAAATTTAGATAAATGAAATAAACAAGCAAATACATTTACTAAACCACAATACATTAACAAACAAAAAAAAAAATAAATAAAAAATCAAAAGATAAGGATCTAAGAAGACCAACCTTTTGGGTTTGATTATGATTGGGAGAAAGAGAGAGGGAGAATGAACAATAGATGGAGATAAGGGCTTTTTTTTCTTTTCTTCTTCTTCTTCTTTTTTTTTTTTTTTTTTTAGGTGAAATAGGAGTGTTAATTTAGTGAGGGGGCAAGGGAGGGTGGGGGATTGAAAAAGAAAAAGAAAAGAAGGTGGGGGCGCTTGTTTTTTAGTGAAAGGGAGAGGGAGAGTGCTAGTAAGCTAGGGTTTTGTCTTTTCCTCTTTTTGTCTTTTCCTTTTTTTTTACTAAAAGATAAAAATGATACTGTGGGGTTTTCTTTTTTATAAAATAATAATAATAATAATAATAAGGCATGGCTGGGTTTGTTTTCAATCAATGTAACTTTATTTATTTATTTATTTTTATAACAAAACTATGTATTTCATTTATGAAAACCACGCCACTTTTTTTTTTTTTTTTTTGTCACTTTGAAATATCACTTTTTATTAATTATTATTATTAATAAAAGTTAGAAACACTATGAAATCTCACTTCTTGCAATTTTTTTTTTTTACATCAAGTTTTCTTTTTTGATAAAAGAAGATAGATTATTTATTTATTCAATATCTCAATTTAAAATAGGAAAGAGGGATGAGAGACATTCTTCACATCGGCCAAAGCTTGAATGTGAATGTGACTTGTGGATGATTTAAGAAATGAAGATGTGGATGTAGTGAAGGGATTACTTACTATGTACCCACAATTTTTCAGTTTACCAATAGGTCATAGACCCAACTTCAATGTTGACCATGTTTGACCAATTTTGACCAAGTTTTGCAAACTTTGACTACTCATTTTTCATAATCCGATCGTCTGATTTTTGTCATACTTTACAAACACCAATTTATCACCGCATTCTTCCAATCCAACAGTTAGATTTCGGATTGAAATCTAGAACATTATGGACATGTGTCATTGTACCAATACATTAAGAAATTTTGATTGGTCACGTTCTCACAATCCAACCATTTGATTGAGCTCAAAGTTCATCAAAACAAATATTTTATCACACTCTTTCAATCCAATGGTCAAATTTTAAATCTGATATGGCATAAGATGGAAGCGTGTTGTTATATTCACCTATCATGAAACTTCAATCACTAAAAATATTCAATACTCTTTCAAGAGAGTTATATACTATATAAAAGTTACTAAGAATTGAGAAAGTGATCTAAAAAACACAACCCAAAATCTACAAAATGACCATAATGGATTTGTATGTGACTTTTGACTACCTTGTTTTGCTATTTTAAAACTTGAAATTGATAAAAACATTAAAATCAAGAAAACCTTAAAACACTGACTAATACCCAAAACCCACTTAAAACCTCCCTGATCAACCTAATTTGATCAAATCTAGTGGTCCTGGAACTAACTTTGAAATTTGACCAAAGATTGAACAAGTTTAATAGACTTTGACAAATTTTTTCAAGGTTTGACTACTCTGTTCTCACAATCTGACCGTCTGATTGTCATTATAATTTACAAATACAAATATTTTACCACATTCTTCCAATCCAACGGTCAGATTTTGGATCTCTATCTGGTTGCATGATGGACACATATTGTTGTACCCACCTAATGGGAAACTTTGATTAACCCTGTTGACACAATCCGATCATCCAAAATGGTTGAAATATGCCATCAAAGCTAGGAGATGACCGAAATACCAAAACACAACCCAAAACCTACAAAATGACCAAAGTGCCCCTCAAAACTTTAAGATGATCAAAATACCTTTTACCTCTAAAATGACCATAAGTACTTGGAGGGTCTTGAAAGATGTTTTTGTGCAGCTTTTAAAATTAAGAAAAATTTCTAGATCTTTAAGAAATAATTGAGGAAAATTCACCATTCAAAGAAAATAACCATTTTTTATGGCCATATGTATGTTGGAAATCACTTTTGTTGTGACGAATTTACCTTACCGTTACTAATACTTTCTTTTCTTAAGAAAATTTTAACTATTAACGACAACCAACATGTTCATCACAAATAACAAATGCAATATATAATGATGGAAAAAAAAAAAAAAAACATTAAACACATGAAAAATAAGGGCATGAATTGCCCCTTTGAAAAAAATTAACATTGTCGATGGCTTAGGTCCATCGCAAATCTTATTTATTGCGAGGGATCCTAGCCCATCACTAATACATTCTTTCTTTTAAAACAAATTAACTATTTACAACGGTCAACATGTTTGTCTCAAATACAAACTCAATTAGAAAAATAAAAAATAATAATTGTGATGGATAAATGTCATCACAAATGTGAAAACTAAGTGGGAAATTTTCCCTCCAAAAAATTTTACCATTTTCGATGACTTTATGTCTATCGCTAATATTCTCTTTTATATTTACGATGGAAGAATGTTTGTCACAAATACTAACACCATAAAAAAAATATTTTTGGTATTTTCGACGCATGAAAGCCATCACAAGTGTTAATAGTTCCGACAGTTTTTCTTTGGTTGTCATAAATAATACTTTATTAGCGATGAATATTTTTATTCCGTCGCAAAAAGTAAGGCGGGAACACTTACCTCCAAAAAAAATCATATTTTCGACAAATATAATAGGCATTTTCGACAGACTTATTTTGCCATCACAAATGTTTTAATATTTGACGAGTAATTGTCAACAAAAGAGACTTGCCGTCGAAAAAGCTAGTTTTTCCGACGGCTTTTTGTAGTCGTCGAAAAAGTTTCGTCGCAAATAGCAATCTTTTTTGTAGTGATGATCTATGAATAGACCAATGTACAGTTGGAATTATACAACTCTAACCCTTGTCATAACACTGCTTTTTCAATGAAAATATTCAAAAAAAAAAACCACATGTCAGGCAGCTCCTGATCCTTTTAGCACCAGGACCTAATCTAAACACTGTATAAATGTTGCACAAAGAGCATGGTCCTTCATGCAACAAGTGCAGAACGGTTTCTGCCACCTAGAAGCTCTTTATCAACCTTGTCTAGGAAAAGATCATCGTTTACAACTTTTGAGCAAATGGGACTTTTGCTTATGACCATTTTGTCAAGGTCCACCAACGACAAGATTGGATGCTGCTCGGGAGGATTGCCGCAAGCAATACAGTGGAGATCATGGCTACTGCCTACTTGCAGTGTTGTGGAATTCTGGAATGTTGCAAATAACAGTGAAAAAAAAAAAAAAAAAAACCTCCTGGAGAGTTGTATTTTTTGTATTACGTAAGTGACGGTTGTGGGAGGCTATCCCATCCCCATACACAGTACTCAATAAATGGCTGGGTTAGCATTACAGCTTTTGAAACAAGTTACTTTCACAGACCATCTCATTCAAAATACCAGATTAATAAGCCAAATTTTAATCAGCAAGCTGTCAGATTTAGTGCCACAAATATTGTATTAACTAGCTAGAGCCTAGAGGGAAAACTATAACCATGGGAACCAACTTGTAAGTAGTTCACCTCATAGCAAATGGAATAGGAAGTTGTCCTATTTTAACCAATTCCCAACCACAGAGACTACAACCAAATGACTGGCAATTAATATCACTTTAAATTGCAAATCAGTTGAGAAGTTCACTCAAAGGCTAAATTACATGGAATAGCCAAACAGTGAAAAAGCACATATATGGGATAACTGCCCTCAGGCATGTGCACCTTGCAGTCAACACTGCCAGTAGCATTGCTGTCTATCTGTGCACAACACACACACTGTGTAAGAGAGAGAAAGAAAAGTAAATGAAAAAAAAAAAAATTTATCAACCACATTGTGATTAGCATTTTTCAGTTCTGTCAGCAGTACATTAAGTTTGCCAATGTATCCATGCCACTATAAATATTAAGATTTTTTATTTGCAAAGAGTGAAGCGAAATCTGTAAAAGGTAGGACCATTTTCTATCATAAACAGAATTCATCCAAAAACAGAAAGGCAAAAAATGCTTTTTTTTTTTTTTTTTTTTTTTTTTGCTGGGTAAGTGTTTATGCAGGGGCTAGAACCCGAGCTGAAAGTCACTAGGATGACTAGGTACCACTTGGGCCAGCAGGCCCGGTGGTGGCAAAAAATGCATTTTCAGATAAGAAGTTTATATCATATATCATACTTACCTGTAAATATCTTAAATGAAATGGGAAGCAATTGACATTGAGTGGTCCAAGCAATGTACGGATTTTCTGATAGGTGTCCACTGGATCTGATGATTGATTTGCTTTGTGGGTTCTACAACATAGTTAACTATTGCATGGCCCCATTATAAATATGATTAAACAAGAAGGAAAGAATCTTCTTAGGTAGTTGCACAGTGTTCATGCTATTTACTGACAATGTCCACCCAGTAAACATGGAGTAAATATGTACATTTAAAGAGCAAATGCTATTTTACTTCCACAAAATAGAGTTTTATTTATAAACACAAAAGAGAGAGAAAAGGATTTTTTTTTTTTTTTGGGACTACTTAATGTAAAACAATCAAGAAAGCAACATTTGAGAAATATGGCATAGGCTTCAAAGAATTATTATGCATTCAAATACGCAAATCTACGTGCTTTCATTTTCGATACCCCATTACTATCTACCGTATGCAATGCAGAAAACAGAGTAAAGGAATATCTTATGGCTTTGGACCATGAGCATGACAAAGATAGAAGTGAGGAATTAACTTCATGGATGCCCCCTCCAAGAAACTATATAAAACTAAATGTGGATGCTGCTATCTCACAGGCTTTCACCTCCTTCGCTATGCTAACAAGAAATGAGTTTGGTGAGATGTTAAAGGTATGGACTAAAATTCATGATTTATGCTCTCCTACTCAAGCTGAAGTAGCTGCAATTCAGTGGGCTCTAAACTTGGCTAACGATGAAAACTGGAGCAACACCATTGTGGAGGGAGATTCAAAAATATGTTTAGATGCCCTGTCCAAAGCTGAAGAACCATCTGATTGGTCCATTTCCTCCATCACTCAGGATACTGCTGTTTTGAGTGTATTTTTTGATAATTGTAAGTTTTGCTGGGTTAAGAGATCTCTGAACTCAGCAGTTCACTCAGCTGCTAAATATGTTGTTGCTCTTAAGGCAGGCTTCTTGTGTAATAAATATGATTTACCTCCCCCTATCTTGAAAGCTTGTAGGCAAGATTGGGGTACCTTTTATAGTTCTTCTTAGTTTAATGAATTGGCTGGTTATCAAAAAAAAAACAATGTTTTCAAATCCAATTCAACAAAATACCCAATTAAGATTCATTTAATTAACAAACAAGATAATGTTGAATGACAATCATTGCTCTCCACCATAGGGAGAGTTAAATAGCCCAAAAGATGCTGTCTAAAACAGCACAATTGATACGATCACACTCTTAAGAAATGGAAGAAACCACCTCCTATCAGTAAACTCTTCTTGGGTGAGAATTAACATTTTTCCCTACCTCAAAATTTTGCTCTTATTGCATATGATTTTTAAGTATTGGGAATAATTATTTTTTTATACAAGATAGAAATTCTATTTTAAGATAATCTACGTGTATATATATGTGAAGCTCCTTCCTAGAAACTTGAACTCCGACCCTTACCCCCCACACCTCACAAGCACTTACACTTGTAGAGTGACCATCGCATCAAATGTGTGCAATGATGTATTGAGAATAATTATTAATTTAATGTTTAGCATAAATTTTAGGTATTACAAATTATTACTGATAGCAAAGAATACCAAATTATTATTGGTGTTGGACTTATCATGCATTATTGGTATTAGAATTTTTTTTTCTTATTAAATTGTAACTTTTATTTTCAATTGATTGTAGCTTTAAGCAAAATGAAATTTTAAAACTTTTGTAAGACTCTTTCGTGCATCGCATGGATTAACGACTAGTAAATATAAAACCGAAACTTTTGACTTTTGGTTGACCTCTATATATATATATAACAGAAATATTTGATTTTTGGTTGACATCTACACAATTTTCCACATCAGCATTTTTTATTTATATTTTTTAATTTGATTTAATTCTTTCAATTTTATAACACCAAATTGCAGAAAATTTGAGGAGGGAATAGAGAGTACTAACATGAATCTCTCTCTTTTTTCCTTAATCCTAGAGGGCTTTTTTATATATATATATATTTTTTACGTGAGTCTTTCCTTTTTCTTTTTCTTTTTTTTGAAACTAAAGTGAGTCCTTTTTTCTTTTTTTTTCTTTTTCTTTTTTTACGTGAGTCTTTCCTTTTTCTTTTTTTTGAAACCTAAAGTGAGTCCTTTTTAAAAAAAAAAAAAATTCTAACGTGAGGTCTAATTAAAAAATATATATAATTATTTTTTTAATCCTAATTCTAATGTAAGTCTCTCAAAAAGTCATTTTCAAAAAAAGTCTCTAAAAAAGTCAAAATTTTCAATTTTATATTACATATAGATAATAATAATGATGTGGCAAGTTCTAAGGATATGAGAATGCAATTCGTAGATCTACTATCAAGATAACATAGATTAAATTGGTGGTAGATAGTAGATTTAATTGCAATTGAGTATTATGTGAAGTCATCACCATAGAATATTCCACACTGGGATGTGTTATGTGAAACCAATCATATGAAAGAAAAAGAATTTTTCTAAACCATTATATTGAACAAAAAATTACTTATTTTCATTCATTTTCAAGTTATACATTTTTTTGAGTCAAGTCATAGACCTTTAAGCAAAATAAATACTTTTAATTTTTATTTAACTATCATATGCATCGCACAGGTTAGCGACTAGTTACATAATATTTAGGGATAATTACACTTAATCCACCCGTGGTTTGTCTCTAATTTGACTTACCTACCCGTGGTTTCATTTTTGACACTTTTCCCACCTGTGATTTCCTCCATTACTTCTCTGTTACCTACCTCCAGTGCAGATGTTACTCTAATACATAAACTCATCAAAAACAAAACCTAAAGCAGATCAAACACTCCTTACTAAGGAAGAACGAAGAACAGAGTATTCAAATGTTTTCTTTTCCAACATTTCTCATACACACAAATTCAACTAAATACAAAAAATTTCATCCCAAACATCTCTAAACCCAATAAATCAAAACCCAACCAAATCAATAATAAAACATCTAAATCATCCAAAATAACCAACAAAATTATAAACTTCACAATCAAACCAAATCAATAATAAAACATCTAATTTTTTCAAACAAGTTTTCTCTCTCTCAAACCTGCTAGAGCCCTTGGATTTCTCTCTCTCTCTCTCTCTCTCTCTCTCTCTCTCTCTCTCTCTCTCTCTCTCTCTCTCTCTCTCAAACCATTGGATGTCTCTCTCTCTCAATCAAGCTTTATCTCTTGGTTCAAGCCATTGCCACCGCATCCGATGGCCAAAAACCCAAATCACAGGTTGAACACTGATTACACCACTACTACCGCCACCACCAGCCGAAAACCCAGATCTTTAAGGCTCTCTCGGTTCAAGCTCTTGATGTTTGGTCCTCTCTCTCTCTCTCTCTCTCTCTCTCTCTCTCTCTCTAAACCTATGCTCGAAAACCCAGATCGGTAGTGATTGGGTGGTCTGATCAGTCCAAATCTGAAAGAGAGAGAAGCACAGATGGTCACTTGGATTGGGTTTTCTTTGGGGTTTGTTTAGGATCTATAGTTTGATGATTTTGGCTGGAATTTATAGAAGCACAGAGGTTGGGTTTTGTTGGTCTGATCGGTTAGTAACATTTTGCCTTTTTAGTTGTGATTCGACACATAAGGTGGCTTTGATTGTGAAGTTTATAGTTTTGTTGATTATTTTGGATGATTTAGATGTTTTGTAATTGATTTGAGTACTTTGTTCTTCGTTCTTCCTTAGTGAGGAGTGTTTGATCTGCTTTAGGTTCTATTTTTTATGAGTTTATGTGTTAGAGTAACGTCTGCACTAGAGGTGGGTAACAGAGAAGTAACGAAGGGAATCACAGGTGGGTGAAGTGTCAAAAATGAAACCACGGGTAGGTAAGTCAAATTAGAGGAAAACTACAGGTGGGTAAAGTATAATTATCCCTAATATTTATATTCTCACGCATCACGTGGGTCTACGGCTAGTAATTAATAATATCTAATAATTATCAACTTGGCCATAGCACGTTGCAGATAAACATCATAGCTCCATCTATCTATATATTTATCTAAAAGCTGAAGCGTAGCCGTTATTGTTGCTACACTCTTATTAAGCCACATCAGTAGTCACATCATCCATTTATTTTCTATCTTTTCTTTTCTCTATTTAAACTTTTTTCTCCCTATTCTAAAAAAAAAAATTAAAAAAAAAAATCTCTCATTCTTCCTATTAGTTTATATCTACTGTTACACTTTTTCCAACTCCATACCTTTTTACCTCTTTATCTCCCTACTATTCTTTACTTTACCGTTACACTTCCTTTATTCTTTTTTCTTTCTTATATTTTGATTCATTTTTCCCTATTTTATTTTGTATAAATTTGATATCATTTTTCCCATTCAATCCATATTTTTTCACACAAAAACTGTAAGTACTCTCTCTCTCTCTCTCTCTCTCTCTCTCTCTCTCTCTCTCTCTCTCTCTCTCTCTTGGTGGACTTTTGTTCTTTCTTATAACTTTAATTAAGGTTTGATGGCTCTTTTCTTATTTTCTTTTTAATATGTTTTTTGGTATTCTATTTTTTTAATTTTCCATCAGAAAGTCATCTTTTATAACTTTAGATGAATTTTGGTTTGGGTTAATAATAATTTTTTTTTTTTTTTTTGGGGAAATAAGAATTTGAGTTTATATTAAAACATAATCTACATAGCTATGAATTTAAATATGCCCAATTACCTACTAATTATAAAGTCTATTTTTTATTCCTTTGGTTTCATTTTAATTTTGGTTAAGACAACATTGTAATTTTGTAATGAGTTTTGATTATTACGATAATTTTCTTATTCCTTAAAAAAAATTAATCAAACACAAAAAAATAATAATAATAATAGAATGATATATTACATCTCATTACATAATATTTATATTCTCATGCATCGTGTGGGTCTGCGGCTAATTTGTATAATCACCATGTTGTATATCAGACACAAACTTGTTCTTGTTTGACTTACAATATGATATGTGAATATATTTCTTATGTTTCTGCAAAAGGTGAATTAATTATCAAATAATTAATTTGAATATGTGAATATATAGGACCAATGTTAGTTTTGCGTTCTGGGTTTTCACATGCTAATCCAATGGAATCTGGAAAGGATCCAATACAATGGGTTTCTTTTTCTTTATATCCTTGATTCTGTGGGAGAAACTGCTTCCAAGCTGGCATCTTTTGACAACAAAGATGCAAGTGGTTTTCTTCGAAGTGCATATATGACAAACAAAGCATGCTTCCACCTTTTTGTAGAGTATCATAAAGCTCCAAGCCTAATGATTTAACACTTTTTTGGTGGGTATTCAGTCAGTTCAATAGGTTTATCGTCCTCATAAAGTACTTAGGTAGATAGGTTCAAATTTCACATACAATAAGAATATAAAATAAAATAAAAACTGATTGGTGTTGTGACTTGAATCATTATGAAGATTATAGAGTGCACTTCTAATTCTATTACATTAAGAAAATAAAAATGATCACTATGAACTTATATTTCCTATGATACAAATAACCACATACAATAGACCATCATTGATTGACAGGGTCATCTCCCAGCAGGAGGATATCAATTTCCTGCAATGCTTGTGGTGTTAAAATTTGATTGAAGGAAACCATGGTCGATGATGCTGCTTAGTAGCACCACGTGATTCATGGTTCCAGCAAACGTGGCTCTCATTGTGATTGAGCACTGACACGAAAAGCAGTGAGACATTGGCTTATATGGGTGTTTATATCAATGCTGACTCACAACCTCAATGCCTTTTATATGCATTCTCAGTCTCACAGCACCTGCCCATTCAGTTCTTGTGATACAAAGTAGGTGGTAGCAAAAAACAAAAACAAAAAAAGAAAAAAAGGTTAAGCAGAGCAGTGGGGCGAGGAATGGATTTCAACCCAAGTTGTAAGGTAAGGACTCTTCCTCTCTCTTTTTTTTCTTCTTTGTCTAGGTGCTATATCACTGCCAGGGCCCTTCAAAGTTAAAATATTTGTGTACATTTTCACCCATCCTTTGGTTATTTTCCTTTAAATCATGGTAAAAATGAAATAGGAAAGGCAAGAGAAGTGATTAAATTTGGTGCTCTGGCCAATTTTATCCATACCATTCAACCTTGGATTTAATTTGCAGTTTGAGTGGTACTAGGAAAATTAGTTTTCTGATTTTTTTTTTTTTTTATATATATGTAATTTGACAAAAAAGAAAAAAGAATCTCAACCAAATTTTTGTATTGATATATTATAATTTAGGTTCACTTATCCCTCTTTGGATAACTAAAGATGAGTGGACAAAACTCATAAATGCACTACCTCAAAGTAACATATTCTAAGCACACTCATCCTTTGATAAAGTTTTATGCATTGCTTAATAATAAGTCCATCAATGCAGTATTCTTACCTTGTTATCCAGTATCTATTAAAATTATCAAGCTTTATGCTATGCCTATCTTCAGTATTTAACTCTTACAATATTATATGTGCAAATATCAGTTCTCAGTAATATGAAAGACTTCATTCATTAAATAAAATAAAAAGAAGAAGAAGAATAAGTAACAACTAACAAACCCTCTCTGATATGAAGAAAACAACCGTACACTTGTTCATTGACTAGTGGTAGTGGAACCTAAATGTGAACATGTGATGCACGTGCAATCTATCTAGATAGATGAATTTGGCCTTGAAGAG
Organism: Quercus parvula; assembly: GCA_030820535.1. NCBI lineage: Eukaryota > Viridiplantae > Streptophyta > Magnoliopsida > Fagales > Fagaceae > Quercus > Quercus parvula. The sequence continues at coordinate 10,869,224 of JAUAME010000007.1, read as the reverse complement.
TGCCTAAATCCCATACATAACTTCTAATCAATGATGAGGAAAAGAAATGGATTGGCACTAATAATGAAAAGTGGATAAAATGTTTTATTACTTTGTCCTACAATACAATGTGGGCCTTGACTATTGAAATAAGGCTTGAAATATGCCAACTAACTATGCCTCAACTAGCACCCCTCTTAGGTAAGACCCACTAAATGCGTGTATAACTTATCAGTTTAAAAAATGTATGAACTTAATGTCATATATTTTGTTTATAGTCAAATCTAAATCTGGATAAAGGAAGTGTATGATAGATTGACAATTAGACTACAATTTAGTCGTATCATAGTTAGAATTAACAAATATTAATCACATATGGTCTAAAGGACAATAAAATAACCTCTTTTTTTTTTTTTTTTTTTTGGTTGAAGGCAAATAACGCTCATTTTGTCGTAAGTAAAGATTCATATATCATGGTAATTAAAAGAAGCTGAATAGCCTGAATTGTTTGACTTGAATGTTGGCTTCTCTTGCAAAAGGATAAGAAGAAAACCATAGAGCAATCTGTGCTACTATGCTGCAAGATCTTTATCTCTGAATCACGTAACCGTGGTGCCCTTGATGCTATTGAACAAGCTGCAAGGCTTAACCCAGAAACTGTCATCGTGAACAAATTTGAGGACCGAGCATATAATAGGGTTCGGTACACACTTGTATCATATGTTGTGCAAGATATCACAGGGAGTGCCATTTATAGTCCCTTGCAACAAGCTGTCCTAGCCATGGTTGAGGCTGCATTTGGAGCCATTAACCTTGAGTTGCACTCCGGGACTCACCCCCGGCTTGGTGTTGTGGACGACATTCTTTTCCATCCATTGGCTCGAGCATCATTGGATGAAGCAGCTTGGCTTGCAAAGGCAGTGGCAGCAGACATTGCAAATCGATTCCAAGGTTAGTTGAACCCTTCTAAAGCGTTCTAGAAAATAGTCCCTAAAACTATTCTTACTTGAAATGTATTTGCACTAGTCATTTCGATGATAACATTTTCTTTTTCTGTTGCAGTGCCAGTGTTTCTGTATGCTGCAGCACATCCAACAGGCAAGGCTCTAGACACCATTAGGCGTGAACTTGGATATTACCGGCCTAACTTTATGGGCAACCAATGGGCAGGATGGACCATGCCCGATATGCTTTTGGAGAAGCCCGATGAAGGTCCATCCGAGGTGTCTCGAGCAAGAGGCATCACAATGATTGGAGCACGTCCATGGGTTGCATTGTACAACATACCCATCTTGTCCACAGATTTCTCAGTGGCTCGAAGAATTGCAAGGATGGTGAGCGCTCGAGGAGGTGGGCTTCCCACGGTGCAGACATTAGGCTTGGTTCATGGAGAGGATTCAACCGAGATTGCCTGCATGCTCTTGGAGCCAAATCAAATTGGTGCAGATAGGGTCCAAAACCAAGTTGAGATGCTAGCAGCTGAAGAAGGGGTGGAAGTGGAGAAGGGCTATTTTACTGATTTTTCACCAGAGATGATTATTGAAAAATACATGAATTTAACCTCTGCTCAAAGAGACTAATCAAAGACTCTTAAACAACTGTTCATATCTACCAAGTTTCAATTTGCCAAAATTTCCTAATAAACATTATTAGGGAAACAACGAGCTTAATCTATATATTATTTGACCACCAAAATGGTAAAAAATGGAGGAGAAAATCCAATATAATAGTTGGATTTTTCAAAACTTAAAAGAGTCATGCACTTCATGACTTTGCTGTAAAGTTGATCATGTTCATTTCTTTGGTAAGTTGATCACGTTTATAACTTGAATGTATGATAAAATATTAAGAAAACAAAGTTCCACCAGTTTACATCAGCCATATAATCTATGAATACACCAATGTACAGTTGGGGTTATACAACTCCTACCGTGTCATGAACACTGCTTTTTCAATGAAAATCTTCAAAAAAAACCACATGTCAGGCAGCTCCTGATCCTCTTAGCACCATGACCTGGTCCAAACACTATCAATGTTACACAAAGTGCACGGTCCTTCATGCACCAGGTGCAGAACGGCTTCTGCCACCTATAAGCTCTTTATCAACCTTATCTAGGAAAGATCTCCTTTGCAACTTTTGAGCAAATGGGACTTTGTTTTTAACCATTTTGTCAAGGACCTTCATCAACGACGAGATTGGATGCTGCTCTGGAGGATTGCCGCAAGCAATATTGTGGAGATCATGGCTACTGCGCCTACTTGCAGTGTTGTGGAATTCGGGACTGTTGCAAATAACAGTGAAAAAAAACCTCCTGGAGAGTTAATTTTGTGTGTTACATACTGATGGTTGTGGGAGGCTATCCCATCCCTATACACAGTAGTCAACAAATGGCTGGGTTAGCATTAGCCATGTTGAACAAGCAAAACAGCTTTTGAAAAATTATAAACCAGAGTAATACGCCAAATTTAAATCATCAACAAGCTGTCAGATTTAGTGCAACAAATATTGTATTAATTAGCTAGAGGGAAAATTATAACCATGGGAACCAACTAGTAAGGAGATTTCCTCATCGAAAATGGAAAATAAAGTTGTCCTATTTTTGACTAATTCCCAGCCACAAAGACTACAACCATATGACATCAATTAATAGCACTTTGTAGCAAACCAACAGGCATTTTATGGCATAACTGCCCTCAGGCATTTTCTCCTTGCTGTGATCCAACATTACCAGTAGCATTGCTGTGCATTTATGCACAACACACACACACACACACACAGAGAAAGAGAGAAATATTACTTGAAGCCTGAAATCTTAAATAAAATAAGGTGGGAGATCGCATTGTAATTAGCATTTTTCACAGGACCATTTTTCTATTAGTCACTTTAGCATAAATGCATTTTCAGAATTCATTAAAAAAAAAAAATGCATTTTCAGAACTGTTGTGCTCAATGAACTAAAAAGGTTATATCATACTTACCTGTAAACATCTTGAATGACATGGGTACAAGCAATGTAAGATTTTCTTCTGATAAGTCCAGTCCTTGATCATGATGATTGATTTGCTTATGGTTCCTACAACACAGGTAAATATTGCAAGCCCATTATAAATGTGATTAACTAAAAAGGAAATCTTTTTAGGTAGTTTCATTGTTCATGCATTTTACAATTTCCACCCAGTAAAACAATCAAGAAAGCAACATTAGGTAAATATGGCATAGCCTTCAAAGAATTACTATGCATTCCAACCTAATTAGGTTTGAATAAAAAATAACTAATCATTAACACGCATATTCTTCACTTCACCAAAATCAACAATTCCAATCTTTCAGGGCAGTGCCTCAAGATCCAAATGTAGAATATATTGGCATCTTGGTCAATACACTGCCTCTAAGGTCATCACCATCCTATGACTATCACCCTTAGTCCCCACAATCAGATATGCGAATCTACATGATTTCATTTTCGATACCCCATTACTGTCAAATCCAACTCAACAAAATGCCAACTCAAGATTCATCAAACAAACAATATAGCGTTGAAAGGCAATTGCTCTCAACCATAGGGAGAGTAAAATAGCCCAAAACAGGCAGTCAAAAACGGCACAATTGATATGATCACACTCTTCATACATGTAAGAATCCACTTCCTGTCAGTAAACTCTTCATGGGTGAGAATTAACATTTTTCCCAACACCAATTGCTTGTACTGCATTCATTTTTTGGCCAATACCCAATTCCCTGAATTGGCTGAGAATCCCAGAAAAGTTGAGAAACAAAGCAAAACCCACCAATCTTCTGAATGGAAGAAGAGGTCCAAAGAGAAGCAAGGAGGCTAGGTACCAGAACCAAAGCCAGCTTCATAATGAGTATATAGACAACATTTTAAAGCCTGAGGATTCAATGTTTCTCAAATAAAAACATGGGATTTATGTAAAATTGCACACATTTAACAATAACTAACACAAATGAAGTCACTATAAACTCCCCAAATTCCGAAATCAACAACTAAGATACTCAAAGAAGCATGTGAAAGAAGGTTTGATTTTTGGTCCCCACTCCCAGTTGTGCGTTGTGACTGAGAGTCCTAAACTGCCTACCTGCTCAAATTAATAGAATATGATTATATGAATATACCTGACGGAGCAAATAAAGCCAAAACTCTCAGGAAGTAAAAATCAAATGCGTGTGTGTGTGTGTGTGTGTATATATATATATATATATATAAAACCGTCTCTTTCTGTGATCTGCTAAATATCCAATTCATAGAGAGAGAACAAAACTAAATAAATAAATAAATAACAAGTACAAACAATTTTGAGTGTGAGTTTAAGTATAAGGTAAATTTTACTCATTTAACTAAAAAAATCATGCACATCAATTTATTAAATTGTTGCTACAATAACACTATAATATACACAATTATTATTTATATACAAATATATTTTTTAAGATAATTTAATGACTTTTAAAAAAAAAATTTGATAATAAAATATAGTATAAAATATTAGATAGATAATTTAATGAGTGATTTTAAAAAGTAATTGTGTAATATAAAAATGTATTATTTTTATGATAAAAATAAATAGAAGTAGAAGTGATGCAAATTAAATGCCCTGTCTCCACTTTCCAACATATCATCGGTGCTGATCCTGTAGGCTGTAATATCATGTTAACTCACAGTTGGGTAGTTGGGCATGTGCATGTAACTGGACTGGTCTACTTGAGGCCCTGGACTTGTGAGATGGACCCGTGCTCTCCTCCTCCTTTACTTCTTTTTTTTCTTTCTGTTTTAAGAGAAAATGCTTTGAGGACATTAGTTTAGGGACTATTTGTTAAAATATTTTATAGAAAAATAATATAGTAATTAATTTTTTTGATAACTTTTTATATTTTTTATAAAATTTGTGTTAAAATTTCCTAATATGGTATATTAAAAATTGTTCTAATAACACCTATTAACATGACCATTCTTATAAATAAATATAAATCAATCAATCTCTTCTACAACCTTCTAATTCACAAAAAAGTATGCAACAAATGTGAATAATTTTTAGGTAGTCCAGAGCAAGGTGAATGGTGCTCTATACTCTTATATTTATGATAGAATTCACTCATTAAATTCTTGATGAAGTGTAAAAGAAAAGAGACAAATTTTATTATTATGCCAAAGAAATTTGATTTTCAAAAAAATGTATGCATTTAGCTGTGGGTCCTACACAGAACTACAATGGTTCTTGGCAGGTTATCGCTATTTTTTTTTTTTTTTTTGGGACATAAGGATTGCTACTGTTTTTATATGTTTTTATCCATAGAAGTTAATATCCACCTATAAGTCCAAATAATATTTTTTATAATAATTTTTCTTAACTATTTTTTTTTCTTTTTATTTGTTTTTGACTAATTGCACTTTTCCCTCCTTAATTATTGGGTCAACTTCAATCTCCCTAAACTATAAAATCAATCAATGTCCTCTTGAACTATTGGAAATTTGGAAATAAGCAAAAGAAATAGTTTAGTTACAAAATTGGTTGTGGCCTAAGGTTACAATCTTATTCTATAAAATAAACATTATTACATATTTTGAAAATCTAACCGTTAAATTATATGTTCTTTATGCTCTTAATACACTTGTCAAATTTTATATCAATAAAACATTATTTACTATATGATCTATAAACTTATATTTTATGCATAATTTTAAACTACAAAAACTTGCAATTTAAACAATTTATTAATGACATAACTATTAATCTTTAATTTTCTATAATTTTTGCAAGCATGAAAGATATAAAAAGAAAATTGAATCCTATAGTGGATTTGTCAAAATTTACCTCCAATAAAAAGATATTGAATAAGGCTACAACTAATTTTGTAGCTAAATTTTACCCATAAGCAAATAGCTTATGATTGTCCAGTTTTATGTTAAGACCTATGAAGGGTAATAGAATCTTTTGATTCCGTTTATATTGTTTAAAACTAATAAGTTATTCGTGTCATGCACAGATAATATTATAATGTTTTATGTAAGATAGTTTTGGAAAATGTTGTATATGTATTATAGTATAATTGTTATAAAACTTTATTAGTAATAAATTCATCATAAAAAACAACAATTATAAATTGCACACACATATCCATTATTATTTTTATTCAATTGAAGTAATGAGAAAAAAAAATAACTTTAGAGGGATATTATAGAATAAAAGTTGATATAGAATATGTATTTCTCTTTTTCCTTAATTCTAAAATAAAATACGCATCTCAAACACTCACAATCAATCACATTATTTACAAAACCCACAAATCCACAATGTCCAACTTTAACATCAAAGTCATAATTGTTGTTGTCACTCAATATAAAATGCATGCCCCCTATTCTTAGTTGTAGCCAACTCATACAAATTAGGATTATATGAAACAACAATGTTAAAGCTAGGTATGTGTAGCCAAAAGATTAAAGGTAAATGACATCGTTTTTGGTCCGTGTTTATTTGACATGAGATAACATAAAGAGTTATGAGTATTTATATATAAAGGAGTAGAGGTGCAAGATGTGAAAATCATGAATTAAAATGCAAAGAGTATTGTGTGTATGTGTAAGAGATAAAAAGTCTTGAAACATTGAACTAAATGAAACAAAAAGTCAATATTTAATTTGTTCTTATCTCTGATATAGCACTCGAGAATATTTCAATTCACTTTGCATAGAATGCGCCATTATATATATATATATATATATATTTTTTGGATGTCCTCTCTCTCTCTCTCTGTTTGTGTGAAGCTTTCATGCCACTACGAACATCACAATTGTGCTGTCTAGCAACCACATTGTCAACAATGGGGTTTGTATTGGTTGGTTTGGGGTTCTATATATTGATGGTGGATTTGGGTATGTAAACGGCGAGTGTCCTAGGGAATTTCTTTGAATTTATGGGTAATAGATTTGTAAATATGTGTGATGCTTATGCATATATAATTGTTCAAATCTTAAACCTTAATTTTGAGAGAGAGAGAGAGAGAGAGAGAGAGAGAGAGAGAGAGAGTTTGAAGAAGAGAAATCCTAGGGAAGAGAATCGCAATGTGATTAAATTTTTAACTAAGATATATCTAGTATTTTGCACGAGTATTTTTAGATCTGACACAATTCTTTTTTCTTTTTTTTTAATATCCCTTTAAAATTCATGAAGTTAATGAAAATTGGTTACAACATGGAGTATTTGCTATTTTCTAATAATTCATAAGGGATATTGATTGATTTTATAGTACAGGGGGATTGAAGTTGACCAAATAGTTAAGGGAAAAAGTGCAATTAACTTCTTGTACTTGCTGACAAATCAATATTGGCCTAAACACCTGAAATACCTTGATAAAACTAATAAGACTTGGCTTAGATCCAGTATTGGGGGTATTTGTTATTTTCTAATAGTTAATTGCATTTTTCCCACCTTAATTATTGGGTCAACTTCAATCCCCCTAAACTATTGGAAATAATCATATGGCTTAGGCTTCAACTTCTAAGCCCTGACCGAAAGAAAATGTTGAAATTGGAGAAAAAATAATTATAAATGAATGTGTATGTGAAGAGTGGGTTAGCTAGCTCAACAAAAAATATTTTGTATAAGATGCATATGTATTTAATAAGCATAGGATTTAAGCATGAGTCCTGTGCTCTAAATGCATTGAACCCGAGCAGATGTTACACTATTAAAAATGTTTTTCTATTCTTAAACTTTACAAAAAAAAATCTTTTTTCAACTGTAAACTATTCAAGAAAGTTCTTTTTAGGTGCCTATTTTTGGCCCTAAACTGTGAAAAAAATGCTCAAGATGGTGCCAGAATCACACCCTTCAAAAGAGGAGATGCCCACAAAAAACAAACAGCATTCAATCTCAATACAAATAAAACTATCACTTTGTTAAACATGTAAATCAAAGAAAATAATTAAAAAGAGTTACAAAACTGAAGTTTTTTTTTTTTTTTTTTGGGACCGAAAAAGGTAGAATTTACATAACTGAAGTTTGAAAATAAAAGTGAACGGAAATAAATAAAACAAGAATATAAATAAGCATGGAAAACAAAAACAGATTTGTCCTCAGCTGCTCCATCTTGAGTCATCAACGAGGACCACCAGATTCACCATTGCCAAACTCATGAGCTGCTTTCGAGTACTTTGTTACCTTTAGCTTCAGATCATGTTGAGCCTCCACACAAGGTCATCTGCCTCAGCCTTGATAGGCTGGAAAGAGGAAACAAGAAAGAGTGTCAGCAACAGTACAGAAAAGATTCAAGGAAAGAATCATGACAAAAGATTAGAAGGGAGATACAGTACTTTTACATCTTGTGTGTTCAAGGCAAAGTGATAGCCACAGGTGCCCTGCTCCTCTTAGACATGGGCATCTCTCTGATGGAACCGTCATCCATGTTACTAGGACAATCTAAGGAAGATACTGTAATGACGGGAATTACTCGGAAGAGCTAGCCGTTGCATGCATCAAAACAACCCAAACTTTTTTGGGGCTGTTCGGTATTGTATTTTAAATAAGGGAAGTGTATTTTAAATAAATGGAAATGCTAACGAGGTTAAGAATCTAATTAAAGAAAGTTTTGACATTACTTTTATGAAAAATGAAAAAAAACTTGTCAAAATATTAATTAGTTTTTTTTTCTTTTCTCATAAAAACTTTCTTTAACTGGATTCTTAACTAATATCCTAAAAGCACTCGTTAGCATGACTCCTAAACAAAATACACTACTAGGACATGGGCATCTCTCTTATGGAACCATCATCCGTGTTACTAGGACAATCTAAGGAAGATACTGTAATGATGGGAATTACTTGGAAGAGATAGCCGTGTTGCATGTATCAAAACAACTCGAACTTTTTTGGGGTTGTTTGGTAGTGTATGTTAAACGAAAGTTTTCTCTGTTTAAACAATATTATACGTATTTTTACACACTTTTTTACCCACACGTATTTCCAAAAAATACAAATAACGTTAATAGAACAACATTATCAAACGAGTTTATTACTTGAAAAACAAAAATAATTCCAAACTTTAAGAATGAAGAGTGTGTTTTAGAAAATTATTTCCTTCTTTGTTTTCTTTTTATATTCCAACATGCAGCATAAAAGTTTTTGTAAAATAATTTGTATCTTTAGTATTTTTTTAACAAAAGATATTTTATTTCCTTTTACACTCTACCTTTCCTTGCTATTTTTCTTTTCCTTTTCTTTTTCCAAGGGCAACTAAATACAGTGTAAAAAATGAACTTCATAGCTAACAAGGAAAATTCATTGAATCTATCTTCCCTTGAATGCTAAGGGGTTGTTTGGATATGTTGTTTTCCATCACCCATAACTCAAAACTGGTGGGTCCCATGGCTGAGTAGTTTGCTTGGATTTATTTTCAGTTTTTGTTTCCATCACTCAATTCTCTGATTTTTGAGTGATGAGTTATGAAAATTGAAAACACATTTTAGATGTTTTTAAGTTATCAAAACTGAGTTTCTATGGCATTTTGGTAAATAAACACACATGCATGGGACCCACAGTCAGAGAAGTCACGTCCTTACTTTTATTTTTATTTTTTTCTCCTCCTTAATTTTATTCTCCTTTCTTCTTCACAGACTCACTCCAACAGCCTTTTTTTTTCTTCTTCTTCATTCTTTTTCTTTATTTTCTTCTTCACAAAAACACATGGGTAACTTTATCCAAAAAAAAAAACACATGGGTACCGATTTCTCAAACCCAAAAAAATAAAACCCATAAACACACAAACACAAACCCACAAACATGTTCATCCACACAATAAATCTAAAAATTTCTTCTCCAAATACAAACAAAACCCAGAAGTAAGAAATGAAAGAGAGGAAATGGGTGGAGAAGAGGAGTGGAATCGGTCTTGCATGTCCTTTCCTGCGTTCTTGATCGGCGCCGCTGGATCATGATGGAGGAGATCAACACCGTTGTTGCCCGTCGGAGGTGATCTTGCAAGCTGGGTGCCGGTGGAGATTGGCACTGGGTGGATTTCTTTTGCTAGAGATCAGTGCTGTTTGGACTCGATGAGGTGGAGATCGGCGCTGTTTGGACTCAGTGAGAGGAAGAGAATGGAGGGGCAGAGAGGGGTTTGTACCGTGTGTCTGGATATTGGGGGAGAGTGATGAAAAAAAAAAAAAAAAAAAAAAAAGGGATTTATGGGGGGAGAGTGGATACACACGGGTATGGTAACCGTGAGCCTGACATGGTGCTTAGGTAGTGGGTCTCACAAAAAGTACAAATTTTTAAGTAATGAGAAGTTGAAAACAATGTGCTAAACGTGCAGAGTTTAGGAAGTTGAGGTATTTTAAGTAATAAATAATAAGTGACGAGTGATGAGTAATAAGTGATAAAAATTGAGTGAGAAATGATGTTTTTTTTTTTTTTAAACCAAACAGCCACTAACTATGTTTTACCTTTAAAGTTTGATTTTCCTCTAGCATTTGTGTACACTGCGAGATATATAAGCATGTGACATAAATATGCATTTAGATTTTCTTTATTTTCAATAGCTTATTTGTACTATGTTTATAAAAAGATATAGTTTTTATTAATGTTTTTGTTAAATATATAACAAAAGGTTAACAATAAGAGTATTTGCAAAAAATATTTTTTAAAAAAAATTTAAGAACTATTGAGTAGAGGAATTTAAATAGTATTATTTGTAATTTTTTAAAATATATGTGAGTAAAAAAGTAAATAAAAATATATATAATATTATTTAAATACTAAAAATAAATGTTTGAAATGTCTACCAATGGAACCTTAAGCATCCACCACAGCTATTTACTCTTTCATTGATTAGTTTCCAGTGTCGCAGTTTAGTGCGAAGCAAATTACTCCATACCATGCTTGTGGGAAAAAATGGTTACATTGAATGAGAGGTCTGACCACAAAAGGTATTATAGTCAGCTTCAGATGTTACCAAAAGCTTAAATATGCTGTACCTTATGGCCAGATTGACAGATTGATTAACAGTAAAAAAAGAAAAGAAAGAGAGTAACATTGGGTTTTGCGCATCCTCTCAGACGTCAGATATTTTGCATTATTGTATCCATACCTGCTGAACCGTGACCTCAACATAGCTGACATACGCACCATTTGTTGCACAAAAACCAAATCAATCTTTTTTACCCTTTACTTTGAAGGAATGCACCTTGTCCTCGACCCTTTTTCAAATCTTGGCCTTTGTTAGAGAAACAGGTAACCAATAATGTTAGGACCCTGACTAAACTTACATTGCGACAAGTTATGAGTATTAAGTAAAAGTAGTAAGTTCATGTGGGTTTATAATTTGTTATGATCCTAATAAGTGTTTCATATTATTTAAGTGTAAGTTTAAACATGTATTTATAAGTTTTTTAATACCCTCTTTTTACAAGTCGATTTTTAATGATGAATTTTATCTATGGATTCTTAACACTTTGTATGGGTGTGGTTTTTGTAGTCGGATCCCAGAAGAGGCAGCCTAAAAGGCTAGATTAAGTTAATTGATAGATTAAACATGTATTTGTAAGTTCTTAAATACCCCTTTCCTTACAAGTGGTTGTGAATCACTTTTATACTAATCTAACTTTTTTTTCACTATTCATAATTCTATGCAATAAAATTGTGACCATATGAGCTGTATTAGTATATTTTCTCATATGTGCTGCGTAGCTGACCTAGAGGGCAGTACATTTTCTGGGTTTTGGACTATTATGGCTCTATTTGTAGGAGGTGGATGTGGCAGACTGGCAGTGAACCTAGTGGTAGCCTGGTAGGCACCGGCCAAGTGTAGGGTGTGAGGCTGTAAGCAGATATAAGGTGATGGTATTTGAACCCACATTTTCAAGCCCACCCAGCAAGCTGATCGTATTTTCATATTTTTATAGATACGTATTTCAAATTTAATAAATTGCTTTTTATTATCAAATTATAATACTGATTGATTATTTAATATAAGTGGGAAATTAGATTTTTTACTCTATAACAAAAAAAATTTACCAATTAATCTAACTTAAAACTTAAAATATCATTTTTATTATATATCAATCATAACTTGTTATCTTATCAATTATAAAAAATATTATAAGATTTGATATGTAATTGGTGATATCAAAACTGTCACCGACTTTTCCACCAAAGTTGTGTAATTTCTGTGTGTTGTGATGGACTTCAATGGGATGAGCTTGTGAGAAAGTATGTAGCAGACAAAATTTGGTACCGGCTGTGGCAGAACTCTTGGACTTCTCTTAACTTTGCATAGGATGCTCTGTAAAAAAGAAACTCATAACCGTTTGACAGAGCAGAAGTTGGCGGCCGCCCAATAATTTTGTATTTTGTGGCTCAGGCTCATCAAATAGAAGAATTCATATTTACTATTTAGTACTGAAATGTCAAAAGGACTACACTAGAGCTATATATGTAGTATATACATATCAAATTGTTAGGCCAACGACATTTACCAAGCTGGAGCAAGACTGGTCCTCTTGGGAATCCAAGGTCAAGTCATGAGCTTTGTTCAAATTTACAGCCAAGCATTTAGTCAAGAAGACCACCAAACACTTTTCCACGCGGCAAAAGTTCATAGACTGGAATAGAAAGCAGCTAGCCATAGCTGGAATATTGTAAAAGAATTGGTCTTGGTCATAGCATATATAGGAGAAGAAATATGTGAAATTAAGGTCTTACTCTTACTTTTGTTCTATTACACTTACAACTATTTCATGGGTTTTGATTGTTACGTTTGAAAAGTTCATTATCATTGTACATTGAGAGTGAGAGAGAGAGAGAGAGAAGCTGTCATACATGTATGGAACATAGTAATTTAAGACCTTTAAAATATTCTAAAGAGGTCTATTATTGTATGTTGCACTTCTTAAGGTAATGGTTGGCTATGTGTGAACTATTTTGAATGCAAAGGAGCTAGCTGGGGTATAAATCAAACCAATCATCAAGGAGAATCGCATGCCACAGTGAAAAAGAGGTTTGTTCATTATTCTATCTACCATAAAAGTTGAGGCAACCATATCAAGGATTTTCAACTTACTTTTGAATAAAAATGATGATGGCATCATGCCAGGAGATGGTACTAACAGAACAATCCAACTACTTGGCCCCTGATTCCACCTTTTATTTGATATATAAAGCCAAATTGGGATTTAGGGACATAGTATATAGTTCAATGCCTTCCAACAAGTTGATCCAAATGTACCTAAATTGTTATTGTTTATGCATTGCACCAACAAGTACGAACCTGTCCAAGAAATGGAGGGCTCACACGATTCATTGTGTTTAAGTAAAAAGTACCACTTTATCGGGGTACAAGTTATAATTTAATTTAAATTGTTTTTTAAATATAAAAATAAAAAAAACAGAGAAAGAATGTGTTTCGAATGAAATCTCTATATTTTATATATTAAAACGTATGTACAATATCTATCTATACTTTTTTTTTTTTGTAAAGAGTTTCAACTTATGGCGTCTACTCTTTATGATAGCTCTTTATTATCAGACCAAAATACTAGTCGGTTTTTAGTGTAGATGATGATTGAACCCTAAATCTCTTATTCAACCATAAAAATTTTTACTAATTAAGCTAACTGAAATTCACATCTGTCAATACTCTATGTATATATACAAGATAGTTGACCAATGAGGCCTTTAAATTTAAGCATGAATCAAGGAGAATTGATATGCATTGATTCAAGCCCTTAATCAAGGGTTGAATAAGCAATGCTAAAAATATATACAATGCGAAATCAAATATGTGTAATGTATTTTAACATTAAGCAAAGTAAACCAATAAAAATAAGTTATCCCAAATGCATTATGAGGAAGATATGATTCTCGGAGTACATAAAAACCTATCCTGGTTAAAATGCCAACTGAGGAATGATGCTCCTTGAGTCCTTGACCCCAAAAAGAATAGACAAATAGGGATCATCATTAGAAATGGCAAGCAGGCCTTCACTGGCTTTTCTTGCCAAGTAATATCTAACTGGATACTGTGAGTTGCTAAGGTCAATTGATTGAGTAATTGTGTCCTAGAGGAAATTAACCTTGTTGGGAATTCAAAGGGCACACTGTGCAAGTTTGCCTAGAACTGGATGGTCCTTTTGGGAGCACATATCTTCAGAACCGCAAAGAAAGCATGAAGAGGGAGTGTGAGGTAGCTATAATGCGTGCTAGACCTACACATTGCAATCATTTACTAGTTGATAATGCAATAAACAATGCCATGCATACTAGATTAGTAATAGTGGGATACAAAAGCCATATTATTCTACAAAGAAATATTGTATGACAACCAAGAAAAGTGAGTAAAGCACCCAAAAAGAAACCATAAAACTTTGTACACGTCTGTGTTTCTACTTTCTATAAACAAGGCAATCTGCCATGCTTTTCCAACAAAATCATGCAATGTTAACATTAACATTGAAAATCTTTAAGAATTAAGACCCATCATTCAAGTATTACAAAGGAAAAAAAAACCCATCATTCGGTGGATTTCACTTTAAATAATTATCCATCATCTCTTGGTTTTGGTGAATTTGAGGGTGCCCAAATGATTTTTTTTTTTTTTTTTTTGGCCAGAAGAAATAATCAATTATGGTCATTTGTTACGGTAACAGGAACAATTAACGTTGTTTCCCTGTCGTCACGCCAACTTTAATATAAAGTAGGAGTACTATTTTAATGTCGCATCAGAGTTTATTAGAGGTACTTCGTATTCCTTTTTTTTATTTTTATTTTATTTTATGGAAAGGTACTTCGTATTCCTAAACTAATGCTAAAATGTTAACAAAATTGTAATTTTGATAAGGCAGGGCAAGTTCTGTTGTACTTATATTCGTGCAAAATAATTAATAAAAAATAGGTAGGTTAAACTTTTATTGATATAAAAATCTGTGCAAGCACATACGAAAACTGGCTGAGATAGTGATAGGTGTTAAATGTCCATAAATTCTGGCTTCAAATTTATATAAAAAACCCAAAAATATATAATATTAATAAATATATATAGAGCATAACAAAAACACAAAAAAATAATAATAATAATTTAGGCCTTATTTGATATATGTGTTTAAATATATGTTTTCAATTTTTAAACATTAGTATTTTTACATATATTTTTACTTATACATATTTTCAAAAAATACAAACAGATTAGAACAACATTATTATTAAAAGGACCCTTATTTATAAAATGGTTGATCAAATGGCTTTGTACTACTACTGTGCAAACAATATTTGGAAGGTTGGTGTGTTCTTCACCACCATTGAAATGTCACTGACTTTGAATGCATGAGTCATGATGACATGATGCCTAACCACCATACGGGTATTTCAACCTAACACAACACAGCCAGACCGCACATGAAAAAGTCGCATAATTTATGACTTGTTGAAATCAAATTGCAAAAAACAAATAAAGTTCGAGTGTGAGTTGGTTTTTGATTGCAAACCATAACATTTTTATAGTAGTAAATAGTAGTAATATTCTCACCACCAGCAAGCAACAGCATCTTCTTTTTCTTCGGTAATTAACCACCAAGCATCATTTTTTACTTTGTCAACGCACTAGCTTCTTCCTTCATCTTCCTCCATACACCAACTTATTTACTATATTTGAACAAAGGAATGTGATGGGGGTAGAGAAGAGAAGTGGGTAAGATGACTCATTGACTCTCATATATTTAGAGAGCGAAAAATGACTATAATAATAGAATTTATATTTTACCTCATCTTCATGAACCTCAACTCTATAAAAATGTTCACTATAAATATCAAGCAAGCTTTCAACTCTTTACTCTCTTGGGATTTTATTTTTGGTCATTGAAAATCAAGTTTTTTTACTCAAAAATTGGTCCTTGGTTGCTTTTTTGTAAATAGGATAACCCTTTTTTAGGTTCTCTTCCTCATTGAGATGGGTCCGATGGTCCTCCTTATAGTCGTTTTCTCAATAAATTTATATATATATATATATATATATATATATATATATATATATATTCTCCTAGTTTTCCTCTCTCCTGTCATTTCATTTCCCCATCCTAAACATACTTAGGTCCTACTTCAGGTTATGATAAATCTATTCTACTTCACCTTAATATTATCAATATCTTGTGATTTGAGAATTCAAAGAGTTTTTGTTTAATTACTATAAATCTTGGGATACCAAAAACCAAGTAGATATTGATATTCGGATTACTATTAAATAAATAAAAATATGCAGAACACACCTATAATCTCATAATAAAAACTCCTATTTTACTAGTAGTAGTAAAAAAAATTTAAGTAACCCTATTCATGAAAAGTTAAGAACAGCGTGATTACCTAAAAAAAGGTACTATTAATAAATAAAACAATATGATTCTCAAAAAAAATAAATAAATAAAACACTATAAAAAAAATTTTAAAAATAAAGAGAGTACACAACACACACTTAAAAACACTTTTCGAAACAACCTCGTCTCCTTCACATGAGAGGGATTTTCCCCCACATAAAAACTCAAAGGCCCTGACCCCAAAGCAAAGCTCTCTCTCTCTCACCCTCTCTCTCTTAAAAGTCTCACCCTCTCTCTCTCTCTCATATGTCATATCATGCAATTAGTAGTGTAATAGAACTAGAAGAGAAGAGAAGAGAGCACCAAAGGCAAAGGCAAAGCGCTCCTTTTTTTTTTTTTTAACCTCTTTAAAAACTTCATTCACCCCACGACATTTGTTTCAACTCTCCATAGGCCAGCTCATTCACTCACAACACAAAACCCCATCACCAACCCAAACTTCTCTCTCTCTCTCTCTTTCTTCTCTCTCTACCGCTCTCAACGTTTTCTCCACCAGATCTCTCGGAGTAACCCTTTCAAGATGCGAGCTTTTTGAGCTTTTATCTCTCTCTACAACCATACAAACCCAAATACCCATTTTCTTTTTTTGATTTCTTTTCGCTTATTTTTGACTTTTTCTTCGATTTCTCTCCAAAGGGTTTTCTGGGTTGGTGTCTATTTGTTTCCTTATTTTTTTATCTTTATCAAAGAACAGATTTTTATTAGTCTCTTTTTTTTTTGGCTTTATAGAGAGAGAAAAATGGCTAATGGGGTAGAGAGAGAAAGTGAGTTGGTGGTGATGTTTAGCGAGGAAGAGCTGAGTGAGATGAGTGGGGTAAGGAGATGTTTGAACTATATAGAGGTCACGTGTGGTTGTACCAGTCACAGATATGGTGATGCTGTTGGGAGGCTTAGGGTTTTCCAAAATGGTGACCTTGAAATCAGTTGTGAATGCACCCCTGGTTGTCAGGAAGGTCTCTCTCTTTTTTCTCTCTTCTTCTCTCTCTCTCTCTCTCTCTCTCTCTCTCTCTCTTGGTATTTTCAGGAAATGGGTTTTGATTTTTATGCATGTTGGATGCGTCTATGTGTGTGTGTTTGTGTGTGAAAGATACAGGTTGTGGTGAACTGGTTTTGACGTTGATGTGTGTCACTTTCTGTTTTAATCTGCTTCGGGATCAGAGTTTAAGGATGATGATGGAGAGCTTTTCATTGTCTTTCCTGTTACACAATTTATGTGTATGTTGTTTTGTCTGAGTGAGTGAGTGAGTGGAGTTCTATGTGGTTGGATATACTTCCGGCTTGATATGGTTCGGTTTTAGATTGGAACATGGCTTGTATGAGTGGTGTCTTTAAGTAAGACCTACATTGTTGTTATATTTATGACTGCAATGTAATAGGCTTAGGTAAACAAAGATTGGTTTTTGACCTCCAAGTTCTGTTCTTTGTGTTTGACAGAGTGAAGGGTTGTGGCATTGGCTATATATTTTATGCGTTTTCTCTATGTTTTCTTCTTCTTCTTTCTGTTGGAATGTTAAGACAAACCTGGTTGGTGAATTTTGTTTGTCATTTTTTACATTGGCACATCTGGGGGTGATGCTATGATGATCGGTTTGTTCTTAGGCTATTATCCTCTCCAGGCAACGCTCAGACTCTGAACTTGAATTCTGATGAGCAAGCATGCGTACGCTTTGACAAGTTTGGATTATGCATCTCTTGGTCTGCATGTCTTTTCATTTTTATGATGCAGGT
Source organism: Quercus parvula (assembly GCA_030820535.1). Classification (NCBI taxonomy): domain Eukaryota; kingdom Viridiplantae; phylum Streptophyta; class Magnoliopsida; order Fagales; family Fagaceae; genus Quercus; species Quercus parvula. Next base: position 10,851,148 of record JAUAME010000007.1, on the reverse strand, counting down.
ATCTAGATTGAAGGTTTAAGTCTTACAGTCGGTGAGATATCAGAATTAAGATGGTGTTGCATTCCTACTTTACATAATTGTTGATATCAGAGGCTTACCATAGCAGAGTATGTCCGATCAGCTCCTAGAAACTTTGGGAGAGGATTATTGCAAGAATTCTTTGTACTATGCCAAACTTGATTCTCGAAAGATAGCACTTTGAACTTGGGTTGATGACTGAGTTGGATGAGAACTTTAGACATCTGGATGTTCTAACATCAAAAGTATATGTTTAGGGGTTGACTCAATATATGGTTTCTTATCTCCTTCTGAAAGAAACTTAGGTCGATTAGGGGGAGATTTCTTCTGTTTATCTTTGACTTGTCTTGCAGTTGAGCATTGAAAAGTTATTTTCTTCTACTCCAATACTCAGAAGTGAAAGGATCACCTACTTGGAACTATCACTCTTTCATCATTCTTCTGTATATAGTTAGTCATCGTATGGCTCTTTTGTGAATGTGGTAAATGTGATGACTTGAGCAGTTAGTTTAGGCCTTTGTCTTGGTCAGCACGATGTTTTGGAGATCCACCAAACTCTAATTAGTATGTTTGAATGTTGAATGCGTTGAACTGATAGGGATACAGGCCTATTATTTCTTCTTACCCTGCTTTATGTTTTCATGCTTGCAATTTGCTTTCTGATGTTTATAGCATATACCATATGATACAATCCCAGGATTTTTATCCGCATTCTTTCCTTCAATTATGATAATCTAATTATTTTATTGACAATTTAAATGACTAGAAAAGCTGACTCCGGCTGCATTTGAGAAGCATTCTGGAAGAGAGACAGCAAGGAAATGGAAGAATAATGTGTGGGTCATAGTTAACGAGGAGAAGGTTCCATTGTTTAAGACAGTGCTGCTCAAGTACTACAACCAAGCATCAAAAAATGCTAATGGGTCCCATAGATCTCATAATGGACGAGCTTGTCATCGTGATGAGTTTATTCGCTGTACTAGGTGCAACAAGGATCGAAGGTTTCGTCTGCGGACAAAAGAGGAATGTCGGATTCATCATGATGCTTTGGCAGATTCAAATTGGAAATGTTCTGATCTGCCATATGACAAGTATGTTTTCCCCTTACATTGAATGAATTCTTCTTTTAGTATTCTTGAATGAATAATGTTGCATTCTGTTTGTTTGATATGTTATGCTATTGGCCATTCAGGAATGTGTTGCAATTTTAATCCTTTTACCCCTAGACTCTAGGTATCTGGAAATTGTCAATGAGTTAAATCCTTTTCTAACGGCTTAATTGGATGCTCATTCACTGTGGTGGCCTGTTCAATATCTCTGTCTGTACTCATTTGGGGTCGTTTGATATAGAGTCGTCTTTTCCACCTAGGAAGCATTTGAACTTTGTTACAGCAAATAACATCTATAGTTTGTTAGTAACTTCGATGGTTGCAATATTAGTCCTAAATTGATAGTTGAAGATGTCAGTTTGCTTAATAGATTAAGGGGTACTTGTCTTGTTAGTTTCAGAGTTTCGCCATACTGCCATATTGTTTGATTTCTCATAGTAGCCATCAAATCTAAAAGGCTAATTTATATGGTATGTCAGCTGAAGCCTGAAGGAAAATTTACAAAGTAATTTTGGTTGATTGAATGATTGGAGAGAATTTGTCAAAAACCTTTGCAAGCTTATACAGATTTATAGATAGAATGCAGCAAAAATTCTTAAAACATATGAAATCTTGATTTTGGTTCTCCTAATTATAGATAAAGAAATCAGTTGGCCCTTTTATATCATTGTGTCTTCTAGATGGAATGCAGATGATCATGCACGCTCCCTTAGACAGAAGGTAAGCTTATTTTGTGCTGTAAAGTGGACATGTCTGCATCTGCATAATCAAAGGGGAACTTCCAATATCTTTGTGGTCTCAACCTCTTACCCACACCTTGTGATTGGAAAACAGGGTTTCCACTTTTAAGGGACTTCAAACCACTTCAATTCATCATGAAACATGGCTATGTAAAGGTTGAAGGCCATAACAATAAGCATTTACCTATTGGTGCTATATTGAACTTAGGAAAAGCTTCTCTACGGTTACTCGCTTCAGGAACTCTGCTTGCTTTTTGTTTATTGTTTGGTAATCAGTTACAGCTGATTTCTTGTTGTCTGTCTATTGGTGACATTTCTTTGAATCTCCAAATGATATATTTTGCTAGACGTGTACTCAATTTTAAACCAATATTTGAAGTGGGTGATATTTTGATGATAATTTACCGTTTGTAGAGCTTCAACTAACATGGTAATGAGAAATGGACAAGACTATCTAAGGTGTCCTTCAAAGGTGAGGATGTGCAGCAGCAACAATGGTTGATGGGTACTAGCTGTTGGTGCTATTGCATGTGTGAAATAGTGTATGTGATTCTCAATTTGTTGGAATTAAGGCTTAGTTTTGTTGAGTTTAATAAGAGGACTTTATTACACCATTTTCTATGAGGACTGGAGTTTTTCTGGCTACTTTGAATGGAGAAATTTTTAAAGTTATGGAAGATGGAAAATAGAAATGTCAATATGTGCACATATGGGTAAGCAGAGTTGTAAAGAAATGTCTTATGGATATTTTACTCATGCTTAATGCCACAGATGCAGCAAATAACTGAGGATGGGGTTATTATAAGCAGAGTTATATCTAATGATAGTTTCAACATGAAAGTAGACTATTATTTCTTTTCAATCAAATTAGTCTAAGGTGACTTCAGGGTTAATTACTTTCCATTAAGCAGGATTTGATTAGAATTAGACGTTGACGAAATTTGGTCAAGTCAAGAGATCCCTCTTTTGGATATGCTTTTGAAGGAGTCAACATAAATGGTGATATTGGTAAATGAATACTTTTACTACTCACAAAGTTGGAACTTAGCAATAAAATGGGGAATCCAATCCTCAAAGTTTGTAGAAGTGTGGTTCATCTGTACCTGACTGAACAAAGCCACAAAAAACTAGCCTACATCTTTTCCAAGATTGGGGTCTTGGATCGAATCATTTGCTTTGATCTTCCTCTCTAATATTAAAGGCGCCATGGTTACCTGGAACCTGGTGTTTTCGTGCTCATCGTATGCTTTTGTGCCCAGAACATGGTATGGTGGGGGTAGGCTTAGTTGGTTTTCTACTTGGAATCATGGTATGAATTGATTGGGATGCTAATTTGGGTTGATTTGGGAATAATACATACATTTGCACAAATATTTTATGTATATTTTGTGCAGATTTTATATATTTATCATGTATAAACATAAATAAATTGGATAAACTACAAGGCACGATTGTGTGAGGATAGAATAGTACTACAACAGTTATGCAATAACATTACAGATTTTTATTATTTTTTGGGTATGATCGAATTGAATATTCTATTATTTCAAAAAGTAAAAAATTTCTATTATCATATTTTAAATTTAAGTATGAGACTAGTTAAAATGTTAAACACTCTTCTTCTTTATAAAATTAATTAATTAATTTTTAAAAGACAAAAACTATGAGATAGAATAAGGGGTGCTGCAACCCCCACCCCATACATGCACACTAATACAAAAGTAAACATCTATGTATGTATGTTTTATATCTATGTATTCCCACCGATGTTTTTAGGGTGCAAGTACACTGTTTTTATTATCTTTGGTTAAATAAGTTGGATGGTAGGTAATGTGAACATGCTTTCTGAATTCAGAATTTCATGCGATGATGATGAAGAACGAGCAAGTCGCAGGGTGTACAGGGGCTGCACCCGGTCTCCAACATGCAAGGGTTGCACTTCTTGTGTGTGTTTTGGATGTGAAATCTGCCGTTTCTCAGATTGCAGCTGCCAGACTTGTGTCGACTTTACGATGAATGCAAAAACTTGAGTCTCTAAAGTAACCTTGCTATCCTGATGATTTTACCCTTTGTGTGGGTTCTCTGCCCATTATTGGTGCTGCATTCAAGCGCCACCCCCCACATTTGAAAAAAAAGCTTCCATTGTCATTGTCTTCTTTATTTTGAACATGAATTTCCAGTCCCTGGGTTTATCAGTACTTGCTGTTCTTATTGGCTGGTTCAGAACTTAAAATTCAGTAATTTATTTCCTTCATTTATATTTCTCTTATGTGCGATATTTGTTTTTTATTTGCATTATTGAATTCATTTACCATCACTTTCCCCCAAGGAGCTCTACTGTTAATTGTGGTTCCAATTTCATTTAATGGAATGGCATAATATATGGCCTGCTGGCTGCAGAGATGCATCCTGTGGGAACTTGTAACATCTCGAATCAAATTTTTAAAAGCCTTGTAGCTCAACTGACTACTTATGTTACCAATGAATATGTGCAGTGTTCAAATCCCTCATCTCCCAACTAGCAATTCAAATTGTCTAACTCGAGCAAAATCCTTAATGGAGTAACCCCCTATGGTACTGAAACAACTTAATCAAGCAAGAGATGCATTCTTGTGGGTACTATTGACCCAAAACGCTGTAGGAATTAAAATCCTGCTCATCATAAACGAAATGATTGAAGTTGGTGTGCGTGTGCAATCTACTGACCAATGAAATGACAAACGTGAATATGATACACCTTGAAATTGGTTTACTAAAAAAAAAAGCAATTGTGGTTCTATAACCCACGTGTCCAGTCCCTAATTTGTTTTTTTCGATATCAATATGAGATCACAAGTAATTGATTTTGAATATATAATAGGAACATGATTCAGCATTCGTCTGGTCAGAAATAGGGTGGGCTCTTTGTCAATCTGCCAATATTGATTTTCTAGTGAGTAGTCCCCTTATTTCACACGCATCATGATGTGAGCATAATATAAACTCGAGACTCATGGAGTATTATTGTATGTCTACGTTCCCATGAGTTCACATTTGATCACAAGAATCCTAAAATTGTCAATGGCCCACTCTATGCACAAAAAAGGAATTTCGAACTTTCATGTTTCACATGATCTTGTCAAAAATTCCTTGAGGATATCCAGGACTAGAAATCTGATCATATGTAGTCATTGACCCCCATCATTATTTTAATTTTTACAGTAAAATCCAAAAGAAGGAAAATGAAAGAAACGAAAAAAGGGCTTGTATATATATATAATGCGGAGCGAATTTGGTTTGTAATGTATCAATGGGCTCAGCTATTGAGTTTCTATGGTCTTTGTCTCGGAAAGGAGAGGAAGAGGACTTGACAAGCAATCAAGCATATTGGTTTTCTATGGCCTATATGCATGACTACCAACAGACACAACAGGTACCCCTCCACTACTGCTTTAAAGTCAAAATCCACCTGCTTGTTGGGCTCCTCCACAAGCATGTTGGTTTCAAGTTAATTATAGATGGGGTTGTTCTTGAAGAAATACAGAAAATTAGAGTAGGTGTTTTAAACCGAGACAACAAGAGAGTACGGAATCGGATGCGGGGGAAGCTAGAGCAATTGCAGCAGCTTGGGGTATAACCGTCTCATGTTGTCCTTTTGATGTTATTGAGGGGTGATTCCTTGGGGACCATAAAAGCTTTACAAGCAGAGAAACAAGTTCAATCTAGAGTTGGGCATATTACTGATTTGGCTAGAGCTCAGACCACTGCATTACACTCAAATTACACTGTTGTTTTTGCTTATGTGCCTAGGGGAAAAAAGAGGGTGTCATAGGTTAGCAAGATATGCAAAAGGGCTGTCGCAATATGAATATTGGGTTGAGGTTCCACCTTTTCTGTATAGTGCACTTTCTAAGGATGTACTGGTCACCTGATGAATGAATTTTCAATTTCCATTACAAAAAAATAAAAAAACAAAACTAGGCTGCCTCTGTTACAATACCAACATAAGAATCTGCAAGGGAATTATTTTTTGAACACTCATTTGCATATATTAAACAGATATGAACAAAGCGATTCCAAAATTGCATTGGCCATAGCCTATTATAAGTCAAATTCCACAAGTTTTAATGCATCGGGGCACACAAAAGCCATCACTTGGATTGCTGCCGAGTTCTCCCACCTGCAAAACGACCACCCCCTCGACGATATGGTTTCCTTCCACGACCAGAAGATGCACCCGCGTTAAATTGTTGGGCAGCTTCAACATTACCAGGAGCAAAAACAGATTGCTGCATAGAGTTTTGTTGGACTTGTAACCCATTGGACGAAATTCCTGGTTCTCCCACATTCATTGATGGGTGAGTAAGCTGGCCCTGTAAACCCATCCCAAATGCCCTTTGATTGAAGTCATTTTGACCCATGAGCCCTTGTGCATATGTGGGTCCAACTCCTGGTAAATTAGCAGTAGGATGTGTCTGACTAGGATCAAAATGCTGTTGAAATGGCATTCTGTTTGGCATAGGCATTTGACACGGATGTTGATGAGGATTCTGTGAGAACCAAGGCACACCATTACCTGGAAATCCATTAGGAAAGACTGCACCCTGTGGTGGCTGATATGCCATCCCATTTGCCCAAACTCCATTTGAAGGTGTGTTAAAACCAATGGTCTGCGGTGTTGGTGGAAATGGTGGAATGAAACCATTGCCAATAACAAAACCCTGTCCTATGGAAGATGAGGACGAACCACGACCAAAAAAGGCTGCAGATGGTGAGAAATTATGTTGACTTTGATTAGATGGTAGGTTCTGGGGTTTCTGGGGTGAAGGTTGAGTATTTTTCCAGGGCCCATCCTTATTTCTGACCTTCCTTCTATTGTTTTTCTTGTTTCCAAAATTCTCGTCTTGTGTGCCCCTCTTTGTCATTTTTTGCATTCTCTTGTACTCAGCCTCTTTTTCATCATCTGAAAACTCTGCCTCATCTGACATCTCCTCATCATTTGCACCAGATGCATCATACCCTTTCTGGTAAAGACTCTTGTCATTGAGCACATGATTCGCAAACTCTGGAACAAAAGAGATCGAAGAGCCCTCATGGATCCCAGATGGGACTTCACTTTCTGAATTGTATCTTATCTTATAGTATGGATTTTTGACAGGTCCAAATATTTCATCCACAAACCCCAATGGAGATCTGCTTTCAGTTACCCAGAGGATTGAACCCTCACTAATAGGGTTGTGCTTCTCAACTCCCTCTACAATGACTTGGGCACCAAGAATCTGCAAGTAGTAAATAACATCATCAAACTGATCTAGCCAACACTGCTTTGAAATCAATTTAAAGCTACTTAAGGGATTATCCAGCTCCTAAAGCTACAACATTCAACTGACCAACAGAGTTTATGTCAAAATATATGGTTCTGCCATAATAGTTAAGATCAAATTCTTGGGCCAATGAGCTCCAGCAACTACTGAAGAAAAGGGTGGAGTGTGTGGTAGTGGATTAGTGACCCACTGGGGGCATGTATTATTTTCCATGAATTAGTTGTTTGTTGCTTTCATTAAACTGATGGGAATGCATTGTCAAGAAACCAACAAACCACAACTGATCGATGTATAAACCATAGGCACATAGCTAGGCATTATCATCAGCCCTATACCTCTACAACTTACCGTCAAGTGTCAACTACTAATATATAAGCAAGGCCTACAGGCCAGTTGTGATACCGCTGTACTTCTTATTCCAGCCAATGAATAGGATATATGCATGTTTCCATTTTCCAGTAAAAATAGAAATAGAAAACAAATAATAATATATAAAATTTAATCCACTAACAGTCAAGTCGTAGACCATGGGTAATGCAGGAGCATAACCAAAAGTTATTTCAATATTTCATTTTAGATTTTCAGTGGATAATTTCATATTGTAACGTAGTTATTTGTTTAGTTTGGATTGGTATTTGAGTATAGTTAGGATTAGTAGTTTATCATTATCATTTGTTTAGGATTATTGGATTAGTATTTGAGATTGTTTAGGATTATCAGATTAGTATTTGAAATTGTTTAGGATTTGTTTAGGAGAGTTTATCCTTATCTTTGTGATTCTTGGAAGCTGCATATAAAGCTCCAAATGATTTCTTTTGTAGTCAGATTATTATTATTATTATTATTATTGAGATTATTTGCAGAGATTGCATATTATTTGTTTGGTGGTGATTCCAAACACCTTAGGTAGGAAGCCTAAGGTTCTTCGGTAGGATTAATCTAGGTGGGAAGCCTAGGTTGTCCTACATCAATGGGACTCTAATTTGTTAAAAACTTGAAATTGTTTCAACCACAATAACTTGTTGACTAGATCAATGTGTTATATTGGCTATGAGCCTATGATAGCATTGCAGAGAGAGAATTCCTAAAATGCCATTGCTTGTGGAAAGTGTGTGTTGACAAAATCAGGGTTTGGAATGATAGGTCGATTCTAGCCATTCCTACTCTAAACAGGCCAATCGATGCTCAATAGGAAAAGGTTATTGAGCTCAATGATCAAACATGAAAATGTTTTAAACTTTGGCCTCGCACAATGTCAGGTCAGTATACAGTTGGAGTGGTTATCAATACTTAAAAAGGTCATGAACCAATCAAAATAATAAAAATAATAGGGTGATATGCTTATTGTTTTCCATGAACTCACCGATAAGACAACTCCCACAGGAAGCATCTGATGATGTGGTTGCAGGGTCTCATTCACCGGAGGAACAGGAGGGAGGACCTGCAATTCAATACAATTTATTGCAGGCTGTAATATCACTTTAAAGGAACCAAAACTTAGCATCATCAATGGAATAAATAAGCAAGTAATCCTCATTAGAAACCACATTTTGAAATAGAAAGGAAAGAAAAGCATGGGCGTGTTTCTTGTGCAGGTATCAAAAGTTAAATGATATCAGAAAATAGATATGTTGCACTTTGTTCAATTTTCATGAATCATGTGGTTTAAAGGTTAATTTTAACAGGTCAATTACCCCAAGGTAACTAACATCCAACATTTACAAAGCCTAAGAACAACTAGTCCTTCATATTAGAACTCTTGTTTGGATTGTTTAAGCTTGTCATTTAACCATTTTCAGTTTCAGCATACTTGGTTGATCATTAAATTTTACTTCCCCTTTGAGAATGAAGATGCTTATAATTTTTTAGACAAGCTGTTTAAAAAATTAACTAATTGTTGCTTAGCAAGGTACTAATGCACATGATGTTTAAAATAATAAGCTCCTATGGCCACTCTAAATCAGCCAATTCAAATTTACACTCATAAATTTCAGGAGCAGGATATGATTAAATTGCTGCAATAGACACCCAAACCAATTGTCCTAGAAGGGGGAATAAAAGACAGAAATCAAAATCTATCCTAACCTGCAACAGCAACATCTATCAAAGCATTTAGAGCCATTATCCAATCAAATATGCAAGATTTTACCATGAAGAATGCAAGAAATACTCAAATTTATTCCTCAAGCTACAAAGAACGCAAATGAGACAATTAGAGAGTAAATTTTCAGACACACAAAACCAAAGTGACATTTGCGTACCTCAAGCTCATGCTTTGATCTAATGGGTCCCTTTGGAGCAGCACCTTCATCATCTTCATCCTCTTCAAAATCGCTAAAACTAGCCATCAGCTTTCCATCATCTTCATCAATTTCCTCCTCCTCCTCCTCCTCCTCTTTCACCTCCTTATCATCATCATCTTCAGTCCCACCAACCATCTCCTGCACATCAGCATCCCTTATCTCACCTTCTTCAACTTCACCCACCTCATCAGCACCATCCGTCGCCTCCACCTTCACTTCCTTTAGACCCTCCTCTTCCTCCTCCTCATCATCACTACTATCACTACTCGAAGTCGCCGCCTCCACCTTCACTTCCTTTAGACCCCCCTCCTCTTCCTCCTCGTCATCACTACTATCACTACTCGAAGCCCCCTCCTCCGACGAAGACGAATCACTCTCAGACTCCGAAATTTCACTACTTGAAACCGAACTTTTACTCTCATTCCCATCACTTACCACCTCACTCTTCACCCCACTTCCACCACCACCATCAAGACCCAAATTCCCAGACTCAACATCCAAACTAACCCTCCCCATCTCTTCCTCAATGCATTTACTAAAATTCCCCAACTTTTCCCACTCTTCTTCCTCCTTCACCTTCACCTTCACCTCAGAAACTTTTGGCTCAGACCCATCACCAAGATTTTCAGTCTCCATCTCCTTCACCTTCACTTTCACTCCAGAATTAGACCCATCAGCCCTTGGCTCAATAGGTTTCTCAGAAGCCCCAAACTCAAACAGACCTATATCAGCCATACCAGGTACAGGTATATCCTCAAACCAATCCTTAATGGAATCAAAATCAGGGAATGAATCAGAGAAGGAGAAATCAGTGGCTTTTTGATCTGAAGGGTCAACTGGGTGGTTTGAATTCTTGAGCTTTTGAACTGGGTCGAGGTTTTCAGTAGTGGGTTCAGAGATAAACCCAACCATCTACAACCAAAGAAAAAATCAAAGTAATCAGAAAATGGAGTTTTGGTGTCTGTCCAACACTGTCACGCCCCGAACCCAACTATAAAGATAGGTACGTGAGAACAGCCACACGCTTATAAAGTAAGCACCCTACAAGTATGCAAAGCCTTATTTTAGTCCAAACCCTCATCCCTTCACATTAGTAATTTTTTTATCCATTTAAACCATTCCCAACCCAATACATGCATTGAACCCGTAGGATTCCCAATCCAACAAATTGATCCAATAATAACACAATATATCAAACCCCATAAAAATTAAAACGTTATACTTCAAATTTATCCCCTCAAACGCATAAATAAAAGTCAGTGCGTACAGTATTAGTTAAGAAAGGCTTAGAATGGAAAAAAAAAAAAGGCTAGGGTGATTACCTAGACTTAGGCAAACCAAGACCGTAGATGCAACCTTTCTCAATTCTGAATAGGGAAGTAAGAGCAGAGGGTCGGAAAGGGAGCAAGGCATAGAGCTGAAACTCCAGGACAAAAAGCTAGCTTCAGTTTGAGTTACCCGAAGAAATCGAATGGCAGAGAGCTGAGAATGTAGTTGTGGCGGCGTGGTCCAATTTTCTCTTCGGGGGTTCAGACTTTCAGAGACGTAGCGTAAAACACAGAGAGAGAGAGAGAGAGAGAGAGAGAGAGAGATCAAAGTAACAGCAAAGCTAAAACGGGGAGGGAGTTACGGCTACTGTGGGGAAAGTGATCAGGGTTTAGGGTTTTATCTAGTTCCAAACCCAATTACCAAAATACCCCTATCTTCACTTATTTCTTTAAAAAATAGAATATTCACCACAATTTCAAAAGCTAATATAAATTTAATCCCTCAACATAATTCTCGAAACAAAATACATATTTATAAGATAAGAATGGCTAGACCTTAAAATTTATGGGTATTATAGATAAACCCAACCATCTGCAACCAAAGAAAAAATAAAAGCAATCAACGTGTGTTTGGGTAAGAAAATATAGGTGTATTGTAGAATTTGAAACCATCAAAGAAAGACCTTTGTTTGATGGGTTTTGGTAATAGCTGATGATAACACTTAAACCCTGGTGAGTTGGGGGCTAGAGTTTTTGAAGATTCTGGGTACTAAGTACTAACGAGACAATTGGAGATGTTCTAGTTAATTATGCCCTTAAGGCATAAGTTAGTAAACTATTTTAGGAAATTTTTTATCGAGGAAAGAATTTTCAATTCCCGATAAAATTTTTCCTCATTTTTCTAATCGGACCCAATTTTCAAACGACAATAAATGACATGGTAAATACTATTTTTATAACATTTTTATAAAATTGGTTTTCATTTGACTCCATTATTAATATCATTTTTTTACTCATTAATAACAACTCATCACATCAAAAATTTATAACAATAAAAGCTGATAAAATAGTTTGTACTTTTGGTATTTTTCATAATATTGCAAGGTAAATAAAGAGATGAATTATTGCAAATAGTAGTTTCATGGCTTCATGATTTCAAAATTATAACTGAAATTGTATTTTTTGAACACAAAATTTCTTTTCTTTTTTTTTTAGAAATAATTACAACATGCTGCTAACCCCGCAACTCGAACCCTTTCCCTCCGCAACTCTATCACAAAATTTCTAAGCACATGTTCTACGAGTAAATCACAAATCACACCTTTTTATAAGGCATGGTCTAATGGAACATTTAATACTATGTTGGATATTACTAGTATGTCAGATATTACAACACCAATTAGGTTATATTCAATGCACAAAAATACTACTTTTTATTGAACTTGAAGAAGAACAACACAGTGGAACGAGCAGAGTAAAGAAGAAAGAATGAAAGATTAAAGGGAAGTCCACGTGTCAAAGAAGCAAGAAGAAACAAATAGAAGTGACAGATGTCAGATAGTAATTGGGTGAATTAATAGTTAGTTAGTTAGTTAGTTTTGGAGGGAAATTTTGTTAGCCTCTGTTAGCCTTTGTTTTCGTGTATAAAAGCATAGGTGATAATTATTTTGTAATCATTTTTCATTTTCATCAATCAGAGAGTAAATTCAGTTTTCAATTTTCTCTCTTTTTACTCTGTTTCTAATATGGTATCAGAGCAAGTTTTCTGAGATTTCCTCTATCATTTTCTTAGGTCCCAAACAGAATTTAGTGCTTCGTCTTTCCTCTTCTTTTCTCATCTATGGCTTTCGATTCCACAAACAACACTCAATCTCAATCTGCACATTCAGTACCTGCTTCTAGTGCAACGATAGCAGATGAATATGCAAATAATCCATTTTTTCTTCCTACGAATGAAAATCTAGGTCTCATGCTCACATCAAAACCACTCACTGGTCCAAAGAACTACATGAGTTAGGCGCGATCTGTGTTTTTGGCTCTCAGTTCCAAAAACAAGTTTGGTTTTGTGGATGGATCGATTGTTGAGCCTGATTCATCTTCTTCATTATATAATTCTTTGAGTAGATGCAATACCACAATGCTTTCTTGGTTAACTAAATCACTCAGTCTAGATTTGAAGGCTAGTGTTATGTACATCAACAATGCCAAAGACTTGTGGATTGATCTCAAAGATAGGCTATCTCAAGATAGTACTCCGAGATCTTTTGAACTTGGGAAGGAAATTGCACATCTTGCATAAGGATCACTTTCAGTAAGTTCTTACTTTACGAAATTCAAGACCTTGTGGGATGAGTATGCTAATTACCAGCCTTTTACAATTTGTACATGCGCTTATACTTGTGGTTCTAAGTCTTCTCAACTGAATGCTTGTCACAAGGAGCATGTTTTTAGGTTTTTGATGGGACTGAACGATGGTTATGGCCATGTTATAGTCAGATATTGCTGATTGAACCTTTGCCCTCTCTTGGCAAAGTGTGCTCTCTGATCTTGCAAGAAGAGAAGAGGAGAAACATTGGTCAAAGCTTTAACTTGATTCAGTTAGGTGATTCTGCTGCTATGTATGTGAACAATAGCAGAGGTTTTATTAGTCATCAAGGACAAGAATGGAGGTAAAGGTGGTAATGGCAAGAAGGATAGGCCAGTGTGCAATTACTGTGGCTTTATTGGACATATAGCTGACAAATGCTATAAGCTCCATGGTTAACCCCCCCCCCCCCCCCCCCGGTTACAAGCCAAAAGGAGGTAACAAGGCCATGGCAAATCAGGTTGCTTCAAGGCAAACCATAGGGAGTTGTGGATTTAATCCAAACATGCATTCTAGTTTTCTACATGGTGGTGTGCATCCTGGTTTTTTGGTTGGAGGAGCTTTGCAAGGTGTTGGTGTTCAATCAGATTTGGCCTTACAAAACCATATTGGTCACTCTGGTGGAGGTTCTTTTATGCAAGCTAGTCCACAGTTACCACTGTCACAAGCTCAATGTGAGCAATTTCTGAATTTTCTGAAATGCCATATGGCTACTAGATCAGGCAATGATGCCCAGACTAGCCACAAAGTTGCTGTTGTTATGACTTCCTACCCTTCCATTCCACATTCTTTACTTTCCACATCATCCTCTCCTTCTACTTCGTCAAAATTTTCAAGTAATTCCCTTTGGATTCCACCTAATCTTTCTCATTCTATCTTTGCTGCTCAAGTAGTTGATAGGCAAGCTTATAAATCCAATACTTGGATCATTGATACTGGAGCAACAGACCACATGGTTCATTCTGTTGCTCAATTGACTTCCATTACCTCCATAGTTCATACCTTTGTCTATTTGCCAAATGGGGAACAGGCCTTAGTCACACACATAGGCACAGTGCATATTTCTTCTACCTTGATTTTAACTAATGTCTTGTGTGTGCCCTCTTTTACATTCAACTTAATTTCTGTTAGCAAACTCACAAAATCACTTTGCTGTTGTCTCATTTTTCTTAGTGATTGTTGTTTTATTCAAGACCTTGCTCAATGGAGCACGATTGGTCTGGGTAAAGCACACAATGACCTGTTTCTGCTGCAAGACTCAGCTTGTAGGTCTTCGGCATCTATTTTTGCTGCTGCTGTTTCTTCCATTTCTTCATCAGCTTTATAGCATAGTAGATTAGGACACCCATCTCATTCCAAACTCCAATTGTTGAAGCAACTTGTACATGATGTTAATATCAATAAAACTGCTTCTTGCTGTGATATTTGTCATTTTTCAAAATAGAAAAGACTTCCTTTTACAGCCAGCACTCATGTTTCAACTAATCCTTTTGATTTACTTCATTGTGATCTTTGGGGTCCATTTGCTACAAGCACTATTGATGGTTTTAGATTTTTCTTAACAATTGTGGATGACTTTACTAGATGCACTTGGGTATACTTGCTTAAACATAAGTCTAAAACACAAGTTTATCTTCCACAATTTGCAACTATGGTGTCCACTCAATTTAATTGCAAAATCAAAACCATAAGAAGTGATAATGGAACTGAGTTTTATCTAAAAGATTTCTTTCAATCAAATGGAATTTTGCATCAGTTGAGTTGTGTTGATAACCCTCAACAAAATGCTGTTGTTGAGAGAAAACATCAACACCTCCTCAATGTTGCAAGAGCTTTAAGGTTCCAATCTCAACTTCTTTTATGTTTTTGGGGGGATTGCATTTTAACTACTGTTTACCTTATTAATAGGCTTCCTTCCAAGTCTTTAGGTAACAAAAGTCCTTATGAACTTCTCTTCAAATTTGAACCATCTTATAATCATCTCAAATGTTTTAGTTGTTTGTGTTTTATTTCAACTTTACCCCATAATAGAGACAAATTTGCACCTAGAGCTAGGAAGTGTGTGTTCTTAGGCTATCCCCAAGGCATTAAGGGCTACAAGGTACTTGATCTTACTTCCAATTCTATTCATATTTCAAGAAACATATTTTTTTATGAGCACATTTTCCCTTATGCTCTTTCCTCACAACCTTCCACTTCCTATTTAGATGATTTCATTTTTCCTCATTTCACTTCAGACTCTTCTTAATTTGTTGGCATTAATAACCTTCCTTCCTCCATTTCAATTGATTCCAGCACCATGCCTATTGCATCATCTAGTGCAGCACCTAATTCTGCAGAACCTGACCATGTTGTCCTTCCTTTATTCGGTTCAATTTCTAGTCCTTTACCTACTGTTATCCCTCTTCCCTTATCTTCAGCTTCTAATCCTACACTAAGAAGGTCCATTAGACCACATAAACCTCCTCTTACCTATCTCAATATGCCTGCAAGTCTGTCAGCACTAAGCCTCAATCCGATTTGCCATATGATGTTTCAGCTTATTTAGACTATTCTCACCTTGGCCTTAGCTTCAAATCTATTGTTATGGTAGTGAATTCCACTCCTTCAGACCCTGCCTCTTACCATCAGGCAGTGCAATATCCTGAATGAAAGGCTGCCATGGACAAGGAAATAGAAGCTCTAGAAGTCACTAACACTTGGAGTTTAGTGCCTTTGCCTCTTGGTAAGAGCCCTTTAGGTTGTAAATGGGTTTAAATGGGTTTATAGGGTTAAATATCTACTTGATGGCTCCATTGAAAGATATAAAGCTAGGCTGGTTGCTAAGGGTTTCAAACAAAAATTTGGTTTGGACTACTTTGAGACATTTTCACCTGTAGCTAAGTCTGTATCAGTCCAAATTGTACTCACCTTGGCTGCTGTGAAAGGGTGGTTTCTTCACCAAATGGATGTTAACAATGCATTCTTGCATGGTGATTTGAATGAAGATGTGTACATGTGTCTGCCACCTGGTTTTCACAGCAAAGGGGCCAATGTTGTATGTAAACTAAACAAGAGTCTTTATGGTCTTAAACAGGCCTCAAGACAATGGTTTGACAAATTTTCTACAACCATTGTTCAAATGGGATTTGTTCAATCCAAGTCTAATTACTCACTGTTTACTCACACTCAAGGGACTTCTTTTACAGTGCTTTTAGTGTATGTTGATGACATATTGCTCAATGGTAACAATCTTGATTGTGTGAACAATTTGAAGAAATTGCTAGATGATAGATTTGGCTTGAAAGACCTTGGTTCTTTAAGGTATTTTCTAAGTCTTGAGGTAGCAAGGACTGATGCAGGCATCAGCTTGACACAAAGGAAATATGCACTTGAAATTTTAAAGGATACTGGTTTCCTTGGATCAAAGGCAGTTAGATTTCCTATGGAGCATAACTTAAGGCTTTCAAAGCATGAGGGAAAGTTGTTAGCAGACCCTAGACTGTACAGAAGGTTGATTGGGAGACTGCTTACTTAACATTAACATGGCCTGACATCACTTATGTCGTGCATAGGTTGAGTCAGTTTGTCTCAAAACCTAAAGAGCCTCATCTACTTGCTGTTCACAGAATCCTTCAATATATTAAAGGGTCACCAGGGAAGGGACTCTTCTTCTCAAGTACCTCTAATTTACACATCAAATCCTTATGCGATGTTGATTGGGCTGGATGCCCTGATACAAGGAGGTCACTGACAGGTTATGCAGTGTATTTGGGAGAGTGTTTGATAGCATGGGGATCAAAGAAACAAGGAGTGGTTTCACGATCATCAGCAGAGGCCAAATACAGGGCAATGGCCAGCGTAGCATGTGAAATTACCTGGGTACTTCAATTACTTAAAGACTTAAAAATTGAGCACCCCAAACTAGCTATGCTCTTCTGTGATAATTAGGCATCTTTGTATATAGTTGCCAATCCAGTATTCCATGAGAGTACCAAACATATTGAGGTAGATTGTCATCTGGTTCGAGACAAAATTTTGGAAGGGATGATTAAAACTTTTCATGTTTATTCAAATGCTCAAGTAGCTGATGTGTTTACCAAAGCTTTAGGCTTCAATTCCTTCACAAGATTAACACAGAGTTTGGGTTTACAGGACATTTTCATGCCAAAGCAATTGCAAAAGGAGTTACAGATTGAAACTAATTTTCAAGTCCATGATCTTCCAGCTCAGGACTTGAGGCGGAGTATTGAACTTGAAGAAGAACAACACGGTGGAACGAGCAAAGTAAAGAAGAAAGAAAGAAAGATTAAAGAAAAGTCCACGTGTCAAAGAAGCAAGAAGAAACAAATAGAAGTGACAGATGTCAGATAGTAATTGGGTGAATTAATAGTTAGTTAGTTAGTTAATTAGTTTTTTAGGGAAATTTTGTTAGCCTCTGTTAGCCCATGTTTCCGTGTATAAAAGCATAGGTGATAATTATTTTTTAATCATTTTTCATTTTCATCAATCAGAGAGTAAATTCAGTTTTCAATTTTCTCTCTCTTTTTACTCTGTTTCTAATATACAGGTTACTTTATTTTTATTTTATTTTATTGTGAAACTATGAAATTTCATTCAACACAATAAAGGTTCTGCACAAAGTGCTAGTACATTCACAATATATGCAGGGTTATCTGCTACCTCTAATAACCATGTAACAAAGTGTTGGCAAATCAGCCTTATTTCCTAGCTTTCTTTAACATGTGAAATTTCCATACGAGCAAAAGCTTGCAGCTATAGGTCAATTCAATGATAACATTCTCTAAAATTGTTGTGGGCAGCCCTTGATTTTTCCTTGCAAGACATTGCAAAGAATGTTGGAATTGATTTCAAAGATAACCTCATGTATACCAAGTACCAACCTTTAGTGCAAAGATCACTGTGACCTCCATTGCTTTAGCTTTAGATTCTAGTTAGCCTAGTAGAAAGTTGAAATTCTTACTCATTACAGCAACAACACGTCCCAGGCCATCCGTGATCACCACAGCCATTCCTTCTTCCTTTTGGTACGTGAATACCACTCCATCAACATTAGCTTTAAAATAACCATTCGGCAGTTAAAATGCATTAAAAAACATTATTTTTGTGGTGGCATTTCCTCCAAGAAACGCTTGGGCCACGTTGGGATTTGGGCCTCCTAAATTATTTGTGTTCTTTTTTGGGATGAAACTTACCATGGGAGATC
Organism: Quercus parvula; assembly: GCA_030820535.1. Lineage (NCBI taxonomy): Eukaryota > Viridiplantae > Streptophyta > Magnoliopsida > Fagales > Fagaceae > Quercus > Quercus parvula. The sequence continues at coordinate 10,832,836 of JAUAME010000007.1, read as the reverse complement.
ACTAGGGTGGGTTTCTTAATGGTGGATCATACTCTGACCTAACTTATTGTTAAATTGCTTTGAAGTGGACCTAGCCGAGGAGATTCCCCGGCAGCTGAGCTACCCGTTTGAGGTCTGAGCAAGTTCCCTGAACCCCAAACTCTATTCTCACTTTTCTCTCGTTTATCTCTCCCCCAATTTTTCTCTCGTTTATACACTCCTATTAGTGGAGCCCTCATGATGACAAAATATTCCACACGTGTGTGGGTCCTACCCCTCCTAGAGCGTAAGTGGCTCTTCGTGTCTATGGCACTATTCCTTACTTCAAACCTTCTATCAAGAAGGGAGCTTGCAGCTCTAGCATTGGGAAGACTATTTAGTAACTTGTGCCTAACGCTAATTTTGTGCTCGGAAAGACATTGGTCCTAGCCCTGGCAATTACCCCCAGCAGTGCAAATCATCAAGGGAACTCCCAAGGTGAAGCACATTTGTCCACAATCTGCCCGACTTAAAATAAAAAAGGGAACGGGACCGACCGAATTCAATTGGGCCAAGCCCAAGCGAGATGGGCCTTCTCTTTCATCCCCACAACAATTTTATACAATGAAATAAAGATGATTCTTGAATAGATTTTTTGATTCTGTACTATGAAAGGGAGATTGATGTGACATTTAGTATGAAATTAGTCATAGATGAATTTTTTTTTTTTTTTTGGGTAATACATCAAATGGAAGTATAAATCAACTACGAATAAGTCTATTACAAAAGAGTTTGACTTTATCAAAAGCTAGTAGGTTCTCCACCACAGGTGGTGAGTTATCAAAAAAACACAGTCACTAAATTGATTGGCTCATAGCTTAGCAAGTGCATCAACACATTAATTTGCCTCCCTAAAAAAATGCTGAATTTTAGATTCACGATAGCTCCTTAATATGAGCGAGGGCTCCATCGTATGATTATTCAAGGAATGGTTGTTAAGCAATATTGAAAATGTGTTCCTTTTTTCATTTATTAATTTAGCTTTGAATTTTAGTATATTTTTTATTTTGAATAATCCAAAATTTTCTCATGCTTTGAATTTTAGATGTTGGCCTTTAGTGCGATGACAAAATTCACCCATCCAAAATAAGAATTCACATGTGAGCTCGAGAAATATATCTCCAAAATTAGGGGAGAGTTTGTCTACCATTCACATCTTCTAAACTAATAAAAATGAAAATGGTTGGCGGTGTGGCAGTGACTGCGATGCAGCACCGCCCAGCCAAATGAGTGTTCTAGCTTGGAACTATCGAGGCTTGGGGACGTCGCCGGCAGTTCGTACACTCACCGATGAGGTGAAAAAAAAAAACCCCTTGTTGGTTTTCTTAGTTGAAACAAAAGCTAGCACAGAGAGGATGAAAGGGTTTCAAAATAAATTGGGTTTCACTCAGGGGATTGTTGTTCCTAGCGATGGCAAGAGTGGCAAATTAGCTCTCTTGTGGAGGGAAGGAACGGATATTAGATTCAAAAGCTGCTCCCATTCCCACATTGACGTGGTTGTTCATGGAGTTGGCAATGGCGGCCCTTGGAGAGCAACCGGCTTCTACGGACACCCCGATACCGGTAAAAGGTACACATCTTGGCAATTACTTGAAACTCTTAATGCTCAATGTAATATGCCATGGCTGGTGTGTGGTGATTTTAATGAAATTGTACATCCCTATGAGAAATTGGGTTGGAAGGATAGAGATGCTACACAAATGGATGCTTTCAGAGAAGTGCTGGGTAAATGTTGCCTTTTCGATTTGGGTTTTGTGGGTCCGAGGTTCACCTGGTGCAACGGTAGATTTGGTGATCAAAGAACTCTCATCCGGTTAGACAGAATGGTTGGGAATGAGGCTTGGGTTCTTATGTTTCCGGAAGCAAAGGTTCACCATGTGTCCATGTCGGCTTCGGACCACTGTCTCCTTGCCCTGTCTCTGAATAAGGTCCAATTTCCTCGGAGAAGAAAGAAACGTTTCTTCTTCAAAGAAATGTGGACTCGGGTGGATGAGTGCAAGGAGATTATTGAATTAGCTTGGGACCCATATACAGAGGACTCGGTTATGTTAGTTCAGGAAAGGATTGAAAGATGCAAGACATCGCTTCAGCATTGGAACCAAACTTGCTTCGGGAATGTTTACAAAGGCCTAAAGCAGAAATAGAACCGCCTACAACAGCTCGAGTCTCTTAACCTTATTCATGAAATGGCAGAGGAAATTCAGTCCCTAAAAAAGGAGATTAATGAGTTGCACACCAGGGAAGAAGTTATGTGGAAGCAGAGGTCAAGGATTGCATGGTTGCAATATGGGGACAAAAATTCAAAGTTCTTCCATGCTACTACTAGCCAAAGAAGACAAAAGAATAGAATTGGGGGTCTGGTGGATGAGTTGGGCGTTTGGCATGATGATCAGGAGTCAACAGAGAGGTTAATCTTAGACTATTTTAAGTCTATTTACAGCTCCAACCAACCAACCAGTTTTGATGAAAGTCTTGATGCCATGGAAGAGAGAGTGACTCCAATAATGAATGATGAGCTTCAAAGGGAATTTATGGCAGTGGAAGTCTGGAACGCCCTCAAACAAATGCACCCCACCAAGGCACCGGGTCCGGATGGTATGTCCCCTATGTTTTACCAAAAATATTGGAATATTGTTGGCCCCTCTGTCACGAATTGTGTATTGCAGGCCCTTAACACAGGTACTATGCCGATGGATATCAACAAAACATACATCTGCCTTATCCCAAAAACTAAAAACCTCCAGATGATAACGGATTTCTGCCCTATTAGCCTTTGCAACGTGATATATAAACTTATCTCCAAAGTTCTTGCGAACAGGCTGAAGAAAGTCCTTCATGGGGTTATAAATGAAGCTCAAAGTGCGTTTGTTCCGAGAAGAATGATAACAGACAATGTTATGGTGGCTTTTGAATCAATGCACTCTATCAATCAAAGAAGGAAGGGGAAAGAAGGGCAAATGGCAATAAAATTAGACATGAGAAAGGCGTATGATAGGGTGGAGTGGGTTTATCTTGAGTCAATGATGAAGAAAATGGGCTTCGGGGATAGATGGATATCTCTTATTATGATGTGTGTAACCTCAGTAACATTTTCGGTTCTAATTAATGGCGAGCCTAAAGGCTCAATCACTCCCTCTAGGGGGCTCCGGCAAGGGGACCCAATCTCCCCATATCTGTTCTTGTTATGTGGGGAGGGATTATCGGCAATGATCAAGAAGAAAGAAAGAGAGGGGCTGATCAGAGGGGTGACGGCTGCAAGTCAAGCTCCTAGGATATCTCATCTATTCTTTGCGAATGACAGCATTATCTTCTGTAGAGCTACAGTGGCTGAATGTGAGCAAGTGGCTAAGGTGCTGGAAGTGTATGAGGAAGAGTCGGGGCAAAAACTTAACAGGGAAAAAACGGCTTTGTTTTTTAGCCGAAACACAAAAGATGATATGAAAGAGTTTGCACAAGGAATCTTTGGTGCTCAAATCATACAACACCATGAAAAATACTTAGGACTCCCCCCACTAATCGGTAGGGCAAAGAAAAGCTTTCAATCGCATAAAAGATCAAGTTGGAAGAAAGATTGCGGGTTAGAAAGGGAAGCTCTTGTCTAATGCAGGAAGGGAAGTGCTAATTAAAGCAGTGGCACAAGCGACTCCAACATACACCATGAATGTCTTTAAGCTCCCGGACTCACTGTGCTCAGAACTCAACTCATGGATGGGCGGTTTTTGGTGGGGTCAACGAGGAAGGGAGAAAAAGGTGGCATGGGTTTCTTGGAAAAATTTATGCAAACCAAAGGCCGATGGCGGTATGGGATTTAGGGACTTAAAAGATTTTAACTTAGCCCTTCTCGCTAAGCAAGGTTGGAGGCTTCATCAAAATCCCAACTCTTTGGCACATAGAGTTCTAAAAGCTAAGTACTTCCCGAACTCTTCTTTCTTGGAAGCCCAATTGGGGAAAAAGCCGTCTTATATTTGGAGAAACATTTTGGCGGCAAAAAACAACATCAAGGAGGGCTCTCGGTGGGTGGTGGGTGATGGGAGAAGCATTGACATTTGGGAAGCGAGATGGTTGCCCTCATCAGTTTCGGGCAAAGTTATGACTACAAGAGCGGACTTGGGGATTGGTAACAGAGTTGCATCTCTTATTAGCCATGAGAATGGGGAGTGGAGAACTTCACTAGTCCAGCACACCTTCCTCCCTCATGAAGCAAAGGAAATTCTGAGCATCCCCCTTAGCTCGTTGAACCTAAAGGACTCCTTAGTATGGGCGAAGACTCCTGATGGTTGTTTCTCAATTAAGAGTGCCTACAGAACAGCGGTTAAATGTCTTGTTGAAGCAAAAGGAAATGAGGAAGTACCTGAATGCTCGGACAATTCCAGAATGACAACAATTTGGAGGACTATATGGGACCTCAAGTGTCCAAACAAAATTAAGCATTTCTTATGGAGAGCATGTAGTGGTATTCTCCCCACTAAGAAGTGTTTGATGAAGAGGAATATTATGGAGGAGGATGGTTGTGATATTTGCGGTGAGAGTGAAACCTCTGGCCACTGTTTGTGGAGCTGCATATTAGCGAAAGAAACGTGGAAAGGTCTGGGTTTTAATATTGATTGTTTTGTTCCTCCTTTAGTGGAGTTTCTAGATGTGTTTTGGCAATTGTTAGAATCCCAGGGAGACAAAGATTGGGAGTTTTTTGCTATTGTGGCCTGGTGTTTGTGGAACAATAGAAATTCTTTTCGGCATGGGGGAGTTAGCAAACAAGGTAAAACAATCAAAGAGGATGCAAGGAGATATCGGGAGGAAGTTCGAACTACAGTACCGCCTAAAGTCCAGGTGCTTAGGCCTCTGCCTAACCACAAATATTGGTCTCCTCCGCCACAGGACTGGTATAAGGTGAATGTGGATGCTGCTGTCTTTAAGGAACGGGGTACGTGTGGATTTGGGGTGGTCATCAGAAATTTCAAGGGGCAAATCATGGGGGCATTGTGCAAACAAGCGTTTTTTCCTTTGGGGGCTTTAGAGGCAGAAGCTAAGGCGGCTGAAACAGGAATTCTTCTTGCGTGGGACCTAGGTTTGAAGAATATTGTAGTGGAAGGTGATGCCCAATTGGTGACTCAAGCTCTTAAAGGAATTGTTGCGCCTGCCATCCCAATTCAAAAGATAGTGGAAGGTTCTAGGATCTTTCTGCAGAGGTTTTGCTCCTGGAAAGCAGTCCACACAAACAAAGGGAACAATTTGGCTACTCACCTTCTTGCTAGAGAAGCTAAGCATGTAAAAGAATGTGTAATCTGGGTTGAGGATTCCCCTCCCTGTATTAAGAATCAAATCATGAATGATGTAATTGCTTTGGACGTTTGTCCTCTTTAATGAAAGCTATGATACAAGTTGACAATCAAAAAAATAAAAAATAAAAAAGTAGTAGTTTTATGACCTCCCAATAGAAAAGAAAAAAAAATACCAATGTTGTTTTTGTAAGATAGACGCTTGCTTTAGATTCAAGAAAAATTACTATGAAATTTTGTTGATTAATTTGAAATGTGTTAAGAAACCATTACTATTTTTCTTTAACTTATATTTTATTAACATTGAATGATGCAATTTTTTTTTGTAATACATTAATTTATTCTTAAATTTTTGTATAATTCTCATTATTAATAGTGAAAATTTTTTGTTCAAAATACTACAACTAAAATTCTCTTTTACTTTTTTACAAAAACAAATGAGGTTATCATTTACAAACATTTTAGCATGTCACATAGATATATATGTTTGCTAAATTAAATGAATGTCACTTGGTTTTAATGATTCCAATCTACATTTCTACAACATGAGGACAGACACCAGTTTAACTTGAGAAAGTTTATAAACAAGAAAAAAAAAAATTGCTAATGCGACAAATTGTTAGTAATAAGCAAAAAAATAATGTCAATAATGAGTCCATATAAAAACTAATAAATATTTTTTTGTATCTATAACATTACTTATTATGCTTATTTATATATTAGGATTACTTATTTTGCTTTGAAAAAAAAAAAAGCAAAAATATATTTAAAATAAAAAAGTCATTGGCCATAGCCGTAGCCAGAGGATAAGATACTAAGATCGACCAAGTAATTAAAATTTAAGAGCAGTGTCGTAATTGGTCCAGGGAACTAAGGGGGGCATCTTTGTCCTTGCGTAGACAGCAATGAATGAAGTGGGAAGGTTTAAAGGGGCAGTTGTGTCAATCAGAAAGTACCATGGTTATTTAACCCAAGCGAGCTTGTCCCACATCGACTAAATAGTTGGCAAGACTTAAGTTTATAATACTCGTTTCAGCTAGTCTGGTCACGACCTTACTTGAACAGGATCTGTTCTATAGGACCGTACCTCTGTATCCTTGATCAAAAAGGAGACAGGACCTAACCCCGGTGGATGAATCATGACCTTACGATCAGAGCGTGATTAACGGCCCTGATGTTTCTGATTGAGGCATTAGTCTGTAGATGATCGTTCTCAATTGGGGCTTGCCTCCGTTGGGATGGTCGCATGGCTGTCTGACGGGCTTCCAAAATTTTTTGCTTTTTGTTTTTACAGTACAAGGTGTTTGATAAAATTCCCATCTCTTTTTTAAAAAAATTTATTTTGGGCAACTGTTTTTTGTACAGCATCTGGAATGCAATAGAAAATTGTGATTACAAAAAATTGATGTTTTATTATTATTCCTATGTGTACAAAGGTGTTTGATAAAAATTTTAAGTGATGTTAGCAAAGAGGGTGATGCTGTTGTTGTTGTTGGCCTAATACATGTCACTTCTATTTGTGAGAGATTGGATAATGTCCTAACAACTAGGAACATTTGGTTCTGACTATGATATGAGCTTATATCTTGGCTTTTGAGAAGGGCTTATGGTTTTTAGATCAGTATTATCATAGTTGAATTTTTGTTGCAATTATATTGAGTTCTCATAATCATAATAACATGATCTAGCCAGCAAAACAACCACTTAGCTGATGATACCATCTCTGCTCACCACAACCATTCCTGCCTCCTTATCTCTAGCACAATCACAAGAACATGGGCAGTAGTTTCTGTTTCTTTGCCAAACTCCTCGCATAAACTATCAGGAGTTTTATGTCTACGGAATAAATTATGTTTAATAAGCTTCAAATTGTTGCCTCCTCATTAAATACTTTTGCTGAAATTTATTTCATTCCTGCAAGTTGAAACTCACTAAGAAGTGAAGAGAATCAGAGATCATCAGTGGGCAGATGTGAAGTCACTTTGCAGACACTAGGCAATAGGCAAATTGAAACTCAAAAATTCAATCTGAAATTTTCATCCTTCCAAGTTCCAATACCGGACCCAAGATTTCAATTGATCAAATGGCAATCGAATGACAGTCAAATCTTTATAAACTGTTTCTCTTGAGTTTGCTTCTTGTACAAATGATCTTAAATTTGTATGAACTCATTACAGACTCATTTGGCAGTTACATTATGATGGAATTCATCAACTAAAACTTAAACATCATTCCTTGCTTTGTTGGCAATCAAGATTCTGCAAGTTCTTCCTCTTTCTCTCCACTCTATTGTCTGACCCTAAAGAATTTTTGTTGGTTGGTCAATTGATATTTTATTTATAAAAATGGGTTCCATTGGAATGCACTTCATGCATGCATAATAAATGACCCTAAGTAGAGTTGCAACGAGTAATTGTGTCGGTAAAGGAGCATATTCACAAAAAGTGGAACTTAGGGAGCATGATCCATATAGCAAGTGGTTTTAGGCAAAACACTTGCTCATGTATTTCATTATATTGTCTTTCAAATGCTGGAACTTAAGGAGCATATTTATAAGAAGTAATAGTAGAAATTTGTTGGTCATTTTGGCTTTAGAATTAACTTTCCTTCCTTATGAGCACTAGAGGACCATGTTTACTTAATTACTTATACCGTAAAGCATTCACATCCAATCTAGTAAACCTTAGCCAAATTTTAAGGTAAAAAGTCAATGTTATAAAAATAATAATAATAATTAATTAATTTCAGTCTTTTCAAACACAACCTACAACCTAGAATTGATTTTCTTATACATCCAATTAAAACATTCATCATATATCTTTTGATAAGAGATAGATAAAGTTTGAATAAAAAAGAGAAGAAAAACTTTACGATACATTACAGGTTCTTAAAACTTGTTGAGCATGGTCAAAAGTGGGATTTTTTAAGTCTTTCTTAATTAACATACTTTTCAATTTGGTTAAGAAAATGTTTTTGATGAGCTAGATGCTAATGCCTTTAAGAGACTAACAATCCTGGTCCTACTCAATGCACAAACTTTCATTTTTGTGGGATTTGGGAGAGGTAAAGATAGACAACCTTACCTCTAATTTATTAGAGAGACCGGTGATTCTTAAGACTAAAATAACAATAAAGGATTAAAAAAATTCAACCACCCAATTTCTTGTGAGCTATGGATGAATAAAAAGTTCAATAAGATTCTCTAACTCACCAAAATAAAAAGGTTTGATACAGGATAAAATGATAAAAGTAAAAAAATTAAAAAGAGAGAATCTCTAATTCTTTTTAGTTTGATAAATTTTACTCTCCATATTCTAAAACTTATGATTTGCTAGATATATTTTTTAAATTAAAATATACTTTTGAGCGCTCTATTTGTTTCAATGGAAATTTTTTATTAAAGATAGTTTTTTTTGCGTTTTTCAGTGTTTAATAGCATTAAAAAAAATGAGTTAAAGGAAAACTGTTTTTGGTAAATATAAAAAGTATGACTTATTTTTAGAAATTGTTTTTCATTAACTGGAAAACAACTCTATCTTACAATAAGTTAAATAATGGAAGTTAGGAGTTGTTTTTCAACTTATTTAAAGTTGCTTCCAAATATGGAAAAATGAGATAATTTTATAATTTTTTTTAAATGACTCATTTGCTAGAAAACATTATTGCTAAAACAAATAGGGTGAAGTTTGTGATTATTTTTGTTTTGTCCTTTTATGTTTCAAAATTTGTATCTTCTTTTTTTATGGGAAAAAAAGAGGATACAAATTTTGTATCTTCAACATTTGTGTTTTATTTCATTTTCATATTAGCATTTTCGTTTACAGCAGTCTGTAATTTGACCACCAAATGTAGGATAAGTACATAGTAATTTTAGTAAACGAAGATTGACTACAAAGAAAAATATAAAGATAATATCGAACATAAGTAATTAAAAATGCAAAATATTAAAATATAAAGAGGCATTTGATTAAGATATTGCATAATGATCCGAATACTTTTGTTACATCTATACATTAACGGTAAAAAAAAATAAAAACTAACCAAAGACAAAACAAATATATATATATATATATATATTGTGTATATTACCTTATTTTTTTATTGGATAAACTACATATTTGGTCATTATTTACATCATATTTCAATTTGATCACTAACATTTTAATTGTATCAATTTGATCTCCAACCTTTCAATGTCGTGCCAATTTTATTTCTGCCATTATCTCTTTGATGGAAATTGTTGATATGGTTAACAGCTAAAATAAAAAATTAATTTTTGTTGATGTGATAATAAACTAATTTTTTATTTTGGTCGTTTGTTATGTTAGCAATTTTTATCTAAGAGATAACGGTGAGGACTAAACTGACATGACACTGAAAGTTTTGGGACCAAATTGACACAATAGAAAGGTTATGGACCAAATTGAAATATTGTGTAAAGGATAGAGACCAAATACATATACCCTTCTTTTTTTCAAGCAAATTACAACTTACTTACTTGTGGTTTGGTTGAAATTTAAATTGTCTACCTGTGATTTGGTAAATTACAAATTACCCACCTGATGTCAGCTAAGTTAGAGTTCTATATAACCCACATTTGTTAAAAACATGACTAAATATATACTTTTACTCCACTTTTATGCCTCTCTTCTCCAAAAATACAAAAAATATAAAAATACAATTTCAAAAAGAATCCAACAAAATGCTTGTGTCATGAGATTTCAAATTATAAATAAACAACTTAAATTTTGATCAAACTTCAAGTGAATAAAGTATCAAATTTTTAATCACAAATTTCGGTCAGATTACGGTTGAGTAATTCATAATTTGCCCTTTTTTTATTTTTATTTTTTAAGAAGAAAGACCGTGAATAACATGACAAATTTTGAGGTTGTTGGGTAACAAAACTTTAATTTCCACGTTAGAATTGTCAATTCATAAAAAATAAATAAATAAAATAAAATAAACCAAAAAGTGAAAAAGCAAAAACTAAAGAATCTAATTCCTTGCGTAAAGTAGTAGAAAGTAGAAACCAGAAACCACTCTTCACTCATTCATTCTTCCTTGCCGAGTTTCAGACAAATGGAGTCCGACGAAGACGAAGTGATGCAGAGGGTCCCACTGAGAGAGAGACCGGAGTGGTCCGACGTGACTCCGGTCCCGCAAGACGATGGTCCGAACCCGGTTGTCCCAATCGACTATAAGCCTGAATTTGTCGAAACCATGGACTACTTCCGAGCCATCTATGTCGCCGACGAGCGATCCTCTCGTGCTCTCAATCTCACGGCCGAAGCCATTTCCTTCAACCCCGGCAATTACACTGTAACCTCTCTCTCTCTCTCTCTCTCTCTCGCAATTCATAGATTCAAAGGTTTAAACTTTAAACGCGTGAGATGGTTTAGCGGTGTTGGGTTTGTTTGTTTTGTTATGAATTTAGAAACCCAGGTCTTTACAATGAGATTTATAAACAAAAAATCTAAAATTGCTTTCTGGGTTTGTTTGTGATTTGATAATTTTCTCTTCTAAATGTCAGTATAGCTGAGAATATTTGTTCAATTTTAAGAAGGTTAATCAAATTGCTGTTAATATATCAAAAAGTTGCTAAATTTGTACTAAACTGTCTGATTTTTATGAATAATCTACACTGTATCCTCTCTCTCTCTCTCTCTCTCTCTTCAAAGGTTTAAACATGTGAGATGTTTTAATGGTTTTGGGTTTGTTTGTTTTGTTATGAATTTAGAAACTCAGGTCTTTAAAGTGCGATTTATAAACCAAAAAAAAAATGTAAAATTGCTTTCTGGGTTTGTTTGTGATTTGATAATTTCCTCTTCTAAATATCAGTATAGCTGAGAATATTTGTTCAATTTTAAGAAGGTTAATGAAATTGATGTTAATATCACAAAAATTTGGTAAATTTGTATTAATCTGTCGGATATTTGTTGATAATTTGCATATTTAGAAGTCATGAAGTTGTGGAAAATCAGTGTTTGCAGTCTTAAGAATTTAGAAGTCAGGTCTTTGTGCGCGTGCGCACGTGTGTGGGTAGTTTGTAATTTCCTCTTGTATTATCAATATACTAGCTGAGAATATTTGTTCACTTTTAACAAACTTCATCAAATTGATGTTAATATCCCAAAAAGTTGCAAAATTTTTACTGAATTTTCTGATATTTATGAATAATTTACATATTGAGAACTCATGAAGTTGTGGAAAATCAATGTTTGCCTGATCTTTTTCTCTTTCATTCTGTATAAGAACAGACTCTTTTCTTGGCTAGTTTGTAATTCCTCTTCTAAATATCAGTACAGTAGAGAATATTTGTTCAATTTTTGAAGCTTAATCAGATTGATGCTAGTATATCAAAAGGTTGATGAATTTGGACTAAACTGTCTGATATTTATGAATAATTTTTATATTGAGAACTCATGTCTCATGAAGTTGTCAAAACATACAATTTTCTCTGTTCATGGTTTATGATCTTTTTTGCTTTTAATTAATTGTCGAAAGTAATTCAAATTCACGATTGGGCTTTAAGCTTACTACCCTTGATGTTAGAGTGCAGAGAGCTTCAGCTTATTTAAGCACTCATTATTGAAATTCTTTGGATATTAGATGGTTGATATTTGTTTGAACTTTGAACTTAGTATTTCTTAAAGGTCATACCTAGTGCACAAAACTCCCATTTTGCAAGGTCTTGGAGTCATGATTGGTGGGCAGCCTTACTCCCCTTTTTTTTTTTTTTTTTTTTTTTTGGAGAGGTTGACTCCTGGAATTGAACCTGCGACTTGTTGCTTTTGATGGAAGGCACTTGTCTTGGCACCAAGCCTGACCTCTTGAACGAGAGAGAGAGAGAGAGCATTCTTTAGAAACATATATGAGATACAAACTCTTTCACATGTGAGGCTAGGAAATTGTGTTTTTAAACAAGAACCCATAACATTCCAGATACTAAGATGTTTGTAAAGGAGGCCAATTTTTTCTCTTAGATGATATTCTTGAAATATGTTTGTGACAATTTAGTTTTGGATCTGGGACTAAGAAATCTTTTTTTTTTTTTTTGGTAGGTATGGCATTTCAGGCGTTTAGTTCTCGAGGCACTTGATATTGACTTTCAAGATGAATTGGATTTTATCGACAACATTGCTAAGAATAATTCAAAAAATTATCAGATATGGTGAGCCATAGTATCTATACATTTCGATTCATTTCTCTTAGTTTTTGTTTACCATGTATGTAAAATAAAAGAAACGTTTTATGAAGATGTATTAAAAATTTGAAGCTGATGTTGTATCTGAAAACAAGATGCAATCACCCTAAACTTTGCAGTCGGCTATGGATTCTAAACAAACTAATTAGGGCGGCCACATGTATTTTTTTTAACCATTTTTTCCAATCCAAATTCATACTCTGTCACCCATCTCCTCCGCCCAATGAAAAAGAAAACTTGAATTTTCAATTTTTAGGCTCTTTAAATATTCATTTTTAAGATGCCAATTATGGGATGGAGAGATTACGAAAATAAGAAATTGCGATGACTTGATTGAACTTGGAGGTGCTAATTTAGTTAAGATGTAATTAATAGACTGTGGTGGTATGACCTAACCACTATGCATTAAATCATATGAATATTAATTTGTAACTCAGAGCTTGAACCAAATTAAGTTTTAACATAGATATCATGTCTGAAATGGTGTCGAATAGGCATCTACATAAATTGCCTACTAGAATAGAGGGTGCTGGCACAGAATGCTTCTTTAGTTCCCTTTGTTTTGAGTAAATACTTATTGGCTGTACTTATCAAAAAAAAAAAAACTTATTGGCTGTAAGTTGGGCATAGAGTTTCTTTACCATTATTCGGTTAAACTTAAATGGTAATGCCCTATCTCCCAACGCCCAGATTCATTTTCTGGTGTATTTGTGTAATATGGTCTAAAATTCCTGTTGTGATGCATCCATGGAAGATTAAATTTGTTATTATTTTGTAAATTCATCATTTCAAGAAATTTATGGGCCCACGTGTGAAGTCCAATTGAAGTAAAAGTCGTGCTTTTAAAAGTATAGTTATATTTGTCGGAGGGCTGAAACTGTTTTAATTTGAGTTTTTATTTAACAAGTAATGGTCAATTTAGTATTCAAGGGCAAAATTGTAATTTCCGCAATCCCTGCGAATTGTAGGTTTTTTTTTTTTTTTCCTAAGAAATTCTAAATTATCTAAGGTTTTATTTTCCTTTAATCCAGGTTGTTCTTTTATTAGTTAATACCTTATTAGGTTCTTAGTTTACAATGAGTCCTTATATATATTTGTGTTCAATGTACTTTAAAAATAGATAGATTTATAAAAACACTGAATGTTTGAAGTATTGAGGTATGTTGGCCTTTGTGTGTAATTCTTTCTTTCTCTTTTCTTCTTCACTTTTTTGTGCTACTATTTTCGGGTATTGTTCATACTGCACCTGAACTCCACATATTTGATATTTCTCAATTCTCTTTCTTCCTTACAACCCTAAATCCGACCTTCATCTTTTCTATTAAACCCTAAATCCACCACAACCATGCATGGACAAATTCCCCAATTTGTCTACGTCATGTTGAGCCTAGTATCTTCTATCAATGCATACTTCCTATTCTCTTCTTTAGTATTTTAAATAATAGTTTTGTTTGAATAGTTTATTCTGAGTCATGTCAGTCTAGTTTTCATCTTAATCTCTCCATCCGACTACAAATTTTCTGTTCTGAGTTCTTTTTGGGAGTTTCTGTAGTTTATTTTACCCTTACCCAGATACCACTGCATTGATCTTAATGACAGATATTTGTAGGCATCATAGGCGGTGGGTTGCTGAAAAATTGGGAACTGATGCTGCAGACAAGGAACTTGAGTTCACCAAGAAGATACTATCTGCTGATGCGAAACATTACCATGCCTGGTCCCATAGGCAGGTTTGTGCTGCTGTTGCCTTCTTTATCCTAAATAGGTGACATGAAGCACTTCCTTGCACGATTCCCTATATATATATATATATATATTCCTTTAAGTAATTGGAAGTATTTTGAGCACTGTTGCTTGGAGGCTTCTATATATTTCAAGTTATACTTGGTGGTGAAATAGAATCATATCTAACTTTTATACTTTTTTCTTTTCTTTCTTTTCATTAATGCAGTGGGTTCTGCTGGCGCTAGGGGGATGGGAAGATGAGCTTGACTACTGTCGGGAGCTCCTTGAAGAAGATATTTTTAACAATTCTGCTTGGAATCAGGTACAGTGAGATGATGAGCATCTGCTGTTTGATCATAATAATAATCCAATGTAATAAAAATAAAATGGTAGTCACACGTGCATTTGCGTGAGTTACTTTGTTCATGCTTCTAATTTCTTATTAAAAGGTTGGGGGGAGTGAGACATGGGTGAAAGTTAACTAATTTATCTATTGCACTCTTGCAATTTAGTACAAGATAATATAAGTTCTGATGAGTGTAGTCCCATACTCAGACAATCAGCTGATTAGAACAATTTTGCTGTGGATTCCATGGTGGAACTTCTCATGGCTAGTTTGGCTTGGTCCTTTTCTTTTCTTTTTAATTTTAATATGCAACCTTTAGTTATGGATTTACTAAAACAGTGAATCTACAACAAACAACTCATGATAGGCTTTTTGTTATTTAACTATTTTGAATACTGTTACAATGTGCCAAGAGCATCTTGGCTCAGTGGCAACTCAGATTCAAACCCTAGGGGCAAGGTCCCGTCATCCTATGTAGCAAAAAAAACAGTAGGAATACCATTACAATGTGAAATGACTACTGTTTGTTACATCTCAACCTTCTACTATTGGTCTTTGATTCCTTAAATTCTTGTCAAACTTTGCTGCTACCATGACCATTTTTTATTTACATTTGATGCCTGCTAATTATGTTGGCATTTTGCTCTGCGTAAGTTTATTTTTCTGCTTTCCATCTTTGCATCTTTGTTAAAAATTAATAAATAAATAAAAATTGGCGGGCTGGGCTATTTGATTATTTCTCCCTTTTTTTTTCTCCTCTTGGTAAATCAACAACCACATGTTTTATGTGTAACAGAGATACTTTGTTATAACAAGATCTCCCCTCCTGGGAGGCCTAGAGGCTATGAGAGAGTCTGAAGTGAGTTACACTGTTGAAGCCATTCTGGCCCACCCAGAGAATGAGAGCCCATGGAGATACCTTCGAGGGCTTTACAAAGGCGACACTCAGTCTTGGGTGAATGATCATCAAGTTTCCTTACTGTGTTTGAGGGTTTTGAATACCAAAAGCAATTTTGTGTTTGCTCTGAGCACACTTTTGGATCTTCTCTGCCATGGTCTCCAACCAAGTCAGGAGGCCAAAGATGTTGTCGCAGCTCTAGAGATGTCAGGCACTGTTGAACCAGATTCTGACTTGGCAAAATCAGTTTGTTTTATCTTGGAACATGTAGACCCTATCAGAGCTAACTATTGGCGGTGGCGTAAGAGCAAGCTTCCACATGCGACTTAATATCATTAGGACTAATGGATGAGCTGGTTGCTTCTTCTCACTGTCAGTTCGTCTTCTGGTTATTTGTGTCTACAGGTCGAGTTGGATACATGGTCATGATCCTTGGTAATATGTTTGCAGGGATATTTTTGTTGTAAGAATATAATATTAAAAAACCCTAGTCCAATTTGACTAACATTATTATTTAATTGGAACACCACTTATCATCTGCTGATTAATGTCAATTTTTCTGCATGCAAATGAAATTAGTTGCTTGCATTTCCCTAGAAAATATAACCCTGCAAATTTTAGGTATCCATGAAAGATTCTGTCATTTCAGATAATGACCATGTGAGAAGTTTCTCTAGAATTGACATTTGAAATCAAAGAGATCGCTAGACATGCATGAGATACTGGTTTGACAAAAACTGCAAACTGGATTTAAATAGTCTGATTTAATAACATTCATTATTTCTATATCTTCCATTCAGAATAATAATAATAATAGTAATAATAATAATAATAATAATAATAACATTCATTATTTCACAGCATTGGTTGAAAGATGGTTGTTTGTAAAGTCAATTTTAGGGCCCATCATTTTGCAGATAAGTTTTGAGTTTAGCGCAGATACCTATGGGAGAAAAATGATGCTATACTGGCATATTTGTGTCCCAATTCTGCAAGAGGTTTGGAATTGTGAAGTCATGGTTGAGGCCTGCATGAAAATGATAATACAACCAAGTTTTTAAAGTTCAGTTGAGGAATCTAAGGCACATTATACAAGGAACTGTTCTATGTAGTTTATAATGTTCATCCATTTTGTAAAGAGATTTGGTGTCCAATCACAACATAAATGTCTGATCACTATCTGTAAGGAAGCACCATCAATAAATTTAACTTTGGCAATGGCAATGTTAATGGAAGCACCAGATAAATTGAAATTCATTCGAGTATAACAATTTTTATTGGCAGCCTTACCATTTCACAACATTTCTACAGAACATAATTTTGTAGTGGGTTCTCAGGTTCCAAGGCCTTCTTCAGTTTTCAAGCCTTTATAAGTCATCATTGTTGTGCTACCACTACTCAAATTTAAATCCGATCTTCTCATTGCATAAAGATACTTGACTTAACAAATATTGAGAGAGATCGATTTTGACATGCTTGATATATATTACAATGTTAGTTCAATGACAAACACTTCTCACAAAAGTTTTGCCAGCCGAAATCATCCAAAATCGGCATTGCTCCTATTCCCTTTCACCAATATACAGAGGCAAATCATCTTCCTCCAAAATTACATGAACAGGCTATCTATGATACAAGGTGGGAAAACACAAAAGAGATATTAAAAAATATGAATAATTTGAACCCTTCGGGATTGTAACGTTCAGAGATGGGGTGAAAAACCAAAACACCTTACAAGAATCAATCAGATCAAAGCTTCTTTTTCAGACCGGACTTTTTTGACTTGGATGAAGGGCTTGAGGTTTCCTTGAAGGCTGATGGGCAGAGCTCACTTACACTACACCTTCCACAGTTAGGCCTGACAGGAGTACAAATTGTTTGCCCAAATCCTACCTGTTTAAATACAAATCAGAACCAAAAAAAAAAACAAAAAAAGCAAAAACAAAACAAAAGGATTTTACAATTACATGTCTGCACCTGCATTGGGATGCCACAGTAAGGTGATTAACAGTGTCATGCTCAGTCACACACTTGAGCACAAAGCGCAAGCACATGCCTAATTGAAGTAGAGCACACATTTTTTAAATACATAAATTACTTTTGTTCTTTGGGTCTGCAAGACAAGGATACTACCATGCAAATTATGCAATATCTTTATTTTCATATCCTTGGTGACCACAATCCCATATAACAAAATTGTTAGATAATGATAAGTACAATTATAAGAATTTTTTCCCAGATAAAAGGGGGAGGGGCAGATGATGTAGTCCCTTGAATTTTTGGTGCCTTCTTTCTCCAGGTTTTAACCACACAGTTTTAAATATATAAAGGAAAACATACTTATATTTGGTATTTTTAACCATAAGAATAGAGTCGGTAAAACTAATAAACAGTATATTATAATTGGTTTCAGAACCATGCAGTGCAATAGTATGTTGCTATATATTAAATTGATGACCCAGCAACCAGCTGTACTTTCAGTATGCATTAGTCAATACTCACACAACACAATGTTTCAACTTTAGTAACAGACAGACCTGCCGAAAAGTGAGAAAAAAAAAATCCTGAATTTGCCAGCACAGAATTAAATGTACATTCACACATATGATTATAAATACCAAATGTATAAGTTGACAAATCTATGTGCACAACTACAGCACAAGTGCCGATTTCCCTTATTTTTCCTTTTTTTGTCAGTATGAGTCGGCTACACTTACCAAAAGAGGGTTTATTGGAACCCATTCTTCCTTCGGTAGCCACAGTTGTAACGCCTCTCTTGTTTGCTCAGGCGTTGAAGTTTTCTAGTAGAGACAACAAGGATTAGTAACTGATGTTATGCCACTTAATAATTATGAGTCATGAAAGGGCCACTGAGTTATCCCTAACTTGCAGTGATTCAAGATTGTAAATATATCTCATGCAAACAAATATAATCGGTAGATGAACAGGTCTTTTATATATATATACACACACACACTATGGTAGAGCCAAGGGGGGTAAATGCCTTACCCCACCTGACCCCACCAAAACAAATTTGCTCTATATTTATGCTGTCATATATTATTAACCCATGACTGCCAAGAAAATTAATTGACCTAAGAGAGGCAGAAACAAAACAAAGCTTAGTTTGCACCAGAAGGGAGAAGATGCCATTGATTTTTGTATATTTACTTTAATTATATGAAATATACATTTGAAAGAACAAATTATCAGTTATATTTATATTGTATTTTTTTATTATAATTACATTTCTAATAAGTTGATTTGTTTTTTGTTAATATCGATTAATAATTTTAGAATTAATTCAGCTCTTAACCCGTTAACCGTATCTTTAATCTTGCCCCCCTAAAAGGGAAACTGCCAAAATTTGGTTAAGTTGTAGATGTTCTACAATCCAAAATACCTTTTTGCTCTTTAATTTACACATGCACACAATAGGTCTTGAATCCGTGATATCATCTTCCACCTTATTCCTATGAAGGGAATAGGTGTTAGTTGAGTTAGAGCTCATTGGCAAAATATTTGATGAGAGCAAGGGAAAATCTCCAGAGTGTGAAAGTCAATTTTAAAAAACCATCAAAGTTTTTTTGATTGGTAAGTTATGCACCCAATGGGTCTTGAACCCACAACCTCACCTCCCATCCCATTATTATGTAAGTAGTGTCATTTAAGCTTAAGTTCATTGGCAAACCACCAAAGCTAAAGCTGCTTGTATGGATCAAATGGATAGCAATGAGAGGTACCTGTTTTGTGCCTGGTCTTGAAACCCATCCAAGCCGATTACAAATGCGGTGTACATGGGTATCTACACATATCCCTTGAACATTATTCCATCCAACATTCATAACCTAAAGCACCACATACCACACAACTTTGAGATGCTAGGCAGCAATCTGATTTAATCAAATAATGCAAACAAGCCCTACCAAATGAGCCATCTTAGGGCCTATCCCTGGAAGTAAGAGTAGTTCCTCCAATGAGCTAGGTATGTCACCATCATACT
Source organism: Quercus parvula (assembly GCA_030820535.1). Lineage (NCBI taxonomy): Eukaryota > Viridiplantae > Streptophyta > Magnoliopsida > Fagales > Fagaceae > Quercus > Quercus parvula. The sequence continues at coordinate 10,813,363 of JAUAME010000007.1, read as the reverse complement.
TCATGAGACAAATTTTTGCAATTTTCTTCATATTCTCAGCTTTTCTTGTATAAAATCCAACCTAAAATTTTTATAAATAAATAAATAAATAAAATAGAAAGAGGTAGTAGAAGTTTCATAAACTACTCCAGAAAACAGATATACGGGGTAAATCAAGCTTTTGATAGTTGCTTCATCAGCTTTGTCAATGGCATCAGCAACGAGCAGATCATTTTGAAGGAGACGCTGAATTGCTCCTGCAATCTTGACCTTTGTCAGTAGAGTTTGAAGGGCATCAATGAAAAATCAGAACATGATTTAGAGAAACTAAGGAATCATACACACAAACACACACACACACACACATATATATATATATGAAGCCAAAGCAAAGAGAAAATCCAATTAAATTCTAAAATTGAGCGCTATTTTTGTGCCACATGTCCCATCTAATTTTTTTAATTTTTGTGCTAAGTGAGCTAATTGAGTGCAAATTATGAGAAGTCCAATATAAATGAACCATAAAAAACCCAATCATATCTAATTCTATATCTAAAATTATAAAAAAAGAGAGTTTGAAAGATTTTGCTTTCCAATGCCATTTGTTTGTCTAGCTAAAAATAATTCAAATTTATTAACTTTTTACATAATACTACTATGAACACTTTGTTACTTATTAGGTAGAAACTTATATGAGTATATGATGTGTGTGTGTGTGTATTGTGCCCATGTATATGCACGGGGTTCTAAACTAGCACAGTATATATAGAGCACATATATACTTTTGGAGACCAGCATAAAATTTATCCCACTATCTCTTAGACTCCCATATAGTTTCCATGTTCATCATCATATCTTACCATTATAACTCTTATTACAGGGAACAACTTTCTATATCTATTTAGGTTGCTTAAATGGCCAGTTAATGCACACGAAGTAACCAAGTAATTTTAAACAGTCTCAATACAAACTCAAGGAGTCTCATAAGTAAATATTAAATAAAAAAATAAAAAATCAATACACTCTAGTTCAATAACAACTGCCCAATTAGATTGTATATGGGCATAAGCTTATTTTTGTATTTTGTACAATAGTTTTTTACCACTTGTACAGTCTCGAACATTTTTTATTGATTAATATAGACTTTTTCAAGATTTTTCCAAGTAAAATCTGGAACTCTACATTTTAGCAATCTGCAATCTACTCACTTCTGATCAATTATTTGTAAAAAGTGAAGTAACAGCTAAAAATGTATATTATCAGAAAAAGGATCTAGAAGAAAAAACAGGTGCTAATATTTTTAGATTAATCATAAAATGAATTGGGTGCTCAGACAGGACGATGTTAAATGCTCTCATGAAGCAGACCCACTAATGGAATTGACATGTAGGTTTTAAACTCGCTACCTCACCCTCCATCCACACTTGTGGGAGGAGCTAATCTCATGAGGTCTTTTGAATTGTGATTATTATCATAAAATGATTGGGTGCTCTGACAGGACAATGTTAAATTTTCTCATGGCTCCTATCACATAGTTAGATTTTGACGGAGAGCATACAGACTAATAAAATTGACTTTTTAGGTTTTAAACTCACTACCTCACTCTCCATCCACCCTTGTGGGAGGAGGTAATCTCATGAAGTCTTTTGAGTTTTGAGTCAATCAAAAGGATATTTTTGATTGAAGCTGACCTAGCTCAGCCGAAGAAGTTAATCCCATGCTCAAGCACATGTCTCCCTTAGATTAAATTAATTCAAGCTTCAACCAATCCATACATGGCTCAGCCCAGCTTGGCTCATCTACATTCCAGACCTGTCTTGACCAGCAAACTCATAATTTCTATCTTCCCTAGTTTGCCATCATAACTTGTTAATTCAAGGCTTCTGAGATGGTCTTTGTTGCATCCTTAGCTCTCTAAAAAAACAGCTTATCACTAGATCTGTGTGTGTGTGTGCATGTGCTCATGTATATGAAAGTATTCTGATGATGACTAAAAGCTAATAGCAATAGTTAACTTCCTTCATGTGGACTGTGCACTGTCCTGATATTGTATCACTGACTGTAACTACAATCTGAAACATACTGATGATACAAATTCCTGGTAAGAACAAATGGAAACAGCCTATTAAAAAGTTTTTGTCAGTGACAATAAACTTTAAGAGTGGGAAGACTTGCCATTAGTAACATTATCCTTGGTTTGACTTGACAGAAGCGAAGATACTAAGACAGCAAATCTTCTTTCCTGATGAAAGACAAAATATAAATAATCAACCTATGTATACTATGCTTCATGCACAAAGTAAAAACTTTATGAAATAAAAAAGAACTGATATTGTAATATGTCAGAAAGTATATAAGCATATTATGGTGACAGGCCTACTTATCAAAAAAATATTAGGGTGACAGGCCTGCTAAGCCCAACTCTAGGCTAGTTCTGTAAAAGACCATTTGACCACAAGTCCAAGGCTCATTGGTGCTTGTACTAAACTAAATTTGAAAAGGTTGAAATCATTATTAATGACTAAGGATGTCTTGTGGTACAGGCTGAAAGAATATGGAAAAAGAGGTCTTGGACTTGTTATCATTTTAAAACCTGTGTAATTTGGATTAGAATCCCTTCTTGAGGGGTTGATTGGTTTTTTCCATGTTTAGAGGTTTCAAATTATTCTACCCTCCTAGTAATTGGAAATTAAAGGGTTTATACTTCTAATAAATTACCGATTGTCCCAAAAAATTAAGTTATTAGGAAATTGTGAATTTAGTCCTTCAACCATAATTCTAACACTTCACCTCACGTGTGGGCCTAGAGAAGACTTCCCCTAAATAAATGAGGCCCAGCATGTGGGATTTTTAACTTTATAATTTGGGGGTAGAGAAGAAACATGGTTCAAACTTAGAACCACCTTTTTTAATACTTTGAAAATTTACCAATTGTCCTAAAAGCTTAAGTTGATAGGAAATGGTGAATTTAATCATTCAATAATATTCTAAGTTCTAACAACTTCCAATGCGCAAGAAATCTAGCAAGGTATCTGCTTCTTTCTCCAAGTATCCATAGATCTATTTCCGATGCATTGCTCTAGTTATGGCTCAGCTGGTCCTTAGCCACCCAGACCACCTCATAGGGATCTAGAAATATATCGGGATAGAGTTATGGCTAATGGGGATTATTACATCGTGATCTCCTTTAGTCAAACAACTTAGAACCTAGCGATAAGTCATGATACAAGAAACAATCATCCAAACCTATTCCAAAACAAAAAGATTTTATTACACCTGCCCTGTGGTAGAACGTAATGAAGGGTTATTACATCATGATCTCCTCTAAAAAGACTATTCAAAACCCAATAAAAACTCATCAGTCATCATACCAAAAACAAACGGCCTAATTGGAAAGTTTTCGAGAATCTATTCTCCTCCCACATTCTCTTATGGACTTTAGTACCAAAAAACTCCTTTTCTAGAGCCGCTTTAAAATTCTGACACCTCCAGGCATCTACCACCTTGATTCTCCTGCCGGACCATGTATATTTTCCAATACTGTCTCAGAAGTAAAACTAGATGTTTCCAGTATTATGATTTATCATAAAATTCCTAAAAGGAATTATATAAACATTACTTTAGGTTCTTTGATTTCTCCTTCTTCTTTTTTTCCTTTTTTTTTTTTTTTTTTTCGAGTGTACACCTTGATTTTCTCTTCACCATTTCTCCACTTAAAAAAAAAAAAACAGCTGAATGTCCAGGATATACGAACTTTGAAAGCATTCTGTCATTCTCAAAGCCTACATTTTATGAAGTTGAACATCTGATTGCTAGTGTTAGAGAGTTTATCAACAGCTGAGAAAGAGATAATGATACTAACATAAGGTCTATCAATCCATATGCTCTTTTCACTTACTCTACCCATTACTGGACAAGGGAGAATTATACCTTAGGAGGAAGAGAACTGCCAGCTTTCTCACATCCCATTGTGTCTACCGGTGCATCCTCAGAAGACCTCATTTTGCGAATCCCTTCAAGGACTTTTATCCAATTTGGAGGTGGTTCACCTGTATCAACCAAACTGCCAGTTAACCCATCCATGCAAAGAGCCATAAAAACATATTTAACCATAAAAGGCAGCCTTTTCATCATAGTATGTGATATTCACATGAAAATGGGTGATAGAAAGACAACATTATTCTTTCATACAGTTATACTTAGATTTATGTGGGACAATTGAAAGTCTACGATCCTCATTGTACTTGCATGTGAAACCAACATGCCATGAGATTTTTGGATTTTATGCAGCCCATAGATTGACTAGTATCACTGATGAAGACCACTGAAATCGTTAAAATGGCCCAATATCACAAGCACCACCAGGAATCAAAAACCATGACATGAATAAGTACCCTTAAAGAAAATAACTTCCTTATATAACTGATTGCAGCCATCAAATTACAGTATTTTGGCAGTTAAACAACAATTTTGTCAACGCTCAACATTCAACAATATGATCTTGATGACGTGCTTCCAAGCAAAGCAAGGCACAAGAGAGGGCATCTTTTGTACTACAAGTTATAAATGAATGAACCAGTCTGGGCTCAATGTGGCAATCTTTAATAGATGGCTACTCTGAATATTCTGCGTAGGACTTGATACCCAGTATGTTTCATTATAAAAAGAGAAAAATTCTTTGTCTGCTGCTTCACATCATGGATAAGAAATAGAAAAACGTATACAGTAATTCTACAGGAGCATTGGCAGTAATTTTTGGCTCAAGCAATTAGTATAAATTATAAAGCTATAAGCCAGGCTTTGAAATAATGCCAATTGGACATGCCTAAGAAGCAGTGTTCTATGAACCATTTTATTCTAAAAAGAACAAGGAAAACCTGAGGATGCAATTATCAGATAAATCTTTTTGAAATGATCATATGTATAATGAAGATACGTAAAACACAAAGACTTTCTAGCCAAATTGACTTGTAGCTGGTTCATAATTTGTCTAAAAAAAATCTCCTATTTATGGGCATAATATAAAACTCTTATCCTTTATCTTCGAATTTCCAAAAGCAATTTCCAATATGTACTGCTTCTGCATGTACCTCTAGGTATGATTGAAGAAGCAACTTCAGTTTTCACTGGAAGCACATCTGAGGCAGGATTTGACTTCCCTGCACAATTTTTTACATGAGAAAAAATTTTCAGGCCAGGACAGTGAATGTGATTTTGCGTGTGTTTGTGAGAGAGAGGGACCTCTCCACACACATAGTACTCATGACATGGATGAGGTGTCATACAATAATAAACTCATATACACAGTCTAACATTGCATGAATTTGAGAACTCTAAATGTCTCAGAATCTTTTATTTGAGAAAAATTGCTCACAAGATATGTTAAAATGGCCTCACTGATTTTGATGAGATTACTATTCTAGAATTATCCAAAAGCAGGATCTATAAATACGATTTCTATAAACATTAGCATTCAACATAGTTAGAATGTGGTATACAGTATGCTTAATATACATTGCCAGCCTCTAAGTAACAGCATTACCTTGTGAACTGATGGTTCCCAACAAACATAAATGTCCATCATTTTCCAATAAATCAACATCTAGGGGATAATGTGGAGAACATAAAATTTCATGTAGACATTTTGAACTCATAATTTCCAGCATTTTATAAGTGCTTTTATTACTTTTGAAAGTAAAACTGGCTTCAGTTGTACTTCATAAAGCAAATTGTGTACTTTCAAAATGCAACCCACATGGCATCAGAGAGATTTGGCCCAACTCCATGCAGTTTGTATTCTACATGTCATAATTCTGAAGAACGTAAGGTGACAAGTGAAAAAAGAAAGCGTCAAGAAGTCCAGCTTACTCAAAAGAAACAGCCAGTAGATCCCCGCTACCTCACCCTCCAAGCCTCCAAATATAATCCTTTAACTTTTTTTCCCATTAAGGTAATTCTATATCCATCCTTTCATGTTATAAAGATACAAGGAGAATCGTAAGTGAAGTCGAAAAACATTGATCCAATGTGACTAACCGAAAGGCTTACTTTGCTCAAGTAATACATCCCCACTACCTCACCCTCCAAGCCTCCAAATATAACCCTTTTTTTCCATTAAGGTAATTCCATATCCATCCTTTCATGTTATAAAGATATAAGGAGAATTGCAAGTGAAACCAACCTACATTGATCCAATGTGACTAACCAAAAGGTTTATAGGCCTTTGCTCAAGTAGTAATGGGGTAGAGTGGGATGTAGCTTCAGTCCTACCTAGACAAGATAAAAGGGGAAAAAAGAACAGAAGTGTGGGAAAAAGAAAGCACTGTTTTTTGAGAGGCAAAGCCAAAAGCCAAAACATTACCCCACTTCCATTTACTTGACAGAATATATATATATATATATAAACGAACCCGTCCATCATTCTTGCTTCCTAACTTTTCAGACTGTTAAACTTATGATTAAGTAATTAAATTCACCATTTCCTAATAGCTTAAGCTTTTGGAATAATCGGTAATTTAACATGGTATCAGAGCAGGAGATCCTAAGTTCGATCCCTGACTTTACTATACCTCCCATTTAAAATGTTAAATTCCCACTTGTTGGGCCCCCACTTATTAAGGGGAAGTTTAGGCCCACAAGTGAGGAGAAGTGTTAGACTTATGGTTAAGTGATTAAACTCACCATTTCCTAATAGCTTAAGCTTTTGGAACAATCGGTAATTTAACACAGACAATTATAAATATGCAAATAAATTGATGGTAATTCATTTTACCACAATTTATTTTTCCGTAACACCTATAATTTCCTTGTCTTTTGTTTCCTTTTCTCCTCTATTATAATTTTATAAGTCTTAATAACTTCACTTGTAACACAACTTGTTGTCATGACTGAGTCAACTTCCTAGGAAGCAAACTCTGCGTTAATCTTCATATCAATTAACAGATAAATAAAACACAATGGGTACCTCCGGTTTTAAAATTCTCAAAGAAACGGAAACTTCAGATAAAATTCCAATTTGGTCATCAAGCTGATATTATAAATTGTCTGCCTTGGCTATTTATTATATCTCCTTAGGGGATAGCAGATAAACAAACAGCTGGCCAATTAAACATTCATCAGATATCTTTCCAAAGTCACTCACTCTTTTAGGTTAAAAGTAAGCTGTATACAGTCAACTCATTATTCAAAGTTGTCCCATCACAAATACAATATGACTACTTCTCCACAGCTTGTAAAATAAAGTCAGAAGGTCGCTCCAAAACTATTGTCATAGTTTGAAAATGACTCGACATAAATATAAGCTATACGAGATAAATTCACCCACTTTGGTAGCATAAGTAAAGAATGCTACATAAGTTTTCAATAAATGCATGCAAACTGCTACGAACCTAACATATCTATCATCACTTGCATGCTCACCAGGGTAGTATAAAAAAATTTATCCAGTTTAAATAACTCAAGACATCAAACATGCCAAGAAAGTGTTGGCAACAGGGATCCTTACTTGACGGAAAAGAATCATTTTTGTATGCGAATTCTTCAATGTCAGGTAGGCCACGCAGCTGCATAGAAAAAGCTGATCATGATTTTATATGGAAAGAAACCACTGACCATAAATATGACCCTGTAGAGTTTAAGTTTTCCAAGAGAAAAGAATCAAATCATAAAATTTATTCCAAAATGAAACATGGGTACTCCAATAAATTTAGCATAATATTCTACAAAATTAGATAAGGCTAATTCTGTTCCAGTTGTTGAGACTATATACAATCATTGTTTCTTTCATGAATAATTATAAAATAACATTTACTATAAAAGGCAGAGACATACATTCAAATAACAAAAAACAAAACAAACCCATGTCACATTAACACTCAATCAAACATCAAACAACTAAAAAACAGATTTTGAATTAAAGAAAACTAAAATATTCATACTTTCTTGTTATTGGATTCTGCTTCATGATCCTCTTCTTTAACTTGTACTATCTTTTTCACTCTCTTTTTCCTCACATAAACATGTTGTTCTGGGACAGAACCGCTATTGGAAGATTCAGAACCTGGAACTCCTTAAAAAAACAGGACACAAAAAAAGACAGTGAAATGGGATTGTATTAGAAGAGCGTATATATATATATATATATATATATATATGCATTGTAAAAGTAAGAGAGAACAATGACCTGGGTTTGGGTCTGAAATGGGCACTTGGGTTTTGGAATGGAGGAGTTTGGAAGAGAGTGTTGTGTTGGGTTTGGACATGGCGCCGAACAATCTGATTCGGCCAAAACCAAAAGCAAGTGAAGATGTGCACAAGTTAGTTCCTAGGAGAATGAGGGACATTTTCTTTTCTTGGGTTTTGGAGGGACACAAGGACAGTGTCAGAATAAATCTAATATAGTTTATTTATTTATTTATAAATTTTTTATAAATTTAAATTAAGGTTTGTGTTGATGTTACATTAATCTTTTTAATTATGGGATTTAATGGATTCATTAATCTTTTTAATTGTCAAATTATTTATTACAAAAGTAACTAATGTGAAAATTTCAAGTATAAGAGATGATTTGGTTAAAATTATCAAAAATGAAAATTTTTAAATGTACAAAAGTTAAAGAAATCAAGAGTCTTTGTAGCTCCAATGACATTTTTTGGCGTTTTCAGATTACAATTAAAATATCTATGGTTCAAAACTTCAAATATTCTCCCACCATTTATTGAACTATAAGAAAAAAATAAAGAGCTAAAAAAAATTATTCATTATTGTAACAAATAACAAGTGAGTTAAACTTAAATTATACATATGTGAACCTCAATTTAGTTTCTCTTTCTTAGGCATTGTAACCTAGTTAAGTTCCCTTTTTTTTCTCCCTTCATAATTTGATAATTATAGTGACGGGGATAATGGATTTCAACTATGGACTTCTTCATTGGAAATATAGGGGTGGACTTGGGATTTCAAGTTAGGGGCTAAAGTATAAGAAGAAAAAAAATCCAAATAAATATCCATATAGTACTAACAAACTATCAACCAAGATCAATACACAAAATTATTGTTTCTTAATACATTAAGATGCAATCATTTACCAACAAAGACAAAAAAATACAAAATAATAGTATTTCTTAAGAGCATCAATTGTTGCAAAAAAAAAAAAAAAAAAAAAAAAAATTTTCACAAACCAAAACTTACTTTTGCTACTTTAATATAGCGTTTGAAATGTCTCGTACAGCAGTGTTTTTGATATTTGGTGTTCTAAATACTAAATATTTACCATTTAGAACACTTAATGCTAGTACTCTAATATTTTTCTCAAAAAAAAAAAAAAATAAATACTGGGATGACTGAGTTTTTTATTTTTTATTTTAAAATTTTGTTTTTGTCAAGTTTTTAAGTTGGGTAGTTGCTAGTTGGGCTACGCTAATTAAAAGATATGGAGTCTAAGAGTATGTTTGGTAACTGTTTTTTCCTCTTATTTTCTATTTTCAAAAATAATTTTCTATTTTTTAAACTAAAAAACTTGTTTGGCAACCCAAAATAGACAGAAAACAAAAATTGTTCTCAAAACTCAAATTTTGAAGGAAATTGAAAACATGCAAAATGCTGTTTTCGGTTTTTAATTTTTAAAAGTTAATGAAAAAATGCATTTAATTTAATGAATCTGTCTCATTTAATGAACTAACATTAGAGTTCAAATCATAACAACAACATATATATATATATATATATATATATTTTTTAAACTATCTTTTTAATTTCAACTAATCAATATATGTTTTTGATTTCAAAAATAACAAAAAATTGTTTTTTCTTTATATTTCCAAAAACAAGTTTTTTAAAATAGAAGACAAAAACCGTTACTAAACATAACTTAAATTTTTGAAAGAATGAAACACAATTCTAGAAATAAAATATAACCATTAAAAAAAATTCTTTTTTTTTCCTTTGCGTTAGGGGGGCCCAAAATTTTTTTTTTTTTTTTTTTTTTTGGGGCCGGGGGCCCTTGGACCCATCCTTGAAAACACCAAAGGTGTTTCAACTACAAAAGTCTTCACTAATAGGTGCTTAATTTTTTTTAAGAAGAAATAGGTGCTTAATTAATGGTACATTTGGTAAACTGTAATAACTCCTGTAATTGAATAGTTATTCATGTATAATATCAATCCGATCATTTGGTTGCATCTTTATTACATGGCTTGGTTATTACATTGGAATAACTATTCTTTAAATTGAAGAATAGTTATTCCTCTTTAAAATGAATGTAATAGATATTTCTTACTGTATATAATAGATTTTAAAATTAATATATTTCAAAAAATATAAAGTTTCCTTATACATCATCTTTTATAAGTTTTCTATATGTAACAACCAAACTTATGAATAATAATAGTTATTTCATTACAATGTCTTCTATTCCCGTTAATAAAGATTACTATTCCTAATGTAATCTATATTCAGTGTACCAAATGTACCATAAATTTAAAAAGTGGATGTATTTATCAACACATCGCATTTTTTGTAAAAATAAAATAAATAAATAAATAAATTAGAAAATGTGGTGAATTAGTCAATACACTAATAGAGAAACTTGGAGGGTTTTACTCTATAACAAATATGCAAAGTAATTTAAAAAAACAAACACACGTTAGCATGCACACTAATGCAAAAATGCAAAAATACACTAAATACACATGAGATCATATGCAAATAGTAGTTACCCTATGTGGTTTGGGCTTTTTATGATTTAGTCCATAAAATTTCACTTGTTACATTTATATTGTTAAAATTAGGACTAAAATAAAATTGATATAGCCTTGTCACAATTTTAGTCTACTTGCATCAATAAGTGTAAAATAGAAAAAGTGTTGAGATATGCATATTTTGACCAAAAAAACACCTATATCAGTGAGTATAAAATTATGTATAAATGTACAAGTGCTACAGTAACCGTGCATATATGCATGGTTACTATAACTCGTGCATTTAATATTTTTGTTTTTTTTTTTTTTGCAGTGTTGGGTATGCGAGAGAGAGGGGTAGTGAGTGAAGAAATAATAAAAAATTGTAAAAAAATGAATATTTTATTAAATAAATGTGTAGAATAGATAAACTGATGTAGGTATTTTGTAAAAATTGGTGTGTAAAATAGAAAATGTAGATTTTTAGCATAAAATATAAGGAAACTTTTACCCTTACTGATGCGGTTGCTCCCCGTTCAATTGGATAAAAATAGAGAGAACATAAAAAGAGGGAGAGAAACATGGTTTTGGAAATTGTTTGGTTACAGCGAAACCCATCAAAATGTTTTTCTATCCTATTTGGAGGAAAAACTTAGATGATTTTGTATCTGATGTGGTTCAATAAGATTTTAATTCAGCAAAAAAAAAAAAAAAAACTTGGATGATTTTGGCATTACCATGTAATTTAGGGCCTGTTTGGTTTAAATGTGTCTTAGTTTTCATAACTCAATTTTCAAAACTCATAACTCAAACTCATAACTCATAACTCACTACTCAAACCTCACCTTCACTCAAAAATTGCAAAACACCTGTTTGGACTCATAACTCAATTACATATCCCTACAACTTTTTTCCAAAACCGTGGACCCCACACACTGACACTACCCATTGTTACTACTGTTGCTACTCGCGTCTCACTAACAAAAAAATCTCCCCCTTTACTTCTCCTACACATCCTCTCACCTTTCACTTCTCTGACTCTCCCTCTTTTCTATCAAAATTTGTTGTCTATCTCTTTTTCTTTGTCTCTCCCCTCTTTACTCTATATTTGATTTTTTTTTTTTCACTCATCTATTTCTTTCTCAGCTTTCTCTGTCTCTCCCCTCTTTAATCTGTATTTGGATTTTTTTTCTCTCTTCTTTATTTCTTTCTCAGCTGTTTTTGGTTGGTTTGAATCGGTGATGGTGGGTTGTTTCAGTGGTTGCTAGGTTCAGATTGGTGATGGTGGGTTTCGGTGGTGGTCATTTAGGTGTTGGTTGGGTTTCACGGTGGAGATCGGGTTTGAGATTGGGTTTTTCGGGTTGGGTCACGGCGTGGCTTAAAGCGGTTGGGGCTGGCTTGAATCAGTTTGGTGTTTCGGTGGTGTGGATCGGCCTGAGTTTGTTGTGGTGGTGCTGTGGTTGTTTGCAACGATAATATCTGAATTGATGGGACAACACAGAAGCTCTGGGTCCCACAGAGTCCGAATATTTACAGCAATGCTACTGAGTTTCCTATCTCAGTTTTTGAAAACACTGATTTCTTGTTTTCTGTTTCCATCACTCTAACTCAAAATTGTTGAGTTTTGAGTGATGGAAACACAATGTGAAAATTAAGCCAAACAACAAAATCTATGTGGGTCCTACATTTTTTATCACTGAGTTATGAGTTTCCAATGATATCACTCAAAACAGGCCTAAACCAAACATGCCCTTACTTTCCTGTCCTCCTGCACCTTTGTTGTAACATTGGATGTCTTTGTCTCTTTTTTTTTTTTTTTTTTTCTTTTCGTCCTTTTGTTTCTTTGTTGGTTTGTTGACTTTGTTCTTTTCCCATTCTTTCTCTCTTTTTCCCCTAATACTGTCTTCTTTTTTCTTCTTTTGTGATGTCGTCTACTTTTTTTTTTTTTTTTCTTTCTTTCTTTTTATGCTTATTCAGATTCAATCTTTGTGCTTTTCTTCTTCTTCTATTTTTCCCCATTGTTTTATAAAAAGATGTAATAAATATAATAACAAAAAGAGAGAAAAAAATATAATATGTATAATGTTTTAATTTTTATAAATTTTAATTTTATTAATTTTAATTAATAAATAAGTATTGTTTTATTATTCTAATATGTAATGAAATAAGGACTTAAGAGTAAATTTACACAAACAACATTTTCTACCGTCCTATTTTTCTTTTCAACCAAAAAAAATGAGTTTTTCGTCCCTCTCCTTTTACACTCTTCAAACCAAACAACATGAAGGAAAACTAGAATATTTTCTATCCCCCACTTTTCCACCTCCTTCCCATTTTTTATCCTCCACTTTTCTATCTCTCCAATCAAATAGGCCTTAAGTTTCATTTACTACATGATTCTTAAAAAAAAAAAAAAAAAAATTTAGTACATACAGTGATTCAATTAGGTTGACATCCAAAAGAGGGGTTAAGGTTTTTTTTTTTTTGGGAAACTAAAAGAGGGATTAAGTGATATGTGTCATGCGTGTGTGAAATGTAAAAAGGCTTTATCAAACGTATGCGGCAAGATTATCCTAAATTACCATTAGTTCACAATTGATTACCTCTCATCATAAAGAACCCCCCTTCCCATTTTAATCGTCTAATCATTATTTGTTTAACAGTTCCAATATGATTCCCACTTTTTTTAGTTTATTCATAAAAAATATTTAATAAGAAATTAGAATATATATATATATATATATAAGTAAATTTTTTTTTTTGAGAGAGAGTTTCAACTTATTGCGTCCGCTCCTGATAGTAACTCTTTATTATCAGACCAAAACACCAATAAGTTTTTTGGTGTAGGCGGGGATTAAACCACAGATCTTTTATATAATTAAATTAGAAATTGGTTGAAATGTCCCGGAATTTAGTCCAAGATGAAACGAATGGGTTTCTTGTTCTAATTTATATTTAGCCCAAGAAATTTCATTTGTTACATTTATACCATTAAAATTTGGTCTAAAATGAAATTGACATGGCCTTGCCACCATTTTAGTATGCTAAGTTTCAGTTACTACATTATTTTAAAATATAAAAGTTTCATTTACTACATTTAGTATCCGTAAAGTTTCTATTAAAAAATGACTTGCTTATATAAAATTTAAAAAGGCATTGATCAAACGTATGCTGCAACATTATCCTAAACTACCATTACTCCATAATAGGTAGATGAGTCTAGCATATTGAAAAAAAAAAAAAAAATCAGTTAGATGTAAAATAAAAATGGTTAGTATCAATGTTGTGAATTTCATTTCGGTCTCGTTTCAGTTTGTCTATTAGAATAAAATATTTTAAAACCAATCAATTCCAATGTATCATTTTGAGATTACCACTAATATATATATATACACAAAAGCAAACTTGAATTACCAATCAAAATTGGCCAAAATAACTCAAAATTTTGTTTGAGATGGAATGAATGGGTTTCTTATTATGGTTTGCTTACTAGTATGATGTTTATCAGTTATTCAAATTGGAATGGGACATAATCCATAACTACGGTTTACCACCAACCAATTATGATTAAACATTAATGTTTTCCCATTAAAAAAATGAAAATATTAACAGATGCCTTAAGAGCATTTGTTAGTGAATAATTTTAAGAAAGTTTTTATGGAAGAAGGAAAAAAAAAATGTTTTGACAATTTTTTCTATTTATTATAAAAGAGATGTTAAAAATTCCCTAAAATAGTTTGTTAATAATTGTCCTAAAAGCTCCCTTAATAAATTGGCTTTTTATTATAATTTTTTTTACATGCTTTAATAATTTATATTTTTCAAATTAAGGTAAAATACAAAACTCACATTCTAAGTTTTTCTAAAATTTATTTCAGTTATCTTACTTTATTTTCATTCATTTTAATCTTTTAAATTTCAGATTTATTCAATTAAAGACTTCCATAAACGTTTGATAAAATTTTTTGAAAAATAAAATATGGAAAACATTATTCAACCATTAACTGAATTTTTTTAATTAAAAAAACTTGAAGAACAATTTAAAAAATTGAAAAATTAACCACACCTCATAACAAAAATTGATAAAAAAATTCTTAATTAAATAAATTTGAAAGTTAAAGCATTAAATTTAGATGAAATATAGATGATGAGTTTTGCATTTTAACTTTCAAATTATATTGATTAAAAGAAAAAAAAAAACTTGCAACAAGAATTCCCACTACTATTGTCTTCTCTCTATTCATAATGTTCACGTTCTCCTCTCCCTCTCTGTCTCTTACCAAAAAAAAAAAAAAAAAAAACGTACTGGTGGTGAAATCAATATTGGGAAATGGAAATCTGAGAATCATCACGAAAAAATTAAAAAAAAGGTGGTCCCGCCAGAGACGCAGAAAGCCTGAAAAGTGAAAAGTGGAAGCGCACGATATTCGTGTATAATTAAATTCCCACTACTATTGTCTTCTCTCTATTCATAATAAATAGACTGCCACTACTCTCAGTCTCAGTCTCACACACACGCTGTGAGGAAAAAAAAAAAAAAAAAATCACTCTCTCACTCACTATCTCACACTACAACTATAACAAATTACAAGCCCTAGAAAACTTTGAATTTGGCGGGGAGAGAGAGAGAGAGATGGGAGAATTGGAAGAAGCGTGTCCAACAGAGGATGCGGTCATGGCATTGTTGGAGTACCTGGTTTCCCCAATGCTTCCTTCGGCTAAATCTATTAACCACACTCCTTCACTCCCTCAACAACAATCTGTTGCTAAACAGGTCTCCAATTCTTCTTCTTCTTCACTTTTTTCGCCTTTCTTATTCACACGCACAATAACACAAACACTTGGTGTGCCTTTTTATGTATTCTATTTCTATATGTCTATGTTTATTAACATTTACACTTCGTTTTGGGAGTTTAATAAAGAAATGTAGCGAGTAAATCATAAAGTAATGGAAATGAATGGAAATTAGTTAAAAAACCTTGTTTGCATGTTAAAAAAAGAAGAAGATGGTAACTCAACTTGTTTGTGAGTAACATAGAAGTAATAGATGGAATCGTTTTATCACAATATTACTATTTTACTCATATTTTTAAATAAATTTTTTGTATATATAGGGATATTTTGGGAATTTTTGTGAAAATTTTGTTAAACCCAATTTCATTCTAAGGTTTTGAGGGAATATAAAGTCATGGTTGTTCTCTCTCACTTAAACTTTCAAAAATTAACTTGGATATAAATGTTGGAGTTACAAGTATGGGAATTAGAGCAGATCAATGTTTAAATTCACCATTTTTGTAACAATTTTAGCTTCTGAGACAAACGGTAGTTTTTCGTGGTATCAGAGCAGGTAGTCGTGATCTTGAACCTTGTCTCCAGTCTCCACTCTACATTTAATTTGAAAAGTTAAAAATCGCACATGGTGGGGTTCACTTATTAAGTTGAGTTTAGAATCATACATGAGACAAACTATAAATGCGTATTCCTCCTCTTGCATAGT
This sequence comes from Quercus parvula, assembly GCA_030820535.1. Lineage (NCBI taxonomy): Eukaryota > Viridiplantae > Streptophyta > Magnoliopsida > Fagales > Fagaceae > Quercus > Quercus parvula. The sequence continues at coordinate 10,797,211 of JAUAME010000007.1, read as the reverse complement.
AGTAGGTTCCACTAATTAAATTTATGGTGGGACCTACACAATTCATGCGAGAGGGGGAGTACGCATTTGTAATGCTCTGGGAGTATTCTATAATTTCCCCCATATGTGAGGATAGCGTTAGAATGATGATCAAATGATTAAATAGAATAAGACTGGGCTTGGTAAATTTACAATGTAGATATTGAGAATGAACTTGCCAGTCCTTGGATATATGGTTTGACGTAAGCGAATATTTGTAACAAGAATGAGTGGCCGTTCTGTACAGTGTCTATTCCAGGATCCAAACAAATCCGATCTCAACTTAATTTCACTGATTAGTTTTTTGAGAGGATTATTACCGTTGCATCCACAATGAATGATTTTTTCAGTCCAAAAAAACAAAAATTTAAGCAAAAGAATTGTTCTTACAGTGTATATTTCTTTCTATGGAGCCCATAATCGATATCTCCGTCCTACTATATGAAGTTAATATATTGAAGTATTTCTGACCCCAGTAGACATAATAAAAAGGACAATTTAGCAAGTGGGCTGGTTGCTATTGCCAGGAGGCTATACGCTCTTATTACATGCCTACACCCACACTTACACCACCATTGCACACTCACACTGATGTTTTCAATTATATGTAATCCCTACACCTCCACTTGACTGCTTGTTTTTTGCTTTTATATTCGATTTCCTATAGATGCATGCTGCTGTGTTAGTGTACAACTACTACCTCAGGAAACAGAATCCACAGCTGGAAGTTTTGGGTTTTGAGGCCTTTTGCAAGTTGTCTGTAGTTCTGAAACCAACTTTGTTGGCACATATGAAGCTCATGCAAAGTTCTGATGATACTGAAATGGATGACTTGAAGAAACAGCTTTCAGAAACAGAGAAAAGAATCATGGAAGCATGTGATATATCTGCAAGTTTGGATGCATCAAAAGATGTCCCAAACATAGAAGGATGGCCAATATCCAAAGTTGCAGTGCTCTTGGTTGACTCCAATAAGGAGAACTTCTTTTTGCGATTCAGTTCCATCACGCATGGAGTATGGTCAGTAATTGAAAAAGATGTGGATATCTCCAACCCCACTTTAGAAGGTACGGTGGATGCAAATCGGTCGAACAAAAAGAAAAGATTCATTAGAAAACCTTCAAAAGATGAATTGAGTGTTGATGAATCTGGTTTGCTCCAGCTTGCATATGCAGCTGTTAAGGAAGCAACAGGTATGTTATCTTCCTTACATATTAAACAGGTAGATGAATAAATCGTTAAATTTTGACACTGCAGTGGAACATTTTTTTATCTTTTGTAACCATTTTAATCGGATAATATCCCTACTGGATTCTCTTTTTTTGTTGCTTTGCCACCCGTATGTCATCTGGCTTTTCTGGTAAAACTATAAAATGACAGCAGGATTGGTTTGAAAATTATGTTTCCAATCTTGGGGAAAACATGCTGATTCAGTAACATGGATGTCTCAGAATTTTATTTTTTCCTTTAATGTTATTTTCCCAATATTATTTTTTAAATTGAATCTGTATACGCCTGACATGAAACATCTATATCTTCATATATTAATGAAATAGATTTACTTATAGCAATGGTAATATTGCTATAATCCAAAATTCAAATGTTGCTATCAATGAAAATGTGATTATTCATTATTTTTATATTTATGAACATATGAGATTTGCCTACCCTTGTTTCATTCCATTATGTATGGCATGGGATTAGAACCTCACAGCCATAATCATCTCTTTGAATTATCATTTTTGGTGCTTGTAAGATCTGTTATCATTCTCCAACATTGATCTTGCATTTTTACTGTGGCATTAACAATCTTGTTTAAATCATTTTGGATGGCATTACTTGAATATTGTTGAGGCTTCGCTGGAATTTCACATTTGTGATTCTATTGTACTTTAGGCTTTGATTATTGGTGATATTTTCATGAATATATATTGCAAATTTTTTTTTGGGGAAAAGTATTAAATCCTATAAATTTCCTATGGAGCAGCAGCCTATCTAATAAGGAAATAATGGTAATTGGTCACAGTTACATATTAATCAATTTTCAACCATTTGGTGACAGGAGGGTGGAAGTTGAAAGCCAATGAGCTAAGGTGGAGGGTGAGGTCATGGGTTCAAGACCCACTAGTTGTGTGTGTTGTTACCAATCAATTAAAAAAATAAAAAAGAAGTGCAGAAGTTGAACCATTTTTAGTTTTGTAGGGATGAATCACTTTGTTCATGTATCAGTGTTTTAATGTGAAATTTGCCAAGTGTTAGAATGAGTGTTTGAACCCTGGAAACAAACCCCATAGGAGGTGTGGAATGGCATCGGGCCATTGCCTTTTTAATGTAAAATTAATGTTGGTTATTTTCCTTGCAGCTATATTTGACCAACTTAAATTAAATTTCATGCCGTGAATATGACATTTAATGGCAGTATCTATTGGCAGCCAAATTGTTTAGGAATTACCTGGCTCATAATTAGCATTTGTTAGAGTGTATTAAAAAACCATCAGAATTTAATTTTTTTGTTTCCAGATACTTGCAGATAAATGAATATGATTTTTTGTCTCTGGAACAGGTATCAATCAGACTGATCTTATGGTCTCAGAAAGGCATGCTGTATATTCTCTCAGCAAAGAAAAGACAGCTGCTCGCTTTTATATAATGCAATGCATCAAATCAGTCAATGAGGATGTTGATCGAGTTCCCATTAAAGATACCATTGACAGGTTTGGCACTAGGCAGAAACTTTTATGTGTGCATGTGTATGTATGTTGTGTCATTTTCTTCTTCCCCTCTCAATCCCCCCTGGTAGGGGGTGCATTTGGAAGTATGATTGGGTCCAAACACAAACTATTGAATAAAAATGGGTTTCATGTGTTCTAAAATTTCAAACTAGTTTATCAATCAATTTACCTGACACCTGTAACTGTGAACAGAAATTTATTTGATTTTGTATCTATTTTTAATAAAAAAAATGTGTGTTACACACTAGGTTCAGAATATCCCTATAAGACAATGGAAGAGAATTGCATGGGGACTCACATCTAGTGATTCCTTTCCATTGTCATAGACTCTTTTTTCTTGTACATAATTTCTAGTTGTTTTGTAATCCTTCTGGCTATTTTGTGCCTTTTTGCATGAGAGTTTTTTCAACAAATTATTTACCTTTTAAAAAAAAGAGAATGGAAGAGAAGTTGTTTCTTGTTCTTATATTGTATTTCTTTGCTTGTGGTAGATAAATGTGGGAGGTTTCTGTTTTTGTTTTTCATGTTCAAATTTTGTACCTTTGCTTTATTTCTGTTTTTTATTTTTCCATTTGATTTTACTTCCTGTTCAGTTTTGTTCACAGAAATACATTTAATTATTTTATCTTAAAAGAGGAAATTAGTTAGAAAAAGCAAAGAAGCTCCACACACACTTGTAACTTTGTGTCAATCCAATTACTTATATGTGAATTACAGCTTGGAGTCTCAAATTTCAGATAAGTGGAGTTTACTCCCTGACTTGCTCTAGATCTTGAATGGTGATGAAAATAACAGTGATTGAGTTTTCTTTTTCCTGCTCTGTGAGAAAGGTGGACTTGTAAACCAATTATGAGGTGAATTGTACCCTTAAATTTATACCCCATATGGTTAGTTGATGAGAATCTTGGTATTGAGAACAGTGTATTCTAAAATGATGGCAATTTTGCCTTAATGTTCAGTCAAAATGCAAACACATCTCTCCTGGGTTTCAATTTTTCCTTATAACTCCTTAAGACTTTCATATTTGTGAAGTTGATCTGTATATTAAAATTCAGTCAGTTTGAGTGATCGCATGTGTTCAAGTGCACGCATGCATATTATATAAAATTCATTTTAAATTTTTTTATGAAAATTACTTAAAAAATTCAAAATTTAATAAAAACATATATAAATTTATTATTATTTTAAAAAAATTGTGTTGATGTTGTATTAAGATGTAAAATTAAGATGAAAAGTGAAAACTCAACCAATGTTAGGTAATCCTCTCTGATTTGCCACCTCCAACCCGATATTGATGGAATCCACATCCGCATTCGTCATCCACCGAATCTTGTAGTTTTCAGACAACACCTTGCAATTCTCAAACATAGTTGGTTCGGTATGGTTATGAACCAGGCTTATACTGGCTGATATAATACAGAATCAAGGGCAAGGATGATGTACGGTCCCACATGATGAGGACTTTGATATGGTCCTAGGTGACGTGTTTCCTTAAATGTACAACAAAACTGGTATTCTTGTAGGTGTTTAGGACATTGTCGGAGACGATGAAGCTAGTGGCAAGTACAATAACACACTTGTATAGACCCTTAATCTTAATGTCTCTTAATAGAACTAGGAGTCTTACTTTGACTAGTAAACCAATCCTTAATTGAATCAAATCGAAGGCCACACATAAAGACCCATAAACTAGCTAAGACTTTTTAATATAAAACCCATGGCCCATACCCAACAATTGTAGAGATACTAAAATACCCTTGACTTTAGAATAACCAGATAAAACATAAAAACCTAATTAACAACCATGCACAATTTAAAAAAAAAAAAAAAATTTTAATTCATTTTTTTTACAAGTGACAGCCATGCACACATATTCTGGGGCTTTGCCTTAACCTTTGGCTTCCGAAGGGGATATTGTTTCTCTAACTGTACTCTATGGTTGCACTGTCACCTTTTAGCTGTCAAAGAATTTCTCTTCTATTTACAAATAACGTTTTTGCATCTGTCTTGCAAGACTAGGGTAACTATAAGTGTTGTGTCTGTTACTATCTTCTTTATTATTACAACACGTAAAAGTTTTATGCTTGCATCTTTGCAACAGTAGTTGATGGCATAAACTGTTGATTTTCCTCACCTTTTGGATTGCAATGCGACATATGCTCAGGGTGGAATTACTTTCTTTGATGACATTTCTTGATATATGTTACTTTAAGTTTAATGTGGATAATTAACTTGACTGTTAAATGATACTGAGAAGAAAATGACAAAGATGGGTAAATTAAGGGTTTATTTTATTTTATATATTTATTTTATATGATTTTAAAAATTCATTTGGTTGTTTTAGAGAGAAACTGTTCTTTCTGTATTTACTGAATAATTGAGACGCAGCTATGTAGGTTCCATTTATTGAAGGAAACACCAAATTTGATGCTTCTGCTTCAAGATAGAATATACGCTTTATGCTTAAAAATTTCTCATTATATAAACTGCTCTTTCTTGATCAACTGTTGATTTTGTTGTTTGACCTGAAATGTTTTTTGTTAGGTACTTAATAACATAATCCACTATATATTTTCTGAATGAGCCTTTTTTTTTGCTATTTAAATAGCTTGCAGGGAACTTTGGTCAGAAAAAGTTCCAGCAGATGGACAGTTACCCCAGCTGTTGAGTACTTCCATGTGCGTCCTTATGCTAGGATAGTGTCAACATGGCTTTCAAGGTGGTACTTTTTTTTCAGTCAAATTACCTTCATTATGGGTTATAATTTGAAAAGAAATGTTTTAGCTGCATGAAGTAGTTTCTAGTAAAGATTGTATCTCTTGGTTGTGGATTTGCTAGGGGTTCAGACTCACTTGAACGCTTGATGTCAAGATTTGGTGCTGTTGCATTTATAAAATTATAAACTTTCCATTTTGGATCTTCAAAAAATTTAACCCTTCATTGCAAAATCTTGGATAAGATAAATACTGTCTGATGCAGATGTCATGTGTATTAATTTTTTTTTATTTTTTTATTTACAGAAGCATGCATGGCATATTTTTAATATGATTGCATCAACAAGAACTGTTCATTATGCATACTGTGTTTATCTGCTGACACACAGAATGCCCTATGAGATGAATGCGTTTTTGTTCATAAGTAAATTCACTTTATTAAAACAAGGGTATAGTTCAAATACTCAGGATGTTTATTCAACTATTCCTAACTAATTTCAATCTGAAATTCAAAAGATGTAGAAATTTTATGAAGGACAAATGCAGGGATGCTGTCCAAAGCATTCATCCAATCATACAATGATCTTAACAAAGACTATTTAATAATATGATGAGGACGTTCAATGCCATCAAAGGTTCAACTATTACTTTCTTGCCAAATTATCCGCAATGTGGACTATGGAATAGCCTTTTATTTTTGACCACCTATGATGATGAAATCTTTCCTTGCCAGCATCTGAATCAATATCTTTGTCATAACCCAAGAAACTCCCAGTAATTCTAATAAAAAAGACCAATAGTCTTTAGCCACTGAAAAATGAAGTAAAAGAAGCTCAGTTGTCCCCCACTATTCTTGCACATACAACACCACTATACTTCCCCTGTAAGATGCATTTGTTCATCAATCTGAAATTTTAGTCACAATCATTTCTACTTATCATTAAAAAGAGTGGTCACAGAGAAATGTCTTGGATTTCTTAGTACTCGAATTGTGAATTTTTTTTACTTTTTTAGTAATCCTTGTGCTTAGTTTGTTCTTAATTGAAACGAAGAAAACTGCTCAGTCACAAAAGTTTATTTCAGTTAATCATTGACTGAGATTGCCCAATAAGAGAATTCTTTATGGTTCAGACATGAGGAGCCTGAATAGTAGGACGAAATAGTTTTCTGAACTTGTATTGCTGGACTGCATGGAAATGGCTTTCTAGTTCTATCAACAGAAAATAATTTATCTTTTTGTGTTGAAATGGAGAGTCAATTTCATGGTAAAGAATTGGTAGTTCAACTCTAAAGGTGAAGAGTGCCATGCCATTTAAAATCAGTTGTAATTCCTTATTTGGTGGAATGAAATTTTAACATGGCTCCATGTACACCCTCTGACTTATGAAAACTAAATCTGAATCACAAAATGGACCCTCTCTATTTTGAGGCAAATGTATAGGATCTTGATCCTCTATCAACACCACTCCTGACTTTATTTCTATGCTGGCATCTTTTACCTCCTATTTAATTTAGATGTGATGCAGGATCTTGTATCTACTGTAATTTAGATTTTCAATGTAGAGTTGATGGGACTTCATTCAAAGTCATTTTCTTTTGTTCTTTATTTGGCTGGAAGCATGCATGGGGAAGTCTACATTATGATTCTTCTCTGGATTTCATTGCTCTCTTTTTTTTTTTTTTTTGACTGATTGTTAATTGCTGTGAGGATGCATTATAATCATCTTGTGTGTTGATGCTCTGAGCGTTTTGTAAAATTTTTATTACTTTTTAAGAAATATGACACTTTCAAGCTTTTTGATGAATTCTTTACCTTAGCTGATTAGCTGTGGTCTTTCTTGGTGTTTGTACAGCCTGTATTTTATTCTTAGATTTTCTTCTCAGGTTTCTAGTACTGGTTTATTACCAGCCAGTTAACACTTGGGGAGGTTGAAGGGTGTGGCTTCATCATTTCTTGTATAGTCAGTGGGTTATGCCCTTGTGCTCTTTTATTTTTGTTTTCCTTTCATTCATTTACTTACCAAAAAAGATGGAAAAACATTCTGCAGGGAAGTTTCCTCAGATAGTTTGCCAGTTTTAAGGGAGGGAGAGAGAAATTCAATTGTGAACAGCCATGAGAGGACAGAGAAACCTTGCACTCCAGAAATTCATAAAACGCAAGATAGATCTCCTGTAAGTGATGGATTAGTAGGGGGTTTTGGCAACAATACAAGGAGTGTTAATACCGAATTACTCAAGCAGAAGAATAATAATGGAAGTTGCATGATTGGGCTGTCTGGTTCTCCTACTGGGCCTCAAAGTAGAGATGAGGATGAGCGTTTCATGGTTACCTCCCAGAATGGAGAACAGTTCAAGAATACAGCAAGTACTATCCAGGTTGTGACTCAAGAAGAAAATAGGGATGTGGATTTGTCTTTCATGGTTCCCTCCCAGAATGGAGGCAAATGCGAAAATATAGCAAATACTATGCAAGTTCACAATCAACAAGAAAAGAGGACTAATTGTGTGGAAGGTGATTTGAATGGCTCACCTAGTATTGTCAAGGTTAGGTCACTTTATCCACTTAAGTTACAGTCTTTTTCATTTTTTCTTTAAATAAAATTTATTATGTTGTGTTTTTCTCATTCTTGTCTGCCATCCATAACTCCTGTTGACTTTTTGTTTGTGGAGCCTCCTATTGACTTTTTGTTTGTGGAGCCACAAGTGCATAACTGCTTATCAAACATAGCCACTCTGATTATCATAAGTCAACCTTAGTTTGATTGTGTTTAGTAACCTGAAGTTACCTAAATATTAAACCAAGTGACTTGCAAAAATTAGTTGTCGATGCTTAAAACTGCTTATCAAACATAGATACTCCTCCTTCACTTGTGGGCCTAAACTGCCTTATTAATTGGGGCTCAATGCGTGGGAAATTTTTAATTGGTGGTATGAATAAGATGGAGATAGGGTTGAACTCAAGAGTTCATGCTTTGATACCATGATACATTACCTATTGTTCCAAAAGTGTAAGCTAATGTGAAATTGTGAATTTTGTCATTTAATTATAATACTTTTTTTTTATTTGAATGAAATATGAAATTATAAATGCCAAAATTAAAGTTGATAGTGAAATGTATTATGTAAGGAAGCTCCTTGTTTCCCAAGTAGATTTCTAGTATAGATCTTCAGATTGTTATGACTAAATTGAGAATACATGTTAAAAAATCTATTTTCTGATGTGCAAACGTGAAGAAAATTTTGTGAACTATACTTTTATTGTTCAATTGGATTTGCATTTTAAGTTTTGTATTTTATTTAATTTTTTATAGTCAAGATTATTTTTTTAATTAAAAAAAATTTGGACTTCCCAAGTCAATTAGACTTATGGTTTCCTAAGTAAACTAATTTAGGGTTTACTTTTAATAGTTTTATAAGTGTGCTAATGTACTCCTACAAAAACACTTTATAGTTTGATTTACTAATAAAATCTCCCTTCGGATTTTCTAATGGTTTGGTTTTGACTTTAGCCATCCTTAGAAGTTGACTCCTAGAGCCTAGGTTATCTATTTCCTCAGTTTTATTGTTGCATCATTTTTGTCTTTTCTTGTATCAAATTTGTTATCCAAGCTAAATTCAATCCTATTTGAATCATCTATGTGGGTCATGGACAAAACTGTCACAATTCAAAATCCACCGTACCAACTACACTACCAACCACAGAAAAAAAAACCATAGAACTGTTAGACCATGGACCTTTTTCGTTTTTGAGAGATTGTTTTTAACTTATGGGGTCCATTCTTGATGATTGTTTTTTATTATCAAATCAAAACACCAATTGGTTTTTAGTATAAGTGGAGATTGAATCTCATATCTCTTATTCGACGACAAGAAATTTTACCAGTTAAGTTGACTAGAACTCACGTTAGACCATGGACTTTAATATGCAGAAAAATGACAATGTAAGAATTTTGTCAAGGGCCTCGAGGCCAGTGTCAAAGAAGGTGATGTGTCATCAGTAAGGCCAAATAGACCCAAACAAAACCCAAAGTCAGCTATTACCATCACTTTGAAGTTCACATTGTGACCGATTGTTGCAAGATTGTCTCCTAGCACTATCCAAAGCACCTCTCTGGTTCACGACTGGTCCTTGCGTGCTGCAACTTAAAAATTCACAGTTGCTCACTCCTTGTTGCAATGTGCCGTCGCTGAAGCCCTGTCAGGAGATTGCATCACTCATGAATCAGCTTTTGTCATGTTGTGTGGCCATAGTAGAGGCCTCCCTCAACTTCTGGATCCCTAGCACTTTTTGGCCTTTCAAAATCCCATTTAAGCCAAATTGCGCCCTTGACCCAGCTAGTTTTTAAAAACCCAAGCCTTTCTTTGACCTAACCTATTAATTATTATTATTTTTTTACCTGACCCTAAAAACCAGCCTACATATCCTAAACTCAACCTGACCCACTAACGAAAAAGCCTTAAACTATCAAACAAGTCCAACCTTCTTATTATTATTGTTGTTGTTGTTTTTTTCTTTAAAAAAAGAAAAAAACCTTCAACTTGATCCAACCTGATTACAAAAAAAGAAAAAGAAAAGAAGAGATCATGCCGGATCAATGCTAGCAATTTATAGTCTATCATGGAGCAAAAACTAGCAACTCTAATGTAATCTATCCAAGGCCTAACCCAAGGAACTGTAACCAATTTTTAGTCTATTACCAACCCCCTCCCTTCCCCCTAATCCACCCTCCTGATGCAGGACCATTAAGAAGTTCAACACTATACTAGGTTTCTTGATGAATTCTTGAATAAGGAGTGATGTTTAAGAGTTTAGGTTAGAAGAGAATGAATGTTGACGGCTGTTTGGGGCTGAAACAGGGGATAAACAGAAAATAACATAAATAAAACACTAGGCAATCAGACCTAGGTCTTCTTAAGCATCACACCTAGGGTTCCTTGGCATCACACCTCGGAAAAGTTTGCATCACACAAACAAAAGCTTAAAATAGCTGCTGAATTTTATTAATCAAAATATTCTGCTATCACATGACCACAAAAGAGCCTTTATATAGAGGTTATAGTTATCCTTTTCCTAGTAGTTGGACTCTAAATGACCTATTCCTAGAATGAATAGGAATACTAATAATAATTAAATAAAAGACTTAATAATACGTAAATATAAAATAAGACTCATGGGCCTTTGGTACAGCCAAGAACAGCCCATTCCAGATTTTTAGAAATTACCAAATTACCCTTATTCTAATAGACCTTAATTAAAACTGATCCAGCAGCTTCTCAACCTAAAAGACTCAATACTAATAACTAAAATGACCTATCAAAGGTGCAAAGAAGGTCCGACATCAAAACTAGACCACAATTCTTGAATCTTTGTATATTTAATCTTTTTTTTCCTTGAGCTCTTCCTTGTCCTCATCACCTCCCCACTCCCACATTTCCACAACCAACCAACAGAAATTCATTTCTGAGATCTTAACCAACAATAGAAAACAATTCATTTTCTTGAAAAGTGTTCCCCTAGTGGAAATGTCTTATGTTGAAAGAAACAATGTCTTTATATTAAGGGATCCTTTATAAATATGAGTCTAGGTGATAAATCTGTGTACTTTGATTATTTGATGAGGACTCACAAAGCCACAGACTTAGTTGAGCATATCTTATGAGAGAAAAGAGGGAGGGCGGACTTGGGTTTAAATAAGGTTGAGAAAGTGTTGTACGGGGCTGTGTTTTTTCAATATACTTCTAAGTTACTTATCAAAAAAAAAAAAATTTCTAAAGGGAATCCAAAAATTTTCCTTGAATCTTTTAGTGATATTGTTGGTTGAGTTGAGGTTAAGTAACATGTGGGAGAGGGAGGTGTAATGCTGATTGATGTGGTGTGATGCTGGAAGCCTTGAAATTATCAGCTCTTGTCATGTCTTCTGCAAAAAACGACATAGCCTTCTGGTAATTTGAAGAGACTCAACATATGCTAATTGGCACTTGGCTCTTGTGCACAATAAATCATGTTTATGCCAAGAGCCTTGTAGCTTAATTGGCACTTCCTGGTATTTTCAACGGAGATATCAAGGGTTCAAATTTCCTCACTCCCAACTACTAACTCAAAAAATTAAAAAAAAAATTAAAAAATCATGCTTATATCTTGTTCACAACCTCCTTATAATTGTTCGATGTTTAGTAGGAAGTACACATCCCTGTCTTTTTTCCTTCAAAATTTTTTGTAATGGGTACATGTCCAGAGGATGTCCAGAAAACATATATCTCCTACTAAGTTGTTTGTGTCATCCATAAAAGGGTGTCATATGATAGGTGTTATGACCATTGAAAAAATCCGTACAGACAGCAGATGCAGCAAGCCATGCAACAAACTCAGTACAGCAAGATAGTAGTTGGTTCCTAAATCTCAGGATTGGATTGTGATGGGGCTATTTCATCTTGAATATTTATGTATGTTGAAAATTGTGAATGGAATTAAGCAGATAATTCCAATTCTCAGGTTTTCCTCTCCATTCTAGGAGGAGAATGGCCTCCCTACCGTTCAACCAGCCTAACATTACTGCATAATTTCCCTGCAACCATGATAAATTGCCTTTCCAAGCAACTGTGTTCATAACAATAGGTACGAGTATTAAGATATTTAGCTCGTGAAAAGGGTGACGATGTCTAGATTTTGTAGATTGATAAATGCATATGTTATTCCTTTTAGTGTCAAGAAGCACAAATGTAGGTTCAAGATCATGTTTACGTACCTTGTATAACAATAACAAGCTTCTTTGTGCTTTCTTTAGCTTTCCTTTATAATCTATGTAATATTATAGCCTTCATGTTGGCAGGATGATGAGATGATGGGTTTGATGACGAGTCCTTGCGTTACTGAATGCAGAGGTAAACAGATTGCTGCTGGAAATAAAATCTGCAACAATATCTTGTCAGTTCAAGGTGGGAGAGGCGATCATGCTCTGATTGCACATCAATCCACCCCATTAGATATTGACAAATCGAAAAATACTAGTGTGTCAAAGCAAGATGAATGGTCATGTGCTGCTTTATTGCAAAATTCTACAGTGCCAAAGCAAGATGAATTGTCACGTGCTGCTTTGTTGCAAAATTTTATAGCGCCAAAGCAATATGAATTGTCGCATGCTGCTTTATTGCCAACTGCTGTAGTGTCAAAGCAAGATGAACTGTCATGTGCTGCTTTGAGAGTGCTTCTTAGAAAAAGGGATCAACTGGTATTTTTTTTTTTCCTTTAACTTGTTATAATAGCGATTAAGATTATTACTTGCTAAAAAAAAAAAAATTGTGATTAAGATTATTCATTTTCAACTATCGCACTTACAGAGAGAGGAGGTTGCTTGGTTTTGACAATAGCTTCATTCTACTTCAAAACCCTGGGAAGATTCACACTGTTTTTATTTTTTGCTTGTGTTTGCAGTCACTTCAGCAGCGGAATATAGAAGATGAGATTGCTCTGTGTGATAAAAAAATCCAGAAGATTTTAAATGGTGTGATTTCCTTTAAGCTTCTTTTTTCCTCCTCCCATTTATGTTTTGTTTTTTGCATTTGGGGCTTCATATTTTATCTAACAGTTCTCAATTAAATGCTTAAAATATAAGAGAGACCCTAACTATAACAAGCACTAAAAGTTGACAGTTCTGGTGTAGTTCACTGGTCATGGGATGAAATTTGTAAGCCATATGGACTCATGGTTGTAAGTTGGAGTCACTATAGAAAATCAAGACCTGGGATTTTGCATCAAGTTAAAAAGTGCCTCCCAAATGTTATGCTGGGGAATGTCGCTTCTTTGTTATTTAGCTGGAGAAATTGGTTTGGGAACATGGTATGGATATTTGGAATATGGTGCAAGCTTGTTTGATGTGGCTGGCCGCTGGTATGGAATGAGCAGAATCGACTCAGTTTTGAAGACATGGAGAGCTCCTTGGATCAATTGAAAACAATGTTTGCTTGTACCCTTTTTGATTGGTCCCCAGGTTTGGGAGCATCTCTTTGGCATCCAAAGTCAAATCATAAAAAATATGACTTATCTTGCCTTCATATGATAAATTTGTATGAAGTTAAGATCTCAAAAAAATTGAATTTTACATCAAAAGAGAAGGAAAATTCTTGTAATAAGATTTCACTCCTGCGAGCTTAGGATTCCTGGTGCTTGTATTTTCTAGAGCCTATTCTTACATCTATAAGTGATTGGGCCAATGTAGCAATCAATAGAGAGACATAACCTATTCTTATGTACCGTGTTTCTTATTATAATAGGTGGTGAAGATGATTTGGCCTTGAAGATAGAATCCGTCATAGAAGGTTGTAATGATGTATGCCTAAGAAGTATTTCCCAAGAAAGGACTAAGCAGCAACTCGAAGACCAGCTTTCACCTCAAACCTTCAAGAGGAAACGATTGTCAGAGGCTGTTCTCAGTATGCAATATCCATGCCAGGCAAGTTTTATCATTAAATTCTTATATAGCTTTAAACTCTTGGGGGTTCTTCTAAATTTATCACTGAGCACTGATGTATATGTGTTGTAACACCTTATAAGGGTCAATTATCTTTTTTATCATGCAAATGAATATCATTCTCGGACTTTGACTTGAGTGTCAATTTGGTCTTTGGACTTTTGATTTGAACAATTAATTTGGACATTGGATCTGTAACAAATCAAATCTTTTGTTAGTATTTTCCATCAAAGCCTAACAGATTTAGTTATGCGATGTGCACATTGTAATAATGACATTTTTGAAATTATTGATAATGTGGTAGAAATCATGTGCATATCATGTCAATAAATCTTTTAGGCTTTAATGGAAGACATTAACAGAAAGTTTTATATCTCACAGACCTCTTGTCCAGGGGTTAATTGTCAATCAAAAGTCCAAGGACCAAATCTGAGTCCATGGGTGATATTTGTAGAAAACCCAAGCAAATTTGATGGAGGTTTGTCTTTAATGATATACAGATGTTTTCTTGGTTGCAAATTAATTTGTCTCGGAAAGATGAAAATGCTTTGTTACTAGCCACAATTGTTTCATTTGAGAAATAAATTTGGCTATAAAATATTTTATGTTTTGTGATTGTGTTGTCCCACTTGCCTTCCATCAACATCAAGCCATTATTGGCCAGTTAGGATGCAATCTATTGCAAACCTCAAAGTGTTTGCTGGACACGTATTTTTTTTACCAGATGCTGGACATGTAATTTGTTGCAACTGTTGAAACCCATCAGTCCCAAAAGCTTAAGGTGTTGGGAAATGTGAAAATGTTCCACATACTAAACACCCTACCCTCCCAGCCACCCCTTTCCACATGTAGGTCTGGGACTCTGAACCACTAAATGGAAATGGAAATAATAATAAAGGTAGAGCCAAAACAAAAACTTTTGGGGCTCCTAAGATTCAAACATAGTACCTCCTACACCCAAAAAAAAACCCCAACAAACAAGTTGCTGCTTTGTCTCAAGCCAATCATCCCAAAGAGTGTCAGAAAAGTTGGCCAGTAATGTGTGTTAAATACTAAGAGCAACAATACCAAACACAACTTTTATATCTTGTGTAGTTAAATGCCCAAGTATTGTGGATACATATAGTCTTAACAAATTGTCATATCATGCTGCAACTTCCAACAGTACCGAATTGAGAAAATGTGGATTTAAAGATGGTGGTTATGCTATATGTATTTGTTTAGTCATCACATAAATTTAATATTGTGACTGATGCAATGTACTAATTTGTGCCCTGGGACTGTGTGCTAGAGGGTCTTATGTTATGATCTTTACTCATTTATGAAACTATCACTCATTTTCTATACAAATTTTGGAATAAAGATGGAGATTCTAAGCATCATTTTTATTATTATTATTTTTTGTATTAGATATTCTCTTATAACAACTTGTTTACTTTGGCAGGAATTGGATAGGGTGTGTAATGAGAGCAATTGGGTGTTGCCAACTTACCGTGTATTCACATCAGATGGTAAGATCATCTAAGTTAATTTTATATTCTAAATAACGGGGACCTAAAATACTTGTGATATGCTGTCAATGAAGTACTGTTGGTGAAGCTGTTTATGTATTTCATATGAAACTGATGATTGAAAATGTGTAATTTATATTCCAAGTTTATGCATTTCATATGAAACTGATGATTGCAAATGTGTAATTTATATTCCAATTCTAGAGCATTGGATTGGTCCCTGATCATCCATCAAGTTCCTCATTAGTCTTCTAAGTTTCTAACCTTTTCCTTTTTGTTAATTTTCTTCAAGTTTAAAACTGGCTATTCTAAATGTAGGGATGTTTACCAATCAGATTATACCATTAGCTGTTTACAAAAATGGTTTCACAAGGATTTCTCATGTCTTGTATTTATTTTCCAAATTCCTATAAAACCTAAAATATGTTGCCTTATTATGGTATTTGCAAAATCCTAAAGCATTGAAAATCTAGATGGTTTCTGTATTAATGTGAAATTGGCCATGGATGTGAACTTTAAATATATTCTTGATAGAAAGCTTTTCTTGTAGCAGTATCTTCACTCCTACTTTTGCTGTCATTTTGAGAAACGCATCCAGTGATGTACCTTAAATCTAGAAGATGGCCATTTAAAATTCATAATGTATCTACATATCACGCATTAAAAAAGTAACTGTCACTTTGTTTGCCATTTGTAGGTGGATTCAGAGCCGATGTCACTGTAAATGGGGTCGATTTTGAATGTACAACAGGTGGTGACACGTGTTCCAATCCTCGGGAAGCAAGAGAATCAGCTGCTGCACAGATGCTGGCCAAGTTACGAGCAATGGCAAGTTCAACCCCATAGCTTTTAGGTCTTTTCAATTACAAGGAATAGGAAGGCATGTTAGCTTGAGATTCATACCATATATAAGGTTCGTTTTGAGCACTAGGATGGGGAAAGAACACGTATGCACAGGGTTCGTATGTTACCATGTTATAGACGTCAAAAGCTCAAATCTTTGATGTCTGAGCAAACAAGATACTTCAAGTATTAACTAATATAATACCAATAGGTTGATTTCATTGATCGGTCCTTGTAAGATGAGGTACACAAAATTTCTGAAAAAGTGGCCTTAATTCTGTGTATTCACTCCAAAGTACAGGTACTTTAACCTACAAATTAAAGGAATATAATTGAACACAAGTCAGCATTTTGGGTTTTGTTCGGATATATACGTCCTGGGTTGGTTACTTAACTGTGGAATGTAGATGGGTTCATAATTTTTCATCCCAGTCTATAACTTGTGTCAAGCTACAGATGTGTGTCAATTTAACTGGTCAATGCTTCTTGTTAGCTTCATATTATTATTGGTGAAGGTAATGTAGACCTTACATCTATGCTGGGTCCTCTGTTGTTCTTCATACCAGCTGTTCCATATGTAGGAAATCTTTGTAGTGTGAATATAGATGCCATGGAAGATTCGGATGAGATGGAAGTCCACCTCAGATCAATTGACCGCAAAAGAAATTTTTGCCTCCGTCTCTCAGTAGCGTATTGCGTGCTCGTGCAATTATGCATGTGTGCCCCCAATTTTTATTATTTGAGTACTGCGTCTCTGTTTGGGTGTTTGTACACATGCCTATGGCTACGATCAACTCATGGCTCAGGCAATTGATTGCTTCTACCTTTAATTCCATTCATGCCTCTGGTGTAATACACCAAGTACTAGGGCAATGCGCCGAGTGGCTCATAAACTTGGCATATATGAATTGTATATTTGTTTTAATGCACTAAAGGATACACGCTTGGGCTGACAGTATACCATTCTTTTGATGAACTGGGGTCTTATTTAATGGCTTCTCGTGCTTGGATACAATAAAAGCACAGAAAATGGCTACGTCTTTGAGGAATGAATGCATTCACAATCACAATGATAGTTTTCACGGCTTCCCATGCTTGGATACAATTAAAGCAAAGAGAATTCTCATACCTTAGAGGAATCTTAGTGCATTCACAACGCCAATTCTTAAAAATCTTTCCGAACAGCAGCCCTAATTGTGACATAAATCCCTTAAGGAAATGATCTAAAACACTATGCAGATCCATTTTCTACAAAACTGATTGGTGGGGAAACATTTCCCACGTTGAAGTAATTGAAAGTGAGGGAGAGAGATTGATTTCACTCAATGATTTTTGCATTGAAAAGAAAATCCCGACTTTACATTCTGGTATCTTTTTGTTTTTTGGATTTTTTTTGTTTTTTTTTTTTTTGTTTTGAAGTTATAAAAAAATGTAAACGCATTAGAAATTTGCCTCATCCTCAGCAAATTTCAATAAATACCTCAAAATTGAAGGCTTAAGATCATCTTTTACTTCGGCTTTGGTTTCAAAAACACCCTTCATTATTCGTGTGTAAAGCCTTTCAAGCTGTGGAATGCTGTAGCTAGAGGTATGCTTCACGAGAAGCAGCTTGACAGACTCCACTTGGTTTGAAATATCACCATCAGACACTACTACATCTTCAGATCCGCTCCCATCAGCATGACCAGAAGCTTCTCCAGAAGTTTCATGCTGATTACCATCAGCAGATGAGGTTTCTGGTCTTTCAGGATTTTCATCATTTGTCTCAGGTTCCTGGGATGACTTTGGCAGTTGTGAATCTTGCTGCCGTGACTTATCTTCTACTGTTGAAGCTGATTGTCACCAAGTTCAATATCAAGATATTAAGTTTTCTATCTGATTCTAATAGAAATTTAAACATGAGAAATTCAGAAGTTCAGATAAGAAACCAGAAAAAGATCATTCTGGCAATGGGCATGTTGTGTGTGGTGGGTGTGTGAGAGAAAAAAAGAAAAAAGAAAAAAGAAAAAAGAAAAAAGAAAAAAGAAAAAAGAAACAAGAGTGATGCTGTGATGGTAAGTACTACAGTAGGCCTTTAATTTTTTATGCATCCCCTCTCAGGTCAGTGATGTACTAGAGATTGATCCCTAAGATGGATTTTATAACACAAAAACAATTTAGAGGGAGTTGAAATCCGTATGCATCTGTGCTAACTCCAGGGAAATTCGGTGAGGTTGTAGGAATTAAATACAATTTAGACTTGTTCCATCTATGCATCTCTTTCATGATAATAACAAAACTGATGGTAAAAAGTGATGCTAATAAATATAATAATCTCTAATGTACCAATGTATAAAAAAGAAATATGAAATGAGAATCACAACTTAATAAATATACAATCTCTAATGGACCAATGAACTCTAGCCAAGTGGTACCTCCTCCCCTTATAAACAAGGGTGGAAAGTAAGGTCATAGGTTGAAAATCCACCAAATGCATGTATAAACTTACCAATAATAAGAAGAAAAATCTCGATCAGATCACATGCAGTTTTAGTTGAAAGTTCTGTTACTTGAAAATCAAAACTAATTCAAAATCTAGGTCAAAGATTGATACGAGTTTTTACAAGGGACTTATTGCTCACTGCCCATTTTATTTGAAAGTGTGTTCCAGTTGTGGATGATTTTTGAAAATTTTAAACAGCCCAATTTCTTCTATTGCCTATTCCCCAGTATATATATATGAGCCTTTTTAGAAGACAGTTACAAAATGGTACCTAGTAAAGGAAGATACTGCGTTAATGGTTTTTTGTTCTTACAGATAAGTTAGAACCATTAACAGAAACTTTGGTCCTTGTTACAACCGGGCAAGGTATCTGCTGTTTTAGCAGTGATTTCATTGAGGCATAGTACTAAAAGCATAACTACTACAAAGGTTTTAATACCTGCATGTGCAGCATCAGCATTCTTCTTTGCCCGTTTCAGTGCCTCATAACTTTGATCTAGATTAACCTCTGGTTGGACATTACGAAGTCGTGCACTCACTCTTGTAACAGTTCCCAGCTGCACAACAGGGTTAGATGGGAAAGTAGAACCCGCCATATCATCTGGCAAATGCATAGGACCACCTTGGGCAGCAATCTTGTCACAGTATGCAACCAATGCAGGGTCCATTTGTGATAGCATCCCATGCACCTGAGGGGGAAACAAAACAAAGGAGCAACTTTATGACATGTGACTGAGCACCCACAACTCAAAAGCAATGAACAAATAAACTTACTGCATCTCGAAGTTCATAAGCTCTACTAACAATCCTAGCACCGTTATAATCATCTCCGTTGTAAGCCTGAACCAGGGACAGGAGAATACATCAAATTGCCATATGATAAAAATTGTAAGACAAACATCAAAATGTAATTACAGTAACTGTTTGAGTTGATCTTTGTGCAACATGTTCTTAAGGAACTCAGAAGTACAAAAATGCAGTAATCAAGTCACAAAATAAAGTTTATAGCACCCTGTTTATTTGGTTGAACTTCAGATATTCAAAGCAGTTACATGTAACTAAACATGAACTCATTTGAATTTAAAAAAAAAAAAATGCAATTCTCAAGTAAGCTTAATGTAAACTTTTTGGCAACAGAAACAACAGTGAGATTCAATGCAAAAGCAACACCATAGAACACCCTACTTCATGAAAGAACCAGCATCCCAAACAAACAGTGAAGCTAAATTCCTGGGTCCTGCCAGGTCACTGGGTAATGAGTGGGAGTTGATCAGCAAATGCTTTCGCAATCTCCTCAAAAAAGGTCACACTCCACCCTTATAAAAGTGAAGGTCGGTGCGTGAAGTAACACTTACTATAAATTAATATTATTGATAAATTACATGCATCAGCATAAGTTGTTACTTCACTTTAGCCTAACTTCTGGTTGTTATTATTATTTTTTTAACCAACTGCAGACCAGAAGCTTCGTCAAACTCTCTGAACTCACCACTTAAAAGAGCAGAGACCCTGCCTGGTTCTAACCAGGTTTCTGTTAATGGTTTTGTTCTTACAGATAAATTCACAACATAGCTAACCTATTGAATATTATATAGTTTTGACTTTCTACATTGCATGCAATACACAGACAACTTGGTGATGTAATAGGGATGTCAGCACAATCAGTTCATAAGCAGGATTAATTGAAACAGAACATTCACTTATTGGCATCCTACAAAATATTTATTTTAAAAAAACCATTAAGAGAACAATTATTACTGAATTTGGTTATTTGGAAATACAAAAAATTTTCATAGGAAGAAATGTTTTTCTTTTGAAGCAACAAACAGCATGATAGTTCAGTCAATCACAAGCAATAAAAAAAAGTTCTAAAAATCAATATCTTACTTTGCACTGTTTGTGTGGTACAAGAGAACATACATATTTTAGTACAAATTATTACCAAATTAACAATAGTGTCAATAACAAAAAAGGCATTACTTTAGCAAAAATCTCTTAAAGTAATATCTAATTTTTTCCATAGAATTAACTTGTACCATGGTTTTTAAACCTAAACCGGACTGGACGGTCTGACCAGGTTAACTGCAACCCGGCAATGAAGCCAGTTCTATAGCTTTGAAAATGGGATCATTCACTTTATGCTAGTGAACCGTCCAAGCTGCCAGTCTGACTGGCAAACTATTAAACCATTCATGGTCAGACACTTGGACTGGGTCTTAAATGTTGGAAAAATTGCAATGGCAGGATGGGGTTTCAAATCTGTGACTTGTTCTTTAAGGATATTACATGCTAAACATCAGGCTATACAACCAAATTAATGAACACCTAGGATGCACGGACACTTCATTTGGGGTGTTGTATCCATGTCGTAACAATTTCCTATTTGCCATATTATGTTATAATTTTTCAAAAATTGCTTGTCGCTGTATTGTACCCATACCTGTACCCATGCATCGTAGATGAACGCATACGATAATTATAATTTTATTTCAATTCAACCCCTTATACTAACACACTTGACCATCCCAATGACAACAAATATATATTAGTTAATTAATGAACAACTAATATATTTATTTTGAAAATTATAGTTTTAGATTAAGCTGCTTTGTGCTTGAAGGATTAATAAATCCATTATTTATTTATGCTAGTTTATGCTTTATTATTTTTTATTTGTCTTACAAAATTTGTGAAAATCATTTGAAAATTATTTAAATTTCTTTTTATATTATTTTCAGTCAATTTTGCTTTTTTATTTTTTTTTTCAAATCAAATCCATTTATTTGTATTACAATTAATTATGACTTCATCACATTTCAAGTTCCGGTTGAACCCCAACTCAACCTTTAAACCTTCCTTTCTCAGTTCTTTAAATGGTTTGATTTTTATAACATTGCTTGGTACAATTGCTTGTAATAATATTTTTTTATATATC
Source organism: Quercus parvula (assembly GCA_030820535.1). Taxonomy (NCBI): domain Eukaryota; kingdom Viridiplantae; phylum Streptophyta; class Magnoliopsida; order Fagales; family Fagaceae; genus Quercus; species Quercus parvula. The sequence goes on along the minus strand of JAUAME010000007.1, from coordinate 10,775,508 downwards.
CCTTAATTAACGATGTATTTAGGTTTTCTAAATCAATGTTCTTTTGGTAGCTATTTTTATGAAGAGAATGTGTCATTTGAGCTCGGTGCTTGTGTAACTCAGCAATATATATATATATATATATTTTCAATTTTGATTTTGATTTAGCCATATACGATAATACGAATATACACAAAGGTGTTTTGAGGTCTAACATAAGAACTTCCCTGTGTTAGGTTATAACTCAATCAAGGAAGCGTATGAGTTATGACAGGGAGAAAAGGAATTAAAATGGTAACTTTTGGAACATAAATGAAAATTACTTATACACTCCTATATGGAGCAATGTTACTGCGAATCCTAATATCATATATGTGCAGGCTGTAAGCTAGTGCTAAAATATTTTGGTGCTTCAACTGGCCTGTACAATTTCCTATTACAACAATATATAGCATCTTAACTTCCAAACATTGTCCTGGTCACTATGAGACATTTCAACAAATATTTAGTTACATGCAAAACCCATAGCAAAGAACACACACCTTCGCATTGGAAACAATGAGATCTACTTCTTGCGCGAATGTTGAACATGTAATATACTGCCCTGAATCAACACGTTGAAGCAGAGTAGACATGTCCAGAGGGTTCTGGATAATTGAACGGTAGTTTGGAGCATCCTCGTCCAAGACTGGAAGATGGAAGGCGCTAAACCGTTTATCATACAAAACCCTGCAGACACACGAACAAAAAATATATAAGAGAGAGGGAAAGATTATATAGAAGATTTCTGATAAAATAGTATGACAAATGTAAATAGGATAGGAGCTCATATGTGTTGAAGTGGGCTGAAATATCCGATACTATTAATTGGATAAGAACACAGTTAAAAACCAACATAATTGTGCACTGTTCATCATTATATTTATTGGATAAGGACACAGTGTTAAAACAAACGTCTTGCCTCATAATCTGACACAAAATGCAATTAATGACAAAACCAAGAAATGCAGTGATATCAATTAAAGAAATATACCAATATTTATGGAGTGGACTAGGGGTAGAAAGGAAAGGACTATCTTACCGGTTGCAAACATCTCTTAGGCACATTCGCAATCGGCGAAGGGCATGCTGCTCAGCTTCTACCTTGGCTTTTAACTCAGAGACCTTTGGACCACTTGCCACTTTTGGTGCCTTAGGAAGTTCAGTGAGGGAGGCCGACTTGGGTGATTTTTTTGCTGTGCCCTCCGACAAGACTGACAGAGCAGCTTCAATTAAGCGGTCAAAGAACAAAGATCTGTCTTCAGCAGATGGTTCACTGACCTGGTAGCTGACCCCAAAAAACAATAATAATAATAATAAACATAAGAGTATAAAATTAACTTCAGGCATGAAAAGCACTTCTGATATGATAAAATTGACTTCACAAATTTTAAGTTCAATGCATCAGGTTTAGCAAATATTAACATAAGCCAAAAACACTAAATTGAGTAAAAACCGTCGTGCATGTCTAGTAAGCATTTAAAAATATGCATCATAAGAATCAGAAATGACAGAGTCGGAATCTGCAATATAAGAGGACTATTAAAAGAATTGAAATCCATGATTTTTTACCATGACAATCACCAACATTTAAAATAAGTACCAGAAGAGTTACAAATATCAGTATTTGCAAAGAGCTTTCAAAAAATAAAGGAATGCATACACATAACGGAGAGAAAATATTGAAGAAGGCACATCTTCAATTTCAGCAAGTGGAACAGAGGATGTTCCAAGAAATAATATAGGTAAGTCAGAAGGCAATTCTTCCAGCAAAGTCTGCAGGACAGCCCTGAGCTGCTCATGTGCCTGCAATATCAAGTCTATTAAAATTAGACAGCAGAAGAGCAACACAGAGTATATCAAGGATTTTGAAGCACATTATAAGAATAAAAATGAATTTTGAGCATGCAAAATTGCTTATTTAGCACATAATTCACATCAGATGTGCAAAAAAATCACTCACATTCTCCCACCAAAGGTTGAACTGAGGTAAATAGAGTATTGATGGTGTTGTTCTCCTTGCTTCACCAAATATATGTACCAGTGCCTCCTCTGGGGTCTTTGCACTAGGATCTGAAAGAAGAGATGGAAGTCCTAGAGAATGAACAGGAAATTTCTCCATTTCATGTAAAATTGCTGGCCCAATATGATCCTGTTAAACTAGAGCAGTAAGTATATTTAGTTTGCAGTTCGCATAGTGGTAATTTATCATATTCAATAAGTTCCATGATATTTACCAGCCCAGTACCTTCACCACCATAAACTAGAAGTCGAGGCCTGTAGACAAGAGGAATAGCAGAACCATAAGAGAGCATAGAAAGCTTGGTCAACTCTGATGACACTGCAATTGGAGGGAATATATCTGATACAGAATTCATGGCTTTCTGAAGATGTCTTTGTAGACATGGTGCAACTACTGAAGACAGCGGCCTAGAGTGCACAACAGCTCCTCGGTGAGCAGCTGGGGTAATTGTTGACATGGCTTCAACAAAGTGATACTTCTCAACCTTTACTGAATCAACATCAATCACAAATTTGTCATCACTTGTGTAAACCTGAGGATATTTTTCACGAAAAGCACGAATGGCAGCTTCAGTGCACAGAGCTTTTAAATCAGCACCACAGTAGCCTACACAACTAGCTGCAAGTTCCAATTTTAGTTCCTTTGAAGGAGGATGTTTCCATTTGCGAGTGTGAATGTCCAAAATTTCAGCACGTGCCTCACATCCAGGCAAAGGAAAATTAAATTCACGATCAAATCGACCAGGGCGTCGCAAGGCTCCATCAATGGCATCAATCCTGTTGGTAGCTCCAATTAAAACAACTTGTCCACGAGAATCAAGACCATCCATTAAAGCAAGCAATGTAGATACAATAGAATTATGAATTTGCTCTTGTTTGCTAGATCTCACAGGAGCGAGTCCATCTATTTCATCAAAAAAGATGATGGAAGGCTGATTCCTTTGTGCTTCCTCAAAAAGTAGTTTCAATTGTCTTTCAGCCTCACCAACCCATTTGCTTAGAACATCGGCTCCCTTACGCATGTAAAAACTCACTTTCTGGCCAGCCTTTGATGCAGCACAGGCTAATGCTCTGGCAATTAACGTTTTCCCAGTGCCAGGAGGACCACATAACAATACTCCTCTTGGTGGGGTGATGTGATAACTTGCAAAGAAATCTGGATATAATAATGGAAAGAAAACCATTTCCTTCAAAGCATCAATATATTCAGAAAGCCCACCAATATCATTAAAACTAACACTCTCATCAACCTGTAAAGGTTGAATGTCAGCCCCTCCCTTTGAGCTTGGCCCAGCAGTTTGAATCCCAGAAGTCAACGTAGTAAAAGCATCACCCTGATGACCCCAACCTGATGCAGCAATATTCAATCCCCATGCTGTTGTCCCATGCATCTCTAGTCCCCCAAGAAGCCAAGGAGGCCCAGATCTGCTCCCACCTCTCCCCCAGGGAATTGCAGGGCCTTGGTCCAGCTCATCCACAAGAAGAGAATCATCAGAATCTTCAGCTCTCGTCATACGATGACGCTTATGAACTCTTGATCCACCCTTCCTTACATCCCTACCAACCTTAGTCCCCATTCCCTGGTGTAATACTCTTCGAGGAGATCTAGGTCTAGGCTTACCTTCTTCCATAGACAGCCGTCGTACTTCTGCACGATTTCGGAGATCGTATCTCCTCCTTCCCTCTTGTTCTTCTTCACCCTCTTCATCATCACCATCACCATCGTCATCTCCTTCATCCTCACCGTCATCCTCATCTTCACCCTCACCTTCATTTTGACCATCATCTGCGTCATTATCGTCAACATCATTCCCATTTTCCATGTCATCTTGACCTTCCTTCTCTAATGAAGTACCTTGCTCATCATCAGACTCTAACTCCAACCGTTCTCTTGCCATTGATTTAGAACGACGAGGGCGCAGTCCTTCACGCCTAGGTGCTGGTTTAGTATCCACAATCTTCCTACGCTTGGGAGATGATAAGTCATCATGACTCATACTATTGTCAACTCGGTTCCTCAAACGTCGAAATGTGGGTCTCTGAAACAAAACGGTGCAACTTTAGTCCCAAAAAGAAAATTTTGTATGGTATTGTTGAAGATAAAAACCCTAGCATAGCCAAGCTAATAACTAACTTCCACAAAAATTGCATGTAGGTAGAGTAATAGATCTCACCATTAAGTCTTCATCCTCTGTTCCTGAACTATCTGTGTAATCCTCGAGATTTACAGAAACCCTTCTCTTTCTTGTGGAACGCCTAAGGTTGGTTGCAACTGACTGCAAATATAAGCACCAAAAACATATATGAGAATATGAAAATGCTTGAAAAATCTATGGAAAGGGACCACTGTCTTGATCTTATTTGCTTCAACAAAAGAGGACATATTTCTGGCAAAAGCGTAAAAGATGATACATCACAAAACCAATGACTGCTAACCATTAAATTTATGTCTCTCTCACTACAAATTACAATCTGCTATCAAATAGTTATATAAGCAAAAGCAATTATATCTTCACCACCATTCAAGGAAAATTCTGAATATTACATAAACTCATGCTATTGTTGTGTTGAACCTCCGTGAAAGGATTTTAGTTAATAATAGAAGCAAGAAAATTAATAATATAACTTTTGACTTTTGGTGCATTAACAATGCCTGTGTTTTCCAACTTCATGTGTTATCAACAGGAATTACAGCACATAATTTGAAAGTACGAACATGAAACTCCAACACAAAAAATCGCAAATTTACACCACACAAGAACTCACAGAAATTTCCAGTGCAGTTTTCTCTTCTTCTTCTTCTTCTTCTTCTTCTTTTTATTTTCTTTTATTTATTTATTTTTATTGCTAAGATATTAACAGTTTCTAATGACACTACTGGCTAAGACTATCACATTGCAATTCATCAAGTTGTCTCTTAAAAATGAGTGATGCATAACCAAAAACTAAAGAACACTAAAGAAGAAGAAGAAGATAAATTATACTTTTCATCTCTGAAAATTGGTGTTTTTAGTCCCTCAAATTTAAAAAGTTAGGATTTTGTCCCTCCATCTATTTTTTTTTTTGGTTTGCGTGATTAACAGGCTGCTAAGGCACTCTATTTTTTAGGACTTAATAAGGTACCAACCCCATAGATGGACAAAATTGTTGCCCTTTTGAAATATCAGTGACCAAAGTTGAATTTTTACCCCAACTTCATGGACCAAACGTACCCTAAAAAAAAAAGCTTCACAATATACTTTGTACACAATAATTCCCATATTTGACCAAAATGCTCTAACGAACTTCCTCCTTCCACAATAAGAAATGGAGATTGTCGTCATGAGTTCAAGACGCACTAGCATTTCGCCAATGAACTCAAGCTGTAATACTCCGTTTGTTTTGATGTAAAACCTTATGTGAAGATACTTTTCTACGTTTTTCATGTTTTCCGTGGTATCAGAAAAAAAAAATATATGGGCTAAAGAAAAACTATCTCTTGACTTCTCTTATTACTGAAAAACAACTTTATCTCACCCCAACCTAAATAAGGGAAATCAAAAGTTAGTTTTCCAACTAATTTTTAAGGCTGCTACCAAACATGGGAAAATGAGACGCTAATGTCGAAACAATAGGACAGAGGGCTTCAACTTCAAGACTCATTATGTGCATGTATTTTAAATTTGAACTCTAGACGTCTTTGTTGGAAATTGAGCTACATAAGGCTCTTCTTCAATACACACTCAAATTAAAAACAAACAAATACAAAAGGCTTCGAAAAATCGATAATCAACAATGAAGAAATAGAAGGAAGGAAGCACTGACATCTTTGTTGGGAGTGCGAACACACAGCATTTTGGCAATCTGAGAAGCGGCAGTCCTGGTCTTGCTCTTGGTCTTCTGCTTCCTGATGTTCCCTGTATAGTACAAATACGCTCTCCCGTACATCTTCGGCCTCCTCCGCAGCCTATCGCTCGTTCGCACCGGCATCGCCATCCCTTCCCCCGCCGCACCGCCACCCTCTCCATCCCTTCCTCCTCCTCCTGATTTCTTCGAGTGCATACCAATTCCAATTTTCCAACCCCCAAACCCCAAAAAAAAAAAAACCACAAAAATTCTAGCTCCACTCTGCAACTGTATATAACTGTAAAATTAACGGTCAATTGCAGAAATTAACAGGAAAAAAGTGCATGCAGTGTAAAACTCGTGAAGGGGGAGGGGTATAAATGGAAATGTGAGTTTTTTTTTTTTGTGAAAACGCGAATGAATTTCAAGCTTTTAGCTGAGTTGATGAAATTTTTTTTTTTTTTGGTTTTTGAAAAATCATTTGCAGAAAAAAATTTGATGATCGTGAGAGGAAGGAGATGGACGGTGGAGATTTACCTGATCAGAGACACGGAGAGATCTAACGGTTGAGATTTGCAGAGAGAGAAGGAGAGAGAGAGAGAGAGCTAAAACCCTTTGGGAGTGAGAGAGAGAAGGGTGGAGGTATATAAAAAACCTAAAGAGAGAGAGAGAGAGAGAGAGAGAGAGAGAAAGTCGCAGGTTTGGGTTTGGGTGATTGGGTTTTGGGTTGGGTGACTCAGTTCTGACTCGGGGGTGAGTCACGAGTTCCGAGTTCGAAGTTCGAGGCTAAGGTAAAATGGGACCCAGGCAGGCCTTTGTTGTTTTTTGCTTTGCTTTGCTAATTGCTATGCTTGAAGTCTCTCTTCTGCCTTTGCCTTGTTTTGAGCGCCACGTGTGTGTTATAATATTTTTTTAGCGTGTTTAGCTGTTTGGCAGTGACATTACGTTACGGTAGCCAGCGAATGAATGCTTGCCACGTGGGATAAGATGGTTGTGTTAGTTGGGGGAGTTTTATTTATGCTGATGTGGCAGATTATCATTGGGCTTGTTTTGCTCCGTCCAATACATAGTTTTTTTTTTTTTTTTTTTTTAATTTAAATATTTTGGGCTTTATTTATTGGGTTTTGCTTACTTTTTTTCTAATTAAAATCTTCTCTATGTTTTAATGGGAAACTACCACATCAATTACTAACTAAATAAAAATGTGAAGATTAAAACCTATTATCACTTATTATTGTGTAATTAAAACAAAAATATACCTCCAGTTAAAAAGATAATAGTGGTAAACCAAACCCTTATTTTTGTTGATATTGTTGTAAGGTGCCTACTCCTAATAATATTTTTTGTATATTTTTTTTTTGAAAAAATAAAGTCAAATTGTACACAATATCTAAGATAAATTGCAAATTACACCCTTAAAATTTAAGGATGCTACACTCTAAAATTTCATAATTTAGATTTTACCTTTTAAAACTTGGAGTGTTTGGATTTTACACTCTGATGTTTTAGAATTTGAATTTTACCCCCAAAATTTTGGAAATGTTTGAATTTTACACCCATAAATTCTAAAATTTTAGGGTGTAAAATCCAAACACTCCTAAATTTTAGGGAGTGAAATCCAAATATTCTTAAAATTTATAAGGTAAAATCAAAATTTTGAAACGTCAGAGTATAAAATCCAAACACTTCCAAACTTCAGGGGGTAAAATTTAAATTCTAAAATTTCAAGGTGTAAAATCTAAACACCCTTAAATTTTAGGTGTGTAATTTACAATTTATCCTAAATATTTAAATAGGTGAACACAATCAGGTAAAATATTTAATATTCCTTTTGAAAGAATATGTGGTACAACTTATAATTAAACATTTCTTATTCCTTAATTTATATCTTCATAGCATTTGTTATCTTGAAAAAAAATAAAATCACACTCCACATAAATATTTTTTTTTAAAGTGTACACAATCTTAATGAATTTATGTGTGTAAACTAATTAATTATTGGTAAATATAATTTGTATTTATTTATTTTGAAGAATGTTGTATTATATTTCAAAACTAAATATTTATTATCCGTTAATAAAACCCTTTTTTAATCTATGCTATTAAAAAGAGTCTTTTATTTGCGGTTGCCTAGATAGAAGTCTAGAACTATTTGCAGTTGCCTAGCTAGAAGTCTAGAACTATGTCATGAAATACAAAATTTATATACAATTTTTGGGGTTGCTAGCATTTTAAATTTTATTGGAGAACTTATACTAATATTTTAAGTTTATCTTTTTACAAAACCAATACAAACGTACTATAAAACTGAAGTTTCAGTAATTATTGGAATTGTAATATGTATGATATAGGTTAAGACAATTATTCAAACAGTGATATATATTAAAGTTAGTTTGATATTGCAAGACATAATGCCAATTTTACACTTTTTATTATTAATTTATTTTTATAATCAGTCAATTTTACACTATTAGCCGAGAGAGAGAGATAGAGAGAGTCAATTTACACTATATATATTTTTTATTTTATAATCAGTCAATTTAACACTATTAGCCGAGAGAGAGAGAGAGAGAGAGAGAGTCAATTTTACACAACATATATATATTTTTATTTTATAATCAGTCAATTTAACACTATTAGCAGAGAGAGGGAGAGCGAGAGTCCATTTTACACTATATACAAGCCAGTTTTGAGTTTTGACAATAATATATGACACCCGTGGTAGAGGCGTAGAGTTTGTGTCATGATAATATTATATGAGTCTCGTCTCAATGTGATGTACATGTACCTTGTATGCGTACTACTCATAATTGACATGCATTACAAAATTTGAAGCCTTGAGAGGTTGAGTTGAGTCTTTAAATCATATTAGCCACTTCACACGTACTCCGCACGTACTCAAAAACTCTTAAGAAAATAAGAAAAGTTTCAAACTTTTACAATAATGCGTTTAGAGAGAGAGAGAGAGAGAGAGAGAGAGAGTAACTAACAAAGGAAGTGGGAAGGACAATTAGAATCAGTTGAAATTTTATTAAAAGTCATGTATAATTTTTTTTTTTAACCACTTAGCCTTATTTGAATATATATATACACATATTTTTTTCCTTCTCAGTCTTCTTCTTTAATGCATAATTTTTATATGGTTTTTGTATTCATTATTATAGACATTCAAAAGATAACACAAAACGATTAATTGTTTTGACAGTTTTTTAATTCTTCATAAAAATTTTCCTAAAATAGATGATTAATATATATGCCCTAAGAGCACACATTAACCGGAACCTTTTATAATATTATTGATTATTGACATTAGTTTTTTCTCATTCTCTCTCTCAAATATGCAAATTGCATATGTAGTTGCTTAAAAACAAAATACTGTGCAATTTTCACAAAATCCAATTTTTGTTTTTTTCCAGTTAACTTAACCATTAATCTCTTATAGTCAAATAAGAAATTTGGAATTTAAACCTCGCTTACATCAAAAATCAATTAGTGTTTTAATTTAATGATAAATAACAATTGTCATAGAACAAATGTTATAGGTTCAAATTTTATCCTAAAAAGTTTTTTTTTTCTTTCCCCAAGACTTAAATGAAATTGCAGTCAACAAACGTGCTTTGATTTTCCGCATAGACATAATGATGCCAATCATACGGGTGTATCTTTTTATTGGGCAATGGGCATTGCATGAATGACTAGGAGCATGAAGCAATTCAAAACTTATTTGATACGTTCGTGTCAAAGAGTGGAGACCGTGCTGGTCTTTATCCAATAATCATGAATTTGATGTAAGGGCCTTCCGCGTAGGTTCTTGGGAGCTTTTTCCTTGACAAACTGTTGCCCATGTAAACCTCTATAATGGATTAGCTTTGAATGCACTTGATTGTCCTTGTTGATCACTGTTTATTGCGTAAAGTGGACGGGAGAATATTAATCATATTTTCCCTAGTTTATTTAAGCCGTTTTTACTAGTTGTCTCATTTCTTTTTTTATGAAGTTTGACATTTCATGAGACAATCGCATGATACTATTCTCTTGAGAGGTTATATCATGAGATAGTCTTATGAGATTCACTACTGGTGTGAGAGAGGTCTCGCAAAATTGTCTTATAAGATACGTTTTTTTCTATCCTCCTACAACATGTGAAATCTACACATTGTGAGAGGAATGTCTCATAAAATGTCTCATAAGATACATTATAACCATTTATCCATATATCAATTCCATGCTCCCTCGTGTATCTGTTTGTACACACTTGTGGTGAAAGATGATGGTGTCGACAATGACAGTGATCACAACAACAACAATAATTATAATAAAAAAGTCCCAGAAAGCAAAAAAAAAAGAAAAAGAAAAAGAAAAAAAAAAAGAAATCGAATAGCTTGTATATAACATAAATAATTTATTTTAAAAAAATGTTTAAAGAGGGGTCTTACATATAATTACAAAGTATAATGTCCTGTATGAAGGAGGTATGCATCTATTTAAATATTAACAACTATTGCCAAATATTCAAATATGTTCTTGCAAAAGACAACCAATTTTCTCCAACACGCACTCTCGTCCCTGCTCATTTCATACATTTAAAACTAGAAACTGATCTGTACTAAAGCTAAAGAATGAAAAAATACCCGACCGGTTGGAGACGAAAAAAGAGAACAAAGAAAATGAACAATAGATAGTTACATTAATGCATGACAACCAATTCTATTAGCATCCAGCTGCTTTCAAGAATTTGTCAAAAGGGCTTGAAGGAGGTAATCTGAAAGAATTCTGTCCATACTCAAGTGAACAGAGCTGAAGCTGATCATGCCCCCTAATTGGTGGCTCCATATTTATCAGCTTTAGATCTCCTTCTGAAAACTCTGTTGCCTGGAACAATAGCCAAGAAAGAACAATTCAGTGGTGTTTTCTTCAAAATGTATATTAATAACACAACCACCCAGCATTCAAGATGTTAAAATGTCTGCAATCCTAAACTATGTCTACCAACTACCATATTATTAATACACTGACCCACCTTTCATAGCCAAAATATTAGATTAATGTTACTGAGCCATAACGTTTTCTTAAATATAGCGCATAACATAGGTCTGACTGTCTCTCCAGATCATATGATGGATAGGGAACTTCCAAAGTGGGATAAACACATAGCTTTGACTGATATTACGAACTGCCCCCCTCTTTTCCATTCCAAACCTTTGTATGAGAACACCCCCCCCCCCCCTCTCTGTTTTCGCTGCAGAGTTCAATTGACATTTAGATGTGATTGGGGCAAAACATTCAAGTTGGTGTACCGAAAGTGACCAAGCTTTTCATGTAAGAGTGTTCTCTCATGCTTTCATATCCTTCAAGGACATTAGATAATGTTTCAAATCTACATGGGGTGATAGAGGCCACCATGAACACCCCCCTCCCCCAACTCTTTTTTTAAACCTTATTTCTCTCTTCTTCTAATTCCTACACAGGCCAGACTTAATTACCATAATGAGGGAAAATCTAGATGAATTTACTCACCTTGGATGGCAAAAGGCATAATTTCTTTTCATTTTGATCAGAGAGAACTATTGCCTTTGACTCTTGTTTATGCTTGAAACTTTGAAGCACTGACATCTTCTGCTGTTTCCCTGTCACAAGGGCTTCACACTGGCTCTTCATTTGGTCATAAGGTATTGGCAAAGAAGAAACTGGGAAGCTAGCAACTTGTCTAGCTGTCTCCAAAACCTGACGATAATTTAGACACAAGTTAGACTCAAGGCAATAAGGAATTTATACTCCTCATATAATATTTGATAAAATGTTCACGGTAGGGGTTAGTCCTCTCCTTCCCATGTGTTGAAATTAAGACCTTCCCCTTAGCAAGGAGAGAGTGGTGGCTACAGAAGTATGAAAAGATGAATGGCTGTGATTGCACAAACCACCAAGGCCAATCAGGTAAAAGCTAATAAATATATATATTTTTAAAAATTTTATTTTTAAATCCAAAAGCACAGGAAACTTCAATTTGATTGTAGTAAAGGGATTGGCTGATTCCAAAAACTAGTTTTTCTTACTGATTCCAAAAGCTGATTAACACTTATAATGTCAAGGGTGGTATTAATGGAAAGTGATGTTCTGCGACCCGACTGACTTCCACTTGGTTCAGGGAAGGCTTCTTCATCCGTCAATGCTCCTGACGCCTGAAAGAAAGCCCATCATGTCAGAAGAACTGTGTCATATAAGATGGTTGCTAGAGTGGTGAAGATGGAGATACAACCACTGCATGTTTTACCTCATCAAAATCTGGAATCTCCATGCGGGCAAGAGGGGAACAAGGGTGTGGCGTCTCCATAAACAACGGAGGTCCTATGGTATATGCATCATCAGGAGAAAATCCCTGTGAGAGTTGGTTCTTTATGCTTGACAACTCATCCTGGGGAGAAGAAAAAATTTTAATACACAATTAATACCAGAAGAAATATTCATACAGACAAACATAAACAGCTCAGAGAGCTAGAAAGCAATAGCACATTTGATGGAACTTTGATTAAAAACACAACAATTGTACACCGGGAATTCATTGTAGACCATTCAATCAGACAATCCATTTATACATTTCAGAAAACCACCTCACAAAGTAAGTGAAACCAAGAAGCAGCCAGACGCTGGCTTGCCAAAGACTATGAATTCAATGTTTTTTTTTTTTTTGAACGAACTATGAATTCAATGTTAAGTGCTCTATCATATGAACTCAATGACATAATCATCAATGTTTATTGGCCACTCCTTTCTTCATCATGATCTTCTTATGCGACTCAGTTTTTGAAGTAACTTTTTTTCCTCTCTAGTTGACTAGTAGGGAACAACACTTTCTACACAGTGATCCTTTTAGTTATATTTACAACTTCCTAAATCCCCAAAGACAACTATTGACAGTTGCTAAACCAATCAAAAGCTTAGTCTTTGATAGCTGTTATATACTTAATGAACATATTTTCATATTTTGATTAAAAAAATGTCCACTTAAAAAGACATATTCTTAAGAGACTGCATTATAATGAACTGGTATATCACCTCTGACAATGTTGCAAATTTAGACATGAAGTGTGATATCACAGTTTCTTTCAACTGTTGGTCATCTGACTCTATTGCTGAGAGAGATTTTGATGCAGCAACTTCATCTTCCTGTGTTCCATATAATATCTTCTTTTTATTAGACTCTATAGGGACCGCCTGTAGCCGGATATCGTCGACCAATTCAAGATAAGGATCAACCTGTAACATGTAATTTCAATAAAAGGATCTAGGACAATAAAAAGAAGCTAGACGAAATAAATTCCTTCTCAATGGGGTAGGTATAATGAGCCTTAATCTGTAGGGTAGGTGCTGGTATTAACCATTTTATCTGTCAAGGATGCTTTGACAACAGGAATTAGCTCTGGGAGACTGCCTGCCCTGGCTGAAAATATTAGCATTGATGATGCCAAGGTAAAAAGAGACCTTCTGCGAGATAGCTGTAAACCTCCTGCAATAAGTGTGCAAGAAACATATCATTTTCTTCTTAGATTGATGAAGAGAGAGAGAGAGAGAGAATGAATATAAAAGATCATTCAAGGATTTTAGAGCTTCTTGACAAGCCTGCTGTTTCTACATGGTCTACCTTTGTGCTGGCCTGCTGGGGACCACATTCTACTCAATAGTCAATACATATTTGACTATTCCCTTTTTAAAAGAAGTAGAGAAAAGCATAATTCAATCATACATTCAGCTTACCTTCTTGATCTAGAGAGATGCTTCGAAGGGAGAATGCCAGCTGGAAACATCTTACTAGTGCCACATGACTGGAGGTCTGTCAAGACAAAATAAAGCATCAAAGTTGAGACAAAGCTTTTCTCAGTAAGTTGAGTGAAAGCTTTTTAAGTATGAAACTTCAAAAATGTCATCGTCAATATTAACATGAAATCAAAATTAGTATTAAAAGGTGGAAAACACGTGTCATTTTCTGTATCTATAGAAATTCCTCTCCTTAATCCAAGCAAAGAACCAATCTACCATGTCAGACCATTGCTCCCTACCAACTGAACATGGAATCCCTATTCACTGAAGTTTTGATGGCCTTTATCGTGAGGTCTAGACAGAAAAAAAGTCAATGACATTGACAGGTAGATATTCTTGTCAGATTAATTTCTGATGCAGGATATTTCATGGTAGATTATATGCTGTCTAACCACCACGTTGATTAAAGTATGTAGGGGTGGGAAGGGGATATGAAAAATCTAGAGGTATAACACTTAAAATGAAAGCAAAGTGCAAGAAAAATAAGATTGGACAGAACCAGTGATAGCATGAACAATGTGCAACACCCCACCTTAGATCGGGTAAAAAGTAAAGCAATGTTATAAGTATGGGCCATTGCTGCGAAATTTGCAGGAGTGTTTTCTGCAGATGTTGCCTGAACCCAAATAGATGAAAGCAAGAGACTGACTTGGTGACTGCTCAACCGAAGCGAAGTTAGCTCCTGGACATTTTCAAATAGATGAGAAATTTCAATTAATATTTAAAATAAGTGATTCCCATGATAAGTTAACTAGAATTCTAAATTCTGAATTGTTAACCAAAGAACTTCAAAATATATGAGTTGCAGTTTCATACCAGTTTTCCACCAGCCAAAGCACGCTTGAAACTGTAAGAGTGATCAGGTGATGGATTAATTCCAGATTGTTCCAAATCCACAACTGAGTTTTGACTTCTCTGATCAACATTCATGGGTTCTGTGGTGTCTTTATCTTCGTCCTGAATGGAGAAGCTTCCTTTCCTTACTGTTTGCAATGTACCAACTGATGAAAACCTAGAGACTTCTGATGAAGGTTTGAAGTTCTGGTCTAACCAAGAACAAAAAAGGGATGGCATAAGCACCATGGAGAAAACACTGTGTGCCCTAACTCGTGTTTCAGGGTCTGGATGGGCCATTGCTACGAGCAGTTGGTGAAACAGAGCATCAGGAAAAGCCTGAAAGAGGCCATAAATATTATCTCAGAAACTTGGATGATTTTACAATATCTCGAAATGTACCAGCAAGGTACAATCTACATAAATGCACTTGCCTTCTTGTGGTAAGATACATTAGGGATGGGAGAGATAATCTTTGCAGTTTGGAATACAGCAAAGAGTGTTGCTCTAGCCACAACAGCAGTTGTTGGGATATTCTCGAGCACCACTGCCATCAAATCAAGAATAGGTCCCACATCTCCCACCTGTTAATAAAAAATAGGCTTTGTAAAGTAACTATGATGCAACTAGAATGATTTTCACAGCTGAGAACTCCGCCCCCTCTCTCCCCTTTAAAGAAAAACCACACGAAAAATAATAATAATAAATAACAAGGAGAAGCTAGTTTCTGAACTGTATCCCATAAAATCTATTTAATTTACTTGGACTTGCTTGTGTGGGGAAAAAAATTGAGAATCTTGAAAAGTAAATCAAATCTAAAGTAGAACTGAATAGTAAAGCTTGATAAGCACATATAATTTGTTGATACTGGGATGTTGCTCATTTGGTTGAAGAGGAGTAAAGTGTGTGAGGAGCTACTAAATGTTCCAGAATCACCACATACTTATCATTCTCAGGAGTTTACAACTATAAGGCCAACAATGCTTCATAGCACAAAAAACACTACCTTAGAAAAGGTGGAGTGAAAATGAGAATATTGGGACAAACAAGTTTAAGGCTTTGTTTGGTAGGAATGATATAAAAGTACGAGGAAAGAAAATAAAAGAAGAATGTTTTTTTTTTTTTTAAAGAAGGAAAGAGAGATGAATATATTCTATTATAAAAGTATGGTAAGGGGGATAGAGAGGTGGGAATATGTTTTTATATTAAGTTATTTTTAATAAATTTGAGGGATAAAATTGTCAAATCACCTATATAATACATTTTTCTCCTCTTTTCCTCCCATTTTGTGAGGCTTCAAAATGGTGGGCCTGAATAGAAAATAAATGCAGCTCCTTTTTGCTTTCCACTTTTCTACTCTACCAAACAAAAGAAAAGATCAACCCATCTTCCATTTTCTCTCCACCCTCTTCCATCCTCTCACTTTTCCTCCCTACCAAGAGCATTCGTAATAGGAAAAAATGTTTATCATGTGCAATGAGGACCACTTTTAATATGGATTTCTTTCCAATAACAAATTGGCTAACTGATTAAAGACAAAAACAGATACTCCAGAAAGGCATGTCATGCAATTGACAGGCATAATTAATAAAAAGCTTATTTAAATAGAACAAGGTCCAAAATCTACACAAACTTCCATGAATTAAGTAAAATTAGAAAACGACCTGGATTTAAAAAAAAAAAATGTCATGCCTTTCTTGATGTTTTCACTTCAGTATTCTGGATATTTCACAAATTGCTCAAAATTCATTTAAAACACAAAAACAGAAAAATTACAAACCTTAATTGACATCTGTGAAATGCATTTTCCAAGAGCCGAGTGAAGAGTATTCCACTTATCTGTAAGATCTCTAGGGCTGGATACTTCGGCTAAATTTTGCAGGCACTTCCGTAAATTTTTTATCAGGTCAGTTATTGCAGCAATGATCGCAACTGAGGCCTGTGGCTTTGCATTTTTTGCGAGTTTTGTGGTGACATTAACAATATTTATCTGTACGAGAGGTTTTTTGATGACATTCTTATGATCCAAGTGCTTGACCAGGATAGACAATAAGAGATGGGAGTTATCTCCTGATGTTGTACAATAAATATAACAAATATCAATTATGCACCAATGATTTATTAAAAAATAATTCTTTTAGGCAATGATAGAGCATTAAAGATCAATTGTAACCTGATTCCTCCAAAAGTGACTGCAAATACATCAAAACAGAAGAGGCAATTCCTTTTTCTGGAGACCAGTGGTTTTCAGCATCAAAACTATGAAAAAGGGGTTCAAGCACACGCCGCACTGTTGTGGCTTCCTTTGCCAATCTGGCCATATTACGCAAGCAAACCCTTGACCAGTAAGCAGGACTTTGGGACGCATCTCTGTGAAATTGGCAAATAAATGCAAGGATGCTATAAGTTTAAATACTTTTTGCATATAAAATGTATAGTTTTTGATAAAAAAGGTGATGATTTGGAAACAAAAATTAAAAAGCTTTACATGGTGGGGTCCAAATGAGGGTTAGTCAGGGCACTTGGCAATGAAGGAACCTTCTTGCTGATATCGGGGAAAGATGAGTCATGTTCCTCTACTTTAACCACTCCTTGAACCCACTGGTCCTGGGATTGAGAGTATAAGTCATCTTCCTTTCCATTCTTGGAACTAATTTGGAGATCCATGTAGTTATCCAAGGTCACTGATATGATCTATTACAGAACAGGTAAAAAAAACAAAAAGATTTCAAATTGATCCACGGAGATCCACTCTTGCTAGTGTACTTCAAAATAAAACTTTAAATTTTAAACCAAAAGATAAACAATTTTTAGCTTTTAAGGTCATTGCTTATGTCAAAAGCTGAAAAGCATTAATAATAAATGTGACAAAAGGAAAGGACTACTCACATTATCAAAGTCCATTGAGATATGGGAGTGCTCACCCATGAACCATACCTAGGCACAGTATAGTGGAGACAAAAAAACAAAGGACATCAAACAGTGTGGAAAAAGCATACATTACGAAGCACTAGCCAAATGGTGTGGATAGAGAAAATTACGTTAAAAAAAATGCAGTGATATGAAAAGGCAAAAATACCATTTCAAGTGCAAAAAGAAGCATTGATGAAACAATTTAATAAATTAAAAATTTAAAAAGAAGCAGTTATTGAAGTAAGACAAAAACTATATACAAGTTGCACACACCATGTGATTAGAGAGATCAAATTCTGTAAACACAATTTGACAAAACCTTGAATTGAATACAAAGGTGAAACATAAATACAAAGAGTTTCCTATCTGGTCTAATATAAGGCTGATATAATCTAATCATATTATTTCCATACCTACCAAATTTGGATCAATTGCAGCTAATTAATGCAGTGGATATCACGCATATCAAGCCAAAAAAAACTTGATTATCATTGCCATGTTAAATTCTCCTAACATGAATGTCAAAGCAAGAACGAATTGAAAATATAGCAATAGAATAATCCATACATAAGAGAAAAAGACATGTCACACATACTACAAAACTAGGTCATGAAATAGAATAATCCACACATACATATATAATTACATTGGGGGTATTTTGGGTAAAGAAGTCAAGCATAAGAAAAAGAAAGAGCAGTATATACATGTATGAACAATGTAAGATAGATATGTTAGAGCAAGAAGTGAGATTTGATCTAGGAAAAAAATTGTACCATAAAAGCCAAAGCTTGGAGTCCTGCTGAACGTAAACATAATGCTCTTTCATTGTCTCCAAATTCTTGAGCCAATTGACAAAGTTTCGGAATGAGACCCTCTAAGTTGAACATGTATGTACCATCAATCTACTTTTATTTCAGGATGTCAGTATTAATTAATGACAAAATAGGTAATTAAAGCATTTATGATCAATGGCCTAACTTATATACATAATTAACTTGATATATGTACGCTCTCAAGCAATATGGGGAGGATTCAACAGGTCCCTCTACAGCATCTGTAAATTCAAAATCACATTATCCGAGGTTTAGGCATTCACTTCAACCACTCCCATTCCTTTCCTGTTGATGTCCAGAAGATTAAATGGACTGTCTGCTTTAAATTTACTAAAAGGTTTATTGATGGGGTAGTGAATTTTGTTAGGGGCTCACTGAATGAATTCCTCCATATGCACTTCTACGATGTGCATGGCCATATTATAAACAGATTTTTCATTAAGTATTGACTAAACAGATCAAAACTTCATCTTTCTATCCATTACATACCTG
This sequence comes from Quercus parvula, assembly GCA_030820535.1. Classification (NCBI taxonomy): domain Eukaryota; kingdom Viridiplantae; phylum Streptophyta; class Magnoliopsida; order Fagales; family Fagaceae; genus Quercus; species Quercus parvula. Next base: position 10,756,756 of record JAUAME010000007.1, on the reverse strand, counting down.
GCTATTTACAAATTCAACAAGAATATTGCATCCCGAAATCTGCATTTCATCCTGCCGAGTTTGTTCTAAAAGAGTTCGAACAACCCCTAATAAACTACTAGCAAATAGTGGCCTGCAAGAATTGAAAGCTTCTAGTGAATATCACAAATTTTAAATACTTCCATTTTTAAATGGAAAAGTGAAATTTCAGAAAGAAGCAAATAAGCAACCAAACAGAAGCAATCAAGCAAACAAAATATTGCCAATGAGCTCTACTCCATGAGAATGAGATGGAGGGTGAGGTCTACATGTGTGTAACTTACCAATAATAAATAATCAAACAAAAGATTCAATAAATAAATTTTCTTGCTACAAGGCTTATGCATACATTTACTAAGAGTAGTTTCCTGTGAAGTAGCAGGGACAGTCCTAAATTCTCATGAATTTCCCCTTCTCTATCTTTTTTTCCCCCCTCAAACTCCATCTTTTTTTCTTTTTCTTTTTTTTTGATAACTTTAGATTGCTTCAGTTTATTATGGTTTTGCCATTAATAAAAAAAAGTTCTGAAAAAAAAAAAAAAAAAAAAAAAACTGGCTGAAACAGTATTCTTTAGTTTCCGGAATTCTTTTTTCCAGAGTACATTTCAAGTCTCAGTTTTTAAGTTCTGAAAACAGAGAACTGCCAGCCAAACAACATTTCAAGTATCAGATAAAGAACCCCATTTAACCAGGGAAAATATGTATTCTTTCTACAGCATCTAATAATACTTTCTAAAAATTACATAAAAATAGGTTCTCTAAAAATCAATTTTTTTTTTTGGGATAATGCAGAACCCTCTAAAGAAGAAGAGCCCTTTGGACTTATGTCTAGCCAGTAAAACCTATTGGTAATTGACCCCTCCTGCTAGAACCAATTGTCAGGTAATCTAGGGGCATTCACCCCTAACGGAATAAGCAGCTAAAATCAATGAGTATTATAAAGCAGCATAAGTAGACATATAGACACTGTCAAGATTTGGCACATTCTCTTTTTCCAGTCTTTTTTTTTTAACCAGCAGAGAAGTATGTATTTTCTCTTTTCTTTTTTATCTAGTCATAAATAAAACTTGATGCAGAGATATATTTATTGACTTCATAAAAATGAAATACTTAAAAATGAGTAGTTAGATGTTGAAAGAGCAACAGTTTTTTTTTCTTTTTTTTTTTGATAAGTTAAAGATGAACATGTTATTATCTTTTCCATTGATGACTTCTTCAGTGTGATCTGTATTGCTTTTGGATATTAATCACTACCAACTTATAAGGTGTCTGTCACAACTCACATGTCTGTTATAATTTATAAATTATGTAACATCATCACTAAGAAAAACAAAATTATAATCAACATGCAAAAATTATCTGCTATTCGATTCAGTTTTCTCTTATGTAAATCCAGGTGAGGGACCACAGGGAGGGTTGGATCCCTGGCATAAACATCTTTCAGCACTGCTGCCCAATAGTCAGCTAGACAATGATCTGCCTAATGCAGACTTTTCTTCATTGCATTTCAAATTTCCAAACTCTTCCAACCCCCCTCTCACCACCTTTCTCTCTCAGTGGTAAAAAAAAGAAAAAAAGAAAAAAAAAAGATGAAAGCACAATGACAATCCATTGATATCTCAATTAACATCCATCAAACTTACATCTGCTCCTTGCATGATGATAGCAACTTCCTATATATGCACAACACAACTTTTACGGATCTAAAGTTCTCATTCCGCAAATCCTTGTAACATCTCTGTTCTAATTGATCGGTAATCTGTGGAGGCAAAACATTGAGTGACATGAGAGTGAAGCAAATAGACAATCTGTTTTATTTTTTTTTTTTTTGTGATAAGAGCATAGACATCCTTCTTTTCCTTGTAGGTAGGCATTTAAACCAAAAATCTACAACATGACATTATCATGGAAAGTTCAAAAGTCGAAAGCTCTAGAAATTTTTTTTTTCCAATTTTTTGAGTTAGACATTTGTTTTCATCAATTTAGCTTATTTCAATGGTTTTTGGAAAGAATTTGTAACTTTTTTTGACATAATATCATAATTCATCTTAATAGCAAGTAGGGCCAGAAATGAAAAAAGAGAGCAATAATTTTAAATTCTTGGTTCAAAACTAACCCAATAATTGAAAAACAATATGGAAGTGTAAGTAATGATAGCACCACCATATAACCAGCATATGGGAAGCAAACCTAAGTCTTTGTAAATATGGATGGGTTTACGAAGATGAGTACAAATATTAATAAGCATGCGTTGGCTAAATTTTTTTTCCTTTCCATCAAAACTAATGAATTGAAAAGAGAATATAAATGAAAAAATGACCCTTCCTCCCCTTGTAAGAGAAAAGTAGAGGGTGAGGTATTGGATTCAAGACCATTGGATCCATAACTTACCAATTAAAAATATATATATATATATATATACATGACTAAATCATCTGCAATATAATAGCTTCTAAGAGAATGTACCTTGGGGATACGCAATGGATTCTTCGAAGCATATTCACAAAGTTTCCCAATTTTCCTATCATTTGGTTCAGCATCCTGCCATATATAATTGGAAAAGGTATAAGCATATTAGATAGCTCATTTATTTCTTTCTTTCATTCATTTAATTTGGGTGTTTTTTTTTTTGGGGGGGGGGGGGGGGGTTGCAGTGCTGGGAATCATAAGCATCTGAGACCTTTTGGGAGAAGCATCCTCTACTTCCCTACTGTATTTAGACCCTAAACATCTCTATTGGAAACATTAGGAGGTGCCAATTGAGCCACAAGCCTCTTGGCCTAGATCGAACTTATTATAACTAAGGTACCACATCCTCGACGTTGATAGCACCTAAACTGAATAAAATCATAGATTTGCATAGTCAACTCTGCTTCCAGAAGAACAAATAAAATCATATTTGATGAGAATAGTCATATACATAACAGTCCTTGAATTGCTAAGCTAACTCAAAAGTTTTCCACATGAGCAAATATCAACAAGAAGCCTTGAAAGGATATGAATTGAAGTAAAATGGCATTACATTAGCTGAAAATTCACCTTTAATATCTCTGAGACCAACTTCTTGTACCGTTTCACGGGCTGTCTGGACCTCGCACGCAACGAGGGACAGAAGAAACAGAGGCTACCGCAGACGGGCACAACCCGCCTTGACATAACCCCCATTTCCTAAGGCAACACAAACCCACAGGCTCTGAAAGTCAACATCATAACCTCAGATTAACAATTTGGCATAAACTGACTGACCCACTTGACCAAAACAACTTAAATTCACAAAACTATCCTAGAATTGTGTTCTTATGATGCTTTCATTAAAAGGGTACAGTACAAGTTCAAAAACCCCAGTTGAATTTTACCAAATTCTAACGTTTTCCCAACAGCATAACTGTGTTGCCAATGTTTCCAAGCATCATAAACAATAAAAATTCCAACAACCCAGATTGAATTAGCAGATTTTAAGGTACATAGACTCTAAAAAAAAAAAAAAAAAAAAAAAAAAAGACAAAACAACTAAATTCACCAGAATCAATCAAAAATGATCAAATTTAAAGACATACCCACCAATTCAAATTACAGGAATTAAACTTTTGGGCACCAAGCTGCTAAGATCAAGATCTGGGCAAGCCTGAATGCCAAAAACCCAAAGAATTACGTAGTAATAAGAAAGAAATAAATAAATAAATAAACAAATTATCAAATATTAATATGAAAACTCAATTCAGATTAAATGAATTCACCTCACAATATTGCCAATGGGGGCAGAGGCTTGAAATATCCCCCTGGCTTTTTTTTTTTTCTCACTTCCAAACATTCATATGAGGAACTTTCCGTTAGAGCCCAATTTCTCCTTTATAAAAGTTTCTTAAAAAAAAAAAAAAATCCATGCTAAAGTGACAGCTATGTATAATAACATCGGTGACAGCCCTCAATTTGAACAGTTACTTTAATGCAATCAATGCAGTGAAGGACTGATCTCAGCAAAGGGTCCACTGATTTTTTTTTTTTAATTTTTCGGTGGCTGATCAATTAATTTTTGGGGCTGTGATTGGAAGTTTGGATAAGGAGCTGTGACTTTAGGTTTTGTTCAATAAGAATATGCAAAACAGAAAAAAAAAAAAAAAAACATGTACAGTTGTTTAGGGGTAAGAGATTAAAAACCAGATAATGCCAAAAGCCCCAACGGTCCCGAGAATTAAGGGCGTTTGCTTTTTTGATTGCTTGACAGAAATGTCCCTCCATTATTCACTTTTTGACTTTTTCTGCCACATAATTATTTTCACTTTTCCACTTTTTTTTTTTTCTTCCAAAAGATTAGATTGAATTATATTTTAAATTTTAAATTTACATATTATGAGAAAATTTTCTAATTAAATCTCATAATTTTATTAATAGAGACAATAATATTTTTATTTTATAATGTTTGTTTTATGATTATTACTTTTTATTATTAAATCAGCACATCAATTAGTTTTTAGTGTAAGACAAATTCAAATTTCAGATCTCTTAACCAATGGTAGAAGATTTTATAAGTAGAACCCTGAGTCTCGTAAATTTGAAATTAAACCTTTTAAAAAAAAATTATAAATCAAATCATTAATACATTTATGTTGTATCATTAATGAAAAAATGTTTATACGAAAGAACTTTATGTGATTATTGATTTATTTCAAATAAAAACATGTGCATATGATACATGATTATTTTTTCACTTTATATTTCATTAATAGAATTAATAGATTTGTGTGTAATGGGTTTATGGTTTCAATTAAAATATTTTTTGCAAATGTAACGTTTGATTTGAAAATTTTGAAAATGTGTGATTTAATTCGAAACCATCTCTAAAATATGATAGTATTTAAAAAGTAATTTACTTAAAAATCTATTGTTAGAAGCTTTTGTTTTTTGGTTTTAAATCAAAATATTGGAAATTTATTAAGCTAATCTTGTATGATTTGAGAAATTATTCAGTTATAATAGAAGGATGGCCATTAGGTCCTCTCACCAATAAAAAGAAGCTATTTTTTATCAACTGCTAACTATAATACATAATGGTTTACTTGTATTAGACTATTAGTTAGAATGGTATTATTCTAACTTATAAAATTCTTGTATAATTGCAGGTATCATTCTTTGTTCTTTTGAAAAAAATCTTCCCAAACTAATTAACACCAACAAAATTAAAATTTTTATATTTGATATTTTATTGTGTTAGTAATGAATCTAATGATAAGGTTAGGGTGATTTTCAACAAATGTCTAATGTTAATTTTTTAGGTTTTTCACAATGACTCTTGGGAGACATAAACTATTCAAGTTTGTTTAATAGTGCATGAAATGGAAAATTTATATGAAAAAAAAATTAATATAGAAGAATTTTAGCTAAAATATTGTTAGAAAAAGGAGTAAAATGCACTCAACTCATATTTTTATATCTCTAAAAAAAAAAAAAAAAAAACTCATTTATTTATAAATAAATACGGTGTGCATTATAATTTAATTCAATATTTTTCAATGTATGTTGAAGTAATCAGATTGTCACATCTTTTTTGTCTTTACCCTTTAAGAGAGGCCAAGGTCTGTTGAGTTCTTCCAACTTTTAAATAAACAAAAGGATTAAAAGGTTTTCTTAATACTCAGCAAACTTCATCCTGTCCAAAAGTTGCTTAATTCTTAGTAAAATTTATCCAGTTTTTTTTTTTTTAATTATTTTTTCAAAGACCTATGAGGAAGGTCCCTGGAATATCCGAATAAATCTCAATTAATAAAATTTTTATACACCTCACAACTCCCACATGTTAATTAGCTTTTGGTTTCATCATCCTGTCCAAAAGTTGCTTAATTCTTAGTAAACTTTATCCAGTTTTTTTTTTTTTTTTTAATTTATTTTTTTAATTATTTTTTCAATGACCTATGAGGAAGGTCCCTGGAATATCCGAATAAATCTCAATTAATAAAATTTGTATACACCTCACAACTCCCATATGTTAATTAGCTTTTGGTTTCATTATTCTAAGTAGTCAAAAAGTCAAAAGAATATGTTATGGGAGAACAGTGATATGTGTGAATAAAAAAAAAGAAAAAAAAGAAAAGAAAATTACAAATATCACTATCTCCCACATTACAAATTCTAAGACTTTGTCTTGTTTAGGAGAATGAAAACCAAAAGGCAAATAACATAATGCTGACAGCCTCATGCTCATATCTCTTTGTCTTTTTCTTATTGAGGAAACCAGAAATGATAGCTTCAAAATATCCTCATTGCCTTAAAGAGATTCATGCTTTGGCCAACCTCGCAAAGTAAAGTTGGTTGAATTCGTTTACTGGCAATGACCAGCAAAAGCAATAAAAGACACCAATAAATCATGGGTTTCAACTCCAACACACCTTTTGGTACTTCTTCTTCCTCTTCTTTTTATTAATTCCAACCTATCTATTGCTTTTATTTCATCTTTGAAAGGTAGTCAAGAGTAGCCCTAAGAGGTTGGCTTAGTGATTTTTAAAATCTCATGATATCTATGAAATCTTGGGTTCGAAACTTCAGGGGATTCCTCCCTATAATAACTAGGTGCACGTGAAACAAAGGAACTATATACATCCAAGAAAAATTCCCCATATTGTAACCATGAATTTATGAATTTATAAAAAAAACATATACTTGTCATATTAGATCCATTTTGAGCAATTGACTATTGGTTAGATATTTGTTTGTGAAATGTATCTAAAACAAAGAAATTGATATAGCTAATTTCAAATAATGGAGTTATTTATTTAACAAATTGTAATATTTTATCAAATGAGAAAATATTATTCTTTAAAGTAAATTGAGAGTGTTTGAGTCTGTTTGGTATGTGCGTTTAAAAACTGAAAATTGTTGTTTAAAAATATTTGTAGAAATACGTGTGGGTAAAAAAATGTGTTGAAATGCGTAAAATGTTGTTTAAAAACTGAAAAGGGTTGTTTGAAAACACAAACCAAACACCCCCTTTGCAGTTTACACAAAGAGTTTGGTGGTATAGTAACATCATAAAGCTTCCTCAATGAAAAGAATATAGGTTTAAATCCTCTATCTCTTACTTGTTATAAGCAATAAAACTTTTTTTATTTTATTTTAAAAAGCATCTTTGTAAGAACAATTATTTATCTTTAAAGATTTTGGGAATACATATGATTTTAAAGGCAAAATTCTCTTTTTATTTTGTTGGAGTGTAACTTCATTTGTTCATCAATTATTATGGTTTCTGCCTAATCTGGTTCCCAAAATTTTTGTGTTTTGCCCAAATTTTTTTTTCTCTTCTCTGACGATCGAGCTGTTGGTGCTATCAGTTCGATTCTCACTAAAGTCGGAATCTTATTTAATTTTATATTGTAATGGCCCCAGTGGATTGGTACTCTTTGTAGTTCATTTCACTTGTATAATTGTGTGGCAGCTGGATTTTGTTTGGGGGAAGATGTGAGCTGGTACGAGTGACTTGATATTAATTAGACTGGAACATGAAAGTTTCCAGCTTCGTTATTTTCAATGCTATAGCTCATTGTCCTATTAAAGAAGACATTTTTCACGTTTTTTTTTTTTTTCAGCTTGAGCTGGAAGTAATAATTGGATATTTTCATATCCATAGACCATGGGACCTTGGTCCCTGAAGAGCCTCTCTCTCTCTCTTTCTCTCTCTTCTTCTTCTTCTTCTACTTTTTTTTTTGGAAAATTTATTAGATAATTCGGGAGTATATTATCTTCCTCTCATATAGGGATGACACTATAGTGGGTGGGAGTGGGACTCACCTCTATGTGAAAGGGATGGACTCAATAATAACATTTTTCTAAGCAAAGAAATGTTGAATGGCTCTGTTTGATAGTATATTTTAAATAACAGTTTTCAGGATTTAAACAACATTATACGTATTTTTATACACTTTTTCACCCACACATATTTCCAAAAAATACAAACAATGTTATTAGAACAACATTATCAAATGGGCCAGCGCATTTTGTTGTTAAAAAAACATATTGTTTCCTTTTTCTTAGTGGCTCTTTGGGTATTTCATCATCTTTACCGTAAGAGTAAGGATAGTCCACTCTCATTAATTTTTTTGTGAAGTTTCAATTCTAAATTCTATAGTTTGGGTATAGTCCAAAATAAATTTTATATTTTCAAAGGTATCAAATCAAATCTTAGAATCACGTTGTTGTAACACTGTTTATTTGTTGTTAACTACAAAAATAGAAGAATAAAGGATAAAAAATTTAACCAATGAATCTAGAAAGAGACCTGTAGTGTCTTGCCACCGTATCTGTATGCCATCTACTACTTTCAAACTGCCACCACCCAATGGAAGCGTCCTTCGGAAGAAGCGACCCCATCTGACTCAATATAACGAACGAAAGCACCTATGTCACATCCAATTGTATCTTAAGCTTCACTACTCTCATTTGTCCTTTAATTAACCACATTAATGAAAGTTTGGTTGATTTTGTCCTTGGTCTATATTTTATGAATGAAAATTTTGATTCATATAATTATTTGAAATTTCAATAAATATTACTAATTTTTATGCAAACCAAAATTTGGAAAATGTTGTCTAGCTTATTTTTAGAGTCAACAAATAGTCAAATACTGCAAATGAGTCCGTTTTTCATAAAACATTTTTTTGGAAAACGAGTCATTTTTCAGAATGATGTTTTTTATTGAAACAAACAGAGTGACCGAGGAACAAGATTTTGGAGAAAAAAAAAATCCTTAAACTCTTATTATTTTTTTTATTAGATGTGAATTTTGAAAATTTAATTGTTGAATTATATGTTCTTATTATATCTTCTATGATTGCAAATTTTCAAGAAGATCAAAGATTAATAGTTATATTATCAATCAAATATTTAAATTTCAAGTTTTTTAGTCTAAAATTATGCATAAAAAATAAGTTTATTGATATAATAGTTAATAATATCCGATTTGAATAAAATTTGACATGTATGTTAAGAACATGCAATTCAACAGATAGATTTTAAAATTTCAAGTCCAATAAAAAAAAAAAAAAGTTTGAAGGATTTCTTTCCAAACTAATTTGAAGAGAAATCTTGTTCATTGTAAATGGGTTTGGTTCTCATTGTGGATGTGAGAGAATTAAAACTTATATAAAAAAAAGAAAAAGAAAAGAGAAATGTTATGTTTACTACATTTTCATAGCAAATCAAAAGTGACACATTGTTACAGGTTATTATTGGTGGACAAAAAGGTAATTTCAATAGTAGGTTTAAATTAGAACCAATAATAATGTAGCACTTATAATTTGTTGTGAAAGTTTTGTGGACGTATCACTTTTTTAGAAAAAATACTTTTTATTTTTGAAATAGTGTTGAGTTAGTCCAATAGAATGTATCATTGTGCAAAATTTCTTGCTTTTAAGTAGGTGCTTACTAATCTCAAAGTCCAAAAATATCCATATTAGGTTCTTTCTCTTGTTACATGAATTAGAATTTATAAGCAAAATCATAATTAAGTTACCCAGTTTAAGATGGCCTACAAGACTACAAGTAACCTATTTGTGCAGAGCTAGGTAACTTGAATAACATGTGAATGATAGCCATTTGTAATTAAATCTGCTAGTGTGGAGATGATAATATTTTGAGTTACTTTTTTTTTTTTTTTAATAACCATTTTTTGAGTTATCTTATTTATCTCCTGTACATTATTTTTTACGATTATGATGTGGAACAAGCACCTCTTACACTGAATTGGTCGCATTCGATTTGATCGCTGTGTCTACTACCAACCAGTGCCGGTTCAACACATTTTGTGATTTAAGGCACAGTTTAAACTTTAAAGTGAAGCTATTTGTGAAGAGTTATTAGTTTTCTCCAATATCTTAAATGGTGGTATTTGTTGAACACTTCTTTGCATAAAATCATCAATTTGATTTTTTTTTTCTTTTTTATCAACTTTAGCCTTGATTGATTGGTTTCTTTGTACAATAATACCACGATCATGCCAAAATCATGAAATATTAACCATGTTATTGGTATGTTAAATGTCTTTCATGCAAATATGAACACATTTCTATGAAGAGTTTCACGTGTAGAGTATTTTAAATATAAAATAAAAAGTTTTGAAAACTTGTAAATTTTAAATAGTTCCATTTCTATTGAATACCTCAATACAAAGGGCTAGTTCCGTTTCTATTGAATACCTCAATAGAAGGGGCTAGACGTAAATGTAAAATATATTGTTACTTAATATTTTATAAGTGATACATGAATTAGAAAAAATAATCCAACATTTTTATATAATTTAATACATTAGATGGACTATTTTCATATATTTATAAAATGTTTAATTCTAAAAATATCAAAACAATCAATATCAGAATAAATATCATATTTTAAATGGTTACTATCTTCTTGACAATGTTGGATTTCAGTTATTGAATAATGGATTTTAGTAATGAATTTGTCTCGAATACTATTAATTTTAATTTTAATTTTGATAGAGAGAGAGAAAAAGAAGAGTACAATTTTTGGAAGAATAAAAAAAATTTACACTCTCAAACTACCACAACATATTTAAACGTATTAATCAAATGTTTTTGTTTGGAAATAATGTAATATTTAAAAAATATTTATTTATTTATTAAATATTTGGGCCTTAAAAAAATTTTACATTGTAAGATAGATATACAAGACATTCTATTGGCAGAAGATATATTTTTCCCCCTAAAAGAAAGGCATTAATTTATTATTATTATTTTTGTGCAATACTATGAGACAAATAAATATAATATATTCTATGTGTGTCCAGAATCGTCTCTGCTACAATAATGGGGTCACAATTTACTTATATGTGGGATTATGCTCAATCCTACCATTTGAGGTCCCAAACAAGTATTAGTACCTCCCCCCAAGTTCCCTAGTGTATCCCAATGTCTTCTTTCTATCTATCTTACTCTCTTATTCTCTCTTCTTCTCTCTTCTTCTCTTAAATGTCCAACCCCTTGCACCCTCACCTTTGCTTCTTCTTATAGTCCTTTTTTTGTGGTGTGGCCATCATTACCTTCCCCACTTACCCACACATCCCCATGCTCACCAGAATCCAAAGGGATTCTCACGAATTCAAAGAATTCCCTTGGAACTTGTTCCAGACACTAGATGGTGTTCAGGAGTGGATCCCTTCTAAAACCACATGTTCTCGAGTACTGATCTTACTAGGGTTGTGCCTTATATAGACTTGCTTTGTGGTCGGCCTCCATTCCGCCAACCTTTTAGGAACCCCTCGGGTATTATTGCCCTAACCCCTAATACATAGCCAGAGTTAGGCCCATTGTGACAAACCCCAAGGTTATCCCCCTCCTCTGCCGCACGTGTCGGGCTTACATCGCCTGATGGACCTTAGGCTTCATGTTGGGCCTTATCTAGGTGGGTTGACTTGGTTCCTCGGGTCCAGCTCCCCCACATATTCTATTTTAAAAGGCCTTTCATTTGGGGTGTTAGACGACTTCTTAAATGGCCTAATGATTAAGCTACCATTGCTACCAACCCCATTGTGTAGTTGAATCTCAAGTGTAAAGTTTAGTCCATTTGCTTGAGGGTCTTGGCATTAATGATCATGAAGTCCAAACTCCAAAACCCCTGAATTTGAAACAGGTCAATTTGTCAAGTCAGGTTAATGGGCCAGTTACTTCGCTATCTCTCTTATTCCTCTCTTAAATCTTGTTGATCATTGAAACCTTAGATTTTTTTGGGTGTTGGAAACAGGGTGGTTGGACCAGGTCAATACTGCTTCTAGGTCAATTTAGGGTGATTTGGTTGGTTGGTTAAATGAGTCTTAGTATCCATTTAGGAACAATTTATTTAGCTTTTTGTTAAAAGTGTGTTACAGTTGTACTTTGAAAAAGTATGAGGAAGTGAGGTTTTAAAAACCTCTAAAAGCTAGAGCTTATAAGCTCTAACCAAACAAATACTTAATTTATTATTTCTAGTTGTAATTAAGTGGATCTGGTGGAGGAGTTTGGGTTTGGGTTTGGAGTTGGATAAACAAGTCTCAAATTAGAGCCATTGGGTCTAGTAAACATAATTAATGTCCAAATCAAGGTAGGTTTGAAGAAAAGATGATAAATTTTAAATCTTAGTGAACCCTCGTACACTTCCTATGTACATGGATTAAGTTGTTTCTCTTTTCATTTGGATTAAAAATTTTAGTTATTAATTTTTTTTAGAGACACATTTTAAATTAGATTTGTTGCAGGGACTAACTCGTCCCAATTGATTTGAGTTAGACAATAATTTTGTTTGTATTTAGTTACAAATAAAATACCCTCAAATTCATTCATTTTTAAGGCTTAAATCATAGGGTTAGACATGTAAAATTAGTAATTTAAAAACTCCTAATTTTTAGCTAAATTAAAAAAAAAAATTCTCAAACCTCCACATTTCTCTCTCATGTTAGTTGTCAAGTGCTAATACAATTTTTTTTTTGAAAAAAAAAAAAAAATTCCACATACATACCATTTTGTTTTTTATCACTAAACTGTTTTTTTTCCCCACATCTACATTTCTCTCTAACATTAGTAGTCAAGTACTAATACAACTTCTTCTTCTTCTTTTTTTTTGTTGAGAAAATAATACAACTTCTTCTTAATATAAAATATAAAATAAAACTGCCATGAGTAAAATGTGTAAACTCAAAAAAAAAAAAAAAAAAAAAGTTTCATTGAATGCGTGTAGCGTGTGTAATAAGATTAGTATATATTATGTTTGTGAGTGTGTATTTGATACTAATTGTGTGCGTTATTTTTAATTTTTTTGGTTATAATATTATTTGGTGAATATGTGCATGTAGCTACTCCAAGGCAGTTGGTTGGAAGAAGGGAAGATGTCATTATGTGGAAGCTTTCTAAGGATGGGGAATTCACTACTAAGTCTGCCTACGAATGGTTGAATAGACCCTAGCAGATTGAAGCTACTTTCCAAGGGCAGTGGATATGGAAAATTGATACTTTGCCAAAAATTATTAACTTTCTATGGTTATGTATGCATAATAGCTTGCCGGTTAGAGCTGTATTGGCTAGGAGGGGTATATTACAGGATAGTAGCTGCCCATTGTGTAATAATTCTCAAGAAACCATAAGACACCTGCTGATTTAGTGTGTGGTGGCTAAAGATTTCTGGCATAAACTTATGGTTCCCCTGGATTTGGTAAGCTCCTTTGTTGATTTGGATTTAATTTGTTGGTTGAAAGTTAATTGTCAAAGTAAAGTGTTCCATTCATCTTCGGTACCGTGGACTTATGTTTTTTCTTTTGCCATTTGGAATTTGTGGAAGCAGAGAAATGGAATGGTGTTCAATAACAATGTCTTGAATGAAAATCTTCATAGTGTTAGTAAAAGCCAAGCTTTGGAATATTACTATTGTGTGGGTAAGCGAGGGAGTCTTAAGAACAAAGTAGTGTGCAATATTAGTTGGATTAGACCTCCCATTGGCTGGTGTAAGCTGAATACAGATGGGGCCTCCTTTGGTAATCTGGGCAAGGCAGGAGGAGGGGGGGTTATCAGAGATTGTGAGGGGTGATGGTTGAGAGGTTTTGCAAGGTCTATAGGCTTCACAACTAGCATCATTGTGGAGTTTTGGGCTTTAAGGGACGATTTACTGCTGGCTGGTCAGATTGGAGTGCAAAATCTTTTAATTGAGCTTAATGCCAAGGTGGTTGTTGAGCTTGTCCAGTCAAAGTCCTCATCTAATGCTTTTTATTCTTCCTTGCTGGCTGATTGTAGGTCTCTTCTGGGCAGATTTCAGCACTACAAAGTGCAGCATGCATTTCGTGAAGTGAACCGTGTTGCTGATGCTCTAGCTAAGTTAGGATGTGTAATGCAAGATCAAGTTGTAATTTTGAATGTTCCCCCATCTGATGATATTTCAGGTTTTGTACAATTAGATGCTATTGGGGAAAGATATTGTAGGCTCTCTGCCCCTAACTTAGTCATTTTGGCTTAATTGTTGTTTAATAATATTTCTGTTTGACCCAAAAAAAAAAAAAAAAAGAATATGTGCATGTATAGTATAAATATAATACAACTTTACATAATAATATAATAAGGGTTTGTTAGTAGTCAATATATTATTCTTAAATCCGATCCAAAACAAAAAAAAGATTATTCTTAATATTTAAAGTAATACTAGTCCACAAAATACAAATCGTTATTTTTTTTTTTGGTATGACATACATTCAATTATATATATATATATGTTTTCAAAAAAATTATATATATATATAGATATAAATGGATAATAATATAATATTTTTTCTTTTCTCATAAAAAAAAATCACTTAAAAAAGAAAAGAAAAGAAAATATTTTCATAAAATGGCAAGTAAATACTGACCCCTGGTATTAAATTAGTGGCATTTCTTGTCTTTTTTTCTTTTTTAATTTTTAATTTTTAATTTTTATAAAACGGCATAGTTTTGGTGCGTACTGTAATCTATAAATATTCACCGTCAGTCCCCTCATAAGTAACGGCCTATAATTTTTGAATTCTTAAGCTTTCTCTACACGCTCTCTTTCGTTCAATTGGATACACGCTCTCTCTCTCTCTGATACAGTGATACGTTCAATTGGGTTCACGCTCTCTCTCGCTGATCTCTCTGAGTTTTCTTCTTTTGCTATTCAATGGAGGAAATTGCTGTGTGCAAAAAGAGACGCAAGGGTGTGAATGATTCCGACGTGGGAACAAGTGCATCTTTCACTGCACTCCAGGATGAACTGGACGCAATCGATGTCTCTGCTACCGACCCCATTGTGGTGTTGAATCTCAAGCGCCAAGTTGAGTCCATTCGTCAGAGGATCTTGGCGTTGATGATCATGAACTCCAAACTCCAAAACCCCTGAAATCTGTTGAAACGGGTTCATCATGTCAAGTCGGGTTAATGGGTCAGTTTCTTCTCAATCTCTCTCTCAGCCAAACCCTAAGATTTGTTTTTTGGGGTTGGATCGGGTCAATGCTGCTGCCGGGTCGGTTGGTTAAGGGAGTCCCAGTCTGCTATTTCGGGTTGTAACAAGTGGATCTGGTGGAGGGGTTTGCGTTTGGAGTGTTGGGTAAACGAGTCTCAGCGTCTTGAGTCGGGTCGAGTTAAGGGTGGTCGAATCGGTTGGTTACGGGTGTCTCAGTCTCAGTCTGTTATTTCGGGTTGTAATCAAGTGGATCTGGTGGAGGGGTTTGGGTTTGGGTTTGGACTGTTGGATAAATGAGTCTATGCGTCTTGAGTCGGGTGGGGTTGAATCAGGGCCATTGGGTCGGGTCGGTAAACAGAATCAACGTCCAAATCAAGTTGGGTTTGAAGAAAAGAGGATCAATTTGAAGTCTTTATGAACCCTCGTACACTTCCTGTGTGTACATGGATCGAGTTGTTTCTCTTTTCTTTATGAATTAGAATTTTCAGTTAGTTATTATTATTACATTTTTTTTTTCAGTTGGAATTGATTTGAGTTAGGCAAAAATTTTGTTTGTATAATAATAATAATAATAATAATAATGCGTGTACAGAGTTCATAAAATCTCATTCTTGTGGTTTATGTTGCCATTGAATTCTATTGCTATATATATATTTTTTAAAATTTAAAATTGATAGTTAAAACAATAACCCAAAATGTTGTTTATTTCTCATTACCTCAAATTGTTTTAAGCCTTTTATAATCATATCAGTAGATGCAAGGCCGAAGAAGTCACTGAAATTTCTCATCAAATGCCACAAATATCAAACACCTCACAAAGCACTTTCCATAAGCTCTTTCACGTAAAAACATCACCGTTGGACTTGGTGCAATTGAACTCATGGTTCTTAGCTTTTTATCTGTAATCACAACCCATATTTGTTACCTCTGCTATAGCACACGTATCTAAGATTCTAAAGGGCAAGCCTCATAGTGACAAATTGAAATTGTAGCGTGCACAAATAAAGTCAGAAATATATTATTATAGAAGTCTTTCATATAAAGTCATTTGAAATCTTACTTTGACTAAGGATAGCCTGATTAAATCTTACTTTCATATAAACTCATCTAGATGTTGATCTCCCATCAAAAATAATAATAATAATAATAACAAGAGAATCATTACAAGATACAATAAAAGATAAAATATTCTCTTATATTCATTTTACATATACTATCTTACCCAACATATAATTAATGTGTTGATATAAAAGGCAAGAACATAATGTTCATATTGTTTTTTGAGAAGAATGATAATACTATGTTTGTTTAAGCATTAACGTTTTTTGGAAAATAGTTCATTTTCTAAAGAGTATTTTTTGGAAAACTATTTTATTTTTCGGTGTTTGGTAACAACATTGAAAATGAGTTTAAGAATTTTTTCTAGTATTTGGTATGCAAATTTTTTTTTTAAAAAAAAAATTTCTTTTATAATTTAAAACATGTGTATTAAGTAAACCAACTAGCGTAATCAATTTCCTTCTAAAAAAAAAAAAACCTAGTGTAATCAATATAAATAAAAAAACCAAGAATGAATTTGGTTTTCATACTAAAATTTTGAAAATAGATACAGTCAAAATTAGTTGTCAAATTTTCATGATCTTTACCACTCATTCTCATTTATATGAATAGTAACATGCGCGCGCGCACACACACACACATATATATGAACCGTACATACATACAGAGTCAACTCTATACTAGAAGCAAATGTTGGGGTCGCCTAAGGCCCCAAGTAGAAAAAATGCCCCCAAATTTTAACCAATATTGATATTTTTTTTTCATTATAACAGTATTAATTAAGCTCAAATATTAGACAATAAATAAAATAATATTTAAAAAAACAGAGAGAAATGTTACGTCTACAACATTTTTCGCAACACTTTCCCAATAAATCATAAGTAGTAGGTTGTTATTGGCTGTTATTAATGATAAAAAATAATTTCAACGATGAATTCAAATTAAAATCAATAACAAATTAACACCTAGAATTTGTTGTAAAAATATTGTGAATGCAGTACTTCTCAAATATATATATATATATATATATATAAGCAATACACAAAAAAATAAGCTATATTTTTCAGAAGTTGAGTTGGCAAACTTTTACTAGTTCTTTTTTTTTCTTTCTTACTAGTTTTTATTTAAGTCCATCACTAATATCACTTTTTTACTTACCCATATCAACAGGTGTGAAAAGTTTTGCCAAATTTTTTGTGTATAGACTTTGTTAAAAAAAAAAAAAAAATCTATGTAGTTCATGTTAATTAGTAATTTAGTAGTAATTTTGCATCTAAAACAAGATAATAAAGTTTAAGTAATATATATATATATATATATATATATATATATATATATATATTAAATCGTATTTAAATACTACACATAAAAGGCCTCAATTTTTGTTTTCGCCTTAGGCTCCAAATACATTAAGCCACCCCTGCATACATAGCGCATAAAATCAATGGGTTTCATCCTTATATGGGTAACTACGTAATGTGTAATATATTTGCATAATATATCATCACTTCACAGTATCTGCATAATGTATCTGCCAACAAATGTAATTCCCCTAAACAATTATCATTCATTATATAATGTAAAGATTGTCCCATGAAAAAGCAATTTAGAGGAATATAGGCACTATGTTTAAATTTTAGTCTTTACTTCATTCATTGTTTCTACTTTTTTTTTTTGGGCACTTTTATGTGCGAAAAGATGTAACTTCTGCCTGGAAGAAGGAATTGGAGCAATGGGCAGTTTTGTCCTGGGCAATATGGAATGCAAGAAACAAAGTTTATTTTGAGAATATTCAAACACAGCCACATGTGATTCTAGAAGGAGCCAATGCAGTTCTGGAGGCATATCAGCAAATTTTGTCTACTTAGGTTTAAAGGATAAGCATGTTTTTGTGTTATAGAAAGTCATTGTTCTTTTTATAATTTTTTTGAAGTTTCTGTGGTTGGTTTGGTACCATAACATGCATAGTGTTGGCATGTCTTACTTTGTATATGTTTTCCTTTACTTCAATAAAGTATTTATTTTTAATTTAAAAATAATAATAATTTATGCCTGGAATCCATCAAACTGAAAATTTCTTGGAGAAAAAAAAAATCAAGCTTGAAATTCAAAGCAAAGAATATATGATCAGAGAAAAAGCAAAAAGAAGAGAGAAAAAGTAAGAGAGCTTACCATGAGATAGAGAAGGCGTCAAAAAATTATGTTTCCCATGGCTACACAAGAATATAATATTTATAGGAGATGCAATGAGTGAGAGAGAGATTGTTTTCCAAATTTTTTTTTTTTGGAAAACAACCTAAAAAAAAAAGCTTTATTTTTATTAGACTTTTCCGTTGACTGGTTTTTTTTTTTTTTTTTTTTTTTTGGTGCTACCAAACACTAGAAAATGTGGAAAACTGTCTTTACAGAAAGTTTTCCAGCAAAACAAACAAAGCGTAAATGTAAAATGAGTATAAGAGAATATTTTCTTACTCACTTGGCTGAATTTGAAGAGGGGAATCTAAAAAACATCACTTAAGAACCGTACTTAAGTTTTGCTTTGCCCATATATTATGTTTGTGAGTGTGTGTTTGATACTAATTGTGCGCATTAATTTTTTTTGGTTATAATATTATTTGGTGAACGTGTGCAAGTATAGTATAAATATAATGCAACTTTACATCATTTAATAATTACAAAAAAATCAGTTCTTTGAAGGGCCTGAAACAACACACCACAAAAAAATCCATCACTTATTCACTTGAAACTGGAATTTCTCATAGATAGTAAACTATCGTGTTATAAAGGTACATGCGCAAAATTTTGAAAAATATTTCAATTTAACAAAAAGAAAAAAAAAAAAGGCCATGTTATAAGAATAAAATCATGTTGCAAAGGTACATGCACAAAATTTTAAAAATATATTTCACATTTTCACCACATGTAGATGAAAGTATGAGTTAACAACACAATATTTTTGCAAGGAGAAAAATAATTAACTATCGTGTTATAAGAATAAAATTTAACAAAAAGAAAAAAAAAAAAGGCCATGTTATAAGAATAAAATCATGTTGCAAAGGTACATGCACAAAATTTTAAAAATATATTTCACATTTTCACCACATGTAGATGAAAGTATGAGTTAACAACACAATATTTTTGCAAGGAGAAAAATAAATATAATGCAACTTTACATCATTTAATAATTACAAAAAAATCAGTTCTTTGAAGGGCCTGAAACAACACACCACAAAAAAATCCATCACTTATTCACTTGAAACTGGAATTTCTCATAGATAGTAAACTATCGTGTTATAAAGGTACATGCGCAAAATTTTGAAAAATATTTCTGATAATGCTTGGATGATCAGTGGGCTGAAACTGTCTTCGACACTGCCAAGGGTTGCTAACAAGTCCTGAAAACAAAGACAAATCAAAGGTGACCGGTGGAGGCCGGCCAAAAATCCTCCGATGACAAAGTTAGTCTTTTTGTGATTTTGGTTTGAAGGAAAAGTTTACAGAAGTTCTGAATGAATAACCTTGTTCGTAGATCAGTGCTTTTATAGCACACCCACGGAACAGTCGTCTCCCTTCATGTGAATCAACGGTTTTAACAGTAAGTTAACTGTTTTTAACACCGTATCGTTTGGCCAAGTTCATCTAACCGTCGTTGGCAACGGTTCCCATCAACTTTGTTGATTACGGAAAGGTGTGATGTCCAATGTCTGGTTTGTACTATTCACCGCCTAGTTGGCTCAGGACGAGGTTTGGCTAAGGACGAGGATGCCTGAAATTCGTCCTTCCCGCTAGGCTCAGGACGAGTTTACTCGTCCTGACTTCCATGTGTTGAGGTCGTAGATCAGGACGACCCACCATGGACGAGAAAAGAGTTGTAATTTTTCCTAGTATCATCAGTTGCCCCCTTGTCCATGGGTCGACCATAGATATCTGACCTCTGAGTACCCTGCCAACGAATTGGTGACACGTGTCACAATTTAACTTGCAGGAAAGTGCGTCGATTTACCTTACCTAGGAAAGCGCCACGTGTCTCCCTTTCATTGGTTTGTGTCGTTTCAGATGTCCGGGCCCATTGCCTATAAATAGTGGATTTCCATCGTTACCCTTCCCATTTCTGAAATTTCCTTGTTCCATTACTCTCGTCTTAGAGCCTCTTCTAGAAGTATTCCGCGTCCATAAGTTTCCCTCGTCCTAGATCCAGGTATATTCCTAACTTCGTCCTTAGCTTTATAAACTTCCATAAAATGTCAATTCTTCTTTCCTCGTCTAGCGATAGTGTAGATAAAGCCATAGACGAGTATTCTGACCATAGTAGTTTTAGTGGGTCTAGTGATAGTGATAGTAGTAGTGGTAGTAGTAGTGGGGGGAACACTACGGACGAGTACGTATCCGGTGTTCCTGGGGTTCCCTTAGAGGTTCTCCAGGAAGAGCTACGGACGAGGTTCGAGTCCGGGGCTCAAGCCGGAACAAGTGCCCCCTCGTCCACAGTCCAGGACGAGGATGAGGAGGTAGTGTACAGTTGTGCTATAGGTATAGAGTCAAAAACAGACGATAGGAAGTTAGAATTACTCAAAACATGGTACCAAATCCCAGACGAGCTTAACCCTAGGTTAGCCGTCCGTGGAGAGTGGTGCTGTCAGCCTCGTTTTGGTATAGGTATATATGAGGCTTATCTTTTGGGAGGGCTTAGGTTACCTCTAAACAGTTTTGCCAGGGAGTTATTATCTAGGTTAGGTTTAGGAATTTGCCAATTCAATCCTAACGCGTGGAGGTTGATTGTATCCATGCAAGTGTTGTGGAGGGATGTGTTTGAGGGGAACCGTCCTCTCACTGTGGACGAGTTCCTCTTTTGTTACAAGCCCTCCGAGATTAATCAGTCCCTTGGCTTTTATCAATTTACAGCCAGGGGAAAAGACTATAGATTGATCAAATCCCTAGTCACCTCTGATAGGAACTGGAAGACGGAGTTCTTCTTCGTCTCAGGTTTCTGGGCTGGACGCCCCATCGAGGTTGACAGGGACCCATTCCCTTCATACTCTGGGGAACTGGGAAACCTTCGTCCTGAAGGTATGTGTTTTAATTTTTCTCCAGTTTCTAATATCTTTTACATTTCAAAAATTCTAACTTTTTTTTCTCGTCTTTACCTTTATCAGGTGCTAGACGACCTCATTTGGATAGATTTTACATCGAGCGCATCCAGAAGGCTCGTCTATACACCGACAGGACGTTCCACTCCTTGGTCTGCCTACAGCGTCTTGCTACTTGGGATTTAGGTCCTATACCTTCCCCTGAAGCCCTTGCACACGAGATCACTACTCGCAGACGTAAGTTATTTTTACTGTTTATGTATACATTTATTTTATATACATATATTTTTTCTAAGGAAAACTAACGTCTTTCCTTGTAGGAATGGCAACGATGAAGGAAAACAAGGGTAAGGAGGTTGTGGACGAGGGAGTCAGGTCTCAACCTCGTCCACCTACAGGTGAAAAGAGGAAGCACATATCCTCTAGAGTGGACTTGGGC
This sequence comes from Quercus parvula, assembly GCA_030820535.1. Classification (NCBI taxonomy): domain Eukaryota; kingdom Viridiplantae; phylum Streptophyta; class Magnoliopsida; order Fagales; family Fagaceae; genus Quercus; species Quercus parvula. Next base: position 10,735,223 of record JAUAME010000007.1, on the reverse strand, counting down.
GACCTCCCTAGCAGACGAGGGAAAGACAAAAAACATAAGTCGTCCAGACCTTAAGGTGCTCCTCAAGGTGCTAAGTCCCCTCCTCCGTCCGGTCTGGAGTCTCCTGTGCAGATCCTTGATCCTGAGCCTAGAGATCCTCCGTCCAGGAAGGTGGCGTCCACGATTCATGCTCCCACCTCATCTTCTGCTCCCAGGGAGGTTCCTCAAAACCTTCTAGAAAATGAGGACTTATCCTGGGAGAGATTTTCTAAGGCAGTGACTGATGTGGACGTGGGCGCGTGCTACAACATGTCCTTGAAGGACTTTGAGCACTCTGGTGTTCACGATCTCTTCAAGGTAAGCTCTTAAGCTGCTCTTTTGTTTTGTTTATGTCTCGTCTTTAATTAATGACACTGACTCATGAATTTCAACACGCAGGCCATGTCTAAGTTCATTGCTGCGTCCAGGCAGGCCACTGAACTAGACAAGACGAGGCTGCTTTTGGAGACGAGGATAAAGGAGGTTAAGGAAGAGAGCAAAGTGTGGGCTGAGGTAGCTGCCAAGGCCAGGGAAGAGGCTAAAGAGCTCAGAGACCTTAATGAAGAGCTCAGGACGGACGTCATTGAGAAAGATACCCGTCTTGACGACCTCCAAAAAAGGAATAATGAGCTCAATACCCTTCTTGAAAAGGCGAAGGAGGACGCAGTTGCGGAGTTCCAGTCGTCCAAGAAATTTACTGACTTGCTGGACAAGAACTACGCAGCTGGGTTCGAGGACTTCAGGCTGGACGCTGTGGAGAACTTCCCCAACATTGATTTCAGCGTCATAAAGCTCAACCTAGGCGCGGCCACTAGCTCTCTCCTTCAAACAAGCTCTGAGGACGTGAACATCGAAGACGATGCCAGCACCTTACCCCCTCCTGCATAGAGTTTAATTTTCTATTGCTTTTGCTGTTTTTTTTTTTTTAAGGAAATGTAATTGTACATTTGTCTCGTCCATGGTTTTAGGACGAGATTTTGAACAAATTCAGGGTGTTTGGACGCTTTGTAGTCCGCCCTTAAATAATTTGATCAACTCTTTTTTTCTTTGTTTATGTGAACAAGAATTTTTCTTAAATACAAGTTCTTTCTCGTCCATAGGAGCAATATTTATTCTAACTCCAGTTTTAATTCGTCTTTGAAAAAGCATGACAGGATAGCAATTTCTCATTACGTCTTTGAACTTGTTCACCTTTTCCTCGTCCACATGTAGGATTGTTTTGGTGTTATTTCCCCGTCCATGTTTTGGACGAGTAATTCTGGCGAGTTAAAAGCACGTATATATTTCATCGTCCATGGGCTGAACGTGCTGAATATTTGTTCGTCCATAGGCTGGATGGTGCCCAAATCCTTTGCCCAAGGTTTTTATCTCGTCTTATATTTGGACGAGCGTACCTTGTAATGGGGCATACTGGCATTTAGCCTGTCGTCCAGAGACGTTTCTCGTCCATGGAGTGGCGGATTTGAACAAAAACAAAATTTTAAACAAGAGTAATATGGGGATTATGGATTCACACAACACTATGTATATAACATAAATATTGTTCACAAGCGGGGCACATACTCATAAGTTAGTGCCTTATAAAAAGCTAAATACATACAAGCAAACCCACCACTTTGTCCATAACCATACCATAATAACAAGAGAATAACATTGTAATCCATACTGCAAATACATATAATAGATCTTATATACACTCGTCCAGGGGAACCTTCATTTAGGCTGGCATTCTACTGATAATACCTTCTCAGGTGTTCAACATTCCATGGATGCTCCAACTTCCTCCCGTCCAGGGCTTCCAAGTAGTAGGACCCTTGCCTCTTAGAGTTGATAATTCTGTAAGGTCCTTCCCAATTGGGCCCCAACTTCCCATGAGCTGGGTTCTTCGTTGCCAGAGAAACTTTCTTCAAGACGAGGTCTCCAATGTTGAATCGCCTCGGCTTAACCATCGCATCATGTTGTCTAACCATGAGATTTTTGTACCTTGCCGTTCTTTTCTCTGCGTCTGCCCTTACCTCGTCTATGAGATCGAGGTTCAAACGGAGTAGTTCCTCATTATCCTTGCCCTGATACATAGTCACCCTATGGTTGGCCATATGTACCTCTGCAGGTATGACTGCCTCGCTTCCATAGGCCAGCTTGAAAAGGGTTTCCCCTGTGGGGGTTCTGATAGTCGTTCTGTATGCCCATAATACACCCGGCAGCTCATCCGGCCATACTCCCTTTGCCCCTTCAAGACGAGTCTTGATAATTTTTAACAAGGATCGGTTTGCGACTTCTGCTTGACCATTTGCTTGGGGATGGGCTGGCGAAGAATAATGATTTTGAATTCCGAAGTGTTCACAAAAATCCCTGAAGAGTGAATTGTCAAATTGTCGTCCATTGTCGGATACCAACACTCGGGGCACCCCAAACCTGCATAGAATATTTTTCCAGACGAAGTTTTTCACATTTTGTTGTGTGATGCCCGCTAGGGGTTCAGCTTCCACCCATTTAGTGAAATAGTCTATTCCTACAACCAAGAACTTCATCTGCCTGGTTCCCACTGGGAAAGGTCCCAAGATATCTAGACCCCATTGAGCAAATGGCCATGGGGCCATCATGGGGGTAAGATATTCTGATGGCTGTCTGGGGATGTTACTGAATCGCTGACACTGATCACAGACTTTAACATAGGCTTTAACATCTGCCTGAATGGTTGGCCAGTAATATCCTGCACGGACGACCTTATGTATAAGTGATCTGGCTCCTGAGTGGTTCCCGCAAGCTCCTTCATGGATTTCTCTCAACACATAGTTGGCCTCTTCTGGCGACAAACATCTAAGATAAGGCTGTGAGAAACCTCTTTTGTACAGTATGTCGTTCAGAAGGATGTACCTGGCTGACCGGATTCTAAGTTTCCTGGCCTCGTCCTTGCTTTCCGGGAGGGTTCCGTCTTTCAAATATGATATTATTGGGGCCATCCAACTTTCCTTATTCTGTAGTTGCAGTACATCAGGAATATCTATACTTGGAAGATATTGGATTTCATCAAACTCGTCCATAGATTGATTCGCTGAGGCTGTCTTTGCTAGTGCATCTGCGTCCATGTTTTCCTCCCTCGGGATTTGAACAAAGGTAGCTTCTTTGAATTTCTTCACTGACTGCAGTACTTTCTCAAGATATTTCTTCATTCGCTCTTCCTTGGCTTCACATGTCCCGTTTACCTGTCCCATGACTAACTGCGAATCTCCCAGAATAAGTACTGATTCAGCGTCTATGGACTTAGCCAATTCCAAACCTTTCAAAAGGGCTTCATACTCAACTTCATTATTGGTTGCTTGATATTGCAGGCGTACCCTGTATGTCAGCTTATCTCCCTTAGGGGACTGCAACACAACTCCTATCCCTCCTGCATGCTGTGTAGACGAGCCATCCACATGGATGATCCATTTTTTGACTTCCACCACTTCCGATTCACTGTGACTCGGTGTAAACTCTGCGATGAAATCTGCAAGAGCCTGAGCCTTTATCGCGTGCCTTGGAAGGTACTTGATATCAAATTCGCTAAGCTCCACTGCCCATTGGATCAGTCGTCCCGCAGCTTCTAACTTATTCATTGCTTTTTTCAGCGGATGATCCGTCAGGACGTTGATAATGTGGGCTTGGAAGTAGTGCCTCAGTTTCCTAGAGGCTGTGATCAGGGCAAAAGCCAACTTTTCTATCTGCGGATACCGCGCTTCTGCTCCTCTAAGTGCTCGACTGGTGTAGTAGACCGGTTTCTGCACTCTTCCTTCTTCTCTGATCAAAGCCGAACTCACAGCATGCGGGGTAACAGCCAAGTACAGATATAACTCTTCTCCTAACACGGATGGACTTAACAATGGGGCAGATGTAAGGTATGCTTTCAGGTCTTCGAAGGCTCTCTGACAATCGTCCGTCCACTCAAATGCTTTTCTAAGAACTTTGAAAAATGGCAAACATTTATCAGTGGCTTTGGAAACAAACCTGTTAAGGGCTGCAACCCGTCCGGTGAGTGACTGGACTTCTTTGACATTTTGCGGAGGCTTCATATCCAGTATTGCTTGGATTTTATCAGGATTAGCTTCAATGCCCCTGTGTGATACCATAAAGCCCAGAAACTTTCCCGACGACACCCCGAAAGCACACTTGCTGGGGTTTAACTTCATGTTGTACTGCCGGAGTGTGTCAAATGTTTCCTGTAGGTCGTCCAGATGAGTTTCTTCGTCCTGACTTTTCACCAGCATATCGTCTACATAGACTTCCACATTCCGCCCAATCTGCGGACGGAACATGTGGTTGACCAACCTTTGATATGTTGCCCCTGCATTCTTCAGCCCGAAAGGCATTACCTTATAACAAAACAGGCCTTGACTGGTAACGAACGACGTTTTTTCTTGATCCACCTCGTCCATCTTTATCTGATTATATCCGGAAAAGGCGTCCATAAAGCTAAGTAGCTTATGTCCGGCTGTAGAATCCACCAACTGGTCAATGCGGGGCAATGGATAACTGTCTTTAGGGCAGGCCTTGTTTAAATCAGTAAAGTCCACACACATTCTCCATTTCCCATTCGCCTTCTTGACCATTACCACATTAGCCAGCCAGTCGGGGTAATAGACTTCTCGAATGAACGTTGCCTGTATCAACTTCTGTACTTCTTCTTTAATAGCATTATCTCTCTTCGGAGCAAATACCCTCTTCTTCTGTCGCACAGGTCTGAAGGAAGGATGTACATTCAGACGATGGGTAATAATTTTCGGGTCTATACCCGGCATGTCCTCATGACTCCAAGCAAACACATCAATGTTTTTCCTCAAGAAACATATAAGGTCCATCTTAATCTTTCCTTCCAAATCTGCCCCTATCCTGGTACTTTTCTCTGGATTTTCCTCGTCCAAGGGAATTTCTTCCAATGCTTCTGTGGGCTCTGCCATGATTCTTCTTTCTGCTATGTTCATCATCTGAGTCTGCTCGTCCATAGCCAGCATGGCTAGATAGCACTCTCTGGCGGTCAATTGATCTCCTTGGACCTCTCCTACCCCATGTTCAGTAGGGAACTTAACCGACAAATGGTAAGTGGATGTGACTGCTTTCCAGCTATTTAGGGTCGGCCTCCCAATTATAGCATTATAGGATGACGAACAATCAACTACAATGAAGTTGACATTTCTCGTTACCTGCTGCGGATACACTCCCACTACCACTGGTAAGGAAACAGTACCGACGGGCTGTACCTTCATTCCACCAAAACCGACCAAGGGCGAATACACTGGACGAAGCTGCTCCCGTCCGAGGTTCATTTGTTGGAAGGCAGGATAATACAGGATGTCGGCCGAACTCCCGTTATCTACCAACACCCTTCTAGTCGAATAGTTGGCAATGAGCAAGGTAATAACAATGGCATCGTCATGAGGATGGTGTATCCTTGATGCGTCCTCGTCCGTGAAAGTGATAGCTTGCTCGTCTTGATTTGTCGTCCTGGGAGATCGTCCTGAAAGCTGGACATTTTGCACCACCTTCAGATATGTCTTTTTTGATCTGGATGACTGGCTTGCTAAACTTCCCCCAAAAATCATTCTGATCTCTCCAAACGGAGGCCGTGATGGCTCCTCTACCTTCGTCTTCAGCTTCTCCTCCTTATAGTCTCGTCCGAGAAAATTCCTCAACTTCCCTTGTCTAATGAGATTTTCGATCTGCTGCTTGAGGTCAAAGCACTCGTCGGTATCATGCCCATGGTCTCTATGGAAGCGACAATACTTGTTCCGATTGCGCTTATTGGGATCTCCCTTCATTTTCTCTGGCCACTTCAAAGAAGGCTCGTCCTTGATTTGCATGAGAACTTGCTCAAGCGGGACATTTAACGGTGTATACTGCTGATTTCGCGCTGAAGGACCCACTTTTTTAGTGTCTCGGTCTCTCTTATCTTCTGCACGTCCCTTCTTTGGACGAGGTCCTTGGTCAGTACCGCGTGCAGGATTCGCCTCCCCTCTTTCAGCTCTTTTTCTTTTCTTGGCTATAATCGCGTCTTCTGCATTCATGAAGTTCTGAGCCGAATGGACGAGCTCTGCCATGGTTTGTGGCTCTTTCTCGTACAGCTTATGAATGAAAAGATCGGAATTAACGCCATTGTGGAATGCCGCCAGCAGCAACTTATCATCTACTTCGTCCACTGTCAAGGCTTCTCGATTGAAACGAGTGATAAAAGACCGCAGACTCTCATTTTCTCCCTGTTCTATAGTCAATAGGCTGGATGAGGAACGTTTATGTCTCTGTCCCCCAATAAAGTTGTTAACAAATAACTTGCTCAACTCTTCAAAGGAACTTACTGAATTGGGGGGTATCTTACTGAACCACACTCGCGCGGGCCCCTTGAGGGTGGTTGGAAAAGCTCTGCACATTATCTCGTCCGGAACCCCTTGGAGATGCATCGTGGTTTTAAAAGTAGCAATGTGGTCGAAGGGGTCACGCGTCCCGTCGTATGAATCTAAGGAAGGCATCTTGAATTTCGGAGGGAGAGGGTGACCGTTGATGAGTGCAGTGAAAGAGGAGTCTGTCCTATGAACTAAGTCCTCCACTGGATTTGCCCTTCTCATATTCTCTCTCATCTCATCCATGACCCTTCTCATTTGGTCCATCTCCTTTTCCAGATGGGGTACCCTTCGCGAAGTGGTACCTCTTGACTGGCTCTCAGGGTCAGCGTTCCTTGTATTTTCCTGACTCTGGGTATGCCCTTCGACATTTTCGTCATGATGCTGTCTCCTTGAATTGAGTTGCCTGGTAAGTTCCTGGTTCTGTCGAGTTAACTCTGCCATGGCGGCAGCCATGGACTGCACATGCTGGACAGAAGATGGCTGCATGGCGGGCGCCGACTGGCGGTCGCGGTGAGGATTACTGGAAGCGTCCCTGCTTTCTTGCGGGCCTGGACTGGTAACCCTTGATCTTGTTCGAACCATTTCAGCCCTTTACCAGTGAAAAGAACTTAACAGAATTTCAAAATCTAAAAAATTCTGTGTAAAGAACTTTCCCACAGACGGCGCCAACTGATAATGCTTGGATGATCAGTGGGCTGAAACTGTCTTCGACACTGCCAAGGGTTGCTAACAAGTCCTGAAAACAAAGACAAATCAAAGGTGACCGGTGGAGGCCGGCCAAAAATCCTCCGATGACAAAGTTAGTCTTTTTGTGATTTTGGTTTGAAGGAAAAGTTTACAGAAGTTCTGAATGAATAACCTTGTTCGTAGATCAGTGCTTTTATAGCACACCCACGGAACAGTCGTCTCCCTTCATGTGAATCAACGGTTTTAACAGTAAGTTAACTGTTTTTAACACCGTATCGTTTGGCCAAGTTCATCTAACCGTCGTTGGCAACGGTTCCCATCAACTTTGTTGATTACGGAAAGGTGTGATGTCCAATGTCTGGTTTGTACTATTCACCGCCTAGTTGGCTCAGGACGAGGTTTGGCTAAGGACGAGGATGCCTGAAATTCGTCCTTCCCGCTAGGCTCAGGACGAGTTTACTCGTCCTGACTTCCATGTGTTGAGGTCGTAGATCAGGACGACCCACCATGGACGAGAAAAGAGTTGTAATTTTTCCTAGTATCATCAATTTCAATTTAACAAAAAGAAAAAAAAAAAAGGCCATGTTATAAGAATAAAATCATGTTGCAAAGGTACATGCACAAAATTTTAAAAATATATTTCACATTTTCACCACATGTAGATGAAAGTATGAGTTAACAACACAATATTTTTGCAAGGAGAAAAATAATTAACTAATTGTTTGAGTTTGTTTACTATTCAGAAAGGTGGAAAGAAAAATGCAAAACGATATCTATTACTATTATATCCTTTAATAGCGATCGTTGCCAAACTTTTATGTTATGTTTGGATCGAAGAAAATTTCAATTTCAAACATTTTTGAGAACAAAAGAAATCTAATACTCAAGTGTGACACTTTCTTCCCCCTTTTGGACTAAGTCACCTTACATAAAATGATTAGATTTTAAATATCATTTCAAATTAAAATATCAAAAACCACATTTTTATAAAAAGTAAAAAACACCAACCAAATCAATTGCCAAACTAAGCAATGTGTGTGTACAATATAGCAAAACATAAACTAATTACTGACCTTAATTATTTTCAAATTTAGTTAAACTCCTTCCCACATGGAATGATTGAAATGCCTCAACAAATTTAACAAAACAGTAAGGTTCATTTTGACATGTCCAATATTGCTTTTGGTCTTTATGTGATGTCATCTATAAAAAGTTTACTATGAATATGGATTCAAAATGAGAGTCTTCATGTGATGCTCCCTTTCAGAGATCAATTATTATTATTTTTAATAATTTAAATATATTCTTATAAAAAAATTACTTTTTTTTTGAGAAAATATAAAAAATTATTTATTCGGAAAGTTAGTTATTATTATTTTTACTTTAAAAAATACTCCTAATTTAATTAACTTATCCTTATTCTTAAAGCATAAAAATAAGGTTAAAACTGTAAATTGACAAAAATTAAAAGCAAAAAACCTACCATGTTTATAAAACTATCCTATCTACACAACCAAAACTACCACATGTTCCTATAAAAAAAAAAAAAAAAACTACCCCGTGTTCTTAAAAAAAAAAAAAAAAAAAAATCCCAGGTTTCTATTAAAAAAAAAAAAAAATCTAAAAAACACTCTGGCTAGTTATATAATATTTTTTCGCTTAAAAAAAAAGAAATTTTTTTTTTTCATAAAACGGCAAGTAAAGTAGTAAACACAGGCCTCTGGTCTTAAATGAGTGGCACTTCTAAACGGCGTAGTTTTGGTGTGTAATGTAATCTATAAATATTCACCGCCAGTCCCCTTGTAAGTAACGGCCTATAATTTTTGAATTCTTAGCTTTCTCTACACGCTCTCTCTCTCTCTCTCTCTGATACGTTCAATTGGGTACACGCTCTCTACACGCGCTCTCTCTCTGATCTCACTGAGTTTTCTTCTTTTGCTGTTCAATGGAGGAGATTGCTGTGTGCAAAAAGAGACGCAAGGGTGTGAATGATTCCGACGTAGGAACAAGTGCGTCTTTCACTGCACTCCAAGATGAACTGGACGCAATCGATGTCTCTGCTACCGACCCCATTGTGATGTTGAATCTCAAGCGCCAAGTTGAGTCCATTCGCCAGAGGATCTTGGCGCTGATGATTAAGAACTCCAAACTCCAAAACCCCTGAAATCTGTTGAAACGGGTTGGTCATGTCAAGACGGGTTAACGGGTCAGTTTCTTCTCAATCTCTCTCTCAGCCAAACCCTAAGATTTGTATTTTGGGGTTGGACCGGGTCAATACTGCTGTCGGGTCGGTTGGCTAAGGGAGTCCCAGTCTGCTATTTCGGGTTGTAATCAAGTGGATCTGGTGGAGGGGTTTGGGTTTGGAGTGTCTTGAGTCGGGTCGGGTCAATGATGCTTCCGGGTCGAGTTAAGGGTGAGCGGATCGGTTGGTTACGGGTGTCAGTCTCAGTCTGTTATTTCGGGTTGTAATCAAGTGGATCTGGTGGAGGGCTTTGGGTTTGGGTTTGGACTGTTGGATAAATGAGTCTATGCGTCTTGAGTCGGGTCGGGTTGGAATCGGGGCCATTGGGTCGGGTCGGTAAACAGAATCAGCGTCCAAAACAAGATGGGTTTGAACTTTGAAGAAAAGAAGGATCAATTTGAAGTCTTTATGAACCCTCGTACACTTCCTGTGTGTACATGGATTGAGTTGTTTCTCTTTTCTTTATGAATTAGAATTTTCAGTTAGTTGTTATTATTAAATTTTTTTTTTTCAGTTGCAATTGATTTGAGTTAGACAAAATTTTTGTTTGTATTTAGTTACAACTTATAATAATAATAATAGTGCGGGCACGGAGTTCATAAAATCTCATTCTTGTAGTTTATTTTGCTATTGAATTCTATTACTATATATATATATATATATATATATATTTTTTTTTTAAATTTAAAATTGGTAGTTAAAAAAATAACCCAAAATGTTGTTTATTTCTCATTACCTTAAATTGTTTCAAGCCTTTTATTATCATATCAGTAGATGCAAGGCCGAAGAAGTCACTGAAATTTGAAGGGATCAAATCAAATCATATTTTAGTGAAAGAATATGGTAAATTCTAAACCAAAACTTTATAGGAGAAATCCCATTACATACTAACTTTAACTCATGAGAATGAAAGAATGGTTAATTAAATGGTCGGTTTGGACTCTTGAGTGAAACTCGACTGGATTTTATGGACTTAGTCTGGGAAATTAGGGAGAGTTGTCCGGAGGTAGATTGGGAATTGATTGCAGTCATGGGTTGGAGTTTATGGAGTAATCGGAATAAATTCAAACATGAAGGGAATGGTAAAACAGCAGCTGAAATGGTAAGGTTTGCAGCAGATTATGTAAAGGAAGTGAGGCAACCTCAACAAGTCCATTCCCGTTCTTCCAATTCTGGTTTGGAAGTACTGGTTGCTGCGGTGTGGGTGTTGTGATCAGGAATGAAAGGGGCCAGCTGATGGGTTCGATGAGTAAACGACTGGAGTTGCCGTTGGGTGCACTAGAGACGGAAGCTAAAGCTGTGGAGGAGGGGATATAGTTGGCATGGGATCTTGTACTTAAAAGAAATTATCATTGAGAGTGACTCGCAGACCGTGGTGAATGCTCTAAGAGGGAAAGGTCCTATTCAAAGCTCCATCAGAAAGGTAATTGAAGGCATCGAGATGTCGCTGAGGCAATTTCTGTCGTGGAAGGCTGTTCATATCAGAAGGGGTAGCAACAGGGCAGCCCACATACAGGCAAAACATGCCAGAGGGGTGGATGACTGTATTGTTTGGGTAGAAGATACCCCCTTAGTTATTGAGGACCAAATTCAATGTCAATTTGAACTCTGTTTTGGATTAATGAAAGTTTATCTTATGTTGATTATCAAAAAAAAAAAAAAAAAAAAAAGAAGAATCTTACACCAAGTGAAACTTCAATCTAAGAAATTATTTTATTACATTCCTTGCAATCATGATTTCGTAACTAGGGTATTATTTTCATGTCTCTTAATCGCCCCACCCACGGGCCAATACTCTTCAATGTATTGGCATACCCAAAAAACCCAAACTCACGACTCTTGTTCATGCTACAAACGTGTGGAAAATCAAAATGCAAAGCTGCATCGCATGCCTCTGGACAAACAATTTCCTCCATGTTTGTCTTATAGAGCCCATACTTTTCAACGATCTCATCCCACACCCTTCCCTTCTTCTTCATCATCCCAACCCAATCAAACTTTTCATTCTCATCAAATGGCACAAACTCAACATCAAAGACCTCACAACACACCTTCCATAAGCTCTTCCATGTATAAACATCACCATTGGTGCAATTAAAGGCTTGGTTCTTGGCTCTTTCCGTTACCGCAGCCCAAATTTGTTGCTCCGCTAACACACGTGCATCTGACATGTCGCAGAAATTCTCCCATGTGTATTTTGTACCTGTTAGAATTATTGTTAACTAATTAAACTCATCACCTCCTAATACCACAAATTAATCAAGATATTAAAGCAAAAAGTCATGAGTTTGATCTCTGTTTATACTCTGCATCTCATTTAAATCGTTAAAAATCTCATGTGCTGTGCTCTATTTATTAAGGGAGAGTATTAGAATTATAATTAAATACCTGGATACCGGAAGGGCAAGCCTTGGTATTTACAGATAGTAGCATACACGCATAGAGTCAGCAATACATTGTAGAAGCTCCTTGAGGATGCACCAACTATTCTAGAAGAACGGTGCACAGAATATGAGAGTGATGGTGAGTATGAAGCCAAAATATCTTCTAAGGCATAATAGAAGTTAGGGTAGGGTAGTCGAGGCATGTCCTCATGAAATGGAGGTTCATGATGCACAAGTTGGGTTCCAAGAACTGGATCAAAGATCGGACCCATGTAATGTTTGGTTCCGGTTTGCAATGTTATATGACATAGCCGTGAAGGTGTGGCTGATTTGAGAGCTTTGATAACATTTTCAAGCATGGTAGAGTTGGCAGCTATGTTAGATTCTTCGTTTTCACGGACTTGGATTGCTACCCAAAAGACGTGGGTAATTTCCTGGGCTATTGGGGCGAGATGTTTGAGTGTGTCATCAAAGTTTAAGGCGTCAAAAGTTATGTAATGGTCAGGGGTGGAGGAAGGGAACCATGTCGGCTTGGGGCGGCGAGCTGAGCCGTAGACTTTCCATGGACCACCAAGGGCTGTTGGACTCTTTAAAGCTTCAGCCAAGCTCAACCCTACCATGCCTGTCACTCCCACAATCAGCGCTACTGGTGTATCAGTGTTAGGGACCTCTTGCTCCATGAGAGAGAGAGAGAGAGAGAGTTTGATCTATTGGTCTGTTAGGGACCTCTTGCATATATGAGTTTAAGTGATTAAACTCATATATGCAGAATTTTGATAGTCTTAGAGCTCTAAAAAAGGAAGTAGCTAAAGATGATTAAAGTGAAAAGGGAAAGGCAAAATCAAAGGAATTGATGCTGCAAGCTACTATGTATTTTCTGCAAAACAGGGGAAGGTGTTGACTATTTTTCTAAAGAAATATGAGATAATTGGAGGTTTTGTTTGCTGCCAAAAATTCCCACGTCAGCCAAGGAAAATTCTAGGAACATACCCAATTAATTTTAAAACATACCCAACATGTTGTTGTTATATTGTGTTTGTGTGGCGTCAAAAATCAAAGAGAAATTCCATATGGTTGCTATCTGAATTGGCTTTAGTAATCAGAGATATTTTTATAACCTGATCTAAAAATGATAGAAAATGAAATGAGCCTAGTAAGTGAATGATGTACAAAGACGGATTTATATACCATGTGACCACGCACAACTCTGATAAAAGTGATAGTAAATGAAATGAGCTTAGAAAGTAATGACTTACAAAGATGGATTTATACACCATGAGAGCACACAAAACTTACTCGACTTATGTGAATGTGACTTGTGAGAGATAGACAAAAAGTAATAAGCCATACAAATTAACAAGTTGTTAAATTAAACCTGCATAACCAAGTCCGCAAGTTTTGGCTTCTCAAAAAAAAAAAAAAAAGTTGGCCAGTTTGTTTTGTTTGGAGATTTGAACGAGTGGAAGGAGTTGCTATATATTGACCGGCATTGGTGGGACCTCTCACTGCTAAGTAAGAGCAATGTTAGGTAAAGTAAAATATATAAAATATAACAGGTTAGGTAAAATATTAGGTTATTATTATTATTACTATATATTAGGAGTTGCTATATATTAGGTTATTATTATTATTATTATTATTATTATATATACTAGCCTTATCACACGCGCTTCGTGCGTGTGATGAAGCTTTTTTTTTTTAAATTTAAAAAAAATGTGTTTTTATTATACATATAATTTTTTATTTTGAGAATTTAATTTATAAGTAGATAAATTAATTTGAAAACCAATAATAACACGTGTAATGTAGCTTTTAAAAAATAAAAATAAAAAACCATGTTTTATTTTATATATATAATTTTTATTTTGAAAGTCTAATTTATAAGTAAATAAAGTAATTTGAAAATCAACAGAAGAGTGACCCTATTTTTTAGGTAATATTTTAGTGGGAGTTAAAGTTGTATTTTTACTGGATTGTCCTTTAGTTTTGTCTCTATTTAAACATAATGGTATAAGGGCATTTTTGAACAAATAAAATAAGAAATCCAAACAGGGGAAGCCCCTTAAATAGTAGTATAGATAAAATATTCAAACTTTTTGGGAACTACTTGCCCCCCACCTAGACCTCAATTTGGATTAGTCGGGTTCCATTTCGACCCAATTGCATTCAATTAATATTGAGTTTGGGCCATAAACTTCTTGGACCATAACTTGTTATTACTCCTATATGAACCTTACCCAGCCTAGAATGAGCCATATTGTTTTCACAAAAAAATCTTTAATACACTGATTAACCCTTTTTTTTCCGTATTTCTTTCAATACAAATAAAAGAAAAAAAATGAAAAAAGGACTGAATTTTATATAAATTATTAAGTTTACGGTCCGATAAATTATAATAGTTTATAAGATTATAAGTTTAATAATTCCATAAAAGTGTATACATTTTATATATGAAACATGAAATAAACTTGAAAACCTATAACTTATTGTGCTTCTGGATTAATTTTTTGTTTATTGAAAGTTGGCAAAATTATATTTGCACTTATAAAAAAAATTAAGGCTTCTAAAAACCTATACATAAGCAAATATGTTAAAAAGTCAAAAGAGAAAAATTAAATCAAACTCATGATACAACTTTAGGAATAAAATATAACAGGTTACGTAAAGTAAAAAGTAATTAATTATGAAGAAAATCTATAATGAAATTACAAAAAATATATATATATATATATATATATATAAATATATTTAATATTAGATCCGACATTGAAAACATTTATATTTGAAAATTGGTTGTCAAGTTGATGAGTAATGCATTAATATTTTTTTAATAAAATACTATCAGTATTTTAATCTATAATATACAAAGTTTAATATAATTTTTTTTTAAGAAACAAATACACACACAAGGAAGAGGGAAAGATGTTCTAATACAAAGGCACACCACAACTCCATTTAAAAGCTATGATAATTTTTAAGGAAGGGTGAGACAAGTTATACTACATATATACAACATACTATTTTATGCAATGTGAGACAATTACCCATTTTTTTTATAAAAACAAACACACACAAGTTTAATACTAACTTTAAGTATACAAATATACATTAAAAACTTTTTAGACAAAAATAGAGTGCAATAACCATTATCTATATTTTATTTTTTACGTTCGAATTTGGTCGGGTAATGTGTTGGGGGTCTAATATTTATACGTCTGCCTCCAACCCTGAACATAGTTTTGTCACTTTGGCTAAAAGTCATACAAAGTAACAATAGTGTTACGTAGGAGACCATTATATCAGAATAGTCTATAAATGATATGAAAGGTGAAGGTTATCTATGGAATGCAAATAATAAAATAATTGAGGCCATATCTATAAATTTTCTCAAAAAAAGAAAAAAGAAAAAAGAAAAAAGAAAAAAGAAAAAAAAGAGTAGTCTATAAATTTCAAATCAACATCGTTATCCATTAGGTTCGTAACATAATCATGAATTTAATTAAAGATTGAAGGGAAAGATACGATTGAGAAAAGTAAAATTGAAAGAAAGATATGATCGAGAAAAGTAAAAGGGGCAGGTCAGATCAAGAACCAGTCCAATATGAGAAATAAAGAAAAGCACAAAGATTAGGAAGACGAAAAAGGAAGGAAAGACTTATAGACAGTCATAAAGAGAGAGAGAGAGAGAGAGAGAGCTGAATTGAGGAAGAGGATTCAGCAGATCCTAGTAACCGGAAGCTTCTGAAAAAATGGTGTAGTATTGTTTTCCTTTAATCTTTGGCTGTGATGTAATGTGAGATAAAATGTATCGATTCCATTCCAACTATGTAGATATTGTCTGCTTTAGGGCTCATGCTTCTCACAATTTTGTTCTTTTTGGATGTGATGTCATGTGAGATAGAGCGAGCTATTGGATGAGGGGGTTAACTGGGGTTATTTTAATTTCTGGTTTTTTATTTTATTAAAATTGTTTAATTAAGAAATAAATAATAAAATTAAATTATTAAATTATGGTAAAAATAACGTCATTTTGAGCAGGTTAATGGCAAATATGAGTGGTGAGTTAACAGATGACTGAATTGAAGAAGTTTGAAACTTAAGAGGACTAAAATGATAGAATGCAAACAAAGAAGATTGAAACGAAAAGTGATGAAATTTAAAAGGTGAGTTTTTGCATTTTGGCCTTTAAAATAAGAAAATTTTCACATTAATTGTGAATATTTGTGTAAAATAAAAAAGGTAAACAAGTATAAAAATATATTTTCAACTGAACCAATATCGTAAAAAGTGCAGCTCATATAAGCAAAATTTTTTTTACAGCATACATATTTTTCTAATATAATGAAGAATTAATAATGAAGAAAGTTCATTTAACAAAAGAAAAAAAGAAAAAAGAAATATAATATATATATAGTCAAAACTTAGAGAAAATCCAATTAGATTTTAATTGGATTCTCAATTTTGCATCATATGTCTTATTTAATTTTTAATTTTGTGCCAAGTGAATTATTGAGTATTAAAATCGAAGAGTCCAAATCCAATTAGATTCTAAATTGAATTTCAATTAGAGTCCAATTTTCTGCTACGTGTCCATATAGGATTTTAATTTTTGTAACAAATGAATTATTGGGAATAAAAACCTAAGAGTGTAAAACTAATTAAATTCTAAACCATATATATATATATATATAAAATGAGAAACTATGCATTACATATATTAAAAATGTATGGTTTAAAAAAAGTGTAAGTTAATACCATATATAATTTGAACAGTATAGTTATGATTGTATTTAATTATACTCATGCACATGCACGAAACTACACACTAATATAAATAATGAAGAAAGTTCTTCAATGACACTAGAAACAACAAAATATCCTGATTTGGTAGTGACTATATGAAAAAAAGAAAGAAGCTAGCTTTATTTTATTCAGCCAAAAAAAAGAAAAAAAAAGAAAAAAAAGAAGCTAATAACTATATTTATTTCATTTCACCTCTGGATCATACACCAATAGTAGAATCATACACCAAAGTGAAACATCAATCTAAGCAATTATTTTATTTACATTCTTTGCTACATTCCTCAAGCAATACACATCAAAGGAATCATGATTTTGTAACTAGGGTATTATTTTCATGTCTCTTAATCGCCCCACCCACATGCCAATACTCTTCAATGTATTGGCATACCCAAAAAAACCAAACTCACGACTCTTGTTCATGCTACAAACATGTGGAAAACCAAAATGCAGAACCGCATCGACTGCCTCTGGACAAACAATTTCCTCCATGTTGGTCTTGTAGAGCCCATACTTCTCCACGATCTCATCCCACACCCTTCCCTTCTTCTTCATCATCCCAACCCAATCAAACTTTTCATTCTCATCAAATGGCACAAACTCAACATCAAAGATCTCACAACACACCTTCCAGAAGCACTTCCACGTAAAAACATCACCATTGGTGCAATTAAAGGCTTGGTTCTTAGCTCTATCCGTTACCGCAGCCCAAATCTGTTGCTCCGCTAACACTCGTGCATCTGACATGTCGCAAAAATTCTCCCACGTGTATTTTGTACCTATTAGAATTATAGTTAAGTTATTAAACTCACCATCTCCTAATACCACAAATTTATCATGGAATTAAAGCAAAAAGTCATGATTTTGATCTTTGTTTATACCCTACATCTCATTTAAATGGTTAAAAATGTCATGTGTTAGGCTCCATTTATTAAGGGGAGTATTAGAAAGTTATGAATACTGTTTTGGAATCCATTTCGGATTTTCCATTGGAACGAAATATTTCGGTACTGGCCTATTTCGGTGTACCGTTTTGTGGGTTACTGGTATTTTATTTTATTTATATACATATATTTCTTTATATAATTGGTCAAAACTCATATAATTTATAAAAAAATCTTAAAATTATAAGTCTATATATTACAATTAACATATCAATCTTAAGCCTAAATATATACCCAATAATTATAATAATAACAATAAACACTTTTTTAGAATATAAAAACATAAATATGAATTTTTTGAGGGATAAATATGAACTTTTTTTATAAAATATAAATATAGATCTACGTCTCATGTCCTCTCAAATTATAGATCTCTACGTTTTTGTAGCTTTTTTTTTTTTTTTTTTTTTACTCCCAGCAATATATATATATATATATATATATATATATATATATATATATAAATCTTTTGGCTACAACCTTACTCAATATCTTTTTATTGAAGATGAATTTTGATAAATCCACCATTGGATTACATCTTCTTCTTATGTCCTTTATATTTGCAAAATTTCTAGAAAATTAAAGATTAATAGTTATGTCATCAATAAACTGTTTTAATGCAAGTTTTTGTAATTTAAAGTTATGCATAAAATATAAGTTTATAGATCATATAGTAAATAATATCTGATTAACATAAAATTTGACATGTGTATTAAGAGTGTAAAGAACATACAATTCAACGGTTAGGTTTTCAAAATATATAGTAATGTTTATTTTATTGAGTTGTAGGCTTAAGGTGCAACCAATTTTGTAACTAAACTTTGTATCTCTCTCTATATATATATATATTATAATATAGTATATATTATATTATATTATATTATATATAATAACAAAGAAAAATAATATAAATTTATACTTGTTATGTGTTAATTTTTATATTATTTAATGAGTAGAAATAAATTATTTCTTACGTATTATATAACAATAGTATAAGAGTAAATTTATATAAACTAAATTTTCTATTCTTCCACTTTTCTTTAAAAAATAAAAATAAAATTTTTTTTCCACAATCCTACTTTTCTACTCCTCCAACTAAACATATATGATGGAAACCTAAATCATTTCTATCCCACTTCTCCATTCTCCTACCAATTTTTTATCCTCTCAAATTTTCGCTCTTCCACCCAAATGGACCCTAAACTTAAAAACCAAAAACAACAGAAGAGGCAGAGACTACAGAGTCTGAGACAAAGCACAGATGGGGAAGAAGCCTGAACGGAATGGATTTAATAACATTTAGAATTGTAATTAAGTACCTGGATATCGAAAGGGCAAACCTTGGTATCTACAGATAGTAGCATACACGCATAGAGTCAGCAATGCATTGTAGAAGCTCCTTGAGGATGCACCAACTATTATAGAAGAGCGGTGCACAGAATATGTGAGTGATGGTGAGTATGAAGCCAAAAGGTCTTCTAAGGCATAATAGAAGTTAGGGTAGGGTAGTCGAGGCATGTCCTCATGAAATGGAGATTCATGATGCACAAGTTGGGTTCCAAGAACTGGATCAAAGATCGGACCCATGTAATGTTTGGTTCCGGTTTGCAATGTTATATGACATAGCCGTGAAGGTGTGGCTGATTTGAGAGCTTTGATAACATTTTCAAGCATGGTAGAGTTGGCAGCTATGTTAGATTCTTCGTTTTCACGGACTTGGATTGCTACCCAAAAGACATGGGTGATTTCATGGGCTATTGGGGAGAGATGTTTGAGTGTGTCATCAAAGTTTAAGGCGTCAAAAGTTATGTAATGGTCAAGGGTGGAGGAAGGGAACCATGTTGGTTTGGCGCGGCGAGCTGAGCCGTAGACTTTCCACGGACCACCAAGGGCTGTTGGACTCTTTAAAGCTTCAGCCAAGCTCAACCCTGCCATGCCTGTCACTCCTACAACCAGTGCTACTGGTGTGTTAGTGTTAGGGATCTCCTGCTCCATGAGAGAGAGAGAGAGAGTTTGATCAATTGGTTTGGGGTTCAGATATGAATGGAAGGCGTTGTTGTTGTTATTATATTGTGTGGCGTCTTGGGGAGAATAATTCTTGGAAACAAGTGTAAAATCACTCAGGTGGACCACTTTTTAGTTTTTTCAAAGTTAGGTATGACCTTAAACTATAAAATAGGCGAAAAATCCATTTTCGTTTCTATATTTTCACACGATTTTCACTTTGTCCTTATCTTTTATTTTCACCACTTTTAAACCCTAAAATCAAAATGCGATCTCGTTTTTGTCCCTTTTGTCAGTGCCCTAACGGCAAAGTTCTAAGTGGCAGACAGAATACCCTATTAGCTAACGTGACGTTGATGTGGCAATTAAAATATTATTAAAAAAATATTATTTGGCATTTTTATATGCCACGTCAGCATTTTAATTTTATTTTATAAAAAGCCACGTCAGAAAATTTAAACCAAAAAAGAAGATAAATTAAAAAACAAAACTTAAATCTAATTGAAAAATGGTTTAAAAAAAAAACATCTAATTAAAAAACAAACACAAACACAAAAATAAGCTTCCCAAATCTCATATCAAATCAAATTTTCTTTAACCTTAATTCTTTTTCTTTTTCTTTTAATCTCATCTCTAAACTCTCTCTATCTCTAATTTTCTCTTTCTCTCTTCACCCTCGACAAAATCTCTCTTAGACCCAAACTCTCTCAAAATCTCATCTCCATCGACTGCCAAACTCCAATCTGACCCAAACTCTCTCAAATCTCAGTGATGAGGTCGCTGCCGTCAAACTCGTTCAAGACTCAGTAAGGTCGCTGTTGCCGTCAAAGAAAGAAAACCCATCGCGAAGGTCCACCGATTCGGTAATTCACTATAGTCGCCGATTCGGTATGGCTCCATTGTAAGAAACCTCAGTCATCGATTCGATATTGGAGCCTAGATCAGGGGTTGTGAGTTTTGTTGATCTAGGTTTGTGGGTTGTGAGTTTTATTGATCTAGGTTTGTGGTTTTGTGGTGTATGTTGATTTTTCGGTTTGTGGGTTTGTGGTAATGTTGTATTCCAATGTTGATTTCTGGGTTTTTGGTGTGCATAAAGGCCGAAAATCTGGGTTTGAGTTTTGTGTTTTTTGTCTTTGGTATCAAAGCATAAGAAAATTTTGTTGAATGCTTGTGTTTTGTAAATTTTTATGGGCATGTCTTTTTATTTTATAAATCTGAGTGATTTTATGAGTTTAGTTGCTAAGAAAATGCAAGAAAAGAAAAGTAAATTTTTAATTTTTAATTTTCTGGGCAAGCTTAGTTGGGAAAGAAAATGAAGAACACATAGTTCTGAGTTCTTCGTGTTCTTCCAAAAAAAAAAGAAAAAAATTAATTTAACTAATTTCTTTTCTTTTTTTTAAAAATAATTAGGTTAAAAATTTTTATATTATTTTTATCTGATGTGGCTTTTAAAAAAAATTAAATTGCTGATGTGGCATTTTTAAAAATGTAAATAATTTTTTTAATATTATTTTAATGGACACATCAACATTTACCGTTGAACCGTTTGCCACGTAGGATCTTTTTGTTAAATGAGTAACGGTAAAGACTAAAACGGAACGCGTTTTTCAAAAGAATGATTAAAAGCGGTGAAAATGAAAGATAAGAACCAAAGTGAGAATCGCGTGAAAATGTAAAAACTAAAATAGGTTTTACGCCTATAAAATATCTTAAAGTGTTATCCCTTGCAGTTCTTCTACAACCACATTATTAGTCATAACCTTGTCGCAAGTTGATGAAGTTACGATAGAAAAGTAGTATTTCTAAGGCTTTTTTTTCCCTCCAAATTTGAACATAACTTTGAAGACAATATATATAAATATCTTCTGATATTCATCACATCAGGATAGGATGTGACGAAATATTTGTTGCTTTACTTTGAAAGACATTGTAGACTTTTTTAACCATCATTTTATGACTTAACATTGCTTTAATCTAGCCTGGATTATAGAACATACAAAATTTAACATACCATTGCTTTTGATCTATTGGTTTGGGGATGAGCTATGAGTGGTGGAAGGCGTTGTTGTTGTTATACGTGGCGTCAAAAATCAAAGGGAAATTCCATATGGTTGTTATCTGAATTGGCTTTAGTAATCAGAGAGATTTTTACAACCTGATCTGAGAATGAAATGAGCCTAGTAAGACAATGATGTACAAAGATGGATTTACATACCATGTACCACGCACAACTCTGATCTGAAAGAGATAGAAATTGAAATGAGCTTAGAAAGTAAATGGCGTATAAAGATGGATTTATACAACGTGTGAGCATGCAAAACTCACTCGACCTATGTGAATGTGGCTTGTAAATGATCGAAGAAAAGTTATAAGCCACACAAGTTAGCAAGTTGTAAAATTAAACCATAAGCAATTCAGCAAGTTGATTTGGTTTGGGGATTTGAAATGAGCAGGAGGGGTTGCTAATAGCCTAATGGAGCTGGCTATATTGACCAGCATTGGTGAGACGACCTATCACTGTTAAGCAAAGACGGACCCAGGTGGGGCCCAAAGGGGCCCGGGCCTCCCCTGGGTCCAATTTTTTTTTTTTTTTTTCTTTCAGTTATTAGACATTTTATTTTTTAGTCGAGCCCCTTCCAAAATTTCAGGTCTCCTTTCTCTTCAATAATTCTAACTAGCATCACCCAAATAGTAATTATCTAAATCAAAAACTTAATAAAAATAATAAAAACATTTACGGTGGTGATTATATTTTAGCAAAAAAACTATTTGACCACTAAAGAACCAAAAAATCATGTGTTATTGGAGAAGTTAAAGCTAAATTTTTTGCAATTATAGTAAACTAGTATAAATACCAGTTGACTGTAGCAAGTTGTAAAAAATATAATACAATATTTTATTAAAATTATATCTCTTCCTTCAATTAAAAAACTCAAGTTCTCTCATTTCCTTTATTATTTTAATGAGTTGTTTATATTATTTTAAAATAAGTGATAAAAAAATTGAACATTTGATATTGGGTATATTGTAAAGTAAGGTTATAAAATAGATAAAGTAACTTTTTGAGGTACTAAAAGCTAAATTTTTTAGCACCATCATTGTGAATGCTCTAACTTCAACAAAAAAAATAAAAAATCCTAGCCAACTTAGTATTAAAAAAAAAATTGTTTTTTTTTTTGCCTTTGTTGGTAAATGATTACATCTTAATGTATGTAGAAACAACGATTTTGTGTATTTATAATTTTTTAGTACTATATGGATGCTTATTTTGAGGTTTTTTTTTTTCCCCTTTCTTTATACATTGGTCCTGCTAACTTAAAATCTTGGGTCCGTTCTTGTTGTTAAAAAGAATGTTAAGTAGACCTTATATCACTTTCATAGACTTCAGCTTTATCTCTAAATTTGAAAGTGTAATTTTAGAGATAATATATGATTGCATTCCAATATTCACATAAGAATAGGATGTGCAGTAATATTCATTGTTAACTAATTAAAAGTAACATAAATTTTTACTATATATATATTAATAGGTAAAACTGAGAGAATATCCAATAAGATTTTAAACTGGAATTTCATTAGAGTCTAATTTTGCGTCACGTGTCCCATCTAATCTAAGTTTTTAAATTTTTGTGCCAAGTTAATTAATTCAATGTAAAAATTGGAATTCGATTAGAGTTTAATTTTGTACCACGTGTCTCATATAATGTAAGTTTTTTTAATTTTTGTATCAAGTGAATTAATTCAATGTAAAAAATGAGGAGTTCAATATAAATAAACCATAAAAAAAAACCTGATTATATCTATATATATATAACCAACACTTAGAGAAAAATTAATTAGATTCAAAATTGAATTTTGCTTTTGTTAGCTTTTCCTACAAATTAAATTGTTTAGATTTTTGGTATTATTTTTTCTTTGTACTAATGACCATATTTTTTATATTGTTTCTATTCAGATATTTTGTATGTCAGGATCTTGAACGTTATAAATTGTAATTAAGCTGAACAATCCCCTGCACCTATCCTCATTCAATTTAGGAAATACTATTAGACCAATTTATTCTTTTATTCTGTGTTGTATTTAGTAGGATTTCACGAGCAATGATTATGAATTGATACTGTAGGGGATGAGCAAGGAGGGAGTGGAAAGACAAGACTTACAATACTAGCACTTACAGAAAAGCCTAACCATAGATCTTGGTTTCATGTTTCCTAACATATCACAAACCATTAAGTCTAATTAATTTCTAACAAAGACTTTGCAGTTATATATTATCACTCTTCTGAAGAATCGTGACTTGATGAATGGAACATAAACTACCAAGGATTTACTTAATAGTAAATCGAAGAGCCACCATATTTTGTCAAAGATTACAATATATTTATTATTAATTATTTTTTGATAAGAGATTACAATATATTTATAATTAAGAAACAAGAGTATTCTTTCTAATATATATATATATATATATATATTGTGTGCAAGAAATAAGCAAATCTAATTTATACACATATATTATACTCTCCATAAGCAATTTAAAATATAGTCTTTATTATATTACGTCAATCCATAACTTTTTGTTGAATGAATATTTTAATAAATCAAATATTTTACTCAAAAAAAAAAAAATCAAATCAAATATTGAGTTACATTGTTTTTTATGTTTTAAAAGAAGACCTATTCTTGACTTATATATTAAAAAAAGTAATTCACATAAATTTGATTTATAATAAAACTTTTGGATATGGTGAAGACTGGTGTTTGGTTTTTGCGATGATATGAAACTAGCGAATGTTATACATAAATTCAAAAGTATTGTTTTTTTTTTTTTTCTTTTTTTTTTCTTTTTTTGGGTTAGGAACTTAGGATGCTTTTTTTTTTTCCTTTTTTTTTTTTGCTAGGAATTCAACCAGAGAATCTGTCATTTATCATGTTTGGAGCTTCCAGTACTTGATATGTAACAAATTTCTCAATAGTGGGTGATATTTAAAAGGTTTCTTTACAATTTAAAATAACTCAAACAAATATTTTGTTAGTAAAGTATCCCACGCAAGAGATAGGTCATCGCCTAATTAAGATTTGATTTTGCAACGGGTCAATTTGTTTATGATGACGTGTAAATTCAATTTTGTAATATTTTAATAAAAAGAAATGACACATGAGTTTAAAAAAAATTTCACTTTCTGTCACCACATGGGTAATCTATATATATAATAATAGGTAAAGCTGAAAGAAACTCAAATTAGAATTTCAAATTACAGTTCTAATATTGCACCATGTGTCCTAAATTATTTATTCTTAAAGAGTTTTATTTCTTAATTTTAGAATAAAATGTGGGACCACATTATAAATATTCATCCAAGTGAGTTATTAAGTACAAAAACCAAAGAGTTTAGAATAAATGAATCATAAAAAATAAAAAAATAAAAAGTGCTCCACAATAATTTTAAAAAAAAAAAATTGACAATTTACATTTTATACCTAATAATATCCTTATAAATTCTTTTAAAGAGTTAACAAAATATAAAAATGACTTTCAATAGTATTTAAATTATATATATTGGAATTATATTATGCATCTTATTGTATATTTTTTAAGTGTATCCATGCATATGCATGGAGTTACAAGCTAGTGATACTAATGGTTGTAAACATAATAACTAATAATACTCATTTTTAAAATTTGAGACACTAATAGCACTCATTTGAAAGTAGACTAGTTGTGCTCACGAGATAAACTTTAAAGACCAATAGATTA
The DNA here is from genome assembly GCA_030820535.1 of Quercus parvula. Lineage (NCBI taxonomy): Eukaryota > Viridiplantae > Streptophyta > Magnoliopsida > Fagales > Fagaceae > Quercus > Quercus parvula. Next base: position 10,710,012 of record JAUAME010000007.1, on the reverse strand, counting down.
GTTTTGTCATTTTAATTACAATGAAATTCATCTCATCTCACAAATTTGTGGATATTTTAATATATTAAAATATATCTCTCAAACTCAACACACACGTAGATCGGCACTTTGAACAAACCCATCTTGAAAAATAAACTTTGCTACCAAAGCTACAATGTTCTTCCCACTCTCTAGCTAACTTTGAGAGAAAAACCCAAAGAACAAAATCCCAGAAAATTCAAAACCCAAAAAACACAAACACAGAAAATGAGCGCAATTAACAAAAAACCTAGAAAATTAACACAAAACATGGGTCACAACAACAAGATCGGCGGAACAAAAATCACCACTCCCAACACAACAAAGCCCACATACAACAACCTTCAAGCCAAACCCATTTTGAACCCACGCGCCACCTTGAACCCATTAGTTTTGCATCGGGCCGTCGATAGCCATGCCATGCCATGACAACAACTGATCTTAAACCTCTCTCTCTCTCTCTCTCTCTCTCAGATCAAATCTATCAAACCCATCAAGAGAGAGAGAAAGAGATACATACAAGAGGGAGAGATCGAAAGTGCATTTGTGGTTGTAGCAATACTAGTGTTAGTTTTTGTGCTGGTGGGTCTTTTGAGCTTCATATTCTTTCTCTCAAGTTTGTGGGAAGAAAGTTGTTCATGGAGTGTACGAAGACGAGAAAGTAAGATAAGAGAAAGGGAATTTGGGATTAGGTGATAAGTGTGTAGCGGGGATGAAGAAAAAGGAAGAGAAGAGGGAGAGGGTGGGTACCGTGGGTTGTCAATATTTTTTTTATAAAGAATGGATTTTCGCTGTGTGTGTTCTAATATGTATGGGTTTGATTTAATTTCGGTTTTATTTTGAGTTCTTGTGTTCAGAGATTCTTGTTGTGTTTTGGGTTTTTGTTTTTGTATTTTTGTTTTGCTTTGGGTTTGTGTGTTCTTGTTTTTGAATTTTGAGAGTTTGTGTTCTTGTATTTTTCATGTTTAAGATGAAGCCAGATCTTAATTGATGTGTGTCTTGGTTTTTAATCTTTTTAATATTTCTAAAATTGATAAATTATTTTTATTAAATCAAATTATGACGTGGACATTGACGTAACATTTTTTAATATTATTTTAATGGCCACATAAGCATTTAATGTGCCAACAATGCACTCCGTCTGCCACGTAAACAATTTCCGTTATTGAGATGACAGTAGGGACCAAAATTGTAATGATTGAAACAAGCACCAACATAGGTGCTCCAAAAATGTAGGGACCAAAACGGGAATTAGCCCAAAATGTAAGAACCAAAATTGTATTTTAGCCTTTTTTTTTTATTTTTTTTTTCTTTTTTTGTTGGAAAAAGCCAATATGTTTTTTGACATAGCCTTTTGAGATGGTGATTAAAATTTTTAACTAAATACCACACTATTCACTTTTGAAAACCCTGACTACATATTTTTGTTTTTGTGAAAAACCACAAAAACCCTAAAATCCACACGTAGAACACTTTGCTTCTCAATTGCATCCTTCTCTCTCCCACTCTAGTCTCTATCTCCTTCAATTCAACGCTTTCACTCTCTCTATAATTTTCTCTTTTCAATCAATGTGATGGAATTGATCTCCCTTCACACAAATACTAATTTTTATTTGCTCTTTCAAGTGTTGATGGTTGGGACAGCAAAGTCAGCATCAACACAAAAGGTGCATGATGGGCCCAGCCAAACCCCCGGAATCGTCCTAGCTGAGGACGATTGACACCTTGGGATCGTCATCTCAATAATGGTCGTCGGTCCAAGATAAGCAGTATCACCCCCGTCCATCTCGGGACCGTTACAGAACATTTACTCCCCTTTACTGCCGTTGAAAGAACAGCTCACCGTTAGCCCATCGCCGAAACGTTACAAAGAGGGAATGAATATCACCTTTAATGTTCCAACGGATAAAAGAGAAGAACGCCTACAGGTATATATAAACGGGAGCCCCGGAAGGAAAAAGGGTAAGAAAAACACACAGACACACTTACACCTACCAAGTACAGCTTTTCTTTAGTTACTCATTCTAACTTTGGCATCGGAGGCTCTGTGGCAGACGCCACACCGGTGCAAGATAGCTCCTTTTTGTCTATTCTCAGGATCAGGATACAGGAGGACGATTTCATTCTGGACGATCTTATTCGACTGACGATCTGAACATCATCAGTTTGGCGCCGTCTGTGGGGAACAAATTACTCCTCAACTGTAGAGCACCGTTCTACCCAGTACAACGCTCCAGATGGAATCCACTCCTAGCCAGGACCCCGCCGCGTTGGTGGTACAGGTCCAGTCGCTCGCAGCCATGGTGGAAGAGCTTACCAGGCAAAACCAGGAGATGAGGCAGCAGCTGCAACAGGAACAGAATCACCTAATCGACAGCGGAAACGATGGAGAAGACAGCAACGGGAGGCGTACCAGCACACCCGAAGAGATGAATTCAGACCTTCTTCGGGAAATGAGAAAGGAGATGGACGAACTAAGAAACGCCATTAGGGAAAAGACGGACCAGAGTCTAGACAGGATAGTCAGGAAGACGGATTCACCGTTCACCATGGCCGTCCAAGAATGTCTTGTGCCTTCTAAATTTCGATTACCTCAACTGGAACCTTTCGACGGGCTGAAAGATCCACTAGATCACTTGAACACGTTCAAGACGACTTTGGGCCTTCAGCAACCCCCCTGACGAAATCCTATGCCGCTCCTTTCCCACTACACTTAAAGGAGCGGCCCGGGAGTGGTTCAACAAGTTGCCGACTTCGTCCATCGACACCTTCGAGCAGTTGAGCGGTTCCTTCGTCCGTCACTTCGTCGGTGGACAACAACCAAAGAGAACCGCCGACCATCTCCTTCCATCAAACAAGGAGAAAAAGAGACCTTGAGATCCTATGTGACGCGATTCACTCGGGGGATGCTAGAAGTGGATGAGACAGACGATAAAGTACAACTAACAACATTAAAAGCAGGGTTGAAATCCAGGGACTTTGTGGCCTCTCTAGCCAAAAATCCCCCAAGAACGATGGCAGAAGCATTACTAAAAGCACAGAAGTACATGAACGCCGAGGAAGCCCTAGCGGCTATGGACGGAGCGGAGAAGACCAAGAAGAACGATAGGGAAGACGACCGAAGGGGGAAGAAAAGAGACCGAGCTGAACGGCGGAACGACGAGGGCAGTAAAAGGAGGGAAGAAAGGAACCCTCGTCTAGGGAGGTTCACACCACTAGTGATGCCCGTCGATCAGATCTTGACCGAGATAAGGGACGAGCCTTTTCTCAAATGGCCCAGGCCCCTCCAGTCGTCGCCCGACGTGCGTGACAAAAGAAAATACTGCCGTTTTCACAAAGATCACGGGCATTATACGGAGGACTGCAGGGACCTGAAGGAGCAAATAGAAGAGCTTATTCGGAAAGGGAAGTTGCAGCAGTATGTGAAAAAAGGAGATTCCGCCAGGTACAGACCGAAGAGCCAGCAAGGGGGCTTCCGAAGAGACGAAGACCAAACGCAACATCGCCCACAAACAGCACTGGGTGAGATCAAAACTATAACGGGAGGCCCCACCTCAGGGGGGTCGTTCCGTTCCCTCAAGAAATCGTATCAGAGGCAGGTAAATAGTGTGCACGGTCTACCACCACCGAAGTATTGGCGGACGAGCCAGGATATCTGTTTCTCAGAGGAAGATGCTAGGGGCGTGAAGCAACCCCATGACGACCCCCTGGTCATCATGGTCTTGATTGAAGGGTTCAACACCAGAAGGGTCCTGGTGGATAATGGAAGCTCAGCTGACATAATTTACCTCTCCGCCTTCCAACAACTGAAATTGGACCAGACAAGGCTTCGTCCTTTTGATTCACCTCTTGTTAGCTTTAGTGGAGACAGAGTGTACCCCAAAGGAATAGTGACGCTGACAGTCACGGCGGGATCTCACCCCTTTCAAGTGACGAACAGGCACAACTTTCTGGTAGTAGACTCGCCCTCGTCCTACAATGTGATCATTGGACGACCAACCCTCAACCGCTGGAAAGCTGCCACTTCTACGTACTGCCTAAAGGTAAAATTCCCAACAGAACAGGGGGTCGGAGAAATCAAAGGAGACCAGGTCTTAGGAAGGGAGTGCTATCAAGCCGTCCTAGCCTCAAAGGAGAACCATACCTGGACGATTGAGGAAAAAGCCCCAGAGATCATCGAGAAGCTGGAAACCATAGAGCTGGTTGAGGAAAATCCTGAAAAGACGACCCAAATTGGAACTAGCTTAAATCCTGAAACGAAGGAAGAGATTGTCAGCTTTTTGAAAAGCAACCTCGATGTATTCGCTTGGAGCCACGAAGATATGCCAGGGATCCCAGCTAGCATAATCCAACATCGTCTAAAGGTAAACCCGGAGAAAAAGCCAGTCCAGCAGAGGAGGAGAGTTTTTGCCCCGGAACGAAATAAAGCTGTCATGGACGAAGTGAACAAGTTGCTTACTGCGAACTTTATTCGGGAAGTCCACTATCCCGAATGGTTGGCAAACGTGGTCATGGTGAAGAAAGCGAACAGGAAATGGAGAATGTGCGTCGATTTCACAGACTTAAACCAAGCCTGCCCAAAAGACAGCTTCCCCCTGCCCAGGATTGATCAACTCGTAGATTCAACGGCCGGGCACAAGCTACTCACTTTTATGGACGCATTTTCGGGTTACAACCAGATACTGATGGCAGAAGAAGACCAGGAAAAAACTGCCTTCGTCACCAGCCAAGGCCTATAGTGCTACAGGGTCATGCCATTCGGGCTGAAGAATGCCGGGGCTACATATCAGAGATTAGTGAACCAGATGTTCAAGAAACAGATTGGAAGGAATGTCGAAGTATACGTTGATGATATGCTCGTCAAAAGCAGAAAAGAAAAAGACCATTTGGACGATCTCAGAGAGACGTTCAACACCCTCAGACAGTATCACATGAAGTTGAACCCCTCCAAATGCGCCTTCGGGGTTTCCTCAGGGAAATTTCTCGGGTTTATCGTCTCACAGAGGGGAATTGAGGCAAACCCCGAGAAAGTCAGAGCTATCCTCGAGATGAGCTCACCCAGGACGATCAAAGAAGTGCAATCTCTGACTGGTAGAGTAGCAGCCCTTAATAGGTTCGTCTCTAAAGCGACGGACAAATGTCTTCCATTCTTCAAGACCCTGAAGAAAGCGTTTGCGTGGACGGACGAGTGTGAGATAGCATTCCAGGAATTGAAGCACTATTTGAGCAATCCCCCATTATTGAGCCCGTCCAAGGAAGGCGAAGATCTATTCTTGTATTTGGCAGTATCGGTTACAGCAGTGAGCGCAGCATTAATCAGGGAGGAAAATGGGGTGCAACTTCCGGTGTATTATGTCAGCCAGGCCTTCCAGGGTGCAGAAGCGCGATATCCACCCATAGAGAAGATCACCTTCGCCCTGATAGTAGCTTCAAGGAAACTCCGTCCATACTTCCAAGCGAATCCCATCATAGTCATGACCGACCAACCAGTCAGAAAAGCAACGAGCAAACCCGAAGCCGCAGGACGAATGGTTCAGTGGGCGATTGAGCTCAACCAGTTCGACGTAGAATACCGTCCTCGGACGGCTATAAAGGCTCAGGCACTGGCGGACTTTATTGCCGAGTTTACCACCTCCGAGGAAGCAAGTCGTCCTGAAGAACTCTGGATGATACATACAGATGGATCGTCTACGCAGCATGGAGGTGGAGCTGGGATCGTCATCACTTCACCTGAAAACGATGTTCTCGAATATGGCGTCCAGCTCAAGTTCCCAATAACCAATAACGAAGCGGAATACGAGGCTTTACTGGCAGGTCTGAGAATTGCGAGAGCACTAGGGGCTCAAAGGATCGTGCTGAAGAGCGATTCACAGCTCGTCGTAGGACAGGTCAGAGGAAATTTTGAAGCAAAAGAAACGAGAATGTAGAAATACCTTAAACTGGTAAACCAGTTAGTAAGTACTTTTCTTCACACAGAGTTCGTTCAAATCCCACGAGATCAAAACACAGAAGCCGACAAAATAGCACGAAGCGCCTCGGCACATAGCCCGGGCGATGTGAACGAATGGAAGATAGAAGAACAGAACTCCCCTAGCATTATGGAGTTTCAGACTTTTTCCATACGGAGTGGCCTTGGATGGACGAGCCCTATACTCTCCTTCCTTCGTGATGGACGATTGCCCGAAGACCCCGAAGAAGCTAGGAAAATCCGGAAGCGTGCTGCCAGATTTACGGTACTGAATGACGAACTGTACAAAAGAGGATACTCCCAGCCCTACTTAAGTGCATAGAGGAAGAAGAGGCCAAGTACGTCCTGGAAGAAATACACGGAGGGGTTTGCGGAGATCACATGGGGGCAAAGTCATTGGTCAGGAAGATCATGAGGACGGGATATTTTTGGCCCACGATGCAACAAGACGCAGCAGAATTCGTGAGGAAATGTGACAGTTGCCAGAGATATGGGAACATACAGCGAGTTCCAGGTGAACAGATGACGACCATTTCCTCGCCTTGGCCATTCGCGCAATGGGGGATCGACATTATAGGTCCCCTACCACAGGGAAAAAGGCAGATGAAGTTTCTGCTCGTCGCAATTGACTATTTCACGAAGTGGGTGGAAGCAAAAGCCCTTGCAACGATCACGGAAGCAAAGGTACAAAATTTTGTGTGGAAAAACATTGTTTGCAGGTTTGGGATTCCAAGGACGATCATTTCAGACAACGGCCGTCAGTTCGACAGCCGGGCATTCAGGTCCTTTTGTTCGAACTTAGGCATCAAGAACAAGTACTCGTCACCAGGGCACCCTCAGGCCAACGGTCAGACAGAAGTAACTAACCGGTCCTTGCTCAGGCTTATCAAGTCCTGATTAGTGGGGGCAAAAGGAGCATGACCTGAAGAATTACCAAATGTACTATGGGTGTATAGGATGACGACGCGAACACCCATAGGGGAGACACCGTTTAACTTGACCTACGGTGCAGAAGCAGTCATCCCGGTCGAAGTAGGGCTCACCAGCTTCAGGAGGGAGTTTTTCGACGAACAAGACAACAACGACCAGCTGAAGCAAAACCTGGACCTTCTGGACGAAGTAAGAGATCAAGCTGCGCAGAGGATGGCCAAGTACAAGCAGAAGATAGCTGAATACTACAATCGAAAGGTGAAGCTGAAAAAATTTAACATCGGTGACCTCGTCCTCCGAAAGGTAACTCCAGCGACGAAGGATCCGGCCCAAGGCAAGCTCGGTCCAAATTGGGAGGGACCGTACAGGGTCGTCCACTACTCACGCCAGGGAAGCTACCACCTGGAAGACGCAAAAGGAAAAAGACTCCCTCGTCCATGGAATGTCGAACATCTCAAAAGGTACTTCGAGAAGGAATCATAGACTGACGGTAGAATGTGATTTTATTCATTGTCTCTTTGATTAGAAATAAATAATTATCCAGTTCCAAGTATTACCCAGCATTCCTAAAGCGTTGATCTCCTTTATATATAAATGAGAGACGGTGATATACCTTAACGTGTGAAAGCAAACTTGCAAACAAGAGTTGCAAGTGTAAAAGCTATCCATGTTTAAAGTCCACCCATGGACGAAGGAAAGCAAACTTGCAAACAAGAGTTGCAAGTGTAAAAGCTATCCACGTTTTAAGTCCACCTATGGACGAACGAAAGCCAACTTGTAAACAAGAGTTGCAAGTGTAAAAGCTATCCACGTTTAAAGTCCACCCATGGACGAACGAAAGCAAACTTGCAAACAAGAGTTGCAAGTGTAAAAACTATCCACGTTTAAAGTCCACCCATGGACGAACGAAAGCAAACTTGCAAACAAGAGTTGCAAGTGTAAAAGCTACCCACGTTTTAAGTCCACTCATGGACAAATGAAAGCAAACTTGCAAATAAGAGTTGCAAGTGTAAAAGCTACCCATGTTTTAAGTCCACTCAAGGACGAAAGAAAACAAGCTTGCACACAAGAATTGCAAGTGTAAAAGCTATCTACACTTAAGATCCTCCTAAGGACGAAGGAAAGTAAGACTTGCAAACAAAAGTTGCAAGTATTAAAAGTTATCTATGCATAAGTCCACAAAAGGGACAAAAGGGAACCTGTGAACACAGATTATGAACATCCAGGCATTGAAGGACGACAAAAAAGTAACAATACTTACAAAGTTATTAAGTGCAAATATCCAAAGGCAAGAAAAGAATACCAAGCAAAGAGCATATCATATAAAATTGATTGTTCAAGAGAAAAGCCCCAAAAACAGGAGGGGTACCACCAAAAAAAAAAAAAAAAGAAGAAAACTTCTGGTATTTTAAGCTTTAGCTGCACCACCCTCGTCCCTTTCAGCCTGAAGAGGTTCAACGCCAGTGGACGCTGCTGTCTGTGCCGATGCTTGGGCAGCCTCGTCCTCTTCCATTTCTTTGTCGACGGCTTCAAAGTCCAGGTTCTCAAGATCCACGCCCGAGCCATGTTTAATCATATACCTCCTCAAAAGCTCGAAACCCTTGAAGTACCACTGAAAAAGTATAGTGTTGTACTCTTCAGTGGTTTGGAATGCAGTAACGGCCTTGGCAACAGCAATCTTCATCCTTTGACCAGCGCTTGCCAGGAGGTCGTCCTTCTGCTTTACCGCCAGCTTCTCAGACTCCAACTGCTCGGACAAAATCTTGACTTGCTCCTTGGAGGCATTAAGGGCGTCCATGGCAACACCAAGGTCGTTGCGCAAACCCGAAGTTTCAACCTCCAGCACCTCAACTTTGGAGTTGGCCACAACGGCCTTCTCTTCATTTGCCAGGTACTGGGTCGTAATATGCATCGTCTCGCCCAACACCTAACCAACAAGAAACCGCCCTGGGAGTCAAAAAAAAAAAAAAAAAAAAAAAAGAACAAAACAAATGTGACACAAGGGCAGGAAAGGTTACCTGCACAAGCTTATGGACATGACGGCTGACCATCTCGTGAGAAGGTATGCTGGAAATCTCCTTCATCTCCCCAAGGGTAAAGAACTCATTAACACGATCTACGGCCGTTTCTGCATCAGACCAGATGCTAGATCCGACCTTCTCTTTCCCCTTGCCTCCTATCTTCAGCCGTTTAAGAGGACGAGCTACCTCCTCAATTGAAACGCCTGGCGAGGCCTCCTGACTGTCCAACTCCAAGATAGGTGTGGACGAACCCCTCTCCACAAGCTCCTTCTCCTTCTCCTTTTCCTTCTCCTTGTCCGTAAACCTCAGCTTTTTCTGCCCGATACTTGAGAGAGGTTCATTCTTCTTCTCCTTAATCTTCCTGTACATCTCCCTGTTAAACTTGGACGTCATCTCTGCACCAAAGAGAACAGGAAGCTCAAAAAATAATAAACAAATAAACTTTTTGAGAGGAAACACGGTCTAAACGCTAAAGGCAACTTACGTTTTTTCTCTTCCCGGTCGAGGGCACTGAGGACGTAGAGTGAAGGCTCCGGCCCTAAGCAGTGACGAGCAAGTGTTCGAGGATCAATAAGCTCGTTAAAATCCTCGATCGTCGCCGCGTGTTTAACTGCTGCCTGAACCCGTCCGTTGAACTTGTTGTCAAGGTCTGGACGCTCCTTTACTGTAAGAAACAAGACACAAGGATTAGAATAATGACCAGGATTAAAGAAAGAAAGGAGAAGGAAAGAGGAGCATCTCTTGAAGAGCAAATGCACCAAGCAACGGGGTCTCCCACCGGCGCAGCAACCTAGGGACATCCCCCCAAAGGTCGTCAGAAAGTGTCTCCCAACCATCGCCCGACACGAAAAAATATCTGGACTTCCAGTAACGGAAGGACGACGGAAGATCAGCGACGAGACGAGACTTTCTGTCCCAAGGGACGAACTCGTAATACCCAAACTCTCTGGATTCTTTCAAACGATAAAGGTGGACGAACTCGTTCACCGTCAGCATATCCCCATCAGAAATGGTCGTCCAGATGACCATACAGCTTATGACTATTCTCCAGGAATTAGGCATAAGTTGCCCCGGT